>OY365787.1:732500-3457500 GCA_959347405.1 Napeogenes sylphis
CTACATTCTCTCTAAGTAAACCCATAGCTGCAGCGGTAGAAGAATTTAAAGATAACGTTGTAGTCACTGGAATATTAGTAAAAAAGGTTTCAAAAGCATTAGCAACTTCGAGGTCAGACGTAACATATTTATTATCTATATTTAATTTAAAGTCGATCCTCTGGGATTTAGCTCTTCCAGTTTCCTCATTAATTATGTTCCAAGTTGTTTTTATTTTATTATTGCTATTTCCTATTTTATTTTGAATATGTTGATTTTTTGCTATTTTACATTGTTTTTTAAAATATTTGGAAAATAATTTTACCTCATCCCTAAACTCATTACTAGTATTAAACATCAATTCCGCATACATATTATATAATTTCTCTCTATTTTTGTGTAACTCAGCAGATGCCCAATCACTAAACACTAATTTATCATTAACAACCAGTGTTTTTGGAGTAAATATAAAGTTGAATAATTTAGTGAAAGTACTAAAAAAGTCATTGTACATAATATTGGGGTTTGAATTTTTTATCAAGGGCAAATAGCGTACTAAGCCATTTTAATTTGTTCAATACGTTCTACAAACACTGGTATATAACTTATTTTCTGTTTTGATTTTTCTTTCTTGCTACAACTGAATTTAATAAATTGGCCATAGTGGTCAGAATCTAATGTATTGAATAAACATTTAAAATTTGGAATAACACTTGTAAAAATGTTATCAATACAAGTGGCACTAGTGGTTGTGACTCTAGTAGGCTCCATAAACATGTGTAAAATATTATAAGATTTGAACAAATTTAAAAACTTTATACTTATTGAAATTTATTCAAGAATATTAATATTGAAGTCTCCACAAATGATTACCTTTTTACTAGAATGTGATAGTTTATACAATACCTCATCCATAATCTTTTCAAAATGTTCAAAGTTAGATGACGGTGGCCTATAAACATTTACAATTATGAACTCTTCTAATTCAACTGAAGCAAGTTCAGTTGTCCGCTCAACAGAGTGTCTCACTATGTCCTTGCGTTCTTTGAATTTTATCTGTTTATTTAAAATAATTAAAGAGCCACCATGTATGGAATTAACTCTGTTGAACGAACTACCAACCTGGTGGTTATTGAAATTAAATATTAATTCATCATTCTTAAGCCAATGCTCAGTGACACAAAAAATATTAATATTAAAAGTATTTAAAAACAATTCAATTTCTAATTCCTTATTTTTAATACACTGAATGTTCTGATGCACCAGGTTGATAAAGTTTATGTTATGTTTTTTAATATTTATTTTAACAATTTTTGTATTTCTATAATCATCATTAATATCATTATTTGATATCTTAATTATTTGGCTAGAGGATATCTCTACTGTCTTAATGTCTAGTTTAAACTACTACTAATACTACTATTACTAGTTGGATTTATTTCGAAGCTGTTTTTACTTATACAAGTAACTGAATTCTGTTCAATAGAAACAATTTTAGCCAAATTATTGGCTGTCATAGTAAAATAATATAATAGCGATGAAGCTACCTTTCTTTTAATATATGGAGATAGGTAATACCTACCATTAGTCAAATTATAAAAGTTACTAACATTAGTGTTAGTGTCAATCACATGAAATTTGTCATTATACAAACATAAATTATATATCAGTAAGTTTATCTTATATCTAATTTTATTTTCGGCCTGTGGCAAACCTTGATTATAGGGTAATGAAAACCAGTCAATTTTATTGACATCTAAGTTACTTATAGTTTCAAAACATTTTTTAAATTCCAAATAATTTACATTATCTCTATTTCCTACAAAAATTATTATGTTTGTTGACTTAGTAAATTGTTTACTTGAATGCTTTATTTGTCTAGTAATATTTATTAAATTATTGTCAGGTGAACAGCTGTTGAATACATTTTGTTTTTCAAAATAAGAATTTAGTACAGATCCCATTCCTTTTCCAATATTATCGCTAAACATATAGGTGTCATATACAGGAGTTAATTTGAGGGACCCACTATTATTAGAAACAGGGATATCAATCTTGTCACACAATATTTTAACGGGGGAGGACAATGTTGGTTTTACAGAAAATAACTTATTATTACACTCACATGAACAACTGTTAGTCTGTGAGTTCATACATTCCAAACTATTTTGTGATTTTTTTAATAGTTCATCTACTTTTGACTTTTGTTCGCTTAGCATGTTTTGTGTGTTTTTATATTTTTTTGTAACACTTCTTAAAGTAGTCTGCAAACGGGCTAAATGTGTTTCTTATAATTGTGTGTCAGATTCATATCTCCTATTTCTATTTTCTAATTCTATATTACAAAAGTTATTTTTTTTTAACAATATATTTTTATTAATAATTGATTTTGTAAAAAACTTGTTCTTTTTTGTTAATTTTTGGATTTTCTTAATATATCTATTAATTCTAATATATTTTTTTAATTTCTTATTGCTGCAGCTACCCAGCCTTTGTGAGTTCAATGTGTCATTTGTTAAGTCTATAGTGACACAGGGGTTTTTAGTTGCAGTAGTCGGGGAGTTGACCAACTGAGAAGCGCTGCCAATTAACTCTTCATACAAGCTGTGAGTGTGAATGTTAGTTGAGTTTTGAGCGGCCTCCTCCAGTTCCAAGATTTGTTGGTGGGCATCTCTCAGCTCCAGCTCCAGGGTGTCGGTATGCCGAAGGGCCTGCTCATACTCAAGACCACACTCATCAAACCTAGCCACTAATAACTGTAGCCTGTTACGCTCCTCTTCAACATTATTATATTTAACATGTAACTTAGAAAGTTCAATTTTTAATTTGTCATTATTCTTTAAAACATCTAATAGTTCCCTCTCATTAGCATCTCTTTCATTGTTTAGCTGGGCACACAAGTCCTTACTCACTTTTAAATCTTGTAATGCCAGTTGGAGTTTGTTCTCCTCTTGGCGTGAAAGGGCACGTGAACGAGTCATCATTTTAATATTAAATAAGGTACCAATGTGCAAAACCAAACAAAGGGCATATATTGCTTTGTTTCCGCAATAAATGAGACAAAACAAAGAAACTGAGATTTGCAGAAACAAAACTAATATGAAATTGAATGAGACAGTTGTTATATAATAAAGAAGAACTAAAAACACTTAAAAACTAGAATATATATCTATTTTAGAAAATTTAAAATTTGTACGTTACCAATCAACTGTCACTTTTCACTTTCTTAGAGATTTACAATATTGAAGAATAACTTAAACACTATAATTCTTATTACACTAGTATCAATACACTTTAATTGAATAATTGATTGGGAATTTAGCTAAAATTGTACACTATAAATAATTTTACTTAATAAAACTATTAGGAACAATTCAAATCAGCTGTTGACCTTAGTGTTGCCACAGACCAAAAAACGTTATAGAACGTTTTAAACGCAAAACCTTGTTCACATTATCATCACTAACATGAAATCATGGAGGTTTCATCATATACACATTTTCATTAAGGAAATCATTTAAAAATGCAGTATCTACATCCAAGTGACAAATATCCAACTGAAGCAGAACTGCTAAAGCAAATAACAATCTCAAACTAAAATGTCTAACTACGGGTGAAAAACATTCATCGAAATCAATGCCTGGCTTTTGGGTGAAGCCCTTAGCAACTAGCCTGGCTCTATACCTGACATTATTATCATTATCATTTTTTCGCTTGAAAACCCATCTACATGGTACTACATTGCCACTGTGAGGAATGTCCACTAATTCCCGAGCATCATTGTCTTCAAATTATTTAAATTCACTTTGTAATTCACTTTGTATAGCTAATTTCCACTGTTCTCTTTCTAGTCCATTCAACACTTCATTTAGAGATATTTCACTAGCATTTGGTTTGACCTTCACACACAACACCAAAAACTTAACGATCAGTCTGCTTGCGTAGGCGCTTAGCAGGCATTTCCACCGGCAACTCGGGAGGATCTCTTGGCTTAGAAGGAAGCTGTAGCCTGGCTGGCATAGCCTCCGCAGAACTTGGACTAGGGGTGGCAACACTGACAACTAGTCGTCAGAAAATTTCTCTGTACATTTTAATTAATATTAAATTACTTTACGTATATTAATTAAGTGCAATTATCTCATTTAGTATTTAAAAATACCATTTTACTATAGTGCTATTGTTTGTACTTTGTCTTCGTGCTTAATTTCATAAGAACAAAGAAATATACTAAGCTGTCAACCAACGGATGTCGAATTCAAATTTCTTTAATCCCGGGGAGTATTTTATTTTACTTTTAATATAATTACACTTACATTAAACTAACAACTACTCATTTTATAGTGAGTCACGTCCATCCACACACTCTGGCACCGTTATTGACTCTCTTTACTTGACTAGTTGGAAGTAAAGTTGAAGACTAAAACATTGGCCTCATACAAAACTATTACTTATACTTTACCTTACATATATACATAAAACAAGCATTTTGAAACTCCTATTTGCATCTAAAAGATAATTTATACCCAGGTTCAACAATGGAAAGAATAATTGCAACTCGCAAGGCCTCTGCAAAGGAGTTGGAGCTAAAGTTAAAACTGGCTTTAGAAGAATTAAAATCTTCTAAAGATTTGTGCAAAAAGCTACTGCAGGAACGAGAGGACAGTGAAGAGGAAATTAAAGATATTGTAATAAAAAATACTAATCTCATCAAAAGGTAAGCGCGCTGAACTACATACCAATTATTTGGATATTGTGGCTCAGCGAGATCAGTTAAGAAATATAGTGACTGCATTTGACCAGTGCAGCAATGAGCATCAGAGGGCATTAGATCGCATATCAGAGCTTGAGTCTGATTTGGTGCAGGCTAGGATAACTATTTCAGACCTAGAAACCTGCAAATTAAATGTGGAAAGTCAGCATACTCATAGCTTATATGAGGAGCTGGTTGAATGCAACTCACAACCTACTCAATCAAATTTCATAAATGTAAATTCTACTATAATTGATCTAACAAAAGATGAGTCAAGTATTGTGCACCCCATATACTTTTCAAGTCATAAAAAATTAAAAAAGTATATGAAGGTTAAGAAATTAATTAAAAAATGTAATAATCTCATCAAAAACAAGTTTCCTGCAAAGAAAATAAAGAATTTACAAATTGAACGCTCCACATTAATTAAAAAAGTAAGTGTTTATAATAGGAAAATGATTGAGAGTAGGTCACTGTATGAGCGAGACACCCAAAACTTGCATGAGGAAATCTCTCAATTAACTTCTGCATTGCATTCAATAAGTAAAAAATATGAATCTTCTCAGAATCAAATTAAGGAACATATTGAAGCTACAGGTAATTTAGTTGACCTATGTAGTTATAACTTAGAGCGGTTTGAGTCATTAACTAATAATTATGTTAACTGTAATTGTTTAAGTGAAAAATTAAATGTTGTTTCTAAACTAAACTCTGAGGTGTTGGGTGATTCGGCTATACATTCTAGAAGTAGTAATAAAAACATAAATATAATGAATAAAAATCAAATTAATAATAGGTCCTCTGTTGTGCACAACCATAATTACTTTGTTTTTTCTGACCAATTAGGTCAGGGCTTTGGGTCTCTTTTAAGTAGGGAATTAAATAATGTACATAATATATGCTCACCTGGTGCTAGTTACCAGCACAATTTAGATAAAATAATTAATTTTGACTCAAAGTTGACTGAAAACAGTACTATTGTACTATTACATGGAGATGGTTTGTCGATTAAGAAAATTGAAATAATTAGTAATATTGAAAAATTATTGAAATTACATAATAAGAATAAGTGTAAAATTGTAATTTGTGCATTTCCATATTCATCTTCTTATTCAGACTAACAAAATAAATATATATATAATTTAAATTTGACATACCGTCATAGTGATGCATTCTTTTACTTTGATGTAAATAAATTTATTTATAATAGGTTTAGGATGACAAAAGGTACAATGTATCTGCCTTTATATTATAAAAAACAAATTGCTACTTTAGTAGCATTTAATTTAAAAAACTTCGTTATAACAGATATAACGAAAAATAAATGTAGGTTAAATAATGTATTACTGACAGAACATAAGCGTTCCACTTTAAACTAATGGATAAGACAAAGCCTAAGTTGTTAAATATTGTCCATCAAAATATACAAGGCTTAGGTGGCAAGGAATTGGAAGTGGAACTCTTTGTTCAAAAATATGACATAAGTTTATTGTGCATTACAGAGCACTGGTTATCAAAGAATAACAATATTATAAATGTAGAAAATTATAAATTGTCAAGTTCGTTCTGTAGAGAGAAAGCTATTCGCGGTGGCTCACTTATCTTATCTCGTAACGATGTAGTGTTAAAGTCTCGATCAGATATAGTGGCGCTCTCTGTCGAGCGAATTATTGAACTATCCTGCATTGAGCTCAATGAACATATTATTTTGTGCGTGTACCGACCCCCCTCTAGTGACTTTGATGAATTTGAAAACAAAATGGAGGATATTTTAACTAAGCTTTGTCATAAAAACAAGTCCGTGATTGTTTGCGGCGATTTCAATGTAGATATATTACAAGAAAATTCGTCTAGTGTACGTTTATTAAATTTGTTTAAATCTTTTAACTTACTGAACGCCTTTTTTGAACCTACTCGTATTACTAGTATTTCCGCGACTTGTATTGATAATGTGTTCTGTCGCTGTAACATTTATGAAGAAACAGTAATGACGAATTTAAGTTCAGACCACTGTGGTCTAAAATTTTCTCTATTAATTAATCACGAAAGTGAAAAGCCCCAAAAGTTTACTTGTAGACCAATTACAAAAAACCGGGTCCTAACATTTAAGAATACTATTCAGCAAAAAGTGGGTAAAGTAAATATGAGCGATGATAATCCAAATAATTTATATAATAACATTTTCGGTTTTTTGTTACAAGAATTTAATAATGTTTTTAAGCCAAAAACTATGACTAAATACCTGAAACTTAAATTTAGTGATTGGGCTACCGTGGGAATATATAAAAGTAGAGATAAGTTATATGATTTATATAGTGAGAGGCAATGGAATCAAGATCCGGTGTTCTTGAATAAAGTTAGGATTTTTTCTAAAATATTTAAGACCGTTTGCATACAAGCTAAGTCGATTTACATAAGAAATAAAATCTTAAACTCAGAAAATAAAATAAAGGCAACTTGGGATGTTTTATCTAGTGTTTCTGGGAAAAATAGGGCTGCTAATGAACCTATTAAGTTAAAAATTGATAATATTGAAATAAATTCAAATTCAACTGTGGCGGCTATTTTTGAGACTTTTTTTAACGAAATTCCTTCAACAGTCACGCGTAATTTAAATTCCTCACCATGTGATGCAATCGTCGAATTGACGAATAACGTAAGAGTCAGTAATAAATGTTTTGTTTTTAAACCTGTTACATCATATGAAATTGTTAAAACTTTTAGAAATCTAAATATGAAAAAAACCGGTGATCTTTGGGGTATATCAGTAAAATTACTAATAAGTATTATAAATGATATTGCTCCACAATTATCCTTAATTTTTAACAAATGTATTGAAACCGGTACTTTCCCAGACTTAATGAAAAATAGTAAAGTAGTTCCTTTGTTCAAAAGTGGCGATAGACTAATACCCGGAAATTATAGACCTATCTCTATTTTACCCACTTTAAGTAAAATTTTCGAAAAAATTATACTAAACCAAATGTCAGAATTTGTTTATAGCAATGAAATCATGCATAGTGAACAATATGGTTTCACCAAAGGCAAATCAACAACTGATGCGGGTGCCGCGCTTCTTAAGCACATTTACGACGCATGGGAAAAGTCACAGAATGCAATCGGAGTGTTTTGTGATTTATCTAAAGCCTTTGACTGCGTGGACCATCAAACATTACTTTGCAAACTTAATCACTATGGCGTGCGTAATGCTGCGCTTGATCTTATTGCCTCTTACTTGAATCAAAGAGTTCAGACGGTTGATGTAAATAATTGTAAATCGGTTGGATCTCACCTAAAAATGGGTGTTCCACAAGGATCTATTCTAGGCCCTTTCTTATTTTAACTCTATATTAATGATTTGCCCTTTTACGTAAAAGGACTATGTGACATTGTACTTTTTGCTGATGATACCTCACTTATTTTTAAAGTTGATCGTAATAAACCTAATTTTGACAAAGTTAACTGTGCTCTGTCACGTGTTCTTCATTGGTTTGAAATTAATAATTTGGTATTAAATACTAAGAAAACTAAATGCATGGAATTTACACTTCCTAATGTAAAAAGTCGGGATTGTAGTTTATTCCTTAACAATGAAGTGTTAGAACTGACTGACTCCACAACTTTCTTAGGTATAACTTTAGATAAAAAGCTCCAGTGGAACCCTCATCTCTCGACACTCGCAAGCAAACTTAGCTCAGCCGTCTTTGCAATTAAAAAAGTAAGACAATTAACAGACGCTAATACGGCTCGACTCGTTTATTTTAGTTATTTTCACAGTATATTGTCTTACGGTATCTTACTATGGGGCAGCGCTGCCGAAATTAATTCTATATTCATTTTACAAAAACGAGCTATACGGGCTATTTGTAACTTAAAAGCTAGAGACTCCCTAAGAGAAGTTTTTAAAGAAATCGGTATTCTTACGGTCGCTTCTCAATACATTTTTAATAACTTACTATATATACGCCAAAATTTAAATGACTATAAAAAAAACAGCGACAGACATACTATCAATACAAGAAATAAAAATAGGCTCGTAACGCCTAAATTTAGACTTCAAAAAGTTAAGAAATCCTTCATGGGCTTGAGTATACGCATATATAATAAGGTTCCACAAGATATCTTAGATCTTTCTTTTCTTGGTTTCAAATCTAAAATTAAAGGTATATTATTAAATAAATCTTACTATAACATTCAAGAGTTTTTGGTTGATCGAAATGTGTGGAACTTGGGTCATTGACTCATTTGCAGGGTTGATGTTATAATATAATATATTTAATTTATAAGTCAAACATTGTTAAATTTTATTTAAAAAGAGCAACTGTTGAGTTTCTGGCCAGCTCTTCTCAACAGAACAGCATTCCGAGCTGGTGGTAGCTTACTCACAGACTGACTATGCTGACCAATTTAATGTAATTGACGATTCAAAAGTGCGTGTAAATGCCTACTTGAATAAAGATATTTTGAATTTGAATTTGAATTTGAATTCAGCTGCTAGTACGTCTTCGGAGTCCTCAAAGCCATCTTCATCAGTGTCGTAGCTTTCTTTGGGGTTCAGTACCTCTTTCTGCTCCTGATCTTTCTCTGTTTTTGTGTGCATCATTTTCCCAACTTCTTGGGTACATTCTTCCATTTCTTCTTTTATAGGAAAGATATCATTAGTGCCCTCACTAATATTAATGTGTAACACTTCTTGTTTCTGGTCAGTCCCCTCCTCAATCACAACAATATCTCTTGCTATCATTATTTTGTTATTTTAGGGATTGTTAACTCGGTATCCTTTTATATTGTCTGAGTTACCAACAAGAATACACTCATTTACTTTTCTGTACAATTTTAACCTTTTTTCTTTCGGTATGTGTACCATAACCTTACTTCCAAAAATTTTGATGTACTATTCCGCCCAATTGCAAAAAAAAATCAAATTCCTTACTGCAGAATTCTCACAACAAATAATGCAGCTAGTGTAGTCTTACTAACCTGAGCCTTGTCCGAGTATGACATACCTTTTACAGCGCCATCCCTCATCACATTAAGATCTTTGCTGTTTAGATGACCAAATCTTCTATGCCATACATTTCCAGATACCGAAGTCAACAAACAATCCACTTGTTTCATTCTTAATTTATAAACACCTCCGACTACACCTGCGATTGCTACAACTTCATTGTTTTGGTTATAAATATAACAGTGCTTTTCATCAAATCTCACATTGTTTCCTTTGCTCACTAACTGGCTGACGGGTAATAAGTTCGTAGCAAAGTTTGGTACATATAACACTCCCATAACTGTATTCTCGTGTTCAATATCTCCAACAAGAGTAGTTATTTGGATATCACCACAGTCTCCAACAGGAATTTTTGTCTCATCAGCGGTAATAATGTCTCTCACTTTGTGTTGATTTTTTACGTTTAATAGCCAATCTTTGTTTGACGTTAAATGACAACTGGCGCCACTATCGATGTACCAATCCGATTGATTAAAAATTCCGCTGAGAAATATTGCACTAAATGCATTAGATTCCTTGTTATTAGTGTTTAATTTGCATTTATTCATGAAATGTCCGAATTGTTTACATTTAAAGCATTTGACACTGATATTTTATACTACTTACTTATATACTTGCCGACATTATGCGATTCCGATTATCTATGCGTTTGTTTTCTTTTTTATTGCCAACAATTCGACGCAAACGCATTCTGTGTGGAACTCGTACCAACTTCACTTCCAACTTCCATATCCAATAACTTTGACTTAATGGCGTCGGCTGTTAACTCAATACCTGAATGCTCTACCGCCATTATCATTGGCTCAAATTTTTCTGGTAATCCTGCTTACAACAGAGACCGAATCCACTGACGAGTGGCATTGGACTCATTTTGAATCCTGTATTATTCAATCGCTGGCTTGTTTCTAACAATGAAGTCACATATTGTGCCACAGAAACACAATTTTCACGACGGTTTGATATGAGGTTACGAAGTAGTCCGATGCGTCGCGTGAAGCCATTATCATCAAATAGCTTTTTTGGCTTCTGCCATAATCCTATTGCAGTTGATTCACTTTTTATATGCACGAATAAACTGGGATTTATAGTTAACACTACTTTTGCTTTCGCTTTCGCGTCATTCGGATCATCTCCGGTCGTTATAAACTGTTGCACACCTTCCAATACGAGATAGTTTTCCACAGCAAATGCCTAATCTTCGTAATTTTTTCTGCCCCTTAACTTTGCAATACTAGCAATAAGGTTTGTCGACATGTTTTTGCACTATATTTTCACCAAAAAAAAATAATTTTAATTTACTAGATAGCCTATAACCTGTAAATAATACGCACAGAGGTCGGGTAACAACTGACAACTTTCATTCAAAAAATAATATTAACACATACTTTAGCAGATGGCGCTAGTAGGTATAAGACATACACGGCTTCATCGAGCAACGTGCCGGAACACGGCTGGAAACCGGTTCGCCAACGTTCAACTGAACTGAATAGCTATTTCAGACCCATTGCCCATACACGACAAACACGGCTGGGTCGCTTTGCGGCACGACTCTGCCCGATCGGTGATAATCTTGCCGGCGAACCGATATTATGGTTTACCACCAAGAATTTTTATTTTATTTAATATATATCTTTACACATTTCTTTGGTAATTGCAGATTAATTTCTATATACTAAACGTCTAAAACATATATTAATAAAAAAATCAAGACATATATCACAACAATAATAGTATTGTAGATGTATAAACATCTGACACCAAAATTTACTTTAAAATTATCTAAATGTCCAAAGTAAACAGTTTTTATATTGTTTTATTAAATCTAGGATCACTTAATATCCGCCGGAGTTCATAGTAGCATTGGAATATAACAATGTTGACGTTGTAGATATCAACGAGACCTGAATCAGGAAAAAATTTTTTGAATTAGTGGGTGTAAAAGGTTGTCGTAACAAGTCTAACTTTTTGACAGTGGATAAAGGTTTATCTCAAGGTTTAATACTCTCATCCATTCTTTTCTCACTCTATTACGCCGATATTATAAAGGTCATTAAACACTGTAACTATAACATTTACGCAGAATACATTCAAATAGATATCTCTTTCAAACCGGAGGACACGGATGAGGCTATTGGAAAGCTCAATGATCTAAACTCTATATCAGATTGGTCAGTCTAACAGCTTAGTGTTTAATTTAGCCAAGACTAAATATATGTCACTAGGTACAAAAATCCAAATATGTCATATTTCCAATAAGAAACCTTCGATATTAATAAAAAGATTTGAGATCGAACAGGTTACAGAGAATAAAAACTGAGGTCTTCGGATTGTTCAAAACCTCCGTTTTGAAAATCATGTTATAAGGACAGATTGAAATTGCTTTTAACAAAACTTTTAACCTATAAATTTAAAAGTTTTGTACCGCATAAGAAAGACCTAAAGATTCGAGCTACGTAGGAAATTATGTGAATCCTTAATTTTATCCAAGTTTAATTACATGGATTTTGTAATTTGTCCTACACTTTATGCCCTCTTCAAAAACCTTATTCAAAGGGTTCAAAATCCTTGCGTCCGATATACCTAGTTTAAGACATAAATATTGTAACAAAGAAAAAAAATGTGTGTGTCAGCTCCGACGCACGACTGGAGTTTACTCCTTAAGTATAATTGTCTAAACAGACGGAAAAAAAAATAAAAAAAGATTGATACCTTATAAAATATTATCTATACCCCTTTCTGCCATAGTTTATTTCGAAATACTTGCATTTCACTTTAGCCAAATATAATGATAAAGATTATAACTTCACAATAACAATGTTAATTATTGATAAATATAACAAAAACAGCAACATAAGTAAATTGATACTGATAGAAATAAACAAGCTCAATAACATATAGATATAGTCGCTTTGCAGCATATACATTACTCTATACACACATTTAATGTTTTCATTGATTTTATCAACATTCATGAGCATATTCGCTTTTATTAATACGATGAATATGTATGGTTCTGACTATGTTGTTAAGGCATCTTTTAGTATTGATATTTTTTTATCAGTAATCATTAGCATATTAGCTTATATAAAAAATTTTATAACATAAAAATTAAAAATGTATCGTTCTTTACATGGAAATATAAGTCTTTACTTACATTACAAATAATAAATATTTTAGGTTTTAATTAATTATTTTCATTATTATTTTTTGTATTATGTTAAATTGCTTAGTAGTTCTTTATTATTTATTTCATATTGGAGTTTGTTCCCTTAGAATCAATTTACAAATAAGACAGTTTAAATGAAAAAAAAAACGTGCGACACTTGTTGTCTGCCGCGGTAAAGCTATTGCATAGCATTTTTATCAACTATTGCAATTATAATTATTTATGTAGTATTTTTTTTTATTGATGTTAATTCAAGTTTTTAAGCTATTGCATAGCTTCTATCGCGGGCCTTGAGTATGGAGACCGAATCCAGAAATTCCATAACGAAAATAACCTAACACACCAGTATTGTGTACTTATAATTTAAAAATAGCATAAGCGCCAAGTTGATAATATGTATTATGATCTTTATTGAATAATAATTAATGTTTATTTTAAAATAAATGTTTTACTGGTACAAATGAATTTCTTTCAAAAAGCCTTTTCATTTTAATGACTTTCTGTTATGGTTTTACAAAAGTCCAGAGTACAAGAATTTAACAATCGTAATTGAACTTTATTTAACTTATTTAACTGATTATATTTTAAATAGGAATAGAATAATTTCATAATATATAATCATGTCATAATAGGAATAGGTCTATAAAATATTGATGTATCGATATATCAATATTATTACTTAGAAATATCGATATTTATTACAAATTCATTATCATCATCATTTCTCTTATCGTAGCGGTAAAAGCTAATTCATTCACACTAAATCATTCAATATCTAGTTTTATAGAAATAGTACATTGCCAAAATATATATTCTTTAATCATTTTTACCATTTTATGGTATGTATTTTAAAAAAGTTGATACAAGAAGTGTTTCATCGAATTTATGCGGGAAAAATATAAAAGCAGCGGTAATACAACTAATTTAGCAACTCACTTAAAAAATAAATACCATCTTGCATGTCTAACATGACTTGCAATAATTATTTTAAATAAAGCCAATATGTCGAAATAACGATAATATTTTGAAATTCCAAACCCCAATATTGATGTATTTGAAAATGTCGATATATCAAGCTTTACTGCGGCAATCTCCGAGTGCCACACTTATTTTTTTTGCGTTTATATTAATTGAAATTGGATGTTGTGACCGATAAGAAAACAATTTTTTCTGTTATTAAAAAAAATACTATTTGAAGTTGTCATTCCTATGTACTGTCATAAAAAGGTTAAGATTATCATTAGCTAAAAATATTTTCAACCTTAAATCTCACGAATAAGTTTAACTACGTTTGTTAAACTATTAAGCAATAAAGTATATAATACAAGTATCAACAAGGCGCTTAAGCTATTTTTAAATGATATGTACGCAATACTCGGCCGAGCTACATAGTAGGCGGAGTGGGGGTTTTAGGTTTTTTTGTTACGAAATTTCTTGATTCGGTCACTGCACTCCAATCCCACGATATAAGCTATGCAATAACTTAAAAATATTTGAAATAAATATCGACCACGATACCTGAATTTCAATATCAAAGTATCGATATATCGTACAAAAATGTATTAGTAATAAATATCGATATTTCTTAGTAATAATATCGATATTTCCATACATATTTTATCAATAGTCCTATTTAAAATGAGAAGTTTAACTGCTTTGTAATATCATAAAAAGGTTCATAATATCGGCTAAAACTATTTTCAATCTTATTTCTGTGAATAAAGAACAATTACGATTGTTAAGTACTTGTACTTAGGGTCTTTTGTAACACAATAACAGCAAGTTATTAAAATTAAAGGCCTTGATGAAAAAAGTATATTTGTACAAGTATTATGCAGGATTACGCATGCGTAGTAACGCTGATACAACCTATGCCCCCTAGAGGCGAGTTGGTGAACTAAAGAGACAAGCGTGATATTTCAAATCATTAAAAGTTTTGCTATTCATCGATAGATGGCAAAACTAGTTGCGCACGATAGGTTGCGCACCAAATGTATGAGACCGTAACGTATGAGACCAAGAGACTCGTTAAGAAATAAATTTAAAGAATTTAAAATTATGACTGTTTACAATCAATATATTTATGAAAATTTAATTTACGTTCATAAAAATATTTCAAAATTCAAGAAAAATTGTGATTTACATAAAATTAATACAAGAAATAAAAATAAACTCGCTATGCCCGGCACTAGGCTCCATAAAATAGGTAAATCCTTTAAGGGTAATTGTATACGTTTTTATAATAAGCTCCCAAATGAAGCCTTAAGCCTCTCATTAAATAAATTTAAATTATATGTTAAAAATAATTTAATAAAAAAATCCTACTATAGTGTAAAGGATTACATCGACGACGGTATGGCCTGGGAATGAATCTGTATTGTATTGCGAATAGCTAGTAATCTCCGCAATTTGTTTTTTGTTGTAAATTAATTTTGCTTTATCGACCTTCTGCATCACACCGATTCCTTAGAAGTCACTACTTGCGGTAGCATCGGGAGTCGGGTTGCCTCCCTCCCTCAAATATGTGCGAAGGGGGTGATGGCTGGCTCTTGTGTTATGCTCGTGAACGGGTGCTGCTTGCGGTGACTGGTTGTGTGGCAGGCCGAAGATTTATATATATATATTTTTTCTGTTATTATTATTTAATTTTCGTTGCCTGAAATCATTAGGCTTCTTTTCCGATTGATTGCGACGGTTCTAGTTGTTCCAAATTTGCATTTAAGTTTGACGTTTGTGAAACAGTGATCACAATAACAAAAAATATATCCGGCTGAGTTTGTTGTGTGGTTCTTCTCAGACCAGGACGCGTTTGGAACTCTCATAGCTTTAACATTAAGATGGAAAGTGCTTTTTCAGAAGGGCTTATTACGATAAATCTAGTATCGTAATAGGCCCTCCTGACACTTCCATGTTGACGTACACAAGTGATCACTGATTATGATTCTAAGTGGAAAAGATATAAATAAATAAATAAATAAATAAAAACGTAACGAGGTCATCGTTCAGTGGATTTTACTCCTCATATTTTTCTCATACCGGGCGCCTTATATACAAAAATCGATTCTTAAGGAGTAAACTCCAAAAAGTATATTTGTACAAGTATTATGCAGGATTACGCATGCGCAGTAACGCTGATACAACCTATGCCCCCTAGAGGCGAGTTGGTGAACTAAAGAGACAAGCGTGATATTTCATATCATTAAAAGTTCTGCTATTCATCGATAGATGGCAAAACTAGTTGCGCACGATATTTGCGCACCAAAAACGTAACGAGGTCATCGTTCAGTGGATTTTACTCCTCATATTTTTCTCATACCGGGCGCCTTATATACAAAAATCGATTCTTAAGGAATAAACTCCAAAAATAATTGTAAATAACATTTATAACTTTTACAGTATGTTAGTTTAATATACAAATATGTATAAAACAATTAAAAATATAAAAGCTTATTCAAAGTGGTGTCCGTTGGCTGCAATACAGTCCTTTAAATGTTGAGGCCAGTTATCAATAGAAGCACGCGCTTGTTATTTAATTAGAGAACACTAAATTAATATAGCATAAGGTATTTAATTAAGCTACTTCACAATATAAATTGATAATATATATCAATGAATTATCTGGATAACTTTAAAGAAAAGAAATAACTAAACAAATATATTATTATTTGATATTACAAAATGACTCCCGGTAAAAGATTATAATAATAAGAATTTAAAAAACCCTAGATTTTTCTTGGTGGTAGACCATAACATCGGGTCGCCGGCAGAGTTACCACCCATCGGGCAAAGTCGTGCCGCAAAGCGACATAGTCGTGTTCCGGCACGTTGCTCGATGAAGCCGTTTATGGGAAATGGGTTTGAACAGCTGCGGTACGTTGGCGAACCGGTTGACGTCGAGTTGGTGTTTGTCTTGTCGGGTGTCTAGTCGAGGAGGGTAGCGGGATCCGAAGCGACGGCTTTCCGCTGGCCGCCCGCAGATAGTTGGGGGCCCAATTAGTGGGTTAGCCACCCACGAAAGGCTGCCCCGCCAGCTGCGAAAAATCCCAGGGTGGCTCCATCGTGCTGGTTGGCGACCAGGCGAGGAGGCCCGATGGCGATCCCTGGGGGGGTTCGGGCGTCCCCGCAGTCTCCAGACTAGCCTCCCAGTGGCAAGACATCACCAATTTCGACGTCGGGTTCGAAACGTACCGCCTCGTTCAACTGCCATTTCCCATCCCTATTCACTTTTATTTATTTTATTTTATGAAAAAGGTAAAAAAAAGAAACAAGTTGACACAGCGGTTGTACTCCTCCTCATACAAAGTGCACCTGACTAATATAAGGGGTTTGCACTCAAATCTTTTAGCTGTCCACCACCACCTGGAGACAGAGCAGCCGCACTTGCTCTTTTTGACGGAGACGCAGATACAATGTCCTTTGAGCGCTACATACTTGGATTATCCCGGTTACTCGTTGGAGCACAACTTTCGCTCACGGGCCGGAGTCAGTATGTACGCGCGGAACGACCTCTGTATTCAGCGTCTCCGTCACCTTGAAGACCCCACTTTTTCTTCCCTATGGGTTTTAGTGGACACAGGAAACGAAAAAATCCTGTATTCCTGTGTCTACCGTTCGCACAGCGGTGACCAGGAGACAACTCGTTTATTTGAGTATCTTAGTGAGGCTGCAGATATGGCTCTGTATCAGTACCCTTCGGCGCAGCTCGTCTTTCTGGGGGACTTTAATGCCTGTCATCAGGACTGGCTGTTCCCGTACCAGAAGACCGACCATGCTGGAAGAGAAGCGCGGAAATTTGCGTTGTCCTTGGACCTCTTTCAGCTGGTGAAGCAAGCGACAAGGGTACCAGATGTGGTAGGCCATACAGCCAATTGCCTGGACCTTCTGCTGACAACTGATCCGGACAGGTATAGTGTAGAAGTCACCTCCCCCTTGGGAACCTCCGATCACTGTCTGGTAAAATCGGTGTTTACATATTCCCCACCAGCTTACGAACCTCATGGTGTTAGGCGAGTATGGAAATACAAGTCAGCAGATTGGGATGAGATGCGACACTTTTTTGCGTCTTATCCTTGGCGGCAGGTCTGCTTCTCTTCTTTGGATCCGTCGAGTTGCGCGGATGCTATAACCGATGTGGTGCATCAGGCAATGGAGTATTTTATTCCTTTTGCTGACGTACCCATCGGTGGCAAAGCTCGCCCATGGTTTAATGCCGAATGTGGTCATGCTCAAGACCGAAAACATTCGGCATATCTCATTTGGGCTGATGCTCGAACCCGCAAAACTCCGGATGTAGGTTTGAAGAAGAGAGCCTTTAACCAAGCTGCCAAGTCCTACAAGAAGGCATTGCGGAAGGCTCGTCTTGATCGGATCGTTAAGAATGGCGAAAAGCTCTCTGTCAGACCAACTGGCAGTCGAGCTTTCTGGTCTCTTGCCAAAGCGATCGAGTCGAACTTCTGCCAACCCTCACTGCCTGCTCTGCTGAAGCCTGATGGATCCCTGGCCCACACTGCAACAGAGAAAGCGAATGTATTTGCTTCTCTGTTTGCTGAGAATTCGCATCTAGACACTGGCAATGCTTCTCCAGCACATCTTCCTCACTGCGGTATTTCGATGCCTGAAATCCGCATCACTAACAAAGAGGTATGGAGAACATTGTGTCGTTTAGATGTGAATAAAGCCAGTGGTCCTGATGGTATACCAGCCATTCTGCTCAAGACATGCGCAGCTGAGTTGTCTCCTATACTGACACGTCTGTATCGCCTCTCTTTCATGACTGGAATAGTGCCGAAATCCTGGAAGCTTGCTAATGTGCAACCCGTGCCCAAAAAAGGCAGCCGTGCCGACCCTGTCAATTACAGACCGATTTCAATCACCTCCATACTCTGTAAGATTATGGAGCGTGTATTGAACTCGCGCCTACTAGCATACCTAGAAGGTAACGATCTCCTCAGTGACCGACAGTACGGGTTTCGCCGTAATAGGTCTACTGGGGACCTCCTAGTGTATGCTACTCACATTTTAGGCGAGGCCATCGAGAAGAACGGAGAAGCGGTCGCCGTCTCTCTGGACGTCTCGAGGGCATTTGACAGGGTCTGGCATGCGAGCCTTATATGCAAGCTTTCAGCGTACGGTATATCTCCTGGTCTGATCGGCTGGGTAACGGACTTTCTGAGCCATAGATCTCTCCGAGTAGTTGTCGACGGGTGTTCCTCGAAACCCTTGACAATAAATGCCGGAGTGTCTCAGGGGTCCGTTCTTTCTGCAACTCTGTTTCTGCTGCACATTAATGATCTGTTGAAGCCCGGTATCTGTGGGTATGCAGACGACAGCACAGTTGTAGAAAGATATCTGCCGAGTACTCGGGCTAGTCGAGATCAAGTACAGTCTGAAAGAGAAGCCATGATGCAACGTTTGAATGACAAACTTCAGGCAGTCTCCGCATGGAGCAATGCCAATCTTGTCGAGTTCAACGCCACCAAAACGCAGACGTGTCTTTTCACCTCCAAAAGGAGCCCTTTCACCTTGGCTCCTACTTTCCAGAATGTATCCTTGGAATACAGTGACCGGCTTCAGTTGTTAGGCTTAGAGATTTCCTCGAACCTCAACTTTGGTCGGTTCATTGAGTCCAAAGCAAGAGCAGCAGCAGCAAAGCTTGCCGTTCTGGCGAAGGTTCGGCAGTACTTTACACCGGGACAGCTTCTTGTTTTATACAAAGCACAGATCCGGTCGTGTGTAGAGTACTGTGGACACATATTTGCTGGTGCCGCAAAGTCTCATCTTGCGGTTCTGGACTCAATTGAGAGGCGAGCAAAGAGGCTTATAGGCGATCCCGAATTGGTCGAAGCCGACCTCCAAAGCCTTGAACACAGGCGTAAAATTGCTAGCCTCTCAGTATTTTATAGGATACATTTTGGTGAGTGTGCGCAGGAATTATACGAGTTAATTCCCCCGTCCTCCTTCCATCACCGGACGTCCCGACGCACGGCAGGTATCCATCCTTTTGTTGTGGACATTCCACCTGTCCGAACGAAGCGCTTTGCTTCCTCATTTTTAATGCGTACAGCAAAGGACTGGAACAATTTGCCTGCGTCGGTATTTCCGGCCAAATATAATGTGGGTGTCTTCAAGAGAAGAGTGAATAGGTTGCTAGGGCAATGCGACTTACCATCTAAGACTACATTCCACTTACCATCAAGTGGAATGTAGTCAAGCATTGCCCTAGATCATATAAAAAAAAAAAAAAAAAAAAAAAGATACAAAAAGACCTCTAAAAAGAGTAAAAATAATATCGCACCTCCGCTCAAATAGTGTCACAACTCAAAAAAATATAAAATCTCTTTTATTGTAATATTGGTTTCAGAAAACTTCAAAATTAATGTAAAATAATGTTATGTAAATATTATGAATATTTATCCCTAGATGGCGATCGTGACAATATATCAATAAGCAAAAGTATTGTCTTACCAAACATAAACAGTGTCACGTCACTGCTTGCGGAAGTAGGTCGTGTGTCTGAATATCGTGTATAATGTTATTTGTTGATTTATGTCGGTACATGTTTGGAGGAAACTGAAAATAATCTAAGTTTTTATTAATAACAGTGAAGTTTATCGACATATGACAGTTCATTTAATTAGGGTAAGTCAAAAGTCACTATATTTTTCATAATAAAATGATTTGTATGGAGTTAGGACATTATACATGATTAGGACAAGCTAAAAGTTGTTTCTATTTTGGCAATAATAGTGTTTTGTGTCTAGTTATGGGAGTATACTCTGGACTGGATTAACATAATTGATTTGCTGATTTTAAAATGATTTGTATTGAAATGTGTCACTATTTTAGGTAATATTATGACAAATTTCAATACTATTTATGTATCTTGTATGATGAAGTCATTACATATATTTATTTTTATTAAATTATTGTTTTTTTATTATTCTTAGGTGGTTTTAACTACAAAAATATACTATGTCGAGATCAAGCAAAATATTGTCTCTATGCCTGGGACCAAATGGGCAGCTTGGTCAAGAACATAATGAATCTAATTTCGTATCGGAGCTTGCTCAGAAATATAATTTAGAAGCAATTCATGACAGTTTAAACAAAGAAAATATTAATTTTAGTAAAACTGACGAAAATAATTCTAATTTGCCAAGTAGGTCTAATCAAAATGAAGAATATATGCACCTATAGCAGTTAAGTACCGGTATGTCAAAGCAAAAAAACCGCGAACAAACAATTATGCTTTCTATTTTAAGGTTGAAGGTACATTAAAGAGGATTTGCAAAACTATGTTTAAAAATACGCTGGATATTAACGACAGGACAATCAGAACTGTAACAGAAAAATCGGTTGGAAGTTTTTTGAAAGAAGACCAAAGAGGAAAACATAAGAAACATTACACTGTAGGCGAATCAATTAAAAAAGATATAAGGGATCACATAAAAGGAATACCAAAAATTGAAAGCCATTACTTGAGGGCACAAACGACACGCGATTACATTGATGGAGGGAAAACTATTTCTGACTTACGGACTATGTAATGTAATGTATAATCGGATTTTAAATCATGAATTCAATTTAGGTTTTTTGTACCAAAGAAAGATAGATGTGAGTTGTGTGTGGCTTATTAAAATTCTAATCAGGAAGATAAAGTAAAACTTAAGAGAAAGTATGATGAACACTTAGTAGAAAAGAATTTATCTGGGGAAGAAAAGAAAAAAGACAAGGATCTTCTTATGATAAACAAAAATGTAATCGTGGCTGTATACGATTTACAGGCTATTTTACAATTACCGCGCGGTGATGTTTCAGTTTTTTATTATAAGAGCAAACTGAATAACGTGAATTTTACGGTGAGCAAATTAAAATCAGAAAACATAGGAAAAAAAATAATAAAAATAGTGAACCTATTGTCAATCAGAGTATTACTGAATGCTATTTTTGGCATGAGGATGAAGGCTACCGAGGTGCAGACGAAATCGGTAGTTGCTTGCTTAAATTTATAGAAAAGGAATTGCATTGTCATACTGACAATAAGCCAATTGATTTAATTTTCTACTCGGACAATTGTTGCGGGCAAAACAAAAATAAATATATAGTCGGATTATACATGTATGCAGTCATGAAGTACAACAAACTTAATTCAATTAGTCTTAATCTGGGCAGCCACTAAGAGTGAATGAGCTGTTACACAAAGATTTTATTTCTCTGAAAAGTTTAATTTGTGATATGGGTATCAAACTAAATAAGATAAAGATCTCAGATATAAAGATGATGACTATTGCCAAAGATAGCCCAAATATTTTAAGGTACAAAACATCTTACACGGACACCGACTGGTCAGAAGGTAATTTACTCTCACGAAATAAGACACTTAGCATTCCTGATACAAAGCCAGCTTATTCTACTAAAATAAAGATTAAGGAGAACAAAAAGACTGATTTAATGACTTTGCTACAAAATAATCACATTCCAAGTTTTTATGCAGATTTTTTCAAAAATTTATGAATGAGATAATATTAATTAATATGAATGAGAGCTTAAATTTTAAATGACGTTTTATTTTAGGTTTCTACTAGTTGATTATTGCTAAAAAAATCAGTATTAGCTTTGAGTTGTAATTCACCTAGGATTAAAAAAGTACGTTTATATTAGGTATAAGATAATGCTAAGTTAGTGACAGTGACAAGTTTATATTTCCTATTGTATTTTAGAATATTATTTTTTTTAAACTCTTTAATAAAACAGTATTTTAAAAAATATTCTCTTTTATTATCCCTAAAGTGTCATAACTAAAAAAAAACTTTTCAATATACCTACCCCACCATTTGGTAGATGTTTATAAACTATTTAAACTTACTTAACAACGTATAGCACTATATTTGTTAGTTGAGTTATGACCCGAAAAGTGATAATTTAATTCAGTCTAATTTTCAAACGCTATTTACTCGATATTTTGTTTTTTTGACTTATGACATTATTTGAGCGGAGGTGCGATATTAATATGTATTTATTGAATTCGTTGCATCGGGGAACCGTTGTACGTACGTTGATAGTGTATATATTACGAAGTTAATCATTGAGGACTTAGACTATACGATTCGATATCGTAATTTCTTTATTTGCCTTGTTAACTTACTTGCATTTTAATTTCTTCCTTTATTAAACGGTCCCCCGACGCAACGAGTTCAATAAGTACATAAAAATATTATTTTTACTCTTTTTAGAGGTCTTTTTGTATCGGGGGTTTTTTAAATTTTTAATTTTTTTTTTCTGCTTTTTAAAATTATGTTACTTGTTTCTGAATTGTAAATAGTAAATGAACGTACAGACACCCAAAATTTTCAATTTTTTAAGTAGGAAAGATTTATTTGTTTGTTTGAATTGAATAGGCTCCAAAACTACGGGACCGATTTTTAAAAAAATCTTTTAGCATTAAATCCTGTATTATGATGTACAAAGGTTATATTTAATACGAGAAATATATATTATATTTAATAAAATAAGGATCCACGTGAAAGTTTCGACAATGTAATAAATTATAAATGTATTAAGTAACATGATTCAAGAGTTTTTCATATGGGTAGGTAGGTAGGTAGGTTTCATATATACGATTATGAATAAATATAAACATTTAGAGTTAAAATGATTTACAATCACTAATAACACTATGATGATGGGATTTATATTATCACTAGCCCGTGATTCTTTATGACTATGATAAATATATAAATATATTTATACAGTCTCCGTCGACGCAGTCACGGGCAACAGCTATCCCTGATAAAGTTTTTTACCCCAGTACGCAAGTGTAAAAACCTTTTTTCCTTCATAAATAGGCTTATTTCCTATAAAGCGCGGGCGACGCTGGGAACAGCTAATTATTGCATAAGAACCTCTCCCCCGCACGAATAAAACATCAATATCTTAGAGATGACTATTTCTATTTCAATCAAACTTAAATAAGAACCATCTCGACGAGCATAGCTTTCGATTAAAAAAGCCGCATTCAAATCCGTCCACGCGTTTGGCCGCAAACAGCTAATTATTGCATAAGTACCTCTCCCCCGCACGAATAAAACGTCAATATCTTGAAGACGACTATTTTTATTTCAATCAAACATGGATAAGAAACATTTCGACGTGCATAACTTTCAATTAAACAAAACCGCATTCAAATCCGTCCACGTGTTTGGCCGCAAACAGCTAATTATTGCATGAGAACCTCTCCCCCGCATGAATAAAACGTCAATATCTTGAAGACGACTATTACTATTTCAATCAAACATGGATAAGAACCATCTCGATAAGCATAGCTTTTGATTAAAAAAAACCGCAATCAAATCCGTCCACGAGTTTGGCCAAAAATTTGCCACAGACAGATACACAGATACACAGACACAGATACCACGATACACAGATCGACAGGTCAAACTTATAACACCCCTCTTTTTAGTCGGGGGTTAAAAACAGTAATATAGTTATTACTTATTATTATAGTTATTAGTTATTACTTATTGTACTTATGTAGATATAATTACCAATAACTCAATACGATGAATTACTCACAAAAGATATAACATATATTATAAACACTATAAGTATAAAAATCATTTATCTTGCCAGTTGTCCTTAGGCTTACAACTTATATATAAAATATATTACTTTTTTTATGTTTTGTCAGTTGCCTAGACGTGTCAAATCCCCTTCACCCGCTGCTAGTGAGCTAGATTTGCTTCAAGCAAAAGACCGACCAGCGGAAACATTATCTTCTTTTTTTATGTTAACAGTAACATAACTTTAAAATGCAGAAAAAATAAATAAAAAATCCCCGATACAAAAAGACCTCTAAAAAGAATAAAAATAATATTATTATGTACTTATTCAATTCGTTGCGTCGGGGGACTGTTTAGTAAAGGGACAAATTAAAATACAAGTTAACAAGGCAAATAAAGAAATTACGATATCGAATTTTATAGTCTAAGTCCTCAATGATTAACTAAAATAGACACCATCGTCAACGTCCCCCGACGTAACAACTTACAAGTAGGTATAACAACGTATAAGTACATAATAATATTATTTTTATTCTTTATAGGGGTCTTTTTGTATCGGGGGGTTTTTTAATTTTTAATTTAATCTTGATTTTATTCGACCTAATCAGTCAATCCATCCATATTGCATCGATGGTTGCTTTGCGATTGATAACTTTATGTGTTTGATTAGCTCGCTTTTGAATTAGTGATATTATAATCATCGATTTACGATTAATACGTATTAATGATTTCGGACATGAATATAATTTGAGAACAATTAATGAATATAACGGAGGTTTCGTTGAACCTAGCTAACTTTATCATATTTATATAGTATTTGCTTAAGAGAATTTGATATAAAAATAGCTAATATCCTCATTAAAATACAAACCTGGTATAAAGGTCCAATTTACATTTAACCAATTTTAAATTCGTAGTAAATTCGCCTACTAGATATATCGAAAGTTTATTAATACCTATTAGAATCATTCTACTCGGATGTTATAAATAGAACGAATGCTCCTCTATACAAGCGGCAGCACTGATTGCGCGACCTCGTTATGCTATAATTTGATCACCATTCACTAATCACTTGTTCATTTACATACTATTCATTTGTTTTGTGCGGCCGCTCCCAATTTGATGCTTGATTGTTTGACTGCGCAATTTTAGTGGCTTTGGATGTTAAGTGCGTACACATACACACACTTTATGGTTATTAATTAATACCTTTTTTAATAAAAGTATATTAACGTAGTGAATGTAAAGTTTCAATTTGCCGTAGTTGGAACAATTTAAAAGTTTAAAATTAATTTACTGTTAATGTCATAAAGCTAATAATTGTTGAGTTCCAAGAATAATTAGTAATTACTGGGCGATGCTTGGGAAAAGTAGTCATAGAATAAGTACAGTGAAAAATTTACATTTAAATCGTAATCGTAGTTTAGTATTCCAGACGGTAATATTCTCTAAGTCACATGAGTCATTATCGGTTGTTATAATGAATTTATATTATAGGTCGTTAAGGACATTATAAAATGAAAAAAATCTTCAACGTAATGTGAAGGGGTCCTAACCTATATTTGTTTACTGGCATTGAGTGCGTGTGCAGTTATGTGTAGGTAAGTTGAACAAACCGTTTGTTTATCAAACCCTGTGGTTGTTTTAGCCAAATCTGAAATATTTGCAAATTATTGCTACTTATATTAGCTAGTTATATTACTCTCTACTGCTTAAGCGATTCTTTTGGTGTAGTATTTAGCGCTTTTAAAAAATACATATCTAACAAATTTGATGTTAAATCTTTTCAAAAACCTAGTTTCTTACATATTTTTACTGAAAATAAAGAAACAGAAAAGTTAATGAGTCAGGGCGAAGCGTGCTTAATTTTTGTACGTACGTACCTAGTTTATTAATTACTGCCGCGAATTGTGGTTCCACTTAACCTAGCTATAATTTTGGGTAAGTAAAAAGATTTTATTCTCTTTAAATTTTCATTGAAAGTTCATTTGAATAAAAAATTTAAGCAACTTTTTGCGAGTGTGACGTTGATTAACTCATAAGAGAATATACACGTAATAACTAGAAATTAATTTATCTATAATAAATTATTAACATATTATGTCGTTGGATTCAGTTAAATCTTAAATACTGTATATATTTTATTCATTTAAATGATCAAGGCTGGGTATTATGTACATGTCTTCGTTACTGTATTAGTTCAGTGGCAACGTAGTAAATCCTTTTTTAGTGTTTTTGTGTAAGTTTTATCGCAAATTATCGTCCAATTTTTCGTAGGGACCCTTTTGATAAACGTAGTAAATTATATTTAGAAACGGTAAATTGACTGGTGATAATAAACGAAATAATTATTTATCAGTCACATTGAAGTAACAGTAAAAATTTAAATTAGAAGTTTGTATTATTGATCAGCGAAGTCCGTTTGTAATTTTAAATAGAAATTGAGCTTCTAATAAAAAAACTACGTCAAAAAAACTGACTTTAAAACTAAAAAGTAAAAAATAATGAAGATTTAATATTTATTATATACCTACTACCTATTATTTATACGTCCTATTTACTAATAGGTTTGAAGTCGGTGCCAAGCCTTAAATAAATAATTATATTTAACCACTTAAATGAATACGAGCAAATTTATACAATGAAATGCCTACTTTAATGATTGAGATACGTAAATAAACATAAAAACTAAGAGGTGTCAAGGGACACCCGGATGGAACGAAGTTCCTTTCGATTAATTATTGAAGGAATCGTAATAAAAAAAATTACCTTAAAAGCTGTTAATATTTTTTATAAACATAAAAGAAAAATAACTAAATTAAAAAGTGGTAATCAAAAAACCTCAATATAGACTTAGCCTTATTAATGAGCGTTTAGAGAACGAGTTGACTGAACAAAGGGTTCATAGATTAGAAGTGATGCGAAACCGTACAGCAACTTGAGAACCGGCTAGCAGCAGCGTGTCAGACTTCACATATTCAAAACAGTAGATGTGATTAGTCACAGCACGTTTTGATTTCTTTCCGGAGGTGCTAGTTCAAAAGTTGTAGAAAAATGCTCATAAAATAAAAACTAATGGGCCTACCTCAACCAAATTTTTATGGGACCAATTCGAAACATATAATATATATATATAAATATATATATATGTAAATATATATATGTAAATATATATATATATAAATATATATTATATATAAATAAAAGATAGGAGAAGGTGCAGTTAGCTATACATGTGCTAGCACGTGTTGGGAGTTTAATACCATTTTTAGGTTGATAAGAGACGAAGAGAAGAAGACGCCAAGGAGCAATTTATTATGTTGAAGTACGACCTCAAGGAGAAGGTATTCCAAGTTGCCGCAATTTGTAGAAGGAGATAGACTTACGATCTGAAAGGATATGTAGTCTTTCAGACACACGCCACCGCCTCTTTTTTTAAGACGATCATTTCGTAACAAGGTAAAATTAGGCAGACAGTAAAGTGAGGAAGAAAGAGACCGGCTTTAGCCACGATTCGTAAACAAGAATACAGTCGACTTCCATGTTTCTAAATATTGCTAAGATATCAAAGTTGTGGGCCGGAATGCTTCGTGCGTTTATATGAACAATGTTAAAAGTGTTAGATTTATTAGGAAAAATTGATTTAAGCCTGGAACTAAGTGAATGAAAATCATCATCTAACGAAGGGTTACTAGTACAGCCCGGCCACGCATTGCTGTGGTTGCTAAGGTTTTTGATATACCTATTACATTATAGTAAACTATTTAGGAAGTAACGGTATTAGAAATAAAAAAAATAATAAAAAACCCCCGACCGCTAAGTAAAGGAAGAATTCAAAATGCAAGTAAATTTATTTAGGCAAATAACGAAATAACAATATTTTGATATTATTGTACAGTCTAAGTTCTCATTCATTAATGATGTGGACCACTACGTTTTTGTTACATATATGCAATTTGTAAAAGAACATGGCGACCTCTATGACTGATTTTCTACTACCAGTACCTAACTCTTGATACAGTAATATAATAATGATTAGAGATGCGCCAAATATTTGGTAAGTATACGGTAGTCGGTGTATTCGGCATCTTTTTCGCAATTCGTATTCGGTCGAATTATTCGGTTTTGTTACCAATAATATATTCAATTCGAGTATTTCAATTTTTTTAGGTACACGACACTATACCGCTATACGTTAGACCGTTTAAAGTTACGATATTTTTTGAGCTGAGCGTAGCGAAGCTATGAACCGATCGGGAAACAATTTTTTGAGGCAACATCACAGGAAAACCACTTAACCGATTTTAACTAAAATTGGCACGCATGTCAAGGACGTGACTAAGCTTCTACTCTAAAAAACAGAATAAACAAATATTGTTTCGTTTTAAAGATATGGTCAAAAAACTGAATTTCCCATAGACTTAAGCTAACAGTTTCTAGATCTCAACAGAGGTCGCTGTGCATGTACATCGTATTTCTGAATCGCGGTATCACATACAAAAATCTTGTTATCATACTAAATTGGCTTTTATAGAAATATCTTCAACATATTTAGCACACTTCTGCCCTGGAATCGATAAAAAAATCCTCTGACTCCATTTTGTGTGATGTTCATTTGGTTCTTTTTAATATCAATATTTACAATTTATCATAACTGATACGAATTAGTTGAGCTGAGCGTAAGCTTGGTAATAATTTTTTTGAGGCAACATCACAGGAAAACCACTTAACCAATTTTAACCAAAATTGGCAAGCATATCAAGGACGTAACTAGGCTTCTACTCCAAAAACAAAATAAACAAATATTGTTTCGTTTTTAAAATATGGTCAAAAAACTGAATCTCCCATAGACTTATGCTTAACTGAACCGGCGCGCGCGCGCGCCAATCGCCTCTTTCCGGTGCCAGCAACTTCATTGGAAATCCTTGGGCGCGGTATTGACCGACTTCAATAGCATAAAAAAGGGGAAGGGCGCTCAGCTCAACTCCCGCAGCGCATTGTGGCGGAACCTAGTTAACTTAATTTTGCACTAATCGTTGCACAATATTTTTGGTTGACGTGAGACGCAAATTACGTTTGCGACAGACAGAGGATTGAAAAAAAACCGAAATGATTTAAGAAATTAACTTTAATTAAATTTAAACTTATTACAAATGGTATTGTGGTATGATACAAGGCATCTTTTCGCGCTTCGTCGATTCGGATAGGAGTCTGAATCATAAGCTGGTCCTGGACATCATGTAATCCTTGAAGATCAATAGATTTTAAGTGTATGTGAGTCGCTTTGGCTGACTGCTTTAAGGTGTCATAGGGTATTTTCATTAGTTTTAGGGGTTGTCCTTTAATTTCGTTGTAATCATTTGCTATTGTGAATTGTTCCGATCAAACGACATCCAGCAGGAATCGTAGCTAGGTAACTTCCCTGTAGCGATGTGTAGTCCTTTTGGTTACAAATCAGTTGCACTTTCGTTTGTTGAGGAAAGGACAAGGCGTAGTGCTTGTCATCGAGTTTCTCCATCGCTTCTTTAGTCAAGGTGACTGTAGTAAATTCACAGGTTTTTTGTATGACTTGATTGACGATCAATTCCTGGATACAATCTGGTCTGTTGCGAATCTGATGATGAATTTCCTTCTCACAGAGATACCAGTTCTTTACCTTCGGGCATTCAGCCTCCATGTACACAAATGATATCTCGATTGTTGCTAGGAAAGGGAAAGGTGGGATAAGAGCCTGGTCGTGCTTGTTCGGTACTACTGATAATTTATAAAAATCATAAGTTTCTTTAGAATAAATTGGAAATTTAAATATAAAAACTATTTGCTTATTAATAAAGTACGACCCTGGTTTAATAATATTATAATATTCCCTAAGTTCTAAATCTTATATTTGCTCTTTTGAGTAAATTGCTTTTAATTTTAAGACCATAGATTCTAATACCTCAATGTCTATAATAGAATGATGTGTACTAGAAGCCTGGATAAAAGCTAAACTATTTTCTATTCTAAGTAATTCTAAAGATAAATCTTCTATGTTTTCACTAACTAACTCTAGAAGTTGAGCAAAATTTGCGTATTTTGTTAAGCTATCGTCACTTATAGCCTTATTCTGTAATAATAATTCTAAGGTATTATTTAACATAATCTGGTTATCTACTATTTGTCTAATAACGTTTCCATATTTTAACAACCACTCCTTGCTCAGACTGATGTGACTATTAAATTCAGATAATAATTTTATTTGATTATTTTCTAATACTCTAATTGCCTCATTATATTTCAACGCATCATCGTGATCTAAATTACCGGTTAAACTTTTTATCATAGTACCTAAACTATCTATAAGACCTCTTTTTACTCTACTAGGCTCTAAAGAATGTAGTTGTTTTAAAATATTGCCAAGCTTATTAGTAAGGTAATTAATTTGAATTTCATATAGGTTATAGGCTCCAAACTATGTATGGAGCTATTATAGGCTATTATAGCATAGGGCACAAGGTTTATTATTGGTTCGTCTTTATGTTTCAGTTTAAGAAGTCTTAGGTGTTCTAAAAGAGTTAAATGAAATCGTTCTATGTTACCATTGTCATTAGGTGAATGAGCTAGTATTCGATGGTGGTTAATTTTATGAAGTCTGGTAAATTCCATAAATAATTGATTAGTAAATTCGGTTCCATTGTCAGTAATTAGGTATACCATGATGGGTACTGTATTGTAATAGAGATTGTAATACACTTAAAGCTGTGCCGTCACGAAGATGATAAGCTTGACCATACTTCGTGAAAACGTCAATGAAAGTTACATATTTTTCATTTTGAACTGTAAACAAATCCATATGAACTATTTCAAATGGTTTAGTGGCAGGTGGAACGATGTTGAATTGTGGTCTAACTGGGTTTCTGTCGTATTTGGCTTGACCGCAAGTGGTACATTCATTAATAAATTTTGTTATTTGTTCTCTCATTTTAGGCCAATAATACTTGTATGACAAAGCTGAATAACATTCGTTGATACCACGATGATTTGTTTTACCGTCATGGTAATGTCGGATGATATCTTGTTGACGCAAGTATTCTTTAACATTCTCTAATTCTTTCTTAACTAAAACAAGGTTATAGGAGGAGGACTTAAACTTATCTTGTAGGATCGGTATTATTGAATACATAGCTAAAGGAGGGTTTATTAACATAGCTGTTTTAGTTTTAGGACTAATATATTCCTTAACAGCATTTATCACATCCTCTTCTAAATTTGGTTGAGATAATTGGATACTAATACGTGTATGAGTGTCGAACGGCTTAGTCACTACAGGTCGTTTCTTAATGTCAGTCACAAGGTCAAAATAAATTTGTCTATTAAATTTATTAAGTGGTTCATCAATTATCGGGATTTCTAAGATTGGGTTTTCTAAGCTAGTGTGAACTGTTTCCATAGAAGAACTAGCTGGGGCAGGAATAGTTTCTGATGGATTACCGAGTAAAGAGTTAAGCTCATCTATCTCTTCTATCAAAGATAGTGCTTCTTTTGTATGGATTTCGATACGGGAAAGAGCATCTGCATTTAAGTTTAATTTTCCTTTTTTATAAATTACTGTAAAGTTATATTTGGTCAGTTTCAGTCGCCAACGTGTAAGTCGGGAATTTGGTTCTTTCATGCTCATTAACCACTGTAAAGGCTTATGGTCAGTATAAATTTTGAATTTTCTTCCGAATAAATATGGTCTAAAATATTTTGTTGCCCAAACTATGGCTAAAAGTTCCTTTTCAGTAGTACTATAGTTTAATTCGCTGTCATTTAAAGTTCTAGAAGCGTAACAGATAGGCTTATCGGAACCTATGGGTCCTTGAGAAAGAACCGCGCCTAGAGCTACGTTCGAAGCGTCAGTCGTTAAAACAAAGTCTTTTGTAAAATCAGGGTACTGCAATATGGGGTCATTTGTCAATAGGTTTTTACATTTTTTAAAACAATTAGTATACTCAGAGTCTAATGTAATTTTATTGTTTTTCTTTAAGCATTTAGTCATGGACTTCGTTAAACGAGCAAAATCGGGGATGAACTTTCTATAATATCCTAAGAGTCCTAAAAATTGTTTAATTTCTTTACTGTTTTTAGGTAATGGGTAATTCTCAATAACCTTGATCTTATCTGGGTTTGGTTTAATACCATCCCTGCTTATTATGTGACCAAGGTAAGCAGTTTCCAATTTTAAAAACTCTGATTTATCCATCTGAATTTTAAAGTTCGATTCTCGTAATCTGTTAAAAACTTTTTCGAGGTTAATGATATGTTCCTGAAGGGATGTACTGAACGGGGGGCCGTCGCCGGGAACCTCCTCGTGTGCCCGTCTGTTTCCCTTGTTGCTCGGATTCGTCCGGTGGCATCGGAAGCGGTACGGGCCGGTGCTCCCTGGGCAACAACGGTTAATGTGATCCTTCGGGTTTGCATTAGCCGTTGGCTAATACTCGGCGCGGTGGGGGTCGGCCATGGGGGTTTGTGCCCGGTTCATGGCTGGCTGGCGGGCAGGCTGCCTTTCGGGGTGGTCTGTCTGCGGGGGGGCTCGGGCCTCTTTCCATCGTTTGATCACGTTGGAAAGTTGGCCTGGGCGTTGAGGGTGGGAGGGCGCAGGCCCTCTTTGCCGGGGTCGGCTGCGGAATTACTCCTGGTACTTCTCTGATAGCAGAGTGGACTGTGGAGTGGTTCCGCGGCTGTGTGGGGGGGTCCGCGATTAGGGTCTGGACCTCTTTCCACCAAGCACTTTAGAGAGGGTGCTTGGTGGGGAGACGGTCCGAGACGTTGCCTGGATTAATCGTTGCCGAGCGCGACGCCACGGTTGCGCTTGGTGATGGTTGGTCTGGGCGTGGTGGGTTCCCGACTTATGCCTTTTTCTTGCTGGTCTCGGCTGATCACCGTGGCCGGCGGTAAAGGCCTGTCGGGTTCGACGTTGGGCCCCCTACGTGAGCGGACTCACGTTCGACTCCAGTGTGTAGCAGTGAGGCTGTCTGCGCATCACTGTGTCTTATGGGAGTGAGCTCTTCCAGGGGGTCTGACCGGTGGTCTCCTCTCGGGGAGATAACCGGCGGCGGAGCTGGACACGGTCAATGGTCGAGTCGGTCTGTCCAACTGGCTCGATTCTGAGACTGAGTCCAGCTAGAAGGGGGTCTCGGCCCCCTTCAGAGACAGCAGGCTTGGGTGGGGGGAAGGGGATCCCTCCACGATCTATCAAGCCTGCGAAAAAGGGATGGGTGCTCCTCGTTGCGGGGTGCCCTCTCCGTGGATCACGTCGGGGCATCGCGGTAAGTGCGAAAGCGATCCCGTGGTGTCCCATTATGACGGCGGCGGCAACCGTCAGGTTTAGTGAGTAGGAGTCTCACATAACCACCTCCATCATCCCCTTGATGGAGGTGTGTATCCATGAGGATTCCTGACGTTAAAAAAAAAAAAAAAAGGGATGTACTGAACACTATAATATCATCAAGATAAACTAAACATATTTCGTTCTGAAGGCCGCGGAGTACGTTATCCATTACTCGCTGGAAGGTTGAAGGAGAATTTTTTAAACCCATGGGCATACGAAGAAATTCGAAATGCCCATGTTCGACATTAAATGCCGTTTTAGGTATATCCTGGGGTTCCATCTCAACTTGATAAAATCCGCTAGCTAAATCAAGGGTGGTGAAATATTGACATTTTCCTAATTTGTCAAGAACATCAGTAATATTTGGGATAATATTTGGGATAAGCTTTCTAAAATCCACTACTAGACGCCATTTTTGCTTGCCAGAGGCATCCATTTTTTTTAGTACCACCCAAATAGGTGAGCTCCAAGCGGACTCAGAAGGTCTTATTAGTCCTTGATCTAACATTTTATTTAATTGGGATTTTACTTCTTGTCTATTGACAAAGGGGTATCGATAGTTTTTAGAATGTACTGGTACTTCGTCGGTGGTTCGTATCCTATGTTTTATTTTATTTGTAAAAGTTAATTGTTCACCATCTATGTAAAATACGTCAGAATACCGGGAGCAAAGAGCTACGAGGTTAGCCTTCTCCTCCGGGTCCGTACGTAAACGTGAAATAACATCTTGTGTGCGAGTCTTTAGTTGTTGAGTACTCGTGCACTTAGCGTTAAATAAATCCGCGTGAGCCGGACGATCGAGTGAGAATATAATATCATTCGGTGTCGGGTTTTCGATTTCTAAATAGCAACGATTATTTTTTACAGAAGTAATGCACTCATGGATAGTGCAATTGCATAGTATTTGTTCTCTAATAAAAGCATCACCTTCTGAAATATATACGGGAACACGAATAATTTTAGAAGTTTCCGCGGGAATTACGTCTTCGTATAAGTTTACATTACACGAGTTATACATTTTAATCGGGTTAGATGCGTTTTTTGTAAGCAATTTTCGGTCTTTTAAATCTATACGAGCTTCCCATTTACTCAATAAATCTAAACCTATTAATCCGTCAAAGTATTCATGAAAATGATATACGAATAATTTCATATTGCTGGCGTCACTGAATTCCGCGAAGCATGGCAACGTAATAGAATAATTGTTCCTACTCGTCGCGTGTATGTTGGTTACTTCAAAAGGATCAAATTTTAATGGGAATTGAGCGAAGTATTTCTCGACGGCTTCGGGACTAATAAAAGATTGATTAGCACCGGTATCTATTAAAAATTTTAAATGAGGATTTTCTATTTGTATGTACGGAAGCTGTCTCTGTGTTTGAAGATTTAATTCTATTTTTGTTTTTGTGATTTCGAAGTCTCCCGAAAATCCTGCTGGTCTTGCTCAGTTTCAGTTATTTGAATTTCAGATTCAAAAGAATTATTGTCAGAAGTAATATTTAATTCATGAGAAAATCCGGGCGTAAAGTCAGTATCGTAATAATCACTATAGTAATTGTACTCCGGCTGATAACAATAATTGTAATATGAATCGTCATATGCCGCACATTCGTTTACATTCATTTCTCGTGATTTAAAATAATTCATGGGATTATTCAAGGGTAGAGGTTTTGGTGTAAAATGTTTGACACCACTCATAGGTGGAGGACCTTGAGGTGGGTTATTTCGGGGTGGTAATATAAAAATGTTACTACGAGGTCTATAATTTGGTGGAGGTGCAGCGAACATCCTTTGTGTGTTAGTAAGCATGCGTGGTTGATTATATCCGGTTACCGGGAATTTAAAGGGTTGCGGTGGAGGTCCCATAGGGCGCTGATTTAATGGAGCCGGCCAGTTAGGTACAGGGTTATTATGAGGTTTTGTATGAGTGAATGCTGTTGGTTGTAATGATTGAGTCGGTTTAGGGGTCGTCTGAATTTTATGGGAGTCGCGTTGTTGTAAATACATTACGTTAAGCTCCTCTTGAACGAACTCGAGAGCTTTCTCTATCGTATCTGGGCGCATGCATCGTATGCGCGACCCTAACGGTTCTTTTAAACCCCGTACATATGCTTGCATGGTAACTTTTTTGTAAAGCTCTCGTTTCGCTTGGACTGTGGTGGGCAAACTTTCATGCAAAGTTACGTACGTCATAATGGTGCTAAATAAAGTTTGGCAATGATTGTAAAACTCTTGCGGGGTACGATTACCTTGACTTGCTATAGAAAGGTCATTATATAATGCGCTCTCATCACGTTGATCCGAGAAGTTATTTATGAGGGCTGGTCGTATACCTAGCCAGTTTTCTGGTATACCGTTTGCATTTATAGTGCATGCGGCTGTCCCTGTTATTTTATTTAAAATTCCATTTAACAAACATAAATTGGAAAACTCGCTACTAGGATTATCATTAAGGTATTGTGTAGCCAACGAATCGCATATTTTTATAAAACGAGTAAGGATATTTGGATTTCCGTCAAATTCCGGGATTAAGCGGAGGACTTTGAAAATATCGTCTGGGCTATATTGCGTCATGATTTAATTTCTACTCCTAAATTATTTAATTTTAAATTGCCTAATCCTATAATATCTCTATTACTATCCGTTAACTGTCTGCGGGCCTGGCGCGATTCAGGCTCCCGCGAACTAAAGGCTCTGGGGTGATAAATCTTGAAGTTTAAGATTCAAAGGAGCAACACGAGAATAATTCAAGTGTACTTACATATACAGCATTTCTGGTTTTCTCTTCGAATCGATTTTCAGATTCCTCCCCTGGTCTGCTGCAGGTCCGTAGATTCAGGATATCCGGAACAGTGCTTGATAGCCAACCCGGGTGACTCGCGACGCGATTATCGATGTAAGATATGGCCTTGAAGTCTCCCGCGAATATCCTACCGACTGCGCCAATTACGTTTGCGACAGACAGAGGATTGAAAAAAAACCGAAATGATTTAAGAAATTAACTTTAATTAAATTTAAACTTATTACAAATTAACCCTATGAACGATGATTCCACCTCGATGTGGGAAAATGGAATGATCGTTCTTACAAATAATATTAATTATTAAAACTCATGTGAATACAATGCAAATGCTTTATCGACAAATTACTTTATTAAATATAATATTACAGAAACTCAACGTAGGCGGTTTCCATATAGTAGTTCTATGTAACTCGCACGTAAATAGATTCGACAAAGAAGCAGGTATAATTTGACTGTATTATGGTCATTATAATATGAATTTATATATATATAATTCAGTCTAAGTAACACGTGTTATAAGTTATAAGCTAATTATATGTTATGTAAATTATAAGTTAATTGTTATCAGCCGGCTGGCCGACTAAAGATTGACTTACAATTTAGTCTCAGCATCGCGTGGCGGTTATGATGTTAAATTGTGTATGAATTATGAAGTTATTTGATTGCACTTTTAACATTACGCCATTTGTTTTTATAATTACGCATCTCGTGGAATATAAAAAAACACTGTCGGGTATTTTTCTAATACAATTTTTGCACTCCCATACTATACATTACTTGTTAGATGGTTTTTATCTCATTTCATGACTTGTAAAACACTTAAAACTTAAAATATTTATGAAGTAAATAAAAAGTTCATAGTAAATATTGATTGGACGTGTCATTTGACGTCACGCAGGGCGCGTGCAAAATGACGGCGTTTGGACGGCTCAAATTTACTTAATGTTTTAATTTTTACTTTGAAAAAAAAACTAGAATCTTTTCAAGCATATTTATATTTTTTTACGATATAGAGAGGTAAATGATTAATTTACGTCAAAAAAAAACATGAATATCAGCTATTGTAATAAAAAAATATAGAATTATCAATATAAGCTAATACGCTAATGAATAATATTTGTATATTATTTTTGTATGATATTTCAACGATAGTTTATAATAAATGTAAAATAAATGAAAAACTAAAAAGTGTTAATCAATTAACCGATGAGTTATTGTCCCGCCTCCTAGCGGTTTCACTTTGTACAGATATGTTTTATAACAGATGTAGTAATGTTTCCTTAAGATATAAATAGATGGCGTTGTTACAAAATATTACGAATATATTTGATCACAAATTTGTATTATTATATTCATTTAAACTGTCTTATTTGCAAATTGATTCTAAAAGAACAAACTCCAATATCAAATAAATAATAAAGAACTACTTAGCAATTTAATATAATACAAAAAATAATAATGGTGGAAATGAAAATATCTCGCTTGCTTTCTATAAGAGAGAGAGATAGCAAGACATGTCTTGCCAACTTTTGGTAAGAATTTTTACCGTCTAGCCCCCTTTCACAACGCGCGATAAGGACTACGTTCCAAAAATAATAATATTCTACACTCACTGGCGTGGAAAGCCAGGTCATTGGATAGAAAATATTTACAGAAAATTAACACAAAGACATTTGCAATTATAATAAAAATAGCTGATCCGGTTTTTCAACGCTTATCGATTGACAGTTAATGTTGTGACTCACTAGTTAAACAAAGTCAAATAGTGTCGTCACTTGTTAAATTGACAATTACAATTTAAAATAAAGGCCGTGTTCCGTAATACATACCAGTATACTGGTCATTTTCTTCTTTTACATATTCTTTTTTCATTTTCGTTCATATTGGGTTTAAAGATATTTTGTTCCTTTCGTCTCACCATTTACTATTCATCATAGTAAACTATCTGTGAAAGCTGATGTGGAGGGAAAATATAGTAAAAATAACATCACTGAGTACAAGTTTCAAAAATTATCATTAGTCTTATTAAATATTTTTCTACTTATTAAGAATTCAATATCTGGTAACAGCACTTTTGGTTGAAATTGCTTTGTAACTCCATTCATGCAACTTTATTATTTTATTAAATAAAAAATAACTACGTTAAAAAAACCGACTTTAAAACTAAAAAAATAAAAATAATATAGATTTAATATTTATTATATACTACCTATTATTCATTTGTCCTATTTACTAATAGGTTTGATGTCGATGCCAAACAAATAGTTATATTAACCACTTAAATGAATACGAGCATAATCTAAGTTTTTATTTTTTTAACGTAGTTATTTTTATATAATACTTTTTAGTTTATTGCTACATCGTCAATTAGCCATGGGTAGTAGCCCTACAAAAGGTGCTGCGCGCTTTAAAATTACAGATCTCAAGAAACAGGAACAGATAAATAGTCGTCTCCGTAAAAATACTCTTCGAAAGACAATTTACGTTCTTGTGAGACTATTAAGGATCGTGAAAAACATTGCTTGGCCATGAAGGCATATATGAGATCACGATTACGTCAAGAAACTCTCGATCAGCTTAATTCTAGACTCGGTAAGATTCAAGAGCGTCTTGTGAATGAATGTTTTGAGCAGAGAGCCAATAGACTTGAGCTCATTGATGAGCGTCTAGCTAACGAGTCATCTGAGCAGAGGACTCATAGACTGGTCTCATTAATGAGCGTTTAGAAAACGAGTCGACTGAGCAGAGGGTTGAAAGATAAGAAGTAATACGAAAGCGTACAGCAACAGAGTCTGCTCACCAACGTGAGAACCGGCTAGCAGCAACGCTTCAGACTTCACAAGGACTTCGTTCAATAAATGAGCGTAATTTTATAACCACCATAAATCAGTATGCTGAAGTACCATGTATAGTCTGTAAGAAATTATTATATCCAAAACAACAGATATCATTAGTCACAGCACGTTTTGTTTTCCTTCCGGAGGAGTTACTACAAAACTTGGACAAAAATGGTCATAAAATAAAAATTAATGGGCCTACCTAAATTAAATTTTTATGAAACCAATGTAAATCGGTTCAGAAACCGCGGATAAATCCACTTAAAATAAAAATGCTCATAAAATAAAAACTAATGGCCCTACCTGAATCAAATTTTCATAGGACCAATTCGAAACCATCGTGCATCAAACAAAAAAAAAGAATTACGTAAACCGAGAAATCGGTGTACATACAAAAAAATATATACCGGCCGGGAACCTCCTCCTTTTTGAAGAAGTCGGTTAAAAATGTATAACTATCGAAACAGACACATTACAAATTAATATGTTGTCACAAACTAAGAAGTAATTTGTAATACTAGGTTCATGTGAATAGTATCTAGTAGTACTCTGCGCTGGCCATTAAATTTCGAAAGGTTTCACCAGAATGGCCTCGATTTTTGACGTCATCAGCACTAACCACTACACTGGTATGTATTTCGGAATACGACCAAAAGATAAGTAAACACAAGTTATTTAGCATTTCATAAATACTACATAATAATGGTTTGAAAGTAAAAAATAAAATTAATAAGAAAACATCACTTAAAAAAAAATAACATTTAAAAACCTCCAATAAAAAGACCTCTAAAAAGAATAAAAATATATTATTATATACTTCTTGAAGTCGTTGCGTCGGAGGACCGTTGTACGTACTTTGACGATGGTGTCTAGTTTACGAAGTAACGAGAGCTTAGACTATAGGATTCAATATCGTAATTTCTTTATTTGCCTTGGTAACTAACTTGTATTTTAATTTATTCCTTTATTAAGCGGTCCCCCGACGCAACGACTTCAATAAGTATACAGTATATATAAGTATACAATATATACAATATATAATATATATAATTTTTATTCTTTTCAGAGGGTTTTTTGTATCGGAGATTTTAAAATTTTTATTTATATTCTTTTTTTCTGCCTTTTAAAGTTATGTTACTGGTGTCTTAATTTATTAAATGAACCTCCAAACACACAAATTTTCAATTGTTAAAGTATTTCTATTAATCTATCTATCTATAATAGGTTATATTAATTACGAGAAAAAAAAAGGATCCGCGTGAAAATTTCGACAATGTAATAAATTATAAATGAATTAATTAACATGATTATAAACTTTTCATATAGGTACGAATATTAATAAACAAAACATTTAAAATGATTTACAATCACTAATAACCCTATGATGAAGGGATTTACATTATCACTATCTGTTGCCCCTGACTTTTTATGACTACTATCATATGCCATATAAATATATGGTTTACGGTCTACGTGGACGCAGTCATGTGAAGCAGCTATCCTTAATAAAGTTGCAACTGTATTTCTCTATATCCTTTTTTTTTTTTTTTTTTTTTTTTTTTTTTTTTTTTTTTTTTTTTTTTTCTTATATTCCTTTAATTATACACTCTTACACACCCTATGTTATTGTTAAAAATCATTATTCATTTCATAATCATTATCATCTCATCAGATTTGCAGTCGGCACCAATTGACATTGTATCAAATCGCATAGTCAACTTGGCCCGACTGCAACCCATCCAATCACACAAACACCTTACACACACACACAAAAATAAAACTGCTTCTGAAAAACATATCCTGTTAGGCCGCGATTGTCAGTGCTCAGCAGCTGTCCGAGCTATTGCAGTCGAGCAGCAATGAGCACTGACAGTCAACGCAACTGTACTCAACTTTATTCAGAATAAAAAAAAAAAAAAATAAAAAAAAAAAAATAAAAATCCTTAATAAAGTACTTTACCTGAGTATATAAGTGTAAAAACCTTTTGGCTTACAAAACAAGGCTTTTTCCTAAACAGCGCGGGCGAAGCCGCTGGGAACAACTAATTATTGCGTAAAAAAACCTTTCACCAATTAAACGTCAATATCTTGGAGACAACTGTTTCTATTTCGACCAATCATAGCTAAGAATCATCTCGACAAACATAGCTTTCGATTAAAAAAAAAAGATACTAATCCGTCCACGTGTTTGGCCGCTACATTACCATAGGCAGATACACAGATACACAGATATACAGATCGACAGGTAAAACTTATACCCCTTTATATGTTATATTTTGTTATATTTTATTAACCCCCTTTTTATTCGGGGGTTAATAAAATATAACTATAACTTATATACATATAACTAACGTAGGTACATAGGTATACAAAACAAAAGTAACTTAAATAGAAAAACCAGAAATGTATGGCGATTCTTCTTTGTGGCTTTTTTATTTTTAACCCCCGACTAAAACAGGTTGTTATAAGTTTGACCTGTCGATCTGTGTATCTGTGTAGCCTAATTGCCTAGTATTTTAAATATGTACATTTATTTATTTATTTACATGTACTTATATTACTATGCACATACAAGTATTTATTTAAGAATTAATATAACATTATATAGTATTTAATTTAATTAATATTTTTTAAACTATTACTATTTATATACATTTATAATGTTATTTATATTAGTTTGTATATTTAATTATCTTATTTAAACACTAACAATATGCATATTAAATAATATAATATATTACTAACATTAGCGTGTCGATAAGTTGTGCATTGGAACGGGTTTCGTTGACCTCATGTCATGAGACGCGAGCGCAGGCTACTCGGAGCCCCGCGCCAGTCGGTTCACACACTTCACCCGCGAAGCCCGTGTTACCTGCTATCACCTCGCTATTCCTTACTCGCATACGCTTTGCCATACGCTACGCTTTCCGCTTTGATTGTTTCTTATTTCCTATATTTATCGTGTTGTATGCGCTAAACTTTACTTTATGCTACTTCTGTGCTTGTGACTTGTGCTACTATTACAAATTTACACACAATTTACACAGTATGTGATCCATCCAAAAATAAGGATTTTTTTTTTGCATCCAGCGGTTCCTTTCAGTTTGTTCAAGACAGGTGTTTGTAACACGTAGTAATATCAAATCAGAGGCACGCTTTGCTAAATAAAATAATTTGTCATAAAATATACATATTATCCCATCCGTCTGTGGATTTAGTTGTATATTCAGTTAACGTATATTGAATCTTAACGACCATATTTTCACAAGTATAACTAAAATCAAATTCAAATATTGTTAAATAGACAAAATATTTCATTTAAAAAGAGGTAACGTTATCATCGGCAGGATATTAAAAGTATTTATTTAAACCAAATTATTTACACATTACGTAAGTACATTAAATTCAGAAGTTACTTAAATGTCTAACTTATTTTGAAGTACAACACTTTATTTAATAATTCCATTTTTTTCGGCAATTCAATAACTCAATGTAACAGATATAAATTTTCTAAAAGATACACTGAAGTTTAAATTAATTTACTTGAAAGCCTAACAATTTCAGCAATTTACTCTAAGTCCATAGATAATTGAGGTAGATTGTCTGATCCTCGGTCTGTAGAAGTTTAAAGAATTAACTACAATTTTTCATTTGACATCTGGATAACACCCTCAGTAATAAAAGTTGCTAATCTACTCTTGTTCAAATTCTGAAGTGGTTTTAGAGTATTATGTATAAGATACGAGTATATAATTACGAAGTAAAAGTTCATAAATGAATCAAAATCAACAACAACAACGTTTTAACTTACCTAAATCAGTTTCATATGCAATATTATTAAATATTACTATTTTCTACATTATCTGGCAATAAAACACAAACTTAGATCTACAAAGCCAAGTCACAAAGAACATGGAGGACATAATCAAAATGTTTGAGTCCCGAATGGATAATTTTGCTAAGACACTGCATCAGTCTATTTCCACCACTAATCTTAAACAACAAAATAACACTTTTAGTGACATTTCTGCACTGGCTAATGTTTATGCAATATTTAAAAATCTTGTATGGAAAACTCTTTCCATGCTTCAACAACAGTTGCAGCTCCTTTCTGTTGGTTTTGATAAACACGAAGTACTCTCTCGTAGAAAGGTCCTTCTATTTCATGGAATAACTGAAGTTACTAAGAAGCAGCCGGAAGTCTCAACTAATAATATTTTTAGTAGAATAAAAGTAAGTAATGTTGAACTATCACATAAATGTTTGTCAACGTTTGGGTGTAATCAAGGACAAAACTAGTCAAATATTAGTTCGCTTTAAGAAGCACCTTGAAGCAGAGTTCTGCAGTTTGGAACTGACTGACTTAAGAGGCTCTGGAGTCATTATATCGGAGATCTTAACAAAACCCAGGCAGCCGGTATTTGTTGAAGCAAGTAGACACTTTGGTATTAAAAACTCTTGGATAAAGAACGGTGCTATCGTTGTTGTTCTGCCAGATAAAACCCGGAAGAAAGTTGAAACCACGACGGAACTGCTAGTTTTAATAAAAGCTTTCCTTTCACTCCTAAATAATGGAAAGCAAAGACCCACAAGACTCCGGCGCGTTCCTAAAACTGTAGTTAAGTGATTATTTATTTTGTTATTACTTCTCCGTAATTAAAAAAAAATCAAAATTCAAAATATCTTTATTCAAGTAGGCATTTACGCGCACTTTTGAATCGTCAATTACATTAAATTAGTCAGTATAGTCAATCTGTGAGTAAGCTACCCCCAGCTCGGAATTCTGTTTTTAAATATAATTTAACAATGTTTGACTTATACATTATAACATTAACCCTGCAAATGAGTCAATGACCCAAGATCCATACATTTCGATCAACCAAAAACTCTTGAATGTTATAGTAAGATTTATTTAATAATATACTTTTAATTTTACGATACGATTCTATATCATAATTTCTTTATTTGCCTTGTAAACTTTCTTGCATTTTAGTTTTTTCTTTTATTAAATGGTCCCCCGACGCCATGAATTCAATAAGTACATAATAATATTATTTTTGTTTCATGGATAAGAACCATCTCGACAAACATAGCTATCGATTAAAAAAAACCGCATTTAAATCTGTCCATGCGTTTGGCCGCAAATTTTTCCACTGACAGATATACAAATATACAGATTTGGTAGGTATAGTGGGTTTGGTCTGTATTTAATTAAGTTCACCAAACCAGTCCTATCAATATATAAAATCGAGCGGCAAAAGATCAAATCCAAATGTATAGCCAGGTCGATGTAGAAGGAGTAGAATTGTCGTGGTACCTTTGCGTAAGCCGGGTCGTCGTAAATAAGGAGTCCATGAACATACAAAGTTTATTACACGATCACACATTATAAGAAAATAGTCACAAGCAGAGAAGTAGCATAAAGTAAAGTTTAGCACATACAACACGATAAATATAGGAAATAAGAAACAATCAAAGCGGAAAGCGTAGCGTATGGCAAAGCGTATGCGAGTAAGGAATAGCGAGGTGATAGCAGGTAACACGGGCTTCGCGGGTGAAGTGTGTGAACCGACTGGCGCGGGGCTCCGAGTAGCCTGCGCTCGCGTCTCATGACATGAGGTCAACGAAACCCGTTCCAATGCACAACTTATCGACACGCTAATGTTAGTAATATATTATATTATTTAATATGCATATTGTTAGTGTTTAAATAAGATAATTAAATATACAAACTAATATAAATAACATTATAAATGTATATAAATAGTAATAGTTTAAATAATATTAATTAAATTAAATACTATATAATGTTATATTAAATCTTAAATAAATACTTGTATGTGCATAGTAATATAAGTACATGTAAATAAATAAATAAATGTACATATTTAAAATACTAGGCAATTAGGCTACACAGATACACAGATCGACAGGTCAAACTTATAACAACCTGTTTTAGTCGGGGGTTAAAAATAAAAAAGCCACAAAGAAGAATCGCCATACATTTCTGGTTTCTCTATTTAAGTTACTTTTGTTTTATATATATACGTTAGTTATATGTATATAAGTTATAGTTATATTTTATTAACCCCCGACTAAAACAGGTTGTTATAAGTTTGACCTGTCGATCTGTGTATCTGTGTAGCCTAATTGCCTAGTATTTTAAATATGTACATTTATTTATTTATTTACATGTACTTATATTACTATGCACATACAAGTATTTATTTAAGAATTAATATAACATTATATAGTATTTAATTTAATTAATATTATTTAAACTATTACTATTTATATACATTTATAATGTTATTTATATTAGTTTGTATATTTAATTATCTTATTTAAACACTAACAATATGCATATTAAATAATATAATATATTACTAACATTAGCGTGTCGATAAGTTGTGCATTGGAACGGGTTTCGTTGACCTCATTTCATGAGACGCGAGCGCAGGCTACTCGGAGCCCCGCGCCAGTCGGTTCACACACTTCACCCGCGAAGCCCGTGTTACCTGCTATCACCTCGCTATTCCTTACTCGCATACGCTTTGCAATACGCTACGCTTTCCGCTTTGATTGTTTCTTATTTCCTATATTTATCGTGTTGTATGTGCTAAACTTTACTTTATGCTACTTCTCTGCTTGTGACTATTTTCTTATATTGTGTGATCGTGTAATAAACTTTGTGTATGTTCATGGACTCCTTATTTACGACGACCCGGCTTACGCAAAGGTACCACGACAATTCTACTCCTTCTACATCGACCTGGCTATACATTTGGATTTGATCTTTTGCCGCTCGATTTTATATATTGATAGGACTGGTTTGGTGAACTTAATTAAATACAGACCAAACCCACTATACCTACCAAATCTGTATATTTGTATATCTGTCAGTGGAAAAATTTGCGGCCAAACGCATGGACAGATTTAAATGCGGTTTTTTTTTAATCGATAGCTATGTTTGTCGAGATGGTTCTTATCCATGAAACAAAAATAATATTATTATGTACTTATTGAATTCATGGCGTCGGGGGACCATTTAATAAAAGAAAAAACTAAAATGCAAGAAAGTTTACAAGGCAAATAAAGAAATTATGATATAGAATCGTATCGTAAAATTAAAAGTATATTATTAAATAAATCTTACTATAACATTCAAGAGTTTTTGGTTGATCGAAATGTATGGATCTTGGGTCATTGACTCATTTGCAGGGTTAATGTTATAATGTATAAGTCAAACATTGTTAAATTATATTTAAAAACAGAATTCCGAGCTGGGGGTAGCTTACTCACAGATTGACTATACTGACTAATTTAATGTAATTGACGATTCAAAAGTGCGCGTAAATGCCTACTTGAATAAAGATATTTTGAATTTTGATTTTTTTTTAATTACGGAGAAGTAATAACAAAATAAATAATCACTTAACTACAGTTTTAGGAACGCGCCGGAGTCTTGTGGGTCTTTGCTTTCCATTATTTAGGAGTGAAAGGAAAGCTTTTATTAAAACTAGCAGTTCCGTCGTGGTTTCAACTTTCTTCCGGGTTTTATCTGGCAGAACAACAAAGATAGCACCGTTCTTTATCCAAGAGTTTTTAATACCAAAGTGTCTACTTGCTTCAACAAATACCGGCTGCCTGGGTTTTGTTAAGATCTCCGATATAATGACTCCAGAGCCTCTTAAGTCAGTCAGTTCCAAACTGCAGAACTCTGCTTCAAGGTGCTTCTTAAAGCGAACTAATATTTGACTAGTTTTGTCCTTGATTACACCCAAAAAAAAAAAAAAAAAAAAAAAGGAATTATTAAATAAAGTGTTGTACTTCAAAATAAGTTAGACATTTAAGTAACTTCTGAATTTAATGTACTTACGTAATGTGTAAATAATTTGGTTTAAATAAATACTTTTAATATCCTGCCGATGATAACGTTACCTCTTTTTAAATGAAATATTTTGTCTATTTAACAATATTTGAATTTGATTTTAGTTATACTTGTGAAAATATGGTCGTTAAGATTCAATATACGTTAACTGGATATACAACTAAATCCACAGACGGATGGGATAATATGTATATTTTATGACAAATTATTTTATTTAGCAAAGCGTGCCTCTGATTTGATATTACTACGTGTTACAAACGCCTGTCTTGAACAAACTGAAAGGAACCGCTGGATGCAAAAAAAAATCCTTATTTTTGGATGGATCACATACTGTGTAAATTGTGTGTAAATTTGTAATAGTAATAAACAAATGATGTACAAGATAATAAGTATGTAATAAATAATTGTAACTACCTAATACATTTTATTATTATTCTTAAATAATTATAGAAAAATATAAACTATCCCTTGATTAGTATCTTATTTATCAGTATCAATATGATGTAGATTGCTGTGTGACGTGACGTACGCGCCGTTAGTGAATCCGTTGTTAGTGCAATTAAAAATGAATAAATTAAATAAAAAGACACACAGTTCATTCCAAAGTTCTTTATTTAAGTGAAACTAGTTATAAAAATAACAATAGAGAAGCTATTATACATTTAAAATGGAAAAAAGTATATTTTTACAACAGTGTTTTGTCGAACAGCTGATTACCCCCGAATTTCCCAATGAAAAACGAATAAAGTATATAAAAAGTCATACAATTAATACCAAAGTTCTTTTTAATTAGTGTAATTAATAATAAAAATAACAATAGAAAAGTTATTATAAGTTTTAAGTGTTAAAAAAAGTGTATTTTTCAAAAACAACAGTGCTTTGTCAGACAGCTGATTACCCCCGAACTAATTATTTGTGTATAATTGAAATAAACAAAGTGTTAAAATAGTGATCTAGTGTTTTGAAGCTTTAAATAGACATAAAAAAAAATTAAATCGATATAATTGATATAATAAGATGCTGATGAAGGAGAAAGGATTTAACTACACATGGGTCCGGTACGGTAAAATTCACATGCGAAAGGATGATACATCTCGAGTCATAATAATTAACAAGGAAAGTGATTTAAACTTAGTGCGATAATATGGCTATATTTTGCATGTAATTATTCTGCTGCTTCTTATATTTCCATGTACAATATAAAAATTGTTCTGCTTAGTAAAATGTTTGCTATCACTGAGTTCGCTGTTGACCGGTTATTGCGCTATTGTATTCCAATGTTCGCTTGTCGCGTAATCGCACTACATCTAACTATCTTACTCACTCTTACTTTAATCGCTATGCTTCTAGCTTGCTTTCTATCTCAGAATTGTGAAGCTGCTTTAAATTTGCTTAATTATACCGTCAAAAACTATTGGCAATTATTCATTCACCGTTGAGCAGTCGACCGGGACACATGTCCCTCTTACCTGCTCCGCCTATCCGCGCCACCTACCTGGGCCGTCACGCTGACCGCCCAGCCACCTGCACCGACCACCTGCACCGACCGTTCGTACACCTGCGCCAGTCAAGATAACGACCTCCATTGTGTGCAAGCCAGCGGTGTGATTGTGTTTGTGTGTGAGTCATCGCCGCAAGCACACCTGCGGGCCGGCGAGCCTGCATAGGGGTCCAACAAGTCCGACGTCGCCCTAGTTAGGGTACGAAACGCAATTCAAAGACTTCGTCGTAATAGCCTGCGTCGTGTAAGTACACAGTCGTTAGGGTATTAGGCACACCTCTGTCACCTACTGACAGAGATTCGATAGGGTTCACGTTAGGCACTCGCCTCCCTGCTCACGCAGGGAGGACGGCTCATATCTCCGGGCTCCACCATGGACCCCAAATCCGCGGCGCAACCCGAAGATCTGTCCAAGTCGCAGTTCTATGGTTGGGTCCACGGAATTGCGCCTCAATTATGCCTGCGCTACTCTGTCTTGTTAGGCATCGAGTCTCCGCCCTCGACCTCGCGCGCCGCGATCGTGACCGAGAGCACCTCCGACATGGAGGTCGAGGCCGCCACTCCTACGGAGCAGACGGCCTCGGATTCCGAGTCGGGGAGTTCGTCCCCTTCCTCGGACGCTGACGAGGACGACGGTTTCACGACCGTGCAGACCAAATCGGCCAAGAGGAAGGCGACGAAAGCGCTCTCCTCGAACGTCCCGCGAAAACGGGCCTCAAAACCCGCTAGTAGCGAACCCGCGTCGCCCGACCGTTCTTCGGGCCCGGGCCCGACTCGCGAACGCGCGCCGATCGCGCCCGAAGCGCCCGCGTCCGCGTCGCCGTCGTCCGCGCCTTCAGCGCCCGCGGAGGCACCTTCAGCGCCTGCGCCTTCAGCGCCACGGAAGTCCCCCGCGCCGCCGCCGCTTTACATAAGGGACAAGTCTAAGTGGGACACTCTGTCCGCACTTATGACGGAGCACAAGCTCCATTTCACGTCCGCCCGAAATACCGCCGACGGTATCCGCGTTCAAACCGCGTCTTCGTCGGACCACAGTGGTCTGACTCGTCTCCTCCGCGAACGTGGTTACGGATACCACACCTACGCGCTAGAGGATGAACGCCGCTTAACGGTGGTCATCCGAGGGCTCCCCGTGGAGCTCACTACTGAGCGGATTTTCGAGGACCTTAAGTCCCAATCCTTCCCCGTCATCTCGGTGCACCGCATGTACCGAGCGACCACTAGGGTCCCGTTCGATCTTGTTCTCGTCCATCTCGAGCTTTCCCCGGAAGGAAAGCAAATTTTTAACGTTAAGGCAGTCTGCCAACTCTCCGGCCTTAGGGTCGAACCTCCACGTGGTCGCGGTTTTCCTGGTCAGTGTCATCGCTGCCAGCTCTATGGGCATTCCCAACGTTTTTGTCACGCGCGTCCAAGGTGCGTCAAGTGCCTGGACGACCACGCGACAGCCGACTGCTCGCGGAAGGGACCGGTCCCTGAGGATCCTCCCAGCTGCGTCCTGTGCGGACAGAAGGGCCATCCTGCGAATTATCGCGGGTGCCCCAAAGCGCCGCGAAGGACACAGCCGGCAAGGCATCCTCCTCAGTTCGCACAGCCTCCATGGGCTCCTCTAGCCCCTGGGAGGCCCGCGGCCCCTCAGGCATCCCAGGCCCCTCAGGCACCCGCGAACGCGATCGCGAACGCTTGGGTGAAGCCTCCGAGGATTATCCCACAGCCCGTCCCCCAGTCGTTGCCGCCGCCGCCGGTTCGTAACTCCACCGACGGAGTTGCGAGTTCGCTCGCGTGCGTCACGAGCCTCTTCGGTGTAATAGACATCGAAGAGCTCCTAGTCTTTTCAAATGAAATGAGGGATTCCGCGCGGAACCCTCCCGCGAGGATGGAAGTGCTCCTCAAGCACGCCGTCCTAATCAAATCGATATACGAACACACGATGTCAACATGATGACATCGCGTGGAAGGGTAAAACCTCGCTCTCTGACTGTCGCTACATTCAACGCGAACGGGCTACTTAAGCAGATAGATCTAGTGCGCGACTTCGTGGTCACGCACCAGATAGACGTCCTGTTATTTATTTTTATTTATTTATATCTTTTCCACTTAGAATCATAATCAGTGATCACTTGTGTACGTCAACATGGAAGTGTCAGGAGGGCCTATTACGATACTAGATTTATCGTAATAAGCCCTTCTGAGAAAGCACTTTCCATCTTAATGTTAAAGCTATGAGGGTTCCAAACGCGTCCTGGTCTGAGAAGAACCACACAACAAACTCAGCCGGATATATTTTTTGTTATTGTGATCACTGTTTCACAAACGTCAAACTTAATACAAATTTGGAACAACTAGAACCGTCGCAATCAATAAGAAAAGAAGCCTAATGATTTCAGGCAACGAAAATTAAATAATAATAACAGAAAAAACATATATATATAAATCTTCGGCCTGCCACACAACCAGTCACCGCAAGCACAAGAGACCTTTCTGAAGCCGTGTAATCGTGATCCGCGCATCGCAAATTACCGTCTCGTTAGGAACGATAGGGCAACCGCGAAGGGGGGAACCATCATCTATTACAGAAGGTCTCTTCATTGCACTCCGCTCGATCCGCCCCAACTAGTCAACGTAGAAGCGTCATTATGTCAGGTGGGTATGACCGGCCATCAGTCGATCGTACTAGCATCCGTCTATCTTTCTCCCAATAAAGCCTTAGTTGAGAGGGACCTTAAGTCCTTACTCCAATTAGGTAACGCAACCATTCTGGCCGGCGACCTAAACTGCAAACATCCCCGCTGGAACTCCACTGTCGCAAACAGTAGAGGAAATCTCCTTGATAGGCTAAGTTACAAGGCTGGTCTCGACTTCGAGATCACCGCGCCTTTGAGTCCCACGCGATACTGCGACACAGACTTCCGACATGACAGACCCGACGTGCTCGACATAGTACTCTTGAAGGGCGTGACACTCCAGTTACGTTCTATCGAGACGCTATCCGAGCTAGACTCTGACCATCGACCGGTCCTATTTCAGCTAGGACTTCCTCCCCTTAGGGAACCCGCGACCAAAACAATTATTAACTGGACGAAGCTTCGAGAGCAACTCCATTCCCCCGTACCAGCGCACCTCGACAAAATTCCTGACCAGCTTACATCGGTCGAGGACGCTGTCTCAGCCGCGACTAACTTCACAGAACATTTGGTAGACAGCATAGGAAAGTCCTCGAGGGAGGTCCGAGTGAACTTCGAGGGTTACCGAGCACTCCCTCCGGACATTAGACTCCTCATCACCCGTAAAAACGCCGCGATTAGAGCCAATGACCGATACCCGACAGATGACAACCGACGGAGGCTGCGCCGTCTTCAGAGGGAGTCGAGACAAGCTCTCGACGACTTCAGAGATAGCGGCTGGGATAGGACGCTTGCGACGCTCTCTCCAACACACCAGGCATTCTGGCGGTTGCAGAGAGCGTTGAAGGCGGACACTGTCTCAGATATGCCTCCCTTGGTTGGACCTAACTCCGCCATCGCGTTTGACGACTCTGACAAAGCTGAGTGCTTAGCCGACAGTCTAGAGAGCCAGTGCCGTCTGTCTGCTCAATCCGTTGATCGCGATCATGTCGAAATAGTCGACAAATCGGTCAATATAATGTGTTCTCAGCCACCGGCCGGTCCGCCAATCGAGGAAACGAACCTAGACGAGGTGACGTCCATAGTTAGGGCGCTTCACGTCAAGAAATCGCCAGGTCCCGATAGGATCACTAACAAAGTGATAAAGCTTCTTCCGCCTCCTTTAATTTACCTATTGGTTACCATTTTTAACGCTCTACTGGCCGGTTGCTCGTTTCCGGCCCAGTGGAAAGAGGCCATAGTGATAGGGTTCCATAAGCCGGGCAAACCCCGGCATCTGCCTAGTAGTTACCGTCCCATTAGTCTTCTTAGTTCCTTAGGGAAAGTATATGAGAGAATCATCCTCTGTAGACTTAGATCGGAAGTCGAGAGACTCAAAATCATCCCAAATGAGCAGTTCGGCTTTAGAGCCAACCATTCATGTTCCCATCAGGTGCAACGCCTCACGGAGCACATACTGATAGGGGCCACTGTGAGGGCCAAGAAGCATAGGAGCGCTCTTCCTCGATGTAGCTAAGGCGTTCGACAGGGTCTGGCACAATGGACTGGTGTACAAGTTATACCAGTTCAAGGTGTCGGACAGACTCGTACTCATCATACGGGACTACCTGACGAATCGCTCCTTTCGCTACAGAGTGGAAGGCGTCTTGTCAACCCCCCGCCCCATCAGGGCGGGTGTTCCCCAGGGTTCAGTTCTCTCGCCCATCCTCTATTCCATCTACGCTAGCGATATTCCTAGACCGCGATCTAAAGTGCACCTTGCCATGTACGCGGACGATACCGCGCTTTACACGTCCTCTAAGGATCACTGGGAGATATACCAACGTCTCCAATCCGCAGTCGACTCCCTTGAGGGTTGGCTGCGGAAATGGCGGATCGAGGTAAACCCTGAGAAGAGCGTTTCGGTGCTCTTCGAACGGGGCCCCCCAAGGATCCTCCCGCGAATCAAACTCTTTGATAAACCGATACCTTGGAAAGACGAGGCAAAATACCTAGGAGTAACGTTAGATAGAAAGTTAGTTTTCACTGCGCATATTAGGACCGTTCGTAGCAGAGCGGCCTACATATTAGGTCGTTTATATCCGCTGTTAGGCAAGCGGAGTAAAATGTCCCTTCGCAATAAGGTGACACTTTACAAAGCTTGCATACGTTCCGTCATGTCCTATGCGAGTCCCGCTTTTGCGCACGCTAATCTGAAACCCCTTCAGGTGATTCAGAACAGGTTTACACGGATTGCAACCGGGGCGCCGTGGTTCGTACGCAACATCGATCTCCATAGAGACTTGAACCTTCCTACCATCGCTCAGTACTTCAAGGGGCTTTCCCAAAAGTACTTTGAACGTGCTGAGCGACACCCGAACCCACTGGTGGCTGACGCCGCAGAGTATAGACCACGTAAGACTACTTTAGTCAGAAAAAGAAGACCCAAGTCGGTACTCGTTGACCCCGACGACGCGTTCACAGTAGGTAATAACGTGTACGCGTAGGCATAATTGACACCACACAACATACAGACACACACCGTCTGTACCGGTATAGACGAGGTCCCAACTGAGTAAGTGCTCCGTTGCTCCGGCGTTCTGCCGTCGGAGGACGCTAGTGTCCAAATTTCCTTAGCTTCCCTCCTGACTAACGACGCCCCGAGCCGAGGTCCGTGTCTCAATCTGAGACGCCCTCGGGACGTCGTTCCCCATGGGGGCCCATCTGGCCCCCCCTTTTTAAGGGTGGGTCTCCTGACCCACCCATTCCCCCGGTGACGCTGTAATAGCCAACAGGGCTAACAGCATAGACAGACAAAAAAAAAAAAAAAAAAAGGCAATTATTCTATCTTAAACTTAAATTATCTTGTCGTGATTATCGTTTTATAATTATTCAATTAGATGGTTTATCTAGTAAAAAAGTTATTATATATTACTGCATGATAAAGAGTTTATTTTTTAATTCGAATAGTTTACATCTGGACACTCGCAATATTATTGTTTTATCAAATACTTATCTTAATATGTTTCAATTTCTTAGTTATACGTATATAATAAGTGCGTTATTTAGTACGAATGATTACAGGGTAACTAGAATTATTCATATTTATTATATCATTTTTATGGCTTTTTATGGGATTTTTGGTTGGTGTTGTATTTATGTTAATTTAGATCCACGTCATACAATGATTTTTATTGTGGTAAACTTTGTAATATGTATCAATTTATTTATAAAACGAAAATCATATTGTAAATTACTCGGCGTTGTGATTGTTATCTGTCTAATAGGGCGGGGCTTATTTGTTTACCGTCCTGTGCTAAATAGGCCCTCAATTATTCATTATAAGTTGGTTGTAAGTTGGTTTTGCATACTTATTGGGACATACATTTTTATAGGGAAGTTATTGGGTAGATGTTGTGTATTATTTAAACACACATTTAATAGAATATTATGCAACGTTATTTTAAAACATCATTTTACAAAATCTGATTCTACACTTTTATTATGCTTTGTAAATAATTATGGGTAGTACATATAAAAATAACTTGTGTATTTATTATCAAAATACGAGGGGATTACGTTCAAAATCAACTATATTCAAGCGTAATTTAACTTTAAGCTCTTACGATATTGTTATTTTGACTGAAACATGGCTTTTAGATAACATATCAGATTCTGAACTTTTTGGTAGTGATTTTGTGGTCTGTCGCCGGGATCGTGACTATAGTACGACTGGTCAGACTAGAGGTGGTGGGGTACTTATTGCCGTCCGCCGAGAAATAAATATGGAATCACAACCCTCTTATCAATCTTCGGCCGAGGACCTATGGGTTACTGTGACAATTAAACAAAATGATAAATTACTATTAAAGGTTCATATATGTTGTTTATATTTATGTGATCAAAATCAGGGAAATACTTTTTGTCAACAACTTCAAAACTTTTTGTCAACGTTAAACGGTATAATAATTTCGAACGCGGACGATAAGTTTATTCTAGTAGGAGATTATAACTTAAGTGGAATTGAGTGGGATCAAACCCCCGATGCATTATATTTATTTCCATCCACTGCCTTGTCATTCACAGAAAAACTATTTATCGACGAAATGAGTACGCATGATCTACGCCAATATAATGGCGTTCGTAACGCGTCTAAGGCTAGAATATTAGATTTGGTTCTTTCTCAAGAAGACATATACGTTACCGAGTGTCTCGACCCGCTGGTGCCCTTTGATCCTCACCATAAGGCCCTTCTTCTTGATGTGCTATACGTACAGACAAATTTTCTTAAATCTGGTACATATTCGAAGTATATTTATAACAATGGAGATTATGACTCAATTAATAATAGAATCTTAGCTATTGATTGGGATGTAAAGTTCATGTCATTAAAACTAGATGATCCAGTCAGTTTCTTTTATAACACTATTAATCAATTGTTATCTGAATTTGTTCCAACTAAAAAAGTATGTAGCTCATCATATCCTTTGTGGTACACTAAACCTTTAATCAAACTTATCAAAGAAAAATTCAAATATGCAACTAAGTACAAAATTTATGGTAGGTTATCGGATATGTTGACATTTAAACTATTACGCGACAGAGTTCACTCTTTGGAGGATAAGTGTTTTGAAACATACATCTCTTCAATCGAAAATAATATTGAATGCAATCCAAAACAATTTTGGTCCTACATAAAAAGTAGATCTAATTCAAACGGTATACCGGCCTCAATGAGTTATTTGGGTAAATCAGCTACTACAGGCGAATCGATATGTGATGCATTTTCAAAATATTTTCATTCCATTTTTCTTTCAGATGCGTCTAATTCTAACTTAAGTCACTCTAACTCGATTGAGTCTTCTAATTTAAACGATTTTTTAATCTCCAACATTGAAATAGATCCTAATGAAGTGCATAAATTGATCTCAAATCTCGATCTCTCTAAATCTGCTGGCCCCGATGGTATCAGCCCAGTTTTCTTAAAATCGTGCGCTAGGTCTATCCACTACCCTATATCTCTACTCTTTAAGAAATCTATTTCTGAAAATATTTTTCCTGTCATTTGGAAGTCCGCGTTTGTTTCGCCTATACACAAAAAGGGATCAAAGTCAGATATCACTAACTATCGACCTATTTCAAAATTGTGTATTATTGCCAAAGTGCTTGGAAGAATATATGACCAGGTATATGCAGCACTTCATCAATCGTTTTCTCCATATCAACATGGGTTCCTTAAAGGGCGGTCTACTGTTACTAATCTTGTCATCTTCAATGATTTCTTAACGCGATCAATGGACCAAGGTTATCAAATTGATGTTATCTACACCGATTATAGCAAAGCCTTTGACAGGATTGATCACGAGCTATTGTTGTCTAAATTATTCAAAATGGGTATCAGCGGTGACTTGCTCCGGTGGTTTTCTTCTTACATTAACAATAGGTCTCAAGCGGTTGTAGTCAATAATTATATTTCTAGTTGGGTTTCCATCCCGAGTGGGGTACCCCAAGGTTCATTGCTGGGGCCTTTACTTTTCTTGATATTTATCAATGACATAGCTAGTTGTTTTCATAACAGTAACCTATTGTGCTTTGCTGACGATATGAAAATATACAAAATGATTACCTCACCATTAGATGTCATTAATCTTCAATCTGATCTTTTTAGACTTGACGCATATTGTGCTCATCATAAACTTGATCTCAATCCCTCAAATTTTCTGTTGTTAGTTTTGCAAGAAAGAAAAATGTGTTATCATCAAATTACATCTTAAGACATCAGAACCTCCAAAAATGTGAGGAGATCAGAGATTTAGGAGTCCTGCATGACACAAAACTGATATTTGATTCCCATGTAAATTCTATTATCGGCAAGGCTTCCAAAATACTAGGCTTTGTAATGAGAAGCTCGGTTAATTTTAAAAGGGCTAAACTTTTAAAATATTTTACTGTATGTTCGTGCGCAGTACACTAGAATACGCCTCAGAAGTGTGGAATCCGCAATATGAGACGTATGAAAGTAGAATTGAACGCATTCAAATTAAATTTATAAAATATCTTTGTTATCGCATGAAAATTCCATACGACTCCAACAATTATCTAGATCTCTGTAAACAGTTTCATCTTCTCCCGCTTAGCAAAAGGCGCCAAATAAGTGACTTAACGTTTTTACTAAAAATAGCTAAAGGTGTCATAAACAGTCCTGAACTTCTTGAAAAAGTTTATATTAATGTTCCTTCACGAACTCTTAGATCAGCCCCAATTTTACACATTCCTCTGGTAAGAACAAATTACCGTCAGAATTCTTTTATTTTGCGAGCCGGTAAAAAATTTAATGAAGCGGCGAATGAACTGGAACTAGATCTTTTTTGCTCAAGTGTTCATTCCGTAAGGCGGCAACTTAGTGATGCATTTTTTTCTGTATAATGTACATATGTGTGTGTCTATGTGTGTATATATATATATATATATATTGAAAAGCTTGGTAATATTATGTTTTTAATTAGCTTATTATTTTAAGTAATTGTTTGTTTTTCTTAACATGTTTTTTTTTAATAAGTTTTAATGTAGATTATTTGTTGTCTTTATGTATTTAATTCCAATATGTTGTTTCTTTTGTGTTTGCTCTTATTACTTATTTTTGTTATGTTTCTACACGTGAAAACCTTTTATTGGCCTTCTGCTTCTATCTATGTAACTATTATATTATTTTGTGCTGTTGGTTTTCCAATTAAATAAATAAATAAATAAATAAACAATAATAAATTAGTATAACCGTTGTATTACATACTAAATTTAGTAGCGACATCTAGTAACCGTCTTCGATATTGTTTGGGTTCATTGGTATTTATCGATTGGAACTGATTTAATTGCTAAGATGGCAAACAACTGTCGTCAGTGTGGTAAATTCTTAAACTTAACAGATGGAATTCTTAAACTTAACAGGTGCGCGGGTTGCTGCAACTACTCATCGCACCTGTACTAATCTTAGCCCTAATGCCCGACTGACGTGTAAATGGAAATGCCGCATATGTAAAGAAGGAGTGGTTGCAAATCAGGATAAATGTACCTCTATTGCAGCAGGCGTTAATAATACTGTAGTTGATAAAGACATTACTATCACTCCCACAGACTCCCTTACAAATGAAATTAGGCTATTACGTACCGAAATAATTACCGTCAGTAAGGAAATGAACACATTCAGACAAGAAATATCAAAATTAAATAATAGTATTTTAGAGTTTAACAACCGAATGGACAACATAGAAGAACGGTTGTCTTTACTGGAGAATAAGTCTTCGTCAGAATGTAATTTAAAGGTAATTTCTGATTTGCTACCCGCACTTAATGAGCAGGAACAAATAAATTACGTAAACGATATTCAGATTAGTGGAATTATTGAACAAAATGACGAAAATGTCCTACAAGTAGTTAAGTTAGTGTGTCATAAATTAGGAACGATCATCGATGATTCGGACATTGTCAGTGTTGAACGGTCAGGACCATGCATCAAAACACCTACCAACAGCGAAGAGCAACGTCCCCGTTCAATCGTCGTGCGGCTTGCACGGCGCGCACTCCGCGATGACTTACTGGCGCGCGTGCGGCGTGGCGCAGACACATCAGGTATCATCGATGGTGTTCCGCGCAAGTTTTACCTGAACGAGCGCTTGACGCGCACTAACCGCCACTTGTTTTATTTAACAAGATCCGAATGCCGTATAAAGTCCTGGAAATATGTATGGACGAAGGGGGGACGTATATTTGTAAGACGAGAAGCGAACGAATCTGTATTTTTAATTAAAACTGATGAGGATATTGTAAAGGTTTTTCGTTAGTATGTTGTTTGTGTTGTGTTTTCATAATGTTATGTTTGTTGTTTGAAATAGTTATTTTATACACTAAGTGTCTGAAGATTTTAATTATTAATTTTATATATTGCCTTAATAATAGGGGTATATATATATTGATTTTAATGGTTTGATTTGGATAATTGTGTCATACGTGTTTGATAATTATATACATCTGAGACTTAAGCAGGGCAGGATCTTACCAAAACTTATGTCTGTTACTATTTTATACAGTTATTACTTACAAATAATACATAAAGAAATTCATATTCAACGTATTGAAGTTACTTTAATAATTTCTATAGTCATGATTAATATATATATTTTTTTATATTGATATGTACAAGAGAAAAAATAATTTAAAATGGTTTATCTTAAAAAAATAAAATTTGGTTTTTTAAATCCGGTTTCTTTGGGAAACAAACATGAAGAACTAATTGTTGCCTTAGAGCGCCATGACGTTGATATTTTGGCCTTAAACGAGACATGGTTAAAATAGAGGGTAAAGAAGGTTGTGCGCCTACCATACCGGGATATCGATTGTGCCACACTCCGCGCACGAGTGACGGCACCCGTCAGAGAGGTGGTGGTGTCGGATTTTATCTCAGACGCGATATCACTATGCGAGTTATAGTTCACCCAATTACTTATTTGGTGGAACAAATGTGGCTGAAAGTAAAAGTGAGTAATAAGAATAAGTGAGTAATGAAGATAACTGCTTACAGGCCGCCTTGGTTAAATACTCAAACCTTTTTCGACGCCTTAACAGAAACTATCGGCTCTCTTCCATATTATGATCACCTACTATTATTAGGAGATTTCAGTAAAAAAAAATTAAATGAACATAATAACAATACAATACAGCTTAAATATTTTTTACAGAGCGTAAATTTAATACAACGTGTATCTGTGCCCACACATTTTACTCCGCACAGTGAAACTCTCCTTAATCTTATATGTACCGACGCCAATATAAGTAACTTATTCATAGATTATATTTGTAATCTTAGTAGTCACTCGTTTGTGTCCTTCGACCTTAAAGTTTTGAAAAAAAATCTGTTCCGAGAAAAACTTTTGTAAGACAAATTGAAGACATAGACATTAATGACTTAGACATATTCTTGAATTTGATTGACTGGGAGAGTATATCACAACTTCAGAATGTAAACGCCATGGTATTTGAATTTACGAACAATTTGTTGCACTTGTTTAACTGCTTAGCCCCTATAAAAGAAATTCACCTGAACGAGAATCACTATCCTTGAATTATATATAATATTAAACTCATGATGCGAAGGCGAGACGAGGCACACTATAAGTTGCTTAAAAATAATTCAATCTCTCGCAATATTTATTACAAAGACTTAAAGAGGGCAGTTGATACAGCAATTATTAATGAACGAAAAGCCTTTTTCAAAGTATATACAAACAATCACATTAAAAATCCTAAAGTCATGTGGAAAAATTTTAAATATTGTTTTAATGTTAATAACAAAGATTTTATTTTACCAATTTAATAATCCTAGGTTAATAAATGATCATTATCTTGATATTCCCGGTAGTAATAACGTCTCACCACTCGATGTTATCGATTACAGGTCTCGGAGATACGGGAGCGAAATTTTTTCCCTCAAACCCGTGGATGAAACAACTGTACCTAAAATCTTACAGACCTTGAAATCAAATGCTATAGGTATAGATGAGGTATCCTTAGAAATGATTAACATTACTTTGCCCTCCACTCTAACTGTCATTACAAATATTATTAATAAATCTATAATAACCAATACGTTTCCCGACCTCTGGCGGCAAGCTTTAATAAGACCTATACCCAAAACTAAAAACCCCATAGATCTCAAGGAGTTACGTCCTATTAGCATACTGCCCTGTATGTCTAAAATTTTAGAGAAGGTAGTATGCAGACAGTTGAGTACATTTTTGGAAACAAATAATATTCTACCAGATAATCAATCTGGGTTCAGAAAGCAAAGAAGCACCTGCACAGCTTTAGCTAATGTTGTAGATGACATTATCACAGCCCAGGATACTAGTCAAGGAACAATTCTAGTTTTACTAGACTACTCTCGAGCTTTTGATACTATAAATATTCCCTTATTGTTATCTAAATTGCATTACTACGGATTTGATCAAGATACTGTAAATTGGTTCTCCAGCTATTTAAACAATCGCAGACAATCTGCTGAAATATAAAGTGAGGACGGTACTAAATTAAAATCTGAGTAGTCCCGTGTAGTTAGAGGCGTTCCACAAGGATCAATATTAGGACCTATCCTATTTATTTTGTACACAGCAGATATAATAAAATGTATTCACGATTACAATTATCACATATACGCGGATGATCTACAAATGTACATATCATTTAAACCGGAGGAAACGGATGTTGCTATCAAAAAAGTAAATAGCGATTTGGATCGCTTATTTAGTTGGTCTCAATCTCATTTCCTAGTCCTTAACGCCTCCAAAACTAAGTACATGATATTCGGAACCAAAAAACTAGTTAAGAAAATAGTTGATAAAAATCCTATCATAAGTATCAAGGGAGAGAATATATATATTTTTTTTTTTTTATACGATCAAGGGCAATGCTTGACTACATTCCACCTGATGGTAAGTGGAATGTAGTCTTAGATGGTAAGGCGCATTGCCCTAGCAACCTATTCACTCTTCTCTTGAAAACACCCACATTATATTTGGCCGGAAATACCGACGCAGGCAAATTGTTCCAGTCCTTCGCTGTACGCACTAAAAATGAGGAAGCAAAGCGCTTCGTTCGGACAGGTGGAATGTCCACAACAAAAGGATGGATACCTGCCGTGCGTCGGGACGTCCGGTGATGGAAGGGGGACGGGGGAACTAAGTCGTGTAGTTCCTGCGCACACTCACCAAAATGTATCCTATAGAATACTGAAAGGCTAGCAATTTTACGCCTGTGTTCAAGGCTTTGGAGGTCGGCTTCGACCAATTCGGGATCGCCGATAATCCTCTTTGCTCGCCTCTCAATTGAGTCCAGAACCGCAAGATGAGACTTTGCGGCACCAGAAAATATGTGACCACAGTACTCTACACACGACCGGATCTGTGCTTTGTATAGAACAAGAAGCTGTCCCGGTGTAAAGTACTGCCGAACCTTCGCAAGAACGGCAAGCTTTGCTGCTGCTGCTCTTGCTCTGGACTCAATGAACCGACTAAAGTTGAGGTTCGAGGAAATCTCTAAACCTAACAACTGAAGCCGGTCACTGTATCCCAAGGATAATAACGCGTAATATTGAACGCGTTACGGAAGCAAGAAATCTTGGTAGTGTTTTCTAAGGTTTTCACGAGTACTACACATTGAAATAAAATTATTTTTACGGATTTAACTCGCGTATATTGAATTAAATTTTAAATTTACATTTTAAATCTAACCCGACGTTTCGAATGCTTTGCAGCAATCGTGTTCACGGAAAGACGAGATGGAGGTGTCTGTCAGTAAGTCAGTTAATTAGTCATCTACCTCCAACGGTTTCTAAGCTTCCGGGCATACAGTTCAGGATTCACACAAAACGCACTAACAGTACCTTGAGGTCTTACAGTGCGGTCACAGACATGGGATTTTATATTTTTCAAAAGTGGGTCCCAGGTGTTAGATAATCCCCAACCATCTTCTCTATTAAAATTAGGATGTTTTTTAATTTCAATAGCCTCACGAACCATTCTTGGAATGTAACGTTGTTCTTTAGCGAGGATTTTAGGTTTATCAAATCTTATATAATGATATGGCTTGTCTATGGTATGTTCACACACTGCAGACTTCGATGTACGCCTATGCTTGATATCCGATATATGTTCCTTAACTCTTTTACCGATGCTCCTCTTTGTTTGACCTATGTATGACAAGCCACAATCGCAGTCAAGTTTATATACTCCAGCACATTGTAAAGGAATATTACTTTTGATAGGTCTCAAGAATTGGCTCACTTTCCTTTGTGGTTTGTACATAGTTTTAATAGAAACCTTTTTTAAGATGTTGCCGATTCTGTCAGTAACTCCTTTCACATATGGTAGTAGGGCCGGTTGACGCTCAACTGTGGGTGGCTTGATGTGGTTTCTGCGACGCTGGCGAGGTACGGGCAGGTGGTTGTTGAACAAGGCATGCTTGACATGCTGCAGCTCGTCCTCTAGGTGTTCAGCGTCACAGATGTGTTGTGCTCTCTGAAACAAAGATTTGCCAACGGTAGCTAACTGGCTAGGGTGGTGGTGTGATTTACCATTGAGGTACCTATCTGTATGTGTGGGTTTCCTATAAACAGTGTGTCCCAATGTATTTTCAGGATTCTTGATAATAAGAATATCAAGGAAAGCTAAAGTATTATTTGATTGGAATTCCATTGTAAATTGTATTTTGTTGTTAATGGAATTAAGGTGTTCTAGAAAAGCAGATGTTTGATTCATAGGTAGTATTGTGAAGGTGTCATCTACGTACCGTTTAAAGATGTTCGGTATAGCAGGTGCAGAGGACAGGGCCCTCGCCTCGAAGTGCTCCATGTAGATATCGGCAACAACGGGGGAGACCGGGGAACCCATTGCCACTCCATCAACTTGTACATAGAATTCATCCTTCCACATCAAATAGCCAGATGTTAAGCAATGCTTCAGTAATTCTGCATATTCTACAGACATGTTGTTATCCTCCAGCTTTCTCTTGACAATTTCAATGCAGTCAATCACTGGAAGGCTGGTAAATAGTGACTGTACATCGAAACTAACCATAATGTCGTTGTCATTTAATTTCACTTGTTGGATATCATTAACAAACCGGTAAGAATCCTTGACATAAGTTTGTGTATGTCCCCGGAGAGGTGTCAGTATCCTTGCAACGTGTTTAGCCAGTTTATATGTTGGTGTATCAATCTGGCTGACTATGGGACATAGTGGGACATTCTGTTTATGTATTTTGGGTAACCCATACAATTTTAGTGGTTTTGCACATGATGGTACGAGTGATTTTATGTCTAAATTTAATTTAGGACTGTATTCTTGTATTAGATCGGCGGTTTGTTTTAAAACTTTATCGGTAGGATCTTTTTCAACCTTTTTGTAAGTGTTATTGTCCGCGAGTATTTCTGATATTTTACTATTATAATCACTCGTATCCATTATCACAATCGCGTTCCCCTTATCTTTTTTTTTTTTTTTTTTTTTATATATAATTTAGGGCAATGCTTGACTACATTCCACCTGATGGTAAGTGGAATGTAGTCTAAGGTGGTAAGGCGCATTACCCTAGCAGCCTATTCACTCTTCTCTTGAATTTAACCACATTGTATTCTTTCGGAAACACCGACGCAGGCAAGCTGTTCCAATCCTTTGCTGTACGCAGTAAAAAAGACGAAGCAAAGCGCTTCGTTCGGACAGGTGGAATGTCCACAACAAAAGGATGGATTCCTGCCGTGCGTCGGAAAGTCCGATGATGGAAGGGGGCCGGGGGAATTAAATCGTGTAATTCCTGCGCACACTCACCAAAATGTATCCTATAGAATACTGAGAGGCTAGCAATTCTACGCCTGTGTTCAAGGCTTTGGAGGTCGGCTTCGACCAACTCGGGATCTCCTATGAGCCTCATTGCTCGCCTCTCAATTGAGTCCAGAACCGCAAGATGAGACTTTGCGGCACCAGCAAATATGTGGCCACAGTACTCTACACACGACCGGATCTGTGCTTTGTATAAAACAAGAAGCTGTCCCGGTGTAAAGTACTGTCGAACCTTCGCAAGAACGGCAAGCTTTGCTGCTGCTGCTCTTGCTCTGGACTCAATGAACCGACCAAAGTTGAGGTTCGAGGAAATCTCTAAGCCTAACAACTGAAGCCGGTCACTGTATTCCAAGGATACATTCTGGAAAGTAGGAGCCAAGGTGAAAGGGCTCCTTTTGGCGGTGAACAGACACGTCTGCGTTTTGGTGGCGTTGAATTTGACAAGATTGGCATTGCTCCATGCGGAGACTGCCTGAAGTTTGTCATTCAAACGCTGCACCATGGCTTCTCTTTCAGACTGTACTTGATCTCGACTAGCCCGAGTACTCGGCAGATATCTTTCTACAACTGTGCTGTCGTCTGCGTACCCATAGATACCGGGCTTCAACAGATCGTTAATGTGCAGCAGAAAAAGAGTTGCAGAAAGAACGGACCCCTGAGGCACTCCGGCATTTATTGTCAAGGATTCCGAGGAACACCCATCGACAACTACTCGGAGAGATCTCTGGCTCAGAAAGTCCGTTACCCAGCCGATCAGACCAGGAGATATACCGTACGCTGAATGCTTGCTTATAAGGCTCGCATGCCAGACCCTGTCAAATGCCCTCGAGACGTCCAGAGAGACGGCGACCGCTTCTCCGTTCTTCTCGATGGCCTCGCCTAGAATGTGTGTAGCATACACTAGGAGGTCCCCAGTAGACCTATTACGGCGAAACCCGTACTGTCGGTCACTGAGGAGATCGTTACCTTCTAGGTATGCTAGAAGTCGCGAGTTCAATACACGCTCCATAATCTTGCAGAGTATGGAGGTGATTGAAATCGGTCTGTAGTTGACAGGATCAGCACGGCTGCCTTTTTTGGGCTCGGGTTGCACGTTGGCAAGCTTCCAGGATTTCGGCACTATTCCAGTCTTCAAAGAGAGGCGATACAGACGTGTCAGTACAGGAGACAACTCAGCTGCACATGTCTTGAGCAGAATGGCTGGTATACCATCAGGACCACTGGCTTTATTCACATCTAAACGACACAATGTTCTCCATACCTCTTTGTTAGTGATGCGGATTTCAGGCATCGAAATACCGCAGTGAGGAAGATGTGCTGGAGAAGCATTGCCAGTATCTAGATGCGAATTATCAGCAAACAGAGAAGCAAATACATTCGCTTTCTCTGTTGCTGTGTGGGCCAGGGATCCATCCGGCTTCAGCAGAGTAGGCAGTGAGGGTTGGCAGAAATTCGACTCGATCGCTTTCGCAAGAGACCAGAAAGCTCGACTGCCAGTTGGTTTGACAGAGAGCTTTTCGCCATTCTTAGCGATTCGATCGAGACGAGCCTTCCGCCATGCCTTTTTGTAGGATTTGGCAGCTAGGTTAAAGGCTCTCTTCTTTGTACTTACATCCGGAGTTTTGCGGCTTCGAGCATCAGCCCAAATGAGGTATGCCGAATGTTTTCGGTCTTGAGCATGACCACATTCGGCATTAAACCATGGGCGAGCTTTGCCACCGACGGGAACTTCAGCAAAAGGAATAAAATACTCCATTGCCTGATGCACCACATCGGTTATAGCATCCGTGCAACTCGACGGATCCAAAGAAGAGAAGCAGACCTGCCGCCAAGGATAAGATGCAAAGAAGTGCCGCATCTCATCCCAATCTGCTGACTTGTATTTCCATACTCGCCTAACACCATGTGGTTCGAGAGCTGGTGGGGAATATGTAAACACAGATTTCACCAGACAGTGATCGGAGGTTCCCAAGGGGGACGTGACCTCAACACGATACCTGTCCGGATCAGTTGTCAGCAGAAGGTCCAGGCAATTGGCTGTATGTCCTACCACATCTGGTACCCTTGTCGCTTGCCTCACCAGCTGAAAGAGGTCCAAGGACAACGCAAAGTTCCGCGCTTCTCTTCCAGCATGGTCGGTTTTCTGGTACGGGAACAGCCAGTCTTGATGACAAACATTAAAGTCCCCCAGAAAAACAAGCTGCGCTGAAGGGTACTGATGCAAAGCCATATCAGCAGCCTCACCAAGATAGTCAAATAATCTAGTTGTCTCCTGGTCACCGCTGTGCGAACGGTAGACACAGGAATACAGGATTTTTTCGTTTCCTGTGTCTACTAAAACCCATATAGAAGAAAAAGTGGGGTCTTCAAGGTGACGGAGACGCTGGATACAGAGGTCGTTCCGCGCGTACACGCAGACTCCGGCACGTGAGCGAAAATTGTGCTCTAACGTGTATCCGGGATAATGCAGGTGCGCAGCGCTCAAAGGACATTGTATCTGCGTCTCCGTCAAAAAGAAGAGGTGCGGCTGCTCTGTCTCCAGGTGGTGATGGACAGCTAGGATATTAGAGTGCAAACCCCTGATATTAGTGAGGTGCACTTTAAATGAGGAGGAGTGCAACCGCTGTAAAAACATTTTCTTCTTTTTAACTTTACTCATAAAAAAAAAAAAAAAATAAAAGTGAATAGGGATGGGAAATGGCAGTAGAACGAGGCGGTATGTATCGAACCCGACGTCGAAATTGGTGATGTCTTGCCACTGGGAGGCTAGTCTGGAGACTGCGGGGACGCCCGAACGCCCCCAGGGATCGCCATCGGGCCTCCTCGTCTGGTCGCCAACCAGCACGATGGAGCCACCCTGGGATTTTTCGCAGCTGGCGGGGCAGCCTTTCGTGGGTGGCTAACCCACTAATTGGGCCCCCAACTATCTGCGGGCGGCCAGCGGAAAGCCGTTGCTTCGGATCTCGCTACCCTCCTCGACTAGACACCCGACAAAACAAACACCAACTCGACGTCAAACCGGTTCGCCAACGCACCGCAGCTGTTCAGACCCATTTCCCATTAACGGCTTCATCGAGCAACGTGCCGGAACACGACTAGGTCGCTTTGCGGCACGACTTTGCCCGATGGGTGGTAACTTTGCCGGCGACCCGATGTTATGGTCTACCACCAAGAAAAATCTGCACGGAGGATGGTAAGATCTTCATTGCTGCGTAGGTGTTTTAAAGCAAGATATTCGTCACGGGAGATATTATTCTTCGGCAATTTGCTCCGGCGCAGAACACAAGAAATATCCTGGCGGATTGCTTCAGATTCCTCTTTCGTGATTCTATTATTATAAAGACACTCCTTAACGTTGCAAATAATGTCTTCGAACGGTATTTTAGTTGGAGCAGCAGTCGTGTTCACGGAAAGACGAGATGGAGGTGTCTGTCAGTAAGTCAGAATTACTGAAGCATTGCTTAACATCTGGCTATTTGATGTGGAAGGATGAATTCTATGTACAAGTTGATGGAGTGGCAATGGGTTCCCCGGTCTCCCCCGTTGTTGCCGATATCTACATGGAGCACTTCGAGGCGAGGGCCCTGTCCTCTGCACCTGCTATACCGAACATCTTTAAACGGTACGTAGATGACACCTTCACAATACTACCTATGAATCAAACATCTGCTTTTCTAGAACACCTTAATTCCATTAACAACAAAATACAATTTACAATGGAATTCCAATCAAATAATACTTTAGCTTTCCTTGATATTCTTATTATCAAGAATCCTGAAAATACATTGGGACACACTGTTTATAGGAAACCCACACATACAGATAGGTACCTCAATGGTAAATCACACCACCACCCTAGCCAGTTAGCTACCGTTGGCAAATCTTTGTTTCAGAGAGCACAACACATCTGTGACGCTGAACACCTAGAGGACGAGCTGCAGCATGTCAAGCATGCCTTGTTCAACAACTACCTGCCCGTACCTCGCCAGCGTCGCAGAAACCACATCAAGCCACCCACAGTTGAGCGTCAACCGGCCCTACTACCATATGTGAAAGGAGTTACTGACAGAATCGGCAACATCTTAAAAAAGGTTTCTATTAAAACTATGTACAAACCACAAAGGAAAGTGAGCCAATTCTTGAGACCTATCAAAAGTAATATTCCTTTACAATGTGCTGGAGTATATAAACTTGACTGCGATTGTGGCTTGTCATACATAGGTCAAACAAAGAGGAGCATCGGTAAAAGAGTTAAGGAACATATATCGGATATCAAGCATAGGCGTACATCGAAGTCTGCAGTGTGTGAACATACCATAGACAAGCCATATCATTATATAAGATTTGATAAACCTAAAATCCTCGCTAAAGAACAACGTTACATTCCAAGAATGGTTCGTGAGGCTATTGAAATTAAAAAACATCCTAATTTTAATAGAGAAGATGGTTGGGGATTATCTAACACCTGGGACCCACTTTTGAAAAATATAAAATCCCATGTCTGTGACCGCACTGTAAGACCTCAAGGTACTGTTAGTGCGTTTTGTGTGAATCCTGAACTGTATGCCCGGAAGCTTAGAAACCGTTGGAGGTAGATGACTAATTAACTGACTTACTGACAGACACCTCCATCTCGTCTTTCCGTGAACACGATTGCTGCAAAGCATTCGAAACGTCGGGTTAGATTTAAAATGTAAATTTAAAATTTAATTCAATATACGCGAGTTAAATCCGTAAAAATAATTTTATTTCAAGAAATCTTGGTATTTTAATGGACCAACAGCTGCGCTTTGAAAGGCACATTCTTAATACGGCAAGCAATTGCTTCTACAGACTTAAGATTCTGTACCGCGTTTGCGATTCATTAAGTCCTGAACTGCGGATCACACTTTGTGAATCCCTGATCTTGTCCAAATTAAATTATGGTGACGCTTTAATAGGTCCCAGGCTGCTTGTTAGGTCTAAGAATGTTATTCAAAAAGTTCAAAATGCTTGCGCCCGATATTGTTTTAAAATTCCGCCAAGAGCCCAAGTTACACCGTACATAAACAGTATACGATCTTTAAAAATGGATTACCGGAGACAGTTACATTTTGCTACTATGCTGTTTGGAATTATAAAGTTTAAAATACCTCCTTACCTTTATAGTTGGAAGCGAACGTCTCGAACTTCATCAGAGCTGAAGACCGGCCGTCATTTAGTCCCGATCTTAATATTTGAAGAATTTCCCCATGGAAAGAGAGCGTGCTTTTATTAATAATTGGCCTCGACGTTCGTTTAAAGGACTGTATTGCAGCCAATGGACACCACTGTGAATAAGCTTTTTATAATTTTAATTATTTTATATTTGTGTATTAAACTATCACACTGTAAAAGTAATAAATGTTATTTGCATTAAAAAAATATTTCTTTTCTTTGTTACAATATTTATGGCAAGACTAGGTATGTATCTAGTATGTTTCTCGCTGTAATTTTTTTATCGTTAACTGCATATTCAAACAAACAAAATATTAGGCATAGCTTACCTTATTATATTTGTGATTACGAATAAAATATAATTATTATTGTATTGTCAAAGCTATTCATACTGGCGTAATACTTACAGCCAGAATGATGAATTCAGGCTAATTATTATTATTAATATTACTATTATAACAATTGTATATTCAAATTCAATTCTTACAGTAATACTTATAATCATAATTTGTTCAAGTAGGCATTTACACGCACTTTTCAATTGTCAATTATTACATTGAATTGGTCAGTGTAGTAATACCGTAAGTAAGCTACAACCAGCTCGGAACGCTGCTGTGCTTAGAAGAGCTGGCCAGAAACTGCGTTGCTGTTTTTAAATGAAATTATACATTACAAGCTGTTGTCCGCGACTTCGTCCACGTGGACTGTAAAATTATTATTTGTATGGTTATTCACCTACCTGTGACCCGTGACTTCTTTTAAAGGGTTTTTGAAGTAAAATTTTGAAGTGTATGATTAAAAACTGCGGACTGATCAAAATGTGGGTGATGCTGATTCTGAAATGTGGGTGTTGCTGACTCTGAAGTGTGACAAAAGTCCGTAACAAAATTATATGGCGACGTAGAGAGTATGTGTAGAGTATGTATGGCATGGTTTGGCGTGATTGAGTAACAAACATCCATCGATTGATCGTCGAAATTTAGACATATTATTCTTTTAAAGTCGCCTAGCTTATACAGAACTTATATTTTGTTCTGTCTACATCTGTTTTTATATAAAGCACTAAATCATGGTTTCTTGGCATTCTATTTAATGCAAGTTACTTTTTTACCTAGGCTTTCTCACCTAGGCAGTAGTCTCACCTTAAATAAATATTAAAGATACAATATACCTACTCTATTGATTTTATACGGATACAGTGTTCAGAAATCCGAATTCATATAATTTAAGGTTTAATAAACAAAGGTTCAATATTTAATTTAAGCTATACTGCGGCCCCTCATAATATCTAAACGAACACTCCAACACGGCCCATCGTTCGTCACCTCCAATCGGGAATTGAACCCATTACTCACATTTTCCTCATAATTTGTAAGCTTCTTGACGCATTTATAATACATAAGTAAATCTTTTTTAGCGATAAGGTCTATTGAGAATTTATTGTTTTTAATGGCGGTTTATATTTTTACATGATTAAAAAATATATAAAAATATTAATTTCAACTATTTTGTTTCGTAGTACCTAATCATTAGTTAAAGACATACAGGCCTACCATGAACTCTTAAAGCAGTATTATAATATTCTTACTTTCGATTTTCGTAGTACGACATTCGAAAATTAATATTGCTTGAAAAATGTTTAAATAAGTTTTAATGACGTCATCCTAAAACATTCGACCTTTTAATACATAAAACCAGTTCCTCACACGCATCACACCAGTTCCTCATCCATTTTGTAAGACCTTATTATTTGCTCGGACACCCAAAGTGTTAGTAACTTCAAAATCACATACAGTCAAATACGTGCTCCTGCTTTTTCACATTATGACCTAATTTTTATTTCATACCGAGCTAAAGTGCCTAAATGCAAGCTCAAATACCTTTTTTTTCGTAATTTTAATAACATTGACAAAAAAGCGATTGCATTGGATGTATGTGTTATAAATTAGGAGGCTGTGGAGGAATTAGGAACAATTGAAGACGTGGTTCAACTCTTAAACAACAATATTTTAAAACTTCTTGACCGTAATGCTCCTCTTCATAAAATTAAAGTCAGTCACCGTTCGGCGCCATGGTTCAACGATGACGTAAAAAAGGCCATCATACACAGGGATTGTGCTTTTCGTAAATTTAAAAATGACCGTTCACAACTCAATTGAACTGTATATAAGGCTGCAAGAAATAGGTATAACTAATTCTGTGGTAAATTCAAACGCCAATATATTCTTAATAAAACCTGCTTATCCGCAGAAACCTTAAAATTCTTAAAGACTCTCGGTGTAAGCAAATCTCGAAATTTCTAAAGTTCTTCCTCTGTGGACATTAATTGTCTTAATCGTTATTTTTCGTTTACCAACACTATTAGGGGAGAGTGGGGTAATCACGGATGGTGGGTAATGGCGGACGCATAGGTTTAACTATGTTAGAGCATAATAGGAGATATTTTGAATGACGCATTTGTAAGTCGACTCCGAACTTAGTGCTAAACAGTAACTGCTAAGATGAGAGGGCGCTCTCAATTTAAAATAAGTAAACTTAAAGATTTTTCTATTATTTGATCTTATTTTTGTGCAAAAATATAATGTGTGTATATTACTGTACGAAAAACATAGCAGGATGCTGTTTTTTTTTTGATAAAACTTATATTTGAACAACGATTCAAGGCACTTGTATCGTACACCACAGAGTTCTAACCTAAAAAAAATAATGTAATATCCATTTCTGGGCAAGTCGGCTAATGGCGGACGACTTAAGTTGGGTAATTACGAACGTCCGTAGTTACCCCTAAACGTTATTTTTTTATGATTTTCGTTGTTAATTATGAATAAACAATAATTTCATATGCCAAGAAATATCATCAAAGAAATACTGAGACAAAATTTAAGTTAGTGGATTTGGAAAAAGCCGTTGAAGCTGTCAAAACACTTTCTGTTGGTTACTATACATGACTACCTCGAAAATGACTACTACTACTACATATTCTGTACCAAACAGTACTATACATGACTACCTCAAAAATGACTACTAATACTACTTATTCTGTACCAAACAGTACTATACATGACTACCTCAAAAATGACTACTACTACTACTTATTCTGTGCCAAACAGTACTATACATGTCTACCTCAAAAAAGACACAATTAAAACTCCAAGAACTGGAAGGAAGGCCATATTTTCCGAAAAACAGAAAGTGGAACTGGGAGATCATATTTTAATTTGCTGTAATTTTTTTTTATTGTTTAACCATTGAGATGGTCCCAAAAATAGCCTTCACATTTGCCGAAGTCAACCATTTAAAGCACAATTTTGACCAAAATCCCAAATGGCCTGATCCCAAATCTGATTAGATAGTGTCCGTTTTTACCCCACTCGGTATCCGCCATTACCCCCTACCGCGTGGGGTAATCCCGAACACCAGACGTTTTGTTTTTTTATTATTACTTGTTTATTTTGCAAAATATACCACTGTTGAATATTTAAAGATAAGGTTAATTACTTGAACTAAAGACTGATTACTAAAAAGCATTGATTACTGAAACAGTTTTCGTTTTATTTTAGTTATTCCTTAGGTGTGCGCAATTACCCCACTCTCCCCTAACTCGCAAAAAGAATTAAAACCATTTCATCAATTCCCTGTTCGTTTCGGCCCGATATTTTACTATTTTACTTCACTCCTATTGACGAAGCCGTGATTAAGAAGCACGTTTTAGCCATAACATTAAAGTGCCGAAGTCCTGGAAGCTTGCTTATGTGCAACCTGTGCCCAAAAAAGGCAGCCGTGCCGATCCTGTCAATTACAGACCGATTTCAATCACCTCTATACTTTGCAAGCTTGTTCTTAACTCGCGCGTTATTTATTCATTTAATTCTTTATTGCACAATATACAATATAAAGCACAAAAGGCGGGCTTAATGCCACAAAGACATTCTCTACCAGCCAACCTTACGAAGTACAGGAGAGGATGTTGGTAGGCGTGCTAAACATAAAAAGTAAAAGAAAAAATAATAATATTACAAGACTATCTACATATCGAAATCTACATATAAAATTCATAAAAATAATAAGATAATAATATAAAACACATATAATACATACGATATATCCGACAAAATATTTAATACATATGAGATATATAACAAATAATGTAGTCTACATATAGATACTTTATTATTTGAGATAGTGTTCTTTTACTTGGCGTTTGAACGACTTACGACTTGTGGCTTTTCTTATATGTTCCGGTAAGTCGTTCCATAGTCTGACAGCGGTTGCAGTAAATGAGTTGGACAAGAAACCAGTGTGACGAAGGTGTGTATGGAGCAATAGGTTGCTGAAAGAACGAAGCAATCTGTCATGTACATCCGCTAAAAATGAGAAATGCGTTTCATATAAAAAGGAGTGGAAGGATAAAACAAAATAGAGTGAAGTAAACAAAGAGTCCGTAAGTTTCTTCGTTTACAAATGGGTAACCATTTTAGCTTTGACCTATAGTCGGAGATGTGGTCAAACTTACGTAGTCCGAATGACGGCGTTTGAACGGCTCAAATTTACTCAATGTTTTAATTTTCACTTTGAAAAAAAAACTAGAATCTTTTCAAGCCTATTTATATTTTTTTCTACGATATAGAGATATAAATGATTAATTTACGTCAAAAAAAAAACATGAATATTACCTATTGTATTAAAAAAAATATAAAATTATTAAAATAAGCTAATATGCTAATGAATAATATTTGTATTGTATTTTTGTATGATATTTTGGCGATAATTTAAAATAAATGTAAATAAAATGAATAACTAAATTAAAAAGTGTTAATCAATAAACCCATGAATTATTGTCCCGCCACCTAGCGATTTCACTTTGTACAGATATGTTTATATAACAGGTATAGTTATGTTTCCCTAAGGTATAAATAGATGGCGTTGTTACAAAACATTACGAGTATATTTGATCACAAATTTGTATTATTATTTTCATTTAAACTGTCTTTTTTGCAAATTGATTCTAAAAGAACAAACTCTAATATGAAATAAATAATAAAGAACTACTAAGCAATTTAATATAGTACAAAAAATAATAATGATAAAAATGAAAATATCTCGCTTGCTTTCTATAAGAGAGAGAGAGATAGCAAAGCATGTCGTGCCAACTTTTGGTTAGAAATTTTACCGTCTATCCCCCTTTCACAAACTTGGATTCTGCATGACCTATACAAGTTGTGAGTTCCCGCGCGGACTTAGTCTCAACAAATCAAAACTTCACCTTGCTATTTTGCACCGGGGGTACACTGATAAACTAATCATTTCACAAAAGAAATGTGTAAAACTAAAATATAATACAGCATTTAAACGGTTTTTTACTTAAAGTTTAAAGTAAGCAAACTTGTTGAACATATTTTTAATTAATAATATTATTATTTATATGTAATGACTATAGTGGTGAAGTAAATGTTTTTCACTGATTTCTCTTAAGTATATCGAAATGAATATATTCTTATAATTTCATTAAAACGCACCCTCTAGCAGTAAAACGGTTAACATATTTATTGTGATATATTTTTTTTAAATCTCCCAGTATATTCTTTACCTAACTCCAGCGGACAGTTTCATTCGAGGCGGAAAATAGGATAGTTCCTAGCACTTAGGTGGAAATGAGATGGGAATCTTAATTCAATCTAGTCCACTTTACTACGCTTGCTTCATATTAAACTTTGTCTTGTGTCAAACCGCTGTTGAGAAAGTTTCTGTAGTGTAACCAATAAATAACAAGCTAATTTGATTAAATAAAATATTTTCACTTTGTTTTAATCGAATCATAAATAACTAACTAAATATACAAGTTTATAAATATTTGCAAACATTAATTTCGGTATTGGCATCTTTTCAATATTTATATATACTGCAAAGTTAGAAACATTGGTTAGGATTTTCAAAAGAAGCCTAATAGATATCATCACAGTCCCGATAAAGACGATCACATACTGAATGCTTAATTCACCGAGACGGACAGCGATACGCTAGCTCAGTTGGTAGTGGGACGGGACGATTTCCCAGAGGTCACGGGTAAGAATCCTTGCTCGTATCGGTTTATTTTCAATTCTATATTATTATAAATTTTAATCTTGTTTTAGTAGTAACATTTATGATGTTAGAGATAATGTATGCACGTCTCGTCTTCCAGTGAAAAACATCAACAAAAAGACATAAGGGTAGTGCTATAATATCTCCAAGCTCTTAAGAATAATTCAAAACGAGGCTGATTGATCCTATATAACCCTTAAATACTTAAATATTTACACTTAAATATTTTAGATCGATACATTAGTTATGTTACGATCAAACAAGTGTTTATGTTTTTCCGTAGAAGTGGTGGCATATAAAAGTATCGTATATGTTACTAAGGCACTTGTGCTTACGTGCATAAATTTAATTAATATTTGTCTAGTAAATGTTGCGTGCAATTAACATATGTTTGTCTTTTGGAATTGTATTCTATATATCTAGATAGCATTCAAAGCTATTTCTTGTACACTAATTTAGGGTATTTATAATGTACACAATTTCAGTTAGATTTAACAATTACGTTAAAGTACACTACATTTCATTACCAAGTAATCTTTTTAAAATTTATTTGACAGTTTATTAAAAATATTACTTTTTAGCGTATTGTATTATTTTGCTTTATGATAAATCTTATTTACTATTGGATAGTTGTTGTGATTGCAGTCACGATGTGGTGAGGTGTGATCGATATGGGGTCCCACAATGGATTTCTATGTTCCATCTTTTAATGGATTATATGTTCTATACTTATCTATTGATGAAGTTTCAATGCTATTTTCATCTTTAAATTTTGTTTCATATTTTCTTTTGCATCTTAGTTCATATTCTTTTTGTTGTTGTAGCATTTATAATACATTTAAAATCTTAGTTTTGTAATTTATAACGATTTAAGATTTATTAAAGCTGTTAAAAATGGTCTAGCCTTATTGTCTAGCCAAGATACAAAGATTCTTTAATATAATTTGTTATTTGGATAAGTTTAATAAAGGTGCTAACTAACACACCTGACACACCTGAATTCTTTGGTTTAAAAACATTCGTTCTTATAAACTCTCTAATTTTGAAACACTGCAAGTAGAAAACATACGGTATATTAATTGCAATTGCACGATGCGTAAAAGAATAAAATATAAAAGTAATCCTTCATATTTATAATGTTAAATTAACGAAGATTACGGTAAAACTAAGAACCAATTCGGCAAAGTTCACTAGTGGGTAACTATAAACCCTGATTGCGTGAATTATCTTATAAGATTTATTGCTCCTTAGAAGTTGGAATAGAGACGACGACACAGAGTTCAAATTACATTTTATATATTATAATCTGTCGGTTGGGGGAGAAGTCTTTTCGCATATTGTATGTATAAACTTGTAATAAAAAAAATGTACTATTTGTATTTGGCTAACTGGTAACAATAAAACGGTAACATTTAAAAAAAAGCAAATATTTAAGTAAAATGTTGTTAGCTGCCATTCTTCATTTGCTTTGATTCTTTCATAATGAGTGAATCTAAGAAGAAATTCGATACATTACGATACGATATTCTTTATTGTATAAATATAAAAGAAACATACACAAAAAGATAAAGACCATCAAGAAAGTACAGTAGGCGGCTTTATTTCTAAAGAGCAATCTTTTTTAGGCAACCTTTGAGTAGAGGACAAGAAGTATTGGCGTGGAAAAAGAAATAATAAATATACATACATAGATAGCATAATACTATGTAATAATATATATGACGACACGTTCACAATATTTGATTCGCAATTACCTTATTTATGATTTACAAGGAAAATAAGTTGTTGTTTTGATGTTACTTATAATTCAAATAAATCTAATTTAGTTGTGTAATTGTGTAATGAAGGTAACTTTATATTTTTGGATGTTAATCAATTATTTTTTTAATTATCTTAGTTTGATTATATTTAAAGAAAAACGGTTTACGGTAACGGTGATAATAATTTTAATTTAACGTTAAATGATAACTCGATTGAGTTCTTTGTGCAAAAGAGCCGACACCAACGTCAGTTTGGTTGTCGAGTGGGTTTGCGAGTGGCACTAACGTCATAGTGGTGAACGATAGTATATAAGAAAAGCGATCAGTCAGAGAAGAGTAGTTTCATTTGGTCAGGCGTTGTGCGCACACTCGGAAACTCACGTGGCTAATAGAAATAGTATAGGGTTAATTTCCGTTGTACTAATAAAATTAATTAAAATGTGAATAAAGTGACTTAATAGTGTCGTCTTTTGAACTTTATTGATTCGTTTGTGTAATGAGTGCATGTCAAGAACCTGATGGGCTCGGCGATCCGACATCAGAAGGCGGCAATGACCCAGATACATATAACCGAAGTCGGAGTCCAATTCTTAAAACCAAACATGACAAATGGAGAAAACTTTTTCAACTACAGAATCGTAACATGTTGGAAATAGTAAAATACATGAAAGAACCCAAAGATCTTTCAACAAGAATTGCACTTCCTAAATTTAATCCGGATAGAACCGATGCGGACGCAGAAGCTTGGTGCAATACTGTTGAGTTGTGTCTTGTTGAAGAAACCCTTACCGGAGGTAAATTGATAATTTTACTGAGGAAATCTTTGAAAGGTTCAGCAGCAACATAGCTGGCGCAAAATTCTTATGCCAACTCAACGTTGCCAGAACTGAAGAACTTGTTTATGACTCGATTTGACTCTGCCAAAACACCAGCTGCTACTGTTTCCAAAGTACTTAACAGTACCCCAAAAGATGGAGAGAATATTTCATCATACTGTTATACGAGAGTTCCGTGAAAGGTTTTTAAAAAGAAACATTATTTACTGCTAAAATATAATTAATTTAATTATAAAGTATTAACACAAAAAACACTTTTTAAAACAGGGAATTGAATTATAAAATGATATAGTATGGATATAGAAAATGAATTAGAATTATGACCGACTCGTACCGAGGTTTGTAACTAACTACCTGGTTGATCTAGACTTATCATTCTCCCTGAATCTGAAAGTGCTGATGCAGTACTGGTGCTAGTCATATAGCATACATAACATGGACATAACAACGCCCCCCCCACCCCCTTGAGACTGAATTTCGACATTAAAACTGAATTTCAGAAACTGAAAAAATAAACAATTTCTCTAAGTCTAGGTACAGTAGTAGTAGTAACAATAGTTTCATCTAGATCTTGAAAATCAATTGTTTAATCGGTACGTCCAGGTTTAACACAAGGTAAAGAAAAATTATAATTAAAATTATTTATACACTTACACAACTTATATATTATAAAACAAGTTATAAGAATAAAGAAAAAGGTGTTAAATGCTAAATAATGGATTTCATATCTTTCTAATACAAATTTGTTTTTAATTACTTTATCTAAGTCGGGGATTAAGTCTACATTTTAATTTGTTTTAGATAAATCCATTAAATCAATATTTATTGATTTTACTGCTGTTTGGTTAACATTAAGAACATTAGGACTTATTGAGTTACAGCATGAGTCGTTAATAATATTAAAATCTACCTTAGGTATAGGAATTGAAATATTAACTATATTTTTTGAAGATAGAAGTTTCACATTTTTAGTATATTCAAAATTCAAAATTCAAAATATCTTTATTCAAGTAGGCATTTACACGCACTTTTGAATCGTCAATTACATTAAATTGGTCAGTATAGTCAGTCTGTGAGTAAGCTACCACCAGCTCGGAATGCTGTTCTGCTGAGAAGAGCTGGCCAGAAACTCAACAGTTGCTCTTTTTAAATAAAATTTAACAATGTTTGACTTATAAATTATAACATCAACCCTGCAAATGAGTCAATTTTTATTATTTTATAAACTTAAATGCAATTTTGGAACAACTAGAACCGTCGCAATCAATCGGAAAAGAAGCCCAATGATTTCAGGCAACGAAAATTAAATAATAATAACAGTAAATATATATAAATCTTCGGCCTGCCACACAACCAGTCACCGCAAGCAGCACCCGTTCACGAGCATAACACAAGAGCCAGCCATCACCCCCTTCGCACATATTTGAGGGAGGGAGGCAACCCGACTCCCGATGCTACCGCAAGTAGTGACTTCTAAGGAATCGGTGTGATGCAGAAGGTCGATAAAACAAAATTAATTTACAACAAAAAACAAATTGCGGAGATTACTAGCTATTCGCAATACAGATTTATGACCCAAGATTTATGATACAATGACCCAAGTTCCACACATTTCGATCAACCAAAAACTCTTGAATGTTATAGTAAGATTTATTTAATAATATACCTTTAATTTTAGATTTGAAATCAAGAAAAGGAAGATCTAAGATATCTTGTGGAACCTTATTATATATGCGTATACTCAAGCCCATGAAGGATTTCTTAACTTTTTGAAGTCTAAATTTAGGCGTTACGAGCCTATTTTTATTTCTTGTATTGATAGTATGTCTGTCGCTGTTTTTTTTATAGTCATTTAAATTTTGGCGTATATATAGTAAGTTATTAAAAATGTATTGAGAAGCGACCGTAAGAATACCGATTTCTTTAAAAACTTCTCTTAGGGAGTCTCTAGCTTTTAAGTTACAAATAGCCCGTATAGCTCGTTTTTGTAAAATGAATATAGAATTAATTTCGGCAGCGCTGCCCCATAGTAAGATACCGTAAGACAATATACTGTGAAAATAACTAAAATAAACGAGTCGAGCCGTATTAGCGTCTGTTAATTGTCTTACTTTTTTAATTGCAAAGACGGCTGAGCTAAGTTTGCTTGCGAGTGTCGAGAGATGAGGGTTCCACTGGAGCTTTTTATCTAAAGTTATACCTAAGAAAGTTGTGGAGTCAGTCAGTTCTAACACTTCATTGTTAAGGAATAAACTACAATCCCGACTTTTTACATTAGGAAGTGTAAATTCCATGCATTTAGTTTTCTTAGTATTTAATACCAAATTATTAATTTCAAACCAATGAAGAACACGTGACAGAGCACAGTTAACTTTGTCAAAATTAGGTTTATTACGATCAACTTTAAAAATAAGTGAGGTATCATCAGCAAAAAGTACAATGTCACATAGTCCTTTTACGTAAAAGGGCAAATCATTAATATAGAGTTAAAATAAGAAAGGGCCTAGAATAGATCCTTGTGGAACACCCATTTTTAGGTGAGATCCAACCGATTTACAATTATTTACATCAACCGTCTGAACTCTTTGATTCAAGTAAGAGGCAATAAGATCAAGCGCAGCATTACGCACGCCATAGTGATTAAGTTTGCAAAGTAATGTTTGATGGTCCACGCAGTCAAAGGCTTTAGATAAATCACAAAACACTCCGATTGCATTCTGTGACTTTTCCCATGCGTCGTAAATGTGCTTAAGAAGCGCGGCACCCGCATCAGTTGTTGATTTGCCTTTGGTGAAACCATATTGTTCACTATGCATGATTTCATTGCTATAAACAAATTCTGACATTTGGTTTAGTATAATTTTTTCGAAAATTTTACTTAAAGTGGGTAAAATAGAGATAGGTCTATAATTTCCGGGTATTAGTCTATCGCCACTTTTGAACAAAGGAACTACTTTACTATTTTTCATTAAGTCTGGGAAAGTACCGGTTTCAATACATTTGTTAAAAATTAAGGATAATTGTGGAGCAATATCATTTATAATACTTATTAGTAATTTTACTGATATACCCCAAAGATCACCGGTTTTTTTCATATTTAGATTTCTAAAAGTTTTAACAATTTCATATGATGTAACAGGTTTAAAAACAAAACATTTATTACTGACTCTTACGTTATTCGTCAATTCGACGATTGCATCACATGGTGAGGAATTTAAATTACGCGTGACTGTTGAAGGAATTTCGTTAAAAAAAGTCTCAAAAATAGCCGCCACAGTTGAATTTGAATTTATTTCAATATTATCAATTTTTAACTTAATAGGTCCATTAGCAGCCCTATTTTTTCCAGAAACACTAGATAAAACATCCCAAGTTGCCTTTATTTAATTTTCTGAGTTTAAGATTTTATTTCTTATGTAAATCGACTTAGCTTGTATGCAAACGGTCTTAAATATTTTAGAAAAAATCCTAACTTTATTCAAGAATACCGGATCTTGATTCCATTGCCTCTCACTATATAAATCATATAACTTATTTATTTATTTATTTATTTATTTATTTACGCTTTATTGAATTAACAAAAGGCGAACTTAATGCCTAACGGCATTCTCTCCCAGTTAACCTCTGTGTTGGTGAAAAATTGTGGTAGGCGTTTAATAAATTTAATAAATTTAAATTTAATAAATAAAAATAAATTAGAAAAAAAAGGACATGATAAATATTAAATATATACTATATATCTATCTATATACACTTACACACTGATACATACATATATATAAATTGAATAAACGTATACACATATCTAAATACATACACATTATACATATTATTATTATAATATCATGAATGTTGAAGTTTTATATTATGAGATACACATTTCAAATTAACACACGGATTATGGGGACTTTAAAAAGTGCTCTTTGACAAGTTTCTTAAAGGTACTTTTGGATGGTGCTCTTCTTATCTTTTCAGGAAGTTGGTTCCAAAGAAGTGAGGCTTGGATAGTGAAAGATTTGTGGAAGAAGTCGCTGGTATGAGAAGGAATGGTGGTTGTGAGGTAGGCAGAGGAACGAAGTATTCTGTCGTGTGTATCATGGAGGAGTTGGAATTTTTCTTTGAGGTAAGGAGGAGAGGTTGGATCGTTTAATATTGAGAAGAGGAGATGAAGAATCCTACAGCTACGCCTCTGACCAATAGTGAGCCATTTAAGCTTACGCCGATATTCAGAGACGTGATCGTATTTACGCAAGCCAAAGACGTAGCGAATGCAACTGTTGAGGAGGCGGTCTAATTTATCAAGGAGTTCGTTACTCAGGTTTGGGTAGCAAACATCTGCGTAATCGATGATAGGTAAGATGAGGGCGTTAACTAAAATAATTTTGGTTTTAAAGGGCAAAAAATTTTTGGTCCGATATAGCGACCGTAGAGTACAGGTAACTTTACGAGATAACTCGTTTACCTGCTGGTGCCAACTCAGTCTATTATCCATGCACAATCCCAGATTCTTCACAGTCATGGTAAAAGGTATTGTGTTGCCATTATACTGTACAGTTGGCAGATTTGTAAAATCCGTTTTGGCTAAAAGTCTAGAGCTTCCGATGACTATAGCCTGACACTTATCGGGATTTACTGATACGCCAAATCTGTGTGACCATTGACTTAATTTATTTAAGTTATTATTGATAGTGCCTATGGCATTAGCAAGGTCATCGACCTTGGATTGTGCATAAATCTGGAGGTCATCAGCACTTATCTCTACTTTTATATATTCCCACGGTAGCCCAATCACTAAATTTAAGTTTTAGGTATTTAGTCATAGTTTTTGGCTTAAAAACATTATTAAATTCTTGTAACAAAAAACCGAAAATGTTATTATATAAATTATTTGGATTATCATCGCTCATGTTTACTTTACCCACTTTTTGCTGTACATTATTCTTAAATGTTAGGACCCGGTTTTTTGTAATTGGTCTACAAGTAAACTTTTGGGGCTTTTCACTTTCGTGTTTAATTAATAGAGAAAATTTTAGACCACAGTGGTCTGAACTTAAATTTGTCATTACTGTTTCTTCATAAATGTTACAGCGACAGAACACATTATCAATACAAGTCGCGGAAATACTAGTAATACGAGTAGGTTCAAAAAAGACGTTCAGTAAGTTAAAAGATTTAAACAAATTTAATAAACGTACACTAGACGAATTTTCTTGTAATATATCTACATTGAAATCACCGCAAACAATCACGGACTTGTTTTTATGACAAAGCTTAGTTAAAATATCCTCCATTTTGTTTTCAAATTCATCAAAGTCACTAGAGGGGGGTCGGTACACGCACAAAATAATATGTTCATTGAGCTCAATGCAGGATAGTTCAATAATTCGCTCGACAGAGAGCGCCACTATATCTGATCGAGACTTTAACACTACATCGTTACGAGATAAGATAAGTGAGCCACCGCGAATAGCTTTCTCTCTACAGAACGAACTTGACAATTTATAATTTTCTACATTTATAATATTGTTATTCTTTGATAACCAGTGCTCTGTAATGCACAATAAACTTATGTCATATTTTTGAACAAAGAGTTCCACTTCCAATTCCTTGCCACCTAAGCCTTGTATATTTTGATGGACAATATTTAACAACTTAGGCTTTGTCTTATCCATTAGTTTAAAGTGGAACGCTTATGTTCTGTCAGTAATATATTATTTAAAGTACATTTATTTTTCGTTATATCTGTTATAACAAAGTTTTTTAAATTAAATGCTACTAAAGTAGCAATTTGTTTTTTATAATATAAAGGCAGATACATTGTACCTTTTGTCATCCTAAACCTATTATAAATAAATTTATTTACATCAAAGTAAAAGAATGCATCACTATGACGGTATGTCAAATTATATAATGTCAAATTTAAATTATATATATATTTATTTTGTTTGTCTGAATAAGAAGATGAATATGGAAATGCACAAATTACAATTTTACAATTATTCTTATTATGTAATTTTAATATTTTTTCAATATTACTAATTATTTCAATTTTCTTAATCGACAAACCATCTCCATGTAATAGTACAATAGTACTGTTTTCAGTCAACTTTGAGTCAAAATTAATTATTTTATCTATATTGTGCTGGTAACTAGCACCAGGTGAGCATATATTATGTACATTATTTAATTCCCTACTTAAAAGAGACCCAAAGCCCTGACCTAATTGGTCAGAAAAAACAAAGTTATTATGGTTGTGCACAACAGAGGACCTATTATTAATTTGATTTTTATTCATTATATTTATGTTTTTATTACTACTTTTAGTATGTATAGCCGAATCACCCAACACCTCAGAGTTTAGTTTAGAAACAACATTTAATTTTTCACTTAAACAATTACAGTTAACATAATTATTAGTTAATGACTCAAACCGCTCTAAGTTATAACTACATAGGTCAACTAAATTACCTGTAGCTTCAATATGTTCCTTAATTTGATTCTGAGAAGATTCATATTTTTTACTTATTGAATGCAATGCAGAAGTTAATTGAGAGATTTCCTCATGCAAGTTTTGGGTGTCTCGCTCATACAGTGACCTACTCTCAATCATTTTCCTATTATAAACACTTACTTTTTTAATTAATGTGGAGCGTTCAATTTGTAAATTCTTTATTTTCTTTGCAGGAAACTTGTTTTTGATGAGATTATTACATTTTTTAATTAATTTCTTAACCTTCATATACTTTTTTAATTTTTTATGACTTGAAAAGTATATGGGGTGCACAATACTTGACTCATCTTTTGTTAGATCAATTATAGTAGAATTTACATTTATGAAATTTGATTGAGTAGGTTGTGAGTTGCATTATACCAGCTCCTCATATAAGCTATGAGTATGCAGATTTTCTACATTTAATTTGCAGGTTTCTAGGTCTGAAATAGTTATCCTAGCCTGCACCAAATCAGACTCAAGCTCTGATATGCGATCTAATGCCCTCTCATGCTCATTTCTGCACTGGTCAAATGCAGTCACTATATTTCTTAACTGATCTCGCTGAGCCACAATATCCAAATAATTGGTATGTAGTTCAGCGAGCTTACCTTTAAGATTAGTATTTTTTATTACAATATCTTTAATTTCCTCTTCACTGTCCTCTCGTTCCTGCAGTAGCTTGTTGCATAAATCTTTGGAAGATTTTAATTCTTCTAAAGCCAGTTTTAACTTTTGCTCCAAATCCTTTGCAAATATGCTGTGCATTTCTCGGCATATTTAGTATGCCTGAACCAGATACATTTATTTCCGTAAAATCGGAATTAAAAAAAACCAACGGTTATTTATTAAAGGTTTCCATATGTCCAATTCACCAATGATTGTTTTAGTTTCACACTGATTAGGAATACCACTTATTGATTTTGTTAATAGTTCACTTTCACACGTCGGGTATCCATTTGTTAGTAGCACTGTAGATATATCATATAACAAGAATTTGGAGGTTATCGTCTTACATTTATACAAATTATTTAAATTACAAAAACTAATTTTATCATTAGAAATAGCAGAATATAAACTAGATGGTACAATAAAACTGTAAGTATTTGGGTTTTTTACTTCATGTGGAATTAGTACAGGTAAATTATGATACAATTGAAATACATCGTGAGACACAAGAGGTATTTGTAAAATAAACACAATCTTATAGTTAAAATAATAACAAACTACATTAGAAATACTTAAGATTAAATGAACATTATCTAGTGTTATTGTTATAGGAATCTCAGTATCACTAGGCAAGTGTCTGTTAGTGTTTACTAATTCCTGGTATAGTTGAACTGGTGATAAGATGTTTGGGTGTAGAATGTTTTGACTGCTTAAAATTATAGCGTTGATTAAATTTTCTAATTGAAATGATAATGTAAGTAAAGAACTCTCTAGGTTGGTAAGTATGGAGTTTACATATCAATTATTGTTCCGTTAGTAAAATTAGTTATATTATTTATTTGAATAAAAACGTTATTTGATGTCTGATTTAGAATGTTTTCATTAGTTTTAATGCTATCTATTATCTTTTTGTAGGATTCAAGAGCGACATTATTTATTAGGATATTATCTTTCATTAAACTTGCTAGTTTTTTCTCATCTTCTTGGATGGAGTTAATAGCAGAATCATATCTCAGTGCATCATTTTCATCAAGAGTACCGAAAATGTTTTTGAATACGGTGCCTACTCCAGCTCACCATGCAGAGCGTTTACTACGTTTTGAATTGCAACCCAAGAGTAGGTTTAAGGGGGCCCCTTTATTATGCGCAAAAACGATGGGAAATAGATTCATATTCTCGTAAAATGTCGTGAAATCGAACAGAAAAGGGAGATAAATTATATGTACACTGGTAGTTCTCTGTTTGTTTATATACATGTCCTAATCTTTCTATTGTTTCATTAAGATTAATAAGATGTGAATCGATATAAGATATGTTTACAAGACTTAAAACATTTAATCGTCCTTTGATTATTCTAATTCTACCGACACTGTCGAAGTAAATGCCGGAACTAGAGGTGATTGGTTGGACAAGATCCGGCTGTGCGCTAATCGACACGCTGAAATAAAATTAATACAGTGAATAGATAATAAATTCTAAACTACTTAACTTATTTTATTATAAAGTAAATAACATAGATAACATAAAAGAAACTTATGAGGATGTAGCGAGTTTGAATTGATCAAAATGATGAGTTATGTGCCTTCTATTTATGAGTACGAGGCGACAATGCTTTTCGAAGTCGAAGATGGTTTTTTAAATAAACGTAATCTCCGGCTTTATATTTCGGAGGTTTTTTAGCGCGAGAGTCATAATAAGATTTAGAAGATTCTTTAGATTTGGTATTATTTTCTAGTGCTTTTTCTCTACAATATGATAGTTTATGTTGAAGTTTTTTGATATAGTCTAAGTATGTTGTAGCAGAATTATTTTCGTAAATAGAGTTTGGGATAAATGGTTTATGGCCGAAAACTAGTTCGTAAGGTGTGAACTTAGTAGTTGTATGCATAGTTGTATTGTAAGTTAGAATAGATGTATAAACATAAGTTGGCCAATTATCTTGATCTTCATTAATAAAAGATTTTAAATATTCCTTTAACGTGGAATGGCTACTTAATGGCGCCTTGAGTTCGGGGATGATAAGGTGAAGACCAGAGTTGTTTGATTTTTAGGAAATTACAGGTGTTTTTGAAAAGATCAAGTTTTTGAAAAGATAAAATTTGTGCCTTGATCTGTTAGTATAGTTTTAGGGATACCGAAGAGTGAAATGAAATGGATAAGACAATCGCTGGTTTCTTCGGCGGTAGCGCTGCGTATTGGATAAGCAACAGAGTATTTGGTCAAATCATCCTGTAGGGTCAGGATATACTTTAATTTTCCAGAACCGGATTCAGGAAGTGGGCCCACGATGTCTAATGCAATTCTTTGGAATGGAGCAGTGGAAGTAGTAGTTATCTCCATAGGGGTTTTATTTATTTTCCTTAAGGCTTTGTTTTCCTGACATGATTTACATTTCTTTACGTAGTTCTCAACCTCAACCTGATAAAATTTCAGCAACATAAGGATTTGATTCATCTAAGTCAATTGAAGTGGAAATTAGTATGATCTTACACGAGGATTTTAGTAAGCTTTCATTGTATTCTTTAAGAATAGTATTAAAGTCTTGTGTTTTTTTATTTAGAGATTTTAAGAACGTTGAGTAATCTCCATTATTTAAATTAGTATTTGAATTCGCATTTTCTTCTAAAGGTGATGAGATATTAAGACTCTCGAAGTCGACATTTGATTCAGAATTTGCAGGACTGAGGTCAAGTGGTCCTAAGTCAATAAGGTCAGGACTTTGATTAGGAAGTATGTCTGGATTTGTTGATGGAACTTGTATTGGAAATGGATTTGGTAAAATTTCTGGATTAAGAGAATTAGGAGGAGAAGGTAATAGTGTTGGAGTTTCTAAAAGTGGATCTTCCATAAGATTTTCAATGTCTAATAATGCTGGTAAGGCTGCTGGAGATGTTTCTACTGGGTTTACGGGGTAACGAGAAAGAGTATCAGCATTCGTATTGATTTTTCCCTTTTTATGGACTATGTTATATTCGAATTCTTCTAATTTTAAACGCCAACGCACTAATCTGGAACCTGGATCTTTACAGCTGAAAAACCATTGCAGAGGTTTGTGATCGGTAATTATCGTGAATCGATTTCCATAAAGGTAAGGACGAAAGGCTTTTATTCCAAACACGATGACTAAGCATTCTATTTCTGTAACGCTATAGTTTAATTCGACTTTGTTAAGTGTGCGTGAAGTGTAGGCGATAGGGCGGTCTTTTCCTACTTTATTTTGAGATAGTTTTGCTGAAACAGCGAAATTGGAAGCGTCACAGGTGAGAATAAAAGGTTGGGAGAAATCAGGATAGGCAAGAATAGGAGAAGTAGTAAGTTTCTTTTGAAAGGTTTCAAAAGCGAGTTACTGTTCATTTGCTTTCCAAGAGAAAGGTACGTCCTTTTTTAATAGAGATGTTAAAGGTTTTGCAGCTTTAGAGAAATCGAGATAGAGAGATATAGAGAAGAGGCCAAGAATTTGATGTCTTTTGGGTTTTTAGGTATTGGAAATTCAGTAATTGTTCGGATTTTATCGGGATTTGGTTTTACACCATCGTTGTTTATATTATGCCCCAAATAAGCAACTTCTTTGCGTAAAAATTTGCATTTATTAGGCTTTAGCTTTAGATTGTACCCCCTTAATCTCTTGAAAACAGTGGTTAAATTAAGAATGTGACTAGGTAAATCAGGAGAATAAACGACGATGTCATCCAAGTAAACAAAACATCTGTTTCCTTGAAGACCAGAGAGGCAGATATTCATTAGTTTTTGGAATGTTGATGGTGCATTTTTCAGCCCAAATGGCATTTTTGTGATTTGGTAAAGACCATTAGGAATAGAAAAAGCAGTTTTTGGGGCGTCTTCTTTCTAAATTGGTATTTGGTGGTGGAGTCTACAGTGCAGATACAGTGGGTATGGTAGAACCAGAAGGAACAGTAGATGTAGAGGATACAACGGATACAGCGGAATTAAAAGATACAGTGGATGCAGTGGATACAACGAATTTTTAGATAATTTCCCGCGCGATACCTACTTAATAAGATCTATGAATTGCTGGAATGTTCGAATTCTTTGATACTACATATTGATTCGGCGCGACCCTCTACTTGGCTTAAAATGTATTTAAACAATATTAGTTTTGATTCCTTGATGCTAAATTATAAGCGTTTAAGCAATTTGAGTTAAATTTTTCTCTTGTCCCATCAAAAGATTTTACAAATTTTAATAAAATATCTAAATCGATTTTCTCTTGACGACTCTTCTTTCTCTCGACGCAAGGATGCAGTTCTAGAGATACAATGAGTTTTCTCTTTGGATTCGTATTTCGTCGACATTATTAATGTTTAAACAGAATATAAAAGATGAAAATAATAAAACAATTAAAAGATGCCTTCTCTATACCATGCAACTTAGTGTAAATGTTTAAAATATGCTTATCATTGTTATGACTTTATTAAATAAACAATGTGTGCTTTAGAAACTAGTTGTATACAGATTTAAAAGTGATTAAAATAGTTTATAACAGACTAAGACTGAGTTCACTTAGATGTTATAAAAGTCACTTACAGATGATACACGAACAGAACAATTGTAGAGAAAAACATGATAGTCTTGCGATATTTGATTGCGAAATTCACTCGTTATTTCTTCGCTGGGGCTTAGTAGATGTAGAATGGGATGGTTTTCACGTGAATGAAGTAGAGTATTTTGTATTATTCACTTTTATGTAATTCACTGAGTAAGTTCTTCAACTATTTATAATATGATATATTGTTCACGATTTAAAAGTTATTTCACACTACTTTTCGAAGACGTATTCGGGTATTTCAAGGAATTTTCGTATCCCACCGCTGCCACCAAAATGTTATACGAGAGTTCCGTGAAAGGTTTTTAAAAAGAAACTTTATTTACTGCTAAAATATAATTACTTTAATTATAAAGTATTAACACAAAACACACTTTTTAAAATAGGGAATTGAATTATAAAATGATATAGAATGGATATAAAAAATGAATAAGAATTATGACCGACTCGTACCGAGGTTTGTAACGAACTGCCTGGTTGATCCAGACTTATCATTCTCCCTGAATCTGAAAGTGCTGATGCAGTACTGGTGCTAGTCATATAGCATACACAACATGGATATAACAGTACGTGTCTCGGATTTCAAGTACTCTTGTGAACCGTTGGAAAAATCTGTCTACGGAACAAATTGCGATCACTGTAGCACTAGCACACGTCTCCCGAACTGAAACTCAGATTCAAAGGCTAGCATTTACCACAGAAATAGTTTCACGGGCGAAGTTACAACAGGAGCTTATGACTTTTGTGTACAAGAAGAGAACTTTACTAGTATCTGAAAAAAAAACTAAGAGGTGTCAAGGGACACCCGGATGGAACGAAGTTCCTTTCGATTAATTATTGAAGAAATAGGCAATATGCATAAAATTTAAAATGGTCTCAAATACTTTTTTTTTTTTCGCATACTTATTATCATCTTATTAAAATAAAAACATTTTTTTTATTTACTAATCATTTAAGGCCATAAAATAATTTGTGAAAAGTGTGAATTAAGGGAGTGAAATTCAAACTTCCAAAACGCGCCACCATTGCAATTGGTCGAAAGGAAATGTGACGTCATTTGACACACCATTCAAATTATCGGCATACGAAGTTCATACTGTGGTATTATTAGTGTTACTGAGAAAACTAAATAATTTGAACCTATATTTTTGTGCTTAAAGGTTTTGGCAGGCCGAAGATTATTTTTTTTTTTTTTCGAGTGCTGGCGCTCGCCCTAAAGTACCCGGGGGGAAGGCTTCGGGAATTCTTGACGCGTGCTTAGCCAGTGGAGAGTTCCCGAAGCAGTGGAAAGTGGGTCGGCTGTGCCTGTTGCCGAAGGGGGGAGATCGTCCGCTCGATTCCCCTTCGGCATACAAGCCAATAGTGTTGCTGGATGAGACGGGCAAGCTGTTGGAAAAAATCCTAGCTGACCGTCTCGTCTGACACCTAGAGGAGGTGGGACCTCCGCTGTCGGAAGCCCAGTACGGTTTCCGGTCGGGGCGGTCGACAATCGACGCCCTGACCGCCCTGAAGTGCCTCACAACGGAGGCCGTGGGACGGAAGGGGTAGGTTCCGAACAGAGGGGGTAGGTTGTCCTGCGGGTGTCACTGGATATAGCGAACGCATTCAACAGCCTTCCGTTTGAGACTATCGCGGAGGCACTCCGATATCACGGGGTGCCTCCGTATCTCGGAAGACTGTTGGAGGCGTACCTCCGGGATCAGGCAGTAGTCTGGGAGGGTGGCGACGGGCGGCTGTACGAGCGGCGTATGGGCTGCGGTGTTCCACAGGGGTCGGTTTTGGGTCCGATCCTGTGGAACATCGGGTACGACTGGCTCCTGCTTGAGCCGGTCCCCCCAGGGGCAGGGGTAATCTGTTACGCAGACAACACCCTCGTCCACGCCCGGAGCAGGTCCTACGCGGAGGCGGCGCAACTGGCCACCACCGCTACGAATTTGGCGGTGGACAGAATTGCACTGCTGGGCCTGAGGGTCTCCTTCCGAGGCCGTCCGGGGTGAAGAGGTGCTTCATCTGGGCCTCACCCTGGACGGACGATGGAGCTTCGGGGCACACTTTGTCCAACTTGCCCCGAAGCTCGTAGCCGCTGCCGCCGCCCTCGGCAGACTGCTGCCCAATGTAGGGGGTCCAGGTTCGGCCTGCAGACGCCACTACTCTGGAATAATCCGGAGTATGGCACTGTAAGGCGCTCCCGTATGGTCGAATGCTCTCACCGCTAAAAATAAGGTCCTCCTAAGGAGGCCCCAGAGGATCATAGCGGTGAGGGCAATACGGGGGTACCGTACGGTGTCGTGGACGGCGGCCACCCTGCTAGCGGGTGACGCCCCCTGGGAACTCTAGGCGGGGGTCCTCGCGGAGGTACACCGCTGCAGGGTGGACGCCAGAGCGCGAGGCGAGAGGCTGAACCCGATCGAGGTGTGTCGGGTTAGGACCGAGGAGGATGCGGCCCTGACCCGACGCTGGGAAGAGGACTTGGAGTACCCAGTTGCCGGCCGGGAGACGGTGGAGGCGATCAAACCTCACCTATCCCGGTGGCTTTCGCGGCGCTGGGGAACCCTGACCTTCCTGTTGGTGCAGGACCTAACCGGGCACGGATGCTTTGGTAAGTACCTGCACCAGATAGCGGGCCGAGAATTAACCCCGGCCTGCCACGAGTGTGACGAGTCGATGGACACGGCTCGTAACACTCTGGAGGGTTGCGCTGCCTGGGGCCCACAGAGACATGCCCTGGTGGCGCACGTGGGAGGGGACCTCTCGCTGTCGAGCGTCATAGACGCGATGCTCGCCAGCGAAGGGTCGTGGTCTGCCATGGTCTCCTTTTGCGAGGAAGTGATGTCGCGGAAGGAGGCCGCGGAGCGGGAACGGGAAGCAACATCTTCCGACCCGCTCCGTCGAGGGCGGCGGGGGGTGCGTAGGAGGCGCTACGCGCGTCTCCTACCCCCGCCATAGTGTCGCTGAGGGGAGGTCTGGGGACCTCTCCTCACAAGGCTCACAGATCTGAGGGCACCGATAGCAGCGCCCTACCCTGTGGACAGCGCCGGGGTGGCAGCAGTAGAATGTTAACGCGATCCTGCTCCACCCCACACGGCGATTGATGGCAGACCGGTAGAGTTTTAGTGGGTATTACCCGGCTTCTTAAGCCAGGTCGAGTCCCACATACCCCGGCCCGCAACCCCAGCGCTGTCGGGAATGCCTAAAAGCATTTCCCCACCTTAAAAAAAAAAAAAGAAAAAAAAAAGCCCGAAGATTTTTTTATATTTTTTTTGTTTTTTTTTACTGTTATTATTATTTCATTTTCGTTGCCTGAAATGATAAGATTTCATTTCCGATTGATTGCGACGGTTCTAGTTGTTCCAAAATTACATTTAAGATATCGTAATAGGCCCTCCTGACACTTTCATGTTGACGTACGCAAGTGATCACTGATTATGATTCTAAGTGGAAAAGATATAAATAAATAAATAAATAAATATTAAATTATACGATAGTTTAGGTTAGATTAATATTGTCTTGGTTGATTAATATCACAGACATTTGTATGGGCAGTACTAGAACTTACTTAGTATATCACTTCTTTGTAAAGGTAACCAATTTTTTTAAACACTTCTTTTGATAGCTAACTCTGAAAAGTTTGATAGTAACTCTGATGTTAATCTTTGCCTTTTGACTACGTACATTCTCATTCTATCAGCTGGTGTTTTTGCCACAAAAATATATGAAGAACAACTACTTTCTTCAAACTTAAATTACATTTTTCTCTTTGTTGTTTCCTTATACATATTATATTCAGTATTATTATCTGTATCTTCCTTAACCTGAAATAAATCGACCAATAAAAGAATACGTTTTTTATAGAAAATTATACTGAACTTTTTTTAACTAGGTTAGATTAATTTTAAACTCAAATTTTCTAATGTTCAATAGCTAATGCAACTTACTAGAAATTTAGTTTAAATTAAAAATTAAATTAAACTTATTATAAATAAAGTATACTTATGTTAAATTGATCTTCACAATAATATAAACACAATTTAAGACACATATTATCCCTTTTAATTACCATAGACCATTGTTTTTGTAATTTCGCATCTCTTGGAATATAAAAAACACTGTCGGGTGTTTTTCTAATACAATTTTTACACTCCCGTAATATACATTTCTTGTAAGATGGTTTTTATCTCCTTTCATGACTTGTAAAGCACTTTAAACTTAAAATATGTATGAAGTAAATAAAAAGTTCATAGTAAACATTGACTGGTCCCACAGGCCCCACTGTTCCCACTGGTCCCACAAAATGACGGCGTTTGAACGGCTCAAATTTACTCAATGTTTTAATTTTCACTTTGAAAAAAAAATTTGAATCTTTTCAAGCCTATATATATTTTTTTCTACGATATAAAGAGGTAAATGATTAATGTACGCCAAAAAAAAACATGAATATTACCTATTGCATTAAAAAAAATATTAAGTTATTAATATAAGCTAATATGCTAATTAATAATATTTGTATTCTATTTTTGTATGATATTTCGCCGATAATTTAAAATAAATGTAAATAAAATGAATAACTAAATTAAAAAGTGGTAATCAATAAATCCATGAATAATTGTCCCGCCACCTAGCGATTTCACTTTGTACAGATATGTTTATATAACAGATGTAGTTATGTTTCCCTAAAGTATAAATAGATGGCGTTGTTACAAAACATTACAGTATATTTGGTCACAAATTTGTATTATTATTTTCATTTAAACTGTCTTATTTGCAAATTGATTCTAAAAGAACAAACTCTAATATGAAATAAATATTATATAATACAAAAAATCATAATGATAGAAATGAAAATATCTCGCTTGCTTTTTATAAGAGAGAGAGAGAGAGAGAGAGAGAGAGCAAAACATGTCGTGCCAACTTTTGGTAAGAATTTTTACCGTCTAGCCCCCTTTCACAACGCGCGATAAGGAACTACGTTCCAAAAATATGCAGGAAGTGAAGCCGAGAAGCCAAGATTTCCTCGTAATTGCTACAACTGTCCTAACCGCCTTGTTGGTCGAGTGATTAGCGCAGACGCCTAACTGTCTGTCTGTGTTCCTGGGTTTGATCGTTTATTAAATATATTCTCAGTATTTATATGTGTATTTCTATGTATTTGTATCGTTGTCTAACACAAGCAAATAATTTGCTTACTTGGGGGTTAGATCAATGTGTGTAATTTGTCCTTATACTATTATTATTAACTGTGAGAAAACGTGACATTTATCATATGATTGTCGACGCTCTGTTTCAAAAGAAAATTCTACTGTTTTACATCAAGATCCAACCACATCTAGTATCCAATACAACGCCGAGAATCATCGCAGAAAATTATCGTGTGTATATACCGGTGTGGAAAACTAGGACATATAGCGCCGCGGTTTCCTAATAAGGATGCAAAAGCAGTTGAACATACAGATCCGAACGAGCGACGGGTATACCTGTACCGTACATCCGGCTGCGGGGGACCTGTATAATTTGGGTGAGAGATTTTCTTTTTATTTTGATTCTGGTGCTGAGTGCTCTCTAATGAAAGAAAGTATAGCTCAAAAGTTTTCTGGAAAACGATCTTATAATACTATCATTCTGAAGGGTATAAGTAAGGATAGTTTAGTGTGTCTTTTACAAATTCTGTCAACTGTCATGATCCAAAACCACATTGTTGAGTTATTGTTTCATGTCGTTCCTGATCAGTCACTTTCAAGTGATATTTTGATAGGACAAGATTTAATCGCTCTATGGTTTACGATTGAAATATCCCCCTATTCGGCTCACTATTAGTAAAATTAAAGTTGTTCAATACTATGAAGTAGGCCGAAATGCTTATCATTTCCAAAATATAGATACTGATATCCCGCAACAATACAAATATAATTTGCTAAATCTATTGGCTTCCTTTTCGAATAATTTCATTGAAAGTGTCCCTACAAGTAGAGTAACATCAGGTCAGCTCGAAATTAAATTGATTGATCCAACCCGCACAGTTCAACGTCGTCCCTATAGATTAAGCATGAATGAACGAATGGTTGTAAGAGAAAAGATTCGTGATCTTATGAACGCTGGAGTTATTCGTGAAAGTTGTTACCCTTTTTCTAGTCCTGTGTTACTAGTAAAAAAAAAAGGTGGTACTGATCGACTATTCATCGATTGCCGTGAACTCAATAATAATACAGTTCACGATAGATACCCCTTGTCACTAATTGGAGATCAGATACAACGTTTAGCTGGTGCTAATTTCTTTTCTTCTCTTGATATATCCAGCGGGTACCACCAAATACCCATTCAACCTGAGTTCATAGAACGAACTGCATTTGTAACACCAGATGGGCAGTTTGAATATGTTACTATGCCATTTGGTCTTTGAAATGCGCCATCTGTTTACCAATTATGCCATTGGTGAACTTTCTGAATCTTTTGCAGTTTGCTACATTGATGTTGTGATTATCCCATCTGTGACCGTTGAACAAGGTATTGAGAGACTTAGATCTGTTATAGAAGTTCTAACAAAAGCAGGGTTTTAATTCAATATTAAGAAGTGTGCATTCCTGAAAATAGAAGTGGATTATCTTGGCTACCATGTTTCTTCTGATCAAATAAGACCGAATCCTCGTAAGATTCAGGCTGTTACTCAGTTACCTCCACCAAAAACTGCAGCACAACTTCGTCATTTTATTGGATTAAGTTCTTATTTCCAGCAATTCATCCCAGAATTCTCCCAAATATCGGCTCCTCTTTACAGACTTACGTCGATACAAATCCAAATACCGATACGAATCTAAATACCATATTTAGGAACTAGAAACATTAGCTGTTGTAAAGGCAATTAAACATTTCAAACACTTATATAAATATAGAATGTAAAAAACCGATACGGGCAGGGATTCGAACCCGCGACTACTGGGAAACCGTCCCGTATCGGTTCCCAGTAGTCGCGGGTTCGAATCCCTGCCCGTATCGGTTTTTTACATTCTATATTTATATAAATTTAAATAAGCTTAACATGGCTATACATGTTTAAAGATATTTTCAAAAATTTCAAACACCACTTACATAATCGAAAATTTTTAGTCGTCACAGATTGTAACGCAATTAAAGCCTTTAAAACAAAAATGGATCTTACACCTCGTGTTTTCTGGTGTTTTCTTCAAATTTTTGATTTTAATATAAAATATCGACCGGGTAAAAAAATGGAGCATGTAGATTTTCTATCACGTAATCTCTTCCCAAATAAACCTATAACTAAAGTTAGTCACAAACAAATAACTCTTACTGAAATTTACTGATAATGTTACTATTTGAACAGCAAAAAGTTTCGGAGATATTAGATCTAATTTCAAAACTTAAAAACAAAACAATTCACTTAATAAGGATTTAGCAAAAACCTATGAAATGAGGCGCGGTGTTTCACATAGAGAGGTTGAAAGAAATAATCGTAGTGTCTGGCTGCCAATTGTGCCTCGGGGTTTTCAGTGGGTAGTAATGAATAACGTGCATGAAAGTTTAATGCACTTATAGTGGAAGAAGACCTTAGAAAAGGTGTTTTGTCATTATTGGATTTCACATATGAACAAATATGTCAAGCTGTAAATTATAAATTAATAGACAAGGTGGAACCATATCTTAATATATATAAATTATGTGTCACGTTGTTTGTCCGCGATGGACTCCTAAACTACTTAACCAATTTTAATCAAATTTGCACACTGTGTGTAGTTTGATCCAACTTGAAACATAGGATAGCGTTTATCTTAATTTATAGTCGCAATATTATTTTATTGCAAATTATTTGTTTTCAATAATCTGTGGCGGAGCTACATAATATTTTATATAAAATTTATGTTTATCATATATTAATACGAATTATATATTTACATTTATTATTATACATACTAAACAGCTACACAGTACATAAACCGCATACCAAACATTTACTGCACAATAATAATTTAATATTCATCGTATGAGAAACTAGGTCAACCGCTGTGAGGCTCCACAACGTGCGCACCCACAGCCGGCCGTACCAGTCACCAGTCTTATTCCCGTTCTCGCATTGAACGTACGCCGCTTTGCTTCGCGCACCCGACACCCGCTTACATTTCCATATCGCTTGTACTATGTTTAGCTTCCGCACATATGACATCTTACAAGACTCTGTATCGTACGAAGTAAATAAACTATCACAATAGTAGTGAGTGTATTATTTAAGGACAATAGTTATAAGTGGTTATCTCTTATAACTATTGTCCTTGACTATTAATTAAGGTGAGCTTAAATACACGTCGCTACACTGGTGACCCCGTGAATAGAATCCGAAGTTATTGTGTATTACTGCTATTTTGAAACATGACAAGTAAGCATAATGAAAATAGTTTCGAGAAGAAAGGAGAGTCCGTTACGCCACGCGATTTGAATCATGTCAGACTGCGGCTGCCCCCATTTTGGGCTGAAAAACCGGCTGTGTGGTTTGCTCAAATTGAAGGAAATTTTATACTTTCTGGCATTAAAGATGACGAAACAAAATTTTATTACGTTATGTCCCAGCTCGAACAACGGTATGCAGCCGAAGTTGAAGATCTTATTTGTCATCCACCACCTCAAGATAAATATTTTATTTATCTTGATTTTTTTAAATTAAAATCAGAGCTTATCAAGAGGTTATCAATTTCAAGAGAGAAAGATGTTAAGCAGCTTCTTATTCACGAAGAGCTTGGGAACCGACGTCCTTCACAATTTCTGAGGCATCTGCAACATCTCGCTGGTCCTAACATTCCAGATATTACTCGACCAGCTGGAACACACAGACCTTCGCGTCATAACGTTGAACACCATATAAAGACTACACCTGGCCCACCTATTTTTTGTAAGCCAAGACGTCTAGTGCCGGACAAACTGATGATAGCGAAGAGAGAAATTGAAGCGATGCTACAGAACGGTACAGCAAGGCCTTCAAAAAGTCCTTGGGTCTCGCCATTCCATCTCGTTCCAAAAAAGGAGATAGGTGAATATCGACCTTGTGGAGACTACAGAAGTCTCAATGCTAGAAACGTCCCGGATCGATACCCAATCCGGCACATTCACGATTTTACCTACAATATCGCGGGTTGTACTGTCTATGTCTATAGTAGACTTAGTAAAAGCCTATAACCAGATACCCGTGCGCGAAAAAGACATACCCAAGACAGCAATTACGACACCGTTCGGATTATACGAGTTTCCATTAATGAGTTTTGGAATTCGAAACGCTGGACAAACTTTTCAGAGATTCGTAGATCAAATGACCAGAGAATTAGGATTCTGTTACTGTTACTTGGATGATTTTTTAATATTCTCCATGGATTAAGAAACCCACCAGCAAGGCATTCAATGGTATTTGCGATTTAGCTGCTCCTGGAATGAAACGCCGATAAAAAATTATCATTCCTAAGAATCTCCGTAATTCTTTGACAGTCTTTGGTACTGGAAAGTTTTTGATGGCCTGCGTTTTGGCTTCTAGTGGTCTTACTCCTGCTGCCGAAACTCGATACCCAAGGAAAGTGACCTCTGGCGCACCGAAAGTGCACTAAGCTGGGTTGATGACCATACCAAATTCTTGTAGTTTGGAGAAAATTTGGCGCAGATGATTCGAATCAGCTATGTTTAAACATCTATCCGAGTTCATAGGATTCCAGCAGAAGAGAAGTACAGCGTATCACTCTCAATGCAATGGTCTTGTGGAACGTCTACATAGACAACTCAAGGCGGCTATCATTTGTCACGAGAATCAAAAGTGGACATAAGCTCTTCCTCTCGTTTTTCTGGGTATACGAAGCGCCCATAAAGAAGATCTCAACGCATCAGCAGCAGAACTACTATATGGAGAAACACTAAGGTTACCTGGAGAATTTTTCCAGCAGTCCAGGGCTGAAACTATAGATGTGACTGATTTTGTAACACGTTGTAACGGTTTTATAGCCGTTACAACGTGTTACAAAATCAGCTAAATAAAATAACTAGCCGACAAGGGGGCTTCACCTGACCTACAGCAGTCAGAGGACCTACTAAAGCGGCGGCTATAGCGTACCGGCTGGTGGCAGTCAAACCGAGTTTGAGTGCACATAATAAAATACCCGATAAACGGGATTTCAGGGTTTTCGGCTTAGGCCTAACTCCAGGTTAACGACCGTTGGCGCTTCCTTTTCTACTCTACCTACTACAGTGCTGGACAATTGCTGTCTCACCGCCAAAATTACCACGGCATCGTACTTCACTGCATTCAACAAATACAAGGCCAGTGGTTGTTGTCTATACGGAGTTCTGCACATCCTCGGTCATCGGACGAACCCACGACCCTCTATTTACTTAAAATATATAATTAACTTTCTCAACTTTTTTTATTTTCATTCCCTGGTATCCACCAGGTCTACCACCAGGTTAAGAGATGGGGAAGTGTAACATTGGCGCCCAACTAAAGGTTTCGTTCATGACTGAATTGTGTAGTTCTACCATTTGCTTGAAATAGGCTTTCACGGGTGAAGGCTGTATTGCTATATTTGTGTGCTATGTTGCTAGTTCAGTTGTCTAAAATAGCTTGTAGTTATTAAGTGTGTAGTTATTAAAAGTAACTTTTTAATTTTGTGATATTTTTTTTTCTTTTTTTTTCTTTTTGTTAATTATTGTAGTTATTTTAATTTTTTTTTTATTTTTTTTTTTGGTCTGAAGTTAGTTACTTGCACTCGCACCTCTTGCTTATTTACTGGTTTATTTTTTATTTTTTTGTGTTTTTTAAATTATATTTTTAATTTATTTCTTTTTTACTTTTTGTTTCTTACATTTTTTTTATTGTTTTTGTTATTTTATTGATATTAACACTCATTCAAAATGGTGTACAGTATTAAATTTTATCTTTACAAAAAGCGGAACTTCTATACGAAGTGGAACTTCGTGGAGGTTCAGGTGACTCTGTACTTGAACTTACAAAACAGATTGTCAAACTGGGTGTGATGCAACCATCAGAGGATATCCTCGAGTCACATCTTGACCCTATCGATGATTTAGAAGGGATTCGTGAAACACTAGCTAAATCTTTGTTAAACTTAAAAAGCCTTCGACAAAAATTTGATAAAAATTTATTTTTACGTACTGAGACAATTCTTAATCACATTCATCACAGGTTAAACCGTATTAATTGCACACCAAAAATAGTAGAGTAATATAAAATACAGTTGTCAAGTTTTAATACCCAATATTGAGAGCTCAATTGCCAAATCCAGTCTCTTCTGCTACTACTACTGCAACTACTTGTACGGTATCCGAAATTGCCTCTTCTAATATTGCGGTAACTTGCGAACGTAATTTATCATCTGATATCTATAAGCTTAAGTTTAATGGAAAATCTTGCGTACGTTCTTTTATACAAAGAGTTGAAGAATTTGTACTATCAAGGGGATTATCTTATGAGAAAATCTTGTCCTTGGCATTTGAGTTGTTTGTTGATGATGCCTTGCATTGGTATCGTTGTAACAAGGCTAGGATTAATACTTGGAATGATCTTTGTAGTTTACTGAAAGAGGATTTTAGCAGTAGTGACTATGACTATAAGCTTGCCGCGGAAATTCGGTTGAGTGCGCCTCAAGGTGAAAATGAGAATTTTATCATTTATACATCTATTATGCAAGGAATGTTTTCTTGCATGGATAAACCGTTTTCAGAGGAGGATAAACTCGAAATCTTATTACATAACATTCGTCCTTGCTACGCTAGCACTTTGGCTGCATCTCCAGGAATTAGAACTATTGATGCCTTAAAGTCTGCCTGTCGTCATTATGAGAGCATTCAGGCACGATTTTCTCAACTTCGTGAACCACCTAAAGTTACTTCTAATACTCTAGCTCCTGAATTTGCATATAAACCTGTTGTCGATTTCGGTACAGGTAATAAGAATAAAATTGTTAAAGAATATTCTAATAGAAATTATGCAAATTTTTCTAGCAACTATCACAATATGCCTGGAAATTCTAATCAATACGAGAACAAGGGTATAGCGGTAAATTCTGTAGCTGCGGGTCCTTCCAGGCCATTATTTTGTGTAAGATGTAGAATAAACGGTCATACATTGGGAAACTATATGGGGATAAAGAAGAGCATTTTCCTATATGTTTTAAATGTGGAAAGAAGGATGTTATATTTCCTAATTGTTCCGTATGTAATCCCAGTAAGACTAATTCAAAAAACTAGGCGACCAGGATTGGAAAAGCAGTGCTAAAAGGCAAATTAAACTTTGAAACAATGAATGGCGTCAGTGGCTAAATTTTATATCAATTTTTTTTTGCTTTTAACGCTGTTTCTTCAATCCAGGATAATACTAAAAAATCTCGGCTCTTTGTTTCTGTGCATGTTAATAATATACCCTTACACGGTCTGCTAGATACTGGTTCTTCTGCAACCATTTAAGGTAATGGTTGTCATCAAATTCTTTTAGAATCCGGTTTTGAGTTAGGGAATAGCGATTCTGAGCAGTTTATCACGGCGGGGAGTACAAAACTAAATTCGTTAGGAGTTATATACATTCCTCTTAAATTTCAAAATTAAACGCATGTCATCAAAGCATATGTGTTGCCAGGTATAAAACACGGTCTTATATTAGCCATGGATTTTGGCGATCGTTTGGTTTATTACCTAAAAACTTAGATACTATAACTACATTAGAACCTCCCAATATTTTTACCACAGATTTACATAATGGAAGTCCTAAGCTTCTGTATTCCTACGACCATTTAACTAATGATTAAAAACTTATTGCCGATGGCATTATATCTCAATTCCATGGCATTTCGTATGAGGAACGTGGCCTAGGTCGTACATCGTTGACAACCCATTCTATCGATACTGGGGATGCTGCCCCCATTCGACAGAGATACTACAGAATGTCACCGGAAAAACAACGTATCCTTGGTGAACGACTTGACGATATGTTAAAGGAGGATGTTGTTGAGCCATGTGAGAGTCCGTGGTCATCTCCTGTTCTCTTAACTCCCAAAAAGAACGGGGAATTACGGTTTTGTCTTGACAGTAGGAAACTTAACGCAGTAACAAAAAAAGATGCTTATAGTTTACCCTATATTTCCGAGATTCTTGACAACTTACGAGACGCCAGGTATTTATCTAGTATTGACTTGTCCAAAAGCTTTTGGCAAATATTGATTCGGGTAGAAGATAGACAGAAGACGGCATTTTATATTCCCGGACGCGGTACTTATCAGTTTAAATCTATGCCATTTGATCTAACCAATGCTCCTGCTATACAGCAGCGATTGGTGAATGCGTTGTTCTATGGACCTGAATTTGAACATAGAGTATTTGTTTTTGTTGATGATGTTATCATAGTGTCTAACGATTTTAACCAGCACATATCGCTACTAACGCGCGTGTTAAATAAACTCCAATCGGCCAATTTTACTATTAACTTTGAAAAAAGTCAGTTTTTCCGTTCTGAATTAAAATATTTAGGATACATTATTAATTCGAAAGGTCTACAGGCGGATCCTGAAAAAGTGGAATCAATACTTAATTATCCTACTCCGACCACTCGCAAAGAAGTTAGAAGTTTTGTGGGTACGGCATCCTGGTATCGCCGTTTCATTCCCAACTTCAGTAGGTTAGCTATGCCCCTAAACAAATTAACATCTCAGGGCCAACATGCACCGGCTTTTGCTTGGTCAGCGGAAGCTGATGAAGCATTTAAAAAACTAAAATGTCATCTGGTTTCGGCTCCTATACTTTCTTATATATCACTTCTTTGTAAAGGTAACCAATTTTTTAAACACTACTTTTGATAGCTAACTCTGAAAAGGCTTCATTAGCCGATGTCAATCTTTGCCTTTTGCCACATTCTCATTCCCTCAGCTGGTGTTTTTGCCACAAAAATATATGAGGAACAACTCCTTTCTTCAAACTTAGATTACATTTTTCTCCTTGTTGTTTCCTTATACATATTTAATTCAATATTATTAGCTATATCTTCCTTAACCTGAAATAGATCGACAAACATAAAAATTTCGTAAACCAAAAAAAGAACACGGTTTCTATAGAAAGTTATACTGAACTTTTGTAAACAAGGTTAGGTTAATTTTAAACTCAAATTTTTTAATGTTCAATAGCTAACGCAACTTACTATAAATTTAAACTATTAAATTAAACTTATTATAAATAAAGTTTACTTACGTTAAATTGATCTTCACAATAATATAAACACAATTTCAGACATATATTATCCCTTTTAATTACCATAGACCATTCTTTTTGTATTTTCGCATCTTTTGGAATGTAAAAAACACTTTGTCGGATGTTTTTCTAATACTATTTTTGCAATCCGGTACTATAGAATACTTGTAAGATGGTTTTTATCTTCTTCCATGACTTGTAAAGCACTTAAAACTTAAAATATGTATGAAGTAAATAAAAAGTTCATAGTAAACATTACTGGATGTGTCATTTGACGTCACGCAGAGCGCGCGTAAAATGACTGCATTTGAACGGCTCAAATTTACTCAATATTTTAATTTTCACTTTGAAAAAAAACTAGAATCTTTTCAAACCTATTTATTTTTTTTCTATATAGAGAGGTAAATGATTACTTTACGTCAAAAAAAAAATGAATACTACCTATTGTAATAAAAAAATATTAAATTATTAACATAAGCTAATAGGCTAATGGTGAATATTTGTATACTATTTTTGTATGGTATTTCGCCAATAATTTATAATAAATGAAAATAAAATGAATAACTAAATTAAAAAGTGTTAATCAATAAACCCATGAGTTATTGTCCCGCCACCTAGCGGTTTTACTTTGTACAGATATGTTTATATAACAGATGTAGTTATGTTTCCCTAAAGTATAAATAGATGGCGTTGTTACAAAACATTACGAATATATTTGATCACAAATTTGTATTATTATTTTCATTTAAACTGTCTTATTTGCATATTGATTATAAAAGAACAAACTGCAATATCCAATAAATAACAAAGAACTACTAAGTAATTTAATATAATACAAAAAATAATAATGATAGAAATGAAAATATCTAGCTTGCTTTTTATAAGAGAGAGAGAGATATCAAAACATGTCGTGCCAACTTTTCGTAAGAATTTTTACCATCTAGCCCTCTTTCACAACGCGCGATAAGGAATTACGTTCCAATAACTAATATAAATTATAGTGAAGATGTTCCACTTTAGTATGCAGGTAGGCGATGTTAAACAAATGTTTACTAAATCGATACTCAGTAGTCAAGTGAAGGCAAACTCACTCTCGATGAAGAGTGTCTTGTCTAACATGTCAGGCAACTTGTAAACTTGCACTTTATAACACTTATGGTCAGCGTAGTATGGTTCAAAATGCATAATCTCGTAATTTGAGAACTCAATGCTCTCACGTAATTACTTGATACTGCACTTAAACTTGATAAATGACCAGTAACAATGTACCAGCAACGAGACTCCACTATTAAGAGGATTAGAACACGACTCAAGATTAGATATTTGCTCTTGGTCAAAAATATAGTCTTCGGAATAGTTCTGAAATTGTTTGTCGTCAAAGATCCCGGAACTTTGTAGGTATGTGTGTATTTTATTATTAAATCGTTATAAGAAATTAAAAAATATTAATTTTCAAGTTTATAGTTATGTTAAATAAAAATATTAGGTTAGGTCAGATAATAACTTTATGTTGGCGAAGAAGTACGTATCTAATTTATTATCAACAAAAGGAATAATGACAATGAAGGTTTTTAAATAAATAATTATAATATTAATTGCGAGGTCATGCGAAAGATGATTACCCGTGTATTTACGATTCGGTTAGTGTCAGTAGCATGTTTATATTACTAAGGGTAACCTCAGAGAGTGGGTACGTAATAACTTTTATTGAACGAGGTGTGATTGAATAATAATATTTATTGAATAACCATTATTAGTAATTATGTTTTGTGTACCAGCACATGATATATATAATGTAAGTTTATAAAAAGTTCCCCTCCAGCACAAAAAAAAAATAATCTAATCAACCACGCCTAATGTGATGGAGACTATTTAAGTTTTCAAAGATATATTATAATTAAAGTTTCGAATGAAAATAGGAGAACTTGAGGTAAATATTTAATTATGAATGTTGAATGCTAGAAAATATTATTTTATTTAAAATAAATCCACTAAGTCTATTGAAAAATTTAAGAACCGACTTTCAAAGTTATTATATTATTTAAAGGTAGAACTTATTACATTATTTTTAGTAAATAATAAAAAAATATTGATTATTTTGTAGTTTATATAAATATAGAATGAAAAATAAACCGACACGAACAGGGATTCGAACCCGCGACTACTGGGAAACCGTCCCGTCGCTCTACCAACTGAGCTACCGTATCGCTAAATAATTATTTTTTCAAATCCATAATTTGTAATGACTTCAGTGTACTGTTTAACAAATTCTTATATTAATTACAGTGAACAGCTGACTTGGTGTTAAATATGGTATATTTTTATTTGTAAAACTAACAACTAACACACCATTAGCTAAATAAATTTATTTATATTTATTAGTATTTTTTTTATTTCATTATTTTATTTAATTTATTTATATATTACACATTATGTCTGATAATGATAGTAAAGATTACACCTTATATTACCTGAATGTAATGACACATATCATTCAGTATACGACACAAGCGGATATTTTCATACTTGTTATGACTCTTCTATTGAGAGCCTAACTTCGTTACATGATTGGTTAGTAGAAATCTTTTCCGGTGATAATATTTTTTTATTAATTTTTTTATACAAAACTAGGTTAATGTTTGACTACATTCCACCTGATGGTAAGTAAAATGTAGTCTTAGATGGTAACGCGCATTAACCTAGCAACCTATTCACTCTTCTCTTGAAGACACCCACAGTATATTTGGCCGGAAATACCGACGCAGGCAAATTGCTGTACGCACTAAAAAAGATAAGTTAATAAAAGCGTGTCAATAAACATAATTGGATGACATTGTAGATATGTTTGAATCTCGGATGGATTGTTTTGACCAAGAACTTGCACAATCCCAAGCTTCTAAATCAGGTACTTTCAAAGATATTTCTGGGCTTGCCGCTGAATATTCTTCTTTCAAGAATCTGGTTGGAAAACATTGTGTATGCTACGGCAGCAGCTTCAATTATTATCTGAAGGTTTTGATAGACATGAGGCAATATCAAGAAATAAAATTCTCTTGTTTCATGGCTTAAAAGAGAGTGACGATGAGAAGGCTAATCTCATAATAAAGTCTGTGATTTCTGAACATAATATGAAGCTGGCTAGTTTGGTTATAGAAAATGTTGATGTCTGTCATCGCCTTGGGACAAAAAGGGATAAACCCCGACCCATACTGGTGAGATTTGCAGGTCTAAAATTTAGGCACATAGTGTGGAACTCTAAAACCATGCTTAAAGGTAGTGGCTTCACAGTGTCCGAAATTCTAACCAAGCCTCGCCAGGGCGTTTTTGTGGCAGCAAGAAAACATTTTGGGATGAGTAATTGCTGGACTTCAGAAGGGTCTATAGTCATCGCTTTGCCAGATAAAAGCAGGAAAAAGATTGTTGCTTCATCCGAGTTACAGAATCTGACAATGAAATTCCCTCACGACTCCTCTTCTGCTCATCAGGAACAAAACAAGGAAAGTACCAGAACTCGACGCATTCACAAGGTACCAACAACAAAGTAATATTACTGTTCTGACCAACCATGGACGTAATTTCTTGTTCTTACCTAGATTCTTTTTCAGAACAGTTCGTGTTTTTTTTTTATTTTTCATTTTTCTTATTTTATATATTTTATTGTTAATTTGTTAAAACTTCATGCGATATGTATATATTTTAATAACTTTTGTTTTGAAGTTTGAGTTTTGACGTTTATTAGTACTGAGTGCTGTCAAGCTTCGATCGGATATGTGTACTGAAATACGCAGTAAAGTGTCTTTGGAATGACATTAGTTTAAGTTTATCATTATCTCACAAATGAAGCAAAATTTTTCTTAGCTTCAGTTTGTTATTATTGTTTATTTTGGTTACTGCTTTGATTTATTTTGTTTTTATTTTTTTATGACTATATTTTTTTTGTTAATTTTTATTTTTTTATCTTTTATTTACCAATGTTTGTTTTTATTCAAGAAAATATAAGTATTGCCGTAAATGTAGGAGATTGTAATTAAAGAGTTTGTATATTGTAAACATTATATATTTTTATTTATACATATATATATATATTAACATTTATTTGTATTTTTGTATGTCTGATATACCGAATTTTGATTTTGCTGATGATTATTTTTCTTTTGATTCAACCCATGATTTGCTCAGCGCTTCTAGTAGTTCTTCTAATGATATTTGTTCCTCTTACCTTGATGCTCAAATTATTTCCGTTTTTCGTAATTTCTCCGACAAAATTAACCTAGTTCACATTAGTGCACAAAGTATTCCGGCTTACTACTCCGATCTTCTCGCATCTTTTAGCAACGTATCTATTGACGGAATTCTGGTTTCAGAATCTTGGCTAAAACCATCTCTTCCCTCCTCTCTCTACAAGATTCCTGACTTTACTCTTATACGTAATGACAGAACTTCTAAAAGGGGTGGAAGTGTCTGTATCTATCTGCGTGATAACATTCCATTTAGTATAATTAAACATTCATCTGATTCCACTTGTGATAGTGACTTAGAATACCTTTTTATTGAAACATTTGTTCATCATTCTAAATTGTTAATTGGCGTTCTTTATTGCTTTATTCTCTATTTCAATACCTTTGAAGTCCTTCTAGAAACCTTATCTCCTTTTTATAATCATATTATTTTAATGGGTGATCTAAATACCTGCCTAGCTAAAAATGATACCAGATCCCAAAAACTTAAATCCTTGGCTTCGTCTTTTAATTTTTCTATTCTTCCCCTTTCCGAAACTCACTTTCCTCCCAATAGTAGACCGTCACTTCTTGGCCTCATTCTTATTTTAAATTCTGAAAATGTGTCAACTCATGGTCAGCTCACAGCATCCTTTTCTTATCACGATCTTTTGTTTCTTAGTTATAATTTATCATTTAATAAACGTAAATTCAAAAGTATTGTTCGTCACTGTTTCAAAAACATAAATTTAAATGATCTTATAGCCGACGCATTAGCAATAAATTGGTCGTTGCTATTTGAATCAACGTCTGTTGATGAAAAACTATCAATCTTTAATGCAGAAATACTTAAACTCTGCGATGTCCATGCACCGGTTAAAAAGATAAGAGTTCGACATCTTCCCGCACCTTGACTTACTCCAATAATCAAAACATTTATGGCAAGACGGGACAAAGCAAAGAAAATATATAGAAGGGACCCATCACAAGATAATTTGTCTGTCTATAAAAGGCTGCGCAATCTCTGCAATAGGATGTGTAGGGATGCCAAACGTCGTCATATCTTTTCTTCTATTCATCATCTTTCGACTGCCCAGATGTGGCATTTCTTAAAATCACTAGGTGTGGGTAACAATCTGAATAATCATAATAGTACTATTGATCTTAACTCATTAAACAAGTATTTATCTACTCCTCCATTGCTACTTTCTAATGAACGTAGACTTAAAACACTATGCGAACTGAAAAATGCTTCCCCACCTATCTGTTATTCTGTCTTTTTATTCCAGGAGATAACGGAGGGAGACGTTAAGAAGTCACTTCTATCAATTTCTTCCAAAGCAATAGGACATGACAATATTAGTAAAGATGTGCTCGTACCCTTAATTGATATCCTTTTACCCATAATTACCCATGTTCTGAACTTTTCTTTAAATACTAACACGTTCCCTACGGCCTGGAAGAGTGCTCATGTAATTCCATTACCCAAGGATATCTAACCCTTCTACTCCTTTTCACTTTCAACCTATATCTATACTCCCTATCCTCTCTAAGGTTCTTGAAGACTTGGTTTTCAAGCAACTTTCCGAGTTCCTCTATAGTAATAATCTGTTAAGTCCCTTCCAATCCGGTTTCCGTTCTCACCACAGCTCTAGCACTGCTTTACTGCAAGTTACAGATGATATCCGATACGCTATGGATAATAAAGAGCTTTCTATACTAGTTCTTCTTGACTTCAGTAACGCCTTTAATTCGGTGGATTTCGATATTTTACATCTTTTTCGATATTCGACATTTCTCCATCCGTTGTTGAATGGTTCAATTCATATCTTTGCGGTTGTCAGCAGATTGTGAAATCTAATGAGAATTCTTCTGATTGGATGAATCTGTCTGCTGGGGTACCGCAAGGCGGCGTTCTATCCCCCTTACTTTTCTCAATTTTCATTAATGAAATTTCCAAAGCTATATCTTCTCGCTACCATCTCTATGCAGACGATTTGCAGCTTTATCGGCATGCCACTTTATCTGGGCTAGCAGATGCTATCGATGAGGTAAATATCGACCTTCAAAGGATACACTTGTGGACGGAGGACTACGGTCTATTACTTAATGCTAATAATTCGCAGGCAATGATAATAGGTAGTAGACAATTTTATAACCGAATTAATTTTAGGACCCTACCTCGTCTATTATATGACGGAACTTCATTACCATACCTTGACAAAGCAAAAAACTTAGGTTTAATTTTTGACTGCAATTTGACCTGGTCAGCTCATGTTAGTGAAGTAAATAAGCGGCTTCACCATTCTTTACACTCGCTTAAGGGACTGCAAAATTTTCTTCCCTTTAAAACTAAAACTTTACTAGCACAATCTCTCCTTCTTCCCCTCCTTGACTACGCCGACATTTGCTATATAGATGCAACTTATGAACTACTGGATAAATTAGATCACCTACAAAATGTGTGCATCCGCTTCATCTTCGGCTTGCGCAAATTCGACCACGTCTCCGAATTCCGTCGGGAATTACAGTGGCTCCCCATTTGTTTTCGCCGGAATATGCATGTTTTAACACTTTTATACACGGTATTACAGAATAAATGTCCATTTTACCTTCAGGAACGATTTAAATTATGTGCCTCTAGAAGTTTACCTGAGCGCTCTTGTGTGACGTCAAAATATCTCGAGGTGCCAAAGTACAATACAACTTTTTATCGCAAGTCATTTTCTGTTGGTGCTGCTCAGCTATGGAACTCACTTCCTTCTTTCATTTATTAAGATTTCCCTAATATTACTTTATTTAAATCAAGACTAAAGAGATACTTGCTTACACTTTCTATAGAATAATCAGCATTATTTATCAAAATACATTATATTACATGTGTATGTATGGGTGTATGTATATATATTTTTGTGTATGTATATATTTTCGTGTATTTATGTATATTTATATGTATGTGTATATTATTATTTTTACTTTTAGTTAAGTTTCTTAATATTGTGTACTGTGTACCATACCCTTCATAATTTATAATAATATGTCCTTTAACCTAAAGTTTCTGGTAGAGATCTCTTGTAAGAGATAAGTCATCCTTTGTGACAACTGTCTATACTATATTACAGTTAATATTTTATGGTGCAAGAATAAATAAATAAAATAAATAAATAATTTATTCCTTATAAATTTTATGATTATTTTATATTTAATTTTAAAAAACTACATATTAAATATATAATCTATATAATATTTATATTAATGAATAATATACTCAAAGTCAAAAAAAAATATGTGTGTGTGTATTAGTGTACACATGTAAGAAGAGAAACTTCTTTATGACATAATTTTTTGAAAAATGATTCACTATTTACAACTTTACAGGAATGGCTAATTAAGCTAAATTAGATAAAGTTTAAGCAAAAATAAAGATGGCGCGTAACAGAAAAACCTTAAAATTTTTTGACATTGCTATAAAATTTCTCCCATCCGTCGATGAAAAAGTTTCACTTCAAATATGGCGCGTAACGGGAAAATAAAGATGGCGCGTAACAGAAAAACGACATAATTTTAATTAATATTAATTAATTAAAACGTAAGAAGTGAATCGACTGTTTCTGACGTATAATATTCTCATAGAAGAAACACATAAGTACCATAAAAACAGACAAATGTACACAATCCACTTTAAAAATAATAACTTTAGGCTTCTTAACATATTGGATCGTCACTATATCACAAATAAAATTATTCTTCATAATTGTTTCTGCTGTTTCGAGTTTTTGTTCGTCCTAGGTATAGCAAAACAGACCTTGTAAAGATCAGGACCCCAATGCTCCATTTCTCAGCCAAAACTCTTTATCTTTTCATTCTTACTTCTTCTATTTCAGACAATCAATGTATTTTAAAAATATTATAATTATATTTCATAATTTCTTCTTCATGTTATAATCTTAATTTATTTATTAGTTTCAATAGCAAGTCCATAAAATCGTATTGTCCAGTATGTAATAACAATTCATTATTTAATTATAAAACTCTAATCCGATAATTTTATTTTTGGTTTGTTTGTTTTGAAATCCACATTCCTGTCCTTTTGATATTTAGTATTTCCATAGAAACATGGTGTAAAAAAGATGAAGCTTTACGAAATACGAAGCATGGAACAAAGAGGAGAGACCGATAATATAAAATAGTGTGTATATTTCTGTCTCATTCTTTACCGGCTTCATTCTACACATTTTTGTATTTGTGTCTCTTACCTGTCGTTTTTTCCGTTGCATCAGGTTTGAAATCACAACGATTCTAAAGAAGTTTCACTTCAAAAAATTTTTACTAATTGTTCTTAAATATTTTAAATTTATAAAATTTGTTCTTAAATCATAATTTTTATGCGTTTATGTATAACGTACTCATTGAACCATCACTGAATTCCTAATGTAATAAGTTGGCATGGATTTAATATCTATAGGCTACCCATCAGATTAAATATCTAGTACAATCTTAAATTTTCATATGTAGTAAATAAGTAAATAAAAAATATTTTAATAGATTTAATTATATGTAATATGATGTGCAGTCACAATTTACCGTCTTCCAGTGATTGACCGTATTGAAATAGTCAAAAGAAAGCTGTAGAATAATAACTAATGCATATGCCAAATTCCTGACATATTGGCTATTGCCTGACATCTGTCCACTTAATGTGGAAGGATGAATTGTATGTACAAGTTGATGGAGTGGCAATGGATTCCCCGGTCTCCCCCGATGTTGAGGACATCTACATGGATCACTTCGAGGTAAAGGCCCTGTCCTCTGCACCGGTTATGCCCCAACATCTTTAAATGGTACGTAGATGATACCTTTAGAATACAACTCGGAATCAAACATGTGCATTACTAGAACACCTTAATTCCATTATTATTATTATTATTTTAAAAAGCGCGGCTATGCAGTACTATGGAAACCCAGTATCACTGCGACCTAAATTCAAATTCAAATTCAAATTCAAAATATCTTTATTCAAGTAGGCATTTACACGCACTTTTGAATCGTCAATTACATTAAATTGGTCAGTATAGTCAGTCTGTGAGTAAACTACCACCAGCTCGGAATGCTGTTCTGCTGAGAAGAGCTGGCCAGAAACTCAACAGTTGCTCTTTTTAAATGAAATTAAACAATGTTTGACTTATACATTATAACATCAACCCTGCAAATGAGTCAACGACCCAAGTTCCATACATTTCGATCATCCAAAAATTCTTGAATTTTATAATAAGATTTATTTAATAATATACTTTTAATTTTAGATTTAAAACTATGAAAAGGAAGATCCAAAATATCTTGTGGAACCTTATTATATATGCGTACACTGAAGCCCATGAAGGATTTGTTAACTTTTTGAAGTCGAAATTTAGGCGTTACGAGTTTATTTTTATTTCTTGTATTTATCGTATGTCTGTCGCTGTTTTTAGTATAAGTATTTAAATTTTGACGTATATATAATATATTATTAAAAATGTATTGAGAAGCAACCGTAAGTATACCGATTTCTTTAAAAACATCTCTTAGGGATTCTCTAGCTCTTAGATTACAAATAGCCCGTATAGCTCTTTTTTGTAAAACAAATATAGAATTCATTTCGGCAGCACTGCCCCATAATAAGATACCGTAAGACAAAATACTATGAAAATAACTAAAATAAACGAGTCGAGCCGTATTAACATCTGTTAATTGTCTTACTTTTTTAATTGCAAAGACGGCAGAGCTGAGTTTGCCAGCGAGAGTTGAGAGATGGGGGTTCCACTGGAGCTTTTGATCTAAAGTTATACCTAAGAAAATTGTTGAGTCAGTCAGTTCTAACACTTCATTGTTAAGGCGTAAACTACAAATTTGACTTTTGACATTAGGAAGTGTAAATTCCATGCATTTAGTTTTTTTAGTATTTAAGACCAAATTATTAATTTCGAACCAATGAAGAATACGTGACAGAGCACTGTTTACTTTGTCATAATTAGCTTTATTACGATCAACATTGAAAATAAGCGAGGTATCATCAGCAAAAAGTACAATGTCACATAGTCCTTTTACATAAAAGGGCAAATCATTAATATATAGTAAAAATAAAAAGGGGCCAAGAATAGATCCTTGTGGAACACCCATCTTTAGGTGAGAACCAGTCGATTTACAATTATTTACATCAACCGTCTGAACTCTTTGATTTAGGTAAGAGGCAATAAGATCAAGCGCAGCACTACGCACACCATAGTGGTTAAGTTTGCATAGTAATGTTTGATGGTCTACGCAATCAAAGGCTTTAGATAAATCACAAAATACCCCGATTGCATTCTGTGACTTCTCCCATGCGTCGTAAATGTGCTTAAGAAGCGTGGCACCCGCATCAGTTGTTGACTTGCCTTTGGTGAAACCAAATTGTTTACTATGCATGATTTTATTGCTGTAAACGAATTCTGTCATTTGGTTGAGAATAATTTTTTCGAAGATTTTACTTAAGGTAGGCAAAATAGATATTGGCCTATAATTTACCGGTTCAAGTCTATCGCCGCTTTTAAACAAAGGAACTACTTTACTATTTTTCATTAAATCTGGGAATGTACCGGTTTCAATACATTTGTTAAAAATTAAGGATAATTGGGGAGCAATCTCATTTATAACAGTGGTAAGTAATTTAACTGACATACCCCAGAGATCCCTTGTTTTTTTCATATTTAGGTTTCTAAACGTTTTAACAATTTCATTTGATGAAACAGGTTTAAAAACAAAACATTTGTCACTGACTCTTACGTTATTCGTCAATTCCGCAATTGCATCAAATGGTGAAGAATTTAGATTCCGCGTGACTGTTACAGGAATTTCTTTAAAAAAAGTCTCAAAAGTAGCCGCAACATTTGAATCTGTATTTATTTCAATATTATCAATTTTTAGCTTAATAGGTCCATGAACAGCCCTAGTTTTCCCAGAAACACTAGATATAACATCCCACGTTGCTTTTATCTTATCATCAGAGTTTAAAATTTTATTTCTAATATAAATCGACTTGGCATGTACGCAAACGTTTTTAAATATTTTAGAGAAATTTCTAACTTTATTAAAGAACACGGGATCATGATTCCATTGCCTCTCACCATACAAATCATATAATTTTTCTCTACTTTTGTATATTCCCGGGGTAGCCCAATCACTAAATTTAAGTTTTAGGTATTTAGTTATAGTTTTTTGTTTAAAAATATTATTGAATTCTTGTAACAAAAAATCGAAAACTTTATTATATAAATTATTGGGATTGCCATCGCTCATGTCCACTTTATGCAGTTTTTGCGCAACAATATTCTTAAAAGCATTAGTTCTGTTTTTTGTTATCGGTCTGCAAGTAAATTTTTGGGGCTTTTCATTTTCACGATTGATTAATATAGAAATTTTTTGACCACAGTGGTCTGAACTTAAATTTGTCATTATCGTCTCTTCATAAATGTTACAGCGACAGAACACATTATCAATACAAGTCGAGGAAACACTAGTAATGCGAGTAGGTTCAAAAAATACGTTCAATAAGTTAAAAGATTTAAACAAATTTAATAAACGTACACTAGACGAAGTTACTTGTAATATATCTACATTAAAGTCACCGCACACAATCACGGACTTGTTTTTATGACAAAGTTTAGTTAAAATATCCTCCATTTTGTTTTCAAATTCATCAAAATCACCAGAAGGAGGTCGGTACACGCATAAAATAATATGTTCATTGAGCTCAATGCAGGATAGTTCAATAATTCGCTCGACAGAGAGCGCCACTATGTCTGATCGAGACTTAAACTATTAGTGATCTAGTGCTCTCTCATGCTCATCGCTGCACTGGTCAAATGCAGTCACTATATTTTTTAAGTGATCTCGCTGAGCCACCATATCCAAATAATTGGAATGTAGTTCAGCGAGCTTACCTTTAAGATCAGTATTTTTATTTACAATTTTTTTAATTTCCTCTTCACTGTCCTCTCTTTCCTGCAGTAGCTTCTTGCATAAATCTTTAGAAGATCTTAGTTCTTCTAAAGCTAGTTTCAATTTTTGCTCCAACTCCTTTGCAGAGGTCTTGCGGGTGGCAATTACTCTTTCCATAGTTAAACCTGGGTACAAATAACCACTTAGAATCAATGGGAAAGATAAATACTTATTTTATGTATATATGTATTTAAAATACTTATTTTATGTATTGTATGTGAAGTAAAATAAATGTAATGGTTTTGTATGAGGCTATTGTTTTTGTCTTCAACTTTACTTCCAACTAGTCAAGTAAAGTGAGTCAGTAACGGTGCCTGAATGTGTGGATGGACGTTACTCACTAAATAATGAGTAGTTTTTAGTTCAATGTATGTGATTTATATTAAAAGTAAAACAAAATACTCCCCGGGATTGAAGAAATTTGAATTCGTCATCCGTTGAGTTGACAGCTCGGTATATTCCTTTGTTCTTTCTTAATTAAGCACGAAAACAAAGTACAAACAATAGCACAATAGTAATACTGTACTTTTTATCACTAAATATGATAATTGCACTTAATTAATATACATAAAGTAATTTAATTTAAATTAAAATGTACAGAGAATTTATCTGACGACTAGTTGTCAGTGTTGCCACCAATTCAATATTTTAATTCAATAAAATTCAATAAAAGTTTATTATAATTCAATAAAAGATTTATTATGATCGACACGTTGACGCCACTTACTGCAGTGTCGGACATCCACTGCGTCCAGGATGTGTTTCCCCAGGGTATTACTGCGTTTACGCATCAGTGGACCGCACTTGCATAGCAGATGGATCGGGGTTTCATCCGCCTCGTGGCAGTACCTGCACACTTTTTCATCCGCTAATTTGCGGGTCGCTAGGTGCTTATTCAGACAGCAGTGCCCTGTAAGCATTCTAGTTATGTTAAGTAGATGCCCAGTAGCCCAATGCGCTCCTTAGCCGCTTTTGCATTGAAGGGTTTGATGAGGGCTTTGGAATACTTGAGGCCAGGGATATCCTCCCAACGCCTTATAGCCTCACACCTATTGAGCTGAGTGAGTGAGTTATTCATGTCATGCGAGCTGGCTGTTTGGAACACCATATATCGGTGCTGGACCGTATGTTTTGTTAGCTTTTATACATGTAGTAGTTTGATTTTGACTAAAAATAAAAATATAAGTTGTTGATTTGACTAAAACAATTGAATCTCTGTATAGAATTTTAGTTGATAAAATAAATGTAATATTGGATACTGATTTGACTAAGAATAGGATGTATATAAATCGCAGCTCGGTTCAGAGAAGGCATTGTGAAATTGGGAGTACAAGTTGTGGGGTGATACTATTGTGATAAAAGTCTAACAGTTATAATAAACCGCTGAGTGTGAGATCGAGAGACTAAGTTGTGTAACAGTGATAGATAGTTAAGAGTTTAAATGGTAAACAGTTTAGTGTATTTGTGAACAGTGTCATAAAGTGCTTTAAATGTAGTTGGCGATTCTTTGCGGTAAGATAGCTCTAATAGTTTTGCTCTCAGCTCCTGCACGGGCCAGCTCGTCAGCAATCTCGTTGCCGATATGGCCCCCATGGCCCGGGACCCATCTTAGAACCACTCTGTTTTTGCAGCCCAGGGTGTTCAATTTCGTCAGGCAGTCAAGCACCAGTCTTGACGTGATAGTATTCGAGTTTAGGGCCTGTAGTGCCGCCTGAATATCCCCGAGTTGATGTAAATGGTCCTATTCGTGTAGTTGCGCTGCAGGTTCAGGGTCGCACAAGCAATTATGGCGTACACCTCTTCCTGAAAAATGGAGGCGTACCTGCTCAGGCTTAAGCTTTTAGCCTTGTAGCGCCTTGTGGCTAAAGCGCTCTCCATATACTCCGCATCGTACCTTAGGCCCCATTTTCGATGCATCGGTGTACCATACAAGGCAACCGTTCCTCCAGGTGAGGCCGGTTGACCATTTCTCTCTTGTCGGTATTACAACAGAATATTTCTGCACAAAATTGCAGTATGGAACCATGCTATCGCCAATCATTGCCAATAGGTTGTCGCTCATGACCGATTTTTTGAAGGTCCTCAGTCTGCTCGACATCCAGTTTGTACTGCCCTGAGCCGATACTGACCCTAGCCACCCTCTTGACATGTAAGTCGAGAGGTCCAGTAGGGCATTCAGAGCCGCTCCTGGGCAACTGGACATGGCGCCTGTCATCATGCGACAGGCAGTTCCTTGGAGACTGTTCAGCCTGTCTCTGACCGTATCCTGTTACCACTTGTTCCACTATACCACAGATGCGTAAGTCATCACCGGCCTCACGATCGTGGTATAGAGCCACAGCATTATCTTGGGCTGAAGGCCCCACCTGCCGCACGCCATTCTGCCACACACTTCCAAGGCCATCTTAGCCTTGGTTATGTATTATCAATGTGAGTGTTCCATTTGAGTCTTTGGTCTAAGGTTACGCCCAAATATTTGACCTCACGGGAAAATGGGATCACTTTCCCATTGAGGACTGGGCATCTCAAAGTATCCAGACGCCTCTTATTTGTGAATGGAACAATCTCCGTTTTATCCGCATTGATGGATACCTCATTCTCTGCAGACCAGCTTGCAACCAGGCTCAGAGCCCTCTGCATGATGTCAGAGACAATCATTTCGCTGAACCCACGAACGACAATGACAAGGTCGTCTGCGTACCCCTGCACATCATATCGGAGTTCAGCCATACTGTGCAGCAACTCATCTACCACTAGCGTCCACAAGAGCGGCGACAAAACGCCACCCTGAGGGCACCCTCTGGTGGACGCAAACTCCACAGTCCTATCATTGAGGGCAATAGTTGCCACATGCCAATGGGCACACGCCAGTCAGTGATATGCCTCGCGAGATTTTGAATATCAAAGGTTATATCCAGTACCTCAGCTCTGGATTTCGTTACAAAAGTAGGTTTATTGCCTCGGTTCAGTTAGTAGAGGTTATTTACTAATAAAAAGTCATGGAGCAACTCACCTCTTCTGTTTATATTGCTATTTCTCTAAGTCGTGTGGTGGACGTTCGCGTCGCATGCCACCAGGAGCTCGACGTGGTGCTTGCAGGCGTATTCTATGACCCGCTTAAGTTCCGCTTAAGCTCCGCTGAGGACAGCGGGGTTACTTTTCTCTCCGGGAAAATAGGCCGAGCAACTAATGACTCGGGAGCCACTCCGCCCTTTGAGATTACAGAACGATGCAACCAGGTCGTCGGTGCATAGCTCTGAAATTTGTAGAAGCTGTATGTTCTTGTGGTACACAATGTATGCTCTGGGCTTAGTGCTATTAGTGTTAACAGGTATTTTACCAGCGGTGTTGAGTCCTAGAATTTTGGTGCCACGAATTCATGGCTCTTGAAGTAATGCGAGGCTAGCTTTCCCCTTCTCGAGGCAGCCCTCATTCACAGCGGTCGCAGCCACAGCATAGTAAAGATTAGCCTGGAGGAGCCTCGCTGTTTCCCCAGTGGTGGCCATTATTTACCGGGGCAAGGTTTGCGCGGCCTGGTAGGCTTTGGTTTGGGCTTTTGCTACGGTCCCATCGGTCCACAATCAGCCCTACCTCTGCCCCGTGCCGCACGATTTCCCTATTAGCCAAGAGGTGGTTGCACCAGATGAGTCCGGGTGTTCGCCTCACTGGCTAGCTTCGTGCTGCCAGCCTGGGGGCGTGCATTTCGCTCCCCAGTGAGTTGGGGCTCAGTCATGCTCTACCCTGGCTTGGGGTCGGATTTCTGACCACTCTTGACCTTAAAAATGATACTCTTAAAACCAAGGCCGCCAAGAAGTTCCGGCTACGGAGTGCCCCCACAGGGGGCTCATCCATGGCGAAAGTCACTAAGTGATCTGTGAAGAACCACAGCCCTACTGTGCAGAACCCTCCACAGCCCGACATTCACACCGGTGTTCTGCTTGGGCAGGACTAGCAGAGCCTGCTCCACATTTTCCACCTCACTGGTGAGTAGAAAGGTCACCGCGATGGTCGGTTTGGGCAGCTCACTCTCGGGTATGATTGAAAGTTGTGCCTCATCCCATGGCGAGAGTTTAGGGATTACCCTCACAACCCAGTCAGTTAAGGCCTGATCCATACATGTGATCAGTACTCAGCCAGTCTTATGGGTGAAACCTCCAAATTTTGGCTTAACGCTCTCTGATTCGATGGCTTGAACCAAAGCGCTATGAACCAACTTCATTTGGCCCTCCGTAATCGGCGTCATATTACGAACACCGATCCTGGACGACCCCGCCTCCTGAGAGAATGATGGTGGAGTATGTACCTCGGCAGTAACAGTCCTTTTGGTCTACGGCTGCGTAGGGGTTGACTCCTCCTCCGATCGAGTTCGTTTCACCACCCTCGCTTCCTCTTTTGGTGGTTTTCTGCCCGGAATTTCGGCCCAGGTCTTACGGCATAGGGTTAAGGCCTCTTCAGCGCTTACACCCGATGCTTTCAGCCTTTGTAACCGTTTCCTGGCGGCTCTCGATAGTCGGAGTGGTCGACTTGCAGGGTCTGTCGGAGGGTCCTAAAAGTCTTTCCAGAATCAGTACTGCCTCCAGCTTCCTAATAGCGAGGGAAATAAAAGTCGCTGACTCGCAGAGCCCCGCTTGGCGGCCAGTAAGTCATTGGATACAACTCGAGGCGCCCCGGTATCGGGTGGCACCGTTTGCGACTGTACTACCCTACACCGCCCTCGCCTCCTTCAGTCCTAATACTAATGCTTATAGCATCTCAACCCCACCAACCCTCCGGTTATATTAGTATAAAAAAAAATCTACATACCTCAGTCCTCCGGATACCGGAACACCTGAAAATAAAAAGAAATTTAATAAATGCACATAGACATAGGAACTGTAGTAACTTCATTACCATAAGTGAATTTGATCTTAAAATGTCTTTACCTACTACCTTGTCTGCCGCATGTATTGTTTGCTGTAAATAGGTTATTATTATTATGAATTACTATATTATTTTACTACATCACTTTATTATAATTCTTTACTTACCCTAAAATTTTTCTTTTTTTTTTTAAATCTTAACATTCTCGTTACTGTTTTATGAAACTGTTGTACTTGTTTATTTTATTTAATTCAATCTAATTTAACTCTACATATACCTTTTTTTGATTTTTTTTTTATAAATCACTGTTATTGTTTTGTATGGAATCATTGTATCTGTCTTTTTAATTCTACATGTATGCCGTCAGGAAACCCTACTGACTGCTCACTTATTACTCTATTTTAAAGTACTATACCCTACGTAATGTTTAAGTATCTAAATCCATATTATGGCTGTAACTCATAGTCCAAACTACTAAAAAGTTAAAACATATTATAGAAATAGTTAAATTATAATAAAACTCACTATCGGAATTATGGGATAAATAAATCTCAATCAATGTAAAACAATGCTAAATTATCCGCTCAATATCTACATACTTCAAATTTTTATTAAAAACAATCATGATGATTATGTAACTTCAGTTATTATTCTGTAAATATTATATTGTAAGCCTAAATTGTAAGCCTAATAATAATGTATACCCTTTAGTGTCTAACCAATATTATAGCCAACAAATATTGTCACCATCAGTTGTATAAGAAAATAAATTAGAATAGAAACTACGCGAGGCAGCCATTTTGGAACTCATAATAAAATAGTATAAAAAATAACACACAAATAAAGTATAAAAACAACACAAAGAAATAATAAAATTAGAATCATGAATAAATAGCGGAAGTAAATGAACAACAAAACAGCTACCTCACGATAACACTTACACTCCACATGACGCAGCCTCTCATTAAAAATAAAATTTACAAGCGGAAAAAATTACTATCCTGAACACGGATTCCCTCCTCCCATGGGGAAGAAACCTCACATACAATAAAAAAAAAACGCTCCGGTTATAAAGGTTGAGCCGCTATTTACAATTATTTTATCAAGTGCAGCACTACGCACACCATAGTGATTAGGTTTGCGTGGTAAAGTTTGATGGTCCACGCGATCAAAGGCATTAGATAAATCACAAAACACTCCGATTGCATTCTGTGACTTTTCCTATGAGTTGTAAATGTGCTTAAGAAGCACGTTATCACCTGCATCAGTTTTTGATTTCCCTTTGGTGAAACCATATTGTTCAATATGCATGATTTCATTGCTATAAACAATTTCTGACATTTGGTTTAGTATAATTTTTTCGAAGATTTTACTTAAAGTAGGTAAAATAGAGGTAGGTCTATAATTTCCGGGTTCTAGTCTATCGCCACTTTTGAACAAAGGAACTACTTTACTATTTTTCATTAAATCTGGGAAAGTACCGGTTTCAATAAATATTTTTTTTTTTTTTTTTTTATACAAAACTAGGTTAATGCTTGACTACATTCCACCTGATGGAAAGTGAAATGTAGTCTTAGGTGGTAAAGCGCATTAACCTAGCAGCCTATTCAATCTCCTCTTGAAGACACCCACATTATATTTTGCCGGAAATACCGACGCAGGCAGATTGTTCCAGTCCTTCGCTGTACGCACTAAAAAAGATGAAGCATAGCGCTTCGTTCGGACAGGTGGAGTTTCCACAACGTAGGGATGGATACCCGCCGTGCGTCGGGACGTCCGGCAAAGGAACGGGGATGGGGGAATTAGGTCGTGCAATTCCTGCGCACACTCACCAAAATGTATCCTATAGAATACTGAGAGGCTAGCAATTCTACGCCTGTGTTCAAGGCTGTGGAGTTTGGCGTCAACCAATTTAGGGTCGCCAATAAGCCTCTTTGCTCGCCTCTCAATTGAGTCCAGAACCGCAAGATGAGTCTTTGCGGCACCAGCAAATATGTGGCCACAGTACTCTACACACGACCGGATCTGTGCTTTGTATAATACAAGAAGCTGTCCCGGTGTAAAGTACTGTCGCACCTTCGCAAGTACGGCAAGCTTTCCCGCAGCTGCTCCTGCTCTGGACTCAATGTACCGACCAAACTTGAGGTTCGAGGAGATCTCTAAGCCTAACAACTGAAGCCAGTCACTGTATTCCAAGGATACATTCTGAAAAGTAGGAGCCAAGGTGAAGGGGCTCCTTTTGGCGGTGAACAAACACGTCTTCGTTTTGGTGGCGTTGAATTTGACAAGATTGGTATTGCCCCAAGCGGAGACTGCCTGAAGTTTTTCATTTAAACGTTGCACCATGGCTTCTCTTTCAGACTGTACTTCATCTCTACTAGCCCGAGAACTTGGCAGATATCTTTCTACAACTGTGCTGTCGTCTGCATACCCATAGATACCGGGCTTCAGCAGATCGTTAATGTGCAGCAGAAAAAGAGTTGCAGAAAGAACGGACCCCTGAGGTACTCCGGCATTTATTGTCAAGGGTTCCGAAGAACACCCGTCGACAACAACACGGAGAGATCTCTGGCTCAAAAAGTCCGTTATCCAGCCAATCAGACCAGGAGATATACCGTACGCAGAAAGCTTGCTTAAAAGGCTCACATGCCAGACCCTGTCAAAAGCCTTCGAGACGTCCAGAGAGACGGCGACCGCTTCTCCGTTTCTCTCGATGGCTTCGCCTAAAATGTGTGTTGCGTACGCTAGAAGGTCCCCAGTGGACCTATTTCGGCGAAATCCGTACTGTCGGTCACTGAGGAGATCGTTACCTTCTACGTACGCTAGAAGCCGCGAGTTCAATACACGCTCCATAATCTTGCAGAGTATGGAGGTGATTGAAATGGGCCTATAATTGGCAGGATCGGCACGGCTGCCTTTTTTGGGCACGGGTTGCACGTTGGCAAGCTTCCAGGATTCCGGCGCTTTTCCAGTCTTGAAAGAGAGGCGCTACAGACGTGTCAATACAGGAGACAACTCACCTGCACATGTCTTGAGCAGAATGGCTGGTATACCATCAGGACCACTGGCTTTATTCACATCTAAACGACACAATGTTCTCCATACCTCTTTGTTCGTGATGCGGATTTCAGGCATCGAAATACCGCAGTGAGGAATATGTTCTGGAGAAGCATTGCCAGTGTCTAGATGCGAATTCTCAGCAAACAGAGAAGCAAATACATTCGCTTTCTCTGTTGCTGTGTGGGCCAGGGATCCATCAGGCTTCAGCAGAGCAGGCAGTGAGGGTTGGCAGAAGTTCGACTCGATCGCTTTCGCAAGAGACCAGAAATCTCGACTGCCAGTTGGTCTGACAGAGAGCTTTTCGCCATTCTTAACGATCCGATCAAGACGAGCCTTCCGCAATGCCTTTTTATAGGACTTGGCAGCTTGGTTAAAGGCTCTCTTCTTTGTACTTACATCCGGAGTTTTGCGGCTTCGAGCATCAGCCCAAATGAGGTATGCCGAATGTTTTCGGTCATGTGCATGACGACATTCGGCATTAAACCATGGGCGAGCTTTGCCACCGATGGGTACGTCAGCAAAAGGAATAAAATACTCCATTGCCTGATGCACCACATCGGTTATAGCATCCGCGCAATTCGACGGATCCAAAGAAGAGAAGCAAACCTGCCGCCAAGGATAAGACGCAAAAAAGTGCCGCATCTCATCCCAATCTGCTGACTTGTATTTCCATACTCGCCTAACACCATGTGGTTCGAAAGCTGGTGGGGAATATGTAAATACAGATTTCACCAGACAGTGATCGGAGGTTCCCAAGGGGGACGTGACCTCTACACGATACCTGTCAGGATCAGTTGTCAGCAGAAGGTCCAGGCAATTGGCTGTATGGCCTACCACATCTGGTACCCTTGTCGCTTGCCTCACCAGCTGAAAGAGGTCCAAGGACAACGCAAAGTTAAAAATTATGTTAAAAATTAAGGATAATTGTGGAACAATATCTTTTATAATACTTATTAGTAATTTACTGACATACCCCAAAGATCACCGGTTTTTTTCATATTTAGATTTCTAAAAGTTTTAACAATTTCATATGATGTAACAGGTTTAAAAACAAAACATTTATTACTGACTCTTACGTTAGTCGTAAATTCGACGATTGCATCACATGGTGAAGAATTTAAATTACGCGTGACTGTTAAAGGAATTTCGTTGAAAAAAAATAGCCGCCACAGTTGAATTTGAATTTATTTCAATATTATTAATTTTTAACTTAATAGGGCTACTAATATTTTATCTATAAAACATCCCAAGTTGCCTTTATTTTATTTTCTGAGTTTAAGATTTTATTTCTTATGTAAATCGACTTAGCTTGTATGCAAACGGTCTTAAATATTTTAGAAAAAATCCTAACTTTATTCAAGAATACCGGATCTTGGTTCCATTGCCTCTCACCGTATAAATCATATAACTTATCTCTACTTTTATATATTCCCACGGTAGCCCAATCACAAAATTTAAGTTTTAGGTATTTCGTCATAGTTTTTGGCTTCAAAACATTATTAAATTCTTGTAACAAAAAGCGAAAATGTTATTATATAAATTATTTGGATTACCATCGCTCATGTTTACTTTATGCAGTTTTGCGCAACAATATTCTTAAAAGTAAGGATTCGGTTTTTTGTAATCGGTCTGCAAGTAAATTTTGGGGCTTTTCATGTTCATGATTAAGTAATAGAGAAAATTTCTGACCCCAGTGGTCTGAACTTAAAATTGTCAGTATCGTCTCTTCATAAATATTACAGCGACAAAACACATTATCAATACAAGTCGCGGAAACTCTAGTAATGCGAGTAGGTTCCAAAAATACGTTCAATAACTTAAAAGATTAAAAAAAGAAAAACTAAGAGGTGTCAAGGGACACCCGGATGAAACGAAGTTCTTTTCGATTAATTATTGAAAGAATAGGGAATATGCTAAAAATTAAAAATGGTCTCAAATACTTTTTTTTCGTATACTAACTATCATCTTATTATAATAATTTGCCTCTCCTTTGCGCGTTCTTCAGGTTGTAATAAAACGAACATTAACTTGATGGTTGTATATTTGGCGGTTGATCGCTACAGAGTTTGCAGTGCGACTGACTAATTTATGTATGACAATTATAGAGAAAAGTATGATGCATTGCTTATGACCTACTTTTTGAAGTGGTGCCGTGTGCAAACATATGATGTAATTATATGACTCATTACATGTAGACACATCACTCCCCCTCCTTTTAAAAAAAAAATATAATAATAATACAAATTATTGTATTATTATTATAATAGATTAAATAAAAAAAAACAATTAAAAAAATAAAATGAATTCGAATGCATCTAAAGAAAAATTATTATTACAAATTGAGTAAATCCTTTTTATATTATATCTACGTAGTACACATGTATTTTAAAACACGCTTTTATTATACCTATTATTATTCACTACATAGATTGTTGTTAGGCCACCGAGTAAGCTGGTGCAGCTGGGTGATGTCCCGCTCTGCGGCCGGCACGGCTTCCGCGAAGCTCTCGTTTGAAGAACTCGGTGAATCTTGTTTTACAGCACTTTGCCAGAATATAGCAAAGTATGATGATTATTGTCCCTCCGACGATGAACACAAGCATGTCTAGTTTGCTGTGTGTTATGTCATGCAGCATACTTAAGGATGCTTGGTTGCCTGCTCCAGTTTGGGCAATGATAACTTGGTCTTTATTTTGGCTTTTCCCCATTGTTCGGATGAGGTGTTATAGTGATGATGATCCAAAACGTAATGATTAATTAATAAATAATAATTAATAATTATTACGGCATAAAACGTACTGTTCGCTTAATTAGTCGTCCAGATCGTGTTTTCCTTTGTTCGTCGTTTACATTTCCTGATTTATGGCAGACTGCACTAGTAACACCAATACCAAAAAAGGACAATATTTATGAAAATAAAGACCTGCGTCCAATAAGCATCAATATACTTTAGACAAGCAAGGCAATCCTTGCTTGTCTAAAGTATTGGAAAGAATTGTGTGTGACCAGCTAACTAATTTCCTTGAAACTCACGACATTTTACTGAATTTACAATCAGGGTTTCGTAAAAATCACAGCACCACAACAGCCTTACTAGATGTAGTGGATAACGTGTTGTGTGCTCAAGACTTGGGTGAGAGTACAATATTTGTACTATTGGATTTTTCACGAGCCTTTGATACCATAAATATATCTTTACTAATATTGAAACTAAAATATTACGGCTTCAGTCCGGATGCTCTTAAGTGGTTTATGAGTTATCTAGGAAACCGTAAACAAATTGTGGAAATAACCAATGAAGACGGTTCGAGGGACCTCTCTGATTGTAAACCTGTTCATAGAGGGGTTCCGCAAGGGTCCATTTTGGGGCCAATTATATTTTCTTTGTATTGTGCTGATATAGTTGATCATATTAAATATTGTAAATATCACATATATGCTGACGACATCCAAATTTATATATCATTCAAGCCTACGGAAGCCAGTTTGGCATTTAAAAAACTGAATGAAGAGCTTAATCGTATTGCTAACTGGTCAGATGCTCATTGTCTAATTTTAAATCCCAATAAAACCAAATAACTCATTTTAGGAACAAAAAAACAAATTTTAAAAGTTAAAAAGCAAAATCCGTTAATAATTATAAAAGGTGAAAATTTATCACAGGTCTCTGAAGCACGTAATCTAGGATTATTGATTGATGAACAATTAAGGTTTAACAATCATGTTATCAACACAGCTCGCAATTGTTTTTATAGACTGAAAGTTTTGTATAAGGTTAGGGATGTTCTCAATACCGATATGAGAATAAAACTCTGTGAAACATTAGTACTTTCCAAGTTAAATTATGTCGATACAGTTATAGGGCCAAGGCTACTTGCGCGTACGAAAAAACTCATACAAAGTGTACAAAACGCTTGTACTAGATACTGTTATAAAATACCACCTCGAGCACATGTTACCCCATGTTTGGATAAATCACGTATGATTACGATGGAACACCGTCGTCAATTACATCTTGAAACACTATTATTTGGCGTAATACATAGAAAAGTGCCGAAATATCTATATAATAAGTTAAGTTGGACCAAAGAAAGTAATAAAAATTACATCACGAGGGCGTCATCTTATTTGCTTATTGTACCTCTGCATAGATCAGAAGCCTTTCGTGGTAGTTTCCGTTATGCAGCAACAAAATGTTGGAACAATCTGCCGCCTCCGCTCCGGATCCTGAAAAGCATACATTCATTTCGCAAAAAATATAAAGTATATATAACTAATTTGCAATTTGGATACATTCACACTAACAACATATAGGTGTACGTGCGTGTATGTATGTGTATATATATGTGTATGTGTGTCTGTCTATATTTATATGTATGGGTATGTGTGTATGTATATCTGTGTGTGTGTATATATATATATATATATATATGTATATGTGTGTGTATGTATGTATGTATGTGTATATATATATATTTATTTATTCACCTAAGACAGGCTACAGGTTCTTTATAATGCAATGTAATATTGATAGTGTATATAATAAAAAAAAATTGGGTTAAAACTACAATAGCAACCTACTATTGTAGTTTTATTTGTTTATTTTATTATTTTTAATGTTTTAGTATTACATATTATATTTTTTCCTAGTATATATAGAATGTAAAATAGTTTTAATTTAGTTACTTACCTTATTGTTGTGGCTCTATCGCAAACGCCAAATTAATTAAATATATTTAAGGATTTGGCATGAAGGCGGTTTGCTTGAGTCTCGAATTGACTAACTAACAGTTCATCGCCTGTTAGATCAGTTTTTTTTTTTTTTTTTTTACTCTAAATACTGACTATAATTACATATTTACAAAAGTATAAAAGAACGTCTTATCGCCGCCGGCGTACACGGCTGAATGGTCAATGGTCATGTTTCGTCACCGACCACCTGCGTCCTCGGATTTGATAAATAATTGTACTTTGTTGAGTTTACTGCCTTTTATTTAAGTGACCACATTCATATTTGTATTTATTTGATATTATAAATATTCTTATTCTGATTATTTTATACCTTTATTCATTTAATAGTTTTCGACATTTAATTTTGTAGCATAATATAGTTGTGTTACATAATATAATAGTATAATATGATATGTTTAGTTTCATTGCATAATTCCATTTATTAGATTGATGGCAATTTATTGTGATTTTTAAAGGTTCTGGCTAAATCTGATGAGCTGATTTAAATCATTTGTATCCGTCATTCGTCACGGTAACAATAAGGTTGCCATTGAAAATCAGCACTGGGTTTCCTAGCCCACGTCGTTGCTGAATGGTGTACCTATTTGGGGCACAGCACTGTTGCTAGACAATAAATTATGGTGGTTTTTCTTGTATTTTCTTGTATTTTCTTGTATAATTGTTGTTTCTTTTTAATTTTTTTGTTAATTTTGTTTTTTTTTTATTTTTTTATTTTTTTAATTATGGTCATTTTAGTTATTATCATTTAGTTCTTTTCTTTTTACAATTTTTATTTTGCATTTATAATCTAGTTATAAGTTACCTTTATTTTGTCTGTAACTGTGTGCTGTGTGCTAAATAAATATATTCTATTCTATTCTATTCTATTCTATTCTATTCTATTCTATTCTATTCTATTCTATTCTATTCTATTCTATTCTATTCTATTCTATTCTATTCTATTCTATTCTATTCTATTCTATTCTATTCTATTCTATTCTATTCTATTCTATTCTATTCTATTCTATTCTATTCTATTCTATTCTATTCTATTCTATTCTATTCTATTCTATTCTATTCTATTCTATTCTATTCTATTCTATTCTATTCTATTCTATTCTATTCTATTCTATTCTATTCTATTCTATTCTATTCTATTCTATTCTATTCTATTCTATTCTATTCTATTCTATTCTATTCTATTCTATTCTATTCTATTCTATTCTATTCTATTCTATTCTATTCTATTCTATTCTATTCTATTCTATTCTATTCTATTCTATTCTATTCTATTCTATTCTATTCTATTCTATTCTATTCTATTCTATTCTATTCTATTCTATTCTATTCTATTCTATTCTATTCTATTCTATTCTATTCTATTCTATTCTATTCTATTCTATTCTATTCTATTCTATTCTATTCTATTCTATTCTATTCTATTCTATTCTATTCTATTCTATTCTATTCTATTCTATTCTATTCTATTCTATTCTATTCTATTCTATTCTATTCTATTCTATTCTATTCTATTCTATTCTATTCTATTCTATTCTATTCTATTCTATTCTATTCTATTCTATTCTATTCTATTCTATTCTATTCTATTCTATTCTATTCTATTCTATTCTATTCTATTCTATTCTATTCTATTCTATTCTATTCTATTCTATTCTATTCTATTCTATTCTATTCTATTCTATTCTATTCTATTCTATTCTATTCTATTCTATTCTATTCTATTCTATTCTATTCTATTCTATTCTATTCTATTCTATTCTATTCTATTCTATTCTATTCTATTCTATTCTATTCTATTCTATTCTATTCTATTCTATTCTATTCTATTCTATTCTATTCTAAATTGTTTGTAGCTTATTGCTGATAAACGTGGAAACGTGAGTTGCAGTCTCCGGCCGCCAGTTTGTTTACTGTTGGACCGCTACGTCCGCACCTCAAGCAGTGGATAGATCGGCGATACGGGACTCTGACGTTCCGCCTTGTGCAGATACTCTCGGGGCACGGATGCTTCGTGGTGTATTTGCACAAGGTGGCAAGGAGAGAGGCGACCGCCTGCTGTCACCACTGTGACGAGGCGCAGGACTCGGCTCGTCATACCCTGGAGGAGTGTGTGGCGTGGGATCGCCATCGAGAAGAGCTGCCGGTCGTAGTCGGCAGCAGTGTTTCGCTGTCGAGCGTCATTCCAAAGATGCTCGACAGCGAAGATGTTTGGGTCGCCATTGCCTCCTTCTGCGAGCAAGTCATTGGCGTGAAGGAGGTGGTTCAGGGAGCTACCCTCTATCGCTGACCCACTCTGTAGGGGTAGGCTGGGAAGAAGAAGGCGTCAGTATGCCCGCTGCTTCCTTCCCCAGCCGTAGTGCCTGGGTGGGAGGGGAGGGTGACCCCTCTCACCCACCATAGGCCTAGGTCGTGAGGTTGCTATAAGTTGCTCGGGGCACCCTCATCTGGGGGGTACCGCGGGGCGTCACGGTGAATGCGCAAGCGATCCCGTGGCATCCCATTAAGGTGATGAGGGCAACCGTTGGTTTTTAGTGGGTAGCCTTCAAAATGGCAACGTCTTCTATGCTGCCGGGTAGTCCCACATAACCCCCCGGTCATCACCTTCTTGGTCGGTGGGTATCCGTAAAGGATTTTTCCAACGAAGAAGAAAAACAAATGTGTGTGTCAGCTCCGACGCACGACTGGAGTTTACTCCTTAAGTATAATTGTCTAAACAGACGGAAAAAAAATAAAAAAAGATTGATACCTTATAAAATATTATCTATACCCCTTTCTGCCATAGTTTATTTCGAAATACTTGCATTTCACTTTAGCCAAATATAATGATAAAGATTATAACTTCACAATAACAATGTTAATTATTGATAAATATAACAAAAACAGCAACATAAGTAAATTGATACTGATAGAAATAAACAAGCTCAATAACATATAGATATAGTCGCTTTGCAGCATATACATTACTCTATACACACATTTAATGTTTTCATTGATTTTATCAACATTCATGAGCATATTCGCTTTTATTAATACGATGAATATGTATGGTTCTGACTATGTTGTTAAGGCATCTTTTAGTATTGATATTTTTTTATCAGTAATCATTAGCATATTAGCTTATATAAAAAATTTTATAACATAAAAATTAAAAATGTATCGTTCTTTACATGGAAATATAAGTCTTTACTTACATTACAAATAATAAATATTTTAGGTTTTAATTAATTATTTTCATTATTATTTTTTGTATTATGTTAAATTGCTTAGTAGTTCTTTATTATTTATTTCATATTGGAGTTTGTTCCCTTAGAATCAATTTACAAATAAGACAGTTTAAATGAAAAAAAAAAACGTGCGACACTTGTTGTCTGCCGCGGTAAAGCTATTGCATAGCATTTTTATCAACTATTGCAATTATAATTATTTATGTAGTATTTTTTTTTATTGATGTTAATTCAAGTTTTTAAGCTATTGCATAGCTTCTATCGCGGGCCTTGAGTATGGAGACCGAATCCAGAAATTCCATAACGAAAATAACCTAACACACCAGTATTGTGTACTTATAATTTAAAAATAGCATAAGCGCCAAGTTGATAATATGTATTATGATCTTTATTGAATAATAATTAATGTTTATTTTAAAATAAATGTTTTACTGGTACAAATGAATTTCTTTCAAAAAGCCTTTTCATTTTAATGACTTTCTGTTATGGTTTTACAAAAGTCCAGAGTACAAGAATTTAACAATCGTAATTGAACTTTATTTAACTTATTTAACTGATTATATTTTAAATAGGAATAGAATAATTTCATAATATATAATCATGTCATAATAGGAATAGGTCTATAAAATATTGATGTATCGATATATCAATATTATTACTTAGAAATATCGATATTTATTACAAATTCATTATCATCATCATTTCTCTTATCGTAGCGGTAAAAGCTAATTCATTCACACTAAATCATTCAATATCTAGTTTTATAGAAATAGTACATTGCCAAAATATATATTCTTTAATCATTTTTACCATTTTATGGTATGTATTTTAAAAAAGTTGATACAAGAAGTGTTTCATCGAATTTATGCGGGAAAAATATAAAAGCAGCGGTAATACAACTAATTTAGCAACTCACTTAAAAAATAAATACCATCTTGCATGTCTAACATGACTTGCAATAATTATTTTAAATAAAGCCAATATGTCGAAATAACGATAATATTTTGAAATTCCAAACCCCAATATTGATGTATTTGAAAATGTCGATATATCAAGCTTTACTGCGGCAATCTCCGAGTGCCACACTTATTTTTTTTGCGTTTATATTAATTGAAGTTGGATGTTGTGACCGATAAGAAAACAATTTTTTCTGTTATTAAAAAAAATACTATTTGAAGTTGTCATTCCTATGTACTGTCATAAAAAGGTTAAGATTATCATTAGCTAAAAATATTTTCAACCTTAAATCTCACGAATAAGTTTAATTACGTTTGTTAAACTATTAAGCAATAAAGTATATAATACAAGTATCAACAAGGCGCTTAAGCTATTTTTAAATGATATGTACGCAATACTCGGCCGAGCTACATAGTAGGCGGAGTGGGGGTTTTAGATTTTTTTGTTACGAAATTTCTTGATTCGGTCGCTGCACTCCAATCCCACGATATAAGCTATGCAATAACTTAAAAATATTTGAAATAAATATCGACCACGATACCTGAATTTCAATATCAAAGTATCGATATATCGTACAAAAATGTATTAGTAATAAATATCGATATCTCTTAGTAATAATATCGATATTTCCATACATATTTTATCAACAGTCCTATTTAAAATGAGAAGTTTAACTGCTTTGTAATATCATAAAAAGGTTCATAATATCGGCTAAAACTATTTTCAATCTTATTTCTGTGAATAAAGAACAATTACGATTGTTAAGTACTTGTACTTAGGGTCTTTTGTAACACAATAACAGCAAGTTATTAAAATTAAAGGCCTTGAGGAAAAAAGTATATTTGTACAAGTATTATGCAGGATTACGCATGCGCAGTAACGCTGATACAACCTATGCCCCCTAGAGGCGAGTTGGTGAACTAAAGAGACAAGCGTGATATTTCAAATCATTAAAAGTTCTGCTATTCATCGATAGATGGCAAAACTAGTTGCGCACGATAGGTTGCGCACCAAAAACGTAACGAGGTCATCGTTCAGTGGATTTTACTCCTCATATTTTTCTCATACCGGGCGCCTTATATACAAAAATCGATTCTTAAGGAGTAAACTCCAAAAAGTATATTTGTACAAGTATTATGCAGGATTACGCATGCGCAGTAACGCTGATACAACCTATGCCCCCTAGAGGCGAGTTGGTGAACTAAAGAGACAAGCGTGATATTTCAAATCATTAAAAGTTCTGCTATTCATCGATAGATGGCAAAACTAGTTGCGCACGATAGGTTGCGCACCAAAAACGTAACGAGGTCATCGTTCAGTGGATTTTACTCCTCATATTTTTCTCATACCGGGCGCCTTATATACAAAAATCGATTCTTAAGGAGTAAACTCCAAAAAAAGTCGTGGACGAAGGCGACCCCGCAGAAGGCTGACAGGCTGGTGGATTGCCTGCGCGCTACGTTGGAAAGGGTGACCGATGTCGTCCAACCCGTGAAAAGGATTGAGAAAAGGTATCAAAAGGGTAAAATTCGTGGCCGCGATCTGCTGCATCACCAAATGCTTTAGTGAGTCTCTACACGTCGGAGAGATTCGCTGGGGCAATGGGCCATGGGCGTTTCCTATGCCCGGTGCCTTGTCGATGCAGCCAGAGCGCTTCTTGCTACGGGACGTCTGGTTCGGTAGGAGCCCCTACCGACCAAGATCGCGGTGAGGGTGATCAGGGAGTACCATACGGTGTGGTTCACTGCGGTGACACTGCTTGCAAGTGACCCCTCCCATGGGAGCTCCAGACGGAGGTCCACGAATCAGTATACTGGCACCGAGCTAATGCTCGAGCCAGGGGTGAAACACCTGAGGCGGCTAGGATCAGGGCAGGAGCACAAAATATCCTGATCCGGCGATGGAAACGAGAGTTGGAGTAATTTCTCTTTCAGACTGTACTTGATCTCCACTAGTCTGAGTAATCAACAGCTATCTTTCTGCAACTGTACTGTCATCTGCATACCCAAAAGATAACAGGATTCAGCAGACTGTTAATGTACTGTGTTAATGACCTCTGAGGTGCTCCGGCATTAATTGTCAAGGCTGCCGAGGAACACTCGTTGACAACTATTCGGAGAGATCTCAGGCTCTGAAAGTCTGTTACCCAGCCTATCAGACCAGGTGATATATAACGTACCTGTCAAATGCTCGTCTAAGATGTGTGTAGCATACACTAGAAGGTTTCCAATGGACTTATTTTGACGAAACCCCTACTATCAGTCGCTTAGGAGATCGTTACGTTTTAGGTACGCTTTCTAGGCTCGAGTTCACTACGAGCTCCGTAATCTTGCAGAGTATGGAAGTGAATGAAATCGGTGTATAATTGGCAGGATCAGCACGTCTCCCGTTTCGGGCACTGGTTCCATGTTGGCCAGTTTTCAGGATTTCGGCACTATTCTATTCACTATTCTATGAGGTATGAGAAAATATTTTTAGTCTTCAGCATGACCACATTCGACATTGAATCATGGGCGAGCTTTTCCACAGTTGGGTACGTCAGCAAAAAGAATAAAATACTCCATTGCTCGATGCACTCGGTTATAGAATCCGCGCCACTCAACGGATCTAAAGAAGAGAAGCAGATCTGTCGCCAAGGATAAGACGCAAAAAAACTGCATATCATCCCAATCTGGTGAAATGTATTTCCATACTCGCCTAACCCCATGTAGTTGGTAAGCTGGTAGGGAATATGTAAACACATATTTCACCAGACAGTGATCAGAGATTACCAAGGGAGAGGTGATATCTACACTGTAGCCGTCCGAATCATTTGCCAGCAGAAGGTCCAGGCAATTGGCTATATGGCCTATTACATCTGATACGCTCGTCGCTTGCCTTACCAACTGGAAAAGGTCCAAAAAAGATGCAAAGTACCACGCTTTTATTCTAGGATAGTCGGTCTTTTGGTACGGGAACAACCAGTCTTGGGTACCGATGCCGACCCATATCAGCAGCCTCACCATGTAACTCAAATAAGCTAGTAGCCTCCCAGGCGTCGCTATACGGATGGTAGACGCAGAAATACTGCATTTTTTCGATTTCTGTGTCTACTAAAACCCATAGGAAAGTAAAAGTGGTGTCTTCAAATAAAGAAGGCGTGGGATACAGAAATAGTCCCGAACATACATACAGACTCCGGCACGTGAGTGACAGTTGTGTTTTAACGAGGGGTAATCCAGGTTCGTTCAAAGGACATTCTATCTGCATCTCCGGCAGAAAAACCAAGTGCGGCTGCTCTGTCTCCAGTTTGTGGTGAACGGGTAGGATATTAGAGTGCTAGCTCCTGGTATTAGTGACGTGCACTTTGAATATAGAGGAGTGCAACCGCTGTAAAAACTTGTTCTTTTGTTTTTGCTTCTTCATAAAATTAATATTAAAATTGGATAGCAGGGAACTTGGCAGTTGAACGAGGCAGTACGTATCGAACCCGACGTTGAAAATAAATACATAATATTTTTTATAAAAGAAAAACATTTTAATAATACTCTTGTGCACACGTGAATACTTATTTTATTTTAAGCTGCCAATTTGGTTATTTAAAGATACATACATAATCGTATTCACCGCAGCTCATTATTGCAAAAAATATTTTATTATCGGTTTGAAGAACGTGTTAAATAAATGCTGTTTTAATCTACTTTAAAAGCATTATTTTTAAAAAATATTGTTTGAGATTGAAAATGGTATAATAACAATAAATTTATTATCAACTGTAGTGTGATAATATAGTTAATATTATTATAAAATATTTATAAAAATATTAATGTTTGTTTCTAAATAAATTAACTATGAATGGCTTAACAAACTACAAAAACATCATGAATATAACTATGGCCCAAATCAATATGGGATTAATTTCTAATGCGTTCAAATAAAAAAATAACCTATGTTATCATGAGGTATTATGTGATTAAGATTCTGATTGAATGATTGACTGCTGTTTGGAGGCAAGTTAACAATGGTAAACCAAATTTAAGAAAAATATTAATACAAAATATGGGTAAATCTAAAATATACTGATCCTTGCAGAAGGATCATGTGTTAAAACTGCTGAATAGCTACATACTATTCTTATAACCTCCACGTAGATCCAGGCAATGCTATATGTTTCTATTATATATTCGAGAGATAAGTAATATTATGTGAATCAAAAATAAGAATATACACATTAACAACCGTTCATGTGACGACAACGACTTACCTTAGATTAAAAGCCACCTCATCTTAGATTATGCTTTTTGTTTATTTTATATTATCGTAGAATCTAATCGCATGCTCACCTCATTATTATATTACTGTTACCAGGAAGTATTTGAGAAGTTGTTTAATCAAAGAAAATTAAAAATTTCATTGATAGTTGAACTGTAAATTAAATTGTCATCACATACTTATTGTTCCTGTATAAAATAACTAATAGTTAATACAATAGTAAACAACAAATGCATAATTAAAACACTCACCCGAAATGGGGTTTTATAGTTAATAAAAATATTTTATAATTATATCAAGTTCATTTAGTTTTAATCCACTAAAATTTATTTATTACATATTTTGTTGCTAAAATGTTTAATAGTGATTCTACTGGTAATACATTATATTAACGATGGTTCAATATGTAAGCTTACCATAACATAGGGCTAAGTTGTTTTACTGCTGAGTGTAGATAGGCGCTGTTAGACAAATGACAAATGTTTACTAAATCGACGCTCAACAATCATGTGAAATAAAACTCTTTCTCGTTAAAGTTTAAACTTAAGTGGTGGGTCAGCTAGGTGTTACAGGTTCTGGGGGGCGAACGCCGGGAACCTCCTTGTGGTGCTCCCTGGGAAACAACGGTTACTGAGTGATAATATCCGGCGCGGTGGGGGTCGGTCATGGGGATTTGTGCCCGATCCATGGCTGGCCAGGGCGGGTAACCTTTCGGGGTGGCCTGCCCGCGGGGGGGAGGGCTCGGGCCTCTTTCTATCGGCCTTCGTTGGTGGAAAGTTGGCCTGGGCGTCGAGGGTGAGCGGGCGCAGGTCCTCTTTGCCGAGGCTAGCCGCGGGATCGCTCCTGGTACTTCTCTGATTAGCAGAGTGGACTGTGGAGTGGTCCCGCGCCTGTATAGGGAGGGGTGCGCGACGGTCTCTTTCTTGCTGAGGAAGAGGCCGTTTGCCTCGTTTAGGGGTCTGGATCTCTTTCTACCAAGCAATGACAGAACGTTGCTAGGCGGGGAGACGGTCCGAGACGTTGCCTGGATTGATCGTTGCCGAGTGCGATGCCACGGTTGTGCTTGGCGATGGTTAGTCTGGGGGTGGTGGGTTCCCAATTTGTCGGGTTCGACGTTACCTTGAGTGGGCTTAAGGGCAGCCTGGCGCGTGGCTCGCGGCTTGACCAGAGCCGCTGAGCCCGCTGGGTCGTATCGAGAGTCTGCTCTCCTAGGAGGCCTGACCGGTGGTCTCCTCTCGGGAAGACTACTGCGGTGGGGCTGGGCACCACGGTCGATGATGGTCGAGTCGGGTTTTACACCTGATTCCCTGAGACCGAGTCCGGCCAGAAGGGAGGCTCGGCCCCCTTCAGAGGCAGCAGGCTTGGGTGGGGGGAAGGGGATCCCTCCACAATCTATCAAGTCTGCGAAAAAGGGATGGGTGCTCCTCGTTGCGGGGTGCCCTCTCCGTGGATCACGTCGGGGAATCGCGGTGAGTGCGAAAGCGATCCCGTGGTGTCCCATTATGACGGCGCGACGGCGGCAACCGTCAGGTTTAGTGAGTAGGAGTCTCACATAACCACCTCCATCATCCCCTGGATGGAGGTGTGTATCCATGAGGATTCCCGACGTTAAAAAAAAAAAAAAAAGTGTTACAGGTTCTATAATAATGTCTCAGAATGAATGAGGACAAGGATCGCGTTATAAGTCATCAAGCACACAAGTTAGGTCTGCTTGAATAAAAGCATTTAAGAATTCCGTTTTCTAAATATGTTAAAAAATGTACTAAAACAAATTATGTTCCGTTCTTTTTTTATTGAAAAACTTGTATTCTTGAGCGAATATTTAGTGCATATTAATCGTCCTCCACAGTATTTACACGAATTAAAACTATTTTTACATATAGTGTATAAGTTTTAGTATTTTTTTTTACTACATTATATTTATCAAGTAAGTTTTCGGTTAACAGATTATTTAAAGTACTATTTTGATTTGTTACATGGTTATACAGTTTATGGTTTTACAATAACTGTTTGTGAAAAATATACCTACCGTTATTTAAATAAGACTTTTAACGTAAAATTGTGTTTATTATATATAACCTTCTTTTCATTGGTTGGTCTTTCTGTTCGTTTTCATAAAAACTGAAATAATAACGTCTCAACCCAAATATTTATTAAATGATTTGTAATATGCATAAAATGTTTTTTTTTTGCAAAAAATCAAATTAAAAGCTAATGTTATTCATTATAAGATCTTATTTAAATTAAGAATTCTTTAACCTCCTTACATAAATTTTACGAATTCACAATTTTTTCCACTTATTTTTTTTTTTATCACTTTTTATAACCATATGTGCTTTAAATATAATCGAAGAAAAAATATATTTTAAATAATTCAATCGTTACAAACGCCTATCTTTAATATTTTGTATGAAATAAAATAGCAAAAAATTGTATTATTTATTACCAATTGATTTTAAATACTTTAAATGCTTTGGCAGATGCTTTCTAAATCAACACTTAGTAGTCAAGAGAAGGTATATTTATTGACGCTCTAGAATCGAGAGTCCTGTCTAACATGTCGGTGTAAAGTTACCGGTAAATAAACTTAATAGCCCTACTAGTGATGTAGGATGGTTTAACATGGACTGCTCTGTGATTTGTAAACTCATTAGCTCGGGAGTAATTACTTAATATTGCATCAACACTTGATATAATATACCTGTTACAACATCATAAGATTTAACGATTTAGCAGATTTAATCAAGACGCAACTTGAAGCAAATTTATGAAGGTTATTATTTTGAGGATTAAGTTAGTAACTTAGAAAAAAAAATAATTGTGTGTGTCAGCTCCTACGCACGACTGGAGTTTACTCCTTAAGTATGATTGTCTAAACAGACGCCATAAAAAGCTTATTTAACTGAAAAAAGATTGATACCTTATGTTAGGTACGTGTTTGTTAGATGACCGGCCATATTATCTACACCCCTTCCTGCCATAGTTATTTCGAAATACTTGCGTTTCACTTTAGCAAAATATAATGATAAAGATTATAACTTCACAATAACAATATTAATTATTGATAATTATAACAAAAACAGCAATATGCGTACATTGACACTGATAGAAATAAACAAGCCCAAAAACATATAGGTATAGTCGCCTTGCAGCGTACCTATGCACCTCTTAAGACACTGACAACCAAATTAGTAGTAGATTTTACACCTTACAATTTGTCATGCCGGGCGCCTTATATCAAAATCGATTCTTAAGGAGTAAACTCCAAAAATTTAAGAAATTCCAAAGTTATTGTTTTTTTTTTTAAATATACAAACTAGTTAGACAGGATAAATACATTTTCATTAAAACGTGTTTATACGTTAAGTAAAGGGTTAAATGTCTTTTAGCTTGTTTGCCGTTGCTAAGATACTTATGAAGCTTTCGTTCAAAGAAAAACACCGAAAAACTTTTAGGGTACTCAAAGTTAAACCGCAAAGAGGTGCAAAGTTTCCATTATCTTTTATAATTTGGGGACAACGCTGTATGAAGAATGAAAACAAGATGAAATATTCAACTTGTTCATATTATATAAAACCTTTTATTATTTAAGTTCATGTAATGTTTCCTACAGAAGTTACTGCACAGATGAGTATGGAGTTCGTGAAAGTAATACAAAAACATTGTTTGTTCCTTCCAACAACATAACAACATGTCCTCAGGTTATATTGAATATAGATACATATATATGTATTCTTTGGTTGTTGAGAATCTATTAGTATCAATAATAGGTTAAGTTTGCTGCAATGAGACACATTCAAAACTAGGACGTAGAGTTCAATGTATACGTGTATAAATAAGACACGTATCTTGGAAGAAGAATTAAGAATATCTAATATGTGAAAGATGTTTTTATTGAATAGTAATAATTTAAACGTAGGTAACGAATTTGATTGTTTGTTAATCTTATTTTTCTAACATTTGGACATGAATCTAGTGGTGTCATATAATTTAAGTACGAAATAATATATGTTTAATATCATTGTATATCCACACAAATAAAAAAAAAGTACTCTTACTATGATCAGATACCTTTATACTATGCTTTTAACTGATAATCGTGTTCTTAAAAATTATTTGATTTATAAAGGATTTACAACATATATATAACAAAACCAAAAGACCTTAATGTAGGAAAGCTCATTACTTTACAATTATCTAAAATGAGTCAATTTAAAACTAAAAACAGTCGAGTAACAGTAAAATGTAATTTCTTTGAAATAAAATCTTTAATAATAGTATAAAATATATTACCTCTTCCTAATATGAAGTAGTATTTCAATAAAGTTCATTAATACGGTATGATTGCATGTATCGCTTGCTTGATTTATCCTTCACTCAGTATTCTTGGAGTTATGCTTTTAAAAATGTTTTAAAGGTGCATACTTGATGGGGGTTCAGCCCAGCGTTAGCAGTGTGGGTATAGATTGTGAGGATGCAGCTAAGCATCTAAAGTGTTCCTAAGGGGCTATTTAATACGGAAACTTCGTAGAGTTGTGAGTATCATTTTATTTGATAATTAATATAGAGAGAAACTTCATAATTATAGTTTACTTATTTAAAATATATAATAATGAAATTACTACACTTGTATGTCATTAGTCGCTTATAAAAACATATTCCATAACAATATTTTTTTGTATTGTATAATTTTTTTTATTAGAGGGTTTGTTTGATCATACCATATTTAATATAAACATTTATTCCGGCACGTTATGGTTTTTATAAGCTGGGATTATTAAACTGAACCATAAAGCGACGTAAGTACGTCATGCTCGTATAATTGCAGAGACGATTTGGTAAGTAGGTACTGTGTGACCAACGGTAAAGTTAGAAGCATTCGCTTGTAGCAGTTTATGTTAATAAAGTAATATTGTTGTGCTCACAATCACTTTGTTAGGCTTATAAAGAAGCAATATATTAAAAGCCAATATCTTTTTTTTTTATAACATAGCCTTTAGTCGGGTATCAATTCTGAGTTAAACAGCCGTCATAGTGCAGACGCGATGACGGCTGAACTTATCACTTTGACGGCGACCCAGCACGCGAGCTATTATCGACTACTGTTTGATTTCGTATTACTATTTATAATTAAGGTCTTATTGCTACAACATTTTTTGTTGTTTTTAGCTCGAAACGTGCAATTCAAATTATGGGACACTAATACTTGTGTTTTAAAAGTTTGTCATTCTTCTAACCATGTTAACGCCATCATTAGACAGCAGCGCCAGCCCCGACCAGTAGTAGCATCAGCAGCTAAAAAAAGAAACCTTCCGCTCGGCTAAGGTTGAGAATAGAGAGGTGCTTGTAAGACGGCCGTTCCTACCAGAACAAGCTCTTCGACCAACCTGTCATCATTATCATCATCATCATCATCATCATCCTGTCTGTCTCGCCCATCCTGATTATCGCTTTGTAAAAACTCTTATACCTAGAAAAGGTAAAAAATTAGAACTTGTAACGAATGAACGACTGAACGAAAAACAAACTTAATTTAAAAATTGTAAAGAAGAGGTATAAATCGTTAGTGTTAAAAGAGATGAAATGTAATTATTAGTAGATGTTATACGATCTGCAAGATTCCTTACCCTCACCACTCGATACATAGTGATATTAAATAAAACTACATGTAGGATGGCTTATACGTGTATCACAGTTTAACAACACATAGTTAGTTACCTTTCAGTTTCGTTCATCATCTTTCAAGCGCCCTCTTTCCTTACTCACATTTACATCATATCATATCTTGCAGAACGGAGAAAACAATTATTTTAAACGGACAGAAGCAGTGCTACGCTTTACCCACCGTGTGATAAACGGTCTGAGACAGTATTACGCGATATCCTTTGGGCAAAGGCAGTATTACGCAATACCTGTCACACATAATTTACTTTACCTTATGGGCAGGGGCAGTATTACACAATGCCCGTTGTATAATAAAAAGATAGAGGTAATATTACATCGTTTCGCTCCATGTTGCACTGCTACACGAAGTCCTTGGACCATACAGCGACAGAGAAAGCGAATGTACTTGCTTCTCTGTTGCTGATAATTTGCATCTAGACACTGGTAATGTTTCTCCAGAACATCTTCCACACTGCAGTATTTCCTTATTATTGTTTACGACTTCCATGGATTAATTTTTCGACCCCAGTAGTGCTAATTGCATTAATTTGCTAGAAAACAGATTTACTTTAGTCTCGAAATGTGCTTGTACTTATATCCTCAAATTTGGTGTAAGAAAAAATCCAAACTAAGTGTGTGTAGTGTAGGAGACACTAAAAAAATCTTGTCTCATAGCTTTTACTTCATTTTCAAGAGGTAATATAAAATGTTTAAATTCTGTTTTGAGGCTGGAAATCTCCGTTGATAACCATTTAATTATATTTAACAGATTTAATTATATATAATAAGTCTCATAGCGGTGACAGGGAAACAACACGACTTTTTGAGCAGCTGCAATTGACGACTAACAGAGTTCTTGAGCAATACCCTTTTGCGGTGTTGGTGATATTAGGAGACTTTAACGGCCATCACACCCAATGGCTTAGTTCTCGGTCCACTGAGTACGCGGGGAGGTATGCCCACGAATTCGTTCTGGTCTATGGTTTCTCACAACTGGTACATTCTCCAACCAGAATACCTGACGTTGAGGACCATACGAGTTCTATATGGGACCCGGAATGGATATTCCATCTCAGTGGGTACTCCACCCAGCTCGTCCGGTCACTGTCTCATCTGGACTCTAGCACCATGAGCACGCCTAAATCCACCTCGACCTACTCGACCTACTAGGTTGCGGCGCATGGTGGCAATATAGGTTAGCAGACTGGGATGGATTGCGACGGTTCTACACATCGTACACGTGGAGTTGTTGTTGTATTAACTCGACTTTTCGCACTTTCCTTCCACTATCGTCACGTACCGTCTTTGTGGAAGACCGCCCACCGGCACCTGGTGCCTAAAATGTAGAGTCCAAGCTTAAAACGATCGGTATCTTTTTAGATCTTACTAAAGCCTTTGACACTGTCTCTATACCCATTCTCTTAAATAAGCTTGGGAATATAGGTGTGCGTGGGAAAGTCTTCCAAATATTTAAAAGTTACCTTAGTGATCGTAAGCAACGGGTTCATATTCCTCCTTATGTCAGCCATGCTCTACCAATCACTTGTGGTGTCCCTCAAGGTAGTGTCTTGGGTCCTCCGTTGTTTATTATCTACGTAAATGACCTGTTCCAGCTCTCCTTAAAACAATGTATGATCCTGGCCTATGCGGATGACACCGTGCTTCTTCTTAGGGCTGAATCTTGGAAAGAGGCGCGTAATTTAGCTGAGTCAGCTATGTGTCAAGTAGTTCATTGGATGAATAAAAACATGCTGACACTTAACTTAGACAAGTCTATGTTTATCGCCTTTTCTGCAAGTTCTCAAAATCTTCCGAATCACACCTTTTCAATCAAAGCTCACCGTTGTTCATCTGCAAACCCCAGCTGCTCTTGTGCTGAACTAACCCGAGCATTTACAGTAAAGTTTCTGGGAGTCCATATAGATCATTTACTAACGTGGAAGGATCAGATAGATACAACTGTTGTTAGGGTCAGAAAATTAATATTCATTTTTAAAAAACTGAGAGCTGTTGCTGATCAAAACATCCTAACAACAGTTTACTTTTCTCTGGTTCAATCTATTCTTTCATATTGTATAACTGCCTGGGGAGGATCTGGAAAATCTCGCCTTCTTCGACTAGAGAGAGCTCAAAGAGCTGTACTCAAAGTTATGCTTTCGAAACCTATCCTTTTTCCTACCTCAGAATTATATAGAACTGCCAATGTGCTATCTGTTAGGCAGTTGTTTATTAAACAGCTAATTTTACGTAAACACCAAACATTACTTTTCGTAAACAGTAGGACATTTACTCGTCGCTCTAGACGAATTTGTGAAGTCCAATTATGTCATTATGCACTATCTAGACGGCATTATGAATACCTTTCCTCCTCCATATACAATAAATTACACATAATATTAAATATATATCCACTAACATATTGGAATTGCAAAAAGAAAATTAATAACTACCTTAAGAACCTCTCATATGACGAATCAGAAGCACTTATATAGGACTGATATATATATGCTCACAAGCAAACGCACACACGCAAAAGCACACACACACTCACACAATACACACACACACACACACACACACACACACACACACACACACACACACACACACACACACACACAACACACACAAACACACACACGCACACACACAACACACACAAACACACACACGCACACACACAACACACACAAACACACACACGCACGCACGCACACACACTATTATTATTACATTATATTATTAACTGAATACTATTAACTTTATATATTCAAGTAATTACTTTAAATTTTGATGACATATTTGTTTTTAATTGTTTAATATTTATTTTTAATTATTATTGTCATTATTATTTTAATTCACTATTGTTGCTGAATATTGTATATGATCGCACATTCAATAATAATGTTATTTTCAAGTAATTACATTTGCTTGATTATAGTTTCAGAATTGTTTATTAATTTATTTTAGTTCTATGCCTGTATAATTTTGGAACATATTTACATGCACCATGTCCCGGAGTGGGCGTAAATGGCTGCGACACAGTGTATTACTAGTGTAGCCGTTTACGATGTAAATATGTTTGTGATTTTTTCTCTGTATGTTCAATAAATCTTATAAATCTTATAAATCTTATAAATCTTATAAAATGGGAGATAGATCGAAACCGTCGAATTACAGGGCTATTGCTATCACTTCCCTTCTCTCCAAGGTGACTGAACGCGTGATCAACACAAATCTTATTTACTTATTTAATATTTATGTACACACAGAATACATATCAGATAAACTTATTCAAACAAACAATCGTACAAAGGCACTGCTTATTTCAAAATGAAATTTCTTAAAGCAGACCTGTGAAAGGAGAGTACAACAATGAATAACACTAAGCGTGCGCACCATATGACAATAATGAAAAAATGAATAAAATAAAACTAATAAAAAAATAATAATAACAATAACAAAACACAAAAATAAGTTTTAAAGTGAGCAAAAGCAATTAAAATAATTACAAAAATTCTATCTAAAAAAAAATAAATAAATAAATATAATAATAATTAATAAACAATAACATAAAAATATAAGCATACAAACTATAAATATTAATCTACATGGACAGATAATGTTCAATCACTCGTTTTTTAAAGATAGATACAGTTTTAGATGATCTTATAGCGTATGGAATTGTGTTCCACAACCTCACTGCTTGAACCGTGAAAGAATGAGAGTAAATTTTACTTTCATTTATGGGGAATTTAAGATTTGTACCAAGGTGCGGCCTACAAGGAGATTCAGAATCATGAACAAAAGAGAAGCGTTGGTGCAAATAATCTAGGAAGGTTGGATTGTAAAGAATATTGTAAAGAAGACATAAAATGCGAGTATTTCTGCGAAAGCGAATTGGTAGCCATTTGAGCTGTTTTCGAAAATTAGAAACAGGGCCAAACTTTTTTAATCCAAACAAAAACGGATACAGAGATTTTGTAAACGTTCAAGTTTATTGAGAAGTTCCTCCGTGGCATCCAAGTAACAGGCATAGTCAATAATGGGTTGAATGAGAGTTTAAGTAAGAGATATCTTAGTTTTTAAAGGCAAAAAGTTTTGTAGACACTTCAGCGAATGAAATGCATAATGCACCTTGCGGGTTACCTCATTCACTTGGGAATTCCAAGACAATGAAGAGTTCATAATGATTCCTAAGTTTTTGACAGAATTAGAGTATTTAATCAGAATATCATTAAGAAATAAAGAAGCAAGAAACGGTAACGAGTTCAATTGATGTGGCGTACATATGACTAACGCCTGAGTTTTAACCGGATTAAGTAGACCTATACCAACAATTAATCTGTTCAAGATCTAAATTAATTGCAGCAGTAGCCTAGTCAGCATCAGCTATAGCAAAATGCCGGTACAGCTGCAAGTCGTCAGTATAAAGGTGGAAACTAGAAGAAATTACTTTAGTGACAGAGTTGATAAAAATTAAAAAGAGTAGCGGGGAAAGGACCCCACCTTGAGGCACACCAGTTGTGAGATGAGCCCAGTTAGAAAAGGATGAGTCCAGGCAAACACACTGTGAGCGACCTCGTAGATAAGAATCAAACCAAGTAATTGTGGAAGAAGAAAAATTCATGGATTTCAAGATAGCAAGGAGAATATCATAGTCAACAGAATTGAAAGCTATTCTAAAATCCAGTATTACTAAAATAGTAACATACTTTTTTCCATAGCTAAGCGTATGTCTTCTGTAACCTTCAAAAGAGCAGTTTCCGTACTATGTCCAGGACGAAAACCAGACTGGTAGGGGGTGAGAAAAGAATAAAAAAAAAACGTAAGAAGATAACTGGTGATGCACAATATGTTCAAGAACTTTAAAGAGAAAAGGTAAAATAGATATTGGTCGAAAATGAGAGATACAAGTCGGATTTGAAATTTTAGGAAGAGGGATGACATGTGCCATTTTCCAAGTCGAAGGGGAGGTCGAACTCGAAAAAGAATAGTTAAAAATATGCGTTAATACTGGAAGGGTAATGGGGAGAATAGATGTAATCATTTTGGAGCAAAGTTGATCATTACCCATTGCGTTAGATAAAATAGAAAGTATAGCGGCCTTAACATCAAGTTCACTAACAACACCTAAATTTAATTGAGAACAGTTCGGTGCTGGCAAGTCAGACAAGTTGCGAAGAGTATCCGCCTTGCTAGTCAGAGCAGATTTCGGTGGAATAGAGAAATGGTCATTAAGTGCATCTAAATCAACATCTTTGCAAGCACTGACTGGCATTTTTCCGATACCAATGGACTTTAAAAATTTCCATGTCTTGCTAGTATTTCTGTTAACGAGGGAATCGTGGTAAAAGCATTCTTTGGCGTCTCTGCACAAACGATTGCAGCGGTTGCGTAGGAATTTAAATGCCTCTAGATTTTGTTCAGATGGAGAGCGTTAATAAATCTTTTTAGCTCTATCCCTTTTTGACATCATATCTTTTATTTGTTTGTTAAAAAAAGTTTGGTTATTATTAAGTTAATAGCAGTTACTTTTGAGTTAATACAAGAAGTATCATAAATATTACTCCAATCGATATTACTAGCGTCCCGCTGTAATGAAACCCGGTCTATGTTCTTATAACTACGAAGACTCCGAAAGTGTGGAATACGCTTAGGTGGTCTAATGGGATATGACATGAAGATTAAATCGTGATAAGAAAAAGAAGTTGTATATTGACCATGTGTAAGAACATGATGAGGTGAAGAAACAATCAATAGATCTAAAAGTGAAGGGTTGCAATTTGGAAAGTGATGAGTAGCCGAGGTGGGAAGGAGGTTAAGATTAAATGAAGTTATAAGAGATTGATGTTTATGAGTACGGGAATCATTCTTAAGAATACATGTATTGAAATCGCCCATAATAATTATATGATCATAATTAGGACACAATTCGTTTAACAGGTGTTCCAGGCTACCAAAATAATCTATAGTAAAATTCGGACTGTAAAATACTGCTAGAAGAATCTTGGTATGTCGCAATGTCATTTCAATAAAAAGATACTCCTTAGAATTAGAATATGCTGAGGAAGATATTTTTACAATTTTATAATTAATATCAGCACGCAGATAAACAGCTACAGCTCCTCCACCTTTGTCTATTCTATCATTACGGATAAGAACAAAACCTGGCAGAGCAAATTGAATGAACGGGAGGAAGGGTTTGAGAAATGACTCAGAAATTAATAAAGCATCAAGATGATCACTGCTAATGGATGCCAGAAGATCGGAGTGATGTGCAGGAATACTCTAGGCATTGACATGAGCTATATTAAGATTGTGAGGATACTTAGTTGAAAGAGATGAAATAAATTCTTTCAAAGACAGAATGTTAGACGTTGCACTATCTACGCTCACATAACTACTGGCATGTGACGAGCATGAGAAAAAACTGTCATTTAAGTCGAGAATACTATCCATGATTTACTAATAAAAATATATATGTATTACTTCTCTGGTATCACCCCAATATCAGCTTCTACCATTTGACCGCGTACAACGGAGAGCCGTTCGGATTGTCGGGGACCTGATGCTCTGCGAAAGGCTGGACTCTTTGGCATTGCGTAGAGACGTGGCTTCTTTGTGCATCTTCTACCGCATTTACAACGGGGAATGTTCCGAAGAACTATTCGATCTGATGCCTGCCGCCGAATTTCATCACCGCACAGCGCGCCATCGCCTCCAATATTATCCTTACCACCTGGATGCGTGGCGATCCTCTACTGTGCGGTTTTCAAGGACATTTTTTCTCACGTTCCACTCGCTTGTGGAATGAACTCCCTTCGGTGGTATTTCCAGATCGGTACGACATGGATACCTTCAAAAAAGGCGTCTACTCCTACCTACATGGCCGGCAACACTCTTGTAAATCCTCGGATTTTGCAAGAGTTCATGGGCGGCGGTGATCACAAGTCATCTGTGACCCGCCAGCTCGTTTACCCTCCTCTTACATAAAAAAAAAATTACAATACAATACGCAAACAAAAACAAAAAAAAAAAATTAAAATAATAGTTATTAAAAAAATACAGGTATAGTGAGACAATAAGTGTAAATTTAAGGAAACTATGAAAACAAACTAAAAAATATATATAATATTAATAAAAACAATAATAAAGTTGTTGCTTGTAATAAGGTTCAAGTGATTTGGAATTATTTTCTAATGACAAGACGTGGTTCTTTCTTAATGATTTAATTGTAACTAACTTAATTGACATTAGCGTGCGCTTATATCTAATAATGCGTTTATACAAAAAACAAGCTAACATATCGCCCTCCAAAAGGGCTCTAAGGACCTTTTATCAAACAAACCTATTCACTAATTACAAAACAACAAATTTAAATGAGTTAGCTAAACTATTATGATTACGTTAATATTTTTACACAAATGTAAACAGAGAAATACATTTTAAGTCGAGGTTTCTATAGGCAAAGGACATAACTTAGTAATAGGTCTTCTTACAATATTAGCTCCACTTTTTACGCTATAAACCCTTGTAATTCCGTCTGGGCCTGGATGCTTGTCAACTATACGGCCAAGTAGCCATTTACTAGGGGGTAGAGTGTCAGTCTTAATGATTACTATCTGACCTATATCAAGTTCTGGCGTCCGTTTTAACCATTTAGGTCGTTGTTGCAACCGAAAAAGATATTCTTGTGGCCAAGATTTCCAAAAATCATTTAGTAATTTTTGAGTATCATGCCAGCGGGATAAATTACTAATAGAAATATTTCGTTGGTCCGGTGATGGTATAGTAATTGGAGCTTCTCCAATTAAAAAGTGACCTGGAGTAAGTACGTCTATATGTTCCAAGTCAGAGTCGTCTATAGGACATAAAGGTCGCGAATTGAGGCAAGCTTCGATTTGACACAGGAGAGTTGTCATCTCTTCAAAAGTCAAATTGGTTTTCAGAATCCTTTTTAAATGAAACTTCATAGACTTTACCCCAGCCTCCCAAAGTCCCCCAAAGTTAGGACTATAGGCAGGCACAAAATGCCACTGTGTTTCCTCTGACATAAGTATATCTTCAGTACATTCATGTAACTGAAAATTAGCATCGTTCCAGGCTTGAAGAAGCTCTTTATTTGCACCAATAAAATTTCGGCCCTGGTCACTCCATAGATGATTACATTTACCCCTTCGAGATACAAATCTACGAAACGCTCCTATAAGAGCTTCAGAAGTCAAATCTCCGACCAACTCTAAATGTATTGCTTTAGTGGCCATGCAAATAAATAAGGCTATGTAACATTTATATGTTTTTGCACCTCTTCCTTTTGACATCAAAATTTGATAAGGACCAGCGAAATCAACCCCACTGTGTAGAAAAGCTCGAGCTGGGGTCACACGTTCCTTAGGTAGATCGCCCATAAGCTGTGTTCGGACCACTGCCCTTTGTCTTGCAAATACTAAACATTTGTTCAGGTATTTTTTTACAATTCTTTTTGCTTTCAAGATCCAAAATCCAAAATTTTTATCGTAAGTAATTTAGCATTAGCTGTACTCCACCATGAAGAGTTTTAAGGTGAGCATCGGCAACAATTATTGCTGTCAAATTATTTTCATCATCAAGAATTATGGGATGCTTAGTATTTTCAGCTAGATCCGATAGTCTAATTCTGCCTCCAACCCTAAGGATATTTTGACTATCTAAAAATGGGTTCAATGGTCTCAATATACTTCTGTTTTTTACTCTATTCTTTTTCCTTAGATCATCTACTTCCTCTTCAAATCTCTTTCTCTGTACTAATAAAACACATTTTAATAAAGAACTTTCTAATTCTTCTGTGGAAATAAAGGAATCAATTTGTCTTCTTTTTTCTTTTTTTGAATTAATGAATCTAATGCAGTATGTAATTGTTTTTAATAACTCTGCTAAAGAATCGAATTGTTTAAATTTATTAGTTAATGAAATATCGTTTTCAATGTTTTCTTCTAGTTTTAAATTAACAGTTAAAATCTTCCTCATTTCTAAGTTCGTAGATACGTCACATGGATAGCTAAAATTGATTTCCTTTGTCTTTAACCATAGGGGTCCTTGCCACCATAAACAGCATTCCTTTAGTTCAATCAGTGAAATGCCTCGAGATGCAATATCAGCTGGGTTCTCTGAAGATTGAACATGGAACCATTTACTATTAACGTTGTCAAGAATACCAACAACTCTATTTCTTACGAAAGTCTGCCATCTTGTTGGATCTCCTTTTAACCAAGCCAACACTATAGTTGAATCGGTCCAGGCAAATATTTGTTCGTGAGGTATTCTCGTAGCATCACTTACTTGTTTCAGTAATTTAGAAAGAAGAAGAGCACCAGAAAGTTCTAATCTTGGCAGTGATAATGGTTTAACTGGAGCCACTCTGGTTTTACTAGCTATCAAACTTACTTTGTAATCACCATTTTCTAATTGTGTTCTTATGTAAACCACTGCTGCATAAGCCTTTACAGAAGCATCACAGAAACCGTGCAACGTAACAGTTGACATTCGGTATTGTGTGGTATGTACCCATCGTTCTTATTTTATATCTTGTAAGTATCTTAAACTTTGTCTTAAATCTAACCATTCCTTTTTTATTTCAGATTTTACATCTTCGTCCCAAGTAATCCTTTGAAGCCAGAGTTTTTGAATAATTATTTTTGCAGATACGAGAGCCGGTGCAAGCCAACCCAGAGGATCGAAAAGGCGTTGAATATCGGCGAGTATATTCCTTTTTGTTATTAACTTTAGAGCTTCCGGTAAGTTTAAGTGATATTTTAATTTGTCATCCCCCATATTCCATGATAAACCAAGTGCTCGTATTGTACCATCAACCTTTATGTTCATATTAACTTGTGAACTTCTCTTTTCAGAATCAAAGGCATTAAGAAACTCAATGCTGTTAGAAGACCACTTTTGCAAGTTAAATCCAGCCTTTTCTAAAATAGACGAGACATCCTTAGCTGTCTTAATAGCATCTAAAACTGTGTCCTCCCCAGATAATAGGTCGTCGACGTAGAAATCTTCTTTTATAGTTTTATTTGCTTTTGATCTGTCCTTTCCCTCATCCTCTGCCACTTGTTGAAGGGTTTTTACAGAAAGGTATGGGGCGCAAGCTGTTCCAAACGTTACTCTAAGCAGACGATAATCAACTATTGAATCTGTAGAATTATAGCACCAAAGAATTCTCTGATAATCGGAATCTTTTTTGGTAACCAATATTTGGCGAAACATTTGTTGGATGTCAGCACTAAAAGAAATTTTCTTTAATCTCCATCTCATAAGTAGGTGTCGTAAGTCTTCTTGTAGCTGCGGACCAACCATGAGTTCTTCATTTAAAGATATATTATTTATGCCCTTTGCAGACGCGTCAAAAACAACTCTTAACTTTGTCGTCTCTTTGTCTTCTCTTAATACTGCGTGATGTGGCAAGTATACTGAATCATTATCTATTTCCTCTTTTGGAACTATCTCCATGTGTTTCAAAGTTATATACTCTGTTATAACCTTTGCATATTCGTTCTTTAATTTTTTATTTTTCTCAAACCTCTTTTCTTATAATAGTAACCTTTTTGTAGCAATATCCTTTGTTTTACCTTCAGCACATTTAAGTTTTTCAGTTTTAAAAGGTAACTTTACTATGTATCTTCCTTCATTATTTCTTTTGTATGAATAGCAATAAATATCTTCACATGCCTTTTCTTCCTTTGTTAATCTTTTGTATGTATCTGTTTCTACTTCCCACAAAGTTTTTAGCATGCTATCTATATCAACTCTGTGGTGCATCACAATAATTTCTTTTTCAGAGCTTTCTTCGTGTATTTTTCCAAAAAGTATCCATCCAAGGCTTGTCTTTTGGGCGCATGGTGACCTGGTTGGCCTTTGATTATTTCACTCTGAAAGATGTATGCACAAATTTAAACACCTAAAAGCAAATCAATTGCGCCGGGTCGATTGTATTGTGGATCGGCAAGTGCAAGATCTTTAAGATGTGACCAAGCAACCTCCGAATACGTTATTGATTTAGTAGGTAACTCAGTTGATATTTGCTTAGACATAACATAGGCTTTTGTGCTCAATTTAAAATTATTATCATATCTTGATAATAATTCAAATTCAACTAGATATTTTACAGGTGTGCATGTAGACCCTACTCCAGTTACAGTTCCTTTCATAGATTCTCGTTTCAGTTTCAAAAGTTGAGCTGCACGTTCACTTATAAAATTTGCTTGAGATCCTTGGTCAATAAGGGCACGCAATATTGTAATTTGTCCATTACGATTCTTTACAAGTACCATGGCTGTTGCAAGCAAGGCTGTAGACTTCTTCGTCACGATATGTGACGATATTGCGACCTTATCGGATTCTTCACTAACTGAAATATCGGTATTAACGTCAACTACTTGACTGTAATGACTGCTTGATTGATTAGCCGTCGTTGAATTGTGCAACAACGAGTGATGACGACGACTACAAATGCGACATGTTACAGGGTTGCGGCATTTCCAAGCGGAATGACCCGCTGATAAGCAGTTAAAATATAACTTTTGTTTTTTAACAAAATTACTTTTCCCTGCTGAGTCCAATTTTACAAATTGTTTACAGTGACACAATGTATGATTATCCTGACACATGCTGCAAACCTTAGTTGATGTCAAGGGTGACGTTGAAGTAATATTGAATGTTTTCTCTTTAACAGCTCTGTCTCTGGCGGTCGGTGTAGGAGTTACAAGTTCCAAAGTTCGAAATGTCTTTTCCAGAAACAGTTTTAAATCTTGCCATGTAGGTAATTCCTCTGACTTGTGTTTATAAGTGTGTTCCTCCCAAGCCTTGTGTGTTTCAGAGTCCAATTTTTGTACAACAATATATATTATAATTGGATCCCATGTACAAGTAGATATTTTTAAATTTTCTATACTATTTAAGCATTCGGACGTCGTATCTAATAAGGATTTAATATAACTTGCAGTTTGAATGTTTAATTTCTTTTGTCCGAACAGTTTCTTCAAAATAGAATTTATTATGAGACGAATATTACCGTAACGATTTCTTAAAATGTCCCATGCTTGATCATAATTATTTTCTGTCACTTGCACATGTTTTAATAATGCTTCGGCTTCACCAGTCACACTAGATTTCAAATAATAAATTTTCTGAACCTTGCTCAACGAATAATTGTTATGCACTAACGAAATAAACATATCATGAAAAGTTGGCCATCCTTTATAATTACCAGCAAAAGTCGGCAAATGTATTTTAGGCAGTTTAACGAGTGGTAGCTTCGAATCACACAAAGTAACATCGACGGGTTCTGTAGCTTCAGAATTGTTATTTGAAAATGATATCAACATATCCGTTAAATCACTTTTTATGCATAAGTACAAATCTTCAACAACAAAAAGTCTTCATTAACAAAATAAGGAATATCCGATCGTTGTTGTTTCGGTGTACATTTTACTAGTTCTTGATGAGTATTCTTAAAAATAACCCAATACTCATCAATGCAACGCAACCTCGTCTCGATGTATCCCTTCGTTAAACGTTGTCTTGAACACTTCTTTAAATTAACTTGGGTTTTTCGTAAAATACCAGCGGTTTCTTCTAAAACGTTCAATAATTGTTCTGTAGTAATACTCATTTTCTATTTCTTATAAATATCACTTAACGGGCAGGTAAGAACTCCGATAAGAAGCGGCCTATTGTTCACGCCTCGCGGCCGTAACTTGTTTACTTCAATTTGATCCGGCTCGATATTAGACCATATGTTGCTTGTAATAAGGTTCAAGTGATTTGGAATTATTTTCTAATGACAAGACGTGGTTCTTTCTTAATGATTTAATTGTAACTAACTTAATTGACATTAGCGTGCGCTTATATCTAATAATGCGTTTATACAAAAAACAAGCTAACAAAAGTATATATATAATCATATAAGCTGCCAAACTCACTAATCATCAGTGGAATGAAAAAAAAAAAACAAAGCACTTACTACTTAACAAAAATATAAGAGGAAAAAGAATTATAATAATTAAACACACAACTACAACAAACGCAATAAATAATTTAAAATACTTAAAACTAAACATTAAGCAAATTACAGAAGACTAACTATTCCAACAAAAATAAAAACCAATAAAAATAATCAATTTTAAACAAAACATCGATATCAATTATAAACACTACTATTATTTAATATTAAAAAAAAGGAAAAGTACTTGTATATGTATTTTAATTAAAAATTAACATATTCAACTATATAAAATATACATATATTTACAGAAATATACATAACACATTCCAAATTTTACAAGCATAGCTATTGTAACAAACTCATAGCTAAAACGGAACGCAAATGTCATTGTCACTTTTGATTGAAGTCGTACTGTTATGACTTATGATGTCAGGTTGGATACTTAGAATTTAGAACAGTTATGTAGACTTTAACTCAACAATAGCAATATTTACACAAACGTTCCGGACTAAACAACCTCAAGATATTTTAAAGTACCGTCTTGTAGTTATATTATAAATATTATAACGATATAGGCTTAGTGACGTAAGCATCAGGAAATTATGATGACCTACATAATTATGTAGGTAACTAATTAGTTACGTAGCCGGGTTCTTTTAACTAATTTGGATGGTATTGAATCAGTTGGACTAATATTTTCATCTACACGCCAGGAAGTCGCAGTGTCAGTCGATACAGATGGAAATTTATTAATTTTGTAGTTCAGTCATGCAGTCAACTTTATTACGTGTCTTATCAGGAAGCAGTAATAGTATTTTGCCCTCTGATGACCAATAGTTTTTAACACCAAAATGTCTACGAACAGCAACAAAGACTTAATGTCTAGTTTTTGTTAGAAATTCTGATATAGTAATGCCTGTGCCTTTTAAGGATGTTTTATTGTCCCAAACAAGATGCTGATGCTCCATTGTATTAAATCTTATCAATACTGGTCTAATTTTAAGTTGAGAAGAACCGAGAATATGGCAACTCTCTATACATTCAGTTTTTGTATTAGTTAATATCATATCATCACATAGCACTTTCAGAACAACTTTTCTTAAATAGTGTTTTCTAAGGTTTTCACGAGTACTACACATTGTCATAAAACTATTTTTACGGATTTAACTCGCGTATATTGAATTAAATTTTAAATTAGTCATCAGTCAGATGACTAATTAACTGACTTACTGACAGACACCTCCATCTCGTCTTACCGTGAACACGATTGCTGCAAAGCATTCGAAACGTCGGGTTAGATTTAAAATGTAAATTTAAAATTTAATTCAATATACGCGAGTTAAATCCGTAAAAATAGTTTTATTTCAACTTTTCTTAAATCCTCATTCTCATTTTCAGGCTAGCCATGTAATAATAGAATATTTCTACGTAATTCTGTTTCATGGTTATCAACAGTAGCAGAAATATATTCAATTTGCATTTTAAACTTAGAAAGCGCTTGCCAAACAAAGGACTTAAAGTCAGAGAACTCACGGGACAGTGTTGTAACATCAGGATGTCTACTTGTAGCACCAGTGGCTTTATGCAACTTATTTTCAAAGTCACACATGCGAGCAGTGAATAATTTCTCCAATTCTTCCATGTTACTTGTAGGATTCATGTTTATATATAGTCACACATGCGAGCAGTGAATAATTTCTCCAATTCTTCCATGTTACTTGTAGGATTCATGTTTATATTTAGTTATAGAAGTGATTTAAGTGGATATTATTAATAATTTGTAGGAAAGTAAATAACACTGATAGAAAGGTGGGTTTAACAGATTAATTATTTCATTGAAATTATTAAAAAAAAAAATACTAATAAAATAAGTTAAATTTTAAGAAAATAGAGCACACACAAAAATTTCGTGTTAACGCAAGTACGTCTACCCTCCGTTTTTTTGACCTAGAAGAAAACGACCTGCTCAGTGACCGTCAATACGGTTTTCGCCACAGTCGCTCGACTGGTAATCTTCTAGTGTATCTGACATACCGTTGGACTTCAGCCATTGAGAGTCAAGGTGAGGCATTAGTAGTTAGCCTAGATATAGCTAAGGCGCTCGATAGGGTCTGACACCGGGGCCTACTGACGAAGCTGCCATCATACGGACTTTCCGAGGGTTTGTGCAAATGGGTTGCCAGCTTTTTACCTGGCCGACGTATAAGAGCCGTCGTAGATGGCTGTTGCTCCGGAAGCTTGGATATAAACGCTGGTGTCCCGCAAGGCTCTGTACTTTCTCCGCCACTGTTTCTTCTGCATATAAATAATTTACGGTCTATTGACGGCATTCATTGCTATGCAGACGGCAGCACCGATAACGCAGGCCATGCAAGCATCCCTCGTTCCCTTGTGGAGAAAAAACGTGAACAACTTGTGTCTTAAATCTACACTACTCTATTCAGAGTATCCGATTGGGGTGGGGACAATTTAATCTCATTTTAACTTCAACCCCTCCAAGACACAAATTTGTGAGATCACCGCTAAAAAAACCCTATTTACTGCAGCCCCCCAATCCCAGGACAGCCCTTACCATCTCCAAGAGTTATAGGTATCCTTGGTGTCGAAATATCCAGTGATTTCCAGTTCTGAAGTTATTTGTAAAGCAAGGCCAAGCTGGGATCCAAGACACTGTAAATGTGTACTGAACAGAGCGAAACGGTACTTCACCTCGAAGGACAGATTTCTTTTGTACAAAGGGCAAGTCCGTCCCCATATGGAGTACTGATCTCATGTCTGGGCAGGAGCGCCAGCATTGATATGCTGGTGCTTGGGCCTTTTGACTCGGTCCAAAAAAGGCTTTGTGAATTGTCGACGATTCTATACTCACGAGCGGTATCGAGCCTTTAAGCTCAAGGAGACTTTTTTCCTCCTTGTGCGTGCTCTACCGCTTGTATGTACCGGTCGTGTTCCGAGGAATTGTTCTACTTGATGTCCACGTCCTCTTCCTATCATCGCACTACTCGCCATCGACAGGAAATCCAGGCTCATACATTGAAGTCAGAATGGTCCCGTTCAGTGCGGTCTCAGAGGAACGTAATCCCTCGGACCATTCGGCTATGGAACGAACTTCCTACCGTGGTTTTTCCAGTGGGTTACAATATGGGGTTAATCAAGACAGGAGTAAATAGGTTTTTAAAGGTTCAACGAGGCATGTGTTGCCCCTGTTGTTGCAGGCGTTCATAGGCTACGGTAACCATTTATCATCAGGTGGGCCGTGCACTTTCTTGTCACCATCACGGTATAAAAAAAAAAGATGTTACGATTTCATTAACAGATGCGGTAGCTTTAATTTTAGATACATTTGAGTAGTTCTCAGGAGAACAAAATACTATAGTTGAGCCAGCTCTTCGCAGAATTATGTTATCATCGACTTTTTTATTACGAACAGGTGTGTTATCCTGATTTAAATGACGAAGCTGAGTTATTGAACAGTCTGGGATTATCCAAGTTTTTTTACAATCAATAGGAATATCTTTATTATTATTATTCTTCGATGGCTACAAAAATTGGAGGTGATATTTTTTTTGCACTTAGTGAAAATTAAGCAATCAATGGCGCCACCTCTCGTAACTTTACAACATTCCTACTTCATTCTTATTTAACGGCCATGATAATAATAATAATATAAGGACAAATTACACACATTGATCTAACCCCTAAGTAAAAAAAATATTTGCTTGTGTTAAGGGTGTTAGACAACGATATGGCTATGCGATCAATTGGTAACACAGATAACAATCAGCGCGAACGTTATCACTACACGAAGTTGTTAAATATTTTTTGCAAAATTCAAAACATGCACTAAATTAAGTACTTCGCACTTAATACACAATTTAAAAGTCAATTAAATTTGTATTTAAGATTTGAAAATATCTTTAAACATGTAAAGTCATGTAAAGCTTATTTAAATTTATATAAATATAGAATGAAAAATAAACCGATACGAGCAGGGATTCGAACCCGCGACATCTGGGAAACCGTCCCGTCACTCTACCAATTGAGCTACCGTATCGCTGTCCGTCTCGGTGAATTCAGCATTCTATATGTGAAAGTCTTTATCGGGAATTTTGTATTTAAGATGTTTTCCTCACGAAATACACAATAGAATGTCTGCTTCTAACAATAGTTTCGCATAATAGTGAACGATTTCTTTTGTTTAAATGTTTTATATCTTCTTTATATTAAATATATGGATAAGCAATCCTAACCAAAAATAACAAATATATTTAATTACTAATATATTTCAATAATTTAATTAAATTCTGGATTAGTGTAAGAATTAATCTAGGATATTGCGTGAGAATCTGCTGTCAAAGTGATAAGTTCAGGCATCACGTCATCCCACGACGTCTCAAATTCAAATTCAAATTCAAATTCAAAATATCTTTATTCAAGTAGGCATTTACACGCACTTTTGAATCGTCAATTACATTAAATTGGTCAGTATAGTCAGTCTGTGAGTAAGCTACCACCAGCTCGGAATGCTGTTCTGCTGAGAAGAGCTGGCCAGAAACTCAACAGTTGCTCTTTTTAAATAAAATTTAACAATGTTTGACTTATAAATTATAACATCAACCCTGCAAATGAGTCAATGATCCAAGTTCCACACATTTCGATCAACCAAAAACTCTTGAATGTTATAGTAAGATTTATTTAGTAATATACCTTTAATTTTAGATTTGAAACCAAGAAAAGGAAGATCTAAGATATCTTGTGGAACCTTATTATATATGCGTACACTCAAGCCCATGAAGGATTTCTTAACTTTTTGAAGTCGAAATTTAGGCGTTACGAGCCTATTTTTATTTCTTGTATTGATTGAATGTCTGTCGCTGTTTTTTTTATAGTTATTTAAATTTTGGCGTATATATAGTAAGTTATTAAAAATGTATTGAGAAGCGACCGTAAGAATACCGATTTCTTTAAAAACTTCTCTTAGGGAGTCTCTAGCTTTTAAGTTACAAATAGCCCGTATAGCTCGTTTTTGTAAAATAAATATAGAATTAATTTCGGCAGCGCTGCCCCATAGTAAGATACCGTAAGACAATATACTATGAAAATAACTAAAATAAACGAGTCGAGCCGTATTAACGTCTGTTAATTGTCTTACTTTTTTAATTGCAAAAACGGCTGAGCTAAGTTTGCTTGCGAGTGTCGAGAGATGGGGGTTCCACTGGAGCTTTTTATCTAAAGTTAATCCTAAGAAAGTTGTCGAGTGAGTCAGTTCTAACACTTCATTGTTAAGGAGTAAACTACAATCTTGACTTTTTACATTAGGAAGTGTAAATTCCATGCATTTAGTTTTCTTAGTATTTAATACCAAATTATTAATTTCAAACCAATGAAGAACACGTGACAGAGCACAGTTAACTTTGTCAAAATTAGCTTTATTACGATCAACTTTAAAAATAAGTGAGGTATCATCAGCAAAAAGTACAATGTCACATAGTCCTTTTACGTAAAAGGGCAAATCATTAATATAGAGTAAAAATAAGAAAGGGCCTAGAATAGATCCTTGTGGAACACCCATTTTTAGGTGAGATCCAACCGATTTACAATTATTTACATCAACCGTCTGAACTCTTTGATTCAAGTAAGAGGCAATAAGATCAAGCGCAGCACTACGCACACCATAGTGATTAAGTTTGCAAAGTAATGTTTGATGGTCCACGCAATCAAAGGCTTTAGATAAATCACAAAACACTCCGATTGCATTCTGTGACTTTTCCCATGCGTCGTAAATGTGCTTAAGAAGCGCGGCACCCGCATCAGTTGTTGATTTGCCTTTGGTGAAACCATATTGTTCACTATGCATGATTTCATTGCTACAAACAAATTCTGACATTTGGTTTAGTATAATTTTTTCGAAAATTTTACTTAAAATAGGTAAAATAGAGATAGGTCTATAATTTCCGGGTTCTAGTCTATCGCCACTTTTGAACAAAGGAACTACTTTACTATTTTTCATTAAATCTGGGAAAGTACCGGTTTCAATACATTTGTTAAAAATTAAGGATAATTGTGGAGCTATATCATTTATAATACTTATTAGTAATTTTACTGACATACCCCAAAGATCACCGGTTTTTTTCATATTTAGATTTCTAAAAGTTTTAACAATTTCATATGATGTAACAGGTTTAAAAACAAAACATTTATTACTGACTCTTACGTTATTCGTCAATTCGACGATTGCATCACATGGTGAAGAATTTAAATTACGCGTGATTGTTAAAGGAATTTCGTTAAAAAATGTATCAAAAATAGCCGCTACAGTTGAATTTGAATTTATTTCAATATTATCAATTTTTAACTTAATAGGTCCATTAGCAGCCCTATTTTTCCCAGAAACACTAGATAAAACATCCCAAGTTGCCTTTATTTTATTTTCTGAGTTTAAGATTTTATTTCTTATGTAAATCGACTTAGCTTGTATGCAAACGGTCTTAAATATTTTAGAAAAAATCCTAACTTTATTCAAAAATACCGGATCTTGATTCCATTGCCTCTCACTATATAAATCATATAACTTATCTCTACTTTTATATATTGCGACGGTAGCCCAATCACTAAATTTAAGTTTTAGGTATTTAGTCATAGTTTTTGGCTTAAAAACATTATTAAATTCTTGTAACAAAAAACCGAAAATGTTATTATATAAATTATTTGGATTATCATCGCTCATGTCTACTTTACCCACTTTTTGCTGAACAGTATTCTTAAATGTTAGGACCCGGTTTTTTGTAATTGGTCTACAAGTAAACTTTTGGGGCTTTTCACTTTCGTGATTAATTAATAGAGAAAATTTTAGACCACAGTGGTCTGAACTTAAATTCGTCATTACTGTTTCTTCATAAATGTTACAGCGACAGAACACATTATCAATACAAGTCGCGGAAGTACTAGTAATACGAGTAGGTTCAAAAAAGACGTTCAGTAAGTTAAAAGATTTAAACAAATTTAATAAACGTACACTAGACGAAGTTTCTTGTAATATATCTACATTGAAATCACCGCAAACAATCACGGACTTGTTTTTATGACAAAGCTTAGTTAAAATATCCTCCATTTTGTTTTCAAATTCATCAAAGTCACTAGAGGGGGGTCGGTACACGCACAAAATAATATGTTCATTGAGCTCAATGCAGGATAGTTCAATAATTCGCTCGACAGAGAGCGCCACTATGTCTGATCGAGACTTTAACACTACATCGTTACGAGCTAAGATAAGTGAGCCACCGCGAATAGCTTTCTCTCTACAGAACGAACTTGACAATTTATAATTTTCTACATTTATAATATTGTTATTCTTTGATAACCAGTGCTCTGTAATGCACAATAAACTTATGTCATATTTTTTAACAAAGAGTTCCACTTCCAATTCCTTGCCACCTAAGCCTTGTATATTTTGATGGACAATATTTAACAACTTAGGCTTTGTCTTATCCATTAGTTTAAAGTGGAACGCTTATGTTCTGTCAGTAATACATTATTTAAAGTACATTTATTTTTCGTTATATCTGTTATAACGAAGTTTTTTAAATTAAATGCTACTAAAGTAGCAATTTGTTTTTTATAATATAAAGGCAGATACATTGTACCTTTTGTCATCCTAAACCTATTATAAATAAATTTATTTACATCAAAGTAAAAGAATGCATCACTATGACGGTATGTCAAATTATATAATGTCAAATTTAAATTATATATATATTTATTTTGTTTGTCAACCCGGTTAATGATATCAATAAAGTGGTTTAAACTGATATTTAAACACAACAGGTGAAAATATTATTATATATACAAATTAATTAACATTGTAACTCAAATTACTCTTAACACAATTTGTTGAGCTACTTTGGTATCTACTTTATAATTTACTTTGTGGTTTCACATTACTTTGAGTTACTGTTTATGTTTAGTTTAGGTTTGTGTTTGTATCAAGACATTGATCAAATGTTTATATTTAAGGACACAAGGTGATTATTAGATTTATTTTTTTACTAATATGCTTTTACAATTCATAATTAATACAAATATTTTTTTATTTCTATTAAAATTTACAAAGTTACAGAAACAAAATCATTAATTTTGATAATTATTTGGAGCGGTTACCATTTTCGCTTTTGACTGTATATAAAGATAAATTTGTAAGTTGGACTAAATTAAATCTTTTAAATTTAATGTTATAAGATTTGCGTGATAAGTACCACCGCAGAGCGGAAGGTACTCACCCGCCCTAAGACAGGATAAAAAGTGGCTACTGATATTATACAAATACCATTTTATTTGTATTTCTTGTGCTTGTTGTATATCTGTTACTGTTTGTTATATGAGTATATGAATTTTAGTGTATATGTTACAGTGGTCTGAACTTCAATATGTCACTATCGTCTCATCATAAACGTTACAACACAGAATACATTATCATTACAAATTACGGAAGCACTAATAATGAGAGTAGGTTTGGAAAAAAAGATCAAAAAGTTTTAAAATTTAAATAAATTTAATAAACGTATATTAGATGCAGTTACGAATGTTAAGACATATCCTCTAGATGACATAATGATAGGGCGTATCCCCAAAACGATAAATAAGATTGAGGATAACGAGTTGGAACTTAGGGACGATGACTAGAAGAACTCGTGAGTTAACTGATATTTTAGAAAGAAGAAGACTAAATATGGCTTGTTTGCAAAAAACGAAATGGAAGGGCATGAAAGAAAGATAAATTGTAGCGGGATATAAGTTTTATTATTGCGGGAATGATAATCAATAAGCTCAATGATGTGAGAGTAGTGCTTGTTAGTGAGAAAAAAAAATCTGTAAAAGATGTTCAAAGAATAAATGATAGATTGACAGTTGTTAAGTTATTATTTAGAAATGTAATCATGAATATTGTAAGTGTATATTCATATTCACAGACTGAATGTACGATGTGGTGAATAACCGTAGGACCGTAGAACTCAAATAGATTATTTACTAATCCAGAGCATTACGCTAAAGTTAGTTGAAAATTTAGATGAGGCCCTAGTCTCTTAACACTGCCTCCTTTTAATGGATGTGAAGCTATTGGTTTAAGTTACCCTAACGAGAGCAGAAGCCCCAAGACTAAAAGATATCTGTTAGAGAAAAATAATGTTCGTTGACCTGGAAAAGGCGTACGATAAGATTGTGGCCTTCTGCGGTGGGCTGTGGGAAGTGCTTGGGAATTACGGACAACTTGTACGTGCTAAATATGCGAATACGCATGTGCTGTCTGTTGCCGGTGTAACCGACAAGTGCAATGTAGCTTTAGGCTTACACCAGGGATCAGATTTAAGCCCTTATTTATTTCTTTTGGTAAAGAGTGCATTGACGTCGAACATACATTAATAGGCACTCTGGTACATGCGTCGGGAGACCGTTGTACGTACGTTGATAGTGTATATATTACGAAGTTAATCATTGAGGACTTAGACTATACGATTCGATATCGTAATTTCTTTATTTGCCTTGTTAACTTACTTGCATTTTAATTTCTTCCTTTATTAAACGGTCCCCAGACGCAACGAGTTCAATAAGTACATAAAAATATTATTTTTACTCTTTTTAGAGGTCTTTTTCTATCGGGGATTTTTTAAATTTTTAATTTAATTTTTTTTTCTGCTTTTTAAACTTATGTTACTAATTTCTGAATTGTACTAAATGAACCTAAAAAAAAAAACAATTGTATAAGTAGGAAAGATTTGTTTGTTTCTTTGAATTGAATAGGCTCCGAAACTACGGGACCGATTTTTAAAAAAATCTTTTAGCATTAGAATCCTATATTATGATGTACATAGGTTATATTTATTAAGAGAAATATATATTATATTTAATAAAATAAGGACCCATGTGACAGTTTCGACAATGTAATAAATTATAAATGTATTAAGTAACATGATTCAAGACTTTTTCATATGGGTAGTTAGGTAGGTTTCATATATACGAATATTAATAAATATAAACATTTAGAATTAAAATGATTTACAATCACTAGTAACACTATGATGAAGGGATTTTTATTATCACTAGCTGTTGCCCGTGATTCTTTATAACTACGATCATAAGCCATATACATATATTTTTTCAGTCTCCGTGGACGCAGTCACGAACAACAGCTATCCCTAATAAAGTACTTTACCTCAGTACGTAAGTGTTAAAACCTTTTGGCCTTCATCCTTTTGGCGACACCGCTAGGAACAGCTAATTATTGCATAAGAACCTTTTCCCCGCACGAATAAAACGTCAATATCTTGAAGACGACTATTTTTATTTTAATCAAACATAAATAAGAATCATCTCGACGAGCATATCTTTCGATTGAAAAAAACCGCATTCAAATCCGTCCACGCGCATTGCCGCAAACAGCTAATTATTGCATAAAAACCTCTCCCTCGCACGAATAAAACGTCAATATCTTGAAGACGACAAATTCTGTTTCAATCAAACATAAATAAGAAACATCTCGACGAGCATAGCTTTCGAATAAACAAAACCACATTCAAATCCGTGCACGCGTTTGGCCGCAAACAGCTAATTGTTGCATAAGAACCTCTCCCCCGCACGAATAAAACGTCAATATCTTGGAGACGACTATTACTATTTCAATCAATCATAGATAAGAACCATCTCGACGAGCATAGCTTTCGATAAAAAAAACCGCATTCAAATCCGTCCACACGTTTGGCCGCAAATCGAACTCGTACTATTTCTTCTTTTCTAAGGATAACCAGCCAAGTGTTGTCTCGTGTCTTCTGTATCTTGTCTTCTATTAATACCATTTTAGCGCGGGTGCAGTTGGCGTCCCTATGTTGAACGAGGTTTATTATGCAATCTTTCGATGTCCTAATGTGCTTGGTGTTTATTATCTCGGAGAGATGAGAGCTCTCGGTTAGCTGCCTGCTAAATATTTTGTATCAGGGATAGAATAAGGTGGATGAGGTCATATATATTTGGGTCGGTGTTAGAAATTTCTAATATAAATGTTAACGAGTGTTCCGTACTGTAAGCTTTAACTTTAATTGACCTTTCTAAAATTCTTATATTATTTAAATTTATATCTATCACTGGTACTAGGTTAAACTTAGTTTTAAGTTGTCTTAATTCTAACACCAAATTTTGGGGACTAATTTTACTGGGATGCATAACGCCTAATTGGGAAAATGTTATAGCATCATCTAAAATCATTAACTTATTCTAAAATGATCTGAAAACTAAAATATATTTGAACGTAAATATCTAAATATTGATTATATCTATTTACTAAAGATAAGTTATTTATATTTGATTACGATAAAAATTTTGAATACGTTCTGAATGCATGGTAGACCTTTCGGAAGCTTTAATACTTGAATATAATGCAGTTAATTTAATCGTTGTTAATTTTAAATATGTTACATTATAAACACATGCTAAATTAAAAATATTCGTTTGTTTAATTATTTGGTCTTGCTTAAGCGAAAGGATTCCCTGTTCGTTATTAGCGGGATTAAATGTTATTTCTGCTGTTGCGTGGAGCATGATTGCTCCTGTGATGAGGGTCTTGGGACAAGGTGAGGCCTTCTTAGTAGTTTATAATGAACTCTTATAGACTTTGAATTTGGATGATTTCCTATTATTTCTGCAACATTAGTAGGGTGCAGATGAATGATCTTATATGGTCCTTTAAATACCGGCTTTGTTTTGTCGTTTTTCGCTGTCTTCGCCACTTGTTTGTAGACTGTTTCACCTACCTTGAATGTTGTTTCCTCTGCTTCTTTGTTGTGTTTTGCTATTACCTGTTCCTTGTTCTTAGATATAAGAGCTGTTATACATACCTGTAATGATTCAGCATTTGCTTTATGTTTTAAGACGTAATCTTGATAGAATTCTTTTGGGAAATGTAGCTCTAATGGATTACGTGATGATGTATGACCAAAAAGAAGTTCATGAGGCGAATAACCTGTTGCGGAGTGGATAGCATTGTTGTATGCTATGATTGCGTATTTCATTATTAACTGAATGGAGTCTTTATTTGTCATTCTCTGTATTCTAATAATTTCGCCTATGGTCGAATGAAATCGCTCTATAGGTGAATTCGAGCTAGGATTTTACGGGGTTGTGAAATGTATATTTATGTCATGTAAAGCACATATTTCTTTAATAACCACATTGTTAAACTTATTGTCGGAGTCTGTCGTAATTTTGTGGGGAAGTCCTAAAACAGATATTACTTGTAACAATGCTTCAGCTACATGTACACTACTGGATGCGTTTAATGCAACTGCTTGCGCAAATTTAGAAAAGTTATCTATGATAGTTAGAAAAGTACCTCCTCCAGTCGAATATAAGTCCATAAATAAATGTTCCATAGGTTTACGGGGTGTTTCAGTTAGTGCTAAAGGGGGTCTCAAGGGGTTGCGTTCGTACTTGGCTTTGAGACAAGTGTCACATTGACTTATGTAACCTTGAATAGTGAGTAGCATATTGGGCCAATGATAGTTTCTGTGCAATTGTTTATGTGTTTCTTGAATACCGCGGTGCACAGTCTTCCTTTCATGATATTTTTTAATTAGTTCTTATTGTTCGGCCTGGTTTTCAAATGATATGACACGCGTAGTACATCTTATGAGTTTTGGACCTCTATCATTAAACACCGTTGTATAGACTCTACAGAATGCTAAATATAGTTATAAAAGTAACAGTGAAAAATGCGATTTGCTATTGTGTGATCCCTAAGGAATCTAATTATTTCTTGTTCTGTCTCATTAATAGGGATAAATACATCTTTAATGACTGTACGTTGATTAGTTGATCTATTATCTACTCTGTAAGTGGATCCTGGGGTTGATCTTATGTGGAATTGTTTTAGTTGTCTGTCAATAGCGTCAGATAATATGGGAATGCTGTTGTTTTCGTTGTCAGGCTGAGTATGATTCGTGCTAACTAACTGTTGTTCGTCTATTGTGACAACTGTCATACTATCGGATTCAGTATTTTCAGGGGGTTGTGAATTTGTCTGTCCGTCAGTGTCTATGTTTAAATTTTGGTTGCTAGGTCCTGCTTCCTGACCATCGTTATTTTCAGTAGGGGCGTGATTAAACATTCGATTAATTAAGTCATCGTCTTCAATATCGTCAAAATTAACCGCGAGTGAATCCATACTGTGATGGAATATTTTAGCTCGAGATAACGCATCTGCATTTGTGTTATGTCGCCCTTTCTTTACAACTTTAAAGTCATATTCGGCTAACTTCAACCGCCAACGAGTCAGTTTCGAGTTAGGGTCTTTCAGTGACATTAGCCATGTTAAGGCCTGTGGTCAGTGTAAATAGTGAACTTACACCCATACAAATAAGGTCGGAAATACTTTATAGCCCATACTATGGCTAAAAGCTCTTTTTCAATTGTAGAATAGCGTGACTCTGAATCTGATAAAGTACGCGACGCGTACGCTACGGGTTTGTCAGATCTTACATTTCCGTGGGACAAAACCGCGCCTAACGCATAGTCAGATGCGTCTGTAGTTAATATGAACGACTCGTCAAAATCAGGGTACTGCAATATGGGGTCGTTAGTTAATATTTGCTTACACTTATGGAATGATTCTAAAAACTCTTTTGTGTGAATTACTTTACCGCCTTTCTTTAAACATAACGTCATGGGTTTAGTTAACTTTGCAAAGTCTTTGATAAGTTTTCGGTAATATCCAACGAGACCTAAAAATGACTTTATTTGTTTCTGATTTTGGGGCAAAGGGAAATCAAGTACAGCTTTTATTTTGTCTCTATTGGGTTTAAGACCTTCGTCTGTGAGTTCATGTTCAAGGAAGTTAACGTGTTTCTGAAGAAATTCAGATTTATCAAGTTGAACTTTCAGATTATGGGTTTTAAACCTTTCAAACACTTTACGTAATCTTTCTACGTGTTCTTGTAGAGAAGTACTGATGATTATGACATCATCAAGGTAAGTATAAAGGTTAGGTAAGCCTCTAAGGATATGATCCATTAAACGTTGGAAAGTACTTGGTGCGTTCTTTAGACCGAATGGCATACGTACAAATTTATAATGGCCTCTCTCCGTAGTGATTGCGGTTTTCTCTACGTCTTCTGGGTGCATTTCCACCTGGTGGTAGCCGCTCGCGAGGTCAAGGGTTGTAAAATACTGTGCGCGTCCCAGTCTGTCTAGTATGTCATGAATGTTCGGAAGTGGGTACTTGTCTTCGACAATCCTATTGTTTAAACGTGTGTAATCTATTACAAGTCTCCATTTAACATTTCCCGATGCGTCCGGTTTTTTGGGTACTATATGAACAGGACACGACCAAGGGGATAAACTTTCTCTAATGATACCCTGCTTGAGTAAGTTATCAACTTGATTACGAATTTCAGCGCGATGTTTTGGAGGCTGTCTGTAACTACGAACATATATTGGTGTTTCGTTCGATAATCTTAACTGGTGTTTAACCGCGTGTGTAAATGTTAATGGTATATTTTCAGAGTGAAATATGTCACGGTAATTATAACAAAGCTTAGTTATTTCACGGCTTTCCTCCTCGTTCATGTGACTTGTTCGAATTTTATTTAAGTTTTCACACAGTTCTTTATTAATGTCAATATTCATGTGTAATGAGTTTAAATCTACAATCTGGTTTTCACTTCCAGAGTAAGTCTCTAGTTGTATCGGGATTTTATTGGGGATATATTTATTTTCATTAGTATAATTTATAACAGTAGTTTTAAATGAACCAGATTTGACTGTTACAAAAGCTGTAGGGGATTCTAAACCTTCTGACCAGCATTATCGTGTATTATGTATATATTGTCCGTCAGTATAGTTTTTTCTAAAAGTTACAACTTTCTCACACTTGGGTTCAATTTTAATCTTGTGTAATGGGTGATTAAAATAAATCGGAATATTAGCGTTTGTTGTGCGTAACATGTTACTGTTAAGATCGATATTACTTTTAAGACATCTTAATAAATCAAATCCAATTAATCCTTTGTACTTGGGATCAAAATCAAAAATTAAAAATTTATGAGTTAAAACTGCATTAAAAATTGGTGGTAACGGGAGATAAACTACATGGTTATGACGAGACACATTATGCGCGGTAGCGATTTGAAACGGTTCATGTTCAACAAGAAATTCAAAAATAGTATTAAAAATAACCTCCGATGCAACAACGCTACGGCTCGCTCCAGTATCAATTAAGTACTTACCTCCTAATTCCGGCAACTCAATGTACGGCAGAGGGAGCCTCTCCAGCACGTTGATTTCGACTATCTCGGGTTCCTGTGTTCCTGAACCTCCATAAAATCCTGAGATTCCTCAAAATCCGTTTCTTGACTGTACTCTGATACTCACCTTCATTTTGTTGACTATCATAAAAACTAAAGTACTCGTCCTCATATACAGGCTGTTGATTTTGGGTTCATTCTGGGTACAAAATAGTTTCTCCACTGCAAACTGTGGTTTATTCGGCTTTGAAACTGATCTCATAGTAACGTCTGAATTTTTCTGTGGTGGGTTAATCTGTTGGGGTATATTAACAAGCTTCCGGTAGTTACCAGAGCTCCTACCTGGGGGTTGGTTTTTCCACGTGAGTAATGACTTAACTAGTTGCTCGCGTTGCTCAGGAGTCATGTTGTTAGGTTGAGGCACGTCATTTTGGGGCCTAAAATGCTGCTGTGTGTAAAATGGTCGTTGGGGAATGGAATGGGAAAGGTAATCTGTTATTGGGTTGGTTTTGAACATAATTAAATTCCTTAATCTTAAACATATTACCCTGTTGTAACGATAAAGAGCCTGGTTTATTAATAGCTAATTTTGCTGCCTCCTGTCTAGCCGCGACTATGGCCATTTCTAATGTTTCTGGCCTTGCTATTCTAACACCTAAAGACACATGGAAATCTAAGTTATTAGTATACTGCTCAATAACCATATCTTCATTATAACTTCTATTTCCATGTCTACGAACGGAATACAAGGTATCGAGCAACTCGCGTAATCGCTTGCCAAATGACTCAGAATTTTCAAATTTTAATTTTCGGGTTCTTATCAGCTCTTGCATCACTTGCATCTCGTTGCGGGGTTCTCCTGAACGTGTTAATAATGCATTTTTTATTTTAAGCCACGATTCTAAGTTTTCTTCGTATGCTATCGCTTATAGAAGCTATAGAGCTGCACCACTTAATTTACTTTTAATAACACTTAATAATGTGGGATGGCTACTACCCGGTGCTTCTAATTGGCTAAGGACATTTTCAACCTCTCTTATATAAAAATTAAGTAATTTTTTATTGCCGTCATATCGCGGAATTAAATCTACGACGAGTTTAAAATGAGGTGAATCTATTACCGACATATTATTGATAATTTGTATATTCAAAAATAAAAGAAAGAGAAAAAAAAATGTAATAAAAATTATAAAATTAAATAATTAACTTTGCACACTAATAAAGGCAATTGAAGTATCTGGTTGCAGTTTCACCGCGTTCCACTGATAATATGTAATTATTAAAGAAACAATGAATGAAATTAAACCTAAAGAATGCCCATTTGATTTTGATTAGATTTAATTTGATTGAAATTATCGCGATTTTACCTTTAAACACTTTATATTATCAAAATATATGGTAATATTAAACTAAAGAAAGCCCGTTCGATTTTAGAAATAGACAAACTTTCAAACTTAACTAGGTTTATAGCGATTTTAGTTTTAAACACTCTTTAACATTAATAATATATATATACTAAGACAGGAAATAGAGCAGGAACTTAATTTAATAGCGAGAGTACTCACCACACCAGTATCTGCATCTCCCGTCGAGTCTTGAGTAGTACACGGGGACGTCCAATTCTCCAGAATATCCTCGTGTAGCCTTCGCTTGACCGCCGTTAGGTTCTGGATTACAGGAATGCGACTTGGTAAACGCCGTTTGTCAGAGTATGGAAGAGTTTGATTCCAAAACTTTTACGAAACGCCGTAATCCTACCGACTGCGCCAGTTATGTATTGGCAGACAACGAAGTTATTAAAAAAATATTTATTTTTTAAAAAATACAAGTTTACTGGATTAAATCTACTACAAGACTGATTTACTTATTATAATTAATTCTAATTACAAACAATGATAAATGCCGACTCAGGAGACTGATGCAATCGACGTAAGCGGGAATCACTGCTTATGCTGTGATAACTACAGTCTTTTACTTTTTTACTTTTTTAGATGATTATTATAATTATATTATTTAGAATATACACAATTTATCTTATTTTGAATTGAAGTATTATATATATATTTGTTTGTTTCATAGGCAAATAACATGTACGTACAAGTATGGTGATATAGTTACCTGTTTCAGTCTTCAGATTGTAAGTAGGTATATTCATGGTGGAGTAATATTGCTTCAGTAATAAATTTTGTTCTCGCGCCTATGTCACTTCACATACCGGGTTTATCCTGAAAATCAGCGCTTTTTGTACGAGTATCATCCCGAACAAACAGCACATGCTGAGCTGAACGCCCATTGGGCGTTGTATACTATATAACACAGTTAGCCGTATAACATTAAAAACTTTCTTAGTGTGCCATTAAAATTGATGCTAATGCACCTTAAAACATCACACCGCGTCACCGTCTACTCGTCCTCTAAAACCGGTCTTTCAGCGCCGACAACTCGCGCGCGTATTGCATACGGGGCGAGAGGGTGGGGGACGTGTGTTGTGCATGTCAAGAGTATTTAGTTTAGTTATTGTTTTTATTATTATTATGTTATTTCATTTAATGTAATGTTATTTTTTTTTTGTTTATATAATGTTTCTAAGATATTTTTGGTTAGTTTATTTTATGGTTTATGTTGTCTTTCTTTCTAAAACCAAGCACCTGTTCTGTGATGTCGGTGGCACATCCGGTTTTTCCACCATTGCTTTAGATGCTGTATACCTTCCAGTCAGTTCCAACTTCCGGTACCTCGGATAACTGATTCAAAACCATGGTAATACACCGAGACGTGCAAAATAGTATAAATGCGGGATGGATGAAATGGCGACAGTGTAGCAATTTGTTTTCTATAATACAGAGGCAGACACATTCTACCTTTTATCGCCCTTAAACTAATATAAATAAATATATTTACATTATAATAAAAGAATGCGACACTATAACGGTAATTTTCTAAGAGACCTGACTTATAAATTATAATTTTTACATTATAAATTAAAATTATATTATTAATATATAATTTTATTCTATTTTATATATATTAATTTTATTTTATAATATTAATGTTATAAAATAAAATTATATATTATAAGAAAGCTTTCAGCGTACGTTATATCTCCTGGTCTGATCGGCTTGGTAACGGACTTTCTGGGCCAGAGATCTCTCCGAATAGTTGTCGACGGATGTTGGATAAGCCGTTGACGATCAATTCTGGAGTAGCTCAGGAGTCAGAGGTTCGTTTTTTCTGCAACTCTTTTTCTGCTGCACACATTTTTTTTTTGGGAAACAAACAATATTTAGTACATCTAAGCATAATAAACAATAAAATAAAATATATTAACAAAGTTTCAAACATAAAAACAAGAAAAAAATAAACAAGAATTTACAACAAATAACAATAAAATTAAAAGGGAAACAAAGTTACTTATACACTATTTCCCTAATTTTCTTTTTAAAGTCTATCAAACCATTACCAAATATATCCACAGTATGAAATCTAACATTGTAGTTGTAACAAGCTCTGAATATATACGTATTAGCTGCGTACTTAGTCTTAACCAGAGGAATATCAAAAAGCCGGTTGCTACTTCTCATATTGAATCGGGGACACCTGAAACTAATGCTACCTACCAGAAAAGGAGAGTCAACAATATAATTGATAATTTTATAAAGGAATAATTGATCTCTCAGAAAACGATGACCACTTAGAAAATTAAAAGCCGTCGTGGATTCAAAATTAACTTTACAATGAGAACACCTAAAAGAAACATAATATTTATAAAACTTTAAAAATACAAGTTAAATTTGCTTTATATAAATATCATACTGGGGATTCCAGACAATTGAAGCATACTCAAGGACGGTTCTTAAAAGACTGTTATACAAAAGAAATAATGTGGAACAATGCTTGAAATCCTTTCCAGCTCTCAGAACGAAACCCAACATTCGAAATGCCTTTGAAGCAATATGATCAGTTTGATTTTTCACTTCTACTGACAAATCTAATTTAAAATTATTTTCCCCTGACATATTAAATCAACACTTTTTAACAGTCCTAACTCTTAATACTATTACTAAACATCGTATTATCTCCTTTATATCTTCCATGCCATTACCCAATTTCAATTCATTCACATTTTCTTTAGTATCTGAGGAAGAAATTAAAAAAACAATAATCGTCACTTTGATTGACGTACTACAACCTTTCATTATAAAAATACTTACATAAAATCTTACTTTCTACTTGTAAATTATCATTAGTTTGGCGTAAAGCGCATATAATTCCTATCCCAAAAATTCACAATCCTACTACTCCTAGCGAATTACGACCAATCTCCATTTTACCTTACCTATCAAAATATGTCCTGGAAGCAACAGTATATAAACAACTATCTTCCCATGTTCTTAATAATAATATTTTGTCTGAGTTCCAGTCTGGGTTTCGTCCTAGTCACAGTACTAGCACTGCTCTACTCAAGGTTGTGGAAGTTGTCCGAGAAGCAATGAAGGGTGGTCAGTTAAGCGTGCTAGTCCTTATCGATTTCTCCAACGCCTATAACTCGGTTGATCATGACATTCCTGTTGCTCTGCTTTCACACTTTAATATTTCTTCCAACGAACTAAATATACTCACCCTATCTTCGCGGTCGCCAGCAAACGGTACGCATCGACAGTACTCTGTCTGATTGGTGTGACGTGAATTTTGGTGTACCACAAGGCGGTATACTTTCTCCATTGTTATATTCTTTATTTATCAACTTCATTACAACATATCTCACTACCTCTTACCATCTATATGCAGACGACTCGCAAAATTTATACACATGCTAAGCATGAAAACATTAATAATGCTATTGCTTCTTTAAATTCTAACTTGCAACATATTTGAGAATGATGCTTAAAGTTTGGTATTAATGTTAACCCTTTGAAATATCAGGCAATAATAGTAGGCAGCCAGCGACAGCTACTTAAATTGGAATCTATCGATTTAATGTCACAGTCTTATGACAACATTCCTTTTTTATCTGCTGTAAAAATCTAGGCCTAAACATTGACACTACATTATGCTGGAAGGTTCACGTAAGACCTCTTGCAAAGTTACTAGTTCTTTACGGGCATTATGTGGTCACAAGAACTTTTTACCCATTCAGACTAAACTCTGCTAGTGCAAACACTTATCCTTCCTCTCTTTGACTATGCTGATGTCTGCTGCTCTACCATCTCTGAATGCCACTTAAATAAATTAGATTGTCTTCTTAACAGCTGTATTCGCTTTATTTTTGGTCTTTGCAAATATGACCACATATCTCCTTACCGTTCAAAACTTAAATGGCTTCAAGGAAGGTCCTCCAGATATTTGTATCAATCGTTCATTATTCTTAACTATCTGCTTCGTCCTCAGTATTTGAAATGTAAATTTCGATTTCTGGGAATTACTCATGACCTACATCTTTGCTCTACCTCAAATCTAAAACTCTTCACCCCTTCTTACCGTACTGGGTTTCTCTCAAGCTCTTTCACAGTCCAAACAACTAAACTCTGGAACAGCCTCCCTGAAACTATAAGACGATCACCCAGCAGAATGACCTTTAAGAGGGCAGTTTATCTGTATTTTTATGAACATCTACAGAATAATAATTAAAATGTTTATTTATTATGTTTTGTATATGCTTATTCTGATAAGACGAATTTTCTTAGCATTCCTTGGATTCACCGAGCGAGTGTCGGGCCCATGGCATTGCACGGAGAGGAGTGCAAGCAGTGCCTGGGACTTGCGACCCAGGAGTAGGTTTAAGGGGCCCTTTATTATGCGCAAAAACGCTCACCTTCACCCTCCACACTCCTCTCCCTACCTAACCAAATTTGGAAAGAACCTACTATTGCAGCCTTTGAAATACGTTCTAGAAATGAACCGGTGCTTGTTCTAGAAAGGCCAAGGTCTTTAAGTAGGCTATAGAGAGATTTTGCTGTTATACCTCTCGCTCCCACTTCTATCGCGTAAAAACTAACTATAAATTTATTCCTGATCAGTTCGTTGGTCCGTTCGTAATACTTATTAAGCTCCACAAGTATCACGCGCCTCAGATGTTTCGAATACAGGAATAAGTCCGTTCTGGATGACGAAACACCAACATCCCCAGGGATTTTGTAATGCTTTTAATACGTATCCATCATGAGAGTCCAATCAGGAGCCGCGCCTAATATTGAATAAGGCTTCGCTTTTGATTTTTTGGAAGAGCCTTCTTTTACGAATTCTACAGATCGTTTGATGGTTGTTATACCCTTCCGCGCTCTTGCTACTGAAAGACTAACCGCTTCCCGTATAATTTCTAATACCTTGTCGTGTCGACGCGAGTATTAACCTTTATCTAGAAGTACCCTACACCCTACTAATAGGTGCTAGGTAACCTCGCTAGCTAGGTAACTCCCTTTAACGACCGCCTCCGGCCGCTGCTTCACCGTAACTGCGGCTGTTTTGGGAGGGTTGAGCTTGGGCCTAAGCCCTGCAGCCGTAGCCCGCGAGGCCGGCGCCACCCCAGTCGCAGAGGAGGCGGTATTCTTTTCCTTTCCCTTCCCCTTCCTCTGGACCCGGGTCCAGCCCTGGTTCAGCGACCCGGCGCCGGCGCCGGGGTCGGCACTGAAGAAACCGGTAAGACCAAGGGGCAATGGTGGGCAAATCCGCTACCTGGGGATGCCTGGACATCACCCTTTTCACCCCCTTGCCCACAGCTTTGCCCTTGCCTCCCTTTGCCGCCGTAGTGGAAGAAGGAGGGGATTTGACCTTAAGGGGCGCCACCAGAGTCGCCGCTGCTGCGTCGTGGATAGCTCCGGTGTCGTGACCACCGATGGACCGTGGACCGATGGCCGACGCCGCAGCCTTAGCGGCATTAATTCGGTCCCTAACCTCAGGGAGGAGAGTTCAGACCTTTAATTAATATTAAATTACTTTATGTATATTAATTAAGTGCAATTATCTCATTTAGTATTTAAAAATACCATATTAATATAGTGCTATTGTTTGTACTCGGTCTTCGTGCTTAATTTAAAAATAACAAAGGAATATACCGAGCTGTCAACCAACGGATGTCGAATTCTAATTTCTTCAATCCCGGGGAGTATTTTGTTTTAATTATTATTAAAATTTTCCGGGCTGATATGCCGTGGTCCAACGGATCTTGCAGGTCCTAACGTTTCGACGGACACTGTGGTCCTGTCAGTCAGCAACACGCCACCAGCCAAGATACTACAAACCTCTGAAGATGACGACCACAGTGTCCGTCGAAACGTTAGGACCTACAAGATCCGTTGGACCACGGCATATCAGCCCGGAAAATTTTAATAATAATTATAACTCCGGCCGTGAAAGCCTCAGCATTTATTTTGTTTTAATTTTAATATAATTACACTTTCATTAAACTACCAACTACTCATTTTATAGTGAGTTTCGTCCATCCACACACTCTGCCACCGTTATTGACTCTCTTTACTTGACTAGTTAGAAATAAAGTTGAAGACAAAAACATTGACCGCATACAAAACTATTACTTTTATTTTACCTTACATATATACATAAAACAATCATTTTGAAACTGTCCCATTTGCATTTAAAAGACAATTTATACCCAGGTTCAACAATGGAAAGAGTAATTGCAACTCGCAAGGCCTCTGCTAAAGGAGTTGGAGCAAAAGTTAAAACTGGCTTTAGAAGAATTAAAATCTTCTAAAAATTTATGCAAGTAGCTACTGCAAGAACGAGAGCACAGTGAAGAAGAAATTAAAGATATTGTTAATAAAAATACTAATCTTAAAGGTAAGCTCGCTGAACCACATACAAATTATTTGGATATTGTGGCTCAACGAGATCAGTTAAGAAATATAGTGACTGCATTTGACCAGTGCAGCAATGAGCATGAGAGGGCATTAGATCGCATATCAGAGCTTGAGTCTGATTTGGTGCAGGCTAGGATAACTATTTCAGACCTAGAAACCTGCAAATTAAATGTAGAAAATCAGCATACTCATAGCTTATATGAGGAGCTGGTTGAATGCAACTCACAACCTACTCAATCACATTTCATAGATGTTAATTCTACTATAATTGATTTATCAAAAGATGAGTTAAGTGTTGTGCACCCCATATACTTTTCTAGTGATAAAAAATTTAAAAAGTATATGAAAGTTAAGAAATTAATTAAAAAATGTAATAATCTGATAAATAACAAGTTTTCTGCAAAGAAAATAAAGAATTTAAAAATTGAAAGTTCAAAATTAATTAAAAAAGTGAGTGTTTATAATAGAAAAATAATTGAGAGTAAGTCACTGTATGAGCGAGACACCCAAAACTTGCATGAGAAAATCTCTCAATTAACTTCTGCATTGCATTCAATAAGTAAAAAATATGAATCCTCGCAGAATCAAATTAAGGAACATATTGAAGCTACAGGTAACTTAGTTGACCTTTGTAGTTATAACTTAGAACGGTTCGAGTCATTAACTAATAATTATGTTAATTGTAATTGTTTAAGTGAAAAATTAAATGTTGTTTCTAAACTAAACTCTGAGGTGTTGGGTGATTCATACTGAAAGTATTAATAAAAACATAAATATAATGAATAAAAATGAAATTAATAATAAGTCCTCTGTTGAGCACAACCATAATTACTTTGTTTTTTCTGGCCAGTTAGGTCAGGGCTTTGGGTCTCTTTTAAGTAGGGAATTAAATAATGTATATAATGTAGGTATGCTCGCCTGGAGCCAGTTACCAGCACAATTTAGATAAAATAATTGATTTTGACTCAAAGTTGACTGAAAATAGTACTATTATACTACTACATGAGGGTGGTTTGTCGATTAAGAAAGTTGAAATAATTAATAATATAGAAAAATTATTGAAATTACATAATAAGAATAATTGTAAATTTGTAATTTGTGCATTTCCATATTCATCTTCTTATTCAGACAAACAAAACAAATATATATATATAGGGTTATTTATAATTAGTTGAGCACCTTTTACAGGCAGCCCCTCTACATCAATCCTAACAACATTTGTTCTACGACTTTTTAAAATTAATAGTTTTAAAAATTTCGTTTTTCCCATACAAAATTTATTTATTGCCTCTAAACGTGCATTAAACTTGAGCAAAGAGAGGCCACGCAACTTGTCAAAATATGTGCCAAGGCCACGTGCATCGGGGCGCGGGGTGGCGGGGTGACGCAGCGGCGGCTATGCACGTTAGAACTTGATCATTTTCTAAGGTGTAATAAAAAATAGCATCGTTTTCCACTTTTATTTATTAAAATATTTTCTACAATAGTCGAAACACATATTTTTGAAATAAAACTATTTTTACGGATTTAACTCGCGTATATTGAATTAAATTTTAAATTTACATTTTAAATCTAAGCCGACGTTTCGAATGCTTTGCAGCAATCGTTTTCACGGAAAGACGAGATGGAGGTGTCTGTCAGTAAGTCAGTTAATTAGTCATCTACCTCCAACGGTTTCTAAGCTTCCGGGCATACAGTTCAAGATTCACACAAAACGCACTAACAGTATCTTGAGGTCTTACAGTGCGGTCACAGACATGGGATTTTATATTTTTCAAAAGTGGGTCCCAGGTGTTAGATAATCCCCAACCATCTTCTCTATTAAAATTAGGATGTTTTTTAATTTCAATAGCCTCACGAACCATTCTTGGAATATAACGTTGTTCTTTAGCGAGGATTTTAGGTTTATCAAATCTTATATAATGATTGGGCTTGTCTATGGTATGTTCACACACTGCAGACTTCGATGTACGCCTATGCTTGATATCCGATATATGTTCCTTAACTCTTTTACCGATGCTCCTCTTTGTTTGACCTATGTATGACAAGCCACAATCGCAGTCAAGTTTATATATTCCAGCACATTGTAAAGGAAGAAGACTTTTGATAGGTCTCAAGAATTGGCTCACTTTCCTTTGAGGTTTGTAGATAGTTTTAATAGAAACCTTTTTTAAGATGTTGCCGATTCTGTCAGTAACTCCTTTCACATATGGTAGTAGGGCCGGTTGACGCTCAACTGTGGGTGGCTTGATGTGGTTTCTGCGACGCTGGCGCTGGCTGGCTGTACGGGCAGGTGGTTGTTGAACAAGGCATGCTTGACATGCTGTAGCTCGTCCTCTAGGTGTTCAGCGTCACACATGTGTTGTGCTCTCTGAAACAAAGATTTGCCAACGGTAGCTAACTGGCTAGGGTGGTGGTGTGATTTACCATTGAGGTACCTATCTGTATGTGTGGGTTTCCTATAAACAGTGTGTCCCAATGTATTGTCAGGATTCTTGATAATAAGAATATCAAGGAAAGCTAAAGTATTATTTGATTGCAATTCCATTGTAAATTGTATTTTGTTGTTAATGGAATTAAGGTGTTCTAGAAAAGCAGATGTTTGATTTATAGGTAGTATTGTGAAGGTGTCATCTACGTACCGTTTAAAGATGTTCGGTATAGCAGGTGCAGAGGACAGGGCCCTCGCCTCGAAGTGCTCCATGTAGATATCAGCAACAACGGGGGAGACCGGGGAACCCATTGCCACTCCATCAACTTGTACATAGAATTCATCCTTCCACATCAAATAGCCAGATGTTAAGCAATGCTTCAGTAATTCTGCATATTCTACAGGCATGTTGTTATCCTCCAGCTTTCTCTTGACAATTTCAATGCAGTCAATCACTGGAAGGCTGGTAAATAGTGACTGTACATCGAAACTAACCATAATGTCGTTGTCACTTAATTTCACTTGTTGAATATCATTAACAAACTGGTAAGAATCCTTGACATAAGTTTGTGTATGTCCCCGGAGAGGTGTCAGTATCCTTGCAACGTGTTTAGCCAGTTTATATGTTGGTGTATCAATCTGGCTGACTATGGGACGTAGTGGGACATTCTGTTTATGTATTTTGGGCAACCCATACAATTTTGGTGGTTTTGCACATGATGGTACGAATGATTTTATGTCTAAATTTAATTTAGGACTGTATTCTTGTATTAGATCGGCGGTTTGTTTTAAAACTTTATCGGTAGGATCTTTTTCAACCTTTTTGTAAGTGTTATTGTCCGCGAGTATTTCTGATATTTTACTATTATAATCACTCGTATCCATTATCACAGTCGCGTTCCCCTTATCTGCACGGAGGATGGTAAGGTCATCATTGCTGCGTAGGTGTTTTAGAGCAAGATGTTCATCACGGGAGATATTATTCTTCGGCAATTTGCTCCGGCGCAGAACACAAGAAATATCCTGGCGGATTGCTTCAGATTCCTCTTTCGTGATTCTGTTATTATAAAGACACTCCTCAACGTTGCAAATAATGTCTTCGAACGGTATTTTAGTTGGAGCTGGTGCAAAATTTAAGCCTTTTTCTAGTATCTCAACGGTTGGTTTATCCAAATGTTGTTTTGACAGATTGACAACTGAGGTATGTGTTGCCAGACTATTACTAGTTAATTTTGTTTTATTTGAATTAATATCCGATTTATCCTTTAAGAGTTTCTCAAATTTATTTATTTGCCTGTCTTTAAATTGATTATATTTAGTTGTGGCGCGTTTATTAATTATATCAAAACATTTTTGCCAATCTGCCTTGGACAATTTTAATTCTACATTTTTGTTAAGGATATCAATCTGATCACTTAATTGACGTGCATCCGAACGGTGTTGTTTAATAAGATGACTAAGTAATCTTTTACTTGCCTGGCGAAGTATCCCGGCGCAATGCTTTATGTCCTTCTTAGGTGATATTTTAACGCATACCGGTACAAGGTCATGATCTCGGCATCTTTTTAAGAAGTTTAGAGATGTTAAAAGTCTTACATGCTTGGTCTTCAGGTACTCCAACCGGCGGATTTGATTTGATGTTTCCAGTCCGTACTGGTTCACATAGTGTTTTCTAAGGTTTTCACGAGTACTACACATTGAAATAAAACTATTTTTACGGATTTAACTCGCGTATATTGAATTAAATTTTAAATTTACATTTTAAATCTAACCCGACGTTTCGAATGCTTTGCAGCAATCGTGTTCACGGAAAGACGAGATGGAGTTGAGCGTCAACCGGCCCTACTACCATATGTGAAAGGAGTTACTGACAGAATCGGCAACATCTTAAAAAAGGTTTCTATTAAAACTATCTACAAACCTCAAAGGAAAGTGAGCCAATTCTTGAGACCTATCAAAAGTAATATTCCTTTACAATGTGCTGGAGTATATAAACTTGACTGCGATTGTGGCTTGTCATACATAGGTCAAACAAAGAGGAGCATCGGTAAAAGAGTTAAGGAACATATATCGGATATCAAGCATAGGCGTACATCGAAGTCTGCAGTGTGTGAACATACCATAGACAAGCCCAATCATTATATAAGATTTGATAAACCTAAAATCCTCGCTAAAGAACAACGTTATATTCCAAGAATGGTTCGTGAGGCTATTGAAATTAAAAAACATCCTAATTTTAATAGAGAAGATGGTTGGGGATTATCTAACACCTGGGACCCACTTTTGAAAAATATAAAATCCCATGTCTGTGACCGCACTGTAAGACCTCAAGATACTGTTAGTGCGTTTTGTGTGAATCCTGAACTGTATGCCCGGAAGCTTAGAAACCGTTGGAGGTAGATGACTAATTAACTGACTTACTGACAGACACCTCCATCTCGTCCTTCCGTGAACACGATTGCTACAAAGCATTCGAAACGTCGGGTTAGATTTAAAATGTAAATTTAAAATTTAATTAAATATACACGAGTTAAATCCGTAAAAATAGTTTTATTTCAATGTGTAGTACTCGTGAAAACCTTAGAAAACACATATTTTTGTATAATATCACTTTTACAAAATAAGCATTTATTACCTAATTACAATATTTACACCTATTAAAAAGGAATAAATTAATTGAAATATTGTCTGTTTAAGAATCTAATGAAAAACAAAATCTCCAATAGACGTTGTCCACAAGTTGAATGTCTCAATATTTTTATTTGGTTTATGAAATAAGGGCACTGTAACTTTTTCTGATCCTGCAAATATTTACGTTATTATTAAAAAGTTTCCCACCTAGTAATAAGAACTACTTTTCTATGTTTAGAAAATTTGTAATACTTGATTACATTTATATTTATTTATATTCACTAAAAACATAACTATACTATCACTGTAGTAATTTAAGAATACTTTAAAATGTATGCAACTAGTTTGATCCCAAAATTATTTTGAATAGTAATTAATATAGCGTATTTTCTTTGAGAATTCGATAAAAAACCAAATAAATATTATTTTTACAAAACAATAACTTCCCTTTAACTTACTTTATACATATCATTTTATCTCGTTTGTTAATATTTATATCATTACAATAAAACAAAAAGTTACTTACGAATTTCTTTACGAAGTTCCTAGAAATTGCAGTCAGTCACAAATAGAAGCGTCGGTATACAGAAACAATCCAGGTAGTTAATATAAAATATCAGTAATACTACACACTTTCATCACCATAAATCTCACGAGACAAATTAAATATCAATTATCAAATAACAAAGATAATAATATCAAATTACAAATTACAATAACTTTGGAGTTTGGACACTTGGTACTGACACCAACTGTTGGTGCTACCATTAATTAAAAACATCACCGTAAAATAGTAACAGTATTTAAAATGGCTCCATCTTGTGATCCCAATCATAAACTTCATTCAGATATCCGACAAAATACGAAACACCAGGAGGAATAATAGGAAGTTTATTTAAATTATAAGTTTAATATTTGAGCTTATTTTTTCTAAGTTATAACACCATGCTCAGTCCATGGTGTTAAATCTTTGAATGAAGTTTTTGTTCGAGATGGAGTTCGAGACTAAAGATGGAGCTATTTTAAATATTGTTATTTAATATTTTACAGTGATGTTTTTTAATTAATGGTAACACTAATTCTCCAAAATTATTGTAATTTGACATTATTATTTTTGTTATTTGATAATTACGATTAGTGTGCACCTACGGATAACAGTATTGCAATGCCGTATACTTATACAAGTTTCGAGTACACCGAGATGGTGCGAGTGTTAGCTAGGTGTGATGACAATGTGCGCAAAGCCTGCTATTGAATATTCCTGTGGTGGTTGGTGAACAGTTAATTTTTAGGTGTGGTCTTTGTGTTGGATGCGAAGGGGACTACTTTGAACGGTATGTGCGTGATGTCCAACGGCATCCGCGAGATTTTAATTTAAGAGGTAATTTGGTAGTAGGTAGGTATCGCGACAACAAATAATTTTAATTTAAGAGGTAATTTGGTAGTAGGTATCGAAACTTACTTCTTTAAATTCATAAATTGAGGTGAAATGTAACAATCTGAATAAATTGTAAGATGTTATTAATTTCCTAGTAAATTTAATGTCAATTTGACCGGCTAAGAAAATAGCGCGGGGAAGTTGTAGTAGGTATTGTACATTCAGGTATAAAATTGTTTAATTGAAAATAATAAAACTATCTTAGACACAATATTATTACAATATTATTCGAAATAAAACAAAAAAAAGTTATAATAGTATCAGGTGCGTGGTACGTTACAAATGTCGTGCAGCGCTAGGCTGCCGCGACCTATACTTTAGACTGCTTACAAAATACAGAGTAATAAATAATCGAGGGAGCAAAAATGTTTTTGTTTCGTTTATTCTGAGTTATTTATCAAAATTTTTTAAAAGTCATAGAACAAATGTTGTTGGGATTGATGTAGAGGCTGCCTGCAAAAGGTGCTGAACTAATTAAAAATAACCCTGTATAAATAATTTAAATTTGACATTATATACTCTGACATACCGTCATAGTGATGCATTCTTTTACTTTGATGTAGATAAATTTATTTTTAATAGGTTTAGGATGACAAAAGTTACAATGTATCTGCCTCTATATTATAAAAAACAAATTGCTACTTTAGTAGCATTTAATTAAAAAAACTTCGTTATAAGGGATATAACGAAAAATAAATGTATTTTAAATAATGTATTACTGACAGAACATAAGTGTTCCACTTTAAACTAATGGATAAGACAAAGCCTAAATTGTTTAATATTGTCCATCAAAATATACAAGGCAAGGAATTGGAAGTGAAACTCTTTGTTCAAAAATATGACATAAGTTTGTTGTGCATTACAGAGCACTATAATGTACAAAATTATAAATTGTCAAGTTCATTCTGTAGAGAGAAAGCTATTCGCGGTGGCTCAGTTATCTTAGCTCGTAACGATGTAGTATTTAAGTCTCGATCAGACATAGTGGCGCTCTCTGTCGAGCGAATTATTGTACTATCCTGCATTGAGCTCAGTAAACATATTATTTTATGCGTGTACCGACCCCCCTCTAGTCACTTTGACGAATTTGAAAACAAAATGGAGGATATTTTAACTAAGCTTTGTCATAAAAATAAGTACGTGATTGTGTGCGGTGATTTCAATGTAGATATATTACAAGAAACTTCGTCTAGTGTACGTTTATAAAATTTGTTCAAATCTTTTAACTTACTGAACGTCTTTTTTGAACCTACTCGCATTACTAGTGTTTCCGCGACTTGTATTGGTAATGTGTTCTGTCGCTGTAACAGTAATGACGAATTGAAGTTCCGACCACTGTGGTCTAAAATTTTCTCTATTAATTAATCACGAAAGTGAAAAGCCCCAAAAGTTTATTTGTAGACCAATTACAAAAAACTGGATCCTTAAAGTAGACATGACCGATGATAATCCAAATAATTTATATAATAACATTTTCGATTTTTTGTTACAAGAATTTAATAACGTTTTTAAGCCGAAAACTATGACGAAATACCAAAAGAATAAATTTTGTGATTGGGCTACCGTAGGAATATATAAAAGTAGAGATAAGTTATATGATTTATATGGTGAGAGGCAATGGAATCAAGAGCCGGTATTCTTGAATAAAGTTAGGAATTTTTTTAAAATATTTAAGAACGTTTGCGCAGAAGCTAAGTCGATTTATATAAGAAATAAAATCATAAACTCAGAAAATAAAATAAAGGCAACTTTAGGACCTATTAAGTTAAAAATTGATAATATTGAAATAAATTCAGATTCAACTGTGGCGGCTATTTTTGAGACTTTTTTTAACGAAATTCCTTTAACAGTTACGCGTAATTTAAATTCTTCACCATGTGATGCAATCATCGAATTGACGAATAACGTAAGAGTCAGTAATAAATGTTTTGTTTTTAAACCTGTTACATCATATGAAATTATTAAAACTTTTAGAAATCTAAATATGAAAAAAACCGGTGATCTTTGGGGTATGTCAGTAAAATTAAAAATAAGTATTATAAATGATATTGCTCCACAATTATCCTTAATTTTTAACAAATGTATTGAAACCGGTACATTCCCAGATTTCATGAAAAATAGTAAAGTAGTTCCCTTGTTCAAAAGTGGCGATAGACTAGAAACCGGAAATTATAGACCTATCTCTATTTTACCTACTGTAAGTAAAATCTTCGAAAAAATTATACTAAACCAAATGTCAGAATTTATTTATAGCAATGAAATGTTGCATAGTAAACAATATGGTTTCACCAAAGGCAAATCAACAACTGATGCGGGTGCCACGCACGTTCTTACGCACATTTACGATGCATGGGAAAAGTCACAGAATGCAATCGGAGTGTTTTGTGATTTATCTAAAGCCTTTGATTGCGTAGACCATTAAACATTACTATGCAAACTTAATCACTATGGTGTGCGTAGTGCTGCGCTTGATCTTATTGCCTCTTACTTGAATCAAAGAGTTCAGACAGTTGATGTAAATAATTGTAATCTCACCTAAAAAATAGGTGTTCCACAAGGATCTATTCTAGGCCCTTTCTTATTTTTACTCTATATTAATGATTTGCCCTTTTACGTAAAAGAACTATGTGACATTGTACTTTTTGCTGATGATAACTCGCTTATTTTTAAAGTTGATCGTAATAAAGCTAATTTTGACAAAGTTAATTGTGCTCTGTCACGTGTTCTTCATTGGTTCGAAATTAATAATTTGCATGGAATTATAAACTAAATGCATGGAATTTACACTTCCGAATGTAAAAAGTCAAAATTGTAGTTTATTCTTTAACAATGAAGTGTTAGAACAAGAACAGAACAGAAGACAATTAACAGACGTTAATACGGATAGACTCGTTTATTTTAGTTATTCTCACAGTATATTGTCTTACGGTATTTTACTATGGAGCAGCGCCGCCGAAATTAATTCTATATTTAATTTACAAAATCGAGCTATACGGGCTGTTTGTAACTTAAAAGGTAGAGACTCCCTAAGAGATATTTTTAAAGAAATCGGTATCGACTTCTTCTTAGTCGAAGAAGACGCCTAACCACCGCTGGCCTTAGTTGGTGTAGCCGGCTTCTGGGGAAGGCCCTTCTTTTTCCCCAAGCCTTTCTTCCTCCTCGTGACTGTCGTCCACGCCTCCTCCTGAACCAGAGCAGCCGCCGGCAGTCCCGACCCCGAAACAGTCGCCGCGACTGAGGCCGACTGCCTCCTCACGGAGCCTCAGCTGCGAGGGGAGTTACTTATGCCCAGATCCTCCATCGCGCCTCCGATAAAATAGATTTCGGCGAAATCAGGCTCGAGGGCGGGCTTAAGATCCGGCGGTCGACCACGGGAGCGCGCCTTCTGGAGCTCCCCAAGGCGGCCTCGGAGAAAGCCGAGAAGCTGGCGGCTTGCCATCGGCTAACGTTGGAGGGAGTGGCAGAGGTCGTCCAACCCGTTAAACGGGTTGGTATTAGGATAAAGTGATTGGACGACTCTGCCACGCGAGAGAAGGTGGTGGAAGCAATTTGCCGCACCACCAAGTGCTCCGGCGTCTCCCTCCACGTTGAAGAGATTCGCTGGGGCAACGGACTCGCGGGCGTAGCCTTTGCCCGGTGTCCAGTAGGTGCGGCCAAAGTCCTTCTGGAAGCGGGGAGGCTGCTGGTCGGATGGAGCTCGGCCAGGGTCGAGCTCTTGGAGGAGCGACCCATGCATTGTTTTGGGTGCTTAGAGCCCGGGCACACGCGTGCGGTCTGCGCAATCTGCGCAGACCTAGGACTTCATGCAGGCCATGAGTTGGGCAGCGGAGCCTGCAAGGCGCCTCGTAGGCGAGGTAAGGTGGCTGGATCGGGAAATGGCCGGTCTCGACAGGGACCCATGGGGGCGACCGTATCCTTCGACCGAGTCCTCTCTGCCCGTCTCGTCCAGCACCTCGAGGAGGTGAGTCCGGGTCTCTCAGACGCTCAGTTCGGCTTCAGGGCGGGTAGTTCCACGATCGACACCCTGAGAGCTCTGAGGGACCTGACCGAAGAGGCTGTTTCCGAGGGGGATGTCCTGGCGGTTTCGCTGGACGTCGCCAACGCCTTCAACAGCCTGCTGTTCGAGACACTGGTTGAGGCGCTCCGGTACCATGGAGCGCCTCCCTATCTCCGCAGGCTGTTGGGGGCGGTTCTGCAAGATAGAGAGGACTTGTGGGAGTGCGGCGACCGGCGGGTCTACCGACGTGTTGTGAGCCGAGGGGTTCCACAAGGGTAAATTTTGGGCTATGACTGGCTGCTTCGCTGTCCGCTCCTTCCTCGGGCGAGAATGCTGTGTTACGCAGACAACACCCTCGTCACGGCGCGTGGAGGGAGCTTTGCGGAGGCAGCCCGTCTTGCCACGGTCGCCGCTACGTTGGTAGCAGACCGCATAGGGCTGTTGGGACTGGAGGTCTCCGTTTCCAAGAAGGAGGCCGTCCTGTTCCACGGCCCTCGCCGGGGTCCCCCTCGTCGGGCGTACATCTCCGTCCAGGGTGCGCGGGTGGCGGTGAAGGCCCAGATTATATATCTGGGCCTCACCCTGGACCGTAGATGGAGGGCTTTAGCTCACCGAGCCCTGATCCGACAGTGGAGTAGGGACTTAGAGTCCCCGTCGACCAGTCTTGGGACGGTGGGGGTTATTTCCCCCATCTTGATCTTTGGATCGGCCGGCGGCACGGGACTCTAACGTTCCGTCTTGTGCAGGTTCTCTTGGGGCATGGCTGCTTCGGAGAGTACCGACACAAGATAGCACGCAGAGAGGCGGCCCCCTCCTGCCACTGTGACAAGCCCGTGGACTCGGCTCGTCACACCTTGGCGGAGTGTGCAGCCTGGGACCGTCAGTGTACTGAGCTGACGGCCGTGGTTGGCAGTGACCTGTTGTTGCCGAGCGTCGTTTGGCCGTCGTCGTCCTGGGTCGCTATGGCCTCCTTCTGCGAGCAAGTCATTGCCGCGAAGAAGGCAACGGAGCGGGACAGAGAGGCAGCCTCCTCTGAACCACTCCGTAGGGGTAGGCTGGGTCGAAGGAGGCGGGATTACGCCCGCAGCCTCCTTCCCCAGCTGTAGTGCCTGGACGGGAGAGGGGGGTGACCTCTCCCGCCCATTATAGGCCTTCGAGGTGAGGGTGTCCCTAAGTTGATCGGGGCCCCTCGCAGGGGGTACCGCCGGGGTGTCATGGTGAGTGCGAAAGCGATCCCGTCCCACTAAGGCGATGAGGTCAACCTTTGGTTTTTTAGTGGGTAGCCCTAATAATGGCAGCGTGTTCTATGCTGCCGGGTAGTCCCACATACCCCCTCGGTCATCACCCTCCTGGCCGCAGGGATGATGCGTAACGCATTTTTTCAACGCTAAAATAAAATTAAAAAAAAAGTTTAGTAGCAGTGCCGTGAGGGATGGGTAGGTTGCCTTGGGGGTGTCGCTAGACATAGCAAATTCCCTTGTCTACGCCCGGGGAAGCTCGTACGCCGAGGTGGCGCAATTGGCCACCACCGTTACGAACTTGGTGGTCAAAAGAATTGCGTCGCTGGGCATGAGGATCTCTGTGTCAAAAACGGAGGCCCTCTTATTCCACGGCCTAGGGGCGCGCGCATCGCCATCTGGGGTGAAGATGTCGTGGTTGGAGCCCAGATGAAGTATCTGGGCCTCGTCCTTGACGGACGAGGGAGGTAGATTGTTCCAGCATTTAGAAGCTGATATCTGAAGCTGCCCCAAAATGCCGCTGTCTGGTGAGGTCCCTGATGCCCTAGTGTTATATGTAACATTATTCTGTGATGCCCATTTAATTTTACTGAATAAGTGCTCTGGCTTCTGAGAAGATACAACTCCAGAGAGCAATGCGATAAAATGTAATTGTCTACGAGCTGCCATCTTTAACAAGTTAGATTTATTGAGAAATAGTATAACATATGCACGAGAGGGAATTGAGAAGCAAAATCGAGCACATGCATTCTGAAGTCTCTGAATAAGCCGTACAGTGCGAGAAAGGCGCGGAGGTCACCTTCCTTCGGGGAGGGACTTTCGTCGGAGGAGTGGTTTTGTGTCTTGTCTTGTCCTGTTTTGTTGTTTTCTTCTGCGTGTCTCTTTGTCCACTTTTAGTTGTTTCATGTCGGTCCGGCGGTTCGTAGTTTGCCGGTCGGGTAATGGCGAGAGCGCCCAAAATCATCATGAAAAGAGCCGATTCCAAAATGCGTCCCCGGGAGGGTGTCAGCGACCACGCTGTGCAATCCCTCACGGTAGCCCCGGCTACCGTCTGCCTCTACTACGGGGGAGGCAAGAATCGCTCGGGAGCAGGAGTCCCTGCACAGGTCGCCACCACACCGACCTGTTCAACTAAACTGCGTGTGAGGCGTGGATGGGAGAGCCCGGTTGTGGTTCTGACAGATTCTGATGATCTGTCAGAACCACAGCCGTCCGCTGGGAGAAAGCGGAACTACGGGGTGATCCGGTCTTCCCTCGAGCCTGCATCGGAGTCCGATCCTGAGGTCAGCGCTGCACTGGCTAAGTGCAGCACCGCTCGGGGTGGACGAGGTGCGCCCAAAGGACGCGGGAGTGGGCGCGCACTGAGCACTCGGGCCCTCAGCGAGAAGAAGAAGAAGGCTCTGGTGGTGAATGTGCCGGTTTCCGAGGACGATCTGTCCTTGCAGGCGCTTCCCACAATTGAGCCGACTTCTTCTTTGGATGCTCAGCAGTTTCACGCTGTTCCCATGAAGGGTGCAGCCTTGATCCTCGGAGTCTGCAAAAAGAACAAACAATTGAAGGGCACGATGGTGAAGGCTCTGAAGAAGGCTTCAAGCAGTCTCCTCGAGGTCATTGAGGTTCTGGCCTTCAGGAGGGAACCTGAGGAATCGCGGCAATTGTGGGCAGATAACGCCCGTCTTTGCCGCGAGGTGTCCTTCCTCAGGGAGGAGAACGTCAAGGTTAAGGAACGCCGAAAACACCAAGTGTGGGTTCCCGGAAGCTGCCGTCTCCGCGGTCTCCCGCAGTTATAGACATACGCCCATGTCCTGGGGCGTGCCACCGAGATGGTTAATCTCGGCGACATCGGCCTCAGGGATGGGATGCGGATTTGCCGCTCGGCGGCAGTAGCCAGGCTCCTGGAGCTGCCTAAGGGCACTCCTGAGCAGGCTGTAGCACTGGTGGCGAAGTTTCGCCCAGTGTTGGATGGAGTGGCGGATGTCGTCCGGCCTGTTCGACGTGTAGTCGTAAAGCTTAATTCAAATTCAAAAATTCAAAATTCAAAATATCTTTATTCAAGTAGGCATTTATTTACACGCACTTTTGAATCCTCAATTACCTTAAATTGGTCAGTATAGTCAGTCTGTGAGTAAGCTACCACCAGCTCGAAATGCTGTTCTGCTGAGAAGAGCTGGCCAGAAACTCAACAGTTACTCTTTTTAAATGAGCTCCTCACTCGCTCCATACCCACTGTATCTGCTGAGTCATTTAGACCGCTTAATTCTCCTAATTATGCTATCAGCACTAAATCTAATTTATCCACTGCATCCTGTAATATAAATTCTTCTCCATTAATTATTCCTCAAAAACAGAATAATCTCAAGGTTTACGAAATTAATGCAAATATAGAAAATCGATATTTACCTCATATTAGTGAAACTGATGAATACCTGCCTCTCTGGTCTCCAAGGATCCAGATGTTTTGTTTATTTGGATGACATCATCGTTTATTCTCCTGATTTACCTAGTCACATTCCTAATTTAACAAATGTTTTCGAGAGATTAAGGGGGTAGAATCTAAAGCTTCAGCCTGATATATGCGAATTTTTACGCAAAGAAGTCGCATATTTGGGGCATATTATAAACAACGATGGTGTAAAACCAAATGGACAAAATTCGAATAATTACTGAATTTCCCATACCTAAAAACCCAAAAGACATCAAATCCTTTCTTGGACTCGTTTCTTATTACAGAAGATTCATCCCTGATTTCTCTAAAGCTGCAAAACCTTTAACATCTCTATTAAAAAAGGACGTACCTTCCTCTTGGAAAGCAAATGAACAGCAACTCGCTTTTGAAACCCTTCAAAAGAAACTTACTACTTCTCCTATTCTATAATAAAAACGAATAAAAACTTGTACGAAAAAGTGGTCACGAGGCGGTTACGGGAGCAGAATTGTTAATATTATTGATAGGCGTCCCATTCCTGTCGTTACACACCTACAAAACTTTAATTCCTGGTTTAAGTTTTGTCGGTGTTACTTGTTTTCAAGTAGTTATTTTTTGTTATAGATTGCTTTTGGTAGTCGTGTTTAAAATGATACATAGTTGCGCATTAAATTTCTTGGTTAAACTTATTTAATAATTCTAAAGCATCTAATAAACTTTATATATTCAATAATTTTAATACATTTTACAAAATTTTACAGTACGACACATTTGCACATTTTATGCTGAACAATTGATTAATAACTTCATTTAATATAAACAATATTTAACAAATAACCTTAAGCTTAATTTCAGTTGAGAATATTATATTTCAAAACATTTTAAAGAACTCTCGCTCTCTCATATCACCACTTCAACGCACAGAGTCAGGTGAAAAGTATAGTCTAGAAATGGAATACTTCAAACTTCAAATGACTTGCGGCCCTACTAATTTTACATTCATCACTAAAACCAACGCTATCTCTATTTACATCCTATTTAGATCAGTCCACTAGAGATAAAAGACAAACCAGACTCTATCTACGTTTCTAAGTTTGCTAACTTTGCAATTCAACAAATGTGTGTGTGTACAAGGAACGCCTCACGATGATTGGATAGCTTCATGTAAGGTGTTGGTTTTTCTTTCTACAAGTGTTGCTTTTATGCAGCACCATCATTAGTGGAGAGTAAGCCTTGGACGAACTCATACAAAATTCATTTGTCAATCTTCTACGGTCAACGACTTTATGTGTCTTAACCAACTTCCACCTTGATTTTTTTTTATAAATAACAGTAACTGTGTAACGAATTATTAATAAGAATGCAAATTATTCTATAAATTGATGAATATCTTTCTTGACATGAAATGGAACATTTCTTTAAAGATCCTACAAACAATGTGAAAATATAGAAACTACGTATGATTTAAGACATCTAGTATAATAAAATTTAAAAAAACCTCCGATACAAAAAGATCTTTAATAAAAAATAAAAATAATATTATTATGTACTTATTGAAGTCGTTGCGTCTGGGGACCGTTGTACGTACGTTGATAGTGTATATATTACGAAGTTAATCATTGAGGACTTAGACTATATGATTCGATATCGTAATTTCTTTATTTGCCTTGTTAACTTACTTGCATTTGAATTTTTTCCTTTATTAAACGGTCCACGGAGATAGGCAGGTTTCATATATACGAATATTAATAAATATAAACATTTAGAGTTTAAATGATTTACAGTAAGTAATAACACTATGATGGATTTATATTATCACTGTTCACTAGGTGTTGCCCGTGATTCTTTATGACTACGACCATAAGCCATATAATTAAAGTTTTACAGTCTACGTGGACGCAGTCACGGGCAACAGCTATCCCTAATAAAGTACTTTACCTCAGTAAGTAAGTGTAAAAACCTTTTGGCCTTGATAACAAGGCTTGTTTTCCTATATAGCGCGGGCGCAGCCGCTGGAACAGCTAATTATTGCATAAAACCTCTCTCCCACACGAATAAAAAGGTCAATATCTTGGAGACGACTATTTCAATCAATCATGGATAGAAACCATCTCGACAAGCATAGCTTTCGATAAAAAAACCGTTTTCAAATCCGTCCACGCGTTTGGCCGCAAACAGCTAATTATTGCATAAGAACCTTTCCCCAAAAGATAATTATAATAATATACACATACATATAAATTTATTTATTATTTGTAGAAAGGAGTACAATTTATTAATCAATAAAATGAAGGAATTTTTCTTATATGATTCGGTAGTAAACGAACAGACAATCGACACGGTGGACACGATGAAAAGATTTGCAAATGCTTTTCCAACTATAAATAACAATAAATCCTCGATCGGGACTACCACTGAGTGTCACGAACTGTACTACTCATAAAGAAGTAGCCAACACGTGCAGGAAACATTTTAAGGTCTCTTCACTTCTGGGGTCATCTACTTGTGTGGCCGATGCTGGGGTTCGAAGTGTTGAGAAGCCGTTGAGATTTTCCACTGACCAGGTTTTGGATGCTGTAAATAAATCACCCGGACATGACAACCTCAGCATCGAGCATCTAAGGTATGCGGGCACCTACCCAGAGTTTTATAATTTATGTATCGAGCATTCTTAACTTCCCACGGAAATGTTGAGGGCCATAGTGATCCCTATTGCAAAAAATAGTGCTGGCAATATTTCAGACAGCGCTAATTATAAACCTATATCGTTGGCTACCATAATCGCAAAAGTGTTGGACAGTCTGTTAGATAGAAATATTAGCGAGGTAATGAAATTAAACGACTTGCAGTTTGGTTTTCAATCTGGACTCTCTACATAAACCGAATATTTACTCTAAACAAGACTGTCCAATACTACACTAACAGAAAAACTCCGGTGTACGCTTGCTTCCTCGATCTTACTAAAGCTTTTGATCGAGTTTCATATGATATGCTTTGGAATAAGATGGAGGAGGCGGGAGTGCAACCGGGGTTGCTTTGTCTTATGCGCTTTTGGTATGCGAACCAGTTAAACCATGTCAAATGGGGCAAGGAGCTCTCTGACTCGTATAGTGTAGTATTAAAAAGTAAGACAATGAATAGATGGTTAATACGACTCGACTTGTTTATTTTAGTTATTTTCATTACATTTTGTCTTACGGTATTTTATTATGGGACAGTGCTGCCGAAATTAATTCTATATTTATTTTACAAAAAAGAGCTATACGGGCTATTTGTAACTTAAAAGGTAGAGACTCCCTAATAAAAGTTTTTAAAGAAATCGGTATTCTTACGGTCGCTTCTCAATATATTTTTAATAACTTACTATATATACGCCAAAATTTAAATGACTATAAAAAAAACAGGGACGGACATACTATCAATACAAGAAATAAAAATAGGCTCGTAACGCCTAAATTTCGACTTCAAAAAGTTAAGAAATCCTTCATGGGCTTGAGTATACGCATATATAATAAGGTTCCACAAGATATCTTAGATCTTCCTTTTCTTGGTTTTAAATCTAAAATTAAAGGTATATTATTAAATAAATCTTACTATAACGATTTGTTGATCGTTTGTTGATCGAAATGTGTGGAACTTGGGTCATTGACTCTTTTGCAGGGTTGATGTTATAATGTGTAAGTCAAACATTATTAAATTTCATTTAAAAAGAACAACTGCTGAGTTTCTGGCCAGCTCTTCTCAGCAGAACAGCATTCCGAGCTGGTGGTAGCTTATTCACAGATTGACTATACTGACCAATTTAATGTAATTGACGATTCAAAAGTGCGTGTAAATGCCTACTTGAATTAAGCTATTTTGAATTTGAATTTAATGTGTAAATGACAATCGAAATGCTAACAATATTTATTTTATTATTCGGGTTCGAATCCCTGCCCGTATCGGTTTATTTTTCATTCTATATTTATATAAATTTAAACACCCAAGTCTTTAGAGGATGAACAATAAGAAATAGTAACGCCTTTAAACGTTATAGGTTCTAAATATCGCCAATCAACTCTTGATATCATTCCGCTACTGCCATTTATCATAACTTAGTACTTAGCAGGATTTATTTTTAAACCAAATTGTCCAATTAGAAATAGAAATTAGGTCATTGTTAATGGCGGTTACCGAAAAACAACGATTTTCAAGCCGGGAGTGTCGATAAATTTGGATATCATCTGCATACATGTGATAGGGAGAAGAGATACTTTGAGTGATAGAGTTAATAAAAATAGCAAATAGTAATAGAGGAGACAGCTCGCTACCCTGGAATGTATATGGAATTGAAAGCATTGCTGAAATCCAGCAGTGCCAGAATTGTGAGCTGTTTATTGTCCATTGCCAATCGAATGTCATCCGCCACTTAAACAAGTGCTGTAACCGTACTATGACCAGGATAAAAACCGGACTGGAAGGGACTTAGGAGGAGATGTTTATTGAGGAACATGCTTAGCTGTTTGTGAATTAACTTCTCGAGAGTTTTAGAAAGAAACGGTAAAATGGAAATAGGACGGAAATCATTTATATTTAAGGGTTTCCCCTTTTTAGAGGAATGATTTGGGCTTGTTTCCATGACTCGGGAAATGTACCGGTTCTAATGGAATAGTTTAGGATATAAGTTGATATCGGAATAATTATATCAAAGATAGGAATGGTCATGTTTCGGCTAACGCAGTCAGCGCCAACACCATTCGAGCTTATTGATAATACGCTCTCCTTAACATCACATTCGGTGAATGAACAAAAAGTAAATGGCAAGAACTCAGGAGTCGGAAAAGATGAAAGGGTATTTAAAGCACGTTCTTTATTAACGCTATTAATTACTTGAGAAGAAGAAAAATGTTTATTAAGGAGCTCAATATCGATATCAATAGAAGGTGTGTTTAATGAGGTTGATTCAAGTTAAGAAATATCCAAGTTTTACCTGTATCGCCGTGTTCGATAGAATTTTGAATATGGCGTCGTTGTGCGTCCTCCATTCACAATGTATTACAGCGATTTCGAGTTTTTATGTAATTTATTCTATTGACCTCATTACTGTCTAATTTTAATTTGTATTTGTATAATGACAGGCAGAAAGGAGGGAAGAGCATTTCACAATGTATTTTGAGCATCCGGTTGTGTCACGAGATATAGCTATAGTTACTTTATGTTGCTCTTCAGTGAGAGGATAAAACTACTTCTTTCGACCCAACTCAGATACGAGCTCTAGACAAATGACTACGACTAGATTCTACCACTTTAAACTGCGACCAAGTACCATTATTTAAATTTTTTACTTACATGTCCCTATGCTAAACATAAAGTTTCTTTTATTATTAAACAATACGTTTATAAGTGAACTTATTATATATTACGACTAATGTGTCTTTTAGAAATTAATTACACTGCAGCTAAATAAAACTACCACGTTCTGAATATAAGCGGTAAAGCCGATAGGAAATAAGAGTTATATCTTATGAAACTGTGTTTGGCGCTAGCGTCTAACAATTACGCCACCCCGAATGGAACTCTTTGACAGAATTGGAGGGTGGCGCGGCGCGGGCCTCAGTAGACGTCGCGACGCCGTGGCGGATAGTCGTATCCGCCATAGCTCCGTGATAGTGATGGTGAACGATCGAGTGGGTGCTGTTCTGTGGATTTAGTGCACGTGTAATAAGCTATATAAACAAATATAAAACAGAGTCGGATTCACAAGATATATTGATTGTTTCTGAATATGTGTTTTTTTTAAAGAAGAGTGTATCGAAATTTAGTAAGTAATTTTTGTCTTATGTTTATTTGTTAAAGCTTTGTATAGTTAGAGTAGAATGCAGTTATTTTAAATAATAATTTTGAACTATTTATAGCACGGTAGGTGTTAATATATGCAAAAATATAACTGAAATGTATATCAAATATATCTTCTTATAATAATCAATAATCACTATTGTATTATAATAAAGTCTCGGAATCCAGGGGCTTTCCACCATTTATAGAAAGATATTTAGGTTTGGATCCAGTTTATATGAGAATGCTAAACACGTACCCTTTAACGGTATAACCATTATAATGTAACTGGAATTTTGTAAATTTAATGTAGTATAAAGGTTAACTGATCTCAAGGTATATAAGGCAATCGAACGTAATTTTATATGATATATTATATAATATTTTTTAAGTACCATTAAATATGTGTATATATATATATATATACAATATTTAAGGGTACTTGAAAATTAACTATTTTAATAATTCAAAATTAATGAGTACTCTTAAAATGTTTCATTTCAAGGTTTTTAATATACATAAAACTATAGGTATTTCTATATACTGTTTATAAATAAGTAAATTGATTAATTTTAGAAACTTGCAACGGTCTTATCAACATTCTAATAAAATGACACATGTATCATTTACGAAATGATTTTGAAATAGTAATATTTCCAAACCCGTAAGTACTTTAATTTGTTGAATAACTTGTTATATTGATAATGCGACTATTGAATCCAACACCTTGCACAAGACTTAAAGCTCCCACCGCTGAAGACGGTGAAAACTTCTGTTATGAGAAAAGTATTCTCTATAATATAGTGTTTTACCGCCTGAAAGTTACTTAATATACCAAACGAATGTTTAAAAAATCAAAATATGTTGCGATGATGAAAATGAGGTATAAACTATTGGCCTATCTCTCTACATTTTTAGTCGCTCTATATTTTTAAAGTTTCTAAAAATACGCCAAATTAAAAGAGCATAAAAGGTGGTTTTTGGTATATAGTGAGGTACATACTTTCATGTTAAATAAATAAATAATAGAAAATATCAGATCATCGCAATAAACTATAATAACAAGTTAATACTTGTATAAAATGCAAGTTACAATAGAATGACCCTAGAAGAAAAATCGAATATAAGTTAACTGTTATGCAGTGATCTTTAATAACGGTATTAGTTAGTCAGCAGCCGGTCTCATTAATTGAGATTTAAGCAAACACTAAATATAATCTTTTTAAATGCAAAAACTCCTGTTTTGTTATTTCTACTTCATTTACATTTTATTACTATTTATTTGCTGATACGGTAGAACGTGGGAACGTTATATTTTGTACGGTAGTCTGTGCTAATCATCTTTGATCTTTACATATAATTAAACATATAGTATAAGTGTAATAGTCAGTAAGTTTACGAGTGTTTTCAGTTTCAGATTTTTTCGAGCATAGGATATAAAACTCTTAACGCCGGTAAAATAGGTATTTATTTTTCACGGAAGTCCACATAAAAACTATATATATTTTGGTTTTATTAACAATAGAAAACAAAATACATTACGTATTTTAATGAATCTTATTATTTGAGGTAACACTTACGGAATATTCTCTCATTTATTATGTAAAAACTAAAATGTAAAAATGTGTAAAACAATTTGGAAATCATTCAGACTTCTTAGCTGGCTAGTTCAGAATAATGGTATTGAATTTAGAAAATAGTAAATTATATGTCGTTTCTTTGATTATTAATTAACATTTTGATTTTAATTTCACTGTTTTTTTAAATATTTTCTTATGATACTAAAACAGATAACTTTAATTAATAATAATACAATATGTAATACTATTCCAACGATTGTTTTGTCCAAAAACAAAGGACACGATGAAATGAAATCTATATCCAGGTCAAGCGAAGGTCTACCGAAACCTGTCTTTACGAACGAATGTATTAGTTATTAATTAATTTTATTTAGAACATTATTAAGGTTACTATTAATTACCTCAAACATGTATCTTACTGAGTTTTAATAGTACTTACAGTGTTGGAGTAAATTTTTTTTTTGTTTCATAAATGGTATTTTAAATATTTTTATACCGAAAAGAAAATATTAATAATAGTTGTGCTTGAAATAATTTGCATGTGGCCGTCATGCATGAAAGAGTAATTATCTTTTAGCTCTGGATAATGCATTAAAGCCATCATAAAAGCTGTGTTAGTTGTGAAGATATATGATACAAGAATATTTAAGAATTTGAACATTTACTCAGTATTATATATAAGTAAGATAATATTTTTTTAAGATAAAACCTCCTCAGCTAATTTCTGAACGGTAACGGTCGGTTGAAGAAACAAATAAACCTTGGCGAGACGTTGCTACAGTAAAAAGTATCCTCGTATAATGAGCGAGCCTAAGGTTTAGTTTGCGAAAATCAGTCCAACAGTTTTTTTTCAACTAAAATTGATAGATTTTTTGATGTGATCAATATGTACAATGAAACAGTTAGGTATTTATGGTTCTGTATTACATATTTGCATAATATATTTGTAAAAACTATTGTTTTTTAATGTTTTATTATTATTTTTATAATATTATTCGAAATTGTTTTCAGAAAATGTAGTCAACTTCATTATAATTTACTAACAATTTCGAAAGAAAACGCGTTGTTGTGCCAAATAGAGAAACCGGATTGGGTTGCCACATAAACAGATTACAAGTATTGACCCGTTTCACTATAAATCGTTCAATAATTGTCTTGCTAATTTTCAACATGATGAAGTCAAAGCTAAAAAACACAAAGTCTTTTTGTGACAACATTTGATTTCAAGGTTTGTCAGGGAGATGCCAGATGATCTGTAGTCCAAGCCGCGTTCTTATTTCTATTAAAAATGTTTGCATCCTCTCTAATAATGCTTCTCTTATCATAATTTTAAAATAATTTAGAATATTAAGATAAGCTACAACATTTATTATGTAGAATAAAAAAGTACTTGTCATCCTTAGCATTATTAAAGTAATAATAAAATAATAAAATTTAATAAAAGGGTAAGATATTTTTACATTAATTGCTACAAAGCCACATATCATATTAAAAGCTAGTTTAATATAAGTAGAACGCCATCGGTCACTCTGTCGAAGCCACAAGGATCCATACATCACTGTTGGTATCCTTCTATGTACCAACTTCAGTTTTCATATTTCCAATATTGCGCTCAGATTTTAAACCTAAATTGCTTCGTAAATAAATAAATTGAGGATAAAATCGAAACCAAATTCATTACACAATTTCTTTAACCCATCCGTGTTCAATTAAACAATATAATATTAGGAGATATTATATTAGTATTATATAATACTAATCTTAACACAAATGTAGGTACTTCAATAATATATTATTTTTATTTATGACATTTTTTTAATATTTAAAAATAAGAAATACAACAGCGCAATTAGCAGGTTTGCCAATAGTGAAATGAAATAATATTAATTAAATATATACTTACCTGGAGTTTAAACGTCCATTAACTATTTGACATTTCACTGGTAATCATTAATTAAAATATAAAGTATATCATTAGCCAGTAGTTATGGATCTTGTATGTTTTTAACGAATATTGTCAAGTTACTGGAAAGCAAACAGTTTTAAAGACATAAGCTTTCAGCGTTTTTCTCTTGGACTTTATATATAACATATTATATTATTTATTGCACCTATAATAAAATATTTTGTTTTTTTTATCCCCTAGATAAGCTTTTTAAACTCTTATATATTAATTTTCAATTATAATTATAATTAATTAATAGCCCTTAAAAAAAGTTAAAACATTAAATAATTCTAACAGCCGTCTTCTTTATGGCCACACCACGATCTCTCCATATCATAATAATCGTGTACGTTAAGTAACGTTAAGTATGGTAAAGTGTTTTCAGCTAAACGTAGAATACAAAACTTAACTTAATTAGAAAATTTAACGCTTTCACCAAGGTCGTGTTGGACTTAACGTGTTTTTAAAGCACTTTTAAGATTGACTTTTAACTAAGTTAACTTAGTTATATAAAATATTATAGACTTCATACTGTCTGATAGAATAACGATTTTGTTATTTCACATTCACCAAATAATATTAAGAGCGATCTATCTTTCTTCCGTTTACTATATTATATTAGAATTTGTTCATAAAGATAAAGTGGATACAGTTTCATTCACTCATGGTTTATTCTCTTATAACCTGACTATTAATTCTATCCAAAGCCCACCAAGACCGGACATTAATAAATGATGCCCTCACAAATGCATACTCAAGGCGCTTCACCAAAGTGTTCAGATCTGATAGCGCTGGGTCAAGAGCTTCAATAAACACATAATGAAGATGGCCATGTAAAGAAAACTAACGACCGAATTTATAGACCTTATAAGCTCAGTGACAGAGTAGATATTTGTGTGGCAGGTTAATTTTATGTTGCAATATTGTATCGCTTTTGGGCGGCAAATCTTCATGTACGTGATCTGAATGATATATAGCTGGAGGCTATTTGCTGAACAATCAAAATAAATTACATTTTTTTTGCTAGTTTGGCGTTTTTCGAAATCGTTAATTTATCTTGTATATATTTTAATTAAAGAAGATCTATAAGTAGACACAGGTATAGTAAGTAAATGCGTTACACATAAAAGTTTTTAAAACAATACAAAAAAAATGTTGTCGGTTTAAATACGAAACATAGTAATTAGAACGTATTTATTCGATAACATTTATTTTTTTAAAGACATTTTCTTCACTCCGGTGTCGCAAGGGGATTCATAAACATATAAATAACGCATACAAGTACACCTAGACTCGAAACAACCATCTATCTGTATGTAAATCACACAAGAATTGTCCCGGGTGGAAATCGAACCCACATCCTTGGGTTCAGCAGTCAGGGTTACTTAACACTACATAAAGGATATACATATGGATTTTGGGCATAAAATATGGACTTAGGATATTGAAGCTGTCATTGTCATTTCACAAATATTTACCCTAAGACTAGCGATAATAGATTATTAAAACATATAATCGATTGCGATTCTTAAATGAGAGTTGATATAAATCTTATGTCTAAGCCATTAGATTATAATAACGAGATATTCAGGTTCAAAACAGCTAATTAGAAACAAAATTAAATCCTTTAACGATTGAAGTGGTAACTTCTCTTTTATGTACATACTTCAAATGAATGTTTACTCTAAGGTAGGTTATGAATTTATGAAAGCTCTGGATTGTGTCATAAAAATATTATTTCTATTAAGAATTTCAATTTTGTAATATATTGTATGTCGGTAATCGCAAGCTATTAATCACAATATTCAATTATAGTAAACCGTTAATAAAGGTAATGATATTCTTCAGTACACCGTTACAAGTCTACACGAACAATCAGATTTAATGAACACTTTGCATGTCATTGTTGGTGGTTGTACGGCGCCAAGTTAGTGGATCATTGGAACATTCATTTATTCTCTTAAACTAACACAATATTTTATGTAAGTGTACAGTACAATCCAAAACATATATTTGTACATAATGGTCAAGCTTCTTATCACGATATCAGCACACAAAAGTCTGAAGCACACTTTTAGGGCGGTGAAGTTACTGAAAAGTTAATGAGTGACTATCATCTCAGTTTGTTTATTTTAATATACAGGGTTATTTGTAATTAGTTGAGCACCTTTTGCAGGCAGCCCCTCTACATCAATCCTAACAACATTTGTTCTACGACTTTTTAAAATTAGTAGTTTTAAAAATTTAGTTTACAATAGTCGAAACACATATTGTCTAACTGTTTAAGAATCTAATGAAAAAACAAAATCTCCAATAGAAGTTGTCCACAAGTTGAATGTCTCAATATTTTTATTTGGTTTATGAAATAAGGGCACTGTAACGAAACCAAATAAATATTATTTTTACAAAACAATAACTTCTCTTTAACTTACTTTATACATATCATATTATCTCGTTTGTTAATATTTATATCATGACAATAAAACAATAAGTTACTTACGAATTTCTTTAAGATGGCGCGTAACAGAAAAACGTCATAATTTTCATTAATATTAATTAATTAAAACGTAAGAAGTGAATCGACTGTTTCTGACGTATAATATTCTCATAGAAGAAACACATAGGTAAATACCATAAAAACAGACAAATGTACACAATCCACTTTAAAAATAATAACTTTAGGCTTCTTAACATGTTGGATCGTCACTATATCACAAATAAAATTATTCTTCATCATGGTTTCTGCTGTTTCGAGTTGCTGTTCGTTCTAGGTATAGCAAAACAGACCTTGTAAAGATCAGGACCCCAATGCTCCATTTCTCAGCCAAAACTCGTATTTCTTTTCATTCTTACTTCTTCTATTTCAGACAATCAATGTATTTTAAAAATATTATAAATTACATTTCATAATTTCTTCTTCATGTTATAATCTTGAATTTATTTATTAGTTTTAATAGCAAGTCCATAAAATCGTATTGTCCAGTATGTAATTACAATTCATTATTTAATTATAAAACTCTAATCCGATAATTTTATTTTTGATTAATGTAAATTGTGTTTTGTAATCCACATACTTGTCATTTTGATTATTTAGTATTTCCATAGCAACATGGTGTAAAAGAGATGAAGCTATACGAAAAAAGCTGGCGCGCGCATTTAACAGTTTCTGACTTTCGCTAGCCTGCCGCGACCTATACTTTAGACTGCTTACAAAATACAGAGTAATAAATAATCGAGGGAGCAAAAATTTTTTTTGTTCGTTTATTCTGAGTTATTTATCAAGATTTTTTAAAAGTCGTAGAACAAATGTTGTTGGGATTGATGTAGAGAAGCTGCCTGCAAAAGGTGCTCAACTAATTAAAAATAACCCTGTATAAATATTAGGCATAATCTAGTAATTAAATATTTATTAGAATCTCGTTAAGTAGCTAAATCACAATAACATGCTATAAGGCTATGGCGGTGTTATAAGTTGTAAATTTCACATAACATTGATTAATGAGACATCGTGTTGGCGAAACTCGGGAATCGCTGAGGGCTATTTTTAGTTTTTCCTCATTTTCTTATATTCCTCCTAACTTTCGTCCCGAGGTATCGAGAGCTGAACGAGTTTTTCTATAAATTTCACCTATTCTCCTATTTATTTAGTTTAACAACTATCCGATTCTTTTTAATTATTAAAATTGATAACATCATTAATTCTGTAAGCGTTTAACTTAAAATATTTTATATAAGAAAGAACATTACATAATTACTCTATTACTAATAAAATGCTTTATATATAACAGTAATATAAATTATAAATATATAAGTAAGTGTCGTTTGTATTTGTCTCTTACCTGATGATTGTAGTATTTGAGTAATTCCGTTATCTTTCCTTTGAAGAAGCTTTGGTCCTTTATTAGGGGCAGGAGTTACGACATACGGTTATTAGGATTTGGATCCCGTATTAAATATGGGAATATGCAAGGACCTTACATTATTTCTATATAGGTTAGTGAATAAATCTAGAAGGTATAGTATTGATATAAAATAATTTAATACTATAAGTATTTAGGAGTTGTATTTGTAAACAAATGTAATACTACACTTCCTCACATTTTCAATTACATATACATAAACATATTATGTTTCTGTTAAAAAATATCTGATTTAAAAACCATAGCTGGTCTAAACTGGAGGCAAGTAGGTCAAGACAGAGCCAGATGAGTATCACTGGACTCCTCCAGTCGGGCCTAGGCCTCCGCCCTCACCCATTCTTGAGTTCCGATAGATTAAATAAATGACCAGATTACATGAACAATTTATTTTAATATCATACTAAGTTATAGATCAATATTTTTACTCATGTATGCATAGCTTATAAGAAATTAACAGGAAATTATAGTATTATTATTATTTTCAGATATAATTTAACTTATTGAAGTCGTTGCGTCGGGGGACCGTTTTACATACGTTGATGATGTTGTCTATTTTACGAAGTTTTCGGAGTTAGTGAACTACTGTACACCTTTTTGTTTCTTTATTTGCTTTACTTGCATTTAGATATCTTCCTTTATCGGTGCCCCCACACAACGACTTCAATAAGTACATAATAATATTAATTTCATCATTTTTAGAGGTATTTTGTTTCGGGGTTTTATTTAATTTTATATATTTTTTGTTATTGGTGTTTTTTAAAATGGTGTAACTAGTTTCTGAAATCCTACCACAGATAGACACACAGGTAAACAGATGCACACGTCAAACTTATAACACCTCTCTTTTTGGGTCGGGGGTTAAAAAGGAATTTTTATTTGTTATAACTCTTAGGTTCGATTCCTGCAACTACACACTTTTTTAAGCAAAGGTTATAATGCAGATTCTTGATAGAGATTCTTGATAGAGATTCTTGATAGAATTCAGATACAGAAAATCTTGTAAAATAAAAGGACATTGAACTTAGCCAACAACTTACTGCGGCAGAATGTCTATTACAACATGTCTCTTAAAATATGCAGGATTGATCTTCAAAGATCATCCAAGAATTCATCATATCATTACTTCATCTTATAGCTCAATATGGAACCCGTTATTGAAAGACATCTTATTATAATATTAAATAACATATTTTATGTAAAATGGTTCTCTAATCATAATTTAGTTATTTTAAAAATATTTTGCAAAATCACCTGTAAGTAATGAAAAGTGTTAAAATAGTGTAGTCTTAGAAATTGTCTATAAAAATTACTACAGGGATAGTATCTCTGAGATAGCTGGTTCAGTTTCTGACTTGTTCATAAATATTTCACTCTATTTTATAACAAAAATAACATTGCTAAAAGGACAACAAACCACTTAAAGCATTTTATAATATCGTATAATTATAATAATTAACTACAGTTATAAAGTAATTTACACTTTGTGTTTAAATTTCTTGATGGAACTTCATAACTAAATGTTTTTAAAAATGAAAAATATATGCTTTTACTAAGTTCCACTATTTAACGATTTTATATTTATGCTATGCGACCGGTTTCGAACATCATCGTCAGGCATATGCCAAACATATATTTTTCATTTTTAAAAACATACAGTTATAAAGATTAATAACTGATTATTTGACTGATTAACAAGTTTCTTCCTCTTAGTTATTGTACTTACAAACGAGATCAATAATATTATTCACAACTCGCTCTTAAATGAAAAACGTGTTCATGGTACTGCTTACTTTACTGCCGCTGTATGATTGTTTTTACGATCTATACTGAAAATTGGACGCTGTGAAATGAGAGAAGGGTGAAATTTTCGTGATATAGGTACATAGTTTTAATCAATTTCTTTCGTCAGTCAATTTCTTTTTCCAATTATTGATAGATGGAAACTTATTCATTCATTTTTTTTGTTCTTGTTTAGTCGCTTGTTTAGTTTTCTAGAAGGATCAATTGGATGTAGTTCATATTTATATTTAAATTAACAGTTAATCTGTTATTGATACAAACCTTAGGATAAATGTATTGCTTTTTTTTTATCTTAACAGTAATAATTACAATACTCGCATCCCTAAAGGTTGGTAAAATAATTTTAAATGAAGTGCACTAAAATAAAAAGGAAGTAATTAGTGAAAAGTTAAGGCTTTGCGTGTTTCTGGTTTACCTTAGTAATAATATTTTTTTCACGATCATTACGTAAAGGACAATATAATTAAGTGACGCCATGTCATGTATTTATGTCTTTATTATGGTGGTGTTTGATTAATTAACAACTTGTGAATTAGTGTTTTACAAATTTTTATTTAATAACTTATGATTACACAAAGTTTTATTAAACACATTACACATCACAGTGATAAAACTTTATCTAACAAGATATAAATTTCATATGCCGAAATCTCTTCTTTAATATTATTTAATTGTAATATCGTCATTCTGTTTTTAAAACGTCACATAATATTTTAGATTCTCTTTTACGAAATAAAAAACCTAGTGTGATCGAGTTAACATCTTTTAATATGCTTCGATATATATATATATATATATATATATATATATATATATATATATATATATATATATATATATATATATATATATATACTGTTGCCCGCGACTTTGACCGCGCAATCCTAAGTAAAAAACACAATAATAAGTAAACTACCATTAAATAAAGGACATTGTCCACTTTGTATGAGCGTAACAATAATCATAATTATGCGATAGACCTAACAGATTATAGTAATTATAACCAGAATATACAAATTATTTTGTACCCAAGTGGATATGTAATATAATATATGATTAAACGAACTTCAGAGTGAAGTTCGATCATCATTATATGAGTCGCTTCATTTGAAGATATAATTTACCATGTAGTCCCCTTCCCCGCGCCAGCAACTACCGCACGTCTTTATAGTTTTTTTTTTCATACCCTCCATAGTCTATACCGTATTTGTCATAGTTCATCATTATTTTTAGAGACGATTATTAATGTTGTAGAACTAGTTGGGTTTTGGGAGGGAAGGGAATTTATATCTTCGAATGAAGTGACTCATATAATATTGATCGAACTTCACTCTGGAGTTCGTTTAATCATATATTATATTTCATCGCTTCATTTTTCAGATATAATTTACCATGTAAATGTTCAGAGACATAGTTTTACAACATGTGGAATAAAAAAAGAGAAGAAAAAATCATAAATCATAAAAAACTTTAATTAAGATAATATTATTATCCTTATATTTATTTTTAACTCGTACTAAATAATCAACAATTACAAACATACTCATTGTGCAAATTCACCTTTATTGACAATATTGAGTTTATAAAATTTTGCGAACGTTTGAGAACTATTAGACCATGTATGGGCAACCTTTGACAAGTTGTGGGCCAAACTTTAGGTAATACATTCGCGGGCCGCGTTTAAAAGTAGTTCATTTTAAAGTAGTGTTGTCAAGTAGTGTTCATAATTTTTTGCACTATTGCAAATATCTATATATCAGACATGAAATAATACGACAATATTATTGTATCAATTTATTAAAATAACAAAATGAAATGAAAAAAATTGGTACAACATTATAATTAAATCGTTAAATTTGGAATTGTTACAAACTACGAAAATTAAATAGCAACACCGAAATCAATGAGACTCTTGAGCTTGAATTTGGGAAACTAATCCATCGATGTTTGGATTAATTCCACTGATACAAAGACGTAAAGAATTTTGCAAATTCTCGTCAGTCAGCCTTGTACGATGTTTTGATTTATTAACTTTCACCATTGAAAAGAACTGTTCGCATTTATAAGTACTGCCAAACGCACAAACCAATCTTCTTGCGAATTTTCTGGGTTGCGGAAAATGGTCTTCTTCAAGGTATTTTTTGTAGAAATCGCACAACTCCACGTCTTCAAATTTAGATTTTAGGAGCGTGTTTTCTTGAATCTCGATCAACTCCATTTGCAAGTGTATTGGAGCATTTTGTACATTACTTTTTGTTGGAGTAGCAAATAAATTGAAACAGTCATCCATGTTTTTGAAATCGCTAAATCTATTCGAAAATTGAGTACCTTGAGAACAGTACCTTGAGTTCTTCAGCATATTGAGCATGAGCAATATTCTCATACGCAGAGATCGTGGGGAAATGGTAACTGTTACCAGACAGCATCTGTGCCTCCCACAAGCGGATTTTATTCTGAAACGCTTTCAAATGGCTGTACAAATCATTAACTAACTGTCCTTGTTTTTGAAGTTTCAAATTTAAATCATTCAAATAGCCAGTAAGGTCGACCAGAAATGCTAAGTCACATATCCATTTTGGATCACTCAATTCAGATAGTGGTTTATCTTTTATTTGCATAAAGTCTTTTGTCTCATTTATAAGCTCGTAAAACCGTTTCAGCATTTTCCCTTTGCTTAGCCATCTGACTTCACTAATATGGTACGTCGTCATATTCGGCTGATATTTCATCCAAAAACGCCTTCAACTGACGATTATTAAGCCCTCGGGATCGAATAAAATTGATGGTTTTTACTACCACATTCATAACATTCTGGAGTTGAATGGACTTAGAACACAAGTTCTGTTGGTGGATAATGTAATGAAGGACTATCAAATCATCTTTTTGCACATTTAGTTCAGTTGCTTTTTCATTCAAAATTCCGATGAAACCTTTACGTAAGCCGACCATAGAAGGTGCACCTGTGCATACTCCAACTAATTTTGACCATGGCAAGCCAAAACTTGTGAATACCTTTTGAACTTCATTAAAAATGTTCTCTCCTGTAGTGGTACCTTTTAGCGGCTGTAAAGCAAGCAATTCCTCAGTAACAGTGAACTCTTTATCAGCACCTCGAATAAATATAGTGAGTTGAGCTGTGTCCGACAAATCGGTGCTCTCGTCTAATGCTATGGCAAATTATTCAAAACCAGCCATACGGTCAGTCAATGTTGTTTTGATATCATTAGCCATCATTTCTATACGTCGGACAACAGTTCGTCTTGACAAACTAATTTTTTCAAATTCATTTTTCTTTTCAGGACCCAAAACACTGCAAACTTCTAACATACATTCCTTGATAAATTCTCCTTCGGCAAATGTTTTTAATGACTTTGCCAATTTTGAACTAACTATAAAACTAGCTTTCACAACATTATCAAGTTGTGTTCTTTGTTTGACAAACATTTGCTGCTGCTTTCCCAAATTTGCAGTAATCTTCTGTATTTTGTCTTTTCTTATTTGTCCTGTCAGTGAGTGCAGCGTAGGATGCTTAGTTGAGAAATGCCTCTTTATATTGAATTCTTTCATCACTGAAATGGATTCATTACACAGCAAACAAATAGGCTTACCAAGATAAAAAAGATTTCTCCAGTCCATTTTTCTTGAAATTGGCGACCCTCTGCATCTACTTTTCGTTTCTTTCCACCAGACATTATTTTCGTATACAAAATATAATTAGTAGGCACTCAAGATGCACACAAAGTCACAAAGCAAATTGACGGCACTAGCAGTTCGCTAGGATATCGCTTGTCGAAGTTATCACCTCGGTAGCTCAAATAGAACTGAACTTAAGTTCGGGCCATCCACTCGCTTATACAGGCAAAATGAAGGAATGATCTAGAATCGTCTAGTGTAGAACAGTTGAGAAGAAATAATCTTTTGTTGCGTCGCCAGTGGACGGCAAACATCAAAGGCTTTTATGTTTGCCGCCTCACTCTTTGATGATCGCCGCCACTCGGCTTGCTCGCTCACTTGATTCCGTGAGTATGAGTAAGTAGTGTAATATTTTTTTTTTTTAATTAGGTTTTACAAAATGTCTTGCGGGCCGGATCAAATCATACAGCGGGCCGGTTCTTGCCCACATATGTATTAGACCAACCAGCGGCTCTACGTATTGTATCTACTTTAACACCCGCAGCACTGGTTGTGGACGTTGAAGCGTGCCGCGTACTGTGAGCTGTGTATACTGAATACTGATGTATTGACACCACTCTTTGATAAAACTGTCTTAATCCAGCGGCTTATAGTTGTGCAGTAACTGCCTTATGGGGTTTTTTAATGGTTAATATCAGTTTTGTTTCAGATTCAGTTCTTAATTTTTTTTGTAATAGTAATGTATTCTGAAAGAGTAGTAGCAGGGCAAATAGATTTGTTTACCAAAAAGTATGGAAGATAAAGAACTGGCTGTTCTCTTCCTGGAGTTGTAGTTTTAATTAAATCAGAAATTATGATTCTTATTCCATTAGAAGAAAAAAGAATATTATTAAACCTTAATAAAGAAAGCGTTTGAACTCTATGAGCTGTGCTGTACTAGCTCTTTAGTAAAGTTACTAATTTCATGGTTAATTTGAAAAAAAACAATATATGTATTTGGGTACCACGCACTGATGTAATTTAAAACTGACTGCGGGTCCCATGTGTAGTTGTACTTGGGCTTCAAAGGTTTTAACTGAAAGATTCCTTTTAGCAAACGTTTGACGCATTCATCAGATCCTATATTATTCCCTAGCAGAAGAGATAGGGCAGATCTATGAGAATTTAGAGATCCATAAGAAGCATCCTTATTGAGTTCGGTTAAGAACGAAATCACATTTGCTACTGTACTTTCAAATTTGTTTAAATTTTTATATGCACAATATTGCCACCATAGTTTGTAAAAAACGCCATACTGTTTTTTAGTATTATCAGAAAGTGATGCGAGCATAAGATTTACTGACTCTGATGGGATATTCTAATAAACGCTTCCCGGAGAGTATCGCTGCAGCCAGTGTAAGGTTGCGTAGCGGGTGATTGAATTTCCTGAAAGGATTTTGAATAAGATCTTTATTGGGATCTATATGTATTATTTCGGAAGATAATAAATCTTTTATTAGCGGAAACCATGGTTGAGAAGGCCACCATGGAAACACAAGTATGCCACACGCTCCATCGTTTCTTATTCTGTGTATACATTTTAATATTAATGGAACGGGAGGAAATGCATAAAAGAAATAAGATTTCTAGTTTATTGTAAAAGCATCTACAAAAGATGCATCCGGATCAGGAAACCATGAAGCGAATTTTTTATATTTGGCATTGGTGCGAGAAGCGAACAAATCAATTACAGGTTGACCTAATTTAATTGCAATTCTGTTAAATGTTTTATTAGTCAAATTCCATTCAATATCAGGATTGACCCTTCTTGATTCTATATCAGCTTCTATGTTATCTTTAGAATTAATATATGACGCAAAAATCGAAATGTTTCGCTCCTCACACCATTGCCAAATTTGTTTAGCAAGATCATTTAGATGAGGAATATTGTATTCCACCCATTCTATTAACATAGCTTAAAGCAGTATTATTATCTATACGTAACAATATTGCACAGGTCTTTAATAGTTTAGCAAACGTTTTTAAAGCTTAAAATACAGCAAGTAATTCCAGATAATTGATATGGAAGTTTTTTTCATAATAGCTCCAATATCTATAAGTACGACCTTGACTGCAATAAGCGCCCCAGCCCGTCTTGGATGCGTCTGAGAACAAATCCAAACTAAAGTCTTGGATTTAGGCAAAATTAGAACTAGTAGGTATATTTTGGTTCCACCAAGTTAAATCGTCAACGATACGTTCTGATAGTACAATTTTGGAGTCATAGTTAAGACCCTGTATCAATAATAAGTATTTAACTCTTTCTAAAGCTTTAGTGTATAACCATCCATATGGTATTGATAGCGAGACAAGCAGCAGTCAACGTACCAATGAGATGAGCAAACTCTCTAAAGGAGCAAGGCGGTATATTAAGAAACTTTGAAGTTAACTGTGCAATATAGTTCCGTTTTTCCGTAGGTAATGATATCGACATACTTTGTGTATCAAAAATAAAACCTAAATATTTACATTTTTGCTTTGGTATTAATGAACTCTTTTTATAATTAATGACAAAGCCTAAGCAAGATAAACATTTTAATGTTTCATTTACGTTGTTAAGGTAATCTAGATAGGTTTTTCCAATACACAATATATCGTCGAGATATATGACCGACTTATAACCTTGGGTGCGTAGATGAGTCATCACTTCTTTCATTATTTTAGTAAACACTCTTGGTGCAATGGAAAGACTATAAGGCATAGCATTAAATTCAAATAATATTGGATTGCCTAATTTGTCTTCAAGCTGAAAGCGTAAAAAATTGCGGAAGGCTGAATTGACTGAAATTAAAAAATAAGCCTCCTTTAAGTCTATAGTGGCCATATAATTGTTATGTGATATTAATTTAGATACTTATTGAAAGCTTTAGGATTCAAAATGAATCTTTTATTGCCATTTGATTTAGGTGCTAGAAATATTCTAGATATAAATTGGTTACCTATTGTATTGCAAACGTTAATGGCGCCTTATCTTAATAATTGCTTAATGGCTATAGATATCTCTAACTTCTCTTGTACAGACCAAGTTGAAATAGGAACACACACAGACAGATTGATCTATCTTTTCCGTAAGTGGAATATCTATACCATCACTAATCCATTCTAAAACTGTTAGATTAGATGTAATTTTGCGCCAACAATTATAAAAATATCGTACCCTGCCTGCACGTCTTAACGCCGCCGCGTTGGAGCTCAAGCTTTGCAGCTCGTTGCCGGCTGGGCAGCAGCTGGAGGTGCTCGGCTGGTGGTGTTCGTTCGTTTGTAACCTCCTCGCCCTCCCCTGTTCGATTGGAAGCGAGAAGGTCCTACCCAGTTTGCCTGGTTGGATTATGAATTAGTTGGAGGGCCGCTGAAAGAAGGCTTCGAAGTCGGTAATGTTTTCTTAAGCTGTTGGCCTTGTTTTGTTATAACTTTGGACGCGTTAATCTTTTCGGATACATTATTGCCGAATAGCATGGTGTCACGTTCCGAATTTTCTATCATATGAAGGAACGATTTGTCTAAACAGGAGGTTATAAACTTTATTCTCGTCAATGTATTTTGATGGTGTAGATCTGATAAAATGCGACAACCATCACTTATCGCTTTAATGGCGTCAACATTACTGCCATTATTTACCAATAATTGTAAGCCTCTGTTGACTGCCGTCATCCCAGCGCCTAGCTGTTGCTGTGTTTTTAACATCCTTTTATCTCTAAATTTACAAGATTATGACAATGCAGCGATAATCTCTGGATTTAATAACGGCGCTTGAAGTAAAACGCAATTTTCGGGTATAAGATAATTCTTTAATAAATTATCTTTATTATCAGTTGGTATACCTACTACTACTTCAGTTTTACCTTCGTATTGTCATCGCGGACAATCTCCAGGTTAAAATTATTATTTGATTACCGACAAAATATTAATAATAATCACTTAAATATAGCTTGCATTATCTTCGGAATCTGAAGACATTATAATGAATTTATTACTTTGAGTTTTCTTACTGCTGTTTTCTTCTAACTTCCTAATTTTCTTCTTATAACGCTCATTTTTTTCTTCAGCATTTCGTTTGGGCATTGTAACGTTATTTTGGAGACGCAAGAGTTGCAAGCGCGCAAAATGGAATGATGAACTAAGATATGACAAATACGGTATAGATTATGGAGGGTATGAAAAAAAACTCTAAGGACCTGCGGTAGTTGCTGGCGCGGGGAATGGAGACTACATGGTAAATTATATCTGAAGAATGAAGCGATAAAATAGAATTATAAATCAGGTTTAGATTTTGCAAATAAGACATATTATTTCAGTCATTTCTCTTATTAAGATGTCAACAATATATTTTTTACGAACTGGGTACGTGGATTTATGTTTTGTCGGTACCTCCCCTAGCCCAAAATCCATGATAAATGAACTCTACTGTTCCACGGCCATGCACCTATTTTCCATCCGTAGCCAACGTTAAAAGGATCTTCGGTCTTGAAAATAATGCCAGGATCATCTAGTATCGAAGTTCATTTTTGATAAATAAACCTAGTTTTTTTTATTCTAGATAATTATAATGTATTTTGACCATGATTACATTTATTAAACCCTTTCAGGTTTTTTTTTAAAGTTGGCAACATCAAACAGATCTTTCGTTAACTAAAAGGATTGTTTTCCTGATAATTTCCTAAATAGTCAATTAATCATATATCGTCGATGCGGCGTTCAATGCGGACGTTTGTGTCGTTTGTTCTTACAATCTTGGTACCTAATTTCAATAAGTGTAACAAAGTGATATTATATTTCGATCCATATGTTAGTACAAATAAGTTTAAAATTCGCATAATCAGTGTCGGTACTTACAATCTTTCGCTACGTATAAGCCAACAGATTATCATCAGTGTTCGACTGTTGTACGAGACTTATTTACAGTTGTACCTAATTGCAATACTTATAATCATCATCAAACGATTATAATCATCATCAATCGCTTACAATCATCATCTTCAACTATGGACGAGATACCTATTTCTAGGTTTAACTCCGATCCAAACATCTTGCGACCCGACCCGCAATATGTTCGTAAACGAAGACTTCACAACGTAGAATCTGACTGTCATTGCGAAACTACGATGAAGCAATTTCAACTAGAGATGACGGAAAACATCACCCGTACTATAAAATCATCTGTGGAAGCCGCCTTGGTGGACAAATTTGATAAATTTTCTTCTGATATTGAAAACATTAAGACGGAAATGAAAAGGATTACCAGTGATAATCAGGATATTACTTCATATATATCAGATTTAAAAAAGCAATTAAATCTTGCTAAGTCATCGTTGAGCTTTGTGAATAACCGCCAAGACCAGTTTGAAACTAGACTATCAAATATTGAACAGCAGTCTAGGTTGATCGATAAGTACGAGGCGGATTTATATGACCTTAAAAATAAATGTCACAAGCTGGACATGGATTCTCGTAAGAAACAACAGTGGGACAGACTTTTAAATTTAGAAATAGTCGGCTTTCCGGAATCTTATAACGAGAACATTACAGGACTCGTGATACAGATAGCCAAGTTCGCCGACGTGTGCATAAGTCCTTGTGATATCGAATTCGTCAACAGGATCCAACATAAGCAATCGAAACCAGGTATTCCGCGAACCATAATTGTTAAGTTGAAAAACAGAATTTTTAAAGACAACATTTTGGCGGGCATTCGTCGCTTACGCGGTATTTCTTGTAAATACATTGGATTGCAAGGCTCGGAACGTATTTTTGTTAATGAACATTTAACATTAGAAAACAAAGGTTTGTACAAACAGTGCCGGGACCTAGCTGCCGCGAAGTCTTATAAATATGTCTGGATTAAAAACTGTTCAATTTTTGTGCGAAAAGACGACAAGTCACCGAAAATTGCTATCACACAAGACAAAGATTTACTCAAAATAAAGTAAATTGTCGTCTTTTTACTTAATTTTTTAATTTACTTTTTATTTTATTTTTAGTTGATTACATTTTGCATTTGTCACTTCTTTTAGTCATTATCATATGTTTAGTGAACCTGTTTTTCAATGATAACACTCGTAGTAGAATACGGCTTATTATACAAAAGTGTACGTTGAGTCTACCCCCTAAAACTATTATAAATTGTTGTTTGCTTAGTCACCCGTTCCGTAAATGTCTTTGTTTTTTTAATAGATATCCTATACATAATAGTATTAACATGTAACAATATATATGTAGTTAAATACTTTAATTATATAACGTTTAAATCTTTCAACGCTGTTAACACTTATAACATAATTATAATGCGGTTTTTTCGTGTATGTTTTGGCGTAATTAATGTTTTTTATTATACTATTACTAGAGGCCCATCCAGGCTTTGCTCATTATACTCATATAACCTGTGTCATCCGCAAATATTGATTGTTTTAAATGGTGATAGAACTTTTAAAATCATTATAACAGCTTTTAATTTTTTCAACAAACATTCAAATAATATATATCCCCTTTATAACATTATTAAATTTCGGAGTCACATTTACGGTAGCCAGATTGGTGTTAATATTTGTACCATTAGTAAAATGTTTATTTTCCTAATATGTCTGTGGTTTACACGTCAATATATATACGCCATATACAATATACTAAAACCTGTATACTATCTATTGTTTGTACCTATCGTATCGTACTTACTATTTTACTAAAATGTCTGTGAGGCGACTAAATATTTTTTACCAAAACGTGAGAGGCCTCCGTACTAAGACCCTTGAGTTTTATAGGGAACTACAAACACAATTTTGACATAATCTTAATAACAGAAAGTTGGTTACATTGTGGAATTTTGGATGGGGAAATAAGTGATTCGCGTTACGATGTATTTAGGCTAGATAGAAACCTGAGCCTCACTGGCACTACAAAAGGTGGAGGAGTAATGATACTGGCACGTAAAGATCTAGGAGTTAGTATATTAGCTAATAATCACGTCACGCCTCCAACTGAGATGTTTTGGGTAAAAGTACCGGCGAGCTCTTTCAATCGATCTAATAATAAAAATCTACTCATAGGATTAGTGTACCTATCACCTAATGATCTCTAACCTCACGTTATACGTAACGTAGTGCATAGTGTTTCTAATATTTTTAAACACCACAGTAACGACCAACACTTGGTATGTGGAGACTTTAATTTGCCCAATATTCAGTGGAACCAACAGTTGGGATCCATTCTATTAAAGCGAGGCTCCTTAGACCTACAACTAGCTGGTAAATTTTTGCTGGAGGAATTTAATCTAATGGGATTGGAACAGAGCAACTTTGTTACCAACAAGTGTGGGAATACTTTAGATCTAGTTTTCAGCGCATCTTCTGCGCATCTACCTATTCTTCTTCACCCATTTTTCTTGTTCCAGAAGATACTGCGCATCCGAGTTTATTTATCGACCCCACTGATTTGTTACTAACCCCATTAAAAGAAGATCTTACAACCAAACACAATTTTAAAAAATGTAACTATAGTGCTATTTGTGATTATCTAAAACTATTAAACTGGGATAATATATTCCTTTCATGCGAGAGCGTTGACTGTGCGGTTGACTGCTTTTACAAGGAATTATCAACTTGTATCAATATATTTGTTTCTAAAATCATAAATAGAAAACGCAATCATTATCCAATTTGGTATAATAGGGTACTTATAAATGTAAGTCGTGATAAACTAAGCACACGCAAATTGGAAGGTTTATAGGAACACATTAGATTATCAGGAATTCTCGTTACTGAGAGCCAGAGCTAAAAAATTGGAACGCGAACTTTACGACCGGTTTCTTCAGCAAATCCAAAAAGATATAAAAATGTGCCCAAAAAAGATGTGGAGCTATGTCACAATTATGAGAGGTAAATCCAGTTACCCAAAAACTCTGACTCTCAACTCCGAATCATATGAAGGTGGAGTGGACATTTCCAACGGTTTCAATAAATTCTTTAAGAGTGTGTTTGTCAACCAATCCCATAGTTATAACGTTACTGCATTGAACTTGCCAACTTACAATGACAATAATGAAATTAGCCGCATAACCGTTTCTGAAAAGGTACGAAGTACATTGTTAAAAAGGACAAATGTCAATAAATCCGCGGGCACCGATAATATTCAACCGATTTTTATTAGCAATTGTGCCGAAGCTCTAGTAAAACCATTAAAAGCTATTTTTGATAGATCATTACGTGAAGGAATATTTCCGTCAAAATGGAAAGAAGCCAACATATTACCTATACATAAAAAAATATCTAAATGCAAAATAGAAAACTACAGACCTATTTCTATTTTAAATATATTTAGTAAAATATTTGAGAAAATAGTATATAATCAAATCTACCGCACAATAGTAAATGGGGTAAGTAATACCCAGCACGGATTTTTAACAAAAAGATCTACTGTCTCTAATCTAGCTGAGTTTTCACAATTCGTTCTCAATAATATGGAAGGAGGTGGACAAGTTGACGTAATCTACACAGATTTCGAAAAAGCTTTCGACCGTATAGATCACGCTATTTTACTAGCTAAACTGTATAACCTGGGTATACACGGGAACTTACTCAGGTGGGTAGAATCGTACCTCACTAATCGTTCACAAGCTGTTGTTATGGGAGGGATCAGGTCTGACTTTGTAAGCGTACCATCGGGCATTCCCCAGGGGTCACATTTGGGCCCTCTTTTAGATAATGCATATATCTACGATAACTTTAGTTGTTTCACAACATGTAAACATCTTCTATATGCAGATGATAAAAAGATATACTGCAAAATTAATAACCTTCAAACACTTTACTATCCTTGTCTGAGTACTATAAAAGAAACAATATAACTGTAAATGTACATAAATGTCAACAAATCTCGTTCACCCGTAAAAGAATAAACTCAATTACACATATACATTAAATGACATCCCCATAAATAAAGTAAATGTAATAAGAGATCTCGGAGTACTACTCGTTGATAAGCTTACCATGTCTGAACACATTGACTATATTACAAATAAAGCATACACCGACCTCGGCTTTGTTGCCAACCCTTTTCAGATTTGGCTTGCATAAAATCGGTTTATTTCGCCTAAGTCCGTAGTGTTCTAGAATATGCGAGTTGCATTTGGTCACCAAATTATACCATTTACATAAATAAAATTGAGAGTATTCAAAAGAAATTTTTGTATTTCCTTAATTTTAAAAAACGAGTTTTCAATAATTATGAAGACAGTTGTGTCTTTCATAAAATTTTACCTTTAAAAGACAGGCGAACTCTACAGGACTGTGCTGCTACACAGTATAGCTAACAACCACCTTGACTCGCCAGCACTTGTCGCGAGCCTGAACTTTAATGTACCCTATAAAAGAACTCGACATACGAAACTGTTCTCCGTATCAATCAAATCCACTAATTATGCCCAACATTCCACGATTAACCGCATTTGCACAAATTATAACAAATTCTTTTCAAACGTTGATATCTTCGATACTAGCAAACAACAATTTAGAAAGGGTATTATTAATTTAATAATAAATAGTCATCAGTAAGGTGACGTACTTATTCTAATTGCTATAAATAACTTGGACAATATATATTTTTTGTCTTTTTTCCTTTTCGGTTTTTTTTTCTTCTGGTATTTACTTTTGTATGCATGTTATGTTAAGATTATAGTTTTGTAATAGTGATCATTCTATTATATTTATGTTTATCTTAAGTTCACTTTGATAATAAGTGTTATTTACCTTCTTAGTCTACCAGGAAAGACCTATAAGGGTTACACAAACGTATTAATAATATGTAAACTGTCTTATATGTAACTGTTGGTCTTTCAAATAAATAAATAAATAAATAATTTCTAAAAGAGAAACTTTTTAATAAAATAAGTGGATACAAAAATGCAACGTGCAAATAAGTTTAAAAATAAAATGTAATTACTGATAATTTTATTTTTATTCGAAAGTGTTGTCCGCGTACAACCAAAATGGATATTGTCCTTCATCGTTATTTTTATACTCCACCAACCTTTAATAGAGCAGTATGGTGGAGTAAGTTACAGGCCTCTCCAAATTATGGGGAGATCCCGTGCGACGCAGTGGGACATAAAAAAGATTGCAGCCAGTTAATTTTATAAAAGCTCTCTATAAACCAAATTTTTAGTCATATTTTCAGGCTGCAGTATAAATAACCTGTCAGACGAACTTACTCTGGAACAGGCCACATATAACTGACTTTTAGAGAAACAATAATTTCTGAAATCTACGCCAGCTACTTTTAATGTTTGGGCCTGCGCCTTATTAATAGTCATGGCATAACTAAATTTAACTGGGAATTGGAGGCGCTTAAATTGAATTTGGTAATTTGATCTGAATCGGAGGTATGGAAACAATTTCTCCTTGATTCCCACCAGTAAAAATGCATGCCTCAATTACGTGCTTATGTAGAGTCTTTATTTTTAGTCTAGTTCCATTAACCAGTTTAGATGGATTAACATTCCCTGAGGATTTTTTGTTATTGGATCACATTGAGGTATGTAAATCTGATAACCATCCTCTCCACGACAAATTATGATATTGCAAAGCATCATATGCCCTAAAGGTAACGAATCAATCGCAGCTTTAAAATCTTTGATATAGTTATTTTTTGTAAATCAGTGATTAATTCAGGTTTAACATCAGTGAAAATTCTACAACGATGATCTCTTTCAATATTATCATCGCCGACAAAGTATATTTGCAAAAAGAAGGTTTTTATTGAGGATTAGCCATAATACTACCTATCTGAAGGTATACCTTTCCCTGTACTTTAACGTCGGCATAAAACTACCTTCTTTTATTTCTTTGACTCAAAAGAGGTAATCTAAAAACAACCTTTATACTGTCTACTTAAAGAGAGGAAGTGATCTGACATTAAATGCTGCCGAGTAAGTAGACTATGTAGTGGTTAGGGATTGCAATCCGGCGTCATTTTCAATTCGGCCAGATCCGGCCGGCTTCACATTAATCCAGCGGGATCCGACCGGATCCGGCCGGAATGGTCAGGTCAGCATGATTTCCGCTTATAGGTTCGAAATGAACTGTTATTAATTAATTAAATTAGGTGATTTTGTATTAAATATAGGTAGTTGATAAATAATGAAAGTAACATGGATAACTAGTAAAATTTTAACATTATTATAAATAATCATGAAAAGCAGACAGGTATTCTTCTCGGAGTTTGTCACTTTCGAATGTAGTCATTTCCTTTTTGAGTATTTTGTCATAAACTTTTTCTTTTTTATTTTGTTTAGTATAACACGTGGTTTCTTGCTGGATTTGGAATTGTAATTCTTCCTGTAATGTCAAGTCTTTATTTGATGATGGAGAATCTAAGTTCTCTTTTGTCATTTCTTCCAAGTTTTCTTTAGAATTATCATTTTGTATCATCGAATAACTCTATCTAAGATTTTTCTCATTTCCAATCGTATAATTTTCTTTTTTGGCGTAGTAAATATCAAGTAATGTCAAGTAATGGCAAGGAATGGCAAGTAAATGGCCAGTAATATCATCAGTTCATTGTGTTATGACAGAGCAACTTCTCTAATACGAATTTTAGTGTTGTTTCTGCTGTTAATAGGGTCGAATCTCTTCTGCATATTGCTTCTACAGCTAATTTTAATGGCTGCAAACTGTCAATCATTTCTTTCATTTTCGACGCTACTGTGTCAAACGACTCGTACGCGTAACCACGCGCAACGAATTTTAAAATTACCCATGATTCCGGTTGCCAGATCCGGTAAATTGATACCGGATCCGGTAAGCTCTAAATGATGCCGGATCCGCCGGATTACCGGATCCGGTTTCCAGATTACAATCCCTAGTAGTGGTTCAGGGTAGCGCTTAATGGCGTTACTGAACTTTTCCGCCATTGCAAGACATAACCTTAGGTTCTTCCTGCCATTTGTAAACTTGACACCAAGTACAAGGTGTCCTTGGTCCAAGATTAACGATTTTGTCATGGCAATAATTTAACCTATTGTCATATTGACATCCGCACATAAACTAATTCTTCCAAACAATTGTTTGTTGATTCTTTTTGTAATTCATCAGTTCTCTCTCTGTTGACCTCGGGATGATTATGAGCATATTTTTTAGCAGCTTTCCTATTTACCTCGGGATGATCATGAGCATATTTTTTGTAGCTTCCCTATTCAACTTGGGACGATCATGGGCATATTTTTTAGTAGCTTCTCTATTCATCTCGGGATGATCATGGGCATATTTTTTATCAGCAGTTCTTATTTGTATTCTACGAATATTTTCTGTGTATTCCGTGTATTTTCTCTTTCTTCGTTTTGTACCTTTTTTAAAAAAATCATTTATGCCTATTTCTTTATTACATTCTTCTTCAGAAGTCACAGTTACAAATAAATTATTTCATTTTCTTTCGGAGAAGATCTGTTAATCATATTTGACACCAAATTAAAATCGTCATCTACTAAGTCGGGGGCAGGTTGCGGCAACTCAGCTGTGAAAGAGCTTAGAGTTGTCTTACCTGCTCTTACTTACCAACATTCAATAAATAAGTCGATTCAACAGGAATCAATGCTTCAAAATGTCCTTCGTTAAAATGTCCGTTAAAACGCATTCTTTCTATTTCATGTATTGACTCTCCAAATCTTGCAATAAGTCAGCTACCTTGAAACACTTGGAATTCAAATAGAAATATTTCTCCAGTTGCTTTCAGTTCGCAGGTTGTGCCATAAGTATACAACCTCACCATATCGGATACATAAAGGCGTTTCGTACCGTAAGGGGTCTCGATCCCGGATTGTCAAACTTCTTTCTCTCGTATCGGGTGTTTATATTATCGAATCTCTACTGAATACTGTTTGTGATAACAAGAATACAAGTTTTCATTTCTGGTTAAGCATGTGCAAGACCTTTGACGCCTGGAGCGTTAATAATAATTTTCTCAGACCTAATTCTAACGCTTGGTCTAAGAAAATCTTTAAACCATTTGGTACCTTCTTTGAAAGAGCCATCTTTGGAAGAATAAGAAGTTCCACGTACCTCATATGACTGACTGGTATCAGCGGGTAGAGATCCCAGCTCGTCTAAACAATGTTCAATACTTCTTACTCTGAATCACTTTTTTGACTTCTGTGAGAAACGTGGTCTCAATATCTGGTATTTGAACAGTTTTTTTACAATTCTTGAAACCAGTGTTCATTTTTTTCATAATACATCTTGATAAATCTTAAAATAAATCACAAAATACTATAAATAAAAATTTATTATAAAGTTACTGTCAATCCAAATATGTGACACCAACTACGAGGTCGGGAATGTCATACCCTGGCGAAATTTGCAAACGTATATCTCCATTCGCAATTGGGGAATAACTAAACTGGATGCCGAACCTCACCCACCACACCCTTACCTCCAGCTACTGCAACGGCAGGACTTGCATAGCAATAATAACATTAAACAATTTGTGATTTAAAACATCGCGAGTATGAAATACCCCACCTCATTCAAGGCGGGTTAAGTCTTGCCTAAGCAAGCACGTAAAAGTCAGCCATGTCTATAAGATGGTGTGGTGTAGGAAAGTAGATCTTCAAGAATGGCCTCAAACTTAGAAAAGAATGTTATATTTAGGGGGGAGTAGACAACGCCAATGACTACTTTTTTGTCAATATTCACCTCAATGAAGACATTCTCAGTCGAATCAAGGACAAAAGCTGGAGTTTGAAGAATGATTTTTTATTCAAAATGGTTGCGAAGATAGATGCAGACACCACTACTGGCCTTACCGATACGATCATTCCTGATAAGGGTGAAGCCAGGGAGTAAGCAATTAGTAGAAGCAAGAGATGGCTTGAACCAAGATTCGAATACTAGAACTGCATGAACAGAATTAAGGTTGAAAGTGAACAAGTTGTGAACCAGATCTAAATGATGAGAAGATATGCTTTGAGCATTGATGTGACAGATATTAAGGTCGTTGTGGAGCGGCTCCAACTTATTTGCAATAAAATTTTGAATAGATATGAAATCATTATCTAAACTGACAAAGGAACTATCCTCCTCAGCCGTATGATATTAATCAGAACTATACTCTATACTCAAACTAATACAAAGCAAAAATTTATAAACAATAATTAATAAGCAATATAACAACTATAACAAAAACAATACCGTATTTTATATAGAACAAAAATAAATAAAACATAATTAAAAATATAAATTAATTATAAATAAAATATATATGTATACCTATCAAATAAAATAAAACAATTTAAGACAAATATAAACTTAGTTTAAAAAAATACAGTGAAAAAACGTGCTTACTTGCACATCTTGCTAGCTTATAAATGAGGTAACTCAAGAATAAAAAAAATATCACAATAAAAATCTACAAAAAGGCATAGGGCCAAAAACTAGTAAACATCATTGTTATCAATATTACAGCTGCAGTCTAACTGCATGCGTAGTACATATTTAACTCAGTTAATATTAACAATTATTTGGTAGGAAATTTAAATAACTGACAACTTATTCATAACTATGTTAAATTATATACATAGTAATACATAAACACACAATAAACAACTATTTAGTTTTTAGTTGTTTTAGTAAAATTCAAAAACATGTTCTAAATCGTAAGGACCTAATCCATGACATATCTCAAGACATGGGTGTTTCTATCTCGTTAAAAGAAATGTTGATACAGAGTTACAAATGTGCATAATTAATTTCTGAGGCTGGTTTATCTCGAGACATAAGGACCGCGGTTGATACCATGCTATTTTGCATTTGTGTAGAAGCTAAGAATCTTGCAAATAGTAGCATATGGTTGTAATTAAATATCACCAAGTAAACCATGAATTTAAGTAAACCTTTTATTTTATAAATTATATATAATTGTTAAGCTATATAATATTTTAAGAGATCATAAAATTTATTTACAAAACTTATTCATTGATATGGTTATGATAATAATAATGAATATTAGTAAAAAGTTTATCATTTAAGTTAAAATAGAAAATTCTCGTAAAATCTTGAGCCGACTTTATCTATTTTACTATATTCGTTTGCGGCACTCGTACCCAAATATAGCTAATGATGTCGTTTATCAAAGTCAAAGTCTATTTGTAACTCGGGGGTTATATCAATTTGTTAGAATATTAAAACATTAAAAGACATAAGATGTCTTCTAAACAGATATTATAGGAGATTGTTGTTGTCATACATATGTTACCCTTTATGAAAGAAAATAACCAAAAAATATATTACATATATATATGTATTTATCTATTCTTTGCTTGTGTTCAGGATTTTAGACAACGATACAAATACATAGAAATACCATAATTATAATTAAACCATATACGATTCGATTGCAAACTTTACTGAAACCGATAACAAAGCTTACTTAACAAAACTTACACTATTTCTAGTATAGACGTGGTTTAATGTTTATTAACATTAAACTAAATGTACATGGCAACAGGTTTTTTTGTGATTCTCTATGAATTGACAATGAAGGCTTATAACAATTACTATTTATATGAATAATATTCAGTTGCTATATTTTTACTTTAGAAAATAATTGTTTCTTGTGTGTTGTTGTTAAACAATTTTTAAGAGTGAAATAAAGCGTATTTGTATGTAAATTACCTATTCGTATATTATTGCTTATCGCAGAGCTTTGTGGTGAAAAGTAACATCTTTTGCAACAATATATACTACGTAATGATCAGCCGCCCTTAGCTAAAGCGTTTAGTGTAAAGTACCTATATACTTTCGTGTATCTTACACTTATATTGTATTGTGTTATTGTATTACAATTCAAGGATTATCAATTTTTACATTTTTAGGTTCTGAAAATAGTTGTATATTTAGCACTGTCAAAATAGTTTTTTTATTCAAAATACATTTCCGCAAAGAAATGTTTTGAAACATAACCGACTTGAATTGATTCTTGAATAGATTTGAAGTATCGTTGATGATCGGATTAATAATTTACGTAGTTCTTACATTTTACTAAAATATTTTTTATATGTATTAATATCATAATGTATACTGTGATATACAGTGAGGCTGTGATATACAAAATAATTATTCAACAGCTTTTAAAATTATTAACAATGTGAATGTCTCTGATATCAATTACCAATTTAGTGGAACTGTAATAAATTGTATTTAGCGTGACTCATTCGATTAACACTCCTGGTAACGATGTAGTCTCTATACATGTATGTATGTATGTATATGTATATATGCATGTGTGTTCGTATTGTAGGTATTTCCATTTAAAATGTGTTCATGTAAATAAAGTTGACTTCAGTTATGCATGTATATAATGTGATCCTCCGTTACATTTATAATCTGCTATTATTTTGTGTAAGCCATTCAGTAGCGTAAAAATCTATTTCGAAAATGATGATTTCTACCTCGTAAGTGTCGTTATAATTAAAAATTATCCTTAAAAATTATGCTAAGCGAATTTTAATCCCATTTAACATTCCAAGTGGATGCTCAGTGGCTTTTTCGCATAAATTGGACGTCAGCGGTTTTTAATAATTCCCAGAGGTGAGTTCCGATTGTCACCTGACAATTACAGACGGCTTTTTGTCGTCATTTTTATATCAATTTCTCATACAGAAATATTGTGGCGGAGAGATATTAAATCTGTGGCTTTTCGGCTGTTGTTGAAATAATTTTAGATCGTCTCTTTGAAGATTATTCTGTGAGTTTGTATTGATTTTTAATTATTACGTATTTTGGTTACAAAATATATTACTACTACGGCTCATACGTTTATATCAGAAAGAAGATAATATTTCCGGGTGCCTTGGCTAAGTTTATATTCAAATTGACAATTCTTTATTGAAAATTTTGAAAATTTTGAAATTTTTGAAATTATACACTACATTTTTTCATTGTCAAAGCTATTACCAGCACGGAACATAATTCACATAGACCTGAAAAGACCTCATGTCAAAAACTCAACGGGAATGTCTTGTTCTTTTTCTAAAGTAAAACTTACATTCTAAATTACATACATACATTACAATAATAGGTAAATATTCTGAATAAATAGTCTAGCGTCGATTGCTTCATACCCACAACGGTGCATCATCTTTTAAATGTTTAGCAACATTGTAATATCCTTTAGCCCACAAACGTTCTTTAGTTATTTTCTTAAATTTGATAAACGCTAATACTTGAACGTGCTGCGAGTTTGTTGTAGATTTGTGATACTTGGCCCCAAAAACGATTTACTCATTATTTTAAGTCGAGTAATAGATAACGCAAGCTTGTGCTAGTTCCCCGTATTTATCTTGTTTTTATTACTGTGCCTAGTAAAATTATCAGAATTCTTATGTACATACTTAAGATTTTCCAAATTATACTGACCGGCGACCATTAACTAATTTGCTTCAACTCATCGTAGAGAACTCCTTGGGCCTAGATTGCAAATTGCACGATTTTTTCTCTTTTGTAATATGAAAATTGTATTTATTAATATATTTATTGTATTTAGTAGGATAACATAAGACATTTTGCTATGAAAATTACTATAATAAACTAAATTGGCAGTAATCTCGTCAGTGAGGAATTTATATTTTTAACAGCGTGTACAACACTTCTAAGTTAACTAGCCTTTCTAGCTATAGAGGGATCCTATTGTTGCCTAGAATTAACAGCAATTCCTAGAAAAATTGCTGATTCCACCATATCCATGGCTTCCTCATTCAAAAATACATTAGTTTGCTCCTGTTTATCATGTTTAATATTAACAACCTATTGGTTGTTAATATTAAACCTATTGGTTGTTAATATTAAACCACTGCCTTTTTCGGAGAGAGTCTTGTTTAGTCAATGGTCAAAAGTCATTTATTCATAAATATACATTACACGTCAAACAGTTTTGGATCCAAGTACTTATAATTATTTGTATACCCCTGACCCCAAAAAGAGGGGTTTTATGAGTTTGACCTGTGTATCTGTGAGTCTGTCTGCGGCAACGTAGCCTATGTACAAAGTCTTTTGCAATTCGGGATTCATATTTGGGGTCGACTGCAGTTGCAGACTGGAAGCGTATCTTTAGAATTCAAAAGCGTGCAGTTCGAACATTAGCTCAGATATCAAGATACTTCCTTCGATCGTATGATGGTTGTTGTACCCTTCCGCGCTCTTGTTACTGAGAGACTAACCGCTCCCTGCATAATTTCTAACACCTTATCATGGCAACGCGACTATTGACCTCTATCTAGGCTTCTAGATAGGGTACTTACCCTACACCCTACTTACAAGTGTTTCGCGGTTTCTACTGCCTCCCTGCAGACGTTGCAAGACTTTTCGGTACCTTTGCCGTATCTTACTAAATTACTTTGATCTTGGACTGTCATTTGAACTGCATTTGGATGAAACTTCGATAATGCCGGGGACTAATCATAAAGCAGGGTGCGCCATATAAAAGCTAGTGGAATACAAAAATTTCTATTGTATATTGAGTACTGTTAATATGTAATGACCTGGCTTGTAAATAAACTATATAATTTTATATTTTTATGTTGATTTGATTTTTTACAGAGTTTGAAGATAGGCATAGATACCTGACGATACCTGATACTTAAATATATCCAGTTTTGTGTTATTGAAATTATCATTCGTGTCTGATGGTCAAATAGGTAACTTTAGCACTTATGTTACTAAAAATTATCAAAGCTTTCACGTAGCAATTCGAGTTGGCACAGCTATCGGTAAAATCCATAGCGTATCCAATATTGGATTTATTTAGTTCTTTGTTAAAGTTTTAAATGTAAATGTAAAAGCTTAATGTTGACTGGTAGATGTCTAAGTGGCAATACGCCCGCCTGTTGTGCTTTACTTATTTTTTGTGCAAAAAAAAAATTGCAAATTACCAAAAAACACATCAAATTTAAAAAGAAAAAAATATATAATGAGAGTTATAAGAGTTCTCGCTTAACACAATAAAAACATAAACATGTAGAAAATGATACTAGATATTGCAGTCTATAAGACTTTTCTATGTTATTGTATATTGTGTAGTTAGTTAAACTTACAAAAGTCATACTATTGCCGGAAAGGAAATAAAAGAGTTAATAATAAAAATAATGCACTTTATGCCCGGTGGCTCTTATTAAATCTAAACTATTGAACTACTATCATGTAAATATTACAAAATATTTACTGAGATTTATGCAATATGAGTATACTACATAATTAAATATTGGATATCGTTTCTGTCTATTGTTTAACTCGCCAAGACCAATACTTATAGAATTTCGAAAAGTTCTATAAAAATATATGAAAATGTAAAAATTTTAATTGAAAAACATTTCATATATATATATATATATATATATATATATATATATATATATATATATATATATATATATATATATATATAAGTTAGTATAGCATACATTTATAAGTTAGTATAGCATACATTTTGAAAAAATATGTTTTAATGCAGTTCCATCCCGAGTCGTATGAAAGTAGGTCAGAACTGCTGTGGCATACCACCTTGAAATATGACCCGGGTTGATATTTTAGACATATTTATATACATTGCTTCTTTTGTACTAGATCTTTGGCTAAAGTACATTTATTTGTAGTATTTAGGAATTAGATAAAAATGTATTTCACGCGTATTAAGCTTTTCTTTAAATATCTTCAACAACGATTTTGACAAACACGTAATACATTTTTTTAACCAACCTGAAACCAAAACAATCCTAAACTATACATTACCTACGAAATCCTACAAATTATACATACCTAATACTAGCAGTGATTGTTCTAATTAGTAAATTTAATAATGCAATTAGTGAAAATATAACAATTGTCATTGGGTGACAACTATGGCTTCTTCAATAAATAAAATATACGAGTATCAAATGATTGTCTTTGCTGGCTTCAATTTAATTAGATACTTATTTAATTATCTCAATTCGACTTATTACCGACTTATAACGGTAAATACAAAAACTGTACTTGCTAAATTGTGTAAAACTCTGTAAAGAATATATAAAGTTGATATTTAAGAGTTAGGTATTTCTTGTAACATGAATATCATGCCATTAAATCTAATCATATTATATAATATAATCATATTAAATGTTCTTAATATTTTCGTAGTACTAGTATAAATTCATTTGAGTTCAAGTAATTAAACACTTCTTAATGGCACTTGTCAAAATAAAATTAATTGGCAGGTTGCCATTTGATGGTATTTATACTGTATTTGAATTTCAGGTTCAGTTCAGGACTTCATAATCATGATGAGATGAAAAAACGAATTCATTTATTGAATTAACATTTAACGAAAGTCACTGTAAACTTCAAATAAAAAAATATCGAATATTTATATTCGAGATCAAAATAAAATAAAAAACAATTTACGTTAATAAGTTAACACGTGCATGTAACATTTGAAAGTAACTTACCAAATTTTGACAGACAAGTAGAAATCAAGAAAAGGGGTTAAAAACAATGGCCTCTCTGTTACCATGAAAATAATAATTTGCATTCTGTTGCATGGAGCATGATTGCTCCTGTGATGAGGGTCCTGGGATAAGGTGAGACCTTCTTAGTAGTTTATAATGAACTCTTATAGACTTTGAATTTGGATGATTTCCTATTATTTCTGCAATATTATTAGGGTGCAGATGAATGATCTTATATGGTCCTTTAAATACCGGCTTTGTTTTGTCGTTTCTCGTTTCTCTTGTTTGTTGACTGTTTCACCTACCTTGAATGTTGTTTCCTCTGATTCCTTGTTGCGTTTGGCTATTACCTGTTCCTTGTTCTTAGATATAAGAGCTGTTATACATACCTGTAATGATTCAGCATTTGCTTTATGTTTTAAGACGTAATCTTGATAGAATTCTTTTGGGAAATGTAGCTCTAATGGATTACGTGATGATGTATGACCAAAAAGAAGTTCATGAGGCGAATAACCTGTTGCGGAGTGGATAGCATTGTTGTATGCTATGATTGCGTATTTCATTATTAACTGAATGGAGTCTTTATTTGTCATTCTCTGTATTCTAATAATTTCGCCTATGGTCGAATGAAATCGCTCTATAGGTGAATTCGAGCTAGGATTTTACGGGGTTGTGAAATGTATATTTATGTCATGTAAAGCACATATTTCTTTAATAACCACATTGTTAAACTTATTGTCGGAGTCTGTCGTAATTTTGTGGGGAAGTCCTAAAACAGATATTACTTGTAACAATGCTTCAGCTACATGTACACTACTGGATGCGTTTAATGCAACTGCTTGCGCAAATTTAGAAAAGTTATCTATGATAGTTAGAAAAGTACCTCCTCCAGTCGAATATAAGTCCATAAATAAATGTTCCATAGGTTTACGGGGTGTTTCAGTTAGTGCTAAAGGGGGTCTCAAGGGGTTGCGTTCGTACTTGGCTTTGAGACAAGTGTCACATTGACTTATGTAACCTTGAATAGTGAGTAGCATATTGGGCCAATGATAGTTTCTGTGCAATTGTTTATGTGTTTCTTGAATACCGCGGTGCACAGTCTTCCTTTCATGATATTTTTTAATTAGTTCTTATTGTTCGGCCTGGTTTTCAAATGATATGACACGCGTAGTACATCTTATGAGTTTTGGACCTCTATCATTAAACACCGTTGTATAGACTCTACAGAATGCTAAATATAGTTATAAAAGTAACAGTGAAAAATGCGATTTGCTATTGTGTGATCCCTAAGGAATCTAATTATTTCTTGTTCTGTCTCATTAATAGGGATAAATACATCTTTAATGACTGTACGTTGATTAGTTGATCTATTATCTACTCTGTAAGTGGATCCTGGGGTTGATCTTATGTGGAATTGTTTTAGTTGTCTGTCAATAGCGTCAGATAATATGGGAATGCTGTTGTTTTCGTTGTCAGGCTGAGTATGATTCGTGCTAACTAACTGTTGTTCGTCTATTGTGACAACTGTCATACTATCGGATTCAGTATTTTCAGGGGGTTGTGAATTTGTCTGTCCGTCAGTGTCTATGTTTAAATTTTGGTTGCTAGGTCCTGCTTCCTGACCATCGTTATTTTCAGTAGGGTTCATTAAACATTCGATTAATTAAGTCATCGTCTTCAATATCGTTAAAATTAACCGCGAGTGAATCCATACTGTGATGGAATATTTTAGCTCGAGATAACGCATCTGCATTTGTGTTATGTCGCCCTTTCTTTACAACTTTAAAGTCATATTCGGCTAACTTCAACCGCCAACGAGTCAGTTTCGAGTTAGGGTCTTTCAGTGACATTAGCCATGTTAAGGCCTGTGGTCAGTGTAAATAGTGAACTTACACCCATACAAATAAGGTCGGAAATACTTTATAGCCCATACTATGGCTAAAAGCTCTTTTTCAATTGTAGAATAGCGTGACTCTGAATCTGATAAAGTACGCGACGCGTACGCTACGGGTTTGTCAGATCTTACATTTCCGTGGGACAAAACCGCGCCTAACGCATAGTCAGATGCGTCTGTAGTTAATATGAACGACTCGTCAAAATCAGGGTACTGCAATATGGGGTCGTTAGTTAATATTTGCTTACACTTATGGAATTATTCTAAAAACTCTTTTGTGTGAATTACTTTACCGCCTTTCTTTAAACATAACGTCATGGGTTTAGTTAACTTTGCAAAGTCTTTGATAAGTTTTCGGTAATATCCAACGAGACCTAAAAATGACTTTATTTGTTTCTGATTTTGGGGCAAAGGGAAATCAAGTACAGCTTTTATTTTGTCTCTATTGGGTTTAAGACCTTCGTCTGTGAGTTCATGTCCAAGGAAGTTAACGTGTTTCTGAAGAAATTCAGACTTGTCAAGTTGAACTTTCAGATTATGTGTTTTAAACCTTTCGAATACTTGACGTAATCTTTCTACGTGTTCTTGTAGAGAAGTACTGATGATTATGACGTCATCAAGGTAAGTATAAACGTTAGGTAAGCCTCTAAGGATATGATCCATTAAACGTTGGAAAGTACTCGGTGCGTTCTTTAGACCGAATGGCATGCGTAAAATGCGTAAATAATGGCCTTCTTCAGTAGTGAATGCGGTTTTCTCTATGTCTTTTGGGTGCATTTCCACCTGGTGGTAGCCGCTCGCGAGGTCAAGGGTTGTAAAATACTGTGCGCGTCCCAGTCTGTCTAGTATGTCATGAATGTTCGGAAGTGGGTACTTGTCTTCAACAATCCTATCGTTTAAACGTCTGCAATCTATTACAAGTCTCCATTTAAAATTTCCCGAGGCATCCGGTTTTTTTGGTACTATGTGAACAGGACACGACCAAGGGGATATACTTTCTCTAATGATACCCTGCTTGAGTAAGTTATCAACTTGATTAAGAATTTCAGCGCGATGTTTTGGAGGCTGTCTGTAACTACGAACATATATTGGTGTTTCGTTTGATAATCTTAACTGGTGTTTAACCGCGTGTGTAAATGTTAATGGTATATTTTCAGAATGAAATATTTCAGGGTAATTATAACAAAGCTTAGTTATTTCACGCCTTTCCTCCTCGTTCATGTGACTTGTTCGAATTTTATTTAAGTTGTCACACAGTTCTTTATTAATGTCAGTATTCATGTCTAATGAGTTTAAATCTACAATCTCGTTTTCACTTCTAGAGTAAGTCTCTAATTGTATCGGGATTTTATTGGGGATATATTTATTTTCGTTAGTATAATTTATAACAGTAGTTTTGACTGTTACCAAAGCTGTAGGGGATTCTAAACCTTCTGACCAGTATCGCGTATTATGTATATATTGTCCGTCAGTATAGTTTGTTCTAAAAGTTACAACTTTCTCACACTTGGTTTAATTTTAATCTTATGTAATGGGTGATTAAAAAAAATTGGAATATTAGCGTTTGTTGTACGTAACATGTTACTGTTTAGATCGATATTACTTTTAAGACATCTTAATAAATCAAATCCTATTAATCCTTTGTACTTGGGATCAAAATCAAAAATTAAAAATTTATGAGTTAAATCTGCATTAAAAATTGGTGGTAACGGGAGATAAACTACATGGTTATGAAGTGACACATTATGCGCGGTAGCGATTTGAAACGGTTCATATTCAACAAATAATTCAAAAATTGTATTAAAAATAACATCCGATGCAACAACGCTACGGCTCGCTCCCGTATCAATTAAGTACTTACCTCCTAATTCCGGCAACTCAATGTACGGCAGAGGGAGCCTCTCCAGCACGTTGATTTCGACTATCTCGGGTTCCTGTGTTTCTGAACCTCCATAAAGTCCTGAGGTTCCTCAAAATCCGTTTCTTGACTGTACTCTGTTTGATACTCACCTTCATTTTGTTGACTATCATAAAAACTAAAGTAGTCGTCCTCATATTCAGGCTGTTGATTTTGTGAGTTATTCTGGGTACAAAATAGTTCCTCCACAGCAAACTGTGGTTTATTCGGCTTTGAATCTGATCTCATAGTAACGTCTGAATTTTTCTGTGGTGGGTTAATCTGTTGGAGTATATTAACAAGCTTCCGGTAGTTACCAGTTCTTACCTGGGGGTTGGTTTTTCCACGTGAGTAATGACTTAACTAGTTGCTCGCGTTGCTCAGGATCATGTTGTTAGGTTGAGGCACGTCATTTTGGGGCCTAAAATGCTGCTGTGTGTAAAATGGTCGTTGGGGAATGGAATGGGAAAGGTAATCTGTTATTGGGTTGGTTTTGAACATAATTAAATTCCTTAATCTTAAACATATTACCCTGTTGTAACGATAAAGAGCCTGGTTTATTAATAGCTAATTTTGCTGCCTCCTGTCTAGCCGCGACTATGGCCATTTCTAATGTTTCTGGCCTTGCTATTCTAACACCTAAAGACACATGGAAATCTAAGTTATTAGTATACTGCTCAATAACCATATCTTCATTATAACTTCTATTTCCATGTCTACGAACGGAATACAAGGTATCGAGCAACTCGCGTAATCGCTTGCCAAATGACTCAGAATTTTCAAATTTTAATTTTCGGGTTCTTATCAGCTCTTGCATCACTTGCATCTCGTTGCGGGGTTCTCCTTAACGTGTTAATAATGCATTTTTTATTTTAAGCCACGATTCTAAGTTTTCTTCGTATGCTATCGCTTATAGAAGCTATAGAGCTGCACCACTTAATTTACTTTTAATAACACTTAATAATGTGGGATGGCTACTACCCGGTGCTTCTAATTGGCTAAGGACATTTTCAACCTCTCTTATATAAAAATTAAGTAATTTTTTATTGCCGTCATATCGCGGAATTAAATCTACGACGAGTTTAAAATGAGGTGAATCTATTTCCGACATATTATTGATAATTTGTATATTCAAAAATAAAAGAAAGAGAAAAAAAAATGTAATAAAAATTATAAAATTAAATAATTAACTTTGCACACTAATAAAGGCAATTGAAGTATCTGGTTGCAGTTACACCGCGTTCCACTGATAATATGTAATTATTAAAGAAACAATGAATGAAATTAAACCTAAAGAATGCCCATTCGATTTTGATTAGATTTAATTTGATTGAAATTATCGCGATTTTACCTTTAAACACTTTATATTATCAAAATATATGGTAATATTAAACTAAAGAAAGCCCGTTCGATTTTAGAAATAGACAAACTTTCAAACTTAACTTGGTTTATCGCGATTTTAGCTTTAAACACTCTTTAACATTAATAATATATATATACTAAGACAGGAAATAGAGCAGGAACTTGGTTTATTAGCGAGAGTACTCACCACACCAGTATCTGCATCTCCCGTCGAGTCTTGAGTAGTACACGGGGACGTCCAATTCTCCAGAATATCCTCGTGTAGCCTTCGCTTGACCGCCGTTAGGTTCTGGATTACGGGAATACGACTTGGGAATCGCCGTTTGTCAGAGTATGGAAGAGTTTAATTCCAAAACTTTTACGAAACGCCGTAATCTTACCCACTGCGCTAGTTATGTATTGGCAGACAACGAAGTTATTAAAAAAATATTTATTTATTAAAAATACAAGTTTACTGGATTAAATCTACTACAAGACTGATTTACTTATAATAATTAATTCTAATTACAAACAATGGTAAATGCCGACTCAGGAGAATGATGCAATCGACGTAAGCGGGAATCACTGCTTATGCTGTGATAACTAGCGCCAACAGTATCTTCTGAAGATGACCAATTACAACTTAAAACCTCATTAAATATCTTATAATAACAATATAGTAGTACACCACCATTTTAATATCCTAAATATATTAATAACAATTCTATTTCACAAATTTAAGGCCTACAGAACTAGACTACAGAAGGATAGCTATCTTCTGATAGTTTTTCAAATTAGTAACTTTTACTACTTTAATAATATACCAGTAATAACAATGATAAATAGTTCTTAATACTTCTAAATTAATTAATCTAATTTCAACAACAATATTTCGCACATTATTGTCAACGAAATTATGTAGTTAATATGTTCATTTTACCTACATACCAAATTACTACATAATAACAATCTTATATCTAGCAATACTACAATATTGTAGCTCGTTCAAAATACAAAAGCATAATTATGAAAAAAAAATCGATTAATGGCGATTTGTCAAACTTAAGTTTATTGACGTTGTTAAAAAATCAATACAGCAGCAATATATTAGCGAAACTGCTAAAAAAATTACAAAACATATGCAAATGAATAGAGTAATTTTATATTGCGAAAATTAGTTCAAAAATAAACTTAAAAATATCACGAACATTCTACTGAAAATCGAAGCTACTAAAACGCTGTTTTTGGCAGTGAATAAATTTCTTTGTACGGAAAAAGTGGGTAAGTGCGCTATTTACATTCCGAATGTGCGTGATGGTGACGTTCACTATGCTTAATAGATAGGATTATTGATCCATACCATCATAATACAAGATGATCATGTGTCATGTATTCTCAACTTTTATTTAAAACTCGAACACTCTGGCCCTATTCTATTACGGACTTTTTTGTCAATCTCGTGTGAAGTTAGGTAACCCTAGAAATAACAATACATAATCTCAAGATTTTGAAGTCTTTTTATCTTTTAGTTCCCAAGTACAAGTACTTAGAAAAATTCAAATATATTTTGATGTGCATATTCCAAAATATTTTACATGTAAAGTAAATATAACACGCATTTTTTCTTTATTTGAAATTCTTACGATAGACTAAAAAGGTGCCGTAAAATTATTCCCAGCTTCTGAGAGTTAAAAGAAGGAGTATAAAGCGGCCGAAAATGTTAAGGGTATGTAGCGAATTAGAACTTACAAGTGTAGAATACTTTTCCACCGGCATAAATTTAGACATTACCACAATTCGTCAAGTAAAATTAAAGAAGTTAAGAATGAAAATCATGAGTTATGCAATAAATGTTCTTGTTCTCATCTTTCGCCCCTTGTAACACCATCATTACCTGTGTTTGTATAAAACAACCTATTATCTGGCAATATTGTTTATCCTCCACTGAATTAAAATCTAAACTAAGTCGTAAAAAAGATTTGGGTTCCAAAAAGAAAACGATCTTATGCCAAGCACCAGGGTATACAAATTGCATGTTCAAGTGAGGTCACGCTATGGAAGGACCAAATACTCACGTGGACGGCCCTCCAGCGACAAATCGAATCAGACTATAGAGAGCACTGCCAATTGTTATTCTTGTTTTAAAATAAAATTTTGTTTATTTTGATAAAGAAATTTTTAACTATCTAAGTAGAATCTTTTTTTAATTAATGGTTCTCCTAAAAGTGTAACGTCCATTATGGTTGATTGCCCTTAACGAGTATCAGACTGTTATCAAATCACAAATTATTTTTATGTATACTAATTTTATAATAAGTTCTGGATCTCACGTTTTGTATTATATAACTGAACTCTATAACTTAATTACCGGCATTCCATAGTAACTGGTGGGCATTTAACTCCAAAATTAGGCCAACTATGAGTTATAACTAGGAAATCAGAACTTTCACAACAATGATGTATTGGTTTACCATAGATCTATAACCGTTTTATAATATTGTTTTAAAAAAAATGCCAAACATCTTTTACGTTCTATGTAATTATTGTTTGAATGAATGTGACTGGTGAGACACTGAAAAATTCCACTCTTCTACCACCGCGCACTAAAAGAAGAAACTTGGTCAATCTACTAAAAATTCAAGTCCACTTTTTCTGTGATATAAAATAAGTACTCAATTCTTCCTTCTTGATGAAATATGGAAACAGTATATATTGGATAAAATATTATATTTAACTTAGATGTATGCTGCTTATTCATTTGCCTGATTTTTTTTATTGTTATGTTGAAGGGCGTCACTTTGTAAAATTCCTTAACGTCATTGTTGTAAAAACTCTACTCTGTTTTTATTAACCTGATCTCAATAGTATATACTATAGGTAGTAAAAAAAGAGTAGAGTTTTTACAACAATGATTATAGATTATAGATATAAAACAAATGATTGAAAAATAAAATAAAATTGTGACTGGTGGAACAGGTCTTTGTGACTGGTGAGACAAATACAGAAGTTGAGAAAATCATTCTTATTTTTAATTAGTTTTATTATTTTTACTTTTATTATTTTGACTTAATAATAATAGTTATTTATTTATTATACTATAGGGTACTAATAAATATCAACAAAAGTAAGTTTTTAGTAAAAGAAGAATCAGTTTTGGCGTTTTTTCTTGTTGACACCCTTTTCATTAGCATCAATATTTAAGTTCTGTTCATAATTACTTGAATACATCAGAGTAGTTAAAGCCTTTTTGAAGTGAGAGATTTTATAATCAGGGCATATTTGTGGCATTTATCTCCTTGTGATTTAAAATAATGGTGCGTTTATAAGTAAGGAATTGGTTTAACATATTACCATCTTCTATCAAGATATTCACAATGTTCTTTAACGTTAGCAGTTGCGATAAATTTTACTCCATTGTAATTCTTTATGAATTTAAGTTTCTATAGACAACATTTTCACAGATTAATAAAATATAGACCTTAAGCTATTGGTTATCATCACTAGAATTATCTTACATATCTTACAGCCTAAAGTGTATTATAATACATCCATCATTTTTATTTTGCTCTCCGGGTCCATGCCTCCGAAAAACAGAAAAAAACTTCAGCACAATCTCCTGAATATATAATTTACTAAATATTGGCGATTTTATAAGTGATTGTCAATGAAAACATTTGGTTTTTTTATATTATCAGGAACTGTTTATTGGAACGTAGTTTCTTATCGCGCGTTGTGAAAGAGGGCTAGATGGTAAAAATTCTTACCAAAAAATGTCACGACATGTTTTGCTATCTCTCTCTCTCTCTTATAGAAAGCAAGCGAGACATTTTCATTTCTATCATTATTATTTTTTGTATTATATTAAATTGCTTAGTAGTTCTGTATATTTTTTTTGATATTGGAGTTTGTCTTTTAGAATCAATTTGCAAATAAGATAGTTTAAATGAAAATAATAATACAAATTTGTGATCAAATACTCGTAATGTTTCGTAACAACACCATCTATTTATACTTTACCAGTAAAACTAACTATTTTACATAGTTTTACTTTACCAGTAAAACAATGTTTTAAAAAGAAAATGGTTTACTGAAAACACAGCTGATAATACTTCTATAGCATCTTATATCTTCTATATCTGCTGATTATCAACAAAGTTATTTATCTGAGTCAAATGAAGTGGAAAATGATTACCTAAACAATTGTATCATTTAATAAAACCTTTAAGCACGAAAATATAGGTTTAAATTATTTATTTTTCTCAGTAACACTAATACCACAGTATGAACTACGATGCCGATAATAGGGAACATGCATAAAATTTAAAATGGTCTCAAATATTTTTTTTTCGATTACTTATTATTATCTTATTATAATAAAAACTATTTTTTTAATTTACTAACCAGTTAAGGCCATAAAATAATTTATTAATAGTGTAAATGAAGGGAGCGAAATTCAAACTGCCAAAACGCACCACCACTGGTCGAAAGGAAATGTGACGTCATTTGACACGGCATTCAAATTAAAGGCGTCGAAGTTCATACTGTGGTATCAATGTTACTCAGAAAAATAAATAATTGAAACCTATATTTTTGTACTTAAGGGTTTTATTAGATGAAACAATTGTTTAGGTAATCCTAAAAACATTTTTTCAATACTCAAACAACTCTAACAAAATAAATACCTACAAACTCTTTTTCAATAGCAGTTAGCAAGCTACTACACATTACATTTTTAATATGTTTCTTCCTCTGAATCATTTTCCACTTCACTTGACTCAGATAAATAACTTGGTTGATAATCAGCAGATATAGGAGACGTAAGATGCTATAGAAGTATTATCAGCTGTGTTTTCAGTAAACAATTTTCTTTTTAAAATAGATAGTTTTACTGGTAAACTGTTGTGTACCAATGTTGTATGTTGAATGAGGAAATGGTGACAATGCTACATTTTGTTGAATGAGGAAATGGTGACAATACTACATTTTGTTTTTCAGCAGGTATATTTACACTGACACCTTTACTTCCATACTTCGGTTTAATATTAACTTGCACAGTTTAGTCACTTGGTAACTTATCTTCAATATGCGAAAAGCAAGGCTCTGCCTTATGATCATCACATTCAATAGGAGAACTACTAAGTCCTGGCTGACTAATATCACAGACATTTGTATGGGCAGTACTAGGACTTACTTAGTATATCACTTTTTTGTGAAGGTCACCATTTTTTAAACACTACTTTTGATAGCTAAGTCTGAAAAGGCTTCATTAACCGATGTCAATCTTTGCCTTTTGACTATGCACATTCATGAGAAAGTTCACTAAGCTGGTGTTTTTGCCACAAAATATATGAGGCACAATTCTTTTCTTCAAGCTTAGATTACATTTTTCTCCTTGTTGTTTCGTTATACATATTATATTCAATTCAATTGGCTGTATCTTCCCTAACCTAAAATAAATCAACAAACATAAAAATTTCGTAAAACCAAAAAAGAATACGGTTTTTATAGAAAGTTATCCTGAACTTTTGTAATTTAGGTTAATTTTAAACTCAAATTTTCTTATGTTCAATACTTACTATAAATTTAAACTATTAAATTAAACTTATTATAAATAAAGTATACTTACGTTAAATTGATCTTCACAACAATATAAACACATTTAAGACATATATTATCCCTTTTAATTACCATAGACCACTGTTTTTGTATTTACGAATCTCTTGGAATACAAAAAACACTTTGTCGGGTGTTTCTCTAATACTATTTTTGCAGTCCGGTACTATACAATACTTGTAAGATGATTTTTATCTTCTTCCATGACTTGTAAAGCACTTAAAACTTGAAATATGTATGAAGTAACTAAATAGTACATAGTAAACATTTACTGAACGTGTCATTTGACGTCACGCAAAGCGCGCGCAAAATGACGGAGTTTGAACGGCTCAAATTTACTGAATGATTTAATTTTCAATTTGAAAAAAAACTGGAATCTTTTCAAACCTATTTATATTTTTTTCTACGATATCGCTCTCCGTCTCGGTGAATTAAGCATTCTATATGTAATCGTCTTTATCGACGGTGGACAACGATACGGTAGCTCAGTCGATAAAGCGAAGGGTCGGTTTCCCAGTAGTCGCGGGTGCGAATCCCTGCCCGTATCGGTTTATTTTTCATTCTTTATTTATATAAATTTAAATAAGCTTAACATGGCTATACATGTTTAAAGAAATTTTCAAACATTTTATGCATATTCCCTATTCCTTCAATAATTAATCGAAAGGAACTTCGTTCCATACGGGTGTCCCTTAACACTTCTTAGTTTTTAATTACTTTTATTTAAATATATAAAAAAACAATATGTTGATTGCGTATTGTTTTTTAAACTATTCATAAATAAATTGGAAGTAGTCAGACTATTTTTTAGAGTCAAACAGCTAAACCATATTTAATTTAAACTCTAATCACTGAAACAACAATCAGCAAACAATTTGAAAATAAAGATGTATGTGAGATTTTTTTTTTGGTAATTATTACTTTCAAACTGTTTAACTAGAAATAGGTATTTCGAAATGGTTTTTCATTAAGATGTGAAATGAAGTTACGAATCATAACTGGTCATAGATATTTTGTTTACTACATACATCATGTTTTTTTCTTTCTTTTCTATGTAGGTAAAATACAAAACCTACATAATATGAAAGTAATATAGGTCATAGAAAACATGTTTTTGGATATTTGAGCCTTTATTAGTTACTAATATAGCTTCCGTGATTGATTACCTTTATAGAGCGACAAATAATGTGCAGAATAATCTATTTTAGATGTTTTACGTATATCCTAAATGTAATCTACCAATCGATTTAAGTTTTACAAAAGAGGTCTAGATTTACACAGGAATGACTAGACAAAGGACTGGTCTTGAATTGTATTAGCAATACGATATGAAAGTCCTGAAATACCATAAATATTAATTTCTAACGAATTTTATTTACTTTTGTTACTACTGTTTGAGAAGAACAGCGAAACATTAAATATTTGAAACGTTTCTTATTCATGTTTCTTATACTAACAGCAGGAACAACATTCCATGAATATAATATATTTGGTAAGTTTTATTTTCTTTCTTGTTCTTTTATTTTGTGAAATTATTTATAAAGTTGGTTAATATATCAACTGGCCTATTCTTTTTATGCGACAAATACTTAATACACTTAATACAGTACGGCACTTGACTAAATTAAAAAAAGAGTAGGTACTATAGTACCTTTAATATATTTTATACTATACTATAGTAGCTATGTAATACAAAATAAATACAAAGACGTAGGTGTCTCAGTGTATCAATCGAATTTATGTCCTCGGTTGTAAAAATATCCTTCCCTAAGTACTGTATAATCTAACAACGTCCGGGGGCGATTAGGCCCCTCGATTTTATTGAGTGTAAATAAATTATTACGACATATTAAGCCTTATTTAGAATATTGGAGTTAAGTATTTCTTATTTATAATGCGTATATAAAAAGAGAGTAAATTAAGCTTGATTCAATGTATGTAGGGTATTGTATTTTAGCCCTTTAATAACGTACTTAATTTAAATAACGAATGTGAAAACTTATTCATCTTTAAATATAACTCAAATCCAACATCACTTAGCAAATCAAGTGATTCCTATATTTGAGAGGCATGAACGCCTCGCACCTACGCTGACCTTACAAAAAGGTTCACCCTCAATCTGGGGTGGAGTAATTTACTGCGAGCACACGATATGTATTGATCCTTTATGTAATTCCGTTGAAGGTCAGAAATGACCTTTAAGCTTTTTGTTTTTAAGTAATTCGTATTGACGACTTTTTTCTTTTCTCTTCTGTCGCTTGTTAATCTTAAAATACAGAAAATAAGAATCGCTCGACAAAGCTTCTTTCAGTTATAAAACATTAGTTTAGTGACTCCTTTATATTTTTGCCAACCATGAAATGACAACTCACAACCGTTAACAACTCATATAACAAAATTAAATGAATACTTTAATAATAAAAATAGTATGCAATTTTAAATATAAATACAGAGTCTACAATCAAGGATCTTATATAGAGATCATAACTACATTTGCGTGCACGTAGGTGACGTTGAAGTAGACTCCGAGATCGCAACATTCACCGATATCTCACTCAATTTATCTGCCGGATAAAGTGGAACACGTCAAAATTGAGTTTACGTCTAAAAAGCAATTTAGATTATCTGATTTGCGAGGTTATACATAAAAATGGAATCTTGCAGTGCGGTATCGCCTATACGGGTTTAAATAATTGGATTTGTGAACTAAGATATTCCTAATTCTTATGCTGTTTGTCTTTCCCTCTAGTGGTCTAATTTTAGGTGGGAGCCTAATTTGTTAATTTGTGCGTACAAAATTAAGTGTCTTTGTTTCATTTTGCTAAAGGTTTTGGAATAACGATCTTCTTAATCGTTTTATAATGAAATAGATTTTAAATTGTAATAATTAAAAATTATTCTTATATTAATCGGTGATATTTAAACCCTAAAATTCCAATCAAAATATGGTCCACCTGGGTTTATAACAGCTAAAAAATAACAATGAGGTTCTTATTGTATCGTGGATGGGAGCGAGTGCACGGTTCAAGTGATTTTCAAACTTCATACCGTTCATACCGTTCCTAGCTAGAGCTTTAGGTATAGTACTTGAAATGTAAGATCTTAAGATGTTTAAGATCAATGTAAGTTTTTGAAGAATGAAACTTTTCCTCCATTGTCAGGAAATCCTTTGAGATGCGTCAATAAAGTTGCTGTCTGAAATTTTCTGAAAATGAAATAATTCATTTTATTATGTTTGAGTTGTGTATGGTTAGTAACATAATTAAGCGACTTATCTGTACAAAATTTTATTTTAAAACTTATATTCACATGAAGAACACTTATATTCACATAAAGAAGAAAAATATTATTTTTTCTCATTTTAATATTTTCGTATTCTTGACGTGGTAAAGATCACATTAATTAACTTTTGCTTACGCCTTAATATTAGTAAGTATTTTAATTTTTTAACAATCATTTTATTCTAAATGTTTCCATTATATCGTTTCTCTTATAGGTACAATATATTACTTGCATAATGTATAAGCATTAAGTATTGGTTTGTATAATACAATTATATCAATATATTTCCACAATCATCATTAAATCTAGGAATCAATAGACGTCAAATCGGTCACTTACCGATTTGACGTCTATTGATTCCTATTTATATATTTACCGGTTTGCGCATGTCTGAAAAATTAACATTGCTGATCTTACAAATCTATGTGTCTATATTTTATAAATAATTTAAAAATGTAAAGGATAATAAACTTTGTTTTGTCGTAATGTTGCAAATGGGATTTGAAGCTTTTTTTATTACGTTTGTAGGCCTAATTCTTTTTTCTTTTTGTGTGTAGGTCTTTTTAGGATCGGGATTTTTAATAATAAGAAATAACAATTATGACCTTCAATAGCAGAGTATTTGTATCAGTTCTTATAAATATGTTACTTTTAAAACAGAGCAACTATTTTACTGTCTGCCAGTAAGACCACTTTAGTTGACTTCATTATTTTATACTGTAGAAAATTAAGGCTCTTTTGATTTTACAGTTCATATTTTTTTTCTAAGGTTGGATGTAATTGTTTAAAAGTATGGGCTAAGAATTTATTATTATGGTGCTTTTTATAAATATTAAATGTATAAATAAATATTGCACGTTTTCTAAAACTTTTTACAATCCTTTTTTAAAATCCATTATGTTATAACATTTAAAGTAAATATACTAATGTAACATTTAAAATAAAAAACTCAAGGTTTTTACTCAAGGTTACAAGAGAATCTGAAGATGAATAATCCCTCAGTCCATAGAATTGTGGGAGGCAATCCGATGTCCGCACATCTGTCGCTTCGAGACATGCCCGCATGATAACAACAAGTACCTACACTAGTAAACTTGTCCCGATTACCATATCGGATAGATGCTAAATAAATATTGAAATCTAACTTTAAATTAAATTTTGATTTGATTTCTTAGCAACGAATTATAATTTCAAATTATTCGGAGATGAAAAATCCAGATCGGACCATCAAAGTTTCCGGACTTTGTTCGGTGAAGCGCGATTTGTGCAAATACCGCCCCGCAATTTAAACTGTTTTTTAATGTTGCTTACATTAAAAAGTTATAATGAATGCTTATGTTTTTCTTTATTTACATTTGCCAAGCATTTATTTAGTAACTACAATAATTATAGATTGTTTCACAACCCTCTCGACTTTATGGTAAGTAGGTACACAATACAAAAATATGTTGATATTTTAAATTAGCTATATTCACTTTTCTTAATACAGAATCTTGGCACTCGGTGATTTTAATACCATAATAAAAGAAAGAAAGAAAGAAAAGAAAGAAAGAAAAATACTTTTATTTAGACAACACAACTGCAAAGGGTTATAAAGTAAAAACGTTAAAAAGAATTAACTAAAAAGTAAATTAACACAAAAAAAAAATATACAATAATAACAAAGAAAAAAAAAACAATAATACTAGTAATAAAAATATCAATATAGAATAAAAATGGTTCGAATATACAAACAAAGAAAAAAAAAAAAACAAATTTACATGTATTTAATAATTTAAAATATATTTACCAACTTTTAAATAAACCATAAAGTACTCAAAAACTTTAGTTTACAGCCAGTTCAAAAAACTCGAAAGGGTAAAAAAGTAAAGAAAAATCAGCACCTTTAAAACTATGTCAATTGACGCACTCGCCTTGAGACTCGCCAACAAACCGCAAGTTAAAACTTTGTTACATTCAGTATCATCCTCAGCCAGGTTTTCAATCGTATCTTGGCACATCTCCCCACTTGTAAATTCCACCTGGCTTCTCCAAATCCCGTACCTGTCTACAATTCTTGAACTTTAATCTTGTTCGTTTTGTTTGAATTTCTTTTGCGGTATATAAATCTCATTTTGTTTTGGGAATCCAAAATATTATATATTGCAGGCTCATTTAAATTTATATAAATTTAGAATGAAAAATAATTATCAAACTTTATTTTTTATTTGATCTTATTATGGTGTCAAAATAGGCCTCTTAACACTTCCCTTAGACGTACATGAGTGATCCCGGCATGGATTTAAAAACTTTGGTCACAATTATATTTTATAACTAGCTTTTGCCCGCGGCTTCGCACGCCTTAAATTCGTAGTAAAACAATTCCCACTTCCCTTTTTGTATTGGCTTCTATATGACTTATTCTAAGTGATACAATCTAAATTACGACATCGGCAGACATAGCTCACTGTCAAAAGTATATTTAAAGTTTTTAATAAGGATACAATATTAGGTGCTGTAATTATTTTTATACCTCTCTTGTTTTTACTTAAACGTCCATTTAAATACTTCTTAAACAAAGTACTTAATAACCATTCTATTCATATATCACACTTACAGATTTTAATTGAACATAATCAAAATATTATTATTACCATGTAAACTTGAGGAATTCTGAGCTACATAATCGACGTTATTTTCACCATCAACTTGCAGGTTTAGTTTTATTTTAAAAAATCTATTTTAAATGATAAACATTGAAAAAGATGTATGCATTAACAACATTTTCAATACTGAACATTCACAAAAGCTATTTTTGAGACGGTTTGCACGGTTCCATTCCAGAGTGCGCCGGTAGACCGTACCGCCGCAAACGCGAAGACCCTATATTTTAAATCTGTAATATCTTCGAAAATATTCATTGAAATGCTGTAAGGGGCTATTGTTATAGGGCATATTGTTCCATATTAAATGTAAAATGTATTTAAGTTACTGAATTAGATAAGAATTAAAGCTGTATTTCTTAAAATCGCTTCGTAAATTACCTATTATTTTTCGTAAAAAGTAAAGGATAAAAATTTACTATTGTGGGTTATCTCTAAGAGATAAACATATACCATCGCGGATTTTCTCTTGCTTATATAAGGGTTATATGCTGTATGAATTTTTGAAAATTTTTTTTTTCGTTTGTGTGCACAACTAAAAGACAAACAGATAAACAGACAACGATTTTAAAAATGCTGAAAATGGATTCTGTTAGTTATTACTTCACATCCTGGTATATTTTTTAAAATATTTTCAATGTACAAAGACTACTCCTCTACAGATTTATAACATGTATAGAATAAGATTTGCATGGTACCCATTACGTCATTGACATAAATTGTCATAACTTTTTTATTTCTTAACCGATTTAGATGAAATAAACACTAAATGTTAAGTGAAGACTGTGATAATATATTCCCGAAAACCGCATTCAAAGCCGTTTCTGAGATTAGCGTGCACAAACATACAGACATACAGACATACAGACAAACAGACAAACTGAAAAACCATTGTGTTGGGTTCTCCTGCTCTTATAAAACCCCCCTATGATGTTTTCTTTTTTTTTAATTCCATGTACAGGAATGGCTCAGTGACGATTTTATTATATGTATAGATAATAAAAAACGGATAACTCGACCGTTTTAAGTAAATGTTTCTAAAAAAGAAAGTAGGTATTTTTATAAAAGTACGTAAATCTGATGAACAGAGATGCTATACATGCAAAATTAAAATAAAGTGATTTTATATTTATAGTTATCTCCTATTATACATGCTGGTCTGGTAGTTATACCAAAATAGAGCCTTAAAAGTTATTTATTGGTTGATTTGTGGTAATATAGTCATATTTCCACATATTACACGTGTGAAATTATTATCATTTAATTATGACCAAGAAAGCTTTATAATAAAAGTAAACACGATCAATCAACAGCATGACGTATACTCAAGACATAGCAGCTACGAGCAAGAAATTAAAGTAAATGAAACCGAAAGACTTAACAGAAACAATTAAGATTCTGCGAAGTTTTCTTGACTTTGCGAAGTTTTAGGATTCGACTCAGATCGCCGAGAAGACCATTAAATTCTTTTGAACAAAATTATACATTATTACTTAATGGCAACGGATTGTCTGTAAATTGGATGAATTGTTTGATTGTAATAATTGCTTGATCAACCATTTTTGTTATAATTATATTTATTTTATAAAAAATACTTGACATTTAATTGTAAAAGCATCCCTGGCAACCCAAAATTAAGACTTCAGTCATTAAATATCTATACTATAATGTGAAAAATAAGTAAAGTTTGTTAGTTTTTATTTAAAATTCCATCAAACTAACTTTTTAATTGATTTAATCTTGATCTGATTTCATATTTATGGAATGAATTTAGATCTTAGTGGTAAGTACGCTATCCCATTTAAATAACAGGGTTTATCGTAGAGACTATTATTATAAGATATGTAAGTTAACGAAAAATCAGGTTAAGGAAGGCGTTTCTCACGAACGCTGCCACCCGTAGTTTATGTGGATGGAGACACGGGCAGCTGGTTTATAATAAAAGGCTAGCAATAGTATTTATAACAAATATTTTTACTCATTGTTTGAATGAGAAATGTATAACTTTCTAATAATGCAATAAAATAAATAAATTAGCAAAATTGTGCAAAGGAATGTGAAGAGCCGGATTGTATTTTTAATTAAGACAGTAACGAAATAACTTTTAATTTTTTTTTCATATTTACTTTATATATACCAGTTTAACTTTAAATTTATATAAATAGAGAATGAAAAATAAACCAATACGGGCAGGGATTCGAACCCGCGTCCTCTGGGAAATCCTCCCGTCGCTCCACCAATTGAGCTACTGTATCGCTGTCCGTCTCAGTGAATTAAGCATTCTATATGATGATGTGATTATTAAAAGTTCCTAAAAATTTACAAAAAGACTAGGAGACAAAAACCAACATCAGTTATTTATGGAAAGTAGGTTCTGCAAACACAGTACTTTATTTATTAACACTGGTTAATTCTGGGTTTACTGGTTATGTGTACCAAACTTTGTATCAGAATCTGATCAATTGTTTATCGTATGAATGAATTCGCTTTAGTCACTTGTCTATTATTGCGTTTGACTGTGGATAATCCTTTGAAATAGTAATGATACAGCATAAATTATTGATGCAATAGGGATCATATTATTATTCAAAGCTACTTTTGAAACATACATATATTCCGGGATGTTTGTGTGATAATATAGAGTTTGTTTTCTGAATAGAATATGATTTTTCTTTCTTACTCCCATATCGAGGTATTAATAAGTTCAAATGGGTTTTCCATTTACATTAGTCATATGTATTATAATCGTATATATTATATATCCCATTATAGCTACAAAAATGGTATCGAATTAATTATCCTTAAGCGTTAATATATTTATTTGTATCCGTATTTTTATAATAATTATATATTTTATTATTATTATTATTTTTTTCTTAAGAATTTTGTTGTGCTTTTCTGTTGTTTTTATTATTATTATTGTTTTTGCAGGCCTACCGGAATTACAGGAGAGGTTGTCTCCTGTACTTCCTAAGGTTGGCTGGTAGAGAATGCCTAAGTGGCATTAAGCCCGCCTTTTGTACATTATTTTGTTTTTGTGCAATAAAGAATTAAATAAATAAATAAGTTACTAAAATAAGTAGGTAAATTAGTTTACTAATCGAATTCCAATTCCAAGTGTTCAAAATGGATACGAAAATAGCGTTTAAAAGAACCTAATAATTGATTCGTGTCGAATATATCAAGGCTAACGTAGCTATGGGTGTATTCTGCTTGGTGCCATTGCATCGCCACGGTCTAAAATTACGATGAATTAAGAACTACAAGATAATTAGGACTTAACACACTTACTATGTAAATAGTATACATAATAAGTAAGTATTTGTAGTAAGTGAAATTTAATGGATATAACATTTAACTTTTAACAGAGTCTTACTCACGCTGCGATTTACCACTGCTTCGTCTTTTTTATAGTAATTCTGGTGATTTTGTAATTTTATTATTTGTATTAATTAAAAGCTAAGTTTTATTTAATAGTATATTAACTTTATTTTTTACAAAATGTAAGGCCAAAAGTAGACTAGACTCTTTAGCTTCAAAATTTCTAAAAGGGCGAGTTTTGTAACGGATCGGTAAGTTTATTAGATTATCGAGGTGTCGGAATGTTTAGAAAACATGATTTACTACATATGCCTTACAAGCGTATTTTATTTGTGGTACATTGAATGTGAAAATATCCTTTCTATAAAAGTAAACGCACTTTATACATGATAACACACACGACTACAATTTATAAGTGTATTAAATTAGTTATTATGAATGGCCTCTAGCCAAAATGGTATGTAACAAGTCTTTACGGCTTACCAACACAATAAAAATATGTATTTCTTATTCACACACTAATATTTATTACCGAGATGAATATTAATAAAATTACAACGATTTAATTAGTTATTGAAGGCTTTTCGAAAAGGTACGAGTCTTTTTATAATAAATAAATAAATGGATTGAACACTAAAGTTACTTATTCTAGGAATGTATATTAATGACAAACCACACATTGTTGAAAACCAAATGTATACTGTTATAACAATATTATTGAAAAAAAACGATTACTACTTAAGACCACTCATCATTATCTATATTTTTAGGATTCATGTAGAAATTTAATTTAAAAAAATAATAAGAATTCAAAGTTATTGTCAAATTCACGTATTTCACGCAATTTATACCACGAAAGCCAGATTTCGACGTTATAACTAATTTAGTAATACAACTAGGATATAAAACGACAAATCTACCACAATAACAAAAAACTAGATAAGCTACACAAAGCAGGCACTCAAAGATCACATCCACAAACACTATTCACACCTGCAGAGCTTCCGCTCTCAAACGACTATGACACGATAATTCATAAACCTAACTATTACTTACTAATTAATAGGAGTTGATGCCTATTCATTATTTAGCAATACCCTAGACTCCTAACAATATAGTATTATAAAGAGTATTGCGGAGAGAACCGTCCAATCATAACATCATAACTTCCTTAGCCTATGACTAATAACAGAATAAAACTGTAGGTCTGTTTAGGACAATACAGAAAATTGTATATGCATTTGCACTTAAAATAAAAGCTAGGAATGAATTTAACATCACAATTGAAAGGTTTCAATATATAGGTTATATACTAGGAATATATGAACTGTTCTTCAGATCGATATCTTTCATAGAGCCCAAACTACTTAATATCTCCTTTCATCCTATAAATGTTATATATATATATATATATATATATATATATATATATATATATATATATATATATATATACATAAGATCTGAAGAACAGTTTTTATATTCCCAGTCGAATTAATAACATTTGTTTGTTTTTTGATAGTTTGCAATTTCTTCGGAAATATTGAAAAAGCTACCTATGTATCTCACCTTATTTGAGAAAGTAATTTTAAAATTCCCATATTCCGGCGATGCAACCAAATAAATTACGAATAAATTGCGGAATAAATCAAATCGCTCACACTTGTGAATTAAATTAAAAATGTGAATATAAAAGACCAAAAATAAACATAACTGCACCCACTTTCAAAGCTTTATATAAAAGGCGTTTGAATCTGCTTTCTGTATGAGAAGTATTGGTTTAGAAACTTTAAAATCTATATAAGAACACACGCATAGGCATTGTTAAAATTATTTAACCAATACGCTGTATGAAACAGACCTTAAAATGTCCAGAATCTAGGTCATCTTATAATTCTCAAAGAATATTATTTTTTCTTAATGTAAAGAATAAAGAAATGTTAAAAAATAATTCGACGGACGTTTTTATTTATTTATTTCCCAAGATATACAATTACATCACTGTCGGCTCACTAAAATTTTTCGTAAACTATGAAATAAATATAAATAAACTAACATAAATAAATAAATTTGGACATCTGTAAGATTCATATAAATTAAATAGATGCCATAACAGTAATGCAAATTCATTGCAAGCTCAACCGAATCATTCTATTTGAACTTATAAATGAGAATGTAATTATAATTCAAAGTTCATCGCTGGTTCTGTATACGTATGTGTTTATAATTCAGGATGTTACAGTAACATCGTAAATCGGGCTGATGGTTTAAACCATCGTTATAATTTACGAGGTGCGAGGCAACATCCCAGTGGCAGAATTTATTCATGACCGTAATAAAATCTGTCGTGCGACAGTCCCCGCGACGGCCTGGCCGGCCAGGTTAATTCCTTTTTGAAATTTAGTAGAGAAACGACTTGGCAAGGCTTTTCCCTTTAGATATTAAATTATGTTGAAGATAAAGATTTGGACTATCAACTGGAAGTGACTTATTGTGACCTGGGACAAAAGCCTGAATTTTTCGTATAATACCGCCACAATTTTAAACTGTTTAATTTAAATCCTTGTAAAAATTTTGTCATACGTACCTAATATGATTTATAAATCCATATAACTTGTAACTGCTCTAGTTACGAATAAAGTGGAAATGACTAAGTAAATAAAAATACTATTTGATTGCAGAAAAAGAAAGCCATGCGTCGTCGTCGGGGACGCACTACCTGCACGTGATAGGCTGCGGCAGCATGGCGCCGTACGTGGCGCTCTTCCTCCTCCTCTGCCTGGTTCGCTGCGACACCAAAACCGTGTTGCAAGATAAGCTTGGTGAGTATTTTTTTAACAAGCAACCAGTATTAATAGTTCTTAACAGATCGATATTTTTACCAAAAAATAATTAATAAAAGCAGAGCCGTTTCATCTATCGGCATATTATAAATAAAATTTAGTTTTTAAGGGTCCCTTCTACAAAATGAAATGTACCGTAAACAAGTGTTCTCGAGATAACTTTTTTTAGGAAATGGGCATCATAATTCAGAACAGATACGACAAGCCTTTGTTAAGTTAATAAAGAGATCAAGCGATACGCATTTTTTTCTTTTAAAACATTACAATATTATAGTTCATTTGATAGTACTCCCTTAACCGACCAACCACTTGGGAGTTTTACATGTAACATTAATATCAACGACATTATTAATAATCTTAAAATATTCCACTATAACACTCCTACAAAGCTATTAGACATAAAAATAATTGAAATATAATTTGTATAAAATGTTTACCAGAATATTTATCTTTGATGTAACAAATTTAAAATCTGTATAGTTATGTCTAATGCAAAAAGTTGTTCATTTAGCTTTTCGTTATTAAGTTTGGTAATTCGTCTTATTCTCGTTCCGAATGTATACTAAATAAATCTTTACAAGAGATCTAACAACTGAAATTCTTACTATATAAACAATTTGTTTATTTTCGCTATTTAATTTTCAGTTTTTATAAAGCAGTATGTATTCGGTTATTTTATTTATGACATAATGTATTAATTTACTTGGATTTTTCTATAAAACAGGATTTTTTTATATATTTATTTTTCATATTCAACGTTTCAATTTGAATTTATTGTTTCCCAGTTATTGAAACTTGCAGCTTACAACTCCTTTAACTTGCATAGAAACGATCTAATATCTCCGGTTCACCGCAAGTTTTCTCAGTTATCATAGATAATATCATTTCTAGAAGTGGCTCAATTTCAAATGACGTCTCAAACTTCGAACCTGTTCTAAAATTATGGCCCAGCTCCGGAGTCACTTCCAAATCTCATTACCCGAGACAGGCAAATTTATCCGCGCTTCCTAAAACGCTTTGCCTTCTAGTCGACTCGTCTCTCTTTGTGAGTTATTCAAAAACATTCGAAATAATATTCGGTTATACTATGTTATTTTTTAAGTAATTTTAGTTAGTGATTTATACAAAAGTATATATTTTTTTATAATTTTAAATATATATATAGATATAAAAAAAATTACAACTACGAACAAAAATATAATTTACATTTCAAATTAGTTTCTTGCCGCAAACAGTAAACTCTTTCTAAACATATTAAAGTGAATGTCTTATAACATTTCTGTACCACGGTAACAGCAATATTAACATCGAGTAGATAATGCGATGGCATTGAGTGCATCAGTCGGTTAATTTAATGTTACGAGGCTTATTAATGCGAGGTCCTGTCAGCCCGCCATGCGGCCGTAATGCGGGACTGGCAACCCGCCAGCCGCTAGTTTGTTGATCGTACTCCGTGTCACGGTTTCGTGTCGATTATTGTTCGATAGAATAGTTGATCACTTTTTATTTATAAATTAATAATGACCATAGAAGATATTAGATTAGTTTAGATTTAAAACAGACAGATAAGGTTTTACGTTGTTGGTATTTTATATATGTTGGTACCTTCTTTGTCCTTAAACGTTTAATTCTAATGCTTGCAAATATTAAAGCAATCTGTAATTAATTGGAACTTATGAAGTAATGTTTAATGTTTTATTTCATAAATTCAAATGAGCCAAGAGATTTGTAGAATATAAACCTCAAATATAAATATCGCTAATTTGAAACATTTAAAAATATACGTTTTTGATTAACATGTCCAGACAGCAAACAGTGGCTAAACACGGAACATTAAGAGAGCAGTTTAAAAAAACATTCATCAAACCGGCCATACGTAAAGTTGAAGTTGATCGTTTTAAACTGGCTGGCTTTAAAACCTTTAAAGGGCCCTGGTGAGATTCCGTGTGAGCGATCAAAGTTAATATGACCACAAGTATGGCAGCGTACGTTCCAATGTATTTGAAACAAAGCCACGAAGTATTGTGCAGCGCATCTTCCAATCTCCTTGAGTTTAAATTATAATATATTAAAAAAATATTTTTATACATTGTGTGCAGTGAATGTAGGCTATTACGGGGTTTAGGTTCAACAAACGCTTACAGTTATCATTAGTCCAAAATTCCCTGCAGCACTGTGTATTTTATCTCAACTCATAAATCAAATTACCTCATAAATCCTGCAACATTTTGCATTATTCATGGTATTTGAAACGACTTCATGATTACAAGACATTAACTATTACGACTCATACAACAGATGCTTCACGTTTATAGAAAAAAAATACACGAAATACAATTCTGAAGGCTTTTATTGCTCCTAAATATTCTCTCGATCGTTTTACGGCAGTGTAAATTTTTTTTGCTCAATATTCATCAATTTTAAAGCAACCTACTTTATTATGCTCGTTTACTATAACAGATACTTTGTGAATTCGTGGCTCAGCTGGTTCTTAGTAATTTGAGGCATAAAAATTGTTTTTATTCTTATAATATTTTATGTCAACTTATTAGTTACTTTATGTATGTCAATATTTATTACTCATAGTTGTCACCGTCACGTGTAGGTATTTTATCAAACTTCTTTCTACCTTCCATTCCTACTAAAGTTAGTAGGTATTATTTTTTAATTAAGTTAAAAATTTGCTTAATAAAATCCATGAAATTAGCATGTCATGAAAAATTTCTTGTACTAATAATTAACGTTTCACGTTATCCTGACATATACGAGTTACAGAAATTTACGTTTTAATTGTAAATTATATCAATTAGCACTGACCGAGCGATGTGCGACAAGAGTTATGTCTAAATTGCGTGATTATAAAACGTTTTGTATTTATCAGGGTTAAGGCGTTTTCGAAACGGAATGTCGAAATTTATATTCTTATCATTAATATGTTTTGAACCAAAAAAAAATTTACAAATAAATTTTTTGATTTTTGTGTTACAACGGACTGGTATTTTAATCTGATATGTCAACTTTTTCATAATATTTCAAAACCGTTATAGTTTTATGCTTCATTAATTAAGACATTAACAAAGTTCATTACTATATAAAAGACCACAAATTCGAATCTTTGTAGCACGTTCCGCCAGTACATTTGAAACATTTTCGTAAATAAAGGCCGTAACACGTGCATCAGATTCAGAAGCAAACAGTGTGAACTACCTATAATTGTATTGTGTGTTTCCAGCTTTAAGTCTTTTCAATTGCATTAGCGTTGATAAGTTTCGAAATTTTATCAGTCGTCAGTGCGTTGGATTAATAAGTTTGATCGGACTCATAAGTTAGATCTAGTCCTAAGTTCTGTTACAAAGAAAATATCCGATAATTTAAAAAAAAAGATATTTTGTTTTAAAGTTTTATATGTGATAATGTATAGTTTATGATATAAAGATATGTTAACGTACTAAACTAGTTATTCAAAGTGCCCTTAGCTTTAATGCACGCTTTTAAACGGTCGGGCCATTCGTCGATGGATTTACGAACAGTTTCCCTTGGAAACTTGGTCACTGCTGCCCCCAAAGATTTCTTGAGCGACTCAATATTTTGGTGACGCTTAAAGCTGGCGGTGTCCTGTAGCACATACCACATATTATAGTCCAAAGGGTTTTTTTTTTATTAATTTTATTTCTATCCACGGACTCGTCGCCCGTGTACTTTTCGCATTTAGTCTGTATTTGGCAGGTTAATCGTTGAATTTTGAGATAACATACTCAAAAAGGAGTCTATTAGTACAGGTATCTTAAAAACTATATTAGTAATATAAGTTCTTTGCACAGCAATTATATATACATATATAAATATATAGATTTTTTTTACAATATTATAACATGAAGTATTTAAGTATTTAATATATAATAAAAAAAAATAATTTCTCATTAATGCTTTCCTACTAAAACACTATTGTGGTGACCTACTATTATTATTATTATTTCACTCATCACGATCAAGGTCTCCACGATAGCAAAGTTTTTGTCTTTTATAGCCATCTTGGTATTATATTCTATGATGTTGTATAGTAGTCCAAAGGGTTTAGGGCCAGACTAGCCGAAGGCCAATCATCAGCCTTTATGAATTCTGGAACATATTGTTCAAGATAATTTATGACCCGGGGCTGAATCCTGTTGGAATGTCCACACTTTGTTTTTGAATAAAGTGTTGTTGAGAGGTTTAACTACCACTTCCAACACGGTATCTTGATACACTTTAGCTGAAGTTTTCACTCCTTTCGCAAAAATGGAGTTTCGTAACCCCTTGGTAGGAGACACCACACTATATCATGACGTATGCTGGATGATGGCTTCGTTGAACTTGGGCCACTACCTCGGAATTCTTTTTAGACCTGTGTGCATACACTTGATCATTTTGTTTGTTATAGTGGTTCTCGATTGTATTTTTTTTTCATCGGTAAAGATATTTTCCTGTGTTTTTCGTCTGCGTATCGAAGTAACAGCTGTTTTGATCTTTCGACTCTTTTGTTTTATTGAATCATTTAAGGTATGTCCTATGTATCTCCGGTAAGATCCTAGACCTAAGTCATGTTTGATAATCCAAAAAAGAGTACTCGGTGGAATTCTCTCTTCTCTGGAAACGATTTTCTGCTTCCTTTTGGGAATTCGGAAAAACTATTTCTGGCCATGACTGCATTAACGGCCTCATTTATTCAAGTAGATCGCGGTCGGCCAGGTCTCTCACGGTCATCAACAGCCTTGGTTTCAGGGTATCTTCTGATGGTACGATACACAAACATTCGGCTAATCCCTAGTTTTTTCTATGTATTAAAAATGTCGGCTGGCGCCTTACCTACTTTGTACAATGCAATTACTGCAATCCTATTCTCTTTAGTTCGAGTTTCAAAACTAATAATTTCTAAATAAAAAAACACACAATAATGACGGAAAAGAAGTCTTTTTATCGTAGAAAGCTAATGTTCGAAATCAATTTTTTTTAAATTGATTTATACCGTCGAACAAAATGTATGACTTTACTTGAAAAACGCTTGATTATTTTAACGTTCACTTTAAGTTTTATTGTAATGTATTTTTGAGAACAAGGTGTGATGTTCGAGAAGTTTCAATTTTATTTTATTTCACTACAAGTTTTAAGAAATTCTAGATCTTAATGGGATTAAATCTGAGATTGAATAGGCTTGTGTATTGAGTATTGTGAACTTTTTGATGTGTTTTAAGTATGTAAACAAATAATCTTAACTTATAAATCTTTCATCTAAAAATTCAAATTCTTCCAAGTGGAACCCGAAATGACTACCCAATTGTAACATTACAAAATATTTCAATATCACATTCCGTGGATTTGAAGTGGAAAATAAAGGTCTAATGTGACAATTGTCACATTCTTAGAGACTGCCTTTGAACTGATTTCCGAATAGAAATTGGAATGTATTACATATTGCTCTTTTCTTCGGTTTTGAATCCCACTTGAATTATGTAATGTTTTTATGCTGCTAAATTTCTTAGAACAAATAGAGGACATATTATCTTCCAATAATATAGACCATAGGTTAAAGCGTAATTTATTTAAATTTCTGATGAGATTATTGTTTACATTTCAATAAATATAAAAAAGTGCTAATAAAAAGAATTAAATGTATAACATTAATTTGTTTCTTAGCATATATTATTTCGGTAACATATTTCGTGAAATGTCGCTTAAAACCAAAATATAAACAACTCAATTTAAATATTGAACATGATTAAGCGAGATTCATCAAAGCAGATGGGCACGGAATCGAATTTCCTAGAATCTGGAGTTCTGCCAAGATCTGAATAATGCTTGGCGATTGATCTTTGCCGGCGCTATCTTAGCTTTGTGTATGAGTTTTTGATCTACTGATAAAATATAAGACAAAACCCTTTATGAGCTATGTAAAACTGACTGAGCAGTGAAATTGGGGATTTATTAAAAATATCTTTGTTTAAGAAGGCATTTTTGAATAATCGATTATTACATTTAAAAGATCAGTGTAGTCGGTAATCAGGGATTAAGAAACAAACAACTCGGAATGGTGATCTGCTGAGATGAGCTGGTCTCACCTTTTACCAAACAAAAACTCTTGAATGTTATAATAAGATTTACTTAATAATAAACTTTTAAGTTTACATTTAAAACTAAGAAAAGGGAGGTCTAAGATATCTTGTGGGACTTTATTATAAGAACGTACTCTCCAGACCATGAATGATTTATTATCTTTTTGGAGACGACATTTAGGCGTTACCATTTTATTTGTATTTCTTGTGCTTGTTGTATATCTATTACTGTTTGTTATATGAGTATATGAATTTTAGTGTATATGTTACAGTGGTCTGAACTTCAATATGTCACTCTCGTCTCATAATAAACGTTACAACACAGAATACATTATCATAACAAATTACGGAAGCACTAATAATGAGAGTAGGTTTGGAAAATAAGATCAAAAAGTTTTTAAATTTTAAATAAATTTAATAAACGTATATTAGATGCAGTTACGAATGTTAAGACATATCCTCTAGGTGACATAATGATAGGGCGTATCCCCAAAACGATAAATAAGATTAAGGATAACGAGTTGGAGCTTAGGGACGATGACTAGAAGAACTCGTGAGTTAACTGATATTTTAGAAAGAAGAAGACTAAATATGGCTTATTTGCAAAAAACGAAATGGAAGGGCATAAAAAGAAAGAGAAATTGTAGCGGGATATAAGTTTTATTCTTGCGGGAATGATAATCAATAAGCTCAATGAAGTGAGAGTAGTGCTTGTTAGTGAGATAAAAAAATCTGTAAAAGATGTTCGAAGAATAAATGATAGATTGACAGTTGTTAAGTTATTATTTAGAAATGTAATCATGAATATTGTAAGTGTATATTCACCACAGACTGTATGTGACGATGTGGTGAAAAACCGCAGGACCGTAGAACTCAAATAGATTATTTACTAATCCAGAGCAATAGGCTAAAGTTAGTTGAAAATTTAGATGAGGCCCTAGTCTCTCAACACTGCCTCCTTTTAATGGATGTGAAGCTATTGGTTAAAGTTACCTTAACGAGAGCAAAACCCCCACCCAAGACTAAAAGATATCTGTTAGGGAAAAATAATGTTCGTTGACCTGGAAAAGGCGTACGATAAGATTGTGGCCTTCTGTGGCAGGCTGTGGGAAGTGCTTGGAAATTACGGACAACTTGTACGTGCTAAATATGCAAATACGCATGTGCTATCTGTTGCCGGTGTAACTGACAAGTGCAATGTAGCTTTAGGCTTACACCAGGGATCAGATTTAAGCCCTTATTTATTTCTTTTGGTAAAGAGTGCATTGACATCGAACATACAGGATACATGCTGTGCGTACACACCCTGGTCCGTGTTGGAGAGGATATGTTTGGGATCTAGAGAAGGCTGGAAAAATCGCAGGAGAGACTGGATAGTGTCGGACTAAAGGTTTGCAGAACTAAAAAGAAGCACCTGTTCTGTGACGTCGGTGGCACATCCGGTTTTCCACCATTGCTTTAGATGCTGTATACCTTCCAGTCTGTTCCAACTTCTGGTACCTCGGATCACTGATTCAAAACCATGGTAATACACCCAGACGTGCAAAATAGTATAAATGCGGGATGGATGAAATGGCGACAGTGTAGCAATTTGTTTTCTATAATATAGAGGCAGACACATTCTACCTTTTATCGCCCTTAAACTAATATAAATAAATATATTTACATTATAATAAAAGAATACGATACTATAACGGTAATTTTCTAAGAGACTAACTTTTAAATTATAATTTTTACATTATAAATTAAAATTATATTATTAATATATAAATTTATTCTATATATTAGTAATATAATTTTATATATATATTAATTTTATTTTATGATATTAATATTATAAAGTAAAATTATATATTACAAGCAAGCTTTCAGCTTACGTTATATCTCCTGGTCTGATCGGCTTGGTAACGGACTTTCTGGGCCAGAGATCTCTCCGAATAGTTGTCGAGGGATGTCGGATAAACCCTTGATGATCAATTCTGGAGTAATCCAGGAGTCAGGGGTCCGTTTTTTCTGCAACTCTTTTTCTGATAATGATTACATAATATTTTTATATAAATATAGAATGTAAAAAACCGATACGGGCAGGGATTCGAACCCGCGACTACTGGGAAACCGTCCCGTCGCTCTACCAACTCAGCTACCGTATCGCTGTCCGTCTCGGTGAATTAAGCATTCTATATGTGATCGTCTTCATCGGGACGGTGGTGACATCTATTAGGTTTCTTTCGAAAATCCTAACCAATGTTTCTAACTTTGCAGTAAAGATAAACATTGAAAAGATGCCACTACCGAAATAAATTTTTGAAAATATCTTTAAACATGTATAGCCATGTTAAGCTTATTTAAATTTATATAAATATAGAATGTAAAAAACCGATACGGGCAGGGATTCGAACCCGCGACTACTGGGAAACCGTCCCGTCGCTCTACCAACTGAGCTACCGTATCGCTGTCCGTCTCGGTGAATTAAGCATTCTATATGTGATCGTCTTTATCGGGACGGTGGTGACATCTATTAGGTTTCTTTCGAAAATCCTAACCAATGTTTCTAACTTTGCAGTATAGATAAACATTGAAAAGATGCCACTACCGAAATCAATTTTTGAAAATATCTTTAAACATGTATAGCCATGTTAAGCTTATTTAAATTTATATAAATATAGAATGTAAAAAACCGATACGGGCAGGGATTCGAACCCGCGACTACTGGGAAACCTAATAGATGATGATGACTAATTCACCGAGACGGACAGCGATACGGTAGCTCAGTTGGTAGAGCGACGGGACGGTTTCCCAGTAGTTCGAATCCCTGCCCGTATCGGTTTTTTACATTCTATATTTATATAAATTTAAATAAGCTTAACATGGCTATACATGTTTAAAGATATTTTCAAAAATTGATTTCGGTAGTGGCATCTTTTCAATGTTTATCTATACTGCAAAGTTAGAAACATTGGTTAGGATTTTCGAAAGAAACCTAATAGATGTCACCACCGTCCCGATAAAGACGATCACATATAGAATGCTTAATTCACCGAGATGGACAGCGATACGGTAGCTCAGTTGGTAGAGCGACGGGACGGTTTCCCAGTAGTCGCGGGTTCGAATCCCTGCCCGTATCGGTTTTTTACATTCTATATTTATATAAATTTAAATAAGCTTAACATGGCTATACATGTTTAAAGATATTTTCAAAAATAGATTACATAATAATCTATCGGTCAATATGTTATATGTTAAAGGTGTTAAATTTGTAGCAATAGAGACATATAAGGACTATCACAAATTTAATAATAATACTGCTAGGTGGTAGACCATAACATCGGGTCGCCGGCAAAGTTACCACCCATCGGACAAAGTCGTGCTGCAAAGCGACCTTCTTGTGTTCCGGCACGTTGCTCGATGAAGTCGTTTATGGGAAATGGGTCTGAACAGCTGCCGTGCATTGGCGAACCGGTTTGACGTCGGGTTGGTATTTATTTTGTCGGGTGTCGTGTCGAGGAGGGTAGCGGAATCGGAAGCGACAGCTTTCCGCTGGCCGCCCGCAGATATTTAGGGGCCCAATAGTGGGTTAGCCACCCACGAAAGGCTGCCCCGCCAGCTGCCAAAAATCCCAGGGTGGCTCCATCGTGCTGGTTGGCGACCAGAGGAGGAGGCCCGATGGTGATCCCTGGATTCCGAGCCCCCGGGCGTCGCCACAGTCTCCAGACTAGCCTCACAATGGTAAAACATCACAAATTTTGACGTCGGGTTTGATACGTACCGCCTCGTTCAACTGCCATTTCCCATCCCTATTCACTTTTATTTATTTTTTTATGAAGAAAGTCAAAAAAAAGAAAATGTTTTACAGCGGTTGCACTCCTCCTCATATAAAGTGCACCTCACTAATATCAGGGGTTTGCACTCTAATATCTTACCTGTCCATCACCACCTGGAGACAGAGCAGCCGCACTTCTTCTTTTTGACGGAGACGCAGATACAATGTCCTTTAAGCGCTGCGCACATGTGTTATCCCGGATACACGTAAAAGCATAACTTTCACTCACATGCCGGAGTCTGCGTGTACGCGCGGAACGACCTTTGTATCCAGCGTCTCCGTCACATTAAAGACTCCACTTTTTCTTCTATATGGGTTTTAGTAGATACAGGAAACGAAAAAATCGTGTATTTCTGTGTATACTGTGTATATGTTCGTACAGCGCACTGTGTTTCGTCCAGAACAAGCTAGCTGGACAAAATTATTTTTTAATGGATATAGGTTGCAAAGCCTCTGATAGATACTAATATAAATGATTTCATTAATAAAAATACTTGGAAAACCATAAATGATCCAAAACACAAAAATAATATGCATTCATTAAAAATAATGGTGTTTATTGCACGATTCGTAAGAAATATCAATTAAACTAATAGGTATTTAAAGCTAAATACATTATCTAACGATTAAACTAATATTATAAGAATAAATAAAACTAATTAATATTTACAACTTTAATTAAAAATTAATTAGTACACGATAAACCTATTAAATAATGACTAAATTATAACTTACTACTAAAAAAAGAATATTCATTGCATTATAACGAGGACAAACTTAAGAATTATTCATCATCACTAAGTTCATCCTCAGAAGAATCCTCTATACAATAATCTTCAGTATTAATATTTACAGTATTTACATTTTTTACAATATTTACAGGTGGGCTTACAAGATCTAAGACTGCAGAAGGGAGGCTACCTGATTTTTTTTTTGGGGATATCTCTGAGACTGTTAATTACTGGATCAGATGTGATGATCAACATATTAAGCAAATCTTTATTCGTGGCAATACGAGACCGTTTCCGGGTATTATCCCTTCGGAATCTTCTGCAAACTTTATTGCGAGCTTCTTGAGCTTACTCAGAAAGCTGCTCGATTTTCAAAATAAAGTAGTAAAAAAAATAATAAAGTAGTACATGCTTGAAAAATACCTCGGGCCCATTATCAACACTATATACGCAGGTGGGTCAAAAAGTTCGCGGAATGGAGGGTAAAAAGTAAGAAATAAAACGCAAAAATATTTTTTCTTCTCAATGTATTCCCCCTTAACTCTAATACATTTATTAGACCTATCAATTAATTTATTAATACCATCGAAAAAAAATGATTTCTCTTTGTCGTCAAAATAGGCCGAAATAGCGCTCTTCACTTCTTCATTACTGGAAAATTTCTTCCCTCGAAGCTCTTTTTTCATTTTTGGGAACAAATAAAAATCACTAGGGGCTAGATCTGGGCTATAGGGAGGATGTTCTAAGTTTTCAAAGCCCATTCTTTGAACAGCAGCCATCGCAACTTGCACCTTGTGCACAGGTGCATTGTCGTGCAAAAGGAGCACACCTTGGGTCAATTTTCCCCGTCTTTTCTCCCTCACAGCAACTCGCAGACGTTCTAATAATGTAGCGTAGTACTTCCCAGTTATAGAAACAACCTTTTCTTTATAATCAATAAGGAGGATTCCTTCTGAATCCCAGAAAACAGAAGCCATGTGTTTTCCAGCCGACGGAGACATTTTAAATTTCTTCGGGGGTGGTGTGCCCTTTTTGTGCCACTGCATGGAGTCTTGTTTAGACTCAGGCTCATAATGATGAACCCAAGTTTCATCGCCAGTCACAATTCGGTTCAAAACTTCATCGTTTTGTTCACCACAGAGCGCTAAAATCTCGCGACAACACTCAACTCGCCGCTGCTTTTCTCCATTTTGCAAAAATTCTTCCGGATTGACTTGTTGATTGACGTGTAGCTCAGTATATTATGACCTAATTGTTTTGAAACTTAGTATTTATACTCTTAATGAGTGTCACAACTAGTGCAGGTAGTAAAAAGTTGCCTTTTCCCCCTCCATACCCCTCATTCCGCGAACTTTTTGCCCCACCCTCGTATAGTCGGCAATAACTCATTTATCTCTTCCAATACCTAATTGGTTTCAGAAACGGTCAATTCCGTACTTTCTTTGGAGAAAATAAACTTTATCGGTCGACAATACATAATGGAGGATGGGCGATGGTTCTGCCAAACGATATTACCACTTTCATCATGTAGTTGAAGCGGCACAAAAGAAAAAAACAAACAGAAATTCATCTGTATCGCCACTATTGGAGAATTGTTTGTAAGTGCTGTGACCAGAACTTCCATCACAACCCCACTTACTAACTAAAGTAAATGATGTGCCACTATTACCGAATGACTTCTCTAAAAACAAGCCGTAATGACTTCTCGCTGCGCAGAAATTAAACGCTGAACTGTTTTATCTAAAACAGCTTGTAGCTTAATTTCAGCACGCGTCTCAGTTACCGTCACATGTTCATCCGGTGGCAAACAAGCTTTCTTGGCCTTACGAAGACTATGAAATGATAGAAATACCTGATGTCCAGCCAGCATACTCCACTTCCGCGTCTGTTTGTAGGCGTGACTAGACGAGGGCGAGTAGACTTAGAGTCTATATAATACGCAAGTGCCTCATCACTTGTAAGGCACCTTTGCTGCTTGAGGTCACTCGACTTTCTCTCACTGAACTTTTCAGGACTCTTACTAACTTCTCGAATTAGTTTTGCGACGTTGCGTTTGCCTGATTGACGAGACGCTATTTCAGCAGCAACCAAAAGCTCCTCAGAGCTTCGTAACTGAACCAAATCATCGACACGTCGCCGTTTGGTTTTGGCACTTGCGTTTGCCAGGTCCACTGGCGGTCTCCCGGGACCAGGCAGGGAATGTGATAACGTTGATGCTTCTGCAAGGTCATAAGACACATTAAAGTCTTCATCTTCTAGCCACTTAGCATTACAAGCTAAGAAACGATCCCGTATTCGGCTAGAATTCTCCCATTTCTCCGAAAGTTTCGAAGAAAAACGGGAAATAATAGTCTTGATGTCCTTCACAGATGCTTCAGTTACGCCACTGAGGTCATGTTCTTGTAAAACAAACATGAAAAGCGCCTTATTTCGGTCACTTTTTGTATGTTTCACCCATTCTTCGAAAATATGCATTTTTGAGACTGTAAAACTGCTACCTGGAAAAAATTTAAAAACAGCTTTTCAGCAAAAAAGGTGCAAAAAAAGAAGGTCCTATTATAATTTAGAAGAATGTGTCTATCAACTGAAAAAAAATACAGACCGGGGAAAAAAAAACGCAATTTGCGACGCTCAGGTTCTAATTTAGTATGAATATTATTTTATTGTAACTAAATAAAAAAAATGTACTTACCCTTAGTAATAGAATCCATCACTAAAATTTACTACAACTACTAAAATAACCTTGGGAGATGCAATTGTGTCAGTAGCAAAAATGCAAATAATATTATGCATTTAACCCAATTGTCTTATATACTACCCTCATTAACGATGCTATGTATGACTTATGCCAAAACAATAGTTGTTGGTGTAATTACCAACTAATACCCTAATTACCCCCACTAATGTTTCTAGGAAATCTTAATGTTGTTTTTGTCCAGCTAGCTTGTTCTGGACGAAACACAGTGCAGCGGTGACCAGGAGACACCTAGATTATTTGAGTATCTCGGTGAGGCTGCTGATATGGCTTTGCGTCAGTACCCTTCAGCGCAGCTCGTCTTTCAGGGGGACTTTAATGCTCGTCACCAGGAATTTCTTTTCCAGTAACAGTAAACCGACCATGTTGGAAGAGAAGCGTGGAACTTTGCGTTGCTCTTGGACCTCTTTCAGCTGGTGAGGTAAGCGACAAGGGTACAAGATGTGGTAGGCCATACAGCCAATTGCCTGGACCTTCTGCTCACAACTGATCCGGACAGGTATCGTGTAGAGGTCACCTGAAGCTTGCCAACGTGCAACCCGTGCCCAAAAAAAGGCAGCCGTACCGATCCTGCCAATTATAGGCCCAAGTCGTTGGGCTTAGAGATTTCCTCGAACCTAAACTTTGGTCGGTTCATTGAGTCCAGAGCAAGAGCAGCTGCAGCAAAGATTGCAGTTCGTGGCAAGTTCTGGCAGTACTTTACACCGGGACAGCTTCTTGTTTTATACAAAGCACAGATCCGGTCGTGTGTGGAGTACTGTGGTCACATATTTGCTGGTGCCGCAAAGTCTCATCTTGCGGTTCTGGTATTGAAGGCGAGCGAAGAGGTTTATAGGCGATCCTGCATTAGTTGAAGCCGACCTCTACAGCCTTGAACACAGACGTAGAATTGCTAGCCTCTCAGTATTCTATAGGATACATTTTGGTGAGTGTGCGCAGGAATTACACGATCTAATTCCCCCGGCCCCCTTCCATCATCGGAATTTCTACGCACGGCAGGTATCCATCCTTTTGTTGTGGACATTCCACCTGTCCGTACGAAGCGCTTTGCTTCGTCTTTTTTACTTCGTACAGCAAAGGATTGGAACAGCTTGCCTGCGTCGGTATTTCCGACCGAATACAATGTGGATACATTCAAGAGAAGAGTGATTAGGTTGCTAGGGTAATGCGCCTCACCACTTAAGACTACATTCCATTTACCGTCAGGTGGAATATAGTCAAGCATTGCCCTAGACTATATATAAAAAAAATAAATAATAATAATACAATCTTAGTTTCCAACAATGTATATCATGGTTATACATTGAAAAGAATGCCTTAATCTCCATATTAATAACCCAAACTCGAACAGTAATCGCCCGTTAGTCAGTGACCATTGTTGTAATTTGGTAATTTTATTGCATGGAGCCCGCACACAACCAGAACCTATTATTATTGGCGTTATTTTATTTTTATATTCACTTTTTATACTTAGTTTAAATAAGGGATCGTAATATGCTAGAAGTTTTTGAGATTTTTTAAACAAATATAAGCTTTCCTTACCCGACCTAAAAAAGTAAGTAAACATTTCATAATGGAATGTATGTCGTAATGTAAAGTATACCTTACAACACGGTCCCAACAAACGTTCAAGTATTACCGTTTACAAATTTAAGAAAATAACTAAGGAACATTTGTGTACAAAACGATACTACAGTATTTCCGAATACTTAGAGGATGATGCACCGTGGGTATTGTAACGTATTTATGTAATTTATAATTTAAGTATTACTTTAAGAAAAAAAACTTGACAATCCTGCTGAGTTTCTATCGCTAGCTCTTCTCACGTCTGTGATGATGATGACGATGATTTGGTTTGTTAAACAATATATATATTAATTATAAAATATTTCATATCGTTGGCTATTTCCGATTTTAGAAATAAAATCTGTTATCTTTTTCGTCGTCACTTTTACTAAGAAATGTTAATAATTAGTAATTATAGGCGTATGCTTTAAAAAAAATGTTTTTTTACTGAAACGAGTAGCGAAAATTCATTTTATAGTAATCAAATACAGTAAAGAGTGTGATGTATGCACACGATTAGCACACATGATTACTGTACAAAGAGGAGTACTAAAGATAATAAAGAAAACGACTCAAAACAGTAAAACTATTTAATTATTGCTAACAGACGATATTATGTAGAAAGACCTTTTTTAAGCGTTGTGAACTTTGTTATTTCTAGTTACAGTTGCTTAAGCGATTAAATAAAATTGTTATTAAAATGCTTTTATATCGTGTAAGTACTTTAATTTCGTGAAGTAATCAAATAATAACCTGAAGTTTTTCCTTTTTTATTATGTCAATCAAGTACCTACACATTTTTTACACATAATAATAATCTTTATTGTACATTTGTATTACAAAATAAATAAAATAAAAATGAAATTATAAAACAAAATGTACAAGAGGCGAACTTATCGCTAATATTTACCTTACATTAAAGGTCAATACATTACATAGTATCTTAAGACCATGTGTCCTTGATATTTTAGATTTGATCAACTTTTATATTATCCCTTTGATCATCAAAATCAACTTCCAATGTCAGTCAACAACATCTGAATGCTATTAGGTCACATATTACTAAATTAGTAAAAAGTTTAACTATAGTTAAATATCTGCTGTAAATTATGGACATGAGAATATCCTATTATAGTACTTTATTTAAGGATCGCTTTTGATTAAAGGACCCTATTAAAACACTTTATGTAAAAGATACAATCACTTAGATATTACTAAAATTAAATAAATAAGTTATGGCAGCAATAGTTATTTAAAAATATCTATAAACATGTACAGCCATGTTAAGCTTCTTAAATTAATATAAATATAGAATGAACAAAAAGACCTCTAAAAAGAATAAATATAATAATATTATTATGTACTTATTGAAGTCATTACTTCGGGGGACCGTTGTACGTACGTTGATAGTGTCTATTTCACGAAGTTAATCATTGAGGACTTAGACTATACGATTCGATATCGTAATTTTTTTTTATTTGCCTTGTTAACTTACTTCCTTTATTAAATGGTCTCCCGACGCAATGACTTAATAAGTACATAATAATATTATTTTTATTCTTTTTAGAGGTATTTTGGTATCGGGGGTTATTTAAATTTTATTTTCTTTTTTCTGTACTAATTTTTTTTTCTGCTTTTTAAAGTTATATTACTGGTGTCTTAATTATACTAAATGAACCTACAGACAGACAAATTACCAGTTGTTAATGGATTTTTATTAATCTATTCTAACATTATAAAGAGGAAAGATTTCTTTGTTTGTTTGAATTAATTAGGCTCCCAAACTAATGGACCGATTTAAACAAATCTTTTATCATTAGAATCCTACATTATCCCTGATGAACATAGGCTATATTTTATGGTCAACATCATCACCATCACTAATATTATAATGAGGGAAATATTTGATTGTTTGTTTGAATTGAATACGCTCCGAAACCTCTGGACCGATTTAATAAAATATTTTACCTTTAGAATACTAAATTATCATTCTGATGAACATAGATTATATTTAATACGAGAAAAAATAAGGATCCGCGTGAAAATTTCGACAATGTAATAAATTATAAATGTATTACGTAACATGATCAAGACTTTTTCATATAGACATACGAATATTAATAAATATAAACATTTAGAGATAAAATGATTTACAATCACTAAGAACACTATGAAAAAAGGGATTTATATTATCACTAGCTGTTGCCTGCTGACTCTATTTGACTACAATCATAAGCCATATAAATATATTGTTTACAGTCTACGTGGACGCAATCAAGGGCAGCAACTATCACTAATAAAGTACTTTACGTGAGTAAGTAAGTGTAAAAACCTTTTGGCCTACATAACAACTTGGCCTTTTTTCCTATATAGCGCGGGCGAAGCCGCAGCAACACAGGAACAGCTCATTATTCCATAAGAACCTCTTACCCAAAAAAACCACCAATAAAACATCAACATCTTGGAGACCACTGTTTCTATTTCGACCAAAAAAGCTAAGAACCATCTCGATAACAAAGCTTTCGATTAAAAAAACCGCATTCAAATCCGTCCTCGCGTTTGGCCGCAACATTGCCACAGACAGACACACAGATACGCAGATCGACAGGTCAAACTTATAACACCCCTCTTTTTAATCGGGGGTTAAAAATAAAACGACGTGTCAGTTTATTTGTTTTTTTAATTATTCATTCTATCTTTATATAAATTTAAATTAGCAGCATTAGTTTATAAATAAGACTAGACCATACGAATATTAATATTTATTTCGAACCATTCGTTTTTGGAACGTCAATTGTTTTTGTTTAATGCTACCCGCCACCGTTGTACATATTATGCACTTAACTATGTATGATAGATCGTCACAGTTTTAAACCATAATATTAAATATTCACAATAAATTCACGCGCAATATAATCACATTATAAATTAAATTATTGAAATTATAAAACCGTAAACAACACAGATGCCGACAATCTGAATATTAAAACGGTTTTCGACTAGAGGACAAAAGGTGCAAATTTAAAGCATGGTCGCATTAAAAATGTCTCTCATAAAATGCAAAATACAATATCCTGGACGCAATAATTTCAGCTTTTATTCAGAACCGGGACGATAAAGATTGAAAAACAACGAAGCGACAAAAGCGGGATTGTCCCGGACAATGCATATTGCAGGTCCCGACCCGTTCTAGCGTTCTTGCGGCGCTGCCCCGGACGGAAACAAAATGGCACGCACGGGTTCGATTTATTTTCACAATATGTTTTGCAAACCTAATTTTAAGTCCTGGTGTTTGTTTTTTTTTTGTTCAATGATGTTGAAATGTATTTGAATAGGATTGGTTGTGACTAATAAGGTTAATGTTTAATATGATATTTAAATATGGTTTATTTTTTAAGGCATCTGATAATACAATGAAAATTATATGCTAAAATGCCGTAAAAATTTTATATCAATTCTATTGGCAAGAAACTGCTCACCTTAGGAAATATTTGTAAGAAAATATCTTCCCAATAACTCTATTTGTTAATGTTAACGTAGTCGTTGCGTTAGGGGACCGCTAAATAAAGGCAAAATTTAAAATGCAAGTAAGTTACCAAGGCAAATAACGAAATAACAATATCAAATCGTATCGTTTAAGTCTTCATGAATTAGCTCCGAAAATTTTGTAAAATAGACACCATCGTCAACGTGCGTACAACGGTCCCCCGACGAATTCTTCTTTCTTATCTATAACCATAAAAAACATTTGCTTACATTACGTGTCGAAACATGATCAATGTTTATAAGTAGGTATGTCATTATGTTTATATAGGTAAGAGAATAAATATTAAGTCTTTTTAATGAAATCTTATTCAATTCAAACATTTTCCATAAGGATGTGTTTATATATTATAATAGATATGTCGAGACTCGACTATTTCTTGGGGGTGCCATCTGTGAGTAATCATCGGAAACTCAAGTGCACCCCACCGCTTGGACACGGTGGTCGGTAAAGGAGGCTGTGTATAAAGAACGCAGCATAACCGAGAGGAGGACATTCTCGTGCAGACACTCGTTGCATTGGTCAGACACTCAGTACCTAGGTACGTAACGGTAACGTGTCTGTTTTCGAATTGTAATGAATTGTAGTGATTGAGCACGTGTATTTTCATTCGGCTCGAGTATCCACATCACTGTCCATGTCGGACGGGGAAGAAATCCTGACATATCGCATCTTCGCCGATCGTGATGCGACAGATATATCTTTTTCATCTCATACACTATAATCTATTCTCAAGCTCACTAATTTGTTATATTTATCTCTTTATATCATTCAGTTCCGTTGGTTCTCCTCACTTAAAGTGGTTTGTGAGGACAGTAACATTACAAAAATAATATGTGTTCATCGACCTACCTCATAACATTTATTTGGCGTCGGCGCCATATTTCAAATCCTTTCACTTTCTTCTATGTGGTAGTGTTAGTAGACACTAGCTTCCAATATAATAATATCCATTTTTATTGATAAATAATTTTTATTGATAAATTGTAAATGTTTTGGTACAGTTCCACATTTGTCGACTATTTAATAATGTCAAGTTAATAATCACGAGATAGATTATTAACTAACGGTGTTTATTTTCTTACAGTGATTTATTTTTTACACGTTTCCTATAGTAGAATATAAGGTAAGTACCATAATTAAAAATTGGAAAAACCTAATAAAGACATTTAGATAAGATATTAAGAGCTGCAAAGAGTCAACATTCGGTCTGTGACTAGTTGCACGGAAACAGCACTTCGTAACGTTAAAGTGACACGTGAAACGCATTGTTCTGTTTTCAAGACTGTTTTCTGTAGATTGAATGAGGTTTTGTTTTACATAAATCTTTTTTATTTATCAACGACTCGTAATATTGTTTCTATACTCGTATTTATAATATTTACACCGCTTTTGATTTGCATTGTTAGTTTCATTAAATTAGATTACAACAAAAATAAACTTCATTTAATTACAAATTATTATTAGTTTTAAAACATGCAAATAAAACTTTAATATAAAAAATAATTAAAAATGGAAATCAATTATATTTTTTAATATAAAAAAGTAGAGCATTAAAACCTACAGAATATAAAATAAGAGAAGACAAAATAAAATATACCAAGCGGGCAGCAGCAACGTAGAAGTGAATGCAATCTTGTTAAAAGTTCTAGTTGGAGTCTTGAATCTAGTGGAATAAATTCTGGGGAGGTGAGTAGCGAGATGTTACAACTTATTATCGTCACTGCGACATTTTTTATGTAAGAAAATCGGAAACTGTTATCGTAATGATCTTTATATGATAAAATATCTTTAACGATGTTTGCTACTACTTTCCTTCTTTCTTGAATTTCGTAAATTCTTTTTCAAATGGCTACAGTAAATTACCTTATCTGACTAAATATATAAGTCCGTCGTTTGGATGTTTGAACGGATAGATGTTTGTTATTCAATCACGCCAAAACTACTAAACGGATTTTGATTAAACTTAGCAATCTTGTAGCTTATGTACCCAAACAACACAGGCTATAGAAATACTAACTTTTGCACGTTGTTTTATCTGTGACATAACAAGGATTGTAGAGCGATAACTAATTGCCACGGGATATCTTATTTTTAATCGTTTGGTTCACTGAATTTTACAAAATTATTTGTGAAATCCTTCTTATTACCCGACGACTTTAGATAGGGTGTTATGTTTTTCAAATATACGTATGTTGATAGAAATAAAGCCAACTATGCTATTTTTGTGGTCCTTGCTACAGTCTAAACGGATTATAGGATTTCGATGTATGAAGTATCGGTAGATACGAAAAAATAAGCGAAAATAATATTTTTATGGCTTATGTTCCTAGCCATAAAAATATTACTTTTACAGTCTACGTGGATGATGTCACGGGTAACAGCTAGTTATACAATATATGTAGTTTCTTCCATATCACCTCAAATTATCCTTGAATTTTATAATTTGGTTGTATCTGTAAGTAGTTAATTAGATCATGTAAGTTAGTAAGTAAGATAAGTTGCACATGTACCAAAAAATTGTTTAATTAGCTGTATTCAATGCCCATCGTTAATGTTAATACAAAATAATTTATTAATTTTGGGGAAACTTATTTTCATATTTTGATTCATTTTTGCATTAAACAAATTATCTTAAATACACTAACATATACCACTTTTTATTATCTTTGAGATAAGCTAAAATCATCTTTAAAATTCATAATAATAACTAAAGCATAGAAGGAGCTTAATTTTTTTAAAGCGTACACTGCCGTAGACAACAGATTTTTTTCTAGTGATGTGACATTGTGTAAGCTTATCCGCGATATCGATAGTGATCCTTATCTCTATGGTAGTACCTACTGTTTGTAAAAGGCTGGTTAGGTGCTTTCCATCACTAGCTAGAACGAGATACATCGAAAAGTGCTATCACCTCGAGGATTTTGCCGCGTGCGATAACGTTTAGCTGTATTTTGTTCTAGAAAATGACTTAAATAGTATTTAAAAATAATGGATACGTCAAACAAACTAAAAATATAAATTAAAAAGCATTTATGGAAAGTAAATTTTAAAAAAATATGGCCAGGTTAACACATATTTTTTTTATTTTTTATTAGACACTTCGAGAACCACTTATAAAAAAAATACAAATAAATTATAATAAAACTACAGATACATTTTTCTAAACTACTTATAAAACAGTCGATGTTATTAAAATATTGAGGACAAAAATGTTTTTATTCTCAATTTTTTCTGTGCAATCGTGTCGATCCATTTCTGTCATCGGTTAAAGTCCGTGGGAAATCTAGAATAATAATCCGTGGACATATTAAATAGATGTTGCAGAATTTATTAGAATAACACTAGATTAAATTATCGATAACTGTGCTTTTTACAACACTATTGCAAAAATATATAGAAAACTTTAAAATGATCAAATATCGTAATAAATATTGCATATAGGAGTCTTATAATTGGGCCATAGGAAAACTTTATCTTTATAATTTGTAAACCAGTTAAAAAAATACAAATAGTTGTTTTGTAACGAAGGAAAACGTAAATAAATACCATATTCGATCACTTACCGATGGAAGGTCACTTTTGAACCTAATTTTCTTGCTGGGAAGAATGGGACTTACATCCCCTCATAATGTAGAACATTGCTCATGCTATAAGGTTTTATTTTCTCTCAACGAAATGGAGAAAATTTGTTAATAACTATATAAATGGGTAAATAAAACTAAACAAGACCACATCACTGACAGCCGACAACCAAATCAAATACAACCAAAATGTGTAAAAGTTGTCAATACCCATGAACTATATTTTCCAATTTACCATAATAATGGTGATATAAATAACATAATGGTGACCATTTGGGTCACCGTTATGTCATTATAAGTGTATTATAAGTGTATGTCAGTATGAAAAAGAGGACAACTGTTACGCACAATTAAGTCTTCAAATGTAGGCTACTTCTATGCTTTAGTAAATATATAAATACATATATATATATATATATTTCTTGTGTGCGTGTGTTTGTCACTGAACTCCTCCCAAACGATTGGACCGATTTTATGAAATTCTTTGTATGTTCAAGGGGACTTGAGAATTGTTTAGATTCCCAATTTTCCACTGGAAAATGGTTTTTTTTATTATTTTTAAAGTGTAAGTAGGTGGTGATTTTGGAATGTTTCACATTGGTTCCGACGGACTGCGTTACCATGGCAATGTCAAATATTAAATAATATTATATTCTAATTATAGTCTGCCCTGACAGTTGGGGTTGCGATAGAAATGAGAAAAATATTTTAGTACTAGCGGCCTGATACGTGCAAAGCTGTTTAGCAAATGTAAATTTTATAGTTTTACAGCTTTTAGGTCAATGGGCTGAACAATTGAACATTAAAAACGAACGGTTACACGTCGCTCATAACGTCTTATGTGGAATTATAAATATTTAACACTGCACAAGAATAGTCAGTGTAATTACGTAGTAAATCGACAATGTCTTTGATATTTAAATATTTATTGAACACCTATCTAATAACAAGGTCTTTCGGGTGTTCTATTAGCTTATAATGGGTTTGCCTCTAATTTGGTCAATGTGTGTGGTTCACCGGTTAGCAGCCATCTGCTCTGTAACTGGTGTAATCATATTTTTTTAATTAAAAATCCCTTGAAATTAAAGATCTCTGAAAAGGGTAAAAATATTATTTTTATGTACTTATTGAAGTCATTGTGTCGGGGAACCGTTGTACGTACGTTGACGATAGTGTTTATTTTAGTTTTAGTTTAGAAATTTTCCGATCTACTGAAATATACTTTGACTATACCATTAGATATTGTTATTTTTTTACTTGCATTGGTAATTTAGCATTTTGATTTCTTCCTTTAGTTAGCGATTTCCAAATGACAACGACTTCAATAAGTACATAAAAATATTATTTTTATGTTCAAAGTAATTTATAACTAAATATTCTGTTAATATTACAATCATTTACCTGTTTCCGTTATTTATGTCGAGCAAATAAATAATGATTTTTGTGATTTTGAAAAAGTTAAAATGGTAAAAGTATGTTTTTTGTGATTTTGAAAAAAGTTGGGTTATCGGTTTAAATTTAACAAAAATACACAAAATCCATACTAGCTTTTTCAGATGATCTCGTGATACTGACACGTAATCCGAAACAATGTCAGGTACTTTTAAATGTAGTTGAGGATTTCTGTACGTGGACGGGCGGATTGAGGACAAAACCAAGTAAATGTTTTAGTCTGTGTCTGGGTAGACGGTATATACCTCTTACGATCCGGGTCTTATAATAGGCGGTCAGTGCGTTAGTACGGTTACGGAAGCAGCTCCGTTTAAATTTTTAGGTAAAAAAAATCGATTACCAAGGCCGTACTCCATCGGTAGATGTAATAGTCGAAAGATTTTAAAAAGATTTCAAAAAGGTAGACAACCAACCAATAAGTAACGTCAAAAAAGCTTGGGTATACAATATTTTTAACATCACGTCTAAATTGGCCTTTCCCCGCTTATGATATTAATATTTAAAACTATTCCCCGCTTATGATATTAATATATCTAAGAGTTACCAAAAGACATATCATCGGAAAATCTAAAGATGATACTGTAACTTCTCTCCCAAAAGACAAAGTTGCGTCAGAGCTCGAGTTACGACATCAGTTCCATTAAAAAAATATGATAGGAGCTCAAACGAACAAAATCAGGTCTAGGATCAAGTAGGAAAGTTCAAGACATAGACATAACAAAATCTTTTATTCGACGAGACGAAAACGATAACTACCGACTCCGCGCGATGAGCCTAAAAATTCAAAACAAATGGGTGATCATAGCAGATTTTTCTATTCCACTAGCTTTGAAGTGGCGCACCTTAATTTATGATTGGTCCCCAGCATTATTAAAATTCTATCTTAATGCATTTCAAATGACTCTCCTAGGTCAAAGTAATTTAGTAAGATGGGGCAAAGCCACCGAAAAGGTCTTGCAACATCTCTGGGGAGGCAGTAGGAACCGCGAAATACTTATTATTAGGATGTAGGGTACTTCTAGATAAAGGTACGCGTCGACCGTCGTAGATAAGACTCGCGTCGCCACGATAAGGTGTTAGAAATTATACGGGAAGTGGTTAGTCTCTCAGTAGCATCTTGCTACCGAAAGCTTGCGTGGAAGGGTATAACATCCACTAAATGATCTGTAGAATTCGTAAAAGAAGGCTCCTCCAAAAAATCAAAACCGAAGCCTTATTCAATTTTAGGCTCGGCTCCTGATTGGACTCTTATGATGGACACTTATAATAATTTAATAATAATTTATTTCCAAAAAGATTCAATAGGTACAACTAAAATATGAAATACTTATGAAAAACATTACAAAATCCCTGTGGATGTTTTTTCATCCAGACCGGACTTTATCCTGTATTGTATACATCTGAGGTGCGTAATACTTGCGGAGTTACTATTCCCTGGGAAACAAACAGTCCCAGGGATCACATATTTAAGCTCAATAAGTATAGCGATCTGACCAACGAACTGTCCAGGAATAAATTTATAGTTAGTTTGTACGCGGTAGAAGTGGAAGCGAGAGGCATAACAGCAAAAACTCTCTATAACCTGCTTAAAGACCTTGGCCTTTCTAAAACAAGCACCGGTTCATTTCAAGAACGTATTTCAAAGGCGGCATTAGTAGGTTCTTGCCAAATTTGGTTAGGTAGGGAGAGGAGTGTAGAGGGTGAAGGCGAGCGTTTTTGCGCATACTAAAGGGGCCTCTTAAACCTACTCCTGGGTCACAAGTCCCAGGCACTATCTGTACTCCTCTCCTTGCAACGTGATGAGCCCGGCACCCGCTCGGTGAATCCATGGAATGCTAAGAAACGTCATCTGCCATTACTATAGAGCTAAATTACTTTATATTTCCACATTCACATTCCTCTTTAATTCTCGTCTTCTCAAAGGCGGTAAAGCATATGCCTAACTTTTTATATTTCAGATGTCTACAGATGACCGTAATTCATAACTGTTCCGTATAATATATTCCAATAATCGTAATTATAACTCTCTACTTTACTCTTTATTATTTAATTCATAGTTTTAGCCGGCGTAACTAACAAATTATTTCAGTAAAAATGATTTGAGTATTTAAAACTCTATGCTATGCGAATTCCGAAACAAAATGTCACAAAGACATTAATAAGCTTAGAGCCGTAGTCATTTTGTGCTACGTTTCTACGAAGCTACGATTGCTAGAAAATCTCGTAGATATTTTAATAATAGGGCCAGGTCGATCTAATTCTGTTTCAGTGCACTAAAACATTTTGAGTCGGAGTCTTATAATGCTAATATTGTTATGAGAGTTTTGTTTACTGCTGTTCCAGTTATGATGAGTAGGGCATTTTAGTTATTTAAAAACTTTGACAAACTATACTTTACATATAAAATCGCCATTACTCCAATGGAAAAAAAGAAGTTATACTTTTGGTGTATAGCAACAATAACTGGCCAATGTTACTAGAAAATCATCATAAAAATAAATAAACATCTCTATAATCTTTCATACAATTTTAAAATTAAATGTTTATGAAAGTGATTATAAGAATTTTTTTTAGTACGTTATATTTTTCCACTATACTGTTAACTCGAATGATAATCACGTGATATTAATAAATCGGCTGCAATTTCGCTGTAATATATGCAACCTCACGTTACTGATATTGCTTTAAATAATATCACCCACACCACCAATATCCAAAAAATTATAAACAATAATGTATATACATATTCTGTAAAACAGTTAATGTCGTCGATCAAATTTAGTTCTTAGTGGTATGTGATAAGGTATGTATAAGCGAATGACGAGGCTATTATATTATATCCCTCGATGCTGCGTTGCCGCTATGTTAACTTTTGACACGACACAATACTATTATCGGCATACAGATCTAGGATATGAAAACTTTTGTACAACTTCAAAATGTTTTGACCTAAAATATTTTTAAGAAGAATCACAAGCGGTTTATAAAAGTGAGTATCAAAAGAATAAATATTAATAGTAAGATACAAATTAATTGCTTATAAATTTAGGGCTGTGAAAAATCAAAGACCGATTCACCAATATTATGAAGCGATTACCAATATATTTTCAGTATGCAATTCTCGGGCATGATAAAAGAAATATATGGTTATCTTTATTCATCTTATTATTAGATAAAGCTCTGTACCTACTATTTTCATAATATCAAACGATGTCTGTGCCGAGTAATTTAATGTGTGTACTGCTCATTTTGAAATATAATAATTTAAGAATACTGATTACTTTAAAGTAATCTCTAATTGAAAAATATTAAACGTTCAAGTCTTTTCAGTTGTATGTACCTGCCACATTTATTTCCACTCTTATATGTGATAATTGTAAATTCTGGTCATATTTTAGTCACATTTTGTCATAATATGTTGCTACCAGCGAACTGAAAAATTTTTACATGTTTGTAAAATAAAGTATTTATTTCAAATTTAATTTTTTTTTTTACCAAAAACAAGGATACTAAAACTTTTTTTAAATATATTTTTAAATTTAATTTAACAAATAACACCTCACACGCCTCTAATGTCCCAACATTTTATCTTTTTTATATTCAAAGGTTCACGAATGCTCATTATGTTTTGTTTTCCCAAAGATGATTTTGTCTTACTCCGACATCAAAGTAAGCTACGTTGGAGCGCCTTAGATATTTTTATGTTCTTGACGTAATTACCGTGACCATTACATACATACACCAGTACATCATTGCAAATACATTTAGTTGTAATATAAAAACAACCTCATATGAAACTTTACTTTAGAGGCTTATATATATTTTTTAGGAATTCGCCACATTTATTGTAATACATATATAAGAACTCAGTATTTAGCTATCATCATAGATTGCCTATAAATTAAGTACGTAATTTATAAAAAAATATATATAAATAATTTTAGGCAATATCATGTTCAAGTATTGATTATGGCGTTATTGTTTATAAATGAAGGTGAAAGTTGGACTAAGTCTTGAACTAGATAAAAAACTAGGAAAATAAAATAACTTCTAATATTGATAACATTTAAAAAAACATGATGTTGCAAATATACAAAAAACAGATACATGATACACCCAGTCCCAGAACAACAATCTATGGATAATAATAATAATAAAATATGAATTGCTCTAAAATGTGTGTAACAATAGTCTTCAAGCATATTTCGGTTAAATCTTCATATATTTTTAATATATCGACGGTCCAATGTTGCAAAATGAATTTATTATTTATAAATTTATATTGATATATTTTTTCCTAAAATATCATGCCCAAAAAATACCGGAAACCACTTATATCATTGAAAGGATTTTGAGTAAGTCAAAATAAACATGATACAGTGAACACCCGCAGTTTTAGCAATTAATTCCTCTTGGTTTTAAAATAATTGGTTTTATTTTGATTATATTGTTCTATGAAAATTTTAGGTCGAGGATTCTACGTTTTAAGACATTTATTCTGTTATTTACCATCACTGCGCTATTTGTAATTACCACTATACAACATATTTATCCTAGCAGCAGTCGAGAGCGATCACAAGCGACAATAAATAAAGATAATAATATACATCCGCATTGTAATCAGATTGCTAATAGTCCCCTTAACATGCTTTGAACATGAAACAAACTCAAATTTTTGCAAGACTATAAATTCTAAACGGGACATGCAAGATTTTTTGAATATTAAAATTCACCTTGATTGACTGGTAGCACGTACACTGCAGTTTTAAAACAAAGATTTTGTTCTTATAATTAAATATGCTGTTAAACAAAACTAGGGTTACCATACCGATAGTATCAAAGTATCAAATAAGTTTGGTTTGTTCAGATTAGCATCGCTTAAAGCGTTAGTTCATTTATCACTGTACAATAAGAAAGTTTACAATACGTTTATCCTTAGCGTTATTTATGTTCGAGGATAACTCGAGAACAGTTATTTAAGTTGCTTTGATTAAATTCACCAAAACTCTATGAAAAGTTTCTCTGAATTTGTATAATTCGACTCCATGTTTTCATTTAATTGCTCAAGACTAAGAATTTTCACATTTGAATTGCTTCGTAAATACTGTTAGTCATATTTATTTATAACAATTTAAATGGTAAAAACATTGGGATTTACATGTTTTAGTTCATAAGTTTCAACAGTAGCGCCACCTACGCACTTAATTATGGAACGTTATTTAGTATTTAGTGTTAATTGTTTTAAGAATTAGAAGCGTAGGATATTTTAACATAATGTTTAATCTTTTATTAATTATTAGAACTTATTATGAGGTATAAATAATAGCATTTGTAAATTTGTTATGGAATTGTAAATTACCCTCACCTAAATATTATAGTGTTAAAATATTATAAAACGAGTTGTAAGGGCTGCTCTGGCCCATTCTATTACAAATGGTTGGATATTAAACATTGAAGTGCAAGTACTGTGTATTACTGAAACAGTGTCTACATTATCACATTTTGTGTATGTGTTGTATAAACCCATTTGAGGAAGTTTATGGATGTTTATATTACTTGTCCCGAGCCTACATTCAAATCACTTTCTTTGCAAGTAATTTTGATCTAATATATATCTTCATACAGCGTTACAGTTTTAGTGTCGGAATCAAAATTGATTTCAACATTTTCGCAGCTCCATATCCAAATGACGTGGTGAATAATGATAAATGATAGGAGTTGGAGGAAGGCACTCAATCTTACTCCCTTACATAATCGTTTACCCTTAAACATCTTCTAATGTTCCTATTTGATACAATTATAATATTATGTACACAGGTTTTATATAAAATATTTTGATATTTCGTAAGAAATAACGTTGTGAGATAATATAAATATTTGATTAAATAATAATAAGATTCACTTCACAAAGTAAAAGTAGACTTGTCAAGACGTTTTAAAATTCATTATATAAGTAATTTGTGTTTATTTATTAATTTATTTAGCATTATAATATCGAACTAAATATTGTGTAGTTTTGTATGCAATCTCTGCATTGATCTAATTGAAAGCTAGTTTGTCCTCTTCATAATCCCAAGGCGGTCGTCTGAAGTCTCGAGACTAAAGGGAATTAGACGCGGAGGAATTTCATTACACCCTACAGATCAAGTTTCTTCTCAGTCAAAGATTTTCAGAACATTTAGTTGTTTGATGTTAGAAGAATATTTATTATTCTGTTATGTTTTTCTGGAGTGTGACTGGCTTATAAGTGTCAGTAAAAGTTTTCTACTATCAATCTCAAAGTTTTAATTTAATTAAAAATGTATGAAAAGAGACGGATTTATTTCTTTTCTAAAGCAGTTTTAGAGACCCGGACAAAATATTCATATTAATTAGTTAAATTAATAATGTTATTTCACTTACTCGTAATTAAAATATGTAAGGTAAATACTAAATATTTTGGATCAATATCACAAGGAAGCTTTTTACACGCAGATGTAAACTCAAACGGAGACATTAATTGTATTTGTTGTTAGGTAAAATATAAACGAGCGTTTTCAACTATTAGTATGTAGCTTTAAATTATCATATTATAATTTAAAATCGAATTTGTTTTTATTACATACGATTTGTAAATTTTAATTCTAAAAAGAAAATTATAACTTTTTTTAATGTATACAATCAGAGATAACTTAATTTTAATCTACAAGTATTCTCTAAATATGGTACTTCTAGAAGAATAAGTCGCTTGGAGTCCATTATAGGGAAGATAAAATTGTAATTTGATAATTTGGAAAGGTCTATTGAATAGTAACCGAATCAAAGAGTGGTGAGGTGGAGCTGCTTCCTCACCAGAATCCACGCCAGGCTCAATAAAGTATACCGTAACGTCCAAAGACTTTGTGCCTTAATTTATTATTCAGATTAACATTTTCGTGACGACAAAATATGTTCGACTTATCGAGTAATCTTGTTTTTTATTCACAATTCGATTGAATATTCCGTCTAGAAATCGCTATCGGTTTAAAAACGAACGCTAAAACGGATCGCATAAATTTGCATGACAAACGCCTGCCGCACCGGGGGACATTACTTTTTTTAAGAAAAATATGACGACCTTCCCTCGATGGAGTTTCCAGGTCTATTTCCATAAATAATAAATAACGATCGAGGACGGAGTAAAAAGTATTCGCTGATATTTATTCTGTCCGCGAAAATTCATCCACTTATCGAGTTTTGTCGAAGTACGGAACTTGCGGTTCGCTCGTTGCGATATAATTTTATTGTGTTGTAACTGAAATCGATTTTTTTCACGCCATGTTCGCTCTTTGATGCTTTGTTAGTTTCCCTTTATGCAAATTGCTTGTACGGAAACTTTTAATAAAACTTTTTGTACTCTATTTCTTCCTTGCCGTTTTATTACTGACGTTTCTTTCATTTTGTATTCGTTTAAAATTCTGATGCAATATTTCTTGATTTATATTTTGTCAGTATACAATTATTCGTAGATTTTTTGAAATTAGTTTTAAGCTGTCAGTTACTATGTACAGACACCATAACTTTTAGTCTAAAACCTTGTAATTATTATGAAAATAAAGTTCATTTAAGAATAATTTAAAGTGTGTCACGTGTTTCATCGCAATTAAAAAACGCCGGGGTACTACTAATGTGTGATGAAACAAGTCCGCTTACTCGGAACAGTTATACTGATTACGTGGAGCAGCATCATTCTCTGTTGTCATTGGATCGGGCAGTACAAAATAAAGTGATATTGAGGATATGTGAATTTGTTCTATGTCAACAAATAAATAATGGCTATTAAGTTCAGCAGCATTAGGTATTAGTCCACGGACATTTTCGTCATGCCACTTAAGCTTTGATTGTTTTTTAGTCTATACTTGCATTATAATATTCTAGAGACTGCAGGTTGTGAAGTTTTCAATTCATAATGCCGTTTTTCATACCGCTTGAGCCATTTTTAAGGTCTCCTAAATATAACTCTCCTTCCTTTCTGAGATATAAAATTATCAAGAGTAATTTTATTATACTTGTAATTAAAATACTTTTTTATATTTATAATATGAATAGCAATCTTATATTTCCATAAAATAAAAGCAATAATAAGAAATACAGATGCAATATTAAGTTCCTTGAAATAATAATAAGTTATTTAATTTAATAAACACGTGCATTGTTTTGAGCCATGATTGTTTACAAATTAGAATTAGGATAGTTGTGATTAATGTTGACATTACCGTCACGTTTGTTTGCTTTTAAAGAACGGGTATGTCCCAAAGAGTTATTATACATAATTCTATGGTGTATCCACCCGAATGGAGTTTTAAGTGTCATGGCGGACATGACGTCATTATTTTGATAACGACTCGCAAGCGATGTTTGGTTTCAAAACCGTTTGCTCTTAATTGTGATTTATTATTGGAATTCTTCAATATAATGGTTGGTAATTTAAACAATTAATACAGTAATCAGATATTATTGACTTGTATTTAGGTGAATACTTGCGCGTGCACGCCCGGACGTTCTTAAAATGCAGGACAAACTTTCAAAAACATCTCAACGGCTTTCTGATATTCCAAAATTCGTTTTGTGGGTTCAGTAGTATGCTTGTTGCGTCTTTTATATTTTAAGACATTGCCTAATAATGTTACAGCCTGCCTGCCTGTTAATGTTATTGCCTAGTTACAAAGCTAACCACGGCTTAATCGAGTATTAATTAAGTTTATCACAAAAAGACAAACATCATTATTGCCATTCCCATTAATAAAAAAAAACATTACATTTATCGTTCTGCTAAATTATGTTTTATTGCTAAACAGTAAAGTTTGTTTTGCAATAAAAATAAAGAGAGGGACAGGCCGTCCTATTCAAGTCCCTAATTGCCACGAGCTTAACCGGATCACTCTTCAACGAGATAATTAAGCGACTAGCCATAAATATAGGCACCAATTAGAAACGGCTACACCCCTAAGAAAAATACACTTTAATAGTATAACTTTAATAAATTGAGATATTTAATACAAAAATATTTTTTGTTATTGTATATCGTTTTACCTACATCAAAAACTAAATACTCTAAAAATTGTTATTCAAAAACTTCGCCAATGATGACAAGTCCAAAGAGAGACACGTTTTTTTTAATTAAATAAATAAATTATGTTTCTAAAAAATGCTTCTTTTACTTATTGGTAGTAATACCGAATTTACCGAACCGAAAAAAATACCGAATAGAAAGCACTTTCTAAGACTTCTATCGACAGTGTTTGCAGTCCATGACTCACATATGAACGTTCCTTTGTCTTAACCAAAACCTTTAATATTCCGAATTATAAATCTAACTTTTATTCTAATTCTTTTTATCTTCAAGCAGCGAGGTTATGGAACTCTCTACCTAGCCATATAACATCTAGTCCTTCCGCCACAATATTTAAACGAAGACTGAAGAATTATTATTTGTCGCAAACATAATTATTTATTATTATTATGTATGTGTTTGTATACTATGTAATTATATATATTGTATTTATGTAAGTGTGAAGTATGTAGAATATTTCCTATTTTAACCGCCGACTAAAAAGAAGGGTGTTATAAGTTTGACCTGTCCATCTGTGTATCTGTGTATCTGTGTATCTGTGTATCTGTGTATCTGTCTGTGGCAAACTTAAGGCTAAACGCGTGGACGTATTTGAACGAGGTTTTTTTTGCATCTTTTAAATGCACTTATACAAAGATTAAGTATATACAATTAAATTAATGTTATATTAGAATGTATATAATTAGTAGTAATTTTTTAAATAAGGTGTAGATTTGATTTCTGTTTAGAAGTTTCTCTACATAGGTATCTCGATATCTTTAGATGGTTTAAAGTGATTATATTTAAATAGTGCCTTTATAAGGTTATTTTGTGTTCGTTGAAATTTTTTAAGATGTGTTTAAGCAGCTGACCCCCAAATATCAATGAGATACTCAAAATGTGGCTTAGCTAGAGCATTGTAAATAGTAGTCCGGAGTTTGCGAGGAATGCAATTAGAAACTTTTCGCAATGCTCCAGTGAGTGATTATAATTTTAATATTTTTTGGTCAACATAAGGATACCATGTAAGTTTTTCATCTAAAACTAGACCTAAATATAAAAATTCAGTTACTTATATTAAGTGGGGTGTAATTAGGTAATTTATTATTTTTTGCTTTAAAAATCATATATGAAGTTTTTGCTTCATTTACTGTAAGAAGGTTATATGGAAACCATTGATTTACTATATCAAGGTCTTCTTGTGCTTGTGCTACAGCTTCATGAAAATACCTCATCATCTTTGTAATGTATATAGTTTTAAACAATTCTACTTCGTCACGTTTTACATATTAGTAAATCTAGTTACTTCCTAACTTTAACACAACATTCAAAATCAACATTTCGTAGTATTTAATTAAAAGTAAGTTGCATACGTGAGTTTACTTAGATGTTGACATTTGTACAAACTCGATTACAGTCGACATTACCTCTCATGTACATTATTAATGTCTGTCGCTGAGAGATGCTGATGCTGAGGTTTTTGGCCTTACTTAATAACAAACCGTAGGTATAAAAAAAAAGTATTAAAATCAAAAAAAGGAATTGAATCCAATTTGTTTACTATTACCACTTATCAAATAATTTACGGCCTCCTAAATTTTACAATACGTTTATAAAAATGTATGCTGTTTATTGTTCACGATCAGCCGGCAGTTAGTAGCGCGTTATCGGCGATGTATTCGTTTTATTTTAGTCAGTTGTAACTAACAATACTTTCATGTTTGTTTCCGTTTTATTTAAATAAATCAGTTTATGCATGTTCAACATTATATTATTACAGCTCGATCCAATGTTTGCTATATTGGACCATGTTACGAAATATAAAAACATTACAATTCAAAATAAATTTACGCAAAAAGAATATTTTATGTATTTGAGGGACCATTTTATAGCCTATAAACTACTCGTAAAAGCGTCTAAGTGGCTTGGTCATGTGATTACGCTCAATTTACATTGCATAATAAAACCCCCCAAAGCATTATTATTTGAGAAAAGGTAAGTTTGCCCAGAATATGTAACGACATAATATTCTGTCTTATAATTTTGAAGTGTAAAAATTGAAGGTTCAGCGAAAATTCAATAAATTTACATTAATTATTTATTTTTGAATTTTAAACTTTGGACTTTTAATAAATATTATTATTACATCAAAACCACTTTTTTTTCCCTTAAATTTCAATTAGTATAAATTTTACTAGTAATTAATTAATTGTTTATTTTAATTTCTTGATTAGCTGTTATCAGCAATCTCGTCCGCATTTTACAGCAGGGCCTAAAATGTTTGGAACATTATTTCAAAAGTGCTGATCAAACTAGCAAGGAACAACATTACCCGTATTTAAAGGTACTTTCAATTCTGGTTATAAAAATCGTAGTGTCTTATTTTCCTGAATATATATTAAATAATATATATATATATATATATATATATATATATATACATATATATATATATTTTATATATATATATATATATATATATATATATATATATATATATATAAATATATATATATATATATTAATTGTTAGATAATGAATATAAAGATATTTATTCAATTTTTGTGTGGTCATTTCCTATTTCGTATTTGTTAATTAATTAAACTTTTTTGTATCTAAGCTACAACCATATCAAATTATATCAAAATAGCCCAGTAATTTTGTACTTTACACAAAGTAAAGGAGCAGGCAAACAGATAAAAAAAAACAAAAATATATAAGATTCTCTAAGTAATACACTTAATTAAAAGAAAATAACTTAATTTAGAAAAGGCCGCCTGACTATTTGATTGTTTTATTTACAGGCACATAATAAATGAAATCGTTAATAAACTATGAATATGTAATATAAAATCAACAATTTGAACCTTTTTTAGGTTTTAACATAAATATGTATAAACTTTTATTATTTCTTGATGTATTTGTTTAAATCTAAAATATTTAATTTTATTTCATTGGATGTGTTTTTTCGTAACTGTACAAGAGAGGTTCATTGTCAATGTTTAGTATGACTTACCTTTCCAGATTTTCCAGATACAGTCTGAGAGAGCTGGTGTGAGGTCTTTACTGTTACTTTATTAAATCAAAAATATTTTTGAATACATAATATATATATATATTTTTTTTTTTTTTTTTTTTTTTTTTTTTTTTTTTTTTTTTTTTTTTGTCTGTCTATGCTGTTAGCCCTGTTAGCTATTACAGCGTCACCGGGGGAATGGGTGGGTCAGGAGACCCACCCTTAAAAAGGGGGGGCCAGATGGGCCCCCATGGGGAACGACGTCCCGAGGGCGTCTCAGATTGAGACACGGACCTCGGCTCGGGGCGTCGTTAGTCAGGAGGGAAGCTAAGGAAATTTGGACACTAGCGTCCTCCGACGGCAGAACGCCGGAGCAACGGAGCACTTACTCAGTTGGGACCTCGTCTATACCGGTACAGACGGTGTGTGTCTGTATGTTGTGTGGTGTCAATTATGCCTACGCGTACACGTTATTACCTACTGTGAACGCGTCGTCGGGGTCAACGAGTACCGACTTGGGTCTTCTTTTTCTGACTAAAGTAGTCTTACGTGGTCTATACTCTGCGGCGTCAGCCACCAGTGGGTTCGGGTGTCGCTCAGCACGTTCAAAGTACTTTTGGGAAAGCCCCTTGAAGTACTGAGCGATGGTCGGAAGGTTCAAGTCTCTATGGAGATCGATGTTGCGTACGAACCACGGCGCCCCGGTTGCAATCCGTGTAAACCTGTTCTGAATCACCTGAAGGGGTTTCAGATTAGCGTGCGCAAAAGCGGGACTCGCATAGGACATGACGGAACGTATGCAAGCTTTGTAAAGTGTCACCTTATTGCGAAGGGACATTTTACTCCGCTTGCCTAACAGCGGATATAAACGACCTAATATGTAGGCCGCTCTGCTACGAACGGTCCTAATATGCGCAGTGAAAACTAACTTTCTATCTAACGTTACTCCTAGGTATTTTGCCTCGTCTTTCCAAGGTATCGGTTTATCAAAGAGTTTGATTCGCGGGAGGATCCTTGGGGGGCCCCGTTCGAAGAGCACCGAAACGCTCTTCTCAGGGTTTACCTCGATCCGCCATTTCCGCAGCCAACTCTCAAGGGAGTCGACTGCGGATTGGAGACGTTGGTATATCTCCCAGTGATCCTTAGAGGACATGTAAAGTGCGGTATCGTCCGCGTACATGGCAAGGTGCACTTTAGATCGCGGTCTAGGAATATCGCTAGCGTAGATGGAATAGAGGATGGGCGAGAGAACTGAACCCTGGGGAACACCCGCCCTGATGGGGCGGGGGGTTGACAAGACGCCTTCCACTCTGTAGCGAAAGGAGCGATTCGTCAGGTAGTCCCGTATGATGAGTACGAGTCTGTCCGACACCTTGAACTGGTATAACTTGTACACCAGTCCATTGTGCCAGACCCTGTCGAACGCCTTAGCTACATCGAGGAAGAGCGCTCCTGTCCTATGCTTCTTGGCCCTCACAGTGGCCCCTATCAGTATGTGGAATACATAATAGTCTCGGTAAAATCGATTCGAGTTTTATAAACAACGTAACATTAAGATTTTCTAACAAACCGAACCAAAATGCAACATTTAAAAATTTATTTGATTTTCATTTAAACTTGTATCTTTGTTACTTTTAAAAACTATATTAATAAAACCAGTAAAGAAAAAGTTTTTAATACTTTTCTAAAGTACAAAATCTGATATTATTTAATAAATAAAGTATTAATAAAGATAATTCCTAACTAATAACGATTTTATTTCAAAGTCTTCTTTTATTTTTCTTAATACAAAATAAATTGGATACAGTACCAGGTGAAATCGCAACCACTGCATCCGCTATATTTTTGAACCAACTCATGGAAAAACTAAGAAGAGTACCCTCAAAGAGCACCTTCAAAAAGCTACTTAAAGAACACTTCCTAAAGTCATCATGATTTTGACATATCAGTTAACTTATTGGTGTTTACATATAACTATATATATTTATTTTATTTATTTATTTAAATTTTGTTGCACACATCCTGCAAAGGCAAGCATAATACCACAAGCATTCTCTTCTAGTAAGCCCTCAAAAAATACAGTAAATACATCAAGGTCCATAACAAAACCAAAATAAAATAGTAGTCATATATAAAAATGAAAAAAAAAATACTAATCTACTAACAAAATTTTCTAAGGAATAATAGGATGAAACATAAAGTTAAATAAGAAATTTTTACAAAGGAATAGCTTGAGATATCAAATGGTTTTTGACAAGTCATTTGAAAATATATCTGTTAGGAGCTTTGCTAATGTCGGTAGGTAATGCATTCCAGAGTTTAATAGCTTGTGTAGTGAGAATGAGTTGAATTGAAAGTCAGTGCGACAGAGAGGCATTCGAAGTGTTAAATTTTCAGTGAAGCGAAGTTGACGGCTATGAGTATCACCAAGAAAATGAAAACGAGTATATGTATATATAGTTATATGTAGATATGTATTGTATTGTAATATAATTGTTTACCTTCTCATATATAAGTTTAGTATATATGTATAATGTGTATTTGTATAATGTTTATTATTGTTGTAGCCTACATGTTTTCGTTTCATTTTCTATTATTATTATAATAATAATAATATTTCTTATTTTAATAACGTCTACCACAATTTTTCATCATACGCAGACGTTAACTGGGAGAGAATGCCATAAGGCATAAAGTTCGCCTTTTGTAGATTTACCTTACAATAAAGGGTTAATAAATAAATAAGTCGTTGAAAATAATAATTTTAAAATATGCAGCAAAGTAAATATATATATATATATATAAAGATATAAACAATATTCAACTGTGTCATAAAATAAGAAACTTGGATAAAGTTGACATAATGCTTCAAATGACATAACGCCCAAATATTTGGGATGAGGATAAATCAATGATCATGTTAATAAAGCTAGCATGGAAGTAAAGCTCATTAATGAGTTTATAAGATAATTATTTCAATTTTTATCAACTTAATAGCTCACTTTATAATAAAGTTAATAAGAAATTAGATATTTATTCATTTACAACATATGAATGCAAATTAAAGTGTTCCTCCTGGCTATCAACTCTTTCTTATGAAGAGACTGAGTCTTTGATTTTAAATCTTAATAAATAACTAAATGACCTGGTGACAAAAATAACACAACATAACACACCAACGCACCTACACTCAAACACGTACACTTATCCGTGATACTACCAGACTTGTGGAGCAGAAAGGTGATTCCTGTTGTCATAAAAGATGGTAGGGATCCGGACACGATGGCTTCCTGGAATTGCCCAGCCAAACGTTCGTGTGAAGACCGCAGCCATTTGAGCCAAAAGTTATGTAATCCGTCCGGCCCAGGACTTTTCCAGTTATGGGTCGAACGGATCGCATCCCTGACATTATCTGGGCTTATACATATAGCCTCCATTGGCTGCAGGTGTTCACACGCGCGCTCAACAACACGCATCCAGCCACCATCGTTGTGATTAATAGGCACCGACCAAATATTTTTCCAAAATGTGAACATTTCTTCCATATTTGGTAACTGCCCATCAATCACACTCGTAGCAGATTCCTCCCAGCTTCTATAAACCTTTCTTTGGTCACTTTGGAATATGCGATTCTGCTTATACCTATATACACGTTGTTTATAACGACGGATACGATTTGCCCACGCACAAACTTTCTGCTTCAGGTAGTCTATACGTTCTGTTACATAGGCCATGTAATCCTGAGGTCTAATGCCAGTACCGGCAAAGGCCTGTATAACATAACGCATGACTCTCGGCCGGATGTTTCCCGATCTGAAGCAGATTAACTTGCCAATAATGACCCTAGCTGCGCTGATACGCCGTTCAATCCTCATCTGTCATGTGTCCTCAGTGGATCGCATCACCCTATCAGGCTCAGAAAATCTGACACGGGCGGAGCGGCACGCTGCAACAGCTGCACAATAAAGAATTGAATGGGTATCAGTGAGATTATTGCTAGAACGAAGATAAGAGTCTAGCATGCAGTCTAGAGCCATTACTAGCGACATATTACGTCTATGCGTGGGAAAACGGGGTAACCGTGGCCTGTCGCGGGCTGGTATGTCTTTAAATTCCAAAATCGCATCCTCCAAAGTCCTCCTTAATTGCTCATTATCTTGGGTACTTACGGTTGTAATCTCAACGCCCCCCACATCAGCATCTCCAACGACTAACCCTGCCACCGAAGGAGCGGACGATAACTGGGCTCGCAAATGGTTGCTTTCGGTGGTGGATGCAGAGATTGTCACCTCGGAGCGAAGCCGGTCAAGTGCGGAGTCATCCAACGCACGATTACGTTGAATAAACCGCACCTGATCCGATAGTCGTTGGGCCGAAACGGTCAACTCTGGTTCAAGGATCTGAAACAAAGATAGCAAACGGATTCGCCACGCAGTGAGGTTAGTTCCACCCTCTGTCGCCCTATAGTACGCTCGCATGACATTTTCGTTTATATTTTGCGTCCATTTCATGCGGCGCACTGCACCACCGACGGCGGGGGCCGAACGCGGAGCGGATGCCCCAGTAGGCCCCAAGCGCGGCAGCGGTGGCCTCCCTCGGCGCGGCGCTGGTGCTCGGCGCGGCGCTAGAGGCGGCAGCTCGTCGTCACTGCTGGACACGACATTCTCAGGAGGAGTTGCGTACTCCTCCTCTGATGACGTGAAGCTGCTCGGTGCGACGGGCTGCGGTGGTTGGCGTGCGTTGACGTTTTTACTCCTGATGATCATCGGATCATCGAGTGCCAATTGTCACAGTTCTCTTATTTATTACTTATTTTTGGTTGTTAGTTTTGGTAACATTTTTGTTTGGGTTGGTTTTTTCTTTTTATTTTTCATGTTGCATTACTGAATTCATTAATTTTAATATTGTAAAAACTTGATTTTTGTTATTAAATATTTTTACCAAAAATTGACATTTAAAAACGTGACTACTCGTGGCAGTTACCAAGGAGTTATTAGTTATTATTATTATTATTATTATTATTATTATTATTATTATTATTATTATCATTTATTTCATTTTAATCTTATTATTTACATTTATACATATAACATTAAAAAAAAAAAAACAACATTATAAATATAAATATAAAAAACAGTATCCCGCCGACGTGGGCCTTACGACCAGTCCGTCGGTGGTTAGGGCGACAGCGAAAGAAACCTCCTCACAATGCGTGCCGTACCCAAAACTGCTGCTCTTTGCATCCGACCCTTGATCCAGTTTTTTAGTGAGAGCCTCTTGAGATGGTGATCGAGACTCTTCGCTATAAGACCATTGACGGAAACTACCATCGGGACAATTATTGTTGAGTCAACATCCCACATGTCGGTAATCTCGTGAGCTAAGTCCAAGTATTTTGACAGTTTGTCCTTCTCAGCTTTCACAAGATTAGCGTCACACGGGACACTGATATCAACAAGAAATGCCCGGCGCTCTAACCGATCTACCAGCACGATATCAGGCTTATTGGCTACAATAGTCCTGTCCGTTATGATAGATCGGTCCCAATAGAGCTTAGCATGACCATTTTCCAAAACTGGCTCCGGTGAGTACTTATAAAATGGCACTTCAAAAGGTACAAGTCCGTATCGAAGAGCAAGTTCCTGGTGGATAATCTTGGCTACTTGGTTGTGCCTGTGCAAATACTCTCCATTGGCAAGACGACAACAACCGGAAATAACATGTCTGATGGATTCTCCTGGTTGGTGGCACGCACGACATATGTCAACAGTGCCATCCTTTATTATGTATTTCCGATAGTTGTTCGTCTTGACAACTTCGTCAGCAATTGCACAAGCAAAACCTTCGGTTTCACCAAAGAGATCACCAAAGCGTAGCCAAGCCACGGACGCCAGAAGGTCTACATCAGGCCCATAGAGTGCCTGGTAGAACCGTCCATGAAGCTCCTTACTCTTCCATATACTTATACGGTCGTCAGTGCTAAGTACTACCGGTTTATGCCAGTTATCTTTGGCTAAGGAGAGCGGTGTAAGACCATTATCTACTGCAACAATGTCCCGATGCATTCCACACTCAGCATGAAGGAAATATTCCCTAAGAATGCATACCTCACGGTTGTGTAAGTTTTTGGCATTAAGGAAGCCGCGACCCCCACACTTCCGTGGAATATACAATCTCATCACTGATGAGCGCGGATGATGCATGCGATACATTGTCAATAGTTTTCGGGTCTTTCGGTCCAGGGCATCTAATTCGGTCTGAGTCCACCTTAATATGCCGAAAGTATACATCAGCAGGGGCATTACCCAACTGTTGAATGCACGCACTTTGTTACCTCCTGACAAAAGACTTTTTAGAACTTTTGTCAAGCGGTTAAAGAAGCGTTCCTTCACTAGCTGTTTAATGTCCCCACTTAGTATGCCTAAGCATTCCGACATACCAAGGTATTTGTAGGTTTCGGTTTCAGAGAGAGATCTGAGGGACATTGTCTCCGAGAGTTGTAAATATTCGCTATTTACAACTCGGCCATTCTGCACATGTGCAACCGCACATTTATCTACACCAAACTCCATCCTAATGTCATTACTAAACGTTTGCGTAACGCTTAGTAATGATACCAGATCTTCTTTATTTGGTGCAAATAATTTGAGATCGTCCATGTACAAAAGATGTGAAATGATCTCACCCCCTCTGCGAAAGCGAAATCCCAGTTTTGAATCCCTAAGCAACGTGCTTAAGGGGTTCAAAGCCAGGCAAAACCACAAAGGACTCAAACTGTCACCCTGGAAAATACCTCGCTCAATCCTTACAGGTTCGGAAGTAAGAAGACTTCCTCCGCCCCCTGGAAGACAAAGGACCGTTGTCCATTGCCTCATACATGAATTAAGAAAAGCGCATAGATCTGTGTCAATCTTATACACTTCTAGTACTCGTCTTAACCATGTATGAGGCACCGAATCATAGGCCTTTTTATAATCAATCCAGGCGGCGGAGAGACCCTTCTTACCTCGGCGAACCTTTTCATTAATGGCCATGTCAATAAGGAGGAGCTCCTTAGTACCACGAGACCCAATCTTACATCCATTATTATTATTATTATTATTATTATTATTATTAGGTGTACCTCAAGGCTCACATCTGGGTCCACTATTATTTTTAATATTTATAAATGATGTTACGACATCTTTTAAAAACTCTGAAGCCTATCTGTTTGCAGACGATTTAAAATTTATTAGACCTATTCGTGACACAAATGATAGCACTCTTTTGCAATAAGATATGGATAGATTACTTTTGTGGTGCAAAAACAATAACATGGACTTAAACATTAAAAAATGTTTTCAATTATCCTTCACTCGCAACAAAAAATGTTTTTCTACCGAGTATAATATAAATAAAAATAACTTGTTGAAATTAACTAGCATATAATAACGCCTAAATCTTGAGATTTAGGCGTTATTATAGATTCTAAATTAAATTTTCAAGATCATATTTCGAGTATTACATTGAAAGCTTTAAAATTGTTAGGTTTTATTTTTAGGAACACCAAATATTTTAAACATCATCAGACTAAGATACTTCTTTTTAACTCGTTAGTTCGTAGTACTTTGGAATACTGTAGTCAAGTATAGTCACCATTTCATGAAGTTCACATAAATAGACTAGAAAGAGTGCAGCGTCGTTTACGGTTTAAATAATAATAACGAACTCAATTCATATGCTAAAAGATTAAATCATTATGGAATATTAAAATTAAATAAAAGAAGACAAGAATTGGATTTATTGTTCTTCTATAAATTACTCAATAACAAAATTGATTGTTCAAGTTTATTGTCCCAAATAAATATAAGCGTTCCAGGTAGGTTGCCTCGCAGTGGAACTTACAAATTGTTTTTTGATCATTTGCATTACACGAATCTAGGATATAACTCCCCTTTATCAAGAATGGCTCGTCTATATAACAGTTTACCAAGGTCTCTGAATATAGATATATTGCATGATAACTTTTACACATTTAAAAAGAAAATATCGGAATATTTTTCACAACATAGTTTTTATTTTTTTATTGTAGTTTAGCTTGTTTTAGATCTGTAAGATTCATTTACTATTTTTAATTTTGTACTTTTTTCTTTGTCGTAAGCTGTGGTTGCTTATAATTGGCAAGACACTTAAATTGTTTTTGTACTGTAAATATTATAATTATAAATGTTAAGTGTACCTGCCGTTGGCAATCCTTAAATAAATAAATAAATAAATAAAAAGCATTTGTCGCATCCCTGCTATTTAGGACCACGCCCCGAGTACTGGGCCTGGAAATATCGAGCGATTGTCAGATTCGTAGTCATGTGAAGATCTAGTTGGCCTTGTAGAAACCGCACGAATTTGTATATTTAACAGAAAAATAAGCCTAATATGGCTTAACATGTTTATAGAATATTTTAAACATTATTTAATTATAATGTTTTCTGGCAGATATAAAAAATATTCAAAAACATGTGCTTCCATAACCTCAACCTAAGGGGAGGTAAAACGCACTTGAAAACTTAAGAAAAGGCATGACTAGAGTTCATCGTCTAGATGCATTTGCGAGTGCGTTACTTTTACTGGCTCTAACATTGTGTGTTTTCAAGTGACTTCCACTTTACTTGAGATGTCTCGCTTCGTAGCTTGACTCTACACCTACTACACCTAATCTATTTTTAATCCAAATTCATTTTGAGTTTTAGCTTTAGACGGGATTTCTTTCAATTAGATAATCTAGTCATTCTGTTTTAAACATTATAATTTTACAATATTCCTATATTCTGTTATAGAAATATATTTTTCAATTATAGTGAAAAGATGAGATAGTGGAAACCGATAACAAAAATCTGATTAGAAAAATATTCGTAATTCTCTCCGTGATAAGGGTGATAGAAGACGTACAAAAATGCCATATACTTCCACAACGCCAAAGAATCAAGCCAGAGTCCTAGGTCTCCGAACGGTTATGAACACTACAAAGGACACTCACAATAAGTTACATACATTTAATAGTGAGTTCAGAGTGTTTACAACGGAATATAACGACGAGTAACGAAGACCTGCACGAAACCTCTGAAGACGAGACTACATCTTCCCCCCACCCTCACCACCACCGTCGCGACGCGCTCAGCGAGCTGCTGCACGCAGTTCACGCCGCAAGTCCTCCATGTTTGTAGCTCATGAACAGGACCCCCAAATGGGTTCGAAACTAGTCGGGTAAATTCCGATTATTATTACTTGATTATAGCCGGGTATATATACATATTTATTACTTAGTTTAGTTATATTCGTTTCTTTTATAGCTACTGCAGACGTTGGTATCTAAATGATAAATATTAGTCATTCTGATCATAGTTCTACCCACGTTTTGGAATACATAATTAAAAATTCTAACATGATAAGGAAACCACTTCCATACATTGGATTTGAAGCAACCACACAGAGGCAAACATGTCATGAGAATAACTTCAACGAAGAAATTTACTTCACTGTTATTGTTGCGCACCAAACTCTTCTCTTACTTTTGATCGATTGAATGTTTTGATGAAAGCTTGAACGGTTTATTTTCAATATTCTTTATTTATTTTCTGTACTTTCTTATATAATTGATTGATGTTATTATTTTATATCTTATATAATTTAAATATTGTATTTTATTATTGTAGCATAAAATAACTATTTAGACTTATAAAACTGCTGGTTAAGTTTAAGTTAAGTAGTTATACTCGTGCACCTGTAGGAACGTCAAACATGTGCTCGACTCAAAGACGTCTAAGAGGTAGTAATTTTTGTAATTGCTAACGCTTGGAAGCGCAAGCAAACCACAGTGGCATTAAACGTCTCTAGATATAGGCTTAGACAGTTATTAATGATAAATTTCACTTCGTATTGTATATCACTAATAAGACATGATAATGCCCCATAAGGTAATGTATAAAAATATGATCTATATTAATATGCTTTCATTATAAATAATCATGCATATGTTTATGATACAATTAGTAATAATAATAGTTTTTTTTTAAACAAAATAACAAACAGTAATACATGTTTAAACAATAAACAAGATACAAGTTGACAACTGCAAAAGTTATAAACTGTAGCGCAGCGTGAACGCTCACTTTTTAATTGTCAATTTTTGGTAAAAATATTTAATAACAAAAATCAAGTTTTTAAAATATTAAAATTAATTAATTCAGTAATGCAACATGAAAAATAAAAAGAAAAAACCAAACCAAACAAAAATGTTACCAAAACGAACAACCAAAAATAAGTAAAAATAAGAGAACTGTGACAATTGGCACTCGATGATCCGATGATCACCAGGAGTAAAAACGTCAACGCACGCCAACCACCGCAGCCCGTCGCACCGAGCAACTCCACGACATCAGAGGAGGAGTACGCAACTCCTCCTGAGGAAATCGTGTCGAGCAGTGACGACGAGCTGCCGCCTCCAGCGCCGCGCCGAGCACCAGCGCCGCGCCGTGGGAGGCCACCGCTGCCGCGCTTGGGGCCTACTGGGGCATCCGCCCCGCGTTCGGCCCCCGCCGTCGGTGGTGCAGTGCGCCGCATGAAATGGACGCAAAATATGAACGAAAATGTCATGCGAGCGTACTATAGGGCGACAGAGGGTGGCACTAACCTCACTGCGTGGCGAACCCGTTTGCTGTCTTTGTTTCAGGCCCTTGAACCAGAGTTGACCGTTTCGGCCCAACGACTATCGGATCAGGTGCGGTTTATTCAACGTAATCGTGCGTTGGATGACTCCGCACTTGACCGGCTTCGCTCCGAGGTGACAGTCTCTGCATCCACCACCGAAAGCATCCATTCGCGAGCCCAGTTATCCGCTCCTTCGGTGGCAGGGTTAGTGGTTGGAGATGCTGATGTGGGGGGCGTTGAGATTACAACCGTAAGTACCCAAGATAATGAGCAATTAAGGAGGACTTTGGAGGATGCGATTTTGGAATTTAAAGACATACCAGCCCGCGACAGGCCACGGTTACCCCGTTTTCCCACGCATAGACGTAATATGTCACTAGTAATGGCTCTAGACTGCATGATAGACTCTTATCTTCGTTCTAGCAATAATCTCACTGATACCCATTCAATTCTTTATTGTGCAGCTGTTGCAGCGTGCCGCTCCGCCCGTGTCAGATTTTCTGAGCCTGATAGGGTGATGCGATCCACTGAGGACACATGACAGATGAGGATTGAACGGCGTATCAGCGCAGCTAGGGTCATTATTGGCAAGTTAATCTGCTTCAGATCGGGAAACATCCGGCCGAGAGTCATGCGTTATGTTATACAGGCCTTTGCCGGTACTGGCATTAGACCTCAGGATTACATGGCCTATGTAACAGAACGTATAGACTACCTGAAGCAGAAAGTTTGTGCGTGGGCAAATCGTATCCGTCGTTATAAACAACGTGTATATAGGTATAAGCAGAATCGCATATTCCAAAGTGACCAAAGAAAGGTTTATAGAAGCTGGGAGGAATCTGCTACGAGTGTGATTGATGGGCAGTTACCAAATATGGAAGAAATGTTCACATTTTGGAAAAATATTTGGTCGGTGCCTATTAATCACAACGATGGTGGCTGGATGCGTGTTGTTGAGCGCGCGTGTGAACACCTGCAGCCAATGGAGGCTATATGTATAAGCCCAGATAATGTCAGGGATGCGATCCGTTCGACCCATAACTGGAAAAGTCCTGGGCCGGACGGATTACATAACTTTTGGCTCAAATGGCTGCGGTCTTCACACGAACGTTTGGCTGGGCAATTCCAGGAAGCCATCGTGTCCGGATCCCTACCATCTTTTATGACAACAGGAATCACCTTTCTGCTCCACAAGTCTGGTAGTATCACGGATCCAAAGAACTTTCGACCTATCACGTGCTTACCAACAATTTATAAGCTTCTTACATCCATTTTGACTTCAAAATTAAACACACATTTGTATGCAAATAGCATTTTAGATCCCGCTCAAAATGGATGTAAGATTGGGTCTCGTGGTACTAAGGAGCTCCTCCTTATTGACATGGCCATTAATGAAAAGGTTCGCCGAGGTAAGAAGGGTCTCTCCGCCGCCTGGATTGATTATAAAAAGGCCTATGATTCGGTGCCTCATACATGGTTGAGACGAGTACTAGAAATGTATAAGGTTGACACAGATATATGCGCTTTTCTTGATTCATGTATGAGGCAGTGGACAACGGTCCTTTGTCTTCCAGGGGCGGAGGAAATCTTCTTACTTCCGAACCTGTAAGGATTGAGCGAGGTATTTTCCAGGGTGACAGTTTGAGTCCTTTGTGGTTTTGCCTAGCTTTGAACCCCTTAAGCGCGTTGCTTAGGGACTCAAAGCTGGGCTTTCGCTTTCGCAGAGGGGGTGAGATCATTTCTCATCTTTTGTATATGGACGATCTCAAATTATTTGCACCAAATAAAGCAGATCTGGTATCATTACTAAACGTTACGCAAACGTTTAGTAATGACATTAGGATGGAGTTTGGTGTAGATAAATGCGCGGTTGCACATGTGCAGAGTGGCCGAGTTGTAAATAGCGAATATTTACAACTCTCGGAGACAACGTCCCTCAGATCCCTCTCCGAAACCGAGTGCTACAAATACCTTGGTATGTCGGAATGCTTAGGCATACTAAGTGGGGACATTAAACAGCTAGTGAAGGAACGCTTCTTTAACCGCTTGACAAAAGTTCTAAAAAGTCTTTTGTCAGGAGGTAACAAAGTGCGTGCATTCAACAGTTGGGTAATGCCCGTGCTGATGTATACTTTCGGCATATTAAGGTGGACTCAGACTGAATTAGATGCCCTGGACCGAAAGACCCGAAAACTATTGACAATGTATCGCATGCATCATCCGCGCTCATCAGTGATGAGATTGTATATTCCACGGAAGTGTGGGGGTCGTGGCTTCCTTAATGCCAAAAACTTACACAACCGTGAGGTATGCAATCTTAGGGAATATTTCCTTCATGCTGAGTGTGGAATGCATCGGGACATTGTTGCAGTAGATAATGGTCTTACACCGCTCTCCTTAGCCAAAGATAACTGGCATAAACCGGTAGTACTTAGCACTGACGACCGTATAAATATATGGAAGAGTAAGGAGCTTCATGGACGGTTCCACCAGGCACTCTATGGGCCTGATGTAGACCTTCTGGCGTCCGTGGCTTGGCTACGATTTGGTGATCTCTTTGGAGAAACCGAAGGTTTTGCTTGTGCAATTGCTGACGAAGTTGTCAAGACGAACAACTATCGGAAATACATAATAAAGGATGGCACTGTTCCTGGAGAATCCATCAGACATGTTATTTCCGGTTGTTGTCATCTTGCCAATGGAGAGTATTTGCACAGGCACAACCAAGTAGCCAAGATTATCCACCAAGAACTTGCTCTTCGATACGGTCTTGTACCTTTTGAAGTGCCGTATTATAAGTACTCACCGGAGCCAGTTTTGGAAAATGGTCATGCTAAGCTCTATTGGGACCGATCTATCATAACCGACAGGACTATTGTAGCCAATAAGCCTGATATCGTGCTGGTAGATCGGTTAGAGCGCCGGGCATTTCTTGTTGATATCAGTGTCCCGTGTGACGCTAATCTTGTGAAAGCTGAGAAGGACAAACTGTCAAAATACTTGGACTTAGCTCACGAGATTACCGACATGTGGGATGTTGACTCAACAATAATTGTCCCGATGGTAGTTTCCGTAAATGGTCTTATAGCGAAGAGTCTCGATCATCATCTCAAGAGGCTCTCACTAAAAAACTGGATCAAGGGTCGGATGCAAAGAGCAGCAGTTTTGGGTACGGCACGCATTGTGAGGAAGTTTCTTTCGCTGTCGCCCTAACCACCGACGGACTGGTTGTAAGGCCCACGTCGGCGGGATACTGTTTTTTATATTTATATTTAAAATGTTTTTTTTTTAAATGTTATATGTATAAATGTAAATAATAAGATTAAAATAAAATAAATGAATAATAATAATAATAATAATAATAATAATAATAATAATAATAATAATAATAATAATCATTTATTGAAGATAACAAGGATCCAGTTGTTAGTTACAATTATAATTTCTATAAAACTATATTAGTAAATACATAATCATTCTTCTAAATAAATAAATTCTCATTTGATCAAACCAAATCAGACTCGAACAACATTAAATTAATTTACAACAATCTTGAATTATTATAAATTATACAAATGAAATCAAATTTATAAATTTAAAATAAATAAAATAACAATCTCAATCACTACAAGAATTAACATCATAAATCAATTTTAACACAAATTAAAAAATTAAAATATCTGAGTTTTAATATTTAGTTCTAACATTTAAATAATAAAGTAAAATAAAATGGTCATAACATGGTCATAACATTTAAATAATAAAATAAAATAAAATGGGCATAATCACATAAGTCAAATCAAGTCAAATCAAAAAAAAAAAATAAAATAAAAAAAATCAAATCAAATTAAATTACATCAAATTAAAAAATAAATTAAAAATAAATTAAATCAAATCGTATTAAGACTCCAATTTCATTTTAAAATATCAAGACTTTAACAAAATGATTCATAATCTCAGAATCAGCCTTTTCATTAAACATTTTTAGGATATTGTTTTTACTAGAACGAAGCCTTTTCAAAAGGGATGACGTTCTGTTTCTCAAAATTGCATAAAAATCGTTTGTTCGCTCTTGAGCAAACATGAGTGAAGCAGAACAAAAACGGGGTAAGCCCAACAGCATCCTAAATCCATTATTATATTGAACCCTAATAGTGTCCAATGCCCTTTGTGTGCAGTTTACCCACAAGGCACTCGTGTAGAAGGTTTGACAGTATGCTTTAAATAGCATTATCTTAGATTCTTTACTACAACGAGCAAACCTGCGGGCCAACATATTACACCTTACAGCTAAGGCTCTGCGTTCACGCTCAATGTCCAACTGATCCCTGAGGTCCGCCGTAAGGAAGTGACCTAGATACTTATAGTAATTGACACGTTTTAGCAGTATCCCGTTTAGTGAAATTCTAGGTTCGTATTTTACTTTCTTTCTTTCTTCTTCTTTCTTTCTAATGAATTATTAAAGTAATTAGATTTTGTACCATTCACGAATACATAAGATCTACGGTCAGTTATGTAACTATTAATCCAATTGAGTACCATGCCCTCTATACCAATATTTGAAATCTTATTTAGTAAAATTTTATGATCGACCCTGTCAAAAGCCTTGGAAAAATCTGTATAAATGGCATCAACTTGAGTTCGGCCATCCACAAACGCCATAACTTTCTCAAGAAATGTTGTAAGATTTGTATTTACTGATCTACCCTTTATAAACCCATGCTGTTTTTCCGTTCCGTTCCGTTTTTTAGTATTAAACGCGATAACTTTGTATTATAAGGATTAAACAAAGTACACTTCACCCCTTATTTTTTGTTCTTAACGAACAGCGATACGACAAATAATACTTTATAATGTTAAAAGTCCTAACTTCTGTCTTCTAGAGATAGAACGATGTTCACGTTGTCATCTCCTGGAACATTCTCCAACAAAGTCTAAATAGAAGACAATATTTTTTCGGCACTCGTCAATGTTTTCCCAAGAGAGTTCTACATAGCTCTAATATCCAGGTACTGTCTTCCGCATAACAATGAACCTTCGGTTTATCTACATTTATTAGCTCGTGATGCCCATAGGTAGAAACCTTGTGCCCTACGCGATCGATTAACTGGCGATCCTCAAGGTAAGACAGGAGAAAACAAGGAGGTAATGGTAAAAGGTCTGTAGTTAGATGGGTCTGATTTATTGTCTTTTTTCAGGGCTTAGATTGAACAATGGTCTTCCATGAGTTTGCACTACGTTTTTTTAAGTTGAAGTGCCGCAATAGATTCGAAATGTAGTCAATTCGGGAGCATATACGGTCAGCTTAATTTATGAAGCTCCAAGGAAACAAGGGTTCGTCGTATAAAAAAAGAGATGTCGAAAATACGTTTAGAATTTTATAGTGACCCAGCTGGCTGAAATTAACTCTACTTTTGTAGCCAACAGAGAAGAGTTATTTGTATACGGCAAATGCTGTTGCTATACTAAAAAAAATAAACCTGAAGAAATGGAATTTAAAAAAGGCGTAGGAAGCAAAAGAATTTATTTTCTACACAAGGAAAGTATCATCTTAGAAATCAATTTAGTTCGACTAGGATTGCATTTCTGTATAAGAGTACAAAATGAAATATAATATTCCTTTTTATTCAGTCTGCATGCTATTATATTTCTTATTATTCATTTAATAAGGTATATATTTCCCAGTCAAGATTGATATCAATTTATGAGTGTGTGCATTCAGCGTAAGTTTAGTTTAGGTGTCATTCTTTAGCAAATCTAAGTGTTGTGAACCTTTACTTATCATTATTTTAAGAAAAGCTTTAGTTTAAATTGTTACTTAGTAATTGAAAAAACAACAGCAAGACAAATAATTATATTAAACATCATATAGCGAATAACATGTAAGAACTTTCACAGAATATTAAGTCATATATTCACTTTTAAAATAAATAATTAAAATAAAAACCTTCGTGTGCTAGTCCGCATCCCATTTGGATGATCTTTTATTTAACTAAAAGTCCTTAGATATGCTCCTTACACTAAGAAACTTCATCTTTTCTCAACTTTCTCTGCATGATGTAAAATCAACTTTACAAGCGTCGCTGTCGCTTACAAGAGGGGCTTATTAATCAGTAGGGTGTAATGACGATACTAGTATTGTAACAAGAATGTAACATGGGAAGAGTGAAGAATAATATTTGATTATACGATAGGAACGCTGCTTGTAATTAATTAAAACCTGAGTGACAAACTATTCCATATACGAGTTCTAAAATAAAAAATGTTTTGCGAAATAATACCTATATCTGTGCACCTTTATAATATTACACATAGCATTCATTGATTTACTGGTTTTAAATGCGAGAAAGACCGGAATCCAGGAATAGTTAAAAGTCAAATGAAAGGTCAACAGATGTCTCTTCCTGAAATAGATAGATTCTGCAACTACGGGACACTTAGGGACTTTCAATGTTTAATTTAATTCCAAACTAGATTCATTGTTGTCTATTGTCTTTTAAAACACAACATTAACTGTTTCTCACAATTGCCTTGATGCGAATCCTCGGAACCCAAAAATAAATAATAAAACTTATCAAAATAATTGTACGAAGTAGGCTGTAATGGTAAAAGAGATAGTAATCTCAACTCCGAAACAATTTATGGTTATATCGATAAGATGCGTAAAACACGTGCTGGAACTAGAGATCGCGATAACAAAAAATCCATTTCAGACGCGGTGTTCCGCATAAATTACTGCTCCTCTGAAACTAAACAACTCACTTTTGCGGATTTTTAGGACCTTTTATAGATTAGGTTTATTTTTAGATATGTATAAAGCATATTACCATAGTAAACAATACTTATATTTCTATAAAAAAAATAACAATGGTGAAAACATACCATTGTCTTTTTGTTTCCTTGTGATGATGTCAATTTAAGGCAAATTAAGTTAATGTATGCAGACAAGTAGGCCAATTAACAATTCATACACATCAATATTTATTATCTTTTCTTGACAACATGATGGTCAACATGACCATCGTAAGGCACTATGTAAAAATATTCCCACATATTTCGTGTTGCCTAACATGATCATAAAAACATACAGACGCAAATGGAGATTTGCTAATTATTTCAAAATAATATAAAAATATATATTAAATTATAATTGCCAAATGTCTTTGGAATAGTATGCAACGTATACTTATAAATATAGAATTTCATTTTTTTATTATATATTACAATAAATTCAATATTTTATTCCGTAGTTTAAAAATATATTTTTATATGCAAAGTGAGAGAGAGTCAGACTCGCGCACGAAGGGTTCCGTACCATTACATGTAAAAACTATGGTATGTAAATAAAAAATAAGATTTTTCGGAGTTTTTCCTTTAAATAAATTAAAAAAAACTATTCCTTGCTAAATTTCAAGATTCTAATTCGATCGAAAGTACCCTTTTGGTATTGATTCCCTTGCGAGTTGCGAGTTTAAATATATGTGGCTTAAATTGCTGTTTCTTTTGATTGCGTTGACATAACAGTTTAATTTTGTTACAGCTTAAACTTACAATAGACCTGAGTATTTAATATAAATTTTAGTTTAAATCCTCCACGAATTTCTGAGAAAAAGGATCTTGACAGACGGACGAACAAAAAAGTGAAATAAGGGTTCCGTTTTTTCCTTTCAAGGTACAGTACCGTAATAGAATAGGTGTGGTTGTCATGCTATTAGGCTAAAAATACAATTTTTCGTTTCAAAAAATTGAAATCGCTATATTTATTAAAAACTTTACGTGCCATTTAACCCTCACCTCCACTTTTATCTATTGTTTGAATTTTATAAAAAGTGCCTTAAAATAACAACGATATTTTTATAGTACGATGAAATTTAAATTTAAAATATTAAGGGAAAAATCTTTTATATTTAACTAAATATTCCTATTTTCCACGATTGTAAAAAGTAAATTTCATCACGATTAATTCTAGAGAAGTATATTTTTAACACGAAAGCAATATTACATGATACAATTATGGACCTCCACAAAAATCAAAGGTGCAGTGACTCAACGCCATTCTCGGCCAGCTTTTGCTATAAGCTATTATAATTTGTGTGACGGACATATATAATCACAAAGGAAGTTAGACAAAGGCAAACCATTCTACCTACGTCCGACCACTTTGATCTATCCGTACTATCGTCATGATTGACATGCTAGAAACGAAGAAAAATATGGCTTTCAAACATTTATTAAGATTGATGGACCCCGCCTTAGATCACAATCGCTGTTTGCTTTTATCGTATAATGATGTGTATTTTTAGCATGACGGGATTATAGTAGATTTATGTATTTAAATATTATTTATGCATTTAGAAGAACTGTAAGCTCGTTGACTTTCTAACTAAAAATACTGTTATCCCTTCACAAAAACTTTCATATACACTGTTTATATACATTTTTGTTATATCCGTAAACGTTTTACCATCAAAAAAAATATCTCCCAATAAATAAACTTTCAAACAATAACAATGATTCAAGAAAAATCAACAACGAAAAGCCGCAGAGTTAAAACAAGGCTTTAAATCAATCATGTGCCGGTATCGGCTAATAAATACAATTTTACGCAAAACGGAACTGACAGGATCCCAATAAAACGCCCCTGTTCCCTGCATTGACAAATTCCAATCAACATTTTTTTGGCTATCGATGTGAGTAACTAGTTAGTATACTAACACATTGTTGTTAAAATATTTATAACAAATTATTTCTGCGAAGTCATTTGAATACATTGAAGTAAATTAAGTTCTATAAATTTTAACTACAAGTAACCAAATATTTTTGAACTTTCAAAGTTTTTTTACAAACCATTTTCCCCCCAAAAAAAAATCTATTTAAATATCAATTGCTAACTATTTACGAGCTCAGTTTATTTTTTGTTCGTATATTAAATATTGTTAAATAGTGTACTCGTATTTTGGTCCTTTTTTAAGTAAATATTATTTATTGTATCTTTAAAACTATGCATGCACGGTTGGCTTACCCAACAAATTAAATAAACAATTAAAAAACATACAAATTTAATGATTATATAAAACAATATGCTAGCAACATATTATATGACAGATACATATAAATATATATGTTAGAATAGTTCTTGAATTCAGACATACTTTGGTGTGATTGCCTCCTTTTGTTTGTCCTAAAAACGATAGTTCAGGCTCGTAGAAAAAAGGTTGTGAGGGCAAGTGTTCTGAAGAGATTATCAATACTACGGCTAATGTATTTTGAAAACTTTAACGATTTGTGAATGTTTTTAATAATTTTAAAGGGGATTTAAGTTAGTAAATAATTTAATCCTTAAATTTTATACAGAAAAAAGTTTAAATTCCAAATTTTGTTACAATTGTGGAAACGAATAAATATTAACAAAGTCGAAAAAATGTTTTTTTTGGGATAAAAGTAGTAAAAAAATATTTTTTGGATACAAGTAGCCGTGCTCTATCGCTTTAATGCATAAAAGCTTTTTAAAGACTCGTCACTGCTAATACCAGTAACTCTGCTTAAATCTTAAATAACCTTTACACAAAAAAGAATTATTGGTTTCAAAGAAAACTTGTTTTTTTAAACCCATTAAAGTATTGAAAAAATTTATGTTTTTTAAAATTTAAATCTATTAATTATTTCTTAGGAAAAAAATGCTATTGTTGCATTATATTCTTATAAAAAACATAATGTACTTGCCTTGTATTTTGTGCGATGGTACGTTTGTATGCGGACTAATTGCGGTCGGTCAATAGCCCCTTTGTGCGTTTGGGGCACAAGGACATTCGTGCTCTATCGCGTCAGTGCGTAAGGGCCTTTGAACGCCTCTTGCTTATTTGGCTACGTAATCAATAACTCTGATTGCTTTGGGTGTCTCTTTTATTTAATTACTAAAACATATATTTTTATACTAAATCTTTACTTTCCTTCCACTACTATAAAATAAACAATGTATGATAAATGTTCAAATTAATATTGTTTTTGTAACTAACTAATATTTTACTAAATAAAAAAGTAATTTAATAAACCCCCGAAACAAAGAAAAGTGTAAAAAGGATAAAAATAATATTATTATGTGCTTGTTGAAGTTGTTGCGTAGGGGACCGTTGTACGTACATTGACGATGGTGTCTATCTTACTAAATTTTTGGAGCAAATGCATGAGGAATTAGGTTATACGATTTGATATTGTTATTTCGTTATTTGCCTTGGTAACTCTCTTGCATTTTGAATTCTTCCTTTATTTAGCGGTCCTCCGACGCAACGACTTCAATAAGTACATAATAATATTATTTTTATCCTTTTTACACGTATCTTTGTATGGGTGGGTTTTTTAAACTTTTAATATTTTTTGCTTTAAAATATTTTTTGAACCTAGGAAAACATTAATTTAACTTGTTTAGTTTTTTAATGTCAATATTGTATAAAACCTTTTACCAATAAAAGCTACATATCTTAGAAACGACTACTTCTATTTCGACTAAACATAGCTAAGAACCATCTCGACGAACCAAGCTTTCGATTAAAAACACCGCATTCAAATCCGTCCATGCGTTTGGCTGCTACGTTGCCACAGCCACACACATAGATACACTTTTTTCACTCTTTTTGGATTGGGGGTTAAAAGGGAGAACATATTATTTTAACACAAAAGTTTCATTAAATTCCGAGTAGTCATTAATTACAGAAAATTGCTATATTATTAAACAATTGAGACGATGTTTCTTTAACTAAATTATTAATATTAATTATAAGTTTCTCCAAGGAACAAAAGCAGGTGCCTCGATTGTATCACGAATATCTGAGGGTGCTAATGGAATGAACAGTAAGCTCGTCTATTGCGGCTGAGCTGATTTACGTAATGCTTAATCATATTGTATATATCTGTTTACATTTATATATGTCGAATTTATAATGAACAAAAGTTAATAAAAATTTCACATTTTGAAAGAAAATTACTTAAAATGTTAAAAATACCTAATGCAAATTAAATTTACAAAGTTTTGACCTGAATCATACGTTTTATAATTTATTTTTTAAAGTTATCAATAGAATTGTCCAACATATAAAATATTTAAAAACTTAATGAAAAACCGAAACCACCAAATTAAAAATTGGGCGCAAACTTTGTCACAACAATTAATTAGACGGCCATCACAGTTATCCCGCTATCCATCAAACGATTTGGCAATTGAAATGAGGACATCGATGTACCATCCATCTTACGCGGAAAGGAATTTCAACTGAATCTACAAAGTTTAAAAAATTGGGTGACTTAGAAAAATATAGGTATTGAACTGTATAAAGTTTTTTTGATATTTAATAGAATTCACGTGTGAATTCCCAGCCGCGACATATTTATATGGGTCTAATAAGGAATATATGGTGAATATTATGTTAGTTTTTTAAAACAAATTCCATTATAAGTAATATGCCAGTATGTAGTGAAGCATTGTTTTTGAAGTCTATACTTTTTCAATAATTCAAAAACAGGCTTTCGGACAGATATGAACCTGTCTCATGACCTTTACAGTATTTTCTTGTTTACTACATTTTACTGTACTGTACGTTTTACGTACTGTGTATATGAAATAAAATAACGTATGAATATTGTTGAAAAGTTTAGCAACAAAAATACTTAAAAGGAAATACTTGAATTTAAAATTTCATAAAACGTATACATAAAATAGGCTCAGAATTGATTATAAAATATGGATAAGAAATCTTTTTTGAGCTTTTTTTTTCGAAAGTTTCAGAATTGATATTGAAAGAATATTTTAAATAACGAAAGTCAATATTTGATTTGCTCGTAAAGAGTTCATTTGTTGATTGGCGTCTGCAATCAAATCTTTTCTTAAATTCTAATAATGTTTGTTGATTCAAGGAGGAGGTAAATGTAAAAAATTGGAAATTGCTTCATTTTTATGTAAATCAAAACTGGTTGAAAAAAGAAGGTCTTTTCTCTAATCAATAACTATATACGTTTCTTTACTGGTTTGTTACTATCTTACATTTATTTGATTTTCTTTGTTGCTATATATTTTTTATGAAATACAATTACCATACATACAAAAAACATACAATTCACATATTTCATATCGTAGAAAAAAAGTGTTAAAAAGGAAGGGTTTGTTTCAGATAGTGAGTAGAAGGTTGCTCAAATTATAGCTCTAACAAAGAAAAAAGAATCCCACAAACTTTACCGACTTTCGTCCTATATCTATTCTCCCCTTTCTCTCTAAGGCATCTAACTAGAGCATATTATCCACCGTATTTTCTCTAATTATCTTCTTTGTTATTGCTTAATTAGTCTGTTTCAACCAGGATTTCGACCAAGACACAGTACTGTGACCGCTTATTTTAAGATAACGGACTATATTCTTATTTTATTTATATGTTTTCCACTTTGAATCATTATCAGTGACCACTTGTTTACGTCAAAATGAAAGTATCAGGAGGGCCTATTTTTTGCTTTTTCAAGTTATATTACTGGTTTCTATATTATACTAAATGAACCTACAAACCCACACATTTTCACTTGTTTATTTTTTTTCTATCAATATTGCATAAGAACTTGTAACCAGCACCAATAAAGCTCAATATCTTGGAGACGACAGCTTTTTTTTTTAACCAAACATAGACAAGAGCCATTTCGATTGACCAAACTTTCGAGTAAAAATAACGCAATGAAATCAGTCCACTCATTGGCTGCTACGATACCATAGACAGACACACAGATCCACAGATGCACACGTCAAACTTTTTAGTGGTAAAAACAACAACCTTGTTTAAACCAAACAAATTAAGCTCGTATATTCTCGGCTCAATAGTATCAGTGCAATATCAGAGTCAAATAGGTACTCAAGTAATCGGCGTGAGGCAGCTTTAATTATGTATTTTTTATGACGAGTAATAATCCCAACTTCTTTTTCGTGACAAATTCAATTGGCCATATTAAGTTCCTACCATGAAAATAAAGAAAAAAAATAATAACAACTGAAATGTAAATGAAGTATTATTGGGATAGTCTCAAAAGTAAAACACAATAATTATTTTGACATATTTATAGTTGGCAACACAGACCTAAACTACTTTAAATAAACGATAGACATAAAATCACAGTTTTATAAATTTATGCTGCTAACAGTATTTACTAATGTCATGGCAGATTCCTTAAATAAATATTTTAATTTGCTTATAAAAAATGTCTCCTCTTACTGTTATTCACGAGAATATTATTTTGAACTTATAGCACATTAAACATAATATTTGTTAGATCTAGTTGCCCTCTATGCCTTGTTTTCTACAGAGTTTAAACTACTATTATGGGAATAAAGAAGAACTAACCATAATATATACGACAAAGAAAGAACATACCTTGTCTTTTGCTATCTAGAGCTTATTATTGTAAAGCAACATTCTGACCCATTGTGGGGACGTAAAGATAACGTGCATTTTGAAAAACCCATATGCCTTTGTACATAGAGATCATAATTGCGAATTAGGGTCGTATTATGTCTCATGTAGGGATCGTGGCCCTCACGATTTCGAACTGGAGTTCCGACTTCCGTCTCTCGTTAGCATACTAATGGGTCCTCGAGGGGCTCATATTGTGTTCTATTGTTAGTATTTGTGAACTGTTGCTTTAGGTTGAGACTGCTTCAGGAAGTACCAACTTTAACTATAAGGTATATTAAACCTAAAAGGTTTTTTAATTACGAGTGATATGTGGAAAGCACTTAAATGATTATAGCAGTACCAAGTTTAGTAGCAGTCTAAATGAAATCGTTACTATCATTGTCTCTTTTGTGTTATTTCGATTTGTGTGATTTATACATAAGTGGTGTAGATGGCTGCATACGATTGCAAAAATAGTATATATTAAATCTTATTTGTTCCAGCGGGTGTGCGCACAGTAGACGTCCAGGCGGTGGAGGGGATGGTAGCGCAATTCCCTTGCGACCTTGGTACGGCAGCCAATGACAAAGTATACATGGTGTTTTGGTTTAGAGACGATGCTGGTATCCCGCTGTACAGGTAAGTTGTTATCTTCATTTAAATATCTTGCGATTATTTCATACTACGGAATGCGTCTTATAAGATAAATATAAGTTTTCCACCTTAATCTACATTTCAAATATAATACAGAGTAATGAATACGCTGCATTATGAGAATAACTTATAAATCTAATTAAGATAAGGAGTTAGCTACTCGCAGAACGTGATCGCGAGACGGCACGCGATAATTACTGTTCACGATTCACAAGTTTTCACTACGTCGACTTAAGTTTTATCACAGATACTATAAGTGAATACTGAAGTTTTGACACAAACAGTGTATGATTTAAGTATTCATTACTAGAGTTAAATGTTTAATATCGGTGAAAAAGCATTGTGGCTACCTAGAAAGATACATAGGGAAAAGGTTATGACAATTTTTTAACTGATATTATTTTATACTAGCTTTTTCCCGTAACTACGTCCACGTAGACTGTCAAAATAATATTTAGGTATTTGACATATATACTTAGAAATAAAACTATTTTTACGGATTTAACTCGCGTATATTGAATTAAATTTCAAATTTACATTTTAAATCTAACCCAAAATGTAAATTTAAAATTAAATTCAATATACGCGAGTTAAAGCAAAGCAAAAAAAGCAAATCCGTAAAAATAGTTTTATTTCAATGTGTAGTACTCGTGAAAACCTTAGAAAACACTATATATACTTAGCCATATAAATCGGACGGAGTCACGGACGACAGCTAGTAAATAATAAATCTTGGAATAAAAATAGCCTAAGTTACTTCTTATTACATCAGCTATCTGTAAGTGGCAGTTCCGTCAAAATCGTCAATTCAGTTGTTTCAGATATTAACATGAACAGACAGACAGACACACAAAAATTGTAAAATAATATTTTGGTATACATACCGTGTATACGTGTATATCGATATAGACAGTTACAAAAAATCGGGTATTTCAATATTACAAACAAACAGTCTAATTTTACTTATTAGTATAGATAAGTAATGATTTTCCAGAAAAATTGTTATCTTATTAAAGTAAATATCATGAATACTGGAAATGTTTGACTTTAAATTTATCTCAAGCCTTTATTCTCAAATTTATCTGAGACAAAAACAAAATACTGTACTTAACGTTTATATAGGCAAATTATGAATTGTCTTGCTCTTGCTTAATTCACCAAGACGGACAGTGATACGGTAGCTCAATTGGTAGAGCAACGGGACAGTTTTCCAGAGGTCGCGGGTTCGAATCCCTGACCATATCGGTTTCATTTTCGTTCTACATTTATTTAAAACTTATAAAACTTACAGAAATTTGTAAGCTACTAAAGATCAAACCGGAAATAGTCTCTAATTTTTAATTAACGATTTCTGAGGCTTCATATTTTATAAATATGAGATAACATTTTTTTAAGCGATTGACAAGCTTTGAGAATAATGAGATATATAAACCATTATTTTAATTGATTGCATACTATACAGTACAATAGAAATAACAAAAAAAAATAAAACGGTAGTAAGCACAAAAATTTACATTATATTAAGTATAAACAGTCCTTTGAAATAAGCATATTGTTATTTATTTGAATTTGAAAATTATTTGCAAACCCAAGTTAGTTGAATTCTTACAAATGTTTATTACATCTGTAACCCAAGTTCAAGAAAACTATACGACGTCGTAATTAATTCACTTGGCGTACTGGCAACTGAATTGATTACGACTTACTGGCAACTGGCAAAGTCATTTATATTAACAAATTAGGGTGTGGCAAAAAACGGAAATATATTTGTTATTGTTTATTTTTGGCCATCATATAACAACAAGATAAATTACAAAAAAAGAAAAAAAAGAATTGTACATCAGAGACTATCGTGACAATTACTTTAGAGCGCCTATAGTAGTTATCTAACATAATATTGAAGTTTGGTATAAGGTTACAATTAAATTATAGCATGAAGTATGTTTAGTAGAGGCCTGTTATCGTATCTAATAGTATGAGTCTAAAATCTGATAACTGCGAATAACGAGTTGAGTTTGGGATGGTGGTAAAATATTGCGGTAGTCATTTGAAAACAGCTATAATACGAGCTGACTCGACAGGGGTAGTCTTCTAACTTAAAGATTATAATCTTTTAGAAAATATTTATAAAGGCTTGTAAGAAATAATTTTAAGAATGTTATCTTTGTTCCTCTTTCTCCTTGCCTTTAAACCCCGCAATTTTGCAATTAAACTTAAGCTCCTTTTGAACAATTAAATTAACTTTACTAAAAACTTTTTCTTCCAACTACCGTTAAGCCTACAGGGATATAATTTACATTCATAGAATTAAAACTTCGTGAATTTAATATAGGTGACTAAATAATATCCAATAAAATACGATTTCATTATGTCAATTTAGAGTGATAGTGTATTAAAAAAATATCTCAAACGAGAATGATACAACAATTCAGTTTCTCATAAAGCAGTACGAACTATCAGTTTGTAGGATGAAATGATGGCAACAGGATTTTATGTGAATGCTAATTACAATGAAACTACCGCTACAATCTACATCTGATCAACGAGTGAGACGAACAACAAGATATTATTAAATACCTATTTTACACGTGTATCAGTTATTGAAATATTTTCAACACAATTGTAGCAGAGTAAGAAAATTTTAATTTATGAACATTTGTTTATAATGGCTATTACATTTTCATCGACATAAGTAAATGCCGTAAATTTAGTAGTATGATGGTTATGTGGTAGTAGAAATTTTTGTAACATGGTTGGTAAAGTTATTACCTATTAGGTTTCTATGATAATAATGATAATACTAGTAAAAAATCTGATTATAACTCTAAATGTCAAATGTAACCGCTAAATTTATAAACCGACGTGAAATACGAAAGATACTTAGGTTATTTAAAAAAGTAATCGTGTTAGGTGCCACTGATAATTCAATTATGTATAGATAGTAACAATTTTTTTTAGTTTAAAAGCACAAGCTTTTCTATTTGAACCGTCTGCGATGTTTTCTGAAGCAACGCTAAACAAATCTAATTAACGAAACTTTGTACTTCGTGTTTCCTCTTAAAACTTATATATTTTGTTGTTTGCGTATTTGAAAGTTGTTGCAACTTGTGTATTAGGTAATTTTTATAACAGCTCTCTTGAATATTCGGGTTCATAAAGAGCTTAAAACTTATCAAATAACTGTGTCCATCTTAGATGTATAAATATATCGAAGCGATTATATTATTACGCTATTTCGTATTTCACATCCGTTTGGGTCACTATTGCCGGAGTGCGCATGCAATAAAATAATGTGCACATTTTTTAAGTTTTTAATTATATGTTGGAACGACTCTTCATAATTGTAGTAATTTTGATACACAGTTCTGCATATTTAAAATTATATCCTAATTTTTGTTTACAGATCTAAAAATAACTTATTTATATATAGATTTAATATGTGGTGCCGGGTATACCTACGTCAAAAACGACAATTTCATGATATGAAATTGAATTCGATAAACCTATTTATTTTTTTAGTAACTAATAACCGTAAATATTTCATAAAATGTAAGATATTTACCGAAATATTTACTGCATCCTGTAATAAGCAGGACACAAGTCGTGTTTAGAGCGACTTTTCATCATCTAAATTTTAATTCAATGTAGAAATCGAAATGTTGCCAGTATATTTAGTTGTATCGTTCATTCTTAAGAATGCAGAATATGGGTACAAGCTCAAGTAACTGGTTACAGATTAATAAAAGATATACTAGTTATTATTTTAGATAATAAATTACTTATAATATCTTCGCCACATATCTTTATCTTTATCTTTATCTTTATAGATGTCATAAAAATCAAGTTTATTACAAAACTATGAGATTAATTATAGAAGTATCCACGGAGTATCCCAAATTTAAAACTCCAATTTGGAGTTTCAAAAGTCCATATACCTTTCGAATATCGACTTCCAGCGTGAACATCCCAAATTATCGTAAACTATGGACCCAGTACACTCCATACGTGCTTTGTTTTACCAGTAGACTATCGTGTCATATCAGGCAATTCTAAACTTTGTATCAATGGAAAAGAGCCTACAGAAGTGTATTATAAAGTTGGTTGTGGTAAATAGCTGAATTATTTGTTGAATTTGTTGAAGCAGGATATATTTTCCTATCGTCGTTGCATATATTCGATAACGTTTCTGTTAACTGCAATGACCAACTATCCTAAAACTTTCTCACTGCATTGATTTATTTTTACATTCTTTCTTTCTTCGTTCTTCTTTCGTTGTTAAAAATGACATCTATACATATAATAAAATTGTCCCTGATCCATTTCTTTACATGGAAAATATTAAAAAAAACATCATAGGGGCCTTGATAAGAGCAAGAGAACCAAAAACAATGTTTTTCTATTTGTCTGTTTGTCTGTATATCTGTATGTTTGTGCACGCTAATCTCAGAAACGGATTAATAGATTTGGATGCAGTTTTCGGGAATATATTGTCATATTTTGTTTTTTTTTAACAATCGGTTAACAAATAAACAAGTTAATGATCTCTTATTGTCGTACCATTACTGCTTACCAGTTTGAAGGTTTATAGTTTTTACATACATTGGTAAGTACAAAGGGTATGTTTTATCAAAATCGAAATTCACGCGCAGGCACAGCTAGTACCTAATAGATCTCAAATATTAATTTATCTCACATACATATGTATTAGTGTTTTCGTTTAAATTTTCGAGGCCGATAAGCAATTTAAGAAATAAATTTGACTAAATAAAAATACGTTAAATATAAGAGCGTTACCTATATAAATTATAAAACATTCAAATGCTATTATAAAAATACAATCAATCACTAAAATGTTTTATGCGTTCCAAATAAATAAAAGCAACTCCACAATAAAAGGTATTCAGTGTTTTTATAATGCGCAAATTTATTTTTATAAATTGCGTGTGACATGAATGCGCAAATCATTCGATATATAGATATTTATATCAAATATTTATTTCGTGTATGAATTGTTATTTGACGTCGAAATTGAAACGAAATTGAGTATATACTCGCTCTGTCGATGTATTGAAATAACCACGCTTGTGTTTGCAAACTAATTTGATTTTATTCGTTCTAAATTTACTTCAAAATTGGCAAGAATGTATAATTAAATTTAAATAAATATAGAATAAAAGATAAACCGATACGGGCAGAGATTCGAACCCGCGAACTCTGGAATAACGACATGAGCTAGAGAGAGATATTTAAATGATAGACATTAACAAGACAAAACATCATTTATCACGACAGTTATTACGACATGAAGCAAAGAAATTATAATGAGGTTGTACAGTCAGCTTCAATTATATTAAAAAACACAAAAAGCGATTTGGAAGTACTTATTATAGACTACAAAAGATCATAAATGAATTTTGAACTATATTATTATATATACTAATTAACTATATATTATATATTTTGTTATAATACTGGGAGAAAATTTCTCATCCCAGGCTAATACTTAATCTAACAGTGGTCAAGATTAATTTTATCTTGGATTGCAGAGACAATATTAAATTCCTAAAGTACAAAAAGTAAACTTGTTTTCTCTTTTTTAACCCCCGACTAAAAAGAGGGGTGTTATAAGTTTGACCTGTCGATCTGTGTATCTGTGAGTGTGTCTGTGAAAATGTACCGGCCAAACTCGTGAACGGATCTGAATGCTGTTATTTTTAATCGAAAGCTATGTTTATCGAGATGGTTCTTAGCTATGAGTGGTCGAAAAAGAAACAGTCGAATAAATATAAATATTTAGAGTTTTAACTCTAAATGTTTATAATTAATAATATTCGTATGTCTATATGAAAAAGTCTTGAATCATGTTACTTAATACATTTATAATTTATTACATTGTCGAAATTTTCACGCGGGTCCTTATTTTTTCTTGTATTAAATATAACCTTTGTACATCAGAGGGATAATGTAGGATTCTAAAGGTAAATTATTTTATTAAATTGGTCCAGTAGTTTCGGAGCCTATTCAATTCAAACAAACAATCAAATCTTTTCTTTTTATAATATAAGTGATAATGATGATGATGATTATAAAATACGGCCAATGTTCATCAGGAATAATGTAGGATTCTAATGCTAAAATATTTTTTAAATCGGTCCTGTAGTTTCGGAGCCTATTAAATTCAAACAAACAAACAAATCTTTCCTCTTATAATATTGGGATAGATTAATAAAAATGCTTAAACAATTGAATATTTGTGTGTCTGTAGGTTCATTTAGTACAATTCAGAAACCGGTAACATAACTTTAAAAAGCAGAAAAAAAATCTCTGAACCTATGAATCTATGGAGATGTACCATACACAAGAATTAACCATCTCACTGTCATACAATGTAACACACGTATCAAGGCAGCATTCTCTCCGACACGGGACCATGCGTTAGGCTGCAGCTTGCGTTGTCTTTCCATAGCTCCTGCTCAGCAGCCGAAGAGCGTAACTTACACTGAGTAGTATTATTATTACCTTTTAAGGTCCTCGCGTGGCGGAGTAAAGTCTTCCGACCACATAAAAAAAAGCAATAATAGCAAAATATATGCATATCTCTAGTTTCCTTTGCTTGACAAGTCTTTCCAGAAGATCCACCTTGAAGCGCGTCACAGGTTCCATACCGGTGGCACCCACGGATACTGCAAACTCGGCTAGCATTAACGCTACAGGTACCAGCACTGTCTCACGTTCAGTCTTGTAAGGCCTGCCAATCTCGGAACCGTAATCCATTTGATTGAACCTATGAACATAGATGAACATATTAAATCATTTTTTAATCCGTGCAACCGGAGTCACAATCCTTGTGAACTCTCACTAAATGAGTATTCAAGCAAATCTTAAAATATCAAAAGGCAAAAGCAAAATAAGTAAATAAGAGGGTTATCACAACAAAGGATCAACATTACGAAATGTACAAATAAACCTTCCATTAACTATTTAGCATAAAGAAAATTGAAGGTACTCACTTTTAAAACCTTTAACTTACACGTAGTATACAAACGGAAAAAATAATTTCAACGTGAACGACTACCTTAAAAAATTTCGTAATATAGATCTGAATAATTCAAATGAATAACTTCGCAACAATTAAGGAAACTACCATGTATATAGCGGTGCCAGCATGATCTGTTCCGTAATTTGTGTTTTCGGCACATTACTAAAGTTTAAATCACAAACAAAATAGAAAAACAAAATAACAAAATGAAATCAAAAAGATAAATGATAATGGGGGTATGCTTGATTTGACCAATCAAGTATTCGTTCAGTAGCCAAACTGAGGCACAGGACTAAAAATAATAATAAAAATTTAAAGTAATTGCCAAATTTACGTATTTCACATAATTTAATACCACGAAATCCCGATTACGACTAATTTATTAATAAAACTATGACATAAATCGACAAATCTACTACAGTAATATAAAATTGGTAGATAAGGTGAGTAAAATAGGTACTCAAAGATCACATCGACAATCATCATTCACACCTACAAAACTTCCGCTCTCAAACGAGTATGACACAATAACTCATAAGCCTAACACTTGTTTACTAATTTATAGGAATTGATGCCTACTAATTATTTAGAAATGCCCGACTCCTGAAAATATATATATAGCACGTTAGTGTCTCATAATTGAGGACTAATTATAAATGATTACTTGAACCATATTGTATTTTGGATCAACAGTAATTTATATTTTAGAACTATGAAGTTATTTGTTTACTAACGAATAGAATAATTCCTAAACTAAGTACTCATTCAAGTATAATCAACAACATTTTACTAGAAAAAAAAAAACTTTTTTTTCAGTAAAATCAAATTTCAATAACGTTAAATGATTTTGAATAGACGCTATTTAATAGCTCCATCAAACGATAGCCGAAGGCAACTCGATGACTTAATCATGTTTACTCGCGATATTCATTGAAATTGCCTCGAATATTTGCAAAACTTCGCTGTAAATTAAACGAACAAGTTAATTTTTGAGCAGCAATCAGTCAGTTTGCTTAATGTATTACGATGTAGCGCTTTGGCTTCGATGATGTCAAGGACGTTTATTACGTTATCAGATTTATAATTACTGTTTCACTTAATTTTTTTTTTAATTTACCTCTTAAATAAATTTGATTTATAATAACATAATAACATATTATTGTAATTGTGGTTGAGGCGCATTCTAATGTCATATCTAATATACTTATTATTAAAACATACTCGTATGATTAAATATTAAAAAGACAGAATATGTACATAAGGTTTTTTTTAATAAATGTTACGTTTTCTGTACATATTATAGAAAACAAAATAAGTTTTTAAATTGAATGACCGGTTGACTGTTTATTTGTTTATGCGGTAGATTTTTTGTTAAAAAACTTTTGTTAAACTTTGTATGGTTATATTTCAATTATTTTTTTTATTATTGGCAAGAATGAAGAATGTAATTGTTAAACTAATGCACCATAGTTTAACAATTACAAAATCAACTTTCATACATTCTACCCGATTCTGGCGTGCAAATGTTGTCAATAGGGTTAAGATTATTAAAAAATCATGATGTTTTATCACAATTGTAAACACATTGGGCCTCATAATACTAGTTTAAATTAAATAATAATTTATATTAAAATAAACATTTTTACAGCTTGTTACTTTAAAAAATATTATTTAACATAAGTCACAAAAAAAACAATAATAATAATATTATAAAATACAACTCAAAATAAGTCATAAATTTTATCGCAAAAAAAGTCATTCATGTCATTATATATTTATTTATTTACCTTTTATTGTTTTTAAAAAGGTATAACAGCATTATCTCCCAGTTAACCTCTTGGCATGGTGAAAAATTGTAGTAGGTGTTTAAAAAATCATATATTAGAAAAAAAAGGATGTGATAAATATTAAGTATATCTATATACTTTTATATATATATTAATATTTTATATCTGTTAGCTTTTATATAATTGAAGGGTAGGTTTTAATAAAAAAAAAGATATATATAAGTTGTTGGTTTGACTAAAACTAATGTAATGTTTGTTTAAAAGTTTAATTGACTAAATAAATAATATTGGATACTGATTTGATTGAGAGTAACTAGCTAAGAGATGGTAAAGTGTAATAGAGAGACTAATTTGTGTAACAGAACTAGTATAATAAAGTGTAAAATGGAATGGTGGTTGTGAGATTCGAAGATGAACGAAGTATTCTGTGGTATGTGGTGTGGCGTAGAGGTAAAGACATTTTTATTTGAGGTATGTAGGGGGGGGAGGTAGGATCGTTTAATTTTGAAGAGAGGATATGAAGAGTCTTATACGCCTCTGACGAATAGTGAGACATTTAAAATGACACCGATATAGAGAGACGCGATCACAGATACACAAGCAAGGATGAAGCGGATGCAATTGTTAAAGAAGCATTCTAGTTCATTATTTAGGTTTGGATAAAAAACATCTGCGTAATCTTTAATATAATAGATAAGATGAAGGTGTTAGCTCACCTAACATAGGCCTCCGTCGTGAGGGTGCTCTAATTGCAGCTTCATTTTGAGGGTACCGCCGGGACGTCACGATGAATGCGCAAGCGACGATCCCATGGCGTCTTACTAAGGCGATGAGGGCAATCGTCGGGTTTTTAGTGGGTAGCCTTATAAATGACTGCGTCCTCTATGCTGCCTGTCCCACATATAACCCCGGTCATCACCTTCTTGGCTGGTGGTTATCCGTAAAGGATTTTTCTTACGATTTTTTAAATGTTATACATAAATATGTGTTCGATTTTACATTTTCTACTACATGATTACGAGTATATAACATTTCTCTTGTTTTTCAATTCTAACATTGCGCATTTAAAATGTATTGTCTTAGTTTTAAAGGTATTCAATTATAAGTTATTACTTTAAGCCAGTCCATTATATTTGTCAAGAAATAATTTACTACTTGGTCAATATTAAACTTATTGTTACACTGAATGACAATTGTGGTGTCATATCCATATAATAGACACTCATGTTGAATTATATCAGGTATATGCATATCAATAAGAAAAATATCGTCTTCCCAGACCAAAGCAGGATAAAGATAGGTGCTTTATTTGAGTTACAGACTTTGATAAGCAAAATTCCTCACGTCTCCTCTTTTGTCCATCAGGAACGTTAACATTAGTTAACGTTCCTACTCACATTAATGTGAGTAGGATTCAAGGATAGGATATTCAAATTAAGTGATTTGAGAATAGACTTTAATTTCTGAGATGAAGGGGAATTAGACAGGAGATTTGTGTTGAAATCACCCATCACTATCTGATCTGATATATCTGATATATATATATTATTTTTTATTTTTTTTTTTATACAAAACTAGGTTAATGCTTGAATACATTCCACCTGATGGAAAATGAAATGTAGTCTTAGGTGGTAAAGCGCATTAACCTAGCAGCCTATTCACTCTCCTCTGGAAGACACCCACATTATATTTTGCCGGAAATACCGACGCAGGCAGATTGTTCCAGTCCTTCGCTGTACGCACTAAAAAAGATGAAGCATAGCGCTTCGTTCGGACAGGTGGAGTGTCCACAACGTAGGGATGGATAACCGCCGTGCGTCGGGACGTCCGGCAAAGGAACGGGGATGGGGGAATTAGGTCGTGCAATTCTTGCGCACACTCACCAAAATGTATCCTATAGAATACTGAGAGGCTAGCAATTCTACGCCTGTGTTCAAGGCTGTGGAGTTTGGGTCGCCAATAAGCCTCTTTGCTCGCCTCTCAATTGAGTCCAGAACCGCAAGATGAGTCTTTGCGGCACCAGCAAATATGTGGCCACAGTACTCTACACACGACCGGATCTGTGCTTTGTATAATACAAGAAGCTGTCCCTGTGTAAAGTACTGTCGCACCTTCGCAAGTACGGCAAGCTTTCCTGCAGCTGCTCTTGCTCTGGACTCAATGTACCGACCAAAGTTGAGGTTCGAGGAGATCTCTAAGCCTAACAACTGAAGCCAGTCACTGTATTCCAAGGATACATTCTGGAAAGTAGGAGCCAAGGTGAAGGGGCTCCTTTTGGCGGTGAACAAACACGTCTGCGTTTTGGTGGCGTTGAATTTGACAAGATTGGCATTGCCCCATGCGGAGACTGCCTGAAGTCAAACGTTGCACCATGGCTTCTCTTTCAGATTGTACTTCATCTCTACTAGCCCGAGAACTTGGCAGATATCTTTCTACAACTGTGCTGTCGTCTGCATACCCATAGATACCGGGCTTTAGCAGATCGTTAATGTACAGCAGAAAAAGAGTTGCAGAAAGAACGGACCCCTGAGGTATTCCGGCATTTATTGTCAAGGGTTCCGAAGAACACCTGTCGACAACAACACGGAGAGATCTCTGGCTCAAAAAGTCCGTTACCCAGCCAATCAGACCAGGAGATATACCGTACGCTGAAAGCTTGCTTAAAAGGCTCACATGCCAGACCCAGTCAAAAGCCTTCGAGACGTCCAGAGAGACGGCGACCGCTTCTCCGTTCCTCTCGATGGCTTCGCCTAAAATGTGTGTTGCGTACGCTAGAAGGTCCCCAGTGGACCTATTTCGGCGAAATCCGTACTGTCGGTCACTGAGGAGATCGTTACCTTCTACGTACGCTAGAAGCCGCGAGTTCAATACACGCTCCATAATCTTGCAGAGTATGGAGGTGATTGAAATGGGCCTATAATTGGCAGGATCGGCACGGCTGCCTTTTTTGGGCACGGGTTGCACGTTGGCAAGCTTCCAGGATTCCGGCACTTTTCCAGTCTTGAAAGAGAGGCGATACAGACGTGTCAATACAGGAGACAACTTACCTGCGCATGTCTTGAGCAGAATGGCTGGTATACCATCAGGACCACTGGCTTTATTCACATCTAAACGACACAATGTTCTCCATACCTCTTTGTTCGTGATGCGGATTTCAAGCATCGAAATACCGCAGTGAGGAAGATGTTCTGGAGAAGCATTGCCAGTGTCTAGATGCGAATTCTCAGCAAACAGAGAAGCAAATACATTCGCTTTTTCTGTTGCTGTGTGGGCCAGGGATCCATCAGGCTTCAGCAGAGCAGGCAGTGAGGGTTGGCAGAAATTCGACTCGATCGCTTTCGCAAGAGACCAGAAAGCTCGACTGTCAGTTGGTCTGACAGAGAGCTTTTCGCCATTCTTAGCGATTCGATCGAGACAAGCCTTCCGCAATGCCTCTTTGTAGGACTTGGCAGCTTGGTTAAAGGCTCTCTTCTTTGTACTTACATCCGGAGTTTTGCGGCTTCGAGCATCAGCCCAAATGAGGTAAGCCGAATGTTTTCGGTCATGTGCATGACGACATTCGGCATTAAACCATGGGCGAGCTTTGCCACCGATGGGTACGTCAGCAAAAGGAATAAAATACTCCATTGCCTGATGCACCACATCGGTTATAGCATCCGCGCAACTCGACGGATCCAAAGAAGAGAAGCAGACCTGCCGCCAAGGATAAGACGCAAAAAAGTGCCGCATCTCATCCCAATCTGCTGACTTGTATTTCCATACTCGCCTAACACCATGTGGTTCGAAAGCTGGTGGGGAATATGTAAATACAGATTTCGAACGGTAGACACAGGAATACAGGATTTTTTCGTTTCCTGTGTCCACTAAAACCCATAGGGAAGAAAAAGTGGGGTCTTCAAGGTGACGGAGACGCTGAACACAGAGGTCGTTCCGCGCGTACACACTGACTCAGCTGGCGGGGCAGCCTTTCGTGGTTGGCTATCCCACTAATTGGGCCCCCAACTATCTGCGGGCGGCCACCGCCCTCGCCTCCTTCTGTCCTATTGATTATGTTTATAGCATCTCAAACTTGTCAACCCTCTTGGTTATAAAGTATTGAGCCGCTATTCATGTGGGTCAAGGTTTACCCCTGTCACATGGACCCTTATTCGGCAGGTCTGACCTCCGAAGTCATCCGACAACGGCACTATAAGACTAGTAAGCTCGCAAGGCTATCGGTCATAGACAAGTCTAATCGCGATCACCAAGCTACCTTTTCTCCATGAAAGGTTCCGGAGCTGTAAGGCACGCTCACTTCCCGTGTGATTTCTCGCACTTGCAATTACTTGCTAAGAACGTCAGAGAGGCTAACTACCAGTTTCCAGCTGGTGCCGGAGCTGTAAGGCACGCTCACTTCCCGACAGGCAGTCAGGCCACAAGCCTACCCTACGTGACAGTCGGGTGACCGGATAGATGCTAGCACATCCATCTAACCTCTAAGCAGGGGGCTACCCGAACTGCAGTGACCCCCGAAAGGATCTCTGCTTAAGGACCGTTCCAAGCCCCGAAGTAAAAGACCGCAGCAGCCCTTCGCCTTAGGCTGGTCAATCACCTCTCGCTGCGCACAAGATCCGCCGATCCCCCGACAACTGTGGGGATCCAGACGAACAGCGCCGAATCTCTGCAGCTAACCACATTACCACTACGAATCCAACACCAAAACCGGTAACCCGGCAGTTTACACACGCAAGCGCATGCATCGCTGCCGGAGGGCTTAGGTACCGGGGTCCCGTAGTACCCTGATCTTAGCAGCTGACCCGTAGTTCAGCTTTCTGCGGGCGGCCAGCGAAAAGCCGTCGCTTCGGATCCCGCTACCCTCCTCGACTAGACACCCGACAAAACAAACACCAACCCGACGTCAGACCGGTTCGCGAACGCACCGCAACTATTCAGACCCATTTCCCATAAACGGCTTCATCGAGCAACGTGCCGGAACACGACTAGGTCGCTTTGCGGCACGACTCTGCCCGATGGGTGGTAACTTTGCCGGCGACCGGATGTTATGGTCTACCACCAAGAAATATATTCACATTTCTACGCATGAACTATGTCCGATTCCGAGTCTTATTACCCTGCACATCATTTTGATTCGTGTCACTCGTTGAATGATACGGATACGTCAACTCTTTTTCTTTCCGACATGTTATCTCTTAAACTATCATCTCATCCGAATTCCTTTAATTGCTGTAATACCAGATTACATGCTATTCTTGTATCTGAAAGGTGGCTGAAGCCTCACTTATGCTCCTACACTTACTCTTTGCCTAGTTTTGTGTTAATTCGTTGTGACCGTATTGGCAAACGAAGTGGTGTCGTCGCAATATACTTGAGGTGCGAAGTCTCCTATTAAATTTTAAGTAGTTTACAAAACCCTTACTTAGCCTCGGCGAAATTTATGTTTCTGGAAATCAGCATAAAAGGAGCCAAAGCCGTTCTTGGAGTTATGTACTGTCATAATTCCACTAACTATTTTTAAGACCTAGAGTCAGTACTCGAAACTGTTAGCTCAGAGCATATACATCAGATAGTGATGGGTGATTTCAATACAAATCTCCTGTCTCATTCCCCTTCTTCTCAGAAATTAAAGTCTATTCTCAACTCACTTAATTTATATATATATATACAAATTATAAAATAAGCCTAAGCTTTTAAAACAGGACATTAATTATCAAAAGCATTATTAACATCACAACGAGGTTTTGCTACAATAATGTAAAAACAGCATTCTGCACAACTGTTAAATAAAATATAAAAAAAAAACAATATTAAAAATAAACTTATAAACAGTTATTAAAAAAAAATTCGAACCTTATAAAACAATGAAGTAATATGATGTTAATAAAAATACTAAGCTAAAAATTGCTTCTGAGAAAACAGAAGTTTTTAGCAACAAGAATAGAGTCGGTTTCTTTAGTTTATAGAAAGGTGAGACAAATCTGTCAAATGACACCTTTGACATGTGTATTATGTAATGATATTAAATAATACTTAATTATTAATATAAAAATGAAACAAACGTCTCGTTACATTAAAAAAATGCTTAAAATGGTGTCAGAAAATGTCCACACCAGCTTTTTCGGGGACACCAGACAATAGTAAAAATTTATTGCGGTGTCTAGTCTCAGCAATATCAATAGATTTGACAATTTCTTCTGCTTGACGTTGCAGAATGGATAAAATATCCCAAACGTTCTGTTTAAAGCTATAGAATTCTTCAGTGAGAAGGGAAGCAGGATCACGACTAGTTGTAGCTTTACCAGCCAACTGTTTTTCGAAGTCAGTCATTCGAGTCATGAGTTGTGAGCTCAAAGACTTTTGTGCCTCAGCGATGGATTGAATGGTTGCCATATTTACTATTCAAACGGCTTTCTATAATTGAAAATATAACCACTTTTGTTGTACTGTGAGAGGTTTTGGTACAGGCAGGTATGTGTGGTGCACTTTTATAGATAAATCAGATACATGAACTTCAAATTATTATCTACTCTTTGTAAGTAGGTGGAATTCAACGGAAAAGACCAGTTTTATATAAAAATCACTTCTTAGTGATTATTATGAAATCTTTTTCACAATAAAGTTAATTTAAAACATAATAATAATAATAATAATAATAATAATAATAATAATCTTTATTGGACACATCATAAGTCATACAGAAAACAGATTACCCCGACTCCTGCACTAGCAGTGCTGTGTTGCAGAAGCCAGTATCCTCCCCTTGATTACAAGTTACAACATCTTATGCCCTTAGGAATGAGTTATGAGTAATTGTAAAAACAAACAAAATATAAATAAAGCAAAAAACATAAAAACATAATAATAATAATAACAATGTGAGATTAAAAAAAAAATATATATATTAAAACACAAACAGTTATTTACTTGTAGCTGCATATCCTACCTTATCGGCCGAATTTCAAACTGTAAAGTAATACCAGGGGAATGTGCTACTACTCAACATCGAATAGTCGTAATGGTAATTAAGAAAATATCTGAGAAGAAACTGACTGAAACTCCAGAACGCACAAAATGGTGGTACCTGAAAGGTGAGAAAATACCAGAGTTTTGCGAAGAGCTATCAAGGGAAAGGTAGCAAATATGATTATAACTCGAATGCAACATACAGCACCGAATAGCTGCAGCATAGCTAAAATGGCGGGAAGTAACTGTTGTGATATGTGACAGAAGAATGCCGATAAAGCTGAAGCCTGAAAGGCTTAATCTACAAGACCATTATAAAGCCAGTACTGATGTAAGGTAGTGAAACGTGGACGGTCACCCAGAAACATAGCATTCAAGTGAAATGAAAATGAAAATGCCGAAATAAAAATGCTTCGGTGGATGTGCGGTGTCACAAGGTTCGATAAAATCCGCGACGAATACGTGCGAGGAAGCCTTGGGGTACGCGACATCACCGACAAGATGCAGGAGAGTAGGCTGCGATTGTATGGACATGTGAAGAGGAGACCACCGGAATACGTCGGAAACCTGGCGCTTCAACTTTTTGTCCCCGCTTGAAGACCTAAAGCCAGACCCAAAACTAGGTGGTAGGATGAAGTGCAAAAAGACATGATGGAGTGCTTGCTAGCAGAAGACGACGTTGAAGATAGAGCGAAGTGGAGAGAAAAGAGCAGGAAAGCTGACCATACCAGACCATATGGGATACATAGCTAGAAAGAGAGAGACAGAGAGGAGATTTTTGTATTCCACTAGCTTTGAAATGGCGCTTGCTTGCTTTATGATTGGTCCCCGGCATTATTATTTTTTTTAAATTTTATCTTAATGCATTCCAAATGACTCTCCCAGATCAAAGTAATTTAGTAAGATGGAGCAAAGCCACCGAAAAGTTTTGCAACAACTGTGGGGAGGCAGTAGGAACCGCGAAACACTTATTAGTAGGGTGTAGGGAAATTCTTGAAAGAGATAAAATACCAGCGTCACCACGTTAAGGTATTAGAAATCGTACGGAATTAGTTAGTCTTTCAGTAGCAAGAGCACGGAAGGGTTATTGAAGTCATTGCGTCGGGGGACCGTTGTACGAAGTTGTATGGTGTTTATTTTACGAAGTTAATGATTGAGGACTTAAACTATACGATTCGATATCTTAATTTCTTTATTTGCCTTGTTAAGCTACTTGCATTTTAATTTCTTCCTTTATTAAACGATCCCCCGACGCAACGAATTCAATATGTACATAATAATATTATTTTCATTCTTTTTAGAGGTATTTTTCTTTTCGTATCGGGGGGTTTTTTTAATTTTTTTTTTTCTGCTTTTTAAAGTTATGTTACAGGTTTCTGAATTGTACTAAATGAACCTACAGACACACAAATATTCAATTGTTTAAGCATTTTTATTAATCTATCCCAATATTATAAGAGGAAAGATTTGTTTGTTTGTTTGAATTTAATAGGCTCCGAAACTACAGGACCGATTTAAAAAATATTTTAGCATTAGAATCCTACATTATCCCTGATAAACATTGGCTATATTTTATAATCATCATCATCATTATCACTTATATTATAAAAAGAAAAGATTTGATTGTTTGTTTGAATTGAATGGGCTCCGAAACTACTGGACCAATTTAATAAAATATTTTACCTTTAGAATCCTTCATTATCCCACTGATGTACAAAAGTTATATTTAATACGAGAAATATATATATATAATATTTAATACAATAAGGATCCACGTAAAAGTTTCGACAATGTAATAAATTATAAATGTATGGTAGGTAGATAGGTAGGTTTACAATCACTAATAACACTATGATGAAGGGATTTATATTATCACTAGCTGTTGCCCGTGATTCTTTATGGCTACGATCATAATAATAATAATAATAATAATAATCTTTATTTGCATTAGCATAAGCCATATAAATATATTTTTACAGTCTAGTCTTAAAATCGAATAATAATATTCAATTCAGAACAAATAATTCGTAACTTACATAAAATAAACCGAAAATATTTATCTATGGGAGAAAAGTACACAAGATATACAAAATCATCATCATTTTATTACTTTGTCAAAAAGTTTCCTCGGCGGCAACGCTAATCAAAGATACGATAATTTGTTTCCTTAAGTTTTGAAGTCTGTGAAATTATTTTGATATAGTTATTTGTCATAGCATATAATATACTTATTTAAATTTAAAAAATCAAAAACAATATTTGTGTTATGTTTATAAAAATTACAAAAAATCTACTAGTAAAAAGAGAAATTAATATAAATGACTGAAGCCGTAGACAAAGAGCTCGTATATATTTCATATTACTTGACCTGCACCGGCACTGGAATACCGTGCTTAACAATAGATGGGCCATTGTCTTTGCACAAGGATCCGTTCAGGTGTATGTATGCATGCCTATACTATCAGAAGTTTTGCGCTTCGGTCTAAATAACGGAATACAAATATATACTAACATATTTATTACAAATACGCTCGTGTAAGCTATTAGGAAGACTTGGACTGTTAAGTGCACGTTTTTTTAAAATGGTTAACATATTGTAAGAAAGATAAACACCTATCATCAAATAATTCCCAATTTCGTAATAGTAGTCATCTTGTTCAACTTGTTTGAGTATGAACATCTGTAGTCCCAAATTGTTTGTAACCTATTTAATTTTTCGGTAATGGGCACAACCAATCACTGTATTCAGTACCGGGGAGATAAACAAAGTAGTTTAGTAGTTTAAAAAAATCTTTTAAACTTCTTTGTTTTTGTCCGTTTGTTCCGTCTTTTATAATCCTGAATGAATATCGTTGTCCTAATCTTTTAGTGACGAAGCGCATTTTTTAATAAAACGTTCTTGAGCCATAAGTTAACAAACAAAACCGATTGCATAGTATGAAAATATTAGTCTGTAAAGTAATATATTATTCAATAAAATATTATGTCCTTGAGAGACTCCGTTACTATATAAAAAATATTATACTATTTTCATTTATAAAGGGAATAAGTGAATATGTAAAAACTATCACCGAACTAAAGAACCCAATTACCTCTCTATACATCTGTATCTTAGACTCGTGAAAAGCGTTTAGGGTCTGAAGTTACCAATTAATCTTAAAGCCTATTAATTAAGTTCCAGGGTATGATCGGCTCTGCGATAAGTTAACTGGAATTTATTCAACATTTCGACTTTTTTTATTGAATTCATTTTTTTTATGAATTTTATTTCAGTTTCATGAGTATATTCTATCGACATTCAAATGAAAATAACCGTGTATAAAAATAAAAACTATAACTATAAAAAGATATTAATATAAATTTTTGTAGTTTCCAAAATAAAAATGGTTGGTGTAAATACAAATTATTCCAAATGGTTAAAAAATCCTTTATGTCTCGCTTTTTACGGGATTATACACAACAATATACAAACGCGGGCGTGCCATTCAAATGCAAGTAATATACTTGTATATTGGGCGAGAGATCAAAAAAGGTTACTGAATAAAAACGGCTAAATCTTTTGATTTCATAACGTTCATGTCCATCAATGTGAAATGTTCTCGTAATTCTTCACAAAAACATTCAAATATTGTTTTCCTTATCTTTATTATTAAATTTTGTCACACTTTTGTGTCGCATCTGGCGATAGTGACGCGCTGTATTAATTAAGTGAACGTTATTATTATTAGTTTTATTGAACCTTAGATTTGAAATGAATACCGTATAATCGCTAAAATCATTTTTGATTTATTAATTACGTCGTTAAAAGTTAGATTTCTCTCTACATTACCCCACGTACTAAAATTATGAGGAACAAAATGTTTTAGTTTTATAAATTACTAGCTTCTTAGGTATTAGTATAGTATAGTAATAGTATTTCTAGTTTATTTTTATATTTTTTTAATGTATAATCACACATCTTTTATACAGAGTAGGTATTCCAATCTCGTAATTTTCATATTGATTTTATTATACTCTGAGGATAAGAGTTATTTCAATTTTGTGGAAAATGATTTACCGAAATGGTACTAAATTAAGACATAATTAACGTCTTTATTTATTAACCGATTAAAATGAAAAAAACACAAAATGTTAGATTAGGCTCATGACAATATATTCCCGACAACTACGTCAAAATTGCTTAATCCGTTTCTGAGATTAGCCTGCACAAATATAGACATAGATATATACAAAGATACATTCGAATAGAAAAAAAATAAAACCATTGTTTTGGATTCTCTTGCTTATATAATTATGAATTATTACTTGATTGACATAAATTGTCTTGACTTTTTTATGTCTTAACCGATTTAATTGAAAATAACACAAAATATTAAGTGAAGATAATTACAATATTCCTGAAAACTGCATCAAAATCGCTTAAGCCGTTTCTTGAAATGAGATAAGTGTCACAAACATACAGATAAAAAACAAGTATGAAAAACTATTGTTTTAGATTCTCTTGCCTCAATATGATACGGCTCAAACCATAAAGGCCCCCGATACGATTTTTTAATATTTTCCATGTACAGACATCGAACACAGACCGTTTTATTATATGTTTATATTATTTCTTTAAGCTTTCCTATCTCATTCTCATTTATACAATAATACGAACAATCATTTGTATTTTATTTATAAAATTTCTACACTACTTATACCAAAGATCTGAATTAAAAACGACAGAAAAAATCGAATATTACACGTCGTTATGTTTTTTATTAAAACTGTTCGTATTTTCAATTTATTTCTGCGGGTCGTTGCAGTAACAAAATGTTGACACTTCACGTTTTGAAGGAAAAGGGAAATCAATTGGCTTACTGAGGGCGTTTCTCCACATGCAAATTATTATTATTGTGCCAGTTTCGGTATTAGACGGGTTTTATTAAGGGACCTTTTTCTTTACTAAGGGTTTTGTCTAGGATTGCATTGACACATCACTGGGTTCAGAGATTTGCTTGTTAGCGGATTTATTTGATTGTCAGTGTACGTTGTTGGATTAGGAGAGATTCGACTTTTTATCGATACAAAGATATTGAAAGGATTTATGATCTTAATTTATTACTTAAAATATTTTCTTTTAGTTTTTAAGTTAACTATATAAAGTAAATTAAGCAACAAAAACAGTAAACATGTCGGTCACTGACGTAACTGAATATGGACCATTAATGGTCGTAAAATATAATGGCAGTGGTTTAAGTCATACATCACTCGCTTCCGCTAATCATCTCTCACATAAACAAAATAATCTGTTTTGATGCGAGCAGTAATCTCGCCTCGTAAACCTTAAATCCAGCGCACATAATTAGTACACGTCCCGACTCACAACTGTTTATGATCACATCCCTGCCTCTCATGGCTGCAAAACATATATAAAAATAAGCATTTACCTACATAAAATATTGAGATTATGGCTTTCGATTGATGTAATCTTGTCGCTTTCAATAACTATACGTCCTTGAGGAAGTTACAATATTCCCATAATTTAAGCATGATCAAAAAGAATAATATTGCTAACCATTACATTATAAAATTGGAGGCTGAAATAACCTACTAAATCGCCTTGTTCTAGACAAATAAACTGATAAACTACAATATTTGGCGCAATCACCTCATTAATGCACGTTTAATTTAAAATTCATGAATGTAAACTGTGTTTCCTATTCATAGTTGATCGGCACGAATGACACGCTGCCAGCGACTTTGTCAGTAATCTGGCGCCAAGTTCTAAGCCAGCGCTCATTAATGCAAGCTCAATTTTACATACGCTTATGTGATTTATTCAATGAAAACAAAGGAAAAGCCTTAGCTCTTAGAGCAAGAGACTGATGCACGTTTTATATAATACATTTAAATTTAGAGCACTTAGTTTGTGTTTGCTTGTACTAGACTAGATGACTGTATTCAAAGTGAATCTACACATAATGGACTTTGCTATTTGGTAATTCAATTATATCATATGTTATGTTATAAAACAAAAGTAAAAATTGCAAATAAATGAATAAATGAAATTATATATAACATGTAAATTATCTACATAAACCTACCATTGGAACCCGCTAACGCTGTTGCTTTAGACCAGATCATATCGCGAGTTTCAATGAATTTCATTAGCGGCACGGTGCATAACGTTCTGTAACTCAGATTCATCAGAGCATTGTTATCGCGACTGTCGTGCTTCTCTGATATCCAGATTTTTTTTGCATAACTTGTAATTTATTGTCTGAAAATCAAATTTTACGACAGTTTACTAATTATTTTCAATATTATGATATTAATATTAATATTAATTATGATTAATTCATATGAGTAATGATATGTATGAATAGACTATGCAAATACTTTTTCTAGTGTCTTAAAGTTCAAAATATAAATTGTATACCTTTCCTAGTCGCTGTAACATAGCTTCTTTTTGCTATTTAAAAATACATAACAAAAGTATATATATATTTACATATAATATCAAGTATTAAAAAGTTGATAAAGAACAGTCTTATCTTCTTCTATTCTTGATTGAGCTCGCTAAATAATTACCTTTTAGTGTTTAGTTATAAGGTACAGTGTGAAAGCCTGCGAGTGCCATATTTTAATTACCCTTTGTTGCCGGTGCAAAGCTTTGTTCACAGTTCAAGACAATGCACGAAGAAACCACCATTTGTCACCGTATTTATAAAGACTATATTTAAATATAGAAAACCATTAATCAAACTTTCGGAAAACAATTAACCACTTGATTTGCTTAGCATCAAGGTTTAGGTAACTCAGTTCAAGTTTCATTTTTTATGAAGAAGTTTTCAAATTTGCTATAATTTTGTAACAATCTATGATTAAAATATGAAAAAGATCAATTTTACTCGCTTTAACATTAAGGAATCCACGATTCTGTATTCTGTAATAATAAATAAAACACAATTTCCCACAATGCATAAATCAATGATATATAAAAAGTTTCATGTTTGTTTGCGTTTAGTGTTTTTGTTAATGTATTAATAACAAAGATCTGAGAAACATTAGTCAACGCGCCACGCCCGGGTACCTAACTATCTAACGTCTGAGGCTCTTAATTGGTCAACCATAAATCATTATTACGGACGTCAAAAACAGAAATTACGAGATAGTAAGATGGTCCACTCTGCTTAATTGGTTAAGAAGAATTAAACTCCCATTTAAGACCATTATATTCCCGATTTTAACAGATGTTGTGGAAAATTATTTTACTTGAAAATGTTAACTGGTTCTTAAAATTGTAAAACAGCAGAATGATGTCATTGGATGATGTTTACGTACTTATCATCACATACTTCGAGATATCTTTAATTATTATTTTTTTTATCAAAAAGAAAGTTTTATTGAAGATCTAAACTTCTCATATGATTTTACTTTGAGACCACTTACTAGGTACGTATTTATCGTCACCATTAATTACTAACTATATAATTACTAACTATACAATTACTAACTATATAATTACTAACTATATAATTACTAACTATATAATTACTAACTATACAATTACTAACTATATAATTACTAACTATATAATTACTAACTATATAATTACTAACTATATAATTACTAACTATATATAATTACTAACTATACAATTACTAACTATACAATTACTAACTATACAATTACTAACTATACAATTACTAACTATATAATTACTAACTATATAATTACTAACTATATAATTACTAACTATATAATTACTAACTATATAATTTCATCACAACTCATGCAATGTACTTAGAGATTCCACTATTTATATTTCTCTCTTTCTAAAAAGACGAACAAGATTTTTTACAAAGTCGGTGAATTAATAAAATGGTATTAATTTTTTTACATTATATTATATTATATTATAATATCCGTACGTCTACACTTTATAAGTTATTCAAGGAATTTCTTGGAGCTTCTTTTAAACTAAATTTGAAACTTTCAACTGTTTTCTTTTAAGAAACGTCAAAACTATTAAATAAAAATTTACATAAATTGAAAATTCATAAGTATTTAACAATTTGTATGTTTTTAAAGTTTCAATAAATTTAAATATATTTTCAAAATCAGTAACACAAAAGTTACTTAATAGTAATATCAATCATCATTTATGAAGAAGATTTCTAATGCTTTTTAATTTAAGTAGGTATTGCACTGACTGTGAAGATAAGGTTATTTGTTGCTCCTTTCTTTCTAAAAACTTTCTGTTTTCAAATGTTATCAATAATTATTTGAATCAACTAGGCCATTCCCAATAATATAATTTAATAAAAACAATAAGAAAAAGCAACAACGCGTATTTTTTAAAAATAAACAGGCGGACGATATGTACACACTTGGTTTTACTGAATATTATTATTAAAAAATGTGTCCCTTGTGTGGAAGGTGATCTGATTAAGATTTGGCGTTGATTTGATATTATGACAATAATATCACTTTCAACTATACTGACTTTTACACATATTGAAATAAGTTAAAATAATCTTTGCTGTTTTGCGTACTTAACGATTTTAAACACATTTTTACTTTTCTAAATTTTGATCAAATTTTCGCAGCATGGACAGGAGTAACTCTCAGTGTCTTAGATAAATAACTTGGTAAAGATTTTTTTTTGAATTAAGATAAAACCACAACAAAATAGAAATAATAATTTTGGGTTTTTTATTATATTTGCAAAAAAATATATAATGTTAGTCATATTTATTTATAATAATTTAAATGGTAAATACATTGGAATTTACATGTTTTAGTTCAAAAGTTTCAACCTACGCAATTAATTATGGAATGTTATTTTAACGTTTAATTTTTTATTAATTATTAGAATTTATTATAAAGTATAAATAATAGCATCTGTAAGTTGGTTATGAAATTGTAAATTACCCTCACCTAAATATTATGTTAAATATAGTGTTAAAATATTATAAAACGAGTTGTAAGGGCTGCTCTCGCCCGTTCTATTACAAAAGGTTGGATATGAAACATGTCTTAACAATAACTAAAATAGCAGGCAAAACCCTAAAATTAATCAATATTTTCGTAATGCTAGATAATTTTAACGTTTGCAATCTAAAAGTATAAAATATAGCTTTGTATAACAGTTGGTCGTAAATTTGTAATAAGCTTATGTGTATTACTGACAAATTTATTGAATTGTCCAGCTCATTAAAATAAATACTTTATAAAGATACTTATAATAATATATTATTTGTTTCGTATCAATATCCGGAATCCATCTTGAGTCAAGCGCCCACCTTTCTACCGGAAGTCAGCTTTAATTACCTCTCTATAAGTGGCGCCCTCTATTCTATTATGAAACTTAACTTTGAATATTCAGCAGGTGAGAGTTCTTCATTATAGCGTCATTTTTCACGCCGTGTACAAGTCAGCATTGTAAAATGTAGTGAAAAATATTTAAAGTTATATATAAAAAGTGTTTTATACCTCCCTGTAAAAAATGGAGAATCAAGATGTAATCGAAGATTCAAGCTCTCGAAAACGCGGTCGTTCACCATCACCGAATTCAGGCAGCGAAGATAGCGTTTCGTCGGATAGCCGAGATTCAAGCCCATGCAGACGTAAGGCAAGGAAAGATACGCAAACCGTGAGTTACGCACATTTTGAATTTTTATCTCAACAAGTTGCCTTTTTAACAAACCTTATTACAAACAGTAATACAAATACGGTTTCAAATTGTAACAGTGATAAAATAATACCAAACGATCTTAATTTACGGCGCCCGGATAATGAAACAAAAAATCAGCTTAATATTTTATCAGATGTGAGTACTACTGTTAAAGACCCTATTTTTTCAAAAGCTAATGATAAATACCTTCAAAAACTATCGGAATTACAACGTTTTAATTGCGATGATTTGTATGCTATTAGATTTTCGGATGCACAAAAGAAATATTTATCTACCCCCGGTTTCGTGGAACTTTCTGTTAATGACGAATTTAAGCGCTTTGAGGCAGCAATGTTAAAGGACGACCCTCGTTCTAATTTGTTAGAACGTTCTTTCGCAGGGTTAACGAATGCTTTGCTTAACCAAAAGGATGAACTGCAAAAAACATTATAATTACTAGTTAACTGGGCAAACAATTTAAAAGAATCTTTGACTCCGAATGCTTTATTTGACAAAATTGAATCATTATTTTCGAAAGATTCCGGTTATAGTAAAGTCACTGATGATTTATTACAAATAGTGTGCGGTAGACGTGCGGATTTTATAAATGTGCGGCGAGAGGCCATACTTAGACAGATACCAGAGGAATATCATCGCGATGTTTTTTACAAGATACCCCCTAGTTCGGAATTTCTTTTTGATGTGGATTCTATACAAAACTATCTACAAAAGATTGGAGGGATTAATAAATTAACAGAATCATTAAAATTTCATCCTCAAGTAAAGTCTAAAAATATACATGGCATAAATATAAAGCCTTCATCTATTAAAGGAGATAATATTTTTTTCGTCAAAACAACTTTTCAAAAAGAGGAAAACACGCCCCGAGCTCTTCAAACCAAGCCAGATCAAAATCGCACAATAATCGCGAGAAACCAAAATCAAAAAAATCTCAGTCGTTTAAAAATAAACGTCGCGAATGACTCGAGGACATTTCGAGGCGGCTGACTAAAGCAATTTCAATGTGTCTCGAGCAATTTTGGTGCACCAGAAAAGATTTGCAAATTACCGAATGGAGTACGAATCCCATCTTTTCTAAAGCCGCCTCTAATTTATCCAAATCAAATGATTATGCAACTTTACAGAACCAATACTACATCGGAGATGACTTCACAGATCCAGAACATGACAAATTCAGGAGTCCTCAAACATGCAGAATCAAATCCTAGTTACCTATCAAAGTTCTTCTTAGTACCCAAACCAGACGGAACCTTTCGTCCAATTTTCAACCTCAAGCGACTGAACAGGCTTGTAAGGACAAAAGGCTTTCATCTCTTCAGCCATTTTCGGGTGCCTACATTTTTACAAAACGAGGACTGGATGGCCAAATTGGACCTAAGCCAAGCTTATTTTCACCTTCCGGTAGCGCAACCATATCGAAAGTTTTTAAGACTAAATTATCATCACGATCCAAGCAAACAACAATTGCTTCAAATGACATGTTTGCCTTTTGGCCTTGCATCAGCACCGAGAACCTTTGCCTCACCAATTGGGTAGCGGAACTGTTACAAAGTCATGGCATTCGATGCGTAGTGTATTTGGACGATTTTCTCTTGGCCAACCAATCAAAATCGCAACTAGAAGACGATTTAGCGATCTCGATAAAAATAATTCAAGTGCTAGGTTGGATGATAAATTATACCAAGTCTGTTTTAGCTCCGACTCAATGCCTCGAGTTTCTCGGCATAACCTGGGACACAAAACGCAACGCAAAGTCCTTGTCGGGTCAGAAGTGCTTAACGCTACGCAAAGCTCTTCTGTTTCAGCTCAAGCGAGCAAAGTGGTCCCTCAAACAATACCAAACGATAATGGGGAGACAAAATTTTGCGACATTTGTAACTCGGAGAGGTCGACTTCACTGTCGGACGCTGCAGTACTACAGCAGACAGTTGCCGAAATTTCTTCCCCACAAACTAGTAACTATTCCGCAGCCAGTTCGATCGGAAATGGAGTGGTGGGTAGAACAAATAGGCGGTTCAATGCCGATACACGTAGAAGAAGTTACCCACCTTTTGACAACAGATGCATCGGATATTGGCTGGGGTGCACAGATCGGCGACATAAACATACAGGGCTCCTGGACAAAACAGCAGCTCCCATGGCACGCCAACAAAAAAGAAATGTTCGCCGTGTTTGCAGCTATTCAGCAGAAACGGAATCTATTGCAAAATGCTCGGATACTTTTACAAACCGACAACCGAACGGTAGTATCGTATATAAACAAAGAAGGGGGGACAAGGTCGATGAAGCTGCTAAAACTAACTCGACAGCTGCTAAAATTGTTGGACGATTTGAACGTTCACTTAATAGCTCAGTACTTTCCGGGCAGATACAACATCGAAGTCGATGCACTATCACGTCGAAGGACTTGTCCCGAATGGCACTTGAAAACGGAAGCTACGTCAAAAATATTCGAAATGTGGGGAGTACCAGAAATAGACCTTTTTGCATCGAAAACCGCTCATGTAGTACCGAATTATGTAACGATAGACAGGCAGGATCAAGAAGCTCATCAATACAACGCATTTTGTCACCAGTGGACTTACAATCTAGGTTGGTTGTTTCCGCCACCAAATCTGATTCCCAGGATACTCTGTCATTTAAACCAAGCCAGCGGGTATTACATAATAATTGCACCGAAATGGAACAAGGTATTTTGGCAAACAGATCTTCAACAACGAGCCCTACAACCTCTTTACCTCATTCCAGATCTAGAACACAATCTCTTGGATACGAGAACAGGGATACATCCGCCAGGAGTTCAGTTCCTCCATCTGGAGGCATGGCTGACTTCGGGTGGCAAGACATGTTGACAGAGTGGACGGAGCAAGAACAAAAATTGTTAATGACTAGCTGGAGAGATTCTACAATAAAAACGTATAAACCTGCGTGGATTAGATGGAAAAAGTAGTGTGAGAAAATTTCAATTAATTATAAATATCCTAACGCGGATCAAGTAGCTCGATACCTTGCTCATTTACACTGTGATATAGGTCTTGCTTACAGAACTATTTTAGTCCACAAATCTGTTATTTTAACGTTTACTCACTTAAATAATAATAACATCGATTTAACATCTAATTTCTTTATAAAACATATTCTAAAAGCGATATCTCTTTCACGCGTGAAACCATTACAACCACCTATTTGGAATCCAAAAACACTCCTTGAATATATGAGTGCTCACAGCCCTGACGAAAATAGCCTCTACCAAGTCTCAAGATATGCCACCACACTTTTATTACTTGTTTCAGGTCGTAGAGTTCACGATCTCACTTTTTTACGAATAGATAATCAAAGCTTAATAGATGAAGGGAATGCGGTGATATTGTGGCCAGCGTTCGGTTCTAAAACTGACAACACCAATCACAGACAATCTGGATGGCGGCTTAAACATCATCCAGATAAAAATTTGAATTCAATTTTTTGGATAAAAAGGTTATTAGTTCTGAGTTTAAAACGAAGACAAAATATTAATCATCTGTTTATTACAGCCAGGGGAGCGGTGAAACCAGCATCTAGAACTATGATTGGCGGATGGATTAAAACTCTTTTAAATGAATCTAGAATAAATGCCACTCCAGGTTCGGTACGATCAGCAGTATCTTCACTTAATTTTGTAGAAAATTTTTCCATAGATCAAATCCTTGCAACTAGTAATTGGAAAATGATTCACACCTTCCAAAATTACTATCAAAGGAAATTAATGGATTATAACCCGCAAGATCAAAATACTTTTGTGTCGTTATCTCATTACTTTGAAGCTATTTAATAGTGTATAATTCAAAATGAATAAAACAAATTCAAATATTTAAATGATTGTTACTAAAGTGATTAAAATATAAAACAATATTACTTTTATTAATTAATCAGAGACCTAAAAGTTTTCTTTACTTCTTACTATTCTAACACGTTATAGCGTCAGAAACTTCTACAACACCAGGTGATAACAAACACATCACTCAAGATGGATTCCGGATATTGATACGAAACAAATAATAGAGAGTTTTACCTTAAAATAAAACTTACCTATTATTTTTTCATCAATATCCGGAATCCAGGTAAGGGCTACCTGGTGCATCATGAGCTACAATAATGAAGTACTCTCACCTGCTGAATATTCAAAGTTAAGTTTCATAATAGAATAGAGGGCGCCACTTATAGAGAGGTAATTAAAGCTGACTTCCGGTAGAAAGGTGGGCGCTTGACTCAAGATGGATTCCGGATATTGATGAAAAAATAATAGGTAAGTTTTATTTTAAGGTAAAACTCTCTATTTTTTTTTTTTTATTTATGTACCAAACTTAAATCTTAACTTAAAATAGAAACATTACGTACACAGGATAATTTGTAATTGTTAAAGAAACAAAACACACACGAGTGACAAAATCTTTAAACAATAAGTGGCCTATCACTATCAGTTACAGAAATTATGGTAATATCACAGACCTGTAAACGTGTTCAAACATTTCTTATGGACAAAAACATTTGTAAGGAGATCGCTCTATAACGGATATTAATGGCCTCATGGCAAGGTCATGTGATACTCTTAGTCTAGCACTTCAGCCTACAATATCGAGTTTATTGTAGAGAGGGTTTTTGTGGTGTCTCTTACTTTAGATGATGATTTTTAAAAGCTATGTTAATGTAAATGTAAGCTTCTTGATAATTAATTATTAGACAAAAAAAATAAAAAACTAATATGTACAATGTTGACTTGCATTCCTCACAACAAATTATAATTATAAAAGTTGCATATCTGTATCAAATTTGTAAATCACTTTAAATAGAAATTTTGTACTCATGTTTTATAGTTAACAAAAATAAATAGTAGTTAATTAGTTTTAACAAAAATAATAAGAAACTTATAGTTAAATAGTTTTAACAAAAATAATAAGAAACTTTTAGGAGTGCTAAATCTTACTCTATATTCATATAAAGAAGTGACATATTCGCTACTAATTACCCGTGGCATTACGTCGTCACGAGCCACTCACGTGACTGTAGCGTGACTGTAGCGTGACGATTGAGTCGCAATTGTTTTGAATAGAAAGACGACGCGCCCTTAATGGTATCGTAAAGCTGGACACACGCAAGGTTTTTAATATCAGTCACTCTTTGTTATTGTAATAATAGCTTCAGATTTTAAGTTAGATGTTTACTGTTCTACATTTTATTGATAAGAGCACTTAAGAAATAAAAAACCTTGCTGTTTGAATATGGTAGAACCAATAAAATCTAATTTAACAAATAAACCGTCAATCATCGACAATTTTAATTCTATTCGGTTCGGATCACTAAAGTGACAGAACTATGTTTTTGTCACACGTGGCTAAACTCTATTAGCTACAATTACATTTAGCCGTCCCGTCACGAGCGGAACGTTCTGAACGTGTCCGGGACATACGATTAATGAAATTTGGAAGCGGGACACTTGACGTGTATGAGTGCTGAAGAACATCCCCGATTTCGTCACGCCATCCCATACGTGACGGATTTCATATTTACTTTTATTATATTTAAATTTAAGTTATGTCAACTTTGCCTTATTTATTTGATTATGAGGAATCGCCTTTGGTAATAAAACATATTATTCATTTGTTTGTATTTTAGTTGTTTCAATAAGTTATGTCAATTATTTTAATTGTTTTTTTTTTAAAGAAATATATCAATGAAATTTTAACACTATTTTTATGAAATCAATTGAAACCATTTACAACAAAGTAATTATTAGCCGTTAAATCCAGGAAATTGATAATATAGCGCGGTGTAACGGATGCCATAACAGCAGTGTTCGATAAGCAACAGTGTTTTTATAAAACTGCAAAGTGCACATTCATATCACATCACTTATATGGAATAAAACAAATGGAATATTATAGACATTAGCGAATTAACGATACCTAATTTAATTTAATTTAGAAATTCTCAACTTATTACGTATCTTAAAAAGACAATTCCATCAATCATAACATTAATAATTTCAAAATTATTTTAATTTAATAATTGCAATATCATCATATAATATGTTTTGAGTGTCATATAAGATAACTTTGAGCAGGCCCATCGCATGCTGTACAGAACGACAATTTCAGAAATTCAATACTCGCATGTTCCATATTCAAATCAACAAATGTGTATCAATTGTAAAAATTGTTTTTATATTTCACTGACAGTGGTTGTTAGGGTTCTTCACCCAAAGGGTAAAAACGGAACCCCTATTACTGACATTTCGCTGTTCGTCTGACTCCAGACTATATGTCATGAACCGTAATACGAGGGGGGGTCAAAAAGTTCGCGGAATGAGGGGTATGGAGGAGGAAAAGGCAACTTTTTACTACCTGCACTAGTTGTGACACTCATTAAAAGTATAAATACTAAGTTTCAAAACAATTAGGTCATAATTCACTGAGCTACACGTCAATCAACAAGTCAATCCGGAAGAATTTTTGCAACATGGAGAAAAGCAGCGGCGAGTTGAGTGTTGTCGATTCAGAAGGAATCCTCCTTATTGATTATAAAGAAAAGGGTGTTTCTATAACTGGGAAGTACTACGCCACATTATTAGAACGTCTGCGAGTTGCTGTGAGAGAGAAAAAACGGGGAAAATTGACCCAAGGTGTGCTCCTTTTGCACGACAATGCACCTGTGCACAAGGCGCAAGTTGCGATGGCTGCTGTTCAAAGAATGGGCTTCGTAATCTTAGAACATCCTCCTTATAGCCCAGATCTAGCCCCTAGTGATTTTTATTTGTTCCCAAAAATGAAAAAAGAGCTTCGAGGGAAGAAATTTTCCAGTGATTAAGAAGTGAAAAGCGCTATTTCGGCCTATTTTGACGACAAAGAGAAATCATTTTTTTTCGATGGTATTAATAAATTAATTGATAGGTCTAATAAATGTATTAGAGTTAAGAGGGAATACATTGAGAAGGAAAAATAATTTTGTGTTTTATTTCTTACTTTTAACATATACACGTAGCTATACATGATGTATTTCGCCGCTGAAACCCTTCATGTCTTGCGCATGTCAGTCTGGAAGTTGGAGAGTATTTTTTTTTGTACGTCTCTCAACTACAAAATGATTAAAAACAATTAAGATACTTAAAAGTTAACTTTTGTTAAGTTTAAGTAATTTATTTACATCGCTGGTATGGGCTATATTATAAACTGAGACTAACTCTTCCACACACAGGCGGGAAAATTATAATAGTTTAAATATTACAACTTTGTTTCAAAAACTATTAATCTTAATAATGTTATGTAATAAAAAAAACCTATGATAGAAAGCTTATGTTATTCCCATACCCAAATGTAACAATCCTTCTTCTCCATTGCACTTTCGTCCTATATTACCAATACTATCTAAAGTCCTTGAACATGCAGTACTCCAACAGCTCACGCATTTCCTAAACACTCATAACCTTATTAGTCCTTTCCAATCCAGATTCCGCAATTTCCATAGTACATCCACAGCATTACTCAAAGTCACTGAGGATATTCGTTTAGCTATGGATAATAAGAAGCTTACTATTTTAATCCTGCTAGATTTTAGTAAGGCTTTTAACTGTGTTGATTTTAGTATTTTGCTCGCTATCCTACACTCTCTTAACATATCTCCACCCGTGATTGATTGGTTTCAGTCGTATCTTCACGGTCGTCAGCAGATGATACGCTGTAACGAAAGTTTTTCGGAATGGGCTGATCTCTCTGCTGGCGTTCCACAAGGCGGCGTTCTATCTCCTTTGCTTTTCTCCATATTTATTAATGAAATTTCTAAAGTCATATCTTCTCCCTAGCATCTATATGCAGACAATTTTCAAATATACCCACATGCTAACTTAAGCGAACTTGATAGAGAAATAGAGGTCATAAATCAGGATCTAAACAGCATAAAGGAATGGGCAAAGGGCTTTGGTCTTTTGCTTAATCCTAATAAGTCTCAAGCGCTAATAATTGGAAGTAGACAACTGAGTAACAAAATAAATTTCAATATAACACCAGACATCATATACGATTCTACTACAATACCGTTATCGGAAACAGCAATAAACTTAGGCTTAACAATTAATTCCAATTTGTCTTGGTCAGCACATGTTAATGAGGTGAGTAAACGCCTTCATTACTCCCTTCATTCCTTGAGACGCCTCAAAAACTTTTTACCCTTACAGACGAAAATACTTTTGGCCCAAACTCTATTAATTCCTATACTCGACTATGCCGACGAATGCTACTTAGATGCTACAGAAGAGCTACTAGACAAGTTGGATCGACTTCAGAATGTATGTGTTCGTTTCATATACGGACTGCGTAAATTCGATCATATATCTGACTTCCGACGTCAACTAAAGTGGCTCCCTATTCGACTCCGCCGGAATACTCACGTCCTAACTACTCTTTTTAAAGTATTGTCTAAATCTTCCCCTCCCTATTTACGACAATCTTTTCAACTGTCCGTACCTAATAACAGACCATCCCGTTCGTGTGTCATCTTTAAACCCCTTGATGTACCCCGTTATAACACCACATTTTTAGCAGAATCTTTCAAAATAAAAGCAGCACAATTGTGGAATTCACTTCTTCCTGAAATTTATAATTGTTCCACAATTAGTTCTTTTAAGCATAAATTGAAGCAGCACTATCTCTCACTATCAATATAATTACTGTTATTAATATTATTATTATTTATTTATATATATATATATATATATATATATATATATATATATATTGTGTGTGTATGTGTGTATGTATGTGTATTTGTATATATTGACATGTCATATATATCAAAGGATTGTTTATATTTTAAGTTAAGATTTAAGTTTGGTACATAAATAAATAAATATGATAGTTAAAATTTTAAAAACACATTAATTTATGAAACAAAAAAATCATACAGATAACCGTACCGACGTGAGCGGCGGTCAGTGTTTTTGACGTGTTGCCTCACAAGCGTCGTATTTGACTTGTTTGTGTTCGTGGTTTTATAACTCAGGAACATGTACCTCGACGGCTTTACATATATATCGCTTCTGATAAAACAAACAACCGTTTTCATTATATCTGGCCTTACTTGGTATTGAATGTGATAAAATACTTAGTTATCTAATAAATATTTTCCAATTTTTTTTTTGATACAAAATTATATGAATTGAACAAAATGATGTAGATTTTATATACTTAAATTTAAGAAACAATTAAAATGAAACAATGTGTGGCATTGAAAAAGTGTTCTCGACGAACGGGTTGATGCGACGATTAGTGTTTTTTGGTCATAACAGGAGCCAACTTAGGGACTTACTTACTTAAAGAAACAGGAACGGATTAAAATTGTATATGTATAAATACAAGAATCATTTATTTACTAATTGACTAAAGTATTTATTTACTACCCGAGTAATGGATTAAAATATTTTAGAAAATTTTACCATCGAAAAAGTTAAAAAGGCTATGGATGTTATATAGTTATTTAAAAATTGGAAATTACTCGTCCGGAATAGATACCACATCCTTTTATTTGCCTGACGTTTCAACCAGATTACACCGGTCGTGGTCACAGGCTGACTATCTTAGCGGTGCAGGCTCTCCGTCGTCGAAACCGTGGTGACAAAATTTTATTCATCTACCCGCACATCTTCAATATCTATACTAATATTATAAAGCTGAAGAGGTTGTTTGTTTGAACGCACTAATCTCTGGAACTACTAGCCCGAATTGAAAAAATCTTTTTGTGTTGAATAGTCCGTTTATTGAGGAAGGCTATAGGGTATATGTCATCTCGCTGTGACTTATAGAAGTCAAGCAGCAATGAAAAATGCTGCAAAAACGAGAAAAGATTTCTTTTTTGACAGCTTTCCTCGCGTGCGCTGAGGAAACACTAAAAACCGCGCGGACGGAGTCGCGGGCGCCCCTTAGTTATTAATATTATTAATATTGTCTTTCCGCCATGTACAAACTACAATCACAGTATCCCTATTGTGCAAACTAACCGACGCGTCCCTATTTAGGTGTTTAACCGACTGCGCAAAAAAGCGAGGTGTTATGCTGTTTATCGCTGGATTCCACGATGCCGATAACTTAAATCCATCTTCTTGATTTCAATCACTTCACGTACAACTCGAGCATAAAAGTGTCGTTCTGTAAAGAGGAACTGGGTACGATGAAATTCAATCCAGTGATTGGTTCCCGCTTCTAATTCATGTCCTGCGATAGCTGATTTGTTCGTCTGTCGGTTCTTTACAGCAGCCATATGTTCTTTTACCCTTTCCGAATTAGAGCGCTTTGTTTGGCCTATGTAAGAACTACCGCAGCTGCAGTTTATTTTATAAACATCTGGAGTTTGTAGCGGTAATACATCCATTATGCCCGGTGTAGAAACTGTCGGAATGGAGTTATTCTTTAAGATGCAGCCGATCTTATCCGTTACTTCTTTGACATAAAGTATATAGGCTGGCTGTCTGTTCACCTCTGGATGCTTACGTCTTCTAGTTGATTGTTTTAATCATTTACGATTATTTATGTAGTTTACGATTATTTATATTACCGGCTCCACCTGATCGACTAAACGATACCGTTATACAACCTGGTCGAAACGTCAGCAAATAAAATATATGTGGTACCTATTTCGGACGCGCTAATTTTCGATTTTATACAATTATTTTTAATGAAACGTGATAGTTTAAAAGTTGGTATAGCTATGGATGTTAGTATACAAGTCAAATATTTTTAGCTTTATCCTAAAAAAAGAATGTTAGCCTTTGGTCAGTTATGAAAAATTATATAATTGAAGATATAAAAATATCTATTTCTACCCCAAAATATCCAACGAAACATAGACAATCACCCCATATTTAGTCTTACAACTTTAGATCATCCATATTTAGACAACTTAGTCCTTCTTAATTTTAATACAGCTTCATAGAAGATCTTAATAAATTTTAATTTTATCGGTTTTAGGAAATACACAAAGAACTTTCTTGGAGTAATAATTTGATTCCTAGAATAAAAATTCTGAATATAATCTTAAATCAATATTACATTAACCAGTATTGTGTCTAATAGTAAATACCCATTTCAATATAGAAACGGCAGTTCCATGAAGCCTAGACGTTGCTATGGATACGTCTTCCTAATTGGCTCTATGGTGGTATTACCGGCCTAATGTATTTCAAATAAATGTGTTATTGACATCTATAACTGTTCTTTATTAATTTCTCAACTTTGAAAATATCTGTCAACAAGTAGATCCATGTTAAGCTTATTTAAATGTATATAAATATATAATGAAAAACGATACAGGCAGGGATTCGAACGTATCAATTTCGAATTTAACAATTTCCATAGTTTTTTTAATAGATAATATTATTTTAGTTGAAATGACAAGAATAAGAAAATAAAAATGTTTTAATTTACAATAACGGCGGGTATTTTTCAATGTTATCGTAGTATTACATTCGTTGCAAGAAAACATTTTGATTTATTTAAATCAAAAAGTATCATTTCTACCTCTCAGAATATTTTTAGTTATATATGTTAAGATTATCACAAATAATTAATAATTTGTATCTTTTTCTTGAAATGTATTACAAACATCATCGCCAAGACTCGTCCAAAAGTAATTTACTTTAAATTATAGTTTGTTATTTCTCTGAGAAATATTCTACATTTTAAATAAGAAGCGCAATTTGTAACTAAAATACCTGCCGCGAATTTTATGAAGAGGTTTTGAGAACTTTATTTTTAACTCACAGCCAAATTATAATTATAAAATATACAAGATTTTAACTTAAAGTAATTATTTAAAGAATTGTAATATTGATAGAAAATTAATTCATATATTTTATTATTTTGTGAGACAAAACATTATTGTTCAGGATAGTATAGATAAATAGATAGCAATAGATAGATATTGTAAGATAGATAGATATTGTTAGATAGATAGATAGATAGATAGATTAGATATTGTTTTATTTATTATATATATTATCTACTTTTATGTATTTTCTATTTCTATATAGTTTATTAAATAATAAAGTAATATTAATTATATTAATAATTCAATTTTAAAGTTTGAATTAATGCTACTGGTCCCTAAAACAAAAGGTTTTCTTGTTTGAAGCTATTTCAGTCATCATCTAAAGCATCTATTTTAAGATAATTTACAAAAAATATGTAGACAGTCTATTGGCTATTTAAAAAAAATCAGTTGTTTGTAAAGCTGAAAGTTTGTCAGCGCATACTAAGGTACACAACACAGGTAAGAACGATGGAGCATTATGCAGTTCAGACTATAGTGGCTTATTATAGTGGCTTTAGTGATAAAGGTGAGAAAAATACCGCTTTACTTCCGTCATATTATTAAGTCTGATTTTTTGGTAATACCATCAGAATATGAAAAAAATTAAGTCTTTCATTGCCAGACACTTAACACCGTAATGTTGAGGAAATTTTAACCTTACTTACGTTATAATATAAGAGCTGATTTTTATATCTAATAATTACATAATAATTAGATGATGTTTTCTCATCAGCCAGACATTTTTGATAGTTCTAACCCCTTGCCAGACTATAATATAGGGTAGCTGTAAGAAGGAGCGCGAGGTACTGTACACGTATAGGTGCGAAAAAAAATATAAAATAATGAAGAAACAATTGACATGTTTTGTCGGTTTAATTCTTATAATATAATCTGTTCCAATATTTACTTAATTTAGTATTTAATATCAAATTATATTTTTTTAGATTTTGGTTTATTAGTTAACACAAATTATAGAAGTGTGCCCATAGATTGATAACAATTTAAATGCCAAGAATTACAATGCACTAACTATTCCCGCGGATTCATTGTCTGGTCGCCAACCAGCACGATGGAGTCACCCTGTGATTTTTCGCAGCTGGCGGGGCAGCCTTTCGTGGGTGGCTAACATAATGTTTTTTTCTTAAAAGTTATCAATAATAATTTTTTAAATATTAATAAATTAACTCATGAAATTTTGTCTTTATGTAATCATTACAAGAACTGTAATTTTATTGATTTTAATGAAGCACCTTCAGAGTTCAATGAGCTGTAAAATAAACCTTCATATTAACTCATCAGACTACAATAATATGGGTATAAAGAATAGAAAAAAAAGATCTTAATTATATTGGAGCACGGCTGACAAATACACGTAAGTTTTATTATTATAAGAATATAAAGGGTACCATTGAATATTTTTTTAATAAACGCATGTGACGTCATAATGTTTGTTTTCACTCATTACAGTTTATCCAGAGATAATACTAACAGTGTTTTGATCTATTTAATTCTGTTGTCATTGTTATAAATACACAAATTAATATTGAAAATGTCGAACCTTAAAAGAAACCTTAAACTCGATGTTCTGGACAAACCCGTCCTTTTACGATACAAATATTATTTTTACGACTAAGTTGAACATAACCTATAGCTTTGTCGCCGTAACACTCACGTGATGCTCTACAATTAATGAAATAAATAATTATATTTAATATAAAGGAAGATAAATATTTAAATATTTTTATTTATATTATTTTTTAACAGACTTACCTTGATCCCTTGGCACCTCGAACTTCAGCAGAATTGAACCGAACATCATTTGTAAAAAACTGGTTATCATAAATATATCAACATCAGGAATATTATCAGACGTTGCCTTTATAAATCCTTTGTCACACTTAGCTAAACGGAATTAATTAACAAATCGTTTTTTAGCAATAAACTTTTAATGTTATTATCAAGTCACATTTAATAGAATGTAAATGTAATAGAACATTATGAACAAATATGGTGACCAATCGTGGCGCGTTCATAGTTACGTGATTTTTATTTAAATTTTGTCCACTTTTAATTGCTTATAATTAATTGAAAAAACTTTTTTTTCAGTTTTTCGCATAACATATCAATATAATTTATGATAAAGTTTTAAAATATATAAAAAAAATCAATATTTTTTTTATTTTCAAAATCCCCCTACCTTACCCCTTTTTCCCCTATATTATTTGTATCATATTAACATATTTTTATACAACATACTATATGAACTAAGTCTTTCTAGATTTATGTTTCGATAATAGTTATCTATTATTTTTAATTTAACGTAAAAATGTATGTCCACAATTCTAACATAATAAAGGATCATATAAAAAGCAGTAAGATTATATTTTCTATATAGTGTTTTCTAAGGTTTTCACGAGTACTACACATTGAAATAAAACTATTTTTACGGATTTAACTCGCGTATATTGAATTATATCATCTGATAGATGACTAATTAACTGACTTACTGACAGACACCTCCATCTCGTCTTTCCGTGAACACGACTGCTGCAAAGCATTCGAAACGTCGGGTTAGATTTAAAATGTAAATTTAAAATTTAATTCAATATACGCGAGTTAAATCCGTAAAAATAGTTTTATTTCAATTATATTTTCTAACCTAGAACACAGAGAAGTCGTAGCTGCTCGTTATAATAAAAGAAACTTAGAACACATCATTAGTCACTGGCAACAAAAACCGCAAAACAACAAAACAGTTTGTGTTCAAAGTCGGACCGTCTAACATCAATAACGAAAATAAGTGACTTGTACATCTGTCTCGCAGACAGAAACGAGGCGGCGATACATCAAATTTCAAGTGTCACATTTCTTACCGATCTATTTGCTATTGTGTTCGAACTCAATTACTTTTGAAGTTTCTTACGTCTATTATGAAACATATGAACGGGATCAATGTTTTTGATTAAAATCGAGTTTTTTTTATGTAATTACAAGCTAAATGAAAAGTTTTGGAAGTGCTGATATTAAATTCTTATTGTTTCGCATCTACCCGAATTTTTTTATGAATGAAGGTGTTCAGAATAGTAATTCTCGTTTAAGTTTATTTTGGGTTAAAATGCTTTTCAAGTGCCATTGGACAGAACCAGTTGATATGGTTTCCAGATATTTCTTTTTTAAATTATTTGTCATGACTCATTTTGTTTGTATTTATTTGTAAAAACGTTTTTGCTCATGGTATTAAGTGTTTGTCGCAATTTATATATTTTTTTGGTGATTTTGCAAAACAGTGATGTGGTAGGCAAATATATAATTGTTTTTTAACATCACAAAAATATCTATAAAAACACTACTGTAGATATTTATATAGACTAATTTGAATTTTATCTGCGATGAAGAACCTTTTATTGTATTGACTGGTTTATTTGATGAAAGTCACAAATATATTATTGTATGTGATATCACGTATATGAATCTTAGAAGTAGTGTTCACAAAGGTATCTTTAATCTACACGTCTAATTACTTGAGAGTCAATTAAAGGGCAGCCAGTCGTGAAGCCTCTGGAGAATAAAACCTTTGAGGAATTTACGTCGCTCTTCCTCAGAGCAAATAGTAATAAAGGGCGCGTATTGTTTGACTATGATATTGCTTACATATTTAAAATGTTACCATTTTGAATATTTTTACAAATATTGTTTGATTGGTTAAAAGTACATGAAAATGTGCCGGATCATACTTATCATCGGACAAAGGATCATATATCGGTGACATCGTAAAATCTCGGACTCTGTGTTTTGTTTCTATATTGTTTAAATACTGATATACTTATAAGACTTTTTTGAACAAATGAAGTCTTTAATATGTGAGTTACTGAAATATAATACAATTTTACATAAAATTATAACTTTAATAAAATATGAATAAATACTTGTATATAGATAAGTCACAATATTTGCTTGGTAAATATTTTAATACCTAGTGACCATATTCGCAGTAAATAACATTTTTTTTATATGTATCTATATAATATCGATTATGAAAACATTTCAACATTTATTTTCGAGTTTTTGTACTGTGTTCTATATAACAAAATCAAAAAACTGTTTTAACATCAGTACTTTACATTTGATATCAACAAAACGTTTATCAACTTCTTGTAAAACCCTAAGATATTAATATAATAATAATAATAATAATGATACCACAGGAATCACACATTGATCTAACCCCTAAGTAGCAAATTGTTTGCTTGTGTTAAGGATGTTAGATAACGATACATTATAAATACTGCAAATATATTTAATAAAGGACAAAACATATACATGCCTGTCTCTGTCGGGAATCGAGTCCGTGTTCTTTGCTAAACACTCGACCTACGCTACGGGCCGGTAAATATGAAGTTCTTTAATTTTTCGGTTACGAGGATGGGATTCAGACTAGAACGGTAGCCGTGTTGGGATTATAGCGACCGACTCATTGACTCATCCAGCCTCCAGGGCTGCCTGCTGCGGGCGTGCCTTTACCTCATCCTTAGTTATTTTATACTGAATCTGTGCATTAGAATTTCAACTCTTATTTGCATATCTTGTTCCTAAAATGGAGACTAAGTTTAGTTTATTTAACTTCTCATATTGTATTTATTTTGCTGGTAAGAGATAGTTTTAAAGACTTAAATATTTATTTGAATTATAAAACTCCCCAACCTAAATTACTAATAGTATTGAGATTTTAATAAATATAGAATGTAAAATAAACCGATACGGGCAGGGCTTTATATTTATTAAAATATTACTAATCGTAAATAAGATTTAATATTAAAATACTCCCCCTTTAATATTAAATTACTACTCCTCACATTAAATAAGCATTTACTTGTTCATAATAAGAATAATAAAAATATAAAATAAGGCGTCCATCAATACACAGTATAATATAATAGTATTTGTGTTCAATTTTGGACTTAAAGAACAAAACGTTATTACAAAGCAAAATAAGCCGGATTAGCACATCAGGTCTGTATTACATACAAAAATAAAATAACAAAGTGTATTATTAGTTATTTCAAAGACTTTACATAAAACATAATCGTAATCGTTACATTTTCATACAACTCATCTATCCACACAGTGGGCAAAGGTTGTATTAAGGAAACTAGATAAACTTACATAAGCTTACTTCATTTTTCGTTCGGAAATATATTTGTATTTTTTGTAAAAGTGTTATCTAAACCTTAGAAAAGTGAATGTTTTTAACATCATTGTCATCGTAGACGGCGTTCCAGCTGTATTACTTACCGTGAAAGCGAAACCTGAAGTCCATGTTCGTCAAAAATATGCATTTAAAAGAAATATATCTGTCTTAGCAGGAGCTAACACTTATTATTTACCTAATTATAAAGGTAAAATATTTAAAAATAAAGTTTCTATGTAAAACATAAATAAATATTTACCTTATTTTTTCGAATAAACTAATGCGAAACAGTAAAAAGAAAATTGAAACAGTTTTGTAATATAGTTTCATTTAATTTTTATTAACTAAATATCGTTTGTAGAGTGATGCAATAATCACCATTTACCTATATTGTTTTATGATTGATGTCTTTCCCGACGGATACAAATGGATCTCAAAGCCGATATTCAATGAAGCAGTAACAAATCGAATTGTAATCAATATCATTCGAAGATAAGACGAGAGAAATGTCGGGATGCTTTCACAAAATATTCTTATTACATCTTCTGTAAAGTGAAGGTATGTTCAAATTATTTAAAGTATTGATGTAAGATTGCATTTTGTGCAGTTACATAAAGTCTATTTTTTCCGTTGTTATGCTTTGTCTTTTAACTTTAATTTTATACAATAATTCAAATCCAGCTTAAAATAAAATGTGAACACCTAACGGAAAACTTATGATTAAAATAATATATATGAAGTAGGGAAGAGAAGTCCGATGAAGAAGACCGAAGTAATATAGAATGGGATTACTATTTTTAGTTATCCTATCTATACCTTCTAAACACGCTTTTGTAAGTAGTAAATATCTACATACATTTTTATACTTGGTGCTACTTCTCTCTTATTTTTTGATATATTTTTATTTATTCAGTCTTTATGTCTTTATTGCCCAACACTAGTAGAATAGGTGGACTTAATGCTTACAAGCATTCTCTACCAGTCAACTCAAAAATAAGTGCATACATAGAGTATGGTGCTTAAAACATAAAAATATTTATACAAAAAAAGCAATTAAGAAAACAACATTAGAATAAATTAAATAAAACTTATGTATGCATATAACCTATTATACATAATGTAAAATATAAATCATAAATACTTGTTTTCAATAAATCAGTATACCTACAAAAATACATATTATATGTTGTTACTCGTAAAAAAGAAGATAGCTTTGGTTTAAATAATTTATTGATTTAGTATAAAAAACATTACCCCTATTAATTAATAAAGTTAAACAAATAAAGAAAATGTCTAAAATTATATTAGATATGTAACGACCTAATATATGTTTAGATAGTAAATATATAAACATACACATACATGTAAATATATACGTACATACATATCAATTCACCATGTAAATAAGAATAAGTATACACAAAACATAATTAATACACATTTTAGTTATTATTCTGTAGATATTCATAACGATAAAGGTAAACTGCCCATTAAAAAATCCATTATATATAGGAGCCACTTTAGTTTTGAACGGTAGGGAGGTTTATGTATTTATGTGGTCATATTTGCGAAGACCAAAAACAAAGCGAACAGAGCTGTCGGTCTAAGTTGTTTAAGTGACATTCAGAGATTTTAGAGCAGCAAACACCAAGATAGTCCAAGAAAGGAAGAATTAGTGATTACACTAGTAGAGTTTTAGTTTGAATGGGTAGATAGTTTTTGTGACGATACAATGTTGAGGCCTAGATTTTTCACAGCAGTTGAAAAAAGAATGTTTATGTTGTTATAAGACAGTGACATTAAATCCATAGATTCCAATTTGAGTAGCTGTCGCTGACTACCTACTATTATTGGCTGACATTTCAAAAGGTTAACATTAATACCAAACTTTAAGCACAATTCGTAAAAATGTTTTAAGTTAGCATTTCAAGAAACAATGGTATTATAATTGTTGTCAAGCTTAATACCTTTGTAAATTTGGAAGTCATCTACCTACAGATGATAAGAGGTAGTGAGATCTGTTGTAATTAAGTTGAGAAATAAAAAAATAAGTATGGAGAAAGAATACAGCCTTGCTGATTGGTGTGACCTAAATGCTGGTGTAGGACCAGCATTTAGGTCACACCAATCAGACAGAGTACTACTGATGCGTATCGTAACTTAGACAAAATATTATTATTATGAACATATAGAGATATAGAGATATACAAGTCAAAAAGGTGTCAAAGTCAAAGTCCATCAAAAAAGACATAGCCAGGGCAAAATCGTAGTACATCGCCAGAATTGGAAACGACGAAAAGAGACTGACTAGCCTTCCTTCCGGAGTTCGTTCGTTTTGGTATCTTGCCAAAGCTTTCGAAAGATATTTCTGTAGGCCATCCCTTCCTTTTCCTCTGCGCAAGGTAGACCATTCATTGGCCCATGACGCTAAAGAGATAGCCGATCTCCTGGGCAAACTCTTGTATTGGTTGACTCTTGTGTTAAATGAACGCACGGACGAAATTTTACTCCTGCCCATCGCTTGTAGCTTTATAAGGCGCAGGTTCGACCGCAGGTGAAATACTAATCTCATCTATATTGCAGGCTCGCCTCAGTACCAGCTTCGCCTTCTGGACCAGATGCTACGGAAAGCGACTCGAATCATCAACTGTCAAAACCTTTCCGATGGGCTTAATTTTTTGGCGCTGGGTAGACATGTAGCTTCCCTCGATATCCTCTATCGTTTGAATAATGGAGAGTTTGAATAGCTCTTGACAGTTTTTCGGATTAATACCCACAAGTTTTCGACATTGTCCATCGCAATAGAACCACCATCCTCATCACCTGAATGGCTGGTACTCCACCACTGTGGCCTTCTCTAGAAGCTTCTTTCCTGGTACAGCAAATCTGTAGAACAAAATTGTCGCCCGAGGTATTTCTGGACCGATACGATATTCATACCAGAAAAGAGCTTATCCCTTTCTAAAAGGCCGGCTAAGCCCTTGTAACTCCTGACTTGCAGACGTTTAAAAATTCAGAAATTCAAAACGTTATTTTTCAAAACTGTTATATTTTTTTGAGTTTAAACTCGGACCCGTTTAGTTTGGAGACTTGATTAATGTTTGCACTCTGCCTTATCGTAAGTAGCAAAAAAATTGTGTCACACTCCCTCCCGTCGTCACTTTCGCTTATCGCTGTCCACTACTGCGTCAAAATGATTAACGATCTTATTGCCGAGACAAAGGAAGCCATGGACACAACGCACAGAACTATAATGCTACCTTGTGTCCAGGACTGGGTTTTGTTTGGCTTTTATTGCATATGTTATCTTTATAAATAGGTATGTGTGTAATATAAATTTGTTATTTTATCATATTTGCAAAAAGATTTTGATCTGCAAAGGGTTGTTGAAAATGTTTAAATCAAATAAAATTAAACATTACTAAATCGTTTTTTTTTTTTTAATTTGGCTTAAGCAAATAAAAATTGTGCTAAAGGTATTATATTCTTACATACTTTATTTAAATGAAGTTAAAGGTTTCAATGATATAATTCATTTAAAGAGTCAATTAAACATTAATGAGATTTTAATCTCCAAAACTGCCAATCCCTTGTGAGTTGGATACTCAAATCTTGCCGTCGTAATTCAAACTTCCGGATAAATTCCAGCCTTCATAATCCGAGATCTGAATTAATATACTGAGTGGCTCGCCATGACCCTGCGTTAAATATTAACAGACTTAAAAGTTGGAATTTGGCACTAAACAATTAACTGGCATAAATCACTATAATTTTTATTAAGACATCATTTTCTTCATTAATAGATTACCTTCTTTTAAAAATTATAAAATAAGAACAGCAAAAAATAAATTCTTCGGTTACAGATATAAAAAAAAATCATATTTATTTTATAAATAAATATAATATTCAGAAAGTTCACCAATAAAAAAAAATCACCAATAAAAAAAATTTGGGGCTCTGAAAAAATAATAAGAACGCAACAAGAAATAATTAAGTACGTCTATTTCTGGATATCGTTTTAAAATTTGAATTATTAAAAACAATTGAAACAGAGTATTCAAACATTTAAAGCAATGATGACGGTTATGAAAATTATAGCAAATATACTTTGATAAGTCATTCGCGTAGTTCCAGTTACAACCGTAAACTTTTATTACCCCCAATAAAACCAAGTTCCTCAACTTGGAAGAATCTTACCAATTCATTATTCATATCTGGAATACGCCAAGAATGATCTTAATTATGCATTTCGTAGTGTTACAAGTTCAAATCTGGTTTTTGGTTTTAAACTTCCCAATTTCATTTGATATTCTAATTCGGATCGAATTACGCATAACGAGTTTCGTTCTCATTTCTATTATGAATATTCAACTTCCAAACTAAAATGGACAATACAGGATCTTCTTTTCTGATATTGCTTTTATTTGAAACAAAACTTTCGTAATAGGCCATTGTCCTCTACTCTAAGAACGTAATTAGTCAAAGTGTTTTGCTGGAGAATAACAGTTTCACCTTACTAAGGCTTGCATAATAGTATTGTTCTGAAGTTTAGCGTAAATGATATACAAATATTATGCAAATTCACAACATAAATTGTATATTAGTCGAAAAGGAACCTAGACAATTGTATTATCAACAACAACGGACTTTGTGTTTTTATATATGTAGGTATTAACTATAGTCACCGATTTTGTCTGCTCGCCTCCTTCCCATACTTGGCTGAAATAATAAAACGTCTATAATACTTATAATTTTGCTTAATATGTTCATTTGTTTTACATATACCATAAATATATTTTTTTTTCATAAAAGCTTTCTGCTGGTTGATGATGATGATCAGATCAAACAATGTAATATAAAACAATATTTATACTTTATATACAGTTTTGTTGTATTGTGTTTTATAGCAGAAATTGCAATAAAATTTCCTGTCAAAGAGAGAATAGGTTGATTAGTTATGACCAAACCCATTTTCGTTATAAAAACAAACAAACAATTGAAACATACAAAGTATAATATGTATTATATATAAAGTTTTATATAATATAACTGAGACTACTTGTGTGCTATACGACGTTTTTATCCGATTTTCATCTATGGACTTATCTATAAGAACCGGGCAACTAAAGTCTCACAGTTTATATGTATGCCTATTGGAAATAAAAATAAATGACTTCGACTTTATAAGCGCTTTTTTCTTTTACCAAAACATCTTTGCATAAATCAATTCTAAGGAAAACAGTAATATGCTGATGGAGTAGCTTCGCAGCTAAAGTTACTTTCACAGTTAAACTTCAAGGAAACGGGTCGATTTTAAAAACTTTAGAGGATTCTATTTTATTTTATTTTCAAGATCTTTTTGTTTTATTTTATTTTTCAGGACATGTGAATATTTCTTAGATTTATTACTATTACTTATTTATAATCTACACTCGGCGTCACAAAAATCGCACCTTTTAAAAAAGCAACTTCAAAATAATTTTACTCAAACTTTGTGAATTGTAAGGATATGATTGTAGGATATCATTGGAAAGGTAATTCAATTGCCTATTAGAAAATAAAAAACATGTGTATGCATTTTAATTCTTTAATAACAAAAAACTTAAAACATGACAAAGTGACAAAAAATAAAATTAATAACATCATAAAAAATTACAAATAAGGCCTTAAAATCTAGTGTTTCCACCCCTTGCTGTGATGGTAGCTTCCAGCCGATCCTTCATGGAGCTCACGAGGGTCACCACTCTTGCTTGGGGTATGTTGTCCCATTCGTCTTTCACGGCATCCTGGAGCTCTTGTAGAGTGGTGGGAGCAGGATCTCGTGCTCGTACGTGCCTCTTTACATCGTCCCAGAGATGCTCGATCGGGTTCAGGTCTGGACTTCGTGCTGGCCACTGCATAACAGGGATCTCAACCTCTTCCAAATAGTCCCGCACAGCAAACTCAGTGTGGCAACGGGCGTTATCATGCATTAACATGAACCCATCGCCAACAAAACCAGCATACGGAACCACATGGTCTTGTAAGATCTCCGTTATGTACCGCCGAGCATTCAGCGACCCTTGCCCGCGACCACCACCAGTCCGAGAGACGCACACAAGCTCCGTTTTCCCTTCGACGGATATGCCACCCCAGAACATACAGGAACCACCTCGGTATTCGACGGATTCCTCTATGCAAGCCTGGGCAAATCGCTCTCCTCGTCTTCGGTATACACTTCTGCGTCTGTCGTTGCAGAAAAGACATACTCGTGTCTCATCGGTGAAGAGAACGGCTTTCCACTGTTCACTCGTCCAGTTGACATGCTCCTGGGCAAATCGTAACCGCTCTCTTCGATGCTGCACGGTCAATTTTGGGCCCCTAGCAGGTCTGTGAGCTCTCAATTCCTTTTCTTTCAGTCTTCTTCTAATCGTAGAAACACTCACAGACGTTCTGCAAGCTGATCGGAGCTCTTGTTGCAACTCAACAGCATTGCTGAAGCGGTGCCGCAAGGATGTGGAAACAACGAAGCGGTCGTCTCTTTCTGACGTGCAGCGTTTTCTTCCGGATCCACGTCTTCGAGTATAGCCACCAGTCTCAAGGAACCGTTGGTATATTCGTCGAACTGAGAATCGGCTAAGGTTCAACTGTCGAGCAACGTCAACCTGTCGCAGTCCTGATTGCAATAGCGCAATGATTTGAGCGGCTTTATCAGGTGTTGTATCCATCTTCAGGTACTGTTCTCTTACGTATGTTGTTCCGGTGTGTTCACTCTGAAGTCTGAGTAGCGATTGACCCATTTTTTACCTTTACATGAGCTTTTATACCCTTATAAGGTAGCACAAGTAGTGCTCCTTAAGTGAGCATTTTTTTAAACATTTTTTTGATTGGTCCCTGGTTAGAAATGGTAATTGTTTTTTTAATGATACAGGTAATTAATATATAAAGTTATTGAAGTGCACTTTAGAATGATATATTTTTTTCATACGTAGTACTTATGTGCTAGATTCTAGGAGCGATTTACTGAAAAAAACATAGAGGTGCGATTTTTGTGACGCCGAGTTTATATTATAGAGACGGTCGGTGCTTGAGGATTTAAATAATCTTTAAAAATATTTTAAACTACAAAACATTATAGAAAAAAATGTATTCAGATAAAGTTTTGGTTATTTTAAATTGGAAAATAACAAAACAAAACAAATATCATACCGCAAAAAGATATGGTATATACGGTAGGTTTTTATCGAGATAGCACAATGTTATGCAATAATAAGAAAACGAAAAAAATAAACTTTGATACAAAAAGTTGAAACTCGTAACTAATGTCAGAATAAAACAATGTGTATGGAACGAGAACAGGCGGAGTGTGAAGATAATACTTGGAACCCTTTTATGGGTTGAAACTCGTTCAATCAATGCCTTTAACTTTGTTGAACTTACATTGTACCTCTAAGTAATTTCCCAAAAATATATTCTTAAGCATTTTGTAAATTAACTATTTTGCACTTTTTGCTGGTTAAAAATTTTAGGTAAACTTGTGAAATTTTTGGTAATGTGGCTATGTAAACTTGTGAAGTTTTTACAAAGAAATGAATGTGAAACATGCAAGAGGAAAATAATAAAAATATTATTATTCATCTAACGTAAATAAGATTTCTTTCATTTCATTTAAACCATTCGACATGTGAGAGGGTAAATGTTTAAAGTTAACAGAAGTATGGCAACAGCAAGTAAACTTTAACATCACGCGGCTTTTGGACGAACTTCGGTAGTAGGTAGAACTCGCTCGTAAAATAATGTTTACAGTGGGCCGACATCGGGATAGCGCTATTTATGGCGCATTTATTACCACATTATGCAACTCCTTTTTAGTTTACTTTAACGAATTTGTTTCGTGATACATAAAAATATCGCGTACTCTGTGATTATGTAAAACACAGGTTTATACTAATTTACAAAAGGTTATTAAAAACGTTTCCAGTAACATATAGTTACACTGTTTGAAGTTTTTTACAATGCACGCACTGACACACACACCTAATATTTATATATATATATATATATATATATATATATATATATATATATATATAACACTTAATATTTATATTTATATGTGGGGCTTGCTGACTGATACTAAACACGTGATGTTACTTTAACAAATCGTTATTAATCTTTGGTAGGAGAACCTTAACAAATTGTAGCAAGAGCTTTTGTAATTATAATAAAATTAACATTTTATATCATGAATCACTCAGATATAAGATATTTATAAGATAAGATAAGATATATATATTTAAAAAAATAATTACGTAATTGGGTTGTCGAGGACAATCTCCATATTTATACTTATCTTATAATATTTAATATTACAACACTCCATGTGTGGAAATATGAGTGGGCTGACATACCCTGACATACCCTTCCCGACCTTATCGGAGTCGTAAACATGATAGTCTCGTATTTATTGATATTGCAAATAACTAAATCCCGCAATATCTGGATGGTCTTCCCTTTCGGAAGACCATCCAGATATGCGAATATTTTTATATATATTTTGAAATTATAATAATATCTTTAAATTTATATAAATGTAGAATGAATAATAAACTGGGCAGGGAGGTCGCGGCTTCGAATCCCTGATCGTATCGGTTTATTTTTCATTCTATATTTATATAAATTTAAATAAGCTTAACAGGGCTATACATGTTTAAAGATATTTTTAAACAATAATATCTTTGACAAGTCAAACTTAGGATATTATTGTATCTTTACCCGCCTTAAAAAAAAGTTTTCAATGCGACTGTATTTTTTAATGTTATTTACCTCAGAAATTTTGACTAGGAGAACCAATTTTGATGTTTTTTTTTTTTAGGCTGGTACTTCCAGCGTGGTCCAATTATAATTTTGTGAAATTAGAAACATTGATTTCGGAGACAGAAGACAGTACTTTTAAAAAAAATGCCGCAGTTTACTTACAATTGCATTTGCTTGTGTATGAATTGTTTGTACCATTTTGTAAAATAACATCACTCTTGCATAATGAAAGAAATCACTAAAAAAAGCAGAAATAAAAAACTTTTTACTTAATGGTAAAACCGCTTTCAAAACAAAATAAAATATTTGTAAAGATATATTTCTTAAAGACCTTGTTATATCCTTTAGTATACATTTTAAAAAAAGAATTATACGTACAACTTAATCATCATGAGAACATGAAAACATTTGTACATAAATCATTTTGTAGCAATGCATTAAACAAACCTATTCAACTTGTAAATATCAGTGCCAAAGTTGTAAATAGTCATTGTCTTATTCAAGCATTTTAGATCAGTGATATGTCCTGGTGAAATGACTTCACAAAACACTGTCTTTATTTAAGACTGATTTTTAAAATATACGTTGCATATTTTTAATCTTCCAATCTTTATATATATATTTATTGTGTGCGTGTGTATGTCACTGAACTCCTCCTAAACGATTGGACCGATTTTTATGAATGAGTGTGTGTTCAAGGGGACTTGAGAATTGTTTAGATTCACAATTTAGTCCACTGGAAAATGGTTTATTGATTAATTTTTAATGTGTAAGTAGGTGCTGATTTTGGAATATTTCACATTAGTTCCGACGGACTGCGTTGCCATGGCAATGTCAAATATTAAATAATATTATATTTTAATTATAGTCTGCCCTGACAGTTGACGTTGCGATAGAAATAAGAAAAATATTTTAGTACTAGCGGCCCGATACGTGCTTCGCTACGTAAAAAGTGAAATTTAAAAAAAAAATAGGAACAAATTCAAACAAAAAATCTTTATTTACATATTCATACGGTATCGATTGGTCAAATTATGGTAAATGTACATGTAATGACGTTAGATATTGTGATAACTTTTTAATATTTTTTTTTAAAGTTTGATTTTTTAAATTAAAGACGCGTGTACAAGACAACGTCTGTTGGGTTCGCTAGTAACTATATAATATAATATTTGTTGACTTTCAACGAAGACAGCTTTAGTTTTATGGTTCCAGATATCTGACATCAGATTTTATTGTAGATGTATGTATGAGCTGTTCATCTAGCTTTATCAACGTAAGTCCTAGGGGTTTCTAGATGGGAAATTTTTGTTCATTGAAGTACTCCTCCAATTATCTTGTTCATTCGTATATTATGAACGCGATATTTAGAGATGAGGGTACTTTATTATATCGTTAGGAGGTTAAGAATATTAAGTTTAACTAATAGAATCTATAAATCAAAACAAAAGTATATTTTTGTATATTATATTAAATACTTTAGAGTTTAGACTATTAAAATAACTTTATGAAATGTCTGAAGGATATATCGTCCCAAAACAATCAACATTGAAGGAGTCTCTCAATAGATTTAATTGGCAATCAATAAGCTGCATCTAAATGTCTCGTCCAAGTTATAAGTCTTGCAGGAGTCCTATTAACGGTGGTCAAAATGCGAGTTTATTGGACCAATAGCAGAGAAAAGTTTGTGATTTATGCACTGAGTTGGATAACGCGCTAGATGCTATCAATCTACGTTTTGTAGTAAATAAAGATTGTTGATGATACTGTAGTATTGGCAATTTTGTTATATTACAATAAAAATATACATTTTACGGTTTATCTCATTTAAATTATTTCACTCATTTAAGCTCTTTATAGAAATGTTATTGTGATTGTATAAAATATTCATAATTTTGTCATGGAAATCCAAACAATAATAAGGAGCGGGTAGTTCTTACAAAATTGGGATCGGTTATTATCATACGTATAGTACACAATTACAGTCTACTCGGATATGCCTTCCGGCGTTCTGCCGTCGGAGGACGCTAGTGTCCAAATTTCCTTAGCTTCCCTCCTGACTAACGACACCCCGAGCCGAGGTCCTTGTCTCAATCTGAGACGCCCTTGGGACGTCGTTCCCCATGGGGGCCCATCTGGCCCCCCCTTTTTAAGGGCGGGTCTCCTGACCCACCCGCTCCCCCGGTGACGCTGTAATAGCCAACAGGGCTAACAGCATAGACAGACAAAAAAAAAAAAAAATAAAAAATAAAAAAATAAAAAAAAATAAATACTCGGATATGACCAGGTTCCTGGTAACAGAAACAATTCCAACTCTTGGGTTCCATTACACAAATTAATAAATGTCGCTTCCAGTTTCTGTAATCCATGTGCTCGGCGCAGACACCATTAGGTTATGAAATTTCGTTCGTAACTGGAACAAACAGCCTTTAATATTCTAATTGCTCACATAATACCGAAACTTTCTGAGGTTCGTATGTTTGACAGCCCCAAGCCTTTAATACACAACTTTAAACATACATTTTGCGACTGAATTGCTTAGTCTCTGTATGTTGTCAATTTTTGGTGTTAATAAATTCAATTACTATAATATATAACCCTGTAGTAAAAGTTTTGTCGGGCTGCAGTTTATTAACAAAACTTAGTTTATAACTTTGAGGATTCCTCTTTATTGTAGCAAAATTTGTGTGCAAATATTTCAATAATTTATGAACTAAATAACTAAGACCTATCAAGGGAAACTAGGTCTGTCTTAAAACATTTATGAATTTTACATGAGTAATGAGTAATAATAAATAAAAAAAAGCTCTAAAAAAAATGATTTTCTGTCATAGTTAGTATTATTAGAAGTAACTCTGAGAAAATGTATATATTTTTTGCAAGATGTTTTAATACTATCTGATAAATAATATTTAATAGTCATAGAAGACATAAACACCAAATTACCTAGTCTTGCCATAAATATTGTAACAAAGAAAAAGATAAATAATTGCAAATAACATGTATTACTTGTACAGTGTGTTAGTTTAATACACAAACATAAATCAATTAAAAATATAAAAAGCTTATTCGAAATACACCACATTGGTTGCAATACAGTACTTTAAACGTTGAGGCCAGTTATCAGTAAAAGCACGCGTTCTTTCCATGGGGAAATTCTTCACTGCCAATGGTATGGATTGTTTTAGAGACTCCTAATTATCATGGCATTTAGAGCAAGCTGTACTCTCTAAAACTTACCATAAATCATAATCCAGCGGATAAATATCGAGACTAGACGATGGCCATCCGTCAGCCCTGATGAAGTCCTAGACGTTCGCTACCAACCAAGACTGCATGGACCGAGATTTATGACCCGGCGCGGAGTCTTGCTGGAAGGACCATACTTGGTTATTGAACATGGTGTTATTGAGTGGCTTAAATACTTTCTCAAGAATGTTATCTTGATACACTTGTGCCCATGTTCTCATACTTTTTTCACAAAAATATGGCTGTCACTCCTTCATAGCTAACACACAACCAAACCATCACTGAAGTCGAATAATGCCCACGTTGCACTCTGTCGACTAATTGGGAGGCTTCCTTAGAGCTTTGAGCATGTATTTATGCTCATTTTGTTTGTTAAAATGTTGCTCAATTGTCAAATTTTTCTCATCCCTAAACACAATTTTCAATTGGGCGATGAGGGCTGCCGTTGGTTTTATAGTGGGGTGCCTTAAAAATGGCAGCGTTTCCTATGCTGCCGGGTGCCGCACATACCGCCCGGCCATTGCCTTCCTGGCCGGTGTGACGATGCGGAAACGCATTTTTACAATGAAAAAAAAAATATGTCTCTTACAGGCTGCAAGTCCTAAGTCATATCTTAAAATACGCGACATGGTTCTAGGTGCTATCTTCATTTCCAGAGATAATTTTTTTTTCTTTCGGACAGGATTTATTCGAATTTCTTCCCTTACTGCTTTGACCACCTTTTTCCTACGAACACTACGTGGACGGCCAGATCTTTTTCTGTCACAAATAGATAATTTTTGAAAATAATTTTAAACATGTATAGCCATGTTAAGCTTATTTAAATTTATATAAATATAGAATGTAAAAAACCGATACGGGCAGGGATTCGAACCCGCGACTACTGGGAAACCGTCCCGTCGCTCTACCAACTGAGCTACCGCATCGCTGTCCGTCTCGGTGAATTAAGCATTCTATATGTGATCGTCTTTATCGGGACGGTGGTGACATCTATTAGGTTTCTTTCGAAAATCCTAACCAATGTTTCTAACTTTGCAGTATAGTTGTTTGCAGAATGTACTGTTTATCTATACTGCAAAGTTAGAAACATTGGTTAGGATTTTCAAAAGACAACAAACAATTCTTGTTCCTGCTTAGAAATTAGTGTTGTAATCATTTTCTTCATCTCTTCTTTAAATATTTGCATCTCTAAGAAACATCGGTGTCTCTTTTTCTTGTAGAATTATTACGCAATGAATTAAAATTTGGGGGTGTTATCTTTTTCTCAACTCCGTCTAAGGTTTTTTATCCATAACTAGATTATATTTATTTTACAAGGATAAAATTCTTTAATACACCAGATAATTAAGGTTGGTTTTGTGACAGTAGTTATGGTTGTATATTTAATTATTTTGAATTATTATTATGCCTTTTTTATATTTTATTGGCTCTTTTAATACTTTGCCCGCAATAGGATATCAAAGAACAAAAAAGCAATGCTTTCTTAAATAACAAGCGAAAAGCTACTCTAGGCACTACTAAATAAAGCTGTTGTTTGTAAACATTAACACATATAATGATCACAAATAATGCACATAATAATATTTGCTTTGTAACTAAGGAGAAATATTATCCATATTACCAGAATCGTTACAGTGCATCATTAATAATGTACATATTAACTGTAGATACCAGGATAGCATCCAAACTGAGCCATATGCAATAAGGATTGCACTTCTGTACAAGTGAAAGTATGCGTAAATGTTAAGGGCGTGACTTACGCATTCGTTCTCGCTCTTATGCTTGACATCTCAACATGCAATTCACTTCACAAGCACCACACTTCACTCGCTTCATGAACTCCTGTTATTTGTAGTTAATATTTGAACTTAATTTGTTATTTAATTATTTTTAAATAATACAAGGCACTGTGGACACGTTCGTTCACAATCGTAATCCGGATGAAAAAGTCCATGTGGATTGGTTTCGTAGTTGCCTGTTTGGACGCCGGCATCGTGTTAGCAAGAAGACATTAGCTGCTATGTTTTCAATGTGTCGATTACAATTTTTTCTACCTATTCCTACCAAAATTATGCTCACACATTCTCTACTGCTTTCCATTCTTGACTATGCCGACCCAAGTTATCCTAATATAACTGAAGACCAACTTAATAAAATTGAGAGGCTTCAAAACCTTAGTAATCGATTCATATTTGGCTTACGCAAATATGATCATGTGTTTGAATTTCGATCGCGTCTCAAGTGTTTAACTATTCGATTTCGCAGGAATCTACATATTCTTTCTCAGCTGGAGCTGGAGCTTCTGTACTGTGTGTTATTTATCTTTTACTTAAATGACAAATTCGAATTCCTAGATACTTAGATCTTCTGATAACCTTAGTTTGCGATTACCATGTCAGTTGCAGTCTTTCTTTAAAAATTCATTTAGTGTACAAGCCGTTTTACTTCGGAATGTATTACTGTTAGTTATCTGAGCTAACTGAGCTCGACAAGCTCGGTCTTTGACCACTTTCTAGAAGTTGGATAAAGAACACTATCTACACCTATCTCTAAGTTCTGCATAGTTATTATAATATACCTTAATTTATCATTTGTATGTTTCTTGTTTTATGTATAATTTTAAATAAGTCATCTTTTCTAAGTAGTTATTTGTCGTCTCTTAAGTAATGTTATAATCTCTTTCTTATACTTCTCATTATATTATTTGTATTATACAGTTTTTTTTTACTGATGTAATTTATTATAAATAAACGTATATATGTATGTACAGTGTGTATATGTATTGTATGTATATGTCTGTATGTACATGTTTGTATGTATATTGTACTAAGTATTTTATTATGCGTGTATTTATATCCGTATTATTATATTATGCACCACTCTACAATATCTCTTATGATCCGATCCTACTAGAATATAGTAGTCTGGAAGAGATCGCTACCTAGCGATAAGACCGCCTTATTGTTTGTCAAATTTTTCTCATCCCTAAACACAATTTTTCTGTAACCTCCCTTTGCGTACCGCTTCAGTTGTTGTTTCGATTACAACCCTATTCATCTTTAATTTATGAGTTAAGAAATGACCAGTAGGTATCTTATAGGCTCTGGAGGAGGGGGGGGGGGGGGGGGGGATTGTCGGGGCGCCACGGTGAGTGCGAAAGCGATCCCGTGGCGTCCCATTGCAGCGATGAGGGCAGCCGTTGGTGTTTTAGTGGGGTGCCTTAAAAATGGCAGCGTTTCCTAAGCTGCCGGGTGCCGCACATACCGCCCGGCCATTGCCTTCCTGGTTGGTGTGACGATGCGGAAACGCCTTTTTACAATGAAAAAAAAATATGTCTCTTACAGGCTGCAAGTCCTAAGTCATATCTTAAAATACGCGACATGGTTCTAGGTGCTATCTCCATTTAAAGAGGTAAAATCTTTTGCTTTCGGACAGGATTTATTCGAATTCCTTCCCTTACTGCTTTGACCACCTTTTTCGTACGAACACTACGTGGACGGCCAGATCTTTCTCTGTCACAAATAGATGATTTCTTATTGTACCTATTAATAACCCGGTACACAAACATTTGACTAATACCAAGTGAATGGAGAGTATTGAAAATTGCATTTGGCTCCATACCTACTTTGTGTAATGCAATCACAATGATTCAATTCTTTTTATCACCCCACTCCATTTTATTATTGTAAAATATTGTACAATTTATTTGCGCCAAAATGAGAAAACACAATGAACAATCGTTTAAAAATGACATTGTAACATTTTTTTATTTGTAATTGTAACAGTGTTTATGGCCAGACTAAATATATTTAAAAACGGAAACTAAAGTCAACCGATTCAATTAAAACATCTATTATACCTATTTTATTGCACCGAGATATTTATTCAAATTTATATATTAAATTATTATAATTAATGTAATGTGATGACGATTTTTATGAAATTTCATACAAAAATAAAATGAGACCTCGGGAAAGACAAAGGCTAGTTTTTGTCGTAAAAATAAGGTGTGAAGAAAAAGGAATCACGTAATCTTGAAGTGATGTTATGGTTCAGTAATAAAAGCTTCGTGGTAGACTTAATAATATATCCACTAGTTGTGCCGCGGATAACTGGCATCGACTAAATAAAACATAGATGGATAATAAGAGCTCATACATAAAATAGAATACAAATGATACTGGTACAAATGATACTTACGAAGATAACCTTGATTAACCTATAACTGAAGATAAATGTAGCATCGACAGCTAATGACTAATCAAAACCGTGATACATTCACATTGAATTAATATATTATTATATTATTTACCAGTAGTCGCGGCTTCGAATCCCTGCTCGTGTCGCTTTATTTTTCATTCTATATTTATATAAATTTAAATAAGCTTAACATAGCTATACATGTTTATAAATATTTTCAAACATTATATTATTATAGTTCATAATGCAATATACAGTAACACCTAACATTAAGAAACTAATAAAAAAAATATGTTTGTTGAGTATTGTTAGAAAAAGCTGTTTCTAATTTAAAACTTCCGTAAAAAATCTATTAAGGCTAAGACAATTAGACGTAACAAAATATAGATAAATGACTCGACTTGTTCTCTTTATACATCTCAACTACTAAGTATCGCTTAATTGATGTTTGTAAAAGCACTTCAAATCTAATTTTGTTTGAACCTCTTTATTGTGTTATTTATTTGTTATAGAAATTTCATTGTAGACGTTCGTTAAGCAAATTAACTCTGCTTAATTATTCAAAGCACGATTGTGTTATGAATTATAAGTAAAATATTAGTGTTTTTCATAACTAGGGTCGTTCTGTATTGTTTATATAATGGTGTGCTTTTGATTCTTACATTATAAATTATCTTACATTATAAATTAATTGAATCGGTTAAATTTAGTTTCCGTTTTTAAATATATTTAGTCTGGCCATAAACACTGTTACAATTACAAATAAAAAATGTTACATTTGAATTTTGAATTATTTCATTTTTAAACGATTGTTCATTGTGTTTTTTTGCTCATTTTGGCGCAAATAAATTGTACAATATTTTACGATAATAAAATGAAGTGGGATGACAAAGAGATCAGAATCATTGTGATTGCATTACACAAAGTAGATATGGAGCCAAATGCAATTTTCAATACTCTCCATACACTTGGTGTTAGTCAAATGTTTGTGTACCGGGTTATTAATAGGTACAATGAGAAATTATCTATTTAAATTTATATAAATATAGAATGTAAAAAACCAATACGGGCAGGGATTCGAACCCGCGACTACTGGGAAACCGTCCCGTCGCTCTACCAACTGAGCCACCGTATCGCTGTCCGTCTCGGTGAATTAAGCATTCTATATGTGATCGTCTTTATCGGGACGGTGGTGACATCTATTAGGTTTCTTTCGAAAATCCTAACCAATGTTTCTAACTTTGCAGTATAGTTGTATCACGTTTGAACATGTCAGTCAGCTGTCAGAGCCGCTAGAGTGAGGTTGTGTTTATCGTGTCTGTCGCGCAACATGGATTTCGAACAACGCCTTAACATTAAGTTTGGTTTTAAGTTGCAAAAAAGTGCTAAAGAAGCTCATGAAATGTTAAAATCGGTATACGACGAAAATGTAGTAACTCTAAAGACTGTGTACAAGTGGTATGACCGATTTAAAAACGGAAATGAGTGTGTTGAAGACGAGCAGCGTGCGGGACGTCCAGTCACTTCAAAAACAGATGAAAATGTGCAAAAAGGGGAAACAATGATTCGTTCAAACAGGCGACTGACTATTCGAGAGCTATCTGAAGACTTTAACATCTCGTATGGCTCCGTCCAAAGCATTTTAACAGATGAATTGCATATGAGACGAGTGAGCGCAAAATTTGTTCCCAGACTTTTGAGTGCTGAACAGAAGGAAAATCGTGTGTCAGTTTGCACGGACTTGAAGGATCGTCTTCATGCAGATCCGGACTTTATGGCAAAAATTGTGACTGGAGATGAGAGTTGGGTCTATGGCTATGACCCAGAGACCAAAATGCAAAGTTCCCAATGGAAAACCAGTTCATCTCCTCGCCCTAAAAAGGCACGTCAGTCAAAATCAAACATCAAGGTCATGCTCATTGTTTTCTTCGATAGTGAGGGCATAGTGCAATCAGAGTTCGTTCCAAGAGGAACAACTGTAAACTCGGAATTTTATAAGGGCGTACTGCAACGCTTGCGAAACGACATACGAAGAAAGTAGCCAGAAAAATGGGCCAATGGCGCATTGTCGTGGTGAAGAAGGAAGCTTCTTCACCACGACAATGCGCCGTGTCACTCCTCGGTTTTCATTCGTGAGTTTTTGACAGAAAAAAATGTTCCTGTCTGTCCACATCCGCCATACTCACCGGATTTAGCACCGTGCGACTTCTGGCTCTTCCCAAAAATTAAAAGTGTGCTTAAAGGAAAACGTTTTGATACCATTGCTGACATTGAAAGGGCCACGACCGAGCAGCTGAAAGCCCTTCCAAAAGATGCCTTCCAGAAATGCATCCAGTCATAGAGTCAACGTTGGAATAAGTGCATTGCTAGCCAAGGAGAGTACTTTGAAGGAGATTAAATCATATTCTATGTAAGCGTGATACTTTTTATAATATAACATTATTCACCGTATTTATTGACCACACCAGGTATTTTCGTTTGTTTGTTTGTTCGACGAGTTGGTTTGATTTGTGTTTTTAGGTGTCAGGAAACTAAGTATTTCTGGTTTGATAACATCTTTTGAGAAACTCGATGTTCTTCTTTGTGCTGTTATGGTTTTGTTCTTTTTATTAGCCCGTGTCTTTGTTAATGATTGCATAGGATCGTTGTTAATTGGTGATAATGGTAGAGTTCTTTTTTTATTGCCTGGTTTATCTGCATTTTTATGGTGAGTTATTAATTTATCGTACTTAATAATGGCGAAGTTTCCTTTCTCTGACTCTATTTTCACCTGCTCTTGGAGCTCCTTTCTTTTTTCTAAAATATGTTGTGGAAAGTTTTCTTTAATATAATATGTGGTAAATTTATATAAATATAGAATGAAAAATAAACCGATACGGGCAGGGATCCGAACCCGCAACTACTGGGAAACCGTCCCGTCGCTCTAACAACTGAGCTACCGTATCGCTGTCCGCCTCGGTGAATTAAGCATTCCATATGTGATCGTCTTTATCGGGACGGTGGTGACGTCTATTAGGTTTCTTTAGAAAATCCTAACTAATGTTTTTAACTTTCCAGTATAGATAAACATCGAAAATATGCCACTACCGAAATTAATGTTTGAAAATATCCATAAACATGTATAACCACGTTAAGCTAACATGGCTATACATGTTTATGGATATTTTCAAACATTAATATGTGGTATCTTTTAGTACTCTTTTTTGTTTTAATATTTTTGTACCCAAAGAGATAAGTATAATGGTTATCGGCCGGGGGTTTCCTCCTTTCTTCCCTATTCTCCTAATTTCTTGTAAGTCTCGGAATTCTATCTCTACAGGGAAATGATGGTTTATGAAGTTTAATACGGTTTTTTCTAGGTTTGCATACGATGTTTCGGTTTCAGTTTCCGCTAGACCAAAGATGACGATGTTCCTCTGCCTTGATTGTTTTTCTAGAAAGTTTAATCTTTTTTCTTGGATTTCCAGCTTCGTTTTGAGATTTCCATAATTGACATCTATTGCTTTGAACTTTTCCTCCAATGAGTTGTTTATATGTCTTATAACTTGTTCAGTGACTTTATCAGCTGATTGTACAATAGTAGTTTTTTGTTCGTTCAGCTCCTTTTGGATTTTTCTGAGCATATTCATAACTTCCTCCATGATTATCGGTTATATTTTACAATAGTAGTGCAATAGTTGTTGTATTGATAGAATCTAATTTTAGATATGGTACTTGTCATGCCCTCTGTTAGTCTAGCTAGGTTAGTCTAGGTATGTGTCCGATGTTTGGTGTTTACTAGTTGATATAGTTTCAACAGTTTTTACTGATGGCGCTAATTTTCCGATCAAAATTGCAAAATCATGCAACAATTTTATCGTTTTTTGTAAGTTTTGCACTTGATTATGTAGATTTTCGTATCTTGCTCTTCCTATATGTATTATAGATAAGACGAAGCTTCTTAGCAATCCATGGATTCGCCGTGCGGGTGCCGGGCCCATCGCGTTGCAAGGAGAGGAGTGCAAGCAGTGCCTGGGACTTGCGACCCAGGAGTAGGTTTAAGGGGCCCCTTTATTATGCGCAAAAACGCTCATCTTCACCCTCCACACTCCTCTCCCTACCTAACCAAATTTGGAAAGATCCTACTAATGCCGCCTTTGAAATACGTTCTAGAAATGAACCAATGCTTGTTCTAGAAAGGCCAAGGTCTTTAAGTAGGCTAAAGAGAGATTTTGCTGTTATACCTCTCCCGCCCACTTCTACCGCGTACAAACTAACTATAAATTCATTCCTGATCAGTTCGTTGGTCAGTTCGTAATACTTATTGAGCTTGAATGTGTGATCCCTTGGGATGTTTGTTTCCCAAGGAACAGTAAGCTCCACAAGTATCACGCGCCTCAGATGTTTCGAATACAGGAATAAGTCCGGTCTGGATGACGAAACACCAACATCTTGAATCATCCAAGAATTTTGGGAGAGAAGTTACAGTATCATCTTTAGATTTTCCGATGATATGTCTTTTGGTAACTCTTAGATGTTTGTAGAGCTCCGATGGTTTCTTTAATTTTAATCCAAAATTGTTTCGGTCTCTAAATAAGGTTGAAGAGTCCGCTGAGTGCACTAACCCGAGCCATAACTTCAATGTCTTTATGACGCTTGCATCTAACTTTGACAAAAGGGTTTTAACTATTGGCACTATTGGCACCTTGTTGCCGTAAATGTCACTATTATTATATTTTTGAGATCTTATTCACTACACTGTTATACACTTCTATTATTTGTTAAATATTATTTTTTATACTTTGACCATAATATGTTCCGATAGCTTCTTTATTTTTAAAGTTTTTTTTGTTTAAAGTTCTTTTGGCACTTATTACTATTTTTTAAATATACTTTTAACGGAGCTCACAAAAAACACAGCTGTCAGTATAGCGACCGCAGCGTGCGTCTTCTAGCGTGCTTAAACGTGGAAGTTTAATAACAAAGCTAAAAACAAAATAATCACCTGTCAAAGAGGAATTGAGCGCAGTATGCTCAAAATAAAAAGAATAGATAAAATAAAAAACACTAAAATAAGAGCAGTAACTAAAGCAACAGATGCTTTAAAATATGCACAATAACTAAAATGGAAATGGGCTAGGCATATTGCAAGACTCCAGGATAAAAGAGGGACTATAAGAACTACTATATGGCATGGATCGCACGGCAAAATAAGCAGAGGGAGACCGCGGCACGTTGGGAAAACGAGATAAAAAAAGTTGCTGGATCAAATTGGAGCCAAATAGCTCAAGACAGGGACAAATGGGGAACGTTGGAGGAGGCCTTTTCCCAATATAGGGTTCTGGCAAATAACTAAAAAATAAGTTAAAAATAAAACTTAGGTACTGTATGCTAAGATAGAATATAAAAATAACTGTGTTAGCATTCAAAAAAAATAATAGTACTACCAACTACATACTACAAGTAATAAAAATAAGCATCGTATAAATATTAATTGTAGTTGTATTTGCTAGAAATAAAAGGCTCTTTTGTTTTTATTTTTTTATTTTATTTTATTTATTTTATAAGTTTAGTCAATGTTTGTCAAAGCCTTTCTTCGTTTTTAACTCAACATGATCTGACATTTTCTCGTTATTTTTGCTTCTATTCTTTTCAAAGGTTGTTTAACTAACTTTAGGGTGCTACCAAATTTAAATTCCGCATCTATTGTTATTTTTTGTTTGGAGTTCCCTTCTAAAGTTGTATCACATAGTATTTTATATATGGAATAAGCTAATTATTTTAGTTTCGGTTCATAAAGTTTTGAGAGATACAGTGAAATATATTTCTTTTGAATTACGTGTTCACGCAACAAGCTGTATTATGTCTAACAGCATCATGATGATACAAGTACTTCAAATATCTGTCTTTAATAAATGTTTTTATAATGTGTATGTACGAGGAATTTACTGCCATCAAAAAGGGTTGTAGATTTGCCAAAGGGTTTGAAGTTGTAGATTTGGTTGTAGGGTAGCCGCTATGATATAGGGATAATCTCTCGTGCTGATTTTAATCACAATATGTTTCCATAATTCCTTATAATCTTGATCGATGACCCCACACAGTATGAAAATGAATATATTTACACAACAATATTAGAATTATATAAATATCATTGTAGTTCATTATAATGGGCAACAAAAACAACTAAACATAATAATAATAACTAAAGATACAAAAAACTGTATGATTACAACTAGAAGTTAATCTAGAGTTCAATAAAGCATTATGTTAGTTCGCTAATATGAAGTACCCTCAACCACAATGTGAGGCACTTCGTCTATGTGTCGGCGTGATGCATGATGATATATCACCAGCAGCTAGATGATGTCACGGTAGCTTTTATTAGCAGAAAGAAAGATATGAAGTACTTATACTTACTAATGATTGTTATGTAAGCCATAATATATAACAATATAATACCTATTTTAATTTTCTACTATTATTAACATTTTCGTAACTAATAAAGTAACTTTTTGAGTAGTTGAGGAAAAATTCATTGTTGAATAAAAATGAAGTGTTCACTTAGAATAGGGGTCCTTTTGAGTCGAAAGAGGTAAAAATTACAATTTACAAAATTTCAAAGATTCGAAAACCTCGCAATAGATTCAGAACTATTTTTAATGTGTTGTTTTTTTATAAATAATATAATATTTGCACAAATGAAGATAAAGAGCCGCACATCCAAAAAACCTAATGCGGCTCGCGAGCCGACAGTTACCATCCCCTGACTTAGATAAATAAGATCATCATATTTTAAAATTATATTTGTATTAAATATATTAATAAAAAAAAATATACCCGTACCTAATTAAATTTGTACTTGTATTTCTTCAGTATTCTCTAAAAATAAGGCATTATGATTTACAGTAAAAACAATGTTATACCTACAGCAAAAAAAAATCTTTAACCGAAGTTATGACAAAGCGTAGAGGCAACGAAAATAAGGATCTTGATTTGTTATATCAGAAAGTAATATCCTGCATAGAGTTACTCGGAAGTTATTCCGTATCTATCAAACAAGAAGCGACTAAACAAGCATTTTATGTTTTCTTGTGTGTGAAATATGTTAATGTTGGGGGTAGTAAAATACGCTTGTGTATATTTACACTGAAACTTTCGGAGAGATAAATAGTAATGTAAGCGTATGTACGTACGTCACCTTGAATTAACAGTTAGATTATTTTTTTATAAAATAAAACAAATGTAGTTTTTAAACATTATAAATTAAGACATTGTTTGAGTACAACGTGACTTCACCCAATTATTTTATTTTTAACTTTGTTATTTTAATGAGCATGTGGCAGACTTTTAACCAAATGAAACAAAGAAATTAATAACTTCAAAATAAACCTTATAATCATCAATTTATTGTAATAACTTATACCTCAGCCTATTTTTATTATATGAATAAATCTATCCTCAAACTATAAATTAGTTTCAATGCTCTAAGATACTAGAGTAGATGTTGTTGTTCTGTTTATATTGAATATTAAAAAGATAAGTCGTGTTTCCTCGTTCTTCTTTATATGTTTAATTCGGTGGTTATATCTCCTATTGAGAATACATATATTTTATATATTCTATATAACTAGCTAACGCTTTGCCTATTTTACAAACCTATCTGTATGTACCCTTATTCAAATGACGTGATGTTTGGGCTAATTAAATAACGACATTCAATATAATCATTTATAGTTGAGTGTCCAGTTACAATTTTATTACAAGTGATACCTATCAATAGTAACTGAAATGAATATCACGGACCAAAATAATAATAAAAATAATATAAGAGTAATATCGGGACTTTTAATTCTATATTTCTTTAAAATTTAAATAAGCTTAGCATGGCTATATATGTTTATAGATATTTTCAAACATTAATTTCGGTGTTGGCATCTTTTCAATGTTTATCTATACTGCAAAGATAGAAACATTGGATAGGATTTAAGAAAGAAGCCTAATAGATGTCACCACCATTCCAACAAAGACGATCATATATGGAATGGTTAATTTACCGAGATGGGTAGCGATACCAATTGAGCGAATTAGTGGTTGTATATCAATTAAACTCTAAATGTTTCTATTTATTAATATTTGTATGTATGAAACCTACCTACCTATCTACATACCAATATGAAAAAGTCTTGAATCATGTTACTTAATACATTTATAATTTATTACATTGTCGAAACTTTCACGTGGATCCCTATTTTATTAAATATATATATATATATATATATATATATATATATATGTATATTTATATGTATATTGTATATTGTATATATATATGTATATTTCTCGTATTAAATATAAGCTTTGTACATCATAATGTAGAATTCTAATGCTAAAAGATTTTTTTTAATACTTAAACAATTGAAAATTTTGTGTGTCTGTAGGTTCATTTAGTACAATTCAGAAACCAGTAATATAACTTTAAAAAGCAGAAACAAAATTAAGTAAAAAATTAAAAAAAGGCCCCATACAAAAAGACCTCTAAAAAGAATAAAAATAATATTATTATGTACTTATTGAATTCGTTGCGTCGGGGGACCGTTTAATAAAGGAAGAAATTAAAATGCAAGTAAGTTAAGAAGGCAAATAAAGAAATTACGATATCGAATCGTATAGTCTAAGTCCTCGATGATTAACTTCGTAATATACAGGGTTATTTTTAATTAGTTGAGCACCTTTTGCAGGCAGCCTCTCTACATCAATCCCAACAACATTTGTTCTACGACTTTTAAAAAATCTTGATAAATAACTCAGAATAAACAAAACAAAAAAATTTTTGCTCCCTCGATTATTTATTACTCTGTATTTTGTAAGCAGTCTAAAGTATAGGTCGCGGAATTCTAGCGCTGCACGAAATTTGTAACATACCACGCACCTAATACTATTATAACTTTTTTTTTGTTTTATTTCGAATAATATTGTAATAATATTGTGTCTAAGATAGTTTTATTATTTTCAATTTAACAATTTTTATACCGGAATGTACAATACCTACTATAACTTCCCCGCGCTTTTTTCTTAGCCGGTCAAATTCACCTCAATTTATGAATTTAAAGAACGTCGCGATACCTACCTACTACTAAATTACCTCTTAAATTAAAATCTCGCGGACGCCGTTGGACATCACGCACATACCGTTCAAAGTAGTCCCCTTCGCATCCAACACAAAGACCTTTTTTTTTTTTTTTTTTTTTTTTTTTTTTTGTCTGTCTATGCTGTTAGCCCTGTTGGCTATTACAGCGTCACCGGGGGAATTAACACACAAAGACCACACCTAAAAATTAACTGTTCACCAACCACCACCGGAATATTCAATAGCAGGTTTTGCGCACATTGTCACCACACCTAGCTAACACTCGCACCATCTCGGTGTACTCGATACATGTATAAGTATACGGCATTTCAATACTGTTATCCGTAGGTACACACTAATCGTAATTATCAAATAACAAAAATAATGATGTCAAATTACAATAATTTTGGAGAATTAGTGTTACCATTAATTAAAAAACATCACTGTAAAATATTAAATAACAATATTTAAAATAGCTCCATCTTTGGATATCGAACAAAAACTTCATTCAAAGTTTTAACACCATGGACTGAGCATGGTGTTATAACTTAGAAAAAATAAGCTCAAATATTAAACTTATAATTTAAATAAACTTCCTATTATTCCTCCTGGTGTTTCTTAATATTTTATTTTGTCGGATATCTGAATAACTTTATGGTTGGGATCACAAGATGGAGCCATTTTAAATACTGTTACTATTTTACGGTGATGTTTTTAAGTAATGGTAACACCAACAGTTGGTGTCAGTACCAAATGTCCAAACTCCAAAGTTATTGTAATTTGTAATTTGATATTATTATCTTTGTTATTTGATAATTGATATTTCATTTGTCTCGTGAGATTTATGGTGATGAAAGTGTGTAGTATTACTAATATTTTATATTAACTACCTGGATTGTTTCTGTATACCGACGCTTCTATTTGTGATTGACAATTTCTAGGAACTTCGTAAAGAAATTCGTAAGTAACTTATTGTTTTATTGTCATGATATAAATATTAACAAACAAGATAAAATGATATGTATAAAGTAAGTTAAAGAGAAGTTATTGTTTTGTAAAAATAATATTTATTTGGTTTCTTATCGAATTCTCAAAGAAAATACGCTAGGTATATTAATTACTATTCAAAATAATATTGCGATCAAACTAGTTGCATACATTTTAAAGTATTCTTAAATTACTACAGTGATAGTATAGTTATGTTTTTAGTGAATATAAATAAATATAAATGTAATCAAGTATTACAAATTTTCTAAACATAGAAAAGTAGTTCTTATTACTAGGTGAGAAACTTTTTAATAATAACGTAAATATTTGCAGGATCAGAAAAAGTTACAGTGCCCTTATTTCATAAACCAAATAAAAATATTGAGACATTCAACTTGTGGACAACGTCTATTGGAGATTTTGTTTTTTCATTAGATTCTTAAGCAGACAATATTTCAATTAATTTATTCCTTTTTAATAGGTGTAAATATTGTAATTAGATAATAAATGCTTATTTTGTAAAAGTGATATTATACAAAAATATGTGTTTCGACTATTGTAGAAAATATTTTAATAAATAAAAGTGGAAAACGTTGCTATTTTTTATTACACCTTAGAAAATGATCAAGTTCTAACGTGCATAGCCGCCGCTGCGTCACCCCGCCACTCCGCGCCCCGATGCACGTGGCCTTGGCACATATTTTGACAAGTTGCGTGGCCTCTCTTTGCTCAAGTTTAATGCACGTTTAGAGGCATTAAATATTTTTTTTTATGGGAAAAAAAAATTTTCAAAAACTATTAATTTTAAAAAGTCGTAGAACAAATGTTGTTAGGATTGATGTAGAGGGGCTGCCTGTAAAAGGTGCTCAACTAATTATAAATAACCCTGTAAATACTATCAATGTACGTACAACAGTCCCCCGACGGAAGGACTTCAATAAGTACATAATAATATTATTTTTATTCTTTTTAGAGGTCCTTTTGAATCGGGGGTTTTTTAATTTTTTTATTTATTTTTTCTATATTTATTTAAAGCAATTTTATGTTTAATCTTTTAGAGCTAATACTTATAAAGAAAAAATACACAATCTTAATAATGTTTTTACATTCAATTAATGAACACTGAGAGGACTTGAACCTGTTACCTCTGGGATACGTTGCTACTCCGACTAATCTAAAGTCGCTACCCGCCTTAATGATTTTGGCATTTTATACTTTATTTGATTATGGAGACGGAGTTAAGGTCTGTTAGGATTATTTTAATAATCTTAACCTATGTTTATAACTTTGAAATATAGAATATTATCAAGTATAATATCTGAGAGGCCGCAGATTCCTATAAAGTCGTACCTACTAAAAGTTGTTATAAATGTTTCATTTACATAATATGATTGAAATTTTATCAAAGCTTATTATGTGTAACAACAGCTGAAACTGTAATTGACTCAAAGGCAAAAAGGTCATCTGATTTCAGTCTTTTTGTTACAGTAATATCGTTCATTATATATTTTTGAGTTTAAGACCTGCAATCCGTGTTTACAAAAAGAAAAATAATAAATAATATGTATTAGTTTATGCGAAGTATATACTATAGTGTATAGTGTGAATCCGATATAACACTGCTGAATGATCGTTTTGAGCGAATACGCCAAGCGAACTTTTGCTTCTAAGCTCAGGATTTCCCAAATCCGTTTGTGCTCCATAGCTTTCATATGTAGTAGCAGCTAGAGATTTGTGTATCGCTTTCAATTCACTGAAATGCAAGGAAACTGATCATCTAAACGAGAGTTTTGTAAGAGATACTATTAAGAAGGAATTATATAATATTTATATAATTATAGAATGAAAAATAAACCGATACGGGCAGGGATTCGAACCCGCGACTACTGGGAAATCGTCCCAGTAATAAACAGACATCATAACAAAATAATAATAATAATATCACAGGACAAAATACACTTATTGATCTAATATATAATGTAATCTATCCTTATGAAATTAAAATAAAACAAATACTGCCCTTTTAATAATTACAACGTAAGATCAACCTTTTTTTATTCTTTGAAAAACATAAGTCGTGGAATTATGATACTTGATATTACAATCTAAGAGTGTATTTTTATATTTCCCAATTACTTGCTATGAAAGTAAAAAAATTAAGAATTCAACGCTTCATCTATCAGAGTAATGATTTTGCTAAATAACAAATAAAATAAAAGTTAGATCTATTCAATTTTACTACAGTGTCTACAAGATTTATCAAAAAAGCTTTTTGATTTCAATAAATATACTCCGTGCACATCAAAACTGAAATCGTGACCTCGGGTGGTAATAATTAAAAAAACGAATGGGTTCCCAATAGGTGTTGCATATTATATGAAAATAAATAAGCAACATCAGATAAGAATTCAAATAAGAACATTAACAAAGTGACCAACCAAACAAACTATTATTTGATTTTGTCCCAACTCAACTTTGTTAGTTTTACATTTAATTACTGACCAGTTACATATTATATATTTTTTAATAGTATAAAATTTAATATATTCGATAGAAGTAACAGAAATAGTATAAAATAGAAGTAACAATCCGAAATAAGAAATAAATTATAAGAATATAATAAGTAAGATTATGAATTACTTTACTAAGAAACAGAATTAAATATAGATAATTAGACCCAATTTAGCCATCCATAAGAAATATTCGAGAATAGAACATTTTAATTACCTACTTAAGGTTGTTCTGCAAAAATTGTTTGATAATAGCAATCCTTGAAAAACTTTAAATAATTAATAACTACCTTATTTTACTAGCTATAATACCTATCACAGAACAAATTACACACATTTATCTAACCCCTAAGAAAGCAAATTGTTTGTTTGTGTTACGGTTATAGACAATGATACAAATACATAAAAATACACTTTATAAATACTACAAATATATTTAATAAATGACCAAACTCAAAAATACAGACATCTATGCTCATCACATACATGCACACATGTCACAGTCGGTATCGAACCCGCGCCTGAATGCGTCGACATGCCGTAGGCGTCTTCGCTAACCACGCGACCAACGGGCGTAAATTTACTCATATATAATAACTCATCAAATCAAATATAATATCTTTTCTATTCCATCGTTTCACCAATCCAATTCTTCACCGAATACATAACCAAACATTGAAACTATTGAATCGACCTAATGTTGAGTATTAAATATTATTTATGAATAATCAAACCTAGTAGATATTTATTTAGAAAATATCTTCCCTGGCTTAAATTACATCTGGAGTGTAGGTACAGGTAGTACGTATACATCTCATCACGGTTCAATACTTACTACTTTGATTCCTAAGATCCAAACCACAAATTGGCATCCAAAAAACTTTCGGTGACAATATAACGATAACTACACTTAGTCATTTGTCCGTAAGTTAGGACATAGAATATTCTATAATTCACATTATTACCTGCTTATTATTTAGACGTGCAAATACGACTACAGCGGCTTTAGGTAATTATACTATTAATGTATGTATATCCTTTCCATCTACAGATCCTTTTGATTGAACAACTGGCTATTACATGATTGGCTGGCTATATGATTTGTTTTATTGGAAAAAAATTATTTCATAACAAATCATTGATTTTCATTAAAAGGCACACATGGAAGTATATAGGTATGGCCGTCTGCTTTATCTCTTGAAGCTGTGAAAAAATTTAACTTCTAAGATAACGCAATCAAACGGTACATCCGTTTATGCTAACATGTCTCGAAACTCTTAATGGAATCAAAATGTACAGGTCTCCCCGTAAACTCAAAACCTGGAAATTTGGTACGAAACAACGTCTTTTAGTACAGATTTTTTTTTGGTATGAAAAAATCTTTTTAGTAAATATAAAGAAAATCTCCGAAAACCTTAATTTTTTAGTCACTTCACCAATTTTTTATACATAATGATAAGAACCCCTTCGTGCTCGAGTCCGCCTCCCGCTTGGCCGATAGTTTTTGATCAACATGCAAGTTTGTATTATACAAACTGTAAAAAAGAAAACAACAGAAAAAAGTATTTTATGTATATTTAGAATAATTGTAAGATATTTGAAATTGAGCTAACTTAGGTCATTGAAAGGCACCAAAATTTTGTTTATTTGCTTCGACTAGATATTTTGTAAACTTACCATTTGAAAGCTTTAACACATATGACGAGTTATGAACTAATTTTCGTTAATGCATGCAAAAATATTATTTAGGAAAAAAGAGCATATAATGACTAAATACATGATTTTAATGAAAGTTAAATTTTTACATATCGATAACAAAGAATTACATTATCATACATAATTACAAGATTAATAAATTAGATTTATTAAAAATGTTTCTCTTTAAAATATTAAAAAACCTAAATGAAATCTGACGAAATCAGGCGTCGTTGAACATTGCTAGCATTCATTAGTTTTGTGTTTCTTTGTTCGTGTGTCTCTATAGTTATGCAGAAATAGAATGAATAAATTATTATTGAAATAATTAAAAAAATATTGAATGAATAAATTATTATTGAAATAAACAATATTCCACAAAGTATGAAGTTTATGATTTAAAATCATTTTCTAACTTCAATCAATTATCACTTCTAATTTTAAGCCTTATAAACGTGACGGGATAGTAACCTTATATTAAGTTTTAAATACTAGAGAAAGGAACAGACGGAATATATAACCATTAATAGTACACTTTGCTGTTAACATTTCCACTAAGATAATACCCAAATGTCTACTAAACAAGAATGAAGTAACATCGGGTAACCCAGCCGAAATCCTCTCATTAGAATACCAGACCATTACTGTAAAATGGACAAAGGCGATGTTTTAGCGTTTTAGACTTTCTAGTAACGTAACAGGGATTAAGCTTCAGTATTGCCTGCGGAGGGAACTTCGAGACATGTTTACTGCTTCAATTTGGGTTTACTTCTTTTGTAAAACAAATGTTATAATTACGTTTATAGAAAATACGTTTTCGGTAATTGGACGGCTATAAAACTTAAATGGATTAAATTATTTTATCTGATATTCTGTGAAACCAATATGATCTTATTAAGTTTATGTTATGTGTGAATGTCCCAAACACCACTTATAATACCTACATCGGAAAATAATGTCCAAACTACATATGAGTACCTTAAAAATACAAACAACATGGGAATTTCAACTAATTTAACAGCAAAAGGGTACTTAATAAGTGTTAACCTTCTCTTGTTTCAGAATAAAAGTTAGTATCCGAAAACACCTTATACATTTTAATGCGTACGGTTCGGGATGAGCGTGACAAAACACCTGTACGTGACGAACGCGACGCCGAATTGTTCTCAGTTACGTGTTAGTAATATGGCCGAGCCATTTTTCAAGGCTTTTTTGCTGTCGAAACTGCGAAAAACTATCTATCAACGTCTAGTCTGTTCAGTTAATCTTTGACTTTTTATTATTTTAGTGAAACATATTTTTGTAATGGACTTTTGCACTTTATATGCAATTTAAATTTATACATTGCGTTAAGTATATACATAGGTTTCTAACTAACCCATAGGATAATCAAATTAAAGCAAATGTAACTAATATCAATTTAATATGACTTCTTATTTAAATATATATTTTTTTCATAATTCTACATAGTATAATTGTTAGTAGTTATATATATACTAGCAGACCCGGCCACGCATTGCTGTGGTTGCTAAAGTTTTTGATATAACATTAAATTGTAGTAATAAATTTAAGTAGTAACGGTATTAGAAAAATAATGATGTGGAACGGCATATTTTTTTACATAGATGCAATTTGTAAAAAAACGACCTCTATAACAGACCGCAGAGCAGATGGATCGGGGTTTAATCCGCCTCGTGGCAGTACCTGCACACTTTTTCATCCGCTAATTTGAGGGTCGCTAGGTGCTTATTCAGACTGCAGTGCCCTGTAAGCGTTTTAGTTATGATACGTATTTCTGCTCAGTCCAATGCGCTCCTTAGCTGCTTTCGCATTGAAGGGTTTGATGAGGGCTTTGGAATGCTTGAGGCCAGGGATCTCCTTCCATCGCCTTATGGCCTCACACCTATTGAGGTTATTAAGGGTCATGCGAGCTAGGCTGTTTGGAACACCACATATCGGTTCTGCACCGTATGTTTTGCTCTCAGCTCTTGCACGGGCCAGCTCGTCAGCAATCTCGTTGCCGAGGTTGCTCCAGATGAAATGGGTCCAGCCCATCTTGGAACCATTCTGTTTTTGCAGTCCAGGGTGTTCAATTTCGTTAGGCAGTCAAGCACCAGTCTCGACGTGATAGTATTCGACTTTAGGACCTTTAGTGCCGACTGACTATCCGAGTTCATGTAAATGGTCCTATACGTGTAGTTACGCTGCAGGTTCAAAGTCGCACAAGCAATTATGGCGTACATCTCTGCCTGAAAAATGGAGGCATACCTGCCCAAGCTTAAGCTTATCCCGTGGCCAGGGCGCTCTCCATATATTCCGCATCCTACCTTAAGCCCCATTTTCGATCCATCGGTGTACCATACAAGGCAATCGTTCCTTCAGGTGAGGCCGGTCGACCTTTCCTCCCTTTTCGGTATTTCCACAAAATAGTTCTGCACAAAATTGCAGTGTGGAACCATGCTAGATCAATGTGTGTAATTTGTCCTGATATTATTATTATTATTATGCTGTCGCCAATCATCGCGAATACGTTGTCGCTCATGACCGCGTCCTTAAAGGTCCTCAGTCTGCTGGACATCCAGATTGTACTGCCCTAGGCCGATACTCTGAGAATACTGCCCCTAGCCACCCTCTTGACATGTAAGTCGAGAGGTCCAGTAAGGCATTCAGAGCCGCTCCTGAGAAACTGGACATGGCGCCTATCATCATGCGACAGGCAATTCCTTGGATACTATTCAGCCTGTCCCTGACCGTAACCTGTTAGCAATTGCTCCACCATACCACAGATGCGTAAGTCATCACCGGCCTCACGATCGTGGTATAGAGCCACGGCATCATTTTGGGCTTAAGGCCCCATCTGCCGCACGCCATCCTACCACACACTCCCAAGGCCATCTTAGCCTTGGTTATAGTGTTATCAATGTGAGTGTTCCATTTCAGTCTTTTGGTCTAAGGTTACGTCCAAATATTTGACCTCACGGGAGAATGGGATCATTTTCCCATTGAGGACTGGGCATCTCAAACCGTCCAGTAGCCTTTTATTTGTGAATGGAACAATCATCGTTTTATCCGAATTGATGGATAGCTCATTCTCTGCACATCAGCTTGCAACCAGGCGCAGAGCCCTCCGCATGATGCCAGAGACAGTCATTTGGCTGAACCCACGAACGACAATGGCAAGGTCGTCTGCGTACCCCTGCACATCATATCAGAGTTCAGCCATACTGTGCAGCAACTCATCCCCCACCAGCATCCAGAAGAGCGGCGACAAAACACCACCCTGAGGGCATCCTCTGGTGGACGCAAACTCCACAGTCCTCAATGATTATTGAGGCCAATATTTGCCCTCCTGTTTGAAAGCATTGACTCTACCCACTTCACCGTGGTCGGGTCTGTTTGTTTACACATAAGGCCCTTGATCAGGAATCTGACAGGCGTGTTGTCAAAAGCATCCTCCACATCTAGGAAAGCTTCTAAGGCAATTTCACGGTCCTCAAGCGCCTTTTCGATTTTGTCGACCAAGTTGAGAAGGACAGTTTCGGTAGACCTGCCCTTGTGATGGGCGTGTTGTGAGGGGTGTATAGGTTTTGCCCTTGGGATACTTTCTCGAATGTGTAAACCGCGTATTTTTTCCAGCGTTTTGAGAAGGAAGGAAGTAAGGCTTATTGGTCGAAACTTTCGCTGTACTGTAGTCCTTTCTGCCAGCTTTTGATATAAAAATAACCTTTGCGTTTTTCCAATAAGAAGGAATATCACCACAGGCAAAACTTGCTCTGTAGATTTTGATGAGATGAAGTCGCAGTGTCTTCAGCCCCTTTTGGAGGAGTGCCTAAAAGATACCGTCCAGGCCACATGCTTTATTTACTTTGAAGGAGCCTTCGGCCCACTCCAGTTGCTTCGGGCGGATTACTGAAGCAACTTTTCTCCAGTTCTCAGTGCGAGTTCAATGTTGCAAAGCCGGTTCGTTTGCGGTAGCGCCGCTGCAATCCGCACCAGGAAAGTGGGCTTTGATGAGCTCAGTCAGGGTTTCATGCTCACTGTACGTGTGAGTTCCATCTGGTCTATTTAGTATGCCCAGATGGCTGGCCTCTGACTTAGAAAGCAGTTTGTGAAGTGGTGCTCCCTGAGGCAGACTCACCACTTCCTCGCAGAGCTTCCTCCACGAAGCTCTCTTGGCTTTTCATAATTTGATTTTGGTTTTAATATATTTTTAACAGTTATGATCTATTATATATATTATATATAATTCCACTGTCACGATGTTTGTCCGCGATGGAATCCTAAACTATCAAACCCTTCCATGAAATGGATGAAAAAGTGTGCAGGTACTGCCACGAGGCGAATGAAACCCCGATCCATCTGCTATGCGAGTGCTATCCACTGATGCGTTAACGCAGTGACACCCTGGGGAAACACATCCTGGACCCAGTGGATGTCCGACACCTCACTGCAAAGGAAATTCTGCAATATCTCAGACCTTTATAGTGAACTGTAGGCAGTGGCGATCATAATAGATCTTTTAGGGCGCAGTGATACTGGGTTCTCATAGCCCTGCACAGCCGCGCTTTTTAAATAATAATAAAAAAAATAAATTATGTATGTTTTTAGTAGGTATACATGCAATGATTACGTAGTACTTGCCGAATATATTTTTATTTCAATCTGAATTGTCTACCTAGAAAATAATCTCTTCAAGAGTACTTAGAGTTTACAAAAGTTCTTATGATTATGTCACCAATTATTATTTATATTTCCATATTCAAATTCATAATATCTTACAAAAATTAAAAACAACGACAACCAGACTGTTTCATTTAAAAATAACCGATCACTCCACACACATAGCGAATAATTCAGTCTACCAGAACAATAAAGAAATGTTGGTCAAGAAAAAACAAATGTTTATTAATATTAGACTTTGAGATCTAAGTTAAAAGATTATTCTAAGTTAAAAGAACTACAAAGCTAATTCTCGGATCTAGTATGCCTCAAGAATACTTCGCAAGTAGGTCGAGTGTTCGAATCCCGGGTTCATTGGGAGCCTGCGATTGAAACTTTCAATATAGATTATTGTTTTAGGTAATTTGATTTTGTTATAAGGAGGTTATATTAATTTATTCAATACTCTATATTTTTTTGTAAAACTTTACAAGAAATTAATCGTTAAGGGAAAATGCAATTTACCTGTGATATTCTGTTTACCTTTGATATTCTGTTACAGGAACCTTTGATAAAAGAAAAGGTTTCATATTACATACCTATGTATTTAATTCCTTTATATATTTCTAACAATGATATATATATCTTTGTTGTTTCATTCTATCGTATTCAATATTCAGTGCCCATGAACAATGCAAATGATAAAACGCTATGAAACCTATTCGAACAGTGAAATAAAAGATTGATCCCAAGTGTTTTTGCCTAAAATAGAACTAAAAAAACAAAAATATGAAGCATGAATTTATTCGATTCCGTTAGTCTCACACAGAATTGTCAATTATCCGAAAACCAGCTGTCGCTCGCAGTTATTTTCTACGAATAATGAATCAAAGGCAAAACGGTGTCAAACATTATAATATTTGACAATATTGTATTTGATAAATATAACAGGCGATTGTTATTGCTCACGACAGCCGTGACTCTTCATCGACACAAAAATTCAATACTGTTATAGAAATGAAAAACGTATTACGACATTACGCATCAAACCCGCTACGAGGTTTTTTATTCACTAAGTCCGCGTCAGGAGCAGGATTATATGAATTAGGTATTATTGAATTTATATTTTATATTATATAGAAGTCAAGCACTCGATATGTTTAAAGATAATATCTTAAAACAGATTGCAGTCGACTACTTCTTTTGAATAAATACCAAATATTAATAATAATTTCGCATTATTTCCTGGTATGTATTATGATGAATAAATAATAATTATATTTTATCCAATTACTGCAGTATTTGCATTGACTCGGTTTTCACGAAATATGTTATTAGAACATAAAAAAGCCTGAGGACAAGGTTCTTTTTATTGTTAAGAGGATGATCCTCATTCTATAATAAAAATCTTATAAATATATCGTATTGTTAAACCGTTATCAATGTTTCAAATCAGTGGAAACTTTCCATAGTTTTGCGATTACAAAAACTTCTTTTTTGAGGTCTATTTTATATTCATAAGAGAATTTGCCTTTCTTTCTTCCTTGGCCATATCAACTGTTGACTTAAACAATAAGCTATCGTTATACCGAAATGCATTTTAACAATCAGTAGAGTAGTTTTTCGCGAAATGCGTGACGAGTGTACTACATACAAACAGACGATAGTTCCAAAACTGTTGTTAAAATCACAGAGAATTTCAATTACCATGATGCATAGCATGGAATCTTATACAAGTAGCTTTGTTAAAAAAGAAAGAATGACCTCATTACTATTGTATTCGAACTCACTGTTTAAAAATATTTATAAAGCAGATTTTTTATAAAGAAGACAATTGAGCGGTTACATATACGGTTCACCTGGTAGTAACTTTTTTATGTACTTTCTATAGATAAAGCATTTGGCAACTACAATACTCGTATCTTCCAATAGATTAAATGTGCGATACAAAAATACAGAACACCACACACAAACCAGTCGCAGAAAGTCGAAAAGGCCCCTGGGAACCAGAACGAGGTGTCATGTTTAAATTTGCAATTCCGCGACACCTCGCTTTAACTATACCTTCATATACGTTCATATTTGATAAACAAATATAAAAATGAGATACGAGACCCGACCGCTGAATAATGGAGATGCAAGTTTACTTGAGAAATATTTTCATTTGAACTTTGCATTCTTTATTCATCTTACTTTATATTGGTTTTTGAATATTCGAACACAAAATTTGTATTAAATTACTTATTAGGTACTTAATATTACATACCTACAGAAATATATCTTCATTTCTATACTAATAGTTTCTATTTTATTATCAGAGAATAAAGTTTTGGGAAAAACAAAACATGTATTTATTAATAACAATGAATGAAATTTTAAAATCTAATTTATTTCTTGATAAATTGTTTATTTCAACGGATACCTGGCGCAGGCATCGCTCAGAGCCAGCCTCGCAGCCGTCACACGGATAAAAAGTGAGCAAACAAGTCCATGTACAGATTTATAGCTCATGCTATTTCATTTTTATGCCACGCTGGCGTTAACCTCGCGTATTGTTTTGAGTGATTTTATAGGTTTTATTAAAAAATATTTTTATATCTTTGTATGTAACCCGTGACGTAAACTTATGTTACGTTTAATTTTTTGTTTATTGCAACTAACAGCATATAATTCTTTATTTTTTTTCATCAATTAAAAATTGTAATATTGTTAATATATAGTGATTATTTAAATATTTTAATCAACCACAAACATATTTAAAAACAAACGAAGGTTCTTTAAGGTTCGTCCTGTCCTACAATGAATTTATCAAAACATTAAAGAAGAAAACATGATTTATTTCAACAGATCAAATTATTAAACTTAGGGCTAGCAAATTGACAAAGGGTAAGGGTTATCGTTTCGCTGCTGAAGTGTGGCGACGACAGGAATACAAGATGAACCGAAAACCATATAATGTATAACGGAAAACAATGTGGCATTTTATTGAACTTTTATATGAAATGGCGGACTTAGAAAATTTTGTTTAAGATCCAGTTATAAGTTAAGTTAGATAAAAGCACATAAACTGTGATAACTTCGTTTTTACATTTTTTTTATTTTGGACTGTTGTAATATTTGTTGTATTATGTTAATTTTACATTCTTACAAAAGTGTCTACAATAAATCATAGACAATTTGTAATATCCATATAACATCTTGGTTAACTGATAAGTATAATACGAATATCGTTCTTGTTTTTGTGTTAAGATATAATATATACTTACTTAATGATGGGAAAATTGACGGAACGGAAAACGTTTTCATAATATAATTTTTTTAAAAGCTTATAGCACTGCGATCCGAGCTGAGTTTATTTATCTTAAAAATATGTTATTTTTGCTGATGATTTTTGATAAAAAAATAAGCCTGAGATGGAAATGAACATTTCCTATTGGTTTAAGAAGATTTACTTCTGTTAATCCTCAATTTTATCTTGAAACTTGATAAAAGTTTAGACCTTTTTCTTTTAAATTTAAAAATGTTGTTTATTTCCTAAATCCATCACTTTTTACTTAGTCTCCCATTAACCTTAAACCCACTTACGCGTGTTAATTATTTAAATATGGCTTTTATCGTTCACATAATATTATAACTATTTCTACTTAAATATTCATAAATAGAAATTTAACTTTCTTCTTTCCAACTAATTCTGAATATAGCTTTGGTATGTTAAATATATTCGCAAATATCAATATGCAGTAGCGAAGTTCCAAGAGATCTTTTAGTCTGTGACGTGTGGTCTGGTTTTATTCGTTGTCGATTTTCACCTGTCGCTCAAGATATTATAGTTAGAGCGTCTTTCTAGAGTTTCTAGAGTTTTTGTTCTACTGCTCCAGTCCATATTTGAGTACCTGATATTTTCTTAAAGGCATTGAATACAATACCTTTTATACCACGGAAAATAATTTTATTAAAAATATTGATGACATTTTATTTACATTTTTAATATGAATTTTCATTCTTTTTTCCTCACAATTTTCTTTTGTTTCAGCTTTGACGTTCGCGGCAAGCACCTCTCCGAAGCTAGGCACTGGTCAGCGCCCGAGGTATTTGGTCCTCGAGCTCACTTTTCCACATCACCCCCCCCTGCGTCGCTCCTCGTACGTGATGTCAAACGAAGGGACGAGGGTGTCTATAGATGTCGCGTGGACTTCAGGAATACGCAAACCACTAGCTTTAGATATAATCTTACAGTTGTCGGTAAGTTATTTTCATTTTAATATTAATGTGACTAATTAAGAAAACATTTTCTACAGATATGATACAAGAGGTCGCGAGTTCGAATCCCTGCCCGTATCAGTTTATTTTTTCATTCTATATTTATATAAATCTGAACTATTTAAAAAATACCATGCCGTAGCTGTGGTGATGTACTGAATTTGAAATATGTAATCTTTCCACGTGTTCACGGTTGATAAGTTTTTATCGTATCAGCTTGGCATTTAGCACTTCAGGTGAGCCAATAGCTATTAGCATTTACACGGCATTTCTATTTAAGGTCAAAATATACTCTTTGAACCTTGCATTTCGTTTGACTAGTTGCTATAAGCACCTTTCATAATTTAATTTGAAATACAGAATTTTGCAAGTGTCATACTTTGATAATTTAAGTATATTTGTATGAGAAGACCAATTTCTCACACTACCCTCTTTACCTACCTACTTACTATCTTCGGCCAAGCCGTTCTGTAAACGGAGAGTGATCTAATGACTTCACAGTTAGGCTCAACCACCTACAAACATTTGAATACTTATTCGAAAAAAAAAAAAATTTTTTTTTATAACTTATTTTTGAATGTTGTACAATGTTACTTTTTGTAAATTGTTATTACTGCTAACTAAAGAAACTTGCTTTTGTTAGTAACTGCGCCTTATTTACACAAATCCTTAAAATGATTGATAATTTGTAAGTATAGTTTAAAGCGATTTTAGAATTTTATACAGGACAAAGAAAACATTTTATCATAGTGAAAAATCATCCTATATGTCGAAACAGCTAATTCCAAATAAGGTTGTGGCTGAAGTCGAAATCAGTTTTTATGTTTGCTCTTGAAAATAATTTCATATATTTTTTTACATGGAGGAAAGAATATCGTATATTTTGAGAGCAAATATACTGTAAACAGAAAACTCTTTCAAAGTCGGTCACTTTGTTTTCGCGCCTAAAAAGACAAACAAAAGACCAAGTAAACAAAGCACAGAAAAAGATCCAAATTGCTAATATACACGAATACAATCTTTACTTTGTAATTGTTTATAACTATAGATATAAACAATTAAAAGTGACTAATATAATAAACTGAAAATATAAGAACGTTACGTGCAATAACAAATAAATAGCAAAAGATAGAACATTTAGAAATTATAACTACCTGTAACACAGTATTTTTATTAGATTTGCATCTATAAACTATACTACTACTATACCCAAGTAATTTAATTAATAAGCTACTTCGTGAGTTCGGAGTGAAAGAGACATTGATCGAGCATTCCGACAAACTTGAGACAATCGATCACTCAACAATGATTTGAATACGAGGTAACGCTAACGAGTTGTTGTGTTAACTAACAAATATGACAAGTGAGACGGAGGTGGGATCTAAATATATATATAGATACTTGAGTAGATATTTGAGTAGGTGGTACTTGTAGGATATTTTAACTAAGATTTGTTAAAAAAACAAGAAGGTGTTAGTGTGCGGTGACGTCAGTGCATTCAATGTAGTACAAGCAATTTCGCCTAGTCTACGTTTATTAGATTTGTTTAAGTCATATAATTTGCTAAGTTTTTCAGCGACTTGTAAATAAAATGTTCCTAAAATTTACTTACAGACCATTAAGAAAAAGTTGGATACTTACTTTTAAGAATAATGTTGCGTAAAAAGTATTTCAAGTAGACAACATGCCGATGATGATCCCAATAATTTATATAATAAAGTTATTTGAATATTCTCAATATCATTGTTTAATTGTATTAAAACAATAAATAATGATTTAGTCGCTTTTCATTTAAATCGTTTATATTGTCATCAAAATTTAAACATTCATGACGTCATTCACGTATTATGAAAAACCATGAATAAATACATAATAATTTTCCAAAATTTATTCAACGTATTCAAATTGGTTTTTAATTTAACCTTCTCACTTTTGGCATTTTTATTGGGCATATAAATATATTGGATGTCATTACCCTTATTGTATTTTCGGTAATGAGCATCCCGATCTCGTTCCCTACGGCCCGTGTAATTACGCCCTGGACATTTCCAATATTAATTGGATCGGCCTTTCAAACAAAACCGTATTCGATTGCTTCAGCCTCCTTTATTGAAACGCGATCTTATTTACGCGATTTTACTTCTGTCATTCAATTTCGTTTGGTTGATACTTTTAATAAGAACACATTTACTGGAATTTTAGATTTTTACTTACGTTTACTTTATCAGCTTAAAATGTGATCAGTTGATATTAACGCAGTCTCTACGTCTTCATTTTCATTCAATGGCTCGGTTAGTCTCAATTGATACTAGCAACCCAGTTTCAAACTTGAAATCACTTTGAAAGGCTATCAAAGATGCCGATCAGAGCGAAGTGATCTGATTATCACTTTGTTGTCTTTCTATTAGGCGGGATGTTTCACTTCAGAAAGCTCTCAAATAGAATGCATTTTTTTTTTCATTATGCAATGCTCATAGTTAAGAAAGTAATAAAAGATATTGAAATTTAAAATACTCAAAACCTTTGTTTTTTTTCAACGCAAGTAATAATCGTCATAAATCGTGTTAAAATCGCAAATGCAAAATACTTTGTCATAGCATAACTTTTGGTTATTGACAGTTTTTATAATAATGCAATAAGGCATATTTTTTAACTGTATAATATATAACTATTTTTATTAAAATATGTGTCTTTCAGTAAATAAAACTCACACTATTTTTACTCGCAGTCAATGGCTCGAGTCGGAATTAGAGGCTGAAGTTAGATTGGACGAGCCCACTGTGTCGAATGTAAAACCCAATTGGGCTTTCATGCTTTAAACGGGCCCCACCGAAATAACCCTACACGGTGTGGCGGAAAACACAACCCACACATGCACCTAAACTCTGCCAATCTCGACCTAATCACTTATAAGAGAAGAGTGTCACACGATACATTTAAGAAGGCCGGCCAGTATGGAAAACCGACTAATGGTAATCGAACGGAGCTGTTAGCAATCACCTGCGTTGTATCGGGCTGATTAATTGCATTCAGGGATCTTCCAATAATATTGTTTATTGCATCCGTTTAAGTGTAACACAATTAATCCTAGATTAGAGCAATTTAATTAATTTAGTTGCTTTAAATACTGTTTCATTTATTCTATTTAACTGTTTACTCAAATTAATTTTGTTTATATAAAGAATTTAGAAAAAAATATTTTTTATTTTTTGTTGGAATTTTCAAGCACTTTTATTTTATACAAGTTTTTTGTATCGCAAACTCTTTTGAATAAATAAATACTAGAAATCTGTATACGAAATAAGATTTTTAAGAACATATACTTTTGTTTTTCTTTGATATCAATAAAATAATGTGTTTTAAAGTTCACTCACATCTTCTTCCACAACAATCTTGGAAGAAAACCAAAGAAAAAGTAGTCAGAATAAAACAGCCACTCCGCGGCAAGTTTGAGCCACATCACATTTTCCGCTTTAGTTTCAAAGTAGTCGTCGTTAAGACAAAACAAACAAAACTCAATATTTATGCTTGGAAAAGATTTCTTACGTTCTTATTTTTTCGGTGGCTGGTTTATTGAGTATTGTTAAACTCGGTATAGCCTTATAAAGTTTGTCAACATGTAGTGCTTGATGTACTACAAGATCATATCAAAAGTTTGATATTTAAATATAAGAAAATTAATTAAAGATAAAGTTCTTTCTTATGTTTCTGTAATTAGTAAATATTGTCGTTTGAATCTTTGAACCTACTTTAATTACAGAAAGTGTTTATTTGTATGTATTAATTTTGTTTAACAACTTAGTTACTGACAATATGTTATTATTTCAGTCCCACCTGAAAAACCTGTAGTAGTGGACCGCTGGGGACGAGTGATCAACGCGACGACGCTGGGCCCCCACGAGGAAGGAGACGATGTACTGCTGACTTGCCGTGTACTTGGAGGTATTTATATCCTACTACGATACACTTACAATTATTATCAATAACCGTATACAAATAGCGGAGTATTTATAATAATGTAGGTACTCATGGCATAAAGTACGTAGATAAAATTTTAAATTATATAAATCGATCAACGGAAAACTTATTAGATCAACAAATAATATTCAATAAGAATGTAAATATAAACAACTAAAGCTAAACAAATAATTACATGGTTCGTTCATTCCCGTGGTGCAAATGAAATCGCGTCATGAGGCAGCGTTCGGAAATGAGAGAACATGCTTAGTGTAGTATAATCAAGTGATGAATTAACATTTCTGTTTCGGCGGAGCGTGATGAATAATTCATGGGATTGGTTTCGCTACAAACGGGCTTGATATGAGCAGGGTCAATAGACGGGGTGGGGAGGTCCATGGAATAAACAATATTTTAAAAGGACCGGGCGGAACGGTTCTAATCTAATTCTAAGGTTGTTTATAAATCATGACTAAACTATAGCTTTCGATGTCCATTATTCTTAAGTCCATTTTTTTTATACCGACACTCTAGTAATAATTGTTTTGCTATTATTCTTTTTGAAAATCTAAAAAACACTCAAAAACGTGATATATTTAAAAGACAGGACTTACTATCTTTTGGTTATATAAAATGAGATTAAATAGCATATAAATAATATAGTATTAAACATATTTTTTAAGTAAAGATAAGAATTATTAGTATCATTAATTATATGTGTAACTGAAATAATAAAAAGAAGTTTAAAAAAATCCAGTGTTCAAATTCCATGAAGTGGATTTTTCTCTACAGCCTGAAGGCACTCGCTCAAGACACTGGAACGCTTTTAACTGACAAAACATTGTTGAGGAAGATATTTAGTATTGTGGAGAAAGATTGCAGACGGTCATGAAAGATAATGATCGTTTGAAACGAAGTAGTTGATTAAACATTGATAAATGTTGTTTTACGTAGTTTGGATATTTTTGGTAGATCGTGTTAAGATATAAAATTGCTAATATTCGCAAAAAATATGTATAACTTTCTCAGCACTGCATTTAAACTAAATATTTAAATAATAATATATAATAAAACGCGATAGTTTAAAAGTTAATATTTAAATTTTTTTACCATAAAATTAGACAAATCAACACTGTACTAGCTTTATCTGATTCCAGCAAAGTGCTCTGAGCCCGAAAAGGCGAGGGCCTTGTCATTTGCGTAATCAAGAAAGTGATTAAAGCGTAGTTTCTAAAACGGACTGAGAAAAGATTCAATGACTTGGAGTCTGATGTCTTTCCAATGAGAGAAGATCTCTTGTCAACTGCTTTGGGACAATTCTTCCACCTGGTGCTCGCGTTTTCGTTATTTAAATTTAAAGTGCGTGCTTAAAAAATATTTACCGCGTTGAGCTTATTAGATCAACTTTATAACATTTAACTAAATATTTAATATTTTTGAATAAGTCAGAAGAACAATATCAACTGGAAAAGCACTTTGCATTGACTATGTATGTATTTAACACAAGCTACCTGAATTTATAAACATCCAAAAAACATTATATAATTGTTTAGGATTTTCAGGAGAAGCCTTGTAGATACCACAATAAAGACCTCTTAGACGATAATATATAGAATACCTAATTCACCGAGCCTGGTCGGTACCCGTACATAATATATGCGATGGGACGGTTTTCCAGAAGTCGCGGGTTCGAATCCTTGTCCATATCCGTTTATTTTTAATTCTGTATTTATAAAAAAAAATACGGTATTAATTCATACTTGATATTACTTCAAAATGTACATTTCATTATATTGTTCCAATTAATTATTAAAACAACATTGTGTAAGCAGTAGGTATCCCGTATAAACTATTATTCAGTCACCAACACAACACCTGATTGAAAAAAAATATCAACAAAAATTTCATTATTTTGCCGAGCTGTTTGTAGTGACACCCAAATCTAATTTAAATAAGCACTTTTGTTGTTTATCGGGATCGGGCGGAGTGTTATTCGTAAATTCGGACCTATCTCTATAGTTATAGGGCATAATATTGTAAGTTCTTGATATAGGTTAAATTAGGCCGCTACCCTGGGTACTGAAGAATATTCGTGACCTGCTTTATTCGCAATTATAAAAGGCTAAAACTAGAACGGTTATTTTTTTTTCAAACCAACTCATGAATATTGTACTATTTTTTTACTCATTGTATTGTTTATTTTATATATAAGACGAAGCTTCTTAGCATTCCATGGATTCACCGTGCGGGTGCCGGGCCCATCGCGTTGCAAGGAGAGGAGTGCAAGCAGTGCCTGGGACTTGCGACCCAGGAGTAGGTTTAAGGGGCCCCTTTAGTATGCGCAAAAACGCTCACCTTCACCCTCCACACTCCTCTCCCTACCTAACCAAATTTGGAAAGAACCTACTAATGCCGCCTTTGAAATACGTTCTAGAAATGAACCGATGCTTGTTCTAGAAAGGCCAAGGTCTTTAAGTAGGCTATAGAGAGATTTTGCTGTTATACCTCTCGCTCCCACTTCTACCGCATACAAACTAACTATAAATTTATTCCTGATCAGTTCGTTGGTCAGTTCGTAATACTTATTGAGCTTGAATGTGTGATCCCTTGGGATGTTTGTTTCCCAAGGAACAGTAAGCTCCACAAGTATCACGCGCCTCAGATGTTTCGAATACAGGAATAAGTCAGGTCTGGATGACGAAACACCAACATCCCCAGGGATTTTGTAATGCTTTTCATACGTGTCCATCATGAGAGTCCAATCAGGAGCCGCGCCTAATATTGAATAAGGCTTCGCTTTTGATTTTTTGGAGGAGCCTTCTTTTACGAATTCTACAGATCGTTCGGTGGTTGTTATACCCTTCCGCGCTCTTGCTACTGAAAGACTAACCGCTTCCCGTATAATTTCTAATACCTTATCGTGGCGACGCGAGTATTGACCTTTATCTAGAAGTACCCTACACCCTACTAATAGGTGTTTCGCGGTTCCTATTGCCTCCCCACAGATGTTGCAAGACTTTTCGGTGGCTTTGCCCCATCTTACTAAATTACTTTGATCTGGGAGAGTCATTTGGAATGCATTAAGATAGAATTTTAATAATGCCGGGGACCAATCATAAATTAAGGTGCGCCACTTCAAAGCTAGTGGAATACAAAAATCTCCTATGGTCACCCATTCGTTTTGAATTTCTAGGCTCATCGCGTGGAGTCGGTAATTATCGTTTTCGTCTTGTCGAATAAAAGATTTTGTTATGTCTATGTCTTGAACTTTCCTACTTGATCCTAGCCCTACTTTATTTGTTTGAGCACCTATCATAAACTTTTTATGGAATTGAAGTCGTGACTCGAGGTCTGAGGCAACTTTGTCTTTTGGGAGAGAAGTTACAGTATCATCTTTAGATTTTCCGATGATATGTCTTTTGGTAACTCTTAGATGTTTGTAGAGCTCCGATGGTTTCTTTAATTTTAATCCAAAATTGTTTCGGTCTCTAAATAAGGTTGAAGAGTCCGCTGAGTGCGCTAACCCGAGCCATAACTTCAATGTCTTTATGACGCTTGCATCTAACTTTGACAAAAGGGTTTTATTAATATCATAAACGAGGAAAGGCCAATTTAGACGTGATGTTAAAAAATTATCATAAATCCAAGCTTTTTTGACGTTACTTATTGGTTGGTTGTCTACCTTTTTGAGATCATTTAAAAAGCTATCGACTATTACTTCCAACGATGGAGTACGGCCTTGGTAATCGATTTTTTTACCTAAAAATTTAAACGGAGCTGCTTCCGTAACCGTACTAACGCACTGACCGCCTATTATAAGACCCGGATCGTAAGAGGTATATTTGGTATTCCGTCTACCCAGACACAGACTAAAACATTTACTAGGTTTTGTCCTCAATCCGCCCGTCCACGTACAGAAATCCTCAACTACATTTAAAAGTACCTGACATTGTTTCGGATTACGTGTCAGTATCGCGAGATCATCTGCAAAAGCTAGTATGGATTCTGTATATTTGTTGTTGAACTTAAACCGATAACCCCACTTTTTTTCATTTTTAATTAATTTGTCTATTAAAATATTAATAACTATATTAAATATAATAGGAGAAATACAACAGCCCTGAAATAAACCAACGTTATAATTAAGTGGTTTTGAATGGTTTTCATTAAAAATTATAGAGAATTTTAATTTTGAATAATATGATGCAATAATGTCGCGAACTACCGTAGGAAAGTTATACCATTTAAGCGCGAACATCATTAGTTCATGTCGTACCGACCCAAAGGCGTTTTCTAAGTCTATCCAACAAACCGTATACAATATGTTTCGTGCAAACCAACGTATGAATAAGAAGCTCAACTTAAATTTAAAATATTAATCTATATCATTTTTATTTTTGGCCACGAGGGCCATATCGGCAACGAGATTGCTGACGAGCTGGCCCGTGCAGGAGTTGAGAGTAAAACATATGGTCCAAAACCGATATGTGGTGTTCCAAACAGCCTAGCTCGCATGACCCTTAATAACCTCAATAGGTGTGAGGCTATAAGGCGATGGGAGGAGATCCCTGGCCCCGAGCATTCCAAAGCCTTCAATGCGAAAGCAGCTAAGGAGCGCATTGGGCTTAGTAGGAATAATCTACGTATCATAACTAGAACGCTAACAGGGCACTGCTGTCTGAATAAGCACCTAGCGACCCTCAAATTAGCGGATGAAAAAGTGTGCAGGTACTGCCACGAGGCGAATGAAACCCCGATCCATCTGCTATGCGAGTGCTGTCCACTGATGCGTTAACGCAGTGACACCCTGGGGAAACATCCTGGACCCAGTGGATGTCCGACACCTCACTGAAAAGGAAATTCTGCAATACTTCAGAGTGGCAGACCTTTATAGTGAACTGTAGGCAGTGGCGATCAAATAGATCTTTTAGGTCGCAGTGATACTGGGTTCTCATAGCCCTGCACAGCCGCGCTTTTTAAATAATAATAATAATCACTATATTATATCGATTGAAATAGAAAATAAACATATAACCATATGCGGCAGGTATTCTGTACACGTAATTTAATATAAATCGACATAAAAATTTAGGCAAATATAGACAGGAATAAAACTAAAATTGATAATAAAATTCAAATTAGAATATAATAAAATTTAAAAGAAAATGTGCCAAAACAGCTGCCGCAGATGAAACCACATTTACTCCACATAACTCACCCTCACAGATAATAAAGTTTCAATACTGAAAAAATTATTTTCCTGAACACTGTCTCCGTCAAACGAGAACAAAAATAAAAAAATAATAAAAAAAAAGTATGAATAAGATTCACTAATTTATTACTGAAACTGCGTTAACAAAATCCCCAAGATATTTTATAGTTAGATATGTAGTTACACAATAAAATCAGATAAATCAGTTGTATCAGTTCTCTCACACAATAACTGTATAAAATGAAATTAGAATTAAAGGTGGGACGCCCTGCAGGGTCATTAATATTCAAAATCGTAACTTGGACAGAAGAGAAGCACTACAACTTACAGCGCCTTTCAGTTATTTCAAATTGCTACCTGCAGGTGTGATTTTAATAGATATGCTATAAATGTAGTAAAAAGTAGTATTTGGGTAATACTAGTGATAATATTAGTAATATAGATTATGAAATCTAAGTCATTGTTTATTTTCAAAAATCGTATTAAGCAATATTATTTATCTATATAATACACATGTTCATCATAAGTATGTATTAAATATATTATGTTCATTATTTGTTAATATATATATAAAAGATACATGTGGATAAATGTGTATATTTGCGTGAGAATTTATGTATACCTATAGCATATATGTATATGTAAGTATTTATATATAATAATTATTACGTAATTTCTTATCTATTATATTTATGTACAATTTCATATTGTTGGAGTGTAGTGAAGTTTGCACTATCCCGGTCTTCTTAAATTGTCATTATTAATTATGTAACAGATTGATTTAAGCGACAAAACGTTTTTGTTACGAAATATCTTATTATATAAAATTTTTTTTCAAATTCAAAATTATATAATGAAGTTACACTAATAAAAGTCACTTAGTTAACAGCATTTTTCATTGAGACTAAAATACTATGTTTTTAATAAAATGTATATTTTTTATTGGAATGTAGTTCCTTATCGCACGTTGTGAAAGGTTCTTTATTATTTATTTGATATTGGAATTTCTTCTTTTAGAATGAATTTGCAAATAAGACAGTTTAAATGAAAATAATAATACAAATTTGTGATCAAATATACTCGTAATGTTTTGTAACAACGCCATCTATTTATACCTTAGGAAAACATAACTACATCTATTATATTAACATATCTGTACAAAGTGAAACCGCTAGGTGGCGGGACAATAATTCATGGGTTTATTGATTAACACTTTTTAATTTAGTTATTCATTTTTTATTAGTATTATTTTTTTATACAATTAGGTTAACTATATTAATTAATAAGTATCCGAAAAAAAAAGTAATTGAGACCATTTAAAATTTTATGCATATTCCCTATTCCTTTAATAATGAATCCAAATGAACTTCATTCCATCCGGGTGTCCCTTGATACCTCTTATTATTATTATTGCATTATTCGTTTATAATATTAATAACTATTAATTGTGTTAATTTTTATATACTAACGCAGCAGTAAATATCATTGTAATTGCAAACAAACCACTTAGCAAAAGTGTTTTGAACCGTAAGGCCGCAACGAGTCGCTCATGAATACATGCATGCGAGACGCAAATCCAAATTGAAGCCATTGACACTGAGAATTAGATTGAACGCACTTGCTAGATTCATTTGAACGAAGTGCTGGGATGGCGTTAAAATGAAGCGCTTAGATACACGTCTGTGAGATTTACTAGCTTTGTCTATAAAACTTAGTGAACTAATTCAAGTGATATGTATTTTTGTTTATACACTAAAAAGACTAACTATTGCTAAACGATATAAAGCAAAAGTGTATTACAAATGAAATTTTAATAGGGGTCTAGAGAACGAATCCATACCTATCCTGTGATAATGACAATGATGACTAGGATGACAATCATGGCTATCAATTTGTAAGGTTTCTATAATCAATCTCTCCTTCAGTTCTTAATTTAATGCCATCCCCTGACCCTACATGCAGATGTACTTGTGCGATAAAAACTGAGTGCAGAATAAATACCAAGTTTTACTTAATTAGCAGTTAAATTAATAAGCACAATACTCGACCTCCTTCGGAATTTAAACAGCGTTTAGTTAACTTAATGTAACTTAACTTAATGTATCTATACTCGCTATTCATCCACACGGGAGTGTCAGCTTAAATGAAAGTTTACACACTTATAATCAGTTTCTCTTTTACATTTTTAAATCTTTAAGATTTTTAAAGAATAAAACTGGAAATTCAAAAATTGTATAGAAAGTTTTTTCATAGTTAATTATATTTTTTTATTTGTTTCGAATTTTTACAAGTACAAATATTCCTTGCTATAATTTTATTTATTACCTTATTAGTACCAACTTAACGGGGTGTTGTTGCAGGTCGTCCGGAACCATCGGTTCGGTGGCTTGTCAACGGAGTGTTAGTTGATGAAGAGTATGAACACAATACCGGAGATGTTATAGAGAACAGATTACTTTGGCCAGCTATACGCAGAGCGGACTACGCTGCCGTCTTCACATGTCAAGCTGCCAATTCACATTTGGTTCCCCCTAAAGAGGTCTCACTAGTGCTGGATATGTTTTGTAAGTACATCTCATCTTATACAAAATAGTGACAGGTACCACATACACCACATACCTATTCCGGACGCGTTAATTCCCAATTTTTAAATAATTCTATATAATGAAACGCGATAGTTTAAAAGTTAAAATAGTGACAATCCATACAACATATAAATAATAATCGCTCATTGTTGGTTGTGCTAAAAGCCTAACCTTAAATAATCTCTTTCATATTGCAGTACGACCATTAACTGTTGAAATAAAGAAGCCATCTGAGCTGGGTGAGGGAGGAGTGCTGACCTCGGAGCGGCGGTACGAGGTGGCGTGCGAGTCTGCTGGCAGCCGGCCGCCGGCCGCCGTCACTTGGTACAAGGGCAAGCGACAGCTCAAGAGGATAACGGTGAGTTATTAATATAATAGTCACAACATGACTCATTTTATTATTTGACACTATCGACCACAATATTAATAATAGACATGTATTGTAATAATTTCATCTATTATACCGAATCATTTGAACAAACCGTTCAGTCTCAATTCTAAACCAACATGTCATCAAAGGCCACGGTTATATTTTAGCTGATAACAATCATGATCCAACGTTTATATTATGAATGAGTAAGAAGCCTGGCGACTGGCCAGCGACCGTCCGTAAGCCGGAGGACACCAATGTAGGGAAATCGAAAATCGATTTGATAACACTTTTATTTGAGCCCATTTGAATAGACTCTAAACTGGGTGGCTGTGAATAACACCTGGCGTTAGCCAATAAGCGGCAGATATTGCCATACGAGAGATTAGGTTCAGTGCAAATGTAATGTGGCTAATTCCTTTGTCGGTAATGGTGTTTTCTAAGTTTATCTGTATTTGTGATAGCTTCCAGCATCGCATGTAATGGTACTTGTAATAGTACAGTTTCTTTCGATAGAATCAATAGTTTCACGGATATCGTCAACAGTTCAAAAATATAATACAGAAACCGAAACAAAGCTCATATAGTTTTATTTGAATCACAATGTTACCTACACTAGAACACATCGCAAACTAAGCGTTAGATAATAAGGTTAGTGGAGTGTACTGAGAATCAATCGAGCGACCAGCCCTTATCATCATTAGAGAGAACGCACCGCAGGGCTCACATTAATCGAATAGTCTTAAGGCGTTTCAATAGTCTCCCTAATGACTTCTGTGAGCTACATAGTTTCGTAAACGATGAAACTAATGTATTAGGCTATATGAAGTTAAGAATAAAATTATAGCCTTGCATTTTTAGCGCTTAATTGTATCGTAAATTATTAAACCAATCTACTTCACTGTATACTTATTATTTTCAATAACGTATGGAAAATCGTATATTTTTGTTTTAAATTTATTATATACTAGTTATTGCCCGTTCGCGTAGACTTTATTAAAAGAATCAGAAGAATTAAAACGCAACACCTCTTGTATCAAATTTCAATTAACGTATGCATATTAACATCAAATAATAGATTTTTATTTGAAACCTTAATTGTAAGGTATATTCTCTATACCTATATTAACTATGTACCTATTTGTAAAAAAACCTAATAAATATTTATATAAAATATTTATAATATTTTTTATAAATATTTATATATTTTTTTTTCACTTACTTGAACAGATGTTTGCCTGAAAGTAGGTACTGAATTCTTTTCTTATATCTGAATTTATTTGCTATAAGTAGTTGTGATTAAAGGTTGCAGAATGTAAATTTTATATATATATAATTTTAATTGAATCTTTTTAATAGACTCCTCGATCCGTTTGGTACTAAACATAATTTTTAGCACGTCACAATATGGCGTCTATAACCCGTCATTTTCCTTTTCTTAATCTTCTGTCTTGCACTATCTCGACGTATCTAACAAAACCTCGTATGATTTTCGGAAAAACGTATGTAAAATTCAGTGAACTAAACGGTTAAGAACCGAACCTATGTTAGGCCACAGACGAAACCACACCCCAAAGTTAGTATTTCTATAGCCTATGTGTTATTCTTGTACATAAGCTACAACATTGCCAAGTTTTACGTGAAAGAGTAACAAACATTCTTACAAACTTTCGCGTTTACAATATTAGTAGGATAAAGTATAAAATCCAATTGAAGAAGAATCTTAATCAGGGTATAAAACCAATCCAGCCTATTTAGTCTATAATCATAACGAATTCCTATTCTGATCTAGATAATGGCGTCGCTAGCAACAGACTGTATCGGGAGTAACCCTATTTGTATTAAGGGGTTATTGTTTAATACCTGGTGATTACATTACGGCTGGATTATATTGATTGTAAGGAACTGGTGGTGAACTAATAATGCATTCCACAATATATTTATGAAATTGTATTGCAGTTTATATAAAGTAAGATTTCATTATTCTAAATATTATAATTTAACTAGTTTTTTTTCATAGTCTAGAGCCTATAACCATATGAACGGTTTTTAATCTCTCATATGTACTAGATCTCAAAAGGTGGTATAGTGCGTACTTACCTACCATCGTTTTTCCCTTTTGTCTCATGAAGCTTATTGAAAGACCATTACCATACGTGTGGGATCGAGAGCGAAGCCAAGCCAATATAGGCCAAGACGTTAATATCATGTTAAGTATATCCTCTACACCACACATAACGACTATAACGCCACAATGTGATACATTGCTTAGCAAATGCGGAGAGAAGCCATGCACGCAGCTGTCGACGGCACAATATATAACGCACTACGTAATGAATCCCTTGCAGTGGCTTGCACTTAGGCGGTAATTACTGTGGGTGTAGACGCTGTTGGCACCAGGCCAGCACACCATCGATACTAAGGAATGTTCCAGCTAATATTTGATATCGATGCCATCGATTCAAGTAGACTGTTTAAGTCACAATTGGAAGTTAATTTCCTGTCAGATACATTTAATTCGATACCTGAATTGAATAATTTATTTCATTACACAAAATTCGAAACTCTATTATCGAGAATACAATGCTGGGTGTTTCTTTCAATTCTTAAACCACTACTTAATTATACGTCTTCAGTCCAAAAATATAGAAATAAACAGTAGGTATTGTTTAAGGTAACAACACAATTAGAATTTGTATCAAGACACGTTTTAATAAAAACTATCGATAATTCAAAGAGCGCTTCACTGGACCGCGACTTCAAAAGTAGCTCATGAAGTTTGAAACTAAGCGAACTGCGCCACAGCAAAACTGCCACAAAACGATGTGCTGAATTAATTACTGCCAAGAATGAAAGGATTAACGATCCGTATGTTTGTCACAGTGCTTTATTAAAAAGATGTGGTGGTTAAAGATTACAATGGTTTAAAAATCTGAATATCTCTGTGAACTAAAACAAACGATAACCTATCGGTACCTTATTTAACATAGTTTATTAATTAAGTACATCTTAGTATTTTAATCGTAAATGTTTAATGATGTCTTATAAAATGAGCCTATTGAATTTACTTGGAATATAAATGTTTTGTTTCGTTAATAATTGTGTTCAAAGGAAATGAGCTTTAATACATAGAATAAAAAACTAATTGATTTAAACTCAACAATAAAAAAACATTTAATTAAAATAACATTGTAAGTCTTTGCACTTATAACTTATAGTGTTCGTTAGTTTTTAATAAAGATCTTAAGAAGAAGAATAAAAAAAACTATTATAATAAAATAGATGCGAGGCAAACTAACATCTGTTATATTTCATATAATGTAATCTAAAAGTTGAAGCTTCTGCACCTAGTCTAAGATATGACTGTAGACGAAAGACAGTTAGCAGGCAATTATCACGGTTATTGAATACTGGCCGCCCCCGCACTCACTTTGCCGGTAATGAGCGATAGACTATCGCGCCAGACGTGTCAAACTTTAAAGTAACTTCATTTTATCAGAAGGAAGATGGAATCACGTGTACCAGAAATTACAAACTTCATTCTCAATATGCTTACATATTTTGAAATGAATATTTTTTGGTCAGTTATTATTAAATCTTGTGTAAAGTATTTAAACATGTTTTTAAACCACCTCCCCCCAACCCCTCCGTCTCTTACATATGAAACATATTTGTGAATGTTTGGTAATTGTAACTGTAATATTATTTTAAGTGACGGTAGCATTTCCCTTGTATTTATTAGCAGTATTATTCAATAGTATATACTCTTTTCACACTACTTATTACTTTATTTAGATTCAAAATTGACCAACAATCATATAATACATGAATAGAAGTCTAGTATTACTCGTACCTATGAGCTTGTGTGTGTGTGTACACACAGTCGTGTAAACTTTGCGCATGATTGATTCTGAAAGGGTTCTGTGATTGATGAGGAAATATTCCTCTTGTTTTTAATCTTTTCATTTCAGAATAGTTGCATAAATAATGTGAAAAAAAAAGAATCCATAAGTCATAAAATAATTTCTTTTTACATCATTTAGTTTTCCGCATTTCAAAGATAAGAAACTTATAGGTATTTATAAATTGTTCAATATTTCCAATTAACATAATAAAAATAACAAATGACATAACAAAATGTAGTTTAGATTCAAATCAGTGTTATTTAAATTGCGTAATCAGAAACTACCGTATGAATGATGGTGTAAGGTAAATTTAACAGAGCTTAGCTATTAATATATCTTAACTATATACAAAACAATAAAAAATTACGTTGCGTTCTATAGCCATTAATATTAAATAATACTTCACTACTACAAATTGAATATTCTTGTTTAAAAGGAATATATTGTATAGATAACCAAAATCTTATTAAATAAAGCTTTTTAAAAATAAACAGGCTTACAACTGGTAATTAGACAAGGCGTGGTTTTCAGTCTATTAACCGTGTAGTCTTCTAAAAACGAATCCAACGGTGGTTATCGTGCAAAAATGATAGCGGTGGGTGCGGTACCGACTTGACACATTTCATATCAGTGCAGCCCCGGCGCGGCGGTTACAACAGGGACGTCCAATTATATCCATTCTACCAGCAGTTATCGGAGGGAAAATCCAATTACACCCACTCATTCATTGAAAACTTGCCCCGACCTCCGCAACTCTTGAACAATAAGAATACCTGTGCAGCTTGTTCTCTTTGTTTTAAAAGATCGGAATATTTAACACTAAACAAAAACTTTCAAAGGCCTTTTTGTTGTACTTTGTTTCGCTGGATAGCCTGAAATGGTCTGATTGAAGGTTGATTGAAATCAAAACAAATTTAAAATTGTGAAAAATTCTCTCATGGCAGCAATATTAAGTTTTTGTTTATTAAAGAATTCATTTTATATGACAATTGCATTATACTATATATTGTAGTAAATACTGTAATCGTCGATATATTACAGTGATAGCAGGCGATAGGACAAGCGAGGCAGTAACTAGATAAGTGCTCCCTGGACTGAATCCCTCATTGCAACGATCCGTGAACAATCTTAGACGGATAATAGACTACAAATATACACTAAATAGATTATAGATTACAAAATGTATGCTTATAATATAGCCACTGTATGAATTTAATTATCAAAATATTGTAATTCTTTTCCAAATATAACAAGTTTGTTAAAGATAAAAACAAATAGATGAGACATTATAAACCTTTTCCAAATATAATGAGTGTGCTAAAAATAGAGCTAATATACAAAGATGTTGAAGTCCACTTAGTTTCTGTTATATTTTATATTGTTAAATACATATACATATATTTAAAAGTCTTAACATACTACACTTTAAAAAGAAAAATATCTCTCGTGTAACGTAGGTTTATGAACAGCCTAAAAAGTTTAAGGATTAGTTACGACGTTAAATAACTCAAATGTTAAAAATATATTCTAATTATAAATAAATATTTATAGTAAGAACCGAAAGAAGGAATAGAAAAGAAGTTTAGTTGACTATAAGATAAGAATTTCAATCCTACTTACAGTAAATGTTCATCAATATATCGTTTACTTTAATAGGATCTCATTGGAATTACACAATCCGCTAGTATCAGTACAATTGCCTATTATCCGTAAGCTATCCGAAAGATTTGTAGAAATTCCCGAGCCTTATATAAAGTCATTGGCTGAAACGTGGGAAGAATGAAGTTGGCGGCATGCCACGCAGATAATTATCTCTTATTAACTTGCCGATACAGCTCAGTGGTATGATAGCTGGATTTTATTAAGGATTACAACTTTTTAAAGCATGTTTTTATTAAAGAAAGTATCTGAATAACCTTTATAATGTGTCTTAACCTATATGTCTTCTTTAATTGATATGCTCATTAATAACATTAATTGAGCTGTTAAATTATTTACCAGTTTCGTTTCCCTTCACCATTAGTCGAATTGTGTTACGTCGTACCAACAAAGGCGTATAACACACAATCTAACGGCAAACATTCGATATGTTTACCGAGCCTCGTCTCAAACTGTACATTAGAGCAATTTAGATGATAATACACTAGCAAATATTTATCGCCTTCCGACATTCAGAAATAATAGTAGTCGCTCTGTGAATAGCCGGTCGATATTCAAGCGATATTCAACATTAAAACTTATTAAACATTATTTATTCCCTAGAACATTTGTAGAGTTGTATTTTACAAAAACCACAAAAATATATATATTTTCTTAACTTTTGACAAAAATTACAATAATTAAAACGCTTTTAAAACTAACTTTAACAAAATACTACTTGTAGGTCCGATACCAATTGCCAATATTAAAACATATAGAGATCATCCGCTTCAACGACTGCATCAAATCGGTCGTGCATACGATTAAATACTTCACTGACTTCACCGTGTTCGGGCGAAGTGAGCTCATTTTATGGATTCACAAAGAGAAATCTATTGAGAAAATATGTCCAAAGTTACTAATAAGTTTGTATGGATTCTCGAGTATTGGTTAATTACTTAAATCGTTTCTAGATTGTTTCATCAAAAAACTCTTTTCATCTATGTTAATATTATATGGCACTAAGCTAGAAGACTTGTCATAAGGAGTCTTACTTTATCCCGCAAAGTACACACAAGTTCATAATAATCTAATTCGAGCGTGAAGCTATAAAAGGAGACGGGGATTTTTGGGCCTAGTTTGTAAAAGTTTGAGATATGGTTAAAAAAAGGTATTTTTTTTTCTATTTAAAATATAAACATTTTAAAATATAAGCTCTAACTACAGTCTAAAAAAAAAACGAAATCACAAAAATAAGTTTTGCTGCACAATAAAAATTTAACCGATAAAACTATAATCTATTTTTGGAAAAAAAAAATAGTTTTTAGATACTGTCTAAAGTATGTGTAGATTGCAAATAATTAATTCAACCCAAAAAACATTATAAGGATTTATTTAATAATAACTGTTCATAACATTAAAATAAAATACATTATTGATATACGTTTAATTATTTTTTTTAACGTAATTGTTATCAAATCGACTAATTAACGTTTAATTAGTCGATTTGATATTCGAGTGGCAGTCGAACTCTTCACTGCTTTTTTAGTCTGCCACGACAAGCCACCCTCAAAAGCAAATCAATTTATGGCATCCTTAAATCTGTGATTTTAGTGTTAGACCCACGTTTCTCTAACACTAGGTGAATTCGAGGTTAAGGATGCATAAAAGGTGCAGGTTCAAACCCTAACCTGGTACCAATGTGACTTTAAAAACTGTCTCAAATAGTATATCCGCAGTGAACGTGATCAACTATGGTTCCCTCTCCGTATCAAAAGAGAGCTTTGCCCAGCAAAGGGACAGTTACAGGCCGGTACTACTGCTCACTTTTGTAAACATGAAACATAATTCCTATTTATAAAAAGTCAGTTGATTTTATAAAAGTTTACTGTAACGCTAAGTAGTTACATAACTTCCCTTTTAGTGAGTGCCTTATATATCTGTTCTCAGATTACCAAAAACTGCAAAATGTTAAGTGATAGTATAATATAATATAAAGTATTAATTGACACAACTTTCATCTTATTACAGTCTGGGCCCAATAATGTATGAAAGGGTATCCGTCTCCTTTCAAGTCCTTTCCTGTCAAGATTAAGATACAAACTGACAACAAAATTTCACAAGGACATTATTTAAATCAGTATTTACTCTTAATTTTACTCCATTTTCGGGTTCAGAAAATTTCTAGACAACATCTCTGTTACAAAATATCCTTATAATATATAAAAAAAAATATTATTGTAATATAACATTTTACATACCAATTATTTGTATGAATTATAATTATTCAATTCAGATAAAATGTCATTAAAAATGTTATGAACAAAATCTTTTAATTCAGTACTAAGTAATCCAGCTACATTTGGTATTTAACTAGATTGCGACCTTTATATTCCAATTAAATGTTTCTCTCAACAAGATTTATTTGAATTACTTCGACTTTACAGGCAGTCTTCACATATTCAATATGTACTTTACAAATTGTCTTATTTTTCGCCGTGTCTAACAAATTTAAAGGCAAATCGTTGGCGCAAAACCTTCCCCAAATTGCTTTCTTAAATACAAATAAACCAAGAAAATTGACGCTTAATAATTCACTGAGTAGCAGCAGTCTCGACTTTACAATATTTACAACTGGAATTTGTTTTAACTTGGATTTTATTGTATTTTGTTTATTCTTTATTACTTTATTGTTTCCTTGATCTTTTCAGTAATTATAAAACGATTACAATTAAAATTTACAGCAAATACCTACATTGAAAAAATCTCCAATTCATTTAAAAAATCCTTTTGTATTTTATTACCACTACAAAATAAGGAATGTCAAATACAAAAGCTAATAGCTTATATTATATCATTCGGGAACATTGTGAAGGGAATTATGCAAGAGCTTTGAAATGTTTTATGGGATCCAAAGAAAAAGCGAATAGATGAGGGGAGCCCCCACTTGAATTTAAGCGCTTGATATTTAACATAATCATTATTGTACCAACTTTTCTCGTTAAACTGAAAACCCCGGGTTTGGCGTCTCGGAAAATGTGCGTAGATTGCCTAACGAGCTCATCAAATAATGAGATTAATGTGTTGCCATTGTGTTTGTGTTGTTAGGTGAATCTCTACAGGCCACTCTATCTGAAATTTTAATATGTTTATAGACTTTTTTTAGAGATTTTGGACCATTGCAATATATTAGAATATTATTACAAAGCGCAACAAGTTGTACTTTGCTTAGCAATAACAATAATATACGAAACATTTTATGTTAAATTACATAATTTAAACACTAAATTGTTACATAACATTTCCAGGTTTTACAGTTACGTTGTATAAATGCAAAGGAAACAAATCGGATCGTGTGCACAAAGCAAATTCAGTTGTTTTGGTAAAAACATCCAGTTATCCTGGATGAAAGCTATAACGGAAATCGTGTTCGCATTCCTTGCAAACTTCCTCCCTTTTACGAAGTTTCAATAAAAACTAAACTACTTTTTAAAGTTGTAATTTCGAAAATGAAATTTTAAAATAAAATCTCCTGGCTACATAAAGTTGTCATAACATTTTGTGTATTCATGACTGGCTCAAAGGATGTTCAATATTATCAATACATGTATGAACCTAAACTTCGAAACTTTATGACGTAATTTCGGCGTGCCTATGGCTTATTCATAAAATTTTAGTTCTGTATCTTGTGTCACGTTCTCATACAAATAGCAAATGTTATCTAAACGGGTTGAATAATTTATTATGTTTATCATTTGTTTTATCTCTATTGAAGCGTACTTATAAATTATTACTTGAAGCTTGCAGAATTGATTTCATTGGAACTACTCGAATAAAAGTCTTCTTTAATAAAAATAGGTATGGCTTTATTGGTTGTGTATACATTTGTGACAGTGGTATAAAAGAGAGCTGAAGCACGCTTGATATGATATCAACAATAGGCCGGTGGGAGCCATAGTGGAGAAACTTTCGTACCACAATCGCATGTTTTCTCTTATTCTGTTGACTTTTTGTTACGACACAGATGTTGTTTTTTTGTCTTCCATAAAAAAACTTTTTTAGAAACAACTCTGTATATTCCAACTTAATATATTTGTAACTTGGGCGCTTGTCTTCAAAATCACCCGTCAAAATTATGCCTCTATTTTAAAAGGATATAATAATTAGCGTTTGTAATCCAATAGATGAAATATTAAAATTATTGTTGTTTTAAAAGCTATTAGTGGGTTCTTCATTGAATATAGATATATTTTGTGTATTTTGAAATAAACTGTTTTTTCAATAATATTTACTTGTTACTGTTATTTTTTGCAGATTATTTATTTTATTGTTTGTATAAAATTAATATTACTTTGCTTATATTAGATATAAACAATACTATCTCAATACTTTTTGCACCACTGTAGAGTTAATTTTGGAATAACTCACACGTCCAATTTAATCTTATAAGAATCATAAGATTACAAGATTTTCCACAAATGTTGTGGAATTCCTCAAAATCTACATGTTTTATCTGTTATAGAAGTCAATTTCAACCAATTTTTGGAGCAAATCTTGCGCCATCTTGATAAATTCGAATAGCTGTCGTATCCGGGCGTAGCTGTCACAAACAATTTCGAAGGCAGTCTCGCGACATTTTGACTTAAGATAGCTTCGCCATCTCACAGAAAGATTGTGTGATTGTGAACTTGGAAGAGCGCGAGATGCCCCATTGAGTATTTTTTATCGTCTGTTTTAACTGATGCTCGTTGAAATCGAAACAAATATATTTAAATATATTTTTGATTTAAAAAAATATTTAATTACAGGTTTGGCTTAGATACTTTGTTATTACAATTTTATTTTTGTTTTTGAAGTTTTATTTTAAAACTAGATTAAGGAAATTTAAACGATGGCACTTCATTCCCGGTGCACAAAATTACCTATATAATACAAAAAATCTTTGAAGTAGAAAGACTTGACGGTTACTCAGAACTCAAAGGTTCGAATTGTCCATATCGAATAGATTTTCATTCTTTAATTATTTTAAAAAGTTGAAAATTACACGAAACAGGACTGTTTCATAAATGTTTATGAAAAAATTCGAACACATCATGTCATCAACTTTAAATGTGTTAAAGGTACAACTCAATGCTAGTACTAAAAATATAATATAATCAAGATGATATCACACTGAATTGAGCTCACAATGTTGCACCTGACAAGCCTGGCTGGTTGCCAATAACCAGGCAGCTCCTACAATTCGCGTCTTCAAACAAAGGCAAACATAAAACACTTTTATTCTGAAGTTGTACTTACTATCTACCACTTCCAAGAAGACAGAGTAAATTTTACAATGTAAAATTTACAAAAATAATTAATTTAAAATTTAGGTCTTATTTAGATAAGACGTTAATTATATCAAACTATTAACATATATATATATATACAAACGCAAAAAAAATATTAATAAAATCAATGGTATATTAAAATCAATGAATGGTATATTAAACGTCTATCTTAGAAACAAACGCTGTATAGAACCTAGTGGGAAAGATAATAGTGACATTAGATAGTCTTAAGGATTTTGTACGGACGATCGTTGTACCGTTAAGACAGAAGTGATGGTTATTGTCGGTACAAAGTGTTTTAACAAACTTCTATATTAAACAAAAGAGGGTTTAGTAAATATATTTAACATTTTTAAGGGGTAAGTTTAAACTTGTATTAAAATCTTTAAAAGTGTTCTAGTTGTATACGGACTGTATAATTATAGAAAGGATATTTTCGTGGTAGTTAACTAAAAGTCGTGGAAACAATCTAGAGATAACACATTTTGTTATAGAATTAAATAACACTTTGCTCATTTGCAAACAAGTTAACCAAAATATTCACTCTAATAATATAAAGAGTACCTAAAATACTAAAAAGATTTAACAATATCGTTTATATTATTCCGGCACAAAGCTAAGTCTTCTCGCACTAAAAGTATTTGGAAAGGCCAAAACTTTTGTCCCTCAGTGCTGTGTACACAGCGCGTTGTTGTTGAAAAAACAGCTTTATCATCAGAAGACCCTTCAAATGGTGTCCTTAAAACAAACGACGGCAAATCTTTCTCAAAACGCGATATATATATTGTCGATAAAATATATATTTTATTCTTCTTTATTTTAAATTTGGAAGAAACTACCGACTTTTTAAAATATAATCATTTCGGAAATTCAAAGTTACAGAATTATAATAGTGTTACTATCATGTAGTAGGATTCTGTATTATCTTTATAAAATATTATATTGAATACCTTATATGAGAAATCCATTTATCCAAAATGAACCATTCATTTTGAATAAATGTATTCCTCTTTCATTTCCTCCTTTCCTTTTTCACCAGGTTTAAGTACATTATACTTGACATAAATTTTGTTGAAATAAACTCTCAGTGTGAAAACTGAATTGTCCTTATTGTCCGATTTTCTAATAGAAATGAACTAAACTGATTTCGATCATATAGTATATCATTTAAATTTTTTGCCGATTGATTGCTACGGTTCTAGTTGTTCCAAAATTACTTTAAGATTGTCGTTTGTGAAACAGTGATCACAATAACAAAAAAATATAGTATATATGAGATTGTTGTGTGGTTCTTCTCAGACCAGGACGCGTTTGGAACCCTCACAGCTTTACCTTTAAGTTGGAAAGTGCTTTTACAGAAGGCCTTATTACGATAAATCTGGTATCGAAATAGGCCCTCCTGACACTTCCATGTTGACGTACACAAGTGATCACTGATTATGATTCAGAGTGGATAAGATATAAATAAAATAAAATAAAAAAAATAAAGTAACAAAGACTTGTTGTCCTTGTAATAATTATGGTTTTTATATATATAATGTTTATGTATTATATTTATATATTGTGTGTAATAAATAGTATGTAAAATATTATAGAATTAGTATAATTGAAAGTAAGTACCCATGTTTATGTATTATTATAGAAGTTATTTGTATATACTATTAATATTTATGTGCGTTATTTGTTTTGCTGAAATATTTTATGCACCAACTACTGCCTGTCTACTAAAATTGTAGGTTGCCTGTAAACATCACTTTTTGTGATAAGGCCGCCTTTGTACAAAATGTTTTAATGTAATGTAACTTGTTGAAGTGAAAACTTCTTTAGCGTGGTTGTGATTTTAAAGTCGATAAAACGTAAAAGAGACGGAGACATAAATTCATTCACTGTTTTCGCATCCTTTCTCTTTCTAACATCACTCTACCATGCATAGCATTTATAAGGCAACCTCTACACACCACCTTACAGACTTTTAAGTTTAAATTTAATTGTTTTAATTTGTATTGTTTAAATTCTGTGTGTTTTGTATTATTCCTTTTATTCCTTAGCAAAACTGTTTTAATTAAGTGTTTATTGTCCTAGTTTTTCCAGTCAAAAAATATTTAAAATCTTTTAAAATCATCTTAGTTTCACCATATTCTTTTTAAAATCTTCTCTCTCTTCTTCTTATCACCATATGTTTTTGGTCTTCTCACATACTTTAAATAATGTATAATTCCTATAGTAAGCAAATTTCAAATATTCTGTTTTTACATTGCTACTCTTTGAGGCTCCATACCACCTTTTATATATTTTTATGTTCATTCTCACATGTTGTTAAATAATTGTATAGGTTTTATAACATTTTCTATACTTTCACGTTACCATTGTATTCTCAAATATTACAACTGCCTTAAATAGTTTTTTACTTTACGTTTTTCGCTTAAATTGAAATTAAGGTTATATAGTCAGTAGCGTTTTATTGAAGGTTACAACTTACAGCCATTGCTGTTCGTTAAGGCGCCATACCACCACCTATTACATATATTAAAATACAAATTTTCACATATTGTTAAATAATTAGATAGGTTTCAAAATTTTCTGTAGCTTTCACGTCGCTATTGTATTTTGAAATATTAATAACTGTCTTAAATATTTTTAACTTTACGTTTTTCACTGAATTTGTAATTAATATTATATAACTAAACTCCGTTGTTAATTTGAATGCAATAATAAAAATAAGATTTTTATTAGTGTTTTCTAAGGTTTTCACGCGTACTACACATTGAAATAAAACTACTTTTACGGATTTAACTCGCGTATATTATACGCGTATAATAGTTTTATTTCAAGATTTTTATTATTGCATTAAATTTTATTTAAACAACCGAGGAAAATCACTCTAAACTTCTAAATTTATACTTTATTTATAATACTAACTAGGATTTAAATAGTTGGTTTCTGGAGCAGTACTACAATATATTGTTGATTAAGCATTAAATTCATTCCAACTGTCGTCAAGTTTAAAGCAAGTTGTACATTGTAGGGTGTCGGAGTCGGGCACATCTGTCGGCCCTTGACAAGTTGGAGACTTGCTTCCGATTTCCCTCGAGCGCCATTGACGTCCGAACAAGTTGGTTCATTTTCTTGATGTCCCAGCATTTGGTACATTTCAATGTTAATGGTGCATTGTTTTAACGTTTCGGGAGAATTTATGTTTCTAGGGAAGTTGTATTGGGATGTGCTTGAGTTATCTTTGTACAATTATTACTATGTATGTATTATACTTAATAATATACAACAACAACATAAATAAACTGAATAGAATATTTTATTTGTTTTGTTGTATTTTTGTGACATAAATATTGACATTACATTTAATATTCAATTGTTTTAAATCATCTGTGCACTGATAAGATCAAAAGATCGAAGTTTTTATATCGATTACAAATGAGCAATAATTTTAATATTTTTTCTATTCTATAAAACATGCACAAAAATAAATACAACTACAACCTTTATTATAAAAAGTTTCAAAATGTACTGATACAAAAAAGTTATATCTTTAACCAAGATTTTTTTAAATACATTATATTTTTTTGTTTCTCATTAATAATTTTCGTAAAATAGTGTTTATTAATTACTAGAACTAAACGAAACGCTAATTTTCTTGTATGTATGTACATATATATTTACCACTCGTTCACAAAACAAAATACTCACATTTTGAATTTTTAGATTTTTCTTAAAATTGATAGCACGGCTTACATAGAGAATAATAAATGTGGTCTGAGCGGTCTTTGTGTGCCGCGCTGAGCTAATTTTAGAATGCTTTCATTCAAAATCAGCATTCAATCAATCATCAATCATTCTCTCCATTATGGGCTAAGGCCGATTGACTAAAAAACATTTTTTTTTATTATGACTATTAAATGCAGTTTATCTATAGTTTTATTTAGCACAATACTTAGAACAATTATTTTGTAGGCTGTATATTTGTTTATAGAGCAAACAAACTTCGCCCATATCATTATATAGAATCATTTATACTTGCAAAATAAATCATATTAATTATAGTTATACTAGCGGACCCAACAGACGTTGTCTTGTACACGCGTCTTTGATGTAAAAAATTCAAACTTTAAAAAAATATATATTAAAAAGTTCTCAAAATGTCTAACGTCATTTTATAAATAATAAGACCGCCGGATATTAGCAACGATAAACTAAAACTAAAGCACATATTGATAAAAATCTTAAAAACTAGACATGAAAACACTTGTGAAATGCCATAGAAACAAAAAAAAAAAGACTGTCTCATAGAAACCCACCTATCTCTCCACAAAACTCACCATAATCACAATAATAAATGCAACACACTGAAAAATTTACTCGTCCTAACACAGATTCCCTCCTCCCACGGGAAAGAAAATAGTCGAAAACACAAAAAAAAAATGTCTAACGTCATTACATGTACATTACATCATAATTCGACCAATCGATACCGTATGAATATGTAAAGAAAGATTTTTGTTTGAATAAATGAATTTGTTCCAATATTTTTTTAAATTTTACTTTTTACATAGCGAAGTACGTATCGGGCCGCTAGTACTAAAATATTTTTCTTATTTCTATCGCAACGCCAACTGTCAGGGCAGACTATAATTAAAATATGATATTATTTAATATTTGACATTGCCATGGTAACGCAGTCTGTCGGAACCAATGTGAAACATTCCAAAATCACATTACACATTAAAAATTAATCAAAAAACCATTTTCCAGTGGACCAAATTGAGAATCTAAACAATTCTCAAGTCCCCATGAACACACACAGAGTTTCATAAAAATCGGTCCAGTCGTTAAGGCGGAGTTCAGTGACATACACACGCACACAAGAAATATATATATAAAGATAAGTATGACGTCGAATATTGACAGATGATTATTATATTAGAATGATTTTGTTTCACAGGATTTTATACGCATCTGTAAACTTAACTAATTAGTAAGTATAAATGAAGGCAATATCTTTGCTACATATTCGGTAATAATATTGAAATTAAAAACGGTAGGTAATTCTTTTGTACAGTCCTCTTACAGAAGTAATGACAATATTTATCATCACTTGTATAAAGTAAGCCGAGAATATTCTTGAAAGTCAGTCGGTTTTTACATAACTGTTAAAAATGTAGTCCTAGTTAGAAACTTACAAAATCTGCCAACATAATATGCGTTATTTTGGGAGATAAAAGATCTCTTTAAAACGATATACTCCTTTATTCTCGTTCCCCTTTGTTCGTAATAATAACGTTTTCACCAAACTTCCGTATAACGAAAGATGGCCTGTTATTCTCTGGTACTTGTTATACTCGAGAACGGGTACTTGATATGGCCGGGCCATTATCTCCGCTGGTATCAGTAACGAGTAGTTTTGACACGTATCGTGATATTAAGTAATAAGATAAATAAAAGGGTTGTATACTTCAATGAAGTAGCTTCTCATGACTGCTTATATGTGATGGGTGATTGTTATATCGGTGATTTATCGTGTTATACGTTGGTATAATGTTGGCTTTATGGATATGTTTTTTATGTAACGTTATAGAGGAACATCACGTAAATCATATTTTTTCCAAACTCTTCTTAATTGTTTTAGATCCTAACAAAACGAGTTTCTTTTTGTGATAACTTTCAAAAATATCATATTTATTAAAATACAACATTATTTGTCAACCATATTAAATGTAAGTGTTTGTGTGATTTAACTAAGTAAATAGTAAATTATAGTGTTTCTTTATAGCATTAAATTTAAACTATAATACAATAGTGTCTTTCATACAATAATTAACTTTTTTTTATAAGAGAAGTTTGATTCTTAATAGATTTTATCTTAAAATAATTTGAGGGTTATTTAGATGGATATCTTGGTTATTAGTTAAGATGGGTTCTAATCATTATAAAAGATGCAGGTTACTTATGAAATTTAATTGATAGTAATGCTTAACTACTAAAATTAACGGAACCCTAATTCTATTTTTAAAATATTGACCACTCTCGCATAGTAAATTGTAACCCAATTCAATTATAATTAAAACTACAGTATCAAAGCTTCTACTAAGACTATTGCATTACACAACATTTTCAAATCGTTTGCCAGAAGCTGTTTGCGATGAAAAAGAGTGTATTTAGTTCAATTCAGCTGTCGAAGAATGGTCTGGAGCCGGTTCTAATCCATTAGTGCAAGCCGCATCACCCCTAACGATTGCCGCAACCATATTTAATTACTTAATGAGTACTTTCAGCATCCTTACTTCGATAACTGAAACAATGTTGATGTTATTTTCTTATATAATGGTATTGGTATACTTTTTGGTTTCATTTTATATTTTGTATAATGTATGATTAACATCAATGATGCAGTATTAATATTGCGGGAGAGGAACCAAACTAAATAAGTTTTACCGACAAGGGGGCCACTTAATCTCTATTCATATGAAACTCTAATCACACGTGACGTATGGTTTCCCGGTAGTTAAGATGCTATCTATAAAGCAAATCCCAAGATTCCTTTACGCTGCCAAGTCTTCAACTAATACCCACAAAAAATATGTGCAGCATCCTAAGCTTCAAAGTTAGGCAGGGGTTGTGGATGTCTCCGTGCCAGCTCCGGATCTAATCTCGCACTTTGACGAGCCAAGCAAACCCTGCACTGACAATCCAAAAGAACTTCTATTCTGCCCGACGCAAAGATCTTTTTACAAGTAGCCCAAACTTGTTTACACATGACGTTTATATTAGGATGCTCAAATTTTTATGAGGGACACGCTCTCTAGTAATATCATATAAGATGAATTCCCGCACTCAAATAATCTTTATTAGATTTAAGACATCTACGGGAAGGAAAGATCTCTGAATAAAATATTAAGTAATGTAAAATTTAAAACTCATTTCATCAGTTTCTTCTTATTTAAAGTAAAATTGCAATATATAACATTAATACTTAAATATTTCTTTAAGAACTAACCTTTTTGATTTAATTACATTCAAGGAAACCCACAAAAGCAAGGGAAACGTAATCTTTATTCACGAGTGTACCTTATAAATAGTAGTGCTTTGACTGCTAGCAGCTGATTTAGCAACAAAGAGACTGCACACGACGCCGGCATCAACATTAAAGGAATGCCGGGAATCCGATTGTCGAGCAAACAGTTCGCCGACCTCCTGGAGATAAGTATTGACAAACAAAATGGGTTCATTCCGATACATTTGAGTGAGATTTATAACAAATATTAAGCCTGATGACTTGCTTTCATGAAAATTTCATTCATTCATTCAATTTTTCTACAGAAAAAACTTTCTTAGGTATAAAAATAATAAAAAAGACTATAATTATTCATAATACATACTAGATATAATCAACATTCTTTACTATTTCACAAAGACATGTAAATTTAATTCCAGAAATAATTGTTGTTTTATCCCCAAGATTTATTTCAACACCCTATTAATAACTTAGTAATATACAAAATAGCCATTCGTCCTAAACTCAAGGGAAGACTTCGTTTCTCCGACGTGAAGCATGGCGTCCCGCTTCACAAGTTCAACTTACCTTGTACGAATTATCAAGCTATTTCCAGCTCCCTCGGCGACCAACTCAAATAAATTGCTGCTCATGAATTTTGTTTTGCTCTATATTTTTCACTTCTTTATTTACTTTGTTCTACCTTTATGGTTATCTTTAATAGGTAGGATTAATGGCTTTTGTTGGTACATTGTTTAAATAAATTGCTTTCTGGCAATTTTATTGAAGTATGACGCGAATTTTTTTTTGCAGTTATATATACTTTATTACACGTATTATAATTATTATAATTATCAGCTTAGTGAATTCTGACTGTTTCTAATACATTTTCTTTGATTTATTACAATTGCGGATTCTGTTAACCAAAAGTGGTGTTCATTAGAAGCAAAATAGTTCAAAAGTAAATTCTAATACACTTGATATAAAGTTTAATATTTTAAAGCCAAACCAAGATCAAGTGAATCATCAAACTTAAGTGAGTAAGCACAACAACTTCACATGTGAATATTGTTGACGTAAAATGCAGCTCTTGAGATTATGGAAGATATTTATTATATATAGTAATTAACAGAACCCAGATATATAATTCAGACATTAACCAGTACAGCTGTGTCAGGATCAATTATAATTTGCAATGTGTTCAGTTGTTATTCATATCAAATATAAAAAAAATATATTCTATTATTATCATTATAAAATTATGTGTAATACTTTGGTATATTTATATATGTGCTGGATTACATCGTAACTTCTTCTACATAATATATAATTATATCATTATACCATTTTTAAAATTTATATTAAATATAAACAACTATCAAATTCAATTTACACAATTCCAACCTATAATACAGGTCGTAGATGTTACTAATAAATAGTAAAACATCATGTGTGTATCTGTGGCAGCGGGACGGCTGGCGGCGGGCCAGCTCTGCTACATTACGTCGTAATGAACTCCGCGAATACGCGATTTGAATTTTGTAATTAGAACCTTAGTTGCGCAAGTTCACTTTACTTTACACACTTAAGTGATAACCTATCTCGACTGCCCGTGATACAATTGCTTGGATAAACTTATCAAGCTTTTTTAACATAAGGATTTCAAATATTCTTTTGCTTTAAAAAACTAAAACATCATTTCAATCATATAAAGAGATTGGTAACGTTTTTTTTTCATTCAGGCTTATATTAAACTTTTTATAATATTGTTAACTTTATATAAATTTTCATCCTCTATTTCTGAAAAATAGGTAGCCTATGTTGTAACCTTACGTAATTAACTATGTTTCTGATAAATTTTACGATACAGAATTTTTCATACAAACTTGCATCCCCTATTCCATCCCCTTTTATATTTGACCCTGGGTCTATGAATATTTCATTCCAAATTCCATCCAAATCAGGTAGTAATCTGGTAGTTTAGCCATCAAAGTGGACAGGCAGACAGACTTTCATCTTTATAATAATAGTATGGATGAATGTTTATATACATACTAGCAGACCCGACCACGCCCTGCTGTGGTTGCTAAGGTTTTGGATATACCTATTACATTGTAGTAAACTATTTAAGAAGTCACGGTATTAGAAAAAATAAAATAAAAATTTAAAAAACCTTCGACCACTAAGTAAAGGAAAAATTCAAAATGCAAGTAAATTTATCAAGGCCAATAACGAAATAACAATATTTTGATATTATCGTATAGTAAAGACCTCATTCATTAGCTCCGAAAATTTTGTAAAATAGACACTCATCAACGTACGTACAAAGGTCCCCCGACGTAATGACTTCAATAAGTACCTAATAATATTATTATCCTTTTTAGGCGTCATCTAGTATCGGGGTTTATTTATTTTTTTCTTCCTGTTTTTTTAAATTATTTCACTTTTTTGTATATTGTTCTAAATGAACCTACGAATACACTAATTTCCCCTGTCTAGGTTTTTACTATCAATATTGTATAAAAACCTTTTGCCAGCACCAATAAAGTTTTGGGGACGACTGCTTCTATTTCGACCAAACATAGCTAAGAACCATCTCGACAAACCAAGCTTTCGATTAAAAAAAACCGCATTCAAATCCGTTTACGTATTTGGCCGCTACGTATCCACAGACACACACACAGATAAACAAATCTACAGGTTAAACTTATAATACCCCACTTTTTGGGTCGAGGGTTAAAAATAACAATGTGGACCGCTATGATTTTTTTGCATAGATGCAATTTGTAAAGAACATGGCGACCTCTATGACTGATTTTCTACTACCATTACCTAACCCTTGATACAGTAATATAATAATTGTTAGTGATGCGCCGAATATTTGGTAAGTATTCGGTGTATTTGTCATCTTTTTCGCAATTCGTATTCCGCCTAACTATTCGGTTTTGATGAAGTATATATTCGGTTCAAATATTTCTATTTTTTAGGCTACACCACGCTATATTATACGACACTATACCGCTATGCGTTAAGCGTCTGCGCTCCAATATTTGACCAACAGGGTGGTTGCAACAATGAAATTATTATTTACCAAAGAAGACGAAAACGTTAAAGCCGGTCTAAAAATTCACCGGATTGAGATTTGAAGGAGGTCTTCGAACACGATTGATCTCTCATATAAATAGATTCAACGAAGAAGCAGGTATAATTTGACTATATTATGTTCATTATAATATGAGTTTATATATACTTCAATCTAAGTAATACGTGCTGGCGGACTATATTAACACTAAAAATTAACTCATAATTTATTCTCAGCATCGCGTGTTGGTTATGATGTATTATATGTATATGTATGTATTATACATTGTATTATATTATATGTATATGAAACATTTGTACTTTTACCATTATTGCTATCTGTCGAACACTAACTCAATCCAGTCAACAGATACAACGCCATCTGTTAAACTTGTTTGGATTCACAGATAATATAAGGAAATAATTTGCAATAAAATAATATTGGGACTAAAAATTAAGATGTAAGTTAATCTATGATTCAAGTTGGATCAAACTGCACACGGTGTGCAAATTTGATTAAAATCGGTTAAGTAGTTTAAGAGTCCATCGCGGACAAACAACGTGACACGTAATTTATATAAATTACGTGACACGTAATTTATATATATTAAGATATATATTTATGTTTATCTTTTTTGTTTCTTATTTTGTTACTCTTTAAACAACACCCCCACTACGCCCACTATATGTCTTTTGTTACATGTAGTTGTTTGCATGGAAGATTGCTTATTTTTTTTGGCTTTCTTTTTTGTATAGATTGTAAAAATAATTTTACTAAAATTTGATACTTTTGTGGACATGAATAAATAAATCATTATACCATTTTTATGAGCATATATAATTGAGTATGAATTTATATCAAAGTTTAAAGTCAGAATTTCAGAAGCATTTTGCGGTTTGCAGAGTCCCAAACGAGTCCTCGGCCATTTCTAGTCTAGTTAATCTCTAAGCACTGAGAATGCATTCGAGCACATTAACGCCAGCTGAAACGTTTACCAACAGCGATAAAAACCATTAAAAATTGTCTGCTAATTTTGTTGACGTAATATTATTTTCGCAGGTGCTCGTTTACGATTATCGTATCGTATTATATTTACTTAGGAGTTGAATGTTATATAATTTTAAACATTGTCGTGAATACATTTTACACTATAATATGGAAAAAAACTACGAACCTTATATAAGACTTGACCATATAGAAAGTTTAAATTAATTTTTCGATCCAATGACTGGACGTGCAGGATAAGCAAGCTTAAAGAAACTGCAGCAATAAAGTTAATTAAACCAATGTCTTCGGCAAATAGGAACGTGCAATGCAATTAGATGCTTCACACAACCAGCGGTAGGTACTACCATTTTAATTTCCTCAGTAGGTACTTACTCGAATTTAAAAATCTGCTCTTGACATTACCTCATTAAGTCTTAAGTAAAAGTTTATCAGTTGGTTTTTCATTATACTAAAGTCTTTACAAGTAGTAGCTACAGCTAAACCATTTCCATGTTTGAATTGTTACAAATTTCACTAAATTATTATTTTTAATTAAGATATTGTACTAAAACCTATTATAATTAAAATAACCTTTACAAGCTCGAATCGTCGTTTTTTCTACGGAGTCTTTGTCAACTATCAAGCACAAGTGTAAAGAGATAGTTTTATGCAAATCCAATTATTGTTTTAATTCTCTGTTTAGTGTTAGAGGATATTTTTCCATTCTAAAGTTTTTGTTTTAATTACCATTGATATAAAAATTTCGCCCATTTGCTATAACATTGACAACTGTTTACTGTTCAATATTATCCCCTAAACTACTTAAAAATAGCATTGTTCATATTGTATAAACAGTATGATCATGTTTATAAAGATGTGAACTTAAATTTCAAATGTGTCTTTATTGTTATAGCATCACACACGTTCCTCACAAACATTTAGTGGCACTTTGAGCATTACTTGAGAGATAAGTTTCTTTTAAGGATGATAATGAAAGCGTCGTAAAACTAAAGAGACTCTTACGATCACATAAAAAGATTTACGCCCCGGTGTGGCCACTTCAGAAGTGCCAGTGCGCTTAAGCAATCTTGTTATTAAGTAGCGATAAAATATGTTTTTTGAAATTTGATCACTTTGAATATTATTTTTATGAAGCAATAGTGGTGACCAATTATTTATTTTATATTGACTGAAATCAAGATACATTAATGATATTATTGAATAAGCTCATATTATCATTTGTAAAGTTTCTAAGATATGAGGATAGCCAACAAAAATAACATTTTGTTTAATACTAAATGATAAAATGTAAACGTAGCAATGTTAGTAACGTTAGCACATAACGTTTTACTTATTCTTCAAAACCATTAACAATTGAAACTGCAGCGTAGTTCAATTTACAAAGCAATCCAAAAGAGATGTGTCCACCGTCTTCAGCGACAGAGCGATATTTCAAGAGCATTACTGCGAGGCCCGTACTCTTCGGCCGACAATAAAGTTAATTTCGCAAACTAAACACTTACCCACCCTCTCCCTCGCACACCCCTCCCACTTCCCGATATCCCTGCATGGGTCATTGGACTGCACTCCTCTTTACGAAAAGTCCTGAATTTCGAATAAGCCTTTGTGGACTTAAGGTAACTTCATCAGACATCGTTCGCTTTTAAATATTTTACTGATTTTTTAAAGTTTCATAATATTTTAAATTAATTTATCTGTCATTATTAAAATTTTACTGAATATATTGGTGTATTAGAATAATGGCTCGATGTAAACATATTATGAATTTATAAAACTGCATATGCAACTGGAGAATAACGTTGTCACAGAGTATATAATAAAAGCAATAATAGAAGGTATAATAGTAGGTATAATAGTAGGTATAATAGGCCTTTCAAAGTAAGGTATTACGGTACTAAGGAAGCCCGCGAGGAGCTTTGGGGTCCTGCGTCTCAAAGAAATCCCATTTCAACGCGGTCTTTGTACAAATTAAAAGCCTTTCTGATATTTATTTTAAACATTTCCCCGCGCTACTACGTTTAAAGTTTTTATTATTTCTTTTAACCCTTTCGTCACCGCAGTCACGTTTAATTAGGGTGGGTCGTACTTTTTTTTGGATGGCGCCTCGGTATTGCAATTTGAAGAAGCTTTGAGACCAGCTGACCTTTTTAATACAACTGCAACTGGAGATGAGGTCGTAACAGCCTATTCATGAACTCATTGCAGCATAGGGCCAAATTATTTTCCTATTTTACGCAAAATTATGATTAAAATATTTGGACAGGTTAGTAAGACAAGAAGAGATAATCATATAATCTAAATTTCTTATATGACATAGACTTAAAAGGGTCGAGTCGTTTTTTTTAATTTTATTAAAATTATTTTTTTTTATGTATTTTCTTTTCTTACTTATATTATATTGATGTCATAGTACCTACAGTAATTTTCAAATGTACTACCTATGTTGCATTTTTAAAGGAATCAATCATTTTGTCGTTATTACTAACAAGACTACTTGATGTTTCTTTTAGGGCACGAACTGATTACAATACATGAAATGTTAACTGTTAGTAACTAAAAACTTATTATGATTGAAGTAACGTATTCTCTGTAATGTAATGCTCTTTAAAAGACTATCACAGAAGACGGATCGATGGCTGCCGCAACCACTTTGACACGTATAAAATGGCCCAAGTGAAGCATTAGCCGGTAACGAGGGAGAGAGTGGAAGAGCCCTCAAGATGCGGCTAAATAAGCTGAACTTAGATTAGGTGAATCTAAGGATGCCTAAGAACTAGTCTAAGAACATCTTCTGTAGATACTTTGGCATGAAAGACTCAAAACTTGAAATCCTTTGGAAAGGTAAAGCGCACTTCAAGTTTCTGAAACTCGAAATAAAAATAATACTCAAATATACCACTAACATTGAATATGTAGTGAGAAGTTTATTTTTAGTTACTTTAAATGGAATATTATAAAGGAGGCCAGTCTTATAGACAATTAATATAATGATTAACATACTTAATCTCAGCTTACTGTTAACTCAAAAAATCTTTGAGTAACCCTTGAACCATCTTTATCAATTAATTAATCAATTATCTTTTATATAAATGCACTTAACTAAAATAATGTTAGATATATATAATGTTAAATATATACATATTTGAAGTACATCGTTATTGCAATAAATGAAGAATTCAGTTAAGTAGTAGTAATGCAATCATTTTGTGATATATATATATATATATATATATATATATATATATATATATATATTCTCTATTCGGAGCGCTCATAGAACAAGACTCAAAGGGTAACTTTCAGCTTCCGTACGGTTATGAATATATTAATGCTATTTTTCATTATTACATTGTACATTTGAAGAATCTAGCAAGTATGAACCGTTCATTAATATTTGGTTACATAAAAAGCTTTTAAGCTAATTGCTTATAACAAATATTAATATTTTTATATTAATAATATTGCATTGCCTGAAAGTAGAGATGATAAAAAAGCACAAAACATATCTGTAATATTTACACTTTTTCTGTGCTAGTTGAGTGCCCTTGGATCAATTACTTAATGTTATTACATATTTTTTAAATAAACCTACATATATTAGTGATAAATAAAATCTTTAACATGTATTTTTTTTTTAATATACCTCTTGGTATTATAATTAAAGTTGACATAATAATATGTCTAACTTAATATAATAAACAGTAATATTGCGATGTACGAAACCCATCCAATAATACTTTTTCCTAGGCATAGGTTAAGTAAAGAGAATAATACGTTGTGTACAATCATTTCATAATGGACTCTGTCATATACAGATAAGGTTGAAAATGGTGTGTTCTAATATAGTTACGGTTGCTATCTGGTAAGGTGGTGTTTGTTCGCCGCGGTCATAGTTTGTTTTCCCGGCGTTGCTTTTGTCGAGATTACTTTCAACATACTTAATGTTTTCTTTCAGTAAACAAAATACAATTGTTATATTAATCGTAACTTGCTTTGGCTTGCTAATAACTTTTTTATTATCTATAAACACCATAATATTATCATATACCAATGTATGTATCAATATACGAGAGGAGAAAAATTTAAACCCTTTTTAAAGCTTATTGCAAAGCACGGTGACATGTTGTGTAATTTAGCAAAAGTTAAAGTTTATATTTAAAGGAGGTGCAGAAAGCTGAAAATGGTTTGTATTTCTAATAAAAAAGAAATCTATAATTTGTTTATATTCAGACTGTCACTGTCAAATATTTATATGTTTTTTTTTAATCAATTAACCGAAAAGAGTAGTGATACATGACGCAATAAACAAAAAAACAAACAGGATTGTAGAGACTGCATTACGGTCCAATTTCGGCCACGTGGCTACTACTAGGTAATTATTTTAAAAATGATAATTTACATGTTCATTCACAGAAATCGGACAGGAAACTTCAAATGTTCAAGAATAATCCTAATGACTTAGTCAATAAATATTTCATTTAATATTAAAAAAGACGGATTCTTATTAGTTGACAACAGCGCGGGGAGGTATAGTATAACAATGCAGGCCTCCGTGACAAACAGTGTCACTATCTACGACCCGCCCCTTCGCGCCAGGCAATGGAACTTGAATGAACAACATCTGCAATGATTTCTTTTAAATGAAGTATAAATAAATATTTTGTTAAATAGAAAGTGTAAATAGATTCTTAATTTTTTTTCAACATAAATAACATGTCTGGGACATAAAATGAATTGTAGCAAGAAAGGAGAACAGCGTGTCAGTACAGAACAACTAAAAGAACGGTCGAGTCATTAATCTAGGAAGAGATCAAGCCCATCTTTAGGACGTCTGCCGCAAGCTAGTTCTTAAATAGATATTATTTATTTGTTATAACGACTTCGCAGCAATATAATAAATGATTTATATAAATATACATATCTACAATTAAAATTCTTGACAGAGATCAAAGTTATTAATTTACTTTATTTCGCTTAGTACTTACTTAATAATAATATAATATTTTTTATTGGATACCCAAAACATAAATTACAAAAAAATGCACAGAAAATAAATGGTAAAGAGCGATCTCTTCCAGGCAACCAATTAGATGGAAAAAAGGGATAAAGAAAATGTAGTGTGGGCGTTGTTCACACAATAACAAAAAAATCCACCGGGGAGAAAAAAAAACTATGCATACAATACATACACCTACTTACATACATATAACTATACACATACGTACGTACATAATATGTTAAAAAAATAAATATACATATACCTACATAAATAAATTAAAAATAATAATAAAAATAAAAATTGACGACAAACAAACTATAACTTCGAAAAGTGAATTTTAAGACATCATTTAAATGATTCGCGTGACTGTGCGCGTTTAACATTAGAAAGGAGATCATTCCAAAGACGCACAGTTGACAGTTGACAGTTGTTTCTATGCTGGTGGTGGTGCAGGCTAATGGAAAAAAAAGTTAACAGTGACTTCAACGTGTACTCCCTGGAAAGCGAACACTGGACAATTCTCTACAGGGTCTTTTACAAATTGAATTAATGAAAAAAAAGTGAAGTAACGCAAACTAACTCTTTAGCTTTGTTGGTGTTTTACCAAAACGTTTAATATCCAATCATAAAATTATTAAACGAGGCATGCATGCATGCTAATAAGGCATAGTTTTATTCCAAAAAAAATAGCACAGGCGTTGAAAATTATAAATACAGCGTGTATTGTTATAAAATAATTTTGTAAAACGGAAATTCATCTGTCAAATATCATTGTTTAGTTTTAGGGTTGTATTTATATTAAGCGTATAGCTTTATATGTAATATTAGCTCACAAATGAAACGCCGCTCAGATGTCAAGGCAGTTTCAAGCTTGGCTGCTCTTCTTTACCATTCAGAGAGTTTATTTCCTGTACATATATTTTAAATTTAAAAATACGGTCGACTAATTTATAAAATATAATAATATTAATAAGGGAACTTCTGAGATAAAATGAAAGTTATTTTATTCATGCTGTATAGTACTGATGATAAATTTCAAATTGAGGAGTCCTGGGTATCAGTACTTATATTAAAAGGTTAACAATTGAAGAATCGACCAATTATGTCAGAGGAAGTTTTGTGTTATGGCCTGTCATCCTAAGCTTCACCCTTCCAATATTATCAATAGTTTTGTAAGTTATAACCGACCGTAGAACATGTATAAATTTGTTACAAAAATAATAAATAAAAGTGGGTTTGTGTGTTTAAATATAATTTTATTGGTTTATATTACAAAAAAAAAACATTAACATTAATATTGATAAAGTTATAAAAATAATACCATAATAATGTTAAAATAAGGCCAGCTAGAATCAGCGGTAGGTTACTTGAGATAACACCTTAATTTTAAATTTTATATAGAAATTTACTAAAATAGAAATCTTAGGCGCCACTGACTCATAATAAGCGAAGACATATTCATGATCCTCCTGCTTGTCAGTACTGGAAAATCACAGTCAAACACTTGTTCTTTATAAAACTTTCAAAATGGAAGTGTTGATTAATGGTTTTTGATAATTTTGTACATCACCATTATCGGAATTACAATATAGACGAGCTTCTTAAACTCAGCTAGTCAGGAAGTAGGATACAGGTCAAACAGGACGACGCTACGAAGATTCACGTCTACCCCCGCGAGCCAATTATAAATATACCCGTATCTTTTAGGGTGTATAAGAAAAAACCTCCTCATGGAGGAAAAAGGCCTCGCAAGCAATAATATTATCCTATGTCGACTCCGAGGGTCGAATCAGGACAAATAGAAATATTGTTCCAACAAACTTTGAAACTGCCCGGGAAGTGCCGGCAATAGGAATTATAATTATTCCATATTAATAAATTAGCCCGAAGGCTAATAAGAAGGAAGTGCTTCCGAAAGAAAAGACTCTAAAGGTCCCGGCATTGAATTTTATAATTAAAATATGCATAATAAGCAAACAATGTGGCTATGCACACGCCGCGTTACACAAAATGTGGATAAAATTGATATTAATCGGAAGAAGACCAATATTTAAATAATTTAAGAATAATGCACTACTTATCTACAGAAAGAAACGAGTGTAATAAATTGATAACAAATAGTTGTACTAATAAATATAACAATAAAACAACGTTGGCTGCAACTTTACTTCTGAAACAATATGACAACTACTTTCAAATAATATTTAGCGATATGCTAACCTTAATAATGACTAATAAATGAAATTCAAAATAGTAATTATTAATAAAATGTTTATATTTTCAATAACATTTTGGGGACTATAAAGTTCGCTTAAGCTGGCAATATACAATATTTTAAACAAAAAGAAATGTCACGGACTTATTAAGAAATTGTAATTAGCTGTCAACAGATAAATAATTTACCTTGTCTACGAATTTAACAGATAATAAGAAATCGATAATATTAAAATTGTAAATATTTAAATATCTACAGAAATGAAATTTCTAACAAGTTGATTAATTATTAATAAAAATACGTTCAATATTATAATTTGAAAATTATAATTTTAAACGCTTTTTTTTTCAATTAATAAATTCCGGCCAACCTAGGAAATTCTAATCTTTTTTCGTTTAACGAAAGGACAAAATACATCATTATCAAACATTTTTTTATTGTACTGCAATATTTTAAACCTTTTTTTATTAAAATAAAGTCCTTACTTGTAAATATGTTATTCAAATTTTTTTTTACAAAAAAAATCAATGTTATTCAATTTTTTTTACAAAAAAATTCAATATAACAATATTTGCAAAGATTTTCAGCAAAACAAACGACTTTGGAAGACCGCTGCGAAGTCCCGCTCCGAGACAGTTATAATTAAATTATACTAAACGCTCTCTTAATAACACGACCAAATTAAGGACATTTGGGATTCATTTAAAATTATATAAATCTTCAAGAAATATGGGTAATTAGACACCAAAATGCACTTGGAATATTAAGAAAAGGAGAAAGAAAGTTTGATAAAAAATATATATTTATTATTAATTACATAATAATTTAACATTATGCGTCGTGAACCAAAGACGGTCGTCTCTAGAGGTAAGATTGTATGAACATTCCTCCAGATTAGTGTCTGTGTGAACAAGCTGTACCTACGTGACTGATACCGGCGGTGAGACTCCTCAGACTATGTAGCGACATCATCTTTAGATCGTTTTATATACAACTGTAACTTTAGAAGGTTATTTTATATATATTTTTAATTTAATTAATTTAAATTAAAGCTTTATATATTGTTGCCTTCGTTAGTACGTGAATGTGTGTGAATGATAATTAATAACATAATAGTAGTAATATAACAGGATAAATTACACCGGTCCATCTCACGCCTAAGTAAGCAAATTATTTGCTTGTGTTAAGGGTTTCAGACCACAGTACAAATAATCGAATCGAATCCGAGCCCCTTCTAATAAGCCCCGAGCCACGATAAGTTAGTCGTCGGCACTAACCACTCGACCAAAGAGACTAAGCTTTTTTAATTTTTTATAAGTTACTTGTTTCTCCTTCAGTGCTAAGTTCTTTTTATAATAAAAACATTAAGTTTTGTAAAATGATCCTGTTTGAAAAAGAAAAATATGATAAAATATTATTCATTAGACGTTCTTATAATGCTGAAATACTTGTAATATAATACAAAAATAGTGCAAACAAATCACGGAATTCGCGTAACAAGTACAACATGTTGTGTGGCACAAAACAACAAATGCTCCATTCAGATCATTAATCTGCGAGCAGACTGTCTCTTATACGACGGGGTTGGTTCATAAATCGCGCGCCGAGAATTCGCTGGACATACCGCGACAACACCACTGTCCGTTGCTTCCCGATGTGAGTCCTACAAATGGACCTCTGACGTTGTAACGGAATTAATGGCTCCAGATGCTGTTGATTTAGAGATGAACTTAGTTGTCGGCGAAGTTCCTCTAAGATTATATCTTATAAAACCATGTTTGACAAAAAGGTTTGCAACATTTTCGCCATTAGATATATAAGAATATTTCTTAAACAGTGTAAATAGTTGATGAGATTTAAGAGTTCCACGTATTCACATAACGTAGGTGCTCGGTGTGTCACTAGTTCATTTCCTTGTGGAACGCGCCAGGTGTGTCACGTCCTTTGCGAATGACTCTGATGCAGCGCTCACTCGTACATCTAAAACGTTTACACTCCATACCTGCACTGTAAAATATTACAGCCGTTTCAAACTTTATAAACGTTAAAAAAATATGCTAGTAATTTTAAATTAATTGATAATTTTCGTTTACAAATTGTAGAAAGATCATAAATCAATTTGTTATTAAAATAATTGTAATAACACACCTATACAATTATTTATATCCAAGGTAATTTAAATGTAATTAAAATGTCATTACCGCAAAAGAATTAAAAAAATATAAACCTTAATAATTGCTGAGTAAATTGATAATTAATAATTGAAGCACGTTCTGAATATTATTTCGGTTAAAAAAGGCAAGAGACAAATTGTCGTAAATTCATTGAAAGGCAGTAAATTACTTAACTGTCGCGCGGTGCGATCCATATTTCAGTGGCGATAATTCATATTTGTAAATGTACTTTAGTGTGTTTCATTTACGCTTGTTACATTCATTTCTGAGCGACGCTCTTATTAACGCATTATAACGTTTATAACCGACTTCTTCAAAAAAGAGGAGGTTCTCAATGCGGTCGTAATATTTTTTTTTACACGGATTTCTCCGAGATTTCTGAACGGATTTACGTAACCTTTTTTTGTTTGATGCGGAATAGTTTCGAATTGGTCCCATAAAAAAATAAATTAGGTAGGCCCATTAGTTTTTATTTTATGAGCATTTTTGTTCAAGTTTTGTACTAGCTCCTCCGGAAGGAAATTGAAACGTGCTGTGACTAATGACGTCTGTTGTTTTGGATATAATAATTTCTTACAGACTGTACATGGTACTTCAGCATATTGATGGTTGTTATAATATTATGCTCATTCATTTAACGAAGGCTTTGTGAAGTCTGACGCGCTGCTGCTAAATAAACATAATAAAAAGCAATTAAATCTAAATATTATAAGCAGCTTGATCTATACGAAGAAAAGTGAAAAAAAACCAAAATAATGAAAATGTATTCAACAGAATTCTTAAACTAAAAGGTCAAGAGATTTATGAAATGCGTACTTTCAAAATTAAGATACGTAATTAAAGCTATAAAAGAACAATTAAATCTTAATATTATATCTTATATTTTGCTCTAGATTATATAAAAAAAAAAAAATTTTACTAGCTTGAATCGATACGAAGATAAACAAAAAATCAATCATAGGAAAATGTATTCAACCGAATTCCTATACTAAATGGTTTGGCACCGACTTCAAACCTATTAGTAAATAGGACATATAAATAATAGGTAGTATATTATAAATATTAAATCTTCATTATTTTTTATTTTTTCCTTTTAAAGTCGATTTTTGTAACGTAGTTATATTTTTCAACTCTTCGGTCATAGGCTCTCAAATAACTGAATAAAAAGAAATATCGAGAAGCATCACAGTGCCATCATGCAATCCTATCTTGACGATCAGAAAAAGTATTTAGTTCCTGCTCCAAGTCATTTATATTTAATGTATATTTACTCATTAGATTCTCTTTTTATATTGTTACATACGATTATTAAATGAAGTCATCTTAGTGTGCGTCATAAAACAGACAACATAAAAGAACTTATGTGAACTTTGATTCGCATGTTGTGTTTGCTTCTATGTTGTGTTAATATAATATTATGACACAATATGGCAACTTTGTAGAGCTTCATATCATTGCTGGTTGCACACGTTCGATGTGCACATGACTGATCTTTGAGCGCAATGGACATTGTCTCAGGGTTTACGTAGGTATGAAGCAAGATGGTGCAATGCATAAGTAATGCGAGCGCTTCCGACACCTTAGACTATGTAGCGATTCGACACTGCCTTTTGAGTTGTATCGTATGAAACTTTAATTCGGTACACCGAGTTTGGTATATGTTTTGCTTTTGTATTTATACTTCTTTGTGTTTGCTCTATCATTTTTCTGTTTAAATTAAATTATTTATTATTATCATAGGTTTATTTTAACATTATTTTACTTTTAGGTTAATAAAAATAACAACGCATTATTTTACTTTAAGGTTAATAAAAATAACCAATTTTAAACCAAAATATTACTAATAACATATTCGCATAGAACTATACGCAATACCAAAATCCTACTGCAATAAAACAAGATCAATAATCGACTTTTAACTGTGTAGGTAATTAGTGCGCAATTGAAGCTGAGTTTGGGTCAGTTCGAGGACTTCCGACTGTCGACTTGGACGCTTAATCGAACTATTACTTGCTTCACACTTTCGTTAATAGACATTGTTCACTAATATTATTTTTTTCAGGATTTACTTTTCCAGGTTAAAAAAAAATACTTTTATATAAATATATATTGCCACACGTGTTCGATTAAATAGGTCAAAATATATATCGTAGGAATAATTAGTTGGTGTCAAAGCCTTCTTACCGGATAATATTACTGTTTGCTCGACATAGGACAATGTAAATATGTTTTAAAAAGTATGTTAGATTATGTTTGCTTCTATAGCAACTAATTAACTACATGTGATGTATACATAACACATGTTAATGTAAGCACTGTCAAGATCTCTCGTATTGATACTAATAGCGCCGTTTGTGTTGAAACAGCGGCCTCCGAAGACATCTGCACAAACACTTGATTGAATAGCTCCCAGAGGAACTGACACCAAACACCGGGAGGGTGGTTAGCTAACAACTACATTCAACGAGATATAATAACACAAAATATAAAAACAAAAGGTCTTAAAAAATAAAGCAACTATAATTTAATATTATAATTGATGAAATATTTAAAATGTATATAAGTAATATATAATACAAAAACTACATTTTGGAAACGAAATTGAAATTCCTTCTGATCATTTCATATACAAAAAAGAAAATCGTTATTTTTTGGTATTTTGTGGGCCCTTGAAGGCCTTTAAATAAATTCTCTCGTAATTAAAATACCTGAGAGTCGAGAATAACTTTCGTTTTATTAAAATTTGCATTCCTCTTCTTTAGCGGTGCTATTTATTGTCTGTATTTTTGTCACCGGTTGCCATTTGGATCTCGTTTCTAGCTCTGTTCTTTTAAACTACGGTTACAATAACAAAACAATGTTATGTAACCATTTGTCATTCTTAGATGTATATTCATTGTTTCTCGTTTCTCGTTTTCGTCAATCGTTCTAAAGTATTTTTGCAGAATCAAAAATATTCGGGTGATAAAAAAAATGCTGTATCAACTAATATTAAAATAATCGCAAAGTAGGTATAGTGACAAATGCAATCCTTGAAACTCTCCACGCGGCTTGGTATTACACGGATGTTTGACTTTTTATACCTTGTTATTATTAAACTTGCTCTGTTTTTCACAAAAAAATGTGTTTCTGTTCCATCAGTATTCGTATGATTCGTACTATAGCGAGACCTATAGTTTCGTAGGCTATGGTCACAACTATTAATTTATTTCAGGATATGAATATAGCATCTAAAACGTCGTCGCTTATTTTAAAAGATGATATGGTTAATATAACTGATATTGAAAAAAATTACAAGCTCTGCAAAATCTAAACAATACCTTCAATACCTTCACTGCGGCTCAAAAGCACTCGTATAATTTTTTAAACAATGGACTTTGACACATCTCGCTAGTGTTATTTTTGTCTTAACTCCAGTTTATTGCAATTGATATGAATTTTAAACTAAATCTAAATATTTATTGACGATGTAATATGTATTTAGAAGTTCAGTTCTCATTTTATGAGATAGAATATTTTTATGATAAACATAAATCTAAACACAGGAAATATAAATAAACATACAGCTATCTATATACAACTTAGTAAACATAATGATATTTACACTAAGTAACGATAAGAGTATTTTTTACCGAACTAGATATTTTATTGCTGGTGTCCCCAGTGGCCTATTATTTTTATTTTTATGATCTCGGCGTGGGAGTCGAAGATAATTTGTATTATTGAAATAAAGTAATATATCAGACATCGGTTCACAATAAGCATCGGTTTCTAACTACACACAATATTGACTCTATAATTTTATAAATATATAACATTTCTCAATAGAAAGAGTGTTTCTGAGAATAAATGGCATTAAGGTTTAAGACCTGCATTTAATCTAATCCTTAAAATCCAATTTTGAATGAACTTCATATATTTGTATTATTGTATAAACAGGAATTTATTACAGTAATAAATGTTTTACGCAATAAAAATAATAAATAATTTACATTTAGAACAGATATTTAATCGCGTTTGTTTTCATATTACTTTATAATATGTTGTATTCTAAAAGTTCTTATGACTCCAAAAGTCATTCCACTTTGTAATGATTAAATATCAGCCGAATGTTTGTATATCGTACATCAAAACCATGTGTTGATAACCCTGACAGATCTGGCCGACCGTGGTCTATTCGAATAAACCAGGTCGTTAATATAGTCAAGGCTAGAATTCGTTGAAATCCCATAAGGAAGCAGAAAATCATTTCCAGAGAAATGACAATTACACCGAGGACACTTCCTCGGATTATCAATCATGACTTAGGTCTAGGGGCTTACCGAAGATACACAGGACATACCTTAAATTAGGCAAGAAAACAAAAGAGAGTCGAAAAATCAAAACATCTGTTACTTCGATACGCAGACGAAAAACACAGAAACATTCTCTTTACCGATGAAATATTTTTTCAATAGAGGAGCAATACAACAAATAAAATGATCGAGTGTATGGACATAGCTCTAAAGAAGCTTCCGAGGTAGTGACCAAAGTTCAGAGAGGCCATCATCTAGGAGACACCCCACAAAATCATGATTTTGTGGGGTGTCTCCTACCAAGAGGTTAAGAAACTCCATTTTTGCGAAATAGGAGTATAAGAAGCAGTAATTAAACCTCTCAACAACACCTTACTCAAAAACGAAGTGTGGACAACAGGATTCAGCCCCGGGTCATAAAGAGCGCAGTACTCAAATTTGGCTTGAGCAATATGTTCCAAACTTCTTGAAGGCTGATGATTGGCTTTCGGCTAGTCCGGACTTAAACTTTTTGGACTATAAATTGTGGTCTTTGCTAAAAGATATGACCTGTTCCAAGTGTCACTCAAATATTGAGTCGCTCAAGAAATATTTGGAGGCAGCAGTGACCAAGTTTCCAATGGAAACAGTTCGTAATTCCATCGACGATTGGCCGTTTAAAAGCGTGCGTTAAAGCTAAGGGTGGACAGTTTGAGTAACTAGTCTAGTACGTAAATATATGTTTATCACTATATAATATATGTACATATATAAGAAAAAAATATATATTACAAACTAAACATATTTTTAGTGATTAAAGTGGCACAATATATAAATTAAAGCGTAATACGAGTTGACACAAGTTGGAGATGTACTCGTAGATGAATATAATCTAATGTTGGCAGCAGCCGCGGTCATTGAATTTAACAAACTTCGGCGGCTCGCGGCTCTAGTTGAATGCGAACTAGTTCGTGTATTAAGGTCCCTTTAGTTACTAGGTGGGTAATATGGACAAATATTACATAATTTTAATATGGTGCAGAGTAAAATAACTATTCCAACCTGTTGCACATTTTTCTCTTTTTACATAGATGTCGTTATCTTTAACTTATTTGACTTCCTGATAAATATTTATTGTGTATGAACAAAAATTATTGAATGTTTCATTTACAAAAAAAGTTCAAAATATTTTTAGCTAAATAGTGCTAATACCTAATCTATATATAATAATAATCTATATATATAGCTAATCTATATATCAAAATATTTATTTTTGGTGATCATTGTCAACTAGTCTGGATATCATAAAACTTTCTTTTATATTTCGGTGCCCTTATTCTTAAATAACATAAAATAAAAGAAAAGTAATGTCAAAAATAGTAATTCAAAATACTAAAACGTTGCAGTTGTAGCAGAAATAAGAAAATTTACAAAAGCACCCGGGACACTGAATTGTTTACTCACTGAGACATCGAGATCACTCAGCTGTTAAACGAGCTCCATGCGGACTTGTTTTCCTTGTATTTTTCATAATATAGAGTGTCTTGTATTGTTTGGTTTTGTTTTGCAGCTCACTTTATAGGGATCATTTATTTGCTTAAATTTAATAAGTGATTTTATTTCATAATTTAGTTAATGTATTCACCCCTTAATATCCTCGTCCTTACATTAAAGTTGTTTTGTCATCATGTAAATAATTATTATTAACAATAAGAGTTAAGAGTGAATAAACTTTGTGGTACTATCCTAGTGACTAAAAGAGCCATCAAGCTGTGACTCCTGTCTGTAGTCCTGGGGCTGATGACAACTACGGTGGTTCTGCGGGACGCGTCACAGCATTACACTCCAACAATTTAAAATGCAATTACCGTCCAGAATTGTCGCTAATTAAACGGAGATATTCGTTAATAGCCCCCCTCTCCCCCACCACTTGGCCGCCTGGCGCTTTTAATTCGTAATAACATTACCTTTTAGGCCCGGGCCCAGTGATTCGTGTTTGCTCTGTAATCAACAAATCAAAGAGCAGACGAATAAGGCTTTGCACAGCGATTTTTACTCTCTAATAATTACATTTATTTAAGTTCGGGGACTAAAGTGAGGATTTAATGTAATGTAATGTATAAAAGATTATCTATTATACATTATCAATTTTACTTCATACGTATATTAGTATTATTTAACTAAACTATAATTTATCATAACCTATTTTAGAAATCTTTATTGCATTGCATTAATCTGATCCTTATAAATTATTAAATAACTCTTTCTTATAATGTATTAAAAAAAGGAATTAGAAAATAATAATATTATTGTACAAAGAAAAAAAATCTCGAAATATAACTCCTTAATACAAAATCCTGAGAGCATTGGGTAGTCTAGTCTTAATAACGACTGAGTCAGCGAGTGTTGTGCATTTTCATAATTCGGCAAGTCGCCGAGGCTGGCGGTTGGCCAAGCACCGCTAATAAGCTATGCGTTCACAAATTTACCTCACCGCTCCATCCGCCACGCGCGGTATAAGTTAATATAAACTAAGAAACATAAGATATACATTTGTATAAATATAATGAAGTCAAGACTTAGTTTAAAATGTTTGTATAATTCTTGAAGAAAAAAGAACTTCAGTTTCACTTAATAAGTACTGATAAAAGGCATTTTATGGAAGCAATCAATTCTTACAAAAGAAACATTGTTCTGCACAATATATGAAAACAAGTTCCTTAAATAATATAACCTATAAATTCTCTAAATTGTATTTTCTAAACAAAGACATCAGTTTGGTAAGCAAACTCCTTTAGATGGCAGTGACATTGTGCCTCGCCCGCACGGCTTTGACTCCGCAAGGAGAACGTAATTCCTGCAGTTTATGAAGACGTTGGTTATGCTCTACGTATGGTAATGCCGCACTTGTATTTACTCGTGTAATCTCTTTAGAGCCTTGTTGTTCTGCCATTTAAGCGATTGAACCGTAAAGCTTTCATGGTTATATTTATTATTAATAAATAATGTCCTTTACCATGCAAATATGTTTAAAATTGTTTTATAGCTCTACTTGAGTTTTAAATCACAAGTCTGGGTACTTGTTATATAATTAACGAATACCTACAGAGATCTCCGAGTCATATTTAAATTCAGGATCGTAATAAATACGAAACCCGAAATATTCTCTTTAAAATGTATGAAACATTCTCGGGAATTTCGTATCCAAAAATAATGTAATCAATGGAAAGCTCCTTTGTAAGTCAGTTAATTAAAGAGACTAAGTTTAATCTGTTTTATTAATTACTTTCCAAAATGTCAATCTGACAGTAATTAGAGTTCATTAGTGTTATATTAATTTGTACCATCTTTCATATTATACATCTTTATACGCATTACGCATTTTAAACACTGAATACTTTAATGTTTTCTGTCTATTCGAAAGTATAAGTAGAACATTTTATATTCATTATCTTTTTTTATTTAAATTTATAAATAATGAGCCTGCACTCTGCTTCCTGATCATACAAATTGCTGTGTTGTTACTTTATATTTTTCGATCGATTTCTTACTGTACCTATCTTTCAAATGTATATTGTTATAATCATATTTTAACTTACCCCAATGCTACAGGTGCTGAAGCGATCCCACCGAGTCCTTAATTCTTACATTCGCCAAATGAAACGATATATAACGGTATATACTGAACAAAAATTTCGTATGTAACAAACGGAAAAAGGAATACAGAATAATTCGTAGCATTATAACATCCATTGAGGCGCGTACGTGACAATCGTCGGATGGGGGCGGGGAGGGGGTGAAGGGGAGGTTGTCGGGAAGGGGAGGTAGTGAGGGCACACTTGTACTTAGGATTTATCGTACATACGTGATTGTTGTAGCGATGAAAAAGGCGGCATGAGCCGGTCGCGGATAACTCGGTGTAATTGCATTATTGATTACCGCTGACAAATAGCAGGGTTAGTACAGGCGAGACTATTTATTGCCTCTACAGTCTAGCGCTGTTGATGCAATTTGTTTTTTAGTTGTAGTTTTGTTGTAGTTTATTTTTTAATATTCGATGTATAGAATTACTATTTCCATATATAAACACATGTCTTGTGTTTCCAAGTAATTGAATAAAAGTATTCTTCTTTATAACATTGCTGTTGTGATAATAAATAATATTTTTAAAAGTACGATGGTAGCTAATCATTTTAAAAATACAACAATTTCAACGAAATTGTATTATTAAAATTTTTAATTTATCTTTATGTTTGGAGTGTATTAATTGTATTCTCGAACAAATGAGTTACAGGTCTGTATATATATCATACTTTATTTTATATAAAACTAGTATCGCACTATTTTTATCTCTAGTAAATTTATATGCATTTATATTTGTTATAAACAAGGAAACTAAATCTACCTAACACGTTAAATAATTTGAAAATACACGAATTTGTGCCAATTTTATGTAAAGGTATTCCTTCCAGCTACAGCGTTCAATAAATAATATATTAGACACTGACTGTTAGCATTCCGCGACGTGAGCCGCGCTGGAGCCGGTCTCGTGCCATTTCAAAAAACATTATTTGACGAAATCTACTTCACTTTTAATATTATTATAATAATTATTGAACACCTCTATCAATTAATAAACGTAATGATTTTCCATTATATCAAAGCATCTCTTATGTATTTTTTGTCTTATTACATTAAAACACAGTGGTAGTTACGTCTTCACCGGTATCACAGGTGACGACGAGGACACTTCTGCAATAAATTCGCCCTTAGCGCCGCCGTCAGTACTCAGCGACCAGGACCACATGACCCCTGACCTGTCACCAACACAGATGGATAAGAGATCATCAAGACTATAATTTATTACATGTTTTTAGCTATAAGAATAATTAAAATGAGGTCTTAAGTAGAAAGACGACTTATTGCTTATAATTATCTAATAATAATTGATTACATAATCATTACATAATTAAAATATAAGGATCCGATTCATCAATGCCGATGGATTTGCACTGGTACCCAAACTAGGAAACCTCTAATATGTTACTTTAATGGTCTACATCAAAATATACTTAATAGTATAAGGGTTTTACATTAACTATTAAAGTTAATAATAAAATACTAATAACATTATAAAATAGCGTAAAAAATATTATTTAAGGAATTATTGTCTAATAGTTATCATTAATACCTTTTATAATATTTGTATCTATTATATATAATACAATAAATATAGGCTTTAATTAAGAACGTCGTCTAAAACATGTAGAACACTTTTGAATCCAATAAATACTGTTTTTACATGGAACCGACACAATGTATGAGTCAGAAGATTGGTTCTTGTGAAATTATATTTTAATAGTTAGTAAATAATTTATAAAATATGTTGTTAATTCTTGATGGAACTGCATTTTTAATTACGATTAAGAACACAATTTTTACTTGTACAAAGTTCCACTATATTTAAATATGCGATACAATTTTATTTGCGACCGGTTTCGTAGGTAAATCATAATCAGTAAAAGTAAGTATAAGTAAAAATTGTGTTCTTAATCGTAATTAAAGTTACTAAATACACTATAACTTATAAAATATAGACATCTATAAGAACTATGAAATACATTGTGATCAATATAGATACACGAGTTGTCTGTTACGTTATATCAAATATATAGTAGGTACTAGCTTTTGTCCGCGGCTTCGCACGCCTTAAATTCGTAGTAAAACAATTCTTTTTTATCTTTTTTTATATTGGCTTCTATATGACTTATTTTAAGTAATACAATCAAAATGACGATATCGGCAAACAACTCACTGTCAACATTCTATTTAACGTTTTTAATAACGATACAATATTAGATACTGTATTTTTTTATAACTATCTTGTTTTTATTTAAACGTCCATTTAAATACTTTTTAAACAGATTACTTAATAACTATTCTAACCATATATCACACTTACAGATTATCATTGAAAACAATCAAAATATGACCATGTAAACTTGAGGCATTCTGAGCTACACAATCGACGTTATTTTGATTGTTTTATAGTGATTGTATATCTAATGTAAAATGTATTTGAGGTACTTAATTAGAAAAGGATTAATTCTGTATTACTTAAAATCCCTTCGTAAATAAGCCATTATTTCTCGTAAACAGTAAAGAATAAAAATTGGCTATTGTGGGTTACCTTAACCTTAAAAAGGTATACAATACTTAGTACATTATTTTGATCTCTCTCGTAGAGTTCAGCCGGCGCGGCGGTTGCAATGTAAGCACAAAACAATGTGTTTGTTTACGACTTCGCATTAGAAATCTTGAAGTTATAAGTGGTTCTCTAATATATTAAGCATGTAGTTCCTCTTGCTCTATCTTTAAAAAAAAGTGCATCAAAATCCGTTGTGTACTTTTAAAGATCTAAGCATATATACATACAGACATAGGGTCAGGCGCGGGAGGCGACTTTGCTTTATATTATATGTAATGATGTATATTTATATAAAAGTTATAAGCTATTGTTATTATCTTCTAATTTATTTCTAATATACTTTTAATCTAGAACCATTTTTGGTAGGTGTATGTCGGTCCTTGTATTAAAACGAATGGTTCGGAAAGCTCTCAGAGTTCCCCTAACTCGAACTTGTCCATTGCATTGCATGGTTACCCTACGATTCACGAAGCTGTTGAGTCAATGTTGGCGACTGAAATGAACGGCTCGGAAATGTTATTAAATATTTTACATTAAGAGAACACTACTATGAAGCAATAAATTAATTTTGAACTAACTGATATTACAAAAGCGACTGCTGAATGTTTATTCTGCCTTCATTAAGGAGCAGGCCAAGGAATATATATTTTAACTCCCAGACAGATCGAGGAATCGAAAGCTATGTATAATTTTCATCACAGGAAGGTTTTCATTAATATAATCAAAGCATTCATATAACGTTTACTCGCATTGATGTGTTAATACGTACCCGAAATTTAATTTTGTAATTTCATAAAACTCTAAAATTTGGTTAAAAAATATAAACATTTCATATGTTCAATATTATTTCATATAAATAATAGACGGAACTAAGAATATAACAAGTGTGTTCAGTGAAGTGCACAATCTCCTTGATAGTGTTGACAGAGCTACCCCGCGCCCCGCACCCCGCACCCTCCACTCACATCTAATATTGACTGTGCTCATTTGAAGGGGAAATTATATGAAAAGTAATTCAATTATATTAAATCACTAAATTATGTTGGTTATTAAACAAAGATAACATAGAATGGAAATGATTTAACCGATTATTTTCTTTATAACTTGATTAGTCTGAAAATGTATATCTTTAAAACGATTGTTTATTGTAGTTTCTTTATTATTTAAATATTTGAAAGACTGGACATATAATATTCAACTAACATTGTAAGTCCTTAGCAATCTATTCCAATGTAATTGTAGAAATGATATCAATGTTTGTGGATTATTATTATTATTATTATGGGTTAGATAACATTAAAGATTTTATAATAATTGATTACAGACTAATAATATCTTACAACTTGTTCAAATAAATATGTAGTCTTGTTTTGTGCAATTGAAATGTTACTAAAAAATATATCTCTATCTTAAAAGGTCCTAAATCTTCTTGTAGGCCGCACCTTCATATGACCCTCAAACTACCAATACATAACAGTAAGATTTACTCTCATTCTTGTATGGTTTAAGCAGTGATGTTGTAGAACATAATACTCACATCTAAATCAATATCTATATTTACAAAAAGAGTAATCGATCGATAGTAGAATGAAATTTAAAGTTTGTATGTTTTTAATTAAGAATGTTGTAATTATCTAATATAGCTTTAGTTTACTTTTAAATTAATTTTTCACGATTGTTTTATGGTGCGCACATATACGGTCACTCATTTTTGTACTCTCCTTTCACAGGTCTGCTGAAAGAGATTTCTTCTTGAAATAGTTAGTGTCTGTGTGACAAATCCATGTTAAAATATGTCTATCTTATAAATATTCTGTGTGTACATAGATGTTAAATAAATAAATATGTATGAAAATATTAAATTATAACTTATGTAATTCAAATACTCAACTCTATATACTTAAGAGTTCTTGCGCTTGTACATTGAGTATATATATACTTAAGTGAAACACTACTGCATTTCACTTAACTTTAGTTCAAGAACATTGCATTGTTATTGGACTTATTGAGCATCGACTACATGGGAACTACTAGTTAAGTTTCGACAAACAGGGTAACGGGAACGACTAACAGAATTGTATTAGGGCGGTATTAACACGTGTAGCTACTTGTAACTGCCAACTTATTCCTGACGTGAGGAGCAAAGCTTACCACAGTATAATTTTTATCAATAGTCAAGTTATTAAAAGATCGCACTTAATAATATCGATTCTTATTCAAATCTAATGTGTTACTGGAATGTAAAAACTTAAACAATCATCAAATCATTTCATTACAAAACGCAATAATAGTAATAATTTGATTCATTTTATATCGCTCGTAGCAAAAAACAATTAAAAGTTTGACGACAAGTGATCACAGATCTCGATTGATTCATAATCGCCGCGACTAACGAAGCGGTCATCGCCGCGACCAGTGATTCGAATCGTTCAATGCTCAGTGATTTAATATCGCATGAATCACGATTCAGTCGCCGTCCGCAATAAACAACGACGCAGATTTGAAATTTGTTGTGTGTCACGTGACTCATGATCTACGTCACAACTCACGATACGTCACGACCCGGTCATGAGTCGTTTTTGATATATTTATGGTTCGATATTGGTAATAATACCAAAAAGTACTGTTTGACTGATTGGTCGTTATCAAGACACTTACTTAAATGTAACCTATTTAAGTAAGTGTCCTGAAATTGTTACTATATTATAATCATATATTTTTCGAGTTCGTACGAAACTCGTACAAGATATATAAATAAACTATATTATAATCATAATAGTACACATAGTTAATATATAATTATTTTAATGATAAGGTGTCCGTTTAGTATTGATTATTGTGAGCTGAATACGGTTATATTATTACTAAAAGTTTATCTATTTTACTTTGTCGTACAAAACTCGTTTTCAATTTCAACTTTCAACCACAGTTTTCTCGACAACTCGTTTATGTTGTTGTTTTATGACTTTTTGTTTGCAAAGGGTTTTAAATTTGAAATAAAAACTGAAATTAATTTTTACCCATTTTATTTAAGTTTTCATTAAAACGTTCGATATTTACTTCGTTATTGATGGACAATCTGCTTACAGGAGGAACTTCGTGATAATTTAACTATCAGCGTGATGAGTTTTGTACCGACGCTGGATGACGACGGCAAGCCCATCACCTGCCGGGCCGAGAACCCCAACGTCACCTCGCTGTTTATGGAGACCACTTGGACCATTGATGTTGTTTGTGAGTACATAGTTATACTACTCGAAATTAAATATAACATGGTAGGTACAAAATTCACTTCAGCTGTCTTGTTTTAAAATAAATAAAATGTATATAAATGTATACTAAAAGTGGTACATGTTCATAGATCCGCCGGTAGTTAAACTGCGGCTCGGCAGCTCGCTCGCCGCTGGAGACATCAAGGAGGGGGATGACGTGTACTTCGAGTGTCACGTGCGAGCCAACCCGCCGGCCAGGAAACTGTCATGGCTACATGACGTAAGTGACTCATCAACACCTCTCAACTAGATATTAGTGGACTAGCCTTACCGTAGTGAGGAGACAATATCAATACCTTTAGGTTAAGTAAAATACGACTTACTGTTAACCTCACGATTAAAAGAAAACGAACATTTTGTTCACTTTTTTGTCTAAAAAAGTGAACAAAATGTTCCTGATTGATGATATTGTCACAAAGGTTGTTATTGATTTTTTTTAATACTTGATATTGAAACTAAGTAATTTAGTTAAGAAAGAGATTATGATTGTGTGGTTGTGATTGGGTTCTAGACATTGAACAAGGTATCGACAAAATGTATTTTACTCGAATTGCAGCCCTGACAAAAGACTTACAATATCAAAGTAATCCGAGATCGATGCGAGCAACAATACAATAGAGGACAGAGAGGGAGCATAAAGTAATAGACGGCAGAACACGGTCCGATAATCGCTTTGTATCGCTCACGTTTTAATCAGCAATGTCGAGTGGTGTTTTATTTTTGTTCCGCTTCACCCTTTCAGGGGCAATCTGTCCTCCTTGTTACACAGATCGTGACACGCATCACTGGCCTCGCCTGCTCCCATATTTATTTTTTCTCTGTACTGTTTTTAAATCTCGTTTTGTACCACTTCGAAGGTACACAGTAGCCCTGTAATAATTGATACAACATATGAAAGATACAATCTGTATCGATAAAGTAGTCGCATTGCTGTGTTAGATCCAAGAGTGGCTTGATTTTGTTAATTCTTTTTAGATTCTTTGGTGTAGTCGTGATTAGTTTATTATTAGTTTATATTCGCGCGGCGCGTCACGTCCCACGGTGCATTTTATTTGCATCAAGATAGAGTCGTGCCGGCGAGACAATTCTTTGATATTAAAATATTTTGACAATCTTCTTGAGGTGTGCTTGTTTATTGTACATAAGAATTAAATTAAGAAATAAATTTATAAATTCTAAAAATAATATTGATTCTTCTGAAAATAATTATTGTCTCTGAGGATCATAATTACTTACCAGCAATTTTATTATCAAACTTCAAATGAGAAAAGTAAAAAAGTCGTGTTTCACGTGAACAATGTTTAAATCTGATATTTGGTCGTGTTTTTACCAAGATACGTGTAGTTGTCACACTCACACACTCTCACATGCTCTCTGCCGTTGATCCAGTTGTTTGTCCCTGATTAAAAAAATATATTTACAATATTCCTTTTATTCGTGACTACATGAACAACGAAAAAACAAATAAGTCTCTGGTTTGTCAGAAAGGAAATTAAACGTGGTTTAGATGCACAAATTCAGGCAATAAAACCGGAAAAACGAATATTAAACGTTTCCAGGAAAATATAATAATAAAATTATAAAACATTTTGACTAAAGTCCTTTAAGTAGAACATCTTAATCAGTTGAAGAGTGTCAAGTAAAATGGACCACTTCTTTTAATAAAGACATTATGATATTTTTTTCCTACAAACGTAACTTTTTGTATGATATGAAATATAATGTCAACATAAAAAATATAACAAAATTTTCAAAAGAAAAATTAAAAATATATAAAATTTATTGTACTTTTTTATTAACTTCGTGGAATAGCAAAAATAATCACAGAGCTTGGCGTACAGGACATTGTTACTGAAAAATAATTCTATTGACCGTATTAATAAGTTCTAAACAAAGTTACGCGTTCGTTGACCCCGTATTGGATTTATTTAGTAGGCATTTGAATATTGATTAGTTAATTTATTAAGTATAATATACTATATTATTATGGCTGTAATTATTAACACTTAAAAGCGAAGACATTTATGAAACAAGAACAAAGAATAATGTGAATGGATTAAATAAATGTATTTTTAGGATGTCGTAGTAATTTTAGCGTGTCTCATAATGGAGTAATGGCCGCCAGGCTCTGATGGCGCCGGTCATCTCAAAAGGGTCATTTAAAAGCCTTCCCTTCCAGAACCCAAATGTTTTATTATTAATGCTAACATTATCTAACATGTTAAAATATCTACCTGGCAAAGTGAGAGGTAAAATAGGTATATGGTGGGGAGCAGAAATGGGTATAAATCCAAATTAATGTTATGATTAAAGCACTGAAATCATATAAAAAGTAAATACAAAAAGGATATCTAATAATTTTTAATATTAAAACGTATAATTTCATCAGAAAAGGTATGCTTTTGATTAATATCTTTTACAATAATTTTAATCTATTTAATATTTGTAGGAACCATTTAAATATAATTAATCAAATAAATAACAATGTGTTTGCTTAATTCATCTTCTAATAAATTTTCAAATGGTAGGATGAGTAATGTACAGCTTGGCGAGATGACGCCTGCATCGCGTGTGTTTGTGTATGTGTGTGTGCAGAATAGAAATGGCCGTCTCACTAAATAATAATATTCAGGAGTCCGCAATTGTAAGCATTGTACGAAATAATAATTTCTCAAATGGCTATTGGACTTCAAATAAAATGTTTCGAATATACGACAATTAGGTAGGTACACATTTTATTTGGAATAGGTAATAAAGAATTCCAATGTATTTTTTAATTATATAATATAAGGAAGGAGCCTTATTTATACGACTATATATATTTTTTTATAAAATTACTCGCTTAAACAAGTATTAAAAAATAATGAAGGTTATTTTTTATGTGATCAAGAGAAATAGATACCAATTGTTTTGTGTAACCAATTTTGTCGTTTGAATTAAAGATGTGCAGTAAGTCTAAGTCGGGCGAGTTGTAAGTCCCGGCACTTGTTACAGTTTGCAGCAAAAAACATTTTCCTCGAAACTTCGCTTGTCATTTTTATATAATATCGATTGGACCAACGTTATTTTTATAATAATATAAAATGAAATATTTAATAATGTCATTATTTATTTATCTTGATAATTCACTCTCCAAACAAATATCTTGTCAAATACATCAACCATAATAAATTCATTAAAAACGTATATAGTCTTTAGAAGTGTAATCTAACTCGCGGTGAGGTTTTGTTCCAATAATAATCTTGTACAAACAGACCCACACCCATTACACAGTAATGCTTCGTTATTAGCTTTTTTGTTCTACGAATCCCTTGAGGTCCTGTACTCTTACAAAATGAGGATATTATATAATAATGAATTATACCCCACCACGGGTCTCTTCACGTCAAATGTAATGTACGGTTTCAAGCAAATACGACACAATTACTTTCTTAAAGGAATAATTTTTGACATACGTGACATTAGTGAAATATTTTGTCCCCACTTGGGCGCAACCGAAAGCGATCACAAAGAAAAGAACGAAAATATTTAACATGCCAACTGTAGAAGATTATCAAACGAATTGAAATGAGATTAACGCTAGGAAGTGTTAATACTTTAAAAGCCTACCAATGGAAAATATTACAGAATATGATCAAACTTAATCGTGCTGAAAGTTTTAATTAGAATATTGTTCTCCGTCCTCAGACTTGAAGTAAGAAGTTAGTCTTGGAGCATTTCCTGTTCCAATTATTGTATCTTTCCACATTAATTCTTATGTAATTTCAAATAATACAAGTGAACAAGGCTATGATAACTTTTTGCATAAATTACCAATATCAGTTCCCAAGTCTCTAAACGTTGAGTTTGATCTGAGAATAAACTAATAACCTCTGATGTAAATGAAGTAAAATATTAATATTCATACGTCAACAGCAGACTTGTAAATGATACAAAGTTAATAAATTCATAAATTAAAATAGCTAATCAATATACAGCATTATCCCAATTATATCTAATTTTTGATTAACAAACTGTTTTTTCAGTTATTAATTCAGTACAGTTCTGCACTCGTAGGCCTATAAATATGCAAAAATTATAATCAAAATACGTAAAATAAATAAAACTAGTTCACATTATGATGATAAAAGTGATGATGAACATTGCTTTGATATTTGTTTAGCTCAAGGCGAACTCTCTTTGAAGTTGATGATCATTTCAATGTGCAGTATTCAGTAATTCAAGCTCTATGTAAATGTTTCGTAGTGATTTACTTTTTCGTCGCACACACAATGTATTAATATTTTATTCTTAACAACAAAAATAACTGTTACTAATTTGAAAATAAAAAAGTTTGTTTAAATATATCATGCATTTTGCTTTCTAAGATTTGAACAGTCTTTACATTTTATTAATTTATTAATTAATTAAATATACCATACCGACTGTCTCATAAACAGATTTCTTAAAGACTATGATAATCTATTTGAGTTATTTAATCGGATTATTCGATCTAACAGCGAACTCTACGGTGTATATCGTGAAAATCATAATGAAAAACAGAAGGTAAGCTCCTATCACATAGCTTTATGGCAATACAAATTGTATTTTATTTTATTCAGTTGTTTTTCTTATATTTTTTAGTTTTTTGAACACTAACCATAATAAGACATCCCATCCCAGATATAGACTATCACGCATAGAATGCTACATTCACCGATGGTTTACATATTTTTTTAAACCAATGCATTTGGGAAGTAGTTTTTCTCATTGTGAACCGCCCCACTTTTTACATTACCTCAAATTACTCAAAATTTGGTTAGTAGATTTTGTTACAAATTTAAAAAATAAATATATGAGACATATTTAACCCGCGGTAAAAACTTTAAAAATTATATATTTTTATGAAGAGTTTAGACCTTGTTCCTATTTTATTATTATGTCTTCATATTAATATTAAATTTAATTGATACTAATATTGTAAAACTCAAAAGATTTTTCTGTGTTTAATGATGCTTATCTATGAAACTACTAGTTAGATTTGAAAATACATTTTTGAATTGAATTTCCCATTTATTAAGGATTATATATTATAAGCTGTATAAGTATAATATGACCTTTACCAGAATTACAACAAGTATTAGAAAAGGCACCTTTGAAAAAAAAAGTTGGCCTAGTATTTCAAAACGCACTTATTACTTACCATAGTTAAATGAATTACTTTTAAACTAAGGGTAATGCTCTTCTATAGTACTTCTGTAGGTTCAAACGTACCTCGCGTATAGCTAGTTGTCTATAAACATTCCAACTATTTTAATTACCTTTATCTTAACAAATATATTATTAATTTAAAAACAAGTAAAATTATTTTATTTATAGATTACGGATAATTTTGCAAAGGGAATATATAAATTATTTTAATAAGATAGTATGAAAAGAATAAGGTCCATGTCTTAGTTTTTATTTGCTCCAGTAAGTTCAAGTAGAAGTGCTTCAACAAAATCTCCACTTAATCTATTAAGGTGGCTTAAGAGTGTCTCCCGACATGACACTCGCAGCACGACTTCAGGACTTTACAATATCCCTAGTATTTAAGTTTCGCCCTCTACAAAGCAAAACTAAATCTCTTTTGGTCAATCCTGACAGATTTTTTCAATAATAATAATTACTAATGAGAATATTCATATTTTTATATAAGTACATAAATTAAAAACTGCTTTGGTATTAAATAAAAATATTATTTTTGGTTTGTCCATACCAGTAAGTATATATTAATATTCTAATTAGTAAGTATTGATATTGGAGTGATTGTCCAAAAGCAATACTGGCTGAGACGGGATAGTAATGTACAATGAATCGTCAACATAACGGCCCTGACGATCTGTAAATATTGAAGCAAAATAGACTATAATCTTAATATTTTAAGAGCTATATTTTGGAGACTTCAAGAACATGTGGTACAAAGTACTTACTTAGATAAAGGTATCGCATGATAAGAACCTAATAAAAACATAACCATAACGAATAATTCCCGTTCCATTACACGTTAAATAAAGCTGTGATAATATACTTGTCTGTTCTTATTATTTTGGTTAAAGCAGTAGAAGAAGATGATAATAATTAAAGCAGTAGAAGAAGATGATAAGAAGGAATTAATTTGGGACAAAATAAAAGATGTTTAAAAAAATATATAATATATAAGTGATGAATTACATTAAATTACGTGTCTGCAACTATTAGTGACTGTGGCTTTTTACTATTGGATTATGAAAAAATATTACAATTAGTTATATTTTAGCATAGATTTGAGGCATTATTCTGAATTGTTTAATATTGCCCACAATGTGTAGATGAAAGTCCCATAATTTTGTTTTTTTGTTTTAATACGTCAGCAGCGATAACTATTGTATTTAAAAACACGTATTTCAAAAAACAAATAAAAGTTTTTTTTAGTAGATATATTGATATTTAACAAATTTTTAAGACATTGGTAGCTAGATCTATTTTATTTACAACGTCATCTATAAACAAGTAATATAATAAAACCTGTAGAAGTTATTTTCTTTAATTGTGATTTCAGTAAGACAAATGTGTAAAATTAAAATAATTTTGAACTCAAACTTTACTAGTTAGAACCAAATTATATAATTATAATCTGCTCAAGAAATTAAGCTTGGTAACAGTAAAAGTCTAATTTTAATGAAGATTTTTTTTTTATTTACAAAGATTTTAAAATTAAAATAGGTTTTCGTTTTCTGTAGTTGTCTTATCTAAGATCTCTGATCAATTAACGCTGAACACTATTTTTTATAAGAACTGAAAGCAAGCAACTAAAGCATGAGGAACTTATTTATTACTGACCATTGTAAACGAAAATGTACATAAACTTATTTAGACAAATATACTATTTACATAAATGTAATAGAATAAAAAATAAAGTATTAAATTTGAGAAATAACAGTATTACTAATATATTATATATTAATAAACCAAAATAATTTATACATTAGATTATATCCCAAATTCTACAGGGATTCTCGTCAATCAGTGACATTATTAAACTCAAAGAAGAAGGCGGATCGTGCTTGCTCCGGACACTTTATTAACATTCGGATATTAGAAGACCGAGGTACGTGCTACCACCACTCAGATAAAACTTGACGAATTTACTAGAGCTTTTTTATTTTACAAAAGGTGAGAGAGGGACCTGAACGAACTCTGTGATAAAAGTTATGATTGTAGCTTTATTGCGGTTGTAATGCGGGTCGAATATTCAGTAGCAAGTTATTGTCACTTTGAGAATTTGAAAATCGTTTTTAGTTCTAATATGCAAAATATGGTTTTTAATAATGAATTCAATACCTCTGTGTCTCTTTTTGAGCGTGGCTTTTAGTTATCGTAAGGTTCCCTTTGTGGTGGTTTGTAACCAGCACTCTCATCAGTTACAACTCAGAAACTCGAAAACAAATTACATTCATTAATTAGGCTCTCAGCGAATATTTGAGAAAATATATCTGTGATTATTAAACGCATATGAATGCTTCGTAATTTAATACATGTTTGTTATTAAATAACAGTAAATCGAAATGAGATTCAGTTTTTAATTCAATTAATTAAAATGCTAGAATATAAATATTTGGTTTAACATTTCAATATCGTATAAGTCGAACCTACTTTTAGATTATTAATAGTAAATAACGATTTCTGAGGACTATAAATTGGGACGTTTGTATATAATCCAACAATTATTCAGTGGGCCATCGTGAGCTGATGACTTACGTGCCAGCTTAACGGACACCTGCCTCGGAGCTGCACTAATGCATCATATTTTATTGCTCACAAAATACAAAGTGAAACAAACAAGGAAACAAAAAAATTAAATATTGTCACGGAAATATGGACGGTCACATACAATATTTTACAATTCAAAAATATTAGTAAAATTATACATTAAATATTTGTTACAATAAGAAACATTATTTTGGCATTGTAAAAGATATTAATCGAATTTACCAAAGGAACTTTGCTAGCTCCTGTAAGTACAAGAGACCCCAACTTCTTAACAATGAAGGCTAACAATGCACTGAAGTTTATATTGACCTAAGTTCGATATAATTACACGAAATCGTTGAAGCCAATTATTGAATTAACTAAATACAAATCGTGGCTTAATGCAGGCTCGAAGTTAGCTCATTCTATTGCCAAAATGACGGAACCCGGAACAAAGGCTCGATCCGGATTTGCGACGAATGCGGAGAAACTTCGACAATCGACGCCTCTATGTGTTAAACCCCATCCGTTCCAACCCACTGGAATTATGCCTGCAACTTCTCCCGCATTCAAACCAACGCTGCAGTCCCTGATTGGAAATAAATTATACGTTAAAGCCGTTAATTAATCCAATGAATTGAATCCTTAGAATATTACACGTCCAATAAATGCGTTTGTGCTTGCATTTAATTCGCGTTTTGAAATAACTGTCCGATTCAAGGACAACTTAAATTTAGAGAAGAAAACTATAACATATAATTTATAATATAAAAAAATTAAAGGCTTACAAAGTTTAATAATCACAAGCATAAGAAAAATATTCGATAAACAATGACTAATAACATCGAAACACTATTTTGCGAACACGCTATAAAGCAGTACGTGTTCGCAAAATAGTATCCAGCAGCAGCTCATATGTACCTGTAAGAAAAGTAAACAACGAGACTGCCTGCTTCAAAAACAAACATCACTGAGCCCAGGTGCGAAGTTGTTCGCTATTTTTCATTTTGCTTAATTCCAGTGACATTCGGAATCTCATACCAAGTTTCGGTGATTAAAGCCCGTCACATTGACAAACATAATTATATTTATTTCACTGCCTTTGTGCTACAGATTTTACTAAAGATTTAAATAATTTTCGGTTACAATAACAATACAATATTAGTAAAATCATAAGAAGCCATAAAATTGATTAAGAACAAGATTAGAAATTGTAATTCCTTAAGGACTCCATCAAGGTATTATCTTAAATATGTAACTGCATTGTTCAAAACCATATATATTAAAATCATAATATTTCATAGTAAACTGAGTAAAACTATTTTGGTGAGAATGTTATACAGATCTCGAATATTATTACCATGAATGTACCGCTTAATAAGTTCTCTTATATAATTTCTCATATACTGCTAGCTAATATAAATAACAAGTGGAGTGTGTCTTTGTATTAAGACACTCTTGTTGCTTGGGTGACAGATGTATGTTATATCCTAAGTAATGTATGATCACATTTTCTTTATGAGACAATGCAATTATGTCCATCCGTGTGATTAAAGCTCGCTGCGTCTCGAGAGTAATGGTTTCTTTACGACCTCTTTCGTAGACTAAATTTATGTTACGTAGAGACGCAAATTTCATAAAATTTTGAACTTTTTATTCAATATAATTTATTTAAAACAGCAAATAGAACAGAATTAATAATGTAAAAACAATTACATAAAAAAGGCAAGTTAATTAACTAATTCAAGGCCGAAAGATAAAAACCAAACTCATACATCTTATCTCCTCGTTAATTGAAGCTTTTCTACCGATCGGCTCCTAGATTGTGATCGTCTTCATAATGAGGAAGCCTGATTGAATCATGCCCTTCACGCTGGATTTATTCTTATCAAGATACGATTCATATAAATGTCTACGAATATTTAAAATATTTGATACATTTATAATTTATATCTTGCAAAGGAAATTATTATTGTTTGTATTTTCTTCTAAAGATACTTAAAATCTTTGATAGCTCATAATACAATTAATTAATTATACTGATTGACAACATTTTAAAGTTCTACTTGAAATATGTATGTATATGTATGTATATTGAAGTTACTTAAGACGTAAAGTGTGTTTAATACACTCTACGTTTTAAGTAACTTCAATAATGATACATATACTTAGTCTGGCCATAAATACTGTTAAAATTAAAAATAAAAAAATATTGCATTTGAAATTAGAATCTGTCGTTTTTATACGATTATTCATTGTGTTTTCTCATTTTGGCGCCAATACATTGTACAATATTTTGCAATATTAAAATGGAGTGGGGTGATATAGAGAACAGAATCGCTGTGATTGCATTACACAAAGTAGGTATGGAGCACTTGGTATTAAAATATTTAATATAATACGGGGCTTAACGCGTGATTTACCTTATATTTTACCCGACGTTTCGGCTGGGTTACACCAGCCGTGGTCACGGGGAGACTAGCCGTGTGCGGCGCCGTCGAGTGCGAGCGGAGGTATCCTTTCAGGTACCCTCACTTGTGGATTATATTTATAAAAGTCACTACACACGACACTAACATTGTCCTCGGGTTTACTTGACGAAATATTGCGGTTATTTTATTTTCCTATAACTGGATTCCATGCACTAGACAGTTTATATCCATCCTCACGATTAAAATTCTTATGTTTTCTAATTTCAATTCAAATTCTGCGGTAATATTGGCGATCGGTGGATAAAACTTTGGGTTGATGGAGCTCAATCCAGTGGTTGGTGTTGGTGGTCATAAGGTGTTCCGCTATTGCTAATTTCGTCGTCTGGACATTCTTAACAGCTGCAATGTGTTAGCTGTTAAAACTTACACTTGGTATTAGTCACATGTTTGTGTACCGGGCTATTAATAGGTACAATGAGAAATCCTCTATTTGTAAGTGGCAAAAACACCAGCTGATAGAATGAGAATGTGCATAGTCAAAAGGCATAGATTAACATCGGTTAATGAAGCCTTTTAAGAGTTAGCTATCAAAAGTAGTGTTTAAAAAAATTGGTGACCTTTACGAAGAAGTGATATAGGTAGTAAGTCCTAGTACTGCCCATACAAATGTCTGTAATATTAATCAGCCAGGACTCAGTACTTCTCCTATTGAATGTGATGATCAAAAGGCAGAGCCTTGCTTTTCGCATATTGAAGATAATTTACCAAGTGACTAAGCTGTGCAAGTTAATATTAAACCGAAGTATGGAAGTAAAGATGTCAATGTTAATATACCTGCTGAAAAACAAAATGTAGCATTGTCACCATTTTCTCATTTAACACACAACATTGGTACACACCATTTTTCCAGTAAAACTATCTGTTTTAAAAAGAAAATTGCTTACTGAAAACACAGCTGATAATACTTCTATAGCATCTTATATCTTCTATATCTGCTGATTATCAACCAAGTTATTTATCTGAGTCAAGTGAAGTGAAAAATGATTCAGAGGCAGAAACATTTTAAAAATGTATTGTGTAGTAGCATGCTAACTGCTATTCAAAAAGAGTTTGTAGATATTTGTTTTGTTAGAGTTGTTTGAGTATTTAGAAAATGTTTTTAAGATTACCTAAACAATTGTATCATTTAATAAAACCTTTAAGCACGAAAATATAGGTTTAAATTATTTATTTTTCTCAGTCACACTGATACCACACTATGAACTTAAACGCCGATATATTGAATGGCGTGTCAAATGACGTCACATTTCCTCTCGACCAATGGTGGCGCGTTTTGGAATTTTGAATTTCGCTCCCTAAAGTTACACTTTTCATAAATTATTTTATGGCCTTAAATGATTAGTAAATTAAAAAAAATATTTTATTATAATAAGATGATAAAAAGTAATCGAAAAAAAAAATATTTGAGACCATTTAAATTTTTTTGCATGTTCCCTATTGAGCAACATTTTAACAAACTAAATGACCGTATTTATGCTCAAAGCTCTAAGGAAGTTTCCCAATTAGTCAACAGAGTACAACGTGGGCATGATCCGACTTCAGTGATGGTTTGGTGAGGCGCTAGCTATGAAGGAGTGACTGTGCCATATTTTTGTGAAAAAGGTATCAAAACATCGGCACAAGAGTATCAAGATACTATTCTTGAGAAGATAGTTAAGCCCCATAATACCACCATGTTCAATAACCAAGTATGGTCCTTCCAGCAAGACTCGCCGCCGGATCATAAAGCTCGGTCCACGCAGTCTTGGTTGGAAGCAAACGTATCGTACTTTATCAGAGCTGAAGACTGGCCGTCGTCTAGTCCCGATCTTAATCTGCTGGATTATGATTTATGGTCTGTTTTAGAGAGTACAGCTTGCTCTAAACGCCATGATAATTTGGAGTCCCTATAATAATCCATACAATTGGCAGTAAAGAGTTTTCCCATGGAAAGAGCGCGTGCTTCTATTGATAATTGACATCAACGTTTAAATGACTGTATTGCAGCCAATAGGACATCTAGAACATTCTATATTCTAGGACATTGGAATAGGCTTCGAATCAGCTTTTTATATTTTTAATTGTTTTATATTTGTGTATTAAATTAACATACTGTACAAGTAAAAAATGCTATTTGCATTTTTTTTTGTTACAATATTTATGGCAATACTAGGTATAGTAAAACTGCAACACTAAATTTATATTTGGTAAGAAACGGCTTGATTAGCATACTAGTTGCTTATTGCCATCCGTCTCCTTAATTATTTGTGCATTGTTCACCGCCCAGGTGCTGAGCCCAGAGTTAATTACAAAAGATTTAAAGTATGCCAGGATTGTTAAAATATCAAAGCGCTCTTCTCATAGCAATTAGGAAGTCAATGTCGTGTTCGTTTTTCAAGTTAAATTATAAAATCGTCTGCAGAGATACGTTATTCGCCTGACAGAGGACAAAAAAAAAAAATTAAATTCTACACGCATGATACGTGTTTCAATATTTCTGTCGAATAAATTATATAGGCTCGTAATTTTACGCGCATTAAGCTCGGCCGGCTCTCGGCTGTTCGCGTGCGTCCGGGCTGCGGGCGGGTTAGTACGAGATATGAATTATTGTCGGCTCTCCCGCGCCATACAGACACGGCTCGCTGGGTTGTTAAATATTTAAAATGCCTCAAAAGTATAAAGTATAAAAACTGTTTCAAGTAATAAATGTGTGATATTATTTTAATTTCAAATTGCGATCAAACAATTTTTGTGTTTATTTCTTTTATTTAGTGAAACAAGAAAACTAATTATTGAATAGACACCGATTTTATTAGTAGTAAGTAAGATTTTAAAGTAGTATGTTTGTTATATATGAACTACTTAAATAAAATTGTAGCATTGCAACTCAGGGCATAATTTAATTCAAAGAAGCCGTTCGTCACACCAAAAGGTATACTGTACTTAAATTCGCATACAAAGCTTGTATTAAATCTAGCGCGCCTTTTAGAAATGTCTCTTTTAATTTTACCAAAACAAGTTCTTTGGCGAGTGGTTTCTGTTTGCATTCTCTGACTTCATTAGGAGAAATGAAATTGTGCCGACGTGGATTTATAACTGATACAGTACTTGCCAAATGAGAGAGTGAGAATATTAAATCATAATAAAAATAATACTAGTTATATTTATTTTAATTTGTAAAATGTAAAAAAATACAATCAATATGACTATATATCATATAATACAACAGTTACAACTATGCGCAAGTCAAACAAGTCAAATATTTTTATTTAAATGAATACATAAAAACAATACACTAAAAACAGGAATTATAAATATTACAAAATAAACAAATGCTCAAAAGTTTCTCGTATAAAATACATACAAAAGGGCGTATCAGAGCATATTTCACTTCCGTAACATCCAAAAGATTTAAAACGATGCTAATACCTTTTTACCCCGTGAACTCCCTGGTGGACTATTACCTGCAGTGAACTCGTCTAAATCTTCAGTTCACTTATCTACTCAAATAATTAGAAATCCTTTTGTTAGAAACAAGAAATAATCAGTCCTTTGGAGTAGGGAGGCGCTTTGTCCGCGGGAGAGGCGCTTTTGTACAACGACGCCCGTAATGGCAAGCCCTTTTGTGCAAATAATCATATTCTACAAAATGTTCCCCTTCACGAGGACGTTTGCAACTTTCTTTATTCAGCTCTTGTTTTTTTAAAGGAGCTTCCCGTTTATGTTGAATATTGTATTCTAAGCAGGTGATGATGGCATTACAAAAATCCTTGTTTTATATTTACAGGGTTTAGGTAGGGAATATTGTAAGATGCCTAACAGTTTTACATTAATAATAGGACAATCATATTAATAACATATAACCCATATGGAAATAAAATAAAACAGCCTAGTTCAATATATTCTCGTGTTTCCAGGACCGAGCTCTGGCTCACAACGCTACCGCGCGAGTCTTCCACAGCAACCAGAGCCTGGTGCTTCAGAAAGTGACACGGCACAGCAGCGGCCGCTACGCCTGCTCTGCGCTCAACGCTGAAGGAGAGACTGTCTCTAATGAGTTGCATTTTCGCGTCAAATGTGAGTGTACAATGTACTACTCTAGATTATTTTCGAAAGTCATTAATAATTATTATTTTGATTAACTTATGTGCTTAAAGATGCTGTAAGTAACTAAAATGTCTGATGTCATTTATAAACGTTTCTTAAAACAGAAAACACCTAGATTATATCAACTCTCGTGTCGCAGTAATTTAGATATTTAATCTTTTCTACGATTCTCAATCGTATTAAATAATTTATTTTGCATCCTTTTTATAGTGTTTATGAAAACAGGATTGTCTGTACTTGCTCGTTTATTCGTTTAAGAATCACGAACCGAAAATATTTAATTATTCATTAAAAATATGATGTTATATAAGATGTTCTTAATAACAGAACAGGGACAATTTTTATTTGAATCGTACATTTACTACCTTACATTCATTTAAAATAATTCGGTGTTGTTGGGAACGATACGCCGCAACCCTTAGAATTGAATAACAGATGCTGACATTTGTAAATGAGGTCATAGTAAAAATATCAAGTAGTACTTTTAGTATATTTTAGTAAATAAGTATTCCATTCGAAAAAAGTTAATCCTGCTCTGAAGGCCTACTTAATTTTGAAACAATCTGAAAATAAAAGAAAATAGATGGATAGAACTTGTGTCTAATGTAGGATCAAATATAATAAAATACTGATTATGGTGTTATTTCCATATCTCGTTATTATTTATTGTACGGCGGGAAATGATAAATTAATCAGTTAGTAATTTGTTGTCGAAAAACAGAAGCCTTTTCGAACCTCAGAATGGCAGTCATTACCGTTAATTTCGTCTTTCTTAACAATAAGCTGGTAAGCGTTAATACTAGTTAATTTAGTATTTTTTTATTCCAAATTCTTACCAAGGGAATTCTAAACAATAGTCAATTAGAGCGCTAGATGGGGCGGAGGTGATTAAGCTCGGCGCTGCTGAAGTATAAATAAGGGTTATAAATTTCGAGGCTTTCTTGTCCGAAGAAGGCGCAGGTGAGCTCCACCTCGTTGCGTTCGTCCTCCGCCTAATAACAACAATCTATTTCACTGGCTGCTGTACAGATGGGAAACAAAGTTTCTACGAAATATGCCACATTTGTTATGTGTGATTAGATCAGAAGGGACGGACTTTGACGTCGATGGTTACTTGCGTATTTTTTTTGTCTGTTTTTTTTCATACCTTTGTTTGTAATTTTTAATTCTAAGGATTATATTCGAGATGAGCATATATATCATATATATTACAAGTCTGAAACGTCAGATACTATTTGTACGATTCTACTATGGTTGATTATATTTATATACATACAATAGCTTATTTATGTATTTACTGATAATCCTATTTAAGATATAGAACAGTTATAAATTATATGAGTGAACAAAGTGTAATTTTATATTTTTTCAAATATGCAGCATAAAATCACTTATGAAATGTTAGTCTAATTGAACAAACAAGCAATCAACTGAATTGTGATACCAAAGCATAACTAAGCTAACGAAAACGTTAATAAAAATTCCACAATTATTATCTGTGCCGTCCTTACATGATACATCTACAAAGATTATGATTGTAACCTTAAACAATTGAAATAACAATTAAATATTCTCCTTCAGGGACGCCACATGAGCCGAAATGTTATTAAATGTTTTGTTGCCATGCCTCTTTGTATTACATGTAGTCCCTAAATGTTTAAAAGGCCATTAAAATAATTTCATATGGCCTTTACTTTTCCTGCGAATTTCATTCTCGTTCCTTTTATATTATATATATGTTAAATTAACATAAAATTTAAACTAATATTAACCTTGACCTTGGCTTTAGTTTGCCAAGACAGTAAGTGAAGGTGCGTTACAAAGACGTACAGAATCGTTCTATTATTAACCGGGACCGGCCGCAGAGACGTAATTGCTCCTCGCCCTAATTCCCGACTCCTCGCTACTCCGGTTCAGTCACACAGTACACTACTACACACCAGGTCACAGACACCTTGATGCTTGGATTTAGAACGAGTTCACACCAAGCACTTCATCAAAACTTGATATACCTGTATATTTTAAAAAAGTCTTCACAACAATGTTTCACATGTAAAACGATAATACAAATTAATATACCGAAAAATACAAATGCCGTTAATTTGTGTCTGCAGGCATAAAGGCAGCGTGGGTCGAACTTGACGTTACATCATCCATCTTGCCCGCACTCCCTCAACTGAAGCTTGATCGCCTCCAATTGATTGAATGTTTCAACTAGAAATCAATGTGGTTATTTTTGGCTTAGTATTATCGACAAAAGAATTATGATATTCCAAAATTTAAAACAAAAAGTACCCAACATCAAAGTTTTGAATAAGAAAATAATATGTTTTCTTTAAATATATTTATTTAATTTAACTTTGATATTATCGTTGTGTTATATTTTGATCTGAACTCGATCACATGACAAATGATTCTACTTAATGGTGTCGTGCTATTTCAAAATAATATATTGGTAGGTACTATTTACAACACGTATCAAAACAAATAACGCCTAAAATTAACACAAAAACAATTATTGTGACGGCATAGTGACTGGCTGTAATAGCTTATATGGAATATTGCGAGTGTACATTACAATCAAATTCCGTCTTCAATTTAGTTGATAGTTTCGCTATCGCCGGCCCACCTCAATCGGAGACTCCGTTTCAATCTGCGGAAATGGTGGCCATAATAGAGATAGTTAAATTGCTAGATCCGGATACGATAATGCTTCCTCATTTTAGCCGAGCGACGGAATGACAATTGACACGTAACTGGTGATTCAGATTAAATTTCTTATACGTAAGCGAAATTCTTAATCATTTTGAAAACAGGGTTTTTATATAAGGTCTTACTCACGCCACGTCATTTATGAATCGCTATTCATCATCAAGCTTATGAGCTTCTTTATCTGAGATAATTAAAACTCCTGTATAATATCTTTCAGACGCACCGTCATGTCGCAGTGGGGGGGTGTCCGTGGTGGGTGCGGCGCGTGGTGAGTCCGTGGTGATCGTCTGCGAGGTGGATGCCGACCCGCCGGCCGCGGTCTTCAAATGGAAATTTAACAACTCGGGCGAGACGCTCGACGTAGCCGCCGATAGATACACATCTAATGGCAGTGCTTCTAGTTTGAAGTAGGTTTATTTGTGTTTGTTTTTAAATATTTCTCTAGTACAAATACAAATACAAAGTACAAATATGTGAAATAAGCATAATTAGTATCTCGGTAATTAAAATAGAACTTAATTCAGATGAACTGAAGCAAAAAAGTCGAACTCCAGTAAGATGGTTCTGAGATATCTACAAAAAGTCGAATAGAAATCGAATTTCATGAAAAGCCTACTCATGCAAATCCTTTGCAATTGAACAAGTTTGTCGAAATGAAAAGTTTAATCAGCGTGAATGTTTGTTATTCAGTGAGTCGGAATAGAATTTCAAGCTTGTCAATTACACAATCAGGATAAAATCGTCCTGCCATGTAAAAAATTAAGCTAATTTTCGCAAAAAAACATACATTTTGGTCGTCGACCTTTGGATAATATCTTTCATTGCCAAATATAAAAATAAAATTACAAATTTGAAAAAGCAAATATAATTACTTTGATACGTTTAAATATTTTACGTAAAACAGTTTTCAACGTATTTAAATTCGCGTATTTCAAATCTAAAAAGGCAGAATATGCAATCAATCAATCAATAAATGTAATGCAACGAATAAATTAAAAAATAAAAGCAAATAACCTTTAATGAGATATAAATGATTGATATTTTCTTGTTGGAACAGGTACACGCCAGTAGCAGACTTAGACTACGGCACTCTCTCCTGCGCCGCGTCTAATGAAGTGGGCTTACAGCTAGCGCCGTGTGTCTTCCAAATGGTTGCCGCTGGTAAACATTTATTATTGATAAATGCTATATTAGGTATATATAGCGTAACATCAATTCCGTTATAAGAATTACTCCAATTTCCAAAAGCAATATATTATAGAATCTGAATATTAATTTGAAATGATTTCACGAGTAAGTTTTTATCATAATCGTAAAATATATTCAGGTAATTTTTTCTATGAACAGGATTGTAGATGTCTTACAAACGTTATTAAACAAAATTACTTTTCTTTATACAATTTTCCTTTTAATAATTCCATCTTTATTAAGACTTTAAACTTTATTACTAAGCCTTTCTTTGACCCTTTCAGTAAAGAAATGAAATGAAACATAGACACTTAATAGGTTTCCACGAAGCAACCTTTTTTGGATAAGAAAGATGGAACTTGTGTTTTTTTTATTTTTTTCCAAAAATATTCAATTAAATTCGAATACAAAAGAAAATATATATCATGTGTTGGGATAAAATAGTTATTATATTTTTTTGTTATTAGGAAAGCCGCACGCGCCCCGAAACTGCACGCTGTGGAACCAGACAGCGGACTCGGCTGAGGTTTCGTGTGTGTCGGGCTTTGACGGGGGCCTGCCGCAGCACTTTCTGCTAGAAGTATACTCCGGGGACGAAGATAAGCCCAGGTGAGAATTTGTGATATATCCTATCATTTCAGTATTAATAAAAAAGTATTAAATACGAAATAAACTCTTTAATTTGCTGATTATACGCCGATCTTCTGGCAGAGGTTGGTACTACCTTGGGCAAACCAGCTCGTAAACGAGTTGCAGTCGAGCCAATCCATATTACAGCTTCATTATTCATATAAGGGTCTACCATTCTTAATGTTTTGAAGGATATTTTTTTTTCAAGATACATTTAATTGGATTCACATACAATTGTAAACAATTTAAAAGCACTGATATAAAAAAATATATCTTCCATGAATTGTACAAAATATTAAATTGACAAGTTTAAAACTAATCTAATGAACTAACAACATATCTCAAATTCACTTACTTCAGGTTTCTCATAAAAATCAACATTTTGCTAATAAGCACCACCGCGGATCACGTAGGGCGCTACGAGGGGTGTGTGTGAGACAGGGGGAGGGTGGCATTGTTTTTAATATTGCAGAGGCAATCTGCTCACGCAGGCGGCGCCGCCTCGCGTGCCCGGACTTGCGGCGCTCCGTAAAGTGCTTGATCTTTTGACATATTACGAATCGCTCGAGAATTGCAATTAAAAACTCCGCCACAGCCTGGGGTCTTCTAGTATTTTCTAAAAGAAAAATAAAATCAATAACCTTACCAAACTTTAATAAAACCGAAAACGCGCTAGGTACTATACTACTACTACTATATAATTCCATGTTCATAAGCACTTGTGCGAGAGCGGTCGTTCATATCGCGAAGCGGCTGTAGTTAATTCATAATGAACGTTGTTCCGACGAGTTTAACGAGCACATATCCTGAGTAATTATAAAATATTATAAACATTTCATACAGCTTTTGTTTCAAATATCAGCCTATTACCTGTCCATTTTGTATTATTATTTTAAACACACACACACACACACACTTCTAAAAGAGTAATAAATTATATTTTAACTGTTTAGAAATATCTATAAATATAGAATGAAAAATAAACCGACACGGGCAGGGCTTCGGACCCGCGACCTCTGGGAAACTGTCCCATCGCTCTACCAATTGAGCTACCGTCTCGGTGAATTAAGCATTCTAGAAGTGGCATCTTTTCACTATTTATCTATACTACAGGTTATTGAGTCTAGTCGAAGCACTAAAAAGAGATTGACTTGTCCCATTTGAAAACTGCAAATCCTCGAAGAAACTTCTTGGCCTTACACTTGAACCCGCTCACGAGAACCAAAATAAGAAGAGTACTTTCATAAAAATGTATATTACTATAATATTTGTTTTATATTATTTAACTCGTGCTTATTTTACTGTCTAATTTTTGTTCAGATGACTGATATTGCCGTACTTATGTTATCGTAAACATTATATTTATTCTAATTTTCCCAACCAATTACGTCCGTCTCTCTTTAGTTGTGTCATATATGTCAATCTCATCCTCAATATACTAACTGTTTTTTTACTTCCATAAGGGCTCTGTAATATTCAAACAAACAAATTAAGCTAACTCAAGTTTAATTCGAGCTTAAGCAATCAACAAGTTTTAAAACATATTATCAATGTACATAATTTTGTTATAAATCTATTATCTGATCGAAATAACGGAGCAAGCCTTAACAAATACTAAAAGAGTCGTGATAATTAACGAAGGTGCCTCATTATAACGAGGATTACAATAAGCCTCTTATTGATTGGTTTTCCTCAAGGGCCAAGTTGCCTTTATATATATTTCTAACAGAATTTCCATTTTGTGGTTAAAATAAAAAACATCTGGATATAACACAAACTATATTGATATAAATATTAGTTCTTTTAGACATTTTGTGATAAATAAATATTGTACAACTGTATATACAATTGGAATACATTACAATTTATATTATTAATATATTATGCATAACCTTATATAAAAGTATTCAACTAAGGAATTCCATCAATTGTTTGCTATTGCCATGAATTTATGAATATTAAAAAAAAATAAAGAATGAATTATGATTTAATATGAAATAATAAGTTGTTCATATGTATTATGAAATGACTAACAATTTTGATAAACTTTACAAGTTGGTGGTTACTAATACAACTTGAAATCAATTTATATTATATACATTTGTTTTAATCATCATTAAGTAGTTATTTTATATATTTACTAGAAAAGACAGAATAAGTATTATTACCAGTAAGATAACCATCATATTTGCTGTTATTCAATAACTGTCCAAACTAAATGGCTTTATCAATTTTATTTATTCCTACTTATTAACAGATGACCCTAAATATAACTCTAAACTGGCTAACTTCTCCTTAAGTTCATATTCGCTATGAACCTACATACAGGAAGACATACACAGAAATATTATAATATTATAATTATCGATTGTATTTTAATTAATAAGTACATTTTTGCTCCGCCGTTCTTAAAATTATCGTTACATAATTACAAAAATTAGGTCAGTCTTCAAATAATGTAACACCTTAGTTCATTATATTTAATGAAATTCTAATTAAATAAAAAAATTCTAATTTAAAGTTTAAAAATAAATAACGTTTAGGTTTATATAAATTATAGTTTTAATAAAAATATTTCATAGTTAAAATATGTTTTATTATCATTTTCACTATACTCTCTGAAGGAACCCATTGTTCACACATTTTGGCTTAACAGTTGTCAGTCGGCTAACATTAAGATGAGTCATCGTCCAGGGAGTGACGTCAAGTGACCACTCCGACCAAACGTTTTCAAACGAGGCCTCAAATTGACCAAACTGTGGCTGTAAACAGAACTCTTCATGTAATCCGCTCCATTAGTAGCCCGAGCCTTTCTGTTGGGAATTATGAGTATTAGTGGAATGAAAAACCTTTTTTGACATATTTAATATATTATATTTAAATATTTTTGGCTTAAGACAAAGAGTTCTTTACCGTTATGTTTTATCTTATTCTGATCTAATATCATGAAGTCTATGCAACAATAAAGGCTAAGTTATTTTATTTGTTCTAAACGAAATAGCTTTTCTTCTTTAAAATGCTATTAATAAGAATGCAATTCAACGTTAGTATTAAAAATAAAAGAGTCTACTTGAACGCTTAAAGATCAGATTCCATAATACTTATTTTTTTGATTTACTGAAATTGACAATGTCGTGCTTTTTTATATAAATCATCGATTTATACCAATTTTGTATTCATGCAGGGTGAACCTCACAGCCGAGGAGCCGGTGTGGACGGTTCGAGGGCTGGAGTGGGATGTGCGGTTCCGACTGGTAGCCGTGGCTGTCAACAGCAAGGGTCGCTCAGGGGCGGCGCGGCTCGATGACCTGCTGTTCCCGGACCCGGAAAAGAGAACGGGTATGTCCTCAACGGTTAACTTTTCCATATTAACTCTCAAATGTATTAAAACAATATTGACGTATCAAAAACAATTTTTTCATGGCATTTGTCGAGTGGTTAATTTTTACATTGTTAGTATGGCATATGTATACTATGATTATGTATTGAATACTTCAGATCTCACATATTGTAAGCTTACAACTATTCGATTTGACAACAAAGTTCCAATGTTAAAAGACGTTTGTGGCAATGTAGCTATATAGGAAATGACTTTCCCCAAATCATTACCATTAATAATATAATGAATTTTGAGTTTAGTTAGGCCGCTTCGGTACCAAATTCGTTCGAACATAATGGAAATCGAAAATAAGAAACACCGCTAGTAAAAATGTCTGTTTATCCTCTTACGTACAATGATTGAGATAATATAAAATGTTATAACAGATCCATCGAATGAAATAAATTGAGAAACGTATTGAATTCGATACCGAAACGGAATTTAATAGCTACTTCAATCATTACTTACGATATTCACGGCCATGATTCAAAGCTATGACTATCTCCAAAGAAACTTGTTCCTTCGCAGTTCACATCAATATAATAATAATAAAAATGTAGAATGTAGATTCTTTAATAATACTATAATTATAGCCAAAACCCTAGCTTATTATTACTTAAGGAACAGTTTACAGTTGAAGTGTACTAACAGCAATTTATTGTTCCTATTTCGGTAATATATATCTCTATTATAAAACAAAAACTTTTGCAATAATTTCACAAAATGGTACGAGTCGTACAAATCATTTACTAGAATCACTAAGCGAAACTCAATTTGTGGGCTAAGACCGAGTCCCGCGGGAGAGCGGCCAGTAAGTGCCAGCGCCTAAACCTTGGCCTAAGTGTATACAGGTAACAAGATCCAATTTCTTGGTCGAGAATTTTCAAACCTGAGCATTAAAAAAATATACAATCAAATTTACACTAAGGTATACTGTACAACGGCATATTGTGTTTCGTGATAACATATTGTAACCAAAACTATTTTACACTATTTAAGTGCTCTCTTATAGAAAACTGTGTATTATTAAATAGCAATATGTATTAACTATCACCTTGAACAAATATCCTGAACAACAATCTTGTGAACCCAGGCTTAGCTCCGCATTATTAGCGAAGGAAAAACATTAGGCCCGAAATAGTAACGAGGAAAAGTGGTTGAAACATTTGGATGATTTGACGCCGGCCTCTAGCGCGCATTATGATAGCGACCGTAATAAAGGATTTTGTACTGCCTCGAGAGCTCGATAAACGACTCTTACATTTGTCTTTTTGAGTATTCAATTGGTGTCACGGTGTAGCGTTAAAGAGCGTCAATTACTTAAACGATCTACGTTTTTTTAAAGTTAGATATTATCATTTTATAAGAAATAGTAGAAATAGATACACAGATCATTGTATCAATAATTCTATAAAAAGTAAGTAAGAGATATAAGAATGATCCATGACTTACATATTACAATTATGACTTATTAAGGAAAAACCTTAGGTTACTTTATCGATCTGTGTTAGATACGAAGACTCAAATAAGTTATTCGAACAGCCCAATCATTTTATCAGTTTACATTGTCTAAACAGAAAAAAAATTAGGAAGCTCGACGCCTCGTCGGCCTCGGCAGCCTCAAGTAATCTCAATTTTAATTAAACCCACTGTATCCAGATTAATCGTAAAGCTCTTAAAGTCTCAGCTTCAATCCAACTTAACCAAGATCTTAAATTGGACTGGATACGTTGCGATGTTTCCTCTGTGTCAATTAAGAAATAGCAGAAAAATTAAATTGAAAACTATAACATTTATATATACATACGAAAATAAAACCATACTACTGAATTCAGTCACGTCTGCCGGATCTAACGTACTCGGTTACATATTTATAACTTTAGTTGAGTGTTTTACTAGGGCATGCCGTTTTTTTAAACCCGATGATTTTCTTACATTGGTATGATAAAGAAAACAATCGAAAGTTTTAAGCAGTTTGTCATTATAAGTTGTTCACATAGTAGATTTTATGTAGGTATCCAAATATTTACAAAGTAAATAAAACATTAAGGTATTATTTTTTTTAATTTACTGACCTGAATGTGATGCAATCAAGATACGTGAATTGCCAATAACCTGATGTAAAATAAATGTAAAAAAACGCTCCATCAGTCACATGACGAAATCACCCGAGAACCTTCGGCAAACCTTTAATTTCTCGCCTGAGAGGGCAAATTAGGAAAAGGTTTTTAGCATCGGCCCTTCCATCTAGTTTGGCCGTTTAGCCGCCCCGTGGGCGTTGCTGTGATATCAACCCCTTCATAACACTATTTATTGATGCTCTATTCTTCCGAACATGTTTTTCCATTACATTCTAGTTGATTTCAACAAATTGGAACACTATTTCTATTATTTTTGTTTCTTAATAGTATAAAATATTTTACATCAATACTGTATTTCTTTTTAATTTTGTAAAAGATATTGGATACAAAACCTTCCTACTTCTGTAGCAAGTGACATTACTTCTAAGAAATACATCCTTAAACAAATATAGATTGTAGAGTACCGGTGACGATGTACCCACATGTACCCACGCAATATATTTATGCAAATACGTTACCGAGTTGCGAGATATAAACCACTACTTCTTTAAGTTTATATATTGACTTTGCCATCTCTACATACATCAGGTAAACATTTATTACATAAAACCGTCATTTACTGAAAATTATATATATTTTAAAGATGTTTCAAATATTATTTTAGTTAAAACAATAATATTGTTTTAAATAAAATAATATTGACAATTAATTACATCTTTAATCGTCTAGTGTTTCGATTGACTTCTAGATAATGCTTTAGCAATAAGTCCGACAATTGTCAAATTTTGTACAATAAAGTTTAAATAAATAAATATTATAACTATTTTCCTATTCGTATGTATTAACTAACACACTACTAACATTACCTACACTGTACTGAATAACATAATTGTTATTCCGTATTTAATTGCTCATAACTCTATATTATTGAACGCCTGACTTATGGAATTAGAACAGTTTCTATTAGAGTTCGAAGTTCCACACATATTAGACTAAACTTACATCACCTACAATTTACGTCTAATGTATGGAAATAGTTCGAAGGCGGTAGTGCAAAGCGGTGTTTTGGTGTGTTTCGGTGTTTTGCGGCGCGAAATAAACACCGACTAGCGGCGGCCATATTAGTGCTTAATGAGGGAATGCACATGATACTATACGCCGACGTAACGACTCACGACTTTCAGCTATTATCCTTCTAATGCAGTATGTTTGTGTAATACAGGGATACCGTGTTAAATATTATTATTATTAAAATGAACTGGTTTTTTATAACTTTTATTTGATACTTGAAATAATTTTTGTTCCGATGAGTATTAGTTATACAGATTGTAAAACTTGATACGCTCTTAAATTATATTTTTATAAGTATTTGTGAGAATTTTGTGAGACGTAAATCGGATACAAGGCAAAGCAACGCTAGTTACTTACTAGTCTTGGTATAATCGATACCTAAGGCATATAGATGTGAAAACAAAGCTTATAATTTCAGAACCAATATAGTCTTTATATAAAGAATCGTTAAAGTAATATTGCTTACTATTAATCATACTAAAGTGCAGCTAATACATGAGTGGCGAGTGAGAGCACGTTAGCGCTAAATGAGGCCCTCGTTGCGGCGCGGGGACGTAACGAACACGTAACGACACTGTTTTAAACGTCATGATACGCAATTTTGTAGAAGTGAGGAGATGTTGAGATTTTTGAACTCGATTAAATAAGGTTCTTTACTAAATGTAATACCATACTTGGGGTTTAAGTAATATCTACTCTTTTACTATTAAAATACTTTGAAACTGTCTGTAAGTATCTTCACCTTAGCTTATTTTAATTTAATGAAATCCTGTCTTAGAAGTGGCAGGTTCTAAGGTTTTTGTTCTTGTTCCTTGCTCCTTCCCACTTTCGCCACGAACTTCTATCGAGGGTTCTCGAGTGAGGTATATTATTCTTATCCATAAGTTTGTTCATACTGGTCCACCATGTTGACGGCGGGCATCCTCTGCGTCCCACATGCCCAAACCACCTCAGGCGGTTTTTCGGTGAGTTTTTCGGGAATAGGAACTACCTTAAAACTGCTGCAAATGTGCTCGTTTCTGCCGAGTTTATCTAGCCGATTTTATCTAGCCAAGTAACTGCTCCCGCCCATTTAAGCATCTTCATTTCCGCTGTGTGTAGTTTTTGCACGTTGGTCTCTTTGACATGCCAACATTCGGTACCGTACAGCCATTCTATACACGAATCTAATCGTACTGATAAATTTTAAATCTATCTCTCTCTCCTGCCCTTATCTCACTATGTGGGGTCGGCATAACATGTCATTTTCTTAAATTCAGCTCTATCATTCTTCATATCAGTATTCACTCCTTTTCTCAGCATATCATCTTTCACACAGTCCATCCACATTTTCTATGGCATTTCTCTCCTCTTCTTTCTATCCACATTCAACTTTAACATTCTCCTCGTTATATAGAATTCATCCCTTCTTTTCGGCTTCGACAGCTTTTCGATCACGGGCGCTATTTTCATACTTCCCCTTACATACTAATTTCTTACTTTGTCCATTCTAGTTATAAGACACATCCATCTTAGCATTCGCATCTCAGCCGCGTGTAATTTCCTTTCATTTGACCCTTTCATCGCCCAGCACACCGAATTATACATTACAACAGGTTTTATGATCATCTTGTATATTTGCCCCTTTAGTTTAAGGGACATTCGAGGGTCACAGGTTGTCCCTGTGACCTGTCGTCATTTCATTCATCCGGCATTTATTATCCTTCTTACATCCCGATCTATCTCACCATCACCTTGCACGACTGAACCAAGGTAGCGAAAGTAGGAGCATACAAGAAGGGATACACCATCTAAGGCAATTGGGGTAGAGCAGGAGGGACACCACCGAAATCACAGAACAATTGCTCTGTTTTGGTCATACTTCGCACAGCTTCCCTTACTTCTTCCATACTATTAATTAATTCATTTAATTCCCACATATCCCATTCTAAACATTCTCTCCATTTATAGTCCTTCAAAATAAGATTTCCATCTCTTTTTAATTTCCTCATCATTCTTTAACCCCTTCCCTACTTCATCTTTTATACATTTCACGTGCGCTATGTCTCTACCATTATTTTATCTTTCTTTCGCTATTTCAAATAGATTATTTGGTGCCTGTGGGCTTTGCAGTGTATGGTACAGTTTAACCTGCACATTCATTCACTTCCATTCCTTCCATACCTTTCATGTCATCAACATCAACATCTTATCTACTACTTGTTTCCTAAAGGATTCTGCAAGCTCTTTTCCTTCCATCAAATGCCATTTTAGTTTGTTTTTAACTACTTGGACTGTTGCTTTGAAATCTAAAACTAAGAGCTGGTGTTGAGATGTTAGATCTTCTCCAGGAATATTTTTTACTTTTGTATTTGACTTTTGTCGTTTGAGAAGAAAAAAATCTATTTGGGTCGCATGGTTTCTACTTTTATAAGTGATTAAGTGTTCATCTTTCTTCTCAAAGAATGTATTAGCTTTTGCCAAGTTAAAGGACGAAGCCATTTCGAGCAATGCCTTACCTTTATAGGTCCGGTTCCCAAAATTCTATCCTCTATGTACCCTCTCCCCACCTATATTCAGTTGTCCCCACCTATATACAATTGTCCCCACCTATAGACAATTGTCCCCACCTATATACAATTCCGTATTCTCAGGCATACTTATCAAAACTTGATCAAAATCCTTCTAAAACTTTTCTTTCATACTATCGTCACAGCCTGATTGAGTTGTAAATGCGTTTACTATGTTTAAAACCAAATCTCCTTTCATTAATTTCACTGCTATTAGTCTATTATTTATCCTTTTCACATCCGTCTCACATTCCTTCAGTTCACTATCAAGCACTATAAGTACACTATTCCTTCTACCATCGACACCACAATAATAAAACTTGTATCCTTCACCAAATTCTCCACTTTGTCTCTTACAGAAAACACATATTTATACTTCTCTTGAATACATCCGCTAACTCTCTTCCCCTTCCAGTCATCGTCCCTATATTCCAACTAGCCATCTACAGCCTTAAATCCTGGACTCGTTTCGTACGTTGCACCCGTTTCTAATGCAACATCCCTAGTCCATATCTCACAGGTGCCGGGTAATGTACCTGCGCGTCGCCTGGGGGCCCGCCATAACCCTATCGCTCGTATCTCTCATTCTGAGGTCCATATTTATAGAAGACTTAGCAAAGATGTTATGATTATATTATGTAAGTTATTGAAATGAATAAACTTTTTATTTATTTTATTTATTATTATTATTACACAGAGAGATAATATTAAGTTGATTTGACCGATTAGAATTCTAAAACAAACAAAATATTCTCATTAATTAATGATTAATTTGATTTGCCGAATAAACCCTTGGAGATAAAATAAAACAAGTTCGTCCTCGGCGTGTTAGTTGTAACGACTCACACCTCAATGACTTATGATTCGTGAGTCGTGAATGATTCACGCGACCCTGTTCCTCTTGAGTGTACATATTTAATGTAACCTTACCTATGCTTCAGACATTATAACTTAGTATAATGTTAAATTTATTTGTACCACGGGTTTAAAATTTGGTAGAATTCTTATTATATTTTTTTAGAGATATTAAATTACAAATTTTTATATATCATAATGTTATATGCAATATTTATTAGCGCAAAAATAAAACACCAAAGAAGATAAAACTAAACAAGTCTAGACCGTACATGGCATGCAAAGCATAATCGCTTTGAACAAATGAGACCTGCATTTTTAGAGCACCGAGCATCTGCGTACTGCCAGGAAAATGTTGAGGAGATTATTGATAAGCTAACGTGCGTGAAGTGGTATCGTATCCGTTATGTCAGAGAAAATGACTTGTGATTATCATTGATCGTGTATCGTTATTTTTGCAAAAATATATATTTTTAGAAGTGTTACCTTTTTCGCTTCTCCTATGTAATATTAAATGTAATCTCACTTAAATACCTATGTTTATCTTTTTAATTTTCAGATACTCCACCACTCTTACAAAGATTAAAAAAAATATATGTATATATATTTATATACATTATAAAATGTATATTATTAATGTACTATTTATTAATGACTAGGTTAGCGACGGCCCCATCTTTGCACGGAGATCTTGTTCTGATAATTACAAACCTAACAAACAGGAAAAAATCTTTCAAATCGGTTAATCCGTTCTCATGTGACAATCGTTAATATATATGGCATTGTTTTTTATTGATGTAGATATTTATACCAAATAACACTGAATTAATAAGTACAGTACGGAAGTCGTAGTACCGTCAGTATACAAAACAGGTAGATCATACTCAAAATTGTTGTCTTCGATAAAATATAAAATCCGCAAACTCAAAAAGTAGTATAGCAAAAAAAATAGTATTTTTTTACAGAAGCTCAGACTATTCTTAAATGTCATTATTTTAGAGAAACTAAAAAAATATCCGATCAACAATTGTTCAATAATCAAACCAAAACAATATATTTAACACACAGCGCAAACCGTCAGGTGGTTGGTATTTAGTTGCGCATCTATCATTAAATAAATCTATCTTTGAATAAAACGCGTATCCACTTGCGTTACACTTGAATAATGGAAGGATATTAGTGTCGAATAAATTAGAACGGATGACACTGATGACAATGATTAGACAATGTAATCACTTGATTTTTCATTACTGCTTGTGACGTGCATTAACTTAAACATTAAATTACTATAAATTTATTTATAAATTAATGTATTAATTTAAATATATTCCACTTTGAATCCACACCAGGGATCATTTACGAGGGTTCCAAGCGCTCCTTGGTCTGAGAAGAACTACACAAAAAAACTCAGAAGTCGATTCCTTTAGGCTATAATAGGATTTTTTATCAAATTATTGTTAATTAAAATAAATGTATTAGAATTCTCTTACTGCCAAGAACCACCAATGACTGTCGTTCTATTTTTAAAACACTTTATGACACTACTCACAAACACACTAAACTGTTTACTACCCCTGTTACACTTCATTAAACTAGTTCTGTTACACAACTGTATGCCATATGGCATGATACTGTGATAATAACTAGAGTAAACTAATCGAGAGGTATAAGGTTTATTAACCAGCATATTTTTTGACCCATGTACCTATGTGGCAGAACTAAGTCAGTTGCATTACAACCTGGTATCTAAATTCTAAGGTAATGCCCCAAAATACAGTATAAATAACTAAATCCAATTCCTCACTATTTAATTGTACATTGGTTTTGACAATTTTGACGTTTGCTAAAGTTACCTTCTTATTCTTCTTCTTAAGCAACAAATTATTAGCGTTAAACCATTGTACAACATCTGAGAGACAATTAGAAAGATAGATCTTTATCTCCATATTGATCTACAGTTTCATATTTACTTTTTATAAAAGTAAGAAACAATTTTTCTTGTATTTATTGTTCATCAAGATAAAAGTATTAAAATTTTTTAGACAACAATTAACTTGGATAAAAATATATTTGAGTATATTGGTGTGTACTGCCGCTTCGTCAAGGTGCGTGTGAGGCGAACTCAAATTAATACATTAGTGAAACTGCGGTCGGGGCAAGTTTAATCATTAATACAGGCCTGTGATTAATATTTATAATAATTTCATGCAAACTGCCGTTCGACGCTAATTTCGCAATTTACGACCAACTCGCGTCCGCCAACAAACTGGCTGACACTGACAGACGACGGGCTGTTAAAGTTTTTTAATAATTTCTCCTTCCGTCATGGTGACCTACCTTCTAACTAGCTATACAAGAGCTCTTGTATTAGTTAAAGTTTCTATTAGGAAGACCCTAGCAAGTGAAACAAACATCTAAATATTTTATATCAATAATAATATCATAAGAAGTTTTAAGATTTTATTTCTAATTTCTTTTTTAAAAAAAATTGGTTTCATGAAATGAGATAAAATTTATCAAATTTGCTTTTTCTTTCGACCTAATTCTAATATTATTCTTTGTATGCACTGAATAACAATTGCATGAGAGGATAAGAAAATTGCCCTTAAAGTTCAGAATAAACAAACCGATTCGATTTGCTCCGGAGCTGAAACCAATCGACGGGATTACAATAAAAGCAATCCTCACAACTTCTTTGCATTAAGATTTTCCAAATTAAGTCAGCGGAACGACTTTTTTATATAATTCCCTAACTTTCTGCACCTAGAACTTGCGCAAATTGTCGTCAAAGTGCACGGATGCCTCGCAAAATGGGAGTTCGCAAGGTTTGCTCTGAAAAGAGCTGCTCCCGCTCTGATAAGAAAGTAATTACTACCTACACCGGACTCTGCGGGTTCGAATACGTTTGCCTATTAAAACTTCGTATTAGCTATTAAGAACTGACCTACTTTGAGTCTGCGGCTGGCGGCTAAATTGTCTTGTTTCAGGTGCATTTGATACTCGACTATAAAAAACGTGTCTAAGGTATATCAAGGAATCAAAATATTTTTTTCCAAACCTATTATTCTATTATTATTTATAGCAAATTATCTGAAGTACCAATATTACTTTTCTTAACAGATAAAAATAAAATTAGAAAAACTTTAAATATGGAGATTTCGGAGAATCAAGCTATGGAATAAATTAGTATGTAAATAATTTTGCCCATCACATTTACCTTCATGGCAATTAGATACGCAAATAAGTATTCTACGAGTATGTGATCAAAGTTATGAAGTCGACTTGCGGTAACTCCATCGTTACGCTTTCAAAGTTTATTAGATTTAAATATGTCGTGTTGATGAATTTTTAATTTAAGCAATGTTGTAATGCCATGCCACAAATAATTTAAATGGTATAACGATTAGAAACAAATAGTGATTTTCGGTGTTTTTATAAATTATAAAAAAACCTTTTTTTATTTTTTTCGTATAAAAGGTATTCATTCCGACTTTGATGCGCGGTCGAAAGAAAAGTAACTATTTGTGCATATTATAAGTGAATGTCAGATATGTATTTTTTAATGGGATATCAAGTTTAGGCTTAAATAGTGACTTGTAAATTATCAATGTTTCGACTTTAAACATACAAACTTTTTGATCTTAATTTCAAGCACACAAACCTAACCTAGATCTTTAGTATTGTTATTATCATTAGTATCGTTTGTAGTTTTCGAGCAGGTTTTCTGACTTTTTAAAGCATTGTTTTTTTTTAACTTTTTAAATATTTCTTGGATAGATTAAAGATGTATTTTATTTCACTATAATAAACTACAATCCATTTAGAGTGTATTCTAAAAGTTTTTATCGCAGTTTTATTTATATTTGTGGTTAAGAATCATATTAGTTAGGATTGCTGCGTAATTATTATTACTACAAAAAAATTACTTTACTACCATAATTAGTATCGTTTGTTTATAAATATGAGCGAAAAATAGCAGTTTTTTCTAAAGCGGGTTCCAGCTAGATGGAGCTCACAAATCTGCCTACATTTTCAGTGAATTAAAAAATATATAGGCAATAAAAGATTTTTCAATGAAAAAAATAGCTTGTTAATTTCCAGTCCTACAACTATGTCTATACCCTGAAATAACATCGATTTGTCGCTCCGTTTTGAAGTTGGAGAATCACAAACAAAAAGACTTTCGTATCCATTGTATAAGTACCTACGGATCGTGTCTTTGCTGCAAAAAATAAATTATAAATAACATTCTATTCGTAATCCGTAATCTTTTTGTGCTAATTTTGTATTCGAAAAAAATAAATAAGCAGTCGACAAGCAATGGAGCACATTCCAAGCGAAGCAATTATTATAGTCATTGAACGCGAACACTAGTTGAATATATTAATACGACGATGGTGCTTAGCCGACACCATTAAAGGGCGAATGTGTGCTGATGATATGTGAGATGACTCCTTTTGTGTTGGTAATAAAGAATAATAAATAAAAAAGAATAAGAAATAATTGTTTGGTATTTGGATATAAAATTTAAGTTTAAGAAAGAATTATTATATTCTGACTTGAGGCTTATTCCAAGTCTAATAAAGGTAAAGAATGAAGTATTTCACTAGCATTTATTTATTTTTATTTTTAAGGAAAACAAACAGTTACATAAAATTTATAAATAAAACAAGTACGTTACACAGAAATCAGTGAAGTTTCCATTTAATAAAGAATACATATAAAAAAAAATATTACAAATTGTATACAAAGTTTAGTTAGAAAAAGTTAAAACTACATTAAAAATATAAACTATCACTATTAAAATATCACTATTATAATATGAATATAATAATGATAATAATACAAGACAAGTTACGCACATTGATCTAACCCCTAAGTAAGCAATATATTTTGCTTGTGTTAAGGGTGTTAGACAACGATACAAATACATAGAAATACACATATAAATACTGAGAATATATTCAATAAACGACCAAACCCAGAAATACAGACATATATGTTCATCACATACATGCCTGTCACTGCCGGGGATCGAACCCGAGCCCCATTGCGTCGCTATACGTTAGGCGTCTGCGCTAACCACTCGACCAACGGGGCGGTAAGATAATAAAAAGTATATATTTTACTTCCTATATCTTTTTGTAAATAACAATGATCTTATTATACATTACGTCTTAATTGATTGTTATAAAAAAACAATTTTATCATAAAAAAATGTCGGTACGGTATAAAAAGCAATTTTTAGCAAAATTTTATTTACAAATGGTTATATAAAATAATAACCACTTCTAGAACATTGGGCATTTCAAATGTATGTTGTTAAAAAGAAACGGCGTATCAATGCGATTGTTAATAATTTTAAACAAAAGTAAGTGATCCCTCAAATTTCAACGAAAAGCCATGGAGGGACTAGAATTTAAAATATTATTATTATAGGTTATATTACAAAATCTATAGTTTAAATGTTTAATAAACTTAATTCTCAATTGTTCTATGCTGTGAATATAAGCCTGATATTGAGGATTCCAAACTGTAGAAGCACGTTCCAGAATGTATTAAAAAGTAGAACGAGGGTTGTAGGCTCTTTAAGCTCCTTACTAATTCGTAAAACAAATCCTAGAAGCCGATATGCTTTAGAAGTAATATATTATATATGTTGAGAATACGTTAGTTTATTGTCAAGAATAACACCAAGATTTTTAAGATTTTTCACCAAGATTTGAAGTTTCGTGCAAGAGAGATATTTTCCAAAAAGTAGCCAAATATTATTGGTTCCTAGAAAAAGAAATAATATTACATTTGCTTAAATTTAGGTGAAGAAAGTTATCCTTACAATACTCACTAAGCTGATCTAAATCCTGTTGTAAAAATGAACAATCACTATAAGACATTACAGGCTTAAAAAAATTCATGTCATCTGTGTCACCAATATCGTTAATAAAAATATTAAAAAGTACCGACCCCAAATGGGAGCCCTGAGGAACGCCGGAAGTGACTGGCACAAATGTTGAAAAAAAACCTTTCATAGACACGGACTGACTTCGGTCTCTTAAATATGATTGAAGCCAACGAAGCAGATTACCATGGATACCAGATCGTACTAGTTTCAAAATTAATAGATCGTGAGATTTTATCAATTGCTTTAGAGAAGTCCGTATAAATAGCATCAATCTGACCACAATTACTCATAGCTGTAACAACGTGTTGAATAAACTCACAAAGGTTGTATTACGGAATCCACGGGGATTTGGCATCAATAAATCCATGTTGTTTTTCAATAATGATAGGTCTTAAAAACGGGTAAATTTTATAATAAATAATTTTGTCGAAGGTCATGGCCAAGGTATTAAGTTTAGATATAAGTCTATAGTTTATAACATCCTGCTTTTTCCAGGCAAAAGGGATCTTACCAATTCTTAATGATTGACTAAATAATAAAAATAATGGTAAGGCAAGGCTTTGGCAACATGACTTAAAAAATTTCGGTGGTATACCATCGGGACCAGCTACTTTATCTATATTAAGATTTTTCAGGTACTTAGTTACGCATTCCAAAGATATATCAATTGGGCTTATGTCTACTGACTTGGTTATTGTTGTAGTAACACTTGTTGAGTTGCAAATATTAAGAAAATAACTTCCTGCATATATTTCAAAAGACGATTTGAAATGGGCATTAAATAAGTCACAAATTCGCGAACCATTATAAGAACGTCTATTGTTAAGAAACATTACATCTAAAAGCTCAACGTTTTTACTTTTTGATTTAACAAATTACCAAAAAAAAAATAATAAAACCGCTGGTTTGCTTAGTTTCAATATAAAAGATTAATATGAGAATAAAAGTTCACTAAAAGGCCTCCAAAATATTTAAAATTAAAAGACACAACAAAAATATCTAGGTACCATTATATCAAGTATAACGAGATGAAGTATCGCAGAGTGCTGCGACGTAGATCCTCGTAGAAGTATAAAATTTACATGCAAGGGACGAACCTGACCGGGTGTCATTAATTATTGAAGCTACAACCTTCCAGTCGGCCGTCGATCGAACATGGCATGTGATGAGAATTACAGTGTATAAGGATTAATATAAAGTATACTATAATAAAATTAGGTAAGGAAAAGTGTCTATGAAATAAAATATTTAAAAGTAATTAAGAGATGTATAGCAACGGAAGCATAACAATATCTCGACCTTTGTAAATATTGAAGTGGATTCTCTAAATGTTATGGAGTATTTTTTAACGCAAATCATTACGCAAATTAATACAGAATTTTTTAAACTGTTTAGGATTTGGCCAGTTCCAAAAACGCAGTGTCCAGAGCCACGTATGTAGAGACTTTAAAAATTTATATGTTCTTATGGATTAACAAGTTTTTTAAGTTATTACTGTAATATAATAAAAGCATAAAATATTCTTATGATACCCCCGAAAGCTGTCATTTGTAGGAACTGCAAAAATTATACGTAAATTTGGTTATAGATCTATACTGCTTTGAATTCTTCGGATTATTATAATTTATTTTTATTTATTTTAAATTTCACTGTCTATTTTTATTATTTTATTGTAATAATGGCAACACAATTATAAAATCCTTTCCCATTAAATATTTTTTTTTTTAAATATAAAAGGAATAAGAATTTATAGCACAGTTCCGTTAAGAATACCAATAATAATGAGCATTTAATATTCGCGTGGCGTGCGAGCGGGCGGCAGACTGGGGCGCGGCGCGGACGGAGAGGCCGCTTGCAATTTGCCTTTAAATCATTTACCACTTCCGTTTAAACAAATATATATATTAAAAATATTTTTTTATATATATATATATAAGCTTATAGATGTAATAATAATTTCAGGATGCCCCGTAAGCAGTGTAAAAACGATATTTGAGTGATTAAAGAGATCATTATCGAGGCACATTGAAGTTTGTGCTCTTAGTTCTAGTCATTTACAATTAGCAATTATTTTAATTATTATACAGAAATTATTTTATTATTTAAACAAAATTCGTAATATATTAAAACCTTTTTTAATGTTTAAGAACTTTTATTACTATACTGTCCTGTACTAAGAGAGTTAAAAACGTATACGGTTATAATTACACAAAAGAAACGAATATTCTAGCGCACACATAGACACTAAACTTGTTCGCAGACTTACCTTTCTTAACTATTCACGAAAACACAACGGCCCAATGATCAAAATAGAGTTCTATAAAAACTCCAACGCTCTTAAATCCCTTGATTCATAACTCTATAAAATACAATTAAACAAAAGTAAATCTCATCGATAACAACGTACTATCTCTCGACAGATCTCTATTGGAAAGCGCGGTGCCTGCACTCGTAGTTACGAGAATAGATATTTTAAAAATAGCTGGCACTTATAAAATCCAAAATAAGTAAATAAATTATGACAATCTTGGCGTTGAGAAGAACAGGTGTCTAGCTCCGAGCACTGCAAGCAAGTCACTAAAGTGCAGATGTCAACCAATTCAGATGGCGGTTAATAAATAATACGGGTCATTGAAGACGGAAAAAGATAGCAAGTCAGTTCTAAGAATTACTTGTAGCTGTCACTAACAGTTCTAGAAATTAAAGCTTAACTCTTATTAAATTTAACTTTAGTTTTGAAATAGAACATGGTTTTCTTGATCAACCTTATGCTCCTTCAAATTCTACAAAACGTTTTGTTGTTTTATTAACCCCCCACCCAAAAAGAGGGGTGTTATAAGTTTGACTTGTATATTTGTGTGTCTGTCTGTGGCAATGTAGTAGCGTGGACGGATTTTAATGCGGTGTTTTTTAATCGAAAAGTTCTTTCGTAGATATGGTTCTTAGCTATGTTTGGTCGAAGCAGAAGTAGTCGTCTCTAAAATATGAGGCTTTTATTGGTGCTGGTGAAAGGTTTATAACAATATTATACAATATTGATAGTAAAAACCTAAATAAGTGAAATTAGTGTGTTCGTAGGTTCATTTAGTACAACATAAAAAAAGTAAAATCATTTTAAAAAGCAAAAAAGAAAATTATTAAGAGTTTTTAAATTCTATATATCGCCCTATACAAAAAGAAGTCTATTAAATTAAAAATTTAATAAACCCCCGATACAAAAGACCTCTAAAAAGAATAAAAATAATATTATTATTATGTATTTATTGAAGTCGTTGCGTCGGCAAATAAAAGAACCTTAACCTTAACCTATTCGATTTGATATTGTTATTTTGTTATTTACCTTGGTAATTTACTTCATTTTGAATTCTTCCTTTATTTAGCGGTTCCCCGACGCAACGACTTCAATAAGTACGTCCTTACAGTACGTAAGGACTCCTCGACGACTAAGCTTTTAAAAGAAGACTTATTTATTATGCACTATATATTTACATGACAAATTAGACGATTAAGCAACTAATAAAATGAAGTGAGAGAATTCGGTAAAAGGAAAGGTGTCACGTAAGAGAGCTGGGACTGAACTGAGGATCGTCGTGGTGGGATTGTGTGAGAAATCTAGGAGCTGATTAGGCTCCTTTGCTGGGAACTGAATGGAACGCACAGATAGAGGCTAGGTCAGCAATAGGGGTAACATTACAGGGTTATAACAACCCCCCGAATAAGATGAAACTTACGCGGTAAGAGGAGATCGCGAAGTTTCAGGATGAATTTCTTAAGCGTGTAAGAGGAATTTCGTTTTCTTCTGTATTTTGGATGGAAGTGAAGTTGAGGATTTATTTTTTACCGAATTTCTTTACAACTATAAAGAAAAAAATGAAATTTATTACAATAAATGTACATAGACATAGAATGTGATAACTAGAGTGATAGGTTAGATAGAGGAACAGGTTCTTAGATTCATTTAATATATTATTTAATTTTGGAATTACTTGATTAAATAATGGTTCTAAAATTTGTAGTTTTTCTTTTTTAAAATTTGTTAACTTAACTGGAGAAGAGTTGGAATATCTTAAAAAAATCTTTTATTATTAATTATATTAAAATCTGAATTTATTTCATTAATATATATTTTACTTTTGGGGTGTTTAATTTTAATAACATTATGCCGCTACAGTTTTCGGGTAATCTAAAGATACCTGTTCCGTTAACATTGAAATCTGTGAGTTTACTTTGCAATCTGGAATTGTCCATAAATATAGCGGATGTTTACTTTATTTTGCCAAATATCTAAATCACCATGGACTGTTTAGGGTTTGCACACCTCAGGTAACTTATTATTTAATACTTTTAGCATTATATCTATGTCACAATTGGGAGAATTCTCAATAGAGAATTACTAATACTTAGATCTAAAATTAAAGGTATGATCTGTAATTCTAGATTTAGGGAATTTGTTTAGAGTTAGATAAGTATCTGATGCTACTAACTAGTTCTGTAAATAATTATTTGTTTTATGGACATGGACATAAAACAGAGGAATGTAGTACGTGACTTTTTGCAAACATTACAGCATTTTGTAAATCTTCTAGTTTAAATGACAAAGTGAATAAACTAGTCGATAAAATATTACAAACTAGATTTAATTTAGACAAAAATCTAGTTTTATTAAATGACTAATTCTTATTGTGTATATCTTATGTAACTCTTTTACAGCGTCATTCAGACATTCTTCATTAATTGGGATAGATGTTAAAGTATTATAATAAAGATATTATCTTTTAGTAAAACAACTAAATATTTAGTGTCCTTGTGAGTCTGAATAGCTCCGTTATAATTGCTTGCATCATTTTCATCCATTGTGCAAAAATATGTTATAGACTCGTACCAACGCCTGCCAGGCTGGCTGGCTAAATAAAAAAATTATATTCGATAAGATGAGAAATGGCAGAGTAGTTTATTGTGGTTAAGATATCTTTAATGTTATTATTATTATTATATATGTCGTGTATAAAACGTGTAAGTAATCGTCATAAAATTTAACATGACCTATATGGTCAAAATATATTCTAGGGCTCTTGTGAATCGGTGAAATAATTGCGCTTTGGGCATTTAAAAGTTCACAATACCATATCTGCAATACAATAGTATTATAATTAAAGTAATATTAAAATTAGAATGTTAAATAAGATTATAAGATTAGAGATATGCTTTTTTTTTAATAAATTAATTAAGATGTTTCTGCTAACTTTAGCTCATCATAATGAAGACGTACATGAGGACGATTAATTACAACAGATAGATGTTGTTGCCATGTATTTTAACGACTTCAAAGAAAGGAACGAGTTTCGAGTTCTTTCTTTTGATAAAATTATAGAAGTATCAGGTAAATTATCTAGACAAAATAGTTTTGCTATCGATCTTGATGATCTAAACATTTTGGACGAAATAGTTAGATTCATCAAGATCGATAACAGTGGGGACAACAAAGATTTTGTACATAGTTTTAAGAATATCATAATTATATTCACGAATAAGTACATTTGATGTAAAGGTTTTATTATTTATTATTTTTAGGAAGTTGGAGTAAGTATCATCATTATCTAGACAATCTTATGGGTCAGTAATGAGATTAGAGTCAGTAGTATTTATTAAGTCTATCTCAGGAGGTTGTGTCCCAAGAGTTAGAATGTCTTTATTTTGAGTAATAGGGTTTTCGTCTGCAGGTTGTGGTGTAAGAGATTTATCCGATGGACTTAAATGGATATCTTTGTTTTCAAAATCAGGTTCAACAAAAACTGTTTCAGTAGGAATTTAGGAATTTGGACAGGATATACTAGAATATAATTATTAACTGGGAAACGAGAAAGAGCATCTGTATTGCAATTATTTCCTTTTTTATACTGAATTTCAAAGTCATACTCTTCTAATTTTAGGTGCCATCTTACTAGCCGTGGTCTGGTATCTTTGCCACTAAAAAAACAACTCAGTGGCTCATGATCTGTGACAATTTTAAAACGGTGACCAAAAAAGTAAGATCGGAAGGTTTTAGTGCCGAAGATGATGAAGATGAGTTACATTCAGCCTTATTAAGAGTACGGGAGGCAAAGATCTCTTTGCCGTTTTCACCTTGGGATAAGATAGCAGATATAGCGTAATTAGAAGCATCACAAGTGAGGACAAATGGTTGAGTAAAGTCAGGATACATAAGGATAGGAGCAGTTGTAAGCTTATTTTTTGTTTGAAAGTATCTTTAAACATGTATAGCCATGTTAAGCTTATATACAGTAGCGGATTTAGGTTTGAGGACGCCCTAGGCCCGAGACGATATGGCGCCCTTTATCTTTTGTAACAGTATATAATATATATATATATATATATATATATATATATATATATATATATATATATATATATATATATACATACATGTACATATTTGTGTGTGTGTATAAAATAATTAAAATAATAACAATAATAATAAGAAATCTAATTCAGGTATAAATTAAACATTTATATTTTTAACATAACAATTAAATATAGAATTAATAATAAATTGCTTGTAATGTAATTTTTTTTTAAATCTTTTTGTTAGATATTTAAAATTTTAGGACTTGCCTGATTAATTATTTTAACAAAGAAATTCTACCCTCAAAATGGTACTATGTTTCGATAGTAAGAGCGCAATAAAATAAACTTTAAAATTTGGTCTTGCAGTTTACAGAAAACTCAATCGATTTTAAATTTTAGTCATCTTAAAAATTTTGCCGCCCCTCAAAATTTGCCGCCCTAGGCCCGGGCCTCACGGGCCTAAGCCTAAATCCGCTACTGCTTATATAAATGTATATATATATAGAATTAACAATAAACCGATACGTGCAGGGATTCGAACCAGGGATTCTCAGTAGTCGCGGGTTCAAATCCCTGCCCGTATCGGTATATTTTTCAGCATATTTTTTAAATGTTGGGCGTTACTCCAATCGAGAGGTGTATATTTTTTAATAAGATGAGTAAGGGATTTAGCTTACTTAGAGAAGTCAGCAATAAATCTAAGGCCAAGAAAGAATTTTACATCTTTAGGGATTTTAGGTATTGGGAAATCTTTAACAGCTTTTATTTTGTCCGTGCTGGGCATCACGCCTTTGTCACTGATTATCTGCTCTAAATATGCGACTTCTTTGCGCATAAATTCAAATTTATCGTGTTGTTACTTAAGGTTAAAATCTCTTAATTTCTGGAATACCTGATTAAGTTTTTTAACATGAGAAGGTAGGTCAGGAGAGTAATCTTACTATGTTATCTAAATAAAAGTACTAATGAATGCCTTGTAACCCAGAAAGAACGGTATCCATCAACCTTTGAAAAGTTGACGAAGCATTCTTTTACCCAAAGGGCATTCTGGTAAATTTAAAGTGACCTTGAGGGACACTTAAACCAGTTTTCTCAGAATTTGACATTTTAATATGGTGAAACTTGAATGCCAGATTTAGTGTAGAGAAATATTTACTGTTGGCCTAGTTGGTCAAGGATTTCATTTATTTGAGGTATGGGGCATACTTCACCAATTGTGATATCATTTAGTTTACGAAAGTCAATGACTATCCTCCATTTTCTCTAATTAGAATAATCTATTTTATTAAGAACAATCCAAATTGGTGACGACTAAGGTGATGATGGCCTTATTACATCCTGCTCTAGTATTTTGTGATTTAGGATTCTACTTCTTTCTTATGGCATTTAGAAAAACGGTAAGATTTAGTGTTAATGGGAATGGAAAAATTACTTTTAATTTCATGCTCTATTGCATTAGTGTGAGATTATTTTCTCACTTGGTAAGTAGAATATATCTGTGTGAGTGAAACATACTTCATGGTCGGCATTCATTTATTGTGCAGTGATATAACCTATTGTGTTCTTTGACATGTGCTGGAATAATTGAGCCTCTTTGAATATATTACGTTATATACGAATATATATAAAGAACTATGTCATTATCATTAATTGGTAAAAGCCTAAGTTTCAGGTCAGATTAAATTGTTATAGGATTGTCAGACGTATTCACTACCGAAATATTTACACATTGCTTTTACTTTTACTACACAATTGGCTATAAGTATAGAATCTATTGTACTTTGATCTAAAATTAAACCTTCAGAAACGTCAGAATTCAGAATCGTTCATTCAATTGCAGTCTCTGTTCTTGGAGGAATTGTGTAAACTGGTTCATTAAATAATATTTTAAATTAAGTATCGTTAATTGTAAAAATGTTTTTGTATAATCTATTTTACTTTTTGATTTGCTTAAGCACCGGTATATACTAAAAAGGTTAAAGATCTGTTTAAAACGAATGTCGGTATACAAATATAAGGTAACAATACACTTAAGGTAATATTCTTTTTTGTTGAATTTTTTGAAATTTCGTAAATACATTTGTCAAGTTTTTCATGTATAAGGGAGAGGATTTATTAAAATTGTTATTGTTGTTATTGCTGTAAGAATTGAATTTTTGGTTTATTATCTTTAAACAGAATCTGTGGAATTTGTTCCTCTCAAACTGCTAAATTCACGGCTTCATTAAAATTGGATGGATTTCTACATCTTATGAGAGACACGAATAAGTAATAACTTATTCGAGAATGAAGCCCTATACAAAGGTGTGCAATGCCAGGTTTTCCATACCGGCCACACGACCTGATAATTCCTCTTTCTTATAATTTGAATTATGAATTTCTGTTAACAATTGAGTAACAAACTAGTCTCGACTCTCAATGCAAATTGATTGACTGTTTCTGAACCTCCTTGTCTACATTCTTGCAGGTCGCCTAGAAGGTGAGCTGAGTGCTTTCTCTCTCCAAATTGGTCCTTTAAAAAGTCGAATCGAATGCTTTAACAAAGCAAGTAACAAAGCAAGTACAGCTTTTCCCTCTAACTGACTTAAAATATATTTTACAAGTAAATCTTCTTGTAAAGGAGAGGCTGAGGAAAAGGCACTATTGCAATGGAACGACCTGCCACCACCTTTACGTGACCTGAAAACGATAAACAATTTTAAGATAAAATATAAACAACATCTATTTAATATCCAAAATAATTTATAAAGAAAACAAATAAAATCTAGATATAATAGGCATAATATATTTATTTAAATGAATTACCTAAATCTTTCCGGCCACTATAGCTTGGGGATGGAGGGGAGTTTACGTTCAGGTCACTCGTAAAAAGCTAAAGCTGCCAGTGAACCTAAAATGTATTTTATGATTATTATTACTATTATTATTATATTATGTAAAATTAACATAATTTACCTTATTTGGAGTTGTATTATTATTAGCATGTAATTTGGAATTATATTATTGTAAAGAATATTGTATATACCTATATATTTTTATTTTTGTGTTATTATTATACTGTATTTTGAAAAGTGAATGAACTGTTTTGTATTAGTATTGGAATATTGTTACCTGTTTCAGTCTTCAGATTATAAGCACGTACAGTGGAGTAATATTGCTTATTAAAGTAATAAACATTGTTCTCGCGGATACGTCACTGCACATTCCGGGTTTCAGCTGAAAATCAGCGCTGCCTGAACGAGTATCATCCCGAACAGTCAGCACATGCTGAGCTGAACGCCCATTCGGCGTAAGAACTATCTTGTTTATAGACCAATTACGATTATGCACGATAGACGTCACACCGCGTCGCCCTTCCCTCGTCCTCTAACCGGTTTTTCTGCGCTGACGACTCGCGCGCGTATTGCACCCGGGGCGAGAGAATGAGGGATGCGTATGCGTTTATTTAGTGTAGTTATTGTTTTTTTATTGTTATTTTATTTATTGTTGACTTTTCTTATTTTTTTTTTTGTGTTTTTGGTTTGTTTATTTTATAGCATTTTGTTTTTTTGTTTATTTTTATTCTAATTATGTACAACGCCCGAATAAAAGTTTTCTTTCTTTCTTTCTTTCTTTCAATTGTTAATAAAAGCATTTAATTCATCTGTAGTACCATCGTATGGTTTTATGAATTTAGTTATGACATTTGTACTTAAAATTGTATCTTCTGACTCTTCTTTAATCTCTTTTTTGGATTTAGACTTATTTTCAAAATAATATTATATAATTAAGCAAAAGTGGCATACTGCCCTGGCCTCGCATATGTTTATAGCATCTCAACCCTACCAACCCACTGGTTATAAAGGATGAGCCACTATTCATGTGGTCAAGGTTTAAACCTGTCACATCGACCCTTATACGGAGGTCTGATCTCTGAAGTCGTCCGACAACGGTACTATAAGACTAGTAAGCTCGCAAGGCTATCAGTCATAGACAAGTCCAATCGCGACCACCAAGCTAGCTTTTCTCCATGAAAGGTTCCGGAGCTGTAAGGCACGCTCACTTTCCGTGTGATTTCCCACACTTGCAATTCACTTGCTGAGAAAGTCAGAGAGGCTAACTACCAGTTTCTAGCTGAAGCCGGAGCTCCAAGGCACGCTCACTTCCCGACAGGCAGTCAGGCCGCAAGCCTACCCTACGATACAGTCAGGTGACAGGATAGATGCTAGCACATCCATCTAACCTCTAAGCAGGGGACCTCCCGAACTGCAGGAACCCCCGATGGGATCTCTGCTCAAGGGACGTTCCGAGCCCCGAAGTGAAAGACCGCAGCAGCCCTTCGCCTTAGGCTGGTCAATCAACCTGCGCACAAGATCCGACGAGCCCCCGACAACTGTGGGAACCCAGACGAACAGCGCCGAATCTCTGCAGCAAACCACATTACCACAACAAATCCGACATCAAAACCGGTAACCTGGCAGTTTACATACAGTACCCTGATCTTAGCAGCTGACCCGTAGTTCAGCTGCAAACCTATCTACCGCCGGGTATCTCAGTAGATAGGGAAAGTAGCAGTGAATATAAATAATTTACAAAGATAATTCGTTTATAAATATTCTTGACTACTTATCGGAAGTAATTTGATACTAGTTTGGCTCGGCCACTTGCCAGGATGATAATGATACAGACAATATTATGTTACAGCTTTGTAAAATGAATTTATATTTATGATCTACTTAAAGATCTTATTAAATTTATAAATGAAATATCAATGAATAGTTTTCTTTCATAGTATTACATATGTTATGGAATTGTATTAGTTCTTCTTCACTTCAATGAAATTCACCTTTCTTGATTATAAAATTTTTAATTACCGATATAAAGTTTCTTAATCAGTGAATTTAAAGATGACCCCGAGAATAACGGAACTTTCCCGGGATCCCACCGCTGCCACCAAAATATAAGGACTCCTCGACGATTCCTTGACGACGAGGAAGTTTAATTTATTATACATTATGTATTTACTTAGATAGATAGATAAGATATTTAAACAATTAATAAAATGAAGTGAACGAATTCGATAAAGGGAGTACGTAAGGAGGAGGAGGAGTCACGTAAGAGAGCTGGGACTGAACTAAGGATCAGGATGGTCAGATTGTGTAAGGAAGCTAGGAGCTGATTAGGGACTTATGCTGGGAAGGGAATGGAATGCAGAGATAGAGGCTAGGTCAGAAATAGGGATAACATTATAACAGTGCGTAAAACGGTCCCCCGAGGCAACGACTTTAATAAGTACATAATAATATTATCTTTATTATTTTTCGATGTATTTTTGTATCGGGTTTTTTTTTTATTTTTTTTTTTTTTTTTTTATTTAATTCACAATGCTATAATATATATATTTTTTTTCTATACCAGTTGGCTACTAATTTGTTATGCCACAGTTATTAATTACAAATTTGTATGTTTTATCACATTGATTTTTTTTATTAACATCATGTGTATGATAAAATTAACTCTTTAGTTAAGAAAATAACAACTTTTGTTTACAAAGTAGGAGAATTTTTTCATAATAATGAAATAATTCGAAGCTGAAAGCGACTTTAGCTTTAAAGGCCTGCCTCCATTCTTTCTTAGATCCTTTCAGTTCGTAACTTACAGGATACCTGTTTACTGTTTCATAAAAAATGGACCAGTCAGACGTCCTCCTGTCCTTAAATATAAAAACACAAGAAAATGAATAGACTTTAATTATATGGATTCACATCTCTAACTTAACCTGGATTTCGATGTTTCTACCAAAACATCGAAATCTCTTCTACCGCTCCGTAGGAACTCAGTTCCAAACAAAACTACCTATATATATATATATATATATATATATATATATATGTATAAATATTGTACGTATCTAAGTAACCAATTTAAATCTATATTGAATACTCTCTGATTTTAACAATAACAATAACAAACAATGCTATTAAATGAATTTTAATACAATTATGACTCCACTAATTAAGTTTTTAAATAAACATTTTAGCCCATTTGTTTAACACTTCACTTCATGAATTAAACCTGATTAATTCAATGGCTGGTTTAAACATGAGATTCAGTGGCTTGCTCTTACACGATCATCATTCAGCTTAATGAAGAGAATATTCATGAATCGAACTTAATAAATAATTTGTTTAATGTAAAAGTTAATTTGGTAAATATAATAATTATATTTACTTCAATAATCTATATATATAATAAAATTGTCACTGATCGAAAACTGTACATGGAAAATATTAAAAACAAATCGTTTAGGGGGGCCTTTATATGAGTAAGAGAACCCAAAACAATGGTTTTTCATTTTGTCTGTTTGTCTGTATGTCTCTATGTCTGTATGTTTGTGCAACGGATAAATCAATTTTGATGCAATCTATTTAAATTAATAATTTCGATTTCTAAAACAACTTTTAATTAATAATTTTATGTGTTTTCCGCGGTGAATTTTTTAATTTAATGTAATGCTCATGTAAGTATTTATACATCCCGACCATGTTTGCACGGATGAAAATTATATTAATTATTTAGACTCAAATAAATAAAACTTTACATACAATAGTAATTAGTTATGTATGTTACACGTTTGCTATAATATGGGACACTCATTGTACGTTACGCGTCGTCCAGTGCGGCCGCAGCACACGCGACCGCACTCGAATTAGTTCCACATTTGTCACATAGCACTTTCGACGGTAATTGAAATACCTCGGACACCCTGCCTGCCGCCTGCCTGCCGTCTGCCTGCCATCTGCCTGCCGCCTGCCTGCCGCCTGCCTGCCTAGTCCGGCTACCTGGAAACAACCCTTACAATTGGGATAATCACTAGGCGTGATCGCAGAGTGGAAGGGAGAATATGATATTATATACACGAACCCTTACCTAAAGAAATAATGTACAAAAAATTATATATACTTAAAATTATATAAGGTTACTTTTATTGTATAATTGTTTTAAAATGAGACTATAGTTACTTTTGAACTTTGTCTATTACTTTATATCTGGCAATTATTTTCAAAGGTTTCAAACAAAAGACATTTAAGCAATTCGAAAGGCAATGTCTCATTGGCAAAGCTTCCAAAACGACCTAATTACGAGCGAGTTAATTAAAATTAATACAGTCGAAGAAAAGGCGCGTTGAACCATGAAGTTGGTGAAGCACTGCAAGTTGGTTGGTTGGTCGTTGTTTGTTCGAAGATTGGGCCAACTGGCAGTGTGTTTGGTTATGACTGTATTGAGCGTGGTGGATTTTGTCAACTATAACATAATGAAGGATAAAGTGTTTTCTCTTTATTCGTATTATTATTTTACAATTACTTTTTCTAAGAAAAAATAACATTAAGCTAAGGATCTTCTCGAGGTCTATTTCCCAATTATCTCTTAGAACTAAACGATAGCATTTTAAGTGTTTGTTCTTAGATTTTCTTAATTTGTATTTTAATATGAGTTCTGAGTAAAGTATTAGATTAGTAAAGTATAAGAAATTCTTCAAAATAAAGATAAAACATGTGTGTATGATAAATGATTCTTCTATGTTGATGTTCCTTTATGGTTTTCATTCTTTTATTTATTATTCAAACCCATACTATCATTACATGTGTGTGTAACACTAGTTACACACACACGATGTACAAGATATATGATATGTGCTTTATTTCGAAGTATTATTTGAATGTATTGTTTCTTACCATATGGTCTGAAATACGGTTTGCTGTTTCCTATTAAATATTTATAACAATTAATATTGCATAAGCATGTTTTTAATTCAGTAGAAAAATATATTTTCTTGTATAATTGTATTATTTGCGTATATAAGCGCAAGTTACAATCAAAACTTTTATTTTGTGTTATACTAGTTTTTTGTATCATATATATCTATTGATTGATGTTTTGTGTCATTGTAACAGCGTCAGATAGTGCTCTGGGAGCAGGCGCGGCCGGCGCGGCGGGTGCCACGCTAGCTGGCGCAAGCGCTGCTCTGGCGCTGGCCGTAGCAGCATGGCGTGCTGCCCGCCGACGACGCAAGCCTCGCAAGCCACCAGCGCCCGCGCCGGACAAGACAAACGACCACGATGACACGGAGCCCGATCTCATACCTAATAATTATTGTGAGTGGCTTCGTTATAATAATAATATTCTTTATTGCATACCCAAATCAACAACTACAACAGAAATACATAGAAAATAAAAGGTACAAATTTGGCAGCTTTACCTAAAGAGCGATATCTTCCAGGCAACCAATTAGAAGGAGAAAAAGGCATTTAGGAGATGTATTGTGGGTTCACAAAATAACAAATAAACCACCGGGTAAAAAAAACCTATACGTACAATACATACACCTACTTATATGTTACTCATATGTTAACAAATAAACATACAAATATATCTACATAAACAAATATAAAATAGACGACAAACAAACTATAACTTTTAAAAGATAGTTTTAAGACAGCGATTAAATGGTTCGCGCATGACTGTGCGCGTTTAATATTAGGATTAGTATAAACAGTGAAGGAGTCCGAGCAAAAAGAGGAGAAGGGACTTTGAGGATAAGATTTATAATTTTTGATTATTTAATTTATAAATAATTATGTGATGTATTTAGATTTTAATCACCGTTCTATCCTGGTTCTATAGAGAGGACACACATAATCATTTATGACATTAAAAAATATATTGATTTTATACATAAATAAAGACACAAATATAATTAGTTATTAGATAATGCGCGTATGCAACATACCCCCTTACTAAAACATGTATGGCAAATGGTTTTGTAATTACGATCAGATCCAACGCCTCTTAGCGGAGCCCCGCGATGAGGCTAAGCCGCTTTCTGTGAGAGCGCGTTTATTTTTCATTTGCGGGGTGCGCACATCTGTTGCTTACATTTTAAACGAAGGAAAGCTTTTCTATTTAATCACGTTCTGTAAAAAGGTTGGTGGGCCAGCAACAGTCAAACGGAAATTGGTTCTATTTGGCTTTTAATTCTTAAATTTTGTTACTTTTTCACATTTGTTATATTCTGATTAAAAAATATTATTTTAAATCGTATTTCTTTTTAGTAACAAGGAAATAAGAAAATCGGTTGTTTATAAAAGTATACGGCTGATATACTTTAATCAATATTTATTTTATACTCTGTCCAATCTGAACAACTTTAGCTCCTTCTCCTTGCGAAGGTTGCGTCGCTCTACATTTTTGCGTCGTCCTCGCAGTTATATGAATATTTGAATGCGAGATATTTCCGGTTCGGGAACAAACAACGGTGATGCGATTGCGAGTGTGCCCAGTGGCCGGGTAGGGCTGGTTGGCTTTTGGAAAATTACAATTAATGTTCCTAAATACGTAGATAACAATATTATAATATTAATATAGGTACCTATTAGAACTTTTAAACTTTCACTAAAGTGTGTATACACGCATATAGCTGATAAGATAAAATTACTGAACTATTCGTAGAAATAACGTAAAATAAGTACAATAATGTACGTAATGAAAAAACCCGAAGTATTGGGTCGAGTTTTTATATTCCATTAACATATTATAGTATCTAAGCAAGGTGAATTTAAACCGACGTAAACAATTCAATGTTTCTTAAAAGTACCTTACTTGTGTTCATTGTTTATTGTTTATTGTTTATAATGGAACACAAATAAGGTACTAAGGTACTAACCAAGTTAGCAAAATTATTGTTTTTACAAGTTTTGTAGAATTTATCTTAACGGATCATATTTAACATGTCTGAGGTCGTTTTAGAAGTTGTTAAATAAAAGGTGAGGCAGCCCTGCACGACGATGAAAGAGTAATGGACAAAAGTGGACTCAACATCACTCCACAGTAAATGTATGGGACTCAAAATAAGATTAAAAAGCAATGTCGGCTCGGATACTTGTTTGATGTCCCTGCGTGACTTTTATTATTCAAAAAGGTTGAAGTAACGATGTTCATCATATCTCGTAATTGGATTCACTTCATTCGATATTCTTTAAGTTAAATTACACTTAGCGCCAGGCTGTTCTCATATGGCTAGACCTCGTGTGCGTGTTTGCTCTTACAAAGTAGAATTAGTCCCTCCCACTAACTTTCCCTACGTAGAAATTTCCTTCATCCTCCAACCCATTTTCTCGCATCGCAGCAGCAGCTCTTTTTAGTGGATCCATATATCCAATGACCCTGGTAACCACTTACTATCAGGTATAACACCTTTACCACCGTATAATTAAAAAAAACAATTATAATTTGAAGAAACTTCTATTTCGTTTAGCATTCGACTACTAAGCAAAATAATAAAGTGTACTTATTAGCGACGCCAGTAACACTGAATAATTGAGGAGCTGTTAGAATATAAGCCGTCGGTATTAGAGGCACATTACGCATGCATGGAGCCCTGTACTGTCACCGAGTCTCTTCCCGCGGTGCTTTGGTCGGTTATAGCCCATATTGCACAGTAATAGAGATTATAATCCCGGGAGCTCTCGTGAACCGCATTATGCTAGATATCAATACATTAGCACGCGGAACGGCTATTACTTTTAAATACGGAATAATATCAAACCAGGATTATACTTGTGATAGAAACTTTTTAAAATTTACTTTGATATGTTTCCGAATGCAAAATCCATTGAAAATGATAACATATTATAATTTAGAAAGTATTATATTTTTCTCCTACATTTAATATTTACAGGTTCATTTTTATATTTACATTTCAAAGTTGTTTTACAGTCCTGTAACAGGCTGGCAAGGGTCGCACCTAGAGGTGACATAATAGCTATTGCCCTAGATTTTATCTCGGTTTTCGCAAAAGTAGGTTTATTATCTGTCCCTTTGTACCTGAGCTAAATTGAAGAGAATATCGTTTGGTTAAAGATATTGAGCTGGAGATAGACGAGCCAGTATTAAAAAAATACGCATCAGTGAGATATTCAGAAATAGTTCATTGAACTTCCGCTATAATAACCTTCAAGTTATTGGAGTATTAATGAAGTAAAATGCAATAGCAACGAAATGAAATCTGCCTGTCTTGAGAAGACAGACAGACAGAACAATAATAGAAACTAAATATAATAAATGAAGTAAACGTTCTTAGTTCTTATTTAGGAATACTTAAATTACATAACTAGAAACCTCTCTACCTATACTACATTATTTACTACTAGATATTTATATATCTTATCTTGTTAAATGTATTGGTAGTAAATAATACTTGTACTTTAAGTGTGTAGTTTAAGTTTTCTAAGGGTTGTCTGTAAGTTGAGAGTTGTCTGTTGTTGTCTGTTGTTGTAGTTACTTCATCGCTACAATACAAGTTGCCGTTGCTTAACAATCTACAATAGAAAATAGAATAACAACAAATAATTAATAAATGATAATCTCCTCCGCATTTATATTGTTTTAAACATTTATAAGGTTTTGACAATTATCAGGTTTTTATAAAGGTTGTTTGGTTCTCCTACTTTTATATTTTTATGTAGGTTTCTCATAAAACATGTTGTTTGCAAATGTATTCAATAAAATTATTATATTAATAATATTTATTTTTATTTGTAGAACTTATATTACGACTACATTACCTAAGTTATATAACATGTGATGCTTAACATTAGTTAAATGTAAAAGGTACTTAGTTAAATGGCTATCATACTACTACATATTACTTTTTACATTACTACTTATAACTACAAAAGTATTCTTTACTTTTTACTTTACACACTCTGTCGCTGCTCTGGTCCATATTATAAATATCTAGAACGTTTCACGTTAAAGTGGAAAAGTTAAATTGTCGTTCGTCTCGCTGTCCCCGCTGTGTGTGTGTGTGTGTATGTGTGTATGTGTGTCCGCTCACACGAGGTCTCGCTGTAGAATGTACATTGTCATCCTACTTATATCAAAGTTTTTGGTTATCTATACATGTAAAAAATCAGTAGAGGAAAATAGTTACTTCAATACATTAAGGATTATTGTTATCCTTCCTGTGTAAGGATAACATTTGTTATCGCTTTAATAATAATTGCTTAATGTACATTTATACTTCGCTATATATGTGACATTAAAGATTTTTTTATTGACATACACATGAGTATTCAGGCGTTACAATTTGGATAAAATGTATTTTCGGACTTTTCATGTTAACGGCCATCACTTCTTCACCAGCGGTAAGAAATTTAGGTAAAAATATATTATACTAGTTGTTGCCAGTGACTTTGTTCACGTAGACTGTAAAAATAATATTGTTTATTTCTAGGAACATAAGCCATATAAATATTATATTTACAGTCTACGTGGACGGAGTCACGGGCAACAGCTAGTTAGTTTCAATAACAGTCGGCAGTGGATTCTACTTTTTTAACTTTAACTTTAACTTATATTTTTTTAAAGAGAAACTTCTTCCTGATTCTGACAATACTTGTATTACATTAATACAAGTATTGAAGCTTCGCAGTTTTAAACCGTCCAGCGGCGGAGAACATTCATTCGGCTTTGGTATGTTTACTGAAGATTAGTGCGCCGGACTTGCTTCTGACCACCTAACGAGCTACTCCTAACGAACTAGCGTCAATAATGGTTATCCCGCTTGCTTGAGATTCACTGATTCATTTTAAGTTTACTTGCTTTAATTAACTTTGCCTTTGAAACTCTGAAACCTTAATTCGAAAAACTTCAAGCTTAAAATATATTTAGTTAATAGTTGCAAAAACTAATATCCAATTACGTTAAAAATTAACTCTGTGCTTTAATAACAGGATTAAACATGATTGATTTCAGTTCATCCCTTATCTCGTGTCACTCTAAGCATGTTCACACGATGAAATCCCCTGTATTTAAGTTACGTAACACGCTTGCATCGCTAAACAATCATTTGTCAATGTGTCCAAACGCGTCATATTTCCGGTCGTAGGTCGTGCGATAATCGCCTGTTTAAGTGAATACGTGGCGTGCGGCACGCGAGCGGTCGCGGTGCGGCAGACACGCGGCGGGGGGAGGAACCGCCGCTGGGGGGGAGGGGGTGAGTTGCTAACGATACGCGATAATTAAACGCTAATGAGCATCTCCGTTCAACTCGCTGCCAACTAACCGAGCCCGATCGATCAGACTAACTTCCTGCGAAACTTTTATTAGCACTTTTATACCTAACTGATTATTTTTAAAACAACAAATAAAACTTTGATACTTATCAGCTAATAATTTCACTTGTGATTTGAAGTACTTTTAAAAGTATTGCTTCTTTTAATACTCTTGAATAAATTTGTTAAAAACTTTAACGTAAATTTAAATTTTATTTTGTAATTTAAATTTAAATTTTGTACTATTTTTTAGGATAGAATCCTTGGATACGGAGATTCACATAGAAAACTACAATGCTCCAAATGATAGAAACTTCAAACGCTTTGAGCAACTTTGCGATCCAGAGCGCGTATTATTTTAATACGTTCGGGCGGAATTATTACAGTCGTTACTCGCGGTACACCCGCCGCGGCTACGGCCCACAAAAAATTCTGCCAACAATATATTTTTAACCCCAACGCATTGTACACTAACATTTATGTTGCATTTTAGTATTTATTTACTATGAAATAAGGACTACGGCAGCCAGAAACAAATAACGCCCTGCGGTTGAATCACGGTGCGATAACGGAAACTACTGTACCTAATAGTTGGACGAACGAAACTGTATACATAATGTAGCCTGGCTTTATGTGGATACTATATTGTTCGCATTATATATGTTTTATAAATATTACTTTTGTACAGAAAAATAGGAAATGTTATTATGAAAAGACTGTATGGTAAATACCTAATACATAAGTATTTTTACTAGACTTAATATTTTTGTGATAAAAAATACAAAAAAATATTTATCTCAATTAGGTGCCCTCATTTAAAAATATTGATAAATAATAACACAACAAACCCCTACATTTGCATCACAACATCTAAAATAGCATCGCTAGTTCTCAAAAGTTGTTGTTCGATTTCCGAGCCGACACACCGCCATTTAATGTATCATAATGTTAGCGCAGCAATTGTGTAATTTAACAACTGACGAAATATAAAGAAAGGTCAGGTCATATTCATAACGGCACCGGGAGCGAGCCCACGTCTATAAATCGTTCGGTAATGAATGCCGTTCCCGCCTCAATAAAAACACCCGCATAATATGATAGAGGCGGATTTATGAGGCTCTCGCCGCCCGCCCGTCGGTCGCCGACAGCCCGCCGACAGCCCGCCGACAACCCGCCACCGGCGTGCTACTGACTGATCCAATCCGCGGTCTGCGGTATAGCGCGGTGGCTTAAACGACAGTAATTATAACTCCCAGATTATGTCTTTTGTATTGCCGTGTCTCCTTACGCTGAACGAAAATATATTACATAAACGTCCAATTGATTCTGACGCGCAATGCATGTGCCCTTCATATTAGGAGAATAATAGAGAAGCTCGTCTGAACAGAGGCGGAAACAATTAGAGGCCGATGAAAGTCATTATAATTGCACTTCGTACCGCTCTGTGCGGTCTGCCTCTGCCTCTGTGCCAACAAACAATACTAATAACTATGTACTGTATGTATGACCTCCTCCTACCTTCCTAACAGGGTTAAAATTGAATTAATTTTAAACATAACATATTTTGTACTTAAAAAATACTTGAAAAACAACACACACACACACACACACACACACACACACACATACAGAAAGGTGTAACATTATAAATAAAAACAGATTTTACTATAGAAGTCAATCAATTTATATTTTATTACTAGCCTTTGCCCGCGGTTTCGCACGCCTTAAATTCGTAGTAAAACAATTCCCACTTCCCTTTTTTTGTATTAGCTTCTATATGACTTATTTTAAGTGATACAATCAAAATTACGACATGGGCAGACATCGCTCACTGTCAAAAGTATATTTAAAGTTTTTAATAAGGATACAATATTAGGTGCTGTAATTATTTTTATACCTCTCTTGTTTTTACTTAAACGTCCATTTAAATACTTTTTAAACAGAGTACTTAATAACCATTCTAACCATATATCACACTTCAGATTTTCATTGAACATAATCAAAATATTACCATGTAAACTTGAGGAATTCTGAGCTACATAATCGACGTTATTTTCACCATCAACTTGTAGGTCTAGTTTTATTTAAAAAAAAAACTATTTTAAATGATAAACAGTCAGTTAGCTATATGCATTAACAAAATTTTCAATACTGAACATTCACAAAAGCCATTTTTGAGACGGTTTGCACGGTTCCATACCAGAGTGAACCGGCCGACTATACCGCCGCAAACGCGGAGACCCTATATTTTAAATTTGTAATATCTTTGAACATATTTATTTAAATTACATGCTGTAAAAAGCTATATTATTCCATTATAATGTAAAATGTATTTAAGTTACTTAATAAGATAAGGATTAAAGCTGTATTTCTTAAAATCGCTTCGTAAATAACCTATTATTTTTCGAAGAATTATCCCTAAGAGATAAACGTATACCATCGCGGATTTACTTGTAGAACTTTTTAAGGTATACAATATTTAGTACATTATTTTGATCTATCTCGTAAAGTTCAGCCAGCGTTTGCATTGTAAGCGCAAAACAGTTTTCGTGTTGTGTGCACAACTAAAAGACAAACAGACAAAGATTTTAAAAATGCTGAAAATAGATTCTATTAGTTATTGCTTCACATGCTGGTATATATTTTTTAATATTTTCAATGTACAAAGACTACTCCTCTAAAGATTTATTACATGTATAGAATAAGATTCTCATAGTACCTATTACGTCATTGACATAAATTGTCATAACTTTTTATTTCTTCCGATTTAGATGAAATAAACACTAAATGTTCAGTGAAGACTGTGATAATATATTCCTAAAAAATGCATTCAAATTGGTTAAGCCGTTTCTGAGATTAGCGTGCACAAACATACAGACATACAGACATACTGACAAACAGACAAACTGAAAAACCATTATTTTGGATTCTCTTGCTCTTATAAAGCCCCCTATGATGTTTTTTTTTAATTCCATGTACATTAATGGATCAGTGACAATTTTATTATATGTACTTATAGATATTTACACATACATATATGAATATTTCATGCGATTGTAGATTGTCATACATAGTTCAAACAAAGAGGAGCATCAGTAAAAGAGTTAGTGAACACATCTCGGATATCAAACATAGGCGTACATCAAAGTCAGCGGTGTGTGAACCATAGACAAGCCCAACCATTATATAAGATTTGATAAACTTAAAATCCTCGCTAAAGTACAACGTTACATTCCAACAATGGTTCGTGAGGCTATTGAAATTAAAAAACATCCTAATTTTAATAGAGAAGATGGTTAGGTTAGGTATCTAACACCTGGGACTCACTATTGTAAAATATAAAATCCCATGTCTGTGACTACACTGTAAGACCTCAAGATACTGTTAGTGCGTTTTTTGTGAATCCTGAACTGTACGCCCGGAAGATTAGAAACCGTTGGAGGTAGATGACCAATTAACTGACTTACTGACAGACACCTCCATCTCGTCTTACCATGAACACGATTGCTGCAAAGCATTCGAAACATCGGGTTAGATTTAAAATGTAAATTTAAAAATTAATTCAATATACGCGAGTTAAATCCGTAAAAATAGTTTTATCTCAATATGAATATTTCAATAATCATGTATAAGGAGGAAAAGTGTAACAGCTTATGAAACCCATGCATTAATTTGTAAATTGAAAGAAAAACCGACGCCTAGTTGCGACAACGAAGAAGGATATTATTGAAAAATATTTTGATATTGGCGCGGTGCGGCGTTCATGAATATTTATGAGCTCGTGAATATTCAGTGGCACTCGCAATTGAAAACACCCCGCGGAGCTATCGTGGCCTAGCGACGAGTGCACGTACTCCGACCACTGGTGCTCTTCTACTGACAACCTTCTACTGTACACATCTTGACTCTGATGTTGACTTATACACAGATTAGTATGTTCTTCAAGGACACAAGTTCTAATTCGATAAAGCGATCGTTTCCTATATGTATACGTGTTCATGTTAGAGTGAGTATGACTTTCTGCACATTATGCGTTTTATATTCACAAACAAACAACATTTAATCCATAAAAGTGTAATATTATGTAATATTTGCTTTACACATAACGAAAAGCTTCACTATAATCTTTCTTATAGAAATATATAAGAATTAACTTTGGTTCAGTAGTCGACTGCAACGATCCTTGTCTACAAGATTATGTCGTCATTGTTATTCAAAAATGATAAAGATCGTGATAGAGATTCATCACGGGACGCTGGAGACACTGCGGCGGAACGACACAAGCCGTGGTAAAGTAAAGCTATTAATGAAAGCAATTTGAATAAACTTGGGCACATTAGCGCCGCCCGCGATCCCCGCGTCTATTAATTATTTCTTGCGACTTGCGTCGTCTCGCTGTAGTGATTAGTCTGCGGCCACACACCACCTGCGCAGAACAATGCTTCAAGGAAATTTCTGTTATTATTTAATGACACAACTCTAAACTTTTGTGACAAACGAAATAGAATTTTCACAACAATCTGCGAGCTTCCTTGTTGAAAGAGGTTTGGAGTTTATACAACTTACATAATTATTTGCGTCCGATTGTTATTTTACAATTTAAAGATTAAAACAACAAACAAAAAAAGTATCATTCTTATCAGATAGTAAATTTGTAGGTATTTGTTGGTTTATGATATATCAACGTGTTAGGGTATGAGTGTTGTGACAAACAGCCCTCCGCACCGATATTTATGTCCGGTCTCAGCCCCTCAGCGCGTTGCCGCAAACACTCGCTCCACTTGTTCCTTAACTAATGTCCTTTGCTTCCTCTATAACTCTTGTAGCGTCTTTGAATTTGGCTCATAATTTTTTTCATGTTTGCTAAAGCCAAAGTTAAAGTTTTGAAGTTTTATAGTTTTATAGTATGCCAAAAACTAATTGAAAGTATATTGTACACTAAGCAGAACGTTCAAACTACAACTCTGATGATACAGGACGTGATGCTGTAATTATCACAATTAATTATTTGTCACCCAGATCAATCAAGTTCTATCTCAGGGAATTTAACATCGCTTTCCTTTCAGAAAAACTAGTCAGCCATTTTAAACGATAATTGCATGTCACCCGGGAAATTTACCTGCCTTGCGAGATCTAACAAGGTAGATTTTTGTAAAACTACAAGTTATTTTTTTTTCAAATATATTTGTATTTTAATATGTATAAATACAAATACCTTGCGTAACTACCAGCTTTTAAATTATTTCTAGTTAACTCAAGCATATTCTTATGTTATAAATTTGTGAAACTTTTAAAAATACCTTGATATATGTGACAGTAAAATATGTAAGTTAAACTGATAAATAAATAGGATAGTTGTTGAAATATAAATTAAGCGGGAGCGTTATAAAGTGTCGTGTCAGCGATACAATATTTACTGCAGTACTTCACAAACACGCTGCAAAAGTTTTATCTTAGCCTGTCACGAAGCTGTCCCCGCCGCCGTTGATGCTACTGGACTTTCGATTCGCGATTATTTTTGCGAACTTTTTAATCGTAACTTTTCTAGTATTTCATTTTTTTATCAGCGATCCATTGCACTGTAGGTGATCTTAGGTTATCTTCGTTTAGGGTTTTAAATATAGAATTATAGAAAGATTTTGCAGCTTAGAGAATTCATTCAACTTCAATTAGGCAAATTCTATTTGTCCCAAGTCAGAATGACAGATGATCTCCTCTGCTGTTTACTAAATTCAAATTTCAAGATATTAATGGAGGACTGCAGTAGGGAATCGCCGCGTCCAATTACTTATTTGTCTGGTCCGGCTTGTGTGGCTGTGGTTCGGGCCGCTCATTAATCAATTTTTTTTCTTTGGACGAGAGTAGACCCCGCGTGCAACAAGGAAGCTCGAAGATTTATGCAAGCATCTAGCGCTCCACTGACCTAACGAGTTAATGAAATTGAATATAAATTCTTGCCATGAAAAATATGATATGCTGATATGAAAAAATTGTGTAATAAAATATATCGGTTATTAAAATGTTTTTTTTTTATTTTAAAACTAAAGTTAAGATAAATTGCGAAACCTCAATTATTTATTTCAGAAAAACTATATTTGTATGACATTATTTTAACTATCATTCAATTTCACTATATTTCTAGAACTCACTTATCTATTTTTAAACATAAATAATTGAGAAGAGTTTTAAAATGTTTCATATTAAAACGTTTTGTGTATTTTTGTAGGCGAGACGTCGAGTGCACCGTGTCTTGCCGTGTCGTCTCCGGGCCGGCCAGCACCTGCGCCGTTTGCTACGCCGGTAACTTTCGTAATCATTTCAAGTTTTAACTCTAAATTCATTAGTAAGTCTTGATATTAAGTGCTAGAAAGATGAGATATATTTTTTGAGAAGAAAAACTTTTTGCTGCTTTTGTTTGTATTTTTTTAAACTCTTATTAAGTGCTCTTTTTTTACTAAAGCTACAAGTATCAGAGCCAGTGAGAAAATACCAATTACGACAAGTGCATTCTATATGGATATTGTAAATATTGATAATGACGTCTGTAACACTTAAAATACTTCTGTAGTCTACGCAAATGGTGTTACAGATAAAGAAAAACTAAAAAAATAAGGTATTTTATGAAGACTATTTTATGAATACCATACCAACTACAACTGCTGTAAGTTGATACAACGTTGGTACGTGCTGTAAGCACGTACCAATAACAACATTCCTCAAAAGTTCAATAACGGCGAGACAAGACGAATCCCCAACCTGCTTAACTCTGTCAGTCGGGTTCTCAATAAACAAAACGCAATCCATTTGAGCGATCGGCCATTAGCCGCGACATCGGCCATCAATCGGGTCGTTCATCTCCTAAAAGCTTTGCGTGTTCTTTAGCCGATTGCCTGTGCCTATGTTACCTCAGCGTATCTCCTTAATGTGAATGTGTGTTTTTATACTGGAAATAAAAACACATATTTTATTTTCATAATTGAATATATATTTAACCGAAATTTGTCTGATTAATTTAAACCCATTCCGGGTTCCTATTCATGAGCTTAAAATATGGCGGACTCGCGGCGTGTATACAGCTGGGTAAATATATCTGCCAGCAAAAATATAAATGAGAAATGAGAGGCAAGTGCAATTTTATAATATATACCTTGATTGTTTTCTTCAATTCCCTAAGCTAAGCCTAAGTCAGTCCTGAATTACATAAAATGTCTTATTACAATTTAAAAAGTATTTTTTATAGCCTAGGATAATATATTACAACATTCTTAATTTTATAAAAGGTAAACAAACTATTTCTATCCTTTTTCATTAGAATCAATAAGAATAAAACTTTGCAATGTCATCCATTTTTATTCGTCAACTTTTGTCTTTCACAACAACCAAATCATACTACTATTATTATTTCTTAGTGTTGCTTAATAATATTCTGTAGTTGAACGTTGGAGGTTCAGTAAAATAAAACATATAGAATTAGTAAATGGGTCTTTGCAATAAGTTGCCTACAGAGAGGCGCATGCGCTAAATCGTCATCGTCCTTAATGTCGGCAGTTTTTGCTGATGTTAATTAAATTCTTTCCCTCGTTGTTCGACGCGATTTATTGAGATAGATATTAATCCTACGTTTTTCAAACTCCATTTAAAAGATTTTTTGTATATTAATTTAACAAATACTTACCTTTGTATTGTATAAGTACATTTCAAGGGTATGTGTCTCGGGACAGGACACGGTCTTTTTATATATATTTTTATTATTAGTTCATATAAAATACAACAATCAGTGAAATCTAATTTATCTTGAATCATAAAATACTGTGCTGTAATAAATAGTAATGGAATCTGACAAGTCTTACAGCATAAAAAAGTCAGATCAGTAAAATTACATGAGCAGTACTTTCTTCGGGCAGTAACATTTCATTTTAACACGAAGTCCTAAAGCGAGACCGTAAACGCTGCGTCATATAAACCTATAAGCCTGCGAGTGGAATTGTCACTTGCGATTTTATCTACATAGAAGTTTTATATCCGTCGATGACTACTGTGCTATCTTTAGAGCGGTCACTCAGTAACTTCGCTTTATGACTGAAGATAATATTTGTGAAGTGTTCCCAAAGGCTGTCGTCAGTAGACCCAGCTACGCGGCTACGCAGGGCCGCCAGCTACGAGCCCATGCCCCCAGGGGAAACGTATGAGGTCTTTCTTTTACTACGCGTATAACATAATGCTATTTTACGATGTGCTTTCGTTTTCGTGCTGAAAATAATTCCGTATCGCCGATTAATGTGAAATAAAATTATTAAATGTTCACTGTAATCAATTTAGAATATTCGAACCGCAGTTGCTATCGGAGCAGTGCGGTCATGGCGCATCTATATTCATAGTGCAGATATTTAATGCGGATACTACACGATTTATATTATTTCTTTTTCAAAAAGTCGTTTAAGTTGATATTAGAAGTTCTATTATTATCTATTAGATTTTTAATGCGGTTTAATGTAATCTTAAGAAATATTATCCTCTACCGCAGCGTTGCGAAGTTCAGTGAGACCGCTTTCTCTAAACCACTTTCTTCTCGGAACAAGTTCACGAGCAGCGGCCGCCACAAATTATAATATTTGCCGGCACTAAAACGTTAGAACTAATTCAGTGCTAAATAAAATATTTCGACATCGTCTCCACATTAAACTTTATCGTGTTTGTACGAGACTTACTTTAGAAATGTACTTTGGCAAGTCCTCATCAAACAGAAACATAGAACTTCAGCTAACGAAGTTTGGGGCCGATAAAGCGCAAAACGAGTAGAATTTTAATAGCAACTCGTCAAACGCTTAGTCGGCGGAGGTTAATCGCGCTCTGATAGGACATCATTTAACTTTCTTGGATCTTACGTTGCCCTCGGGCTGCTAACTTATCTATTGCCGACCTTTGCCAAAAATCAGACACTCTGATATCTTGTCAGAAATTAAATTTAAGATATCTTGACTTTATATACTTGTCGAACTTGGTTTAATTACTTTTGGCATATTTTTCGTTCTACGTCTAAAATTTATACGAAATTGTATTTATAATAAATGTACATCACGATTAGTAAACTTAAAAGTACGACTGAGCCAAACGAATCTGAGAGTAATAAATAATAAAAATGGTTGTATTCTGGATGATTCCTTTAAGAAAGTACGCCAAGTGCGAGATGAAATTGATTTGTGATTCTAATATCCCAGTTACCACGCGCCGGAACTCTTAAATGCATCTGTTCAGACTTCAGAGCGCTGCGAGGCTGGCTCTGGATCGCACTAAACTATATCGACACTAATTCACACTTTGCACTTCACTAAGCAGTTTATCAACTCTATTCCTAGAATATTTTAAAAAAAATCAGAAAATTAGTACCAATAAAATAAGTATAAAGCAGAAATTAGATTGATGTTATCAAACGCCCCAATTTAGAATTTCACTGCTATAAATAGAATACAAATAAGATCAAAACTTTGTTAAAGTTGAACCTCATCTTGATGTAATAAACGTCAGGAGTATCGAAATATGATATCATAATACAATATCTTTACAGTTAAATAAACGAAACTTACTTTTAATTTGTTTGTTAACAAATAAATATATGATGGTTATAAAAAGCCACTTGATGCTGAAAATAGTGAAGAAAATATTATTTATCTAGTGTTCATCATTAGGAAACTTAAATTAACTAATATGATTCATAGCTTAAAATGTATGTGTAATGAAATCTGACTAACTTGTTCACCCCTTATAGGCTGTAAAGGTCAAACGGTAATAAGTCTGATTAAAGACATTCAAATACGGATTAATAAGCCGACCCGGAATAGATATCCCAGCTACCTTGAGGAATTATGCGTTCGTTTAAAAGGTCGAAAGACTTATTTACACTATACAAAATAATAAAAGCACAGATTTTTTAATTTTTCGAGCTACTAATTCCTTTTGATTAAACGTATCGTTGTAGGACCGTAGTCGTATTGTGCCGTGAGGCGTCCTGACTGCTGTCCTCGGGGCGTGTTTTAATTAACACGATAGTTTTATCTGAGGTTCCTTTTGTCGCCGGAACCCCTTACCGCTTCGTGTCTTACTAGCACGGCTACACCGTTGGCGGAAGTACATTTTCATATTTATATAAAACGTTAAAATATAAATCATATTATTCACTCCATGTTTATTCTGTTCCAATTATTTGTGTCCATCTACTCCTATAGATCTGAAAGAATTGTGTTGTATTTACTTAACGTGTTTTCAACATACAATATTACGGACGGATATTTAAAACATTAAAACCGATGGAATGGTATTGTATTTTCTTCTAGCTGTCACTACCCATAGTAAAGCAGACGAGTAAAACGTTATTTATAAAGTTGTTCATGAACAGGCCTGCAACGGGCCCGGCGCGTCCTGGACGTGGGGCGCCGGCAGCAGCTCGCCGGCGGCGCCGCTGGGTCGCAGCGCCTCCGCCTCGCTGCGTCCCGCTGCTGACCTCAACGTCGATGCAATCAAGGAAAAACTGCTAGATCACAGAATTCCAGAGTCCTGTGTTTAAGACTCTGTCCGATTCATATTAGCCAGTTTAGAGTTACAGTTAATACAATCCTTATTTTTGTACCCGTAAATGTTTATTTATCTTTTGATTTTCTCATAGCAGAGTCGTATTTTTATTTAAATTTTTACACTTTTACTTAACAATTCATCAGAATACATTTAATATTTTCAATTAAGTAGGTGGCTGGTGTGGGTTTCTCGTTTTGGCATTTTTAATTAAAGAACTGTTTCTTCGCCTACTCTACGCTCTAGAGTCGGCTTCACTTCGATTCTTCGAGGAGAGTCGTCTGTGGCGAGTCGTCTGAGGCGAGCCGCCGACATCCCTCGTTACTTGTCCTATGTAAATGTTGTAGCTAGCGCCATCTTGCGATCGTCGTATATAAGGGAAACCTCGGTTTTAGTAATTTATGTTAAAAAAAATCGCTAATATTAAAAAGTAGACAAATATAATATGTGTATGTTTTACTAAAAACTAAAATCGAGTTTTCCAAAGCTAATTATAATTCGGAGACTATAATGATCTGTTATTTCGTTTAGATAAATCCTGTGATGTAAATAGTAGGTTGTAAGCGACTGATTCTTTGCCACTTTTTTACAAGTCTACGAATCTAATTTATCAAATACCGATAGATAATTAATTGTATCACTGCGAATCGTAATGTGTACATAAAGTTCATAACTACTAATGTAATAATATTTTAGAGAATTGTATATACGTGGTAGAAGTTTGATTATCACAACGTTGTATCTAAATCAACAACAATCCGTGGTTAAACATTATACTATATTAAAAATTGAAAAGCTGACATGATGTTAGAGTTAATACTACTAATACTAAACAATAAAACTTACCCGACCAGGTCTAACTTCTGCCACGTACACTAATTCGCTAAGATCCTGCTCTTTAGCCTAAGTTCATCTCGTACAGATTTCGTGGCGACGATAAAATGACCCCCGACTAGCTTATATTATATTATTATATTTTAGACATATCCGATCATTTGATATTAGAATAAAGTATCTAAATCTAAAATACCACCTTTTAATTGAATTTCATTGTGTAGTGTACAAATGTGCAAATCTTTATTTATTTATTGAAAATAAATTAACAATAAACATATTATTTTTAATTTATTTAAAATATTTCATAATGAAGCATATTAAAGTACCCGCTGTTGTAAAATTGTAATTCCATATTATCTAATAGTAGGTACTGTTTATAAAACTAGATCACAAAGTACCTACATACTGTAGTAACGTGGCGCCTACTATATGTATGTAGTATGTACTACTACCTACATAACTATAAAAATATCAGTAAAAAAACCCTCGCTCATGAGCAGTTTTTTTAATGTAATAAAAACCTTTTCCAATTATTTGCTTATTATGTATTGTTTATATTAAAAAAACTTATAAAACTGAGCGGAGTGAAATGTTTAATTTATCTAAAAATCTTTCTGCCATAGGTGTGGAGATGTAGTGTGAAAGTGTTTGTTTTTATATAATTCCGTTGGTAAGCTAACCTAACCTAACCTAACCTAACCTAACTGTAGCGAGCCTCATATCACTGTATTGGCATATCACTGTCGAGCTTTATTTTATCTTCGACCGACTGATCTCATCACGGTAGTCTATTGTTAGGTAATTAAGCGATTTGTTAATATAAAGTTTAAACAACTCAAAGAGTTCGCTCTACTGTTGACTTATTTATTTTGGACGAGATTAAAGGTTGTCTTGGAAGTATAATATTATGACTTTCATTTTAGTAAGATTCCCTGAAGTTTGTTTGATTTTAAAATTATCTCATCCCGTAATTTATCTTATTGAAATATTTTATAAAAAAAAAGACCGGGGATTTTGAAAAAGGCCAAATTTCAAAGATTTCATAAATACCTACATCGACAGCAATTAGCTTTAACAAAACTTGTAAAACTACTTAATTCTATTATTCTTACATATTATATACCTACGTATAGTATGTTTGCTTCACCATTAAGAAATAGTATTCATGAAATCATTTTTTTTTACTTTTCTTATGGATCACTTTTCAGAAATAATAATAATAATAATAATTTACAACTAAATAATAATAGTAATACCTATAACTATATGTTTTATTCAACAAATTGTTTTGGATTGTTGTTTATATATTTTGTTGTTTTATTTTTTTTCCAATATGTTGTTATTTCTGGACCCGCGGTATGACCAGGTCAGTATAACGAAACATAACAAATAACATGCTACTAGTTTATAAGACATTCGCACGAGTCTTTTTATTTGAATTCATAGAAATGAAATCGGAACAACCATTTGCCTTTTTGCAGTTATTTTAGTGTGATGTTTGTTTGTTTGTTCCCACATAAACAGGCACAGGGTTATTATTATTACATAAAACTATTGTTTTATTTTCGTTTCATCAGGTTTACATTGTTCCGTATCCAAAATGTCAACAGCTATATTTACCGTTTTATTATTATTATAAATCGTTTGCAAATTCATCCAAAGACCACAACACAATGCTCGTATCTCGTCGCCAGCTTCCGCGGCATTGTATCCCGAGCACAACTCTGATGCCGGATTCATACGTCGCTTCCCAAACATCATCGCCTCCCTCACCCCCCACCTCCCCCCCCCCCCACCACACACCCTCGCCCCTCAGAACCGCGACTAAACTTACTCCGGCGAAAATGGTAATCACACAACACAATAGAACAAAAACAAAGGCTCTTGTGAGTTCCTCGCGTCGGATGATTTATGCAGTAATGAAATAAAATTAATTACACTGTGACCCATATAAGTTAAAACATAATTATGGAAAGCGACATTCATGACACATTTTGGTAAGTGTCATTAAAAGGTTATTGCATTATTAGAAGCGTTTCATGAATCGCATGAGCTCTTCTCTTTAAAATAATTCATACCGATAAGAATTAACCTCGGATAATTCTGTGAACTGGATGTGAATCCATCCTGCACTTTAATTAGATATCATTAATTAAATCCCATCCGTTTGATTGATCAAAGTCAATTTGTCATATATAATGAAACCGTCAGAATCACTATGATTGTATAAATTATAAGCCTCAAGGTTATGATGCACACACGAAAGTTAATTGTAACGAAGACATTAAATATTTCATCTTCGGATCCAACCAGAACCAAAATACAATATGTATACAATACATATACAATATGTTTATTATTACCTACTCGTATATTGTATTTGGGCTCTGCTAAAGAGTTTTTCGATCATTCTTATGTTAGTTTTTTCAAATTTCCTTTGCATTTACAGAACACTGTTCAAATCAAAAATGAATTATTTTGACTCACAAATCCGACATAAATTATGAATCTCATGATTTGACTTCAATTGAATTCAAGAACAAACAACAGAGAGCGTAAAAGTCACGCGCTCAGGATTCCAGACTCCAGTATCGATATTCTTCAGCACTCGATCCGCAATTCCATGCAAATAAATATTTGCGGTGACTGCTCCCGGGAATTCAATTACATCGTCTTAGCTTCGTACAATGAAGCGATATTGTTTTCGAGTAAATGCTCTCGTGGACAGGCTATTGTTCGTGATACTCTAAAGTCTAAACCAATACCTATTATGTGACTTATAAAAGGAATGCTTCTCTCTTTATAATGAAGATTCGATATCATCTTGTTCCTTAAATGGACTGTAATCGATCTTTCCATTATTATTGTTATAAATCCAACAATTCTTTCTCGACTTACTCGACTCTCGGGGAGAAGGTTATTATTTTTATTGTGATGTTTCGTTTTATCCTTCAGAAGATTTTTTAGTTGAATATTCATTGCCTTTTGTCCTAATTAATACGTGATTGTGACTGAATGCAGAAATTTAATAATATTGTTTTATTGAAATGTTTCAAAAACATATATTTACCTACAATAGAAGATATATTAATATTACTTTCGATGTTATTGCTAATTAAAAGTTAAAGGCGTTTTTTAACTAATAGCAACCATTTATTCAAGAGACACAATATTCTTTTTACAAATAAAACAGATCTTATATTTATTTTATATTTGTATGAATGTAATAAAATTTTAGACTTTTGTTATGGGGTACTCTTTAATAAATATAGAAAATAACGAAACACAACACAACATTGATGTAATATGCGTATTTCATCAATTGTAACAAACAATATAATTCATATTAAGTTTTAAATCAAAAGTTTCTAAAATCGACTAGATGTTGTCGTACTGAAATAATAATTACGTAATGAATTAATCACTGGAAATTAAATAATATAAGTGTATTATTTAAATAGACGACAACTTATTCCGTAACTATATTTGCCTCTCTGTCATATTATTATAATAGAAAACTCGCTTTATATATTTACTAATTTACTAATAACCGCCTGGTGCAGTTACACGATCAGTAAACCTCGACGCTCTCTTGGTGCATCACGGTGTCTTGTCTGAACATCTCCACGTCAGCCTCGCTGTCAGCCTGTATGAGCTTAGCACGTCCCTCCTAGGAAGTTAAAAAAATAATAATATTATGTAAAGATAACCCTGTATAGACCAATATATCATTATTTATTATAAATATTAAATTTCTAATTAGTTTCAATCTCCATGCAGATCTTTGTGGATTGACGGTTTCGTTTTTCTGAATGTGTTTTTTAGCAACCAGACCCAAACTAGTGTTAATATTTTTGTAGAAAAAATGGCAGCCCATACTGTAATTTCAATTTGTTAACACAATTGGTAAGAAGTCACAGTATCTAGCAGTGGAACGTCAGCCGTAATAAAGACAGTGCCACGATACCTTCGGGTGCATCAGTATGAAGGGGAGCTCAGCGCTGAGCTCTCCGCCGAGCGCGCCTAGATACAGCTTGACCTTCACGCTGTAGCTCACCACAATGCCGAAGGCGTCGCGTTGCTCGGGGTCCAACAGACTGGAACAGTAAAATACAAGTGAGTTGCACCGACGGTGCTCGAACATATGCTCGGGATCCAACAGACTGAAACAATCAAACGGAGTAATTTCAGGCACGGACTGTATTATATTCGTTTTTTTTTTTCATTTCCGAAGAAAGTCAGTCGAAATGAAAATATCGGTCCCTAGCGTCGGTTACTAGCGTCTTCTAAGTAATCAGACTATACGAACTCGCAAATCACGTATGGAATAACGACCGGTGACTCACAGCGTTGTCGAAGCCAGCGTCGTTTCTTGGCGCTTGAGCTGTGCGTCGAGTGCGAGACCTCGCCGGTCCCGCAGCGAGCCCAGCGCCGGCCGCAGCTGCACCACCTTCTGCATGTTGGCTCCCGGCTGCAGCGGGCAGCCGTCCCTGCGCCGGCACACGGTAGGAGGTTAATGAAGTCGATGAATATGAAAACTTTTAGTAGATCTCTTTTAATAAACCTCTTTTGCCTATAATGTAAAAAATTATAACAATGAAAAATTAATTAAAAAACTATTTTTGTGGTCTCTGCAGTTGATGCAGTCTACTAGATGTACAATAAATTGTTCGTTTTTGCATACTTTAACCGAAAATTCTTCTCGAAAATAGATAAACCATGTAAAGATAATTATACTGACTGCGTCTCTATTCCCGTGACAACGTTGCGATACTGGCCGTTCTGGAACAGAACGATGTCCACGGATTGCAAAATGCTCGCTTTGATCTTCTTCACCACTTTGTTGCTATGATTTCTTATGCTTATATTCACCGCTACTGTCTCTCCATGTATGTAAAGCTGTTTACAAATTCCGTAAATTACCAATACGATAGAGGACTTCTACGGTATAATTTCTTTTTATATATAATTTTGGGCAATAATCTAGAACGGTGTCCAAAATCAACAAGATAAAGAATGTAATTATAAATGAATAATGTTTCCTGTCAACCTGTTTGTCGAGAGTGAGTTCTAGCTCGAGCTGCCCCGGAGACAGCACGAAATCTTTTCTCACCACCGTACAGGGCTGCGGGCCGGGCTTGTCCGGAGCAAACTGCACTTTTCGAATACCTAGTGCCACCGTACTCCTGATATAAATAAAGTTCATACCATGTGACTTTATTTTCATACCAATTCTTGGAAGTTATTGTTTAAGATACAATATTACAACAATCATTATTTATTTTATAACTTTAAAAATACTAGAATGTTTTTCTAATAATAAAAATAAAGCCGTTTCCGCGTGTCTAACCTGCGATGCGAACGGTCGATTTCTGTTTCGCCAACGAACAGCTTAACGTAGTAGTGCACGCCGCAGGGCTCACCCTCTTCCTCCAGGCCGGGCTGCAGCGTCACTGAGCCCGGTGCGCCCGCAGGCAGCGTGAGGCGGAACGGCAGCGCCCACTGACCTAGCTTTCTTAATAAACGTTCCTATGGAAAGGAAGAATCAACTTGTATATATTTTTTTATCTACTAATATTACCTTGAAAAAAATTACTTATATCGAATATTTTATTGTCATCTTTAGTCCACGAGTATGACATTTCTATTTTTATTTTTTGTTAAGCTTTCCTAACATGAAGCTCGAAGTCTTAATCTTAGAAGTCAATTCTCTATTATTATTTGACAGCTAGCGCCAAACCCCTGCCTGCAACCAACGGGCGGGTCGCAAGTGTTAATCCCAAATGGATTTGATTTGCCCGCAGCGGCGCCCGCTCGGGACTGATCTAATTATGACTAGCGCAGATTGTTAATACGAAGCGGTAATAAGGTTAAATTATTAAATTTTGATGTTGGTTTCACTGTAACTTCATATTTAAGAGCTCGCAGTGCGAAACTTTGTGCACTGGCCGTGATAGATTGATTATGCAGTAAAATTAGCATGTATGTTAAATTATATTAATTTCTACCTTTAAAATTTATGAAACAATTTAAAGTTGCAGAGTGCCGGAAACTATGTTAAACAGTGCAGATTACATTTTTTTAAAGTATAATACAAATTCGTGATCATTTTGAACCGTGGTGGTAAATGGTAAGTGACTTAAATGAACTCTTAAGTGATATGTTACGTATTATATACCCAATACCCATAATTATTATTATTATTAAGTAAATAAAATAAAGCATATACATTTGTTTCCTTTTCTGTTAAATATAAGAAAATAACATAGTAAAAGCATTTATTTACCTACACTGACAGTACACAAAAACAATACTTATTTATCGCACGATCTATTTACTTTACAAGTGGTCAAACCTAATGTTTGAAAATATTTTTAAACATGAATAGCCATATGTTAAGCTTACTTAAATTAATATAAATATAGAATGAAAAAAAAACCGATACGGGCAGAGATTCCAAACCGCGACTACTGAGAAACCTTCCCGTCGCTCTACCAACTGAGCTACCGTATCGCTGTCCGTCTCGGTGAATAATTAAATATTTTCAAACATTAATTTCGGTAGTGGCATCTTTTCAATGTTTATCTATACTGCAAAGTTAGAAACATTGGTTCGGATTTTCGAAAGAAACCTAATAGATGTCACCACCGTCCCGATAAAGACGATCACATGTAGAATGCTTAATTCACCGAGACGGACAGCGATACGGTAGCTGAGTTTGTAGAGCGCCGGGACGGTTTCCCAGTAGTCGCGGATTCGAATCTATGCCCGCATCGGTTTATTTTCATTCTTTATTTAAATAAGTTTTGGTCAAACCTTAAGAGGTTTGTTCTAAACTATGTTATAAAATTATTAGATCTTGTTATACTGTTTTCATTTGTTTTGTTTTTAACCTAAATTATTATTATTAAAATTATAATGTTTCCCCCACTGTATTTCTAATCTGGTATAAGCTCTTATTGCTTTTGACCTGGAGACCTTTCATGATGTTATAATCTCGGTACATTTTTGGTCTCGACGACAGCCTGCTTGACCAGATCATGTTATTCTTAATATTTTAACAATTCATCCTTCGATTTAATTATTTTCTTAATAAATTAAATATCCAATTTCATAGTAAATAATTATATTACCACTTATTAAATAAACGTATTTTTAAGTTTTATACTCAATAGAATACAATCACGTTTTACAAAAATAACTGATTTAAAAGTGGTCATTAACTTGTAAGTCTAATAGTAATACCTGCGTGCGAGTGAGATCATAAGAGCGCTTCTGCAGCGGAGGGTAAACCTGTTCAGAGGCGAGGTACAGCTCCTTGTAAAAAGACAGGCCCATGACCTCGTCTTCCTCCTTCCCGTAGCGGAACGTGCACACCACCTGCGCGAAGACCCGCCGGTCCCGGACATACTCCTCATCAACTACCACGATGCCATCTGTAGGTCGATTAGATTTCTTATAACATAAAAAGTAAGGGCACATTATTACAACTATATATAAAGAACTCTCTTCTATACTCATAACTTTTCCAGTAAATCTTATTTAAAAATTTAGTATTAAAGAAATTTCCGTATCTTACAATCTACTTTCAAACTCATCTCTTAATGCTTATATTTTGTAAAACGATTTGGCAACAAATGTTGGAATAGAAAAGCCACAATAAAACAAGTTTTGATAAATTGCAATTGAAACAGTTCAGAAGCAATTTTTAAAAGCGCTGCGTTGTACAAGTGTAGTTTAATATGTAATTTAATGCTATCAAAGTCCTATCTATTAGGTGAGGTGTCGGCGGCTGCGGCGCGCGCTAATGGCCGTCTGCTGCGGAACAAGTTCTGCCTATAACCTTTACCTTCTACATTGAACAATTGACACACGATCCACGGTTACACACCTGTCAATATTGATCGATATGAACTACTGACGCTGTGGTACAGCAGGAACTTTATGATCTAGGAACATATATTAATACATATTACTTAACGATTTGTACGTCGAGACATCATTTGAAAGTTTTTATTTGAACAAAATATATTATAGCCGTAGCAGTTTAGTTTGTTTAATAAGAACTAAGTATTTAAATATTTATATTAAGTATAAGTCGTTAGCTATACCATTTTTAGTTATTCTAAACTAATAAGTTATTGAACTCTGTGGAATCCCTAAATCAAAACTCCAAAAACATGAAATGATCTAAGATAAATGATAAATTAACTTCTCGCGAACACATATATATATTAAATATAACTAAGTTACTATTCAAATAATTTATAATGAATTATAAATAAACAAATAGCAGATTCTGCCAGAGTAATGTATATATAATTTTTAAGTAAAACAGAAATTAATACAGACTTATAACGAATAATTTTATTTGGTTTATTTGTTTGTGTACCTATCACCAAAGCGAACATAGAAATACAAATACAAACCCAAAATAACTTTACATTATCATAAAACTACTTGATCGATGTTGATGCCATGTATAGTATCAGCTTATTATCTGATTACAACGACCTGTAACTAATTATAGCTATAATATATAACTGTATTTGTCTTTTTTTAATTCGGCAGAATAGTCAGAGCAGCAGTTAACATTAAAAATATATACCAACCAACCTATAGGTTCCACATAAGAGATGTGATCCACGAAGTCCCGCTTGGCCATGTACAAAGTAAGCTTGCCATTAGGGGAACACTTTTTAAACACCTTAAAATTGTACACCATTTTAAGACAAAGACTAAAAACAAAGACTAGAAAGAAATACTGCGAAGTCTTTCCGACTTAGGTGCGGAATGCGGTGACAGAAGGGTCCCGCCGCGATTTATACAGGATTATTTTGCATGCGAGGCTTCTAAATCGCGCTAATCTTATTTGTCTCATTAGCGGCACGTGATAGGTCGCGTTCTGGCCTCCCACGTATCACCAGGATATGGTAGCAGGTGGTAGGAAACGTAAGACAGCATTAATCTACTGGTACACATTACATACATTTATGTCATCTTATATTTAAAAAGTATAGGTGTTTAATCTATCTTTAGTTTATAAAGGAAATACTTTCCTTTAAATATATTTTATAAATATATATCCTTTCACGTCAAATAATTTTAATTAAATGACGTAATATACCACAAGAGCCTGTAATGAAACGGAGAGGCTGGATCGTCGTAAAGGGCTCAGTCCACTCATAAGGCAAACATAAACAGAACAAGCTTTACTGTAAATTGAAAAAGTATCAATCGGATGGAAACTCGTAAAGACACATATTCAATAAGCATTGAATTGGGAATAAATAAAGCCATCGGCTACTACATCGTAAACCCTCCCAATTCGGTCAAGGGTGCTGTCGCATCAAGATATCGGGGCATTCTGTATTCACATATGACTTACTCCTTTTAAAACGTAACGTTTCTAGTTCACTATCATGTTTGTTTATATTAAAAAGGGGTATTTTTTACTAAAAAATGACATCGACTCTTAATGAAAATGAATAAGAACAGAACATGAAAATGAGTCAGATCATCATCTCTTGACATTTCACTATGCCGATGAAGGTTCATGGGTATTCTGACTTTGTAACAGTTGTCAATCATGTAATAGTGGTCAATCATGTAATAGTGGTCAATCATGTAATAGTTGTCAATCATGTAATAGTTGTCAATCATGTAATAGTTGTCAATCATGTAATAGTTGTCAATCATGTAATAGTTGTCGATCCCAGTTGAAATAGAATAACTGTTGTTATGATGTAAACTGGATCTTAGAAGTTTGTTTCCAAACAATACATATATTTAGGAGATGAACATAAAAGATAATTATTTGTTTTGCGATGAGACGGTAACATGAAAATGAAATTTCGGAAATGCTTACATTCTATAAGTACTTCAATCATTATTATTTATTTACAACAAAAAAATACACTTCGTTAGTTCATTTATATATTTGTTTGGTTTTGTACTAGCTAGCAGCTTTATTATTTAATTATTTATATAAAAATAATACACTTCGTGAATTCGAAAGCTACTTTTAACTCAAATTATATTTTTCAAAAATATTGAATTATTTAGAAAAGTTAGATACGAAATATTATATAATTAATAGTGGTATCATTCAGAAGTAAAATAATATTATTGTATATTTTGGTTTCTTATTTTCTAGCTACCAAAGAAATTAATAAGTTTCATGAACGTTTACTTTCTCGAAGTACAAGTCCCGAGGTGCATCATCATAGTTTCATAAAGTATTTATGTTAGTAATAATAACATAACACCCTTGCTAATTTGATCAGAGCGAACTGCTGACAGCCGCTTGTATGAAACATATCTATTTTACAATTTTATTTTAACCCACAATATAAAATAATACAATAAACATCGCATATTTATTACCTGCAGAATTATTACTTTCATAGTTCACTATATTATAATAAATAATGTGATTATGTTGTGTCGTCAGCACATAGGCTTATAGAGATTAAATTACCTACTCACTGTCACATTGTCAGTTGTGTCTGTTAAACAATTATCATATGAAGTATGTATTAGACAAACAGGACCTAACATATGCATATCGTTATACTACGTACGTATATATCGTTATACTACGAACTGGACTAATGTCAGCAGGTCACTGCTAATTAATTGATAAATTTTCGTAATTATTCGTATTAAGAACAGGCATAGAAGCCTATGCCTGTTTTTTATTTTTTTGGCATAGAACATGAGATAGTAATCATAAATACTACACATTTATCTTATGTAAGAATTGTCTGGACATTATAATAAATAATTCTTTATGGGCACGAGTGCGCACATTTCCCATTTTCACTCTAATCTCAAGTGGCTCGCAATTCGCTTTTGCTGGCATTCGCATATTCTTAATAGGTTATCTTTATTCCATTCTGTTCAATCCTGCTTTCCCTGAGGTAAAAACTCTAATAACGTTTCATTTTTTTAAATACTCCAGATGAACTTTTCTTTCTCCCCAAAGGTAATGTTACATTTTAAATTAACTCCAGCTCCTCTCCTACTTATAGACAAATTCCCTTACGTTCATATCATTCATACTATCAGCCTATGAAATTCCTTTTCTCTCTAAAATTAAAGAATTTTATATTTCATATAAGCTTTCGAGTACGAATATTAAGGTAACGTTGAAAAAAACATTTTGAACCATACACAATCTAAGGCTTAGGACACAACTCGCAACGGTAGTCTAACGGTGTGGGACAGTACGATAGAACATCGCCCGCAAATCAACCATGAAAGCTACAGCCAGCCATTAGCTAACTAGCGATCCTTTAAGTAAGCCAAAGCTGATGGTTTATGATGTTCTCAATTTAACAAAATGTTAAATTTTTATTCAATTTCAAACATTATCTTTCATTGTTACTTCTGTTTAACCCCCTACCAAAAAGAGGGGTATTATAAGTTTGACCTGTCGATCTGTGTATTTGTGTATCTGTGTCTGTCTGTGGCATTATAGTGGGCAAACGCGTGGACTAATTTGAATGCGGTTTTTTTTAATCAAAAGCTATGTTCGTCGAGATGGTTCTTAACTATGTTTGGTCGAAATAGAAACAGTCGTCTCTAAGATATTGACGTTTTATTGGTGCGCGTGAGAGGTTCTTATGAAATAATTAGCTGTTCCCAGCGGCTTCGCCCGCGCTATATAGGAAAAAAGCCTTCTTATGAAGGCCAAAAGGTTTTTACACTTATTTACTGAGGTAAAGTTCTTTATTAGGGATAGCTGTTGCCCGTGACTGCGTCCACATAGACTGTAAAAAATATATTTGTATGGCTCATGATCGTAGTCATAAAGAGTCACGGGCAACAGCTAGTGATAAAATAAATCCCTTCATCATAGTGTTATTAGTAATTGTAAATCATTTTAACTCTAAATATTTATATTTATTAATATTTGTATATGCCTATATGAAAAAGTCTTGAATCATGGTACTTAATACATTTATAATTAAATCCCTTGTCGAAATTTTCCCGCGTATCCTTATTTTTTCCCGTATTAAATATAGACTATGTTTATCAGGGTAATATAGGATACTAATGCTAAAAGAATAGTTTAAATCGATCCACTAGTCTCTGTTCCACTAGTCTCCTGTTCAATTCAAACAAATAAACAAAACTTTCCTCTTTATAATATTAGGATAGATTAATAGAGATACTTAAACAACTGAAAATTAGTGTGTCTGTAGGTACATTTAGTTCAATTAAGAAACCAGTAACATAACTTAAAAGAGGAAAAAAAAAATAAAAAATCCCAATTCGGGCTCTGCTGAATTTCAGCAAATCTTTTAATTCGATTTACCATGACATCTTGTTTAGGGATTGCAATCCGGCGTCATTTTCAATCCAATTGGTTAGGTTGGCATGATTTCCGCTTATAGGTTCAAAATGAACTGTTATTAATTAAATTAAGTGATTTTGTACTTAATATAAGTAGTTGATAAATAATGAAACATATAAATGTATACAAAATCAACTTAATTTTCAATCCAATATTCGGATTAGCCAATAAGCAAAAAATTCAAATCAAGTAACAAAGATAACTAGTAAAATTTTAACATTATTATGACGTGCAGCTCAGTCTTCCTAGATTCCACCATCACAAAGAGATCAATTTTAGTAAGTAACTTTATAAAATCTAATATAACTAACCGGAAGTAACCTTAATTGACTAGAATAAGATCTCAATTCACAACTCAATAATTATAAAAGTATTTGAAAATGGTAACAAAGTACAAACTAGTCTTATATTTATGACACACCGATTTGGTGTATCTGTCGTTTGATGAGTCTGTTTAAGGAATGGCACAATTATCACAATAATGAGCTGGTAATATAATTGTAACTCTTTAATTACTAAATTACTAAATTATTACTTTAAGTGAAATTTTTAAGTTATAATTGTCTTATTCTTATTTATTAGATATTATTAGAAAATCAATTTTCAATTTGAAAAAACGATCGTAGAAAAACCCCTTTCAGCTTCTATACTTGTCGGTTTTATTGTCAGCAAATAATCATGAATAGCAGACAGGTATTCTCCTCGGACTCCGTCACTATCGAATGTAGTCATTTCCTTTTTAAGTACTTTGTCATAATCTTTTTCTTTTTTATTTTGTTTAGTATAACACGTGGTTTCTTGCTGGATTTTTGGAATTGTGATTCTTCTTGTAATGTCAAGTCATTATTGGGTGATGGTGAATCTAAGTTCTCTTTTGTCATTTTTTCCAAGTTCTCATTAGAATTATCATCTTAAATAACTCTATCTAAGATACCGGATCCGGTAAATTGGTACCGGATCCGGTAAGCTCTAAATGATTTTATTAACTTTATCTCTCACCGTATCGCACTTCTCTATTAGATGTATGCAAATGATATCCTAACTTACCACGGATCACCACTCCTGGCTTCAAAATCTTTGTTTTTCGATGACCGCCATTAACCATAAGTTCCGTTACATTGAAAATATTCGATAATTTCTAAAAATAAATAATTTTATTTTAAAGTTTTATATGTGTTTATGTAGAGTGAAAAACATATATTAACGTACTAAACTAGTTATTCAAAGTGGCTTTAGCTTTAACGCACGTTTTTAAACGGTCCGGTCATCGGATTTACGAACGGTTTCCATTAGAAACTTGGTCACTGCTGCCTCCAAGAATGTCTTGAGCCATGCAATACTTGGCTGACGCTTAGAGTAGACGCATGTCCTCTAGCACAGACCACAATTTATAGTCCAAAGGGTTTAAGTCCGGACTAGCCGAAGGCCAATCATTAGACCTTATGAAGTCTGAAATATTTTACTCAAGCCAAATTTGGGTAGTGCGCGCCTTATGACCCGGAGCTGACTCCTGCAGGAGTTAGAGTCCACACTTGGTTTCTGAATAAGGTGTTGTTGAGAAGTTTACTTACCGATTCCAACACGGTATCTTGATACACTTTGGCTGAAGTTTTCACTCCTTTTTCGAAGGAATGGAGGTTCGTAACCTTTTGATAGGAAACACCCAACCAAACCATGACGTATGCTGGATAATGGCCTCTCTGAACTTTGGTCACTAAATCGGAAGCTTCATTAGAGCTATGTGCATACACTCGATCATCTGGCTTATTGTAGTGCTCCTCGATTGTGAAATTTATTTTATTGATAAAGAGATTTTTTCTGTGTTTTTGTCTGTGTATCGAAGTAACAGATGTTTTGATCTTTCGTTTTAGTGTCTCTTTAATGTATATCCTGTATATCTCCGGTAAGCCCCTAGACCTAAGTCTTGTTTTATAATCCGAGAAAGTGTCCTCAGTCTGATTCTCATTTCTCTGGAACGGATTTTCTGCTTCCTTATGGAATTTCTGACCTTGACAGCGTTAACGGCCTGGTTTGTTCGAATAGATCGCGGTCGACCGGGTCTCTCAGGGTCATCAACAGAGATACTTTCAGTGTACCTTTGGATGGTACGATACACAAACATTCGGCTCATCCCTAGCTTTTTCAATGTATCTAAAATGTCTGCTGGGTCTTTACCTACTTTGTACAGTGTAATTACTGCAATCCTATCTCTTTAGTGCTCCTCCACTCTATTTTCAAACAAATAATTACTAAACCAAAAACATACTATAATGACGGAATACAGTCAATTTTTTTATCTTAGAAGCTAGTGTTCGAAATTCAAATTAATGTTTTTTTTCATGTTTGTAAATAGCCAGTAACGGAATTTATGGCTAGACTAGTTACTTTAATTTTTGTACGGTGTATTATTTCACCCAAAAACACCTTCATGCCTGAAAGAGAAGATGTATTTATTGGTATTCAAGACACTGCACGGCCATCACAAGATCATATTTTTTCACAATTCAGGCCACTAAGCTATGAAATGCGCTGCCTTTCTATATATGAATGTCAAATCTTTGGAAATATTTAGAAAATCCGTTAAAGAATTTTAGTTTTCTTAAATGAACTAGTTTTAATATTTTATAAGATTATGAAATTTACATATTAAATTTAACCCGACATTTAGAATGCTTTGCAGCAAGCGTGTTCACGCTAAAACGAGATGGAGGTGTCTGTCAATAAGTCAGCTAATTAGTCATCTAGGTTATTAGGTCTCACAGTACGGTCACAGATATGGGATTTTACATTGTACATGAGTGGCTCCCAGTTGGAAGAGTCTCCAACCATCTCTATTAAAATTAAGATGTTTTTTTTTTTAATTTCAATAGCCTCACGAACCTTTCTCGGAATGTAACGTTGTTCTATAACGAGGAATAATGTTTATCAAATCTTATATAATGATTGAGCTTGTATATTCACACAATGCTGACTTCAATGTAAGCCTATGCTTGATATCTGAGATGTGATCCCTAAATACCGATGCTCCCTTATGTGTGACCTATGCAGGACAAACCACAATAGCAGTCAAGTTTACACTCCAGCACATTGTAAAGGAATATTACTTTTAATTGAGGCTTGTGGATTGATCTTATAAAAACCTTTTTTAAATGTTGCCAATGCTTGCAGTAACGTTTTTCACAATTATGATTATAGAGCCGGTTTACGTTCAACCAGTGTTGGCAACCATACGATAATTATCGTACTTGTACGATCATTTGGGCCTAACGTACGATGTACGATTACTATTATTTATCGTAGGCAATTGTACGATATTTGAAAATTTCTTTAAACATGTATAGCCATGTTAAGCTTATTTAAATTTATATAAATAAAGAATGAAAAATATACCGATACGGGCAGGGATTCGAACCCGCAACTACTGGGAAACCGTCCCGTAGCTCTACCAACTGAGCCACCGTATCGCTGCCCGTCTCGGTGAATTAAGTATTCTATATGTAATCGTCTTTATCGGGACGGTGGTGACATCTATTAGGTTTCTTTCGAAAATCCTAACCAATGTTTCTAACTTTGCAGTATAGATAAACATTGAAAAGATCCCACTACCGAAATTAATGTTTGAAAATTTCTTTAAACATGTATAGCCATGTTAAGCTTATTTAAATTTATATAAATAAAGAATGAAACATAAACCGATACGGGCAGGGATTCGAACCCACGACTACTGGGAAACCGTCCCGTCGCTCTTCCAACTGAGCCACCGTATCGCTGTCCGTCTCGGTGAATTAAATATTCTATATGTAATCGTCTTTATCGGGACGGTGGTGACATCTATTAGGTTTCTTTCGAAAATCCTAACCAATGTTTCTAACTTTGCAGTATAGATAAACATTGAAAAGATGCCACTACCGAAATTAATGTTTGAAAATTTCTTTAAACATGTATAGCCATATTAAACTTATTTAAATTTATATAAATAAAGAATGAACCACCGTCCCGATAAAGACGATTACATATAGAATGCTTAATTCACCGAGACGGACAGCGATACGGTGGCTCAGTTGGTAGAGCGACGGGAAGGTTTCTCAGTAGTCGCGGGTTCGAATCCCTGCCCGTGTCGGTTTATTTTTCATTCTATATTTATATAAATTTAAATAAGCTTAACATGGCTATACATGTTTAAAGAAATTTTCAAACATTAATTTCGGTAGTGGCATCTTTTCAATGTTTATCTATACTGCAAAGTTAGAAGCATTAGTTAGGACTTTCGAAAGAAACCTAATAGATGTCACCACCGTCCCGATAAAGACGATTACATATAGAATGCTTAATTCACCGAGACGGACAGCGATACGGTGGCTCAGTTGGTAGAGCGACGGGACGGTTTCCCAGTAGTCGCGGGTTCGAATCCCTGCCCGTATCAGTTTATTTTTCATTCTTTATTTATATAAATTTAAATAAGCTTAACATGGCTATACATGTTTAAAGAAATTTTCAAACATTAATTTCGGTAGTGGCATCTTTTCAAAGTTTATCTATACTGCAAAGTTAGAAACATTGGTTAGGATTTTCGAAAGAAACCTAATAGATGTCACCACTGTCCCGATAAAGACGATTACATATAGAATGCTTAATTCACCGAGACGGACAGCGATACGGTGGCTCAGTTGGTAGAGCGACGGGACGGTTTCCCCGTAGTCGCGGGTTCGAATCCCTGCCCGTATCGGTTTATTTTTCATTCTTTATTTATATAAATTTAAATAAGCTTAACATGGCTATACATGTTTAAAGAAATTTTCAAACATTAATTTCGGTAGTGGCATCTTTTCAATGTTTATCTATACTGCAAAGTTAGAAACATTGGTTAGGATTTTCGAAAGAAACCTAATAGATGTCACCACCGTCCCGATAAAGACGATTACATATAGAATGCTTAATTCACGGAGACGGTTAGCGATACGGTGGCTCAGTTGGTAGAGCGACGGGACAGTTTCACAGTAGTCGCGGGTTCGAATCCCTGCCCATATCGGTTTATTTTTCATTCTTTATTTATATAAATTTAAATGTACGATAATTTCCATTATACATTTCTTTTCTTAAAAAAATTGCAAATCGAAGTTTGATAATATTTGATAGTAATGTAAAGGTTGTCATCTTCGGCATAGCCGGTGCAGGAATTAAACTGATAAGAATCCTGGAAACGAGTTTGTGTATGTCCCCGGAGAAGTTTCAGTATCCTAGCAACGTGTTTAGCCAGTATATATGTTGGTGTTTCAATCTGGCTGACAATGGGACGTTGTGGAACATTTTTTTTACGTATTTTAGGTAATCCATAAAATGTTGGTTGTTTTGCACATGATGATGAGTGATTTTTTGTCTAGACTTAATTTACGAGTCTGTTTATAAGAACGGTGGTTTGTTTTAAGACTATCGGTAGGATCTTTTTATTTGTAAACTTATAGTGACAAAACATCAAATCTAAAAGTAGATTTCTTGGAAAAATAAGGTAAAAACAGAATCTACAAAACAGCAACGTTCCTAGCTTAGCTTAACTATTACAATCAGACTTTAATATTTGTGTAATTATTTTCAACATAGCTTATAAAATATTTTTTTAAGAAATCATTGAGTCACGTAGGCCGTTCCTTTTGGGCCATCTTATTTATTATCCAAAAGGGTGGAACTTTCTTGCCAAATGCCAGTACTCTCAAAGGCGACGAACGTCTTTTGGAGAATATCCATAGAAGATTGATACCGTTTGTAACAAGTATTTTTCAAAGAGTCTGCATGCGTGGCAGAAAATACTGACCTCGGCGTTGTATAACCCATGGACGTATCACCTTCATTTAATTTCTTTAAAAACCTTGATAATGTCATCCGTTTGATTTCATATTATTTGGCAGTGGCATAGCCACTTTTTCCCTCTTCACTCACAGCTTTGGCAGCCCCATTTAAGTCTTGACTAATATGGGAACCTCTAGTTGTCTTTTTTTTATAAGTCCTCATGGTTTAAAAAAAACAATTTTTTTTTTCACTGTTTGGATAGTTGGGCAACTGTATCTCAACTAACCCCAACCCGAAATTTTAAAGCAAAAGTGAATTAATAAAAAACCTGTTAGAATTATATCCAGATTCTCTATAAATATCAAAACTGCAACAAATTTACCTTAGATTAACACTTGCCTGATTGAAAACGGATGAAATTTGAGTATCACAGACAAAATATCCCGGCTTAGGATGGTTTTACTTTTTAATAACAAAATAAACAATGCGCTTGGGTACTTTTCTCGATCGCCCAGTGGCTACTTTTGTTATAGGATGAGGATGAGTTCCTTTCCCGGAATCCCTTCTTTTCGCTATATGTTGCGTTCGCGTGCAGTGGATAGTTTTCGAGATATTTTGATTGCCCAACTTACCCATACGCTCAACTAGCCCCGCCCTACCCTACCTACTTTGAAATGTATTTTATTTATTTGTGTGATTTTTCTTTTTATGTATTGTTGTGTGCAATAAAGAGTATAAATAAATAAACAAATAAATGAACCTGGCGGGATGACAAAATACATCTGCAATAAATATTATGAAAAATGAGTTAATAAGTGTAGCGAGTCCAGTCATTTGGTCGAAAAAAAGGGGGTTACCTGGCAAGTTTTCCGGGAGTTTTGAATATTGGTTATTTTATAGGTTTCGGTATGCTCTTTTCAAAATTCTAAATTCAAATTCAAAATATCTTTATTCAAGTAGGCATTTACACGCACTTTTGAATCGTCAATTACATTAAATTGGTCAGTATAGTCAGTCTGTGAGTAAGCTACCACCAGCTCGGAATGCTGTTCTGCTGAGAAGAGCTGGCCAGAAACTCAACAGTTGCTCTTTTTAAATAAAATTTAACAATGTTTGACCCAAGTTCCACACATTTTGATCAACCAAAAACTCTTGAATGTTATAGTAAGATTTATTTAATAATATTCCTTTAATTTTAGATTTGAAACCAAGAAAGGGAAGATCTAAGATATCTTGCGGAACCTTAACCTTTTTGCGAAAGGGCAAATCATTAATATAGAGTAAAAATAAGAAAGGGCCTAGAATAGATCCTTGTGGAACACCCATTTTTAGGTGAGATCCAATCGATTTACAATTACTTACATCAACCGTCTGAACTCTTTGATTCAAGTAAGAGGCAATAAGATCAAGCGCAGCACTACGCACACCATAGTGATTAAGTTTGCAAAGTAATGTTTGGTGGTTTGGTGAAGGTTTGATGTGTGGTTTAGTATAATTTTTTCGAAAATTTTACTTTTTTTTTTTTTTTTTTTTTGTTTCCGCGGGGAAAATGCTTTACGCACCGTACCCCTCGCGGGGGAAGCGAGGGGCGTGTGTGGGACTCCCGAAAACGGTGTACCCACTAAAAACCCCGCGGCGCTCCTTCCTCGCCTTATTGGCGGAGTCGTGGGTACGGCTAACCCTTCATCCACGACCCCGCCGGCGACGGCCCGTCTATTACACGACGGACCCCACCTGCCCCCCTAGCTGAGTGGGGGGGCCTGTGGGAGCGACCGGGAGCGACGTCTGCGGTGCGGGGGCGCAAGGGGGTCGTCCATGCGCGCCCGCTCCGCCTCTTCCTTCCGCGACATTATTTCCTCGCAGAAGGAAGCCACTTCCACCAAGACCTCCTCGCTGCCCAACATGGCAGTGACTACCGCAGGCAGCTTCGAAGATTTTACTTAAAGTAGGTAAAATAGAGATAGGTCTATAATTGCCGGGTATTAGTCTATCGCCACTTTTGAACAAAGGAACTATTTTACTACTTTTCATTAAATCTGGGAAAGTACCGGTTTCAATACATTTGTTAAAAATTAACGATAATTGTGGAGCAATATCATTTATAATAGTTATTAGTAATTTTACTGACATACCCCAAAGATCACCGGTTTTTTTTCATATTTAGATTTCGAATTTCAATTCTGCCACCTCGTGTCTTCGCCGCTCGCGCCGCCATTTTGAAAAAATGGCAGCTTAAACCAGTTTTTTCGAAATATCTCCTTTCCAATGCATTATTTGAAAAAATATTTATGTACAAAATTAAAGTAGAATAAATTTCCTACAATTTATGTATTTGTATTTTTTTTTCATAATATCAATAGTTTTTGGCGTACGAGCGTCACAAAGTATCTTCATCTACACCACCACGTGGTTTTGGTATATTTTTTCTAAACTATTCTACTATTGCCACCGATATTGAAGAAGCAATGTGTTTCTTTGTGTTGGGTCCCTTTCTTTCGACTATGGAGACTATAGACATTGTATAGCATCCATACTCTCGACTTTTAACGAAACATCTGTCGGTAAAAGTTACGAGAAGTATTTAGTTTAGGCGGAGTCATCAGTATACGTTTATATGTATGTACGTCGTACAGTGTTGTTTGTGTTCTTAGAGCCATGGCTTCTAATACAGAAAATTGTTTTATTTAAGACAATTTAGCCTTATTGGCAGTGACGGTAATTAAAATATCATCAACATATTTTTTGAGGAGTTGCGTTTTTCTTTTTTTATGTGGGGACGGTAATTACCTTCAATTTTGTCCATTAATTCGTCCAAGGAAAACTGACACTCATCGAAATTCTGTTTAAGGTTAGAATAAATGCATTGCACTATCTATTTCATTGACATAAATTTGTTCACGCAGGAATTGTGATACTGTGCATCTGCTGCGGCCAAATCATTCACATGTTTAAGACGCTTAATAATTGCTCGACCCCAAACGTCATTACGAGCTCTAGCAAGATTTGAAATACTGTCTTTCATTGACAATTTCCACACACTTTACTATATACTATACTATATTACACTTGCACAGCGGGTCTGTTTTTGTTTAGCTATAAATTCCGCTGTTATCTCATCAGCACATAAAAACAATATTTAAAAGATAATGCTGGCTGCGAGGATCGCAGTAGTGGCTGAGGTTTCGTGGCATTACTTCCTCTACGTAATGATGTAGCAATTAACTTCTCATTATTATCTCGTTTTCGACACAGATTATGAACCATTATCGATTTTAGGCCCGCCAAAAGTTTTACTTTATTATCCTTTTTTTTGACACTTAATTAAAAGTCTCCAATCCTTTTTCTTTTACTTCAACTGTTTCATTTTCTAATAATGAAGTAAAACAATTTTCTGTATTAGAAGCCACCATGGCATCTAAGAACATAAACAACACTGTACGACGTACATACATATAAACGTATACTGATGACTCCGCTTAAACTAAATACTTTTCGTAACTTCTACCGACAGATGTTTTGTTGAAAGTCGAGAGTATGGAGGCTAAACAATGTCTATAGTCTCCATAGTCGAAAAAAATGGACCCAACACCGAGACCCACACTGCTTCTTCAATACCTGTGGCAATAGTAGAATATTTTAGAAAAAATATACCAAAAACACGTGGTGGTGTAGATGAAGATACTTTGTGACGCTCATACGTCAAAACTATTGATATTATGAAAAAAAATATAAATACATAAATTGTAGGAAATTTATTCTACTTTAATTTTGTACATAAATATTTTTTCAAAAAATGCATTGGAAAGGAGATATTTCGAAAAAACTGGTTTAAGCTGCCATTTTTTCAAAATGACGTCGCGAGCGGCGAAGACACGAAATGGCAAAATTGAAATTCGAAAAGAGCATACCGAAAACCTACAAAATAATCAATTTTCAAAACTCCCGGAAAACTTTGCAGGTAAAACTACCAAATGACGGGACTATCAGTACAACATTAAAAAACTCTTCATTTCTCCAAAACATTTTTTATTTTGCTGCTGAACAGGCTGTTCTTGAGGTGTAATGTGTCAAGAGAGGAAGTTACCTCTCCGTTGAAAAATAAACAATCTAAAATTTGTTTAGATTAGTAACTGCGTCCAGAATTTACATTTGGATGAAACAGTATACTTATACTCTACTTAGATGTTCAAACAACGACTTGTCTTAGTTATACATATTTTTTATAATAATAACATTATACAATTAACATCTACGCACTTGTGTAACATCCATATTATGTAGACATTAAAATTTTGCTTAAACAAAAAACTTAAGACAATCAGATAACCTTGAAATAGAATTGATTTCATAATACAAACCTGGGAGTCATGCCACTGACCTTGTGCGAGGACGCTGAGTCAGATGCGCTCGTTACGCGCAGTTCATTGACCCCGCTGCACTCCCCACGCTTCTTCTGTTTTGCCTATTCCTCAATAAAATCATTATCGTATAATAGTAACTTTCTTGTCCTGACTCCAGTTGATATTAAAACAACTTTCTAAATGCCTATTCTTTTGTATAATAATTAATCTATTACTATTTCCCTTATTGTCTTAGTTGTTTATTACTTAGTTAATTTGTTCGAGTTAGGTAATGATTTGGTGCTAAGTAGTCCTAAAAGTACATGGGTTTTACACCAAATACTACTTCTAATCCTTACTATTATAAATGATGATCGTATTCCAAGTATTTTATAATTACCGTAACCAAAAGCATTATTCAAAACGGGCCATTTCAATAAAATAATACCTACATTACTAAACAGAAAGATAACAATATAGTTTCAATTAATACTTAACTAAATTAAAATGTACAGAAAATAGAAAGCTAGTATTGTTTAGTAAATATAAACCTGAATACCAGCACTGAGGTCATTACAAGCAAGTAGGAAACTGGTAGGAACGCGGTGCAAGTGAAGCGAAGCCGGGGTGACGTCATCGACTCACGCGCACGGCCATCTTCAACCCGTACGATGCCTCGACTCTTGTGTCTCGAGTCTGACAGTCTAACAGTTCACAGTTACGACTTACGAGTAACGGACTGCGAATCACCAGAATTCTTCATTATTGCCAGATTATTTGATATCTGTTGTCGTTTGTTTCAATATTGCTTGTTTCTTGATTTAAATGTGAACAATTCATACAGTTGCCGCGGTAATATATATTTTTAACTAAATACTTGATTGATGAAGTTGTCCAACGAGTTTTTGCTTATACGGATGTTTTTGTTTTTTAAATAAATGCTTTTGTTAGTGTTTTGTATCAAATGGTGAAAGAATGTTTGTTAAAACGTGAGCTCTATTTATCAAAGATTTTTAGACTAACCAGCTGCTGCCAGGGATGTCTATCTCTGAGTCTCAGGATCCTCCAGGTGGGTACTGTTACATTATTTGTTTATTTATTGACTAATATTTATGAACAGTATGTTCTGGAAAGACAGACATACTGGCACCTCCGTTCTCTTCCAACTCTGTCACATGCGAGAGGTATCTCTGAAAAAGAGTATAGAAAACCATCAGGTCAATTTTAATATAGAAGAAATTAATAATAATATTCACTCATTAGGTTAAAATATTTTTTTCAATTATTCGGCAAATTAACAATGTCTAATCTTACTTATAAGATACATTAGGTAAAAAAGGCGATAATAATAATTATGAAATTAAAGAAACAGGTGTAATTTTTAGGGCTGTGTACTATGTAATATGTTAACTTTCATATGAAGTGTATATTTTTCGCGATGTGGCTGCTAACAATTTTCTCTATTTACTTCACCATATCGTTTGATCGAAGCGATGTGTCCGCGGCACTAGGTAGGTATCTCAACAAGAATCTTTCATTTCCGCGGCGTCCGACGTCCGAAAATCTATATTGGTTTATAAAAATAGTTTTATATTAAAAGTGCAATTTTAAACACAACACATTTATTGTTACATTTGTCTCGCTGTTTTGGGACGTTGCCGTGTTGATGTTAGTAAAGTCTAAAAAATGTATTAGTACCTTTTCGTCTACGAACGTAAATTCATGTAACTATTTTCTAAAAACAACTGAATTGTTATGTTTATGTTTTTGTCTGAGTCTAAAAGGTTTTTTTTTCGTTACTTAAGTGGTTAACTGAACACCATAATATTGATTACAAAAACTATTTTGATTATTGGTTATGAGTAAAAATGCTACAAAAGAGACCTTAAATCTAAAATCGTATACATATAATCGTAAATAAAAATGTTTGTTCTGTAATGTTTCGAAAATTACTGCAATAATTGGAATTTGGGACAATAGGTTTAAAAGTAGAATGAAGCCGGTGGAATCTATTTGTGAGTCTTGTTTTATGTTAGTATTCTTTTTAGCTTAAATACCTGCAACAAAGGAAGAGGAAGTTACCTATATTTTCTATTAAACATTCCAACAAAGCCTCAATGTACCTAATATTACATTACTTAATTATGAAATACTCATACCTATAATAAATATTAGAGATGCATAGTGGTTTCCGCCGAATAGTGGTTTCACCTAATAATAGAATACCGAACATTTTTAACTTTTATCGAACCGAATATTCGGTCGAACTATGTATTCGGTTTACCATTTCTGTTTGTTTGTCATAAACAGGTTCTAACATGTAGGTTACGTGTGGCTGCTGGCTAGATGAAAAAATATGGTGATTTTCAGTTTGTTTAAAAATATTGTTTTAAGGCTTAAAAATAAATTCAGATTTAAATTTCATTTTCACATCAGATTTAGTTCATTACCGTGTCGTGTAGCCAAAAAAAAAACTCGAACCGAATATATTCGGCACCAAAACCGAATAATTCGGTAGAATACAAATAGCAAAAAAGTTGCCGAATACACCGAATACCGAATACTTACTTACCGAGTATTCGGCGAATATCTTATTAATTATTTTGTATTGTTGAACATTAGTATCTCCAAATTATTTAAAAGTTAGGTAATATAGGTAATATATGTACCAACCCATTTACAAGTCACACAGTCCACATTTTTTCCCTCAATAAGTCATATCAAATTTTTGTCATATATATTATTTATTAAGTTTTTAGTGTTTATTAGTAATTTATGCAACAAAATACTATATTCACTTCTATATTTTTGCCTCTTACTTCTGTCGTACACATAAAGGCGCGGTAGAGCTGCGCGAGGACGCTCCGCTGCGAGCGGGCGCTGGGCCCGCGCGGTTCTGCGCCGGCGGACCGCGCACCATCGCCGCAGCGTTCGCTGTACTCACTGCCGCCGTCACAGTGGCGCTGCTCACTCAGATATATTACGGCGATTATGAGGTATAGTGAAGTTAATGAAAATACGTAGGACGCTTGCGTGTTTTGACAATATACTTCATACGTACAATGTTTGTTTGAATTTTATAAAACATAACATTACCATATGACAACAACGACCATATTGACAAGTTTGTGACCGATGTTTAATAAACGTTTATTTGAATTAATGTCATATGAACATTCATATACATCCGATATTTAAAAAAAGAGATACTTAGGCCTTTCATATTTTTACTAGATGTTTCCTAAGTTATATAGAGAATTATAGAAGTATCTTTGATATTTATATATTTTTTTAAATGAATTCTTTCGGCGCACGCAAACAGATTGTTTTGTAGGCTGTAAGTGACACTGATCTGTCACTCGGCGAGAGGTTCGATCGGGTGCAAGCGGGACCGACGAAAGAGAAGAATACGATCAGCTGCTATTAAATTAAATAATTATTTTAACTAATATTTCGTTTACATTTTTGGTATATGATGTGAGGTTATTGTATGTAGTTAGTTATTTCGTGGTAATATGATAATATATCGAAAAAGTAAAACTGGTATTGCGTATGTATTGAGTATGTACTCGTATATGTAGACTTCAGAATAACCAGGGTCAATACGGAATGTATGGACAATTTTTTAATGTTCCTTACAAGTTATTAAATTCTCTACCGGGAAATACCAGTGATGAGTTTTGTATATATGTACCTTCATATCAAACGAAAGAAACACTCAAATAAAGTTTTTAACATGGTAGAAGGAAACGAACTGTTAAATAATGGCTGCGTTATTTAGTAAATACTCTACCTTTTAATAGATGATGACCGCAGAATAAAAAAAGAAATTAAAATGCATTAAGTTACCAAGGCAAATAAAAAAAATACTAATTACGATATCGAATCGTAGAGTCTAAGCTCTCGTACATAACTTCGTCAACTAGACACCATCGTTAACGTTCGCACAACGTTTTCCGACGCAACGACTTCAATAAGCATATAATAATAATATTTTAATTCTTTTTAGAGGTCTTTTTGTATCGGGGGTTTTTAATTTTTTAATTTAACGTTCTCTTAACGACTTTGCTCTAAAATAACAAAAAAATACCTCGTCTAATCTGAATTTGCGATCAGTTTTCCTTGTCTGTAATTTTATCTCAATTTTCTCCTTCAGAGGTTATAGACATACCGATCAAGCTGGTAGACGTTGTCCTGCCCAATAAAGTGAACTTTCGGCCGTGACATTTTGGTTTCCCCGACTCCCGCCCTCCTTCTTAACGGTCCACGTGCTGTCACGTCTATCATCAGCGCCATTAGCGGCATTACACGTTCTTTCTTACTACTTTCTCCATATTACCTGGTTACCTGAACCTTGGTGGCCAGTCAGTTTCTAATGTTCACGTTGTCCTGGGGGGCCCAGGAGGTCTGATGGTTATTATGATTACATTTGAGAAGTAAACGTTTGTTGTGGTTTGGTGACGAAAAAAATAAAAAGTAACGGATGAGAAAACTCTTAAGTATGAACTGCGATTGTTAGAAATTCATATATTGACTAACCCCAAATAATATTGATAAGGACTTGATGTGTTTATCTTTCTTTAACAGCGTAGATATTAATATGTAATTACGTTTGCTATTTTATTATGTACAATATTTCATAGAGGTAATGAGAAACGGATTCCAAATCTATCTCATTGTTGCTGTTAACCACCCCCAGGTGGTGCCACACGGGTCGGTTTCGTCGTCGGCGGCGGCGTGCTCTCGGGCGGGTGCGGCCTCACTGCGAGCAGGCGGACGAGCCGTAGACGCTGCTGTTGCAGCAGCGTTGTGCCTCACCGTGCTGGCCCCGCATCGTACCTCGCTCGACGCGTATGTTATTGAACAATATTACATTCATCTTAACTTCTATAACTGCTCTGAACTTGCAAATTCTTATTTTCTAAAAAACTTTTTTATAATAAAAAATATTATTTGAAATGTAAAATTATCACCCACCTACCGTTATCCTAATTATTTAGAGCCCGTGCAGCATGTACCGAAGTCACGTATCAGAATACCTATTAAGTACAATATTTTAAGACCGCGCTAGAACGCGATCTACTATTTTGCTAAATGATGTAGGAGAGTATATACTTTTGTTTTGGTCTCTTCGCTACTCCTACCGTACCCTCAGGAAGATATATAACTGTCCTATTTAAATCAGCGATTTATCTTTAGAACATAAAATAAGATAAAAATAAAAGTATTTCAGAATTCATATTGACAAAAATGCCATCTACCATCAGATGTGGAAACTACGTACAACTACGTACGTAAGGAACTAATAGCGTTGTTCTAAAAAATGTTGACGGTAATAAACAAAAACAGAAAATAAACAAAAACAGTAATTATAATAATATCAAAAAGACTCTGTTTAATAATTGAATTAATGACAAACATAAATAAAATGCTCCTAACGATAATTGATGAGTTCCTTACGTGTATGAACTAGTGCTTCTCAGTACACATGACATGACACTGTCCTGTACTTAGAACTATATTACATATGCGACAGAGGGCGCTTCGTAAGAAATGTAAACCATATATTTTAATTATTTTATTAAGTGTTTTTTATTCAAGTACTTCAAGTGGTTTTTTTTATCAAATTAGTGGTAATTAAGCATTTTTTTAGTTAGTTACCTTTGTTGTCTTTGTATTCTGAAAAACTCTATTAGCTCTTTCTAATATCATTTTTTACATAATATTCCATGCATATTTGACATAACTGGAGCTGAAATAGTCATAGCAGCAAGTTATAAATTCCATCGCTTCATTGAACAAATCCATTCGCGCCTAACTACTAGCGAGTGCAATGTGCAGTGTGCAGTGTGCAGTGTGCAGTGTGCAGTTAGCAGCGCCACGGAATAGAAGCATTGCTCGTACACTGCTGACGCTAGGACAGACTAACTGTGCGAGACTCGATTTAAACTTACATCATATGGTATTTGTATTCTATATTACTATTCTATACTACCTATAGCGAACCATCTTATTTAATGCATAGATTACAGATTATAAACAGGTAAACTATATTTTTTATTCACATCAATTAAATTGTATTTTGTTTAGAAGATAATCATTATCTGTATAGGTACCTCATTTTAATTGTTAAATATATTTACCTTATTTTATTAGAAATTGTAAACTATGTAACTAGAACAATTTATTTAAGAGTATAATTACTGAGTAAAGACAACTCCTAAAGAACTCCTATTCAATAAAATATAAATTGATGTTGTTTCTTAATGTATATGATACTTTGAATTATATAATTAGTTTCAACGGACAAACAAAAAAAGTATTGGTTTCGTTATCTTTAGTTTAACTACTAAAGTTAGTTATTACTAAACTAGCTGTGCCTGCGACTTCGTACGCGTAGATTTAGATTTCGATAAAATGTATAAACTATAAGCCTTCGAAGTTTTACCCAAACACAATCAAGTAGTATTTGCGTATAGGAGTATTTCTAGTTTGTTTATGTACCTATATGTTTTTAATGTTTAATCACTGGTAAGCAGCAATGGTACTATAATAAGATATTATAAACTTCTTTTTTTGTTCACCAATTGTAAAAAAAAACAAAATGTTAAGTGAAGCTTTCTACATTAAATACAATATATTCCCGTAATCTGCATCCAAATTGGTGTACCCCTTTCTAAGATTGGCGTGCACAAACATACAGACATACAAACAAACAGACAAAATGAAAACCCATTGTCTTGGGTTATCTTGCTACAAAGAACAACTACCTAGATTAGTTCATTTATTATTATTTATAAAAAAACTTTTACATTATTTATAAAAAAACTTTTGATTTTTCAATCGAATGTGATTGTGTTTAATGACTTCTTGTTCGTGATATGATTTATGAAGATAATGATTTCATTTATCTGTCAAGTGTGAAAGCTAATAATTGATGCATAGAGAGTAGACACACAGACACAGACGCTGTTTAAATCATTTGACAATATGTAAGAGGTCTTCAATAAGGGTGATTGCTTACATTTGAAGACTTTAAGAAAAAAAATAAATAAGAAAATTAAAAAACCCCCGATACAAAAAAGACCTCTAAAAAGAGTAAAAATAATATTATTATGCGTCGGGAGACCGTTGAACGTATGTTGGTAGTGTATATATTACGAAGTTAATCATCGAGGACTTAGACTATACGATTCGATATCGTAATTTCTTTATTTGCCTTGTTAACTTACTTGCACTTTAATTTCTTCCTTTATTAAACGGTCCTTCGACGCAACGAGTTCAATAAGTACATAAAAATATTATTTTTACTCTTTTTAGAGGTCTCTTTGTATCGGGGGTTTTTTAAATTTTTATTTTTTTTTCTGCTTTTTAAACTTATGTTACTAATTTCTGAATTGTACTAAATGAACTTAAAAAAAAAATTCAATTGTTTAAGTAGGAAAGATTTGTTTGTTTCTTTGAATTGAATAGGCTCCGAAACTACGAGACCGATTTAAAAAAAAATCTTTTAGCATTACAATCCTATATTATGATGTAGGTACATAGGTTATATTTATTAAGAGAAATATATATTATATTTAATGGATCCACGTGAAAGTTTCAACAATGTAATAAATTATAAATGTATTAAGTAACATGATTCAAGACTTTTTCATATGGGTAGGTAGATAGGTAGGTTTCATATATACGAATATTAATAAATATAAACATTTAGAGTTAAAATGATTTACAATCACTAATAACACTATGATGAAGGGATTTATATTATCACTAGCTGTTGCCCGTGACTCTTTATGACTACGATCATAAGCCATATAAATATATTTTTACAGTCTACGTGGACGCAGTCACGGGAAACAGCTATCCCTAATAAAGTAACTTACTTGAGTAAGTAAGTGTAAAAACCTTTTGGCTTTTTTTTCCTATATAGTGGGCGAAACAGCTGGGAACATCTAATTATTGCATAAGAACCTCTCCCCCGCACGAATAAAACGTCAATATCTGAAGACGACTATTTATATTTCAATCAAACATAGATAAGAACCATCTAGACGAGCATAGCTTTCGATTAAAAAAAACCGCATTACATACTACCCGCAGCACATCATACGACCCGCAGCACAACACACTACCTGCAGCACAAAACATACACAACAAAATATAAAAGCTGATGAAAATGTGAATTCATATATTAATTTAGGGAAGAAGCCACACGGTAGTAAAATAGCCTAATGAGGCGGACGGCCCAAAAGTTTTACCGGCGCGGCGCAGTGTTTAGGAAGTCCCTTGTTTTGCCTTTGCCTTTGCCCTGCCTTTGCCCTGGCATGTTATCATGATGATTTTGTTTATCATGGTGGTACCAATAACACTACTGGCAAGCATTTTGTAGTAGAAGTACCTCTCTGCATTCTTAATGCTTTGGTTTCTTAATATCGTTTTTTATAACTTACGAAAGTTTCACAATACGGGTACAAAATATAAGAAATTATAAATATATCAGTCGAACAAATACAGGGTTATTTGTAATTAATTGGTCACTTCTTGTAGGCAGCCTCTCCACATTAATACCAACAACATTTGTTCTACGACTTTTTAATATTAATAGTTTTTAAAATTTAAGTTTTCCCATACAAAATTTATTTGTGGCCTCTGAACTTTTAACTCTGAGCATAGGTATGGCGCCCGGACTTTGACCTTTTAAGTACTTCTTACTAAATACAGAGTAATAAGTATAAGAGGGATCAAAATATTTTTGCTTTGTTTTTTTTGTGTTGTTCATTAAGATTTGTAATAAGTCGTAGAACAAATGTTGTTGGGATTGATGTAGAGTGGCTGCCTGCAATAGGAATTCTATTTAATTATAAATAACCCTGTATATGTTCGACATTATAAATATTTTAACTTTTAAATGATAGAATGTTAAAAACAAATTATAACCCGCCAGCGTTGCATTTATTAAAACTTTTTTGTAATTATTGCAGAGTGGTCTACGAAATGTTTTCGTCATATTCTATTATTAAACGAGAAAATATAATGTTATGTTGAAGAATTTATAGGACAAGAATAAGGCTTGGATATTATTGTATAACTTACCTGTATAAGGAAAATAAAATTTAAATATTAATGAATGATGAATAATTTAGATTTCAACGTATAAAATGATGTATTTAAAATTATATTTATATACCCACATATAAATATCTTAATTTTATTTCTATGTCACAATCTTTTTTTGTCTATTGTTAGGACCGTTAGCAAAACCTCTGAGACATTTTTGATAACCTAGTTTTTGTCTTAAGACACCTATAGATTTAGATTTAAGTCGAGCAATATAACCATCAAGGAAAATAACAACTTTAAAAATAACTAAAAGATTCAAAATAATGAAATGTATTTAGAGAATAATGATGTAATGAACTTCACATTTTGGAATAAGTGAATAATAATTTTGTCCTTAAACAAATAGAAAGACGGACATACAACAGCACAATAATGTTATCCGATTTCAGGAGCGGGTCCCTCGTCTATTGGGATTACAGATCTTCTAGAACGCAGCCACCTACCGCTGTGGAGTGGGGGGGTGTCGGAGAGGGAGTGGGGGTGGGGGAGAGCGGAGTGAACAGTCCGCCGCGACCTCCGCGGCTGCTGGTTGCACTGGCGGCGCTGCACTCGCAATTGGGTGCGCTTCCGTGGGCTGCAGCCGTGCAACCAGCGGTTGACCTCGCTAGGTTTATATACATCTAAACATTTTTAACGACAATATCATACGTTAAGACGGTGCACCTGGTTCTAGCTGTTAGTAGCCGATGGTAGCCGGCAGTAGCCGATAGTAGCCGGAAGTAGCCAATATTAGCCGATACTAAGTCATAGTAGCTGTACTAGCTGATAATAGCTCTTACTAACTGATAGCAGTTGTTAGTAGCCGATAGAAGCCGGGAGAAGCCAATAGTAGACGGAAGTAGCCGATAGAAGACGGAAGTAGCTGATAGTAGCCGAAAGTAGCAAATATTAGCCGGTACTAACTGATAGTAGCTGTGCTAGCTGATAATAGCTGATAGTAGGAACCACTAGTTCTACCACCGAGGCAAAACTGTAATATTGAGGCTCATGTGTAATAGATTATTATTAAGTTACAAAAAGATAAAAGTAAGGAGAGTCGAAATTAAAGGAAGCTTCCTCGTCCTCTCTCGTGATACGACTTAATGTGCATCTCTCGACAGGGTGATACTACACTACACTACACTACACCGTGAAACATATCAGTGTTCAAATTACAAAACTCGCTACCGTTAGACTGTATTACTTAGAAAACAGTTTTTATCATTACACATTTTTATTATATCTTAAGAGTGATCCCTTATGTTGTTTACTTCAGGGAAGGATATGTAGTGTCGGAGAGCTTGTCCGCGGCGGCGGCGGCCCGCGGGCTGGTCGGCTACACGGCCGCGTCGCTGCGCACGGAACCCGCACTAGCAAACTTTCTGGACACGCTTGTACATAACACCAGTAGTGGTAAGTACGGTATTATAAATTTATTATCAATTATTCATATAATATTCTAAGATATTGTGCTGTTTGATGACCTAATACATTTTGCCAAAATGTAATACTTTTCAATATTGTCATTCTGATTCTACTTAATGGCATTTATTAAAACCTGCCTTAAGAAAATTTATTTAATATAAAAATCTAAATTGAAAGAAATCTAATAACAAAATGCTATTAAATCTTATTAACAAAGAAGTTAGTACTCACCTTGCAGTTTAATATCACTAGCTCATAATAAATATATGACATATTCTAGAGCTGTGCGCGTGGTGGTCTTGCGGCGAGGTACGTGGGCGCGCGGTGGTGGCAGTGCCGGCGGGCACATGGCGCGTGTGGGCGGCGGGCGCGGGCGTGGGCGCGGCCTCTGCGCTCGGTGACGCGCTCGCATTCGGGTTGCCGCAACTTACACCAGCTACTGTCTTCGAACGGTGATAATTTAAAAATGAATGTAATAATTGCGTAGTTTAATTTAAACACTAAGATAATACTTTACATGTGCAGTGTAGTAAAAAGTCTACAGCAGCAGGTGCAGGCGGCGACCACAGCCGAGCAACGATTGCCGAGTGGCGTCGCCTCGGGCCTCGCTATCGTCGACCCTCAGGATACTTACCTAGCGATGGTCACGTGGGTGTTTTGCTATTTGTTTCTTTAATAATATTATGTAATTATCAGTTCACTTTCTAATTATGACTATCACTTGTATTGGAATTAAATAATCGAAAGGAAATAAATTAACTTACAGCGGTCTCTCGACCCCGTTCGGGTCGGGTCCGACTGCGAGCGGCGCGTGGTCGCGGGACGAGCCGACCGCGCCGCTCGACCTCGCGCCCGCCATCATCAGCGACCAACACGTCTGTGGTCAGCCTACTGCAATAAGTACTCTATTACACCAGTCGATACTACGATGACCTATAAAATAATGCAGCTCTTTATCTCTCTCACTCTTTCCATAGACGAAACTCAAAACTTCAAAGATGAATGTAAATAGTAGTAGTAGTATGTATGTACATATGTGTGTCTCTAATGGTCCGATTGCAATAATTACTCTTTTTACAAGATTATGGATCGAAAACGAAATTTAAGAGTCAAAGTATAAATTCTTAATTTAAAGTGAGTCCTGTATTTTTTTTAATACCTGCTAGAAAGAGTCGTAGAGATACCTACACCTGCGACAAGTATGTAACGAAAACTCGGCTTCTCTAAAAAAGAAAAATATAGTTCTCTAAAAAAAATAAAATCGAAGCAGTAATTTTCAAGAAAGATACACCTAAGTTTCGCCCCGCGCCCGCCCTGCCGGGACTGCCGACCGCGAGCGCGCCCGTCGCGCTGCCGCAGCCCGCGGTCAACTTCGTGCAGCAGCGAGGCGACACCTTGCTGTCACATGCCGACAGCCGCGGGGGCGGACTCGCCTCGCGATTCTAACCTTGTCTATAAATTATTACACCTCTTGTTGTTTACCTTTTTATCTGAGTTTTATTTGTCTTCATCGGTTGACAGTGATATGAAATTGATTAGATACCTGTAAGTGCACCAGACGTACGATATACATATGCACAATACTTATCTATTTAAGTGATAAGAATACTTCATATTGCCTGCAATGAATCCTCGACACGTGCCATCTATCATTATTGTTTGACAATTAGTAATATTACACCTACAAGCTTATCGACGTCGAATGTTTCATTATATTGTGAAATATTAAAATAACCAATAAATGTCTATAAAGTGGGTGGACCCTCCCAGGAACACACTTTTCCAGAATGCTTTAATTGTTTCTTCGATGAAATAACATGTTCAAATACCTATAGTAATTAAATAAAAACGAAAAACCTCTCATTGACTATTAAATCATCTGTCAATCTAAATATCAAACAACAAAAAAACAAAACTCTAATTCAAAAATAAATAATGACTAAAAATTTTAAAAACCCCAGATACAAAAAGACCTCTAAAAAGAATAAAAATAATATTATTATGTACTTATTGAATTCGTTGCGTCGGGGGACCGTTGTACGTATGTTGATAGTGTATATATTACAAAGTTAATAATTTAGTCCAGTCATTTGGTTGAAAAAAAGGGGGCTACCTGGAAAGTTTTCCGGGAGTTTTGAAAATTGGTTATTTTATAAATTTCGGTATGCTCTTTTCGAATTTCAATTTTGCCACCTCGTATCTCCGCCGCTCGCGCCGCCATTTTGAAAAAATGGCGGCTAAAACCAGTTTTTTCGAAATATCTCCTTTCCAATGCATTTTTTGAAAAAAATATTTATGTTCAAAATTAAAGTAGAATAAATTACCTACAATTTATGTATTTATGTTTTTTTTCATAATATCAATAGTTTTTGGCGTACGAGCGTCACAAAGTATCTTCATCTACACCACCACGTGTTTTTGGTATATTTTTTCTAAAATATTCTACTATTGCCACAGGTATTGAAGAAGCAGTGTGGGTCTCTGTGTTGGGTCCCTTTCTTTCGACTATGGTGACTATAGACATTGTATAGCCTCCATACTCTCGACTTTCAACGAAACATCTGTCGGTAGAAGTTACGAGAAGTATTTAGTTTAGGCGGAGTCATCACTATACGTTTATATGTATGTACGTCGTACAGTGTTGTTTGTGTTCTTAGAGCCATGGCTTCTAATACAGAAAATTGTTTTATTTAAGACAATTTAGCCTTATTGGCAGTGACGGTAATGAAAATATCATCAACGTATTTTTTGAGCAGTTGCGTTTTTTTTTATGTGGGGACGGTAATCACCTTCAATTTTGTCCATTAATTCGTCCGAGGAAAACTGACACTCATTGAAATTCTGTTTAAGGTTAGCATTAATGCATTGCACTATCTATCTCATTGATATAAATTTGTTCATGCAGGAATTGAGATACTATGCATCTGCTGCGGCAAAATCATTCACGTCATGTTTAAGACGCTCAATAATTGCTCGACCCCAATCGTCATTTCGAGCTCTAGCAAGATTTGAAATACTGTCTTTCATTGACAATTACCACACACTATACTATATACTATACTATATTACGCTTGCACAGCCGGATCTGTTTTTGTTTAGCTATAAATTCCGCAGTTATCTCATCAGCACATAAAAACAATGATATTTAAAAGATAATGCTGGGTGCGAGGATCACAGTAGTGGCTGAGGTTTCGTGGCATCACTTCCTCTACGCAATGATGTAGCAATTAACTTTCATTATTATGTCGTTTTCGACACAGATCATGAACCATTATCGATTTTAGGCCCGCCAAAAGTTTTACTTTATTATCCTTGTTTTTGACACTCAATTAAAAAGTCTCCAATCCTTTTTCTTTTACTTCAACTGTTTCATTTTCTAATAATAAAATAAAACAATTTTCTGTATTAGAAGCCATGGCTCTAAGAACACAAACAACACTGTACGACGTACATACATATAAACGTATACTGATGACTCCGCCTAAACTAAATACTTCTCGTAACTTCTACTGACAGATGTTTCGTTGAAAGTCGAGAGTATGGAGGCTATACAATGTCTATAGTCTCCATAGTCGAAAGAAAGGGACCCAACACAGAGACCCACACTGCTTCTTCAATACCTGTGGCAATAGTAGAATATTTTAGAAAAAATATACCAAAAACACGTGGTGGTGTAGATGAAGATACTTTGTGACGCTCGTACGCCAAAAACTATTGATATTATGAAAAAAAACATAAATACATAAATTGTAGGAAATTTATTCTACTTTAATTTCGTACATAAATATTTTTTTCAAAAAATGCATTGGAAAGGAGATATTTCGAAAAAACTGGTTTTAGCCGCCATTTTTTCAAAATGGCGGCGCGAGCGGCGGAGATACGAGGTGGCAAAATTGAAATTCGAAAAGAGCATACCGAAATTTATAAAATAACTAATTTTCAAAACTCCCGGAAAACTTTCCAGGTAAAACTACCAAATGACTGGAATAATTGAGGACTTAGACTATACGATCGATATCGTAATTTCTTTACTTGCTTTGGTATCTTACTTGCGTTTTAATTTATTCCTTTACTAAGTGGCAACAGCTATCCCTAATAAAGTACTTTACCTGAGTAAATAAATGAAAAACCTTTTGGCCTACATAACAAGGCTTTTTTTTCTATATAGCGCGGGCAAAGCCGCTGGGAAAAGTTATTGCATAAGAACCTTTCACCACGAAAACGGCAATATCTAGGAGACGACTATTTCTATTGCGACCAATAACAGCTAAGAACCATCTTGACAAACACAGCTTTCGATTAAAAAAATCCGCATTCAAATCCGTCCATGCGTTTTGCCGCTAGATTGCCACAGACAGACACACAGATACACAGATCGACAGGTCAAACTTATAACTTATAAACTTTTTAGTCAGGGGTTAAAAAACAAACTAAAATCTCGCTTTTTTACAAAGGATATTAAAAATTTAAAAAAATATAGTTATATAAAAAAAAAGGAAATATTTTATAAATTTGAATTAAAATAAATAAATGTCAAACCTTAATTTTTTTTTAATAATTATTATAGCTAGGAACAAAAGCCATAAAAGTATTATTTATCATTATTTTTGACGTATTTACCGATACCTCATACATACGTTTACAAAGATAAATAAATATAAATGGCTACATTCGTGATCCGAGGCTAATAAAAGTGTATTAAAAATCTGAAATTTGTGAAAGATATATTTTGGAATGATAATAGAGACTTATAATTTGTCTGTATAATAAAGAGAAGCTAGACTTAGGTACCTACTACTTACTAGAAACAAGTTCAAAAGATAATAAAATATACATAAAGATGACCGTGTGTGTGTACATCACAAAGACACGCACATTACAGAGATGTTGCACACTAGCATAATGAACGTTAAAACGACCTCACCTTACACAAAACAATAGTATTGTCTGTGCTCGTTGTTTGGTAAAATAAATTAGCTACAAAAATATCAGATATATCAAATATATATAAATACCTACATGTTATATTATTTTTATTGACTCCTAGTAAGTAGACGAGTATATATAATATATAAAAATATCTTTTGATAATTACGAAACCTAGTAGTCTTTAGGTAACTATGAAGTTTTATATATATGTAATATGAGTAGGTATATTAAAAAATACCAGTTTTTAAGGATGTATGTTTGTAATTTGTATACTGTAACTCATCAACCATGTCGCTAAGACAGTTAAATCGATAACATATTCATACAATATTCGATTGCACAAGTGCATTCTAGTTTACAATTACTTTGATAAATACACAAATAGTACTGTAGGTAGTTAGTTGTTAGCGCACGAGTACATATTGTAATGGTTGACGTTTATTAACCGAGCGCCCCTCACCCCTCACCCCTCACCCCTCACCCCTCACTCCTCACTCCTCACTGACATCGCCTCACAGTGACGCAGGCGGCGTGCATTCGACAAACAAGAGAGCAAACAGAACAGTTTAGTTAATGAAATAATAAAATCACTTACCTATATAATGTTAATGTCGTACCTTCATGTATGAATTTCGTGACCGATTACATATAACATAGTGACATAAATACCTACTTAATATGGATTAAAAGGTCAGCCTTTACGTGACAGTAATTGCTTTTTAATAAATATCTGCGTAGGTTTCCATTATTTATTAATATACAATATTTAGCAGAATTTTGCAATATGGACTTTAACAGGTATATTTTTATAAACCTGTATTCGTTGCCTGGTAACGAGCGTGCTTTATTTAAGGGCATATTATAATACTTCGTCATTTACGCAATATATCGGAATTGGTATAAGTTTGTAAAATGAGCTGGCTGTCAAGAGTGTGGAATATTTCATTTGTTTACTATCTATAGATAACAGGCGCTGAAAACACCATTCAAAATAATACATCTTTGTGAGTGTCTATGTATCTATCTAGCTATTAATGTATCTTTTTATGTATCTATGTATATGCATCTATGTATGCATACATACTCATTTTTGGCAAATTGTTTTTTTCAACTAGTTAACCAGCTTTAGGTCGCCGGCTTGCTCACGTCAAAGGAGGATAGGGAGGTCAGAAGTAGCGCCTGCCGAAGAAGTAAGTCATATAACCTTTTACAATAATAATATTGGCATTATGATGATGACTGTGGCCGCAGATAATTTAAGCAAATTGAAGAGACTCTATAATTTATGGACAAAAGCTCTTCTTCTCTTTGTCATCGTCGTCTTAAACAAAATGACTCACCATAAATAAGGAACGTCTCGGGTAAAAGAATTAATCTGCTTCCGCCATAGTCCGATGTTTTTGAGATGCCTTCGATCTCATATCTTATACCAAATACTACTTTAACACTACTACTATTTGGTCAGTATGGGTACCTTCTACACATATATGTGTATATTATCAAGAAATTAAAACGTATAATGTGGTAAAGATGAATATACACAAGTATTATCCCATTACAGTACCGACTAGTACCAACTATTATACAGTATTGACTAGTGACTACTGAGTTTATAGTACTCTGTGCTACTGACTACTGAGTTCATAGTATTCTGTGCTACTGACTACTGACTACTGAGTAGGTACGTCCCGGTCGAACGCACCGCTGGCACGTGTCGAGTCAGACGTCATTCTTTACACTTTCAACAAGGTGAATATTATAGGTAATAGAAAACGCTTTTGTGTGACGATGTTATTCACATATAATAGGTACAACATTCATACAACATCGTACATAACAACAGTAGTTGTTATGTACCGGGGACATACTAGGTCGCCGTGGGCTGTGTTCATTACCTACATCTTAATTCAATAGGGTTTTTTAAGAGTTTATAATCATAAATAAAATTTTGATATTTGTCTATAAATATAAAGCTTGGCAGATAATAAACTGGGACAGCGCCAGGGCCAAGTTCATAATATAAATAAGTCAGGCGCAATTAAATATTTAGATTTAGAAATAAAAAAAATACTTTCTTTAACTTTAGCAGATAAAACTTCTAAAAAGAATAAAAATAATATTATTATGTACTTATTGAAGTCGTTGCGTCGGGGGACCGTTGTACGTACATTGACGATGGTGTCTATTTTATGAAGTTAATCATCGAGGACTTAGACTAGACGATTCGATATCGTAATTTCTTTATTTGTCTTGTTAACTTACTACACCCCCGGTGACGCTGTAATAGCCAACAGGGCTAACAGCATAGACAGACAAAAAAAAAAAAAAAAAAAAAAAAAAAAAAAATGTTCATTTACATGCATTTTAATTTCTTCCTTTATTAACAGTTCCCCCGGCGCAACGACTTTAATAAGTACATAATTATATATATTTTTTTCTATTTAGAGGTCTTTTTGTATCTTGGGTTTTTTAAATTTTTTATATTTTTTTTCTGCTTTTTAAAATTATGTTACAAGTTTCTTTATTGTACTAAATGAACCTATGGACACACAATTTGTCAATTGTTTAAGTATTTCTATCAATATTGCATAAGAACCTTTCCGAACCAATAAAAGCTCAATATCTTCAAAACGGCTAAGAAGCATCTCGAACATAGCTTTCGAGAACACAAATACACAGATCGACAGGTCAACCTCTTTTTGAGTCGGGGGTAAAAAACTAGTAGAAAATCTCAAAATTTCAAATTACAATTCCTAGGTTAAGCTGTTTAAAGACAATAAACCTGCATTTCACGACAAGTAAATATTATTAGTTGAGTTGTTTTCATATCATATCATATCATATCATATCATATCATATCATATCATATCATATCATATCATATCATATCATATCATATCATATCATATCATACATATATTATAGCCCAGTGTACCACAATATATATACACTGGTATATAATACGTATATAAAACCTTTTGTTATATACTTTTCAAGCTCGCATAGGTATATGCTGCCAAAATGACTTAAGAAGTCTGTTTCTATTCATGAGATAAATTATATGATATTATTTATTGTTATTTATTAAATATTTTATCTATCTCGTAGTGCCCACGCCCAGGCCACGGTGGCAAAACCATAATTGGGAATTGGGAATTCGCAGCCTTAAACCTTAAACTTAATATTTAAAAAAATATTTGGTGTATTTGGTGTATTAGTATGTAATGTATGAGACATTACGTCACGAGATTGTGTTATGATCAAAGTAGACCTGCTTCACCATTTGTTCAATATATAACATGTGAATAAACATATGTAACGTCATAATACTAAAAATAAATTATAATAAAAAACATGTTCTATTTTCATTGTTGTATAGTTAATAAGTGAAGTATACCTACTTTGTTGAGCTTTACTTAAAATAAAAGTAAAATTAGTAAAATTTTTTAACAGATCTAAAACTGTTTTATGTTAATATTAACATCATCTAAAATAATAGAATTCATTTTCAGTTCTTATATCACAGATGTTTTTCTTTATCACGGACAATATCAAAATAATCTTTATTTAATAGAGTTTTGTCCAAAAATGGTGGTCACGTTGAAGGTAATACCTATGTAAGTTCAATACACAATGGTCTAATAAACTACTTCCTTATTATTTGTATCTCAATGGATTTTGATGAAAGATCTCAAAGTAGTCAGTAGTAGATCAATGGATAATATATTAAAAGTAGTTGTTGCACGAGTGCCTTAGATTTGAAATTGACTGTTTATTTATTGAAAGTTATGACGTCTTGGCTATCTTTGTGACAATCAGTGAAACAACAATAATTATTAAGTTTATGTAATATTCTTATTTCAGAACGAACAACAGTAAACTGTATCTAAATAGTATTATTAAAAAAAACAGTTATCATAAAGTTGAGTAGCTTATTATTATTTATAAGAGATAGTAGGTACTGCTTTTTTAAATATAAAAATATTTGTCATGGGAACCCAAAACCTTAAACTCTTAGGGTCTTCGTTTATCTAGTTATTGATAATCTCAAGACCTTTCCCAATTGTAGCAAAACCTTTGCAACTTGCTCCAACTCGCCTAATAAAACTCGTCATGGTATTTATTGTACATAATATATATATATATATATATATACATATATATATATATATATATATATATATATATATATATATATATATATATATATATATATATATATAAGACACATAATACATAAATACCTCATTGTATGTTTGTCTTGTTGATAGCGGGGGGGCTGTCGTTGTTGTTGTTGATACAGCTGCTTCATAAACAGACGAAGTCACAGTAGTTTCAAAATTACAATTTATCTTAATAATAATAAAAGGTAAAAAAATATTTAAGTATATGATGATATACAAAAGTGGAACAGCTTAAAGTTTAGATTGAGTTGTTGTAAAAACATTATGAAGACAAAGTGTTTATTGTTCTAGGAGAGACTGTATATGATTTTTAAGTAAAATTATTTAAAATATTGGTTTTGTTTTACAAATATGCATATCTGCTTTATTAAGACGAGACGAGTTAGGTAGTCTTTATTGAAATATACGCATGTACTTATATACACACACACACACACACACACACACACACACACACACACACACACACACACACACACACAGCATTGACGTGCGGGGAAGAACTCATCGACTGTTCTCGGAACGCTATTAGGTAACTACATATCTACATATGATTATAAAACTACAATAAAAACCTATTTTAAGTAGACGTAAAGTGGTGTGATGACTGATGTACCTACATTTAGCTTGGCTCGTTTGTTTTAAGTCATTTTAAATGCTCAGCAACGGTTAGATATACTTATTTACCTCATATTATTTGCTAAAAGCAATTTCTATTCTCCAGGTATCATTATTCTTGAGCATTGTGATAACAAAACAAAATAAAATAAACAATGTAATAGTCTACATACTATATAAGTACGATATAGTTATCACATACGTTAAACGACAACTTATTTTGTTATAGAAAATACTAAGCCCACTTTAGGAACAAGCATTCAGTCAGTAGCGAACACCACGAGGTAATGTAGGTATTTGATTTGTTAAGCCTTCTCTGTTAGTTTGTATCATGTAGCAGGTACTCGTAGTTAACAATGTTAGGTTAAGGTCTGTGCGGGAAATGTTTTAGACACCTGCATGCAAACTATGACAGCTGTATATTTTTATTATGTGTTATGTGTTATGTAGGTTAATAAATATAAATGATTCGAGAAAAAATGGGAATTGCCGTACGCATTTCATAAAAAAAGTGATTTCTTAGTTTTTAAAACTTAAGGGTCATAAATATCACTACCCCTAATAAGTAATACCTACTAAATAATTTTACTGATTACTGCTAAAAAATAAAGTTGTAGACGCGCTAGCTTGTTGTCGCCATTATTTCGCTAACAAACAAATCATGTAATTAATGACATCCTGAACGCTTAGTTGATGACCTCACACATGATCAGGAGATACTGAAACGAAACAGATACAAAGACACACAATGAATTCTCGATCACTCTCCATGGAATTTCTCAAGTCTACAATGTTCTCCACAGCACGAAACTGTTCCCCTCGAAACATGAAGCGATTCCAATCACGAATCACCAATATGATATCCAGTTTTAAACAAATGCCACAGTCGTCGCTATTTGTATATTACGTGGCGATGTCGAAAGTGAATTGACTTCTCTAAAAAATAAATGGTGAAGATGAACTAAGTTCAGCTGAGCTCACAACACTCATCTCCACGACTGATGGAGTCCGTGAACTTTAAACATCATTATATTAAACGTCTTGAGTTTATTATTATCTCTTTTTACATCCCACCGACGCCACTACCACCACCTGACTATACAGAAACATGTTACCACCGCTCCATAAGGTGGTGCCACAGCTGACAGCTGACAGCAACAATTACGCCAACCTTTTGTAGATAATTGCTTAATTGCATTGAAATAATAAAATCCGACTTTAAATTAACCAAGCTTTATTTATTTTAAACTTAATTCGTGAAAGTAGTTTTTTGACACCTAGCATGATGGAGGACAAATAAATGTGACCCTCTCTCAACAGTCATTCCCCCCTCCCCTCCCCCCTGGTAGTTACACTGGCTATAACTACGAAGCTTTTATGGATTGTAATATTAAAACATATTTCTTAAGAAGTTGCTTACACGTAGGTACCTAATTCAAATGTTCACATTCAGACGTTGATTTCCTGTAATAAATATTCATGACTTAAATTAACATTGGCTTTATGACTATGTGAATTAATTAGTAATAAAATGCTTTACAGCCATAAAAATAAAATATATTTATATAAATATACATAGGTACATGATAAAAGAATAGATATTACATTGATGGCTCTGTGGTGAAACTACGGACAGATACAAGAACAACTTAAAGTTAATCACATAGCTTATATTTAGTTATTATTGTAGTGCACACGCTACCACTACATACGATATACAATAACCAAACAATCCTTCCCGTACTACCAAACATACATACACCTAGTGTTTTAACGAACCCATTCTTCAGTAAGTATTGCGAGGACGAGACACACCTGCCTCACCTTATCTGTCATTAAGACTCATTGAACAACTCTAACATTAATCACTTACATTTCGCGTAACGCGAGTGTGACAAGAGAGTGACAACAGAGTGACAAGAGAGTGACAACAGAGTGACAAGAGAGTGACAAGAGAGTGACAAGAGTGTGTGCTCGTTCTCTATCGTCCACTCACTATGGTTCTTCATTACCTATTGCAACGATTAAATTCAATATTTAAATATTATAACATATTCAGAAGCAGTTATCTAACAGTTTATCTGTTCGACGTCAGTACCTACCTAATTACTAGTAATACCCTAATAATGTTCTGTCACATAGGATTTTTACAAATTCCGTCAAATTCTAGTTTTATTGTAGTTTTACTAAGCTTATAGCTGTCTAGTACTTTTGGCTCGATTCGCGAACAAACAGACTAACTGACTAACAGACACCCAAACAAAATACTTTTTTATCGTGAATAATGGACAAAAATAATATCTTTACTATTTTCCTTTATAGGTAAATGGTTTTGTTTTCAACTGGTAAATGACGACAGACAGACCTTGTCAATTTTCTTACAATAATACGAGTTTTATTTTAAATATTTAACAAATATTTATATATGACATTTAAAGTTATAAAAATTATTTTAAGTTTATCTGTTTGTCTATGCAGGTATCACGAAAAAAAATCGGGATGGATTCTAATGAAATTTTTAAAATATGTTTTAGCTTATTAACTGACTTCATATAGATCCATATATCTACCTATAAGATGATTTAGGATCTCAAACCTATAAAAAAATATGACCTACAATTTGTGACACTGTTGATTAAATAAAGAAAGAAATGAATAATTACATCTATGTTTGGAGTTAATTGCCGATAAAATAAGACCTCAAGATAATATTCATATTAAAATTAATCTTCATTCTATTAATAAAAGCAAACGATGTGTTAGGATTCTAATGTAACGGCGATAAAGAGAGATGATAACATATAATATGTATATAAGTGGAGGCGCGGAAATAACGGGAATAATTGTTAAATAAAATATTTAAAATCAAGATTGGAAAGAATCCTAGTCAAAAAAAATATTTCGATATTCCGATGTTAAAAAGGTTACAATGTAGTAGTAAAAACAAGTTCAGAGATTTATATTGAAGGAAACATGTTGAACGTGCTAGAGTTGTATTTGAATCTATCAATAGTTTATTATATCTTAAATTTTTGTAAGAACATTTATTTCTCTATTTTGTAAAGTTTTAAGTAGACATTGATTTCAGTTAATGTTCTCAACAGTTCTTAACTTATGACATTATAATATTATGACGAGGTCAGATTTAAGCATTATGCACACTTTTTATAACAATCTCTCCACTAATCTTAATAAATTAGCATACTTCTCGTCTATGATTCTAATTTGAATATATTTTATATAAATGTTGTATTGAATCTAGAAAACATCGCAAGATGGACCGATTCAATAATGTACTTGATTTTGTTCACGAATCATTCCTTTAAATAGTTCGTGAAATACTTTACTCATCATCGTGAGGGCCGGGGCCCTTGACCCATTCTAGATGGCCCCTTACTAAAAACACTACATACTAGATTTAGTTCTTGCAATAATGACTAAAATTGATTCACAAAATTGATAAAAATGAACAAGATATCTAACTAAATGAAAGGTTTGGTTATCTCGAAGATTTCTTAACATATAAATAAAATATTACCTTTTATAATCTTTTATTTTAGCAGTAGATTGACATTTACAAACAACTCCATTAATCATCAAAATAAAAAACAGTGATGACGACTGATCGCATAAAGATATATCATTAGAATCAAAGATCTTGAGTGACGGAGCACTGTCACAGTTACCTTTACCGATAAATATTTAAAGTATGTTGGTAACTGATATAGAACAGACCAGTACCTACATAATTTACATCTAATTACCTTATTTACATTTCCTGTATAATGTTAACGTGTTACTGTTCTTTGAATCGGCGACTTCTTTTGTTGATCTCGTAACATCTCTAAATACCATTACACACATTTTAAATTTTTTGGCCAAATTAGTTGTAGTTCTCGGTAAAAACAAAAGTATTTACCGCAGTGAAAAATTTATTGTATAATGATATATGAAGAAGCCACTTTCTTCAAAACCCGACAAAAACCGTTTTGTAATTAGGTACATACCTCGTTCATACATACATATAAATATATACAAGGTTATTTGTAATTAGTTGGTCACCTCTTGCAGGCAGCCTCTCTGCTTCAATCCCAACAACATTTATTTTACACTTTTTAAAAATCTTGATAAACAACACGAAACAAAAAATGTTTGATTCCTCTTTTACTTATTACTCTGTATTTTGTAAGAAGTGCTTAAAAGGTCAACGCCCGGGCGCCATACCTACGCTCAGAGTTGATGTCAGTTCAGAAGCAACAAATAAATTTTGTATGGGAAAACTCAAATTTGAAAAACTATCAATTTTAAAAAGTCTTAAAACAAACTTTATTAGGATTCATGTAGAGAGAGAAATAACGTTGTATTATGTATATATATATATGTATGTACATAGAATTGAACAGTTATTAAAAATATGTTATCATTAATATATCTACAGTTCTAAATATAAAATATTATCTTATTAATAATATCTGGAACATTATTTAAAAAAAAGTGAAGATGACTCTTGTTTAAATAATAAAAATAATAAATAAAGATCACTTGATAATTATCGAACGGAAATAACTCGGCACTCAGACAACTTATTAAAAAGTAATACCTACTTTAATAATTTTCCTTATATCTTCCGTTAAGTCTAAATTATATAAGAAAATAACGGTAGCAAATTACTGTATCAAATTAAATCACCAGAACCTATTAAATATATTATACGATTTAAAAACTTGTGATTTTAGCTCATAATGAGTGAATTATTTATAAACGGGTCTATTCGTGACTTAATTTCACGAGCCGTGACACGTAGGTTATAAAGAAGGTAAGGTGTCTATTATAAACTCTTTGTCTTCCAGCTCCCCCCTCCCCCCTCTCCCCTCCCCCCTCCCCCCGCCCCTCTTTTCTTCTCATGTACAGACACTTGTATATAAAATAAAAAAATACGGTTTTAGTCCCTGTAAAAAATATAAGTATTAATGTTAAAAAGCTAAGATTAGATTATCAATTTATTTTTAATATTGAAAGCTTTGTAATTTCTTAGGTGTTTAATTTGAGGTCGTAAGAGTCGTAGGGAGGCCTACATGCCATCTGTACGTACATACATCATTAACTTCTGGTTGTAATTAATAGTTTCTAGAAATGTAATACTATCTATTGACTTCGTCTGTGTAGATTAATTATAGGACTAGAACACGTTTTCCCAAAAAAAACATTATATTACTTTTGGACTCATTCCAAGTGTTAAAGAATTTTCCCGCGCATTTAAAACTAGCGACATTTTATTTTTATTGTTTGTAAATTAGCGATCGTAAGATCAATGCTACATTTGTATATTGTACCATTTCAAAAGATTAAAATTAAAAAGTCTTCTACGACAAGAACAGATATACCAACAATGAGCACCACACACACACAAACACACACCTACTACTACTACTACTAAACATACTACTGCTACTATACTGCTACTACACTGCTACTATTTAATTGACACTAATGTTCTCCCAGTGGTTGCTATTTTAAGTATAATGTATACGAGGGTTCGAACCAACAACCTCTATGCATACCTAATATATATTTTTGGTTCTGTGTCCGAGACAGACAGACAGACATCACAGATAGCAACTAGTTTATAACTGGATTGTAAATGTCAAGTTCATTTCAACCTATTTTACGTGTGGGGTTCTAGCACTTGTCATGACTCCACTCTACTTATTCGCTTATAACGTATGCTATAAAGTCTGTACTTCATAACAAAACAGTGGCAAGTTTAAACAGAACAGAACAGAACAGTTAAGAACAGAAAGTGCGACTGTACCATGAGGCGGCAGGACCTGCAGCAAACCGCTTTACAATCTCTAAACAATACATAATATGTATATGAGTTCCTTACACTGCATTATAAACAGATTTATACTTTTTTTACACTCTTTTATGGTATAAACTGTGCCGCAAGGAGTTACTCTTGTCATACTACTAAGATAACTGTATAAGGATTTGGCCTATAACTTTGTTGGACTCTCTTCAAAAGACCGGGTTTGCTTCTGGTCGACTCAAACTACAAAGTGACAACATTTTTTAGCAAACCTTATTAGATATTTCTTTAAACAACGACAATAAAAGTGCTACAATAATATTCGGTCAGACCTACATACGTCACCGAATATTAACATTCTTAAAGAAACAGACAAATAACATTTTGCTTAATTCGACGAACTATTATCATAATGGAAGCTGAGTTCAAATTCTTTATTATGCATAGAATATATAATATTTGTGAAAATAATAATTAATTATCTTTCGATTTCAGACGTTCCTTTAAATGTAAATTTAAATAAATAAGGCTTTTTTTAATGACTTATTGTGAAATAAGGCCATTTCACCTGATAACAATATTATTTATTTATTTTACTCAATCAACGTCACTAGAACTGTGAGAGTTTTCGAAATCGTCGAATAAAATTTATTGACATATTTAAACAATCTATTAAAAATTATATTAATCTATAGATATAGATTTAGGATGATTTATAGTAATCACATCTAAATTAATATATCTTATAAGACACTGCCGGCGATTTCGTTTTTTCTTTCTGAAACCTGTCACGATCAGTAATACTTATATGTAAGTACGTTTGTACTACTAGGTTTTCTTACGTATTCTAATGAATTAAATAGCTAATTCTAAACTAAAACAAATAAGTCTATGCTTACCTACATTTAATTGAGTATCTCAACAATATAAAAATGGGTTTTATTTGGATTTTTTGATAGTTCTCATATTTCATGCCTCGATAGTATTTTGAACGCTTTAAGAGTCTACATTATAAGACTTACAGAGACGTCACGTGTTATTATATTATATACATAAGATCAAACTCGTCAACTTAAACATTCTTTCTATTACCTAGTTGTCCTAAAATTTAAATATTTTTTATAAGAAGAATAACCAAAACAATTATATTCTGTAAAAGGCACTTTTAATACTTTCAAAATTATTATATTTATTATTAATGGTCCTCAATTAACTTTTTTATTAGTTATTCGTCGGTTAAAGAGCAGACGATCAGTCTCCCGGGAAACGATCACCGCTGTCCACGTGTCTTTGTAATATAAAGAGGCTCGTATACGCAACTACTAAAGTATCAATTACCGAATAGTTAAGTGTGAAAAATATAGGAATAGTGTGTGTGTACATGTTTAAGTGTGGTGAGGTTAAATGAGGCGAAGGGAGGGGATGTTTTATATAGTCGTATCGGCAAACGACTCAACGAGTTGAAAAACATTGAAGCACGCAAACACCGATATCCGTTATCACGTAAACATGATAGCGACGTAATTGTTATCAACTTATGCTACGTTATACGTATCACATCAACATAACACGTTTTGTAGTTTTTGTATTATACATATGCATACTAAATTATTAAGATAAAACAAATAACTTAAGCTTACAATATGTAGATATACTTTAATAAAGCAGAAACTTTATAAAAACTATAAAATAATTTTCTTTATTGTAAATACAATTCTAATCCGATATAGATTACAAAAAGTAATTGTCCGTCTTCTTAAATATTTGAATGATGATAACGCTGAAACAGTACTTTCCACCTTAGTAGGTCGGATTTACTATTTAAAATACAGTTTATCTTTCAAAACAAACGGGACGCCTGCAGTTGTAGGTAAATTTACAATTAAAATATCTTTAATACCAAATTAAATTAAAACTTTATATTTAAGATAGGTACCTACTTAAATTATTTTTATTATAATCTTTATCTCCCTTTCTTTTCCTACTTCAAAACATGGCTATACCACGCTAGCCCTTCACTCTTCAATTTGTCGGCCACTTTTAATCCTCCTCTGATATTTGTGTATTTAAACTTTCGTGAGCCATGATGATTATTAAATTATATATTTACCCGGCTATAAACATGTAGTATTATTCGTAATTCGCCCGACTAGTTTCAAACCCATTCGGGGTTCCTATTCATGAGCCCGAAGTGTGGCGGACTCAGTCCGTCATGCTCGGCCAATATAGCCCAACTCGGCACTTTATTTACAGGTCTTATTATTGTTTTGTATTAATTTTAAAAATCCTGGGCAGATTGTAGGTTGTTCCTGTGACCTGCCACCATACCATCAGTAGTTTAGAAGGGACACACTATTTAAAGCAATTATTGAAAAATCGGATGGGCGTCCGATTTGGTTCTGTTATCTTTATTAAGTCCAACACTCTTCCGTCTATCTGCCATTTTCTCTCAGATCTCTCTAACATGAACAATGTCTATGTCGTATACCTTGCCACTAGGGCGGTCTGCCTAGCCAGGTGAGACCCCTGGCTAAATAGGGGAGGCCCAGCTGAGGCGACCAGCGACCTATGTGGCGACTCGCTGTAGTTGGGTTTAGTGCATCTCTCGGGAGCTTCTTGACGGCTCCGTCGGGTAGGACGGGTGTGCCACGGCGCTATGTTTCTGATGTGTGGTGTATCTAAGACGTCGGCTCGATCATACGTCTTTGTAGCGAGCGTGGAGATGTGTGCGTCGAGGCTCTCGATGTGTAGGTCGCGCGAAAGCGTCGTTCCTCACACACCAAGGAGCCCGACTGCGAGGCGAAGTGATCTGTTTTGTATCGCTTGTAGCCGCTTTTTGTTTCTCGGTAGCGTGAGCGCGTACCAGGCAGGCACAGCGTAAGTTAGATGCGGGCGGATATAAGTTTTATATATGCACAGCTTCGTTCTCGTAGGGAGCCTGGATTTAAGTATGATAGGGAAACGTGTAGAGTGCAATTAGTGCGTGGTTTCGGGCTTATTTTACTTAAGCGTGCATAGACAAGCGCCTGTCTATGACGACGCCCAGGTAACTGATCCTGCTGGACCATTTTAGCGGCGAGTAGCTGCAGCGGCGACGGCGGTTTCCCGTAGCCGAGGGTGATAGTTTGGGTCTTCGCGACATTTAGAGCCAGCCTCAATTCGGCCAGCCAGTCTGGGATCAGGTTCAGGCATCTTGCAGTTACTTGGCAGCGTATTTGGCGTTCATTCAGTGCGTCAACAGGACAATGTCGTCCGCGTATAAAGCCAGAGTGGCGTTGCGGGGACGGGGATGTTGATGATGATGATGATGATGTTGTGTATGCTGAGTAAAGGCTTAAGGGACTCCAGCGGAGATAGGGCGGCTCGAAGATATGGCGCCCTCGACCCTCACACGGAAGGATCTGCCGTCTAGAAACTAGGCGATGATCCGCGCGAGGCAGTGAGGGACGCCGCCTCGTATACCTTTCAATGCTTGTTATAGGTCTTAATATAGGTACTTGCCGCACCGACGACTCTCTTAACATTATTTTTCATTGTAATAGCAAGAGGTGGGCTTTTTCATATCATATCATTCACGTCGTCTGCATTCTTTATTCAAAATAAATTTTCATTCACATCATTAATTACTTTCTTTCAGAATCCACCAATATGTGTTTTTACTATCTTACCCTTATTTTTTGTTTTCACTTAAAACATCTTCCGCTCCACATTCCTAACGATAAAAAATTATTCTATAGCTGGTATATCAATGAACACCGTATCAATATCCTCCCGAAACTGTTCTTTCAAAACTTTTTCACAACGAGTTTGCGGTGCATACACACACACACTTGCAACATTCATTATTATGAAAAGTGATTGGAATACTAACCTAAAAACTACTGATCTGTCATTTATTCATTGAACATTTATTACCCATTTGTTCATCAATATCAAGCACTGCTCCCACTCCATTCTTCTGCCATCACTTCAATTTCTCTTTTATTCATTTCAACGAAGTGAATGAGCCACTTTGTTATATATATCATGATTTCTCTTAAACCTCCAACACATATATATATATATATATATATATATATATAATTATAATAAGCAACCTTATAATCGGCCTATTTCATTATACAGAATACTAGGTAATTGACGCCAAAAAAAATTCCCGCCAATCATATGGGAGCACTAGGTCACTAAAAGCCTTTTTATAATGCTAAATCAGTGCGATAAACATCTGCTTTGCAAGTGATATCAAATACTTAGTATGACCAGAGGGTTAAAATAGTTTTTAATCAACGGAATAATGGGAAGCTAGTTCGTCCCGGACCCCGGTCGCGACACCCCGACGCCTCTACAATTAGTGTTTTTCAAGTTTAAATTATAATTAAATATGATGTATATCTATTAGTTAACGATGTTGTTTTCGCTGCGGGCGCGGAGGGCCAGGCGGGGTGCGGAGGGGTGCGGGGGGGTGCGGTCGCTTCAAGCAGCGCGTGCGTCGCACTCGCTGCGTCGCGTCAGTGTCGCGCTTTCTATCTGCTGTAATCCCGTCTACTGCCGCGAAGGCGATGTCGCACTCGCAATACACGCGAAGTTATCATTTATCTTTGTCAAAATCAGACCTAGTTCGACAGCTTAGAAGACAAATTTTAAATAAAATTTTATACATTTGACGGTCGACTAACTAAGTAAACCTTTCGGCCCAAAGATATTCAATATTTATGAATGCGACAAGTAATATCTTATGCCAAACTATATATTTTTAAATGAATAAGATACAGTGTGTGTGTGAGCATTATTGAGATCTTGAGGTATTCGTGTGAGCGACGTGACTACGAGAATAGTGCAATATATCTTCAAATTCCTCTAAGCAGGTACTTTCCGTAGGAATTTTTGAAATGTCTCTTCTATATTTATATAATTTTATAATTTCCTAGCATTCATATATAAATGATAATAATATGTAACTACTTGTCCAATCCGGCTGATTAAAAAGCCTCAATCGAAACATGTTAACTCAATTTAAGCCGTTAAAGTTCCTTAGTTCCCAAACAGATAAAAAGGTGGTTGTGAATAGGGTTGCCACCCGTACTTTATTATAAAGTATTGTAGGTACGTCATTTTAAATAATTTTACTCTATACTTTATGAGTACAATAAAGTACACGAAAATACTTTATTTCGAATGATTTGATTTCGTTGGGATTTTGAAAAGATTTGTCGTAAGTATTTTTTCATTAATTGAAATTTATCGATTGGTGCTGAATCGATGTCGCCACTCATCAGCGCCACTTAACTTGAGATGGTGTTTTTGAAAATTTCTTACTTTTACTAAATTTATTAGATTAGTCACTTATTAAATTTATTTAATAAAACTATTAAATGTCTAGAAGGCAACTGCATAACAATTTTGGATATTTATGGGATTATGATTATTCTTAAAAATGGATTAATACAAAGAAAACAAGATCTCTTTTTTGGCTATGAAACAGGCAAAAAAAATAAATTGTTATCCTCATCGAAACTTACTAGCAAAATCACACAATTTTTTTATTATTTATTGATAAATCCTTAGAGTACCTGAATAAATGAGTTGATTTTAATGACACGAACTGGTTATGTACACTTAGTCACATAAATATAAAGAGAAATATTGAATTTGATAATTAAAAAAATTCAGATAATTGAAAATTTAAATCTGCAAAAACTCAACATAAATATGGACGATCATTATGGAGAAATTGCGTTGTTAAACCAACTTTATAATCATATATGTACTTCTATGGATTTTGCAGAACTATCAACTGCACAAAAATGGCAGCAAATAATTAATAAGAGTGGTGATAATTTTTTAAATTTATATAAAGTAATTTCATTTTTATTGTCTATACCCGCCACGTCAGCATTCACAGAAAGAGTTTTTTCTGTGATGAACAATAAATGGCGAGACGAAAGAAACAAAGCGTCTCTGAATTTAATAAAAAATGAATTACTCATTTATTTTAATTTAAAAATAGAGTGTAAAGATGCTTTAGAATTGTTTAGCAAAGATACTAGTCTAATACAAACTGCAAAAAGCAATAAAAATTTGTTTTTAAATATAATAACAAAGAAAAATAAATTGTACTTTATTTTGATACTATGTACTTTTTTTTCTAACCCAAAATAACCAAAGAACTTTTATTACAAAAAAAAAGGTGGCAACCCTAGTTGTGAACACTAAATACCTGAGTAGTTGGGTTTGAAAAATAATGAAACTAAATAATCTCCGTCGAAACCTTATGTACTAATAAAATATTGTCAATAGACGAAACGAATTTCACAAGTGGCATCACTGGCGCTGGCATTAATTGTTTTATTTATAAATTTTAAAGTCACCTAACCGATAACACGTTTCGTTTATAAACATTTTATAATCGTACTGCATCAACATCCAAATAAGAGATATCTAGGTAGGTATTTTATTTTAGTAGTATTTCATATTATATTTTTATTACAAGTATGTATTTAGTATTATTGGTGTAAAAATCTGAGTACTGGACAATTTTTTAAAGATTTTAATCATTTTTTTAAAGATGGTTCAGTTTAAAAGTAGAATAAATAACAAAAACGTATCAGACGCTACATGTTACAACACACTACTATCATTGCGAAATAAATATCATTCTGAGTTGAGTCATTGTTAATAGTCACGAGCGGGGACCGACAAGCGCTGCGCAATTAAAATATTAAACTCGCTCTAGAGGTGTTCCGTGAATCAAGGAGCGTGAATGAGATAGGTATCTTGTATGATTATAGTACATTAAATAAGCTAATAAAAATATATATAACTACTTTTTTTTAATTCAATGTTTAAAATAGCTTTACTATATAATTATAAAGATTGTGTAAATCCTAAAGTTTTAATATGTATAAAAAAAATGGTCAATATTTTCTTGCAATTACATTTTCGTATAATATAAACTTAAAGGTATCTCTCTAAACGGTATCATCTCTAAATTTACCTTGAAGCTTATAAAATAGTTATTGAGTAAAACTTTTAAGTAAGCTCCCTGTGTGTGCGATCATACAATGCCTAAAATGTTTATATCTCTAAAGTCTAAACCAGGCCTGTCCAAAATACTGCCCCCAGGCCACAATGCAGCCTGCGTAGGCCCTTCATCCGGCCCGCGAGCTCCCATCCCTTCTCATCGAACCCACACCCACTCAGAGCCACAGAGCGCACGCATATCCATCCATCCAATAGTCAGACGGCCGGCGAAGCAAGTAAGACGCGCGCGTGTATGGTGTAGATTAGGTCCGCGCGATTGCTCTCACAGATCAGCATCGCATTGAAAACTCGCCTTCTTTACGTGCGTCATAGAATTGTAATTCGATAAGCAAAAACAAGACACTACAAGAGTCGACTATTCTAGGTGTATGTTCGATACGTTTCTAGAAGGATGATTGATAACTGGCGCGTATAAATACGGTTAACGGTAAACGTGCAGATACAGTTCCAGTTCGGAAACAAAGCGAAGATCAGCGAATACTTAAGGGCGATACAAGCGATTATAACGGACTCAGTGAAGATTCTCTTGGCGATTTGGTTCATTTGTGTTGCAGTGTTGATTTGTGTTTGTTGCAGAAAATGATGTCATCAGAAAAAAAACCGTTAAGTTGACACAGAATGTCGAATTTTTAAAAACAGTTCTACTGACACCTTTTTTGTCATAGAACATACTGTGCCTCATATGTCATGAAAAAATGGTAACAAGTGTGTTTTTTACAGTTTCGCACTCGACGAAAGTACTAATGTATCAGATACCGCACAGTTGGCAGTTTTTGTAAAAAGGGTAACAGAAGACTATACCGTGATCGAGGAATTGCTTGATTTGCGTTCAATGAAAGGTACAACCACCGGAAAAGATATCTACGAAGAAGTAAAAAGTTGCATAGAATAATATGAACTACGATAACTGGCGCGTATAAATACGGTTAACGGTAAACGTGCAGATACAGTTCCAGTTCGGAAACAAAGCGAAGATCAGCGAATACTTAAGGGCGATACAAGCGATTATAACGGACTCAGTGAAGATTCTCTTGGCGATTTGGTTCATTTGTGTTGCAGTGTTGATTTGTGTTTGTTGCAGAAAATGATGTCATCAGAAAAAAAACCGTTAAGTTGACACAGAATGTCGAATTTTTAAAAACAGTTCTACTGACACCTTTTTTGTCATAGAACATACTGTGCCTCATATGTCATGAAAAAATGGTAACAAGTGTGTTTTTTACAGTTTCGCACTCGACGAAAGTACTAATGTATCAGATACCGCACAGTTGGCAGTTTTTGTAAAAAGGGTAACAGAAGACTATACCGTGATCGAGGAATTGCTTGATTTGCGTTCAATGAAAGGTACAACCACCGGAAAAGATATCTACGAAGAAGTAAAAAGTTGCATAGAATAATATGAACTACGATAACTGGCGCGTATAAATACGGTTAACGGTAAACGTGCAGATACAGTTCCAGTTCGGAAACAAAGCGAAGATCAGCGAATACTTAAGGGCGATACAAGCGATTATAACGGACTCAGTGAAGATTCTCTTGGCGATTTGGTTCATTTGTGTTGCAGTGTTGATTTGTGTTTGTTGCAGAAAATGATGTCATCAGAAAAAAAACCGTTAAGTTGACACAGAATGTCGAATTTTTAAAAACAGTTCTACTGACACCTTTTTTGTCATAGAACATACTGTGCCTCATATGTCATGAAAAAATGGTAACAAGTGTGTTTTTTACAGTTTCGCACTCGACGAAAGTACTAATGTATCAGATACCGCACAGTTGGCAGTTTTTGTAAAAAGGGTAACAGAAGACTATACCGTGATCGAGGAATTGCTTGATTTGCGTTCAATGAAAGGTACAACCACCGGAAAAGATATCTACGAAGAAGTAAAAAGTTGCATAGAATAATATGAACTACGAATCGAAAATCTTTGCGGATTGACTACAGACGGTGCGCCAGCAATGACAGGAAGAACGAGGGGTTTTGTAGCTTCAATGCGCAAGAACGTCACACATACAATCATACAGCATCATTGTATTATTCATCAAGAACAGCTGTGTGCAAAAGTACTTGAATTGAAACACATCATGGATAAAGAAGTGCAAACAGTAAATTTTATGCGTGCAAGAGGACCGAATCACAGACAGTTCCAGCTTTTTCTGTCTGATGTCGGTTCAGATCACGAAGACATCATGTACTACAGTCGCGTTGGCTGGCTCAGTAGAGCATCCACACTTAAACGATTCTATTCGTTGCTCGACGAAGTAAAGATTTTTCTTGAAAACAAAGGTCAAGAAATTGTTTTCCTAACTGATGAGCAGTGGTTGGCTGATCTGGCCTTCCTGATTGTCATTATTAAGTACCTCTCTGATCGTAACTTAAAACTGCAAGGAAAAGATCAATTATGCACGCAGTTATATGAACACATTCAAGCTTTCACAAAGAAGCTCATATTGTTAGAAAAACAACTGGAACAAAAACAGTTGGTTCATTGGGAGACTCTATCTGCCAGAAATTAAGAAATGTTGGACTTAGCCAAGTACGTGTCATTGTTGCAAAGATTGAGGAATGAGTTTGAAGAGAGATTCGTGCACTTTAAATTACAAATTCCTAACATGAAAGTGTTCCAAAATCCATTTGAAGCTGAAATTGATGGTGCTGTGCTGAACTTACAGATGGAATTGTTTGAACTGCAAAAGTGACTCTTCTAAAAACAGCATATCAAGGTTGCCTTCCGAATGGATTAATTGAGTTTTATAAAAAAAAATATAATAATCGGAACCAATACCCAAACCTTACCAAATTAGCTCTTTAACAAATTTCTTTATTTGGTAGTACATATATTTGCGAGCACCTTTTTTATCGCATGAAATATAATAAATCGAGAACGAGATCGTCTTTATCAGACAATCATCTGACAGGCGTTCTACGTATAGCTACTTCTAAAATACCAGCTGACATAGATACACTGTGCGAACAGATAAAATGTCAAACATCTCATTAGTAATAAGGTTTTTAGAGTGATAAGTAAAACTAAGGCTTGCTTCCTTAATAAATAAAACAATTTACGTTCAAATTGTATTTAATTTTACTTTGAATTTGTCTTGGCCCGCTACAGTTAGAAAACTACAAATCCGGTCCTCCACGAAATTATGTTGGACAGGACAGGCCTGGTCTAAACAATATATGTATAAAAAAATACCTCTGAAGCAAGCAATCTAATAGGGAGGAGTGGGGTTACGAGAATATAATTTAGATGTGATAAACAAACTAATCACCATTATCGTTTCTTTATAATACTCCCATCCTATAACCGGCTTCCTAATATGATGCAAGTATATTAATATGCAAGTTTATTAATGTGCAGGTATATTAATATGCTAGTATATTAATATACTAGTATATTAATATGCAAGTATATTAATATGCAAGTATATTAATATGCAAGTATATTAATATGCAAGTATATTAATATGCAAGTATATTAATATGAAAGTATATTAATATGCAAGTATATTAATATGAAAGTATATTAATATACAATACTTACGTCACGCGGACACGGTTCAGAAAATACAGAGATTTACGAAGGCCCGTAATACCTTCGGTTATATTTAATTACATTTAAAATATTTGTTTTGCATAATTTATACAGGTTTTTCAAGTAGATAATTAAATATGATTCTTTTATAATGGTTAACGAAGCATAATAATTATAAATATTTTAATTATAAATACCTATTATAGATATAGCAAAGTTCTGTAAGTCTACTATATCTTTTCGAAGACTGTATTTGCATATTTCCCGTTTAAATAAAAACAACTCACAAAAATATTTGTTGTTGTTTGTACCTTTCGTGTGAGAGGTTGCTATTAGAGGTTGTCGGTGGTTGTCAGGGGTTGCTAAGGTTCTTGATATACCTATTACATTGTAGTAAACTATTTAGGAAGTAACGGTATTAGAATTAAAAAATAAATAACTAAGAGGTGTCAAGGGACAACCGGGTAGAAACGAAGTTCCTTTCGATTAATGGTAACAATGCTACATTTTGTTTTTCAGCAGGTATATTTACATTGACACCTTTACTTCTGTACTTCGGTTTAATATTAACTTGCATAGCTTAGTCACTTGGTAATTTAACTTTAATATGCGAAAAGCAAGGCTCTGCCTTGTGATCACATTTAATATCGTCCTGGCTGATTAATATCACAGACATTTGTATGGGCAGTACTAGGACTTACTTAGTATATCACTTCTTTTTAAAGGTCAACAATTTTTTTTAAACACTACTTTTATAGCTAACTCTGAAAAGGCTTCATTAACCGATGTCAATCTTTGCCTTTTGACTACACCCATTCTCATTCTCTCAGCTGGTGTTTTTGCCACAAAAATATATGAAGAACAACTCCTTTCTTCAAACTTAGATTACATTTTTCTCCTTATTGTTTAAATTTCAATATTTTTAGCTGTATCTTCCTAAACCTAAAATAAATTGACAACCATAAACATTTCGTAAAACCAAAAAAAAATTTTTTTTGAAAGTTTTACTGAACTTTTAGTAAACTAGGTTAGGTTCATTTTAAGGTTAATTTTAAACTAAAATTTTCTAATGTTCAATAGCTATTGCATTTTACTATAAATTTAAACTATTAAATTAAACTTATTATAAATAAAGTATACTTACGTTAAATTGATCTTCACAACAATATAAACACAATTTAAGACTTATATTATCCCTTTTAATTACCATAGACCATTGTTTTTGTATTTTCGCATCTCTTGGAATATAAATAACACTTTGTCGGGTGTTTTTCTAAAACTATTTTTGCACTCCGGTACTATACAATACTTGTAAGATGGCTTTTATCTTCTTCCATGACTTGTAAAGCACTTAAAACTTAAAATATGTATGAAGTAAATAAAAAGTTCATAGTAAACATTGACTGGATGTGTCATTTGACGTCACGCAGAGCGCGCGTAAAATGGCTGCGTTTGAACGGCTCAAATTTACTCAATGTTTTAATTTTCACTTTGAAAAAAAACTAGAATCTTTTCAAGCCTATTTATATTTTTTCTACGATATAGAGAGGTAAATGATTAATTTACGTCAAAAAAAAAAATGAATACTACCTATTGTAATAAAAAAATATTAAATTATTAATATAAGCTAATATGCTAATGATGAATATTTGTATACTATTTTTGTATGGTATTTCGCCAATAATTTATAATAAATGAAAATAAAATGAATAACTAAATTAAAAAGTGTTAATCTATAAACCCATGAGTTATTGTCCCGCCACCTAGCGGTTTCACTTTGTACAGATATGTTAATATAACAGATGTAGTTATATTTCCCTAAGGTATAAATAGATGGCGTTGTTACAAAACATTACGAGTATATAAATAAAGTTTATTTAATTTAATTTAATTTATATTTGATCACGAATTTGTATTATTATTTTCATTTAAACTGTCTTATTTGCAAATTGATTCTAAAAGAATAAACTCCAATATCAAATAAATAATAAAGAACTACTAAGCAATTTAATATTATTATATTAAATTGCAAAAAATAATAATGATAGAAATGAAAATATTTGGCTTGCTTTCTATAAGAGAGAGAGAGATAGCAAAACATGTCGTGCCAACTTTTGGTAAGAATTTTTACCGTCTAGCCCCCTTTCACAACACGTTAGGAACCACGTTTCAAAAAAAACCCCGACCGCTAAGTAATAGAAGAATTCAAAATGCAAGTAAATTTATTAAATCAAATAACGAAATAACAATATTCTTATATTATCGTATAGTCAAAGTTCTCATTCATTAGCTCCGAAAATTTTGTAAAAAAGACACTATCATCAACGTACGCAACCACTTCAATAAGTAGGTACATAATAATATTATTATCTTTTTTAGAAGTCTTTTAGTATCAGGGGTATTTAAATACATATTTTTTTCTGCTTTTTATAATTATTGTACTTTTTTCTATGTTGTACTATATGAATCTTCGAATACACTAATTTCACTTGTTTAGGTTTTTACTATCAATATTGTTAAAAACCTTTCGCCAGCACCAATAATAGCTCCATACCTTGGAGACGACTGCTTTTATTTCGACCAAACATAGCTAAGAACCATCTCGACGAACCAAGCTTTAGATTAAAAAAACCGCATTCGTATTCGGTCGAATTAATCGGTTTTAATGCCGAATATATTCGGTTTGAGTATTTCTATTTTTTTAGGTACACGACACTATACCATACGATACGACATTATACCGCTATGCGTTAGGCGTCTGCGCTCCACCACTCGACCAAAGGGGCGGTTGAAACAATGAAATTATTATTTACCCATGAAGACGAAAACGTTAAAGTCGGTGTAAAAATTCACAAGATTGGGAATTGAAGGGGAAGGCCTTTGAACACGATTGATCAAAATTATCTTATAGTTGATATATTTCATTTTAATTTAATTATTAATATTTTATATAAGATGGTAACAAATGACTACATTACAAATTAATAGCATAGCAGATAGTTTTAAATTTATGAAAATAATATTTATTAGTATATTAATAGTTTAATTTTTAATTAAATTTTGCACTAATCTGTGCACAATATTTTTGGTTCATCCGTTTCACGTAAATAGATTCGACGAAGAAGCAGGTGTAATTTGACTTTATTATGTTCATTATAATATGAGTTTATATATAATTTAGTCCAAGTAACACGTGGCCGGCTAAACTAACACTAAAAATTAACTAACAATTTAGTGTCAGCATCGCGCGGCGGTTATTACTTATGATGTTAAATTGCATATGAATTATGAAGTTATTTGTTTGTACTTTTACCATTATGCTATCTGTTGAACACTAACTCAATGCAGTCAACAGATACATTTGTTTATCCTCATTTGTTTATCCCTTAGGGATGATAAACCAACCAACTTAGGGATAAAAAATAAATAAAGTACCTAATATTGTATCCTTATAGTATAGTTTCATATTATAAATCAAAGATATCCTTATGTTCCACCTGTCCGATCGAAGCGCTTTGCTTCGTCTTTCATAGTTCGTACATCGAAGGACTGGAACAACTTGCCTGCGTCGGTATATCCATCTGAATATAATGTGGGTGTCTTCAAGAAAATAATTAATAGGTTACTAAATTAATGCGTCTTACCACCTATGACTACATTTCCACTTTCCATCAGGTGGAATGTAGTCAAGCATTAACTTAGACAGTATTAAAAAAAGTGTTTAAACATTATTTTACTTGTTTTAATTTCTATTATTCTTGCTAAAGGTGTGAAATATTCGTTCTATGAATATAATACTAATTATTATTAGAGATGCCTAGAACCCCTAAATCCCAAAAACCCATAAACAATTGCCGCGACCGAGTAAAACCCGAAATCTCTGAACCAATATATATTTCTCATATCGTTCGAGTTTTAATATTGTAGGTAAATATCAAATTCATGTTTCGGTTATAAAGTAGTTGATGCACCGTGGTCAAGTCTATGACGTGTTTCGTTTTTTTCTTATATTTGACTTTGTTTTTCTAATACTTGTCTTGTCTAAGACTTACTGGTCTTTACTGGTATTGTACACTTAGCTGGTATACGTTTTAAAAAAATAAAAGATATTTGAACTGCGTTTTCCTTTTTTTCTAATCAGGTGGATGGGCAATACGAATATTAAAAAAAAAATGGATCTTTTAAATTCAGCAATCTACTATGATTACCCTCTCTTTTGCGTTGTACGTACGTTGACGATGGTGTCTATTTTACGAAGTTGTCATGGAGGACTTAGACTATATGATTCAATATCGTAATTTCTTAATTTGCCTTGTTAACTTACTTGCATTTTAATTTCTTCCTTTATTAAACGCCCCCCCCCCCCCCCCCACCGCAACGAATTCAATAAGTACATAATAATATTATTTTTAGAGGTCTTTTTGTATCGGGGGTTTCTTAAATTTGTATTTTTTTTTTCTACTTTTTTAAGTTATGTTACTGGTTTCTTCTGAATTGTATTAAATAAACCTACAGACACAAAAAAAAACCATTTTTTAAGTATTTTTTTTAATCTATCCTAATATTATAAGGAGGAAAGATTTGTTTATTTGTTTGTTTGAATTGAATAGGCTCCGAAACTACGGGACCGATTAAAAAAAAATCTTATAGCATTAGAATCCTACATTATGATGTACAAAGGTTATATTTAAGACGAGAAATATATATAATGTATATATATATAATATATCCACGTGAAAGTTTCGACAATGTAATAAATTATAAATGTATTAAGTAACATGATTCAAGACTTTTTTGTAGCTTGAAAATGACCGAACATGACGTTAGAAATGTCGCAATTTGTGCAATATATATGTTCTAAAGTAGAACAATCGTTGGTTTATTGGCGTAATTAGAGTCATTTTTTTGTATTTCTTTCTTTGTACTTTAATCCCTTATCTGAAAATTTCTGAACAAGAAAAAGGACAGAAACAATAAACATGTTATCTTAATCAATAAACAATGAAAACCATTATACAATTGATTACAAAATTGTCTAGTTATGCAAAATTATTATGATAGTATTATATAGCAACGACCACATGTAAAATTTTAACACTACTAGCCAGACTGTACTTTATAGTTTTTTGAGAATAAAGTCCATTAACACAAACTGATAAAGCGACCCTCTGGCGCTTTTAATAATAGAATAGCATTGAACAGTGTTAACCTATCTTGGTACTGACTTCATCTAATGTACTATAATACTATTTTCCAGCAAAACGACGCTAATCCGCCGTCCGCTACACTTCCGCTGCCCATGAGGTTAGTTTTTATACACAGATAAGTCTAGTATTTTATGGAAAGTAGTATTACTTATTAAGTAGTAGTATTTATTATAGTATAGTATGTATTATGTAACCCAGTAATGCAATTTGAAGTAAATATTCTTACAACTATTTTCCCGGCAGGAGTCACGTATTCTTCGTCACCCTTACAATCTTCGCTAATAGTTGGTCAAGTAAGTACTTAATGCAATTATAAAAACACTTCTTTTAAAAAGATAAGACAACTTTATAATTTTATATACAATAGGCGAGTACGGCGTACACAATGATGACGGGCATGAAGGCGATGTTGCGGTGCTGGCGGTGACGGCAAGCGCGCCCGGCGGCAGCTCATCGGCTCTAGCGTACGTGGCCGTGGAGCTGCTGAGAGCTGCCGGCGTGCCCGCGCGAGTCTCTCCTCCGCCTGATGCTTGCATGCCGCCCCACGCCGCCGACCGAGACGCATGCCGCGACGCCATCGTAGACGATCTCACGCACGACCGCCTGCACGTGGCCCTGCTGACTGTTCCCGCGGCCACTGCGTCGCGCCTGCGACCGCTGCGAGACGCTAATGTTGATGACCTTGAAGACGTGACGCCGCCTGCGCGGCGCGTTTGTCTCGCGCCTCCTCCGGCCCATTCCTTGCTCGATCTGTCCGACCCCTCTGTGGCTCATCATTACTACATTGAGTTAGGCGAACTATCTACTCCGGGCTCTTTTAAGAACGACTCCTTGGGGTGGGTTATTTAGCCACGTTTATTAATGTTAACTTATTCACTAATTTGTTTACTTAAGGAAATGTTTATTTCGAATTTGTTGTTTGTTTCTTGATTCCAGGGGCAACGCGCCATCTGTTCTTAAGCCAAAATGGTGTATGCCAAGTATCAGATGTGCCGCCATCTTGACTAGCGATAGGGCGGAAGCTCATATATTATTTGACATTATACAAAAAGAATCTTTGTACGCATTAGTCTACATGATCGGGGCCGATCTGTTTAAGATAGCTACAAAACTTGAAAAACGATTTATTCTTTGTGATTGGTCACCAGACAGTACCGACCTATTGGGAACTAAACATCTAGGTCCACCGCCATGTCCAGAAGATACATACAACTGCCCTTTTGAAAGTCGTCGCCTTGTGAAACTAGTTAAAAAACGAGCATTAGCTTCAAAACCGGGTGCAGTTCAGGCATTATTTCGTTTAGTCATAAGTACAAATGAAATGCGAGAGTTAAGACAGTTAGCTCGCTCCTTGGAACCTGAAATCGCTGGTCTTAGATTCTTCAGATCTCATCTAAATAAAACTGTAGCCCGTGAAGTGCGCGTAGTGGTATTGCTACCGAACCCGACACCTCGCGAAGCGTACGATGCAGGGTCACTAGCGGCAGCAGCGGCTTTAGCGGAGGCGGATTTGGAGGCGACCTGGTCTAGTATCGGTAGATTTAAGGTACAGTGAATATAGAAACACTTATAATATGAAATTATATTTTACATATAAAAAATTAAGTTAGTAAAATAATTATTTAAGGTAATTACTCACGACGATCATTGCGACGCCACTCACTCCTTTCAATATATAAGCGACGCGCGTTTGTCGGCGGACTATCGAAAACTATCGGCGGTGGCGGGGCCGGCGTGCGGTGCGGCATTCGCGGACGTGGCGCGCCAGTCCACGTCGCACGGGCTGCTAGCTATCGCATATACACCGCAGGCACCGCCCGCCGCGCCCGCTGCGGCGCTTACCTTGCTGGCGGCCGGCGATTCGCGCATGTACGCATCGGTGCTGGGCTCGCTTTTCGCAGAGCTCGGATGGCGCCGATTGGCTGCTCTCAGCGAGCCCGCCACCCGCGCCTCGCTGGCCTCCGCTCGTCTTCAGGCGGATATCGTCGCGCACGTAGAACTGCCGGACGATCACAACGATTACGATCCCGAAACTTTTACCCAGGTAACAATGAAGCGCTCGTCTATAGCGTTTCAAACATTAGTTGATGGCTCTTTCATGACATGGTATGGCAGTGGGCGGAGCGCGTCGTGCGCGCGGACGGGCGCGTGGTGTACGTGTGCTTAGAGGACGCGCGCGCGGTGCGAGCGGCGCTGTGCGCGGGACGAGCGGCCGGCCTCACGCCGCGCGCGGGCGTGGCGTGGCTGCTGCCCGCCGCGGCGCCACCCGCCGCCTACCGCGTGGGGAAACGGGACGGCTGTTCGCAGGAGCAGCTGGACGAGATGTTGGAGGGACATATCAGCGTGGCGCCGTCATGGTTACTGCCTTGGTTTGAGAATCATGTGAGTTCACCATTACAAATAATTTTTGAACTTTCTAGCCACGTGAACAACTTTTTTAACGTGAACTTTGAATACGGAAGAAATATGTTGCATATGTAGGCAATGTCTACTAATTCCTTTTGATGACTGATGAATGAAAATCTCAATATAATCACATATAACAATAAAGTAAAGTCCTCCGACCGCGTCTGTCTCTCTTTGTGAACGCGATAGATTTGAAAACTATCGAACAAATTTCTGCAGAGTTTTCCAAAAGATAGTGTAATTGTTGAGAAAAGTTTTTGGGTACACTTTTTATGGTTTTATGTAAATTGACGGAAGTATAACGATTATTGCCTACTAAAACTGAAATCCTTCTGAAAATCTCGTCTATTGAAAGCCTACGCCGCGAAATCCAGCAATATACTTTAAAGTAATAAACTAAGGAAATGTAAATGGCCATGAATGATTACACTTACTAAACAATGCAACTAGCCACTAGTTATAAAAATAATCATTTGAAATAAGAATTTACAAGTTAATTTAATTTGAATTAATTTACTTCTTTCTTACTAACGACATACTGACAGTAGGTACTCTATGAACAAACTAAAGATATGTAAATGTAATATTTTTATTTTTATCATTTTTAGAACTCTTTTTGCACGGGGGGTTTTTTAAATTTTTAATATCTTTTTGAACACATGAACTTTGTAAAATATTTAAACTTTAAACTATATTTATTAGTGTCTCTCTTCGCACGCCTTAAGTTTGTAGTAAAACAATTCCCACTTCCCTTTTTTATATTAGCTTTTATATGACTTATTTTAAGTGATACAATCAAAATTACGACATGGGCAGACATCGCTCACTGTCAAAAGCATATTTAAAGTTTTTAATAAGGATACAATATTAGGTACTGTAATTATTTTTATACCTCTTTTGTTTTTACTTAAACGTCCATTAAATACTTCTTAAACAGAGTACTTAATAACCATTCTAACCATATATCACACTTACAGATTTTCATTGAACATAATCAAAATATTACCGTGTAAACTTGAGGAATTCTGAGCTACACAATTGACGTTATTTTCACCATCAACTTGCAGGTCTAGTTTTATTTAAAAAAAATATATATTTTAAATGATAAGCATTCAGTTAGCTATATGCATCAACAAAATTTTTACAAACAGACAAAGATTTTAAAAATGCTGAAAATGGATTCTATTAGTTATTACTTCACATCCTGGTATATTTTTTTAAATATTTTCAATACACAAAGACTACTCCTCTACACATTTATTACATGTATAGAATAAGATTCTCATGGTACCTATAACGTCATTGACATAAATTGTCATAACTTTTTTATTTCTTAACCGATTTAGATGAAATAATACACACTATTTAGATGAAATAATATACACTAAATGTTAAGTGAAGACTGTGATAATATATTCCTGAAAACCGCATTCAAATTGGTTAAGCCGTTTCTGAGATTAGCGTGCACAAACATACAGACATACAGACAAACTGAAAAACTATTGTTTTGGGTTCTCTTGCTCTTATAAAGCCTCCCTATGATGTTTTTTTTTAATTCCATGTACATGAATGGATCAGTGACAATTTTATTATATGTATGTATAGATATTGGTTCTATTGATATTAGTTTTAACTCGTAAGTATTATCTTAAATACATTTTTCACTTGTGTTATTACACTGCATAACCTATTCTTTCATAAATAAATTATATTTTCTTTTTGTCCGAAGACAGGTGAGATTGTTTACAGACTGAAGCGACACTTATTCTTACCTTACTTACTTATATTTATAAATAATATTGTTAAAAAAATGTGATATTGTTAAAATGACGTAAATGAGAAACGAACAGAAAAATTTTAGGTTGATGGGAAAATGGTTGATGTCAACGAATCGAGTCATAAGGAGAGTGGCGCCGTGGCTAATTGGACGAGTCGCTGGCGCACGCAGTGCGGCTTCCTGGGCGCCGCGTGCTCGGCGCCCGGCCCGCACGCCGCGCTGCTTTACGACGTGTTGCTCTTCTGGGCCGAAGTTCTCAAAGACCTTTTCTCTCCTTATTCCACTAAATACTACGACTTGCATAACCGGGAGCTCGTCAGGTAACACTTGTTAGCAATATGACTATCACTTATTCGTAGCTAATAAAGAGTTTATCGCATCCTTATCCGTGTCGTAGACATATAACGAAACGTTCGTCCGCATTGTGAATTATTTTGTTTTAGATCTCTAGTGAAGAACTCTACGAGAGTTAAATATGAGGGTGAGTTGACCGGGCATTTCGAGTGGGTGGCCGTGAACAACGAGGACGACAACGGCACCGCGTACGCCCGCTCGTCTTCGCTTGTGGTGCTACAGTGGCAGCGCGGCGTGCGGCGGCGGGTGGCGCTCTGGAGGCACGGCCGCTTGGAGCCCGCGCACCCCGCACTGCGCTGGAGCACGCCCGACGGCCTCGCACCGCGCGACGGCTCCCAGACCTGCGTCCTGCAGCGGCTCGCCGACGCGTTCCGGACCGACTGCCACACAGCATTCGTCATCCTGGGAGTTACGGTTTTGGCGGTCGTCGTAGCCGCCTTGGGGGCCGCCGCTCACTTCTGTAGAAGACGGGCGGAACGCGAGTACAGATCTCGCCTGGAAGCCCTGGGACTACATTCGTTGGTTCCCAAGACGGTGGGACTGGATCGATGGGAGATTTTACGCGAGCGCGTCGTCATCAATCGCAAGCTGGGCACGGGTGCCTTCGGAACGGTCTACGGAGGTCACGCGCTCCTCGCCGAAGACCGAGGGTGGTCCGCGGTCGCGGTAAAGACTCTCAAGGCCGGCGCCGCTACCGAGGAGAAACTCGATTTCCTATCGGAGGCGGAGGCGATGAAGCGATTCGATCACGGGAACATCGTCCGACTCCTCGCAGTGATCACGAAAACGGAGCCCGTGTGCACGGTGATGGAGTTCATGCTGTACGGAGATCTCAAGAACTACCTCCTGGCGCGGCGGCACCTGGCGTGCGGCGGCGAGGACGAGGACGAGCAGGTGTCGGCGCGGCGCCTGACAGGCGCCGCGCTGGATGTGGCGCGCGCGCTGGATTACCTGGCGCAGCTGCGCTACGTGCACCGCGACGTGGCCGCCAGGAACTGCCTCGTCAGCGCGCGCCGCGTCGTCAAGCTCGCGGACTTCGGCATGACCAGGCTGGTGTTCGAGAACGATTACTATAGGTTCAGCAGAAAGGGGATGCTGCCCGTGCGCTGGATGGCGCCCGAGAGTCTGGCGCTGGGCGTCTTCTCGCCGGCCTCAGACGTCTGGTCCTTCGGCGTGCTTCTCTACGAGATAGTCACCTTCGGCTCGCTGCCCTTCCAGGGACTCGGCAACGCCGAGGTACTGACGAAGGTGAAGAACGGACACACGCTCGAACTTCCTCCGGGACTCAAGCCTCAACTGTGAGTTTACCTTTCGTTCTCTCTATTAAGTTCTCTGCGACCGAACGAAATGGCGTCTAGCCTTCCCCGTTGTTACAGCGAGGCGCTCGTCCGGTCGTGCTGGCGACGCGACTGCAAGGCGCGGCCGACGGCCGGCGAGCTGGCAGCGCAGTTGGCGGACGCGCCCCGCCTGCTGACGCCGTGCCTCGACGTGCCCCTAGACGCCCTGGCGCTGGATGCCGAGCCGCCGTGGCGGGCTCCTCGCGAGCGAGCGGAGGCGCGCTGGTTGTCGTGGGCTGCGCCCGCGTCCGCCGCCACCGACGCCACCGACACCACGTACCTCAGCGCCGAGGGCCCGCGAGACACCGACGCCTTCTTGCCGTAGCCCGCGCGATATTGAGCATTCCGATTGTTTCTAGTCATTTTGTAGTAACCTCGAATCTTGCGAGTTGTTATTTATGAGCGTCGTGCTCCATGACGTGCTATGGTTCGATACGAGAATTGATGGATGCGAGATCTTTTACTGGATGTTTCCTGAATTTAATATCTTTCGATAAATTATTAATACGTATTTGCGCATTTTTATTACCCCCAGAGGATACATAGAAAGTGCTATGTATTTTGACTTACAAATATTCAATTTTATATTTGTTTTCTTAGAAGAAAATCATCTATAAATCTTACATGTAAGTGGTAGTAATAGTGGTAATTACATTGTAAGTGGTAGAGCTCGAAAGCCTAGGTTCGATAGCTCTTGTATTGCGGCGAACAACTTCAAGCAAGATGCCTACCTTTCAGCATACACCAGCAAACATCCGAATGCTTGCGTGCAAGGATCAAAGTTGCCTCTAGATTAACGAGATTAATTATTAATTAATTAATAATTAATATTAATTTTTGTGATATTGCTGGATGTAATTCGCCTTTCCTTATCTTATATAATTAATCCTATATGGCTCCTCTTTCTCTATTTTTTTCCATTTAAGTACCAAATCTCACTCTAAGTAATGAATTTCGTCCCATTTCTATACCTATCAAGAGGGTTCATTCAATTCTTCCTAAGGGTATGGAGATCATGAGGTATACGATGGAATATGAGCAATTAACATTATGTTTAAGAATATAAAAAAATATTTCCCTTTTTAAGTGCATGTGCCAGACATTAATATCTATATGGTTTCGGCGGCCTAAGTTCAGTAAAAGCAAGTAGTCCAATCCCTGGCGTTCACACTCTATATGTAAATATTACTGTGTGTAGGTAGTTGTTATCAATATATTTTGTTTATCTTCTTACTAAGGTAGGAAACCAACTTCACATGCAATATTACCTTCAATATAAATATAAATTATACACAATTTTTAATATTATACATCTTTTATTATCACTTTTTAAGGTGAACTCTTTTGTGTAATTAATGTATATAATAAAGTAGTAAACAATTAAAAACTTTAATAAATAATAAATACAAGATACATACTATAGATAGGGCTGTCATTTTTTTTTACAAAAGATCGAGATTATTTAGAAAATAAAAGAATATTAAACTGTATTTTAGAAAAATTTACAGTATTTTATTTATTTACAGGTATTTGTTAGCGTTAACGTTGGTAGAGTTAAAGTTGTTAGAGTTAAAGTTGTTAGAGTTAAAGTTGTTAGAGTTAACGTAAATTTAAAAAGTTAAAATTTATTTAAAAAGTACATTATGTAGTTAAAAACAGTGTATTTAGCAATTCTTATAACACAATTTATCTACTAATAATCAAGCGCTTAGCGCCATCTGTGATGTCATGGCAACACTTGTTTAATTGAGATTCCCAGTAGGAGTAATTGATGTCTATAGCAAATGTTTCTAAACTAAATTGGCAGATGGCGTTGGGTCACTTTGTGCAATATACATGTCACCAACTTTGAACCTATTAGTAAATAGGATATATTAATAATAGATAGTATATAATAAATATTAAAACTTCATTATTTTTAGTTTTAAAGTCGGAACGGAAAGTAGTAGTTTCCATAAAAATGCTCTTCAAAACACAATTTCACGTTCTTGTGAGACTATTAAAGATCGTGCAAAACGTGTGTTGACCATGAAGGCATATATGAGATTACGATTACGTCAAGAAATTCTTGATCAGCTTAATTGTAGACACGGTAAGATCCAAGAACGTCTTGCGAATCAGTGTTTTGAGCAGAGAGCTAATAGAATTGGCCTCATTAATGAGCGTTTAGAGAACGAGTCAACTGAGCAGAGGGCTCAAAAATAAGAATTGATAAGAAACTGTACAGCAACCCACCATAAATCAATATGCTGAAGTACCATGTAGTCTGTAAGAAATTATTATATCCAAAACAACAACATGCCATTAGTCAATGTCAGATGTATTAGCACGTTTTGATTTCCTGCCGGAGAAGCTAGTTCAAAACTTAGGCAAAAATGGTCTTAAAATAAAAACTAATGGGCCTAGCTAAATAAAATTTTTATGGGCCCAATTCGAAACTATTTAGCATCAAACAATAAAAGAATGACGTAAATCGGTTCAGAAACCTCGGAGAAATCAGTGTACATATATAAAAAAAAAATATACTGGCCAAATTGAGAACCTCCTCCTTTTTGAAGAAGTTGGTTAAAAAAAGGATAACGTTTATTACATAATTGTCGGCAACAACTAATATTTAATAATATTAAATTCATACCTTTTGTTAACATAACATCATACATAATCATATTAACTCTAGTAGAATTGTATAAATAGTAAATATTGGTCGCGTTCGCTATTTCGCATTCTTTTGTACATCGATAAGAAAGAGAGAGATAGTATTCGAAGGCTATCTCTTTCCCCCCTGATATACCCCTCGAAAAATGTAATCTATACTAATATTATAAAGCTGAAGAGTTTGTTTGTTTGAACGCACTAATCTCTGGAACTACTGGCCCAAATTGAATAATTCTTTTTGTGTTGAATAGTCCGTTTATTGAGGAAGGCTATAGGGTACATGTCATCTCGCTGTGACTTATAGAAGTCAAGCAGCAATGAAAAATGCTGCAAAAACGGGAAAAGATTTCTTTTTTGAGAGCTTTCCTCCGTGCGCTGAGGAAACACTAAAAACCGCGCGGACGGAGTCGCGGGCGACCCCTAGTGTGTAAATAATAAGATAAAACTAGAATTATTGTGTAAAATACAACGGGGCGAGAATATAATTATATGACACCCCATAAGGGGAAGGTATAGTTAAAGCGATATAACACTCTAAAGTGTCCGAAAATATGTATGTGTATTTTTGATATATTTTCACGTGTAACTTTTTCTCTTGTAAATAATGTAAGGACTATTGTATGTAGCTACAAAGGGAATCAAATTTCCCGTTTATTGTTATCTTTTTGAATTGTGTATATTCATTGGTAATAAAAATAAAGCGACCTCAGTCACGGCGGCAAAGTAAAAATAAACAAAAAGCACGTCACTATTCAGCGGCTCTCTTTACGGTAAATCCGGCTGCCTGTAACCCGCTAGTATGGGGCCGTACGACACATTATCTCGGATCGCCACAGCAAGAAAGAAGACTGAAGAAAGGGAATAATCGTAGAAGAGCCCTGAATAGTAATAGTGTTATGGGATTATCGTAGAAGAGCCCTATAACGTTACGGGAGGATCGTAAAAGAGCCCGATCAAGCTACTCGTGACTGGGTCTATTGAACGTCTATATATTCTTGTTTCAATTACCCCCTCTGAGTCGAGACCCCTTTTATCCTTGAGAGACCCCTTTTATCACCGGAGCCCGTCAGGAGTAATCATTGGTCACCCGACCTTGACGTTACTCCTGCGGACAGGGTCCGTTTCGCCTATAAGCGGAAGGGTGTGGTAGCTGAGGTTAAAAATAGCGACCCCAGTGTAACGCCGCTTCGGTTATGTCAGACCGCAGACCAGCGACTACGACAATAATATTACAACAAATTACTGAGGTGAGCCTTGAGGATTCCATAGAGATGCTATGCAGGCAAAACTTCCTTTTGGTGGGTAGTGTCGTTGAAAAGTATAATGAAGATGTTCCTAAAATAACATCTGCTGTGCTCAGTAAGTAAATGGGATTAAGCATCACTCCTTCTGACTTGGCTTTGGCTCACAGGCTAGGTAAGACAGGCAATGGAGGTCCACGTAAAATTTTATTCCGTTGTATTGTTAAAAAAAAATTGAATTGGAATGTATGAATGAATGTTAGAATGATGTGAATGGAAATAAAAAATAATTAAGTTAAGTTAAGACAAAAAAAATAAAATAAATGAGAGTGTGAACTTGCCGAGGTGGTATTGGCTATGGTTCTCAGAATAAACTAAATAAGAAAAATAAAAAAACAAACAAACATACTAATTAACAAATATAATCGGGCGCCAAAGAACCAGTGCTTAAGAATCACTCTGAATAGTCTGCCGGATAGACCATTGAACTATTAATCTCAAGGCGGGCATTGGTGTGCATTTTTGGTGGGTTGACAGAGAAGCAACGAAAAGAAAAGTTACAATTTAACATATATTTCAAAAACAATACAAAAAAAAACAAATTCTTGTAACAAGTTAAATTACAATTACAGTAACAGACCTCTATACTTTAAATTAAAAAAATAGTACTTACAGTTAGGTTTTGATATAATACCTAAGTAACAATTATAAAGAACTCTGGTTTGCTAAAACATTCTTTCCACAGCCAGCAACGTAGGTTCAGCCGCAGCACATTCTCAGCAATTCATTATTTTACTTGGCGTTCTTTAGCGGCAAGCGGGTTGTAAAAGCAGGTCAGCGTTAAGCTCTAATGCTTCAGGCAATAATAGTATGATGCAAAAATTGTAGCCATGTGCAGAAATGTACAAAACAGGAACCAGGTGAAATGAGAACCCCAAACCAAAATGGTTCTATTTGGATGAACAATTGAAAATAACAAGGTCCAAATATAAAGGAGATAAGGAAGAGAGAATATAAGGAAGAGCGCGTAGGCACGCGCTCTTCGATTTAAATAAACTATTGTTCACTATAATAAAGAATGCACAAGCAAATAAGCGAGCAAATACAAAATTGCAGCAACAAGGATATTAATGTTTATCACGCTTATATGCGTTTATATTTAAATGTTAAATCCAATATTTTAATAGATTGACCAATATTATGGACAAAAAACTAGAGATTCAAAAATAACGTGCTCACTGAACCAATTCCAGGAGAAAGGTGAAACGTCAAAGTCAATAGACCACATAATAAAACAACCGGAAGACAACAAATCGAACTGCCAAGTAAAAATGAATTTAAGAAAAACTATTAACTAATACAATTTGATTTTGTTTTCCAAATTATTTATAAATAATAAAAATATTACAACAAATGTGGTTTTCATTTTTAATTATATATTAAAGTATGTCCAACTAACCACCATTTAAGCAACACTAAAAATATCTGTTTTAAAACCTTAGAATTATTTGTGTTATCTGTGCAATAGAATGTGTAATAAATGTGAAGCTGTCAAAATTTAAAGTGACAAATGACAACTTATATGTAAACAATTCTTTTGCTTTGTTGTATTTAAAATAAAATATCGTAACGGATTGCAAGATACCACGTTACACCGTCCCTTTGATCCAATGTTAAAAATGACTGTTTGGTGGAAAACTTAAAGGAACTCCGCATATCTTATCCGAATTCCTAACGAAATATAGTCAGACATTATTTATGGAAGCACGGAAAAAGTTTTTTACGAAAAATGCCTGGAGCAGCATAGGAGTTGTTCACATTAAATTAACTGATGGTAGTTTGAAGAAAGTTAGAAGCAATGATGACCTCTCCTCTAGTCTATCAAAACCTGAGTTAACCTGAAGAGCCAAGCGTATAATCAAGCACAAATGAGAGCTATTATGCTTGATTACCACTCAGTGAAAGTCTCCTTTGTTATATTATTTATTAATTTATCCATTTAAATATTCTAATGCTTTTCTTGTAATGCTTAACAAAAACTCTTGACTATCTTGAATGGCTTTATGTACATTTACTATTGCATGCTTGGATTACTTGCTTTTCTTCACACTCATTATCTTAATATTCTGATTGTTTTACTATTCTTAACATTCCTTTAATGTTCCTATTACATCCTTGTTACTTTCTCAGCCAGTATTCCATTATCCCAATAATATTTATCTCTCTTATATTTGGTTTGTTTTGTCATTATTATTGTGTTTTTATTTAATTTAAGTATACTTATATTATTATTTTTTGAAAAGATATGTCGGTAAATAATAACTTATTCTTGAACCTTTTTCATCAACTACTCTTTATGTTATTCTCGTATCGGAAAGTTGGCTCAAGTGTTCTTAACCCTCAACTTACTGCAGTATACCAGGCTTTATCTTGATCAGAAATGATCGCGACGATAAGGGTGGTGGTGGTGTTGCGATATACTACGAAGTAACATCCCTTTCAAAAAAGTTGCGGCCTCACCATCTTCTTACTCAGGATCTATTGAGTTTTTATTTCGTGAAATATTCGTCAGTAGGATAAAAGTATTTATTTATTTATTTATTTATTTATTTACAAAACCAACAGCTTTTACATACAGTTTTATCATATATTACACAACAAATAATATAGCCAATAATAGGTTTCGCTAAAACTTAACATAATGTTATTATGGAAATATCGTTGAAAAAATAAAATCGAGAAAGCTATAGTCACAAGAAGTACACTCCGATACACAAAAATGTCTGCAGCCAAGTTTTAGTTGCGGTACCCTGTACTAATACTTAATAATAATAATAATAATAATAATATCAGGACAAATTACACACATTGATCTAACCCCTAAGTAAGCAAATTATTTTGCTTGTGTTAAGGGTGTTAGACAACGATACAAATACATAGAAATACACATATAAATACTGAGAATATATATAATAAACAACCAAACCCAGAAACACAGACATCTATGCTCATCACATAAATGCCTGTATCCGCCGGGAATCGAACCCGAGCCCCATTGCGCCGTGACACGTTAGGCGTCTGCGCTAACCACTCGACCAACGGGGCGGTTGAATAAACATAATACTTAAGAATAAACATACATAAATGTAATTATATAAATGTAATTATATAATAATATACTGTATTCTATATTATGGTGATTCTGATAGCACTTTCATAACATTGATCTTAAATTTCCTTTTACAGTTATTAAAAATGTCGACATCTTTAAACAATGTATTATACGTATGAGGCAGTCTCATTAATAGTGAGTTTTTTAAATAATTTGAATTATATGTTACGGATATCTAACATTAATGTATTACGGGTTCGATATTTAGGAGTTCGAAAAAATATTTTGGATACTAATTGGGGACAATCAATTTTGCTATTTATTATGTCAAAAAGCAGACTCATATCCATAGGAGTACGTATCTGCTCTAACGAAAACATATTATGTTCTGCGCAACCATCTTCATAAGTCTTACAAAATTTACGACAGCGAAAGTTTAAATGTTTAATAAAAATCTTCTGTATACGCTCTAAGCGATTCTGATAAATGCGATATTGTGGTGACCATATGGGACTAGCATACTCTAAAATGCTCCGTACGTAAGCAAAATAAACGGTCTTAATGACTGATATATCAGTAAACGGTTTACAAACGCGAAGGACAAAACCTAAATTTTTATATGCCTTAATAAGTGTAGTTTCTATATGATTTGACATTATCATTTTCTGATCAAAGTGGACCCCCAAGTCAATTAAGTTTTGTTTTCTGGTAATATGCTCACCATTAAAATGATAGTTATGTAATATAGGCCTAGGTTTCCGTGTGAATGAAATGCATTCACACTTTCCTGTGTTGACTGCTATGTTGTTTACAGTATAAAAGTTAAATAAGCTATTAAGGTCACTTTGCAATGACAAACAGTCTTGTGTGGTATTAATTACGTAAAAAATCTTTTTATCATCAGCGTACATAAGATAGTTAGAATACTTCAAACTTAAACCAATGTCATACAAATAAGCATTGTAGAAGAGTGGTCCTAAATGTGAGCCCTGTGGAACACCTGTGGGAATGTCAACATAATTGGAGCGATATCCTGCCATGACTACCGCCTGAGAACGATTAGTTAAGTATGACTTTATCCACCGAAGTAAGTCCCCGTGGATACCTAGAGTTTGTAATTTATTTAACAGAATCACGTGATCAACACGATCAAAAGCTTTCTCAAAATCAGTATAGATCACGTCAAACTGACCCCCCTTGTCCATTTTTTCGAAAACAAAATTTGAAAAACACGCTAAATTAGTAGTAGTGGAACGTCCTATCATAAAACCAAGTGGCTGTACAGGAATCGATTGAGACAACGTAGTATAGATAGAATTATAAACAATTTTTTCAAGTAGTTTTGCTGCAGTATTTAGAATAGAAATGCCTCTATAGTTTTTAATATCCATACGCGAACCTTTCTTATGTACTGGAACTATATGAGCAGATTTCCATATGTTCGGAAAAACCCCCTCGCGAAGAGAACGATTAAAAACGATATTATATATATTACTCGGAGTTATCTATTGTCCCCCTGTTGTTAACTATTTCTCAGACTTAGAGTTCCTTCTTTTCTTCTCTTGTGCACCACATATTCGTGGGCGATTTAAATACTGACCTATTGGAAGATAGTGTAAGGTCGAGACAAATCCTTTCTATTGTAACTGCTGTTAACTTTTCTGTACTCTCATTGAGCCCAACTCTACTAAACACCGACACTGCAGACTTATGGATCGACCTTATGCTTGTCTCTTCAACAGCAAATTACATTTTAAATCCTCTTAAAATACTCACTAAGGTCGTTCTTATGCGGAATTTTGATAAATTAAACAATGTTCACCTCTCATATGACGCTGCTTTGATCGACTGGTCCTGCATAAACGACGAATGTTGACACAAAAGAAAATAAATTTAATGATTTAATTATTAGTTTATATAATAAACATGCACCTGTTCGTGAAGTTAAAGTGAAAGTCCACCTGCTCCATGGATAACACCAGAAATTTGGGAGGCGATGACATTTAAGATCAGGCATTTAATAGATATAAGGGTAATCGCAGTGATGAATACTGGACTTCATTTAAGAAAGCTAGAAACCGATGCAATCAGATGGTAAGAGCAGCCAAACGCCGCTATATTCACAATAACACACAATAACATAAGTAAATTATCTTTACCTGATATCTGGAAATTTTTAACTAACATTGGCATTTGTCCGATATCCTCGGTTGCTCCTTCGTTTTCTAATACGCCTGATGAATTTAATCTTCATCTCTAATGTTCAAATTTTAGATACTTCTTCTGAACAATATACTCTGTCACTCTTAAATTCTTTAATCTCAAATACCTCCTGCACATTTCGTTTTTCTCTCGTTTCTGTTAATGAAATTCGCATAATTATCCACTCCATCAAATCCAAGGCAATTGGTAGTGATAAAGTGAGCAGTGATATGTTATTTCGTATCATCGATCATGTTCTACCTGTCATTACTCACATTATCAATTTCTCCCTTTCCACTGGTTCCTTTCCTTCCGTCTGGCGCTTGTCATACCTGTCCCCAAAGTATCTAAACCTTCTTCATGTGCTCATTAGATGGATGTGCTAACATCTATCCGGTCACCCGACTGTATCGTAGGGTAGGCTTGCGGCCTGACTGCTTGTCGGGAAGTGAGCGTTTCTTACAGCTCCGGCGCCAGCTGGAAACTGGTAGTTAGCCTCTCTGACGTTCTCAGCAAGTGAATTGCAAGTGTGAGAAATCACACGGGAAGTGAGCGTGCCTTACAGCTCCGGAACCTTTCATGGAGAAAAGGTAGCTTGGTGGTCGCGATTGGACTTGTCCATGACCGATAGCTTTGCGAGCTTACTAGTCTTATAGTGCCGTTGTCGGACGACTTCGGAGGTCAGACCTGCCGTATAAGGGTCCATGTGACAGGGGTAAATCTTGACCACATGAATAGCGGCTCAACCTTTATAACCGGAGTAAACATAAGTATTAGGACTGAAGGAAGCGAGGGCGGTGGCCGCCCGCAGATAGTTGGGAGCCCAATTAGTGGGTTAACTACCCACAAAAGACTGCTCCTTGAAGACCCCTCTTTTTCTTAAAATGGGTTTTAGTAGACACAGGAAACGAAAAAATCCTATATTCCTGTGTCTACCGTTTGCATAGCGGCGACCAGGAGACAACTGGATTGTTTAAATATAACGGTGAGCCTGCTGATATGACTTTGCATCAGTATCTTTCAGCGCAGTTCGTTTTTCTGGGGGATTTTAATGTCTGTCATCAGAACTGGCTGTTCCCGTACCAGAAAACCAACCACGCCGGAAGAGAAGCGCGGAACTTTGCGTTGTCTTTGGACCTCTTTCAGCTGGTGAGGCAAGCGACTAAGGTATCAGATGTGGTAGGCCATACAGCCAATTACCTGAACCTTCTGCTGACAACTGATCCGGACAGGTATCGTGTTGAGGTCACCTCCCCCTTGGGAACCTCGGATCACTGTCTGGTGAAATCTGTGGTTACATATTCCCCACCAGCTCTCAAACCACATGGTGTTAGGCGAGTATGGAAATACAAGTCAGCAGATTGGGATGAGATGTGGCACTTTTTTGCGTCTTATCCTTGGCGGCAGGTATGCTTCTCTTCTTTGGATCCGTCGAGTTGCGCGGATGCTATAACCCATGTGGTGCATCAGGCAATGGAGTATTTTATTCCTTTTGCTGACGTTCCCATCGTTGGCAAAGCTCGCCCATGGTTTAATGCCGAATGTGGTCATGCTTAAGACCGAAAACATTCGGCATACCTCATTTGGGCTGATGCTCGAAGCCGCAAAACTCCGGATATAAGTACAAGGAAGAGATCCTCAACTCTCGAACTTCAACTTTGATCGGTTACATTGAGTCCAGAGCAAGAGCAGCTGCAGGAAAGCTTGACGTTCTTTCAAAGGTCCGACAGCACTTTATACCGGGACAGCTTCTTGTATTATACGAAGCACAGATCCGGTAGTGTGTAGAGTACGGTTGTCACATATTTGCTGGTGCCGCAAAGACTTGTCTTGCGGTTCTGGACTCAATTGTGAGGCGAGCAAAGAGGCTTATAGGCGATCCCGAATTGGTCGAAGCCGACCTCCAAAGCCTTGAACACATTCGTAGAATTGCTAGCCTCTCAGTATTCTATAAGATACATTTTGGTGAGTGTGAGCAGGAATTACACGATTTAATTCCCCCATCCCCCTTCCATCACCGGACGTCCCGACGCACGGCAGGTTTTCATCCTTTTGTTGTGGACATTCCACCTGTCCGAACGAAGCGCTTTGTTTCGACGAAAAAGACGAATCTTTTTTACTGCGTACAGCAAAGGATTGGAATAGCTTGCCTGCGGCGATATTTCCAACCGAATACAATGTGGATACATTCAAGAGAAGAGTGAATAGGTTGCTAGGGTAATGCGCCTTACCACCTAAGACTACATTCCACTTACCATCAGGTGGAATGTAGTCAAGCATTGCCCTAGATTACATAAAAAAAAAAAGAAATTTAACAATGTCTGTCTTATACATCAACCCTGCAAATGAGTCAATAACCCAAGTTGCACACATTTCGATCAACCCAAAACTCTTGAATGTTATAATAAGATTTATTTAATAATATACCTTTAATTTTAGACTTAAACCTATGAAAAAAGATCAAAGATATCTTGTGAAACTTTATTATATATGCAGTCGAAATTTAGGCGTTGAGTTTATTTCTTGTATTTATCGTATGTCTGTCGCTGCTTTTTGGAACGTAGTTCCTTATTATATTAGTATTTACATTTTGGCGTATATATGGTATGTTAATAAAAATGTATTGAGAAACCAACGTAAGAATACCGATTTCTTTAAAACACCTCTCAGGGAATCTCTAGCTTTTTAGTTACAAATAGCCCGTACAGCTGTTATTAGTAAAATAAATAAATAATTAATTTCGGCAGCACTGCTCCCAAAGTAAAATACCGTAAGACAAAATACAGTGAAGTACAGCCTTGCCCTGTTCAGGACGCCTACTTTTTTGGAGGCCCACCCGGCCCCCAACGCTACGGCAAGAAGTGACTTCTAAGGAAACGGTGTGTTGCGGCGCGTTGATCGACAAGAGTAAATAACAACGTCGAATGAACTGCATAGGTTAATAGTTAGTCGCTAAAAAACAAATCATTTCCAGGCCAGACCGTCATTAATAATATAATCCTTGACACTATAATAGGATTTTCTTATCAAATTATTTTTAATACCATATAATTTAAATTTATTTCAAACCGTATACAATTGACCCTAAAAGAGTCATTTATTATATGTAACCTAGTTTATTACTATTTCACATGTGGGCACAGACAGCTAGGTTATTTCTATTTGTATTGTTAATTTTATGTAAATCCTAGTTTTTTAATTTATCAATATTTTTATAAAAACATACATACATTAAAATTTCATAAATATATTGATTGTATACTATAATAATTCTAATTTCTTTGAATTTCGTTTTTAACGATTCACTTGGCCCTATATTATAAATTGCTCGAACCCCCCAGTATAAAGATAGAATCAATATCTGATGCATTACCCCATATGATACTTTGAAAATAACTAAAGTAAACTATTTTTGCAGTTTCAACGTTTATCAACCGGCGTATTTTTTGAACTGCGAGTACGGCAGAACTAAGTCTGTTCGACAAATTACTTATATGAGGAGCCCATTATAATTTCGCAACTAAGTTTACACTAAAAAACACAGTAGAATTAACTAAATCTAATTCCTCTTTATTTAATTGTACCTACTTTGGTTTTGACACGTTTAACGTTTAGTAAAGTAACTGTCATTTATTTTGTTTTTTTTTATTAAGCAGCAAATTATTAGCGATAAACCATTGAAAGCATCTGAGACAGCATTGTTTACATTGTCAATTACTGATAGATGTTAATTTAGAAAATAAGTATCATCAGCAAACAATACTATCCCAAGTTTATTCCTCACAAAGTATTTGAAGAGAAATTATTTGTCCAAAAAACAAGGGACGAGTGTTTATACTTCATAAACATAAACGAGTTACATTTATAAGCTAATTGTCCTTCCAGTCGAAAAAGGTAGCAAAAAGTAGTTAGTTGTTTAATGGAAATAATTATTAATTACACATACCTACTCACTTACACAAACATACGAAATAAATAATACACAAAATTTTAAATTATAATTTGTAACTAACAATGAGGAAAGAAACAATGAGGATAATATACCAAATACTAAAATAAACAATCGATAAGCAGGTCAGTTATAATCGTGACGTGTGATCAAGTGGTATGTGGTATGTGCTCAAGTGTAATTCTGCTGCTACTGCTGCTAGCGCAGCTGGGTGCCTCCGAAGGTCCCTGCTCTGAATTGCAGCATCACTATCGAACCAAGAGCATGGGTAATATCAGTTTTAATACATATTTTAATTTTTATTCCTTTTCGATGCGTATTTCAACTACACTATACAGATAGAATTAAATTTGACCGTAATTTTGTTTTTCTTATTACGATTTTCAATCAGCATTACAGCATAAAACCGCAATTGTTATGATTGTTTTGTTATCCTCTTTTTTATATATTTATATACATGTATATGATATCTGAAAAGCATCCCATCTTGCATTAATGGAGGGAGAAGAGAAGAGAGGTTAGTATTAATTATCATACCACACATAGTTTTGTAATAATTTTTTGTTTTATATTATTGTTTTCTACGATTATTAGATTTAATAATATTAAGAGAGGATATATAAAGAGTGAACGCTTACGACCTGCGGTCAAATGTATACAACTGGACATTATAGTACAGCTGGATCATTTTGTATGAAATTGTTAAAATTTTACTTAAGAAGCGATTACAATGTTCCCCTTTGACAGCTCTGACTGAGGTGCTGGTGGATGATCAAGCTGTAGAGACGGTAGTAAGAGGCAGTGGCGGTGCGGCGCGGGCAGCAGCTGCGGTCCTGCTAGTGGCTATTCACCACGTACTAGGCTACCGAGCGAGTCTGAACACAACGTTTATGTACCTGTGCGACCTCAAGGATGGGACGCAGAAGTAAGTTCATAATTACAAGTTTGTAATTACACTAGTTCCTGTTTAACGTCTGACTCCTTGAAACAACTAAGATTTGCCATTTGCTGCATAAAATCTGTGCAAAGAAATATTTAAATACATATAATACAACAATTCTTTGAGAACTAACCAAATAATAATTTTAGTTTATTAATATATTTATGATTATAATAATTATAACTTAATAATAAAAAAATAGTTAAACTATTTGCCTTTGCATATATTTTTTACAACATTAAAACTCATTTTGCAAATATTTATATATACTGGTTGCGATTATTTAATCAATACCGGTAATAAATTAACATTAAAACTATTTAGGTATTGTGTTAATTTATTAAATTAATTAATATTAAGGATGCTTTTCCCCTCCTTATTTTATCAAATTGTCACGGACAAACTAAAAAACAATAGGTGTTGGGCTACATAATGACAATCAAACAAAGTACTTATACAGGGTTCATTTAAATTAAAGCATCACCTCTTACAGGCAGTCTCTTTACATCCATCCCAACAACATTCTTTCTAAAACTTTTTACAAATCTTGATAAAAAAGACAAAAAAACAAAATAAGGAACTTTTTGGTCCCTCGGTTATTTATTACTCTGTATTTTGTAAAAACTGCCTGAAAAATGACAACGCCCGGGTGCCATACCTAGGCTCAGAATTAATGCCTGTTCAGAGGCAACTCATAAATGTTGTATGGGAAAACTTAAATTTTAAATATTGTTAATTTTAAAAAATATTAGAACAAACGTTGTCAGGATTGATGTTGAGAGGCTGCTTGCAAGACGTGATGCGTTAATTTAAAATTTATAATAAATTTCTTCATAATCTTTTTAAAAGTATGTGGTATAAATGTAAAGTAAGTTCGTAACAAAACATTTTTTTATTATCAAACCTACTAAAAAAATTGGCAATAAAAAATGTAATTAATTGAATATGGCGTGCCTCAAGGGAGCGTACTGGGTCCGACAATATTCCTTGTGTACCTACCTAGTCTTGTCATAAATATTGTAACAAAGAAAAAAAATTTTTTTCCTATGCAAATAACATTTATTACTTTTATAGTGTTAATTTAATTTTAATACACAAATATAAAACAATTAAAAATATAAAAAGCTTATTCGAAGTGTGTTAGGTTCGGTTGGCTGCATTACAGTCCTTTAAACGTTGAGGCCAGTTATCAATAGAAGCACGCGCTGTTTTCATGGGGAAATTCTTCACTGCCAATCGTATGGATTGTTTTAGCGACTCGATATTATCATCGCGTTAAGAGAAAACTGTACTGTATGGTCCATACTTGGTTATTGAACATGGTGTCATTAAGGGGCTTAACTACCTTCTCAAAAATGGTATCTTGATACGTTTGTGCCGATGTTTTGATACCTTTTTCACAAAAATAAGGCTCAGTCACTCCTTCATAGCTAACACCCCACCAAACCGTCACTGAAGTTCGATAATGCCCACGTTGTACTCTGTCGACTAACTGGGAAGCTTCCTTAAAGCTTTATGCATAAATACGGTCGTTTTGTTTGTTAAAATATTGCTCAATTGTAAAAAAAATCTCATCCGTAAACAAAATTTTTCTGTGACATCCCTTTGCGTACCGCTTCAGTAATTGTTTCGATTTTACCACCCTATCCATCTTAAATTTATCAGTTAAGTAATGACCAGTGCGTCTCTTATAGGCTGCAAGTCCTAAGACATTTCGTACAATACGCGACATGATAGGTGCTATTTTCATTTCCCGAGATAAAATATTTTTCTTTCGGACAGGATTTCTTCGAATTCTTTCCCTTACTGCTTTGACAACCTTTTTCGTACGAACACTACGTGGACGGCCAGATCTTTCTCTGTCACAAACAGAGGATTTTTCATTGTACCTATTAATGACCCGGTACACAAACATTTGACTAATACCAAGTGTATGGAGAGTTTTAAAAATTGCATTTGGCTCTATATCTACTTTATGTAATGCAATCAAAGCGATTCTGTTCTCTTTATCACCCCATTCCATTTTAATATCGCAAAATTGTGTACAATGTATCGGCGCCAAAATGAGAAAACACAATGAACAATCGTATAAAAATCACAGATTCCAAATTCAAACTTAACTAACTTTTCAAACTAACTTTTTTTTATTTTTTAATTGTAACAGTATTTATAGCCAGACTAAGTATTAATTATAGATAATTTATGTAATTTACAAATGGTAAAATTGTTTCCTATGCGATGACACTGCTGTCCTTTTCTCCGGTACTTGCTGGGACAAGACGTGAGAAATATTTCGAAGTCTGAAGAAAGAGGTCCTTCTGAAATAGCTCAGTAGGTAAAGAAAAAATTACTTGCTCTAAATGTGTCAGAAACAAATTTCTTGTGTTTTACCAGATATATTTGCACACAACCTGATAATTCTTTTTCCTTAAAAATACACCAAAATTGCAATTTTCCCCTGAGATGTAACTGTTGTGCTTTGGATCGTCTCTCCTCGCTTAAGTACTAAGCTGTTATGATTGATAAAAGACTATCCTGGTCTTCTCAAATTGATGTAATCAGTTCTAGATTAAGAAAACTAATATGGATTTTTAAGATGCTTAAACATTTGGTCTCACCGGCTATTCTCAACAGACTTCGTCTTAGTACAGTTTTTAGTTGGTTACTGTGTCACTATTTGGGGTAGAGCTGCAAAAACTAAATTAATTGACTTGGAAAGATCTCAAATAACACTCATTAAAGTTATGTATTTTAAATCACACAAACACAACTAGAAAATATAAGAAATGTTATAATTAAGCGCGTTTTTGTGGTATAATGCATGGATATTGTATTCAATATTTAGAAGAGCGGGTGTTTTCTGGTACAGGTGGTTTTTTACTTTAAAGAAGGCTCCAATAAGACCTTAATTAACAAACGTGTTATAGAAACTGAAATAAAGATTAATTAATATAAGTAATTATAATTTTCTTATGTGTAGTTTTTAAACTTAAGTAATGACATACATTTCAGAGAGGCCGTGGTATCCGCGGCGATGACGTTTCCGCAAGAAGGATGCAATAATCAAAAAGACTTGAACTGGCATACAAATATTGCAAGGCCAGCAGCAGTTTTTTATGGGTTACAGCTTTGGGTTTATGTGCCATATGATCATTGCTCGGGGTCCATTCAGACCTTCCAATGGGCTTTTTTCAAAAATTGTAATAAAGTAAAACAATGTGGTTTCAAAACATCACAAAACAAAATTCGAAATTCAACTGGGTAAGACAATATTTAGCTCTTAAAACGTATTTAATTTTTATTTAAATACAATATTAACTGTTAATCCTTTCAAAGTCCTATCGAAATGAAATAATCTCTGGTTTCTTTAGAGCTAATGATTAGATATGTATGAATTTGAAGCAGAGTCAAATATTAATATTATTCGTTATGGCTTACATCTGACAATTATGATAAACGAGTTCTATGTTTTATAGGGACCGTTTTGTTGTGTTAGCTCGTAACGAGAGCTCCAATGATAATGAAGTAGTGACGGAGCTTCAAAAGCGCTTTGATGCCGCTAACTTACAACTACAGATTGAGTATTTTAAAAGCGATTTGCAGATGCGTAAAGAAATATCAGAATTAAAAATTCAAGGAAAATCTTTTCTCTTCCTTGATGAAAACTTACATTTTGACGCACCACATATGATTAAGCTACAGCCTCCACCGTGTACTAGTAGCTCTAAGTGCACTTCCACTCTAAACCCTGTTATTGCTTTTCGAGTTGGTAATGGAATGTTTATGAATGAATTTGCTCCTCCCATACACAAGTTAGTGAATAATTTTTCGCCTAAAGCGAGTCAACTGCGAAAGATACTTGAAATAGAAACTAAACAAAATAATTCCCATATAGAAGAAGCTGCTTGTTCGTGGGCGATGAATTATAGTAAAGAATTTCAGAATATAATATCATACAACTCATCGGCGGACCGAAGAACTTTTGACATCATAATTATTCTTTGTAAGATGGACCCCCTTAATAATGTTCTACAAAATGCCATAAATTTAATTAATGAAAAAATATTTCACAAGAAGTTAAAAAACATAGATTTTAAAATTGATACATGGGTAGTAGATTGTTACGATGGACATAGTTTAAAGCAAAATATCATACAAATTTATCAAATGACTACCATAGCTGGTGTTATAGCTTGGAGCTGGAGTGAAGGAACGGAATCCGCAGCGCAAGTTGCAGAAGAAGGTTACCTTCCGCTGCTTCTCGCAGGACCCGTCACTCCCAAAGTACCATTAGGTCTTTCAGTAAAGGCGGTCACAGGTCAATTAATTGATCTGACTAGAGCACTTCATTACCTATTGAATAGTTGTGGATGGTCACGTATTGCTATTTTATCTGATAATTCTGCGTTCTCAAAAAGTTTTGTTTTAACTTTGATTGGACAAAAGAAACTGTTATATCGTGAAGAAGTTGTAAGGTACAAAAATGTTAGTTTGCATTTAGATAAATTCGAGAAGGCTGACGCACGTATATTTTTATTGAATGTAAATTGGAGTATGTCGTGCCAAATTTTGTGTGTCGCTTTAAAGCGCGGCATGACTGCAACAAATGGCTTTGTGTGGATAGTACGTGACTGGAGACCACTTGAATGCTGCAAAAATTATAGCTGGAATGACATGTATTACTATACTATAAATTTTGGATGGCAAAAAAAACATTTAGAACAAACATTTAGTTCGGATTTTTTGAAACAAAAATTATCTAACATAACAGGAACTTTAGGAGAGTACATGGCATATCCTGATGTCTCGATACTTGCTAACGCTTTACTTCAGCTGGGTGACGGATTTAGTACATTATATCAAAAGCATCTTATTAATAGATATAGCGTGCGTAGTAAGGAAATAATTGTGTGAGTATTATTACCATTTTTTTATCTGTTTCTATTATTATAAGAAACCAATGGCTACGTGAATTCTAATAAATATATAAACTTGTGCATTATTGAAAAGAAAATTTTCATCCCATACCTACCAAAATTACTACACAATTACAATATTTTCTTTTATTACATTCGACTACGCCAATGCAAATTCTACTGATCTAACTGAGGCACAAACTTAATAAGCTTGAAAGACTTCTAAATCTTGGTATTAGCATCATATTCGGCTTAGACAAATATGATAGTGTATCTCAATCCGTAATCCATTTAATTTATCCAGTTAGAAGAGCGGTGTCTCCTAACACAGGTATATACTTACCCAAAAGGAAACACCATTTAATTTTTCAATTATATTATGTAAATGTGCTGAAGAATAAATAAACATTATTATTATTATTACATTGTTATCTCAGTTTCGTTTTCAACTCAAGTGCATATTCGTTTTATTCTTAATATCTTTTTTACACATATTGTATACATATTTTTATGCACCACCCCATACTCTCTCTTTTTTCAATCACAAAATAAGGTTGTCAAGAAGAGATCGTTTCTTAGTGATAAGACCGCCTTACTGGTTCTTGAAAGGTGTTGATAGTAATCAACACATATTATTAAGAATGTATTTGTTTTTTTTATTATTATTATTATCACTATCACTATCACTGTCACTGTCAGTCTCACTGTCTGACAATTTTAAAATTCGAAATGAATATGTTAGTATAGGAACAGCATATGTGAGATATGGCTTTTAATTTTGTTCTTGCGGATAGTTGTGTCTTGAGTTTTGAGATTAATCTACTTTTGTACCCAATTTTGAGATTCTCTTTTATTTCTTTGTGAACAAATCTTTGATTTTGGTGGAAACCTAAATATTTGTAGTTTTCTTGTTCTTCTAAACATTTAATGACGTTATTCGGTTGGTTTAATCTGTTTTTTATAGTGTAATTATATTATTATTATCCTGCTTTGCTCAGGTAGAACCTGGTAATATTTTTTGTATTCTAGGAACGGTCGTATTGCCCAAGAAAGCGAGAAAGGCGTATTCGCGTTAATTATGTATTTGGCTATTGTGTACATTTTTAATGTCGATGATGCCCCGTCCTCCTTGTTGTTTTTTAAATGTAAATCTTTCAGCTGCAGAGTGTATGTGATGTATATTATGGTTATTACAGGTAGTTCTAGTCGTAATAATTAGACTTGTAATATTGTGTCTCACCATTTTAAAATACCAAATAAATATGTTAGTACAGGAAAAGCGTATGTGTTTATGGATTTTACTTTATTTCTTGCTCTTCTTGTGTCTTGAGTATTGAGATTAATCTAGTTTTGTACTTTGTTTTCAGCTCCTTTTTTATTACTTTGTAAACTATTTCTTGATTTTGGTGGAAATCTAAATATTTGTAATTTTCTTTTTCTTCTAAACATTGAATGATATTATTCGGTTGAACTAGTCTATAAGATTCCTGTTTCTGGTAATGTCCCTTAATTATACTACTTCCGTACCTTTATTTATACCAAATTCCATCCTAATGTCTGTACTATATTTTTCTGTGATTTTTACTAAGGAGTTGAGTTTATGTCTTAATACTTAAATATTTTTAAGTCATCCATATATAATAAATGTGTAATTTTGTTGAGATTATCTATTTTGTATGGTTGTAGCAGCTATTATTAAGTGTATTAAGTGTATGACAGTGGGCTAAGAGAATCCTCTTGAAATATGCCTCTAGAAATATATATTTTTGAAGACGTGAAGTTTTCCCTTTCTGTTTGTATATTTAGTATAGTTGACCATTGTTGCCTTATATGCCGTACTATTAAATTGTAGTTTACTTTATAAATATCTAAAAAATGTAGAAGCAAACCGTGCGGTACGCTATCAAACGCCTTCTGATTATAATTATTTTAATTATTGTTAGTATTATTCTTATGATTATTATTAAAAATATTACAATAATAAGACAAGGCTCTTACAGTTTTGGTATAACCTTCTGGTTTTTCTTTTACAGAAAATTTTCACAAATTCTAGAAAATTACACAACATGTTGGAAAGCACAAGATTTAGAAAAAAAAATATTTGCATTTCAATGGCCACTGATATTTTTAAATAAATGGAAGGGTGTGAACGTACAGTCCGTAGGTGTTTTTCAAATAATTCAAAATAAGGTATGGACTGCGCATCCTGTAAATGCTACTTGTAAGAATCTATTTGGAAACCAATTAGTAAACGATAGACCCCATTGTGGTACAATACTTACTGGAGATCCTTTTTCGCCTCGTTGTCAAGATTTTACAGTAGCTATTGTAAGTATGTTGCTGGTTCTTTTGGTCACAGCACTTTACAGGGCGAGACGTAATCGCTTGAAACGATTGTTGGATCGAGAGCTAAGTATAATGGCTTCTTTATTAGAGATCCGGAAACACACGGCTTCATCGCTAAATATGTATTTAGTCAATCGTAATGCAATCAAACTTTTACATGAGATAGGTTCTGGTACTTTTGGAAGAGTTCATTTTGCAGAACTACAACGACCGGGCCAAGGTACTGTTGTGGTTGCCGCCAAGGAGCCACGAAAAGATATTGGACCTACAGAAGAATGTGAGTTTTTTCACGAAGCGTGTGTTCTTGCGCCTTTATGTCATAATAATATTATAAGATTGGTTGGGATCTGTATAATGAATGGCCCCCCCACAGTTTTAATGGAACACGCCTTTTATCTTGATCTAAAACGTTATTTAACAGAGCGAAGGCATTTAGTGAGTGGAGAATCCAACGATATCACTGATGATCGAGCAATCGAAGTATCGGATGAATCACTTACCCGATTGGCCTGCGAGGCGGCGAGTGCACTAACATACCTAACAACAAGGAGACTTGTACATCGTGATATACGAGCAGCGAATTGTCTTGTCGATAAGAAAAGATCGTTAAAGCTAGGAGATTTTGGAATGGCTCGAGAGTTAGATGTGAAGGTCCCGGAATATGCAACGATACGTCGAGCTCTGTTTCCGGTATTATGGATGGCACCTGAAAGCTTACAATTGGGAGTTTTTTCTTTTGCAACCGACATTTGGTCTCTTGGAGTACTCATAATGGAGGTGGTTACACTAGGTGCACGTCCTTATGGGAATTGGCAACCAACTCGTGTATTGAATTACGTGGCAGCAGGTGGATTTCCTCCACTACCTCCTGACGTATCCAAACAAACGTAAGTATTGTAGAGGTGCCTGTATAGTCATTAATATTTATGGCCTTATTTGAATACTAATATTGTTATTATTTGAGCGGAAATGTACAAATGTATATTTTTTTATATATCAGCGATATTTTTTTTTAAGTTGGTTTTTTGTTATTATATTTATTTAGAAGAAGTTTGTTGCAATCCTGCTGGCAACCTAAGGCAGAGTTAAGACCCGGCGCTTCGTGGGTGTACGACTACCTGACACAAAATCCACGTGCGCTCTCTCCAGCTTTGCTGAAACCTTGTCCGCTCGATCCATCAGATAAATATTGAACGTTCTATTCTTCTAGTAAACATTGTTCAATTTTATAAATGAAACTGTTTGTGAAATTTATTTTCTATGATTTATTATATGATCTTTTTATAACTTATAAGAAACCCTATTATTGAAACTGTCTTTGAGGGACGCTGCACTGCAATACTTACGGACTTACTCAGTACGTAAGTATTGCAGTGCAGCGTCTTCTTAACGACCTAAACGAATCTAATAACTATAGTTTTGTATTAAAAAAATATATATTATTGTCACAAATATCCAGTCCTATTTAAGATTCGACTAGTATTAAAATAAGATACTTCAACCATAATTAAAAAACAAATACGTTGTAATCTTATAAACCAAAATGTGAAAAAGTAATATTATGTGAAAAAGTATATATTTTTTTAATTTTAACAATTGCAAGACGAAGAATAATTATTTATACGAATTTTCGGTGTCGTTTTACGTAAGAGTAATATATTAAAATAAAATAAAACGATAAGTGCAAAATTTTAAACTTAACCAAATAGTTATTAATAAAGCAAAAAAATAAGGTAATGTAAATTATATCAACCCGACGCAATGACTTCAATAAGTACATAATAGTATTATATTTATTCTTTTTAGAGGTCTTTTTTGTTTTTCTGCTCTTTTTAAAGTTATGGAACGGGTTTCTTAATTGTACTAAATGAACCTACAGACACACAAATTATTAGTTGTTTAAGTATTTCTATTAATCTATCCTAATATTATAAAGGGGAACGTTTTGTTTGTTTATTTGAATTGAATAGGCTCCGAAACTACTATATCGATTTATTAAAATATTTTATCTCTGATGATACATAGATACACAGATACACAGATCGACAGGTCAAACTTATAACACCCCTCTTTTTAGTCGGGGGTTCAAAAAATAGTTAACACTGTTTCTACGCGTAAATAAAAAGTTCATTCGATGAAAAATGGTGATAAGTGAGACCTGAAAATTAGGCAAGAAATGTATAAGAAATTATAAAAAAACTGAACAGTGCAGTGACAGTAAAACATTTAAATTTATAATTAACCGAGAATAACAATATATTTCCATGGCAACAGCCAAGATATTGAAATATTATGATTAGTAATTTAACAATCTAATATGTACTTATATGCGGAATTAATGTTTAATACTAGTAATGAGTTTAGGGATGAGGTAAAATTATTCTCCAAATCTTTTAAAAAACAATGTAAAATAGCAAAAAATCAACATATTCAAAATAAAATAGGAAATAGCATTAATAAAATAAAAACAACTTGGAAAATAATTAATGAGGAAACTGGAAGAGCTAAATCCCAGAGGATCGACTTTAAATTAAATATAGATAATAAATATGTCACGTCTGACCTCGAGGTTGCTACTGCTTTTGAAACCTTTTTTACTAATATTCCAGTGACTACAACGTTATCTTTAAATTCTTCTACCGCTGCAGCTATGGGTTTACTTAGAGAGAATGTAGATCAATGTGTTAGTAGTTTTAAGTTTGAAAAAGTTAATGCTCAAGAAGTAATCAAAGTATTTAGATCAATTTGCGTTAAAAAGACTAGTGATCTTTGGGGGTTTTCTGTTGACATACTTAAGTCCATAATTGACATTGTAGCGCCAGACTTAGCATTAATATTTAATAATTGTTTAGAATATGGTATATTTCCTGATCTAATGAAACAAAGTAAAATAACTCCATTATTCAAATCCGGCTGTTCATTAGATCCTAGTAACTATAGACCTATTTCAGTCTTACCCACTTTTAGTAAGATTTTTGAGAAAATAATTCTTAATCAACTTGTGGCATATTTCAGTAAAAACAATCTCTTACACAAAAACCAGTTTGGTTTCACTGCCGGTCGCTCTACAACAGATGCTGGTGTTGAGCTATTACTAAACATATTTGAAGCCTGGGAAGGATCACAGGATGCACTTGGCATTTTCTGTGATCTATCTAAGGCGTTTGACTGCGTTCAACATGAAATCCTTATAAAAAAGTTAGAACATTATGGAGTTAAAAATAAGTCCCTAGATTTAATTAGTTCATATCTTAATGATAGAATTCAAAAAGTTGATGTAAATGGAAAACGTTCCCCTGGTTCTTTGGTAAAAATAGGTGTACCACAGGGCTCTATCTTAGGGCCTTTCTTGTTCCTCATTTACATAAATGACTTACCTCACCTAGTGAGGGAAAAACATGGGATAGTGTTGTTTGCTGATGATACTTCTCTTACTTTTAAAGTTAATAGACGGCAATCTGTTATTGACGATGTAAACAATGCTCTCTCAGATGTTGTACAATGGTTTAACGCCAATAATTTGTTGCTTAATAAAAAAAAGACAAAATGTGTCAAATTTAGTTTACCAAATGTTAAAAATGTTAGAACCAATGTACAATTAAATAATGAGGACTTGGACTTGGTCAAATCTACTACTTTCTTGGGCATTACTTTAGATGAAAAATTGCAATGGGGTCCTCATATATTCGATTTGTCAAGCAGACTAAGTTCTGCTGCATACGCGGTTAAAAAAATACGTCGTTTAACAAATATGGAAACTGCTCGATTAGTATACTTTAGTTACTTTCATAGCTTAATGTCATACGGTATACTCTTATGGGGCAATGCGACTGACATTGATACCATATTTACATTGCAGAAGAGGGCTGTTCGCGCAATATATAATATGAGACCAAGAGACTCTTTAAGAAACAAATTTAAAGAATTTAAAATTATGACTATTTACAATCAATATATTTATGAAAATTTAATTTACGTTCATAAAAATATTTCAAAATTCAAGAAAAATTGTGATTTACATAAAATTAATACAAGAAATAAAAATAAACTCGCTATGCCCGGCACTAGGCTCCATAAAATAGGTAAATCCTTTAAGGGTAATTGTATACGTTTTTATAATAAGCTCCCAAATGAAGCCTTAAGCCTATCATTAAATAAATTTAAATTATATGTTAAAAATAATTTAATAAAAAAATCCTACTATAGTGTAAAGGATTACATCGACGACGGTATGGCCTGGGAATGAATCTGTATTGTATTGCGAATAGCTAGTAATCTCCGCAATTTGTTTTTTGTTGTAAATTATTTTGCTTTATCGACCTTCTGCATCACACCGATTCCTTAGAAGTCACTACTTGCGGTAGCATCGGGAGTCGGGTTGCCTCCCTCCCTCAAATATGTGCGAAGGGGGTGATGGCTGGCTCTTGTGTTATGCCCGTGAACGGGTGCTGCTTGCGGTGACTGGTTGTGTGGCAGGCCGAAGATTTATATATATATATGTTTTTTCTGTTATTATTATTTAATTTTCGTTGCCTGAAATCATTAGGCTTCTTTTCCTATTGATTGCGACGGTTCTAGTTGTTCCAAATTTGCATTTAAGTTTGACGTTTGTGAAACAGTGATCACAATAACAAAAAATATATCCGGCTGAGTTTGTTGTGTGGTTCTTCTCAGACCAGGACGCGTTTGGAACCCTCATAGCTTTAACATTAAGATGGAAAGTGCTTTCTCAGAAGGGCTTATTACGATAAATCTAGTATCGTAATAGGCCCTCCTGACACTTCCATGTTGACGTACACAAGTGATCACTGATTATGATTCTAAGTGGAAAAGATATAAATAAATAAATAAAATAAAATATATAACATATATTGAATGCTATAATTTTAATATTATTCTATTGCGTGTAGTTGTAAAAATATTTTGTAACCGTCATCGCACGAACTGTTCGCAACAGACTGATTGACTTTGATTGATTGATTGACTTGACCGCGACTACTGGGAAACCGTCCCGTCGCTCTGCCAACTGAGCTACCGTATGTCTGTGCTGTATGCTGTCCGTCTCGGTGAATTAAGCATTCTATATGTGATCGTCTTTATCGGGACGGTGGTGACATCTATTAGGTTTCTTTCGAAAATCCTAACCAATATTTCTAACTTTGCAGTATAGATAAACATTGAAAAGATGCCACTACCGAAATTAATGTTTGAAAATATCTATAAACTGTTTATAGGTAGGTATAGAGTATAGACATATAAAAAAGTCTTCAATCATGTTACTTAATACATTTATAATTTATTACATTGTCGAAGCTTTCACGTGTATCCTTATTTTATTAAATATAATGTATATTTCTCGTATTAAATATAACCTTTGTACATCATAATATAGGATTCTAATGTTAATTTTTTTTTTATAAATCGGTTCCGTAGCTTTCGGAGCCTATTCAATTCAAACAAACAAACAAATCTTTCCTACTTAAACAATTGAAAATTTTGTGTGTCTGTAGGTTCATTTAGTACAATTCAGAAACTAGTAACATAACTTTAAAAAGCAGAAAAAAAAAATTAAATTAAAAATGTAAAAAACCCCCCATACAAAAAGACCTCTAAAAAGAATAAAAATAATATTAGTATGTACTTATAGAATTCGTTGCGTCGGGGTACCATTTAATAAAGGAAGAAATTAAAATGCAAGTAAGTTAACAAGGCAAATAAAGAAATTACGATATCGAATCGTATAGTCTAAGCCCTCAATAATTAACATCGTAATATATATCAACGTACGTACAACGTGCTATGGAAATATTAAATAATCAAAATTACAGGAATGTGGATTACAAAATACAATTTACATAAAACAAATAAAATTATTGGATTAGAGTTTTATAATTACCTAAATAATGAATTGTAGTTATATACCGGTCATAAGTTTTATAATTAAATAATGAATTGTAGTTATATAATATTTAAAAATACATCGATTGCCTGAAATAGAAGAAGTAAAGAAGAAAATAAATTATGAAGAATTTATTATTTGTAAAATAGTGACGATGTTGGCATGTTAAGAAAACTAAAGTTATTATTTTTAAAGTGGATTGTATACATTTGTCTGATTTTTGCGATACTTATGTGTTTCTTCTATGAGAATATTATACGTCACAAATAGTCGATTCACTTCTTACGTTTTAATTAATTAATATTAATAAAAATACATTCATGATAAACTGTCTTTGAATTAAAGAGGTGGTGCTGAGTTGAACACTATATCAATTCATTTATAATATAATAAATTTAAGTGTGATGTATGTAAACAGTAAAAATAATCATAAAATAATAGTTAATCAATTTAGACTAACTAAAACACAGAAATGATTTTAAAAATCGTTTTTGTTAATGGAAATACCCTTTAAAGCCCTTGTAATTTTAAGGGTATTATATAACGACATGTGCTGTGGTTAGCTATTGTAGTTGCTGGCCAAAATAAATACCTAAATTACAAAGTAATAATAAGTAAATCTATGTAGAAAAACTAACTAAAATAATAAAATTGGGCATATAAACAATATTACATTCTAAATCCTTCTCGAAAAACTAACATTTTCTAAATGTCAAAATTAGACATAAAAGTAATATTACTTTCATGTTTCTATTGTCAAAAAATAGTTCATGGTACGAGTTAATAATGTTTTATTTGGTAAAAGAGTGAATGATTTAGGATGACGTCATCAAATCTTCTTATCGAAACATTCTTAAAGTAATATTACTCTTAGGATGTCATGGTACGAAAATTGAAAGTAAGATTATTGTAATACTGCTATATGAGTTCATGGTAGGCCCCAAAATTAATAACAATAGCACTCACTTAGGCGTTAGACGGGGAAATACAATCTTGATATTTATATTATTTCTTATTTTAAAAACATAAGATCAACATAAGATCCGCAAATTTCTAGCAACAAACAAAACTTAAAATAATAACTTATCTATAATGAAATCGGTAACAGAATAATAGCATTTATCAGTTAGAAATGAAGAAACTTGTTTTTTATCAAAAAAATTATATTCATTATATATTCAAAATATCTTTATTTTAATCAAGTGGGCATTATCACGCACTTTTGAATCGTGATTGAATGATGATGAATGATTACATTAAATTGGTCAGTATAGTCAGTCCGTGAGTCACCTACAACGAGTTCAGAATGCTGCTCTGTTGAGAAGAGCTGGCCAGAAACCCAAAAATTGCTCTTTGAAAATTAAATTGATTAGTGTTTGACTTATACAATATAACATAAAACCTGCATCATTTGCAGGTCTTACATTATAATGTACTTGGGTCTATGGGGCCTACAATGAACTCTTAAAAACTATCATAGTTATATGACGTTTAGTATCAATATTATAAAATAAATAAAAATAAAAATAAAAAAGCCTTTTATTTCTAGCAAATACTACTACAATTAATATTTATGCGATACTTATTTTTATAACTTCTTAGTATATAGTTTGGTAGTACAATTATTTGGTTTGAATGCTAACATTATTTTTATAATTATTTTTATATATTCTATCTTAGCATACGGTACAGTTTTATTTTTACTTATTTTTAGGTATTTGCCAGAACCCCATATTGGGTAAAGGCCTCCTCCAACGTTCCCCATTTGTCCCTGTCTTGAGCTATTTGGCTCCAATTTGAACCAACAACTTTTTTTATCTCGTCTTCCCAACGTGCCAATGGTCTCCCTCTGCTTCTTTTGCCTTGCGGTCCATGCCATGTAGTAATTCTTTTAGTCCATCTTTTATCCTGGAGTCTTGCAACATGCCCAGCCCATTTCCATTTTAGTTTTTGTGCATATTTTAAAGCATCTGTTGCTTTGGTTACTGCTCTTATTTTAGTGTTTTTTATTTTATCTATTCTTTTTATTTTGAGCATACTGCGCTCCATTCCTCTTTGACAGGTGGTTATTTTGTTTTTAACTTTGTTATTAAACTTCCACGTTTGACAGCCGTATGTTAGGCACGGGAGAAGACTTGTGTTCATCACTTTGGCTTTTATTTTTGTTGGCATATTACTTTTGAAAATTGACACCAGATTCCAATATTTATTCCATGTATGTTGCACTCTTCTCTCTATTTCAAGCTCATTATTCCTCTTATCAAAACTAATTCTCTTTCCTAAATAGATGTAGCTTTCAATATATTCCAGTGGTTTGTTGCTAACATAGATCTGTCTCTTGGTGCTGTTTGTCATTGTCTTTGTTTTTGTTTGGTTCATTTCTAGACCAACTTTTACGCTAGCCTGATGTAGGGCGCTTATCTTGGACTGTAATTCTGAGCTTGTTTCTGATAATAATAGTAGGTCGTCTGCGAATCTTAAGTGGCTCAGGTATTTGCCTTGTATATTTATTCCTGATTTACTCCAATCGAGTTTGTTGATGATCGATTCAAGAGTGGCTATGAATATTTTTGGAGAGAGAGGGTCTCCCTGCCTAACTCCCCTTTCTATGGGAAAGGATGGACCTAAACTTTCTAATTTTACTCTACCAGTGGTTCTTTCATAAATACTTTTAATTACGTTTATATATGTTTGATCTACTCCTTGCTCTTCCAAGCTTTCCCATATATGTGTGTGGTAGACTGTATCGAAAGCTTTTTGGTAGTCGATAAAAGCCAGGTACAGAGGCCTCTGTTGTTCTTGGTATTTTTCTACTAACAATTCCAGCACGTGGATATGATCGATTGTAGAGAATCCCTTCCGGAAGCCAGCTTGTTCAATAGGCTGTTTTGCCTCTAGTGTTACACTTATTCTCGCATTCAATAAAGAAGAGAAGAGTTTGTAGAGACACGGCAGTAAACTTATTGGTCTATAGTTACCGATATTTTTAGGGTCGCCTTTTTTATATAATAATATAATATTCGATTCAGACCACTGCAAAGGTGTCTTTGATTGTCGCAGTATCATGTTAAATAGCTCGGACAGAGGTCTAGCTAGAAGTACATTTGCCGTTTTTACCGCTTCGTTTGTAATGCCGTCCGATCCTGGGCATTTATCTATCTTTAATCTCTTTATCATCTCTCTGACTTCAGTTTCGTCTATTGGTATGACAGAACTCTTCTGGTTGTCTTTCGATCCTTTGTTTGACTGAAAACCTGAAGTTGGCTGGCTCGCACTGCTATATAGATTTTTATAGAATTCAGTAGCCTCAGTGATTATATCGCTTCTTTTTCTTATGTCTATACCATTATTTTGTAAGCTCTCTATCCAAATTTTACCTGATCTTAGTGTCTTAAATGCTTTTTTGGTGCTTCCCGCGAGACTTATATATCTTTCTATTATGTCTTGTTTGTATTTAGCATAATCTTGTTTTATGTATTTGTTTACTAATTTATATAATGCTGAGAGCTCGTTTTTCATTGATCTTGTTTTATTCTTTGTTTTTTGTAGTTCTGCCCTTCGTTGCAATAATGTTAGAGTTCTTATTGTTAGAATTTTTTGTTTCTTTTCTGTTGACTTGTTTGATTTGGCATGATCAAGACTTTCCCTTATAGCTTTAATTATGTTATCATAGAATAGTTGTATTGAGGTATTTTCTTTTGCAATAAGTAATTTCGGTATTATAGTTGTTAGGTGGTTTATATATTTTACTTCTTCTTCTCTAGTTTTTAATGAGCTTTTTTGGTTGTTTTTTATCTTTGTTCTTTGTATCTTTTGTCTTTCTAGTATTATTTTTGCCCTGACAGGTCTATGGTCCGATGGGTAATTAATGTTAATAGTTCCAATGTCTTGAAATGCTTTTGGTTGGCTTGATAGGATGTAGTCTATCTCATTTTTGTATCAATATTACAATAATATTACTTTGATTCGTACCATGAACTTTATAATAATAATAATATCAGGACAAATTACACACATTGATCTAACCCCTAAGTAAGCAAATTATTTGCTTGTGTTAAGGGTGTTAGACAACGATACAAATACATAGAAATACACATATAAATACTGAGAATATATATAATAAACGACCAAACCCAGAAACACAGACATCTATGCTCATCACATAAATGCCTGTCTCCGCCGGGAATCGAACCCGAGCCCCATTGCGCCGTGACACGTTAGGCGTCTGCGCTAACCACTCGACCAACGGGGCGGTTGGTCGAGTAAAATAAATAAAAATAATATTATATTATTCCTGCTTAGTGACGTAAATGAACGAATGCTTTTCTATTCCTGCAATAGGAGGGAATGAGACATCACTTTTATTTCGTAAAGCTTCATCTTTTTTACACCATGTTTCTATGGAAATACTAAATATCAAAATGACAGGAATGTGGATTTCAAAACACAATTTACATAAACCAAAAATAAAATTATCGGATTAGAGTTTTAAAATTAAATAATGAATTGTAATTACATAATGGACAATACGACTTTATGGACTTGCTATTGAAACTAATGAATAAATTCAAGATTATAACATGAAGAAGAAATTATGACATTTAATTTATAATATTTAAAAAAACATTCATTGTCTGAAATAGAAGAAGTAAGAAGAAAAGAAATACGAGTTTTGGATGATAAATGGAGCATTGGGTTCCTGATCTTTAAAAGGGCTGTTTTGCTATACCTAGAACGAACAACAACTCGAAACAGCAGAAACAATTATGAAGAATAATTTTATTTGTGATATAGGTAGTGACGATGTTGGCATGTTAAGAAGCCTGAAGTTATTATTTTTAAAGTGGATTGTGTACATTTGTCTGTTTTTTTATGGTACTTATGTGTTTCTTATATGAGAATATTATACGTCACAAACAGTCGATTCACTCCTTACGTTTTAATTAATTAATATTAATAAAAATATATTCATGATAAACTGTCTTTGAATTAAAGAGGTGGTGCTGAGTTAAACACTATACCATTATATTTATAATATAATAAATGAGTTAAATGTGATGTATGTAAACAGTAAAAATAATCACTTGCATCCTTAAAAACGACGCTCGTTCCAAACGCTTGTCAGATGTTATCAATTTTTCCAATCTTAATCTTATCCCGTCCAAACAGTAGCGGATTTAGGTTTGAGGACGCCCTAGGCCCGAGACGATATGGCGCCCTTTATCTTTTGTAACAGTATATATATATAAACATATATGTACATATATGTGTGTGTGTATAAAATAATTAAAATAATAACAATAATAATAAAAAATCTAATTCAGGTATAAATTAAACATTTATTAACAACTTATCGTTAGGAGCTTCACATTACGTAAAACTATAAAATTTTTACAGGAGTCAACTGACACTTGTATAATTTATCATGGTGAAATAATGTTTCGTTTTATAATAAAGCGCAAACAAATGTTATAACTAAATTTTGAATGAAAAATATGAAAAAATCTTATGTAAATAAATAATATGCTAGCATTAAAATTTTTTTTTTTAATCTTTTTGTTAGATATTTCAAATTTTAGGACTTGCCTGATTAATTATTTTAACTAAGAAATTCTACCCTCAAAATGGTACTATGTTTCGATAGTAAGAGCGCAATAAAATAAACTTTAAAATTTGGTCTTGCAGTTTACAGAAAACCCAATCGATTTTAAATTTTAGTCATCTTAAAAATTTTGGCGCCCCTCAAAATTTGCCGTCCTAGGCCCGGGCCTCACGGGCCTAAGCCTAAATCCGCCACTGCGTCCAAAGTCACTCACTTTTTTCCAAATTGTTCACCATCTCTCCTCGATATCTGCATTGTTTCCTCCTTAGAACATGTTGAAAGCTATGGTCAATTGCCAGTTGAGGTCTTCTCATATCATGATTTAATATTCCTATCATATAAAGTCTGTCCTCCTAAGGTTAAGCCATCTGTGGTTATGCGTCGTAGCTTTAAACATCTTAACAATAATGCGTTCATGTACGAGCTTAATGATATTGACTGGGATGCGATTTTTAATGCCAGGACGGTTGATAAAAAGTTAGACCTTTGTAATTTCTTCCTAACTGATCTTTTTGACCAACACGCTCCGTTCCGCCCCATTAAGCTGAAACATATTCCTGAGCCCTGGCTGACCCAGGATATTAAAAATCTTATGTTAAAACGCAATAAGTCCAAATCTAGATACAAATTAAATCCCACAGTTGTCAATCTCAATAAGTACAAACAGATGCGTAACCATTGCAGTAAGGTATGCAGAGATGCCCAGCGGAAGTACTTACATGGTACTATCGTAAACAATAATACTGCTAGACATTGGAGACTAATGAAATCACTTGGCATTGGTCGTCAAACTTTTCACATTTCAACTAGTCTTGATATTGAAGATCTGAATGACTTTTTCACATCTTCTATGTCACTAGACAGTAAATCAAAGCAAACTACTCTTCATCTTCTTAGCTCTTTACCCGTCCCTAGTATTCCTTCCTTTTATTTTACTTCTGTTTATTTATTTATAGCCTTTTAATCAGAATTTTACATTAGTTACATGTTTACATTTCTATTTATTAAGTTTCGTTTTCTGTGTGCCTTTTGGCATAGGCCTCCTCCATTCTCTTCCACACAGCTCGGTCCTGGGCCAACCTGTGCCACTTACTTCCCGCAACCTGAACAATTTCATCATCCCACCTTTTTCTTTGCCGTCCCTTGCTCCTCTCACCTTGCCTAGAGTACCAGCTAGTTACTTTTTTACTCCATTTCTCTTTTCCCCTAACAGTATGACCGGCCCATTTCCATTTTAGTTTTTTTATTTTTAATGTCACATCTTCCGTCTTTGTATTGTTCCTTATGATTTTGTGGTTTATTTTGTCAATCTTTTTCTTCCCTGTCATACTCCTTTCCATTGATCTTTGGCATATTTTTAGTTTGCCTAAATGCGCTTTAGTGGGAGCCTAGGATTGACAGCCGTAGGTAAGTATTGGTAGTATGCATGTATTGAATAGTTTTCCCTTGATGATGGGACTGATATTAATGTTTTTAAAAATTTCTTTATATGTCCAATACTGTTTCCAGGCTTTCTCTACTCTGAGTGCAATTTCTTTAAATTTATATAAATATAGAATGTAAAAAACCGATACGGGCAGGGATTCGAACCCGCGACTACTGGGAAACCGTCCCGTCGCTCTACCAACTGAGCTACCGTATCGCTGTCCGTCTCGGTGAATTAAGCATTCTATATGTGATCGTCTTTATCGGGACGGTGGTGACATCTATTAGGTTTCTTTCGAAAATCCTAACCAATGCTTCTAACTTCAATGGTTTCCCAGTAGTCGCGGATTCGAATCTCTGCCCGTATCGGTTTTTTACATTCTATATTTATATAAATTTAAATAAGCTTAACATGGCTATACATGTTTAAAGATATTTTCAAAAAATGCAATTTCTTTATCTGTGATATTTTTGGTTGACATAACCTGGCCCAGGTATGTGTATTCCTTAACATATTTTATGTTGATTCCATTTAACATGCGGGTTCCCTCTGTAGCGTTTGTCATTGCCTTCGTCTTTGCTATGTTCATTTCTAGCCCTACTTTTTTGCTCTGTACGTCTAGTTCATAAAGCATTTCCTGGAGTTCTTGTGGGGTTTTGGCGAAAAGAATTATATCATCTGCGAATCTAAGGTTTGTTAATTTCTCCCCATCAATATTTAGCCCGTGGTTGGTCCAGTTTATGCTACGAAATACCTCTTCTAATACAGCCGTGAATATTTTTGGCGACAGAGGGTCGCCCTGCCTGACCCCTCTTTGTATAGGGAAGGATTCTCCCTCTTTTTCAAGTTTAATTATAGCAGTGCAGTTTTTATAAATATTTTTTATTAACCTGACTATTTTTGACTCAACTCTCTGGTTATTCAGAGCTTTCCAAATCTTAGAGTGCTCAAGAGTGTCAAAAGCTTTACGATAGTCCACAAAGCAGCAATAGAATGGCAGATTGTATTCTATGTATTTTTTGAATATTTGTCTTACTGTGTGTATATGATCTACCACAGAATAGCCACTTCTGAACCCCGCCTGTTCTCAGGGTTGGTTTTCGTCCAATACTTTTGTCATTCGATCTAGAAGCAGCTTAGCAAATATTTTGTAAATATTTGGCATGAGACTGATTGGTCTGTAGTTTGTGACGTCACTCTTATCCCCTTTTTTATGTATCAGTACAATTTTTGATGTGGCCCATTGGACTGGTATCTTTTCTGTTTCTAAAACTTCATTGAACAACTTGGTTAATATAGGTGATAGGATAGATTTTAATTTTATTATCACTTCATTTGCTAAATATAGCTATATAATATCCATACCTGGAGCTTTGTCTTTCTTTAGTGTAAGTATAGCTTTTTCTACTTCATCCTGTAAGATGTTTGGTGTTGTCTTATGGTCGTCGTCATTATGGTGATAGTAATACACGTTGGTGTGTTTGTTGGCGAAGAGCTGTCTATAGTATTTTGTGGCTGCATCAAGGATGTCTGGTCTTTCTGTTTTAATACGCCCGACTTTATTTTTTAAATTTGGGATCCACTCTTTCGTTTCAGTGAGGATTTTTTTAGCTTTCTTCACTCCCCCTGTTCTCATAATATGTTCTTCTAATAGTGTAATTCTGTGCTTAGCAATGTCTCTTCTCATTTCGTTTCTTATTTTTTTGCTTATTTCTGTTATAGTTTTCCTTATTTTTTTTTGTTTTAATTTTGATATTTATTAATTTGGTTCTCTCTTGTAAAAGGCTGATTGTTTTTCTTGATAGTTTATTATTTTTCTCGATTTTCTTGTTAGTCTTTGTTGTCATGATTGTGGTTGTGATTTTAGTTTGAAGATAATCGTACTTTTCCTGGATGTCTAGATGGTCAGACTCCTCTTCATAGTGTGTTAAAATGGATCTAAGTTTGGAGTCAACAGCTTGTAAGTTGGCATCACAGAGAGTAGAAGTCGAGTTTCTTATATGTTTTCTTGATTTTTTCAGTAGTTTATTCTTCATTTTAGCTCTGACCATTCTGTGGTTTGTATTAAAATTAAACCTGTTCAGTACGTCGCAGTCTTCGAAGGCTTCTCTTCTGTTTGAGAGTATATAGTCTATTTGATTCTTGTGTTTACCGTCCGGTGATATCCAGGTCCATATTTTATTCTTTCTTTTTTTATATATATTATTCAGTACAGTGAGGTTGTGTTCGTAGCAGAGGTTGACTAGCTTTTCTCCGTTTCGGTTTGTTCTACCTTTAGTATAAGAGCCGATGTTGTAGTTATCGCTGCTGTTCCCAACTTGAGCGTTAAAATCGCCCATTATTATTAAATTCTGACTGGAGTGGTTTGAAATAGTGGTGTTGAGTTCGTGGTAGAAACTGTCTTTTACCGCCTTGTCTGATGTTTCTATTGGAGCGTATACCTGAATAATAGTCCATGTATCAGTATATCCCGGGAAGTTTATACTTATTAAAATCATTCTCTCTGATATTCCGATAAATTCGAGTATGTGTTCTTTCAGATATCGTTTTATTAAGATACCTACACCATATTGTCCCTTAGTCTCGCCCTTGTAGAACATTATGTAGTCCCCATGTTCTTTTATTTTTTTTCTACATTTCTTCGGACTTCACTCAATCCGAGTATATCCCAGTTGATATCTTTGAGTGCTAATTCCAATTCGAGGAGCCTCTCGTCTGACTTGAGGGTTAAGGTATTTAGGGTTGCTATATAAATACTAGCTCTGGTCAAACATGTGTGGAGTTCTTGTTTGGTTCTTTTGTTTTCGTATGGTTTTGGTGGAGGGTATTGGTCTACTTTCCCCACAGTGACCAGCCGGCTTGGGGTGCTATTTTCAGTTTTTATTTTTGTATTCTTAAACTTAGTATTTATTCTTTCCGGCATTTTTAGTTTTTTGACGTAGAAGCTGTTTCAGTGAGAGAATTACTTCTTCCCCTTAATGCATCAAATGCATTAATTTTTGGCAATTTAGTTGGATGTTTCCTGGTCTCTTTCTCTGGAATTGTGCTAAACCTGTTTCGAGGCGTCGTGGCTGGTGAGGATGTGGCTCGTTTTCTTTTTTCTGAGTCAGATTCGGATTTCTCTTTAATTATTAGTTTTCCATTTCTTATGATGGCATATTTTCCAGATTCCCTTGCTTCAATTAGTTTAGGAGTAAGTGCCTTCCTAATTTCTAGCTCTTCTTTTGGTAGATCTTCTGTTCGGTATAAATCTCTGATTTCCCATTGATCCCATTCATGGGCATCTGTTTGCATTCCAACGATAGCTTTATTTAATAATTCTAAGACCATGTTCCTTAGCTCTACGATGTTCGTTTCTTTTTCTTCCAATCCATGCATGATAATATTACTTCTCCTGTCTGCAAGTTCCATAGAATTTATTTTATTAATGTTGACCACTAGAAACTTCATTTGCTCATCCATATCTATTTTTAAGCTAATTCTATTTTTATTTCAAGTGTTTTTTTTTTTTTTTTAACTGGTTACCCCAAGAATCCAAAGGAGATTTGAAAATTTTTGACAGCTACTGGTATAACTAGTCTTTAATAGTTCTTATTTGAAGTATTTATTTAATTGTTATGAGCACTAATTACACTGGATTTATAATTTAAATTTGTTAATCTTTTGTTTAACTGTAATATTAACACAATTTTTCACGTTGATTACCAACTTTTGCACTGTTTTTAAATTGAAGTGTGGATTGAACAATTACACGATGTTTTCGCTTTGACAGCCGATGACTGAAAAAAGTTTTACTTCTGTTAATGACGATCAAATCAGATTTCACGTACATGAAATCAAATCTGACGCCACTGGCAGTGATGGAATTTATCGTAAAATGATTCTCATGTTGCTTGACTCTATATTGCCAGTGTTGTCACATATTATAAACTTCTTCCTACAAATTTCACCGTGCTTGGCGTAACGCTGTTATCATTCCATTTATCTAAAATAAATAACCCAGTAGATTAATCCCATTTTCGTCCAATTTCCATTCTTCCCTTCTTGTCAAAAGTTCTTGAACGGATCGTCCATTCTCAATTAAACACCTTTATCTCCAAACACAATATTCTTTCCCAATTTCAGTCCGGCTTTCGAAAGGGACATAGCACTGTTACGACCCTTGTAAAAGTTTGCGAAGACCTACATCACAACATGGACAACAAGCAATTAATAATATTAGCCTTGTTCGACTTCAGCAACGCCTTTAATGCTGTTGATTTCGACGTACTTTTGTTAGGTACTATTAATATTTCTGCTGGTGTGATTAAGTGGTTCCATAGCTGCTTGTACGACCGTCATCAGTGTATTCACGCAAATAATAAATTCTCAACTTACCAATCTCTTTCTTCCGGTGTACCGCAAGGTACTGTGTGTTCTATCACCCCTTTTATTCTCTACCTTTATAAATACTGTTTCCTCTTTCCACCTGTATGCTGATGATTTACACATATATGTTACTTCTCCTGTTCATGATATATGGACATATGGACTTAGTGTGAACCCTGATAAGTCGCAATTAATATTGGTCGGTAGTTCTAAATTCCTAGCCAAAATTGATTACCAATCCCTACCTGCCATTAAGCTTGGCAGTTCTATCTTAATTTTCCGAAAATCTGTAAAAAATCTTGGTATCTTTATTGATAACACTTTCTCCTGGTCCACGCAGATTACGGAAGTGAGTAGAAAAATGTTTGCTACTCTCGGTTCACTAAAACGTTGGAAACATCTTCTGCCATCTAAAACCAAAATAATTTTAGTTCAATCTCTTTTAATTCCTCTTTTAGACTATGCAGATTGCTGTTATCTAGACGTAACAGAAGAACAAATCAAAAAGCTCCAGGGGTTACAAAATGTGTGCATAAAGTTTATTTTCAACCTTCGTAAATTTGATCATGTCTCCGTACGCGATTTCGTACGCGACTCAAATGGCTAACCATTACATGCCAACGCCGCCGCAACTTACATGTGCTATCCCTTTTATATGTTATCCTTTACAATCCTCTATCTCCCTGCTATTTACAAGAACGTTTCAATTTTTTGGGTACTGATGGTCCAAGTCAACTTGAGCTCAGATCAAGAAGCGATAATAAATTAATGCTCCCTACTGCTACACTAAACACTATAACCAATCCTTCACGATGAAAGCAGTATTGCTCTCGAATATGCTTCCTTCAGATATTCGTAGCTTAAAATCCTTACATACATTTAAAATTCATTTATTTAATTATTATCTTTCCCTTGAGTAAATTATTTTCTTAGTTTTGTCCATGCTCATTGTGTTGGTGTTTATATTGTATTAGTGTCATTATTGAAGTATTTTGTTTATGCTAAGCATATTTATTTGGTATAAGTAATATATTATGTATGTGTATATGTGTACCTATATGTATGTAGGTGTATGTATTTTATATACTATTTATTTATTATTTTATTTGTAATTTATGTATTTGTAAGTATTTTAAGTAAACAGTTTATTACAGGCTTTAAGTTTAAGTATTATTTCACTATTTATTTCTCCTCAATCGCACAATCCCGTATTCTCGTCTACTTAAGTTCTTTCACCTGAAGGTTGTCTGTCAGAGATTGCTCTTAGCAATAGGACCGCCTTTGCATACTATTTTAAATGGAACTCCGCTGATTGTTGTATTTTTTTTTTTATTTTGTGTGTGCAATAAAGTGCTTATCTATCTATCTATCTACATTCTAAATCCGTCTTAAAAACTAACGATTTCTAAATGTCAAAATTAGACATAAAAGTAATATTACTTTCATGTTTCTATTGTCAAAAAATAGTTCATGGTACCAGTTAATAATGTTTTATATGTTAAAAGAGTGAATGATTTAGGATCAAAACTTCTTATCGAAACATTATTAAAGTAATATTACTCTTAGGATGTCATGGTACGAAAATTGAAAGTAAGATTATTGTAATACTGCTATATGAGTTCATGGTAGGCCCCAAAATTAATAACAATAGCACTCACTTAGGCGTTAGACGGGGAAATACAATCTTGATATTTATATTATTTCTTATTTTAAAAACATAAGATCAACATAAGATCCGCAAATTTCTAGCAACAAACAAAACTTAAAATAATAACTTATCTATAATGAAATCGGTAACAGAATAATAGCATTTATCAGTTAGAAATGAAGAAACTTGTTTTTTATCAAAAAAATTATATTCATTATATATTCAAAATATCTTTATTTTAATCAAGTGGGCATTATCACGCACTTTTGAATCGTGATTGAATGATGATGAATGATTACATTAAATTGGTCAGTATAGTCAGTCCGTGAGTCACCTACAACGAGTTCAGAATGCTGCTCTGTTGAGAAGAGCTGGCCAGAAACCCAAAAATTGCTCTTTGAAAATTAAATTGATTAGTGTTTGACTTATACAATATAACATAAAACCTGCATCATTTGCAGGTCTTACATTATAATGTACTTGGGTCTATGGGGCCTACAATGAACTCTTAAAAACTATCATAGTTATATGACGTTTAGTATCAATATTACAATAATATTACTTTGATTCGTACCATGAACTTTATAATAATAATAATATCAGGACAAATTACACACATTGATCTAACCCCTAAGTAAGCAAATTATTTGCTTGTGTTAAGGGTGTTAGACAACGATACAAATACATAGAAATACACATATAAATACTGAGAATATATATAATAAACGACCAAACCCAGAAACACAGACATCTATGCTCATCACATAAATGCCTGTCTCCGCCGGGAATCGAACCCGAGCCCCATTGCGCCGTGACACGTTAGGCGTCTGCGCTAACCACTCGACCAACGGGGCGGTTGGTCGAGTAAAATAAATAAAAATAATATTATATTATTCCTGCTTAGTGACGTAAATGAACGAATGCTTTTCTATTCCTGCAATAGGAGGGAATGAGACATCACTTTTATTTCGTAAAGCTTCATCTTTTTTACACCATGTTTCTATGGAAATACTAAATATCAAAATGACAGGAATGTGGATTTCAAAACACAATTTACATAAACCAAAAATAAAATTATCGGATTAGAGTTTTAAAATTAAATAATGAATTGTAATTACATAATGGACAATACGACTTTATGGACTTGCTATTGAAACTAATGAATAAATTCAAGATTATAACATGAAGAAGAAATTATGACATTTAATTTATAATATTTAAAAAAACATTCATTGTCTGAAATAGAAGAAGTAAGAAGAAAAGAAATACGAGTTTTGGATGATAAATGGAGCATTGGGTTCCTGATCTTTAAAAGGGCTGTTTTGCTATACCTAGAACGAACAACAACTCGAAACAGCAGAAACAATTATGAAGAATAATTTTATTTGTGATATAGGTAGTGACGATGTTGGCATGTTAAGAAGCCTGAAGTTATTATTTTTAAAGTGGATTGTGTACATTTGTCTGTTTTTTTATGGTACTTATGTGTTTCTTATATGAGAATATTATACGTCACAAACAGTCGATTCACTCCTTACGTTTTAATTAACTAATATTAATAAAAATATATTCATGATAAACTGTCTTTGAATTAAAGAGGTGGTGCTGAGTTAAACACTATACCATTATATTTATAATATAATAAATGAGTTAAATGTGATGTATGTAAACAGTAAAAATAATCACTTGCATCCTTAAAAACGACGCTCGTTCCAAACGCTTGTCAGATGTTATCAATTTTTCCAATCTTAATCTTATCCCGTCCAAACAGTAGCGGATTTAGGTTTGAGGACGCCCTAGGCCCGAGACGATATGGCGCCCTTTATCTTTTGTAACAGTATATATATATAAACATATATGTACATATATGTGTGTGTGTATAAAATAATTAAAATAATAACAATAATAATAAAAAATCTAATTCAGGTATAAATTAAACATTTATTAACAACTTATCGTTAGGAGCTTCACATTACATAAAACTATAAAATTTTTACAGGAGTCAACTGACACTTGTATAATTTATCATGGTGAAATAATGTTTCGTTTTATAATAAAGCGCAAACAAATGTTATAACTAAATTTTGAATGAAAAATATGAAAAAATCTTATGTAAATAAATAATATGCTAGCATTAAAATTTTTTTTTTTAATCTTTTTGTTAGATATTTCAAATTTTAGGACTTGCCTGATTAATTATTTTAACTAAGAAATTCTACCCTCAAAATGGTACTATGTTTCGATAGTAAGAGCGCAATAAAATAAACTTTAAAATTTGGTCTTGCAGTTAACAGAAAACCCAATCGATTTTAAATTTTAGTCATCTTAAAAATTTTGGCGCCCCTCAAAATTTGCCGTCCTAGGCCCGGGCCTCACGGGCCTAAGCCTAAATCCGCCACTGCGTCCAAAGTCACTCACTTTTTTCCAAATTGTTCACCATCTCTCCTCGATATCTGCATTGTTTCCTCCTTAGAACATGTTGAAAGCTATGGTCAATTGCCAGTTGAGGTCTTCTCATATCATGATTTAATATTCCTATCATATAAAGTCTGTCCTCCTAAGGTTAAGCCATCTGTGGTTATGCGTCGTAGCTTTAAACATCTTAACAATAATGCGTTCATGTACGAGCTTAATGATATTGACTGGGATGCGATTTTTAATGCCAGGACGGTTGATAAAAAGTTAGACCTTTGTAATTTCTTCCTAACTGATCTTTTTGACCAACACGCTCCGTTCCGCCCCATTAAGCTGAAACATATTCCTGAGCCCTGGCTGACCCAGGATATTAAAAATCTTATGTTAAAACGCAATAAGTCCAAATCTAGATACAAATTAAATCCCACAGTTGTCAATCTCAATAAGTACAAACAGATGCGTAACCATTGCAGTAAGGTATGCAGAGATGCCCAGCGGAAGTACTTACATGGTACTATCGTAAACAATAATACTGCTAGACATTGGAGACTAATGAAATCACTTGGCATTGGTCGTCAAACTTTTCACATTTCAACTAGTCTTGATATTGAAGATCTGAATGACTTTTTCACATCTTCTATGTCACTAGACAGTAAGTCAAAGCAAACTACTCTTCATCTTCTTAGCTCTTTACCCGTCCCTAGTATTCCTTCCTTTTATTTTACTTCTGTTTATTTATTTATAGCCTTTTAATCCGAATTTTACATTAGTTACATGTTTACATTTCTATTTATTAAGTTTCGTTTTCTGTGTGCCTTTTGGCATAGGCCTCCTCCATTCTCTTCCACACAGCTCGGTCCTGGGCCAACCTGTGCCACTTACTTCCCGCAACCTGAACAATTTCATCATCCCACCTTTTTCTTTGCCGTCCCTTGCTCCTCTCACCTTGCCTAGAGTACCAGCTAGTTACTTTTTTACTCCATTTCTCTTTTCCCCTAACAGTATGACCGGCCCATTTCCATTTTAGTTTTTTTATTTTTAATGTCACATCTTCCGTCTTTGTATTGTTCCTTATGATTTTGTGGTTTATTTTGTCAATCTTTTTCTTCCCTGTCATACTCCTTTCCATTGATCTTTGGCATATTTTTAGTTTGCCTAAATGCGCTTTAGTGGGAGCCTAGGATTGACAGCCGTAGGTAAGTATTGGTAGTATGCATGTATTGAATAGTTTTCCCTTGATGATGGGACTGATATTAATGTTTTTAAAAATTTCTTTATATGTCCAATACTGTTTCCAGGCTTTCTCTACTCTGAGTGCAATTTCTTTAAATTTATATAAATATAGAATGTAAAAAACCGATACGGGCAGGGATTCGAACCCGCGACTACTGGGAAACCGTCCCGTCGCTCTACCAACTGAGCTACCGTATCGCTGTCCGTCTCGGTGAATTAAGCATTCTATATGTGATCGTCTTTATCGGGACGGTGGTGACATCTATTAGGTTTCTTTCGAAAATCCTAACCAATGCTTCTAACTTCAATGGTTTCCCAGTAGTCGCGGATTCGAATCTCTGCCCGTATCGGTTTTTTACATTCTATATTTATATAAATTTAAATAAGCTTAACATGGCTATACATGTTTAAAGATATTTTCAAAAAATGCAATTTCTTTATCTGTGATATTTTTGGTTGACATAACCTGGCCCAGGTATGTGTATTCCTTAACATATTTTATGTTGATTCCATTTAACATGCGGGTTCCCTCTGTAGCGTTTGTCATTGCCTTCGTCTTTGCTATGTTCATTTCTAGCCCTACTTTTTTGCTCTGTACGTCTAGTTCATAAAGCATTTCCTGGAGTTCTTGTGGGGTTTTGGCGAAAAGAATTATATCATCTGCGAATCTAAGGTTTGTTAATTTCTCCCCATCAATATTTAGCCCGTGGTTGGTCCAGTTTATGCTACGAAATACCTCTTCTAATACAGCCGTGAATATTTTTGGCGACAGAGGGTCGCCCTGCCTGACCCCTCTTTGTATAGGGAAGGATTCTCCCTCTTTTTCACGTTTAATTATAGCAGTGCAGTTTTTATAAATATTTTTTATTAACCTGACTATTTTTGACTCAACTCTCTGGTTATTCAGAGCTTTCCAAATCTTAGAGTGCTCAAGAGTGTCAAAAGCTTTACGATAGTCCACAAAGCAGCAATAGAATGGCAGATTGTATTCTATGTATTTTTTGAATATTTGTCTTACTGTGTGTATATGATCTACCACAGAATAGCCACTTCTGAACCCCGCCTGTTCTCAGGGTTGGTTTTCGTCCAATACTTTTGTCATTCGATCTAGAAGCAGCTTAGCAAATATTTTGTAAATATTTGGCATGAGACTGATTGGTCTGTAGTTTGTGACGTCACTCTTATCCCCTTTTTTATGTATCAGTACAATTTTTGATGTGGCCCATTGGACTGGTATCTTTTCTGTTTCTAAAACTTCATTGAACAACTTGGTTAATATAGGTGATAGGATAGATTTTAATTTTATTATCACTTCATTTGCTAAATATAGCTATATAATATCCATACCTGGAGCTTTGTCTTTCTTTAGTGTAAGTATAGCTTTTTCTACTTCATCCTGTAAGATGTTTGGTGTTGTCTTATGGTCGTCGTCATTATGGTGATAGTAATACACGTTGGTGTGTTTGTTGGCGAAGAGCTGTCTATAGTATTTTGTGGCTGCATCAAGGATGTCTGGTCTTTCTGTTTTAATACGCCCGACTTTATTTTTTAAATTTGGGATCCACTCTTTCGTTTCAGTGAGGATTTTTTTAGCTTTCTTCACTCCCCCTGTTCTCATAATATGTTCTTCTAATAGTGTAATTCTGTGCTTAGCAATGTCTCTTCTCATTTCGTTTCTTATTTTTTTGCTTATTTCTGTTATAGTTTTCCTTATTTTTTTTTGTTTTAATTTTGATATTTATTAATTTGGTTCTCTCTTGTAAAAGGCTGATTGTTTTTCTTGATAGTTTATTATTTTTCTCGATTTTCTTGTTAGTCTTTGTTGTCATGATTGTGGTTGTGATTTTAGTTTGAAGATAATCGTACTTTTCCTGGATGTCTAGATGGTCAGACTCCTCTTCATAGTGTGTTAAAATGGATCTAAGTTTGGAGTCAACAGCTTGTAAGTTGGCATCACAGAGAGTAGAAGTCGAGTTTCTTATATGTTTTCTTGATTTTTTCAGTAGTTTATTCTTCATTTTAGCTCTGACCATTCTGTGGTTTGTATTAAAATTAAACCTGTTCAGTACGTCGCAGTCTTCGAAGGCTTCTCTTCTGTTTGAGAGTATATAGTCTATTTGATTCTTGTGTTTACCGTCCGGTGATATCCAGGTCCATATTTTATTCTTTCTTTTTTTATATATATTATTCAGTACAGTGAGGTTGTGTTCGTAGCAGAGGTTGACTAGCTTTTCTCCGTTTCGGTTTGTTCTACCTTTAGTATAAGAGCCGATGTTGTAGTTATCGCTGCTGTTCCCAACTTGAGCGTTAAAATCGCCCATTATTATTAAATTCTGACTGGAGTGGTTTGAAATAGTGGTGTTGAGTTCGTGGTAGAAACTGTCTTTTACCGCCTTGTCTGATGTTTCTATTGGAGCGTATACCTGAATAATAGTCCATGTATCAGTATATCCCGGGAAGTTTATACTTATTAAAATCATTCTCTCTGATATTCCGATAAATTCGAGTATGTGTTCTTTCAGATATCGTTTTATTAAGATACCTACACCATATTGTCCCTTAGTCTCGCCCTTGTAGAACATTATGTAGTCCCCATGTTCTTTTATTTTTTTTCTACATTTCTTCGGACTTCACTCAATCCGAGTATATCCCAGTTGATATCTTTGAGTGCTAATTCCAATTCGAGGAGCCTCTCGTCTGACTTGAGGGTTAAGGTATTTAGGGTTGCTATATAAATACTAGCTCTGGTCAAACATGTGTGGAGTTCTTGTTTGGTTCTTTTGTTTTCGTATGGTTTTGGTGGAGGGTATTGGTCTACTTTCCCCACAGTGACCAGCCGGCTTGGGGTGCTATTTTCAGTTTTTATTTTTGTATTCTTAAACTTAGTATTTATTCTTTCCGGCATTTTTAGTTTTTTGACGTAGAAGCTGTTTCAGTGAGAGAATTACTTCTTCCCCTTAATGCATCAAATGCATTAATTTTTGGCAATTTAGTTGGATGTTTCCTGGTCTCTTTCTCTGGAATTGTGCTAAACCTGTTTCGAGGCGTCGTGGCTGGTGAGGATGTGGCTCGTTTTCTTTTTTCTGAGTCAGATTCGGATTTCTCTTTAATTATTAGTTTTCCATTTCTTATGATGGCATATTTTCCAGATTCCCTTGCTTCAATTAGTTTAGGAGTAAGTGCCTTCCTAATTTCTAGCTCTTCTTTTGGTAGATCTTCTGTTCGGTATAAATCTCTGATTTCCCATTGATCCCATTCATGGGCATCTGTTTGCATTCCAACGATAGCTTTATTTAATAATTCTAAGACCATGTTCCTTAGCTCTACGATGTTCGTTTCTTTTTCTTCCAATCCATGCATGATAATATTACTTCTCCTGTCTGCAAGTTCCATAGAATTTATTTTATTAATGTTGACCACTAGAAACTTCATTTGCTCATCCATATCTATTTTTAAGCTAATTCTATTTTTATTTCAAGTGGTTTTTTTTTTTTTTTAACTGGTTACCCCAAGAATCCAAAGGAGATTTGAAAATTTTTGACAGCTACTGGTATAACTAGTCTTTAATAGTTCTTATTTGAAGTATTTATTTAATTGTTATGAGCACTAATTACACTGGATTTATAATTTAAATTTGTTAATCTTTTGTTTAACTGTAATATTAACACAATTTTTCACGTTGATTACCAACTTTTGCACTGTTTTTAAATTGAAGTGTGGATTGAACAATTACACGATGTTTTCGCTTTGACAGCCGATGACTGAAAAAAGTTTTACTTCTGTTAATGACGATCAAATCAGATTTCACGTACATGAAATCAAATCTGACGCCACTGGCAGTGATGGAATTTATCGTAAAATGATTCTCATGTTGCTTGACTCTATATTGCCAGTGTTGTCACATATTATAAACTTCTTCCTACAAATTTCACCGTGCTTGGCGTAACGCTGTTATCATTCCATTTATCTAAAATAAATAACCCAGTAGATTAATCCCATTTTCGTCCAATTTCCATTCTTCCCTTCTTGTCAAAAGTTCTTGAACGGATCGTCCATTCTCAATTAAACACCTTTATCTCCAAACACAATATTCTTTCCCAATTTCAGTCCGGCTTTCGAAAGGGACATAGCACTGTTACGACCCTTGTAAAAGTTTGCGAAGACCTACATCACAACATGGACAACAAGCAATTAATAATATTAGCCTTGTTCGACTTCAGCAACGCCTTTAATGCTGTTGATTTCGACGTACTTTTGTTAGGTACTATTAATATTTCTGCTGGTGTGATTAAGTGGTTCCATAGCTGCTTGTACGACCGTCATCAGTGTATTCACGCAAATAATAAATTCTCAACTTACCAATCTCTTTCTTCCGGTGTACCGCAAGGTACTGTGTGTTCTATCACCCCTTTTATTCTCTACCTTTATAAATACTGTTTCCTCTTTCCACCTGTATGCTGATGATTTACACATATATGTTACTTCTCCTGTTCATGATATATGGACATATGGACTTAGTGTGAACCCTGATAAGTCGCAATTAATATTGGTCGGTAGTTCTAAATTCCTAGCCAAAATTGATTACCAATCCCTACCTGCCATTAAGCTTGGCAGTTCTATCTTAATTTTCCGAAAATCTGTAAAAAATCTTGGTATCTTTATTGATAACACTTTCTCCTGGTCCACGCAGATTACGGAAGTGAGTAGAAAAATGTTTGCTACTCTCGGTTCACTAAAACGTTGGAAACATCTTCTGCCATCTAAAACCAAAATAATTTTAGTTCAATCTCTTTTAATTCCTCTTTTAGACTATGCAGATTGCTGTTATCTAGACGTAACAGAAGAACAAATCAAAAAGCTCCAGGGGTTACAAAATGTGTGCATAAAGTTTATTTTCAACCTTCGTAAATTTGATCATGTCTCCGTACGCGATTTCGTACGCGACTCAAATGGCTAACCATTACATGCCAACGCCGCCGCAACTTACATGTGCTATCCCTTTTATATGTTATCCTTTACAATCCTCTATCTCCCTGCTATTTACAAGAACGTTTCAATTTTTTGGGTACTGATGGTCCAAGTCAACTTGAGCTCAGATCAAGAAGCGATAATAAATTAATGCTCCCTACTGCTACACTAAACACTATAACCAATCCTTCACGATGAAAGCAGTATTGCTCTCGAATATGCTTCCTTCAGATATTCGTAGCTTAAAATCCTTACATACATTTAAAATTCATTTATTTAATTATTATCTTTCCCTTGAGTAAATTATTTTCTTAGTTTTGTCCATGCTCATTGTGTTGGTGTTTATATTGTATTAGTGTCATTATTGAAGTATTTTGTTTATGCTAAGCATATTTATTTGGTATAAGTAATATATTATGTATGTGTATATGTGTACCTATATGTATGTAGGTGTATGTATTTTATATACTATTTATTTATTATTTTATTTGTAATTTATGTATTTGTAAGTATTTTAAGTAAACAGTTTATTACAGGCTTTAAGTTTAAGTATTATTTCACTATTTATTTCTCCTCAATCGAACAATCCCGTATTCTCGTCTACTTAAGTTCTTTCACCTGAAGGTTGTCTGTCAGAGATTGCTCTTAGCAATAGGACCGCCTTTGCATACTATTTTAAATGGAACTCCGCTGATTGTTGTATTTTTTTTTTTATTTTGTGTGTGCAATAAAGTGCTTATCTATCTATCTATCTACATTCTAAATCCGTCTTAAAAACTAACGATTTCTAAATGTCAAAATTAGACATAAAAGTAATATTACTTTCATGTTTCTATTGTCAAAAAATAGTTCATGGTACCAGTTAATAATGTTTTATATGTTAAAAGAGTGAATGATTTAGGATCAAAACTTCTTATCGAAACACTATTAAAGTAATATTACTCTTAGGATGTCATGGTACGAAAATCGAAAGTAAGATCGTTGTAATACTGCTATGAGAGTTCATGGTAGGCCCTATTGACTCATGTCAATGATACAAGTTCCAGACTTTTCGATTAACCAAAAATTCTTGAATGTTTTAATAAGATTTATTTAAAATCAAAGTCAAAGTCGAAAATTCGTTATTCCATGGAAATGATTTACATTTATTTGGACAGGTCGAGATAAACAAATATTACAAAAAAATATATAATAATCAATCAAAATAAAATAAAAAAATATGTTTATATATTAATTTAACATTTTGACTATTAAAAAAAAGCCCATTCAATTAGTGGATCTCATGAGAAGATCCAGGAAAGGAAACTCAAGGCCACTCTTTTCAAATGCCAATTACAGATTTTTTTATGAGCTAAGTTTACAATAGTTTTAGTCCCAGGCCTTATTATCATTTAAGCCTTAATTGTATAGTAGGCCTTATCTCGCAGTTTCTGGTTTACATGCAACTTGAATTTTGAATATGAAGTTTATGAATTTCTGCAGGGACTTTATTATAAAAATGGACACATTGTACATAAATTACTCATGTATCTTTGCCAGCCTGGTGAGCATTGGAGCTAGTTTGTCTTTATTTCTTGTATTTACAGAGTGCACATCACTATTCTTTTTAAATTTTTCTAAGAAATACTTTCTAGAAATGAACCGGTGCTTGTTCTTGAAAGGCCAAGGTAAGGCTTTATGTAAGTTATAGAGAGATTTTCCTGTTGTACCTCTCGCTTCCATTTGTACCGCGTACAAAAATATTCCTGGACAGTTCGTTGGTAAGTTCGTAATACTTATTAAGCTTAAATGTGTGATTCCTGGGGATGTTTGTTTCCCAGGGAACAGTAAGCTCCACAAGTATCACGTGCCTCAGATGTTTCGAATACAAGAATAAGTCCGGTTTAGATGACGAAACACCAACATCCCCAAGGATTTTGTAAATGCTTTTCTTACATATCCATCATGAGAGTCCAATCAAGAGCCGCGTCTAAAATTAAATAAAGCTTCGGTTTTGATTTTTTTGGAGGGGCCTTCTTTTACGAACTCTACAGATCGTTTGGTGGTTGTTATACCCTTCTGCGCTTTTGCTACTTAAAGACTAACCATTTCCCGTATGATTTCTTATTAGAAATAAGGTGATAAGGAATACCTTGACGACGCGAGTATTGACCTTTATCTAGTAGTACCCTACACCCTACTAATAAGTGTTTCGCAGTTCCTACTGCCACCCCACAAATGTTGCAAGACTTTTCGGTAGCTTTGCCCCATCTCACTAAATTACTTTGATCTGGGAGAGTCATTTGGAATGCATAAGATAAAATTTTAATAATGCTGGGGACCAATCATAAAGCAAGGTGCGCCATTTCAAAGCTAGTGGAATACAAAAATCTCCCATGGTCACCCATTCGTTTTGTGTTTCTAGGTTCATCGCGTGCATCTGGTCGAATAAAAGATTTTGTTATCTCTATGTCTTGAACTTTCTTACTTGATCCTACTTTATTCAATTGTGCACCGATCATCATTTTTTTATGGAATTGAACTCTTGACTCGAGATCTAAGACAATTTTAATCTTTTGGGAGAGAACTTACAGTATCATCTTTAAATTTTCCGATGATATATCTTTCGGTAACTCTTAGATGTTTATAGAGCTCCGAAGGTTTCGTTTGAGAGAGCCTTGTTTCCATTGTCATACATCACTTAATGCCGTTTTACTTCAAATATTAAAGAAGTATCATCAGAAACAATACTATCTCATTAAATTTGTCTACAAAAGTAGGCAGGTCATTTAAATAAACAAGGAAGAGAAATGGGCCTAAGCTTGAATTTTGAAGGATTTCCACACCAATCGAAGCCACTACCGATCTTTTTCCATTCACCTCCACCTTCTGAATTCTATTAGACAAGTAAGAAATCAAGAGTTTGAGATCAATATTCTTAATACCTTATTGGTACAATTTCCTGATGAATGTTTTATGCTGAATACATACAAAAGCCTTAGAGAGATCACAAAATACTCTAAGAGCATCCCATGACTCATCGTAGGCTTCAAATATTTATTTATTTATTTACCCTTTATTGCATTAACAAAAGGCGAACTTAATGTCTAATGACAGTTAACCTCTATGTATGGTGAGAAATTATGGTTGGCGTTTAAAAAAATAATAATAAATTGGGAAAAAAAGGACATGATAAATATTAAATATATAAATTTGTCTACTATACACTTACATACTGATACATATGTATACATATACTGATTCATAAATTGAATAAACATATGCATATATCTAAACATATACATATTACTATTATTACAACATCATGTTTGTTGAAAATTACGTTGTAAGATACACATTTCAAACTACCACACGGGTTATGGTAACTTTAACAAGTTTTTAAAGATGCTATTGGATGGTGCTTCTGAGGAAGTTGGTTCCAAAGAAGTGAGGCTTGGATAGTGAATATGAGATGGAATGGCAGTTATATTGGAAGAGGACATATATATATATATAAGAAAGACGCCGCCGTCCGTAGTAGAGCGACTTCTAGTAAAACCAAACTGTTTATATTTTACTAAATGAAGGCAATATTGATATTGGCCTGTAATTAGAAAGATCTGAATTGTTGTCTGAAGTCAAAAATTGGTATTACTTTGCTATATTTCATTAGGTCAAGAAATACGACACAAGAAATACAATCATTACAAATGATCACTGAGCCAATGACAATGAGCCAATCACCTTTACAGACATTTATTTATTTTTATTTATTTTATTTAAACTTTATTGTACAAAATTATACAGTTGGCGGACTTAATGCTAAAGCATTATCTACCAGTCAATCGAAACACTATACATAAAAATAAAAACTACAATATTGTACCCAATACAGAAAATAAAAAAATATATAATTCAAAACTATGACTAAAGATCTAAAATATATAATACATATACAAACTAAAATATCATAAGTTAACAAACTTAACCATATACCTTACCTACAATATCTTTACATATAATAAAGTAGTAAATATCGAGTATCTGTACATTAAATATTTTTCAAAAAACTGATAGGGGGCGATTAAAGACGAGTAACAAAAACCAAAAAAAACAAGTTTTGGAATTTTTGTCTGCCTGTCTGTTTGTGTGGTACGTTATAACGTCAAAATTACTGAACGCGATTTCCACAAGTGGATTACATATAATCTGGAGCGTTGTCAAAACTTTGTCTCAACAAAATCGGTTTAGGGAAAAAAAAGTTATGGTCATTTGAAAATTTGCTTTGTTTCGCGCATTCACCGTCGAGCACTAGACCGGGACACATGTCCCTTTTACCTGCTCCGCCTATTCGCGCCACCTACCTGGGCCGTCACGCTGACCGCCCAGCCACCTGCACCGACCACCTGCACCGACCGTTCGTACACCTGCGCCAGTCAACATAACGACCTCCATTGTGTGCAAGCCAGCGGTGTGATTGTGTTTGTGTGTGAGTCATCGCCGCAAGCACACCTGCGGGCCGGCGAGCCTGCATAGGGGTCCAACAAGTCCGACGTCGCCCTAGTTAGGGTACGAAACGGAATTCAAAGACTTCGTCGTAATAGCCTGCGTCGTCTAAGTACACAGTCGTTAGGGTATTAGGCACACCTCTGTCACCTACTGACAGAGATTCGATAGGGTTCACGTTAGGCACTCGCCTCCCTGCTCACGCAGGGAGGACGGCTCATATCTCCGGGCTTCACCATGGACCCCAAATCCGCGGCGGAACCCGAAGATCTGTCCAAGTCGCAGTTTTTTGGCTGGGTCCACGGAATTGCGCCTGAATTATGCCTGCGCTACTCTATCTTGTTAGGCACCGAGTGTCAGCCCTCGAACTAGCGCGCCGCGATCGCGACCGAGAGCACCTCCGACATGGAGGTTGAGGCCGCCACTCCTACGGAGCAGACGGCCTCGGATTCTGAGTCGGGGAGTTCGTCCCCTTCCTCGGACGCTGACGAGGACGACGGTTTCACGACCGTGCAGACCAAATCGGCCAAGAGGAAGGCGACGAAAGCGCTCTCCTCGAACGTCCCGTGAAAACGGGCCTTAAAACCCACTAGTAGGGAACCCGCGTCGCCCGACCGTTCTTCGGGCCCGGGCCCGACTCGCGAACGCGCGCCGATCGCGCCCGAAGCGAACGCGTCCGCGTCCGCGTCGCCGTTGTCCGCGCCTTCAGCGCCCGCGGAGGTGCCTTCAGCGCCACGGAAGTCCCCCGCGCCGCCGCCGCTTTACATAAGGGACAAGTCTAAGTGGGACACTCTGTCCGCACTTATGACGGAGCACAAGCTCCATTTCACTTCCGCCCGAAATACCGCCGACGGTATCCGCGTACAAACCGCGTCTTCGTCGGACCACCGCGGTCTGACTCGTCTCCTCCGCGAACGTGGTTACGGATACCACACCTACGCGCTAGAGGATGAACGCCGCTTAACGGTGGTCATCCGAGGGCTCCCCGTGGAGCTCACTACTGAACGGATTTTCGAGGACCTTAAGTCCCAATCCTTCCCCGTCATCTCGGTGCACCGCATGTACCGAGCGACCACTAGGGCCCCGTTCGATTTCGTACTCGTTCATCTCGAGCTTTCCCCGGAAGAAAAGCAAATTTTTAACGTTAAGGCAGTCTGCCAACTCTCCGGCCTTAGGGTCGAACCTCCACGCGGTCGCGGTTTTCCTGGTCAGTGTCATCGCTGCCAGCTCTATGGCCATTCCCAACGTTTTTGTCACGCGCGTCCAAGATGCGTCAAGTGCCTGGACGACCACGCGACAGCCGACTGTCTGCGTAAGGGACCGGTCCCTGAGGATCCTCCCAGCTGCGTCCTGTGCGGACAGAAGGGCCACCCCGCGAATTATCGCGGGTGCCCTAAAGCGCCGCGCAGGACACAGCCGGCAAGGCATCCTCCTCGGTTCGTCCAGCCTCCATGGGCTCCTCTAGCCCCTAGGAGGCCCGCGGCCCCTCAGGCACCAGCGAACGCGGTCGCGAACGCTTGGGTGAAGCCTCCGAGGATTATCCCACAGCCCGTCCCCCAGTCGATACCGTCGCCGCCGGTTCGTAACTCCACCGACGGAGTTGCGAGTTCGCTCGCGTGCGTCACGAGCCTCTTCGGTGTAATAGACATCGAAGAGCTCCTAGTCTTTTCGAACGAAATGAGGGATTCCGCGCGGAACCCTCCCGCGAGGATGGAAGTGCTCCTCAAGCACGCCGTCCTAATCAAATCGATATACGAACACACGATGTCAACATGATGACATCGCGTGGAAGGGTAAAACCTCGTTCTCTGACTGTCGCTACATTCAACGCGAACGGGCTACTTAAGCAGATAGATCTAGTGCGCGACTTCGTGGTCACGCACCAGATAGACGTCCTGTTAGTACAAGAGACCTTTCTGAAGCCGTGTAATCGTGATCCGCGCATCGCGAATTACCGTCTCGTTAGGAACGGTAGGGCAACCGCGAAGGGGGGAACCATCATCTATTACAGAAGGTCTCTTCATTGCACTCCGCTCGATCTGCCCCAACTAGTTAACGTAGAAGCGTCATTATGTCAGGTGGGTATGACCGGCCATCAGTCGATCGTACTAGCATCCGTCTATCTTTCTCCCAATAAAGCCTTAGTTGAGAGGGACTTTAAGTCCTTGCTCCAATTAGGTAACGCAACCATTCTGGCCGGCGACCTAAATTGCAAACATCCCCGCTGGAACTCTACTGTCGCAAACAGTAGAGGAAATCTCCTTGATAGGCTAAGTTACAAGGCTGGTCTCGACTTTGAGATCACCGCGCCTTTGAGTCCCACGCGATACTGCGACACAGACTTCCGACATGCCAGACCCGACGTGCTCGACATAGTACTCTTGAAGAGCGTGACACTCCAGTTACGTTCTATCGAGACTCTATCCGAGCTAGACTCTGACCATCGACCGGTCCTATTTCAGCTAGGACTTCCCCCCCTTAGGGAACCCGCGACAAAAACAATTATTAACTGGACGAAGCTTCGAGAGCAACTCCATTCCCCCGTATCAGCGCACCTCGACAAAATTCCTGACCAGCTTACATCGGTCGAGGACGCTGTTTTAGCCGCGACTAACTTCACAGAACATTTGGTAGACAGTATAGGAAAGTCCTCGAGGGAGGTCCGAGTGAACTTCGAGGGTTACCGAGCACTCCCTCCGGACATTAGACTTCTCATCACCCGTAAAAACGCCGCGATTAGAGCCCATGACCGATACCCGACAGACGACAACCGACGGAGGCTGCGCCGTCTTCAGAGGGAGTCGAGACAAGCTCTCGACGACTTTAGAGATAGTGGCTGGGATAGGACGCTTGCGGCGCTCTCTCCAACGCACCAGGCATTCTGGCGGTTGCAGAGAGCGTTGAAGGCGGACACTGTCTCAGATATTTCCCCTCGGTTGGACCTAACTCCGCCATCGCGTTTGACGACCTTGACGAAGCTGAGTGCTTAGCCGACAGTCTAGAGAGCCAGTGCCGTCTGTCTGCTCAATCGGTTGATCGCGATCATGTCGAAATAGTCGACAAATCGGTCAATATAATATGTTCTCAGCCACCGGTCGGTCCGCCAATCAAGGAAACGAACCTAGACGAGGTGACGTCCATAGTTAGGGCACTTCACGCCAAGAAATCGCCAGGTCCCGATAGGATCATTAACAAAGTGAAAAAGCTTCTTCCGCCTGCTTTAATTTACCTATTGGTTACCATTTTTAACGCTCTACTGGCCGGTTGCTCGTTTCCGGCCCAGTGGAAAGAGGCCATAGTAATAGGGTTCCATATGCCGGGCAAACCCCGGCATCTGCCTAGTAGTTATCGTCCCATTAGTCTTCTTAGTTCCTTAGGGAAAGTATATGAGAGAATCATCCTCTGTAGACTTAGATCGGAAGTCGAGAGACTCAAAATCATCCCAAATGAGCAGTTCGGCTTTAGAGCCAACCATTCATGTTCCCATCAGATGCAACGCCTCACGGAGCACATACTGATAGGGGCCACTGTGAGGGCCAAGAAGCATAGGACAGGAGCGCTCTTCCTCGATGTAGCTAAGGCGTTCGACAGGGTGTGGCACAATGGACTGGTGTACAAGCTATACCAGTTCAAGGTGTCGGACAGACTCGTACTCATCATACGGGACTACCTGTCGAATCGCTCCTTTCGCTACAGAGTGGAAGGCGTTTTGTCAACCCCCCGCCCCATCAGGGCGGGTGTCCCCCAGGGTTCAGTTCTCTCGCCCATCCTCTACTCCATCTACGCTAGCGATATTCCTAGGCCGCGATCTAAAATGCACCTTGCCATGTACGCGGACGATACCGCGCTTTACACGTCCTCAAGGATCACTGGGAAATATACCAACGTCTCCAATCCGCAGTCGACTCCCTCGAGAGTTGGCTGCGGAAATGGCGGATCGAGGTAAAACCTGAGAAGAGTGTTTCGGTGCTCTTCGAACGGGGCCCCCCAAGGATCCTCCCGCGAATCAAACTCTTTGATAGACCGATACCTTGGAAAGGCGAGGCAAGATACCTAGGAGTAACGTTAGATAGAAAGTTAGTTTTCACTGCGCATATTAGGACCGTTCGTAGCAGAGCGACCTACATATTAGGTCGTTTATATCCGCTGTTAGGCAAGCGGAATAAAATGTCCCTTCGCAATAAGGTGACACTTTACAAAGCTTGCATACGTTCCGTCATGTCCTATGCGAGTCCCGCTTTTGCGCACGCTAATCTGAAACCCCTTCAGGTGATTCAGAACAGGTTTACACGGATTGCAACCGGGGCGCCGTGGTTCGTACGCAACATCGATCTCCATAGAGACTTAGACCTTCCGACCATCGCTCAGTACTTCAAGGGGCGTTCCCAAAAGTACTTTGAACGTGCTGAGCGACACCCGAACCCACTGGTGGCTGACGCCGCAGAGTATAGACCACGTAAGACTACTTTAGTCAGAAAAAGAAGACCCAAGTCGGTACTCGTTGACCCCGACGACGCGTTCACAGTAGGTAATAACGTGTACGCGTAGACATAAGTGACACCACACAACATACAGACACACACCATCTATACCGGTATAGACGAGGTCCCAACTGAGTAAGTGCTCCGTTGCTCCGGCGTTCTGCCGTCGGAGGACGCTAGTGTCCAAATTTCCTTAGCTTCCCTCCTGACTAACGACGGCCCGAGCCGAGGTCCGTGTCTCAATCTGAGACGCCCTCGGGACGTTGTTTCCTATGGGGGCCCATCTGGCCCCCCCTTTTAAGGGCGGGTCTACTGACCCACCCGCTCCCCCGGTGACGCTGTAATAGCCAACAGGGCTAACAGCATAGACAGACAAAAAAAAAAAAAAAGCTTTGTTTCGCACACAGGTGGAGAAGGGTAAAAAAAATATGTAGGGAATAATACCTAAAAAAATTAATACCTAAAAGTTTTGTATCCTAGGGAGAGAAGATAAACTTTCCGTTCAACATAACAAGGCTTTTTTTTACTTATACACAGCGGGCGAAGCCGCTGGGCAAGGCTAGTATTAAATATATTATGAACTATAATAAATACATAAACTACTACATATACAACATAATATCTGATAAGTAATAAATCATTACGCTATATAAGACGGAAAATTTTAACTCGTCTTCTCGAAAAGGTATCTACATACTCGTTTCTTGAACACCTGCTTAGGAGCACGCCGAAGATGATCAGGCAGGCGGGTCCAGAGTTTTATTGCGTTTACTGTGAAAAAGGAAGATAGAAAACCAGTATGGTGTAAAGGAATATATAAACTAAGGTTGGACGACGAACGAAGATTCAAGTTGTGAGTGGTCCTGAGTAAATAAACTTTGGATTTCAGGTACCGAGTTGAAGATGGATCATTTAAGATGGAAAAAAGTTGACTTCAATTTCTCGAAATTCGTTTTTCACGGATGGGAAGCCATTTGAGCTTATTACGATACTCAGAGATGTGATTAAATTTACGTGAGCCAAAAATGAACCGAATACAATTATTAAGATGACGATCTAATTTATTAAGATTGGTTTCAGAGATGTTAGAGTAGCATACATCGGCATAGTCGATGAGTGGAAGAATGAGGGTCTTCACTAACAGAGTTTTGGTCCGAATAGGTAAAAATTTTTTATGTCGATAGAGAGAACGTAGCGATTACGTCACTTTACGACATAGCTCAATTATGTGGGAATTCCAGCTAGGTGTACTATTCATAAGAAGACCGAGGTTTTAATGATGTCATAAAAAGAATATTCACATTATTATATTTAACTGGTACAACATTATTGCTATCAAACTTATCCAAATTATGCTTTCTACCTATAACTATTGCTTGATACTTTTTATGGTTGACTCTAATTCACCAGTCAAGAATACTATAAAGGTCTTTGTTAATATCAGCAATTGGGGAAAGTATGCAATCAAGCTTTATGAGCATAGATTTGAAGATCGGCAGCATACAGATGATAAAAGGAATATAGATTAATGGTAATAAAATGAATAAATAATGAGAAGAGAAGAGGAGAGAGAATACCACCTTGTGGAACACCAGAAGTTAAGTTACACCAAGCAGATAAAGAATTATCATTGCAGATAGCTTGCTGGCGACCACGAAACTAAGAAGAGAACCAATTCAGCTCCTTGGAAGAAATATGTAGATGTTTGAGAAGAGCGATGAGTATGTCATGATTAACTGCATTAAAAGCGTTAGAGAAATCAACAATAACTAATACAGTTTATAAACCACCATCCATCGCTTACCTGACATCTTCGGTGACTTTAAGAAGAGCTGTGCATGTACTGTGACCCGAACGGAAGCCCGATTGATGTTCACTAAGTAAATTGTTCTTGAAAATGAATTGAGAAAACTGCTTTTGAATAAGCACTTCAAGCACTTTGGAGAGGAATAGTAAAATAGACATAGGCCGATACTCAATACAGGATCTGGGATTATGGACTTTTGGAAACGAAGGACACGTGTGCTTCACCATTGCTTTGAAAAATATCCGTTAGATAAGTACGTATTAATTATACACGAAAAGGCGGGAAGGATGATATCAAGTAAAGTCACAATCATAAAGCGGTTAACGTCATCATTACCAACAGCATTAGATTTAATACCAAGCACAGCTTTTTTATTTCCTTCTCGGATACTGGAGAAAAAACGATACGTTACCAATGATCGGCATGGAAGATTTTTTTTTGAAATTTTTTTTGAAAATATCTTTAAACATGTATAGCCATGTTAAGCTTTTTTAAATTTATATAAATATAGAATGTAAAAAACCGATACGGGCAGGGATTCGAACCCGCGACTACTGGGAAACCGTCCCGTCGCTCTACCAACTGAGCTACCGTATCGCTGTCCGTCTCGGTGAATTAAGCATTCTATATGTGATCGTCTTTATCGGGACGGTGGTGACATCTATTAGGTTTCTTTCGAAAATCCTAACCAATGTTTCTAACTTTGCAGTATAGATAAACATTGAAAAGATGCCACTACCGAAATCAATTTTTGAAAATATCTTTAAACATGTATAGCCATGTTAAGCTTTTTTAAATTTATATAAATATAGAATGTAAAAAACCGATACGGGCAGGGATTCGAACCCGCGACTACTGGGAAACCGTCCCGTCGCTCTACCAACTGAGCTACCGTATCGCTGTCCGTCTCGGTGAATTAAGCATTCTATATGTGATCGTCTTTATCGGGACGGTGGTGACATCTATTAGGTTTCTTTCGAAAATCCTAATCCTAATCCTAATCACCACCGTTAAAGACCACCACCACCACCACCGATAAAGACGATCACATATAGAATGCTTAATTCACCGAGACGGACAGCGATACGGTAGCTCAGTTGGTAGAGCGACGGGTCGGTTTCCCAGTAGCAATTTTGGAACAACTAGAACCGTGGCAATCAATCGGAAATGAAGCCTAATGATTTCAGGCAACGATAATGAAATAATAATAACAGTAAAAAAAAAAAAAATCTTCGGCCTGCCACACAACCAGTCACCGCAAGCAGCACCGGTTCACGAGCATAACACAAGAACCAGCCATCACCCCCTTCGCCATATATGAGGGAGGAAGGCAAGCCGACTCCCGACGCTACCGCAAGTAGTGACTTCTAAGGAATCGGTGTGATGCAGCAGGTCGATAAAGCAAAATTAATTTACAACTAAAAACAAATTGCGGAGATTACTAGCTATTCGCTATACAATACAATTCATTCCCAGGCCATACCGTCGTTGATGCGATCCGTTACAGTTTACACTATAGTAGGATTTTTTATCAAATTATTTTTTACATATAATTTAAATTTATTTAATGATAGGCTTAAGGCTTCATTTGAGAGCTTTTAAAAACGTATACAATTATCCTTAAAGGATTTACCTATTTTATGGAGCCTAGTGCCGGGCATAGCGAGTTTATTTTTATGTCTTGTATTAATTTTATGCAAATCATAATTTTTCTTGAACTTTGAAATATTTTTATGAACTTAAATTAAATTTTCATAAATATATTGATTATAAACAGTTATAATTTTAAATTCTTTAAATTTGTTTCTTAAAGAGTCTCTTGGTCTCATATTATATATTGCGCGAACAGCCCTCTTCTGCAATGTAAATATGGTATCAATGTCAGTCGCATTGCCCCATAAGAGTATACCGTATGACATTAAGCAATGAAAGTAACTAAAGTAAACTAATCGAGCAGTTTCCATATTTGTTAATCGACGTATTTTTTTAACCGCATATGCAGCAGAAATAAGTCTGCTTAACAAATCAAATATATGAGGACCCCATTGCAATTTTTCATCTAAAGTAATGCCCAAGAAAGTAGTAGATTTGACCAAGTCTAATTCCTCATAATTTAATTTTACATTTGTTCTAACAATTTGAACATTTGGTAAACTAAATTTGACACATTTCGTCGTTTTTTTATTAAGCAACAAATTATTGGCGTTAAACCATTGTACAACATCTGAAGGAGCATTGTTTACATCGTAAGTTTTTAAATTATCGCGTTGCATTTAAAATATTTAAAATAAAACGGGGCTTAACGCGTTATTTACCTTTAACTTTATTTTACCCGACGTTTCGGCTGGGTTACACCAGCCGTGGTCACGGGGAGACTAGCGGTGTGCGGCGCCGTCGACTGCGAGCGGAGGTATCTTTTTCAGGTACCCTCACTTGTGGATTATATTTGTAAAAGTCACTACACACGACACTAACATTGTCCTCGGGTTTACTTGACGAAATATTGCGGTTATTAAATTTTCCTATAACTGGACTCCATGCAGTAGACAGTTTATATCCATCCTCACGATTAAAATTTTTATGTTTTTTAATTTCAATCGCTTCGCGAACCATTCTGCGGTTTTTTCATATACGATTTTGGAAGAGATATGTTGATGACGTATTCTGCCTAATCAAAGGAAGTAAGCAGGATATACAATAACAACAAAATGATGCCCAAATCGGAGAGCCACTCAGCTATTGTAGAGGAAACTGTCCCCTATGCTGATTTTCAGTGACCGCCGTTTAGTGACATTTCGAAAGCTAATGACGGAGATATAAGTAGAAAAAACCCAAAAAAATGTACATTTAAAAAAATATAACAGGAAACATGGGCATCGAGCACAAAAAAAAAATTGAAAAGTAAGAAAATAAATAATAATAATAATATGTAAAGTAAATATACAGATAAAGATGATTAACAATAATAATTATTATTTACTATACTATAGGTACTATATATCACAAAAAAACCAGAAACTAAAAAACAAATAGAAAAGTGATCGCATTATTAGTAAACAAACAAACCGGTCCTAATGCAAGAATGAAAAATACAATCCACCGCACCTTGTTTACGATATTTTATTATTATGTAACTACAAATCATAAATAAAAAAGTATAAAAAAAAATAAGATAAACGGTTTTTTATTGCAGATAAATGTACTAAAAACTAAAAAATAATTTCATGGATACAGTCATGGATACAGTCATGGATACCAATATGTATACATTATATTTTCAAAAACAAGTAACTCGTAACCTTCTCACTTTTTCTCTTTTCACCAACAACTGTTTCTTTAGACTTAAGTTATTGTATCGGATACGCTAATACCTTACTACAAAAACCGTAGTTTTATCAAAATTATACTATGCAGATACAGTAATTGGTCCCAGACTAATATCGAGTAGCCAGCTACTTATTCAACGAGTACAAAACGCCTGCGCACGATACTGTGTTAATGTCCCGCCACAAACTCATATAACTCCTTATCTCAACTCTGGGAATTTGTTAAACATGAATTACAGACGCCAACTATATCTAGTGTGTATACTTTTTGGAATCATTAAATATAGAATACCCGTATATTTATATAACAAACTTAAATGGCTCGGTGATCATAATACATCTTACAATACAAGGGCGTCATCAAAATTGTTATGTATTCAATCTCATAAAACAGCAGCTTTCCGTGGAAGTTTTAAATATGCTGCTTCCAGCTGCTGAAATAATCTGCCTCCACCCGTGCGTGACCTGAAAAGTATTGTATCATTTAAAAAAAAAGGGTAAATCATATTTCCTAATTATGCAATAGCAGTAAAAATCATAAGGAGTATGTAGGTATGCAATCGTTTATATATGTATTATATTAAAAAAAAAAAGTATACAGATCTATATTTATTTACTTTATTTTGTTTTTTATTTCATATTTATTTTAAAGTACTAATAACTTGCATTGCATGTATTGCTGGATATTATGTTAATGTGTGTGTATTTGTTTTATGTTATTGTGTGTATATGTATATATACACCATATATTTTTATATGTAGATTTAGATACATAGAGTCTTATAATATTCTTTTTTTTCTTTTACTTTTTATGTTTTGCACGCCTACCAACATCCTCTCCTGTACTTCGTAAGGTTGGCTGGTAGAGAATGTCTTTGTGGATTAAGCCCGCCTTTTGTGCTTTATATTGTATATTGTGCAATAAAGAATTAAATAAATAAATAAATATGTTGTAGTGCAGATGCTTCCACATACGCTTCGGGTTACCTACATTGTTGTTTATGTAGGTTGAAAAAAGTAAAGGCTTTTTTCCATATGAAGTGCTGTTAACACCATTCCTTTAAGATCTTTAAAATAATTAATAGTAGTGTCACCGCCGGTTTGTTTTGCTTTTATATGCGCCTTGTCTCTAATTTTTATCATTTCGTTTTTACTATATATAATCCAAGGGAATTTAAAATCTTTAAACATTTAAGTGAAACCAGGATATCAAAACAATATAAACCATGCGGAAAAAATAGATACCATTTCATTTATATCTGTAGATAGACTGAGATTATTCCAATCAAAGTTACCTAGACTATTGTATGGTATCTCAGGATTTATATTTTCAATCTGTCTGTAGTATTTACGAGATGCCTTAGGTTTAACTTTGCAAACTTTGACTTCGAAAGATAGAAAGGCATGGCTGCTAAGAGACGGTATACAGTTGACTTCTAGATTGCTAATATTGACATCTGCACAAAGTCAATCAAGGATTCACTGTAATTAGTAAAATGCATTGATTTATTTACAAACTAGCTTTTGCCCGCGGCTTCGCACGCCTCAAATTCGTAGTAAAAAAAATACCACTTCCTTTTTTTTGTATTGCTTTCTATATGACTTATTTTAAGTGATACAATCAAAATTACAACATCGGCAGACATCGCTCACTGTCAAAAGTATATTTAAAGTGTTTAATAAAGATACAATTTTAGGTACTGTAATTATTTTTATACCTCTCTTGTTGTTCTTAAACGTCCATTTAAATACTTTTTAAACAAAGTACTTAATAAGCATTCTAACCATTTATCACACTTACAGGTTTTTATTGAACATAATCAAAATAAACTTAAGGAATTCTGAGCTACCAAATCGACGTTATTTTCACCATCAACTTGCAGGTCTAGTTTTATTTAAAAAAAATCTATTTTAAATGATAAACATTCAGTTTGCTATATGCATTAACAAATTTTTCAATACTGAACATACACAAAAGCCATTTTTGAGTCGGTCTGCACGGTTCCATACCAGAGTAGGCCTGTAGACCGTATCGCCGCAAACACGAAGACCCTATATTTTAAATCTGTCAAATTTTCAAAACTATTTATATAAATTACATGCTGTAAAGGGCTATATTGTTCCATATTAAATGTAAAATGTATTTAAGTTACTTAATTAGATAAGGATCAAAGCTGTAGGTATTTCTTAAAATCGCTTCGTAAATAACCTATTATTTTTCGTAAGAAGTAAAGGATAAAAATTTGCTATTGTGGGTTATCCCTAAGAGATCGCGGATTTTCTCTTGCTTATATAAGGTTATATGCTGTATGAATTTTTGAAAAATTTTTTTTCGTGTTGTGTGCGTTTTGCACAAAAGACAAACAGATAAAACAAAGATAAAGATTTTAAAAATGCTGAAAATGGATTCTGTTAGTTATCACTTCATATCCTGGTTTATTTTTTTAAATATTTTCAATGTAAAAAGACTACTCTTCTACAGATTTCTTACATGTATAGAATAAGATTTTCATGGTACCTATTACGTTATTGACATACATAGTCATAACTTTTTTATTTCTTAACCGATTTAGATAAAAGAAAAACTAAATGTTAAGTGAAGATTGTAATAATATATTCCCGAAAACCGCATTCAAATTGGTTAAGCCGTTTCTGAGATTAGCGTGCACAAACATACAGACATACAGACATACAGACTTAGACATACAGACATACAGACATAGACATACAGACATACAGACATACAGATAAACAGACAAACTCAAAACCATTGTTTTGGGTTCTCTTGCACTTATAAAGCCCCCCTACGATGTTTTTTTTTTTCTAATTCCATGTACATGAATGGATCAGTGACAATTTTATTATATGTATAGATTGAGTGAGGTTCATGCAGGATACAAAATTTTGAAGCTTTCTATAATCTTCATTAAATATATTTAAACAGTTAATATTAAAGTAACCAGTTAATATTTGGTGTTCGTGATTAGTAAATCCCGCCATGGCTTCAGTTAAGGCACCAAAAAATGTAAGAGAATTCAGCCATGGTGGCCTAAACGCGGTGCCGACTAAAATTCTCTTACCTCCAACACCTACACTAAGCCACATTTGTTCCACTGTAGGAGTTTATGAGTTTATGAGTAATCGTATGCACTGAAATACCCCTACGAATATAAAATCCTACATCACCTCCGCGAGAACGAACTTCTTTAGGCCTTGGTTTATGACATAAGCGATATCCGGGCACATTAGGAGCACGACCCTCCTCACCACGTCTCAGCCAGGTTTCATTTACTGCCATAATATCTACATTGTGACGAAACTCATCGTGACCGGTCCCTAAGGAACAAGGATTGATGAACCCAATTTTTAAGGAACGTGATGCTAACATTTTAATAAGCATGGAGTTATTAGATTACTATTATTATTTATATTAAAACTATTGTAATCATTGAAAAGATTAATATTATGTTAGCTTTTATACATGTAGTAGTTTGGTTTTGACTAAAAACAAAGATATAAGTTGTTGATTTGACTAAAACAATTGAATCTCTGTATAGAAGTTTAATTGATAAAATAAATGTAATATTAAATACTGATTTGACTAAGAATAAGAAGTATATAAATCGCAGCTCGGTTAAGAGAAGGCATTGTGAAATTGGGAGTACAAGTTGGGAGGGTGGTACTATTGTGATAAAAGTGTAACAGTTATAATAGACTGCTGAGTGTGAGATCGAGAGACTAAGTTGTGTAACAGTGATAGTTAAGAGTTTAAATGGTAAACAGTTTAGTGTATTTGTAAACAGTGTCATAAAGTGCTTTAAAGAATAGAACAACTGTCGTTGGCGATTCTTTGCGGTAAGAGAGTTCTAATAGTTCAGAAGTGGGATTCACTCGGGCATTAAAACCACAAACTACCTACAAGATAAGTTTATTGAAGCTACAAAATCACATCAAGCAAAAAAATGAAGTGATATTATTATTTGAAACGCACACTACAAGATAATAACAATGAAGTTCCAGAATCAATACAATCAATCAATAGTTGATAATCAATGGTTGTAAATCAATCAATCAAGTTAAATTTGTTATCTCAAAACTTCAAAATTGAGATCTACCCACATATCAAGAAAATCGAGTGAAAATACCTATTTAATCGCTTATGCAAGTCGTTTATTAGATTATGTGACAAACCATTGGAAGAATTCTACGAAAGAAGGAATCGTCGCTAATGAAGAAAGAAGGAAATGACAAATTATGGCGGTGACAACGCGGCGCGAATGGCGGTAATGGAGCGGTGTGAATGGCGGTAATGGCGTGGCGCGGATAGCGGTGATGGCGCGGATAGCAGTGATGGCGCGGTGCGGATGGCGGTGATGGCACGGGGCGGATGGCGATGAAGGCGCAGCGTGGTTGGCGCTGATGGTGTCGATGTTGCTGATGGTGTTGATGGCGGTCGTGGCGATGGCAGCTATGGTAGCGGTGCTGGCATGGCACGCGGCGAGCAACACGTTGATGTCCGCGCAATTTATCCATCGATCACGTCACAGCATAAAGGTGATTCGTTTCGATTTACATCAAATTTTTGCCTTAAATACTCGCTAGTTAAAGAAAATTAAGCGATTAAATATAGTGGTAAGCACTTTATTATTATTGTTGAGATAACTAGTATTGAGATTAGCGATCAACCTTCACGATCTTGTTTTTTAATTTTTACTGATAATTATTTCACTTTAACTTGACGTATTTTGTTACGTATTATGATGAGGCGCGAAATTATTTTATCCCGGATTTTCGTAAACGTAAGTGTTTGTTTTAAACTTGGAAAACAATGTTTTAAACTTTTGTTTTAAATAACTTCGTTTTAAATTCGGTATTCTTAGCTATTATTTGTGCTTATTTATGTATTAATTCAATTCGGTATTCTTTATTATATTATTATTTATGTATTAATTCAATTCGGTATTCTTAGCTATTATTTGTGCTAATTTATGTATTAATTCAATATATTTAATATGTAGAATACATTAAGATGATAAAAGTAATTACTTTGAATAGTTTTCTAAAAAGTATTTTATGTGGATAAAGGTTTTGTTGTCTGATCACTAACATGAAGCCGATAAGCCAACTTCCGAGTAGTATTTGGTACATTGAGGATATTGAACTGACTATGACTAGTGACATCAAATGCTCACATGAGGCCGATAAGCCAAATGATGAGTGTAGCATTTGAGGTATAGGGACATCAAGCGCTCACATGAGGCCGATAAGCCAATTTTTGAGTAGCGTTTGAGAAGATCAAATACTCGCATGAGGCCGATAAGCCAACTTCTGAGTAGTATTTGGTACATTGAGGATATTGAACTGACTATGACTAGTGACATCAAATGCTCACATGAGGCCGATAAGCCAAATGATGAGTGTAGCATTTGAGGTATAGGGACATCAAGCGCTCACATGAGGCCGATAAGCCAATTTTTGAGTAGCGTTTGAGAAGATCAAATACTCACATGAGGCCGATAAGCCAACTTCTGAGTAGTATTTGGTACATTGAGGATATTGAACTGACTATGACTATGATTATTATTTATGAGGCAACATTTTTGTGTCTAGTAGATTTTTTTTTTGAAAGAGGCTGCTGAGCCAGATTGAACACGTAATCAGACAACTTATACCAATTGATCATTATAGTTGAAATTGTTAAGTCTATAAATTTCAAAAACATTGTCTAAATTGGAGGACCAATTATTTATATATGATGGCCGAAAAATGTATAAATATTAATGTATCATAATATATAGACTTTAGATTAGATTCTGTGACTATACAATTATAATAATTAGATTTACAAATTACTTCAGAATTAAAATTGTAAGTAAATGGTTTTTGATAACGAGCGGACTCGTTATGTTTAGGATGGCCGAGCTGTTAGCTTTTATACATGTAGTAGTTTGGTTTTGACTAAAAACAAAGATATAAGTTGTTGATTTGACTAAAACAATTGAATCTCTGTATAGAAGTTTAATTGATAAAATAAATGTAATATTAAATACTGATTTGACTAAGAATAAGAAGTATATAAATCGCAGCTCGGTTAAGAGAAGGCATTGTGAAATTGGGAGTACAAGTTGGGAGGGTGGTACTATTGTGATAAAAGTGTAACAGTTATAATAGACTGCTGAGTGTGAGATCGAGAGACTAAGTTGTGTAACAGTGATAGTTAAGAGTTTAAATGGTAAACAGTTTAGTGTATTTGTAAACAGTGTCATAAAGTGCTTTAAAGAATAGAACAACTGTCGTTGGCGATTCTTTGCGGTAAGAGAGTTCTAATAATTAAATATTGTAATTGATAAATATGTAGGTAGTATTAGTAAAACAACCTGAATATTGTATATAAATAACGTAATTATAGTATAAAATATATTGTATATATCATAGCGTACTTAACCATATGTATTATTAAGTAATTGTGCGCAAGTAGAATAAGGATACTAATATGTAATAGAATATGAACCTTTTAGGTATAAAAGTATACATTATGTTATGGATTAGGCATCAGTTGTAAAAAGAAATGTATTATGACAAATGAAGCTTATAAATTAAAAATGTCACAAAAAAAAATAAGTTTGTAGATAAATTTAAAACTAATAGATAGTACAACAGTTAAGGCAAGAAAACTGGAGTCCCATGAAAAACCTCAGAAATATCTTCATCCGACGCCGAGCACGCCGAGCAAATATAGATCCACCTTTAGACCAACATATCGCCAATTATTAGTTTTTCCCTGGTCCCTGGATTTGAATAGCAGACGGCGGTTGAAAGGAGTTAAATGCTCATTAATGTAAATTTTCCGTGGAGTGCCTTCAACAATACCTGTTGAATCTACATTTCGGCGTACACGAGCAGCTCCAAAGAGATCGTCGCGGACGCTCCTACGTGCCAGACGTACTACAATTGCGCGCGGTTTACTATCCTTATGCATACGCCTTGGACCCAAACGCTCCGCATTGACAATGTCATAATTGTTCAGATCAATACCGATCTTATTACTAATCTGATGCACGACGTTTACAGTATTTTCACCTGCACTTTCCAAGACGCTGAATATCTCTATAGCATTTAAAAGATACTTTTGCTCTCGATCGTTAAACTCAGAACGTAAACTTGCCAGGTTGTTTGTAAAATCACTAGTGACGTTCGATTTATCTTTTTAAAGCTTTCCAGAATAGATAACCTTTCTTCTACAAAACCAATTCGCTTATCAAAATCGGTTATACTAACAGTAAGCCGGGATAGCTCTTCTCTGAAAAATCTCATCTCTCTAGAAACTGATGCCATTTTTTGACATAACTTTCTTATTTCGTAAATAAGAGTTCCAGACTCAGGTTCATCTCGCAAAGCACCTTGAGCAGAATCCTCATTTGGTGGTAATTGGTTATCAGTAAATTGGTTAACCGGTGAGCAAAGTTTTGTACTCTTAATTAATTTGAAATCATTGCATTGCTATCTAGCACTTATCCGGGCATCAAAACTGTCATTTGAACACGAACGATGGTACCACAGGAGACACTTTGTGCACTTAGCGCCATCTACCGTTCCAACAAATTTTCCGCACTCATTGCATTTGTTTGCCATGATGACGATGATGTTATCGACACTAGATGGCACTGGTACAAAATTAATGATTATATAATTAATTATTTTCACTTATATTATATTGTAAATAAGTCAATAAAGATATCGTATTTGTTGCACTTCTATTTTTCTGCAAAGATCACAACTGTAATAACCGATTGCACTAAAAGTTTTGGACAGAGAAAATACACAGCTGGGGGTATGTATATCGAACAGCTGATCGATAACAACACCATACTTCTTCAAACTAAGATTATAACACATAAAAGACTACAATATTTTGTACTGTTTCCTTTAGACTTCTCACAAAACTCATTTACTGACACAAACACTTAACATGCACAATATCTTAAATTTAAAGACGTAGAGTACGTTACAAGTATATGCCGTCACCAACGTTCCTCACTCTACTCAACTCAACTCAACTCTAATTTATTATCTATATTTAATTTTAAGTCGATCCTCTGGGATTTAGTTCTTCCAGTTTCCTCATTAATTATTTTCCAAGTTGTTTTTATTTTATTATTGCTTTCCTATTTTATTTTTAATATGTTGATTTTTTGCTATTTACCGATGTTTTTTAAAAGATTTGGATTTTTTTTTATCTCATCCATAAACTTATATTATAATTTTCCTCTATATTTGTGTAACTCAGCAGATGCCCAATCACTAAACACTAATTTATCATTAACAACCATAGTTTTTGGAGTAAATACAAAGATAAATTATTTAATGAAAGTACTGAAAAAGTCATTACACATAATATTGGGGTTTGAATTTTTCATCAAGGGCAAAGAGCGTACTAAGACATTTTTAATTTGTTAGATACGTTCTACAAACACTGGTATAAATCTTATTTTCTGTTTTGATTTTTCTCCCTTGCTACAACTGAATTTAATAAATTGGCCATTGTGGTCAGAATCTAATGTATTGAATAAACATTTAAAATTTGGAATAACACTCGTAAAAATGTTATCAATACAAGTGGCACTAGTGGTTATGAATCTAGTAGGCTCCATAAACATGTGTAAAAGATTATAAGATTTGAACAAATTTAAAAACTTAATACTTATTGTTTTTTGTTCAAAAATATTAATATTGAAGTCTCCACAAATGATTACCTTTTTACTAGAATGTGATAGTTTAAACAATACCTCATCCATAATCTTTTCAAAATGTTCAAAGTTAGATGACGGGGGCCTATAAACATTTCATCAATCAAGTTCAGTTGTCCGCTCAACAAAGTGGCTCACTATGTCCTTGCGTTCTTTGAATTTTATCTGTTTATTTTTATTTATTTATTTATATCTTTTCCACTTAGAATCATAATCAGTGATTACTTGTGTACGTCAACATGGAAGTGTCAGAAGGGCCTATTAAGATATTAGATTTATCGTAATAAGCCCTTCTGAAAATGCACTTTCCATCTTAATGTTAAAGCTATGAGGGTTCCAAACGCGTCCTGGTCTGAGAAGAACCACACAACAAACTCAGCCGGATATATTTTTTGTTATTGTGATCACTGTTTCACAAACGTCAAACTTAAATGCAATTTTGGAACAACTAGAACCGTCGCAATCAATCAGAAAAGAAGCCTAATGATTTCAGGCAACGAAAATTAAATAATAATAACAGAAAAAAAAATATATATAAATCTTCGGCCTGCCACACAACCAGTCATCGCAAGCAGCACCCGTTCACGAGCATAACACAAGAGCCAGCCATCAGCCATTTTCTTGGTGGTAGACCATAATATCCGGTCGCCGGCAAAGTTACCACCCATCGGGCAGAGTCGTGCCGCAAAGCGACCTAGTCGTGTTCCGGCACGTTGCTCGATGAAGCCGTTTATGGGAAATGGGTCTGAACAGTTGCGGTGCGTTGGCGAACCGGTCTGACGTCGGGTTGGTGTTTGTTTTGTCGGGTGTCTAGTCGAGGAGGGTAGCGGGTTCCGAAGCGACGGCTTTCCGCTGGCCGCCCGCAGATAGTTGGGGGCCCAATTAGTGGGATAGTCAACCACGAAAGGCTGCCCCGCCAGCTGTGAAAAATCCCAGGGTGGCTCCATCGTGCTGGTTGGCGACCAGACGAGGAGGCCCGATGGCGATCCCTGGGGGGGTTCGGGCGTCCCCGCAGTCTCCACACTAGCCTCCCAGTGGCAAGACATCACCAATTTCGACGTCGGGTTCGATACGTACCGTCTCGTTCAACTGCCATTTCCCATCCCTATTCACTTTTATATATTTTTTTTTATGAAAAAGTTAAGAAAAAGGAACAAGGTTACACAGCGGTTGCACTCCTCCTCATATAAAGTGCACCTCACTAATATCAGGGGTTTGCACTCAAATCTTTTAGCTGTCCACCACCACCTGGAGACAGAGCAGCCGCACTTGCTCTTTTTGACGGAGACGCAGATACAATGTCCTTTGAGCGCTGCATACTTGGATTATCCCGGTTACTCGTTAGAGCACAACTTTCGCTCACGGGCCGGAGTCAGTGTGTACACGCGGAACGACCTCTGTGTTCAGCGTCTCCGTCACCTTGAAGACCCCAATTTTTCTTCCCTATGGGTTTTAGTGGACACAGGAAACGAAAAAATCCTGTATTCCTGTGTCTACCGTTCGCACAGCGGTGACCAGGAGACAACTCGTTTATTTGAGTATCTCAGTGAGGCTGCAGATATGGCTCTGTATCAGTACCCTTCGGCGCAGCTCGTCTTTCTGGGGGACTTTAATGCCTGTCATCAGGACTGGCTGTTCCCGTACCAGAAGACCGACCATGCTGGAAGAGAAGCGTGGAACTTTGCGTTGTCCTTGGACCTCTTTCAGCTGGTGAGGCAAGCGACAAGGGTACCAGATGTGGTAGGCCATACAGCCAATTGCCTGGACCTTCTGCTGACAACTGATCCGGACAGGTATCGTGTAGAGGTCACGTCCCCCTTGGGAACCTCCGATCACTGTCTGGTGAAATCTGTATTTACATATTCCCCACCAGCTTTAGAACCACATGGTGTTAGGCGAGTATGGAAATACAAGTCAGCAGATTGGGATGAGATGCGGCACTTTTTTGCGTCTTATCCTTGGCGGCAGGTCTGCTTCTCTTCTTTGGATCCGTCGAGTTGCGCGGATGCTATAACCGATGTGGTGCATCAGGCAATGGAGTATTTTATTCCTTTTGCTGACGTACCCATCGGTGGCAAAGCTCGCCCATGGTTTAATGCCGAATGTCGTCATGCACATGACCAAAAACATTCGGCATACCTCATTTGGGCTGATGCTCGAAGCCGCAAAACTCCGGATGTAAGTACAAAGAAGAGAGCCTTTAACCAAGCTGCCAAGTCTTATAAAAAGGCATTGTGGAAGGCTCGTCTTGATCGGATCGTTAAGAATGGCGAAAAGCTCTCTGTCAGACCAACTGGCAGTCGAGCTTTCTGGTCTCTTGCCAAAGCGATCGAGTCGAACTTCTGCCAACCCTCACTGCCTGCTCTGCTGAAGCCGGATGGATCCCTGGCCCACACAGCAACAGAGAAAGCGAATGTATTTGCTTCTCTGTTTGCTGAGAATTCGCATCTAGACACTGGCAATGCTTCTCCAGAACATCTTCCTCACTGCGGTATTTCGATGCCTGAAATCCGCATCACGAACAAAGAGGTATGGAGAACATTGTGTCGTTTAGATGTGAATAAAGCTAGTGGTCCTGATGGTATACCAGCCATTCTGCTCAAGACATGCGCAGGTGAGTTGTCTCCTGTATTGACACGTCTGTATCGCCTCTCTTTCAAGACTGGAAAAGTGCCGGAATCCTGGAAGCTTGCCAACGTGCAACCCGTGCCCAAAAAAGGCAGCCGTGCCGATCCTGCCAATTATAGGCCCATTTCAATCACCTCCATACTCTGCAAGATTATGGAGCGTGTATTGAACTCGCGGCTTCTAGCTTACGTAGAAGGTAACGATCTCCTCAGTGACCGACAGTACGGATTTCGCCGAAATAGGTCCACTGGGGACCTTCTAGCGTACGCAACACACATTTTAGGCGAAGCCATCGAGAGGAACGGAGAAGCGGTCGCCGTCTCTCTGGACGTCTCGAAGGCTTTTGACAGGGTCTGGCATGTGAGCCTTTTAAGCAAGCTTTCAGCGTACGGTATATCTCCTGGTCTGATTGGCTGGATAACGGACTTTTTAAGCCAGAGATCTCTCCGTGTTGTTGTCGACGGGTGTTCTTCGGAACCCTTGACAATAAATGCCGGAGTACCTCAGGGGTCCGTTCTTTCTGCAACTCTTTTTCTGCTGCACATTAACGATCTGCTGAAGCCCGGTATCTATGGGTATGCAGACGACAGCACAGTTGTAGAAAGATATCTGCCAAGTTCTCGGGCTAGTAGAGATGAAGTACAATCTGAAAGAGAAGCCATGGTGCAACGTTTGAATGACAAACTTCAGGCAGTCTCCGCATGGGGCAATGCCAATCTTGTCAAATTCAACGCCACCAAAACGCAGACGTGTTTGTTCACCGCCAAAAGAAGCCCCTTCACCCTGGCTCCTACTTTCCAGAATGTATCCTTGGAATACAGTGACTGGCTTCAGTTGTTAGGCTTAGAGATCTCCTCGAACCTCAACTTTGGTCGGTATATTGAGTCCAGAGCAAGAGCAGCTGCAGGAAAGCTTGCCGTACTTGCGAAGGTGCGACAGTACTTTACACCGGGACAGCTTCTTGTATTATACAAAGCACAGATCCGGTCGTGTGTAGAGTACTGTGGCCACATATTTGCTGGTGCCGCTAAGACTCATCTTGCGGTTCTGGACTCAATTGAGAGGCGAGCAAAGAGGCTTATTGGCGACCCTAAATTGGTTGACGCCAAACTCCACAGCCTTGAACACAGGCGTAGAATTGCTAGCCTCTCAGTATTCTATAGGATACATTTTGGTGAGTGTGCGCAGGAATTGCACGACCTAATTCCTCCATCCCCGTTCCTTTGCCGGACGTCCCGACGCACGGCGGGTATCCATCCCTACGTTGTGGACACTCCACCTGTCCGAACGAAGCGCTATGCTTCATCTTTTTTAGTGCGTACAGCGAAGGACTGGAACAATCTGCCTGCGTCGGTATTTCCGGCAAAATATAATGTGGGTGTCTTCAAGAGGAGAGTGAATAGGCTTCTAGGTTAATGCGCTTTACCACCTAAGACTACATTTCACTTTCCATCAGGTGGAATGTAGTCAAGCATTAACCTAGTTTTGTATAAAAAAAAAAAAAAAAAAAATCACCCCCTTCTCACATATTTGAGGGAGGGAGGCAACCCGACTCCCGATGCTACCGCAAGTAGTGACTTCTAAGGAATCAGTGTGATGCAGAAGGTCGATAAAGCAAAATAATTTATAACAAAAAACAAATTGCGGAGATTACTAGCTATTCGCAATACAATACAGATTCATTCCCAGACCATACCGTCGTCGATGTAATCCTTTACACTATAGTAGGATTTTTTTATTAAATTATTTTTAACATATAATTTAAATTTATTTAATGATAGGCTTAAGGCTTCATTTGGGAGCTTATTATAAAAACGTATACAATTACCCTTAAAGGATTTACCTATTTTATGGAGCCTAGTGCCGGGCATAGCGAGTTTATTTTTTTGTCTTGTATTAATTTTATGTAAATCACAATTTTTCTTGAACTTTGAAATATTTTTATGAACGTAAATTAAATTTTCATAAATATATTGATTGTAAACAGTCATAATTTTAAATTCTTTAAATTTGTTTCTTAAAGAGTCTCTTGGTCTCATATTACATATTGCGCGAACAGCCCTCTTCTGCAATGTAAATATGTTATCAATGTCAGTCGCATTGCCCCATAAGAGTATACCGTATGACATTAAGCTATGAAAGTAACTAAAGTAAACTAATCGAGTTTCTATATTTGTTAATCGACGTATTTTTTTAACCGCGTATGCAGCAGAACTTAGTCTGCTTGACAAATCAAATATATGAGGACCCCATTGCAATTTTTCATCTAAAGTATAGCCCAAGAAAGTAGTAGATTTGACCAAGTCCAAATCCTCATTATTTAATTGTACATTGGTTCTAACATTTTTAACATTTGGTAAACTAAATTTGACACATTTTGTCTTTTTTTTATTAAGCAACAAATTATTGGCGTTAAACCATTGTACAACATCTGAGAGTTTTTGTGTGATTTGAATAATGGAGTTATTTTACTTTGTTTCATTAGATCAGGAAATATACCATATTCTAAACAATTATTAAATATTAATGCTAAGTCTGGCGAAACAATATCAATTATGGACTTAAGTATGTCAACAGAAAACCCCCAAAGATCACTAGTCTTTTTAACGCAAATTGATCTAAATACTTTGATTACTTCTTGAGCATTAACTTTTTCAAACTTAAAACTGCTAACACATTGATCTACATTCTCTCTAAGTAAACCCATAGCTGCAGCGGTAGAAGAATTTAAAGATAACGTTGTAGTCACTGGAATATTAGTAAAAAAGGTTTCAAAAGCAGTAGCAACCTCGAGGTCAGACGTAACATATTTATTATCTATATTTAATTTAAAGTCGATCCTCTGGGATTTAGCTCTTCCAGTTTCCACATTAATTATTTTCCAAGTTGTTTTTATTTTATAATTGCTATTTCCTATTTTATTTTGAATATATTGATTTTTGGCTATTTTACATTGTTTTTTAAAAGATTTGGAAAATAATTTTACCTCATCCCTAAACTCATTACTAGTATTAAACATCAATTCCGCATATATATTATAAAATTTTTCTCTATTTTTGTATAACTCAGTAGATGCCCAATCACTAAACACTAATTTATCATTAACAACCACTGTTTTTGGAGTAAATATAAAGTTAAATAATTTAGTGAAAGTACTAAAAAAGTCATTATACATAATATTGGGGTTTAAATTTTTCATCAAGGGCAAAGAGCGTACTAAGACATTTTTAATTTGTTCGATACGTTCTACAGTCACTGGTATAAAACTTTTTTCTATTTTGATTTTTCTCTCTTGCTACAACTGAATTTAATAAATTGGCCATAGTGGTCAGAATCTAATGTATTGAATAAACATTTAAAATTTGGAATAACACTTGTAAAAATGTTATCAATACAAGTGGAACTAGTGGTTGTGACTCTAGTAGGCTCCATAAACATGTGTAAAAGATTATAAGATTTGAACAAATTTAAAAACTTTATACTTATTGAATTTTGTTCAAGAATATTAATATTGAAGTCTCCACAAATGATTACCTTTTTACTAGAATGTGATAGTTTATACAATACCTCATCCATAATCTTTTCAAAATGTTCAAAGTTAGATGACGGTGGCCTATAAACATTTACAATTATGAACTCTTCTAATTCAACTGAAGCAAGTTCAGTTGTCCGCTCAACAGAGTGGCTCACTATGTCCTTGCGTTCTTTGAATTTTATCTGTTTATTTAAAATAATTAAAGAGCCACCATGTATTGAATTAACTCTGTTGAACGAACTACCAACCTGGTGGTTATTGAAATTAAATATTAATTCATCATTCTTAAGCCAATGCTCAGTGACACAAAAAATATTAATATTAAAAGTATTTAAAAACAATTCAATTTCTAATTCCTTATTTCTAATACACTGAATGTTCTGATGCACCAGGTTGATACAGTTTATATTATGTTTTTTATTATTGGTTTTAACAATTTTTGTATTTTTATAATGAACATTAATATCATTATTTGATATCTTAATTATTTGGCTAGAGGATATCTCTACTGTCTTAATGTCTAGTTTAAACTACTACTAATACTACTATTACTAGTTGGATTTATTTCCAAGCTGTTTTTACTTATACAAGTAACTTAATGCTGTTCAATAGAAACAATTTTAGCCAAATTATTGGCTGTCATAGTAAAATAATATAATAGCGATAAAGCTACCTGTCTTTTAATATATGGAGATAGGTAATACCTACCATTAGTCAAATTATAAAAGTTACTAACATTAGTGTTAGTGTCAATCGCATGAAATTTGGCATTATACAAACATAAATTATATATCAGTAAGTTTATCTTATATCTAATTTTATTTTCGGCCTGTGGCAAACCTTGATTATAGGGTAATGAAAACCAGACAATTTTATTGACATATAAGCTACTTATAGTTTCAAAACATTTTTTAAATTCCAAATGATTCATATTATCTCTATTTCCTACAAAAAATATTATATTTGTTGACTTAGTAAATTGTTAACTTGAATTCTTTATTTGTCTAGTAATATTCATTAAATTATTGTCAGGTAAACAGCTGTTGAATACATTTTGTTTTTCAAAATAAGAATTTAGTACAGATCCCATTCCTTTTCCAATATTATCGGTAAACATATAAGTGTCATATACAGGAGTTAATTTGAGGGAGCCAATATTAGTAGTTTAAACAGAACTGTCAACTGGTAAACAACGCCGTGTGAATTCTCCTCCGAAAAGTGGAAAAATTAATACGCAAACCAATTGAAACAATTAAAAGTGTACAGAATATCGAAGTTCAGTTTCGAGGACGTGTGTTCATTAAATGTTCAAAACGAAACAACGAAGATTAGTGCAAATAATACTAGTGCCGATAGTTTAATGTTATATTAAACAGGTGCCAAACGTCAAAGGTCACCTGTCACCTGTCACTGTGATTTATTCACATTTTAATAACTGTCCTAGTGCTGCCTTTGCCTAAAGTACTATTCGAACATAGTAATAATCCAAAAATGGAAGATCAACTTAATACACTATGGAATAAAATGAAGGAAGAGCTTCAAAAGCAAACAGACATCATTAAAGAAACAGTCCAAACATCCATTTCTCTAACGATTGAAGAACAAATGAAATCTTACAAACAAGAAAACGAAGAAATGAAAAAAGAATTAGAAAAGCTGACGTTAAAAGTTAAAAGCTTAGAGTTAGTAACTAGAAGGAACAATATAATTATTCATGGAGTGGAGGAAAAAGAAGACAACAACACAGAACTCATGTCTCTGGTTTTGGAAACATTAAACAAGATCACTAAAGAACTTAACTCTACTGAATGGGACAAGTGGGAAATGAGCCAGGTGCAGAGAATTGGAAAGAAAGTTGAATTGAAAATCAGACCAATCAAAATGACACTCACGCTTGGTTGGAGGAAAATAGAACTCCTGAAACAAAAGAATAAATTTCCCAAGAATATAAGAATATCCGAAGACTTTCCAAAAGATGTCCTTGAGTCCAGAAGAGCTCTTATTCCAAAAATGTTAGAAGCCAGAAAAGACGGCAAGTATGCCATCATACGTCACGATAATCTTATAATAAAAGAAAAACCCGATAACACGACCAACAACGAAAAACGGAAGAGAGTCCCCTCTTCATCTCCCAAAATGCCACGCAATAACTTCAGCAGGGCTCAGGAGGAACATTATAGAACACTCTCCCAACCCAATAAGATAACGAAAACGAACATATCTAAAGCAACGACAAGCAAAGAAAATACACATACAGTAAATAGATTATTTAATTTCGAAGAATCAAAGACAAAAAACATTTAAACCACGGCGACCGGAAAACTAAAAATAGAACTAACAAAACATTCCCCAACCCGGCCGGTCACCGTGGGGAAACAGACCATTACCTTCCCCCCTCATCAAAACGCATAATCTATTTGAAAATATGCACATATAACGTGCGCCCATTAGCATCAGTAGGCCGACTAATAGAACTATTTGAAGCACTCCAATAAATAGATTTTGCTATCATAGGTCTAGCAGAAGTAAGAAGGATTGGAAATAAAATTGAAGAATACCCAGAATACATACTCTGCTACATAGGAGAAACAATCGGACTTCATGGAGTGGGTTTTTTAATAAAGAAACAATTTAAACATAATATCGTTAACTTTGTTGCTATATCAGAAAGAGTAGCAGTTTTGAAACTTAAATTTAGAAACGATCCAATAACTCTGATACAAACATACGCTCCAACTGAAAAAGCAGTCGATGAAGATATAAATAAATTCTATGAAGACCTAAGAAAGGCACACGAAATACAGGACAAAACTACTATAGTCTTAGGAGACTTCAACGCAAAAATAGGCCAACCGAAAAAGCATGAAACCTCAGTCTTGGGCAGATTCGGCTACGGGAAGCGAAACGAAAGAGGTCAAAGACTACTTCAATACTCATGTGAATATAGGCTATCGATTATGAATACCTTTTTTAAAAAGAAACAACATCGCAGATGGACTTGGATCTCACCAAATCAAAAGACAAAAAACGAAATTGACTATATTTTATGCAACAAACCAAAAAAGATAACAAACATTGAAGTCCTAAACAGTATAGCTTTTCCTTCAGACCACAGACTACTTAGAGCCACATTTTTAATAAAAACACCAAAAATGAGCAGGAGAAACTTCAAGACAATTCATAAATCAACTAGAACTGAAGAAGAAGAGTCTTTTTACCTGAAACAACTAAACGACAACATAACCAAACAACTCGAAGAGCTATTAGAAGACAATGTTCAAAACTTCTATAACAAATTGGAAAACGTCATCACAAAAAGCTTAAAAGCTAGAACTGTAGACAGTCTTAAACACACAAGACTTGAAATATTGAATAAGACGACAAAGGACTTACTAAAAAGACGCACCGAACTACTAAAAATAAAAAATAAAACTGCAGAAAACAAAAAAGAACTAACCAATGTATTTAAAATTTCAAATAAAGCCGTAAGAAATGACTATCAGAAACATAGGAAGAAAATAATAGAAAAAACTTAACCAAATACAAAAGTTCCAAAGAAAGCAAAAAGGTAGGACTAAGTATAAATGCAAACAAAACACAAGTAATGACAAACAGCCATAGGAAAATTATATGTCTGGCAGTAAACCCCATAGACTACACAGACTCATACATATACTTAGGAAAGCAGGTGTCATTCAGGGCGAATAACAACGAAGATGAAGTAGAAAGAAGAGTCAACCTCACATGGAAGAAATTCTGGTCTCAGAAAGAAATATTAAAAGGAAACTATAGCTTGAAGTTAAAAAAAGTAGTAATGGATACATGCATTCTACCAAGCTTGACTTATGGGAGCCAGACATGGACATTTAAAAATGAGATAAAAAACAAAATAAGAACATGCCAGCGAGCAATGGAAAGAACGATGCTAAAAATACAGAAAATACAAAAAATCAGAAGTGAATCCATAAGACAACGAACTAAACTGACAGACGCTCTCCATCAAACTCTAAAGCTTAAATGGTAGCGGTCAGGGCACATTTCACGATACAAGGACGGAAGATGGACCCTAAAAACAACAACTTGGCAAGGCCCTGGGGGCAAACGAAGTAAAGGTCGGCCACGAAAAAGATGGGTCGATGACATAATTGAAACAGCTGGAAAGGACTGGAGGAACAGTGCACAGGACATAAAAAAGTGGGAGGGGATGGAAGAGGCTTTTACCCAAAAGGGATCCATGACACCAAAAATATTATTTTAATACCTACACTTATTTACTTACTATATATGGAACAAATAAAGCTTAAATAAATAAAAAAATATTAGTAGAAACAGGGATATCAACCTTGTCACACAATATTTTAGCGGGGGATGACAATGTTGATTTTACAGAAAATAACTTATTATTACACTCTAATAAACAACTGCTAATCTGTGAGTTCATACATTCCAAACTATTTTGTAAATTTTTTAATAGTCCATCTACTTTTGACTTTTGTTCGCTTAGCATGTTTTGTGTATATTTTTTTGTAACACTTCTTAAAGTAGTCTGCAAACGGGCTAAATGTGTTTCTAATAATTGTGTGTCAGATTCATATCTCCTATTTCTATTTTCTAATTCTATATTACAAAAGTTATTTTTTTTAACAATATATTTTTATTAATAATTGATTTTGTAAAAAACTTGTTCTTTTTAGTTAATTTTTGGATTTTCTTAAAATATCTATTAATTCTATATATTTTTTTAATTTCTTATTGCTACAGCTACCCAGCCTTTGTGAAAGAACAAAGAAACTGAGATTTGCAGAAACAAAACTAATATGAAATTGAATGAGACAGTTGTTATATAATAAAGAAGAACTAAAAACACTTAAAAACTAGAATATATATCTATTTTAGAAAATTTTAAGTTTGTACGTTACCAATCAACTGTCACTTTTCACTTTCTTAGAGATTTACAATATTGAAGAATAACTTAAACACTATAATTCTTATTACACTAGAATCAATACACTTTGATTGAATAATTGATTGGGAATTTAGCTAAAATTATACACTATAAATAATTTTACTTAATAAAACTATTAGGAACAATTCAAATCAGCTGTTGACCTCAGTGTTGCCACAGACCAAAAAAAAAAAAATATAATACATTTAAAATAATTAAAGAGCCACCATGTATGGAATTAACTCTGTTGAACGAATTTCTAATTCTTAATTTCTTATACACTGAATGTTCTGATGCACCAGGTTGATACAGTTTATATTATGTTTTTTATTATTTATTTTAACAATTTTTGTATTTCTATAATGATCATTAATATCATTATTTGATATCTTAATTATTTGGCTAGAGGATATCTTTACTGTCTTAATGTCTAGTTTAAACTACTACTAATACTACTATTACTAGTTGGATTTATTTCCAAGCTGTTTTTACTTATACAAGTAACTGAATGCTGTTCAATAGAAACATTTGTAGCCAAATTATTGGCTGTCATAGTCAAATAATATAATAGCGATGAAGCTACCTGTCTTTTAATATATGGAGATAGGTAATACCTACCATTAGTCAAATTATAAAAGTTACTAACATTAGTGTTAGTGTCAATCATATGAAATTTGTCATTATACAAACATAAATTATATATCAATAATTTTATCTTACATCTTATTTAATTTTCAGCCTGTGGCAACCTTAATTATAGGGTAATTAAAACCAGACAATTTTATTGACATCTAAGTTACTTATAGTGTTAAAACATTTTTTAAATTCCAAATGATTCATATTATCTCTATTTCCTACAAAAATATTATATTTGTTGACTTAGTAAATTGTTTACTTGAATTCTTTATTTGTCTAGTATATAATTATTAGTAATATACTGTATGTACACCGATTTATTCGAGGTTTCTGAACCGATTTACATAATTCTTTTTTTTTGTTTGATGCGGAATAGTTTCAAATTGGTCCCGTAAAAATGTTATTCAGGTAGGTCCATTAATTTTTATTTTATGAGCATTTTGTCAAAGTTTTGCACTAGCTCCTCCGGAAGGAAATCAAAATGGTACTTTAGCATATTGATTTATGGTGATTATAATATAACGCTCATTCATTGAACGAAGGCTTTTTGAAGTCTGACGCGCTGGTGTTAGAAGGTTCTCACGTTGTTGAGCAGATTCGGTTGCTGTACGGTTTTATATCCCTATAATCTATGAGCTCAGTCGACTCATTCTCTAAACGCTCATTAATGAGACCAAGTCTGTGAGTCCTCTGCTCAGCTGACTGGTTGGCCAGAAACTTATTAATGAGGCTAAGTCTATTAGCTCTCTGCTCAAAATACTCATACGCAAGACGCTGTTGGATCTTACCGAGTCTAGAATTATATTGATCAAGAGTTTCTTGACGTAATCGTGGTTTCATAAATGCCTTCACAGCCAACCAACGTTTTTCACGATCTTTAATACTCTCACAAGACCGTGCAATTGTGTTTCTAAGAGCATTTTTTACGGTGAAGACTAGTTTTATCCGTTCCCGTTTTGTGAGATCTGTATTTTTTACGCGCGCAGCACCTTTTGTAGGTCTATCCATGGCTAATTGACAATGTAGCAATAAACTAAAAAGTATTAAATAAAAATAACTACGTTAAAAAAACCGACTTAAAAACTAAAAAGTAAAAAAATAATGAAGATTTAATATTTATTATACAGGGTTATTTGTAATTAGTTGAGCACCTTTTGCAGGCAGCCCCTCTACATCAATCCTAACAACATTTGTTCTACGACTTTTTAAAATTAGTAGTTTTAAAAATTTAGTTTTTCCCATACAAAATTTATTTATTGCCTCTGAACGTGCATTAAACTTGAGCAAAGAGAGGCCACGCAACTTGTCAAAATATGTGCCAAGGTCACGTGCATCGGGGCGCGGGGTGGCGGGGTGACGCAGCGGCGGCTATGCACGTTAGAACTTGATCATTTTCTAAGGTGTAATAAAAAATAGCATCGTTTTCCACTTTTATTTATAAAAATATTTTCTACAATAGTCGAAACACATATTGTCTAACTGTTTAAGAATCTAATGAAAAAACAAAATCTCCAATAGAAGTTGTCTACAAGTTGAATGTCTCAATATTTTTATTTGGTTTATGAAATAAGGGCACTGTAACGAAACCAAATAAATATTATTTTTACAAAACAATAACTTCTCTTTAACTTACTTTATACATATCATATTATCTCGTTTGTTAATATTTATATCATGACAATAAAACAATAAGTTACTTACGAATTTCTTTAGTAACAGAAAAACGTCATAATTTTCATTAATATTAATTATTTAAAACGTAAGAAGTGAATTGACTGTTTCTGACGTATAATATTCTCATAGAAGAAACACATAAGTACCATAAAAACAGACAAATGTACACAATCCACTTTAAAAATAATAACTTTAGGCTTCTTAACATGTTGGATCGTCACTATATCACAAATAAAATTATTCTTCATCATGGTTTTTGCTGTTTCGAGTTGTTGTTCGTTCTAGGTAAGTATAGCAAAACAGACCTTGTAAAGATCAGGACCCCAATGCTCCATTTCTCAGCCAAAACTCGTATTTCTTTTCATTCTTACTTCTTCTATTTCAGACAATCAATGTGTTTTAAAAATATTATAAATTATATTTCATAATTTCTTCTTCATGTTATAATGTTGAATTTATTTATTAGTTTCAATAGCAAGTCCATAAAATCGTATTGTCCAGTATGTAATTACAATTCATTATTTAATTATAAAACTCTAATCCGATAAATTTATTTTTGGTTAATGTAAATTGTGTTTTGTAATCCACATACTTGTTATTTTGATTATTTAGTATTTCCATAGCAACATGGTGTAAAAGAGATGAAGCTATACGAAAAAAACTGGCGCGCGCGTTTAACAGTTTCTGACTTTCGCTAGCCTGCCGCGACCTATACTTTAGACTGCTTACAAAATACAGAGTAATCAATAATCGAGGGAGCAAAAATTTTTTTTGTTCGTTTATTCTGAGTTATTTATCAAGATTGTTTAAAAGTCGTAGAACAAATGTTGTTGGGATTGATGTAGAGAGGCTGCCTGCAAAAGGTGCTCAACTAATTAAAAATAACCCTGTATACTATATTATTTTTATGTCCTATTTACTAATAGGCTTGAAGCCGGTGACAAGCCTTAAACAAATAATTATATTTAACCACTTAAATAAATACGAGCAAATAAATACAATGAAATGCCTACTTTAATGAATAAGGTACGTAAATAAACATAATAAAAAGCAATTAAATGTTATTATTATAAGCAGCTTGATCAATACGAAGAATAGTGAATAAAAAACCAAAATAATGAAAATGTATTCAACAGAATTCTTAAACTAAAAGGTCATGTGATTTATAAAATGCCTACTTTCAAATTTAATATACGTAAATAAAGCTATAAAAGAGCAATTAAATCTTAATATGATTACTAACTTGAATCCATACGAAGAAAAACAAAAAAAAATAATTACGAAAATGTAGGTATTCAACCGAATTCCTATACTAAATGGCTTTGCACCGACTTCAAACCTATTAGTAAATAGGACATATAAATAATAGGTAGTATGTAATAAATATTAAATCTATATTTTTACCTTTTTAGTTTTAAAGTCGGTTTTTTAACGTAGTTATTTTTATTCATATCATTTCCATTACTTTAATATTGATTTCACAAGAGGGTGCCGGGAAGGGTTCAATAGTAATTTCCAATTATTTGTCCAAAAAACAAGGGACGAGTGTTTATGAAGTGCACGAGTTACATTTATAAGCTAAAGGTAGCAAAAGGTAGTTAGTTGTTTAATGGAAATAATTATTAATTACACATACCTACTCACTTACACAAACATACGAAATAAATAATACACAAAATTTTAAATTATAATTTGTAACTTACAATGAGGAAAGAAACAATGAGGATAATATACCAAATACTAAAATAAACAATCGATAAGCAGGTCAGTTATAATCGTGACGTGTGATCAAGTGGTATGTGGTATGTGCTCAAGTGTAATTCTGCTGCTACTGCTGCTAGCGCAGCTGGGTGCCTCCGAAGGTCCCTGCTCTGAATTGCAGCATCACTATCGAACCAAGAGCATGGGTAATATCAGTTTTAATACATATTTTAATTTTTATTCCTTTTCGATGCGTATTTCAACTACACTATACAGATAGAATTAAATTTGACCGTAATTTTGTTTTTCTTATTACGATTTTCAATCAGCATTACAGCATAAAACCGCAATTGTTATGATTGTTTTGTTATCCTCTTTTTTATATATTTATATACATGTATATGATATCTGAAAAGCATCCCATCTTGCATTAATGGAGGGAGAAGAGAAGAGAGGTTAGTATTAATTATCATACCACACATAGTTTTGTAATAATTTTTTGTTTTATATTATTGTTTTCTACGATTATTAGATTTAATAATATTAAGAGAGGATATATAAAGAGTGAACGCTTACGACCTGCGGTCAAATGTATACAACTGGACATTATAGTACAGCTGGATCATTTTGTATGAAATTGTTAAAATTTTACTTAAGGAGTGATTACAATGTTCCCCTTTGATAGCTCTGACTGAGGTGCTGGTGGATGATCAAGCTGTAGAGACGGTAGTAAGAGGCAGTGGCGGTGCGGCGCGGGCAGCAGCTGCGGTTCTGCTAGTGGCTATTCGCCACGTACTAGGCTACCGAGCGAGTCTGAACACAACGTTTGTGTCCCTGTGCGACTTTTTTAAACTATCTGTGTTAGAGTAAGTTTATAATTACAAGTTGCACTAGTTCTTCTTAAGTTCTTAAATGCATTTTAGCTTCATTACATGAATTACAATAATTTAAGGTTAAAAAAATATTTTATGTTTTGTAGACAAGCCCAGATAACTCCAGGCAACGAATTGTCCAAAAACCAGGAGTAGGTTTAAGGGGTTACATATGTAGTTATTAAAAAATATGTAATTTTATTTTTCTTAAGAGTAAACTCTTTTTTTTTGTGAGCAGTAACTTTTAAACCTAAATAAAACATTTCAGAGCGGCCGTGGTGTCTCCGGCAGTGACGTTGCCTCAAGGAGGATGCAATACAACACAAAACTTCGCATTGATGTCGAATGTAGCTGGACTGGCAGCAATTTCTTATGAGTTACAGTTTTGGGCTTATGTGCCATTTGATTCTTGTTTCGGTTATGTTCTGGATTCCCAGTGGATATTTTTCAGAAATTATAATAAAGTACAAGAATGTGGTTTCAGAACATCAAAAAACTTCAATTTAAATTTAATTAGGTAGGATAACCTTTGAATGTTACTAGTGAGCAGCATTTCACTTTAAATTAATTTACTATAATAGTTTTAATAAAAGTATCGATTGTAATAGTTTAAAAGGTCATGATTTTAATGTATTTATTTTTGAATTTCCGATCTAAATGAAATAATCTCTGGAGGGGTTTCTTTAGAGCTATTGATTAGATTTGTAATAATTTGAAGCAGAGTCAAATATTATTATTATGAGTTATGGTTTACATCTGACAATTATGATAAACGAGTTATATGTTTTATAGGGACCGTTTTGTTGTGTTAGCTCGTAACGAGAACTCCAATGATAATAAAGTAGCGACGGAGCTTCAAAAGCGTTTTGATGCCGCTAACTTACAACTACAGATTGAGTATTTTAAAAGCGATTTGCAGATGCGTAAAGAAATATCAGAATTAAAAATTCAAGGAAAATCCTTTCTCTTCCTTGATGAAAACTTACATTTTGACGCACCACATATGATTAAGCTACAGCCTCCACCGTGTACTAGTAGCTCTAAGTGCACTTCCACTCTAAACCCTGTTATTGCTTTTCGAGTTGGTAATGGAAAGTTTATGAATAAATTTGCTCCTCCCATACACAAGCTAGTGAATAATTTTTCGCCTAAAGCGAGTCAACTGCGAAAGATACTTGAAATAGAAACTGAACAAAATAATTCCCATATAGAGGAAGCTGCTTGTTGGTGGGCGATGAATAATAGTAACGAATTTCAGAATATAATATCTTACAACTCATCGGAGGACCGAAGTATTTTCAAAATCATAATTATTCTTTGTAAAAGTGACCCCCTCCACCAAACTTATAGAAATGTTATATTTTCAGTAAAAGAATATATACACGAGAAGATCAAAAACATTGTTTTTGCATTCTCTACAATACAAGTAAATTGTTTAGACAAAGAAGTTTTAACGCGGGCTGTGAAAAAAATCCATGGATACAAAAACTTAGCTGGTGTTATAGCTTGGAGCTGGAGTGAAGGAACGGCATCCGCAGCGAAATTTGCTGAAGAAAGTTACCTTCCGCTGCTTCTCGCAGGACCCGTCACTCCCGAAGTACCATTAGGTCTTTCAGTAAAGGCAGTCACAGGTCAATTAATTGATCTGACTAGAGCACTTCATTACCTATTGAATAGTTGTGGATGGTCACGTATTGCTATTTTATCTGATAATTCTGCGTTCTCAAAAAATTTTGTTTTAACTTTGATTGGACAAAAGAAACTGTTATATCGTGATGAAGTTGTAGGGTACAAAAATATTAGTTTGCGTTTAGATGAATTCGAGAAGGCTGACGCACGTATATTTTTATTGAATGTAAATTGGAGTATGTCGTGCCAAATTTTGTGTGCCGCTTTAAAGCGGGGCATGACTGCAACAAATGGCTTTGTGTGGATAGTACGTGACTGGAGACCACTAGAATGCTGCAAAAATTATAGCTGGGATGACATGTATTACTATACTATAAATTTTGGATGGCAAAAAAAACATTTAGAACAAACATTTAGTTCGGAATTTTTGAAACAAAAATTATCTAACATAACAGGAACTTTAGGAGAGTACATGGCATATCCTGATGTCTCGATACTTGCTAACGCTTTACTTCAGCTGGGTCACGGATTTAGTACATTTCTTAAAAAATATCCTGATTATAAATATATACTACGTAGTAATGCCAGCACCTTGTAAGTACAATAAGTTTTAATATTTATCATCTCCGTCCTCATATTTACATAAGTAAAATTTTAAAGCATATAAGTTAAAGTTTATCCATACCAAACATCAATATTAGAAGCAACCAATACCTTGATAAGCAATTGTAAATATTTCAATCTATATAAGAAAACGCAATCTTAAGCTTATTTAAAATAAAAATAGACTGAAAAATTATTATTGATAGGCAGGGATTGAAGCCAATTTAGGCCAACATCTTCTTTTCCCTAATATTTCTAACTTTTTCTGCAGTATATTATAACATTGAAAAGAAACCACAGCCGAAATCCATGTTTGAAATTTTATTCAAGCTCTTTAGCAATGTTAAGTAAATATGATTTCGTCGTATAATGCAGCAATATTTAACTTTCGCAGAGATCGATGGTTTGATTACCTACCAATGATGAATTATGAATTACCTATAAATGATAAATTATTCATCCTATATTTATTAAATAATTTTAAAACTTTTTCATTTTGTAATATCATGAAGTTTTTTTTATTTAAAGCTAAAACATTACATCACTAGTCGTGTACATTTTTTTTTTTTTAGAAAAATATCACAAATTCTTAATGATGTCATAAATAAGGAAGATCAAGAATTAGAAAACAAAAATTTAACACTAAGATACCCAGTGATATTTGTCAATAAATTGCAGCGTAACACACAGCTCGTGGGTGTTTTTCAAATAATCCAAAATAAAGTTTTGGTTAAACGGCCGATAAATGCTACTTGTAAAAAATTATTAGGAAACGAATTAGTACGAGATAGACCTCACTGTGGTACAATACTTACTGGAGATCCTTTTTCGCCTCGTTGTCAAGATTTTACTGTAGTTATTGTAACTGTGTTGCTAATTCTATTGATAACAGCACTGTATATGGCAAGACGTAATCGTTTGAAACAACTATCAGACCGGGAGCAAAATATAATGGCTTCATTATTAGAGATCCGGAAACACACGGCTTCATCGCTAATTATGTATTTAGTCAATCGTAATGCAATCAAACTTTTACATGAGATAGGTTCTGGTACTTTTGGAAGAGTTCATTTTGCAGAACTACAACGACCGGGCCAAGGTACTGTTGTGGTTGCCGCCAAGGAGCCACGAAAAGATATTGGACCTACAGAAGAATGTGAGTTTTTTCACGAAGCGTGTGTTCTTGCGCCTTTATGTCATAATAATATTATAAGATTGGTTGGGATCTGTATAATGAATGGCCCCCCCACCGTTTTAATGGAACACGCCTTTTATCTTGATCTAAAACGTTATTTAACAGAGCGAAGGCATTTAGTGAGTGGAGAATCCAACGATAACACTGATGATCGAGCAATCGAAGTATCGGATGAATCACTTACCCGATTGGCCTGCGAGGCGGCGAGTGCACTAACATACCTAACAACAAGGAGACTTGTACATCGTGATATACGAGCAGCGAATTGTCTTGTCGATAAGAAAAGATCGTTAAAGCTAGGAGATTTTGGAATGGCTCGAGAGTTAGATGTGAAGGTCCCGGAATATGCAACGATACGTCGAGCTCTGTTTCCGGTATTATGGATGGCACCTGAAAGCTTACAATTGGGAGTTTTTTCTTTTGCAACCGACATTTGGTCTCTTGGAGTACTCATAATGGAGGTGGTTACACTAGGTGCACGTCCTTATGGGAATTGGCAACCAACTCGTGTATTGAATTACGTGGCAGCAGGTGGATTTCCTCCACTACCTCCTGACGTATCCAAACAAACGTAAGTATTGTAGAGGTGCCTGTATAGTCATTAATATTTATGCTCTAATGTGGAAACTAATATTTATCCATTTACTAATTTCTAGTTCTTGTAATTATTTTTTTTTACGATCGTTGAAAAAATAGCGCTTAGCAAAAATATGTTAATTTCATTTTGCAATATGATATATATGAGTATATACGTATTTACACATTAGTATATCATATATTCGTATTATATATATATATATATACAAGTAAATGTTTTAGTCTGTGTCTGGGTAGACGGAATACCAAATATACCTCTTACGATCCGGGTCTTATAATAGGCGGTCAGTGCGTTAGTACGGTTACGGAAGCAGCTCCGTTTAAATTTTTAGGTAAAAAAATCGATCACCAAGGCCGTACTCCATCGTTGGAAGTAATAGTCGATAGCTTTTTAAACGATCTCAAAAAGGTAGACAACCAACCAATAAGTAACGTCAAAAAAGCTTGGATTTACGATAATTATTTAACATCACGTCTAAATTGGCCTTTCCTCGTGTATGATATAAATAAAACCCTTTTGTCAAAGTTAGATGCAAGCGTCATAAAGACATTGAAGTTATGGCTCGGGTTAGCGCACTCAGCGGACTCTTCAACCTTATTTAGAGACCGTAACAACTTTGGATTAAAATTAAAGAAACCATCGGAGCTCTACAAACATCTAAGAGTTACCAAAAGACATATCATCGGAAAATCTAAAGATGATACTGTAACTTCTCTCCCAAAAGACAAAGTTGCCTCAGAGCTCGAGTCACGACTTCAATTCCATAAAAAGTTTATGATAGGTGCTCAAACAAATAAAGTAGGGCTAGGATCAAGTAGGAAAGTTCAAGACATAGACATAACAAAATCTTTTATTCGACAAGACGAAAACGATAATTACCGACTCCACGCGATGAGCCTAGAAATTCAAAACGAATGGGTGACCATAGGAGATTTTTGTATTCCACTAGCTTTGAAGTGGCGCACCTTAATTTATGATTGGTCCCCAGCATTATTAAAATTCTATCTTAATGCATTCCAAATGACTCTCCCAGATCAAAGTAATTTAGTAAGATGGGGCAAAGCCACCGAAAAGTCTTGCAACATCTGTGGGGAGGCAATAGGAACCGCGAAACACCTATTAGTAGGGTGTAGGGTACTTCTAGATAAAGGTCAATACTCGCGTCGCCACGACAAGGTATTAGAAATTATACGGGAAGCGGTTAGTCTTTCAGTAGCAAGAGCGCGGAAGGGTATAACAACCACCGAACGATCTATAGAATTCGTAAAAGAAGGCTCCTCCAAAAAATCAAAAGCGAAGCCTTATTCAATATTAGGCGCGGCTCCTGATTGGATTCTCATGATGGACACGTATGAAAAGCATTACAAAATCCCTGGGGATGTTGGTGTTTCGTCATCCAGACCGGACTTATTCCTGTATTCGAAACATCTGAGGCGCGTGATACTTGTGGAGCTTACTGTTCCTTGGGAAACAAACATCCCAAGGGATCACACATTCAAGCTCAATAAGTATTACGAACTAACCAACGAACTGATCAGGAATAAATTTATAGTTAGTTTGTACGCGGTAGAAGTGGGAGCGAGAGGTATAACAGCAAAATCTCTCTATAGCCTACTTAAAGATCTTGGCCTTTCTAGAACAAGCATCGGTTCATTTCTAGAACGTACTTCAAAGGCGGCATTAGTAGGTTCTTTCCAAATTTGTTTAGGTAGGGAGAGGAGTGTGGAGGGTGAAGGTGAGCGTTTTTGCGCATAATAAAGGGGCCCCTTAAACCTACTCCTGGGTCGCAAGTCCCAGGCATTGCTTGCACTCCTCTCCTTGCAACGCGATGGGCCCGGCACCCGCACGGTGAATCCATGGATTGCTAAGAAGCTTCGTCTGTCGTCTATATATATATCTATATATATATAGAAGGATGTTTGTATATATGAAATCGATGAACACAGAAACTATTGGACCGATGATTATGAAAATTGGTATGTATATGTATTTTTCCACGGAGAAGGTTTATATGGTATGCCCATTGATGTAACTCGCCACCAGGCGGCGCTGTCAAATATAGACTTCCGCCCCGTTCAACCGATTGTCATAAAATTTGGTATGACCGTGTATGTTTCCTCGAAGAAAATGAATATGCTATGCCCATTGATGTAACCCGCCACCAGGTAAAGTAAGGGTTAGCCCAGCGAAGCGGGCTGGGTTCGCTAGTATATTACATATTAGTCACACTTAAAATAAAAATTAGATTGAAATTTAAACCTTACGAACCGAACATTTTTATTTTTATTAGCGGTATATTGCGTTACATACATTTAATTCACTTGTAAACTACACCTGTATTTTAACCCAATTGTAACCAATTGTTTCTAGGATAATTATGCATACAATATTGCTTAAAAATACTCAAGAGCCTCGTCACTCAAACAGATAATATTTATTTTAAGTAACCTTTAATAACTCAGTCTAAATAATGTACGATGCTTGATACACGGGCCCGACTAGCGAACGCGCGCCGATCGCGCCCGAAGCGCCCGCGTCCACGTCGCCGTCGTCCGCGCCTTCAGCGCCCGCGGAGGCGCCTTCAGCGGCACGGAAGTCCCCCGCGCCGCCGCCGCTTTACATAAGGGACAAGTCTAAGTGGGACACTCTGTCCGCACTTATGACGGAGCACAAGCTCCATTTCACGTCCGCCCGAAATACCGCCGACGGTATCCGCGTAAAACCGCGTCTTCGTCGGACCACCACGGTCTGACTCGTCTCCTCCGCGAACGTGGTTACGGATACCACACCTACGCGCTAGAGGATGAACGCCGCTTAACGGTGGTCATCCGAGGGCTCCCCGTGGAGCTCACTACTGAACGGATTTTCGAGGACCTTAAGTCCCAATCCTTCCCCGTCATCTCGGTGCACCGCATGTACCGAGCGACCACTAGGGTCCTGTTCGATCTCGTACTCGTTCATCTCGAGCTTTCCCCGGAAGGAAAGCAAATTTTTAACGTTAAGGCAGTCTGCCAACTCTCCGGCCTTAGGGTCGAAGTCGGCGGTCGTGGTTTTCCTGGTCAGTGTCATCGCTGCCAGCTCTATGGGCATTCCCAACGTTTTTGTCACGCGCGTCCAAGGTGCGTCAAGTGCCTGGACGACCACGCGACAGCCGACTGTCCGCGTAAGGGACCGGTCCCTGAGGATCCTCCTAGCTGCGTCCTGTGCGGACCTCCTGTGCGGACCTGTGAGAAGGGCCATCCCGCGAATTATCGCGGGTCCCCCAAAGCGCCGCGCACGACACAGCCGGCAAGGCATCCTCCTCGGTTCGTGCAGCCTCCATGGGCTCCTCTAGCCCCTAGGAGGCCCGCGGCCCCTCAGGCATCCCAGGCCCCTCAGGCACCCGCGAACGCTTGGGTGAAGCCTCCGAGGATTATCTCACAGCCCGTCCCTCAGTCGATACCGTCGCCGCCGGTTCGTAACTCCACCGACGGAGTTGCGAGTTCGCTCGCGTGCGTCACGAGCCTCTTCGGTGTAATAGACATCGAAGAGCTCCTAGTCTTTTCGAACGAAATGAGGGATTCCGCGCGGAACCCTCCCGCGAGGATGGAAGTGCTCCTCAAGCACGCCGTCCTAATCAAATCGATATACGAACACACGATGTCAACATGATGACATCGCGTGGAAGGGTAAAACCTCGCTCTCTGACTGTCGCTACATTCAACGCGAACGGGCTACTTAAGCAGATAGATCTAGAGCGCGTCTTCGTAGTCACACACCAGATAGACGTCCTGTTAGTACAAGAGACCTTTCTGAAGCCGTGTAATCGTGATCCGCGCATCGCGAATTACCGTCTCGTTAGGAACGATAGGGCAATCGCGAAGGGGGGAACCATCATCTACTACAGAAGGTCTCTTCATTGCACTCCGCTCGATCCGCCCCAACTAGTTAACGTGGAAGCGTCATTATGTCAGGTGGGTACGGTGGCCCATCTGGCCCCCCCTTTTAAGGGCGGGTCTCATGACCCACCCGCTCCCCCGGTGACGCTGTATTAGCCAACAGGGCTAACAGCATAGACAGACAAAAAAAAAAAGAAAAAGCTTGATACATGCTACGAGGGAAGTCGTTGAAGTTCTTTATTTTTTTATATAACTCTTTTGTAATAAATTTATTTTATACAACTAAGAATAACGATATAGGTACTAGCTATTTTATAATGCTTTAATCAGCACATTTAAATTTTGATGGTGTTATATTTTTTATGGTTTATAGTATTTTTTTTATGTACAAGTATTACTTATATAATTATCAGGCATCTGAAATATACTTTCTTAATCATTGCCCAACCTTTCTCAATGTATTGCGGTTGCAAACAAATAAAGATATTTTTTTTGTTGTTCATTTAAAACAATAAATTTTATTATTTTTAATTAGGAGCAGTTTGTTGCACTCCTGCTGGCAACCTAAGGCAGATTTCAGACCCAGCGCTTTGTGGGTGTACAACTACCTGACACAAAATCCACGCGCGCTCACTCCAGCTCTGCTGAAACCTTGTCCCCCTGATCCACCAATCATAAATATTGAATGAACTGTGTTTATTGTAAGCACTGCTTGTTTTTATAATTCAAATTGCATGTAATGGGTATATTATTATCTTTCAATTGTACGATCTGTTTATGACTTCACATGTTAAAGAAATATATACTGAGCTATTGCACTAGCGTTCTGTATCTTTTAAAAGAACCTAACACACACAGTAGGCATATAAATATTGCAGGACCAGAACAAGTAAATTTTTTTGCAAGACTGTTGCGTCATGTTTTGTTCTATTTTCTGAATAATTATTTCTGGAGAAGATATGTTATTTTTTTTAAATACAATTTACTTCAAATGCTCCGGTAGGGTAACTTATTATTGGGACGAGTTAGTCATTGTTTTAAGAAAGCGTTTCATTTAAGGCCGAAAATATTATTGGCTTTAGATTTTTTTTATTGCATCCGACTTAGGTATATAATCTATAATAGTCGCAAGCCATATTTGTATGTATTTTTGCTTAAAATGTCGTCGTAAGAAGTCTGCGGGTTCCATATCTTTTTAAATTGGTATATCTCTTTTAGTAAAATCTTAGTAATTTGATTAGACATTAAAATACTCAATCCATCTATTGGGGGTGGTTGCTTTTATCAGACATATAACTTTCTATGCAAGTAAACCCTCGGTTTCTTATAAAGCTGAAGGAATCTTTTTAAAAAATTAAATTAAATCATCAAAATTGTTAAACTATAAGAATATTTGAAAAAGGAGGATGAAAATGTACTCAACTGAAAAAATAATCAAAGTCTGCAGAAAAGTGGAGGAAATGGGTCGGTATAATGGATGAGATAACATTTAATTTGAGTTCTAATAACTCTATTCGATAGGTGCAGCTAGTAGAACTATTTATTTAAAAAAGTTACTAACAAAAAGGCATTGCTTCTTTTAATATAAGTTTTTTTAATATAAATGCCCATTATTTGTACATTTTGGGACGAAAACATCAAAATTACTTTAATTAGGCACAATACGAACGAATACTTATAAAAACAAAAAAAAACTTATTTTAAGCATATTTTACAAAAAGAACATTGTTTTTATTATAATTATTAATTGTTTAAATATAAAAATATATGTATGTAAATATTTTTTTTTTATAAAATAAAGTTGATTAAATTACATGTGGCCAAACTGAATGAACATACATTGAACAACCAAGTATTTATAAGTATTATTTGTAAATAAAAATAAAACAAAAAAAAACCTCTATTTTATTAAATACTAGCTTTTGCCCGCGGCTTCGCACGCCTTAAATTCGTAGTAAAACAATTCCTACTTCCCTTTTTTTGTATTGGCTTCTATATGACTTATTTTAAGTGATACAATCAAAATTGCGACATCGGCAGACATCCCTCACTGTCAAAAGTATATTTAAAGTTTTTAATAAGGATACAATATTAGGTACTGTAATTATTTTTATACCTCTCTTGTTTTAACCTAAACGTCCATTTAAATACTTCTTAAACAGAGTACTTAATAACCATTCTAACCATATATCACACTTACAGATTTTCATTGAACATAATCAAAATATTACCATGTAACTTGAAAAATTCTGAGCTACACAATCGAAGTTATTTTCACCATCAACTTGCAGGTCTAGTTTTATTAAAAAAAATCTATTTTAAATGATAAACGTTCAATTAGCTATATGCATTAACAAAATTTTCAATACTGAACATTCACAAAAGCCATTTCTGAGATGGTCTGCACGGTTCCATATCACAGTGCTCCGGTAGACCGTACGGTCGCAAACGCGAAGACCCTATATTTTAATTAATCTGTAATATCTTCGAAAATATTCATTAAAATTATATGCTGTAAGGGGCTATATTGTTCCATATTGAATGTAAAATGTATTTAAGTTACTTAATTAGATAAGGATTAAAGATGTATTTCTTAAAACCGCTTCGTAGATTACGTATTATTTTTCGTAAAAAGTAAAGGATAAATAGGGTCATTTCGCCTTTTTGCGTCCATTTAGTGGAGTTGCTGACTTTGAAAGAGAAAAGAAATTTAGCACTAGTTTTGAATAAAAACTTATGTACAGTGTTAATAATATAGTCTTTTTTATATTCATTTTAAGTTTTGGTGGAAAGATATAACGATTTAAATATAAAAGTGATAAATATCAGATTTGGGCGATTTACCCAGTTTGCGTCCATAAAATCTAAATTGCGTCCACTCATAGACCAGTTTGCGTCCACCAACTTATATATAGAATGTAGGGGAGATTTTTATTCATTATTATTCAGAAAGATTAGATTTTAACAATTTATTGTTTTATGTCTAAATATTTAACTAATTAAATTTTAAAATATTTTTAATAACAAATATATCATCTTATATATTTGTCACAGCCAATGTTTTCTTCGCCGTCTTCATCTACATCTGATATAAGTTTGTCATTACATTCAGCGCACTTTGTACTATCCACGGCTGGTAAATTTTGTTTTTAGAGTATCAGTATCTACTGTGACTTTAACAGGAAGTGTCTTTTTACTACGTTTTGGAGCAGTTCCTTGAAGTTTTTTTTCTCTATTCGTTCTTTATTTCTTTTTCTTACTGCTTTGTTTTTTTTTTCTCCATCTGCTCTTTATGTTCATAATACTTTCTCGATGCAGACGAAGATATGGCCGGTGGAGTTCTTTGATTAAATTTTCTTGTTATGCTAAAAATTTCAGCCAACGTCAGGTGGGTTTTAAATGGATCAAAGGTTTCTGAATGTGAAATGCCTTGAATAAATAATGAAGATGATTGTAAACTAGGAGGCTTTTCTATAGGTGAAATTGATGGTGATACAGTTGATGCTAAATGAATAAAAGCAGTCGGAGGGGGTTTTTGATATTTGTTGCTTAGTTTTCTCAAGACTTGGTGTAGTATGAGTTGCCATATCTTCTAGTGGTAAAATAAGAACTTCATCTGAAGACACTATTGAACTAAGCTACAGGTAGGTAACTGCCAAAAAGGTGTAAAGGCAAAATCATTTTTATTCATGTCAGGAGTTTCAGAGTTGCACCTTGATACACTGTGATTTCACAATTTCTAATTTGTTCAATCAGGAGCCGTTAATAAATTACGTTAATTTTTTTTATTATAATTACATTAAGATATTATTGATCATAGGTATATACAATTTTATTAAATTTATATAAACTATACATTTTTAATTACTTTTATAAATAGATAACAAGAAAACAAAGGTGGACGCAATCTGGTCTGTCCTAAATAATAGGTCATAAAATTCGCGTCCACTGCGGACGCAAAGTGGAATTTTTAAAATTTGTATGTACTAGTTCGCGTCCACCTTATTTTAACTGTCAACAATTAAAAAACTTAAGTAAATTCATAATTATGTTTTTCCTTTCTTTATTATTAAGGCCTAGAAAAATCTATGTATCCTTAACTTCACATAAAACAATGTAAAACTAACCGTGAGTGGTGTTGCTGCTCACTATTTTTTTACTAACATTTAAGACATTCGCAGTCTTTTGTCCCGTGGCTCAAATAAATTATTTTTTTTTAAAGGGAAGGATTGCGCTCAAGGAAATTTTGTTTATGACTGTGTATCTCCTATATATTGAGGTATTGGCAGAAATTACATTTGGTTTTGTTAGAAAGTTTATGAACTTATTTTCGAGTATTTTATGAAAGGATAGCCGTCGAATGGACGCAAACTGGCGATGGACGCAAACAGGCGAAATGACTTTATTTGCTACTGTGGGTTATCCCTAAGAGATAAACATATACCATCGCGGATTTTCTTGTAGAACTTTTTAAGGTATACAATACTCAGAACATTATTTTGTTCTATCTCGTGGAGTTCTCGCAAACAAAAGTGTTTGTTTACGACTTCGCATTAGAAATCTTGAAATTATCAGTGGTTCTCTGATATACTAAGCATGGTATAATACATATAAACCTTCCTCTTGCATCACTCTATCTATTAAAAAAAAACTGCGTAATTTTAAAGATACATACATACAGACATAGGGGCAGACGCGAAAAGCGACTTTGCTTTATAATACCTATGTAACTTGCTGTGCGTGCGACTTCGTACGCGTAGTTTTCGATTTTGATAAAAAATACACTTTGTACTTACTAATGTATGTAAAAACTATAAACCTTCAAACCGGTAAGAAGCAATGGTACAACAATAAGAGATTATTAACTTCTTTATTTGTTAACCGATTGTTAAAAAAAAAACAAAATATAAAGTGAATCCCATGACTACACAGGGTTATTTGTAATTAGTTGACCACCTCTTACAGGCAGCCTCTCTACATCAATCCTAACAACATTTGTTCTACGACTTTTCAGAAATCTTGAATAAATAACTCAGAACAAAGGAAACAAAAAAAATATCTGTATTTTGTAAGAAGTCTAAACTATAGGTCGCGGCAGGCTAGCTCTGCACAAAATTTGTTAGGTACCACGCACCTAATACTATTATAACTTATATATTTTTTTTTGTTTTATTTCGAACAGTATGTAATAATTACCCAATCGTCGCATTGTGTCTTAAAAATTTTAACTTATGATGTATAAAATTGTTAACAATTAATCAAGGTAGAATCAGATTATTTACAATAATACAATGTGTTATTTACAAAAGGAATCAATATCTACAAATTACCACTTAAATTTATATCTCGTCGATACCGGTGCAAGATAGTCCCTTCATATCCAACACAAAGACCACACCTAAAAATCAACTGTTCAGCAACTCGGTTTACCACACTTAGCCAGCACTCGCACCATCTTGGTGTATTCGATATTTGTGTTACGGCATCACAGCACGGTTTTCACTAATCGAAATTAACGGGAGCCAGCGGGTCGCGCGGCACACGCTTATTAATCAACCGAGACAAACGACTGAGGTCAAGTTCAAACGTGCACCGCCGCCGCTGCATCACCCCGCCACCCGCCACCCGCGCCCCGCTGGACGTGTCCTTGGCACGTATTTTGCCTACGCAAGGTGCGTGGCCTCTCTTTTGCTCAAGGTTGCAAGGTTGTTAAATGCACGTTCAGAGGTAGTAAATAAATTTTGTATGGGAAAAACTAAATTGTTAAAACTATTAATTCTAAAAAGTCGTAGAACAAATGTTGTTGGGATTGATGTAGAGAAGCTGCCTGCAAGAGGTGGTCAACTAATTACAAATAACCCTGTATATTCCCGAAAACTGCATTCAAATCGACTAATCCGTTTCTGAGATTAGCGTGCACTAACATACAGACATTTAGACGAACAAAATGAAAAAAACATTGTTTTGGGTTCTCTTGCTTATATAAAGATTCCCCTGTATGAATTTTTGAAAATATTTTTTTTTCGTGTTGTGTACACAACTAAATGACAAACAGATAATTAGACAAAGATTTAAAAAATGCTGAAAATGGATTCTGTTAGTTATTACTTTATATCCTGGTATATTTTTTTAAATATTTTTAATGTACAAATACTACTCCTCCACAGATTTATTACATGTATAGAATAAGATTTTGATGGTACGTATTATGTCATTGACATAAATAGTCATAACTTTTTTATTTCTTAACCGATTTAGATGAAATAAACACTAAATATTAAGTGAAGACTGTAATAACATATGCCTGAAAACCGCATTCAAATTAGTTAAGCCGTTTCTGAGATTAGCGTGCACAAACATACAGACATACAGACGTACAGAAATACAGACAAACAGACAAACTGAAAAACCATTGTTTTGGGTTCTCTTGCTGTTATAAAGCCCCCCTATGATGTTTTTTTTTTTTAATCTATGTACAGGAATGGCTCAGTGACGATTTTATTATATGTATAGATATAGATTTGACATGTGTAAATAGCGTATGAGCCAAGAAGCTGATAGGTATTTAGACTTTAATTAATTATTTTTTTTAGTCAGATTAATATTAATTTAAAAAGTCCGGTCCGACTTGGTTTCATTACACTATACACATTTTCACTTCATTCACTATTACTCACGTTCGGCATTTCGAGCCTCACTGATCGCTGTGTAGCCGTGGTCGATGTTACGGTACCTTTTTCGACACTTTTAATTTTGAGGTAGAAACGTATCTCACTGTGGGCGTCACGTGAAGTTTCCTGTTGAGTGTGCGGTGCCGCGCCGGATCGGAATACTACCGGAGCGGCTGCTGCCATCGCGGCGATGCGGCACACGCGTTTTACTTTTCGCCAGTTCTGCACGAGGTAGTAACAAGTAGTAGTTAGGTAGGTAGCGCTACACGAGGTAGTGACGAGGTAGTATCGCTATTATACCATGCAACATCAAATATTTGTGTATGTCATGCACGCTTAGTTGACTGTCAGAATGCGATTTGCGAATTTACTAATAAAGTACTTCCGACCTCGATCTGACTGAAGAAGTTTTTGTGTCGGTACAGTGAAAAGGATTCTCCTTCTCTCCTTCTTAATCACACAACCATGACTTATATCAATCAGTCCATTACCGGTCAAGATGATCAGCTGCACGCTACCGGAACAAAATATGAGAAGTGAGCATTTATCATCTGTAACTTACCAGCTTTATGTTACTGGATCCACCGCTCTTCACACCGCGTTTGTCCTAGCCCCTACCTTAGCATTAATTTTAAGTAATTTATACCATGATTGAATATCGCTCTTATCAACTGGTAAAGATCAGGTCAAATTTCTAGCGACTTGCTAGAAATGTGACCTGATATCTTGTTAATATTTTTTTCGAATTGCTTAGGCGGTAAAATATATGGGTCCATATTACCTTTCCAAATATCGGTTACAGTATGAATAAAATTTTGTTGAACACTCTTAATATTTGATATTATTATTTGAGCAGATAAAAACGAAGACAAAATATACAATTTATTGCTTTTATGCAACTTACTACTATTTAATGTTAATGACATATTTCTAATATAATCCTGAATAACACTAAACTGCTTGTTCATAACGTATTCATTTTTTTGTAAAATATTAGACTGCGCCTCTATGATACTAGTCTAGTTTTACAACAAAAGTTTTAAATGATTTTCATTGAATTGATTTTTTTCAATATCTTTTTCGTATTGTTTCAAAAACCTACCATCGAGAACACCGTATAACCTGTTTGCTAAGTAACCAATTCCGTTAACCAAATCTCTTTTTAACCTACGGTTTTTATTGTGTAGCATAATCATTGTAATCTTTTATTTCTGACAGCTCATGTTTTATTTGGCATTTAATACCTTTGTGCAGTCCTTATACTTAGTCTTGCCATAAATACTGTTACAATTAAAAATTAAAAAAAATACATTTGAATTTGGGATCTGTCATTTTTTTACGATTCTTCATTGTGTTTTCTCATTTTGGGGCCAATACATTGTACAATGTTTAGCCATATTAAAATGGATTAGGGTGATAAAGAGAACAGAATCGCTGTGATTGCATCACATAAAGTAGGTATGAAGCAAAATGCAATTTTTGAAACTCTCCATACACTTAGTATTAGTCACATGTTTGTGTACCAGGCTATTAATAGGTACAATGAGACTTCCTTTGTTTGTGACAGAGAAAGATCTGGCAGTCAACGTAGAGTACGTACGAAATAGGTGGTCAAAGCAGTAAGGGAAAAAATTCGAAGAAGTCCAGTCCGAAAGCAAAATATTTTATCTCGGGAAATGAAGATTGTGCAATCTAGAACCATGTCGCGTATTTTAAGAAATGACTTAGGACTTGCAGCCTATAAGAGACGCCCTGGTCATTTCTTAACTGATAAATTAAATATGAATAGCGTGGTAAAATCGAAACAACTAGTGAAACGGTATGCAAGGGGAGGTCACAGATTTTTTTTTACGGATATTAAACAGTAAGCCTTGTAGACTTTGATCACCCAGTATTCTTTTAAATTCACTCTTAGAGAGCGTAATTATTCTTCCATAAAGCCACTTTCCAAAATATGTTCCGTGGGGAAAGTTCCCGCGAAACCTATAGAAAAACCTTCCCGAAAATGAAAAGAAAGATGAATGGTCTGAGCGGCGAAAATGCGTCAGTTTTGCTATTAATTAATAGGTATTTTTAAAAGTTGTCTCTGAAACAGTGTTTAACTATTTAAAATTAATTGTACTTTTATAATAAAATAGCTGGTAAAATTAATATTTTTAACACGGATGAGATTTTTTTTACAATTAAGCAACATTTTTACAAACAAAATGACTGTAATTATGCTTTTTTTTTAATATACATAACTAGGTTAATACTTGACTACATTCCACCTGTTGGTAAGTGAAATGTAGTCTTAGAAGATAACGCGCATTAACCTAGCAGCCTATTCACTCCTCTTGAAGACACTCACATTATATTTGGCCCGAAATACCGACGCAGGCAGATTGTTCCAGTCCTTCGCTGTACGCACTAAAAAAGACGAAGCATAGCGCTTCGTTCGGACAGGTGGAGAGTCCACAACGTAGGGATGGATACCTGCCGTGCGTTGGGACGTCCGGTAATGGAACGGGGATGGGGGAATTAAATCGTGTAATTCCTGAGCACACTCACCAAAATGTATCCTATAGAATATTGAGAGGCTAGCAATTCTACGTATGTGTTCAAGGCTGTGGAGGATGTTGGCAACCAATTTAGGGTCGCCAATAAGCCTCTTTGCTCGTCTCTCAATTGAGTCCAGAACCGCAAGATGAGTCTTTGCGGCACCAGCAAATATGTGGCTACTGTACTCTACACGCGACCGGATCTGTGCTTTGTATAATACAAGAAACTGTCCCGGTGTAAAGTACTGTCGCACCTTCGCAAGTACGGCAAGCTTTCCTGCAGCTGCTCTTGCTCTGGACTCAATGAACCGACCAAAGTTGAGGTTCGAGGAGATCTCTAAGCCTAACAACTGAAGCCAGTCACTGTATTCCAAGGATATATTCTGGAAAGTAGGAGCCAAAGTAAAAGGGCTGCTTTTGGCAGTGAACAAACACGTCTGCGTTTTGGTGGCGGTAAATTTGATAAGATTGGCATTGTTCCATGTGGAGACTGCCTGAAGTTTGTCATTCAAACGTTGCACCATGGCTTCTCTTTCAGACTGTACTTGATCTCGACTAGCCCGAGTAGTCGGCAGATATCTTTCTACAACTGTGCTGTCGTCTGCATACCCATAAATACCGGGCTTCAGCAGATCGTTAATGTGCAGCAGAAAAAGAGTTGCAGAAAGAACGGACCCCTGAGGTACTCCGCCATTTATTGTCAAGGGTTCCGAAGAACACCCGTCGACAACTACACGGAGAGATCTCTGGCTCAGAAAGTCCGTTATCCAGCCAATCAGACCAGGAGATATACCGTACGCTGAAAGCTTGCTTAAAAGGCTCACATACCAGACCCCGTCAAAAGCCTTCGAGACGTCCAAAGAGACGGCGACCGTTTCTCCGTTCCCCTCGATGGCCTCGCCTAAAATGTGTGTAGCGCACGCTAGAAGGTCCCCAGTGAACCTATTTCGGCGAAGCCCGTACTATCGGTCACTGAGGAGATCGTTACCTTCCACGTACGCTAGAAGCCGCGAGTTCAATACACGATCCATAATCTTGCAGAGTATGGAGGTGATTGAAATGGGCCTATAATTGGCAGTAGTAGTAGTTTTTGACAAGGTGTAGTAGTAGTAGTAGTAGTAGTAGTAGTTGACAAGGTAGTAGTAGTAGTAGTATTAGTTGTTGTTGACAAGGTAGTAGTAGTAGTAGTAGTTGTAGTAGTTGACAAGGTAGTAGTAGTAGTAGTAGTAGTTGTTGTTGACAAGGTAGTAGTAGTAGTAGTAGTAGTAGTTGTTGACAAGGTGGTGACATCTACTAGAGAAACCTAATAGATGTCACCACTTTGTCAACAACTTTGAGTACTGCCGGAGCAACTTTCGAAGACTTGGCGGTAGTTATAAATGCAATAGGTTTTTTTTAAAGATGAAAGCATACACGGCTGACTGACGAAAATTTGGAAAATCATTTACTTTCTGGGGAATTAATCGAAACATCAATGTATTAGTTTCCAAAATTCAAATTCGACTGCAATAGACTGTGCACGTGTGACAGAGTAGCTCCGTGATTATAAATATAAAATAATTGTTAAAGTTAATATATATAAGAATAAATAAGTTTTATAGTAAAATAAGACTCTAATAAGTTAAGTGGAACTGTTATTTCTTGAATTTATAAACTTTATTCAAAATTCAGTGTGTAAACAACGAACTGCGATCGAGATTTTAAAATAATAGTTGAAGTGCTTTAATTTGAATAATTTTAAAGTGAGAAAGAAACATACTTGTAAGTGAAAACAAACATAAAACTCAACAAAACAAAGTAAAAACAATAAAAACGTCTTTAATAATAATGTCTCTGTAGACAATAACAAACACAAACCGTCAATTTAATTTTAAAATAAAACGACCACCTGCAATTTAAAAATATAACATATCGAGTTAGAAATTATTCTCAATTTCAACGTACCAACTAAATGAACAATTGGTGTATTGGTGAAGTGTTTAAATTTTTATATAGGACTAATCCAATAATATGTGCGTTCAATCCTGTGTATAGGAGAAATACTTTTTCTTATATTAGTTGAAATTTCTTAAATTTTTAAGATAATTTGAATTTATAAATATGAATTTCTTTGAAAATATAACATTTAGAAAAGCACGAAGTCAATCCTTGACAGAACTATCCTCTGCAAATAGTACCTCTAAACTAGATGGCAGCACAAGTAGTATACCGAATATTTCTATGGATCATAATACGCTTGTAATTGAGGATCTTAAACAAAAAGTTGAACATCTGACGTCACAACTTAATTTAGCACAAGAACATATTAATTATTTATCTGTCGAGAATAAAGAGATTAAGAAAACTTTAAATGAAATATTAAATAATTATGAAGACCTTAAAAAAGGAACTAAAAACTTGTGTACCAAGACAGTTTCCAGGAATGCCCCTAAGAATGGAATACCTCTTACAATTTCCGAAAAGAAAACTGAAAAAATACAAAATATAAAAAATGTACAAAACGTTTTTGATAAAAATACTGGAAATGTTAATAGGCGAAATAATAACATTATAAGAGAGTGTGAGAATTCTAAAAAGATTAAAAATAAATTATGTATTATTAGTGCAAATAAAGCGTGTAACGTTTTATCAATAGCGGAAGAAAGATTCAAGAATACACAGATATGTCACTGGTTATATTCTAACTGTGGCATACGTTACCTTATAAAAGATCTACATAAAAAGCTACATGACTACACTAACGAAGATCACTGCATCATACTAATAGGAGAAGAAGATTTTAGGAAGACGGATAACTATTTTAATATTGTTACTGAAATAAGGAACACTTTAAAACATATTCATAATACTAATATCATACTTTGCTTACCGACCTACAAATATAGTAATTACAGTGCAGTTTTCAATTGGAGAATAGAGACGTTTAATAATCTCTTATATTTAGATAATACTTCTTATAACTATGCACACCTATTGGACTCTAATTTAAAGCTAAAATGTGACTTTTCTACGTTTTCTAAGTTCTGCGGTAGACTAAGTAATGGTGGTATGGAAAACATATTTGATAATATCTTATTGATACTAAATAATATCTTCCAAGCAAATAGAGTTACAAACCCGAATCTTATGTTAAGGTCTGAAAATTTGCCCGATTCTGATTTTTTTCGTATTTAACCATCTTTCTATCTTGCACCAGAATATTGCCGGATTATTAAATAAATGTGATATATTATTTGCACATATTCAGGAATTATCAATTACAAAAGAAATAGATTTAGATGTTATATGTATAACAGAGCATTTCATCATTTCTGGCTATGAAAAATTATTAAATATTCCTAATTATAGACTAGGAGCTTGTTACACAAGAAGCGATAAGAAACGTGGAGGCGCTTGTATATTAGTCAAAAATAGACACGAATTTAAAGAATTGACAGACATTAAGAAACACTCCATAACAGGTATAATAGAATGTTGTGCTTTAGAATTATTAAAACACAGGTTAATAGTGATATGTTTATATAGACCTCCTAAGACTAATTGCATTAATACCTTCTATGAAAAATTAGAGATCATTTTGAAAAAAGTATGTATAAAAAAGAATTATAAAGTAGTCTTATGTGGTGATTTTAACATAGATACTATTAAAAATAATAGAACTGCACAAGATTTTGAAAATTTTCTAATAGGCCATAATCTAAAAATAGAAATTAAAGAACCCACTAGACCACAGAGTAATACTTGCATAGATAACTTTATACATAACCTTCAACTAAATTGTAAATCGGATGTATTTGATTTTGGATTGTCAGACCATACAGCTCAATTGTTAAGAATTAAAGTTAATAAAACTTGTCTTATAAAATCCTGGCGTATCACAAAAAGAGATATATGTAGAGAAAATTTAACTAAATTTAAATCTTATCTTCACTCTTTATCATTTTCAGATGTATATAGCACCGAAGATCCTAATGTAGCATATAATAATTTTTTAGATATTTTTTTACTACTTTATAATTTATGTTTTCCTTTTAAAGTTGTTACTATTAAGTGTGAGAACAAGGTTAAATGGATCTCGCGTGGAATCCGAATTTGCAGTAAAAAGAAACGTTATTTATTGTGGCAAAAGAGAAATAATCCTACTGATAAAAACAAAAATATTTTTAATACATATTCACAGAGATTTAAAAAATTTGTACGATTAACCCAAAAGGCACAAAACAATTATTTAATTAACAACTCATGTAATAAATCTAAAACAGCCTGGCAAATAATTAATAGTAAAAAAAATGACCCTAAAATTATTTCTGCAATTAAAACAAATAATAAACTAATTACAAGCCCTTCGGAAATTGCGGAGGTTTTTAATAATTTTTTCATTGATCGATTTTGTGGTACTCAAACTCATAGCTTAGCTAAAAATCTAGTTGAAGTGAATTACAATTCGCATTCAATATTTATGCCTCCTGTTATTCCACAAGACATAATAAGAACTATTAAAGTTCTTAAAAATAAGAACAGCTTTGGGTTCGATGGCATTTCTACGTACGTCGTTAAATTTGTATCCGACAGCATAGTAACACCTTTATGCCATATCATAAACGCTTGCATATCCTCTGGTATATTTCCCGACAGTCTAAAAACAGTAATAGTAAAACCAATGTACAAGAATAAAGATAGAAAAGACATCACAAACTACAGACCCATTGCTTTGATCCCCATATTCTCTAAAATCATTGAAAAAATTATCTATGAATCAGTTTATGGCTTCTTAACAAAATTTAATCTTTTATGCAACGAACAGAAAGGTTTTAGAAAAAATAATAATATAAATAGTGCTTTATATGATCTCATAAATAGAATAATGGTTAATATAGATAGAAAAGTACCTGTATGTGCAATATATACTGATATAGCTAAAGCTTTCGATCATGTAAATCATGAAATGTTATTACGTAAGCTTTACATTTACGGAATACGTGGAAATGCTCTCAGTCTAATTAAATCTTACCTTAGCGGTCGTAAACAATACACAGAAATTACAAATATAGACATCAGAACTAAGAGTGAGAAAAAGTACTTGTCCTCTTATTTTTGATCTATATAAATGATCTACCAAGACAAATGACCCATCCTATGATTTTATTTGCAGATGATAGTACTACCATAATTAAATGTAATGACAAAAACACATACGAAAGCGATATAAATAGTGCCATTGAAAGAATAATTTATTGGCTAGAAGATAACGATTTAATTATAAACTTACAAAAAACTCAAATTATGCATTTTTACCAAAGGTTACATAACCAAACATTAAATGTCAACTATAAAGATCATAAAATTAATGAAGTTAATGTTAACAAGTTTCTTGGTATTTTGATAGACAGTCAATTAACATGGAAACCTCAAGCCGAAAATATTTGTAAAAAACTTAACGTATCTGCCTATGCATTATATAACTTAAGTAAGAAAGTTAATAATCATACAATTCTAGTTGCATATCACGGCCTGGTAGTTTCTGTTTTACGATTTGGTGTCATTTTTTGGGGTAACTGTAGTGAAAGAGAAAATATTTTTAAAGGACAGAAACGTTGTATACGATCAATCTTTAATTTAAATGTTATAGATAGTTGCAAACAGATTTTTAAAAGATATAAACTTTTGACATTTCCTTGTATTTACATCTATGAAATTGCTTTATTCGTGAAAACAAATAAACAACTGTTTTTGACTTTAGATAACTCTAGAATTCGTACAGTAAGTCTTAGACCACAATATCAAAACTTATTGTTGACAGGTAAATACAAAACTTCATTATTGAACAAAAGTGTGTTAGGCATGGCCCCAGTTATATATAACAAAATACCGAAATCCGTAAAAGAATTGCCACTAAATAAATTTAAAAAAAAACTTACGTCATTCCTAATTGATAAATGCTATTATGCTGTTACCGATTTTTTAATAGATAAGTTATAATTTTAATCTTTACTCTTTATTTTTGTTTTTCATAATTGATAAATTCTATTATTCTGTTACCGATTTTTTAACATATAAGTTATAATTTTAAGCTTTACTTTTATATTTTTATTGCAAGAAATTTGTGAATTTTATGAGTGCATGTTTCTAAAAAAAATTGTAAACTTATGCATATCAAAATTGTATTTGCACGCCTAACGGTTGAATGTACTTGGATACTTATATATGAATAATACTTACCTTGTACACCTACATTCAGAGCAAATAAATTATTATTATTATTATTATTATTATTATTATTATAAACTAAAGTGTTTCATTAATTTCAGTGTCGCTATTTAACTCCAAAATATTTTTAAATACGCTTTTATTGACTTTAAATGAAATGTTCTTTCTTTGTACCAGAAACTTTGAACGTGATTTTGACCAACTTTGAATTGTCGGATTCATTTGAATTTTACATATCTATCAAGGGCCGATGACAAGATAAGACGAAGCTTCTTAGCATTTCATTCGCGTTGCAAGGAGAGTAGTGCAAACAGTGCCTGGGACTTGGGACCCAGGAGTAGGTTTAAGGGGCCCCTTTATTATGCGCAAAAACGCTTGCCTTCACCCAAACGCTAATATTTTGAAAGAAAATGTGTAAAAAAAGTATTTAAAAAAAGTTAAATAAAAACACAATAATTGTTTATAAATTGAATTAAAAATAGTATAAAAAAATATATGTTTTTGTTACTAAAAAAATCGCGGGTGCTTTTTGATTTATTTACAAAATGATTGTCTTTCTTCTCATATTTATCAATGAAATATTGGATTGGTTTTAGTTTAGTGTCGTTGGATTTTTGGTTTGAAAATGGTCTCATTTAAAGTGGTTGGTCTCCCCTTTCTCTTAATACTATTTTCAGTCTGAGCAAACGCGTTTTTTTTTGTGTTCGAGTAACTTACCGTATTTTCAGCAATATTATTATTTATGACTGCTGTAAAGCATTTTTCAAATAAATAATAATTAATATAAACAGGATTATTTGTAATTAATTGGCCACCTCTTGCAGGCAGCCTGTCTACAATCAATCCCAACAACATTTGTTCTACGACTTCTTAAAATTAATAGTTTTAATAATTTTAGTTTTCCTATACAAAATTTATTTGTTGCTTCTGAACTAGCATTAACTCAGAGAGTTGGTATGGCGTCTACGTCTATACGTAACAGAGGGAGAAAATTTTATTTGTCTCGTTTTTTGTTGTGTTGTTTATCAAGATTTGTAAAAAGTCGTAAAACAAATGTTGTTGGGATTGATATAAGGAGGTCGTCTGCAAGAAGTGGCCAATTAATTACTAATAACCCTGTATATTTATTACTTTTTTTATCAAAACCGACTCTGTCAACACCGACTCCACGTAGTCTTGTCTGTCCTACACCTAGAGAGTTTTTGTTAATCCGGAGGCGTGGAGGGCGGCCAGCCCCTTCACCCTTGCGTAGCACTGTACTCAAACTAAAGCTCGCCTTCGCCACTGCAGCTTGTTGGTCGCCAAAGGAGCCGGAGCCGTCACAGAAGTCCTAATTACTTAAACTTTAGGTTAGTTTATGCAAAACCTAAAATACTCATGATACAAATAGTGTCAGGGGATAGGGTTTATTCACCCCCCATTCCCCTCTACTCCCTACTCTTCAAGTCCAGCGACACGAAAGGAAAGATTTCTCGGTAAAGAGTTGTCACGGAAAGTTACCAGTTGAGCTATGTCCGACAAATCGGTGCTCTCGTCTAATGCTATGGAAAATGATTCAAAACCAGCCATACGGTCAGTCAATGTTGTTTTGATATCATTAGCCATCATTTCTATACGTCGGACAACAGTTCGTCTTGACAAACTAATTTTTTCAAATTCATTTTTCTTTTCAGGACCCAAAACACTGCAAACTTCTAACATACACTCCTTGATAAATTCTCCTTCGGCAAATGGTTTTAATGACTTTGCCAATTTTGAACTAACTGTAAAACTAGCTTTCACAACTTGATAAGTTGTGTTCTTTGTTTATCAAACATTTGCTGCTGCTTTCCCAAATTTTGCAGTAAGCTTCTGTATTTTGTCTTTTCTCATTTGTCCTGTGAGTGAGTGCAGCGTAGGATGCTTAGTTGAGTAATGCCTCTTTATATTGAATTCTTTCATCACTGGAATGAATTCATTACACAGCAAACAAATAGGCTTACCATTATGCAAGATAAAAAAGAATTCTTCAGTCCATTTTTCTTGAAATTGGCGACCCTCTGCATCTATTTTTCGTTTCTTTCCACCAGACATTATTTTCGTATACAAAATATAATTAGTAGGCACTTAAGATGCACACAAAGTCACAAAGCAAATTGACGGCACTAGCAGTTCGCTAGGATATCGCTTGTCGAAGTTATCACCTCGGTAGCTCAAATAGAACTGAACTTAAGTTCGGGCCATCCACCCGCTTATATAGGCAAAATGAAGGAATGATCTAGAATCGTCTAGTGTAGAACAGTTGAGAAGAAATAATCTTTTGTTGCGCCGCCAGTGAGGCGGCAAACATCAAAGGCTTTTATGTTTGCCGCCTCACTCTTTGATGATCGCCGCCACTCGGCTTGCTCGTTCACTTGATTCCGTGAGTATGAGTAAGTAGTGTAATATTATTTTTTTTTAGTTTGGTTTTACAAAATGTCTTGCGGGCCGGATCAAATCATACAGCGGGCCAGATCCGGCCCGCGGGCCGGTTGTTGCCCACATATGATCTAAATTCATGTCACTTTACTAAATAAATAAATGCAGAAGGAATTTTTACTGTAATTATGTTTAATTTTTAATAATTAATCGAAATTATAAGTATAGAGTAGTTTCAGCATAGATTATAGTTGAGTATGCTTAAATTAAAAATGATTCTTTAAAGACGACAAAGAAGTATTGCGTACTTGCTCATTAGTACATACACCAAATTTTTTTTCTTACTATACTATCTTGATATTTAGTTTGCTCTATATTATTTAGTATGTGACGTCAGATATAAGGTTTTTTTAAAAAATTGTTTATTTGATAATATTAATCCTCGATTTGTACACTGTTCGCAATGTAAACTCTGCTCATATATTTCTCTGACTATGTTTTGCACACTGTTCTCATACCCGTGACGTTGACAGTGGTGACAATTGACATATTCGATAAGTAGTGACGTTTGTAGCTTGTTTTGCAGTTCATTGTTAATAACTAAAACAACATTATTTTGCAGCAATCTTACTGAGATATATTTAGATAATTAGACAATTGCTAAGAAACAGCGCCCATGTGACCTAAATTTGTTTGTGCTACTTAGTTATTGCTAATTTTTGTTTCCATAAATTAGTCGTTGTAATTTGGAGCTATATTAAATTAAATTAATATCTATATCTACAATGGGTATCTTTGGAACTTCTTCTCCGTTTGACCAGGATGTGGGTACGTATTAAATCAATTTGTGTGTTTCTACTAATATTGTAAAGCAATACACATTACTTTCATGTATTTTTTTTAATATTTAAATGGGTAAACTTTCCTACATTATCAAGTCGAACTTTCATACTTATTTATTTTTTAGGAGCCATGGTTTTTTGTTCATAACTAATTTTATCATATCTCATTATAACAGTTTATGTACCTTTTTTTAAATTATGAATCAGAATTTTTTAAGTTATGAATCATAATTTGCTTGCACCATGCAGATATTTAAATCTCTATTTGCACTTAATATGACTGCATTGTTTATTTTATGGTATTACTTTGAGCAACTGGTACAGTGAATTATATAGACAAAACATTGCTTTTCTGTAATTCATAGAATATGTTGGTAATTCTTGATGGAACTGCATTTTTAATTATGATTAAAAACACAATTTTTACTTGCTTGTACAAAGTTCCACTTTAGAGTAGCAACTAGAGTCAGTCAGTCATGATGATGTACGAAACCGGTCGCAAATAAATTTGTATCGCATATTTAAATAAAGTGGAACTTTGTACAAGCAAGTAAAAATTGTGTTTTTAATTGTAATTGCTTTTCTGATATAAAAAATGTATTTTTTTTTATGATATACTTTTATGTTTATTAGTTTAACTATGTTCTTTGTTTTATCAAGAATAATGTTTTGTACAAAGTTTTGTTCTATCAACAAACAAACAAAAATTGTCATAAAGTTGAAAAAATATATGCACCTAAACTTAAATAAAAATATATTTTATGAAGTACTAAGTACTATGTACTAATATTCAGTGGTTAGAAACAGCCCTTTGATACAATATTGTAGAACATATGTAAGTTTTAAATGATAAATTAAATATCTACTTTCAAACACTTATTTAAATGTTTTGAAGTTAATTTAGAATGAATATAATCAAATTTTAATTAGAATTTAAAATAAATAAGTAGGAAGTTATACCTAAAACAAAGTTTTGTGGCCAGGATGACATTGTTACTTAAATTTTAATAAACAATTAATGTAAGCTTTATTTTCCAAGCAATATACCTACATTACATTATTTATAGTTGCTTACATTACAATTTAAATATATACATACATATGTTTTTAAAGTAAGTTTGTTTTGACCCCAATATGGGTAAAAGCCTCCTCCATCTTTTTCCATTTTTCTCTGTTTTTAGCAGTGTTCATCCAGTTTTTACCAGCCACTGAGATTATATCGTCCACCCATTGTTTCCTCTGCCTACCTATATCTCTTTATCCCAGTGGAACCTGCCCATATTGTAGTTTGTAGAGTTCACCTTTTGTCTGAACATCTAGCGATATGTCCTGCCCACTGCCATTTCATTTTCAATGCATATTTAATGGCATAAGTTAGTTTTGTTTTTTTTTTATTTCTTTATTCTTGGTTTTATGTATTATCGTTTTCAATTTAAGGATACCTCTTTCCATTGCGTGTTGTGTTGATAGTATCTTGTTCCTTACTTTATTTGTGTATGTCCAAGTTTGACAAGCATAAGAAAGGCATGGTAATATACATGTTTCCATCACTATTCTCTTTAAGTCCATATTGTAATTTCCTTTTAATTTATCTTTCCGCGCCCAGAAGGTCTTCCATGAGTTTGCTATCCTTTTTTCTACTTCTTCATAGTTATTATTAGCATTAAATGAGATCTGTTTCCCTAGATATAAATACTTGTTTACATATTCAATTTGGACTTCTTCTATATTGACTGAATTTTGACTACTGTTTGTCATTATTTTTGTCTTCTCGCCGTTCATGTGTAGTCCTGCTTTTTTGCTTTCAATGTTAAGATTTTGCATCATTTGTTCTAGCTCTTTGGAGGATTTAGCAAATACTGCTATGTCATCAGCATATCTTAAATGGCTTAGATGTTTTCCAGATACCTTTATCTTTCCAATTCAGTCTTTGGAATATCCCTTTTAGCACTGCTATAAATAATTTGGGAGACACGGGGTCACCCTGTCTTCACCTACACCTACACCCTGTCTACACCTCTATTTATCGTGATATCTTCTCCTGTTTTTTCAAATTTTATTTTGCTTGTACATTCCGAATAGATGTTTTTGATAATGTTTATATATTTTTCTTCTGTTTTACACGCTTGTGGTTCTTTCCAAATGGAGCTGTGGGTAATTGTGTCGAAGGCTTTACAGTAATCAATGAAGCCAATATAAAGAGGTTGGTTAAATTCATTGTGTTTTTCTAAGAGTTGTTCTATTGCATGAATGTTGTCTACTGTGGAAAAGCCTGATCGGAACCCAGCCTGTTCAAGTGGTTGTGTTACTTCAATTTTTGCCGTTAATCTACCCAGAAGTATTGAAGTGAATAATTTATAGGTGTTATCTGTCAAGCTGATAGGTCTATAGTTTCTGATAACCTTATGATTCCCTTTTTTATAAAGTAATATTATATCTGATTTGCACCATTGGATGGGTACTTCTTCTAGTTTGAGTACCATGTTGGATAGTTCTGTTAGGAAGGGTAGTAATAGATGAGCTCCCCACTTTAGAGCCTCACTACTGATATTATTTGGCCCGGGGGTCTTATTATATTTTAGTTTCCTAATGTACATACAAATTTCAACTTCTGTAACTTCTTCTATATTGATTCCAGCCTCATCAGTACAGAGCATGTTTTCTTCAGGTTTTTTCTTCTGGTGGTTTTGCATAAAGTTGTTTATAAAATATTGTGGCACAGTTTAAAATATGCTGCCTTGTCTTAGTATAATCCTGATTCTCACCTAAGCTTTGTATCCAATTTCTATGTGTGGTTAGTTCTCTGTTGGCTCTTTTTACACTTATTCTGCTCTTTCTATATGTTGTTAAGTTTCTCTCTAAGATTTCTTTTTTGTGGTTATTGTAATCATCCCGAATTGCTTTATGGGCCCTTTTATATATGTCTTTCAGTTCATCTTTCATTATCTTCTTTTTTTTTTTGTTATCGCTAATTCAGTACGTTTCTGTATCAGATCTAATGTACTTTTTTTGAGTATCTTATGTTTATACTGATTATCCTCTTTTTTTGACTTAATATTGTTGTTTATTATACTTTCAAGCTTGTCATAATATTTTTGGACATTATTTAGATTGTGTAATGTTTTTGAATTCTTTTAAGAAGCCTTTTTCTAAGTTTTTTATGTAGTTTTTAATGTCATGTTCTGTTGTTGATATTCTTGTCATTTGTGTGAATTTATCACTGCTTTGTTTTAGTTTTTCTATAATTAGAGATGCTGGAATAAGTCTGTGGTCCGATGGGAACTTTATTTTATTTAGGACTTCTATATTAGTGATGATTTTTGGTTTGTTGCTCGTTATTAAATCCACCTCGTTTTTCGTTTTTCCGTCTGGTGAACACCACCACCAGGTCCATCTTTGACTTTGCTTTTTCTTAAAGTAGGAGTTCATTATCGATAATTTATGATCATTTGCATATTCAATTAATCTTTCCCCTCTTTTGTTTCGAGTTCCATAGCCATATTGTCCTAATATTAAATGTTCATGATCTTTCGAAGATCCAATCTTAGCATTGAAGTCACCTATCACTATACTGTTTCGTCCGCTAGATTGTGGGCCTTGTTTAAGTCTTCATAGAATTTTTCTATTTCTTTTAATTATTTCTAAAAGTTAAATTATAAAATTATATTATTATTTCTAAAAATTAAACAATTAATACCTGATCAAAATATATAGTACTAGCGGTCGCCAGAGACTTTGTCCGCGTGGGTAAACAAATTATTTTAAAGTACCTTGGTATAAACAATATTCTTTGTTGTTTTTTCATTTGGAAGTAAGAGAACGTATTGGTTTTTTCCACAACCTGAGCTTGATAATGCAACATATAGTTGTCCATGTGAGAAACAATCTTGACGCAAATCTATTCCTACGTGCTTAAATGTTTGTTCCTGTGATTTATTAATTGTAATAGCAAACAAATCTTAATGGGAAACTGAATTCTTTTAAAATTGAAAGGTAAACCATTGGAATGCGAGGTATGATCACCGTTTGACAAACTGCTGGACCAGTTAAAACTATTACTATAGCAACTATTACATTATTACGAAGAAATTTAACTTGGAGTCTGGTTCAGTTACACAAAATTAGGTGGTTTAAGGTTTCTGAGCAAAATAATTGGAGTACAAGTTTTTAGTTTTAAGCAATGCGGGGGAAGGCCACTCTGATTTAGAGAATTAATAAATTTTTGTGGATAATGCACCGCATCTTCATAATTCATAACATTATCAATGGAAGTGTAGGTTACGCTTTCTCCTGGAATTATGTGATTAATTTCTTCAACACTACTATTTCTTGCCGCCAATATTGCCGCCCTTTGATATATCTATTGATAATCTTTTTTTTCTATTTAAACTACATCTGGGTAGATACTGGGTACTTTTTCACCTAAGTCGTGATCAATATGAATTTTGGTTTCTAAATGAGGTACTTTGCCGTCTCCTATTAAAAGTAACTTTGATGGAAAATTTATACTGCCTCCACCCAAATGTGGTGTCATATTAGTAGATAGTTTAAGGGTATGAACGTACTTCTATAACGGCGAAATTTTTAAGCATGTATTCACAATGTCAGCTCTAGTTACCCTAACGATCACTGGTAAAGTTTGTCGAAAATCACCAGCAAACATGACAGTGATTCCACCCATGATTTGCTTAGAGCTTCTAATAGATCTCTTAAATATTTAAGAGATCTATCTAAAGCCTCTACATGAGCTCTATGAATCATTGTACATTCATCCCATACCATTAAACTAACGTCTTGCAAAACTTTTTCTATAGGACCATTTTTACGAATAGGACACACAATATCGTTTTATAAAGATAGAGTAAGGGGCAGTGCTAATAAAGTCGCAGCGATACCCGACTACGCAACGGCCAAAGCTAATTTCCCCTGAGATCGAACTTTTGCCAATGGGTGTTTCTCTACTAACGGGAAAATTGATGTCCCAAGCAATTTGCACATTGTTTTGGATATTTTTTATTTAAGAAAATATCTAAAACTATAGTACATTTCAGTATCTTTGAGGCTACCTACTTGTTGACCATGTAAATGTTTTATATCTTTTTTTCTTTTAATCCCAACCTGTCAAAGCACAGTTCCCTGGCGCGTCCCCATCCCAGAATCTCCACTTTAAATCCAATTTTAAAATAATATTTATGTGCGTGTAACAAATTTAAAGTATATTATAAAACTAAATATTCTGAAAATGATATATGTTTAACAAACACTACGTAAATGTAATAATAATTATTCGAAATTACCGCCTGAATGTTGTCCTAAATATTTGAACACAATCCTCTGGTTAATTTGAAAAAATAAAACAAAATTATATAGTCTATGATAACGACTCAATTTTGTGTTGAATGAATCGCTGACAGTGTGAAGTTCGATCATATCGAGTCAGAACCGAGCCATCATTTTGCGGGTAGTTAAATTTTTTGCCATAGGTACTAAATCACGCGTCGGGGCCGTTATGCGTAACAGTCCCTTGTAAGTAGTTTGAGTGGTAATTTTTTCTAATTAGAATATGATTTTGATATATCGATTACGAAAATAAACGTACAGTTACTTATTTAGCTGTGAAATAAACTAGGATTCGTAAATAATGAGTACAGTCCTGTTTAGTGCCAGAAAACACAGTCCCCTGGTGACAGTCCCCTGGCGACAATCCCCTGTTTCGACTCAACACAGGGGAGTTTTATGGTTTCCAGTGGATTGTTTTTTATATAAATTTAAATAAAATTAGCTACTAAATGGATTATATGCAGTTATTATTCGTATGTACAGTAATTACAAATATAGCTTAGAAACGGCTTACCATGCCAGTTACCTCAAAAAAAAAAATATAAAATGAAGAGACAATAAATATTAGAAAAAAAAGAGAAAAACAGCAAAATTTTTATACAAATGTTATAAGAATGATCCTCAAAAGAGGGGGAGGAGGTCAATGAAAAAAAAGCACCGAAAAAAAAAAAACTTCTAAAATTGAAAATAGCAGAGTAATCTTCCAGCCTTTTATAGACTTGAAAATCGCTTGTTATTAGCTTTCATTCTATATATTTAAAACCCTATTTTAAAACAAAAAGTGAGCAGGACAAATTTCATGCAAAATTTTCCCGTTAGTAGAGAAACACCCAAATATGAATTTTGTTAACAAATTCGATCAGCTAAAGCTAAAAGGCAGTTATGATGTGGACAGAAAATTCACAAGTTGTGACAGGATCTCATTTTACTTCCTTTATTATTGTGTTGTCAATGCTGGCTTATTTTATAACGAACTAAAGTCTTTTTCACGCCAGACCCATCTTAGTTGATTTGGAAAGAATTGATCATTCACATCATTCATCAATGTTTTAATTACACTACTTACAATAATCATGGTGGTTAGAGTGGCTAACCACATCATACCTCGAAAGCCATAATACCTAGATTTATTTTTTACTTTATGCGATATTCTAACAGTAAATGATTTTTTCTTGGTGGTAGACCATAACATCGGGTCGCCGGCAAAGTTACCACCCATCGGGCAAAGTCGTGCCGCAAAGCGACCTAGTCGTGTTCCGGCACGTTGCTCGATGAAGCCGTTAATGGGAAATGGGTCTGAACAGCTGCGGTGCGTTGGCGAACCGGTTTGACGTCGAGTTGGTGTTTGTTTTGTCGGGTGTCTAGTCGAGGAGGGTAGCGGGATCCGAAGCAACGGCTTTCCGCTGGCCGCCCGCAGATAGTTGGGGGCCCAATTAGTGGGTTAGCCACCCACGAAAGGCTGCCCCGCCAGCTGCGAAAAATCCCAGGGTGGCTCCATCGTGCTGGTTGGCGACCAGACAAGGAGGCCCGATGGCGATCCCTGGGGGGGTTCGGGCGTCCCCGCAGTCTCCAGACTAGCCTCCCAGTGGCAAGACATCACCAATTTCGACGTCGGGTTCGATACGTACCGCCTCGTTCAACTGCCATTTCCCATCCCTATTCACTTTTATTTTATTTTTTTTATGAGTAAAGTTAAAAAGAAGAAAATGTTTTTACAGCGGTTGCACTCCTCCTCATTTAAAGTGCACCTCACTAATATCAGGGGTTTGCACTCCAATATCCTAGCTGTCCATCACCACCTGGAGACAGAGCAGCCGCACCTCTTCTTTTTGACGGAGACACAGATACAATGTCCTTTGAGCGCTGCGCACCTGCATTATCCCGGATACACGTTAGAGCACATTTTTCGCTCACGTGCCGGAGTCTGCGTGTACGCGCGGAACGACCTCTGTATCCAGCGTCTCCGTCACCTTGAAGACCCCACTTTTTCTTCTATATGGGTTTTAGTAGACACAGGAAACGAAAAAATCCTGTATTCCTGTGTCTACCGTTCGCACAGCGGTGACCAGGAGACAACTAGATTATTTGAGTATCTCGGTGAGGCTGCTGATATGGCTTTGCATCAGTACCCTTCAGCGCAGCTTGTTTTTCTGGGGGACTTTAATGCTTGTCATCAAGACTGGCTGTTCCCGTACCAGAAAACCGACAATGCTGGAAGAGAAGCGCGGAACTTTGCGTTGTCCTTGGACCTCTTTCAGCTGGTGAGGCAAGCGACAAGGGTACCAGATGTGGTAGGCCATACAGCCAATTGCCTGGACCTTCTGCTGACAACTGATCCGGACAGGTATCGTGTTGAGGTCACCTCCCCCTTGGGAACCTCCGATCACTTTCTGCTGGTGAAATCTGTGTTTACATATTCCCCACCAGCTCTCGAACCACATGGTGTTAGGCGAGTATGGAAATACAAGTCAGCAGATTGGGATGAGATGCGGCACTTCTTTGCATCTTATCCTTGGCGGCAGGTCTGCTTCTCTTCTTTGGATCCGTCGAGTTGCGCGGATGCTATAACCGATGTGGTGCATCAGGCAATGGAGTATTTTATTCCTTTTGCTGAAGTTCCCGTCGGTGGCAAAGCTCGCCCATGGTTTAATGCCGAATGTGGTCATGCTCAAGACCGAAAACATTCGGCATACCTCATTTGGGCTGATGCTCGAAGCCGCAAAACTCCGGATGTAAGTACAAAGAAGAGAGCCTTTAACCTAGCTGCCAAGTCCTACAAAAAGGCATTGCGGAAGGCTCGTCTCGATCGAATCGCTAAGAATGGCGAAAAGCTCTCTGTCAAACCAACTGGCAGTCGAGCTTTCTGGTCTCTTGCGAAAGCGATCGAGTCGAATTTCTGCCAACCCTCACTGCCTGCTCTGCTGAAGCTGGATGGATCCCTGGCCCACACAGCAAAAGAGAAAGCGAATGTATTTGCTTCTCTGTTTGCTGATAATTCGCATCTAGATACTGGCAATGCTTCTCCAGCACATCTTCCTCACTGCGGTATTTCGATGCCTGAAATCCGCATCACTAACAAAGAGGTATGGAGAACATTGTGTCGTTTAGATGTGAATAAAGCCAGTGGTCCTGATGGTATACCAGCCATTCTGCTCAAGACATGTGCAACTGAGTTGTCTCCTGTACTGACACGTCTGTATCGCCTCTCTTTCAAGACTGGAAAAGTGCCGAAATCCTGGAAGCTTGCCAACGTGCAACCGGTGCCCAAAAAAGGCAGCCGTGCTGATCCTGTCAACTACAGACCGATTTCAATCACCTCCATACTCTGCAAGATTATGGAGCGTGTATTGAACTCGCGCCTTCTAGCATACCTAGAAGGTAACGATCTCCTCAGTGACCGACAGTACGGGTTTCGCCGTAATAGGTCTACTGGGGACCTCCTAGTGTATGCTACACACATTCTAGGCGAGGCCATCGAGAAGAACGGAGAAGCGGTCGCCGTCTCTCTGGACGTCTCGAGGGCATTTGACAGGGTCTGGCATGCGAGCCTTATAAGCAAGCTTTCAGCGTACGGTATATCTCCTGGTCTGATCGGCTGGGTAACGGACTTTCTGAGCCAGAGATCTCTCCGAGTAGTTGTCGATGGGTGTTCCTCGGAATCCTTGACAATAAATGCCGGAGTGCCTCAGGGGTCCGTTCTTTCTGCAACTCTTTTTCTGCTGCACATTCACGATCTGTTGAAGCCCGGTATCTATGGGTACGCAGACGACAGCACAGTTGTAGAAAGATATCTGGCGAGTACTCGGGCTAGTCGAGATCAAGTACAGTCTGAAAGAGAAGCCATGGTGCAGCGTTTGAATGACAAACTTCAGGCAGTCTCCGCATGAAGCAATGCCAATCTTGTCAAATTCAACGCCACCAAAACGCAGACGTGTCTGTTCACCGCCATAAGGAACCCTTTCACCTTGGCTCCTACTTTCCAGAATGTATCCTTGGAATACAGTGACCGGCTTCAGTTGTTAGGCTTAGAGATTTCCTCGAACCTCAACTTTGGTCGGTTCATTGAGTCCAGAGCAAGAGCAGCAGCAGCAAAGCTTGCCGTTCTTGCGAAGGTTCGGCAGTATTTTACACCGGGACAGCTTCTTGTTTTATACAAAGCACAGATCCGGTCGTGTGTAGAGTACTGTGGCCACACATTTGCTGGTGCCGCAAAGTCTCATCTTGCGAGCACCAGTCAATTGAGAGGCGAGCAATGAGGCTCATAGGAGATCCCGAGTTGGTCGAAGCCGACCTTCAAAGCCTTGAACACAGGCGTAGAATTGCTAGCCTCTCAGTATTCTATGGGATACATTTTGGTGAGTGTGCGCAGGAATTACACGATCTAATTCCCCCGGCCCCCTTCCATCATCGGACTTTCCGACGCACGGCAGGAATCCATCCTTTTGTTGTGGACATTCCACCTGTCCGAACGAAGCGCTTTGCTTCGTCTTTTTTACTGCGTACAGCAAAGGATTGGAACAGTTTGCCTGCGTCGGTATTTCCGAAAGAATACAATGTGGTTAAATTCAAGAGAAGAGTGAATAGGCTGCTAGGGTAATGCGCCTTACCACCTTAGACTACATTCCACTTACCATCAGGTGGAATGTAGTCAAGCATTGCCCTAGATTATATAAAAAAAAAAAAACATGATGCTAAAAGTACTTAATAACCTTAATTATTAATAAATAATATCACATACGTAAAGTATTAGTTAAACTAATTAATTACTAAACTAGTTAAACTAATTAATTAATTAGGAAAATACCCAAAGGAGAATAGTTATGAAAGTTAAATTCATTAATTTGAACTACATACCCACCTATTAACTAAGAAAAAAAACCAAACGTTACAGAATAACATAGAACAATGCGAAATATACAAAAATACAACGCAATTTAATTACATGTTTAAAAAGTATCTATGTTGTACTATAATAAGATTTTTTAAAATATTAACCCAATTGAAAAACATAACAAAATAAATGATTTACTAAGATTAATAACTAATTTCAACTGAAAAATAAAATTGGACTAATTTAAAACTTACGTACCTACCTACTACATTAAAAAACCTTAAATAATAATAAAGCAGTACCCAATATAAAAATACTATACAATTAAATTATGTGTTTTGATAATTACGTGTCTACTACACGTATACTTTAAAAACGTTATAAAAGTCAATCAGAAATGAAAAAACGCAAAAACTGCTAATACTAATATAAAAACTTTTAAAATTACCCAATATGTCATAATTATTCTGGAAATGAGGTTTACAAAATCTTTGAAAGAAAAACGTTATCGTTGATGTTCCAGACATAGAAACGAGAAACATCACAATTTCAAAACTATGTTCATGAGAAAAAAATATTCAATAAAATATATAATTTTAATAGTAACTAGAGTGTCAAATAATATATTTTTTCATTAATATATCTTACATATGCAAAATTTGATTTATTATAAATATTAAATACTTTAGCCGATGTTACAATAATGAGTCTGATCGGTAGATGATACATTAGAAGTATATATTTGGTTCTACACTCATTGTATGTGCTTATTTTTAGGAAGCTATTTAGAGACATTATTTAACACTACTTCAGCTTCAATTAAGCTGAAAAATTTCAGACTATCTTTTGACATAGATTTTGCATTACAATTGAGATTATTAGTACTGTAATACATTTTGTATTTTTCGTCCAGTAAAATAGTTTGCTTACAAAAATTAGGAAAAGAATATGGGCTAGAACTAAAACAGAATAGGAATTAGTATGATGCCTTGTGGAATGCCAAAGGCAATATCCTACTTCAAATTATTGAATAAAGCAACTCCTTTTTTTTAAAGTGAAACTTCTCTATCGGGATTGGAAAAAAAATTAGTGTAACATTTTTTCGTTACGCGTCACATTTTTCCGTTACACGTCAGCTTTTTTCGTATAGCTTCATCTCTTTTACACCATGTTGCTATGGAAATACTAAATAATCAAAATAACAAGTATGTGGATTACAAAACACAATTTACATTAACCAAAAATAAAATTATCGGATTAGAGTTTTATAATTAAATAATAATAATAATAATAATAATAAAATAATGAATTGTAATTACATACTGGACAATACGATTTTATGGACTTGCTATTGAAAGTAATAAATAAATTCAAGATTATAACATGAAGAATAAATTATGAAATATAATTTATAATATTTTTAAAATACATTGATTGTCTGAAATAAAAGAAGTAAGAATGAAAAGCAATACGAGTTTTGGCTGAGAAATGGAGCATTGGGGTCCTGAACTTTACAAGGTCTGTTTTGCTATACCTAGAACGAACAACAACTCGAAACATCAGAAACCATGATGAAGAATAATTTTATTTGTGATATAGTGACAATCCAACATGTTAAGAAGCCTAAAGTTATTATTTTTAAAGTGGATTGTGTACATTTGTCTGTTTTTATGGTACTTATGTGTTTCTTCTATGAGAATATTATACGTCAGAAACAGTCGATTCACATCTTACGTTTTAATTAATTAATATTAATAAAAATTAGGACGTTTTTCTGTTACGCGCCATCTTTATTTCTAAGTCACATTTTTCCGTTACGCGCCATATTTGAAGTGAAACTTTTTTATCGACGGTTGGGAGAAATTTTATAGCAATGTCAAAAAATTGTAACGTTATTCTGTTACGCGCCATCTTTATGTTTGCTTGAACTTTATCTAATTTAACTTAATTAGCTATTCCTATAAAGTTGTAATTAGTGAATCATTTTTCAAAAAATTATATCATAAAGAAGTTTCACTTCTTACATGTGTACACTAATACACACACACATATTTTTTATTTTTTTTTATCTATGGAAAAATGCGTTACGCATCATCCCTGCGGTCAGGAGGGTGATGACCGGGGGTATGTGGGACTACCCGGCAGCATAGAAAACGCTGCCATTTTTAAGGCTACCCACTAAAAAACCAACGGTTGACCTCGTCGCCTTAGTGGGGCGCCACGGGATCGCTTTCGCTCACCGTGACGCCGCGGCGGAATCCCCTGCGAGGGGCTCCGATCAACTTAGGGACACCCTCACCTCGTAGGCCTATAATGGGCGGGAGAGGTCACCCCCCTCTCCCGTCCAAGCACTACAGCTGGGGAAGGAGGCTGCGGGCGTAATCCCGCCTCCTTCGACCCAGCCTACCCCTACGGAGCGGTTCAGAGGAAGCTGCCTCTCTGTTCCGCTCCGCGGTCTCCTTCGCGGCAATGACTTGCTCGCAGAAGGAGGCCATAGCGACCCAGCACCTCTCGTCGTCGAGCATCGCGGAAACAACGCTCGGCAACGAGAGGTCGCTGCCAACCACGGCCGCCAACTCAGTACACTGGCGGTGCATAAAATAACTCCTGGGCAACCAATGTTTGTTAATTTACTGGATAATTGTTCGTTAATGCATCACCAGCGATTTATGGTTATTTTTTACAGGTGAATTGTGATGTTGTATTATAGAAACAGTCATGTCGTGTTGGCGCACGACCTTTCTAAGATTAAAAAAAATCAAACCTTTGACCACTCCGCATTGCTCTTGTGAAATTGAGTTAGGTTAGTTAGGAAAGTTTGTTTTCTCGTGACTTGCGACTAGCCCCGAAAAGCCATGATCCGGGCATAAAGCCCCATGGACTGTCTCACCGCGCCGGGTATTATCCAACGGTTAACGTAAACCCTAAGGAACTTATTAAACCTTGTTGCCCAAGGAGCATTGGTCCGTACCGCTTCCCATGCTAAGTAAGGAATCTGAACGGCAACGAATACGAACGAACGGCAGGCATACTGTTTACGAGGTGGTTCCCGGCCCTACAACTAACTAACTAACCTCAAGTCACTCAATTTCACATAAGCAATGCAAAATAATCAGAAGTTTAGGGTTCCGTACTCAAAGAACGTAACTGTCACAGTTCTTGAAGTACATTATCTGTGAAAATTTCAATTACCTTACTGCCATAACCATAAAAAAATATTTTAAAAGCTAATTATAAAATCAGCGACAGCTAAAGCTTCGATCAAAAACAAAGCTACCAACACAAATTTAGTATTCTCACCTCAATTATTAAAAAACTTTTTAGTTTTTTCTTTTTTTTTATTTATTTAGGCATATCTTTTCCACTTAGAATCATTATCAGAGATCACTTGTGCACGTCAAAATGGAAGTGTCAGGAAGACCTATTTCGATACCAGTTTTATCGTAATAAGACCTTCTGTAAAAGCACTTTCCAAATTAATGTTAAAGGATTGAAGGCTCCAAACGGGTCCTGGCCTGAGAAGAGCCACACAACAAACTCAGCCAGATATATCACTTGATCACTGTTTCACAAACGACAATCTTAAAAGTAATTTCGGAACAACTAGAATCGACGCAATCAATCGGAAATGAAACCTAATGATTTCAGGTAAATAGTAAAAAAAAAACTTGGCCTGCCACAAAACCAGTCACCGCACGCGGCTGCTACGTGCATAACGCAAGAGCCAGCCATTACTCCCTTCGCCATATTTGAGGGAGGAGGGCAAACCGACTCACGACGCTACAGCCGGTTGATAAAACAAAATTAATGTACCACAAAAAATAAATTGCGGAGATTAGTATTTTTCCGCAATACAATAAAATTCATTCCCAGGCTATACCGTCGTTCATGTAATCCTGTAAACTATAGTAGGGTTTTCTTTACAAATAATTATTTATATATGATTTTATGATAAACTTAGGGCTCCATTTGGGAGCTTTTTAAAAAAAACGTATACAATTCAACTTAAGGAGTTACCAATTTTATGGAGCCTAGTGTGCATAGCGAGTTTATTTTTATTTCTTGTATTAATATTATGTAAATCACAATTTTTCTTCAACTATGACATACATTTATGAACGTAACTTAATTTTTATAAATATATTTATTGATTATAAACAGTCGTAATTTTAAATTATTTAAATTTGTTTCTTAAAAATTATCTTGATCTCATATTATAAATTGCTCGAACAGCCCATTTCTGCAGTGTAAATATAAGAGTACACCGTATGACATTATTGACACTATGAAAGCAACTAAAGTAAACTAATCGAGCAGTTTCCGTATTTGATAATCAACGTATGTTTTTAACCGCGTATGCAGCAGAACTAAGTTTGCTTGACAAATCAAATATATGAGGAAACCATTGCAATTTTTCATCTAAGGTAATCAGAGATTAAGATTTCCCCAAGAAGTATTAGATTGACCAGGTGACTGCTGTGTCTTGGATTATGCTCGTAAACGTGTTGCTTTTTTTGGAATTCGGCATTTTTTTTGCGGTGTTTCTAGTGTTTCATAAATGGCTTAATAAATATTGACGTGTATGAAACAGTGCTCACAGAAAGAGACACTGGTGATCAGTGTTATTGATTAAAAGTGGATAAATACATACAATATATTCATATATTTCACATTAAATATGGCTTTAAAAGAATTTCTTTCACAATCCGGCTGACTTTCTGTCGCCAGCTCTTCTCAGATCTGTTGAATAAACACGTAATTAAGCAAATCTTTTTATATATATTTCTTGTGTGCGTGTGTATGTCACTGAACTCCTCCTAAACGACTGGACCGATTTTTATGAAATTCTTTGTGTGTGTTCAAGGGGACTTGAGAATTGTTTAGATTCACTATTTGGTCCACTGAAAAGTGTTTTTTTGATTTATTTTTAATGTGTAAGTAGGTGCTGATTTTGGAATGTTTCACATTGGTTCCGACGGACTGCGTTACCATGGCAATGTCAAATATTAAATAATATTATATTTTAATTATAGTCTGCCCTGACAGTTGGCGATGCGATAGAAATAAAAAAATATTTTAGTACTAGCGGCCCGATACGTGCTTCGCTACGTAAAAAGTGAAATTTTAAAAAAATATCGGAACAAATTCATTTATTCAAACAAAAAATCTTTATTTACATATTCATACGGTATCGATTGGTCGAATTATGATAAATGTACATGACGTTAGATATTGTAATCCCTTTTTAATATATATTTTTTTAAAGTTTGATTTTTTTAAATTAAAGCCAACGTCTGTTGGGTCCGCTAGTATACGATAAATTCAAAGAATATAACGCACCCATTTACTGGCGCTTCCTAGATTAAGAAGATTTAAGGTCTTGCCTTTAACGATATCGTGAATATTGCACTAGTAAAAGAAAGAGAAGGTGAAGCCAAAAAAATAGAAACAGTTATTGTAATAAAGCATCGTCTTGACCTTGATATTTTATTGCCAAAGTTATTTACAGCAGTTTTAATGGAAACAGTTTGGTTAATCCGGGAGCACGGTAGTAGTATTTAATTATACGACAAATACGACAAATACGAGTGTCACTACGAACTCAAGAAACGATTTTTATAGTTAGTTTGTACGCGGTAGAAGTGGGAGCGAGAGGCATAACAGCGAAATCTCTCTATAGCCTACTTAAATACCTTGGCCTTTCTAGAACAAGCATCGGTTCATTTCTAGAACGTATTTCAAAGGCGGCATTAGTAGGTTCTTTCCAAATTTGGTTAGGTAGTTAGAGGAGTGTGGAGGGTGAAGGTGAGCGTTTTTGCGCATAATAAAGGGGCCTCGTAAACCTACTCCTGGGTCGCAAGTCCCAGGCACTGCTTGCACTCCTCTCCTTGCAACGCGATGGGCCCGGCACCCGCACGGTGAATCCATGGAATGCTAAGAAGCTTCGTCTCGTCTAACCTAATCATTACATTTTTTAAGTATTTTATGTCTCTTTTGTCCTGTTGTAAATATTTTGCCTTTATTTTATTTGGTAATTCAGCAACTCATCATCATGTGGTAGTCGTGTTTTGTTTTAATTATTTAGACTTGGATAAATTCCATTCTTGCATTATCTGTAATATGCTTCCATATAAAGTAATTAACATAATTCGGTGACTTAATTTTACGTAATATCTCCACCTTTTGTTGTAAATTGATTGAGTTGCGAGACTTGAACTTTTATAATTGTATGTTTTTGATGAGATTCATTTTACCGCATGACCTAATCCCAGAGTCGTAAGTCATTATTATGTGAAGTAATGTTTACATTAATATCACCGACTAATAAGGTAATAATAAAGAAGAAAGGAAAAATTAGTACGTATTAATTAATATTATCAGGTTGTGGGATACTCCGTCATTCAGTCAAAATGACATATAAGCAATTTTATTATGTTAATTATTTATTGTTTGTGAAAATTTGATTCAAGAGAATTTTACGTCTCAAATTTCGTATTACAACCCGTCGGTAATTGAGGTAGATTAGAACATTTTGTTACTTGATACTCTAAAACATGTATGGGCAACCTTTGACAAGTTGTGGGCCAAACTTTAGTGTGCAAATACATTCGCGGGCCGCGTTTAAAAGTAGTTCATTTTAAAGTAGTGTTGTCAAGTAGTGTTCATAATTTTTTGCACTATTGCAAATATCTATATATCAGACATGAAATAATACGACAATATTATTATTATATCAATTTATTAAAATAACAAAATGAAATGAAAAAAATTGGTACAACATTATAATTAAATCGTTAAATTTGGAATTGTTACAAACTACGAAAGTTTAATAGCAACACCGAAAGCAATGAGACACTTGAGCTTGAATTTGGGAAACTAATCCATCGATGTTTGGATTAATTCCACTGATACAAAGACGTAAAGAATTTTCCCAATTATCGTCAGTCAGCCTTGTACGATGTTTTGATTTATTAACTTTCATCATTGAAAAGAACTGTTCGCATTTATAAGTACTGCCAAACGCACAAATCAATCTTCTTGCGAATTTTCTAAGTTGCAGAAAATGGTCTTCGAGGTTTTTTTTGTAGAAATCGCACAACTCCACGTCTTCATATTTAGATTTTAGGAGTGAGTTTTCTTGAATCTCGATCAACTTCATTTGCAAGTGTATTGGAGCATTTTGTACATTACTTTTTGTTGGAGTAGCAAATAAATTGAAACAGTCATCCATGTTTTTGAAATCGCTAAATCATTAACTAACTGTCCTTGTTTTTGAAGTTTCAAATTTAAATCATTCAAATAGCCAGTAAGGTCGACCAGAAATTCTAAGTCACATATCCATTTTGGGTCACTCAATTCAGATAGTGGTTTATCTTTTATTTGCATTAAGTCTTTTATCTCATTTATAAGCTCGTAAAACCGTTTCAGCATTTTCCCTTTGCTTAGCCATCTGACTTCACAATAATATGGTACGTCGTCATATTCGGCTGATATTTCATCCAAAAACGCCTTGAACTGACGATGATTAAGCCTTCGGGATCGAATAAAATTGATGGTTTTTACTACCACATTCATAACATTCTGGAGTCGAATGGACTTAGAACACAAGTTCTGTTGGTGGATAATGCAATGAAGGACTAACAAATCATCTTTTTGCACATTTAGTTCAGTTGCTTTTTCATTCAAAATTCCGATGAAACCTAAAGGTTACGTAAACGTAAGCCGACCATAGAAGGTGCACCATCTGTGCATACTCCAACTAATTTTGACCATGGCAAGCCAAAACTTGTGAATACCTTTTGAACTTCATTAAAAATGTTCTCTCCTGTAGTGGTACCTTTTAGCGGCTGTAAAGCAAGCAATTCCTCAGTAACAGTGAACTCTTTATCAACACCTCGAATAAATATAGCGAGTAGAGCTGTGTCCGACAAATCGGTGCTCTCGTCTAATGCTATGGAAAATGATTCAAAACCAGCCATACGGTCAGTCAATGTTGTTTTGATATCATTAGCCATCATTTCTATACGTCGGACAACAGTTCGTCTTGACAAACTAATTTTTTCAAATTCATTTTTCTTTTCAGGACCCAAAACACTGCAAACTTCTAACATACACTCCTTGATAAATTCTCCTTCGGCAAATGGTTTTAATGACTTTGCCAATTTTGAACTAACTGTAAAACTAGCTTTCACAACTTGATAAGTTGTGTTCTTTGTTTATCAAACATTTGCTGCTGCTTTCCCAAATTTTGCAGTAAGCTTCTGTATTTTGTCTTTTCTTATTTGTCCTGTCAGTGAGTGCAGCGTAGGATGCTTAGTTGAGTAATGCCTCTTTATATTGAATTCTTTCATCACTGAAATGGAGTCATTACACAGCAAACAAATAGGCTTACCATTGTGCAAGATAAAAAAGAATTCTTCAGTCCATTTTTCTTGAAATTGGCGACCCTATGCATCTACTTTTCGTTTCTTTCCACCAGACATTATTTTCGTATACAAAATATAATTAGTAGGCACTCAAGATGCACACAAATTCACAATGCAAATTGACGGCACTAGCAGTTTGCTAGGATATCGCTTGTCGAAGTTATCACCTCGGTAGCTCAAATAGAACTGAACTTAAGTTCGGGCCCACCCACTTATATAGGCAAAATGAAGGAATGATCTAGAATCGTCTAGTGTAGAACAGTTGAGAAGAAATAATCTTTTGTTGCGCCACCAGTGAGGCGGCAAACATCAAAGGCTTTTATGTTTGCCGCCTCACTCTTTGATGATCGCCGCCACTCGGCTTGCTCGCTCACTTGATTCCGTGAGTATGAGTAAGTAGTGTAATATTTTTTTTTTTAGTTTGGTTTTACAAAATGTCTTCCGGGCCGGATCAAATCATACAGCGGGCCGGTTGTTGCCCACATATGCTCTAAAAGAATGATTATGTCGACATGAAGTTCAATTCTGCTGTACATATTAGGAGGCCATCAAAATTTTTGTTGTATTGTTCGGTTGTTTTCTTTCAGTATAACTATTTTATGGCGTATTATAAATATATGCTATCTATCCTTCTTAAGGTCATTTCTAATTACAGAGCGAGCTACGAGCGAAAACAACACTAGCGAGGAGTGGGGTCTTATTTTAGAGATCTGCGACCGCGCGGGAGCCAGCGCGGGCGCGGCGCGGGAGTGTCTGCGTGCCGTGCTGCGGCGCCTCGCGCACGCGGACCCGCACGTGCAGGTGCACGCCGCTACGCTACTAGACGCCTGCGTTGCCAACTGCGGCCGCGTCTTCCACCTCGAGGTCGCCTCGCGCGACTTCGAGGCTGAGTTCCGACGGCTGGTGGCGCGAGCGCAACCGACGGTCGCCGGCCGCCTGCGCGCGATTCTGCGCAAGTGGGCCGAGGGGGAGTTCCGCGACGACCCGCAGCTCGACCTCATCCCCTCGCTGCACGCCAAGCTGTGCGCGGAGGCGGGGGAACGCGCACCGCCGGCTCCCGCGTCTGCCGCCGACCCGCAGGTACCGCGACGTACCGAATCCCGCTTGAAACCTGGTCATTTCTTACTAATATCCTTTCACCCTTCCTTTACAAGCGATCGATGCCCACGAGCGTTAGTGCTAAACTGGTAAATATAATTAACATGCTAAAAACCACAACACGTAATAATCCTTTACATATTCTTAACCGACGTCTACTTCGTCCTATATAAATGTATTTTGCTATTTAATATCAGTAGTTATCAAAGAGATGTCAGCTCCATCTATACATCTTTCACACGCGTCGGTTCTCCCAGGCTCTAGTCACGGCGGCCGAGAAGCGCGAGCAGGAGGAACTGGCGCGGGCCATCGCGCTGTCGCTGCGGGAGACGGGCGCGGCGGGGGGCGGGGCGGGGGGCGCGGGGTCGCTGTACCCGCGCGTAGAGGCGGAGGCGGCGCCTCCCGCGCCCCCTGCCCCGCCCGCGCTGAAGGTGCGCGCGCTCTACGACTTCGAGGCGGCCGAAGATAACGAGCTCACCTTCCTAGCGGGAGAGATCGGTGAGGAAAGTGCGACTCCAGGCGGTCGCCGGTCGTATCCTTCCTCTTTCGTCGTATGACTTTTATCGAAAGTGTGATTTCTCTTCGCAGTTCTCGTGACAGATTCCAGCGACCCGAATTGGTGGAAGGGCTCGAACGAACGAGGGGAGGGCCTCTTCCCCGCCAACTTTGTCACGTCCGACCTCGCGGTGCCGGCTCCCGGTATGTATTTTTTAGACGCCCTCGCGACGACCCTCAATCGCAATCACTACAATATATGTATGAACTCGATCGTGTACATTTTATACTCTAATATATTAATGAATTTACGAAGCCGAGAATCGCACGAACTCCGCCGTCAAGACGGTGCAGTTTGCAGACGGCGCGGCCCCGGAGGCGGGCGGGGCGGGTGGGGGGGGACCGGGTGCCGACGGACCGCCGCGCATCGACGAGGCGACGGTGGACGAGGCGCTGGCGCTGTTACACGAGGCGGACCCCACGGGCGAGGACGCGCGCGACCCGCGGCTGGCGCGCTCGGAGGCCGCCGCGCACGCCATGGGCGCGCTCGTGGACGCGGCGCTGGAGCGGGCCGACCGCCGCCACGCGCGCCTCACGCAGCTCAGCGCCGACCTCGTGGACGCGCTCAACCTGTACCATGACCTCATGCGCGCGCCCGCCGCCTTCATGCAACCGTTGCACTACGCGGGCCCCGGGGGACTGCCGCCCGGTGTCATGCCACCCGGTGCCGTGCACCCGGGTGCCGTGCCGTCCTGCACCCTGCCCCCAGGCGCCATGCCCCCGGGTGCTATGCCCCCCGGTGCCATGCCCCCCGGCGTGGTGCCCCCGGGGTCCATGTCCACCCACCAGTCGCTGCCGCCCAGGTGAGAGCCGACGCCGACCCGTCGGTGACCGATCGTTCCGTGAAAGCTTTTCTTTATTTTTGTAATGTATTATATTCTTGATTGCAGATGCTGAACCGCCGCGACCGAAAACTACTGTAAATAACTATTCTTCATTCCTTAAAATTCTTATTATAAATTATTGCAAAGTATGTGTACCTAGATGGTTAATATATTAATTATTTTAAACCCTGACTTTTAATATGATACGTACCGGTACATACATACGGGGTGGGCGGGGATTATGGAAGGTCACTTCAATTTGTCAACACTTCACTGGAACAACTATTTCATATCCACAATCATTTTATTAAACTCCATTTATTCTTGTCACTTCGACTCTCAGCGTTTTTGAGGACATCGCTGATTTAATGAGTGCATGTCCGTCCGACGTCGTCCTAAGGCTCTTTCATCCCCATTCGCGTTATAAATCCCTTTCGTTATTCATCTTTCGTCTATCTATCTCTGTCTCCACCAATGTATGAAACAGCAGTGCAATGTGGATAACCTACTTCGAGCTTGAGCCGCCAGTTTAATTTTTTTGGTTCCTTCAATCGAGCTTTGGCCTAAAATCTTAGGGCTAATAAACCTGCTCACATTTCCATTCACTGTGTTTCCCTTCCGTACTCTCCTTTCAATATCCTCATCAAACTTTCCATCTCTTGTAAAAACACTACCTAGATTCACAAACTCATCTACTGTCTCACTCTCCGCACCTTGTACCGCAATCTTACATGGAGTATCTTTCAAACACCATGACTTTCGTCTTTATGGCATTCCTCTTCATACCTCTTTTCACAAACGACTCATTTATAGTCCAGCGTTATTTACAACACATTCACTCTCATTTACATATAGTGGTCCAGAAACACATTAGAGAGCTAATTTTCAACTTTACGTATAAAAATATCCTAATTCCTATATGACTGGGATAACAGCGTAAAACCAACAAACACAAAAAAAACTATTGTGTATTGTAAAAAAAAAAAATCGTATCAAATACTGAACATTTTAAAACAACTACGTTTAAAGTTTGTAAGAATGGATGGATGTTTGTTACTCTTTCACGTAAAAACTGCTAAACGAACTTTAATGGAAGATTAGTTATGAAAATAAAAAGATTGAGGAAGCACTACCACTAAATTCCCTGGGATTACAATAGATGATACTGTAAATTGGTCTGATCATATTAGTAAACTCTGCAATAAGATTAATCGATTTGTAAATGTACTATCTAGATTAATACAAATAACAACGCTTGCTACGACTTTGCTAGTTTATCATGGTTACATTGCATCAAACTTAAAATATGGCCTTCTATTGTGGGGCAATTCTGCACAAGTAGAAAGAGTTTTCATTTTCCAAAAAAAAAAGACTCGTTCTATTTGTAGAGTAGAGTCATATGAAATTGTCGTCCACTATTTAAGAAATTAGGAATCCTTTCCCTAATATCAATGTATATTGTGGAAGCGTGTATATTTGTAAAGATAAACAAGGATCTTTTCAAAACCGCTGATTATCTATACCCGAGAAATACTAGACAACCAGAGAGATTAGTGTTAGAAATGATGCCTAGAACTTCCCTGCTCCAAAATAGTTGTCATGGCATAAAGATTTTTAATAAATTACCTAACAATTTAAAATCTTCACCGTTAAAATTATTAAAGATAAGATTTAAATCTCACTTTAAAAAAAAGCTTTATGTAATATAAATGAATACTTTTTGCTTAAATAATTATGTTGAAATTAAAAGAAGTTGTTAACTGTAATTGTAAGATAGTATAAAAAAATATATAATATCAATGAATATATTTTTTTAACCTAATGAATTATGTAAAATTAAATAAAATTGTAAATTGAAATTGTACATTTGCATGCTTATATATTTAGCAGAATAAGCGGAATATAAAATTGTCAACACTCTATACTTGTTACCTTATTCAATGCAAATAAAGATTATTATTATTATAATGTTGTAGGTTATGTACCAGAATAACACATAGGAAATACTAACTTTTGCACGTGGTTTTGTCTGTGACCTAAAATAGGTTTTATCGCGATTACGTAATTGCCACGGGAACTCCGGTTCTTAATCGTTTGATTCACTGAATTTTACATAAATTTTTGTGAAAATCGTATAAGGTATTGTTAGATACGTCTCGATAGTCCAAGTCATGATTCATTAAGAAAAAGAAGCCTCTTCCCCCCGGATATTGTTTGTTAATAAAGTGAAATAGAAATAAAAATAAAACATTCCATAAATTCAAAAATCGAAGTTAATAATAGGACTGCATAAACTCAAAATAGTATCAACTGTGAACTAGAAACATCGCAATCAAACTATGTGCTACGCTCCTGGTACTGACGTCACCCTGGGAGGAAGATAGCTCAACCAATCAAGCGCTCGACTATAGCACAGAATGAAGAGCTGAAAAAGAAAATGGACCAACAAGAACTTCAAGCACGAAAAGACCGTGAATATATAGTGACCTAAGAAGAAAAGATTGAAAATTTTCGGCGTGAATCTAGAAAGGGTAACTTTGAGATCAGGAATGTCCCTAAATATCAAACGGAAACCAAAGAAGATTTAATCAACTTTGTTCTATGCCTTTCCAAATCAGTTGACTCCAATATTGAGCAAAGAGACATTAAGGACGTGTTCAGAGTGCAAAGCAAGAAAAACAACTCTACAAACTCCCCGATAGTAGTTGAGCTAGGTTCAGTAATATTAAAATCCAATTTGCTTAGAAGCCTTCAACATAAACAGGAAGGAGAAACTGCACAAAACACCTTGGACTAAAGAAGGATACTGATACACCGATTTACATCTCGGAACAACTAACTGCAAAAGGTGCAAGACTACATTTTCTTGCTCGTGACCTGGCTAAAACTAAAAATTACAAGTTCTGTTGGACTGCCTACGGGAGAGTCTATATACGCAAAGACGAACACTCGCCTATAATTGTCATAAGTAGTGAAACTCAGATTAACAATCTTAATCAACTAGCATGACTAGTCGTAACAGACTTGGAAAAAAGTTTTATTTATTTGTTATACTTAAGAATAGGAACTAGGTTAAAATACTTATCAACACTGATTCAAGAAATTAAAACACATTACTCACCTTACTCACAACACATAAAACACACGCATTCTCTCTTTATTAGTAACTCAAATCTCAAATTCGTCTTTTTTTCAATTATTCTAATCTTGTGTATATCACTATTATTGAATAGCACTATACCAGTATAGTGCTATTCAGAACCAGTTCTTCTCTCAAAAATTACTCGTCACCATATTAATAATAATGTCAATATTACCTACCTTAAATCCTTTTCAATTCATTATATACATGCAATTACCAAATTTTCTCACTATGTAGATACCCTAATACTATCCTGCAGTTTGATAATGAATAGCTCCCTCCAAACAATGCAAGAAATAGACTGCTCTGAAATTGCTTTAAGTACGTTATGTGATTTGACGGTTGCCCATGAAAAATTAAATGTGAAATCAACGGACTTGACGATATTATCCCAGAACATTAGAAGCATTTACCGTAACTTTGATGACCTCCAGTTGAATCTATCTCAGTTAAGGTTCTTCCCTGACATTCTTATTCTTACTGAGTGCCACTTAAATCCAGGAAAACCTATCCCTCAAATCTATAACTACACTGCACACGCAAATCAAAACTTAAAAAACAGGGCTGATGGAGTAGTGGCTTACATAAAAAGTAACATTAAAGCTAAAATTATTGAGATGAAGTTAGTTGATGCTTCTTGCTTAGAAATAAAACTACAAAACTCAATTATTCTGGGAATATATCGTTCACCATCAGTCAAAAATTGTGACGCATTTACTAGTTCACTAAATAACTACCTAAAATCAACTAAAAAAGATAACCGTAAGAATATGATAATAACTGGCGACATTAACATAATAATACGTGAGCAGGAAAATCCTACAGATAGAGCAAACCGCCTGAATTATCTGACTATGCTCGCATCTCACGGCATGTTACCTGCACACATACTCCCAACTAGAGGACAAAATTGCCTCGATCATTTCTTTTTACGACTAAGTAATTCTAACGTTAAGGCCTTGATAGCTGTCCTAAATACTAGTATTACAGACCACTTAACCGTAGTTTTAAAGGTGACTAAGGCCCAAGAAACCATCAAAAATTCCAAATACAAAATTAACATTGATTTCGAAAAAGCTGGCGAATATCTTAAACATAATAATCTGACTGATACCCTAAATATTAATGATCCCAACGAAATAGCTGTAATATTAACCCAAAAACTTCAAGAATCAATAAATCTAAACTCTACCAGAAAACTTATTCCTCAGAAACTAAGAATACTTAAGCCTTGGATGTCTGCCGGTTTATTGCGATGCATTCAGAACAGGAATAATATTCAAAAACAGCTAAAAAAAAATCCGGAAAATGCTTCTCTCCAACTAACGTATAAGCGCTATAGAAATTTCTGTGACTCCATTATTAAAAAACAGAAACGCCGCTATGAAAGAGAACAACTAACAAATGTACAAAAAAACCCCAAAGCTCTCTGGAAACAAATTAATAACATAACATACAATAAAATAAAAATTAACCAAAATATAAAACTATTAGACATTGCCCAAACCCCTCTACAATCTACAAATAAGGTAAACTCTTTCTTTGCTACTGTAGGAAGTAACCTAGCAAATGAAATAATGAGTAGCAAGGAATATAATTACGAATTTAATATAGTTATTAACATTTTAATAGACAAATTAATTAGAAATGAAAAAATGGGGTTATCGGTTTAAGTTCAACAACAAATACACAGAATCCATACTAGCTTTTGCAGATGATCTCGCGATACTGACACGTAATCCGAAACAATGTCAGGTACTTTTAAATGTAGTTGAAGATTTCTGTACGTGGACGGGCGGATTGAGGACAAAACCAAGTAAATGTTTTAGTCTGTGTCTGGGTAGACGGAATACCAAATATACCTCTTACGATCCGGGTCTTATAATAGGCGGTCAGTGCTTTAGTAAGGTTACGGAAGCAGCTCCGTTTAAATTTTTAGGTAAAAAAATCGATTACCAAGGCCGTACTCCATCGTTGGATGTAATAGTCGATAGCTTTTTAAATGATCTCAAAAAGGTAGACAACCAACCAATAAGTAACGTCAAAAAAGCTTGGATTTACGATAATTTTTTAACATCACGTCTAAATTGGCCTTTCCTCGTTTATGATATTTATAAAACCCTTTTGTCAAAGTTAGATGCAAGCGTCATAAAGACATTGAAGTTATGGCTCTGGTTAGCGCACTCAGCGGACTCTTCAACCTTATTTAGAGACCGAAACAATTTTGGATTAAAATTAAAGAGACCATCGGAGCTCTACAAACATCTAAGAGTTACCAAAAGACATATCATCGGAAAATCTAAAGATGATACTGTAACTTCTCTCCCAAAAGACAAAGTTGCTTCAGAGCTCGAGTCACGACTTCAATTCCATAAAAAAATTATGATAGGTGCTCAAACGAATAAAGTAGGGCTAGGATCAAGTAGGAAAGTTCAAGACATCGACATAACAAAATCTTTTATTCGACAAGACGAAAACGATAATTACCGACTCCACGCGATGAGCCTAGAAATTCAAAACGAATGGGTGACCATAGGAGATTTTTGTATTCCACTAGCTTTGAAGTGGCGCACCTTAATTTATGATTGGTCCCCATCATTATTAAAATTCTATCTTAATGCATTCCGAATGACTCTCCCAGATCAAAGTAATTTAGTAAGATGGGGCAAAGCCACCGAAAAGTCTTGCAACATCTGTGGGGAGGCAATAGGAACCGCGAAACACCCATTAAACCTACTCCTGGGTCGCAAGTCCCAGGCACTGCTTGCACTCCTCTCCTTGCAACGCGGTGGGCCCGGCACCCGCACGGTGAATCCATGGAATGCTAAGAAGCTTCGTCTAAACCAATACTTACTTCAGCTAACTCTTTTGGACTCATAGACACAGACGAATCTGAAGTAAGACAAATTATCATGAACCTGAAATCAAGTAGTGCTCCTGGTATAGATGGCATCCAAGTTTATTTCTTTAAAGCTGTACATTCCTTTATTACCCCTTTTTTTTTTTTTTTTTTTTCGTTTGAAAAATGCGTTTCCGCATCGTCATCCAAACCAGGAAGGCGATGGCCGGGCGGTATGTGCGGTACCCGGCGAATGCCTAAGGCACCCCACTAAAAAACCAACGTCTGCCCACGACGCTGCAATAGGACGTCACGGGATCGCTTTCGCACTCACCGTGACGCCACGGCGTAACTCCTCCGTATAAGGGTACCCCGGGCAACCAGTGTACCCTTACCTCATAGACCTAGTGCAATGGCGCGAGAGGTCGCCCCCCCCTCTCACCTAGGCCTACGGCTGGGAAGGAACGGGCTGAACCCTTCTCCTTCGCAGCCTCTCCCGCTGAAGCTCGATGTGACTATGTTGCCATAGCCACAGCCGGCTCCGTGCTGGGCTCCGCGCTCGAGGGTTTCGCACCAGGTGCTAATCCTCGGACTCGCGGAGCACACTCGGCTCCCCAATAGGTGGGTCGCTTGAAGGCCTCGGTCCGCACAGACCGCGCACCGCAACTTTCCGGTGCAAGTGGCTCGGGTATGCCCCTCACCACCGCACCGGAAACAGACGGCGCTGCGATCGACCGCGGACGGGCAAGCCGCACGCACATGCCCAGGTGCCAGGCACCTGAAGCAGCGCAGCGGCTGCGCCTCCACCAGCTCCACCCTGGCTGAGCTCCAGCCCACCAGGACCTTCTCGGCGCTTATCAGCAATCTCGCCGCATCAGTGGGGAGACGGGCAAAGGTAGCGTCCATGCCCCCCCAGCCACCCCGACGGATCTCCCCAACATGGAGAGCCCCGCCAGGGCAGTTTGTGATCCGGCGAATCGCATCAAATACGTCCTCTTTAAGTACGGTCTCATCAAGGCCCCTGATTCGAACCGCCACTCGCTTTACCGGCTGAACAGCGTCGCAGACGCCGCCCAGCGCTATGCGAATTCGTTCGGCTAGCTTCTGGGCCTGTTCTGGAGTACCCTTGGGTAACTCCAGAAGCCTTGCTCCTGCTGCCGTTCGCCGAATTCGCAGCCCGTCATTGAGGCCAAGGTCGCCGAGCTTAACCATCTCAGCGGCGCGACCCAAACAGCGAGCATAGGACACCCCCACAGCCGCTGCCTCGGGCTGCAGTTTTAACAAAACTGCAGGACACCGAGGTTTTGGCAGTTTGGGGGGTCCTTCTGCGACTTCTCGCCCTTCTTGCTCTTGACCCTTGACGGCTTGGGTTCGGCTCCAGCCACTGGTCTCGAAGCCGAATTCAGGGGAGGGCTCCTCTTTTTCCCCTTACCCTTGCCCTTTCGGACTACCGTCGACCACGGCTCCTCCTCCGAGGGCCGTGAATGCGCAGCGGGCAACCCCTGCCGTACCGACGACGCGTTACCCGTCTGCAAGACCGGCGTTGAACGCCCTTGCAGACGCGCGTCCGTGGTCGCGGCAGCGGCCAACCCACTTCGCCTCCTATCGGCGGCTAAGGGCGGTCGAAGATTCTTCTCTGGGAGAAGTCTATCCTCGATCCCCCTCAGGCGAGCGTTCACCATAACCCCGACTGAGGTTATGATGGAGCTTTTCAACTCCTCTAAGGAGTCCGCCTCCAGTGAGGGCGCCGAAACCGCGGCTGTGGCCGCCGACGCCCTCACCTCAGCGATCTCCTTTCTCGCCGCCCTTATCTCCGCCCTCATGGCGGTCACCTCACGTTGCAGGCGGGCATTGTCCGCCCGAACGCGAGTCACCTCCTCCGGTTCCGTCCGATTGGTCAAGGCCGACACGACTTCCAACAAATTGTCGGTAGCCACCCTCAGGGCCTTGACCATCGTACCTTTAAGGTTTCTGAACTTCGTGCTTACTGCGATAATCGCAGCAGCATGTTGTCCAGCGACGGCCCGGAGTTCCTCCGTACCTAAGCAAGACAAGTCCGGCACAGGCTGCACCTCCGACGAAAAGTCTTCGTCGGATACCGGCGCGCGCCCGTCCGAACCTGCCCTCTCTCCCCCGCGGAAGGCCCGAGCGCTCAGTACACGTTCGAACTCGTCGTCTTCCGCTTCAGCCCTTAGGGCGGCGAGATCGGCCTTCGCCTTCGCCAACCCAGCTCCTCGATCCATAGCCCCGCAAGTCGTCCACGCCGAGCCGTGTTGCACTTGGGAAGTGCAACCACAGACTCGGGATCGGACCCCGATGCGGAATCTGGGGAGGAACGCAGAACCCCGTGGGTCCTCTTCCTACCGGTGATCTGTGGTTCCGACAGATCGTCAGAGTCTGTCAGAACCACAGCCCCCGTTACCTCACCACGCCTCACACTGATTTTGTTTATCCTGGTCGGTGTGGTGTCGACCAGGGCAGGGACTCCAGCACGCGAGCGGTTTTTGCCCCCCCCAGAGTACGAGGGGCAGACGGCATCAGCGGCCGTGCGGGATTCAGCACCCGCCTGGGGACTTATTTTAAAATCGCTCATATCATGTTTGTTGGGCGTCCTCGTCCTTACGCGGTCCTTCGGCAGACGCCGCACCTCCGGACCGCCGCACCTCCGGGCGCGCCAGATGGCGGCACCAGCGACCGCACACTGGTTCCTTTATTACCCCTATTATAACCCATTTAGTCAACAAATGCTTTGAAAAAGGTGTTTTCCCTAAAATAATGAAAACAGCAATAATAACCCCAATCTATAAGGATGGTGACATATCAGATCCCGCGAATTATAATAATAATAATAATAAGTCTTTACTTCGAGCAACACAGGCACATTTTGTTTCATATTACAAATGAAAATTAATTACAATAAAAATAAAATGAATGATGTCAAATTTAAATTTAAAAATTATCCTAATATACAATTAATCCAATTATAATAAAATAAATATTGTATTTACCAGTGGCGTAGCGTGAGTGTCGGCTGCCCGGGGCGGAAGACAATTTTGCCGCCCTCTTATTTAGGTATTTTATTTTAATGTATACTATGCATTACATACATTAATTATAGAGAACTTTTCGGAGAGAACAGTCATCATTATTTTGTATTATACAGGCTAGATTTTAAATAAAAAACAGTTTATCTAAGTTTTACAATCACGTTTATTAATACAAAAATTCTTTTACTTTAACCAATTAGATACATTGATTTAACTTAGGTACCTATCACTTAAGATTAGGTACACCTTGAGGATCGACAAGATTAAATAAAATCAATTTTTATTTAGAACTAGAACGATACTATTATATAACATTTTTATTTTTATTGAAAAGTAATATGAGTATTTCTTAAAAAAACAAAACAAAACTTCCGTCTTTAATTAAAAATTTATACGTCTACTTTTTTTAAGAGCAAAGTCTTTTATTGCACCGTCAATGTCTATCGCATCACACACCTCTTGCTCAATAGACAAAATAGCCAAATTAGTTAGTCTTAGAGTACTCATTGTCGATCTTAAATAATTTTTAATCAATTTCAATTTTGAAAAACTTCTCTCACAGCTGGCATTGCTTATAGCAACTGTGAAAAATATTCGGAACATTATTAAAATATTGGGCAGAGTATCTTCCAGCTTGGATTTAACAATAAATTTAAATAACTCAAGTGAGTCTGCATTAATCAATTCATTTTCGTTGCCTGTAGCAACAACGAAAGTCCGCAGTCGAATCTTTCCAGCTTGAAATCCTGCTCGTCAATTTCGTCAGATGCGTAGTCTAGATTACATTCAGTGTTGTCTGAATCTAATAATATAGCCGGTGTTGGATAAGCAAACTTATCCGTTAAATTCTGTAGCTGTTGAAAACGCTCACGAATTTCTGCAATAACTCTATCTAACGAAGAAAACAGCTTTCGTCTCAACTCATTTTCACAAGACAAGTTAGCATCTCTAGTTCCGTCATCAAAAATATGCTTTCTTGTTATGCGCCTCCGAGGTTTTATGGAAATTCCAAGTTCTTCACACATATTTTTTGCATAACCTACAGCGCCATTTGCCCATTCCTCTCTTTTCTCTGTCAATATCATCTGCAAAGCATTTACTTTCTGAGCGCACAATCTTATGTCAAGTCCCCTTGTTTGTAAATATTTTTGTGCATCATTCACTTCATGTAGCACCGGTTGCCACAGGCCCAAAAAACAAAGAAAGGAAAATGACTGCATCGAAACTAGTAAAGTACCTGCATCTGTCCTAGTGTTTAAGCTTTCACCTGCCTCCGTCAGTTCTTCCAAAGTGACGAGAATATCTTTGTAATGATGCCATGTCACATTTACGGCATCGCCTCTTGCACTCCACCGCGTGTCTTGAACCCTTTTTAAGCTTTTGCCTGTAGCTGTTATCAGAACTTCCCAACGATGTGTCGATGAGGAAAAAAAAGAATAGCAACGTTCTAAAGTGCCGAAAAAAGTTAGTGAATCCACCTCAACTGAGGCAGCGTGTAAACAAACTAGGTTTAACGAATGATTTGAGCAAGGTACGAATTCAGCTTTAGGGTTTATTTCTCGAATTCTTTGCTGAACTCCTGAATACTTTCCAGCCATAACAGCAGCATTATCATATGCTTGGCCTCTACAGTTGCTTATATCTAGGCCATCAGCTTGAATTTTGTCCAAAATCATCTTTGAAATTCCTTCAGCAGTTTTGTCTTTAGTTTCAATGAAATCTATAAAAGATTCCATTACTTTTACTTCCTGATTTTCAATTACTACGTATCTTAATACCTGACTTGTTTGATCTTTATGAGAAAGATCTGGAGTGCTGTCGAATATAATTGAATAATACTTAGCCTTTTTTATTTGTCCGATGATATGTTGGCGAACTTTATTTCCCAAAATGGCAATAAATTCGTTTTGTATTTGTGGTGACATGTAAGTGATTGAAATTTTGCCAGATATTTTAGACCTTACAAGATGTTCACGAAGTACAGGATCGTATTTTGCAATTAAATTAACCAATTCTAAAAAGTTTCCTCTATTGGTACCGGTGTCGTTTTCTATATGTCCACGTAAAGCCAAATTTTGTTTGGCAAGGAATCTTATAATATCAAACATTCTGATAAGAATTTCCTGCCATTTCTTTATTTCTTTTGCCACTATGTCTTGCTCTTTTTTGTCAATAGTCTGTAATTTTTGAAGTCTGCTCTCCAACTCCTTCCATTTGCAATAATTTTGGATGTGTAGTGCACTTGATTCGTGACTTGAAACCTTAGGGTTTAATTTCCACCAAGTATTAAATCCATCAGATGAGCAAAATTTAGATCCATTCGGTGTACTTACGTTCTCAAATAAACGACAACAAAAGCAAAATAATGATGCTTTAGCTGGAGAATAAGCCATCCAAGTACGTAAAACTTTTTCGCCGTTAGTCAATGTACGATAAAACCAATCCTTAGTAAGCCTTCTTGTCTCTCCTTTTGATTTTAAAGATCACGAATCTGAGCGTGTTACTGTTGACATTTCAGCGAAATTAGTATCAATATGCTGAACAATTTCCTGTCCTTGCTGAATGAGATGCAATCGAATATTGTCGTCTATGTGTTCAGGCCATTTTCCAATATCGTCGAAATTTTCCTTTCGTCTTTGGTACTGAATAGCAGACAATGATGATGTTGTATCAATCTCTGTTTCGGAACTATGCATGTCCATGTCTGAACATACAGATGGAGACACTAATGCAGTGGATGTTGTTGGAATTTGATCTTTAGGAACAATGTCAAGTTCTTGTATTTTTTCAGCTTGTTCTGGGTTTAAAGGCCCAGTTGTCTGTGATGAATTTAAGCCTAACGAGGAATCTGACGTGTCAGGAACAACACTTTTCACATATTTAAGTAAAGCTCCTTCATTTGCTCTAATATTTTCCAACTTAGCTCTTCTCTTATTACGGTAAGAAGCCCCACTTTCTTTTACTCTTTTCATTTTTGATGCTAAAATCAAAAAAATATTAAATGAGAAAAGTACAAGTTAGTGTTGTAAACAAAATTATCGAACATTTCAAAAGAAGTACCTAGGATATTAAAAAAAAACCTTGCTTTACTGAAATTTTCCGTTTTTAGGGTTTTGTACCCAAAAGGAAAAAAATTGAGCCTTTATCTATCTTTACTTTTATTAAATCATTTCATTGACCGTCTGTCTGTCAAGACCTTTTTTCATAGGAACGAGTACTTACTTACACATATTAAATTGAAATTTATATCACAGTTTCCGATCAAGATCCCTTTGAAATGTGAAAATACTTTTATGCACTTCGGCGTTTCTTTTTTATTTTAATAAATTAAAGTTTGAAGTTTGAACAACATATCAGATAGTCCAACATACAATTAGATAAATATAATATTTAATACTCACTCAGTTGAAAGTTGTTCAATAATTTCACAACCACTACACGCACTTATTTGCACAAAAATCACAATTTGGAAAGCGTAACATAATTAAAATACGAGACAATGTGAATTGGACAACTGACGATCCATCAATAAAACTTTCTTTGAATTGTCAAACTTTGTCAAAGCACGTAATTCCCCGTACCTTAAAGGGGCTTTCTCGTACGTGTGATAAACTATATTGAACTTAATATATATGTAATAGAAGTCATTCTCGCTGATTGTTAGTCATAAACGGGGAATTCCCACAAGTCAGTATAGACGTTGTTGCCAGTCGCTACAAAATATCATTCAAAGAAAAGGAATTCCCCGAATTCGTCACAAAATAAGTAATGAAAAATTCCGTGCTCCTTTCAATCGGTCCAAATTTGTAGTTACGATAAAAATATATATTTTTTATTTATTGTTAAATTTTGCCGCCCCCTATAAAGTGCCGCCCGGGGCGGGCCGCCCCCGCCGCCCCCACTACGCTACGCCACTGGTATTTACACCTTAAACTAATATACTAATAAAATGCTTTAACAAATGTGAATCGGTTTTAGATGCTAACATTCTCAGAACACTGTTAGAACTTAACCGCATTCCCTTCAGCAGTGAAAACGTTTTATTCCTTATTATGGCATAAAAGTCGTTTGTCCTTTCGGAGGCAAACATGCCTGAAGCTGAACAAAAATGCGGTAAGCCCAACAGCATTCTGAATCCATTATTATACTGGACCCTCAGTGTGTCCATCGCTCTTTGTTTATAGTTGACCCACAAAGCACCCGTATAGAAGTTTTGACAGTAAGCTTTAAACAGCGTTATTTTAGTATCCTTACTACATCGGGCAAACCTTCGGGCCAACATATTACACTTTATAGCTAGTGCTCTACGTTCCCGCTCTATGTCCATCTGATCTTTAAGGTCCTCCGCTACATAGTGACCTAGATATTTAAAATGTGTAACCCGTTTAAGCAATGTCCCATTAAGTTCTATAACGGGAACGGGAATTATAGACCGATCTCTGTTTTAACAGTAATATCAAAAATGCTGGAAAAACTTATCAACAAGCGCTTAACAAAATACCTCCCGGAATTCAAAATTATTTCTCCTTCTCAATATGGGTTTCAGAGAGGACTCTCTTGTGAAGATGCTGTTTTGAAGCTCTCTACCACTGTCACTAATATTGTTGATAGAGGAGAAAAATGCCTTGCTGTTTTTATCTTACCTGAAAAAGGCATTCGATTCGGTATCGATACCTATTCTGCTACGCAGACAGGAAGAAATTGGAGTCAGAGGAATATGCCATGATTTCTTATCTGATTACCTGTATGAACGTACCCAGTCTGTCAGGATTGGGCATGTCCAAGGCGACCAAGAGATCAACTCACACGGAGTCCCTCAGGGCAGTGTTCTGGGTCCCACTTTATTTGTGCTCTACATAAATAGCCTTGCTAATATGAAAATTAAAAACGGGAATATTTTCTGTTACGCTGATGACAGGGCTATTGTTTTTTCTGGCATAAACTGGACGGATGTGAGAAAAAATGCAGAAACAGGTCTTGCTGAAATTGCTAGATGGCTAGATACCAATATACTCACATTAAATGCCAAAAAAACCAACTATATTTGCTTCTCTAAGTATGCGAATACACAACCTCCTGCTAATTTTCTCTTACAAATACACAAATGCTCAAACCAAACAACCAGCTGTTCCTGTAGTGAAATAAGGAAAGTGTCCGCAGTAAAATACTTAGGAGTAATAATTGATGAACGACTCTCTTGGCACCAACATCTAATAAACCACAATGAATAGAGTGCATAGCTGATAAAAAACTAATACATCAAATATACCAAACGCTAGCACAACCGATCCTTTCTTACTGCATATCTGTTTGGGGCGGTTTTACTAGAAAACTAAATTTCTTGATCTAGAGAGAGCCCAGCGCTCGTTATTAAAAGTGATGTACTTTAAGCCATACATTTATCCGACTACGGCTTTGTATGATGACGCAGATGTCCTTAGTGTCAGAAACTCTACGTACTTGAAACAATTCTACGCAAACATAAGACGGTTCCACTAGATCTTGATATTCTCAACCAAAGAAGGAAACATACCGTTTTCCCCTTAGTAATGACTCGTTCCACATTTGCTCCGAGACAGTACCAGTATCAGTCTAGTAACTTATATAATAAAATGAATAAAGAAATAAATATATACGAACTTACCTATCGTGAATGCAAAAAAGCTCTTAGTCTATGGTTAAAATCTAAAGATTATAATACAATTGAGTTACTGCTAAATAACATTTGATACAAAGTTCGATCAATTTGGACCCAAATAAATAAACTTCAGACACACAAATATACGTACTCACAAAAAAACATTCACACACACACACACACACACACACACACACACACACACACACACACACACACACACACACACACACACACACACACACATACACACACACACACATACACACACATACACATACACACACACACACACACACACACACACACATACACACACACACACACATACACACACACACACATACACACACACACACATACACACACACACACATACACACACACGAGCACATAATTTTAAAACAGAAAGTATAATTTTAAATTGTCTAGATATATATGTATATTATAAATATATTTTTTATCTTCTTAATATCTCAACTTTGCTTATTGTTTAAATTTTCAATTTTATGTAAAGCTGATACAGAAGAGCGGAGGCACCCCCTACAAGCAATATGATTTGCTCAAAGGGTGCTTTCAAATATGTAATAATTTAAACAAATTTTGTTGATGAAATAATAGTCCAGTCATTTGGTCGAAAAAAAGGGGGTTACCTGGAAAGTTTTCCGGGAGTTTTGAAAATTGGTTATTTTATAGATTTCGGTATGCTCTTTTCGAATTTCAATTTTGCCACCTCGTATCTCCTCCGCTCGCGCCGCCATTTTGAAAAAATGGCGGCTAAAACCAGTTTTTTCGAAATATCTCCTTTCCAATGCATTTTTTGAAAAAAATATTTGTGTACAAAATTAAAGTAGAATAAATTTCCTACAATTTATGTATTCATGTTTTTTTTATAATATCAATAGTTTTTGGCGTACGAGCGTCACAAAGTATCTTCATCTACACCACCACGTGTTTTTGGTATGTTTTATCTAAAATATTCTACTATTGCCACCGGTATTGAAGAAGCAGTGTGTTTCTTTGTGTTGGGTCCCTTTCTTTCGACTATGGTGACTATAGACATTGTATAGCCTCCATACTCTCGACTTTCAACGAAACATCTGTCGGTAGAAGTTACGAGAAGTATTTAGTTTAGGCGGAGTCATCACTATACGTTTATATGTATGTACGTCGTACAGTGTTGTTTGTGTTCTTAGAGCCATGGCTTCTAATACAGAAAATTGTTTTATTTAAGACAATTTAGCCTTATTGGCAGTGACGGTAATGAAAATATCATCAACGTATTTTTTGAGCAGTTGCGTTTTTTTTTTATGTGGGGACGGTAATCACCTTCAATTTTGTCCATTAATTCGTCCAAGGAAAACTGACACTCATTGAAATTCTGTTTAAGGTTAGCATTAATGCATTGCACTAACTATCTCATTGATATAAATTTGTTCATGCAGGAATTGAGATACTATGCATCTGCTGCAGCAAAATCATTCACGTCATGTTTAAGACGCTCAATAATTGCTCGACCCCAATCGTTATTACGAGCTCTAGCAAGATTTGAAATACTGTCTTTCATTGACAATTACCACACACTATACTATATACTATACTATATTACGCTTGCACAGACGGATCTGTTTTTGTTTAGCTATAAATTCCGCTGTTATCTCATCAGCACATAAAAACAATGATATTTAAAAGATAATGCTGGGTGCGAGGATCACAGTAGTGGCTGAGGTTTCGTGGCATCACTTCCTCTACGCAATGATGTAGCAATTAACTTCTCATTATTATGTCGTTTTCGACACAGATCATGAACCATTATCGATTTTAGGCCCGCCAAAAGTTTTACTTTATTATCCTTGTTTTTGACACTCAATTAAAAAATCTCCAATCCTTTTTCTTTTACTTCAACTGTTTCATTTTCCAATAATGAAGTAAAACAATTTTCTGTATTAGAAGCCATGGCTCTAGGAACACAAACAACACTGTTTAATATAGAAAAATTATTAAAATTACATAATAGGAATAATTGTAAATTTGTAATTTGTACATTTCCTTATTCATCATCTTATTCGGACATACAAAACAAGTATATATATAATTTAAATTTGACATTGTATAATTTGACATAGCGTCATAGTGACGCATTCTTTTACTTTGATGTAAATAAATTTATTTATAATAGGTTTAGGATGACAAAAGGTACAATGTAGCTGCCTGTATATTATAAAAAACAAATTGCTACTTTAGTAGCATTTAATTTAAAAAACTTCGTTATAAGAGATATTACGAAAAATGATTGTAATTTAAATAGTGTAATACTGACAAAATATAATCGTTCCACTTTAAACTAAATTTTAAGACAAAGCCTAAGCTGTTTACTATTGTCCATCAAAATATACAAGGCTTAGGTGGCAAGGAATCGGAAGTGGAACTGTTTGTTCAAAAATATAACATTAGTTTATTATGCATTACAGAGCACTGGTTGTCAAAGAATAACAATATTATAAATGTACAAAATTATAAATTGTCAAGTTCGTTCTGTAGAGAGAAAGCTATTCGCGGTGGCTCACTTATCTTAACTCGTAACGATGTAGTGTTTAAGTCTCGATCAGACATAGTGGCGCTCTCTGTCGAGCGAATTGTTGAACTATCCTGCATTGAGCTCAATGAACATATTATTTTATGCGTGTACCGACCCCCTTCTGGTGATTTTGATGAATTTGAAAACAAAATGGAGGATATTTTAACTAAACTTTGTCATAAAAACAAGTCCGTGATTGTGTGCGGTGACTTTAATGTAGATATATTACAAGTAACTTCGTCTAGTGTACGTTTATTAAATTTGTTTAAATCTTTTAACTTATTGAACGTATTTTTTGAACCTACTCGCATTACCAGTGTTTCCTCGACTTGTATTGATAACGTGTTCTGTCGCTGTAACATTTATGAAGAGACGATAATGACAAATTTAAGTTCAGACCACTGTGGTCAAAAATTTTCTATATTAATCAATCGTGAAAATGAAAAGCCCCAAAAATTTACTTGCAGACCGATAACAAAAAACCGAACTATTACCTTTAAGAATATTGTTGCGCAAAAACTGCATAAAGTAGACATGAGCGATGGCAATCCCAATAATTTATTTAATAAAGTTTTCGATTTTTTGTTACAAGAATTCAATAATATTTTTAAACCAAAATTTATAACTAAATACCTAAAATTTAAATTTAGTGATTGGGCTACCCCGGGAATATACAAAAGTAGAGAAAAATTATATGATTTGTATGGTTAGAGGCAATGGAATCATGATCCCGTATTCTTTAATAAAGTTAGAAATTTCTCTAAAATATTTAAAAACGTTTGCGTACATGCCAAGTCGATTTATATTAGAAATAAAATTTTAAACTCCGATGATAAGATAAAAGCAACGTGGGATGTTATATCTAGTGTTTCTGGGAAAACTAGGGCTGTTCATGGACCTATTATGCTAAAAATTGATAATATTGAAATAAATACAGATTTTAAATTTGGTAGTTCGTTCAACAGAGTTAATTCAATACATGGTGGCTCTTTAATTATTTTAAATAAACAGATAAAATTCAAAGAACGCCAGGACATAGTGAGCCACTCTGTTGAGCGGACAACTGAACTTGCTTCAGTAGAATTAGAAGAGTTCATAATTGTAAATGTTTATAGGCCACCGTCATCTAACTTTGAACATTTTGAAAAGATTATGGATGAGGTATTGTATAAACTATCACATTCTAGTAAAAAGGTAATCATTTGTGGAGACTTCAATATTAATATTCTTGAACAAAATTCAATAAGTATAAAGTTTTTAAATTTTTCAAATCTTATAATCTTTTACACATGTTTATGGAGCCTACTAGAGTCACAACCACTAGTGCCACTTGTATTGATAACATTTTTACAAGTGTTATTCCAAATTTTAAATGTTTATTCAATACATTATATTCTGACCACTATGGCCAATTTATTAAATTCAGTTGTAGCAAGAGAGAAAAATCAAAACAGAAAATAAGTTTTATACCAGTGACTGTAGAACGTATCGAACAAATTAAAAATGGCTTAGTACGCTATTTGCCCTTGATGAAAAATTCAAACCCCAATATTATGTACAATGACTTTTTTAGTACTTTCACTAAATTATTTAACCTTATATTTACTCCAAAAACAGTGGTTGTTAATGATAAATTAGTGTTTAGTGATTGGGCATCTGCTGAGTTACACAAAAATAGAGAAAAATTATATAATATGTATGCGGAATTGATGTTTAATACTAGTAATGAGTTTAGGGATGAGGTAAAATTATTTTCCAAATCTTTTAAAAAACAATGTAAAATAGCAAAAAATCAACATATTCAAAATAAAATAGGAAATAGCAATAATAAAATAAAAACAACTTGGAAAATAATTAATGAGGAAACTGGAAAAGCTATATCCCAGAGGATCGACTTTAAATTAAATATAGATAATAAATATGTTACGTCTGACCTCGAGGTTGCTACTGCTTTTGAAACCTTTTTTACTAATATTCCAGTGACTACAACGTTATCTTTAAATTCTTCTACCGCTGCAGCTATGGGTTTACTTAGAGAGAATGTAGATCAATGTGTTAGCAGTTTTAAGTTTGAAAAAGTTAATGCTCAAGAAGTAATCAAAGTATTTAGATCAATTAGCCTTAAAAAGACTAGTGATCTTTGGGGGTTTTCTGTTGACATACTTAAGTCCATAATTGACATTGTTTCGCCAGACTTAGCATTCATATTTAATAATTGTTTAGAATATGGTATATTTCCTGATCTAATGAAACAAAGTAAAATAACTCCATTATTCAAATCCGGCTGTTCATTAGATCCTAGTAACTATAGACCTATTTCAGTCTTACCCACTTTTAGTAAGATTTTTGAGAAAATAATTCTTAATCAACTTGTGGCATATTTCAGTAAAAACAATCTCTTACACAAAAACCAGTTTGGTTTCACTGCCGGTCGCTCTACAACAGATGCCGGTGTAGAGCTATTACTAAACATATTTGAAGCCTGGGAAGGATCACAGGATGCACTTGGCATTTTCTGTGATCTATCTAAGGCGTTTGACTGCGTTCAACATGAAATCCTTATAAAAAAGTTAGAACATTATGGAGTTAAAAATAAGTCCCTGGATTTAATTAGTTCATATCTTAATGATAGAATTCAAAAAGTTGATGTAAATGGAAAACGTTCCCCTGGTTCTTTGGTAAAAATAGGTGTGCCACAGGGCTCTATCTTAGGGCCTTTCTTGTTCCTCATTTACATAAATGACTTACCTCACCTAGTGAGGGAAAAACATGGGATAGTGTTGTTTGCTGATGATACTTCTCTTACTTTTAAAGTTAATAGACGGCAATCTGTTATTGACGATGTAAACAATGCTCTCTCAGATGTTGTACAATGGTTTAACGCCAATAATTTGTTGCTTAATAAAAAAAAGACAAAATGTGTCAAATTTAGTTTACCAAATGTTAAAAATGTTAGAACCAATGTACAATTAAATAATGAGGATTTGGACTGTGTCAAATCTACTACTTTCTTGGGCATTACTTTAGATGAAAAATTGCAATGGGGTCCTCATATATTTGATTTGTCAAGCAGACTAAGTTCTGCTGCATATGCGGTTAAAAAAATACGTCGATTAACAAATATGGAAACTGCTCGATTAGTTTACTTTAGTTACTTTCATAGCTTAATGTCATACGGTATACTCTTATGGGGCAATGCGACTGACATTGATACCATATTTACATTGCAGAAGAGGGCTGTTCGAGCAATATATAATATGAGACCAAAAGACTCTTTAAGAAACAAATTTAAAGAATTTAAAATTATGACTGTTTACAATCAATATATTTATGAAAATTTAATTTACGTTCATAAAAATATTTCAAAGTTCAAGAAAAATTGTGATGTACATAAAATTAATACAAGACAAAAAAAATAAACTCGCTATGCCCGGCACTAGGCTCCATAAAATAGGTAAATCCTTTAAGGGTAATTGTATACGTTTTTATAATAAGCTGCCAAATGAAGCCTTAAGCCTATCATTAAATAAATTTAAATTATATGTTAAAAATAATTTAATAAAAAAATCCTGCTATAGTGTAAAGGATTACATCGACGACGGTATGGCCTGGGAATGAATCTGTATTGTATTGCGAATAGCTAGTAATCTCCGCAATTTGTTTTTTGTTGTAAATTAATTTTGCTTTATCGACCTTCTGCATCACACCGATTCCTTAGAAGTCACTACTTGCGGTAGCATCGGGAGTCGGGTTGCCTCCCTCCCTCAAATATGTGCGAAGGGGGTGATGGCTGGCTCTTGTGTTATGCTCGTGAACGGGTGCTGCTTGCGGTGACTGGTTGTGTGGCAGGCCGAAGATTTATATATATATATTTTTTCTGTTATTATTATTTAATTTTCGTTGCCTGAAATCATTAGGCTTCTTTTCCGATTGATTGCGACGGTTCTAGTTGTTCCAAATTTGCATTTAAGTTTGACGTTTGTGAAACAGTGATCACAATAACAAAAAATATATCCGGCTGAGTTTGTTGTGTGGTTCTTCTCAGACCAGGACGCGTTTGGAACCCTCATAGCTTTAACATCAAGATGGAAAGTGCTTTTTCAGAAGGGCTTATTACAATAAATCTAGTATCGTAATAGGCCCTCCTGACACTTTCATATTGACGTACACAAGTGATCACTGTTTATGATTCTAAGTGGAAAAGATATAAATAAATAAATAAATAAAAATAAATGTTGCGGCTACTTTTGAGACTTTTTTTAAAGAAATTCCTGTAACAGTCACGCGGAAATTAAATTCTTCACCATTTGATGCAATCGCGGAATCGACGAATAACGTAAGAGTCAGTGACAAATGTTTTGTTTTTAAACCTGTTTCATCATATGAAATTGTTAAAATGTTCAGAAACCTAAATATGAAAAAAACAGGGGAACTCTGGGGTATGTCAGTTAAATTACTTACCACTGTTATAAATGACATTGCTCCCCAATTATCCTTAATTTTTAACAAATGTATTGAAACCGGTACATTTCCAGATTTAATGAAAAATAGTAAAGTAGTTCCTTTGTTTAAAAGTGGCGATAGACTTGAACCGGGAAATTATAGGAAAATATCTATTTTGCCTACCTTAAGTAAAATCTTTGAAAAAATTATTCTCAACCAAATGACAAAATTCGTTTACAGCAATAAAATCATGCATAGTAAACAATTCGGTTTCACCAAAGGCAAGTCAACAACTGATGCGGGTGCCACGCTTCTTAAGCACATTTACGACGCATGGGAGAAGTCACAGAATGCAATCGGGGTATTTTGTGATTTATCTAAAGCCTTGGATTGCGTAGACCATCAAACATTACTATGCAAACTTAACCACTATGGTGTGCGTAGTGCTGCGCTTGATCTTATTGCCTCGTACCTAAATCAAAGAGTTCAGACGGTTGATGTAAATAATTGTAAATCGGCTGGTTCTCACCTAAAGATGGGTGTTCCACAAGGATCTATTCTTGGCCCCTTTTTATTTTTACTCTATATTAATGATTTGCCCTTTTATGTAAAAGGACTATGTGACATTGTACTTTTTGCTGATGATACCTCGCTTATTTTCAATGTTGATCTTAATAAAGCTAATTATGACAAAGTAAACAGTGCTCTGTCACGTATTCTTCATTGGTTCGAAATTAATAATTTGGTCTTAAATACTAAAAAAACTAAATGCATGGAATTTACACTTCCTAATGTCAAAAGTTAAAATTGTAGTTTACTCCTTAACAATGAAGTGTTAGAACTGACTGACTCAACAATTTTCTTAGGTATAACTTTAGATAAAAAGCTCCAGTGGAACCCCCATCTCTCAACTCTCGCTGGCAAACTCAGCTCTGCCGTCTTTGCAATTAAAAAAGTAAGACAATTAACAGATGTTAATACGGCTCGACTCGTTTATTTTAGTTATTTTCATAGTATTTTGTCTTACGGTATTTTATTATGGGGCAGTGCTGCCGAAATGAATTCTATATTTGTTTTACAAAAAAGAGCTATACGGGCTATTTGTGATCTAAGAGCTAGAGACTCCCTAAGAGATGTTTTTAAAGAAATCGGTATACTTAAGGTTGCTTCTCAATACATTTTTAATAATATATTATATATACGTCAAAATTTAAATACTTATACTAAAAACAGCGACAGACATACGATAAATACAAGAAATAAAAATAAACTCGTAACGCCTAAATTTCGACTTCAAAAAGTTAACAAATCCTTCATGGCCTTCAGTGTACGCATATATAATAAGGTTCCACAAGATATTTTGGATCTTCCTTTTCATAGTTTTAAATCTAAAATTAAAAGTATATTATTAAATAAATCTTATTATAAAATTCAAGAATTTTTGGATGATCGAAATGTATGGAACTTGGGTCATTGACTCATTTGCAGGGTAGATGTTATAATGTATAAGTCAAACATTAGTTAATTTCATTTAAAAAGAGCAACTGTTGAGTTTCTGGCCAGCTCTTCTCAGCAGAACAGCATTCCGAGCTGGTGGTAGTTTACTCACAGACTGACTATACTGACCAATTTAATGTAATTGACGATTCAAAAGTGCGTGTAAATGCCTACTTGAATAAAGATATTTTGAATTTGAATTTGAATTTGTACGACTTACATACATATAAACGTATACTGATGACTCCGCCTAAACTAAATACTTCTCGTAACTTCTACCGACAGATGTTTCGTTGAAAGTCGAGAGTATGGAGGCTATACAATGTCTATAGTCTCCATAGTCGAAAGAAAGGTACCCAACACAGAGACCCACACTGCTTCTTCAATACCTGTGGCAATAGTAGAATATTTTAGAAAAAATATACCAAAAACACGTGGTGGTGTAGATGAAGATACTTTGTGACGCTCGTACGCCAAAAACTATTGATATTATGAAAAAAAATATAAATACATAAATTGTAGGAAATTTATTCTACTTTAATTTTGTACATAAATATTTTTTTCAAAAAATGCATTGGAAAGGAGATATTTCGAAAAAACTGGTTTTAGCCGCCATTTTTTTAAAATGGCGGCGCGAGCGGCGGATATACGAGGTGGCAAAATTGAAATTTGAAAAGAGCATACCGAAATCTATAAAATAACTAATTTTCAAAACTCCCGGAAAATTTTCCAGGTAAAACTACCAAATGACTGGACTATAAACTTTTTTGATTTTTTTATTTGATTTTTTGAAAGAAAATCGGAGATTATGGACGTCATATTGTGAGGCGCAAAAAAAAGTTTTACAACTAAACACATCGAAGAGTCTATTAAAATGAAGGGTTCAAAATATATAAAATATAGACTTAGATTATAGGAGATTAATTACTAAGAATTCAGCAATAAGTATCTACTTATTAGACAAAATTTTGCTTGAGTAACTTTTAAACAAATATTGTTGCGAGAAGGATATATTTTTAAATTTTTACAAATAGGTACATAGTTAATATAAGTATAGAAAATATACCTTACAATTAGGGTTTTAAATTAAAAACTATTGTTTAATGCTAATAATATATATACCGTAATTTGAATTTGATAGACTTTATAAGGAGAGAGCGTTTTAATTCCTCCCTTGAATAACTTGCCAGGTTGCAATTTCCCTTAAATCTCGATTTTACCATGACGATTAACAAATTATAGGAGCAAGGAGGTATTATCTCACCCTTACTCTTCTCTATTTTCATAAATTCTATTTCTAAACTTCTCACTTTACCCTTCCGTCTTTATGCTGATGACTTGCAGATTTATATAACAACGACTGTCTTTGATATTCCCCAAGCTATAATTAATCTTAATACTAACCTAGAAGCTATTAGCGATTGGTGTAAGTCCTACGGTTTGTCTGTAAATCCTTGCAAGACACAGTTCTCGATTCTTGACAAACACCATCAGCTTTCAAAATTAAACTACACTCTTCTACCTTCTGTTCTATTTGATGGTATGGCATTGCAGTTCATCAGTACAACTATGTATAACAATTTAACCTGGGCTCCTCAAATTTCTGAATTGAGCCGAAAGATCTTTGGTACCTTAGGTAGGTTAAGAAGGTGGAAGGTGTTTTTTTTTGTCAATTAAAACAAAAATAACCCTGGCTCAAACATTCCTACTCCCAGTCCTTGATTATGCAGATCCATGCTACTTAGATTTATCTCAAATACCTACTATTGAACAAATTGGAAAGACTGAAAAACGTATGCATAAGATTTATATTTGGGTTAAGAAAGTATGACCACATCACGAACCACGAGCTCAAATGGCTTACGATGCAACATCGTCGCAGTCTTCATTCTCTTACTCTTATTTACAAAATTTGTTTCCATTCTAATACCCCTGAAAGAACGTTTTGCTTTTCTTGGCGCCAACTCTGGTCTTACAATGAATCTTCGCTCCCAAAATGATAACTTGCTTGAGATACCTCTAAGTCATACGCAGTGTTACAGCTTTTTTTTTACTGTTAAATCAGTTAAACTATGGAATGCTGTCACCTTAAAACCAATTGTTAGCTTTGTAAAATTTCATATATTTATATATCATATAGGACTAATATGTATAGTATGGTGTGTAATAGCATATAAAGTATTTATTAGTGTATATTTAATAATACATATTTAGTATATGTATATGTTATACAAGTATATTGTACAAGTTATCAGCGTAATATGTATATGAGTAACATGTTATGTTAAATTATTTTATGCACTAAATACTGCCTTATATAATAAAATTGTCCTTTTAGTCGTGAGTTGGCGGTAAGAGATCACTTTTAGTAATAAGGCCGCCTTTGTAGCAAATGTTTTTGATTTTTCCACCAATTTGTTGTTTTTGTTTTATACTTACTTATTTGTGTACAATAAAGTGTTATAAATAAATATAGGGTGAAACTTTAAATCCGGCAATTCTTACTTATACACTTAAAAAATTCCGTGCAAACGAAGCCATATAAATATGATCAATATTGTCTATACGAAGGGAGTCGCGGGCAACAGCTAAAATTTATGTGTATACATATACATATATACCCATATACAACCTTTTATAAATCTTAACTATTTAAAGGTCAACGCCAGAGCGCCATACCTACGCTCTGAGTTAATGCCAGTTAAGAGGCAACAAGTAAATTTTGTATGGGAAAACTAAAAAATTAAAAACTATTAATTTTAAAAAGTCGTAGAACAAATATTGTTGAGATTGATGTAGAGAGATTGATGCAAGAGGTGGTCAACTAGTTACAAATAACCCTGTATACATATATTTTTTTAATGTTTTGTCATTTGACTAGACGTGTCAAATACCTTCACCCGCTTTATTTTTTTAATATATTTTTATCAGTAACCTAGACGTGTTATATCCCTTCAACTTCAACCACAGTCAATTATATACGAACTTTGCTCGACAAGATTCGAACCCACTTGGGTATCGATCCTTTAAACATTTTTTTTTTATTTTTTTTTTATGTCTGTCTATGCTGTTTGTTGAGAGGGCGCTTTACTGTGCTAGTGTTGACATCGTCTCCGCATAAAAAATTAAGTTATTAAATAATTTACGGCAGTTTAAGTGATACAGTTCATAAAAAAAAAAAACAATTATTAAGTGAAAAACTATTCAATTAGGGTAAAGATACAGTGAAAAATAAACAATCAGTGACAATATCAAGTGAAATAAAAGTGACACTAATCATACCAAAAAGACACTTTATTCTTCGTGCTGAACTATAAGAGCTGAAATAAAAAGTGAAGTGAACCCAAATCTATCTATAACGTATTTTATCGGGTCTGTCTTTTACCTTTACAAAAAGTGTAAATACACATAACCTAAAATCCCACAAAAGTCATACGTACCTATCAGCTGATAATACAACAGGATCAGCAAGCGCCATCTTACGGCAAGTGACCGAACTACATCGATAGACACCAAGCTTAAGATCCAACCAGGCATTATTTAGCTAAAAGCTTTCGCTAACAACCAAAAGAGGGAGCTACTACCAATATTCGTATTATATTATAAGTTGTTATCAATTGATAGATTGCTAAACTTAGACATCATGGAAGATATCATGAACTCGCTTAAAGCAATACAAAATGATTTGGACAGTCAAAGACAGGAAATCCGGGAAACAGGAAAGAGTGTTACAGAACAAGTTACACTGAATATCAGTAGGATGTTTGAAGAAAAATTTTTAGCATTAGAAAAAAATCATGAAAACCTTAAAGAAATAGTGGAAAACCAGGAAAAAAGGCTATACGCTTTAGAAAGACAGTCAAGAAAAAATTATCTGATGTTTTTCGGCATAGAGGAGACTGAAAAATCATATGAGAGCCTAGAATCAAACTTTATCAACTGGGTGATACAATATCTCTCTGTCAAAATAAACTCATGCGACATTAAAGAAGTAAGAAGAATAGGAAAGAAAGGAGAAAGCGTACGGCCATTGTTAGTGATTTTTTCAACTCTAGGCACAAAAATAAAAATTGTGGAACAAAAAAGAGCACTAAAAGATACAAATTATTACATCAAGGAAGACTACCCAAAATACGTACTGGAGAAGAGAAAAGAACTGCAAGAGCAATTACAATTAGAGAGAGAAAAGGGGAATATGGCCAAAATTGTTTATGACAAACTAATAATATCTAAAAACAACACTAAACGAAAATTACCTACCTCACCTGAAAATGCCAACGGAACCAATAGCAAGACGAACACGCAAATAAATAAAAAGAACAAAATACAACAAACTGTTACTTCAGCCAACAAAGGTCACCAGAGGTCTGGTAGTTTCTCAGAGGGTGTCATCAAACAAGGATTACTGAACTATGTAGTTAGAAATACAGCAAATATGAATAATAGTCAAAACACACAAGCATAGCAATCAAGCGCCCCCTCCTCCGACATAGAGCAAACAAAAACACAAATAAAAGCACGCACCACACATCATCTTCCAACCCGGCCGGTCACCGTGGAAGAGTACGACCATAACCCTCCAAAGTTAGATATTATAGAAACAAAGAGAAATAATAATAAAAAAAATCCAAGAAAATCAATATATATATACATAGCAACATACAATGTTCGAACCTTATCGACTTACGAACGGTTATTGGAATTAGAGGAAGCAATTCAAGAAATAAATTACGACGTTATAGGCATCTCTGAAATGAGACGGCTAGACACCAATATAGAAGAACATGAAAGCTTTATATTTTGTCACGTGGGTCACACGCCTGGTCTGTACGGAGTCGGCTTTATAATAAACAAAAAACACAAAAACAATATAGAGAGCTTTACTGGTATTACGGAACGAATCGCTGTACTCAACATGAATATTCAAGGCTTCCTTGTATCTATTATACAAGTATACGCACCAACGGAAGCGGCAAGCGAAGAGGAAATAGAGGAGCTCTACAAATTGGTCGACAAAAGTCTAGATACCGCACATAAGAATATTATACTCATGGGCGACTTCAATGCGAAGATCGGCATTCCCAAGAAAGAAGAACACTTAATAACAAAACAATTCGGATACGGAGTAAGGAACGAAAGAGGCCAAAGTTTATTAGATTTCGCGTTGGAGCATAAACTAACTATAATAAATACATGCTTTAAAAAGAAGTTAAGCAAGAGGTGGACATGGAGCTCTCCGGACGGGAAAAGTAAAAATGAAATAGATTATATACTAACGAATCAACCGAGAATATTTCAAGATATCGGCACTATGAACTTAAATTACCCGTCAGACCATAGGATTATCAGAGCAAAAATTAAATTAACCAACCTTAAAAAAAGGAGAGCTAAATACACGAGTATACAAACATACCAACTAAAAAATGAGGAACAAATTTTGACGTACAGGGAAACCTTATAAAACATGCTATTTGGACGAGGTGCTAGCCATGGTAACACCACAGTACAAACACATTATGACGTCATCACAAATGCAATTACCAAGAGTTTAGGATCAGCCCAATCAGTGAGTAAGGAACGCAAACGCCACAAGTGTCTATCGGAACGTACAACATCCCTTTTAAAGAGAAGAAAAGAACTACAAAAAACAAAAAATAAGACACGAGCTATGAAAAAGGAACTCTCTGCACTCTACAAGCTAGTCAACAGGTACATGAGAATTGACTATGCAAAGCATAGACAAATCACAATAGAAAATCATCTGAACCTCACCGGTAGCACAAAGAAGGCCTACAAAGAACTAAGAACATGCAAAAACTGGATAAAAGAGCTAAAGGAGCTAGGTAGAGACATAAGTAAACGAAACGATATTATCACGACAGCAACCAATTTTTACAAAAACCTTTACAGCGATAAAAATCATACATCTGCACTTCAAAGCAATAGTATAAACACAGCCGGAAACATACAAATCGACCCCACTGATTGTGAAATTATAGAGAATGTCAAATCAATTGATGAGAAAGAAATTGTAGAAGCTATAAAAAGACTAAAACTAGAAAAATCGCCTGGATCTGACTACATAACAAACGAAGCTTTAAAGTCAGCTTATCATATACTGGCAACACCACTCGCGGAGTTATTCAATTTGATATTACAAAAATCCGAAACTCCTACACAATGGTCTGAATCAAATATTATTTTAATTTATAAGAAGGGAGACCCAAAAGATATAGGTAACTATAGACCTATAAGCCTACTACCTACCTTGTACAAGCTGTTCTCTACCATTATAAACTTAAGAATCAGCCCTGAAATCGAAGCTGGACAACCTATAGAGCAGGCCGGCTTTAGGAAGGGTTTCTCTACGACAGATCACATCCACACCTTAAAGTAATTATAGAGAAGTATAGAGAACAGCAGCGAACTCTATATCTCGGATTCATTGATTACCAAAAAGCCTTCGACACGGTAACATATGACAGCGTTTGGAAAAGCTTAAAAGACCAGGGGGTAAGCGAAATGTACATAAAAGTCATCAGAAATATATATAATAACAACACGGGTAGAATAAAGTTAGAGACACTGGGCCCGAGCTTCCCCATAAAGCGAGGAGTGAGGCAGGGCGACCCTTTATCGCCAAAAATATTTATAGCCATACTGGAAGTCATCATAAATAAAATTAACTGGAGTAATTGTGGACTCTACATACAGGGAGCCTATCTGAGCCATTTACGTTTCGCTGACGATATAGTAATACTATCAGAGACTAGCTCTCAGCTGCAGCTCATGATGGAAGACCTACAAAAAGCTAGCGCCAATGTAGGACTTGAAATCAATCTCGCTAAAACCATGACAATGACTAACAGCTACAAAAAACCAATAAAAGTTAATGGCAGTCCACTTGAATACACAGACAAATACATTTACTTGGGAAAAACAATCAGCTTTGAAACAGAAAACAACGATTTAGAAATTGAAAGAAGAATTCAGAGAACCTGGAACAAATATTGGAGTTTGAAAGAAATCTTCAAAAGCAACATGCCAATAGAATTAAAAAGTAAAATAATGAATTCTAGTCTATTACCATGTTTGACTTATGGGTGTCAGACATGGAAATTTACGGCAAAAGTAAAGCGCAAGATCACGTCCTGCCAGCGAGGAATGGAGAGAAGCATGCTCAAGGTAAAAAAACTAGATAAGATTCGGCATACAAAAATAAGATCTATAACAAAAGCCACTAATGCCTTGAGTCATGCACAGAAATTAAAATTCAAATGGGCCGGCCACATAGCGAGACTCGGAGATAATAGGTGGACATACAACACTACCATATGGAAAGGACCTCAGGGAAAAAGAAAAAGAGGAAGACCCTATACCCGTTGGGAGGATGATATTAAAAAAGTAGCTGGCTCAAACTGGTTGCAAATAGCGCAGGACAGAGGAAAGTGGGCATCTTTGGAGGAGGCCTTTACCCAACATGGGGATCATGCTTAATGCATAACAAAATAATAAATATTACATAAAAATTATATATAGATTCATAGAATTTAAGTCATGTAGTATAATAAGTAGTTAAGTATAGACACAAAGTAGTGCATAAGTAGTAATAAGTACAGTTGTAAGCATGGTCAAATAAAGGCTTTTTTATTTTTTATTTTTATTTTTTATTTTTATTTTTATTTTATTTATTTATGCTGTTAGCCCTATTGGCTATTACAGCGTCACCGGGGGAGCGGGTGGGTCAGGAGACCCGCCCTTAAAAGGGGGGGCCAGATGGGCCCCCATGGGGAACGACGTCCCGAGAGCGTCTCAGATTGAGACAAGGACCTCGACTCGGGGCGTCGTTAGTCAGGAGGGGAACTAAGGGAATTTGGACACTAGCGTCCTCCGACGGCAGAACGCCGGAGCAACGGAGCACTTACTCAGTTGGGACCTCGTCTATACCGGTATAGACCGTGTGTGTCTGTATGTTGTGTGGTGTCACTTATGCCTACGCGTACACGTTATTACCTACTGTGAACGCGTCGTCGGGGTCAACGAGTACCGACTTGGGTCTTCTTTTTCTGACTAAAGTAGTCTTACGTGGTCTATACTCTGCGGCGTCAGCCACCAGTGGGTTCGGGTGTCGCTCAGCACGTTCAAAGTACTTATGGTAAAGCCCCTTGAAGTACTGAGCGATGGTCGGAAGGTCTAAGTCTCTATGGAGATCGATGTTGCGTACGAACCACGGCGCCCCGGTTGCAATCCGTGTAAACCTGTTCTGAATCACCTGAAGGGGTTTCAGATTAGCGTGCGCAAAAGCGGGACTCGCATAGGACATGACGAAATGTATGCAAGCTTTGTGGAGTATCACCTTATTGCGAAGGGACATTTTACTCCGCTTGCCTAACAGCGGATATAAACGACCTAATATGTAGGCCGCTCTGCTAAGAACGGTCCTAATATGCGCAGTGAAAACTTTTTTTTTTTTTTTTTTTTTATATGATCTAGGGCAATGCTTGACTACATTCCACCTGATGGTAAGTGGAATGTAGTCTTAGATGGTAAGTCGCATTGCCCTAGCAACCTATTCACTCTTCTCTTGAAGACATCCACATTATATTTGGCCGGAAATACCGACGCAGGCAAATTGTTCCAGTCCTTCGCTGTACGCACTAAAAATGAGGAAGCAAAGCGCTTCGTTCGGACAGGTGGAATGTCCACAACAAAAGGATGGATACCTGCCGTGCGTCGGGACGTCCGGTGATGGAAGGGGGACGGGGGAATTAACTCGTGTAATTCCTGCGCACACTCACCAAAATGTATCCTATAGAATACTGAGAGGCTAGCAATTTTACGCCTGTGTTCAAGGTTTTGGAGGTCGGCTTCGACCAATTCGGGATCGCCTATAAGCCTCTTTGCTCGCCTCTCAATTGAGTCCAGAACCGCAAGATGAGACTTTGCGGCACCAGCAAATATGTGTCCACAGTACTCTACACACGAGCGGATCTGTGCTTCGTATAAAACAAGAAGCTGTCCCGGTGTAAAGTACTGCCGAACCTTCGCAAGAACGGCAAGCTTTGCTGCTGCTGCTGTTGCTCTGGACTCAATGAACCGACCAAAGTTGAGGTTCGAGGAAATCTCTAAGCCTAACAACTGAAGCCGGTCACTGTATTCCAAGGATACATTCTGGAAAGTAGGAGCCAAGGTGAAAGGGCTCCTTTTGGCGGTGAATAGACACGTCTGCATTTTGGTGGCGTTGAACTTGACAAGATTGGCATTGCTCCATGCGGAGACTGCCTGAAGTTTGTCATTCAAACGTTGCACCATGGCTTCTCTTTCAGACTGTACTTGATCTCGACTAGCCCGAGTACTCGGCAGATATCTTACTACAACTGTGCTGTCGTCTGCATACCCATAGATACCGGGCTTCAACAGATCATTAATGTGCAGCAGAAACAGAGTTGCAGAAATAACGGACCCCTGAGGCACTCCGTCATTTATTGTCAAGGGTTCCGAGGAACACCCGTCGACAACTACTCGGAGAGATCTGTGGCTCAGAGAGTCCGTTACCCAGCCGATCAGACCAGGAGATATACCGTACGCTGAAAGCTTGCATATAAGGCTCGCATGCCAGACCCTGTCAAATGCCATCGAGACGTCCAGAGAGACGGCGACCGCTTCTCCGTTCTTCTCGATGGCCTCGCCTAAAATGTGTGTAGCATACACTAGGAGGTCCCCAGTAGACCTATTACGGCGAAACCCGTACTGTCGGTCACTGAGGAGATCGTTACCTTCTAGGTATGCTAGTAGGCGCGAGTTCAATACACGCTCCATAATCTTGCAGAGTAACTAACTTTCTATCTAACGTTTCTCCTAGGTATTTTGCCTCGTCTTTCCAAGGTATCGGTCTATCAAAGAGTTTGATTCGCGGGAGGATCCTTGGGGGGCCCCGTTCGAAGAGCACCGAAACGCTCTTCTCAGGGTTTACCTCGACCCGCCATTTCCGCAGTCAACTCTCGAGGGAGTCGACTGCGGATTGGAGACTTTGGTATATCTCCCAGTGATCCTTAGAGGATGTGTAAAGCGCGGTATCGTCCGCGTACATGGCAAGGTGCACTTTAGTTCGCGGCCTAGGAATATCGCTAGCGTAGATGGAGTAGAGTATGGGCGAGAGAACTGAACCCTGGGGGACACCCGCCCTGATGGGGCGAGGAGTTGACAGAACGCCTGCCACTCTGTAGCGAAAGGAGCGATTCGACAGGTAGTCCCGTATAATGAGTACGAGTCTGACCGACACCTTGAACTGGTATAGCTTGTACACCAGTCCATTGTGCTAGACCCTGTCGAACGCCTTAGCTACATCGAGGAAGAGCGCTCCCGTCCTATGCTTCTTGGCCCTCACAGTGGCCCCTATCAGTATGTGCTCCGTGAGGCGTTGCACCTGATGGGAACATGAATGGTTGGCTCTAAAGCCGAACTGCTCATTTGGGATGATTTTGAGTCTCTCGACTTCCGATCTAAGTCTACAGAGGATGATTCTCTCACACACTTTCCCTAAGGAACTAAGAAGACTAATGGGACGGTACCTACTAGGCAGATGCCAGGGTTTGCCCGGCTTATGGAACCCTATTACTATGGCCTCTTTCCACTGGGCCGGAAATGAGCAACCGGCCAGTAGAGCGTTAAAAATGGTAACCAATAGGTAAATTAGAGGAGGCGGAAGGAGCTTTATTACTTTGTTAGTGATACTATCGGGACCTGGCGATTTCTTGGCGTGAAGCGCCCTAAATATGGACGTCACCTCGTCTAGGTTCGTTTCCTTGATTGGCGGACCGACCGGTGGCTGAGAACACATTATATTGACCGATTTGTCGACTATTTCGACATGATCGCGATCAACCGATTGAGCAGACAGACGGCACTGGCTCTCTAGACTGTCTCTGTAGACGGCTAAGCACTCAGCTTTGTCAAGGTCGTCAAACGCGATGGCGGAGTTAGGTCCAACCAAGGGAGGCATATCTGAGACAGTGTCCGCCTTCAACGCTCTCTGCAACCGCCAGAATGCCTGGTGTGTTGGAGAGAGCGCCGCAAGCATCCCATCCCAGCCGCTATCTCTGAAGTCGTCGAGAGCTTGTCTCGACTCTCTCTGGAGACGGCGCAGCCTCCGTCGGTTGTCATCTGTCGGGTATCGGTCATGGGCTCTAATCGCGGCATTTTTACGGGTGATGAGAAGTCTAATGTCCCGAGGGAGTGCTCGGTAACCCTCGAAGTTCACTCGGACCTCACTCGAGGACTTTCCTATGCTGTCTACCAAATGTTCAGTGAAGTTAGTCGCGGCTGAAACAGCGTCCTGGACCGATGTAAGCTGGTCAGGAATTTTGTCGAAGTGCGCTGATACGGGGGAATGGAGTTGCCCTCGAAGCTTCGTCCAGTTAATAATTGTTTTTGTCGCGGGTTCCCTAGGATAGCGGATAGCGTCTCGATAGAACGTAACTGGAGTGTCACGCCCTTCAAGAGTACTATGTCGAGCACGTCGGGTCTGTCATGTCGGTAGCCTGTGTCGCAGTATCGCGTGGGACTCAAAGGCGCGGTGATCTCGAAGTCGAGACCAGCCTTGTAACTTAGCCTATCAAGGAGATTTCCTCTACTGTTTGCGACAGTAGAGTTCCAGCGGGGATGTTTGCAATTTAAGTCGCCACCCAGAATGGTTGCGGTACCTAATTGGAGTAAGGACTTAAGGTCCCTCTCAACTAAGGCTTTATTGGGAGAAAGATAGACGGATGCTAGTATGATCGACTGATGTCCGGTCATACCCACCTGACATAATGACGCTTCTACGTTAACTAGTTGGGGCGGATCGAGCGGTGTGCAATGAAGAGACCTTCTGTAGTAGATAATGGTTCCCCCCTTCGCGGTTGCCCTATCGCTCCTAACCAGACGGAAATTCGCGATGCGCGGATCACGATTACACGGCTTCAGAAAGGTCTCCTGTACTAACAATACGTCTATCTGGTGCGTGACCACGAAGTCGCGCACTAGATCTATCTGCTTAAGTAGCCCGTTCACGTTGAATGTAGCGACAGACAGAGAGCGAGGTTTTACCCTTCCACGCGATGTCATCATGATGACATCGTGTGTTCGTATATCGATTTGATAAGGACGGCGTGCTTGAGGAGCACTTCCATTTTCGCAGGAGGGTTCCGCGCGGAATCCCTCATTTCGTTCGAAAAGACTAGGAGCTCTTCGATGTCTATTACACCGAAGAGGCTCGTGACGCACGCGAGCGAACTCGCAACTCCGTCGGTGGAGTTACGAACCGGCGGCGACGGTATCGGCTGGGGGACGGGCTGTGGGTTAATCCTCGGAGGCTTCACCCAAGCGATCCTTTAAACAACGACGAGGGAACTAATAAGTATAAACAGTATAAATTACTAAACCAAAATAAAACATTATACAATTCGAGACTATAGATTTATTAATAACAGTTACATTTCCATATTGACGCTTTTTTTAATCGACGTTGATGGTCAGAGCCACCAACATTATTTGCTACTCACCTGAGATGTGCTGGTGACAGAAACAAAGCGGGCTTGTCAATGCTATGCTAAAAGCCTATTACATATATATATATATATATATATATATATATATATATATATATATATATATACTATAGGAAAACTACCTAATATAGTTTCCTCAGATTATTATTTGAATTTGCCGCGTTAATACCATCAAGCCTACCTGGAGATAATATTTAAACATCATTGTCACTTGCGGTTGAGGAGAACGGAACTATGAGTGAGGGAGACAAGTGAGAACATTGAGAGTGACGCCATTATCATGTTCAGTAATAAAAGTTAGAAAAGTTTGGTTAGTTGAAATTATAAAATATTAAAATTAGTTATAAAATATTAAAATCAGTTATTAATTGTTAAAGACCTGAAGTAAAGGCTTTTAATGTTGTTTCTTTATACTTTACAGGTTAGTAAATATCCTGTCAACTATATTTTTGTATTATTAGGCTAAGTTTGTTAACGTGTTTTTTTTAAAGAATAAACTTTATACTTTACAGAAACATAATTTGGCTTTTATCTCTGGATCAATATCATTATAAAACAACATTATCTGCTGTTATCTCAATGAAGATGGAAAAATTAAGATTTGATTTCACTGTCAAAGCAGCAACAGATGGAAAATCAAACATTTTATGTATAACCTCAATAGCTACACCTGAAGGAAAAGTTTTCGGAATACCATTGGAATACCAAACCGTACAGAACTACCCAGTTATTTGTAACACTCCCAATTATGACAAGGTAAAGAAATCACTGACAAAAAGAAATCAAATAAGGAAAATATGGATTACCCTTACAAAAGAAATTTCAAAAACATACTTGGACGATGATGAAAATGTACAGCTTAATGATTTTTATCTTGAGGAGATTTTGGAAACAAACATTGCAGAAGAGGTCCCTAGCAGCTCTAAGAAAACACTAGAAGAGTTATTACAGAAACTTCTTGATGATAAAAGTAATAAACAAGAAAACCAAAATTTGGGAAAAATTGCTAAAGATTTTATACTGGGTAAATTTACCATCAAGAACTTAAATGCTTACCAGTGGATTAACGATTTCAACAAAGAATGTGAACGGTTCCAAATTACCGAAGATAAAAAGAAGATTGAAATTCTCAAAAATTTTATGGAATTTCCCTGTATAGACTGGTATAGCTCCATGTAAATAAAACTAACCATTGAATCAACCTGGGACAAATGGAAGAAAAGTTTTTGTGAGACTTTTGGAAACAAAGGTTGGCCACCCATTAGATATGCCCTATCATTTAAATATCAAGCCGGTTCGTTACTGGATTATGCATTGAAGAAAGAAAAACTTTTATTGGAGGTGAGGAAGTCGATTGATACTGAAACTCTTATAGACCTTATAGCATGTGGTTTGCCCAATTATGTAATGGATAAGATAAACAGGGAAAATCTACAAGGAACTGAAGATCTTTACAATGAAATTGGAAAATTAGAATATCTTGCTGCAAATAAATATGAGAAGAAAGGTGCTACTTATAATGACACCAAAAATAAAAAAATACGAAAAAAAATACCGTATTGTACTATCTGTATGAAAGCAAGAAAAGGAAAACGATACCATCTGGAGGAAAATTGTTGGTTTAAAAATAAACACCACTCATCCATAGTTAAATCAGTAAATAACTCGGAATTAGAAGTCGAACTTAATGAAGAGAACCAAAAAAACTAGATATACCACCATTAATAAGAATAAAGTTACTATTGAATGACAGGTTATATGTTTCTGGAATCTATGATTCAGGATCAAATGTATCGTTAGTTAATGCTAAACTGTTAAAAATACAACCAAAGGAAAATACCAAAGGTACACAAATAGTTAACTTAAGGACGATTAATGGTGAGAAGAAAACAAAAGGTATGGTACAATTAAAAATAAAAATATTTGAAATTGAAGAAACTTTGGATATCTTTGTAATCGATAATGATAATTTTAATTACGATTTTCTTATTGGTTTGGACTGTATAAAATTTCAAATTAAGCCAAAATGAAGAATTAAAAATCGTACAGCACAAGAAATAGATTAAAAATAGTTCAGCAGCAGATGTGTCAAAACAAGGAAATGAATATATTAATAAATGCGAAATAAATTTCAATGAACACATCAACTTCAAAGAATTCAAAGTATTTGTAAACCATCTAGATATGTACCAAAAATCAGAAGTTAATAAATTAATAGATAAATATAAACAAGTTTTTGCCAAGGATAAATATGATATTGGAACTGTGCAAGATTATGAAGCTCACATTGACTTGATGACTGATAAATACTGCAGTAAACGTCCTTACCGATGTACAGCTGAGGATCGACTAGAAATAGAAAAGCAAGTATCTCAATTACTACAGCAAAACTTAATTGAAGAATCATACAGTCCATTCGCCGCTCCAGTAACACTAGCATATAAAAAAGAAGATGAAAAGAAAACAAGACTATGTATAGATTTTAGAGAGTTAAACAAAATTATAGTACCACAGTCTCAACCCTTTCCTCTGATTGAGGATTTAATGGTAAAAATAGTAAACTGTAGGTACTTTTCTACATTTGATGTAAATTCAGCATTCTGGTCCATACCTTTAAGAATACAAGATAGATACAAGACCGCCTTTGTCACACAAGAAGGACATTACCAATGGACTTGTTTACCATTCGGATTGAAGACTGCCCCAGCAATCTTCCAAAGAATACTTGGAAATATCATTAGGAAGCATAATCTCTCTAATTTTGCAGTGAATTTCATCGATCACATACTGGTATTCTCAGAGACTTTTCAGGAACATATATCACATATTTCAAAATTACTCGAAGCAATATTAAAGGAAGGTTTCAGACTAAAATTCTCAAAATGTTCTTTTGCAGAGAGGAGTGCTAAATATTTGGGCCATATAATAGAAGACAATACAGTCAGACCTCTGAAAGATTACCTATCAGCTGTAAAAGATTTTCCAGTTCCTGAAACAAGAAAAAATGTACGCCAGTTCTTGGGGAAAGTAAATTTTCATCGTAAATTTATACCACATAGTGCAATTATTTTGGACCCATTGCACAACTTACTAAGAAAGGATGTGAAATTTAAATGGACAAAAGAATGCCAGGAATCTTTTGAGAAAATAAAAACACTGCTGTGTTCAAAGCCAATATTGAACATTTTTGATCCTGCATTACCAATATGTATCTATACAGATGCTAGTATTAACGGAGTGGGAGCAGTGCTGAAACAAGAGGACAAAAGCGGACAGTACAAACCTGTAGCTTATTTTTCAAAGATATTATCTGAAACACAAAAAAAGAAAAAAGCTATATATTTAGAATGTTTGGCAATTAAAGAATCCTTGAAATATTGGCAACATTGGCTTATGGGAAAAGAATTCATAATATACTCAGATCATAAACCACTAGAAAACATGAACATCAAATCGAGGACTGATGAGGAACTAGGGGACATGATGTACTACCTATCACAATATAATTTTGAAATAAAATATAATCCCGGGAAATCAAATCAAGAAGCTGACTGTTTGAGCAGGCAACCGGTTTTAGAACCGGATGAGAATAATGATGATTTCCTAAAAGTTGTTAATTTAATCAGTCTACAAGAAATAAAAGATGATCAGTTTAAAAACCAAGACCTACAGAACGAAAAACATATAATAGAGAATGAAATTTACTACAAGAAGACTAATAACAGAAAAAAAATAATATTAACGGAAAAATTGAGCCAGATACTAATAAAGGATGTACATAATCACTATTGTCACATCGGGAGAACCCAAATAATAAATAAAATAACACCTTTCTACACTGCAAAGAATCTCATTTTAAACATCAAACGGATCTGTGACCAATGTGAAATTTGCATAAAGAATAAGATAAGAAATAAATCAAAGTATGGCTTAATGTCACATTTAGGACCTGCAACACGACCATTCGAGATAGTCTCAATTGACACCATTGGAGGATTAGGAGGAACAAGGTCGACAAAAAAAAATTTACATCTTCTGGTCGATCATTTTACAAGATATGCTTATATTCACACATCGAAGACTCAAACATCTAGTGATTTTATTAAGCTAATAGAGTCTATCACACAAAACTATAAGATTGACATGGTATTATCAGACCAGTACCCAGGAATAAATTCCAATGACTTCAAAGAATTCTTAAAGAAAGAAGATATCAAACTGATTTTCACCGCAGTGGATACACCCTTCTCAAATGGACTTAATGAGAGATTAAATCAGACTCTCATAAACAAGATAAGATGTCAATTAAATGAAAACGAAAAGAAAATAGCTTGGAGTACGGTTGCAAAGAAATGTGTAGAAAAATATAACGAAACAGAACACACAGTCACAAAATTTGCACCTAAATATCTTTTAGAAGGAGAAAACATTAATATTTTACCCCTGGAACTAAAAACAAAACATACAGAAGAAAACCTACAAACAGATAGAAGAATAGCTCTTGAAAACACAATAAGCTCCCATGAATATAATAAGAAAATATTTGACTCTCGTAGAAAGGAATATAAATTTGAAGTGGGGGACAGTGTCTATGTAGAAAACGGAAATAAGTTAAACAGAAAAAAATGGATGAATTAAGGATTGGGCCATACAAGATTTTGAAGAAAATATCAAACTCAATCTATGAAGTTGATGCGGGTCACAGGAAAGCAGAGTCAAACCTTTACCACATCACTAAACTGTATCCTGTTGTTTGTAGTTGAACAATAATTGCTACTCAACAATTATTGCTCTCTCTGAGGGAGGGAGATGTGAGGAAAACTACCTAATATAGTTTCCTCAGATTATTATTTGAATTTGCCGCGTTAATACCATCAAGCCTACCTGAAGATAATATTTAAACATCATTGTCACTTGCGGTTGAGGAGAACGGAACTATGAGTGAGGGAGACAAGTGAGAACATTGAGAGTGACGCCATTATCATGTTCAGTAATAAAAGTTAGAAAAGTTTGGTTAGTTGAAATTATAAAATATTAAAATTAGTTATAAAATATTAAAATCAGTTATTAATTGTTAAAGACCTGAAGTAAAGGCTTTTAATGTTGTTTCTTTATACTTTACAGGTTAGTAAATATCCTGTCAACTATATTTTTGTATTATTAGGCTAAGTTTGTTAACGTGTTTTTTTTAAAGAATAAACTTTATACTTTACAGAAACATAATTTGGCTTTTATCTCTGGATCAATATCATTATATATATATATATATATATATATTTGTCTGTCTATTCTGTTAGCCCTGTTGGCTATTACAGCGTCACCGGGGGAGCGGGTGGGTCAGGAGACCCGGCCTTACAAGGGGGGGCCAGATGGGCCCCCATGGGGAACGACGTCCTGAGGGCGTCTCAGATTGAGACACGGACCTCGGCTCGGGGCGTCGTTAGTCAGGAGGGAAGCTAAGGAAATTTGGACACTAGCAACACATATATATATAACATCACCGAGTGCATTATTCTCTAAATATTCGGTAATACTCAAATATCCTTTAGTATTTGACAATTTTTTATTTAATTGATTTGGTTCTATAATGATTTTAGATTAATTTATAATTTCTGTTGCATTCGCATACATTGATACGCAGGTGGGTCAAAAAGTTCGCGGAATGGAGGGTAAAAAGTAAGAAATAAAACACAAAATTATTTTTCCTTCTCAATGTATTCCCCCTTAACTCTAATACATTTATTAGACCTATCAATTAATTTATTAATACCATCGAAAAAAAATGATTTCTCTTTGTCGTCAAAATAGACCGAAATAGCGCTCTTCACTTCTTCATAACTGGAAAATTTCTTCCCTCGAAGCTCTTTTTTCATTTTTAGGAACAAATAAAAATCACTAGGGGCTAGATCTGGGCTATAGGGAGCATGTTCTAAGATTTCGAAGCCCATTCTTTGAACAGCAGCCATCGCAACTTGCGCCTTATGCACAGGTGCATTGTCGTGCAAAAGGAGCACACCTTGGGGCAATTTTCCCGGTCTTTTATCCCTCACAGCAACTCGCAGACGTTCTAATAATGTAGCGTAGTACTTCCCAATTATAGAAACACCCTTTTCTTTATAATCAATAAGGAGGATTCCTTCTGAATCCCAGTGGTTGCCTCGACGGGCCGCCCCGGCCTCGGATCATCTTCAATCGAATCCCTGCCTTGCTTAAACAGGTTGTGCCACTTGTAAACCATGGTTTTACCAGGGCAAGAGTCCCCGTAAACAGAAGACATCTCTTCCAAAATAGTCTGGGGAGGTTTTCCTTGCTTGGTTAGGAATTTGATGACGGCGCGAAACTCAATTTTCTCCATGTTGCAAAAATTCTTCCAGATTGACTTGTTGATTGACGTGTAGCTCAGTGAATTATGACCTAATTGTTTTGAAACTTAGTATTTATACTCTTAATGAGTGTCACAACTAGTGCAGGTAGTAAAAAGTTGCCTTTTCCCCCTCCATACCCCTCATTCTGCGAACTTTTTGACCCACCCTCGTAGTTTAGGAGCGATGCCTATGTGTTTATACACATGTTTTCCTTTTTTATATTAGGTACCCACCTAAAATCCTAACACTACTTTTGTTAGACCAAACCAGGCATACTATTTATAAAAATTAATCACTAACCTACCTACAGGTTGGTATGGTATGTATAAATAATATGAAACTTAAAGGCATATTTACAAGCATACAACCTTTTCAAATTGATAAATAATAAGAATGAATAGAATTTGTATTTGATTATTGAGCTTGAAGAATGTAATATCTTCTATTAACCTTATTAATTTACCTCAAGGAAACAGGTGAAGAATGTTTCAATCTTAGCCATAATACGACTTTATTATTACTAAACTTTTATTGCTTTATGTCTGAATATTTATTTAAAACCCACGATGTTGTACATAGTTTCATCTTTGGGTAATATTAAAGAACTTGTGTTGAAACTGACTTTACAACTGAAATTAAAACCAAAAGCCTAATTTCTCAAGCGAATAAACCGTCATTTTCTTACAAGGGTTATGTTTCGAGGGAAAATAAAGAAAATATTAATATAATCGGTCAATTATAATTTTTAGTCTAGAGACTAATTACTAGAATAGTAACTACCAACTAGAATAGTAAGTAATAACTAGAGTATTTTCAAGGAAATGGCCATGACTTTGATAATTTTGTTTCAGATAAATAACACAATAATCTATATTTCAATTTTAGAATATGTAATTCAAAATAAAATCCATATAGTTATTAAAGTCACTACTTCTGGTTGGATTCTGCGGTCCTCATCAGATCCACCAATTTGTCGTATAGTTGTTCCTTGACGTCTCCTCCCCATAAGAAGTCGAAATGATTGAAACTTTCTCTCTCTATGGGCAAGACGGTGACCTCAGTGTCGAGACGCTCGGCCAGCAGCAGCACATCGCGGTAGTCGGACTGAGCGTCCTTCAGCCCGTAGTGCAAATACGTGGGTACGGTGATGAGCTTCAGGTTGTACTCGGGAGGCGATAGACTACCGTACGCAAGGAGATTATCGAGCGGATTTCTGTGATTGTAGCGCTGGAAGCGCTTGAAGCGTTGGACCTGACTGTAGTGGATGATCTGCCGTAGTGCCGCGCCGGCCGGGTTGTGACCTGTTATCACGGGCAGAATCGTCTGCGAAACCACATACAGCTTTTAGGTGGTTACTAATTTTATAAATTGATCGTTAAAAACAGTATTTAAAAAGCGTACATCAATAAAGCTTAACTTAACTTCACTTAACAATTAATTTTTCTATAATTTACTAACCGAATTGAAGTTCTCCACCTCTAGGGCGCCAAGCAGTGCTAACCTGCAGAGTGGCTGCAAGGGGGAGTTGTCGTTGCAGGCGGCGATACCGATCTGTGTGAACAAATCGCGTTTTCCCATCACCTCTGCGATCCCAAAGCTGTTAGCGCCCGACTGAAAATAACACATTATGAATATAGTATGTATGTATGTATGTAATATAGTCTGAAAGTAATGAGTTAAAACTGTCTATTTAAATATATAAGATATAAATTTTAATAGCAAGACTCACCTCAAGAATACCTTCGAATTTAGTCATAAAATCTCTGATCGCATTTTCGTTATGTTCTACATATACGGCTGGCGCCAGAGCATGGAAGGTGATGAATCGGTCATTAAATTGTGGCCTTAAGGAATTCAGAACAAAGAATGCGGTCGTGCCTTGGGAATGGCCTATGTAGTGCATCTTCTGCTGACCGGTTTTCGAAACAATATGGTTGACAATAGCTGGTAAATCTTGGTTGCCTATTTCATCCCAGCTGAATTTCCAAAAATCTAAATTTTCTGTGTTGTCGGGATTGAGGAAGAGATGTCTTCTCGAATAGTAGTTACCACGAGCGTTTGCTAACCATACATCGTAGCCCTGATCCGCAAGAATATATCCTGAAATATGGATAAATAAGCATTTTAATGATCAAGAATTTCAGAGTCCAGTAACAATCCCCAAATTATTAAATTCAAAAACATTGGACTTGCATCTCTAACTTATTACCCAGAGCATTTTCTGGTCCCAGCACAAGGAAATCGGCTGAAGAGCACATGAGGCCGTGAACGAGCAGTACTGGCGTGCGTGGTCCTGAAGTGGCGCCTGCGCGGCCGTGGGGTATGCGGTGAGCCCTTAGTCTGTAACCATCTGAAGTCACCACGTTGTGCACCTCAAGAGGATAACCATACTTCCTTACTAGCCCGGGCTGAAAAAATGTTTGTAATATATTTTGAAAAGTGAGAAAACGAACTGTATGTAGGCTGCCATTCTTCTTTTAATATTAAGACGATATTAACCGATAGGAAACTACCTACCACATCAAGCAGCGCATCTTCAATAATGTTGTTAGAATACCCTTGGCCGGAAACCATTGGAAACATTTTTTCCACCTGGTCGGCGTTCGGCGATCGCTGACCGACAGCGGCTCCCGCCACGGCCAACACCACTACGAGATACAACATCGTTCTGTCTACGAATGTTTTTAGGAAGAGCAACTACTGTTTTTATGCAAAACCTTATCTTTTTAATCGATAAATTATTAAATTAATCAAATACTTAATGGCTTGCGTATTATTATTTTTGGAGATTCATATCTCAAAATATTCTGTAATTAAATTTAAGATAGTTTTTTATTTTTGTGGAACAATATTTAAAAACTTTTGAAAATATAAATTGATATTTAAGGCTACTAATGGATCTTATTTTGTATATTTAATATAAAATTAATTATTTATATTTAAAATGTATTTTTGTATTTGATTTAGTAATTTGCTGAGGCTACTTTACTTTTACTTTTACTCCCTTTACATATTTCATAAATATTTTTATATTTTAGTTAATTTCTTGAAAATATGTATATTTTAAATTTAACGTAAGTTTAATACAATACATGTTAATTCGTAATTGAAAAGGGAAAAGAACAGGCCAAGTGCTTGAAGTTGGACTCGCACACAAAGGTTTCCCTACCAATATACTTAAAAACATCAAAAAGACAACATATTTGTTGTATATATTGTGGGAGCCCCTCTTCAATATTTATTTTTATTTAAAAGGGAATATTTAACTAAATATTCTGGGAAATTTTCAAGCGCCTCTACCGGTTGCCGTTATTATCTAAAAGGGCGCAAAAAATCACGTTTGTGGTATGGGAGCCCATAATAGTATTTATCCTTTTAAAGTTTTTTTTTAAGTTTGTTGTATGGGAGCCCAATACAAGTATTTATTTTTTGTCTTTAGTACATATTTGATATAGCGAGGCTCACAATAAGTTCCTACACTTTGTCCAAGGCATTTTGAAACGTAGCTATTGCTTTTTCGGCGTTTATAAAACGTTTTCCTCAAAGTTTTTCCTCTATTTTCGGAACTAAATAAACATAGCAAGGTAGTCAGGGCTATATGGTAGATGACCCATTAATTCTGAGTCTGACTTCTTCAAATAGTCAATTATTCGCCCGGCGGTGTGCGACGAGGCGTTGTCCTGGTGAAGGAGGAATGCTGGGTCGTTTTTACCAAACCTTTTCCAAAACAACTGGCAAAGTAGTTAATGTATCACTCAGCAGTACTCAACCTTTTTTTTAATCCTCTAAAACAATTGTCGTATAATCATTCCGAAGAACGAAGCCATCATCTTTTTCCCACAGTTCGACCTTATTTCACTTTAGTTGGCAACTCCTCGGAATGACACACCCTGCGGACTGCCTTTTGTTTTCCGGATCGTAACCGTAAATCCACCTTTCGTCACCCGTAAATTTGTCGAACACAGCATTTGAATCGCCACCGTTAATTCTTTTTGCGGCATTTCACGGCACACACCAACACGAGGGGAGGTTTGGGCTTTGGTCAAATTATGAGTTATCCGCCGGGTACAAGCTAAATGTTCATGGGAAATTTTGTGCACTTAATTCATACTTAGCTCTTGTCTTAGCTTTACCAAATCTGCTGATAGGTTCCTCTTTTGGCAGTGTCTATAATATGCCACACAACTCTGATGTTATCTTCATTTGTTGCCGCACAAGGCCGTTTCTCACGCAGATCAGCAGTGAGATTATTTGTTAGACTTAAGCTTCCCCTAGGGTACGCTATTGGACCCGATCTCCAGTCTTCGCCATCCAGTCACTGCCAGGTTCCCTCTTCAAGTCATCGATCCATCTAGCCGGTGGGATCCATCTCGGTAGTTCAAACTTAGACCTGGTTAAAGTCTAAATTTAAAGTCGAACATCTCGAATTAGAAAATTATTCCCATGCGACAGATATGATCAGCCCACTGCCATTTCAGTTTGCTATGTATTTAATGACCATGTCACTTTTGTTTTCCGCCAGATTAACTCCTTTTTAGAGTTTCTTACTCCTTAGTAAGATCCCAAGGATAGACCTTTCCACAGCTCTCTGGGTGACATGCAGATAGTAGGTTAGCTTTATCGCCAGGCTTCACGTCTTGGCTCCACATCATCTCCGATGTCTTGAAAACATCCTCCAGCGCAGTGATGAAAAGTTTTGAGAGTATAACGTCACCCTGTCTTACAAGTCAACACAAATGAATAGGAGTTGTTTGGTGATTCTTTACTTGGACTATCGTCGTTGCCATTTGGTAGAAATTTCTCAGCACTTATACATATCACCAGTCGACTTGGGAGCGCTTCAAAGATTCCAGAATAGCAAAGGATTGAACAAAGTCAAAAGCTTTTTCCTGGTCCACCAAAGCCAGACATTTACAAAACTCAGCCTGCTCCGGTGGGTGGAACGTGACGTTCGTGACGACTCTGAAATACAACTTATAATTGTGGCTCAGAAATGTAATTCTCCTATAGTTTTTCAGGAGGACTACCTCTGCTTCACGCCTTCAGGATAGTCCCATTGGTTATCACCGAGTTAAATACCTGCAATTTGTTTTTTGTTGTAGATTAATTTTGTTTTATCGACCTGCTACATCACACCGATTTCTTAGCAATCATTACTTGCAGTAGCGCCGGGAGTCGGGTTGCCTTCCTCCGTCAAATATGGTAAAGAGGGTGATGGCTGGCTATTGCGTTATGATCGTGAAAGGGTGCTGCTTACGGTGACTGGTTGTGTGGCAGGCCGAGTTTTTTTACTGTTATTATTATATAATTTTCGTTGCCTGAAATTTCAGTTGTAGGCTTCATTTCCGATTGATTGCGACGGTTATAGTTGTTCCAAAATTGCTTTTAAGATTGACGTTAGTGAAACAGTGCATACAATAAAAAATATATCCGGCTGAGTTTGTTGTGTGGTTCTTCTCAGACCAGGACGCGTTTGGAACCCTCATAGCTTTACCATTAAGTTGGAAAGTGCTTTGACAGCCTTCTGTAAAAGCAATTGCTTATTACGATAAATCTGGTATCGAAATAGGCTCTCCTGACACTTTCATGTTGACGTACACAAGTGAAATCTGATTATGATTCAAAGTGGAAAAGATATAAATAAAATGAAATAATAAATTTTGAGCTTCTCAGGATTGGTTTCTCTCGAGCCCGTTGTTTAAAAGCAGCCTCGATTTCGTCGACATCTACGTCTGGTAGATCGTCCGTAAAGTGGCGGGTAAGTGGGACGCTAGGGTCGTTCGCGTTTTGTGGGTGCTTCGGTGGGCTTCGGTGCGTGTGAGGCATATGGATTTGTGTATAAGCACTCAATTTTAGTTTTCTCAAAGTAAAATAACTCAAAGTTTGGTCTTATTTGGTTGACTTTTCCGAAAGTGCCCCATTCCCACTTCGAGTCCAACCCCTATAATAACGTTTTAATCCTCGTCAACATTTGCCTCGGATTTGAGTGGAGTGAATCTGTTTTGCAGTTTCAGCTGGAACGCATCATGTACGGCTTGGGGCACAGTTGAATGAAGAACAGACCTCATCATGCGGTTCCGCTCGAGCTTAAAATTCATATTTAGGGTGCCCCTTACAAATCGATGATTACTTCCAGTATTATACGGTATACCTGCTGCTCATCACTAAGACATCCGTAAATATCTGCTTCTTATCCGTCATGATGAAGTTAATCTCGTTCTTATAAAATATATACAGTCACAGAAAAAGCATAAATCCAGAAAATAACAAGTAAAAATTTTTTTTTTTTTTTTTTTTTATATAATCTAGGGCAATGCTTGACTACATTCCACCTGATGGTAAGTGGAATGTAGTCTAAGGTGGTAAGGCGCATTACCCTAGCAGCCTATTCACTCTTCTCTTGAATTTAACCACATTGTATTCTTTCGGAAATACCGACGCAGGCAAGCTGTTCCAATCCTTTGCTGTACGAAGTAAAAAAGACGAAGCAAAGCGCTTCGTTCGGACAGGTGGAATGTCCACAACAAAAGGATGGATTCCTGCCGTGCGTCGGAAAGTCCGATGATGGAAGGGGGCCGGGGGAATTAGATCGTGTAATTCCTGCGCACACTCACCAAAATGTATCCTATAGAATACTGAGAGGCTAGCAATTCTACGCCTGTGTTCAAGGCTTTGGAGGTCGGCTTCGACCAACTCGGGATCTCCTATGAGCCTCATTGCTCGCCTCTCAATTGAGTCCAGGACCGCAAGATGAGACTTTGCGGCACCAGCAAATATGTGGCCACAGTACTCTACACACGACCGGATCTGTGCTTTGTATAAAACAAGAAGCTGTCCCGGTGTAAAGTACTGCCGAACCTTCGCAAGAACGGCAAGCTTTGCTGCTGCTGCTCTTGCTCTGGACTCAATGAACCGACCAAAGTTGAGGTTCGAGGAAATCTCTAAGCCTAACAACTGAAGCCGGTCACTGTATTCCAAGGATACATTCTGGAAAGTAGGAGCCAAGGTGAAAGGGCTCTTTTTGGCGGTGAACAGACACGTCTGCGTTTTGGTGGCGTTGAATTTGACAAGATTGGCATTGCTCCATGCGGAGACTGCCTGAAGTTTGTCATTCAAACGCTGCACCATGGCTTCTCTTTCAGACTGTACTTGATCTCGACTAGCCCGAGTACTCGGCAGATATCTTTCTACAACTGTGCTGTCGTCTGCGTACCCATAGATACCGGGCTTCAACAGATCGTTAATGTGCAGCAGAAAAAGAGTTGCAGAAAGAACGGACCCCTGAGGCACTCCGGCATTTATTGCCAAGGATTCCGAGGAACACCCATCGACAACTACTCGGAGAGATCTCTGGCTCAGAAAGTCCGTTACCCAGCCGATCAGACCAGGAGATATACTAAAATCTGTATGGCATACACTGGAAGGTCCCTATTACTAAATGATCTATTTCGTTCGTCGCATAACCCTTACTGTCGGCCACTAAGGAGATCGTTACCTTCTAGGGACGCTAGAAGGTGCGATTTCAATACACGCGCCATAATCTTAGAGAGTATGGAGTTTATCAAGATTAGTTTGTAATTGGTAGAATCGGCACAACTGCTTTATTTGGGCACGGGCCGCACTTTAGCAAGCTTCCAAGATTTCGGCACTATTCCAGTCTTAAAAGAGGGAATATACAAACTTATCAAAGTAAGAGACAACTCGGCTTCACAGGCCTTAAACACGATGGCTGTCATACCATCAGGCCCACTGACTTAGTTCACATCCAGACGAAGCAAATCTTTCCGTATCTCGTTGTTGTTGATGCGAATTTCAGGCATCGAAGGCAGATGTGGTGGAGTGGCATTGCCAGTATCTGGATGTGACTTACTAGCTAAAAGAGAAGCAATTAGATTCGTTTTATCCTTTGCTGTATAAGCCAGGGTTTCATCAGACTTTACCAGAGGGGGCAGTGAGTGGTGCCAGAAGTTCGACTCATCGCTTGGCACCAGGGACCAAAAAACACGACTGCCTTATGGTCGGGCAAAGAGCTTTTTGCCAATCTGAAGGGTTCGGTTGAAACGAATCTTCCTTAATGACTTTTTATAGGACTTGGCAGTTTGAGTAAAAAAATCTTTTCTTGAATCTTACATCCCGAGCTTTACGGTGTCGGGCGTCAAACCAAATAAGGTATGCTGAATGTTTTCACTTTTCAGCATGAACACATTCTGCATTAAACCATGGGTGTGCTTTGGAACCGCATTTCATCCCAACCTACTGACTTGTATTTCCATACTCGTCTAACACCATGTGGTTCGAAATCTGATGGCGAATATGTCAACACAGATTTCACCAGACAGTGATCGAAGGTTTCCAAGGGGAAGGTAACTTCTACACGATACCTATCCGGATCAGTTGTCAGCAGTAGGTTGTATAGCAGTCTTCAACGGGCACCCTGGTCTACCTACGGAAAGAAAGTTTCGCACCCCTCTTCAAGCGTGGTCGGTATTTTGGCACGGGAACAGGAAGTCTTGATGACAGACATTAAAGTCCTCCAGAAAGACAAGCTGCGCTGATGGGTACCAGTGCAGAGCCATATCAGTGCCCTGACTGGGATACTCAAGGAATCAAGTCATTTTATATAGGATTATTTCGTTACTTGTTACTTGTTGCATACAGTAAGACCGGGATCTTTCTTTCGCCCCGCCACGAGAGCGAAAGTTATGCTCCAACGTGTATCCATTAAAATCCAGATAAGCAGTGCTCAAAAGACATTGTATCTGCGTCTCCATCAGAAAGAGCAAGTGCGGCTGCGCTGTCTCAAGGTGATGATGGACAGGTGCGAGATTAGAGTGCCCCAGATATTAGTGAGGTGAACTAAGAAAGAGGAAGAGTGCCACCGAGTGATAGTTGAACAAGACGTTGCGTACCAAACCTAACATTGGAATTAGTGTAATCATGCCATTGGGAGACTGGAGCCTGGACCTTCTCATCTTGTTGCCAGTCACCACGATGGGGATTAATAGGGAGCTGATCCACTATTTGGGCTTCAACAACTTGCGATCGGCCAGAGGAAAACCGTTGTTTCGGATTCCATGCCGTCTGACGGTATATATACCAACTCGCCGCCAAACCGGTTTGCCAACGCAACGCAACTAATCACACCCATATCCCATATACGGCTTCATTGTAAAAGACATATTTACAAGCATATATATTTCCTAAAAAAATATGTAACACCTATTTTATTGTACAAGTTACAGCCGGTTCTAATCATGCTAGTATTTATGAATTTTCATTAGATATAAATTAAATTCAAGATTTATACTTAATCCTTCATTAAATATAATCCGACAGACACAAACAGAAAACTAAGTCGATAAGGAAACCGACTTCCTGTTAGATGTGTATCGTTTAAATAGAGATTATTTTTATAATTATTACTTTATAATTTTTTCACTTATCTCAAATAATAATCTAAAATAATTAATAACAAAACAGTATAGAAGTAAATTCGAGTAAACAACACTCTTCTGCTATCAGTGAATTCATTGCTTGTATACAAATATTTCTGTATTTGTACAGCTTATATATACAATGCTTATTGTAAGCTTAAAGTAGGCTTCTACTTTTCTAAATATTGGGTCACTTCAAATGTTATTATCATAGAAATAGCAAACCTTGACCGGCTGTCCGGCTTCCCTACCCTAGATAACTGAATGAGTTAAATAAGATAGAACGGCGGTAAGTATGAACATACAAAAATATACTAACTTTTAAACTATCGCGTTTCATTATATATTATTATTTAAGAAATCGGGTATTAACGCGTAAGAATAGGTATCACATACCTTTTATTTGCCTGACGTTTCGACCAGGTTGCACCGGCCGTGGTCACAGGCTGACTATCTTAGCGGTGCAGGCTCTCTGTCGTCGAATCCGTGGGGAAGAAATTTCTTCATCTACCCGCATATCTTCATTATTAATAATATTGTCTGTCCGCCACGTACCGTTACAAACTACACTCACAGTATCCCTATCCAGGTGTTTAACCGAATGCGCAAAAAAGCGAGGTGTTATGTATGGTGTTTATCACTGGGTTCCACGATGCCGATAACTTAAATCCATCTTCCCGTTTGAAAGTCCTGTTTTTCATGATTTCAATCGCTTCACGTACAACTCGAGCATAAAAGTGTCGTTCTGTGGAGAGGACCTGGGTACGATGAAATTCAATCCAGTGATCAGTTTCCGCTTCCAATGCATGTTCTGCGATCGCTGATTTATTCGTCTGTCGGTTCTTTACAGAAGCAATATGTTCTTTCACCCTTTCCGAAATAGAACGCTTTGTTTGACCTATGTAAGAACTACCGCAGCCGCAGTTTATTTTACAAACACCTGGAGTTTGTAACGGTAATACATCCTTTGGTATGCCTACGATGTTACAACCTAGGTAACTTATAAAAAAAAATTAAGTCAATAGTTAGCCATATTAAAGAGTGGTATCGGGCAAAGTCGTGTTTCGGCACGTTACTCGAAGAAGCCGTATATGGGCAATAGGCCTGAACAACCGCGTTGCGTTTGCGAACCGGTTGTGTTGGTGTTTGTTCTGTCGGGTGTCCCATCGAGGAGGGTAGCGGGATCCGAAGCGACGGCTTTCCGCTGGCCTCCCGCAGATATTTGGGGGGATAATTAGTGGGTCAGCCACCAACAAATGGCTGCCCCGCCAGCTAAGTTAAATCCCAGGGTGTCCCCATCGTGCTGGTTAGTGACCAAATGAGGATTTCCGATGGCGTTCCCTGGAGGAGTTCGGGCAGCCTCCCAGTGGCATGACATCACCAATTTGACTTGCACTCTAATATCCTACCTGTCCACCACCACCTTGAGACACAGCAGCCCCACTTGCTCTTTTGTACGGAAACGCAGATACAAAGTCCTTTGAGCGCTGCGCACTTAGACTATTCCGGTTACTCGTTAGAGCACAACTTTCTGGGGGACTTAAATGCCTGTCATCAAGACTGGCTGTTACCCTACCAGAAAGCCGACCATGCTGAACTTTGCGTTATCCTTGGACCTTCTTCAACAGGTGAGGCAAGTGACAATGGTACCAGATTTGGTAGGCCCTACAGCCAATTGCCTGGACCTTCTGCTGACAACTATTCCGGACAGGTATCGTGTAGAGGTCAACTCCCCCTTGGGAATCTTCGATCACGGTTTGGTGAAATCTGTGTTTACATATTCCACACCAGCTTTCGAACCACATGGTGTTAGGCGAGTATGGAAATACCAGTCAGCAAGAGTATGGAAATAGAGGTGCGGCACTTTTTTGCATCTTATCCTTGGCGGCAGGTAAGCTTCTCTTCTTTGGATCCGTCGAGTTGCGCGGATGCTATAACCTATGTGGTACATCCGGCAATGGAGTATTTATTTCTTTTGCTGATACGTCAGCAAAAGATCGGAGCCATCGGTGGAAAAGCTCTTCCATGGTTTAATGAAAAACGTGGTCAAGCTGAAGACCGAAAACATTTAGCATACCTCATTTGAGTGTGCGTAGGAATTACACGACCTAATTCCTCCATCCCCCTTCCATTACCAGATGCTCCAACGCACGGCAGGTTTCCATCCTTACGTTGTGGACATTCCACCTGTCCGAACGAAGCTCTTTGATCATCTTTCATAGTTCGCCCAGCGAAAGACTGGAACAACTTGCCTGCGTCGGTATTTCCGTCTGATTATAATGTGGGTGTCTTCAAGAAAAGAGTTAATAGGTTACTAAGTTAATGCGCCTTACTACCTGTGAATAAATCTCCACTTCTCATCAGGTGGAATATAGTCAAGCATTAATTTAGACAGTGTAAAAAAAAAAAAAACTAAGACGCGTCAAGGGACACCGAACGGATGTGACGCGAAGGGATGGAACGAAGTTCCTTTCGATTATTTATTGAAGGAATTGTAATAAAAAAAATTACCTTTTAATATTTTTTATAAACATAAAAGAAAAATAACTAAATTAAAAAATGGTAATCTATAAATCCGCGAGTTATTGTCGCGCCACCTAGCGGTTTCACTATGTTTATATAACAGATGTAGTTATGTTTCGCTAGGGTATAAATAGATGAAGTTGTTACCAAATAAATAACAAAGAACTACTAAGCAATTTAATATAATACCAAAAATAATAATGAAAATAATTATTTAAAACCTAAAATATTTATTAATTGTAGTGTAGGCAAGTAAAGACTTATATTTCCATGTAGGGAACGATACATTTCAAATTTTTATGGTATTAAATTATTAATATAAGCTAATATGCTAATGAATAATATTTGTATACTATTTTTGTATGATATTTCGCCGATAACTTATAATAAATGTAAATAAAATGAATAACTTAATTAAAAAGTGTTAATCAATAAACCCATGAGTTATTGTGCCGTCACCTAGCGGTTTCACTTTGTACTAATATGTTTATATAACAGATGTTTTCTTAAGGTATAAATAGATGGCGTTGTTACAAAACATTACGAGTATATTTGATCACAAATTTGTATTATTATTTTCATTTAAACTGTCTTATTTGCAAATTGATTCTAAAAGAACAAACTCCAATAAAAAAAAGTAGTTCTTTAACTACTAAGCAATTTAATATAATACAAAAATAATAATGATAGAAATGAAAATATCTCGCTTGCTTTCTATAAGAGAGAGAAAGAAAGCAAAACATGTCGTGCCAACTTTTCGTAAGAGTTTTTACCGTCTAGCCCCCTTTCACAACACGCGATAAGGAACTACGTTCCAAAAAGTCTTACAGTGATTTTATTCTATTGTTGGAAAGGGTCAGTATCCTGCGCCGTGATATTTGAAGACAAATTAATCAAGGGCAAACTGTTATTATGTCATAGTAATATTTTTTTTATTTTATTTCTATTAGGCATGAATATCACAAATGGCAGACTCGAGTTACTAGTTACTACTTCTATTTAGACTCTAGACACGGTTCCAAAGAGCAGGTCCAAAGAGAAGACGCAACAAGAAACTCTCAAGTATACTCCTATAACATATTCATAAAATTACAATTATTCATAGTATTGACAATTTCAGTAGTAGTCATATGTGAGAACAAATGAGAACTCAAATAAATTCATGTACAGAATAGAAGACTAGACTATAATCAGTGTTCACGCCACTATTAGTTCTATAATGTTCTCACATTTACAAGTGCTTAAAATGTTCTTATTTTCAATATCTATTTAAATAATATTATGTATACCGCAATTATCGGACTGAGAACAACAATATAAAACACCTTGGAAGTGGTAACAGTGAAGTGGCATGTACAGAGTTGTTTACCAAATTGTTATTGAGATATCCCTCCCATACATCTTCAACGTACTATTTAGTAGGTATTATAATAAGCTCTGTATACGAGAACGCGTTTAATGTTCGAACACATTGTAAGATATACATTTTACAATCAACCAACCACTCATTTTGGTGAGTCTAAGTTTAGGAACTATTATTTTATGACTATATCTTGCATTCATATTATATAAGTCGTTTTTAATATAAAATGGTCGCATTTTTTTCCTGACGTGGGTATTACATTTGCTATTAGATATTATAAGAATCATAGCCTCTTTGAAAATAGTTTTAGAACTTAGAACTGCTCTCTTTTATATAATAAAAATAGATTCTAGAAGCGCCCTACTTATAAGATTCAGTGGTAATATCTTGTACTACAACTACTAAGAAAATATGCAAAGTAAACCCATCTAGAAGTACTTATAATTTTTTGTAACCGCATAGCCGCTGAACTCAACCGCTCAACAGTTTGTTAAAATGAGCGCCGCATGTTAATTTCGAATTTACGTAAAGATAGATCTGAAAAGCTATATACTTCACATTAATAAAATAACTGAGAAACTTACATGTCTCAACGTTTAAAGGACTGTATTGCAGCCAATAGACGAACGAATAAGCTTTTTATATTTTTAATTGTTTTATATTTGTGTATTAAACTAACACACTGTAAAAGTACTAAATGTTATTTGCAATTAATTTTTTTTTCTTTGTTACAATATTTATGGCAAGACTAGGTATACAAAAAATCAGATAATAGCCAAACATGAATTCTAACGACATCATACTTAGTATATGATAAAAAATGAGCTTTGATATTTACCTATGTAATGTTTCGTAAACATTACGTGAGTAAATAAGAATGATTGTTTTGTTTGATATGAAACGATATCGATCATATAATAATAAATTTCAATTATCTGATCATATGTCAGATAAATTATGAACAGATGTCAAGTGACGTGTCTTGATAAGTAATTATTTTAGATTTTGTGTGATAATTCATAGAATATCGCCACCAGTGTGCGACAAAAGTGTAGCGGCAAAAGCGAGTTATTATGATAAACTTAATAAAAAAAAATAAAAAAAGTTGAATCAACCACGATTATTAATATGATTCCAAACTAAGACAAAAAGAACTTAAAGTTATAAATTTATTTGTCTTTTTAATCTATTATCACTTAAATATAACAACAACTTTTTCCTTTGATTAGTGTTCCACAACTGGGTCTAGACAATAGCGTTGTTATTTCTTTAAGGCCAGTTTTCAATAGAAGCACGTGCTGTTTCGCATTAAGCTCTTCGAGCGCATGATCAACCTCAGGCTCCTCCAAGAGTGTACTGTTTTCGAGACTTAATATGGCCATATTTTAATTCCAGCCAGGATCGAGCACTATTAACGCCATTTTCACCCTCAGAAATCTGATGGAGGCCTACAGGGAAATAGGGAAACCTCTGCACCTAACCGCTTTAGATCTGCAGAAGGTCTTTGATTGTGTGCCTCGTCAGTAAATCTGGTGGGCATTGCGTTTTAAACGGATCCCTAAGGCTTATATTGAGACTAACAGAGTCATGTACCACGACTCCGCTTCTATGGTCACCCAACCTATCTAATTTACAGTAGATGTTCACCAAGGTTCATCCCTTGGTCCGTTCTTATTCAATGTTATTATCGATACTGTTTCGGCCCACATCCAAGACCAGACTCCATGGCTGATAATGTATGCCGATGACATGGCACTCATTGATGAGCATCGACTAATGCTGCAGTGTAAGGTAAACCTCTGGAAGGGTACGCTTGAGAACGGCGGTCTTAAATTAAATATGTTGAAGACCGAGTATATGGCTAGCGGGTGCCCGGATTCGAAAACTATCCATATGGGTCTTGAGCTAGCCGTTAAGTAGGAAAAGTTTAGCTACCTTAGATCAGTTATGCACGAGTTTGGAGGCATCGATTACGATGTCCAAGGCCGGATAAGCGCTGACTGGGCCCAATAGCGGGAGGTCACTGATATGGTCTGTGATTGCAGAATACCGCCCAAACTCAAGGGGCTGATATACAAGAGCGTCTCATCTGACCGGTTCTTATATACGATAGCGATTGCTGACCAGTATTATCTCCGCACACCCAGGAATTTCATTAACTTAGACAGAATAAAAAAAAAGTTTTTTTTATTCTGTCTAAGTTAATGCTGAACTACATTCCACCTGATGGAAAGTGGCAATGTAGTCATAGGTGGTAAGGCGCATTAACTTAGTAACCTATTCACTTTTCTCTTGAAGACACCCATACTATATTCGGATGGAAATACCGACGCAGGCAAGCGGTTCCAGTCCTTCGATGTACGAACTATGAAAGACGAAGAAAAGCGCTTCGTTCAGACAATTGAAATGTCCACATCGTAACGATAGATACCTGCCGTGCGTTTAGTAATAATAAAGTCGTATTATGGCTAAGATTGAAACATTCTTCACCTGTTTCCTTGAGGTAAATTAATAAGGTTAATAGAAGATATTACATTCTTCAAGCTCAATAATCAAATACAAATTCTATTCATTCTTATTATTTATCAATTTGAAAAGGTTGTATGCTTGTAAATATGCCTTTAAGTTTCATATTATTTATACATACCATACCAACCTGTAGGTAGGTTAGTGATTAATTTTTATAAATAGTATGCCTGGTTTGGTCTAACAAAAGTAGTGTTAGGATTTTAGGTGGGTACCTAATATAAAAAAGGAAAACATGTGTATAAACACATAGGCATCGCTCCTAAACTATCAATGTATGCATATGCAACAGAAATTATAAATTAATCTAAAATCATTATAAAACCAAATCAATTAAATATAAAATAGTCAAAAAAATTCCCACAAATAAAAAATATATTTAAAATTTAACTACCTACCCAATATTTTACCCTGTTGTTTTATCAATATTGTTATATTGAGATATAAATCTTTAAAAATAAATATAATATTAAGCATAGCAATATCAATATTTGATATATCGCAAACCATTAAGTATTTGATTAATTATAATAATTTATCGATTAAAAAGATAAGGTTTTGCATAAAAACAGTAGTTGCTCTTCCTAAAAACATTCGTAGACAGAACGATGTTGTATCTCGTAGTGGTGTTGGCCGTGGCGGGAGCCGCTGTCGGTCAGCGATCGCCGAACGCCGACCAGGTGGAAAAAATGTTTCCAATGGTTGCCGGCCAAGGGTATTCTAACAACATTATTGAAGATGCGCTGCTTGATGTGGTAGGTAGTTTCCTATCGGTTAATATCGTCTTAATATTAAAAGAAGAATGGCAGCCTACATACAGTTCGTTTTCTCACTTTTCAAAATATATTACAAACATTTTTTCAGCCCGGGCTAGTAAGGAAGTATGGTTATCCTCTTGAGGTGCACAACGTGGTGACTTCAGATGGTTACAGACTAAGGGCTCACCGCATACCCCACGGCCGCGCAGGCGCCACTTCAGGACCACGCACGCCAGTACTGCTCGTTCACGGCCTCATGTGCTCTTCAGCCGATTTCCTTGTGCTGGGACCAGAAAATGCTCTGGGTAATAAGTTAGAGATGCAAGTCCAATGTTTTTGAATTTAATAATTTGGGGATTGTTACTGGACTCTGAAATTCTTGATCATTAAAATGCTTATTTATCCATATTTCAGGATATATTCTTGCGGATCAGGGCTACGATGTATGGTTAGCAAACGCTCGTGGTAACTACTATTCGAGAAGACATCTCTTCCTCAATCCCGACAACACAGAAAATTTAGATTTTTGGAAATTCAGCTGGGATGAAATAGGCAACCAAGATTTACCAGCTATTGTCAACCATATTGTTTCGAAAACCGGTCAGCAGAAGATGCACTACATAGGCCATTCCCAAGGCACGACCGCATTCTTTGTTCTGAATTCCTTAAGGCCACAATTTAATGACCGATTCATCACCTTCCATGCTCTGGCGCCAGCCGTATATGTAGAACATAACGAAAATGCGATCAGAGATTTTATGACTAAATTCGAAGGTATTCTTGAGGTGAGTCTTGCTATTAAAATTTATATCTTATATATTTAAATAGACAGTTTTAACTCATTACTTTCAGACTATATTACATACATACATACATACTATATTCATAATGTGTTATTTTCAGTCGGGCGCTAACAGCTTTGGGATCGCAGAGGTGATGGGAAAACGCGATTTGTTCACACAGATCGGTATCGCCGCCTGCAACGATAACTCCCCCTTGCAGCCACTCTGCAGGTTAGCACTGCTTGGCGCCCTAGAGGTGGAGAACTTCAATTCGGTTAGTAAATTATAGAAAAATTAATTGTTAAGTGAAGTTAAGTTAAGCTTTATTGATGTACGCTTTTTAAATACTGTTTTTAACGATCAATTTATAAAATTAGTAACCACCTAAAAGCTGTATGTGGTTTCGCAGACGATTCTGCCCGTGATAACAGGTCACAACCCGGCCGGCGCGGCACTACGGCAGATCATCCACTACAGTCAGGTCCAACGCTTCAAGCGCTTCCAGCGCTACAATCACAGAAATCCGCTCGATAATCTCCTTGCGTACGGTAGTCTATCGCCTCCCGAGTACAACCTGAAGCTCATCACCGTACCCACGTATTTGCACTACGGGCTGAAGGACGCTCAGTCCGACTACCGCGATGTGCTGCTGCTGGCCGAGCGTCTCGACACTGAGGTCACCGTCTTGCCCATAGAGAGAGAAAGTTTCAATCATTTCGACTTCTTATGGGGAGGAGACGTCAAGGAACAACTATACGACAAATTGGTGGATCTGATGAGGACCGCAGAATCCAACCAGAAGTAGTGACTTTAATAACTTTAATATGTATATGGATTTTATTTTGAATTACATATTCTAAAATTGAAATATAGATTATTGTGTTATTTATCTGAAACAAAATTATTAGATTTGATATTAGAATAGTAACAGAAATATATTGTCATGAACATGTCAAAGAAAAAACTTTTTACATAAAAAAGATGTTGGACTTTAAAGAGAGTTATTAATTGCTAGGTACTAGTATTTTAATTTTATTAATAATTTTATCCTTGAATACTGTAAAAGCTGTTTATAATTACAATAACAAATGTATTTGAATATGTTTGCTATTTAAGCATAGAACAGTAATAAGTTCGGTTTATAACAACTTGTATGAAATCACCACTGTATGGTACCCACATATATATTATAAGTACATACATAAATTAAATCAAAATTTTAATAAAAATCATTTGACTACCCATACAATACAATGTGTATATTAAACTGACCATTTGCATTTTGCGTAGTGGGGGTGGTCTTAGTAGGGGTTTTAAATGGGGAATTAATTAGGATATGACGTAAGTTCGTGGCCATCATTAAATGTGCAAAAAATCATTATCATTATGACATACACGAGAGCCAGGTGTACAGAGCGCACTGAACAACCCGGACAGACATTCAAAAACCACTCATTTGTAATATTTTATTTCATTTCTTATAGACAACTAAAATCTATTTATAGAACTTATATGTTGACAACAGAACGACTGTGATACAATCTTTTAATCAAACCTAAGAATAATTCTAATTCAATATCAACTAGGATTCACAGACAACGATATTAATTTATCAAAGTAGTGTATTTTACGAAAATGTTTTGTGCTACTTACTACTACATGTGATGACGTCATCAGGAGCGAGGCCCAACGACACGAGATAAGGCGAGTTGCAATCATTCTTTAAAAACCACAATTCAAGGAACCTTTACGAATTATTCTTCAACAATAAAATACTAGTTTGAACTTTTATATAGGAAATACAAAAATATCCGGAGTCATCTTATTATGACGTACATACAGATCCGTGGTGTCCGTGGTGTAGTGTACCGTAGATAAATTAAAATATTTCTTTCTTAGCGTTTTGTTGCGTTTTATTCCAAAAGAGAGATGAGTCCCAGGTGTAGTGCCGGAGAACGACTCCGGCCCGTTACTTAGTCTGCTGTCCCCCTCCCTTCCCCCGCTCCCCTCCTGCCTCCCCCCCGGCCGCAGGGTCCATGGCGGCCGCGAGGTCTTCGTCGTCGTCCTTCCCGTACAGTTCCGGGTACTGCGCCATGCACTCCTGCATCACGCTGAACTTCTCGTAACAATCGCTGCCCTTCGGTTCCGCCTCACTGTAAGGTACCATGTTGATTGTTACATCACACTCCCACACTCCGTAGTCAAAACAAAATGGCTTCACGACATGTTTTGTCATCGTTTTGCATCAAAACCGAATGTAGAATTAATAAGAGTGCTGCAACGTTTAAATTATACATACTCCAAACAATAAAAAACTTCAGACACATACATTATTTGTCATAAGTACCGACTGTCGGAGTCGCCAGCTACTCCTGGAGGCAATATTACGGTTCTTCCAACTCTGTCGGTTCTTTCGAGGGGAATTCGATTCTATTCCTCGACAAAATCATTACATACTATAAAGAAAAGTCGCTATTCGCGTCTGTCCCTATGTCTGGTTAGATTTTTAAAACTACACGTTTATATGTATAACAAAATGCTTCATATATTAGAGAACCACTGATAATTTCAAGATTTATAATGCGAAGTCGTAAACAAACACATTGTTTTGCGCTTACATTGCAACCGCTGGCTGAACTCTACGAGAGAGATCAAAATAATGTATACCTTAAACATTCTACAAGAAAATTCGGGATGGTATATGTTTATCTCTTAGAAATAACCCACAATAGCCAATTTTCATTAACTTTAAACAGATTATTGACAGTGAGCGATGTCTGCCGATGTCGTATTTTGATTGCATCACTTAAACAAGTCATGTAAAAAGGGAAAGGGAATCGTTTTACTACGAATTTAAGGCGTGTGAAGCCGCGAGCAAACTCTCAACTTTTAATGTCGTTCGGATAACCGCCAAGGAAAAGATAGTAAAGAATATGACGATCAAACATACTATCAACATATAAGGCACAAATATATTCGTTACGGCCGTAACCACTGGAGGTGTCGCACCTGTAGTGGAAGCAGGAGAAGGCATCCCTGAACTGCGTGCCGCAGGGTCCGGTGGCCATTCCGCCCAGGCACGGGCAGCCCCAGTTGATGGAGCCGTCCGGCAGCAGCAGACCGGGCGCCGGCTCCGGCTCCGGCAGCGCAACCGCGCTCGGAACCGCCAGCTCCGCGCGCGACGCGACCACCACCACGTCCTTGCCGCCCGCCCCCGTCGCCCACGAGCGCCGCCCGCCCTCAGCCATGCCGGCCGTTACACCAGCGCCTGCAGCGAAGCCGCCTCCGCCGCGACCCTGAGGCCGGCCCGCAGCGCGAGCGCGGCTCGCAGCCGTCTGTGGCGCCGCGCCGCCACGCGCACCAGCACGCGCCGCCCGTGCACGCGCAGCACGTCCGCGCACGACCCGCCCGCGCCGCCGCACGAACCGAACAGCTCACGACACGCCTCCTCCACCAGCCGACGGCCGGACAGCTCGGGCCGCTCGGGAAGCTCTCTGTCACGACGATCAAAGTAGGTTATGTAACGGTTGGGAGAGTCGGATTAGATGGTATTGGAGTAGGATAGATGGTAGTCTTAAAATGGCAACCAAAATTCGTTAAGTAGATTTAAATTAATATGCAAACACACAGAAAACATTTTCCTAAGTATTGTTTTGAGTTCTATGTCATAATTATAAAAGAATATTATATAGATTTTGCCAAATATTTTTTTAGATTTAGATTTTGCCTAATTTTGCCAAAAGACTATAGACTATTTTATTATGTAACATGAACAAATGTAAACACTTGAATGGTTAAATTTTTTATATATTTTAACTTCAATTTATGGACACTTCATCATGCACTTTTCACTTTTAGTGTGTATCTATCAGGTTATACATTGAAATTTAAAATAACATCCTCAATAAGGAGTTAGTAATAGGTCTCTTAAAAGCTATGTTAGTGGTTCATTAAAAGCTAAAATCTGGTAAAAAAAAGCTGGTATTAATAATAGGTAAAATCAAAGTTTATCTGCGGACAAATAGTTACACCACATGGGAGTCAAATGTATGAAATCTGAATCAAAGTTAGGATCACTAGTATATTGTTATACTCATATATTATATGTTTACAATAAATCATTCAAAATATGTATTATTAAATAAAATATATTTTTTTTAACAATTCCAAGGTAAGCCTTGGTTACCTCTTTAGATAGAAATTAAAAAGTGAGTAGGGACGTAAAAATGTTATGCAATTCACAATTGACAATAATACTCACGAATCAACTTCTATATCCAAATAAAAATAACGGGAGTACATGCCATGTATTTGTCTATTTAAATTATCCGGATTCTGAGAATTAGGCAAGGAAAGATACAATTTTAATCAGCTCTTATTGTAAAATGATGTTAAAGAACATCACTTAAAAGTTGGAAGCACCGAGATTGAGGTTATAAAATATGTTGATATTCGAAGACCGAAAACCGTCTTTGCAGTTTGCTTAGTGCCTTTAGACATTTCACATTACAAAAGTGTCAAATGTCATTAAATGTCAACAATAATTTTCACGTTCGGAAATAGTCGAAATTAGTTTTTTTGTAAGCATTTGCTGATGTAAACATATGTCATGAATATATATCAGTGAGAATTTTGTGTTTTAAACTTGCCTTTAATGCATTAATAATTAAAATAGATGCCATAAGATTGTTTGTGATATGCAGCCTATAAAATATTTGAAATTATCTTTAAACATGTATAACCATGTTAAGCTTATTTAAATTTATATAAATATAGAATGTAAAAAAACCGATACGGGCAGGGATTCGAACCCGCGACTACTGGGAAACCGTCCCGTCGCTCTACCAACTGAGCTACCGTATCGCTGTCCGTTTCGGTGAATTAAGCATTCTATATGTGATCGTCTTTATCGGGACGGTGGTGACATCTATTAGGTTTCTTTCGAAAATCCTAACCAATGTTTCTAACTTTGCAGTATAGATAAACATTGAAAAGATGCCACTACCGAAATCAATGTTTGAAATTATCTTTAAACATGCATAGCCATGTTAAGCTTATTTAAATTTATATAAATATAGAATGTAAAAAACCGATACGGGCAGGGATTCGAACCCGCGACTACTGGGAAACCGTCCCGATAAAGACGATCACATATAGAATGCTTAATTCACCGAAACGGACAGCGATACGGTAGCTCAGTTGGTAGAGCGACGGGACGGTTTCCCAGTAGTCGCGGGTTCGAATCAATGCCCATATCGGTTTTTTACATTCTATATTTATATAAAAGCCTATAAAATAGTTTCGTAAGTATTTTTTTCTTAAGTAATTATATTAGAATTTAAATTAATAGCAATTAATAGATCTGAGATTTTTAATTTATAATTTATGAAGATTTTCCCTCCTCTCAATCTTGAAATACTAAAGGAATACTTTATATCTCCCAATTTCTTTCGTCTATTCTTTTCATACCCTAAAACCATTTCTCGGAAACGTCATAAAGATAACGTTTAATTTTATTTCATTCTAGAACAACAACCAACTATGATCCTTCTCTAGCTATTATTGGTATTCAGGTGGGGAATGGTGGGGAGGTGTATAAGGTTTGAATACAAGTTTGAATGGGTATATAAGCTCAGACGATTCTAATTCCTATAGTAATGATTATAAGGAAATTTAATACCTGAACCTGCTTCATTTATACTTTCCTACGATACAGTGTCTAAGGTGCTGTGGACTTTTACCTTCATGGTCAAAAGATTAATGCTTTTGTTATGACAGTTCCTAACATCTTTATCCTGTTCATTACTCTATCATCATCATATACACTATCATCGTTTTCCCATTAAACAGTAGTTGTAGTTTGCATCTGTTTACATATGATCTTGAAATGTAAGAAGTTTTTCCTTTTGTGCTATCACTGAATGTGATGTTAAGAAGGGCGTACTATCCATTACTTCGAATGCCGTTGGTGCTGACAGTGTGAACCGTAATATGATTATCCCTATTCTTGATATTATCTCTCCTATATTAAATCACATTCTTAACCATTCCATTACCAGTCGTGAATTTCCGTCCTATTTTCATTTTGCCCTTCCTTTCCAAATCACGAGCCTCTTCGGTGTAATAGACATCGAGCTCCTAGTCTTTTCGAACGAAATGAGGAATTCCGCGCGGAACCCTCCCGCGAGGATGGAAGTGGTCCTCAAGCACGCCGTCCTAATCAAATCGATATACGAACACACGATGTCAACATGATGACATCGTGTGGAAGGGTAAAACCTCGCTCTCTGACTGTCACTACATTCAACGCGAACGGGCTACTTAAGCAGATAGATCTAGTGCGCGACTTTGTGGTCACGCACCAAATAGACGTCCTGTTAGTACAAGAGACCTTTCTGAAGCCGTGTAATCGTGATCCGCGCAACGCGAATTTCCGTCTCGTTAGGAACGATAGGGCAACTGCAAAGGGGGGAACCATCATCTACTACAGAAGGTCTCTTCATTGCACTCCGCTCGATCCGCCCCAACTAGTTAACGTAGAAGCGTCACTATGTCAGGTGGGTATGACCGGTCATCAGTCGATCGTACTAGCATCCGTCTATCTTTCTCCCAATAAAGCCTTACTTGAGTGGGACCTTAAGTCCTTACTCCAATTAGGTAACGCAACCATTCTGGCCGGCGACCTAAATTGCAAACATACCCACTGGAACTCTACTGTCGCAAACAGTAGCGGCAATCTCCTTGATAGGCTAAGTTACAAGGCTGGTCTCGACTTCGAGATCACCGCTCCTTTGAGTCCCACGCGATACTGCGACACAGACTTCTGACATAGTACTCTAACAGACCCGACGTGCTCGACATAGTACTCTTAAAGGGCGTGACACTCCAGTTACGTTCTATCGAGACGCTATCCGAGCTAGACTCTGACCATCGACCGGTCCTATTTCGGCTAGGACCTCCCCTCCCTAGGGAACCCACGACAAAAACAATTATTAACTGGACGAAGCTTCGAGAGCAACTCCATTGCCCCGTATCAGCGCACCTCGAGAAAATTCCTGACCAGCTTACATCGGTCGAGGACGCTGTCTCAGCCGCGATTAACTTCACAGAACATTTGGTAGACAGCATAGGAAAGTCCTCGAGGGAGGTCCGAGTGAACTTCGATTGTTACCGAGCACTCCCTCCGGACATTAGACTTCTCATCACCCGTTAAAACGCCGCGATTAGAGCCCATGACCGATACCCGACAGATAACAACCGACGGAGGCTGCGCCGTCTCCAGAGGGAGTCGAGACAAGCTCTCGACGACTTTAGAGATAGCGGCTGGGATAGGACGCTTGCGGCGCTCTCTCCAACCCACCGAGCATTCTGGCGGTTGCAGAGAGCGTTGAAGGCGGACACTGTCTCAGCCTTCCTTGGCTGGACCTAACTCCGCTATCGAGTTTGACGACCTTGACAAAGCTGTGTGCTTAGCCGATAGTCTAGAGAGCCATTGCCGTCTGTCTGCTCAATCGGTTGATCGCAATCATGTCGAAATAGTCGACAAATCGGTCAATATAATGAGTTCTCAGCCACCGGTCGGTCCGCCAATCAAGGAAACGAACCTAGATGAGGTGACGTCCATAGTTAGGGCGCTTCACGACAAGAAATCGCCAGGTCCCGATAGGATCACTAACATAATCAAATCAAATCAAATCAAATTAAATTAAAAAACTTTATTTAGACAACATATAAAACAAGAAAAAATAAAATCAATAACAAAATTAAAAATAAAAAGGACATAACTCTTAACGTAAAACAATTAAATTAAAAATGATCATAATAAAAATATAAAAAAAAACATAGAAATATAATAGTAAAACTGAAGATATGTCGTCCAAATTGGTTGATCACTCAGCGAATGTTGAATACAATGTTTTCAACGCCGCGCTGGTATTCTGTGGCTGCCATTTTTGGAGTTACGTCACGAGTTGAAATCAATATAAAAAAAAATATAAAACTGTTAATATATGAAAAACATTGTATGATGTGTTAGTAAATTTACATTAAAAAACTATAGATGTAGGTAACATATTTTTTTGTTGGTTTGAGATTATACCTACATGCGGTTAATAAACAAATAAAATTAACAAATAGTATAAAAAATATTTTGGAACTAACGTCTGTCGTTCGAGAAAATTAATTAGAAATTTGTTTTAGAAACTGTACAGATATTTATTTTAAAGTTTAATCATATTTTGTCTCACAATGCAAGGCAAGCGAAATTATATGTGTAATATAATAAATATATATAATAATAAATATATATAACATAATAAATATATATAAAATAATAAATTTATATATAATAATAAATGTAATAACTATGCAGATTGCTTTTGAAAAAGAAAGATAATCATTGCCTAATCTGTAAATATAATTAAAACCTTTTGTATTTCAATTTAAAAATATTTGTTGTTTTTACATCACGTAAGGGCGGTGGGAGATTGTTCCAGCACTTCGTTGCAACATATTTGAAACTGCCTCGAAAGGCGGCCGAATGGAACCTAGGCATACTAAGCATGTTTGACATAGCTCCTGTCTGATGAGTAAACCGTGCTTCACCGACCCATTTTAATTTATGATATAGATATGGTGGCATGTTATATTTAATAGTTCCAAATAATAAGGTAGCGAAGTGTAGTTGTCTACGATAGTCCATCTTCAAAATCCGTGCGGTATTTAAAAACGGTGTAATATGCGATCGCGGAGGGATGTTAAAGCAATATCTCGCACATGCATTTTGAATACATTGTATGATTCTTTTAGTACGTGATAGTAGTTTGGGGGCCCCACACAGCATCGGCATAATTTAACTTGAATAAAATAAGAGCCTCGCACAAGTTGACTCTTACTCTAGTAATTAAATATTTTCTAATGCGGTATAATAACTTTAGGCGGTAAAAACACGATCGGAAGGTATGTTTCACATGGCTTTCAAATCTTAAACCTTCATCTACTAAAACACCAAGATTTCTAACCTCAGAAACACGTTCTATGTGAATGGTTTGCATCACAATGGGAGGAGCTAAATTTGAGATTTTACGTATCTGCGTTGGAGTTCCTAGTATCATAAATTTTGTTTTATTCGGATTGAGAATTAGATTATTCGAGTCGGACCATAAAGCAATATTACTAAGATCATTGTTGAGTTTTCTTAAAACGACATCTACATTCTCTGGCTTAAAAGATATATATAATTGTATATCATCAGCGTAAATGTGGTATTTACAATGTCTTATATTATTAACAATCTCTGCGCAAAAAAGTGTAAACAGTACGGGACCTAAAATAGAGCCCTGGGGCACACCTCCGGGAACACCTTTACGTACCGACAAATTAGAACCGTCCTCTTGGGTGACCTCAACAACTTGTGATCTATCCAAAAGGTAGCTTTTAAACCATTTAATAGCTTCTTCACTAAAACCATAATATGAAAGCTTGGCCAAGAGTAAGGTTAAATTAATGGTTTTGAAAGCACGAGAGCAGTCAGCAAGCGAGCAAGAGAGCAAGCGCCGTAGTGCCGCCGTAGTGCCGCCGTAGTGCCTCTTCCTTTTCTAAAGCCTGACTGTAAATCTGGTAATATATTGTTGGTTTCTAAGTATAAAGTAAGTTGACGACGAAGATCATTTAAGTTACTAGGGTTGTCTTTTTTTGCTAGAGCTAAAGAATGGCCTGTTTCCATAGGTCAGGAAAAATGCTGGACTGTATAGATTTATTAATAATGTGTAAAACGGTATTTGATATGAAAGGAAAAGATATGCTTAACATTTCTAACGAAATACCATCAACACCTATATAGCCTTTGATTTCAGATTTTTAAAAGTTTTAATTATTGTGATATCATCTACGATATTGAGGTTAAAGTGGAGCGAGTCATTGAATCTATTTGTCGTGAAAAAACGCACACATGTGTCCGATACCTTTAATTTTCCCGGAATTTGTAGAAAATGATTATTTAATATATTTGGGTCATAAAGGCCTTCAGACAGGAAACCATCGTGCCTTTTTTATATTCTATATTGCGCTAAAGATGGTTCCACATGTACTTCGAATTCTTGGCATTATTGTTAATAAAATGAGTAAAATAAGCGGTTTTCTCACTATTTAATGCCGATTCCACTAACCCTTCAATTCTTTATAATAGGACATGTGAGATCCTTTAGACGTACGCCGCGCCCTAATATGCGCCGAGTCACGCTTTCTCATCATTTGAATAATATTATGTGTGATCCAGGGATATTGTTGGGCCCTAAAATAACGGTTTGTTAAGGGGGCTAATATATCGAATACAATTAGGAAGTCTCTAGTAAATTCACTAACTATAGTGGTAACATCTTTGGTGTGTATACATTGCCAATCGATCGAGGTTATCAGGTTCCTGAGATCCCCAATATCAATATTCTTAATTGATCTAAAGTATTTAATGTGAGGTCTCCAATGTAATCCACGCAGACATTACTAACGCTACCATCAACACATATGAGATCCATTAATGTATCACTGCGGGAGGTGAAGTTTGTTGGTTTGTCAATTATTTGGTTTAGGTTTGTATAAGTAAAAAAAATCATACAGCATTTGAGTGTGTACATTGCTAGAATCAAGAAGGTTTATGTTGAAATCGCCCATCAATACGATATTGTCGTAGTACGAAAAGGAGGCGAACGTGTCTGTTAAGGCATCTATAAACACTACAGGACTTAACCAAGGGGGTCTATAAGCAGTACCATTAATAAGTTTCTTTCCTCCAACGTCAACATTTAACCACATTTGTTCTACGCATTCTATTTCTGGATGTGAAATAGATCGAAAGGTAATGTTGCTTTTTACATAAAAGCCTACTCAAATGTCGTGATCCTAACATTTTAATAAGTAATTGTTTGATAGCATAAAATATTGGATAAATAAATAATTATATTTTATAATATTATAATTAAAAACAATAATACAAATAGTAAATAAGTTATTTATGCACATTCTTATATGTAATAGATTGTTATTTTTATTAAATAGATATAAAAAGATTATAGTAATTAATAAATTATAAGGTGGCATGGAGAAACAGAATACATGAGCATATGCTACAAACCAAAATATAGTATTTAAAGTGGCAGGGTCATATGCAATAGATAAAATTTTATAATTAGAAATTAACAAATCACAGGTAAAGAAAACAAACAAAATATTTCGAAACGCGACATTGGAATAAATACAATAAACATTAAGTGGATAAAAGAATAGGCATAATACTAAATTCATGGACACTAAATTACATTTACACATAAAAACTTGGGTATATCAGATTCCGTGCGTATGCGATAAACAGTTGTTTTCATATCACGTCTTATAAATATCCGACCACTTCTTGTCCAAACGAAACGCCATCCTTTTTTCTTGCCTTCCTCACGCGTCTTGTATAATAAGAAACGGTTGAGAGGGGTTAAGCGCTCATTCAAGTAAAAGCGCCTAGACTCTCCGTCAATGACACTAATCGAGTCAGTATTGCGACGCACTCGCGCCGCTCGCAGCAGTTCGTCGAGCACAGCCCGTCGTGCAAGCCGCACCACAATGGGACGGGCGTGGTCTCGCCCCCCGCCTCCGGCCTCTGAGCGACGCTGGCCCGAGCGTTCCGCACTCACTATATCTTGAATAGCAAGATCAACACCTATTTTCTTAGCTGCAAGATGCACGATATTTGTAACATTTTCACCTGGCTTTTCTTGCAGACACGCAATTTCTAAATCATTAGAAAGGTGATCTTGCTCGCGTTCATTGAAGCCCATACGCAGACGTGAGATTTGACCGTTAGTGGTACCCTCATTCTGCGCATTATGTTCTTCAGTCAAGGACTCCAATGCCGACACCCTATTTTCCAGAGTAGATAGGCGATTATTGAAATCATTCATGACTCCATTCAACCGCGATATTTCCTCACGAAAAAAAGACATTTCTCTAGAGGTGGTAGCCATTTCCCTTCGTAATAAACGTATTTCGTGAACTAAAATGACTACATCTGAATTATTATCTATCTCAGCCCCAGCGAAGGCATCTTCGAAATTACCAGATAAATCCTTTGAAGAGTCCAGGACAGGTGTACATTGTTTATGGCGTTTACTGGTAATATTTTGGTTTGGTTTACAATCTTGGCAGACCCATTTAGATGACACACGATCTTCAGGGCTAAGGTTTAAGCAAAGACGGTGAAATCTAGAAGAACATTTAGCGCACTTAGCACCTTCATTTGCAGAAAGGAATTTACCACAGTGCAGTGGTTGCACTTATTTGCCATTTTAAAGAGTTGTAAACTGTAAAGTATTCTGATTGTGTAAGGGGACAATAGATGGTGCTTTGCTCAATCTAAAGTTCTTTGTTGTATTTAATTGTTATTATCACTGAATAGTTTCGACAAGTTCATGGTATTTTTAAACTATGTATTGAAAATAACCGAGTTTACTACTTATCTTACTGCAGCACTCAATAATCAGACACTAACACTGATAGATGAAAGTTTAGTGGAGGACATTGAACGACATAGCTCTCTCATAAACTTTATAAGTATACACCAATATTCTTGAATACACAAATGTTTAACATTAAGAAATGTCACAGTACACTATTCAAATCGTGAAATAAAGAGATACGATGTTTTAAATGAGATACGATAAGTTTTAAATTAATATAATTAACGGGTTAAATGTTGCTACGATCAGCTGTCCTAACAAAGTGATAAAGCTCCTTCCGCCTCCTCTAATTTACCTATTGGTTACCATTTTTAACGCTCTACTGGCCGGTTGCTCGTTTCCGGCCCAGTGGAAAGAGGCCATAGTGATAGGGTTCCATAAGCCGGGCAAACCCCGGCATCTGCCTAGTAGTTACCGTCCCATTAGTCTTCTTAGTTCCTTAGGGAAAGTATATGAGAGAATCATCCTCTGTAGACTTATATCGGAAGTCGAGAGACTTAAAATCATCCCAAATGAGCAGTTCGGCTTTAGAGCCAACCATTGATGTTCCCATCAGGTGCAACGCCTCACGGAGCACATACTGATAGGGGCCACCGTGAGGGCCAAGAGGCATAGGACAGGAGCGCTCTTCCTCGATGTAACTAAGGCGTTCGACAGGGTCTGGCACAATGGACTGGTGTACAAGCTGTACAAGTTCAAGGTGTCGGACAGACTCGTACTCATCATACGGGACTACCTGTCGAATCGCTCCTTTTGCTACAGAGTGGAAGGCGTTTTGTCAACCCCCCGCTCCATCAGGGCGGGTGTCCCCCGGGGTTCAGTTCTCTCGCCCATCCTCTACTCCATCTACGCTAGCGATATTCATAGGCCGCGACCTAAAGTGCACCTTGCCATGTACGCGGACGATACCGCGCTTTACACGTCCTCTAAGGATCACTGGGAGATATACCAACGTCTCTAATCTCGGGAGGTATACCAACGTCTCCAGTCGACTCCCTCGAGAGTTGGCTGCGGAAATGGCGGATCGAGGTAAACCCTGAGAAGAGCGTTTCGGTGCTCTTCGAACGGGGCCTCCCAAGGATCCTCCCGCGAATCAAACTCTTTGATAAACCGATACCTTGAAAAGACAAGGCAAAATATCTAGGAGTAACGTTAGATAGAAAGTTAGTTTTCACTGAGCATATAAGACCGTTCGTAGCAGAGCGGCCTACATATTAGGTCGTTTATATCCGCTGTTAGGCAAGCGGAGTAAAATGTCCCTTCGCAATAAGGTGACACTCCACAAAGCTTGCATACGTTCCGTCATGTCCTATGCGAGTCCCGCTTTTGCGCACGCTAATCTGAAACCCCTTCAGGTGATTCAGAACAGGTTTACACGGATTGCAACCGGGGCGCCGTGGTTCGTACGCAACATCGATCTCCATAGAGACTTAGACCTTCCGACCATCGCTCAGTACTTCAAGGGGCTTTACCATAAGTACTTTGAACGTGCTGAGCGACACCCGAACCCACTGGTGGCTGACGCCGCAGGGTATAGACCACGTAAGACTACTTTAGTCAGAAAAAGAAGACCCAAGTCGGTACTCGTTGATCCCGACGACGCGTTCACAGTAGGTAATAACGTGTACGCGTAGGCATAAGTGACACCGCACAACATACAGACACACACCGTCTATACCGGTATAGACGAGGTCCCAACTGAGTAAGTGCTCCGTTGCTCCGGCGTTCTGCCGTCGGAGGACGCTAGTGTCCAAATTCCCTTAGTTCCCCTCCTGACTAACGACGGCCCGAGTCGAGGTCCTTGTCTCAATCTGAGACGCTCTCGGGACGTCGTTCCCCATGAGGGCCCATCTGGCCCCCCCTTTTAAGGGCGGGTCTCCTGACCCACCCGCTCCCCCGGTGACGTTGTAATAGCCAACAGGGCTAACAGTATAGACAGAACAAAAAAAAAACAACTACTCAATCCCTTATAATCTGGATTGCGTCCCGGTCATAGTACGGTTACAGCACTGGTCAAGGTTACCGACGATATTCGGTCAGCGATGGATAAAAAACAGGTCACAGTATTGGCACTGCTAGACTTCAGCAATGCATTTAACACTGTTGATTTTGATATTCTGCTGAGTCTGTTGCGCACTCTCAACATATCTCCATTAGTGTTAGACTGGTTTCGGAGTCATCTCACTGGCGCGCGACAGTGGATTTGAAAGGACGATAAGTTCCTCTTTTCTTAGTGTGATGTCTCAGCTGGGGTTCCTCAAGGTGGCGTGTTATTAATTAATTCTATCACTAAATATGTATAGACTTCTCTCTATCAGATGAATGCTGATGAAATCTTAACTCCTCTATTTGTGCAATCAATGAAGACAATTGCAATTTTCAAATGGAATAGTCACTATAGTCTGAAAATAAACCCTGCTAAATCACTGGCTATTGTTATTGGCAGCCCTGGCATACTCGTAAGGGTCGATAGACGAAATATCCCCGCCATTTTATGTGACGGTGTAATTTTACTATACTGTGCTTCCGTCAAAGATCTTGGTTTGTACCTGGACCCGACATTATGTTGATCTGTGCATCTTAAAGATCTAAACAGGAAAACATTCATCGGAATGAAGTCTCTCCAACGAATGAGATATTATCTTCCAATTCCTACCAAAATTATGTTAGCTTATTCTCTTCTCCTTTCTATTCTTTATTATGCCGATGCAAGCTTCGTAAATTTAAATTCCGAGGACCAATTAAATAAGCTTAAGCGACTTCAAAACATAGCTATAATATTCGTATTAGGCTTGCGCAAATATGATCACATATCTCAAATTCGTTAGCAGCTCAAGTGGCTTCTTATTCGTCGTCGCCGGGATTTACATGCTCTTTCTCTGATGTACTGTATATTATTCCACCCAAGTACATCATCATATCTGAATGCCTGTCCACAATTCCAAATTTTATGAACACTCCTTCACAATACATGCCACAAAACTTTGGAACGCTTTGCCTCTATCTATTCGAAAGTCAAAAACTTTAAATTTATTTAAAAAATCTGTGAAGGGAGTGTACTTTTTAACTAAAGACAACTAAGACGACTTAAGTTTAATAACATAAAAATTACTATTATATACTTATTTATGTATTACTATTATTATGTATCAATCTCCTTGTATTTATAATTTATTATATCTTATAGATTGTAGTTAATATTTATAATAAATCTACGTATTAGTGTGTAGCTATTTGCATGTGTGTTTATTAACCATGTGTCTTTTAAAGTCTACTTTAGCCTGGAAGAAATCGCCGTTAGGCGACAAGACCGCCTGTGTACAAGATATGTAATTGTCTATGTATTTATTTTATTGTATTTTTTTGTGGTTTATAATAAAGAATAGAAAAAAAAGTTTTGGTTTAAAACGATGCAATACTTGAAAAAGCACTTTGTTTACACTTTACATCGTCATACATTTCCAGTTGCCATATTATTTTTAATATCGAAAAGGTATTATGATACTAATTCCGACGGTCACAACCGGAGTATCCAAAATAATAGAAATTCTTCACTAAATATTTAATAAGTATAACTAATTTACAAAGCTACGTGTGACTTGCTCAAAGTTGGAGACAAGACTGATTTAAATAAATGAAATTATAATTAAAATAATTACAGAATAATAAGTTGAACAAACAAAGATTTCGGATATCTTAGCGTTCCACTCTTGAATTCACCATCACCTAATCAGCGATGCCACGATGCATGGGAATATAATAAATGTCTATTTAGCGATCTATGGGATTGTCCTATGCGAGTCCCGCTTTTGCGCGCGCTAATCTGAAACCCCTTCAGGTGATTCAGAACAGGTTTACACGGATTGCAACCGGGGCGCCGTGGTTCGTACGCAACATCGATCTCCATAGAGACTTGAACCTTCCGACCATCGCTCAGTACTTCAAGGGGCTTTCCCAAAAGTACTTTGAACGTGCTGAGCGACACCCGAACCCACTGGTGGCTGACGCCGCAGAGTATAGACCACGTAAGACTACTTTAGTCAGAAAAAGAAGACCCAAGTCGGTACTCGTTGACCCCGACGACGCGTTCACAGTAGGTAATAACGTGTACGCGTAGGCATAATTGACACCACACAACATACAGACACACACCGTCTGTACCGGTATAGACGAGGTCCCAACTGAGTAAGTGCTCCGTTGCTCCGGCGTTCTGCCGTCGGAGGACGCTAGTGTCCAAATTTCCTTAGCTTCCCTCCTGACTAACGACGCCCCGAGCCGAGGTCCGTGTCTCAATCTGAGACGCCCTCGGGACGTCGTTCCCCATGGGGGCCCATCTGGCCCCCCCTTTTTAAGGGTGGGTCTCCTGACCCACCCATTCCGCCGGTGACGCTGTAATAGCCAACAGGGCTAACAGCATAGACAGACAAAAAAAAAAAATAAATAAAAAAATAAAAAAGTAAAAAAAAATAAATACTCGCTTTAAAAATGAATCGAACTAAAAAGCAAAATAATTCATAATATGAGAATAATGGGCAAAATATAATATTTTTTTTGCGGAAAAAAGCGTGGGGCGCTTCGTGCTTTTGGGGCATTCTTAAAGTCATTGTAGCGATTGAATATTTTCAAAAATAAATATTTATATAAAATTTACTGTATTTATAGAAATTAATATAATTATTAATTTCCAATTAATAGATTCTTCATGATTTACGGACCTTCTTTTGTTCTCACTCAAAGTATGTGTAAAAGTTATTAACTCTGGTGATCTTAACGAGGATAATGAATTAATCTTGCCTAGTTATTGTAGATACTGTCAATTTTCTTTTACAATTTTAAATGTCCAATAGGATCTGACCACCTAAAGTAAGTCAAAATCTAGTTCAAAAATGAAACAAGATATATGGCACACAGCGCCCCACTCTTTTTTTCGCAATAATTTTATTATATTTTGCCCATTACTCTCATATTCCGAATTATATTTATTTTATGGTTTTTATACTTAACCGACCCCGTTGGCCGAGTGGTTAGCGCAGACGCCTAATGTGACACGGCGCAATGGGGATCGGGTTCGATTCCCGACGAAGACAGGCATTTATGTGATGAACATAGATGTCTGTGTTTCTGGGTTTGGTCGTTTATTAAATATATTCTCAGTATTTATATGTGTATTTCTATGTATTTGTATCGTTGTCTAACACCCTTAACACAAGCAAATAATTTGCTTACATAGGGGTTAGATCAATGTGTGTAATTTGTCCTCATATTATTATTATACTTATGTTTTTTTTTTTTTTTTTTTTTTTTTTATGTTATTTAGGGCAATGCTTGACTACATTCCACCTGATGGTAAGTAGAATGTAGTCTTAGATGGTAAGTCGCATTGCCCTAGCAACCTATTCACTCTTCTCTTGAAGACACCCACATTATATTTGGCCGGAAATACCGACGCAGGCAAATTGTTCCAGTCCTTCGCTGTACGCACTAAAAATGAGGAAGCAAAGCGCTTCGTTCGGACAGGTGGAATGTCTACAACAAAAGGATGGATACCTGCCGTGCGTCGGGACGTCCGGTGATGGAAGGGGGACGGGGGAATTAACTCGAGTAATTCCTGCGCACACTCACCAAAATGTATCCTATAGAATACTGTGTTCAAGGCTTTGGAGGTCGGCTTCGACCAATTCGGGATCGCCTATAAGCCTCTTTGCTCGCCTCTCAATTGAGTCCAGAACTGCAAGATGAGACTTTGCGGCACCAGCAAATATGTGTCCACAGTACTCTACACACGACCGGATCTGTGCTTTGTATAAAACAAGAAGCTGTCCCGGTGTAAAGTACTGCCGAACCTTCGCAAGAACGGAAAGCTTTGCTGCTGCTGCTCTTGCTCTGGACTCAATGAACCGACCAAAGTTGAGGTTCGAGGAAATCTCTAAGCCTAACAACTGAAGCAGGTCACTGTATTCCAAGGATACATTCTGGAAAGTAGGAGCCAAGGTGAAAGGGCTCCTTTTGGCGGTGAACAGACACGTCTGCGTTTTGGTGGCGTTGAACTTGACAAGATTGGCATTGCTCCATGCGGAGACTGCCTGAAGTTTGTCATTCAAACGTTGCACCATGGCTTCTCTTTCAGACAGTACTTGATCTCGACTAGCCCGAGTACTCGGCAGATATCTTTCTACAACTGTGCTGTCGTCTGCATATCCATAGATACCGGGCTTCAACAGATCATTAATGTGCAGCAAAAAAAGAGTTGCAGAAAGAACGGACCCCTGAGGCACTCCGGCATTTATTGTCAAGGGTTCCGAGGAACACCCATCAACAACTACTCGGAGAGATCTGTGGCTCAGAAAGTCCGTTACCCAGCCGATCAGACCAGGAGATATACCGTAAGCTGAAAGCTTGCATATAAGGCTCGCATGCCAGACCCTGTCAAATGCCCTCGAGACATCCAGAGAGACGGCGACCGCTTCTCCGTTCTTCTCGATGGCCTCGCCTAAAATGTGAGTAGCATACACTAGGAGGTCCCCAGTAGACCTATTACGGCGAAACCCGTACTGTCGGTCACTGAGGAGATCGTTACCTTCTAGGTATGCTAGTAGGCGCGAGTTCAATACACGCTCCATAATCTTGCAGAGTATGGAGGTGATTGAAATCGGTCTGTAATTGACAGGGTCGGCACGGCTGCCTTTTTTGGGCACGGGTTGCACATTAGCAAGCTTCCAGGAATTCGGCACTATTCCAGTCATGAAAGAGAGACGATACAGACGTGTCATACAGGAGACAACTCAGCTGCGCATGTCTTGAGCAGAATGGCTGGTATACCATCAGGACCACTGGCTTTATTCACATCTAAACGACACAATGTTCTCCATACCTCTTTGTTAGTGATGCGGATTTCAGGCATCGAAATACCGCAGTAAGGAAGATGTGCTGGAGAAGCATTGCCAGTGTCGAGATGCAAATTATCAGCAAACAGAGAAGCAAATACATTCGCTTTTTCTGTTGCTGTGTGGGCCAGGAATCTATCCGGCTTCAGCAGAGCAGGCAGTGAGGGTTGGCAGAAATTCGACTCGATCGCTTTTGCAAGAGACCAGAAAGCTCGACTGCCAGTTGGTCTGACAGAGAGCTTTTCGCCATTCTTAGCGATTCGATCGAGACGAGCCTTCCGCAATGCCTTTTTGTAGGACTTGGCAGCTTGGTTAAAGGCTCTCTTCTTCAAACTTACATCCTGAGTTTTGCGGGTTCGAGCATCAGCCCAAATGAGATATGCCGAATGTTTTCGGTCTTGAGCATGCACCACCACCACACACAGCACCACATTCGGCATTAAACCATGGGCGAGCTTTGCCACCGATGGGTACGTCAGCAAAAGGAATAAAATACTCCATTGCCTGATGCACCACATCGGTTATAGCATCCGCGCAACTCGACGGATCCAAAGAAGAGAAGCAGACCTGCCGCCAAGGATAAGACGCAAAAAAGTGCCGCATCTCATCCCAATCTGCTGACTTGTATTTCCATACTCGCCTAACACCATGTGGTTCGAAAGCTGGTGGGGAGTATGTAAATACAGTTTTCACCAGACAGTGATCGGAGGTTCCCAAGGGGGACGTGACCTCTACACGATACCTGTCCGGATCAGTTGTCAACAGAAGGTCCAGGCAATTGGCTGTATGGCCTACCACATCTGGTACCCTTGTCGCTTGCCTCACCAGCTGAAAGAGGTCCAAGGACAACGCAAAGTTCCGCTCTTCTCTTCCAGCATGGTCGGTCTTCTGGTACGGGAACAGCCAGTCCTGATGACAGGCATTAAAGTCCCCCAGAAAGACGAAGGGTACTGATACAGAGCCTTATCTGCAGCCTCACTGAGATACTCAAATAAACGAGTTGTCTCCTGGTCACCGCTGTGCGAACGGTAGACACAGGAATACAGGATTTTTTCGTTTCCTGTGTCCACTAAAACCCATAGGGAAGAAAAAGTGGGGTCTTCAAGGTGACGGAGACGCTGAACACAGAGGTCGTTCCGCGCGTACACACTGACTCCGGCCCGTGAGCGAAAGTTGTGCTCTAACGAGTAACCGGGATAGTCCAAGTATGCAGCGCTCAAAGGACATTGTATCTGCGTCTCCGTCAAAAAGAGCAAGTGCGGCTGCTCTGTCTCCAGGTGGTGGTGGACAGCTAAAAGATTTGAGTGCAAACCTCTGATATTAGTGAGGTGCACTTTATATGAGGAGGAGTGCAACCGCTGTGTAACCTTGTTCCTTTTCCTTAACTTTTTCATAAAAAAATAAATATAAAAGTGAATAGGGATGGGAAATGGCAGTTGAACGAGACGGTACGTATCGAACCCGACGTCGAAATTGGTGATGTCTTGCCACTGGGAGGCTAGTCTGGAGACTGCGGGGACGCCCGAACCCCCCCAGGGATCGCCATCGGGCCTCCTCGTCTGGTCGCCAACCAGCACGATGGAGCCACCCTGGGATTTTTCACAGCTGGCGGGGCAGCCTTTCGTGGTTGGCTATCCCACTAATTGGGCCCCCAACTATCTGCGGGCGGCCAGCGGAAAGCCGTCGCTTCGGATCCCGCTACCCTCCTCGACTAGACACCCGACAAAACAAACACCAACCCGACGTCAGACCGGTTCGCCAACGCACCGCAACTGTTCAGACCCATTTCCCATAAACGGCTTCATCGAGCAACGTGCCGGAACACGACTAGGTCGCTTTGCGGCACGACTCTGCCCAATGGGTGGTAAATTTGCCGGCGACCGGATGTTATGGTCTACCACCAATGATTATGTATCAAATTCGACATACATCTCATATATTTTTTGATTATATAATAGAATGAAATAAAATTTTATATGAAAAATATAATATATATCATTTTAATAAATAATTGAAAAAAATACTGATTATAAAGCTCATTAAAAATTTTACGGTTAGGTTGTTGTTTTTATATATTGTATCATCGCACAAAAAGGAGACTCCGAAAATATGATATGCTCCTTCATATATTCTATTTCATTCTTTCGCATGTGCAAGGAGCACGCTACAGATATATGTTTGTCCAGCCAAGAAGGTGATGACCAGGGGGTTGCGTGGGACTCCCGGTGGCATGATGACTCTGCCATTTTAAAGCTACCCACTATTAAACCAACATTTGCTCTCATCATCTTAGTGGGACACAACGGAATCGCTTTCGCACTAACCGTGACGCCAAAGTGATGTCACCGTGGCGAGGAGGTTCCAGAGAAGGGCCGTGGATCTAGATTGCCTATGTCCTAGAAATGAAGACCTCCAGTCCCAGTAGCCCTATACCAAGATAGCGCCGACGGTAGCCAACCGGGCTGCCTCCGTGATGCTCCTCTCGTGCGTCATAACAAAGGTATCATCTACATAACTCTGCCGGTTGTGGAGTTGGCCAACCAGCTGTAGCGCAGGTTCACAAGACGGCCCCTAAGAAAGGCCTTTAATAATATCAGGACAAATTACACACATTTATCTAACCCCTAAGTAAGCAAATTGTTTGCTTGTGTTAAGGGTGTTAGACAACGATACAAATACATAGAAATACACATATTAATACTGAGAATATATTTAATAAACGACCAAACCCAGAAACACAGACATCTATGCTCATCACATAAATGCCTGTCTCCGCCGGGAATCGAACCCGAGCCCCATTGCGCCGTGACACGTTAGGCGTCTGCGCTAACCACTCGACCAACGGGGCGGTTTAAGGAATCCAACTGCCTTCGCCACGTCGGTAAATCCGCCGGTCATCGCACTCCATTAGAATCTCTTTATCCAGCAGCAATGCCTGCCCCAATAACCTCCGAGGATAGACAGGCACGGTGCCGGCCTGTATACTCTAACAACAATGGAACGCTCAAGCAGCACAGGCTATTTCAATAGACCTTTTGACAGAAAGGCTAACAAAATCTTTGCGTTCCTTAAACTGTAAATTAGATTATATATTATTTTTATTATTATATATTATTATTATTATTATATATCATTATTATTGTTATTATCATAATTTATTTCATTTTTATCTAATAATTTACATTGATATATATATAACATAAAAAAACAACATTATAAATATAGATATAAAAAATAGTATTCCGCCGACGTGGGCCTTACGACCAGTCCGTCGGTGGTTACGGCGACAGTGAAAGAAATTTCCTCACAATGCGTGCCGTACCCAAAACTGCTGCTCTTTGCATCCGACCCTTGATTCAGTTGTTTAGTGAGAGCCTCTTGAGATTCATATCGAGACTCTTCGCTATAGGACCATTTACGGAAACTACCATCGGTACAATTATTGTTGAGTCAACATCCCGTATGTCGGTAATCTCGTGAGCTAAGTCCAAGTATTTTGATAGTTTCTCCTTCTCAGCTTTCATAAGATTAGCGTCACACAGGACGCTGATATCAACAAGAAATGCCCGGCGCTCTAACCGATCTTCCAGCACAATATCAGGCTTATTGGCTACAATAGTCCTGTCCGTGATGATAGATCGGTCTCAATAGAGCTTAGCATGATCATTTTTCAAAACTGGCTCCGGTGAGTACTTATAATATGGCACTTCAAAAGGTACAAGACCGTATCGAAGAGCAAGTTGTTGGTGGATAATCTTGGCTACTTGGTTGTGCCTGTGCAAATACTCTCCATTGGCAAGATGAAAACAACCGGAAATAACATGTCTGATGGATTCTCCAGGGTGGTAGCACGCACGACATATATCAACAGTGCCATCCTTTATTATGTATTTCCGATAGTTGTTCGTCTTGACAACTTCGTCAGCAATTGCACAAGCAAAACCTTCGGTTTCACCAAAGAGATCATCAAATCGTAGCCGAGCCACGGACGCCAGAAGGTCCACATCAGGCCCATAGAGTGTCTGGTGGAACCGTCCATGAAGCTCCTTACTCTTCCATATACTCATACGGTCGTCAGTGCTAAGTACTACCGGTTTATGCCAATTATTTTTGGTTAAGGAGAGCGGTGTACCATTATCTACTGCAACAATGTCCCGATGCATTCCACACTCAGCATGAAGGTAATACTCCCTAAGTTTGCATACCTCACGGTTGTGTAAGTTTTTGGCATTAAGGAAGCCACGACCCCCACACTTCCGTTTAATATACAATCTCATCACCGATGAGCGCGGATGATGCATGCGATACATTGTCAATAGTTTTCGGGCCTTTCGGTCCAGGGCATCTAATTCAGTGTGAGTCCACCTTAATATGCCGAAAGTATACATCAGCATTGGCATTACCCAACTGTTGAATGCACGCACTTTGTTACTTCCGGACAAAAGACTTTTTAGAACTTTTGTCAAGGTTAAAGAAGCGTTCCTTCACTAGCTGTTTAATGTCCCCACTTAGTATGCCTAAGCATTCCGAAAAACCAAGGTATTTGTAGGACTCGGTTTCGGAGAGGAATCTGAGGGACATTGTCTCCGAGAGTTGTATTTACAACTCCATTGCCTCATACAGGAATCAAGAAAAGCGCATACATCTGTGTCAATCTTATACACTTCTAGTACTCGTCTTAAACATGTATGAGGCACCGAATCATAGGACTTTTTGTAGTCAATCCAGGCGGCGGGGAGACCCTTCTTACCTCGACGAACCTTTTCATTGATGGCCATGTCAATAAGGAGGAGCTCCTTAGTACCACGAGACCCAATCTTACATCCATTTTGAGCGGGATCTAAAATGCAATTTGCATACAAATGTGGGTTTAATTTTAAAGTCAAAATGGATGTAAGAAGCTTATAAATTGTTGGCAAGCACGTGATAGGTCGAAAGTTCTTTGGATCTGCGATACTACCAGACTTGTGGAGCAGAAAGGTGATCCCTGTTGTCATAAAAGATGGTAAGGATCCGGACACGATGGCTTCCTGGAATTGCCCAGCCAAACGTTCGTGTGAAGAACGCAGCCATTTGAGCCAAAAGTCATGTAATCCGTCCGGCCCAGGACTTTTCCAGTTATGGGTCGAACGAATCGCATCCCTGACATTATCTGGGCTTATAAATATAGCCTCCATTGGCTGCAGGTGTTCACACGCGCGCTCAAAAACACGATCCATCCACCATCGATGTGATTAATAGGCACCGACCAAATATTTTTCCAAAATGTAAACATTTCTTCTATATGGGGTAACTGCCCATCAATCACACTCATAGCAGATTCCTCCCAGCTTCTATAAACCTTCCTTTGGTGACTTTCTTTATTATTATTATTCTTATTACATATATATTATTTTTGGAACGTAGTTCCTTATCGCGCGTTGTGAAAGAGGGCTAGACGGTAAAAATTCTTACCAAAAGTTGGCACGACATGTTTTGCTATCTCTCTCTCTCTTATAGAAGGCAAGCGAGATATTTTCATTTCTATCATTATTATTTTTTGTATTATATTAAATTGCTTAGTAGTTCTTTATTATTTATTTGATATTGGAGTTTGTTCTTTTAGAATCAATTTGCAAATAAGACAGTTTAAATGAAAATAATGATACAAATTTGTAATCAAATGTACTCGTAATGTCTTGTAACAACGCCATCTATTTATACCTTAGGGAAACATAACTACATCTGTTATATAAACATATCTGTACAAAGTAAAATCGCTAGGTAGCGGGACAATAACTCTTGGGTTTATTGATTACCACTTTTTAATTTAGTTATTCATTTTATTTACATTTATTATAAATTATCGGCGAAATATCATAAAAAATTGTATACAAATATTATTCATTAGCATATTAGCTTATATTAATAATTAAATATTTTTTGATTACAATAGGTAATATTCATGTTTTTTTAAATTAAAATTAATCATTTACCTCTCTATATCGTAGAAAAAATATAAATAAGCTTGAAAAGATTTTAGTTGTTTTTCAAGGTGAAAATTAAAACATTGAGTAAATTTGATCCGTTCAAAGGCCGTCATTTTGCGCGCGCCCTGCGTGACGTCAAATGACACGTCCAGTCCATGTTTACTATGAACTTTTTATTTATTTCATACATATATTTAGTGCTTTACAAGTCATGGAAGAAGAATGAAAACCATCCTACAAGTATTGTATAGTACCGGAATGCAAAAAAAGTATTAGAAAAACACCCGACAAAGTGTTTTTTTTTATATTCCAAGAGATGCGAAAATAGAAAAACAATGGTCTATGGTAATTAAAAGAGATAATATACCTATGTCTTAAATTCTATTTATATTGTTGTGAAGATCAATTTAATGTAAGTATACTTTATTTATAATAAGTTTAATTTAATAGTTTAAATTATATAGTTTAATATAGTAAGTTGCATCAGCTATTGAACATTAGAAAATTTGAGTTTAAAATTAACCTAAAGCTTAGAAAAAATCAGTATAACTTTCTATAAAAACCATATTGTTTTTTTGTTTTTTTTATGGTTCTCGATTTATTTCAGGTTAAGGAAGATACAGCTAATAATATTGAATAAAATATGTATAACGAAACAACAAGGAGAAAAATTTAATCTAAGTTTGAAGGAAGGAGTTGTTCCTCATATATTTTCCACAATTCCAGGACACAACACTCAACATCTCTAAGAGTATTGGGATCCTTGGTGTTGACATATCCAGTGACGTCCAGTTCCGAAGTCACTTAGAGGACAAGGTCAAGCTGGCATCCAAAAAACTGGGTGTGCTTAATAAAGCGAAGCGGTACTTCACACCGGGGCAAAGTCTGCTATTATATAAATCGCAAGTTCGCCTCCATATGGAGTACTGTTCTCATCTTTGGGCAGGAGCACCTGGATACCAGCTTGGACCACTCAACTCGGTCCAAAGACGAGCTGTGAGAATAGTCGACGATCCCAATCTCACAAACGGTATTGAACCCTTAAACCTAAGGAGAGATTTTGCCTCTTTATGCGTGTTCTACCGTTTGTACAACGGGTTGTGTTCCGAGGAATTGTTTGACATGATGCCCACGGCTACTTTTTACCACCGCACCGCTCGCCATCGACAGGGAATTCATCCTCACACATTGGAGTCTAAGTGGTCCCGTACAGTCAGGTACCAGAGGAATTTCCTCCCACGGACACTTCAGCTGTGGAATGAACTCCCTGCCGAGGTTTTCCCTGAGGGCTACAGTATGGGGCTCTTCAAAAGGGGAGTAAATAGGTTTTTAAAGGGTCGGCAGCGCGCGTGTGATGCCCCTGGTATTGCAGGCGTCCATAGGCCACGGTGACCGCTTACCATCAGGCGGGCCGTGAGCTTGTTGCCAGCATGGGGGAAAAAAAAAAAAAATAAAAAAAAAAATTGTGGCAAAAACACCAGCTTATAGAATGAGAATGTGCGTAGTCAAAAGGCAAAGATTGACATCGGTTAATGAAGCCTTTTCAGAGTTAACTATCAAAAGTAGTAGTATTTAAAAAAATTGGTGACTTTTACAAAAAAGTGATATAGTAAGCCAATCAATCAATCAGCCAAGACAATATTAAATGTGATCACAAGGCAGAGCCTTGCTTTTCGCATGTTAAAGATAAATTACCAAGTGACTAAGCTGTGCAAGTTAACATTAAACCGAAGTATGGAAGTAAAGGTGTCAATGTAAATATACCTGCTGAAAAACAAAATGTTAATTGTCACCATTTCCTCGTTCAACACACAATATTGGTACTTTACCAGTAAAACTATCTGTTTTAAAAAGAAAATTGTTTACTGATAACATAGCTGATAATACTTCTATAGCATCTTATATCTTCTATATTTGCTGATTATCAACCAAGTTATTTATCTGAGTGACTATCATCTCTCCCACCCCGCGGGGCGAGACGGGGGACGGCGACAGGGCGTGGCCCTTTTGCAGTGACTCTCTACAGTAGTTTTCGTACAGTATTGATATGGAGCTCAGTAGTGTTATGGGCCTGTAGCTGTCTGTTAGCCTGGGGTTTTTTTTTTGAGTAGCAAAATAATGTGTCCTTCCTTCCAGGCCTTAGGGAAGTAGCCTGTCTGGAGCGAGGTAGCGAGGTGTTGTATAGGCGTGTGAGCTGAACTGAAGCGATCGGCGGGAGGTTGCGGAGCATAGTGTTGGTTATGCCGTCGCCACCGGGCGCCTTTCTGGGCTTGAGGTCCGCAATCGTTTTCCTTATGAGGCGCGGAGTGAGCAAGGGAGGCGATAGCGTAGAGCATGGCGGTTTGTCTAGCCAGTTTTTAATGATGCGCTCCAGTCTATTGTGTTCTTCCACTCTGAGGCGTGAATTGGGAAGCCCAAAAGTCTGCATGTAGTTGCACGACCTTCAGAGCTTTAGAGCTTCAGAGCTTCAGAGATACTTATTATCATCTTATTATAATAAAAACATTTTTTTTTATTTACTTATCATTTAAGGCCATTAAGTAATTTGTAAAAAGTGTAAATTAAGGGAGCGAAATTGAAAAAAAACGCGCCACCATTGATCGAAAGGAAATGTGACGTCATTTGACACGCCATTAAAATTATCGGCGTCGAAGTTCATACTGTGGTATCAGTGTTACTGAGAAAAATAAATAATTTAAACCTATATTTTCGTGCTTAAAGGTTTTATTAAATGATAAAATTGTTTAAGTAATCCTAAAAAACATTTTTTCAATACTCATACAATTCTAACAAAACAAATACCTACAATTCTTTTTCAATAGCAGTTAGCATGCTACTACATATTACATTTTTTTTAAGGTTTCTTCCTCTGAATCATTTTCCACTTCACTTGACTCAGATAAATAGCGGGCTGAAACGACCCCGCGAAAGCTCTGAAGACTCCACAGCGTCGCCCCGCGCGACAAGCCAGCAACCTCGCTCGTGCCCGCTACTACCGCAACCGTCGCCCTTTCTAGCAGCGCCACGCCGCTGCCCAAACCTCCTCTCAGTTTCGCCGCAGCCGTCAAAGCCAACACCAAGGTTAGTAATAGTGCAAGACGAAAACCTTAATGATTATTACTTTCTTTCAGTTTCAGTTTCTTAATAATTTGTCATGATTTTATCTCTAAACTCTAACTCTCTTACAGCTCTACTGGTGTAGACTTGGAAGGCGTGTTAAGGTGATAGACCATATCTAACCATAATCAAATGACTACAGCGCGTATGTCGTGTGGTTAGTACGACCACTCTCACGGAGGTGTAAAATAACTATTATAGCTACGGTGAAACCCTCACTCTTTCTTTTCCTAATTTGTACAGGTATATAGGTATTACAGCTGTGCTCCAGCTACAATATTGTTTAATGATTGCTGATGTTGTCATTGTTCAGAAACTCGGACTCGTCGTTCGCCTCCCTGGTGCCCGATGAAAACAACACATGCTACGTAATTTGACGCTCGAGAAATAGATGGCGTACCTAATTAACAGTATTCCCGGACTCTTAAACTTAACAATAACAAAATTAATTTAAGTATGTAATATGATTGAGCCGCCGAACTTAATATGGGTGAAATATTTGAACGTTCTTTCTTCGTCCGACAAACCTTACCAAACATCACAAAATACGTTTGATTGACTTTGGAAAATTACGCTTTTATAACTTTCAAACTAAATTATGAAGGCAAAAGTTCTAAGAAATATTAATAAATTCTGTAGTTTTGACATTGAAAGCCCGTAAGGTTAAGCGACTTTTTACTTACCAATTACCAGCAAATAAAGTTTACATACCATATATGCCATGATAATAAAATTAAAGAAAAGTTTACTAAAAATAAAAAAATAGAATGATTAGGTAAATTTTAAAGTATTAGATGTTTTGTTTACATAATTTAATTATGATTTTGGTTAACCCTACCAAGTAAAGAAAGATAATATGTATACGATACGCAAATTAATTAAAAATCATAGGCGGACTATTTTATATAATATATTATGTTATCTTAGTAAAAAAATCTTTACAATTCAGTTACCTACATAAGAAAATATATTCCAAAGGCACTTAAGAAAAGATCATGTATAGCTTAAAAAAATAAAAACTTGTCTTTCGGAAGCGCTGCCAACAACAATTGACCCTGTATATAGGTATGTATAGTAAAGAAAAAACTAAATATCTTTAATTTAAAATAAAGATTGTTGTGAAGTGTTGACTAACGAATATTAATAGTTTGACAATAGATTAAACGTTGTCACGGTTCGCGATTTGCAATAAAAGTTATATATTATATTTTTCGTTTTTATTTTATTTTTGGCCAAATTGCTACAGCCTACAATATTAATTAGTTATTGTTTCTTTTTAAACTAGTACGTATTCTAGAATAATCTCTAAGCCGAGCACAATATGTCGCCGGTCAAGGCATGAAACTAAAAGTCATTACGATAGCTCACGTTTCGCGCCCATTACATTGAGCAATAAAATCTTTGGTTATAGCATTTCAATACTAGCACAATGCGATCTATAAGAGCCTGCGAGGTGAGAGAGGAGTGCAGAGAGAGGAAAGTTAAGGGGGAGGGGGGGTGTTAGTGCATTCGAGGTATGGCAATAAAGTCCGAACGATTCCGTCACCGATCGTAATGACGTCTCCGCAGCCTCTTGAAATATGCAGTAAACTGCGTCATGGGATGGATTAGCTACCTATCTATATACCTACTCTGATGATATAGTGTTAGTGAGGTATGGTACTGTACGTTTTTCATTAGAGAATTAAGATTTCCTCGTTTTATTTATGTTTTTGATTCCTTCATTAGAATATTAAATAACTATTAATTAAACATAGAAAATATATATAAGAATGAGTGGTTCGTGCTAGGTTAGTGCGGGAAGGGACAGCTCTAGAGAGGCGGAAATGAGTGGGCTCTGATGAACTCCGCACGGAATTGGATTGGAATAATTAAGTCTCAATGCGAGTAACGTTTCATTTTTGTGTTACTACTTTGTTTTCTTTGAAGAATTCCCCAATTACTCGCTATACTTATAACATATGCTGTCTGTTATCAACAATTGTAAAACACCATGACAGTTCTGTGAAAAAAACTCCGAAAAAAACTTGGTTCGGTAGCTGCTATATTTGTTATTAAATTGCTTTTGATTTAATACTTATATAACACTAACGAAACAAAATACATATACGCCTTCCACCCACACCAGTGACGCACACAAAGGCACAAAAAGTTAAGTAAATGGATCAAGGATGTCTCTGTAGAGCATCACCAATAGCAGTCGGCCTTCACGGGATACTAGTACATTACTTGGTACTCCATTTGTACCTACGTAGTTGTCTAGGAATTATTATTGATAATTTAAAAAATATACACGATTCAATGAATTTTAAAATGGTATCACAATAAAAATTGTCTTGTAGATAAAACAAAATATCGGCCAAGTACGGGTCGGACTCACGCACGAAGGGTTCCGTACCACTATATATAAAAAATAAGGGATTTCATTTCGGACTTTTTCCTTTATATGTACTCTAAAAGATACCAAATTTCAAGATTCTAGGTCGATTGTTTGTACCCTTTAGGTTTTGATTCGCTCGCGAGTAGTTGCGAGTTTTTAAATATGCGGCTTTAATTTCTGTTTCTTTTGATCGCGTTAACATAGAAGTTTGATTTTGTTACAGATTAAAGCTTTTATAGCAAATACTCAGGTTAATGACATTAATTTCAATTTATTATATATAATAAATTTAATAATCATAATTTAACGTGTAGAAGTATTAAAAATATTTTTATTATATGATGTAACTAAAAATTTACGGTTTTCGCAATTCTGTGCTATTATTTTCAAGATACCAAGTTTACGGAAAGTAAGGTCTATTTGTGCATTTTGATTCCTTTACCGAGTTTCAAAAAAAAAATGAAAATTTGCGGCACAAGCGGCTGTATCTATTGATAGCGTTATATTAAAAGTTTGATTTTTTTCACAGCTTCAAGGGACAGTAGACTTGAGTATTTGATATAAATTTCAGCTTGAAATCTTCACACGTCCCTGAGAAAAAGGGTCTTGACAGACGGACAGACGGACGGACATCAAAGTGATCCCATAAGGATTCCGTTTTATCCGTTCAAAGTACGGAACCCTAATAAGTAAGTTTGGTTTTAGTATATACTTATAAAGAAAGAGTGAGAAGTTTAATATCACAAATGACGAAGTAACTTCATCAAAGTGACGTTCAACCAGCTTATGGTACCGATGCTTTTATTATTTGTTTTTAGTAAATAAAGTGACACCGCCTTCAATATAAAAATAAACTTTACTGGTGACTTAAACCATAAAAAAATTACTTTCTCAATTTTACTAACAGACTCACGATTCGATAATCGATTTTTGCACTCTTTGTCTACTTTTTTGCATATCTTCAACAAATATATTATTTAATACAATCCTAACCAATGTTTCTTGCAGTATAGATGAACATTGAAAAGATGCCACTACCGAAATTAATGTTTAAAAATATCTATAAACATGTATAGCCATGTTAAGCTTATTTCAATTTATATAAATATAGAATGAAAAATAAATCGACACGGGCAGGATTAGGATTTTCGAAAGATACCTAATAGATGTCACCACCGTCCCGATAAAGACGATCACATATAGAATGCTTAATTCACCGAGACGGACAGCGATACCGTAGCTCAGTTGATAGAGCGACGGGACGGTTTCCCAGTAGTCACGTGTTCGAATCCCTGCCCGTGTAGGTTTATGTTTCATTCTATATTTATATAAATTTGAATAAGCTTAACATGGCTATACATGTTTATAGATATTTTCAAACAACAATTAATATAGTTTTATGTATAATTTAAATATTCTAACTGAATTATAAAAGTAATGATATTTATTTCATCACTGGCAAGGCGTGTAGCACCAGACCGCGAGATAGCCAAACCACAATAATCCGTGAAGTCACGACTCACGTCTTCACAATATTAATGCTCAATATTAATAATAGCTACTTCACACTAAATCTCGTCTAACCAAAAGTAATTGTACATTGTTTTTTCTAAATAATACTATCTGTCTACCAACATCAGCTGTCAGCTATCATTGCTGTAACGCGGCGAAGTATAATATTTATAAGCACTTTAAGTATACATAAATAAAAAAGTGCTCAGTGGGTGGGCTGTGGATGTTGAGGGATGTATGCAACGCAGTGTGCTGTGTGTAGTGTAGTATAGTGTGCTGTGTGTAGCGTAGTGTAGTGTGCTGTGTGTAGTGTAGTGTAGTGTAGTGTGCTGTGTGTAGTGTAGTGTAGTGTAGTGTGCTGTGTGTAGTGTAGTGTAGTGTAGTGTGCTGTGTGTAGTGTAGTGTAGTGTGCTGTGTTTAGTGTAGTGTAGTGTGCTGCTGCACGCGCTAATGAAGGTATTTGCATATGCGCCGGTTAACACGCCTGCGGTCTTCGGTCGGGCCACCGACACTACACACCCACACTACGACTACAAACAGACAACGATCTGAAATTAACAATTCTTAAAAAAATTGCAACCACAACAAATGTCTGTGAAGTTAACTTAACGAATATTTCCATAATGAGCGTCGCTGTGGGGCCGTTGAGGTACTTTCGACATTAATGAAAACTTGAATGAGCAATCGCTCCCACTTATAGTTGGTAATGGGCCGTCGCTTTTGTGCGGGTTCGGCGCCCTAACGATATGGAATGGGGCTGCATTATATATTTCCCTGTTAGAGCTGCTGCCTCGTCGGCGCTGTGTTGATTAATATCAGCGGTATTTGGCGCGATGAATGCGAGTTGGCCGACTGAGCCGCTACGTGCTCAAGAGGCGTACAATTTATCGTTCCCGTTTAGTTTTTACGGAACATGTTTTGGCAGAAAGACGCGAGCGACGCGTACGCTTACTTCGCCAAATTACTAACCCGTGTGACGCCTGCTGTCATTTAGAGCACTCATTTAACTGTCAATTGGAATCTGGCTTCAATCTGACAACCAGTTACTTGATGTTGCAGTCATGTATTAGTTAATACTATTGCAGACAAGCATGAGAGAATTAAGTCACAAAAATATATATTTATAATAAATACCTACTGGTCGCCGCTTGCCCTCAAGTAAAAACCTATATAATATTTGATATTTATGAGAACTCATAATCTGATAATTGCTATATTCATACTAATATTACAAATTCGAAAGTAACTCGGTCTATCTATCTGTTTGCTATATCCATACTAATATTATAAATCGAAAGTAGGTCTGTCTGTCTGTCCGTTTCGCTTTCACGCTTATTGCACCGATTTTGATTAAATTTGGAATAAATATAGATAAGATATAGGCTACTTTTTACATCGGGAAAATTTCTCATATCAAACGTAATCATATCATATCTACTTAAACGGAAACAACGTAAATAGTAGAATTTGATATCGTGATAAAATCTTTAAAAGATGTTCTTCTTTAGTAGATCTAAAAGAAACCATACATACATTTTTAGTAGGTAAGCCAAAATAAGCCATTTTATGTAAAAAAAAAAAGTTATTTTCAAACATTTATTTATTTATGTAGATACATAGTTTATATATAATAATAATAATAATAATAATATCGGGACAAATTACACACATTGATCTAACCCCTAAGTAAGCAAATTATTTGCTTGTGTTGAGGGTGTTAGACAACGATACTAATACATATTTAATAAACGACCAAACCCAGAAACACAGACATCTATGCTCATCACATAAATGCCTGTGCTCTGCCGGGAATCGAACCCGAGCCCCGTTGCGCCGTGACACGTTAGGCGTCTGCGCTAACCACTCGACCAACGAGGCGGTAATGTGAGTTATATGTGAGTTAATGTTAATTACATTAACTCACATATAACAACTATTGGGTTAGGAAAGTAAGTTAAGAATATCCACGAATTATAGACCACAGGGAGTTTAACTTGAATCAACAACTCAGCACGAACACGTATTCAAAAAAGGAATTATTTCGAAGAAATAATCTTGTCCCGGGGAGCAGCGGAACTCGATACGCCGAGGAGAATTGGAGAGTTTGAAAAAAAACCACCTTCGAGTAGTAAAATTCTATTCGTTCATCCAGTCGGCTTTGTTCTCGAGGAATGTAAGCGGCGAGAAATGTTTGTTTTTGCTACACGGAGCCACGTTGTAGGGCTCCTTTTAGAAAACTGCAGAGGTCGCGCGTCGCCTGCCTGCCTGCGTAATGTTTCATTGAAAAACCTAGTTTTCACTAAATTAGGTTTGCTTCTATTTTTTTTAAGAACAATGTAACGACGGCAAATAAAAGTAATCTAAGAAATTAACGCTTTTGTTTCACCCATAATTGTAGGTAGATAAGGTAGCAGTAGTCATGGTAACAGATACGTTGATTTAAATTCGATAAACACTTTGGTTCTTAAAACATACATATTTTTAAATATTTAACTTTACATTGGTACTTGATTTTTAAATATTTAAATTTCACTTTCTTACACTTCAAAACAGATTAAATAAGGATATTTAAATGCATCGTTCATTATTTGTATTTATCTGACGAATTAGAAACTATAACAGAAGCGAGCGGCCTCTTTTTTACCGACTCTCATTTTTTGCTCCGGGTCTGATAAGTATTTAACAAAATATCACGTTTCCATCGTTATTAATTGTGCTGCAACTCTACACTATTTCAGAGAGTATAAAAAAGACACTTCTAGTGAATTGCAGTCATGTTATTCAAAGTGAAACGCTACCAATTGATGTTCGCTGGATTATTTATTCTATTGTGTAACTTTTGAAACACCATTTTTATTTATTAGGGTAAATTGGCAGCTGATTTTTTCGGAAGTTTAGCAAATAGGCTGGGGTAAATACATGATATGATTATTATGTAACCAAAAATCATTGTACACACACATACATAGTTGTTCATCTCACCTTACATGTGCTTAAGCTGCAGTCTTTAATAACAACTTCAACTATATATATTAGTAGTTGTTATTGTGTATACAGTGTCTATACAATGAATAACCGTATACATTTGAAATTAATAATTGCATAAGTAAAAATAATCTCCATACCCATTATAAAAGTAACAAAGGCCAAATCATAGGTACGCGGAGAGAGCTTCTCGTCTGTCACTGATTATGATTCTAAGTGGAAAAGATATAAATAAATAAAATAAATAAATAAATAAATAATATTAAATTTTCACTATTCTTTACTTTTTAGTTTTGAAATCAATTTTTTTAACGAAAAATTGGATTCTTTTATAGTTGTTTGAAAATATGCTGAACTTCGGCGGGTTAGGGGGGTGCAGGAAATTAGCTCAATTTAAGCCCTCGCTATAACCCTTCGCTGAAGCGCCTACATTTGAGCAACCAAACGAATTATAATTATCTTTTATTGGTTTACTGTTTTAATAATAAGCAGCTCTATTAACGCTTCTAAATTATAAATTATTTAAAATCTTTTCTATTTAAAATTAAAAATTTAAAAACCCCCGATACAAAAAGACCTCTGAAAAGAATAAAAATAATATTATTATGTACTTATTGAATTCGTTGCGTCGGGGGACCGTTGTACGAATGTTGGTAGTGTATATATTACGAAGTTAATCATCGAGGACTTAGACTATACGATTCGATATTGTAATTTCTTTATTTGCCTTGTTACCTTACTTGCATTTTAATTTCTTCCTTTATTTAACGGTCCCACGACGCAACGAATTCAATAAGTACATACTAATATTATTTTTATTCTTTTTAGAGGTCTTTTGTGTCGGGGGTTTTTTAAATTTTTAATTCAATTTTTTTTCTGCTTTTTAAAGTTATGTAACTAGTTTCTGAATTGTAGGTAATAAATGAACCTACAGATACATACAATTTTCAATTGTTTACGTAGGAAAGATTCGTTTGTTTGTTTGAATTGAATAGGCTCCGAAAGCTACGGGACCGATTTTAAAAAAAAACTTTTATTATTAGAATCCTATATCATGATGTACAAAGGTTACATTTAATATGAGAAATAGATATTATATTTAATAAAATAAGGATCCTCTTAAAAGTTTCGACAATGTAATAAATTATAAATGTATTAAGTAACATGATTCAAGACTTTTTCATATGGGTAGGTAGATAGGTAGGTTTCATATATACGAATATTAATAAATATAAACATTTAGAGTTAAAATTATTTACAATCACTAATTACACTATGATGAAGGGATTTATATCATCACTAGCTGTTGCCCGTGATTCTTTATGACTACAGTCTATATATAATATATATATAATATATTTTTACAGTCTACGTGGACGCAGTCACGGGCACCAGCTATCCCTAATAAAGTACTTTACCTGAGTAAGTAAGTGTAAAACCTTTTGGCCCTCATAACAAGGCTCTTTTCTATATAGCGGGCAAAACAGCTGGGAACAGCTAATTATTGCATAAAAACCTCTCCCCCGCACGAATAAAACGTCAATATCTTGAAGACGACTATTTTTATTTCAATCAAACATAGATAAGAACCATTTCGACGAGCATAGCTTTCGATTAAAAAAAACGGCATGTAAATCCGTCCACGCGTTTGGCCGGAAATTTGCCACAGATACACAGATACACATATACACAGATCGACAGGTCAAACTTATAACACCCCTCTTTTTAGTCGGGGGTTAAAAATCAGGTGATCTATGTAAATAACATTTTTCTGCCAATATATCAAAACATAAATACCAAAAACAAATACAAAGTTATCGAACGCTTATGGTAACCATTATTAAGAGGTTTGTTAAAAATATAATGTAAAAAATATGATATTAATTAAAATCAATAAAAATGTTTTCAAGCAGATTATATGCTAGTGCTGATAATAACATTTAAAGATCACATTCGATCCTTGAAGAGTAGTGAAGCTCTCCTGCAATGATTCTAAAAGTAGTCGTTTCAGTAAAGTTAATTATTATTTTAAATACATACTTTCTTATAAGCTTAGTCGTCTCAAATCCAAGTTTAGAGTTCATTAACGGGAGCATTATATAAGTAATAATCAGTCAAAAGAGTGTGTGTCGTTGTTGCACAATGTTGCAAGGGAAATGACGGAGCGAGTGTAATTGGACATCAAATAATTGTTAGTGAATGAACAGACTAGCGACGAGTACGAGGGAGCGTCGAATGAATTATGGAGTAACGAGCTGGTAATTAGTTTAGTTAGTGAAGCGTGGAGGCGCTGCTCTCGACAGATCACGGCTGCTGTGATTCGCTGAGCGCCTTTATGTTGGTAGGTGTTTATCATGGCGCCGATATTATTTTTCAATATATGTATTTTGTATATTTTTGGAAAACTATCTACTTTATAAATCAGGATGGTTAAAAAAAATGCTGGAATGAAATCGTAATTTATGAACATTTTACTATTTACCGTGGAGAATGTACCTTTGTAGAATGTACCTTTGTAGAATGTACCTTTGAAGAATGTTTCATCAAAGCATATGTTTAGTAATTATTGTGGGCAATTATTTAATTTAAAAAAGATGTTGCAGTTCAGACTCGTTGAATTTGTCCGTTTAAAAGTGCAAACTAAAAAACTGTAACTAACGAGCAAGCGGGGTATTAAACTAAAAACACGACATAGCAGTAAAAACACTTCCCGCTACAAACATAATTGCTTTGGATTAATTAAAGAGATAGAAATCGAGAAAACTAACAAGTTCGGTAATGAGTTTGATTAATGTTTGTACTTTAATAATTATCTTCTTTATTAGATCAGATAAGGAACACTACACCACGTTCTCTGTCTCACAGTTTTGTAAGAAGGATACTGTAATTATGAAGTATTTAGAAATATTTTAGAGTTCTATGAATTCATCTGGTCACGTGCGGGTGTTATGTTATCTATATGTGCATGGTAATCCGTGACGCGCGACGTCACGTGCGCAGGCGCACTCCCCGCGCATACTGATGATACCCCACGTCGAATGGGCTTTATTCTATATTGTCATATACAAAAAAATACATTTCGGGGATCCGGATTCCAATATATTGTTACAAACACGATAAAAATAACTTGTAATATTAGTTTAATCCAAAACAAAATACGTCATATAAATTCTAGAATAAAAATAATGTCATCGTATATTTGGCAAATTGAAACTAAGTGTGTGTCATGCTTGTTTTAGAATACCTACTTCATCCAGCGTCTGGCCTTGAGCGAGACAAACCACGTGCTGCTACTTGTATTAGACCAAATTGCAGTTAATAAGTGTAAGTATTTTAATTCGAAAAGTATACTCTGTCTTTAAAGTTATTGAGTACGATTAAAACGATTGTGAAAGTCACGTAATAACATGAATATCAGTTAAAAAGGAAGTAGCAGTGGCTTCGCTTATACAATCATAAACCAGTTAATTGCTTTCAAACTATAAAGAGTTATAATAATTTGAGGCGCTACCAACAGCAGGCTGCACGCCTGAGTCGCGGCCCCGATATCAGTTCATTACGTTTTTTTTTGCAACTCCCACTTACACTGAGCGCAGAAGAAACTCTGGAACTAAATTCATTTTTGATGAAAAGACATAAGGACTATTTTTGTAAGCCTATATAGATGTAATGTAGATTAGTATGGGCTGCGTGAAATCTCTCGCACGCGGTATAAATATTAACTACTTTGTTCTAATGCGATGTCATGGAGGCACAACCCGCACAAGTGTAACGCGACGAGGCAAAACTCAAGAGCGTCTTTGAATCGCCTTGGCATGTTCTTATTTGGCCAGTTATCTGTGAGCACGAACTCTGCAATGCACATACATACACAATGGTGTGTACCATTAAGAAATACATTATAAATGTTTTAATATTAATGATGACCAATTCTTTATTTTCAAGTATTATTAAGATAACAAAATTATAATTAACAGTCCACACCAGTTTCGTCTGCAATTGACATTTAAATATTTAGAATAATTATTAGTATAACCGTCTGTGGTTACTCTGTATACTTCCTCATCTAAATAAAAACGACTCAACAGGCCCGTACTGTGAGTTACGAGCGACACTTCGATGTTCCTAATTATTGAGACGGACTCATCGCGTGGTCAGCCATTACGAGCACAGGACGATCATTGATAATTAATTGAAGACATTCTACATATCAAATAGCTGGCCAAAGTACCACTGTCACACAATAACGTATTATCGTTCATTATATTAATATTTTATAAAATACTAGCGGATCCGACAGACGTTGTCTTGTACACGCGTCTTTAATTTAATAAATTCAAACATTAAAAAAAAATATATTAAAAATTTATCACGATATCTAACGACATTACATGTACATTTATCATAATTCGACCAATCGATACCGTATGTATATGTAAATAAAGATTTTTTGTTTGAATAAATGAATTTGATGTTCCAATATATTTTATTAAATTTCACTTTTTACGAAGCGTAATTAACAACGCAGATCGTAAACAAAAAAAACAACAAATAATCATAAAAAAATTAAAAGAAATATACTTACTTCGGTACGTAATAAATTCGCAAAATGTATAGTTGTTATAGTTGTTTATGCACACTTCAAAGCTCTTTACAAACTCAGTACTCAGTACCTACCTATTGATTTAATATTTAATTCAGCACGTGGATGAAAATAACACAATAATAAAATATTTTTCTCAATTCTATCGCAACGCCAACTGTCAGGGCAGACTATAATTAAAATGTAATATTATTTAATATTTGATATTGCCATGGTAACGCAGTCCGTCGGAACCAATGTGAAATATTCCAAAATCACCATCTACTTACACATTAAAAATTAATAAAAAAAACCATTTTCCAGTGGACCAAATTGTGAATCTAAACAATTCTCAAGTCCCCTTGAACACACACAAAGAATTTCATAAAAATCGGTCCTGTCGTTTAGGAGTTCAGTGACATACACACGCACACAAGAAATATATATAAAAAGATACACCTTCACAAATCAATTGTTTTTCTCCCACTTAGCATCAGATATTTATAAATGATTCTAAGATACAACTAACTAACGATTATTATCTATAAAAAATCAGTTTTAATTTAAAAATCAATTAGTATTAGAATAAATAAAATACTAAACTTTATCATAAAAAACATAAAATCTGTGAAAAGGTGATCTACAATAGGACCAAAGCCGGAATAAAAAACATAAAATAGTAGGTGTGTTCAGAAGGAGCAGGCAGTAGGGTATGGGCAGCGTAGAGAAGGCAGTAATCTGGTTTTACGGTCATTGTATAGCGCCCTGATAATAAAAATAAAGCAGCGTGTTCACTGAAGTGCAGTTGATACGAGCTCTCTGAACAAAGATTACGTTACATTGTAGGTGTCAACTATTCTAATACATTTATAAATATATCGAAGATTTAAAAATACAGTAAGCCTGTAACATATTCTCGTGGCAAATAAGTGTCTAGAGTGTATCGGACAGCCTACAGACTCCGTTCGCAAACAGCCAACGTGAGCCGCGCTCCTCGTACGTATAAAACTTCGATCTATCAACGTCAATATGCACGTACATACAGAATATCGTATGTCGTAGTGAATTTATAAATTTAAAACCACAACTTGCTCGTATCGATCAATCTCATCCTGCGGCTGACTCGGCTCTCACGAACGAGATACGGTAGATAGCAAGTGGGTCGAACGAGGCAGTCACCGGTGTTAGTGAGTGAGTGAGTGAGTGAGTGAGTGAGTCAATAATAACTGTAACACTACACTTTTTGTTTATTGAAAATGCACTGTAGTGACATGTACTTATTCAAAACAATGTAATAATATTTATGAGAAAAAGGAAAACATGCTGTCAACTGTCGCAATATTGCAGCATAAATATAATAAATTATGCTATCTACAAAGACGTATGTAAACATATAAAATCTCATTACAATGATTCTTCGTAAGAGCACTCGCGCCGTCTCCTCGTAAATATTAAACAAATTCCTTATTAAACGTGCGTTCGCTTCAGTTATCAGTTATCACGCACGATGAAGAGATTTTAATAAAACACTGTAATTACACAGCTTATGACCGTTTCTAAATTTTAATTCTCGATATATACTCAGTTACAGTTAGAAAGCGAATTAATGAATGCTGTATATCAATGTATATGTTGTTAAATATTGATTGCCACTTGGGCTCAAATAAATCCTTATTATATATTTGATAATATTTTTTTCAACTATATTTTATTTTTTCTAGTACATACAAAAACAAAATTTCATTCAGAGATAGCTTTGATCCCGATTCAAGCTTCCCTCAGGAAATATCAGATATGAACAATCAGTCTACTGCACTCTGTCATCATCTTTTCAGTTCGGTTTCAAATATTTATAATTCACAATATTTGATTTGTATTCCTAATCATGCTTTTAATGTTAGTTTTGAGTTTCTTTCGTGTTGACAAATATCCTGTTATCGACGGAACCTTGTAATTCCAGGGAAGTAGAAGTAGTAATAAAATTGTTAATTGTGTCTTAAGTGAGATGTAGAGATTGTAAGGGGAGTTAGTAAAGTGTTGGGTACACCGGGCGACACCGGGCGACACCGGGCGACACCGGGCGACACCGGGCGACACCGGGCGACACCGGGCGACACCGGGCGACGCGGCGCTACTCGAGACCGAGTGCAGACGAAACTTTGCTACGGCTTCGTAATATCATTCCAAATTGTTGTAACATGTTCCTTTTCGACTTGTTAAATAGAAATCTTAATGTATTTTCAATAAATATAATTTATGTCTGAACTAAAATTCAAAACTCTCTAACTCCCTCTCATTTGAACTTAAATTCATAATACTATTATTGATATTCTTCAGTATATTTATCGGATTTATTTAAAGTCAAAACTTGTGCATCCGATTGTACCGAGCATCATTCTCTTTATGTCAACATTTAATTCGTAATCAGCCGCTAGCCTTACTCACGAACAGCTGATTGTGTTGACAGTGCTATGTACGTATGTGTGTGTCAGCGCGCTGCCTGTCTTATATATGACACACATCTATAAGTAGCGTTTACACATGGTGTCACTATGACGTAGCGCGGGTGCTGTATCCGTAGAGTGTAATTGACTTCATAACTGTTGATGTCTTTTGCGAAACTGTTCTTTCTAGCATTTCATATATGTTAATATTATTAGAATAATGTCTTCCAATACAGATTAAGTTTAATAATTCTAAGTTAATAAATTCAAAATACAAGCAAAGTACATAATATTTATTTAAATAAATATTAATATCAATTAATTTAAAGTACATATGTCTAATAATCTACATAAGCGCATTATTAATGTAAATTCACCTTTACATGTGTGAGTGCAGACCATGTCCGTCCATGTATACCAAATACTTGACGTTTGTGAGTCGATAAGAAAGCGGCGTGACATGTGAGGACAGTGCTTGGTACACGACGTAGTAAGGAGATGTAAATTCTATAGAAGCATTAAACCGTACAGTCTGGACCTAAAGTGTTAGGAAACAAATATTATTAAAAAAAATAAGAAGCACACTCATACATTCCCTAACATAACTTGAATAAATTATAATTATAAAATTATAAAGTATGAATATCATTTGAGTAATGGAATATATATGAATACCTATAATAATAAATTTGAATGACTTTCACTGTCGATAACATAATTAGTAACTAAACTTTATATTTAAATAACGTACTAAGAACTTATTTGTTTAATAGTGAGACCTACTGTACCTCTGTACTGTGCTGTACATCTGTAGCTGGAGTTTCGTACTTTAGTCTGAGGACAACTTGGAGTCCCAAAGTGAAACTATTCCCAGGCATACGTACCGGTATTTTCTAACAATTTTCGATTCAATTCTGCTGAGAGTTAAATACCAGCGGTGTCTGGAATACATATATACAATCAGATTGTATAAGAATACTATTCAGAGTTTCTTGAATGCTTAGTGAAGCTCGTAAATAATTAATCAAAACTGCGCTCTTTAGGCGTCATTTAGTTAGGTATTTAAAGTTACAACTAGCGAGTGCGAGCCGGGGGGGAGAGGGGGGGGGGGGCAGGTTTGATACGCGAGTCCATTCAAACAGTTTCATTTGGCCGTAATATGTGATTAAATTGATTACGTAGATCGTTATCTATAATTACGACCGGCACAGAATTATTGATGGGCGCTAATGGGCGGAGCTTTTTGTTGGTTTGCGAGGCCCGTTAGCATTGGGCCTCGGGGATCACGGGGATTACGGGGACTACGGGGATCACTTGGGTCCATGGACTATGGGACGTGCGGATATTATTAGATCTTTACAAATATCTTGTAAGCGCCTAATTGCCATTTAAATGTTGTTTATTTATTTAAAACTCTTGAATTACCTAGCTAAACCCTAGCTTGATTGAAATCGTGCAATATACCTACATGTTTTTATCTTTAAATAATAATAATAAGATTTCTGTCCTAATAATCAATTTTGGTTAAGTAATATCTAATAAAACAGTCCTCTCATAAGATGAAACAGTTGTAAAAGTAGCACGAAGCCGTACCTTCGGTTGGCGTTTATTTTTTATGGAAGCTCCAATTCGAGCGCAGCCCATTCAAAGATAAGGGTGAAATAAAACGTAAACAATTATTTTTTAGGCAACGTGAGCCCGGGGCCAGGGGCCGGGACCCGGAGGGGCGCGTGGGGAGGAGGGCGGTGGAGGGGGACATTGTTGTCGGTTATGGAATACATCGGGGTTTTGGCATCTGCCTTAATTGGTGGCGAGTGAAGCGCTCGTTACAGCTCCAATAACAAAAATGGTTCATGCAATGTAAAAGCAAACTGTACACATTTTCAAATAAATATACTAAGTGCAAACGCAACATTTGGAAAGGAGTGTTGACTAAGAGAGGAGGCACGTGTTCCGAAGAGGGCAGATTTAATATTTTTAATGTGATTCAAGTAGGTCATGTTATATTAGTCAGATTGTGTTAATTTTATTTGGTCTGTTCTTATAAAATGTTACTTATAACATAAACAGAGATTTATATTTCTTAATTGGGCATAATCCAATAAAAAAAACGAAACTATGTATCTTTTCTTTTAGTTAAAAAACCCGAGCCGCGTGTCTGAAAGCGAAGCAAATAAAAGATGATATTGCAGTTCGTCCGCGTTGCGGTCTGCTAATAAAACGTATTAACGCTTGGAACGAGCCCAAAAGAGAAAGAAAACAACAAAATGTCACCTCAATCTGTTGCTTAATTATGTTTTTGAAACAGATTTTGATAACACTGACAAAACATTGGAATTAGAAAAGTTATGTTACTTTACATACGTTTTAACGTAAATGTATATTGTAGGTATATACGTAACACTGTAAAAAATGTAAGGTATATACTTATGTTACTCATCATAAGTATACATTAATTGTAATCCAAATTGAAAATACATTAAGTACTACGGAGTATTCAATTTACAAATGCATACAATTTTCTCTTTGTAGCAATATTGCATTTTTTAAAGACTTATAATAAATTTAAGTACCAAGTATTTATTGAGAATATCTGGCTGATAACCCACTAATAGTAAAAAGAATTGTAAATTATTATAATCAATACATAATGTGATGTATTTTCCACAGCATACTATTAAGATTAATAATGATATTGATTATCGGATGTAGCGGAGCCTCGTGCAGTCATTAGGGCGTGACGAGGATGACTGGCGCGGCTGATGTTGGCATCGACAATACGCGTGAGAAGCTGACTGACTGACGCCGCGCCGGCCTGCAGCGCCCTCGCTTCCTGCCAGGGGGCGCAGTCGACCTCAATCTAATACAATTGCTCTGATCCGAACACACACACAACCTATATTGGGCCGTTTAAGTTCCACAAACTATATACCTTCATGATAATGTTTTTAAAAGTAACTATATAACCAGGCCAGTGTTTACTGTCTTGTTGTTTTATTGCAGGTTGATGTAATTTTGTACACAATATGCCGTCACCTTGTTCGGAGGAAGCGTCACTCAAGACCCTCAGTCGACGCCGGCAGGGCCGCCGGCAGGGCCGCCGGCAGGGCCGCCGGCAGGGCCGCCAGGTAATCCAACACTAAACAACATATTGTTCCTTCTCATACTATTACGACTGGTGAATTAAATTTATTTACTGGGCACGTACAGGAACTTTGGATATGGGAGGACGCCCCCCGGGGCGAGATGCCGGCGACTTAATTCCACAAGCATCTTGCGTGCCACTAATTATATCTACGTACGATATTATATCGTACGACTAATACAATACAGTCTCTAATACCTTAATAATAGAGAATAAAGGTTATGTAACGAAATCAAGGGATAGTCAAGCTTAAATTCAAAACTGTAGGGTCGCGAATTAGCTGGCAATTTAAGAAAATTGCAATTACAGTCGCTGGGGCTGGAGCAGTCGCCCGCAGCTCCGCTGGGTTTTAATAACCACTAAAGGTCTGTATAGACTGTTCAATTTGTTTGAAATTCTCAGGAACCGAATAATTAGAACATGAATTCTGAGAACAATTGTTTCTAGTAGATTTCTCGAAGGTTCTGTAGATCGAAGGTTGACAAAGAAATTGTGATGAGTTTTATAGTTTTACTTTGAAAAACCGAGTTATCAGAAATATCGATTATCTACCGTCGAATTTACAGTAGACAGTAATATATTAGATAGGAAACAAAGTGCCACCAGTGAGTAATAGAGGACCGCTATCAGTGTTTGCGGAGGCCTGCAGAAGTGTGACGAGGGTGACGAAGGGCTCGGCACGAGCGAAGCTTTATCACTACCCCCTAACACCCCCCAATACACACCCCTAACACCCCCCAATACACCCGAGGGCGTTGCAGCGTTGACAAATGTTTGTTTACAATCGAACTCTACGGATTATTGAATTTATAAATTATTGAAACAGGCTAAGACAAACCGACTACATAATTCACTCTGATTTAATTCCGGACCATATTTATGGTCTGTGTTCGGAATTTAAAATAAGTGGAGATTAATAAACATAATCTGACGAATAAATGAACTTGGATCGGCCGCGATCGCGTGATGGATTGACTCGGGCGAGGCGATTATGGCATCAGTGCGTCAGCGGAGGCACGAGCGCGCACCCAAATGCTGCGACCTGGACAATGAACCGGCACCAGCCCTCAGGTGTGGCTCAGATTGACAGAACAACCATTAAACATATAAATTTTTAGTAACTAATTAAATAGCTAAAGATGGTCGGATTAATAGGATTGTGTTACATTTATTCATTTATTAAGATAGCATTTAATGTGATCGAGAAAATAATTATAGATTTGTGCGGTTATCAAATATAGCCCGTCACTTTAAATTATGCCAAATATATTTACAGTAATAAATATATTTGGCATAATTAAAAAGTATTTAGTGATTAGTTTTAGCTAATACTTAAGCAAATACTTAGAATAATTCTTCTTAGATGATATAATAAAAAACTATAAAGAGAGTCTGAAGAGAGACAGCAAATCCCCTCCTTAAAAACAACACTTAAAGCCGTTTGACGAAATCTCAGCGACTATTTTGAGTAAAAGATTCAAAACAATTAAGTTTGTGAACATTTTATGTATTGCTAGATGTTACATAACATCATCTTGAACATGACATCTCAGATAATAAGCCTTTAATATACAGAAGAATTAGGGTTCGCTCCGAGAAAAACTATTAGAAAATTTTGCTGCGAAAAAAATATATTGGTTTAAAATAAAAACTTTATTAAATAATCTTATGGCAATCTCAACTTCTTTTAAGTTCCAATATAACTTTCACTTTTTTACAAATTTGGGAAAAAAAATTGTGGTATCAAGTACAAAACTAAAAATGATTATGAGTGTGTATTGTAGATAAAGAAAAAATTTAGTGGTTCAACATTTAATAAATCATGGTGAGTATGGTTGCTTCTGAATTTTTTTTAGGTCTCAAGCATTTGTTACGAATTTGATAGTGGTTTTTCACATTAGTTAGTAGATCGTCCAAGAGTGTTGCTGGCTGTCGCCTACCCACGACTTCGTAATTCAGTTAGCGTCCACTTGCGCTAACTGAATCCCCTCAATGGCGTGGAATAGGATCACTTCTAATTATTTACTATCTATATGTACCTAGGTACTGTACATACCACACATACGTGTTGATGTAGGTCGTGATCAATACACTTGTTGTATAAACAAAATATACTTATAACACACACACTTAAAAAAAGGTTTACATCAAATATAACATGACTTATTATTATAAATACACGTTCCAAAGTTTTTCAAACCAGAAACCAGAAGCTCAGTGATACAATCAACCGACTGCTAAATATAACTAAGTAACAAAGTTTTAAACCAAACCATGCAGGTTCCAGAGACTGTTTGTACACAAACAAATATATCTAATAAATTGTCGGTCCTTATAGCGTAACTGAACTAAACATAGAACAGAGACGATCGTATCAACAAATGAATGAGACCAACAATGAAAATGACGTTTATTATATAATTGAGAAGCAACACACAAGAGGTAGGCAAGTAGATACATATAGATAAATGATTACGACAACGTTAAATTGTAAGGAACTTCATTAAATTCGTTAACAACTTTCGGGATCATTAAATGAATGCACTTGATTATGGCCGTTGTGCAAATTAGTTATGAACTATTATAGCGTGTAGCTGTCAGATATAGTTGCGTGTGGTTAAGTCAGCTGACGAGAACAGGCTGTATTAGTCTGAAGTCCATCTCCGGTTTTCTGGCGAATAAAGGGGCCAGAATTTCTCTCTAAATTCAGATCGAACAATAATGTTATTCATTAACTGTATTTGTGAGTTTTTGAAGGAACAGTACAATATACAACTATGCTCTAAAGGATAACAATATATTAAAGTAATCAAAATATGACAACAAATTAATGAGAGCTGGATGAAGGAGGTCCGCTGAGGGTCGCAGCTGCACGCTGCACTGTGGCAGATCTGTTCTCAGACTGATAAATTGTTTCCTACTGAAAGTTACTATTGATCTACCATCTGCGTCTTTTCATACCTTTTATTATATCAATGCACACTAATTAGTGTATAGAATATTTAAGATAATTAAAGTTTTGCTATCGCCTGATAATTGAAATATTTAAAATGAAAGACATAATTTAAACAAATATTTTATGTGCTGTCTGTATGAGAAAAATAAAGTGAGATAAAATAGATGTGCAGTTTATAAAGCCATAGCAAAACAAGACAATCACAAAGTTTTATTATAAATTATACTAAATACAAATCATATTTATTTATAATTAATTTTCTATATATTTTGCTAACTTGGTAGATCTTACTTCCTGTGATTATAAAAGTGAAGTCATCGGGGGTTACTTCTTAGCTTTTCTTTTGAGGTCAAGTGCTCCAGTTTGAAGATAAAGAGGTCAGGAGGTAGGGTATACAAAGCGATTCATATCGCAGTCCTCCGCCGCATTGTATTCTTGCCTCTGACAGTAGTATGCTCCTTGAGGGTTCCGTAGATACGTTCTAAAACTATTGATAAATACCTAAAAAATATCAAAAATACTCATTAATAAATAAAATTTATATTTAATATAAATATTTTATAATCCATGGACTAGGGTCCATACTTTAATGATACACGGAAAATATTTTGATAAGATTTTATATCACACTTATATTAACTTGCATTATTCACGAATATCGTTTCAATGTACAATCGGAGACGCGCGTTGCGTCGTAGCACCAGATAATCTAATCTAAAATACCGTCACGATGTCTGTTCTCATCTGTACCGGTCACATATATATTATACTATACTATACCTACTTACGGAGTAGAGACTATTTAAATACTTACTGTAGATATTATTTAATATTATACTTTTAAAAGTTTTTTCGTTTTTAATAATCGGGGCTATAAACGATTAATAAATATCAGAAAAACCACAAAGCCTCAAAGACAAATTGCTCATAAATTCTTTAATACCTACAAGCTTTTATTATCGGCGTTGCTCGCTACAAACTTGATTCATACCAAAATCTTGAATTTAATAAGAGTATATGTAAAGCCAACAAAGTTTCGTGGTTGATTTGCCAAATAATGATTTATAAGAAAAGGTTAGAATAAAATAAAAAAAAAAACAATGTTACCGATTTTCTTTTATGAATTCTAATTAATTCAGTAAATTATATTTGTATATTTTAGTCCACGTTAATAATAATACAAAATTAGTCTAACTCAAATAAATTAAGAAAATTAACCAATTTTAAGCTTTATGATGAGGCTTACATTCCACAAAGACAACATCATCGTCGTCGCACGTTCAAAAGCTGAAACTTTTACAATGAAACCTTTATAAGCCGAAAAACCTAGTAATAAATGGTTTTGATATTTATTTTATGTAAAAATGTATTATATTACAGTGCATATTATGTGAAATGTTCGTACTTATATTCTTCTGTCTGTGTGTATAGACCAAACATTCACAACTGTTAATATTGATATTTGCGTGTCCAAACTCAGTTGAGTGATCAAACTCAGTTGAATGATCAAACTCAGTTGAGTGATCAAACTCAGTTGAGTGATCAAACTCAGTTGAGTGATCAAACTCAGTTGAGTGATCAAACTCAGTTGAGTGATCAAACTCTGTTTAGTGATCAAACTCAGTTTAGTGATCAAACTACCGCAGATATTATAACTACCGTGCATTTAAAATAAGGAGGTACGTTCTTTTGAGTCGTAATATGACCTCTAATATGACCTCTTACCGTACACTTAGAAAAAAAGCTCTCAGAATGTAAAAGAAAGTGTCGGGATGAGGCTTTCCTCCAAATATAGACAACGTATGAAATGTAAGCACACTCAGAGAAGATTGCAACATAAAAGACACGTGGGATTTATTTTGCCTTTCTAAAAAAATATTGGAATAATAGCTGCGTTAGAAAAATATATGTGGCTGATTGAGTTATATTTATGTTAGTTGATCTTATATCTCACAGAATCAATTAATGTTCAGAGCAGATTGCGAACATTATATGGCTCATTTTATGATTTTTTTATTACAATATCTAAGTTAACCATAAAAAATATCCTATTTAATGATGCTGTAAAACAAAAATAAGCAGAACAGCGACGGTTTCAATGTAATAAGAGATTAAAGTTCAAAGTACAACACTTAGGTCTTAGTAGCTTCTTATACTTTAAAAATATAATAGGAACATTTCATAAAATATGTTTTAAGAAAATATAATATGTAATTAATATTGCTTTCTTGCAACACAGAACTAACTTGATGGCATTACGAGGGTTACACGTACATCATGACTTGACGAAGACCGTCTACGCGGTGCTCTCAATACATAAAACATATTAAAACAGTTAGTGCACAATATTGTGTTACTTTAGAAACAAACCAAACCAAATTTAAAATACAATCTATTACGAATACTACTATGCTACCAATTATTTTATCACGATTTCCTGATTATTAGAAAATCAGAACTGTCATATTATATGACGTCATATTATATGATACCGTATGACTAATATAATTATTTAATTAGTGAATTATTACAACACTTTTTAGGTTCGGTTAAGACAGAGCCGTCACTTTTTTGAACGTCTAAAAACTTGTGAGAGTTTAAAACAACATTTAACTTACTTTTCTCATCGTTCCGCTTTACTATCTGCACATATATTAAAAACTTATATATTATAAAATAAATTCAATCAGATTACTAGTCACCGGAGTCTGAACATCAATAAATAAAATAGCAACAGACACGCTCACCCACGTTTAAAAACTTGCCCAGTCTTCAATTAGGTATAATATATTAATAATAATAATAATTAATATTATATTAACTAGTTATCAATCTAGAGCTAAAACTACGCGAATTGTATTCTGTCGTCGTAGACAGAGATAGTTGGCCAGCACTAACTTTCAGATATATTCAGTATTAGCTTAGTAAATACGAAGACGGAACAATACATACCCCGGAGCGTTCTACAAAGCGTAAGACCCTAGCGTCGTCGACCCTCGCCCGGTCACTCCGGCAGCAAGGACGCACTCTCCAATGGATTTCTTTCCATTCCAAATGAGATTGAAAAGATGAAAAGTTACCCGAGCTACCACTATCATATCCACGTCGGACTGTGTGTGTGTGTGTGTGTGTGTGTGTGTGTGAGTGTGTGTACTGGAACGAAGAGATACGGGTGTAAGATATCAGTCTTAAATCAAAGAATGACGAATTCAATAATCAAAGTAATCACAGTAAAACTTCACGAAACAACATCAATAATTGTGCTTCTTTAAGATCGCATATTATATTTTATTTTACGTTGTTGGACCTGTTCTTGTATATTTTTTAATTTTATGTATCTTGTTACTCAGGAGTAAATGCTAGGTACTTGAATAGTTTTTCGTTACAACTAATTATTAATATGTACGCGTATTTGATTACGTGATATTTTTTATATTGTATTATGCTCAGCTGGTGACATTGACAGTAAATGGGTGTTAAGCCAGTAAAAGGAGTGCATTTAAACCGTTTTTAACTTAATAGAAGTATCATTAGGGATCAATTTTGATTAAAGATTCATTTGTTTGTTCCCCCAGAGCGCTATTTGTAACGGGATTAAAAATTAGTCGAATACAATTCTGTATGGATTTATGTAAATAGTTATTACTTATGTAAATAAGTGTATTGTGATATCAGCAAGCTTTAGAGGGAGGTGAATGGCTCGGTACTACCTACCAAACATCAGTTGAACAAAGTACTCTTATCTACATAGTGCAGTTTAGGTTTCAAGACATTACATTCTCTTCAAGGGAAGAGAATATTATGTTCATGACATTCATTAACACTTGTTTATTTTCATAATAAATCAATTGCTTTAAACTTCAAAACTTGTTATAATGTGAAAAAACGCAAAACTGAGTGAGTACTGATGACTCGAAACAAAAGAGAACTAAATGCTCCATTTATATACGAGGTGGCAGTAAAAATAAAAATACATTGTGATGAGAACAACAACTACAAAGATTGGTTTTAATATTATAATTAAAATGAGGGTCGTATCAATGTATTGATAACGTTATTACTACTACATCTGTAGATCTACGTCGGCACCTATCTTTTACTTTACGGATGCTGTAATCTTTGCAGTAACGTGAAAGACAGCTATCAAAGTTTAACGGTTTGTTTAAGAACCATCTTTGTGTCCTCTGAGTTCTGACACACAGCAGTGATAATGATAACATTAATGATGGAAGCCGTTCAAACTTCAAACTGTTACATGTATTTGTTTCTATATAGACAGATATTAATCCTTATTTGGTAACTTTAATTAATATACTAGAAAACTTGCAAAATCTTACGGAACTGAGATGAGAGATGTTAAGCTTAAGCCCTTAAAGTGATTAATATTAAAACGGAACTTTATTAATCGTTTGCTGGACGGATATTAATAGAGATATGTCCCATGGAGCGGCTATCACCCGCGTCTCACCATTGTTTAAGATTAATGAACGCACTTCAAAATGAGCTTTATCTTATTAAATTTGTGCAAACCATTTTGTTCCTTATACGAGGAAGTTAAACGACAAAATGGTTTGATAGTTCTAACTATATATGAAAGTGTGTTGCCAGTTGTATGTTTCATACATGCTACCGCGTGGAATTAATTTCGCACTTAGCTACATTGTAAGAACCAATTACAGAGCTAATGAACTAATTACAGAGAAGAATGACTGTAAAGTTATCAGAGTTTCAGAACGTCTGCTCGTGATGGCTTCCATGAGCTGGCGAGGGAGTCTGCTGTGTTAATTGTAGCTTGAATTTAAGAGTCTTGCTAAGTATTTAATACAAACTTTAAGAACAAAAACAATACAACAATAATATAACTGGAACTACTAATATATTTAATGCGCATTGAGCCGTCGTATCACAATCATCGAAGCTAATTACAATGTCCTCGTCGCTGTGTCGCGAGCACGCGTATGGAACAACCAATGAACTACTCTCAACGTGATATTAAGCTCAGCGGCATCTATTATGACGCTATCATTTTCAATTTATTTTATTGGTGCGAGGTTTATTTATCTTTGTAAGCAATTTATTGCGTAATGTTAAAATTATTAGTTTGTCTTATATGCATGGTGTTCGACTTATTTCAAAATATTGATATATTATTTAAATTATTTTTCACGTGCGCCGGTCGTGATCTTTGTGGCGATTCAAAGATCTATAAATGAACTCATTATTTAAATCACTGTGTCTGATTGTCTGTCTATTGGAGAGTTCGTTTATTATCGATTGACATTACGACCCGCTTCATAGAGAACGTCGTAAAGTACAAAGCAAGCTCAATGTCCCTTTATTAAAAATTATTCAGACCTTTGATTGTAGTCAATCAAATATCATTTATATTGGTAAAGATTACAACAATGTATCACACTGGATATTAACATTATACTTACTTAGTAACACGACTTGGACGTTGACGATAAAATGCAGATAAGGACAGTTTATTTAATAACCAGGGATCCTCTGATCTGATAGTTGTTTATTTATCAATAAGAAAAATAATTCAATATGAGGTACGTAAGTACCTCACATTGAAATTGTTAATAAATATTCAATGACGTAGACGTAACAAATGGGTGGAGGGCAAGTATTTACGAAGGAAGAACTTGATAAATGATAGATCGACAACTCACAATTACACTCTATTACAGACTTCGAGTACACAATGTGCTGTGCCGTAATAAGAGATGACAGTTTAATGTGTTCTTTTTGTGATAATAGATAATATATTGGTGCATTTTAAGTTAAAGTAATTGGTATGACACAGAAAAATTAATAATTTATTTCAGAGTCGTAATGCAATGAATGTTGTAAAGAATATTATAAAAATGATTTTTAAAAACGTATTTGACTAATTACTTCCTTGTTATAGTTTTACCCTTATTATTAGTATAATGTAGTGTTATAACGGTTGTGTTATTATCACACACAGCGACACACACAGCGACACACACAGCGACACACACAGTGAGATATGTAAAGTACTCGTAAAGTTAAAACACAGTAGTTAATTGTGTTCGTCATCTTAGTTTTTCTACACTAAATAAGATTTTAATGTTATGCTTACACACACACAAAAATCAATATCACAGAGCTAATAAATATATCATAAAGTTCTATAAATAGCAGAACCTATCTATAGCCATTTGGAGGTAAGTAGTTCTTGCTGGTTCGACCGGGTGGTACCACCCTCACATAGAAAATCGGCGTAATCAGCAAAAAAAGTAGTTAGGTTTTTATGATTTTATGATAGAGCCGGATTAACAAAAACCATCCGCCTTTTCATCCCTTTCTTAGCTTCTTTTTCCGTTTCTCAAAAGCAGCAATTCTTTTGCGTTTAAGTATATATATATGGCAGTGTCCACGGCTGAGGGTACCACTTATAAACTGGTGTTCCTGGCCGTTTGACATCCTAACAAATAGAAGACATATAAAAGGGTGAGTGCTTTTGTTAGGATGTAAGGCTTTTAAAATTATAATCTACATGTAAACTACAGTGTCTTCCCTCCCTCTACTTTTCTATAAGGAAAATTTGTTTAGTTTCATTAGGATATAATTAAACATTACAAAACAATACAGTTAAACGAACTATTAAGGGTAACATATTCAATTTATAATAAAAACTATGTAATTACAAAATCATAAATATTTTTCCTCCATGCATTACGAAAACCATCACAAAGATAAATCCGTTTTAATTATGGTAACGTATAACGAATCAGTAATCCGAGGTCTTTGTAGCGTCCGTCTGTCCGTCCGTCCGTCCGGGGCGGACTGAAACACACTGGACATGACGCCACATTAGCGACGGCCTGCAATCGCTTGGACCTCGCAACACCCAAATACAACCTCTCCACTATCGCAATAGGGATGCTTTTTGGATGCAGGATAAAAATAATCCGGTCTTTGTTACAATCGACCATTATCGAGCCATTTTTAAGATTACATCGCTGAAAGATCGCCTCGCGCTACATTAATCACTTTATCTGAGCTCCTTCGGGTAAAATTATACTTCAAGTATTTGTTGGAAGCTGCTTTTTGTGACAGCGGTTTATCGTGAGAGAGATTGCATCGGCCGCTCTAAGATACTACAAAAAAAGCAATTAACTGTGAACAAAGCTAGGAACCACGGACGCTCCTCCCCTTGGGATTTACGTGTTTCCAAACCCACATTTAAATTATGTTAATGATTAGAGGGCTACAATTTAAATTTATGGGATGTAAATAAAGACCCAAATGTTATATTCGATGATTAAATTATGAATAATTAAGAAAATATTAAATTTCGCAAAGTAATTACCTACATAATGATGGTCTTAATAATATTACTATTGACTTATAAACTTATTTGACTCGTTACACAGTACAGTATGTGATGGTTATTTCTTATAAAATTTATATTAAATTGGCCAATATTCTTCTATGAGTATCTATGGTCGATGAGACTTGTAATAGTTTGTAGTCTGTAGAGCGTTTGAACATGTATTTAGCCGAGTTGTAATGACTTACAGCCAGTGTACGTGCTGCCTGAGGAAGTAACATTCTTTGACGGATGTGACGGACGAATTGTGTAGAAAACATGGTACTTGGTAGACAAAAGACGGTGACTCATCCCTATTCCTCAAGGATGTCATCACATTTGCAATTTTCTATATCTGCTGATGGGTTTGGGCGACATCTACATTCAAGATCATCAAGACGAAGACCACCTGCTTGTTTGCCAAAACACATACCAAAAAAACAACTTTACATAAAGATAACCTAACTATATTTACGTAGAATTTATTAAAACGTAGTGTTAATTAAAACTGTTTGTCGTCTTCGATTATAATAAACATATTTATCAAGTAGTTACTGAACTAACGACCATTGCGAATTATCTCCGTCCATTCCATTTTAAAACAATGATTAACAAAGTTTGGTTGGAATTTTAAGAGTTTGTCTGCAAATAATGGTTACGCTATAATAAATCTACGTGAAGGAAGCGATACAGCTAAGCGTCGCGTTTTGTGGAACTACAAAAGGATTCGTCAGGCTTCTGGGCACAAAGGTGCCGACTTTTAGCGAGACTCCGTTCTCATTGTTTCTTGTTTCTGTCGGTTAAATGTACCTTACAGCCGGGTGGATGCATATTTAATATGTACCTACTTACAAATTGCATAACAAAAAACTTTTAAGATGAGTACTTAATGGTCATAGCGAAAAAGGATCCTGTAGTCAATTTCATCTATATCTGCTTTAATATTAATTTTGAAAAATCTTTTTTGACTCATTTCGAGATTCCAATGAAGGAAGAGAATAATAATTTACCCCAAAAAATATTTTGATCTCCGTCGTAAAATGAAAACAGACTCTGATCTTAAAGTCAGTGCAGCTTTTAGTGATCTCACAATCCCCTGCAAGAAAGCATTGAAAGAAGCGCTCTCCGCCCACAGATGCACTTCCTTCTCACTGACTCACTTATTTAAAGCCATTTATCCAAGTATAAGAGGTGTATACAGATAAAAATGCTATCATAATGTAAGTTAGTTTCAGTTTAATTAGAACACCACTTATCTCCTCTCCGTGTAAATCATCCGCAGGGTGGAGATTTTAAAACGAAGCGATATTATAACAAAAGAAGACAGACAGCGCTAAGATTATAATATGCATACATAAACTAGAAGTGTCAACGGTTGTACGGCATCCTTCTTAGTTTTTAAAACACAATTACTCTAATTTCAACTTTATTTGGTAAACGAATAAATCGTTTTTCATGTTCACGCTATTTTTAAATCGCTCTAATATGAACCTCCAAATGCACATTAAATATGTAGTTGAAAACTAAAAAAACAATTTCAAATTATTATATTTATTACGCTGCGAGGAATTATTTCACAGGCGTCCGCGCAAGCAACTATTAAAACAATTTAATATTTTTAGCGTTTTTTATTTATTTTGTGACGACAAAATTATAATGGACGTTTACTTTTATCTCTCTGCAAGCTTTTAGTGAGATTCATCTGTTTACTTAGTGTATGTAGTTTATAGTTAGGTACCTACTACAACTACAGTGCCCGGGATGTAAGAATAGTTGTAAAGATTGTGAGCTAGTGTGTACTTATAACAAATAGTGATAAAGTTAAATCAATACAATAATATTTGCAACAGCTACTTGTTGAAATTAAAATAGAACTAATAATCAAATATTATTTCAATGCAATTCTCCATTTATTTAATTAAATGAATTAAAATTAATTTATACATACTTTTCTACATCTCCTCTGTCGCGACCCACTGGACCCATTCATTTATTAGGTTCTTTACATAAATTTCATTGCCATTTTAAGGACAATATGATTATAGTAATTGTATCATAAATAGATCTTAATAACAGAAGGTAAATGAAACTCTAACACTATCTGGTACTTATTAGCTGAATTGTAGAATCTTTATTAAACATATATTTAAAAAGAAAACAACATTACAAAAGGTCACACGAGACCAATTACATGGACAGGACCTTTAAGAGAACTTATCATTTTGAAGAGAAAATACTTTGCAAAATTATTTGGTTTACCGACTGATGTGAAAAAAGTTTTGGATAATAATCACATTTTCAATGGACATGGAAAAGGTCTGATGTAGATTATTATAGCTACCTCAATACTAGGTACCTACTTACTCGCCCTTGTGGTGTACCTTGTACTAATAATTATTACTCATGGGCTTTATACGAAATAATGGTTCTTATGAATTTGTTTTAATTTGTTCTTGTCCTAAGCGAATATATTTTGTCATAACTATTGTGCAAACAAATGTTTATAAACACATTATTATTAATGTCTATTTTATAATAAAAGTAATAAATATTCTTAGGTTATGTTGTCAAACTACCCGCGATTATATTTTAATTTTATTTTTTTCAAGAGTAGCTACAACTGAATACCAAATTTAATTATAGACTCCGTAGTTTAGTTTGAATTAAAAAAATAATAATGTTCTGTCAAACGTGAAGTCAACTGTTATGAGTACATTATTCGCAGGGAGGTCACATGTGCGCGACAGATGCGGCCTCGTGGGAGACTCCGTCCTAATGTACAGCTCCAGCTAAGAGCTGGGGTGTTCGTAGTTGGAATCAAAATTTATATTAAACAGGTTTCACTTTTAAGGTTATATTAAAATAATATTCCATATTGACACCCTTTTAATAAAGCTTTTCGTGTTTTTAACAACAAAGAACGTTTTAAAGAAACAAAACAAGGCACAGTTAAAACCTTGCACCAATCTGAGGTACGACGTGCTCTCCGGGAGCTCGTTATTGAATTGTAATGAGCCGTGTAATGAACACTTTACAACTCCAGAGCCGTAACGACAGGTCCTTTCTATGTCACGGTAAAGTTTTGTAAAAGTAACTATTGTTTGAAACGTTTAAGATGGAATGGTATCGATCGATTATGTCTTGAAGCAATAACATAACAAGAAAAGCAATTTGATCTGGTTTACAATTACACGCTATGTAGATAATTATACCGGCAAGTAGCAACCGATCCATTTTATCGCTCTGTAACTTTCACTAGTAGTTTGTAGCGCTCTGTGAAGCAAAATACGTGGGTAGTTGGTTGACTGAGAGGCTTTTTTGATTATTGCAATAATTACAAGCCTCATTTAATGAAATACCTAAGTAAGCTTCCAAGTTCTAATCAGCAATCTCATTTATTCGCAACGTACAGACACATGTGTTTGTGCACTGCGCGTGAACCTACAGCACATGTCACACTTATATATAAATATAAGAGTTCGTGAGTTGAAGATTAACTGATAAACATTTTCATTGTTTTGCAGAATAACGTTTTTTTTGTTTAGCACTAACGATATTTTTAAATATGCAGAAATCCCTCAGTATTGGTAGCAGGTACGGGGACATTTAAGTGCGGATTCAGAACCTTCACCCACCCGGAGGTAGTAGAATATAAATTGTAGATGTTATTTCTTTGTTGCATCGTGTATGTGTTTATTGTAGATGGATGTTACAATCGTGATCGTCGGAAATTCGTTTTGCTTCGTGACTGCGCGGTCGCTCGCTGTCGGTCGTTGTCGGTCACTGTCGGCGTGTAATAAAGCGCGCTGAATGTGACGTGGCGTGTCCATAATATCCTTTTAGATAGATAAAGGACGCGTCGTTTGTCCACACGTATGTTCATATTAGTTTTTGTTGCCGATGTAACTGTCTTACTTGGTATATTAACTATAGTCTTCTTTATCTACAACAACATCATAAGAAACAAGAACTCATCAAATTATATTTTTAGTAAGGATTTATGAAACTTAAACAAATCATGTAATTTTTGATAGATCTGTTGAAGTTTGAACGCTGCAGCCTGTATTTTACAAATATTTACATTTGTCTATAAAGAGATCTGATTTACACAAACTGACTTTACGTGAGCATTAACGTTTTTACCGAAGATAGCAAAAACTGAACGACGGAACGTAAATAAACACACCCTTCTACGAACAGCGGCTCGGTTCCGATGTTTACGTAATCTTCTTCGTTTAACGGAAACAGTTTGTTTTTACCAAATCTATTATTGATTAAATGGTTTTTGTTATTCTTTCGAACGGATTTCGATTCCTATAAAATTAACTATCAGAATATATAAATTAAAATACACCAGTATTAATTTTCATATTTATAAGATATAATATAGAAATGTATACTCTTAGAGATGATAATAATGGATTTTGAAAACACCCAAATGTAAATAAATGTAAATAAGAACATTAATAAAAATCTTATTAAATCCCTCGATAAGGAATGAAAATTGTATTATTTGTAGGTAGGTTATATTAAATACGTATGCCAGTGTCTATCAATAGTTAAGGCTACTATAATGTATCAAATAGAAAATAGAGCAAGTGGAAGAGTTGAAAGGCTTTCAGTGGTTTGATAGATGGCTGGTAATGATGGCCGCTCAGTATAAACCTAGTTTTGGGGAGAGCAGCGAACCGGTTAGTAGGTACTTGGTGAGCTCTGTAGACAGATATTATTATGCATGGCTTAGTAAAAGTTGTGACTAGCGACGCTTTTATCCAATTTTGCTGTGTACTGAAAGATAGTAGTACTGAGGAAGTACCATGACTAGAAGACATATATATTTTCGTCTCGATCACGAGCGAGGAAATGCAGACTATAATATCTTGTGTGACCTTACTGAACACCTTACTGCACACGTTACAGAAGCGCCTCTCTAATGAAAGACATCAAAGCCATTGTGACCGACGCCTCACGTACTGACCGTCCGCGCCTTCAGCTTACTTGGCAATATCCTACAGAATGCCGCATTATTGATTATAGAATACTCCCCTTTATAATATATTTTCCTATACTAGCCGTTGCCGGTGACTTCACACGCTCAACGCTCTTAATATATAATGATACGGTTTTGGCGTTAATAATATTATGTACAGTTATTAGCGTAAGTATATTAATGATAAATAATTAATTAGAAAAATTGCAGCAAAAAAAAAACAATGATAACAATTAGGAAACTATTATGATTTCTTTTCCTATAATTTTAATATTAATGTTAATAATAATATTTAATGTTAACAACCGATAAAGAAGAAACGGTGTTGAACAGATTAAAGATTAAAGTATGAGATATTTTTTAAAGAGATACTTTGCTCATAATATAAATAGAACCCGTACGTAATACACTCCATCGGTTAGGGTTGTGACCACATCGGTCCGTCGCATCTGATACTTCACAGGGCTCGTATCGTTTAAGCCCCTGGAGATATTCCCGGACACAGCAGTAAAGCCTCGCAGCGGCCGAGTCCAGCGACCATTAAAACATTTATAAGCGTTTATATCTGAATGTTGATGTTTTGACACAAGCCGATTATACATATTATACATATTATACATGCATTGCGCTTTGAATGTATAAACTATGTACAGTATTACATTATCATTGTAATGAATTTCTTGACTCTATTATAATAATATCTCTTCAAATATTTGGAAATTTACTGATAACACGATCCTTTACTTATTATTTGTTTGGTTATTATTATACCTTTAACCATCATAATATTACGTCAATATATTTACTACTCACATATTATTATTTATCTCTTACATAAATTATAATTCCTATTATTTATATCTCCTAAATTCCAGTTTTATTGTAAAGCAACCATAATTAAAACATTACTAAGGACAAGTTGTATTTAATTGTATTAATAAAGTTCCCTCATTATATCACTACTGCCAGTGTGATATATGTAGGTATGTATGTAATTTAGTATAATTAATTATTATCGTTCATCGTAAGCCTGTTATTTTTGTCCGTAGCTACCAATTATATTCCTTAATCGAAAGGGAGGTCACGCTATATTTATATAAAAACTGATATATTTAAGTATTTTAGTTGCATAAGGACGCGTTTAGGAATGCGGGCTAAACAAAGAAGGCAAGTTGTTTGTACCGAGTGCTGCAGGCGAGGAGGCGGCCGGATGTGTTGGCGCTGCGGGCGGAGACAGCTGTATACTACTATACATGTTATGAACTTACTTGTCCTGAACATGGAATTATATATTCATTGAAAGTTATTTTTGAACATAAAGGAAGCTATCATCTGTATTGCAGATGCTCATCTCATATAAAACACTTCATCCTTTAGTTACGCTTATGTAAATATAAAGCAGCAGTTGAAGACTTAATATTCAGCAAATACTCAAAGGTAAGTCTGAATAAGGCTGAATTATAAAGCGGGTGATATTCCGGAGGCGTGCGATAAAAGTCCTTCGATAAGTGCCCGCCTAGAAGCAGCTCGCTACAATGTGCTTTGACGGCGCCGCCCTCCGCACGAGAAGTCCCTTTGCTGCTGCGCCCACTTCCACTGAGGACTCCTTTGTTTAACTTTTACATTAGCTGGCTCGCTATTTCTCACGCTAGGATTGTAAAGGCTTTGAGAATTGTGTAATAAACAAACTATGTGACTCGACTGTACAATGTAGACACGTAATTTATATTACTTATATACCGTCATAATAAGGTGGTATTTATAACTTTGTTATTAATAAATAACATATTTGAAGAACTTATAAAGTAAATAGTAAGTCATTACGATTAAACACAATTTTTACTTTCTTGTACAAAGTTCCACTTTATTTAAATATGTGATACAATTTTATATGCGACCGGTTTCGAACATCATCATCAGGCGACTCTAAATAGTAAGTCCTTAAAATATTTAACCAATTCTATATAATAAAAGACGGCAGGTATCCTACATCCGAAACGATTTATATATAAATGCTCTTTTTATTTAAAATTTCAAAGAAATATATAAATTGTTAGGTATTAAACTCGTAGATGATATTTGAAACAATTATATGTTAAAAATATTTTATCGCTGTTCTCTGAAAGGAAATAAATTAAAAAGTCCAACTATAAAATCACAATTGCAAAGAATAACACGCTGCAAGTTCTAACAATGACCCGCACCCTTGTATTCAAACTGCATCCTGCAATTGGATAAAGGGTATTTAGAAAGTTCCCCTTCACTTTCAACCGGGACTCGCTCATCCGTTTCAATTACCGTATCCGAATTATTTACTTGTTCCAGCGAGAATCGATTTTAGGTTTAATGTCGAGTGCTTTTATAATTGATGCCCCTGCGGCGTTTTTTTTTGCATTTTATGATCGCGAGCAGTCGTGCATGTAACAGTTCCCGAACAGAACGTACGGTAATAACAGGCTATCGGAATAAAGCATCGATAGTCGATTCGATAAGGGGCATGAAAGTTAACGTGTTCCCGGCGAGCCAGTGTTACATTACTTATGAACCGAAACACTCTCTTTAAGAAATATAATATTTTAATGAAAACATAAGAACATCCTGTAGTACTTGAGGTTACCCTGCCACTACCAAGTCTAAAGTTATAAAAAGACAATAATCTTCAACCGCACATTACTAGCGACTTCCTCAGCCTCGACGCCTCTCAAACCTTCACTATAAAACTGTAAGCGGCCATTGCACCATCACCGCAAATATTACTGAAACATCGGCTTAACCGTCTCTTACGACTCGTAAAGTTGCTAACTTAACGGCAACTTGGAGTTATAATATTAGAATGTTCAGTCAAAATATTTTCTTATGAAACAAAATATATAAAAGATTGTTAACTCATTAGGTGTTGTTTATACTTGTTGTGATCTTTACACGTATATCTAAGTAATGTTTGTCTGTTTATTACACGCATCAGTTTGACCAATAAATACAATAAAACTGACACCGTTAAGATAGTCACTCTTAACGGTGTAACGGAAGCAGATAAAAGCACTAGCCAGATCTTAAATATTATACAATAGAAGAGTAATTAAATAATATAATAATAAAATAGGTATCTCAACAAATACGTCATGTAATAAATAAAATTAATTAAATCAATGCATGAAAACACAATATAAATGAGAAGTGTTCGTCCGGGTTCATTTGGGGAGGGGGGAGGGGGGGAGCGACCTATCTCCCTCGCGGAGTCGCCGCGAGTCATCATATCAGTAGTTTGCGAATTTGTTTCAGGATGAGGGGGGATGGGACACTCATTCAATTAATGAACTCCTCAGCACACACTTATTACGTACGGATATTAAATTGGTCGGTTTTCCAATCCAGAAACAGAAATTACCCATAAAATGGTCGATTGATTTAGAACTCATTTAATAATTGAACTTCATAATCAATCATTTACGCTTCATTAATTAACTTTCTTGATACAAAAAGTGTTCTTTCACTTTTATGACAATTTGTAAGAATTTTAGATGACTTTAACGCTAATAGTGACTTGGTAAGATGGCTTATACTTCCGCACTCGGCATCTTTGTGTTATTACTCTAAGTTTTCCTTCGAAACTAATCTGGAACGAGACGGAGTTCGAGCGTTTCAATGAAACTGAAGTTATTAATGAAATGACATCCTAGGGATGCCAGGGATGCCACCTCCGCCGCCACGTATTATATTAAAAGAAATATCGGCACAGGAATTTCACTAAAATATCTATTTAAAAGTATATAATTAAAATAAATATCGTAACAGCACTTTTACAAAGTATTTTAATTGTATTTGTAATATGGTTAATACGGCAGTTATACATTTATTTTACATTAATTAATATTTATTAGTTCGCCAACAATGTTTCCAAGACCATTTAAAGGTAGGTATTATTGAAGTAAACCGAGCTGAATAAATTTAAAAATATCATTACCATTAATGGAAACCTTTTAAAGAAATAATAACCACAGTTTTAATATATTTTATTACAAAATGAATATTAGCAAAATATAGAGCTATTAAAAGGAATCAAAAACTCAAGGGAACATTTTTAAATAAGATGAAACATTCACTATCATTTACAAATCAAGTTAGAAAGCTGATGCAAATTTGTTCAAAGTGCAGTTGGTTCGTGATCGCTGATACCAGCGACTCGTTAGATACCAGCGACTCGTTAGATACCATCAACTACAATAGCAACAACTCATAATGTTGCAACGTGAGAGGTCGCGCTGATCTTATAGTCAGTAGCATTTATCAAATAAAATTCTACTAGCTTGAAAAATTCTGGTAGACAGCAGTTGTGTGAGTTTATTGTGTTAGTAGTTATCGTGCTTTGCATCTGTGTGGGTAGGCAGGTTTCATTATTCTTACACTCCATAAGACGTTCAGGTTTCATTGTCGTTACTGTGTATATAATGTGTATAAAATAACGTAGATTGTGGTATGTAGGTGTTCTCAAAGAGAATTTGAATTTAATTTTATATTAAAAAAATATTATTATCCTTGTACAAGTCAATTAAGTACGTAATGACAATCTCAAAGAACCATTCATAAACAAAAACCACCTGCGGCTTCTAATTTATGTCTAATTATCGCCTTATTTTAAAAATGAAGAAAAAGACATTCCTTTTAAAGAAACCTCACCTACATTATACCGGCAGAGCATCGCAGTCAAATAAGGAACCCTTGTAAAGTAGTAAAAAATGACAAATTATGGACATACTTGATTGTTTTTCGATCCTACTTCTAGTAGAACGAGAGGATAGCTTTCAAAGTAAACTTATTCTAGTATGTGAGACTGTTCGCTGTGAGCGGCACGCTGCTATCTGAGATTGGACTTACGACGTGAAAACTGGATCGAGGAAAGTTTAATATTGACAACAGGATTACGATTTCGATTTCTTATCTTAATGTCATACAGCACATGGTTTAAAATTTATAACTATTATGTAAGTTTTTTTAATAATTACTACTTTTATAATATAGGTAGAAACGTAACTTGATATTTTTATTTCATTAATTGATAAAAAATACTCTAAAATCTGTTCACCTTTAACAATTCACCAAAAGTTCCTATTTGTAATTAATTTTTATTAGTTCCTAGAAACATAACTTCAGTATTTTAGTGTCTATTCTTAGCCAACTGCAGCACAATATCGTAGTCGTGCCGGTGTCGGATCGTAATGATATAAATGTACGTAATATCCACATAGCGTTTGTCACCAGCAGGGTGTAAGACGTCACAGATTCCAACCGTAACAAACAGCCACGTTTTATCTTTTACAATCTGTTTGTACAAGGTGGGAGTGACGTTTTTTTGGCAGTTTCTAATATAACCTTGTTATAGTTAATATGTTAATTTATTTGTGGCATTAAAGTATATTTTTATATGTAGAGTAGCGGTATACCACGCCGCGTATACACGAGGTAATAGTCATTTTGAAGTAATTAGTCACAAATGTAATTACGTCCCGAAACCACATAAAATAATGCAATTCAACCTGAATGTGTACAATTAAAACAAGTTTACAAAGTACATTGTACAAACATGGCCGACCCTAATTTCGAGTTTCGTGCTATTCGTCGCCAGTTACAGGTATCTATATTATTAGTTAGGAAGTTTTTAAAATTTCACTGTGGGACGGAGGTATGTTAAAAAAATTAAGTGGAAGGGTTTAATTGGTAAAATTAGTAACGTGTATTTGGTGAATTATTTTTACATTTAAATATCCTTATTACAAAGATAAGAATCCGTTTAAGTGTAATTGAGGACACTTCAACAGAACGCGTTACATTTCCTGCAGAATATTTCTTCTACAAATAATGCCCGTTACACACGTGACAGCGGCCCAAGTCATGTGTCCCCACCTCACACAATTATACTCGTAAAATGGGGAGCTGCCAAGCTTTAATCTAAGAGTTTAAAAATGTTACTTTAATAATTAATATTTTCCAGTCTTCCCTCAAAATGTTGTAAGTAAATGAATTGGAGAGTTGGAATATTTCAAGAACTTTCTCCGCCAACTCTAGAGGAATACCTTCGAGAGTCGGCGCTCGGAAGAAATGAGTTTTTTCACGATTAACGTTTTTGCTTTTCCTATTATGATTCAAGTTATAATACTTTGATTTTAATTTTTATGGTACAATAATTACCATTTTCCATTACTGTTACTTTAATTATTAGCTCAGGTTAGTTTAATTTTGCCAGAAACGTTCAGATTTTGAACATCTCATAAATGAACAAACTCGATCCGCTTATTTTTTTGTTTTGCAAGATGCAAAAATCTTGGCGGTTTACTTAATTTTAATATAACAAAGACTGTTAACACGTTTAGAGTATGTCGTGTACTTCGAGTGACGTGACATCACGGCGCGTTAGCACACTTACTACAACATCTCTAAACACCTGTATATACACTCACACACACACACACACACTCACACACACACACTCACACACACACACTCACACACACACACTCACACACACACACTCACACACACACATACACGTGTCTTCACACATCTCGCACTCAACACAATGTAACTTCGTAAATGCCTTGCTCAAATATGTTTTGTCAATAATGTTCGATGTAGTAGAGGTTGTATTACACTGCGCGTCCAATGAGGAGAGTCTTAGGAGAGTTCGCGGTGTTAATGAAGTGAGGTGTAAAATAAAATAGTAGGATGTTTATTTGTGTGATGTTAGTTTTGTTTCGTGAGATAACAAGAGAGACTGGCGTGACCTCGATCGCACAAAGCGTCACTAAAAGCGTACTCTTTTAAATGTGAAATTCTGTTAACTTTTTCATTGTTAAGAAACGTCTTGCTCTATACTAAAATAAATAAAGTCGTACAAATAAATTAGTAAGTCTACTTAAGAATAAAATAACATAAAAGAAACGTTGATGGATGTAGTAAAGCCGAGTCGTTCTAAAGAGTTTTTATGACCGATAATATGGGATTTACATAAATCATCTATCTGGTGGATTCAGATCAGTTCAGTCAAGATATGCTAATACTTAGATTATTCATTATTCCTTGTAAAAAATTATTTGATAATGAAATAACTGCTGGGTACAGGCTGAACTTAAACAAGTTACGGAGAGCGCTAAAGTAGCTCGCTACGAAAAATTAGAAATATTTAAGAACAAATTCACTAATTCTATTTGCGGCTCGCAAAGTGCTCGGTGTCTGATGACAATGCACTTAACAAACAACACTCAACGAGCGTCAAGAGATATTAATAATACTATTATATATTAATTGGAGAAGTTATGTTTACATATTTACCATAACCAGCGAACAAAGTTCAGCGAATACTAAACAATGAATGCTCACAATTACAAACTTGGAGCAGTTCAAACTTACAAGTAGCTGCAGGTGAAGCGGGTCCCAGCAGACCACGAATATTAAAACATGGCAACTAGAGCACTGAATTTTAATATGCATAAATAGTTTCCTCTAAGCTGCACTAAGAAGCAGTAAAATGGAAATTAAAATGAGTTCCGGCGGATCCCGCGGAGTAGAGACGGCCCTCCCTCGACACCCTGCTGTAGACACTTTGTGTATAAACTACAATTACAATATGTTTTATCATTTTGATATATACAAGTAGCCTATTTAAATAGCAATTTATATTTAAATAACATATATTCTTCAAGGATCGGAGTAAAAAAAAAGTGTGTTACAAATTGTTTTTCATCAGCAGCTGAAAAACTAACTCAAGTTTGTAGAAAACAAAGCGGTCCGAGTCGTTATCGTTTTAATGTTAGCTTTAAGTCGCTTTTATACTACTACTAATTAAAATATGTTACATATATTTTGTTACGTCATCTCATACTTTACAATTCACACAATATAAATTAACTGGCTATCCTTTAAGAAATTAACAGAGTTGGGTTCCGTTAAATAAAAAATGGATCTAAATGAACCGTCATCTATAATGCGATACCTATCGGACGGTATGGATGTCGTGCCGACGCGACGCACACACTGGCCCCGCTCTTATAATAATAATATATTATATTAGATATGGAAATAGACAATGGATATGAAAGGATGTTATTATAACTATATTGTCAGTGTGTGTAGTTTCAGTAGCTGTGTGTGTGTGTGTGTGTACACTGTGATTAAGTAAAATCTAATGATATTTAACGATAACTTACTTATAGGCTCGAAAATTAAGGTATTAAAGTCACGTTTCACGGGTGAATAAAAAAAACTAATTCCGTCTCTTTTGCGTGTTATGTCTTCAGCATCATGCCTCTTGCAAATGCACATCAACAAATTTGCAAATAATGTCCATCACCCCTCTAGGTGGAAAAATATAAGTAACAAACATAAAAATACTCATCTTTTACAAAACTAGCGATGCTCAAAGTAAAGTTCCTATAAGGAGAATGTTACATAAATAACCGAAGCTAAATCTGCAATCTTCTAAGTCTCTGTAAGCACGACATGTCGCATGAGTGTAGCCATCCTTCACGATATTACACAGATTTATAGAGAATTTGCAAAGCGGACACGGCACACGGCACACGGCACACGGCACACGGCACACGGCACACGGCACACGGCACACGGCACACGGCACACGGCACACGGCACACGGCACACGGCACACGGCACACGGCACACGGCACACGGCACACGGCACACGGCAGTTATAAACGGCAGGCCTGTATGACGCCGAACGATTGAACACTAGTGGCGCTGAACTTGCTTATAGACTTGTACAAATTTACAAACATGGTCAAAGGTTGTCAAAAACAACTAAAAAAAAAATGTTTTACAATAGAAAAAATGATGGTAGAGGTATATCAAAGTTTTGTTTATATTTCTGACTCCTGGGACACGTACATATATAGAAGAAACTTCATACATACTATTTAGAAGAAACTTATTATTACTATTATAAATATTGATCCAAATTTGATTGAAATAATTTAAAGTTAAGTATTAAGTTACTGTACCGCTGCACAGGGAGTCGTGTCTGTCACTGTCACTGCTCTTGTTCTATCATCAATGATGGCAACGCGGCGGAACTCATGGCGATGAGATAATGTTGTATTACTACTTCAAATAAAACTACACATAACACTCTATTATTATCAGACTAAAGTGATTAATATAATAATAATAATAATAATATCAGGACAAATTACACACATTGATCTAACCCCTAAGTAAGCAAATTATTTGCTTGTGTTAAGGGTGTTAGACAACGATACTAATACATAGAAATACACATATAAATACTGAGAATACATTTAATAAACGACCAAACCCAGAAACAGAAATCACATCACATCATCACATAAATGCCTGACTATGCCTGGAATCGAACCCGAACCCCATTGCACCGTGTCACGTTAGGCGTCTGCGCTAACCACTCGAACAACGGGGCGGTACATATTACAACGTGTTCCTTCATTTTCTAAACTAATTACTGCTTAAATAAGTAAATATCTTGCAGAATCAAGGTTTTTTTATCATTAATTATACTAATGATAGTATTAGCCCCTCACACGCTGTGTTCAAACCAACTATATGATGGATATCAGTATTTATCAATGACTGTTTCGTAATTAATAGTTGCTGGAGCCGCGGCCGGTGTGACAGTCTGTTATCAATAATGAGATCAGCGCATTCTAAAACAACCTACGTTATTAGCACAATATAGAAGCTATCGCGTTCAAAAATGATATTAGTCAATTTAATTACCGTACATATAAAATACATGTTTTTAATAACATAAAATATTAATTCCCAATATTAAAAAGCCGTACTTTTATCTAGAAATATTGTGATGATAGTTGTTATAATGTTTTATTGTATAAATTAGTAACCAATTTCCTTTTTTACAAATACTGTACATATATGAACTTAAATTGTCCATGTATTTTTAGTTTTATCCTTACGCTGTTTCTAACTGTACCTATATTTCTCTCTTTATAATAAGCTACTCTGATTAGTAAGATCAGTAATATATTACAAGTGGCTAGATAATACTACAATTAAACAGTACCAGCGGCCAGTAGGAGGTTATTGGTGAAGGTTGCCGGTCGCTAGTTGCTGGTTGCTGGTTGCTGGTTGCTGGTTGCTGGTTCGGACAATTGTTTTAATTACGATCGATAATGTCAATCTGTTTCCGCAACTGTCACTAAAATTAATTGCGTTATTAATTATGTCATTGAGTTGGTTATATCATTGTTATTTTATTGTTTTAAGGAAATAATCAATAGTTAATGTTAAGATTTTTTTACATTTTGGTTGTATTTTTTTACATTTTGGTTGATAAAGTTCATTCCCTCGTATATCCTTTATGACAGTCCGTTTCTTAGTTTTTAACATATATAATTCTTAAGATTTTATATCCTCCACACACATTACCCTATTTTACCGGCTCGTTGTCTCACCAGAATATCAACCCCTTCATCATTTTGGATTGCAATTTCTATGGCTATTTATATTGATGATGTTATAAGACACTCGTATATATAATAAGTATTATATTATGAATAATTAACTGAGGGTTCATAAACTCCTAGCAATCGATAATTCGAAGAATAAACTTAACATAAATCAGTAGGTACTCTGAGGTTAGTCATATTTCTTTACTTTTTACGAATTCTGTCCTCAGAGTCTCGACTATCACGAGTCATATCTTATTTGCCGATGAATGTATTGGATGTGATAAAGTCTACGTTTCAGCGAAGTCATCGGTATTCAAGGTGCGTGGGCGGCATCCTTTATATCGAGTATCTAGGGGATTATATGTGACCGTATACCTGCCTTATACCTGCCTTATACCTGCCTTATACCTGCCTCACACTAATGGCTTAACACTGCCTCCATCCAGCGAGAATCATATATATAGTAAATAAGCTCAACTTTACACCGAACATGGGCTTACATATAAATTCTTTAGTACATACTAATATATACTTGTTTATGTATATTTTCGCCACGTTATTTAACGGTTTCTCTCGTAATATATACCAGGGTGGCGTCAGTAACGAGTGATCACAAAACCGCCACGCATGGACAGACACCGCACAAAGGATTTCAGATTCAAATAAATGATAAAACGCCTCAAATGCCTCCAACAACCGCTGCATATTTTTTATATAACATTAAAGAGGGTTCCTTTTAAATACCGGCTGAGGAAAGATAAAATGTTAAGGTCGTTACGCTTTTTATGAAAGGAATTGAGATATCCTTTGTTTTCCGCTGTATTAAATTTCGACATTTAGAGATGAGATTATTTTTTTTGGAAATTCATAAAAGTAGATAAAACTGCGAGATTTAAACTTTATTTTTATTTCCTAAAAATATTATATAAATAGGCATTACTGTATGGGAATATCTATAAAAACAAATTTTGTCTACTTACACTCTTATATATTTAAATAAAAAACTTTCTCTTGTAGTTTAATAATAATCGATATAGAAGTATAAATTCGACAATCCTACACTTGACATGAGACAGCTCTGATCTCGAAGTTGCTCTTTTAATTTCTGACAACACTCCCTACTTACGCTTTCGCTTTAATTTCAGTTTTATGTCATTTTTATAGACACGTTTCGGCGCATCATAGGCCTCATCTTAGGCCGTATTGTTTTGTTTACTGTAATACCATCGCGACCGTTAGATTGGTTTTTATGTCCTCGTAAAGGTTCGGGATCGAAGCCGGCTCTAGTGAGGATAGAAGTCTCAGAAGGTCTTTGAACTTTGGCAGTTAATTGATGCGGGCTTACACAAGCATCTGTATCCTGAGGCTGGTACGTCGGCTGTAATCTTGTTAGTTGTATCTAAACACACTATCGCCTCTCCGTGACCAGTAAGCCCTTATGTTTGCTAGAATGTTGGATCTTCTCAATGTAAATACGTAGTGCTGAATAACATTACAATAATTATATATAAGCTTTCTACATAGAAATTAAAATATCTATTTAGAGAAGTAAGTATATTCAAAGAAGAGTAGTAACTAGTAGTTCATCGTTATTTTTGTAGTATTTGTCATATGTTATAATAGTTAAATAGTTTGGAGATACAAATCTAATGACATACATACATAAAGCGTAGGTATATATAGTGTGTTACACTTAGAAACAAACATTTGAAGGTAGAAGTGACATACGAGTCAATAGCACCAGACTAATTCGTGGCCCAAGATGTAGATATCTGCAGCTACATAAATATTTAGTTTATTGTGTAAGGAGTGTGGTTTCAATAAGGACAGCGACTGATCCCGACACATATTGACGGTACCAAAAACTCATTAACCTACTTAGAAGTTTCTCGCCTAAAACATTATTTATTATTTATGTTCATCCAAATTGCCTTTGATTACTATTGACTTAACATTTGAATTAAGAGTTCATTAATAAGATGAAGAGATCAATTAATTAACTGTAATCCGAAAGTTTGTTACAAACTATGTCAAGGTTTTTACACAATTTCTAATCGCCTGTAGTAATTCAATAATTGGCCTTTCCGATGACTTAATACAAATAGATTCTACAATATTACAATTCTGTAATAATACAAACTACGTTGATGAAGTCAATATTTCTCGTATTTACATAAATCATTCCATTGATATTAGATTTATTAACGACTACAGTCAGATTCTACCCGCTCAAAGTTTTAAACTAGTTACTTGTTTTATTTTGCTAACCTGTTATCAAAGAGAAAGTTAGCATCAGTTGAAACAACAAGAACATACTTAATACAATATCATTCATAACTTACCTTCAGTAATTACTTTGGGAACCTTGATTTGATAACCAATATATTTAGCTCGGTTGTCACACTCTCTTATCACTTTAACAAAGTTATTACATAAAAGAAAATCTTTGAATTAAGTGTAGTTGTAATCTAAAAACCAAAACGTTACTTAAATCATGATAACTGCCACAAGTATCATAAATCTGTTATTTTATTTAAAAGGTAAGCGAGTTATTCGGATGTCATTTCCGCAACGTAACAAGTCGTCTGTCGCGGACGTACACGTAATTGTCGCGTAGAAACGTGCCGTGATTATTTCACAAGCCATTCCCAAGTTGTTTTACATTCAGTTCAATGTCATATGTCTCTGTAACGTAACTAACATTTAAAACAATCTGTTCCAAATCCAGTAAATGTTTTTACGTTATGTTTGGGTATGAATACCAAAGTACCTAGTTTTTTAAGCAATCAATTTCGTTTCTCAAAGCTTGTAATATCAATCTTTTACTACGATTTTTGCTTGCCGTGTCTGGTTGTGTGGCAGGTCGCATAATTATTTTTTTTACTGTTATTATTTTAATTTTGGTTGCCTGAAATCATTAGGCTTCATTTCCGATTGATTGCGACGATTTTAGTTGTTCCAAAATTGTTTTTAAGATTGACGTTTTTGAAACAGTGATCACAATAACAAAAAATATATCCGGCTGAGTTTGTTGTGTGGTTCTTCTCAGATCAGGAGGCGTTTGGAACCCTCTTAGCTTTAACATTAAGATGGAAAGTGGAAAAGGTATAAATAATTAAATAAACAAAAACGACAGCGTCCGAAACGACAGTCTGGTACAGTGATTAAGAATCATTTAATGTCCATTTATTATTACGTATATCTTTTTTTCTGTTTGTAGCTTCTCTATTTAGTTTTATATTCGTCTTTTGTTAGGAAAAACTTGTAGACGAGTTAAACATTTTGGAAATGTGGAAGAGATATTAGTACTTCCAGCTCTACATTTAGCATACAACACACAGCTAGAACAGCTACAGTAAGTTAACGGTGTAGGCAAAAGGAATTAATACTTGTCGAATAAAATGATGACTTTACCAATTTGACATACAACTACACTGTACGTACTATTCATAACGTCCATATATTGTATGGAAAGTAACGTAGAATTGACCAGGACTGTTTGTAATGGGGTCACAACCTCTGAAAGAAACACCCGGACAGTCCAATAAATCAAGCCATACATCCGGTCGTTTGACTGGATTAAGTATTAGTTCAATAATTGTGCAATCTAAGATAGAATATAAAACTAATTTTGTTTTAAATTCCATGTATAAATATAATAAACAATTTGCATTTATTCTCGGTTGTAATATCGTCATAAATATCTTAATCGAGTTGTTATTTCATTTGAGTATTCATTAATATTTATGATATTGTTATGATTACGTCTTAAGATCTTATCACGAACAATATTTTTAATTAAATGTTAAAAACACGAACTGTACTCAAAGGTCAGTGCTCACACGAAGTTAAAGTTACGAAGAAACAACTCAGAAGACGGACATGGCTGAAGAACTCCACTCGATAACATTTTAAAGCGTTTGAAAGAATTGAAGACGTTTTGATACAGAAGCATCATTTGAAATATAACCCTACGCTAACATGGACTGGTATCGATAACGTAATAGATAACGCTATTTCGTTTATTCTTTGTTGTCTGGAAATAAGTATGTCACTATAAAAGAACTCTATAAAACTATCTAAGAGAATCACCACGGCAACTAGGCTATTTATATTTATCCCTTATAAGATATATCAGAAACAAGAGTACAACTTTTCCATGTCTTTTTTCAATAGGTAACAGTTGTAAACAGTTCTCCAGTAGTTCATCAGTAATTAGTTCAAGTGACCTTTCCTTGAACTACTTATCAGTGAAATGTTAAAATAATGTTCTATAATTTATAATTCCGTCTTCTTTATATCAATAACAAAGCAATTTAATCGCAATAAAAAAGTTACGACACGACAACGTTAAACAAACATTCAAACATAAATAACATTTACGTAACATTCACAAACAAGCCGGTAAAATATTTTAAAAGCTTTTATTTAAATAAATATTTTTATCATTGTAGTTACATATTACGAATCCCTTTATATTTTGGGACATTTTTTTATATGAGGTTGCCCGTAAACAAGATAACATCTGATAAATAGGAGTATGAAAAAGTTAAAACTTTTTAAATTTTGGTTACATATACACTTATCTGAGAACAGAATCTTGGAACAGAGAACAGAGAGATGGAAATTATGTGTAGTTGTTGAGGCACCAGTGACCTCATAAACTATGAATAGTCAATCTTATTAAGTGTAGTAGTTGTTGAGGCACCAGTGACCTCATAAACTATGAATAGTCATTCTTATTAAGTGTAGTAGTTGTTGAGGCACCAGTGACCTCATAAACTATGAATAGTCAATCTTATTAAGTGTAGTAGTTGTTGAGGCACCAGTGACCTCATAAACTATGAATAGTCATTCTTATTCGCCACATTAGCATACGTCGGGACTTTGACCTGCTGCCGCGACTCTACCGCTCATAACTACTGTTCACTTATTCATATAAATTAGGTAAATAATTAGCGTTATTGATAGACATTTAAAATATACTTGTTGCATTTGAATATCTAGAGCAGTTGAAGATTTAATAAAAAATAATAATTGAATAATTACGTGTGGCTATAATATAATATTATTTATTCTAAACAATTATTTATTTCTAGAGAAGTTTATTGTATCGACTCACAGAACCCTAAGAATTCATACAACATGCATATTCTAGGAAAATTCACGCTACATTTAATTTAAAAGTATAAATACTTACAAGGAATGCAGTCGGATTTACCAGAGAATAAATTAAATTATTTCTATGAATGTATTCACTAATTGAATTTTATTACAATTATTGTTTTTTTTAAGACACACTTTAAGTAATATTTCACCAAAAAACCGTATAAGTAGTTTGTTCTCTCAGGTTTTCCTGAAACATTTGCTAAAACTGAAAAAATAAAACACTAAGTTCTCTGTAAGACATCCATTAATAACATGCTCTACATGGTAGCTTACTTTATATCACCATTTCTATTTTATATTAGAGTCCCGCAAAGTTGTAAATAAGCTATAAATATGTATTGTGCATTGCGGCGGCCGAAGAGACCAAATTTAGAAAGTTCCGCAGAGCGAGGTGAATTTTGAGTCGAGTTCGTTTGCATGGCCTCGCCATCGACTCCTAACGAGGATTTGATAACGGACCTGCTGAAATTGGCTTTCTAATACAATGGCGCCGCAGTACCGTGACGATGACAAACCTTTGTGTAAGCGTTATTTTAGTCAATAGACAATAGAAGAGAGCCGAAAGAAAGACTCATTGAAAACCGCCCAGCAACAGAAAACACTATTGATGCAATAAAAAAACTGGAAATGGACAATATTTTTTTATCCTCTATTTGTGTAGGTATATAAAAAACAATCTTAACTCAAATGCTCTAAACTTGCCGGGAACCATCTTTAAATTCAATCATCGATATTGAACCGGCGCCGCACCGAAGATTGCAATTACCAAGCAACAGGATCAAATTTAAACATTCAAAGAGGCCTGTAATTACATTTCAACAATCCAAGTGATGGAAAATATTTCTTTAATAGTTAAGTTATTTCGTATCGTTTGTCAGTTACAGCTACAACCAGAAGACGTCCTCTCCTTTACCTTAATCCATGGATCCATCCACTCGGACATCCATGATATTTATAATGGACCTTTTAATTTTTATTGTTAAATAAAACATTACAATTCTACTCGTGAAGTAATGGTGTAATAAATAAATGATAGTCATTTTAAATGTTGGTCAGTTTGTTTGATCGTGCATCACGCAAAAAACTACTAAACTGACTTTGATGAAGTATTGTGTGCTGATAGTTGCCTGAATCATCATGATAATACTTAGACTAATTGTTTTATTTACAAGGTATGGCATCAAAAAGGCTTCGTGTGATAAATAACAATAAAACTTGGAATGTTTTTAAAGATTTTATACAGACTGTGTTTGATGCTAGTAAAAAAAAAGCATTTTTCAATCATTCATTCATTTCATTCATATCTGTGATATTTTTTTTTAACAAGTGCTACTAAAAGGTAGTATAATCGATATTTACCGATTTAAATTCCTTAATTTAACTAATGTGTACATATTTTTTGTATTTGCATTGATTTAAATACGATGTGATGATGTGATCTTGGCATCATCACATCACATCATGGTCACGAGTATGGCAGGATATATCAGTTGTCAAGTCAACTATACACCCAGTGAGTGCGTGTTCGAGTTCCCCAGACGATGACTCGTCACGGAGACATACGAATGTGCACATAAATCCTGTAAAAGGAAATACTAATCATAAAAAAATGTGCCGTAAAAGTGTAATGTTCAGAAATATGGTTTTATTTACAACAGTTATAAAAACCAATACCGACCGATACGATAACAACAACAAGAACAAAAAGTGAGGCCGCTTTTAATGCATTATTTTATTGTAAGAATTTTTATATGTCAATTAACTTATATTTTCAATACGATATAGGTATGATCGGTGCAATCATAAAAGCAAAGGAAGTTCCACATATTATGTTATTTCGGAATCAGTTTCCTTTCATCGCTACAGCGAGCATGTCGCATAACTAAATTGCTCGGAGATCGTTTATCGAAGTTTCCGGCCCCGAGTACCTACTGCTAGTGTACATTATGTTGTTTATCTCCACGATGATATCGGCCGTATTGGATTAAATTACAGATAATGGTTGAGTTTCGTTTGTTTCTTCCTTTTACGATGTACTTTACAAGACCGGCAATCATACAACAAATTTGTTCGTTACAACAGTTAGGTATATACTCGATTTAAAAATAATCAGCCGTCCACATTTATAATTAATGAAACCTGGACCGTCTGTGGTTGTTACAAATTAAGCACAATTCTGTTATACGGCACAGTAAGTCTGCGTCGCTGGCAGTCTGTGTGTTTGTAGATCGTTTATCAGCGCTTCCGCTCATGTCGTGACTTTGCGTTTGCTCTCCGTCCTGTGGTTCTGACATCACTTACTGCGACACACACAAACACACACACATACACATATAAACGATTCTGTGTTATTAAGAAGTCAAGGAGCGTGACTTTTGAGAAGGAAAGTTCAAATAAACCAGAATATACCAAGAAGGAAGATAACTCATTTCATCCTAAAAAAGAAATAATATATGATAAGCCACCTTGTGACTTATCCCTGGTACGAATTCCTTGACTTTTCAATTGATTGATTGCTTAAGTAAACTGGACCGATAATTGAAGGTGGATCCTTCCGTCTGCCCCCTCCCCCCCATTTGTCTCACAACAAGCCGCAACAAAACCACATCAGCGTGCGTGCATCGACCACACATTTATGTCTACATCTGCATATTCCAATTTCCTGCCACATCAATCCTGCACGACAAAACAATTGCCCACTATATTTGGAAATAAAGTGAACGATGAAAGAGGCACATAGCATGCATGCGCAGACACGACATACATACACGGAGAGGAGATACGTGACTTAGTGAACTTACCCTCGAGAATGGAATTACGTCTAGGCACCAGTGACTTCCAGAGAATTGATAATGACAAACTAAACATGACACTCTCAAATATTTAACGTTCTAACCACTTGTAGGAACTAATACTATTAAAATGAAAGTTTTTTTCTATTTTAAGTAATAATAATATATAAGACAGGTTTCTTTGTTTGTTAAGATATTCAAAATAAGATTTAATTGAGGGATACCCGCTACCTAAATAGATCCAGATACCGTTATACCGTCATGGGATGTACTTCATATTTTTTTTTCAAAAATCGGTTAACAAATAAAGAAGTTAATAATCTCTTATTGTAGTACCATTGCAGCTTACTGGTTTTGAAGGTTTATAGGTTTTACATACATTGATAAGAACAAAGGGTACATTTTATCAAAATCGAAATCTACGCATACGAAGTCGCAGGCATAGCTATTATAATATAAATCCTAGCTTGACCTACAACAGTATTTAAACTAAAGCATACCTACTATCAAAACTGTATCTTAAAATTAAAAACAGTAACGGCTTTGGTGTTTTTATCATAACTATAAATAACATTTTAACAAACACTACAGATATTTCATTCTTACATTAACCATATTAATATTCTCTTCAATAACCGAGAAATACCTAACAATCGTTTCTGCCGGAAAAAGTAATAAATGGACGCATTATACCATTTTAAGAAAAGTAGGTCTACGAGAACGTTTGAACAGTTTCAATTTACAACTCATACAAATATGTCATCTATTACATCCACTTAGAGGTGGAAATTGAATGATTGGAAAGTACAATTGTAAATAAATAGTCGATTGATTCACAATAGCGACTAATGAATTCTGTCGTTCGTGTCGCGTTTCGTTGTTTAGATACACAGTAGGTACACAGTACACAGAACACAGTATACAGTACACAGTGGCGATGAAACAAACTAACTACATCTGAATCAATAATAGCCTCCTGCAGTAACCGGAGTTACGGTCATTATAACTTCTTCAATACAAGGATATACCTAGTCTTGCCATAAATATTGTAACAAAGAAAAAAAAAATTTTTAATTGCTAATAACATTTACAGTACTTTTACAGTGTGTAACTTTTACAGTGTATAATACACAAATATAGAACTTATTCGAAGTTGTGTCCATTGGCTCCAAATTATCATGGCGTTTAGAGCAAGCTGTACTTTCTAAAACTGACCCTAAATCATAAAGCAGCGGATTAAAATCGGGACTAGACGACGGCCAATCTTCAGGTCTGATGAAGTCCGAGACGTTCGCTTCCAACCTAGACTGCGTGGCTTTATGACCCGGCGTCGAGTCTTGCTGGAAGGATCATATTTGGTTATTAAACATGGTATTAAGGGGCTTAACTACCTTCTCCCTTGTTGATGTTTTGATACCTTTTTCACAAAAATATGGCTCTGTCACTCCTTCATCATCCCACATTCCACCAAACCATCACTGGAGTCGGATAATGCCCACGTTGCACTCTCTCGACTAATTGGGAAGCTTGCTTAGAGCTTTGAGCATAAATACGGTCATTTTGTTTGTTAAAATGTTGCTCAATTTTAAAATTTTTCTCATCCGTAAACAAAATTTTTTTGTGACCTCCCTTTGCGTACCGCTTCAGTAGTTGTTTCGATTTTACAACCCTATTCATCTTTAATTTATCTGTTAAGTAATGAACAGTAGGTCTCTTATAGGCTGCAAGTCCTAAGTTATCTCTTATAATACGCGACATGGTTCTAGGTGCTATCTTCATTTCCAGAGATAAAATCTTTTGCTTTCGGACATGATTATATTATAACTAATAAAGTAATATTTAAATGACTGAAAGAATAATATAAGTCAAGACTACAGTAAAAAATAAGTAATTTAAAAATAAAAAGTTTTTATTAAGAATAACCTTAGAACAATAAAAACTACATATATAATTTCTTAATATCTTAGAAACATGAGACTTTGATTTATTGGCTTATTATAATACAATTAAATATCATAAATATCAAAAAAACAAGTTTAAGGTAGATTTCAATCCTACTTTATAACGTAAGTGATTGTTACACAAAATACTCAGTCAGTCTTCTTATAACTTTTGCCAGTTACATTCAATTTGGCCTGCATAAATTAACATTATTTATTTACATACACATACAGGTACTTATGCTCAAAAGTAATGCAAAATAATTTAGAATCTTTTATAGTAAGCCTAACTCCAGCAGTAATTTCAGAAGTACTAATCATGACATTATATTATATCATGTGTATCTTGTATTTGTTTTCGTCTCTCCTAAATTATATATATATTTTTATAACGCGGCACGATCCTGTCCGTGCTGCTGATCGCAGACCTCGACAGTCGACAGCCACTGCCACTGGGGCAAGGCCAGGTATTTATAACTATCTAAGAACACATGACATCCACGCGATTTATAAAAATACCACTAAATAAAGATACGACGCTTAAACTAAATACCAACGACTTTCAAAGATATTTACGATTTCAATAAAATGATTTGAAATCTGTTAAAAGATAGTGATGCAAAATGTGAAAATACAGTTTATCCATAATAATGAGGAACCTACTTAATATACGATTAGAATTTTGGGACTCTTTCTGTTTGAACATTCAAAAAGGGGGTCTTAGAGCTCGTCTGTTATATTTATTATTAAAAATATAACATAATCCCGTTTTTTTTTCTTTTTAAAACCCACCCTTCGGCACTAACGCGAGGTGTATCAAATTTACAAATAAAAATTCTCATCCCTCATTTTACACCCCAGGCTCTTTATGAGCCCTCTACTTTGATAAATTAATTTCGAAGGCCTTAACTATTACTAAATATCTATTATTTATTTTTTAAATACTGACTATTTCTGTCACTTGCTGTCCAAAAAAGTGATGTATTAGTTCATTAGTGTCATGTGGAGACTGTGTACTGTGTACTGTGTACTGTGCTTCGAATCAGTAGAATTGTTTATTCGTGATTGGAAAACAAACATTTTTATTTCAAACATCTTATACATTAGTCATAAATATAATAATCCAACGTAAATAATATTTTAACATCACCTCTCCAGACTCCAGCTGAAGATATTTTCTACAAAAGGTATTATTATCACAATATCCTGTACCACAAACTCTTCGTTTATGAGAGATTCTGTTGCAGATTTATTTATAATCCCTTTTAGGGTAAATTCTATACCGAGGTAACCCTTTGTGTTCCGTACAATATCGTATGGCACTAAATAACAAAGCAGCCTAGCGTCATGACAAGGTCCACATATACTTAAATAGACAATGTACATATTAACAAGACATTAAAATAAATGCGTGTAATCTAATATCACCCTTTAATTAAAAGTATTAAACATCAATATTCCTAAACAGAATATAAATGGTTACCACCTGTAAATAGATGTTTATCCCCTGGCAATCAAACGTTCAAATAAATAAGCGGCATTGACTCGAGGTAACAATTAACCACTAAATCTTAGACATTTATTGTAAACCAGACTTACTAGTTAAAATACAAACGTATATTGTACATTGCTCGTTCGTTTCTTTTCAAAAACAGTTTGTGGATTATAAGGCAGGGATGTAAAGCAACTAATTGCAAAGTTACAAAAACTTTGCTAGTTTTAGTGCACAGACACGCTGTTGGAGGTCCGTAGTGGCTGTTTGTTATTTTGTAGAAAGAGGTCAGTTTTACTTTCTCTGAAAGTTTTTAATTCCACTAGCGTCAACCTCGGAGACTATACGTCCGAGGACTCCGTAATTGAGGTAATTATTTAGGACCACTTTCATATTTACTGACCAAAAGTAAATAATCTTTAAGAATTTTTATTTAGTCACCCATTAAAATGGTTTCGTCGAAACGAACCGTTGCACGAAAGTACCTACTTAAGAATCAAATCGGTCAAACACTGTTGATATTTTAAAAACGTTTTTTAAGGATATATGTTGTATGTATGGTATTTATTTTCATAAATTCATTTTCAATAAAATATATTCTTCAATAATTCAAGATAGATCTTAATAAAATAAATATATATTTTAATAACTCATCACTATTTTGTGTACCATCACTATTATAATCAACATGACCTGTATCACTCTTACGCTGCGAAACGTAATGTCAAAAAAAAATTGAAAATTAAAAAAAAGGATTAAACTAAGAAAAAAAGGATTAAAAAAAGGATAAAAATAATATTGTTATGTACTTATTGAAGTCGTTGTTGTCTATTATACAAAATATTAATGTAGAGATTTAGACTACACGATTTAATATTGTTATTTCGTTAATTGCCTTGGTAACTTACTTTCATTTTGAATTCTTTCTTTATTTAGCTGTCCTCCGACGGAAAGACTTTAATAAGTAAATAACAATATTATAATATTAATTTAACTTAATAGACGTATTTTTGTTTCGGGGCTTTTTTATTTTTTTTTCTGCTTTTTAAAATTGTTGTTATGTTATACTAAATGATCCTACGGACACAATAATTTCACTTGGTTAGGTTTTTACTATCAATATTGTATAATAACGTTTCTCCAGCACCAATAAAAGCTCCATACCTCGGAGACGAGTGCTGCTACGTTGTACGCACAGATAGACACACACATACACAAGTCAAACTTATAACACTCCTCTTTTTGGGTCGGGGGTTAAAAAGAACAATTATGGTCACACAAATATATTTCTTATAATAAGAATAAATTTGCTAAATAGCATGTTTGTTCCCGGGAGCAACGCAGTTTTGGTGTGTGTGCGTATATATGTACATTGTGTGAAGATGCATATGCGTATACTTTTTAAAATTGCGTGCGTGTTTTGTGCATGTGTGGGTGCGCCTTGCGGATGTGCCTCCATTAACGCCGCTCCCAACCTATTACCTTTAGCAAACTATTGTAAATATAAACACATTCAGAATTCAACTCAATTTTTTACAGAATAAAGTCCTCATTACGTAAGCTGGTTACAATGTGGTCGCGGGCTCAATTCGAGTGTGGTTTGGACGCTGAATACCTTTAAACTAGACACGAAACATTAAATTATATAGCGCTTTCAAAGTATGTCCCTGTCTCTTTAAACTTCGCAACGGAAAGTTTTCACTTCATTACAAGTAATTTTGTATTGTTACTATGATTACGTTATTTGTTATATGATTAGTTCAATGATCGCTGACACTGAAGAAGCATTTAATCGAGTGCAGGGAACCATTTCACGAACTCGTGCGGTGATCATAAATCGCAAGTTGGACGGAGAAGTTTATAGGTGAGTGGAAGCCGCACTCGTACGCTGAGGGTTGGCGAGTCTTCAATGACTCTTTTGAAAACCACGAAGAAATAGGGATTGGAACTACAAAGTGACATTGATGTCGGAACTTATTTATGTCTTGCTTAGGTTACGTTATAGAAAATTATGTGACATTCTTAAGAAGGATCCAATGATCAAAGACACCGAATAGATATCCTGCGGGATATTTAATATCTTCGTCCAGTTCATTGCACTTTATCTTCAACTAATTAATGATTTTTAAAAATCTTATAGTTTTAAATGTAAATGTGCTGTTTATATTATGACATTAAATCTCTTTTATAATTACTTTTTAAGATCTATAAATAATAGTAAATAAATTATCCATGTAACAAAAGTAATAAAAATAATTCAAAATATTTAGTAGGTACTAAATAATTATATCTGAAATTTGTTCTGTGTCATAACAAAAAACTACTTTACCATTCTAGTACCAAATTATTGGTTACTTAAACATTACCGTTTAAAAGAAGGTATTAAAATGACTTTAGAAATTCCCATTGATTTGTCAACGTCTAAAATCCAATCTCAGGAGAGGAATTTAATTTGGCGTCATCTTTCAGCTGAGACGGTCTATGAGTGGGAATTTTGCGAAATTCCCGGACAGAAGTTTGATCAAAGGCCGAGTTTGTAGTCGAGGAGCCTTCCCATGCTGTTAATAAAACGTCTCTCGTTCCTATCGCTATTTAGGATCAACATTTTGGATAAAATATTGGTAACATGTTACACATTATTCGAATTTTCGTATCCAAAATGGCTGACTGAGCTATCGTCTTTTGTTTTTGTTACTTTTTATTTCCTAAGTTATTTATAAACACTGTTCTTCAACATTTGTTAAAACACGGAGAGTGTATTAGTGATATTAATGTCTTCATTTTATATTTCGAAACAAAAAGATCTAAAATTCCTAGAGAAAGAAAGTATTAACAATGAATACATTTTCAGTTGAAGTCCAAAATCAGTTGGAAAAATTGAAAGCATTCTGATTGATCGTGTTTTGTTGAATAGCCAGTAACTGGATTGAATCGTAAACAGTGTGTGTGATGTGGTTGTGTGTGAGTGCCCGTGTACATGTGTGCCCGGGGCGCGGCGGTATCAAAACATAGTGAGTTTACACAAGTAATGTTTACGTTCTGTGGCGGACTGTGGCAGACTGTGGCAGCCCGACCACCGGCCATCGACGGCAAATCACATATTAGGATTCCGTGAATAAAAAATAAAACAGAGGGCACCTTTTGAAATATATTTACGATATTCTCCCTCACTAATGAAACTCGAGTATTTTTATATTAAAAACTTTCACATTAAACTTTTCCTTTTCCTTTCTTTTCCTTTAAAGTTAGTAAGTTAGTTCCTACTATTCACCGCTACTGTTAAAATACAAAACATCAAATATTATCTTGCACCTGTAAGGTTATTGTTAGAATATATAAAAATAAAAATAAAAATTGAATTCACAGATTATAGATATGAAATAAAACATTGTCCATACCGCTCACATTTAAATTTGAGACCTTCACTCTTCACGTGTTATCAGGAGACAGATGATAATAGCGATAGAATTATTTTACTAACATACCGTATTTGTTATAACAAAACTGTAAACTATTAAGCAGTTGCTCTATAACATATTAATTCGTTTGATTCGAGGAATATTAACAAAAAATAATACTCAAACCGTTTAAGAGACAGGCCATATTGTAGTAGGTAATACTAATTTCAAAGGCATCGGTAATCCCCGTCATTCGGAAGAAGTGTCGTACAGACCGCCACGGAGATTGTATCATGTATGGCAGCCATTATTTATTTATTCATCATTATTTATTATAATTATTTAAATTACATAAGTTATTTTATTATCACACCGTGTGTATTATATAAAAAAAATGTTATATAACACGTATGTAGGCAGTGAAAAGAGACACCAGCCATCAGGTGTAGTTTACATCTGCTCTTCCGTGTTCATTGAACCGATCAAACAGACAAACAGACAAGCCTACGAGTGTCCATCCGCGTCCGTCACTGGTGTGTAGCAGCCTTTGTTCGTTATTGCTCGCCTTACATCTCCGCCTTAAAGATAACAATCTTCTTAGCTAATAATGGGTAGGTGGTAGGTGGTAAGTGGTAAGTGGTAAGTGGTAACACTACACACAGTACATACTATTTCTGTGAACATTAAATATAAAGAAAGAAGTGTATCAAAGTATTTTGCTTATTCCAAATAGTCAAATTTCTTTGAAAACTTTTGTTTCATTCGAATATCATATGTTTTAAATAAAAAACTACGTCTGATGTTCTCTTAACGTATATTTAAGGCGGTTATACATTATACAACGTTTAAGCGTTATGCACACTTCCCGTAATGTAAAATAAACACAAACTATGCGAAACACGGAGTTCCCACAACATGGCGGCACTTGTCAGAAAAATAAACAGTTCTTATTACGCCGTCTGCTCCATATGTATACAAAAAGAGTTCCATGTGGAGCTGTTAAATATCTTTAGACATGTCCAACATGGCCTATGTTACGGAGAATTATTATTTTTATTTAGCAATCCAAGTTTTTTTTATTCCTTACAATTCTCAAGACGTATCCAGTACAATCCAACGCACAGTATCCACTGTCACACGTCACAGCCATTTCTCTAACGAGCTCTAACTCCTGGGGGAAGACAAATCGATCGGAAACCTCGCTCGTGTAAGTACGGCTCTAAGCCGGAGAGATATGACAGCCATTCGTACGGCAAGATAAGCTGCCGGGTTATTTATATCGTGTAAGTGCAGCCTGAGATTGATAGCTAGCGAGAGTTAGCCCCTGTCACGCACAGACACCGCTAATCCTACATTTAACGGATGTGCGTCACATCACGATCCACTTGTCTTCTATACTAACATCCAAAATGTATTATGAAAGCAATAATATATTCTCTAGCTTCCATTTATTCGCTGTGAAGTTCTTTTTAGTCATAAAAATAATAATTTATAATATATATTTCAGTTCTCAGTTCCGCGTACTATAATCTACGTGCGTGTGTTTCGGAAAATTGCAAGAATTATTAAAATTAACACGTTTAAAAGTCAATTAAAATAACTGCAGAAATTCGTGTGACGGCCATTAGCACGAATTAAAATTTAAAAAATACACCGTTTAACATTTACGCTTTTTAAAGCTGCAAAAAATATAGATAAAAGAAATAATTAAAAGTGTAATGAGAATCAACAATCAAATAACAATAAAGAGTAACAATATGAATATACGTATCGAGAAAACAATTAGCAGTTCTCTTGCATGTACACTTTTATAAATATATCTGATAGTTAAAAAGATAAGATTTAGAGAGTCAAAAACTAATTATAAGTAATCCCAAGTTGTGTAATACACAATACGACCTCTGGCCCCGCTTTCCCTCGACCCCGAATAAAACCAGGCCATTTGTTTCCACAAAAACTTTGGAGGAAACTCAAAAAGGTTTGCCGAAAAAACCGACAGCGAAGGTAAGAGCGCAAAAACACGATCGTGGAAGTGGATCAGGGTGGCCGTGCGTGACTCTCCGGCCGACCACTGCCTCCGACTGAAGACCTGCTTCGGTGAAGTGCCCTGGGCTGCTTTTATTCAGCTTGGTCTCTGATTTACCTCGATTGATAAATTTGTTATTAAATTATTAAGGTGATCAATTTTTATTAGGAAAATTAAAAAAAGGCGATAATGTCGAGTAGTTCATGATGTTATTAGTTATAAAATATTTCCAAGAGTTCTGTCTAGTGGTAGTACATATCCTGGTACCGACTAGATCTCTTTCGGTGCTCTTAATTGCAACTCCAGCACACTCATGATGAACTCATGACGAGCTTCACCTTCACATGTGACGAGATTATCTCCACATCAACCTTGTCACGCGTGTGTCAGATACATGACAGCGTGTGTAAGATACATGACAATGAGTGTATTCACTGATACTGTACGTGGCTTGAGAGAGCATAATAAATGCTGGAATTTAGTTATTACTCCAGAGGTCGCGGGTTCGAACCCCTGCCCGTATATGTTTATTTTTCATTCTATATTTATATAATTTTAATAAACTAATTGCAGTGAAACTGTTCTGCGTCAAGAGTATACTTACTTATTATATTGTTACAATATAAAGTCTAATTGTTATTATACAATTGACATTCGCAATAACCAGTAATTAATTTTAGTTTCGCCTTTCTTTCAGTGTAAGGTTATACTGATATCTAATTGATATCAGAATTATATAACCATTGAATAGCTGACTATTGACTATTGATAAATGTAGATACGTTAAATTAAATCTAATCTTATATTTATCATCTTATTATATTTATCGTATAATATATTTATCTTATTATTATAGTACAGTATTATATTTATCGTATAGTAGACGTATATTTAGATTAGTCATTAATTTGACTAATATTCATAAAATAAAAACGTTGTAAACATTACAATATGACTAATTGTAAACATATTTGTGAAACCCAATTCCCTCAAAATGGTATTTGCTTAGGTAGTACATATATAGAGGTATTATAATTCACATAGACTATAACTGCTGACATTTTGCATTATGCGCTCTATGTCCTTACAATAAGAGCTACTGACACACGTGGACGGGAGGCATCGTGTATTCAATTATATACCTCATGCAAATCGACATAAGCTTTCAAAATACTTAAACCTCACAGTCAGATTTACGCAAACAAACGGACTACATAATCGATCTTTTAAAATTCTGTCATATCTATTTTAGTATAAGGTCCATAATAGTGTAGACAGTGTCAGAGTTCCAAATGTTTGCACAGTTGAAGCGCTGTTGAAGCGCTTAGTTTGCGCGTGTGCGTCTCGTTTTATTACCGAGGACCGAAATTTAAACATTGATGCTCTAAAAACGATTACATTACTCTGTATCGGAGCCGCGTCGTTGCCTCTAACGCCTAAACCTTTTGATATTTCGTGAACTTAGTTTATGTTGTCTATTGAATTTAAGAGATTTTACTTATTTACTATATAAATAATATTGGTCTGCATAGGAAATGTAATCTTTATTAATATTTTAAAAGTAGACGGGTAAAAATGAAGTATTTTTTACGACACATTATTTTAAGCTTCTTAAATTAATTGTAAATAATACGATAAAGATATATTAATTTTTTGAAATGTCTTTAATGTTGAGATTACATTTTTGGTGACATTAGACATATTATATATAATTAAAAATTAATTTCAAGATTCGAATCCTTCGGTCGCTCTACGAATAGATCTAAAAATTAAACGATAAGGGACCTCAATTAGTAGAGCGATGGTTTAACAACATTATATATATATATATATATATAATTGTCATATTTCAAGTCACGAACGGTCAATAATCCAGCGCCGTGTCGTCGCCTTCAGAATTGGAAACACTTCACGGCGCATTTCCTACCTACCTACTACCTACCTAGTACCTACCTACTACCTACCTACTTGAACGAATCTATCTGTTTTATGATCGAGACGTCACGTTGTTTGAGTATCTTACGTTATTACTTAGATTTCTTTTGCAGATAACCGGTCGAGGCAAGTTTCTTTTAACACTGAATGTAATTTTCATAAGAAAAAACTGGGAGTCTCTATATTTATTAATAATACATATCTATTAGAGTAAGTAAGTTAAAGCAAATTCGGTTTGAAACCTAAACTACGTGTATTAAACTTTATCAGGCTAAGGATATAACATAATGTTTTTTATTTCTAAGGATAGAGTTTCATAATAAGGAGCCAAGATAGAGTTTCATAATCTAAAAAGTAGCGGAGGGGTGGACAAAAATGTCAATCTCTAAACAAAAACGTTTTAAAATTCTTGGGAAAGTTCTGGTATCATGACGTCAGCGCGACGTCATATGCCGGCTCACGACAACTTTACTTATTAAAGGCTATGAAGAATTTAAAAATAAAAATATTGTTAGTCTAGCAATTTAATTTACGAACGTAAAAGTTAACTTAATTTTTCTTATAGACAGCACATAAATAAACAACGTTGAATAAATATAAAAGTTTTTTAAAAGTGCTTTCTTATAGAGAAATATTCTTAAAGTTTGATATCGGTAGTCTTATAAAACGAGGACGGGTTCATTCAGGTACATTCAGTACAATAAGGTACTACCTACCTACCTACTACCTACCTACCTACTACCTACCTACTGCAGAGTGGTTGGTCACTTGTAAGTCATTTTTGTTACCACATGTGTTAATAGAGGCACTTGTGGTATATTTTACAATACATTTCTATTATATATCGATATTATATCGATATATCTACATATTTATAGATGAAATGACTTTTCATTAAACTTATAGGTAAGTACTCTGAACACACATTGAAGCATTATTTTTTTTGTAATTCTGGTTGAGATAAAGATTGTGAAGGACACTGCAGTGACTGACTCTGACTTACAAATACATTAAATTGTATCAGATTAAAATATTATTATCACATTGCTACGAACACTATTCTTATGTAACATCGTATTTGAAATTAAATAATTGTCGCAGTTAATTATTAATTATTTAACCTGTGTACTTGTTATACTAATTTTAATTCACCGCACTTAACTTGCCTCTTACTTTTGAAAACGTACATTTAATTTTCTTGTTTTTAATATCTCGGAGTCAAACTCTTACATATCCTTTTTAAGATATTTTCTGAGTAAGGACGGCGTCAGTTACACATCACAGGTACATTGTATAATTGGTCGATCCTTGTGGTTTCGCCCCATTTGGTGGTTCGAGGTGACATTATCAGAAATGAGATATGGCTGATGTTCGTGCGGTGAATGTGAAATATACCCAAAGTACTCCCTCTGGCCGGAACGATGTCAATAGAAACTTGAATATTCGGGATTACTTTGCAAAATGAATATTTTTTACATATTCCTGTGATTTGTATTCAGGTATTCAGCTCAGTTCATGGTGGAATTAATTAAACTTTTATTTATTATTCGTCTTACACAGTTATAAACAGTCATAAATTTAGTTTAGTGAAAAAGTAAGTGATTCAAAAAACACGTAATACCTTGCGATTCAAAACATTGATAAATTCCTTCAACAACTAGTATGGCTACCTCTGATCTATTTCACTGTCACAATAATCACAACTTAATGTAGGTTCACTTCACAAAAGTAACATTTTAATAAAAATTAGACCAAATTAATAATGTATTTCATTTTTAAATAATGTTATGTTTTTTTGGTTTGTCATCGTTGTCTTGTATGTCAATAAACAGAACGTTTATTGGCGTGCAATAAACAATATTAATAATTATTATTATAAAATAATAAGAAATGAGTGTATGTATATTCAAAAATTTTTATATCCAAATTTAATTGGACTGACAACAAGCTTGTTATGACCGGTTTTATAATGTAATTACGGCCATGGTGTTTAAATTACTAAAAATAATTTATTCATAAAAAAGTAATTACTCCAAAATGTAATTAAAACGAGTTTCTCATATATTTTGACAGAAACTGATTTTAATAAAATAAGTTCAAATTAGTCTTTAATCAAAAAAATAATAACATTGATAATAGGCCAAGAATAATAATTTAGGAACAACGTCAATAAATGGTGAATCAGTCGCGTCATACCGTTTGTATGGGTCCTGTTACAAGAAAAAGTATCTATATATGAAAAACAGTCCCATTTTAGATAGAAATAGAAGTAGTCGAGATTCCTAAACGCACTTAATGCCTAAATAAAATTAGGATAACATATTCGTAATAGCCCTATTCCGAGGGGATTGCTGTTCTGTGACATCGTCGCCGCCTACACTCACACTCACCAACACACACACATGCTCAGTGCTACTTTATTTGATCGAGATATCATCTCCGGTGCAGTGATGACGTTAATCAGTTGCGCGCGCAGCGACACCTACCTGACGATAAGTCCTATAATAATATGTAACCAGGGGATTTAAAAACTACACACGACTTGCAGTATAGTAGGTACATATCCAAATTTTAAGTTCTAACCTCTTAAGTTTAACATCGGACCATCATTTCTTTGGATAAATTCTGCTAAAGTCAGAACATAATAAATACTCTTTTATAAAAGCTTAAAGATATCTGACTACTGAGCCTCTAAACACAATATTGACTGATTTCGAAGGAGCATTTTCACAGAAAACGTATCAAAACATTATTGGTGGCATCCAATGTGTGAACAGTTTCTAGAAAGCCATTGTTCTTTGTAGAACGCTCGTTAATAAAATTCCAGCGCTGTTTGCGTCCGATGCCTTACTTCGCCTGCAAACATCCCAGGTAAATACACCAAATAGAACACAACAATCAGCTGCATACGTTCCAGTTCTTATTGTAAGGTGGTAAAGTTTAATTTTCAGAATCATTGCGCCCATTTAATATTGTTACAGTTAACTTGAATTCGTGTCCAAGTTGTTAGGGACTTTGAACATACCTGTATGTAATCAAACCACACGTCACATAATGGAACAAATTCATGGCACGTAATACATTTCTGATGGCCATCGGCTGTTCAACAGCATGTTGTTAAAGAAGCTGCAATGTAAGGGAATGTGGACTGTAGGTTAGTGTTTTGGTAGGATCTAAATTTGTGGTTGGTCTCGTATTGAGCGAGTATCGGCTGTCTCGAGGGAGGTCGTGTTTGTTCACTATTCCCGTCAGCTCCGGAGACATTTGACTCGACAAAACTCTATTCTATTATGAGTATTTGTGTATAGAATAACTTCACAATACCTCCCTGACGAGCACTTGTATAATGGAAGAATACAACCGAATGTCACCTCAATGACCTCGTAGCAATGTATTCTTTAGCGTGCATGTGACACAATAAGTAAACTAAATATATGCGCTCAAACAGACAATAGAAATAATTACGGGTTTTGGTGACGTGTGTGATGTGTTTGATATGTGTGTGTGTGTGTGTGGCGAAGAAGAAATTAATCGAACAATAATTAATTTCTATACCACATGGAAAGACTATTTAACACTTGATGTACAATTATTTAGTTGGTAATTGAACAGCACGTCGTTTGTGTGGTAACAGTAACATTGTAATTATAAAACTAACTATAGTTTACTTTATTATTATTAACTACTTCCTGCTAGCAGTTTGTCAAATTTCCTTCCATCCTTAGGCTCAAATCATTATCAATTCATCATCACTTGAAATTTATACAAATTCGTATAATTTGTTTTATTATAAAGTAATTATAGGTCAACACAGTTTTTGTACTTGTCAGAAATATGAAATTAATCGGTAAAATACCTTATGTGTAGATCATTGGAAAACTAATTACAATTAATCTAAACTTGAATTACAATCAAACTGTCCAGTAGTTTGTTGCAGGAACAAACAAGCAGATAAAAACAAAAAAAAACACGAAAAAAAATAAAAGTATTGTTTTGAGTTCTGTGTCATATACTAAACAAGTAGAAACTAGTTTTTAATATAAAAAAGTATATCTTATTACCTTTTTATTACATACGTGTGTATAAACTGTATGAACTGTGTTATTCAGTATATATATATATATATATATTGTTTGAGTTTCCTTTTAAGTTTTATTTTACAAACAACCTCTATATACTACACGAGTTTTTGTAAATGATTGACGTCATTAAGGTCGGGTCTTGTTACCAGTAACTCGATAATGAGATGTCGGCGTCACCGTGACTTAAATAAACCGCATTCAATACGATTTCCATTAATCGGATTCTTTTAATTTCCAATAAAGTCCGCTCCACTTCACTGTACTTCACTGGCGTCACGCATGTCTCGATGTGGAACTTGTTTCACAGGCAACCTTTTATAAGTTCACTTGTCAAAAATAATGATATTGGTATTTTGTTTTTAAAAATTTTAAGCTCACTTACGTATTTTAATTTATAAAACTTAATTTAAATTTTTTTATTGATTGGAAACAAAACTATTCCTTGGTATTATAATTTATTTGCAAAAGTCAACTTGGTTAATGATAATATCCTAACATATTGGCTTAGGTATATTTGGTAATTTGTTAAAAGTGAATTCTACCAGATAAGTACGTTTTTTAGATATCTACAAGAACTGTTTATTTCTGTTATCTGAAGACCAGATGAAATGTCAGCGAGTAGTTTTAAGAGCGTGACGTTACATAGCAACGTAGATCACGTATCACTTATGTTGCATTGTGTAAAATATAAAATTTTAAATAAAATAAAAAACCCCGATACAAAAAGACTTCTAAAAAGGATAAAAATAATATTATTATGTACTTATTGAAGTCCTTGCGTCGGGGGATCGTTATACGTACGTTGACGATGGTAACTATTTTATGAAATTTCGGAGGTAATGAATGAGGACTTAGATTTGATATTGTTATTACGTTATTAGCCTTGGTAACTTACTTGCATTTTGAATTATTCCTTTATTCAGCGGTCCCCTGACGCAACGACTTCAATAAGTACGTAATAATATTATTTTTATCCTTTTTAGAGGTCTTTTTATATCAAGGGTTTTTTTTTATTTTATTTTATTTTCTTTTTTTTCTGTTTTCTAAAATTATTTCACTTTTTTATATTCAAAAATTGTACTGAATGATCCTACGAACACACTAATTTCACTTGTTTAGATTTTTACTATCAATATTGTATAAGCCCTTCACCAGCACTAATAAAAGCTCCATATTTTGAAGACCATATTTTTCTCCTTAGTGGTAGACCATAACATCCGGTCGCCGGCATAGTTACCACCCATCGGGCAGAGTCGTGCCGCAAAGCGACCTAGTCGTGTTCTGGCACGTTGCTCGATGAAGCCGTTTATGGGAAATGGGTCTGAACAGTTGCGGTGCGTTGGCAAACCGGTTTGACGTCAGGTTGGTGTTTGTTTTGTCGGGTGTCTAGTCGAGGAGGGTAGCGGGATCCGATCCGGCTTTCCGCTGGCCTCCCGCAGATCCCTATCTACTGAGACACCCGGCGGTAGATAGTTTGCAGCGGAACTACTGGTCAGCTGCTAAGATCAGGGTACTACGGGACCCCGGTACCTAAGCCTTCCGGCAGCGATGCATGCGCTTGCGTGTGTAAACTGCCGGGTTACCGGTTTTGGTGTTGGATTCGTAATGGTAATGTGGTTAGCTGCAGAGATTCGGCGCTGTTCGTCTGGGTCCCTACAGTTGTCGGGGGCTCGTCGGATCTTGTGCGCAGCGAGAGGTGATTGACCAGCCTAAGGCGAAGGGCTGCTGCGGTCTTTTACTTCGGGGCTTGGAACGGCCCTTAAGCAGAGATCCTTTCGGGGGTCACTGCAGTTCGGGTAGCCCCCTGCTTAGAGGTTAGATGGATGTGCTAGCATCTATCCGGTCACCCGACTGTTTCTTAGGGTAGACTTGCGGCCTGCGGCGCTAGCTGGAAACTGGTAGTTAGCGTCTCTGACGTTCTTAGCAAGTGAATTGCAAGTGCGAGAAATCACACGGGAAGTGAGCGTGCCTTACAGCTCCGGAACCTTTCATGGAGAAAAGGTAGCTTGGTGGTCGCGATTGGACTTGTCTATGACCGATAGCCTTGCGAGCTTACTAGTCTTATAGTGCCGTTGTCGGACGACTTCGGAGGTCAGACCTGCCGTATAAGGGTCCATATGACAGGGGTAAACCCCACTTTTTTTTCTCTATGGGTTTTAGTTGATACAGGAAACGAAAAAATCCTGTATTCCTGTGTCTACCGTTCACACAGCGGTGACCAGGAGACAACTCGTTTATTTGAGTATCTCAGTGAGGCTGCTGATATGGCTCTGTATCAGTACCCTTCGGCGCAGCTCGTCTTTTTGGGGGACTTTAATGCCTGACATCAGGACTGGACATCAGGACCGACCATGCTGGAAGAGAAGCGCAGAACTTTGCGTTGTCCTTGGACCTTTTGCAGCTGGTGAAGCAAGCAACATAGGTACCAGATGTGGTAGGCCATATAGCCAATTGCCTGGAACTTCTGCTGACAACTGATCCAGACAGGTATCGTGTAGAGGTCACCTCCCCCTTGGGAACCTCCGATCACTGTCTGGTGAAATTTGTATTTACATATTCCCCACCAGTTTTCGAACCTCATGGTGTTAGGCGAGTATGGAAATACAAGTCAGCAGATTGGGACGACATTTTTGCGTCTTATCCTTCTTCTCTTCTTTGGATCCGTCGAGTTGCGCGGATGCTATAACCGATGTGGTGCATCAGGCAATGGAGTATTTGATTCCTTTTGTTGACGTACCCATCGGTGGCAAAGCTCGTCCATGGTTTAATGCCGAATGTGGTCATGCTTAAGACCGAAAACATTCGGCATATCTCATTTGGGCTGATGCTCGAAGCTGCAAAACACCGGATATAAGTACAAAGATAAGAGCCTTTAACCAAGTTGCCAAGTCCTACAAAAAGGCATTGCCGAAGGCTCGTCTCGATCAAATCGCTAAGAATGGCGAAAAGCTCTCTGTCAGACCAACTGGCAGTCGAGCTTTCTGGTCTCTTGCCAAAGCGATCGAGTCGAACTTCTGCCAACCCTCAAAGCCTGCTCTGCTGAAGCCGAATGGATCCCTGGCCCACACAGCAACAGAGAAAGCAAATGTATTTGCTTCTCTGTTTGCTGAGAATTCGCATCTAGAACATCTTCCTCACTGCAGTATTTCGATGCCTACAATCTACATCACGAACAAAGAGGTACGGAAAACATTGTGTAGTTTAGATGTGAATTAAGCCAGTGGTCCTGATGGTATACCATCCATTGACAGCTGTTGACAGGGTCTGTCATGTGAGCCTTTTAAGCAAGCTTTCAGCGTACGGTATATTTCCTGGTCTGATTGGCTGGATAACGTACTTTTTGAGCCAGATATCTTTTCGTGTAGTTGTTGACGGGTGTTCTTCGGAACCCTTGACAATAAATGCCGGAGTACCTCAGGGGTCCGTTCTTTCTGCAACTCTTTTTCTGCTGCACATTAATGACCTGCTTGAGCCCGGTATCTATGGGTATGCAGAGGACAGCACAGTTGTAGAAAGATATCTGCTAAGTTTTCGGGCTAGAGATGAAGTACAATCTGAAACAGAAGCCATTTGCAACGTTTAAATGACAAAACTTCAGGCAGTCTCCGCTTGGGGAATGCCTATCTTGTCAAATTCAACGCCACCAAAATGCAGACGTGTTTGTTCACCGCCAAAAGGAGCTCATTTTAACTTGGCTACTTTCTAGAATGTATCCTTGGAATACAGTGACTGGCTTCAGTTGTTAGGCTTGGAGATCTCCTCAAACCTCAACTTTGGTCGGTACATTGACTCGAGAGCAAGAACAGCTGCAGGAAAGCTTGCCGTACTTGCGAAGGTGCGACAGTACTTTACACCGGGACAGCTTCTTGTTCTATACAAAGCACAGATCCGGTCGTGTGTAGAGTACTGTGGCCACATATTTGCTGATGCCGCAAAGACTCATCTTGCAGTTCTGGACTCAATTGAAAGACGATCAAAGAGGCTTATTGGCGACCCTAAATTGGTTGACGCTAACCTCCACAGCCTTGAATATAGGCGTAGAATTGCTAGCCTGTCAGTTTTCTATAGGATACATTTTGATGAGTGAGCGCAGGAATTATACGACTTAATTCCCCCGTCACCCTTCCATCACCGGACGTTCCGACGCACGGCAGGTATCCAACCCTACGTTGTGGACATTCCACCTGTCCGAACGAAGCGCTATGCTTCGTCTTTTTTAGTGCGTTCAGCAAAGGACTGGAACAATCTACCTGCGTCGGTATTTTCGGCCAATTATAATGTGAGTGTCTTCAAGAGGAGAGTGAATAGGCTGCTAGGTTAATGCGCGTTTTGTATAAAAAAACCTAGTTTTGTTTTGACCAAACATGGAACCATCTCGATGAAATCCGTCCACGCGTTTGCTACGGCTGCTACGTTGCCACGGACAGACACACAGATACACAAACTTATAATACACCTCTCTTTTGGTCGGGGTTAAAAATAATTATAACCAGTACTAGCACATGGCGCGATACGATGTAGGACATCTTTAATTTTCGCATTGTCGAATAATACAAGTAATACCTACCACGGGTCCATTGTAAGCTCATCTATCCATTAAATAATCAATTCGGTCAATCACTTATTTGAGCAAGGTAACGGGTAACCTCTTTTTTTTATATTTGATGTGGGTTATCGATCCCAGGTCACAAAATGTATATTCGTAATTTATTTATTTATTTATTTATTTATTTAAAGGCTTACTAACTATATTTACATATTAACACAGAAGTAAAGTACCTTCAATTATTAAAATCATTTTTCTATATAAATTTAACTTAAGTATGCACATCATTAACGGTATAATTGATTAAAACAAAACTAATACAAACTAAAAATATACAAACTAAAAATATCTAAAGATCACCAAGTAAAAATTAAAACTTAAATATTCGAATATATATATATATTTTAAATATACCAGGGCTGACAGAAAAAATGTCTTAATTGTGTTTGTGAAATAGTGAATTATATAATTTCAAACTTTGTAAAATTGGGGAATTTGCACCATAATTATTTTTTCTTTGTGGTATATATAGTGCTATATAATTATGTGTTCTAGCTGAGGGTCGCATCACGTTTTTAATTATTCTAGATAATAAAGATGAACAATCAATATGGCATTTAATTATCTTGAAAAGGAAAATAAGTTTTAAACATTTATTTCTTTGGTCTAAAGATTTCATGTTAAAATATTTTAATTTGTCATCATATTTGCAATACGCATTGCAACGAGTGATGTTAACAAGTCTTTTGATGATTTTTTTCTGAACCTTTTCTATTCGTTGTATATTATTCTGACATCTAGGAAACCAAATTGGACAACAATAATCTATATGGCTAAGAACAAGGCCAAAATACAAAGTTTTTAGAGCAGCTTCCGATTTAAAGTCATTTATATAAGATTTAGTATTCCGGTTAATAAAACCTAGCATTTGCAGACTTTTCCCGATCACAGAATCAATGTGGCTGCCAAAACGTAAATCCTTATATAATAAAAGATCTTGGAGTTTTAATAGATAACTATTAAAACTCCAACATCTTTTATTTCAAATACCTGGTTAAGCTTAATTCCATTGATAGTATAAGAAATGACCAAGTGATTTTTTTTTTCGCGAAAACTTAATGTGGAAACATTTTTCCAGATTAAGTTCCATGTTATTAACCCCCGACTCAAGAAGAGGGATGTTATAAGTTTGACCTGTTGATCTGTATATATGTGTATCTATGTGTCTGTCTGTTGCAATGTAGCAGCCAAACGCTTGGATGGAATTGATTGCGGTTTTCTTTAATCGAAAGCCTGGTTCGTCGAAATGGTTCTTAGCTATGTATGGTCGAAATAAAAACAGTCGTCTCCAAGATATTGAGGTTTTATTGGTGCAAGTGAAAGGTTCTTATGCCATATTGATTGAAATACTTAAGCAAGTTAAAATTTGGTTGACCGTAAGTTAATTTAGTACAATAATGAAACCAGTAATATAACTTTGAAAAGAACAAAAAAAAACAAATTTAAAATTTAAAAAACCCCTGATACAAAAAAACCTCTATAAAGAATAAAAATAATATTATTATGTACTTTTTGAAGTCGTTGCGTCGGGGAACCGCTTAATAAAGGAAGAAATTAAAATACACATAAGTTACCATGGCAAATAAAGAAATTACGATACCGAATCGTATAGTCTATCGCCCTATCGCCCTCATAAAATAGACATCATCGTCAACGTACGTACAACGGTCCCTCGACGCAACGACTTCAATAAGTACATAATAATATTATTTTTTAGAGATCTCTTTGTATCGGGGGTTTTTAAAATGTTCATTTATTTTTTTAGTTTATATTATCGGTATATTCTCCTATTAGTCAGCCGCTGATACTACGGGCAGAATAAAAATATATTATATTTATTAGGATTTACATTATTTTACGTATTCATTATTTAGAGAATTTTAAATTAGAAAATGAATACTTCCAAACTAAAGCACAGAGGTAGCTGTAATGACAGCGAAGGCAATGTCGTGAAGGCAAGGACGAAGAATATAAAAAGTTAATGGCTAAATTCCACACATACATAGATCAAAGATTCTACCTCCAGATACTTAGTACATACGAGAGGGTAAACAACTTTAATGAGCTCCAAGTGACGCCAAGTGACGCCAAGTGACATGAACAAACAGAAACTCTGGTCGGACAAAAGTTAGCTGAGCGAGGGTTCCGTCATGTATTTTGTAATTTGTTTTTAAAAATTCAGTGATAACAGATAGTATGAAAAATATTATAACTTTATTTTGGCGAATGCTAACATTTAAGAAGAAAGTACAATAGAATATATGTACCTTGTCTAACTCTTCCGAAGCAATGAAATGAACCAATGAAAGAACTATAAAAGACAGCATACTTAATAAAGGTTCCGCATCCATTATGGAGTACAAGGAACCCTAAGGCGTCATGGCCGTGACAGTGATGGATAGACAACTAACTACCGTTGCTGCAGCCCCCGAGATCCTCAGACCTTCCTACCGCTATTAGGAGTCTTATGACTATAAAGTGTATCGTTACTAGTATTATTTTTATAAGGTTGTTAATAAGTAATACCATTAATCGAAAAGGCCTTAAAGCTCTTTTATCCAAACACATTTATATAAAGTTTTAACGTTTAATCAAAACACGGAAATATATAAAAGGACAAGTGCCATACTAACGATGTTAGTTTTCGAACACCCCTCGGCTATATTTTTGCAACTCTGTGAAGTTAGATTCTACATGTTGGGTAACTTAAATCCGTCTTCTGGATTGGATATTTGATTTGCGAATTGTAGGTAATAGTACCGGATCTATTCTCGGTATATACTATTATAGGGAATGCAAGTCTTGCGTGGAAGACTTCTAGAACTAGAATGGTAGGTAAATTGTGTCTAGCATTGATTCAAATTGACATAAAGTGTTCGTTATCACAGTTTTTGTAAGTAATGAAGAGCGCAATGGGTTTGATAATATGAAGACCACCACATCTTATTACAATGATATACACAAGATTAAGCTAAATTACTTAACTCTATTTTCTGTACAACTAAAAAAATGGCTGAGATTCATTGACTACTTTTAAAGACTAAACATTTTATGAAATACCACTAGAAATAAATAAAGATACTAAGAATATGTGAATTGTTCTCTAAAAAAAGCAACAGTACTCGGTTAAAAACCAAACAAAGGACTATTTCACACAGACACTACAGGTCGAGCCGAATCATTTATAGCTAGAACTCTAACAGCATTACGATACAAACAGATAGACGTTCTTATTGCCTGATAAAAAGGTTCATAATTGTCAAAAAAACATTTCTACGCACCTCCCTTCACACGTTACCGATATTTTAGCGCCCAAACGTCATTTTAGGAATAGGTATGTGGCCACGTAAATAGTCATCGCGTATTTATAACAAATCCTAAAATAACAATTTTGTAGACGTCAAATATAATATAGCATAGATAATGGAATCAATTTGGTAATTTTATATTCTCATATTGCAAAAACTATGAAATGGAAGAAATATAACATGAGTATAATTTAATATAGAACAGAACATAAAAAGTGGTGAACAGCAAATGATCTCTGTTTCCTTTTTAGAAGTTGCCATATTACAGTGGATTTACCAGACCATAACACATCGCAATCTTAAACGGTCCGGTGTGACCACCGGCCTCTAGCTGGTAGCTAGTAGCTAGTAGGTTTCAAAGAGAGTGGGGCCATGGAGAAGAACCGGTGAATAATATCGATCTTTTTACTTAGAGTAAGTAAGATTACACAAATACCTATAGTGGATAGGATATTCATAGTTCTGAGGCATAGATGTTGAAACACGTTGGGGTATTTATTTGTAATTTTAATATTTTATTTTATATATATATTGGAAAAAATCCAGTGTTTCTGAAGTCAGAGGGGGGAGTAGAGTAGTAGAAGAGACAGTCTCAATAGAGTAGTTCAATAGAGCCTCTACCCTCCCCCCCCCTCCTTCCCCCTGGATCCACGTCTGTTCAATCAACGGTTTTGGGTAAACAATCATTTACAATCGTTCGCCTTCAAAATCTATTAACTTAAAGATTACTATCGACTATTAATATGAAGGCTTTTCTTAGTTCATCGTGACCTTAAATATTAATATTACAAGATTGTTTTTGTGTTAAATAGTAAAACTATGTAAGATATTAGTGTAAAATGTACGTTATATAAAATATTGAGCTAATTTAAATTAGAGCAATAATGTATTCGAGTAAGTTAATCCGTTTTATTTATTAACATCCGTCTATACTTTGAGAAATGGCGGAAGCTGTAAAGCCGTTACAATTCGTATAAGTGGTTTAAATTTACAGATTAATCAAAGTATTGTATACTAACTACCATATATATGCATATGCATAATTCGTATAATGCTGTTGTGTATAAAAAAGGTGTATTGTTATTAGGTCATGTTTGCACAACTTATTTAAATGCCACTAATAACTAAATTGATTTCGTAAACTGATTCAATATTGCTTCGGTAGGCGTTACATTGTTTGTGATGGATGTAGGAAATAATTATAAACAGAATGCGCTGTAGGTACGTAATGATATCAATAAAACACTTGCATCTATAGATATAGTATATGTTTTATACAACATTACCACCATATGTAATTAAATATCATGTCAATATATTTCTAATAGTTTCACAATAATTTTCTACTAGTCTTTGCTGTGTATTTCATAAGAACTATTCTGGGTGAGGGCCCTGGAGGAGAATCTCTCTATGAGGATAGAGAGAACTACAAGAAGGACTTCTGTTATATAGAACATGTTTTAATAATTAAACAAAATTCAATGTTTATAAACAGAACAACGTTATTATTTTCTAAATATATACTTACTTTTATAAGCATTAAATATTTTTTTTTTATTTGTATGTATGTAATTATCATTTTTCTTTTATTTGTGCAATCCTAAAGACTATCATTATCATTTTTCTTTTATTTGTGCAATCCTAAAGACTAAAAAAACGTATAAAGTTTTTTCACAGTCTTACCTACTTTGTTCTTCATAAGTCGGTACTTTGAATATACATAAGTTACTTGAAGTTAAGACTAGACAGATTTTTTCTTTGGATAACATTTTTTTTAAGAAATGTAAAGAAAAGTCGACTTATATATTAAGTACGAAAAATAAGTGATCCAAGTCTGTAAGGGCAGCCATACTTATACAAATCCACATGTAAATACAAAATACATATATAAAATTATAAAATGTATAACATTTAAACTATTTATGGATAAAATAAACAACATTCCTGGTGATACCACTCCTCATGATTGTAATGGCGTCCAGGCGGGCACCGACAACAGAAACTTAAGACTTAGGTATGATCCAAACAACACTTCAATCATAACTTATTTATAATCAAAGCGTTTAATACGTCAAAATTAAAATTCTAAATAAATGAATGTTTTCTATGGAACCGGTATTTAAAAACCACTAAATTTACCGCCATTACATGGTTTCTGGTATTTCTGGTGGTATGACATTCATTAAATTCAAACTAACTGTTACTTGCCAGGCTGTTTTTTTCCATTTTCATTTTATTTTCAATATTTTAAAAGCATTCCTTCAAATATTCGGTGCTATGTTTGAAGCCATTTTATGGTATTCGTTGAATTATCATCAAGCTTCTATTTTCACACGGCTACGGACATCTTATGTTTTGAAAGTTGACGGCCAACAACTTTAGTATGAATAATTTAGTGAATCGATTTCAACAAACGTCTATGACCAATCGGGCAAGATTAATGTTGACGAGAGCCTCGGCGATGTACTCGTATATCTAACGGTCATCTGTGAACAAGGTAATGCCTCCTGTCACATATTTATTATAAAACATAACCATAAAGAAAAAATAACAAAAATGTTTTTGAAACTGTCAAAAACTACATTAATTTCAATGTCTGTATCGGTTAAAAACTTTTTAACAATAATTCATTAGGCGAGAGTGACAATTCTATTATAAATATAAGATAATTAGTATCACAACTAAGAAAAAACAAATACAAGTACCTTATTGTAATTCTTGGGAGCGATTTCTGTGAAGTCTGATATAGATGGTCATCTGTTTCTATGAGTCGGTTTTTGTCGGTGACGGATGCGTTCCGTGCATTTGTGCCACTCGGCTGGTTCCATCATCATAAAAACCAGGAACCGGCGATCGATGCGTGCTATACATGTCGTTTCAATTTGATCGTCTCGATCGGTCGCTAGATAACACTAGACAACAATATTCCTACGTTTTATCTTATAATGTGCACATATATTTTAGATGAATTATTTACAAGAAAAAGTAACGCTCTAATCTTGACAGAGACAATTAAATTACAAAATATCTCGCAACATTTTACTTAATAGTGCAGCGGAATTCCGTAATGGCTTAGGAGTTATTCCCGTCACGACTGCGTTTAAACGGTTCCTTCCAAAAAACATCTCGTCCCAATTAATGACCAGACTCAATTATTAGGGATGACGAGTTTTTTGCGTCAGGTGTCAAGACTCAAGATAGATTGGTCCTGATCTCGCTTAACGACCCTCGATAGAATGTAACGGACAGTTTTTTGTTTATCTTAATTGATCAATACAAAGTGACACTCGATACTCTCATACTTCATAGTCATCGGATAAAAACTAACACAGCGCATGAAACGTCTGTATTCATTTGCATTGACATTAATTATTGCTCCATCACAAGTTTGTTCTCATTAAAAAAAATTGATTTTATATCTGTAATCGATGTTTTATCATAAAATTGAATATGAAATTAACCTACTAATATCGATTAAAATATATTATATTATATCAAGAATTGTTAGGTACAACTAGTTGTCAAAGAACATAATAAAAAAAGTATATCTAGGTAATATCCAGGAATCCGTAGTTTTTCATTGTATGAACATTTCCAATGAAACAGACTAAAGCGGTTTTACCTTACAAAAGGGAACAAGATATAGATTTAGTAGAATCATTATCATTTGGCAGATAAACCGATTTCCACGCGTGTTGTCCCAACATAATGGATCCACAATTACGGACCGGCGAGAGATAGCATCTATGAATAATGATGACTGTGGTTTTTCTGGCCTTTCGTACATTGTTAACTTTACTAACATACATATAATGAGTCTTGTGTAATTGATTTAAGGTTAGTTTTTGCTTGTATTTATTGTAAACTCTCGCGCATCCCCTACTTAGGCATTGTTCAGTTCACCTTTGTTTGTAGAACTTCACCCGCTGAGCAAACGTGAGAATTTCGCAAATGGTAATGTGATTTCAGGTTAATGCTTATTTATAGATGCACACAGAAAAAAATACATTTAAAAGATGTTTTTTGTCATAACTAATGTTACTTCTTGGAACTCTCCAAGGCGAATGTTTAATTATTATTGCTAGCCGAATATCTATCGTCTGTTCTATGACGTCCTTTGGTTCTTAATATATTTATGCAATATTCGTCTGCCGTCTCTTGAATAATTCAAATGATTTTTGCATTCTTTGTAATGAATTTTCTACAGTTTTTATGAAAATGATGACGTAGCGGCGAGGCGGGTGCAGCCGGGAGTACCTCGCTCGTGATGAATATTGATGCGGCCTCTGATAAAACACACTTGACGATCTTTTAATTGCTTTACAATTCGCTCATGAATTGAGCGGGCGTAGTAATTCATTTTACAATTTTATCGACTTCTTTGTAACCGGTCGCCTTTTATTACATTTCTATTTATCTATTAATAAAAACTAGCTCATTGTAACGTTTTTAATAGCTTTTCTGAACGGGCATGTGCGTTAATTATCTGACTTGTGTTATGTAAATTATTCATATAACTCCAGGAATTCACCACTAAAACTGCCAAACACTGTCAAATGTCCGACAAAAAGATTTAATCCAACCGAGAGACAGCCGGAGGGGTGAGCTTAGTTATTCACCTGTCGAGTAATTTACATACATTTAAAATACACATACATATTTAATATTATCCAATCTCCTCCGGGGAGGCACCACAAGACGCCTTTCTTAATTTTAACTTTCTTTATTCATCTCATTATATTAAATATTTCTAGATTCAAACTAACGCTAAGATCTTCAAATGTTTTGTAAGAAGTACCAACTAGTTATTTCTAAATTGTTTTTTTTTTATTTTCAAGATGAGATTAATTATAATTATAAACCCCTTGCCATAGTTTAGTTAATTAAAATAGTTGGATCTTGGGCCGTAGGGCACCTTACAAACGTAGGTGTTAAAACCAACGTTTAAAATAATAAGGTTCTAAGGTTTGCATCAAATAAATTACTAAAAGATATAAAAAAATAGTTGTATTAGTATGTCTATAGTATGTATGTCAGTCTTTAATCGATATTCAATATCTAGTCTTCAATCGAGATTCTTGTCTAGTGTAAATAAGGTATTATTAAAACCTCTGACCTTCAATATTTAGGAGAACCTATTAGAAGTCATTGCTTTAGCAGTGAAGGAAATATTATCATTAATAAATGTTGGTATAAGCCGTGTTTATGTGTGTGGAGACGACGCCTCATGACGCCTCATGACGCCTCACCTAACAAACTGAGCAGTATTAACGTCACGCCATGCACCGTCACGCTGTCACGCGTAATCCTCGACTGAACACGTGACAGCTACTAATTAGATTTAACGTGCAAAATACACACGCACATACACACACATATATACAGATGTGCAGTACATACCTACTTGACGCAAGTGTTAACTCTTTGAAAATTAATAAGTAACTGAAGTAAAGTACATAATTGAGTGGGAGAGCAAAGGGGCATGCTTGTAATTCTACTCTTATACTAACTGCACCTAATGCCATGATATATATTTTACGCCAATTCTTTGCGAGAAGACTGTTTTTGTCGAGTCAACCCGTGGTAGTGGTTTGACTTGCTGCTGGCTTAAAAAAATACTAATGTATCACATATCACACATATCTAGAAACAGTAATGTAACAGCAGTTTATTTTACACTAAGAAAATGTCACACACACACATACATCATTATTTATTTTAATACCCGGTTCGACTTATAGTAATATAAGTATAAGTGTTGTTGACTTTATACATAGGTGGGTCATAATAGGGTACGACTCCAACCATTTCTTTCGCCAAAACAATATTTTCCGTTTATCATGTTTCTTGGCCACCCACAAAGTACTTTGACGAATTACTTGCACACACAATATTAGTCCACAAATCGAGCCCACAAAGTCTGTTTTGGTGCAATAATAAAATTTGTGGGTTTCACGAGAATTCATAGATTATCAGCGACGGCTTCGAAGTAAACTATTTGCTTAGTATTAAAAAAACAAAATACACGGGAAGTGGTAATGGGTGGGTCGACTGTGGTGACTGTGGTGACTGTGGTGAAACTTGATCTCTTTAATGGTTTCCTTTTATTGACAATTGTCTTTATTTCTGAAGTCAATAATTTACTAACCTCGCTTAAGCTCCAAATAGTATTTCACTCCAATATTAGGTTTTGAAATATGTACCAGTAAAATACCAGTTTGGAATTGATTATTGTATTTGAAATGTTTATTTGTAACTGCACTAAGACGAATACTTCACACGCTGTTGTCGGTATTAATATTCCTAAAATATGATAAGCAATAATTATTTGAGTCAAATGTGTCTTTATATCAAAATGGCGTGGACGGTCTCTTTTGTTGGTTATAATTATTATTTTAACTGAAACGTGCTTAATTTCACCAACTACATAATTAAAGTGTAATTAAAATCAATTCATATTAATTTTATACACTATAACATACAATTTTAATTTAATTGTTTTCCTTAATTACTGCATGTTCTTAATTAAGCAAATATGGTTGTTTTTAAAGTAGCACCATAATGGTCGGTAGATGGTTTTTCTTCCTTCTTATGTTAATTATTGACATTTCATTTGCTTTAGCGATACTAATAAAGTCCAAATTTATACACCTGCCCTTCATTAGAATTGACATTTAAAGAATTAGTAGAATGCTATTAAGTATACAGCGATAAGTACCATGTATTAATATTTCGTTAACATCCCCACCGTCCCAATAATGGTGACAATGGCCACAATGGCCACAATGGTCACGTCAGCAGTCTCCTATGTTACCAGTTGACGAACTGCTGACATGAATTAGTTCAGGAATGATTTTCAATTAATAAGTAATAAATAGCGCGGTTAGCAAAAACACTAATATAAATATATTTAAATTATCAAAGACAAGAATAATCTCAAAAGAAAGTAAAAGAAGACAGTAGACTTTTTATCTTTCCTATATGATTGATTGCAATACAAAATAAGTGCAACCGACGTGGAAACCATAAACCAACGTCTGTTTTAAGGTAGGAAGGTAGGTCCCTTCTTTACAAAGGAATGAAATTCGTCAAAAACCGCAAAGATAACGTCACGGTACATCAATATCGAACAATAAATTGCCGATAAGACACAATCGTGCCGCCATGGCCCATGATGCTGTAACAATCATTGTTAAGTGCAGTTCCCAGACCGGAGAAAGGCTTGTCTTGTGTAAATAAATCTTTGTGTGTGATTTCGTAAAAACAGATCTTCTTTAATCTGGTCTGTTTTCGTGTGAACGAAGACGAGGGCAGCTAGTAAAAAATATGATTTCATCTCAAAAAAAACGCAAAACACTCAATGAATACAAATTACAGCAGTATTTGTAAAAAATTACAAATGTCTGTGAATATAAAAAATATAAAAAATAAATGTGTTAATATATTATGTAACTAATAAAAGAGGGTTGCCAACTTACATTGCAATGAATAGGACTTATTTCGCTAAAAGTTGTTTTTAAAAGAAGCAAAATGATTTCATACTTAATATTACGCTTACCTACATTCAATTTCCGGATCGCTGTTGGAGGCGCAAATAAACTTAAGATAAATTACCACAACGACGTACCAGCTATATTAATATTAGTAGAGTGCTTCATGACCCGGGACCAAAACGAAATAATCATAGTTTAATGAAAAATTACTAATATTTTATAAGAATAATATTAACATAGTTGTTACCAAAGCTATAAATACTCGCGATTACTAATACAAAAATATTAGTGACATATAAAATATTTATATTTAATTTACAAGTGATGTACAAATAGGAATCGTATTCAATAGCAATTAATTATCCTAAGCGCAATGTCCAAGTACCTGTCTGTCTGTCTGTCTTCCCAAACTATAAATCAATTAAATAATTTGATACGATTCGTGACAGCATCCGCAGCTAATGTTGTTTATTGCTCGTAATTACCGTCGTCCGTTATATCGGAATTAATTACACAGATACCGGGAACACGAGCGTGTCTGAGACTTGATAACGATATCGAGGATTCGTTAACTTTTTGCACTAGTAACTTTAATAAGCTTATCACTTATGTTGAACTAAAGTTATCGACATAAGAGTTATCCAACTTGGTTTATTATACAATAAATTGATTATTGAATGTAATAAATATATTTTGTATTGAATGAGTGTAATAGGAAAACAATGGTGTTATAAAAATAAGGATTGTTATTATCAGGAACTCTTTATACGTAACGCCCACACGTCTCACAATAACAAGAGAATTCAATGCGGAATAACCAACAATGACTAAAAAGGTTTATAACAGCGCGATATTAAAGACGAGCTCCATAAACAGCGACACCATTCTTCTTACCATTACCACTAAATAGATAATTACATTACTACACGATTATTTTGCGGGAACAAATGAACAATACATTTACGTATCCCCATTCATCCGACTGATAAAAAGAGCTGTAATGAGCAATTAGCCAATCGTATATGAACGCGCTGATTAGTTTTTTATTCGCATACACAACACCTAGACCTACTTGTTATCTACAATGGATTATGGTCTCTATATATGAAGCAGCGAGTCTATAATGCAATGAATATATTATCTGCTGAAGTGTCTGTGTGGTCTGTAGTACGGTGTGGTAGAGTCCCATCATTGTGCAAAGTGGAGCAGTCTCCGGCAAACTGATTGTTATCGTTACTTACTGCATCGTCTCTTATCTCGGATTCTTTTATTTTTATTTTATTAACAGAAGCCATTTTACTTTATCTACTATTTTCTTACTTTATTGTTGTTTGTTAATATATTTCCTTTTAGTGAAGTTGATGCAGCCTTCACAGCAATTAATAAAACAAGGTTATAAAATCAATCAATTGGATCTATCAACGCTTTCTTGTTAAATGTTTTTTATTTCAAAAGGCAATTATAAAATGAAGTACTAGGATAATACTTTGATAATAATTATTACTGGCAATAATCTATTTATTTAAAATTCTGCGGCCAATATATGATCACTGGCTCTTTAAAGTTTTTTTCCCCAGAATATGATTTGAATAACCAAACTATAAAAATATGTATTTGTTTACATAAATATAGAATGAAAAATAAACCGACTCTGGCAAGGATTCGAACCCGCGACCTCTAGAAAACCTTCCCGTCGCTCTACAAATTGAGCTACCGTATCGCTGTCCGTCTAAAAGAAAGCTTAATTCACCGAGACGAAACTGTTAATTATTATAATAACAAATACATATTTGTTATTATAATACTAACAGTTTCATCATAACTTCTTGTAAGTGTGACTCAGACCTAAGTAGTGACATAATTTTTTATTTCATAGCCTGCTTCTTTTAGTGCCACGTTTTATCCATATAAAACAGCAGTATCTATTTTATGCTCTCACATTAATGATGACGGCTACACAATAATCAATATTTATAAATAAGGTTAATAATATTCATGGACCTAATCTTTGGAAGAGTTCAGATAGAGTCTGACGTTTCACAGATGAAATATTTAATCTTGTCTTTAAAGAGAAGAAAATGACTATCATTCCTACAAATTTCTACAAGATTATATAAAGGCCAAGTGAATACTTAGTACAGGTATGTATATCATTATATACATTGATAAAGGAAACATTTATATACAGTGTAAGAGTTAAACTAGTATTTAAATGTCACTTAAATGAATTCTGAAACGTCCGGTTTTCTTTCAAATATTCTAATATTTTTCAAGTAATTCCCAACAATTTGCTTCTCCGTTAAAATAAGTACATACACAGTTGACGAATTATTACTTATAATAATATAAGTATAATAAGTATACATGTAGTATACAACACTTCGTGATCATGATCACTCTATATTATATGCATATGACTCCGACGTGAGCACAATTTGGTAAATAAGTATAAAACTACATATGTATAATATGTTAGTGTGTATAGTTCCTATTTTCGTAGACGCAATCACGCTTTTATATAATGTAACAGTTCTCTGTGATCAAATCCATTACAATAATTAAATGATCGTCGTAGGAGAGTAGAGAGGAGGTCTCGTTATTAAATATCTCATGTGTGAAATTTTAAATGCGTTGCTGAATGCAAGGCTCTCTTTCAAGTATGGCCAATGCAATTAGTTTTCAATTAACGATTATTTGTTACCGGTATCCGCTACAATCGAATTATTAAAAGCGATTTTGTTGGAAATTAAAGAACAATGTTTTACACATAACACTTCAATTTACATTGCAATAAAAGAAAAACAAAGTTAGTGAATATGAGTTTGGTAAGTTTACCTAATAAATATGTTAACAAACTTCTAGTATTAATATTTACGACTATAAGGCAGGTACATAAAGGTTCTTATAAGGTATTATACTCCCGCCTTACATAGCATACTATGAATGATCTTCAACTCTGGATTCTCAGAGCCTGTAATTATTTACATACATTGATATATAAAGCAAAGAAAAGACCGTGAAGATATCTGCATATCTTATAAGATACTATGATATATAAGTCTCAACAACGTGTAGTGTAGAGCAACGTGATAGATGAAGCTGTGCACTATTTGTACAATAATTTTAATTGTATATTCAATACACCTATTTCCTTTATTAATGTCAACCTTACTATATCTGAAGTGCCCACATTGCATCGCTCACATTAAGTTATTGCCAGTCCTAGCGCCTCTCTTAGATACTGATACCACTTTCTTAAATACATTTAAAACGTCTAGTATCACACACTTTAGACTGTATTGGATAGTGTCAAGTATCCGATTAGTTATCTTATTTAATACACATATTCAGAATACCAACAAGTGTAATAAATTAAGCGACTTTAAACCTTGTGTTTCTCATAAACTATAATTGGTTATTTTGATAAATACACGCCAACCATAACTCGGGCTCGCAATCAAACGATTTATAACAGTATCCATTGACACATCTTGATTAATTGTGACGTCAGCGAATTTGTGTTGTCAGCTGCCCACGATAAATCTGAAAACATGAGAGTACAAAGAAAAATCAACTCTATTGTGTCCGACTTAATACTAAAGTAGCGTGATTGCAGTCAGTTTTGGTGTTCAGCGTGGTAGAGATAATATCTGTTGTTGAGCAGTTCTCATGGCGTGTGTAGCCAATGTGGCGTGGTGAATTTTAGTAATGGAGTATACAATATCGTGTAATATTTTAAGCGATATAACAATAAATTATTGCTTAGTATTTAGGAAAAATACCAACCACGTATCGTCTATACTCACTAAAAGTGACTAGTTCAGCTTAGTGTACAGTTCTGTGTTCCCGGAACAGAAGTAGAGCCGATGAATCCTATGCGGACTAAATGTTTATTCTTTGTCGTTTTTTGTTAAAGACTGGGACACTTTATACCACTGTATCCACTTTCATAAAAGGGACTTGTTATGTTTTCTGACCTGTAGTACTGTAGTATTGTAGTACTGTAATACTGTAATACTGTAGTACTGTAATACTAAGCGTGTGCAAGTTTCTCAACTTATATTACCGTCAGTATCAAATAAAGAACACTAGTTTCTATAGAGGCCACACCATTCACGCCAAATTAGATTCTATACCATTACAGCAAGGTTGACTTTATCTTCTATGCTTACATGGAGTAAAAAACCTCTCGAACAATATTCAACCTTGTTTCTATCAGGTTAGAGTCGCTTCCAGCTTGCAATTTATTTGCAAAGCCGGATATCCCGCAGATGTTTTACGAATTGAGAAACATGAATTACTAGTTCAATGGAAGTAATATCGTCCGTCCGTCCGTCCGCATGTTATTTATGGGCTCAAGTAATTTACTTACAAACTCAACTCAATAACTTGTGTACTCTTGTTTTTTAATATTTCCTTCTTAGGCCCAAAAATTTAAACCTTATTCCATTTATATAACTTATTATTATTTATATATAAAAATTAAAACAGAACAGTTTTGTGAATTAAAAGATCTGTCTGTTTATAAAAGAAGTAAATATTTTTAAAACGGTAACATGGTAGAGGTTTTAGTTCGTAAATGAAGCCTATGATTGAAATTTAGATAATTGTGTGCTGTAAGTTCGATATTTGTGCAACAATACAGACAAAAACATTGATAGATATAGTATATACTTGTATTTATTATAATTTAAAGACATCAGCGAATCTAATTAACATAATTAATTTTATTTAACGAAGATTGGACGCCTGACGGGAAAGACTATTCCTTGTGATTAGAATTGATTGATTGATTCATTGATTCTTATAGATTGAATAGGTGTGTTCTATTTTATTTTTCATATAAAAACAATATATATAATATAGATATAGTTTGTCTGTGTGTTGATACGATTACGGATTCGTAATCTCATTTAACATTATTTCCGACGCAGCACAGGTAGTTACATAATATGGCTTTTTATAAAACTATTACAATGAAACCCTACAGTTAATCTGCTACACATGGCGCAGGGCTTGGCAGGCTACGGCATTACCGTATGTAGGGCTCCCACATGCGGTCCCTTCAAGGCTGCACTGACCTTACCTCAGGGGCCATCTAAAAGTAGGTATCATCAAGTTTGACTTATCTATTAAACTATATATTACTAGGCTCTCTATTTATTTCATAATCTAGATTTCGTCATGAACGAAATCTAAATAACAAAATATTTTATACACTTCCTTTTATAATAGACGACTGAAGTTACTTTTTTATAAAAATATAATAACATCACACACACACCCTCACTCACGCATCACAAGAAACTTAATCTCTGTTATAATATCCTGCTATTTTATCCACATGTGGCCTCACATCTGGAAATGAGCTAACACAATCAGACAAAACTAAACTCTATCGCACTGAAATAGAATATAAATTAGTTTGATTGCATAGTGTATCGCTCTGAGCCTGTTAACTCGATGTCTATGAATTCGCTGAAAATGTTTAATTACCGTGACCGTCCCCTGATCGAGTTACAATAAATTAACTGAACTCAAAAAATATTATAAAATCAAATATAATACAATATGTATTAATCACTAAGTTACTACTATTGGTTTATTTATTTTGGAGTGCAACTTGTGGCTTTTAATTGTTGCAGAAACTAGGACTCATACGCATCTTCAAAAGACTTTCGGTAGTGTTGTCTCTGACACATCGTCGTCTCATCCAGATTCCTTTACGCAATGATCTAATCCACTAAAACAATGTTAATGTACATTAATAACGGTCTGTTCGTCCATCACTAATCGTTGCCACAATCATTACTCATTGCGAGTGTGGCGACCATAATTGTTTTTTATTTAATTGCATTGTTCAATTGCGAATTAGAACCCTTCTCTCATTAATATACAATATAGGCCATCTCTCTCGTTATGAACATTATAGTACATATGTTATACAAACTATAAAGTTTTGTTTACAGTCAAACTACTTACTTATTAAGATTTTAAATAGAATAGAAAAATATTCTAGTCGCTCGGATCCAAATGGTGTAGTCGATGGGAAAGGCGCTTAAATTATTCACTGATTCTTGTTCTTCTTTTCCTTTTTTACAGTGTTGACGTCAAAAGGCAAAAGTGAGTGATAAAAGTGAGTGATATAGATATATTGTAGAAATCTTTTTATCGCATCAAAATATGGCCCAGGGCACGGGTCCACACAGCGATGTTCCTCCCCGCCCGCGCAGGCCCCAGGTGAACTATTCCGATGGCAAAAAACCGCGAGCATACAATTTATTTTTTATTGTCACCGCGAGAAATGTACTTGTAGTTCGTTAATGTAACTTAATTGGCAATTCGAGCGCGTAGTCACGCCTCGCCGTGGTTGCAAGGCACCAGCTGCGCTGCCAGCTCCTCGCTATTTTAAACCGTACTGCCCTGTGATAAAGGTGTAAAAGATGCATCAGGACAATGTATAGTAATGGCTTCCTCAATAAATGCCGGTCGTCACGAGCCAGCGACAACAGACTGCGGTAAAGGTTCATCGTGACGGTACTACAAAAACTACTCTCCATTAGATCTTGAAAAAGTAAAATATTCAAAAACACAAATATACTAATTTCCCATAGCATTACAAAGTTAACAGCGGGTTTATTTTGTTACAAAAACGGTGGAATAAAATTTCCGCAGCCGTAAGTTCTTCAAAGCTAGTTAGTATGTTTAATATAAGAACAAAGGAAAGTCCACAAACAAACAAATGGAAACACTAAGTTCGTAGAAGGGATGAGATTATATATTATTCCAACAGTTCATTTGTAAAGTAATTAAAGCATGAAGCAATTACGTGTGGACTTTGTAGCGCTTTGAAGACTGCGCCAACTGAACCAACTGAACCGACTGAGCCGACTGACTCTTGTCGTAAGTCATACTAAATATCCGTTATTCATAATGCTTCATAAACAATATTGGCACTCGTGAAATTAGTGACGTTATTAATAAGTAACAATATAATGAGCGTTGGAATTTTTCATATAAAACTAAAATGATTATTGTAGTAGCCACATCCGTATTTACGCACGCATTTACCGGACAATAACATATTAGAGGGCTGTTAAAAATACAAGACGAGTTCTCGCATGTACAAAGTATCTTAAGCTAATTATTCATAAAAATTAAATAAATAATATCTTAGTTATTTTAATAAACCGAACATAATTCTTTAATAGTAATCAAGTTAAAGCGGCCTAATAAATATATGAAGTAATATCCATTATTTCTTGATTCATTACGGTCCGGGTTTGTTTCATTTAACATTCATAAATATATCATTCGACTCGGTCCAGTTACGAAGAATTTGTTGTTAAACATATTTTGTTAACAGTTGTAGCAGTCACGTGTCACGACATATGTACTGCTGCTACTTGGTTATGTCGAATTTAAATTCACTGATTGTGATGTTATATTCAGTAAATATAATATTCATTATTAACACGTAGTTATAAATACACATTATAGACGTGGTGTAACTTTGATCGTTTAGTTTCTTATAATTCTCTCTTTACCTGAAAGTGTAGTTTATTTCCCAGGCGTGTCTCGAGAGCTCGCCGGTGGTTGTTATCGGTCATAAGATTGCATATCAACCGCTATGTAAATGTAAGATGGAATATTTGTTCAGAATTACACAAGTCTTTGAGTGAAATTAGTGGTTCTTATTTTTTAGTGTTGGGTAACAGATATTAGTAGTACCGACGTCCATGTCTGTGTATATTTATAAATAAAACATAATAATATATCCTGTATTTATATATACATATTTATAAATACATATACAAATAATAACGATGGAGGCTATATTGAACATAAGAAATTTCTATTTTAGGTTTATTTCAAGTATATAAAAAAAAACAATATATCAAGCGTGGGCGAAGCCGCGTGCGAAAGCTAATTCGATGATTCCGTTGAGAAAAAGGAGGTACACAAATAAAGACGATAAGCCGGGTTCCGTGTATGTATGTATGTATATATGGCGGATATAAGCACTAAAAGATACGAGTTTTTGTTCTCTTCTCGTATATCTGTTCAACAAACAGCTGAGGTGATTTAAAAACACTTAGCAGACCAAATATGTACTTAGTATTCTTGTCACCTAGATACTACTTTTAAATAATTTACAACCATTAGGCATTTAAAACTGATAATATTGTTCGATTAATAATAATTGTGTTTTTACAGTTTCTATTACTAACTTATAATACTAATAAGAACGACTGTAAGGTCAGATTATGAGTACGTAAGAAATAATATGTAGTTATAGGTAAAACGTGAATTCTTATTTGGATAGAACAAAACTATACAATAATAGTATTATGTAATAACACTACCTACCAATTTTTGTCATATCAATTAGTCTCAAATGCCTAAAATTCAAAAGAAATGTACCACGGGCTATATTTGAAGTAAGTTAAACTGTAGCTGTATTTGAGAGCCTGCGCTCATAGTTTTCGCTTCATCGCCGGCGCCGCCCACCCCGCGTCACTCGCAGGTCGCAGCCAAAAAACAAAACACGTTAATCCAAAACACACGACTCCCACGTCTAGTTGCCGTAAAAGAGCCAACTTCTAAATTATATATACTGTGCTCGTCGTCTGCATTGTTCAAGTTTTTACTATTATTTTCCATTATTTATAAACTTAAGTAATTGTTTTGTTAAACTCATTAATAATGGACATGGTCAATGCAGCTTGAACAACATTACTAGGAATCGTCCTTACATATATGATAGCAGATACTCGTAGTTATTATCTCTTATACTCTCTTATATAAAGTTTTTACATCAGATGCATTATTGATTATTATAACCTACGTCATACCTTAAACATTATCACATTTATCCTCACAATGCTGTGCAATAACTCCATCTAGAGGTGTATTAGCAATTACAATGCCAAGCATATACCTACAGTGTTGAAATCTTTCGTCCACAATGTTCTTATTTACCCAACGTGCATAATTCAATCGTCAGGGATCTGCCGACCCAATAGCCAAGTGGGACACTCAACCTCGGCTAAAACAAAACACGCTTAGAATATTCCTATTACCTCTGTTCAGTGAATTCAAAACAGGGGATTATTTATTCTAAGCCTCTAAATTTGGATACAAGTCACGCAGCAGTCGAGCGCCGTGTGTTTTGGGCTTTAGGGATATCGAATTATGTGAGCTGTGACAGCGGACGGCGAGCCAGCCATTTATCCTGTTACGACGGAGGGCGGACTAACAGACGAGCAGACTAACAGACTAGCAGGCGAGCGGCGACAGCCCGGGAATTATATACCGAGCCTGAATTATTTAAAGCCTACATTTTAAATATTGTTAACAAATTTGATATTTACCATGTTTTAGCACTCTTGTTCGTGGCCGAATTCTGTCTCCATTTGGGCTAGATTAGTGTTATCTGATGGTCGCGAAAGAGTTACAGATTCGGCGATTAACAAAGAGACAACTCGACCTAGGTACTTGGACTATGTATTTGTTGTAATATCAAACGAAGAGCTAGATTTTCAAACAAGATTCAAATATTAGGTACATATGTAATATGGTACCTAATATTTTAAACATATATATATTACATATACATATATTATCTCTTTTCAAGCAAATTAACCGAATGATGTCGTTAGAGATATAAAAGATATTATTTTAAAAGAGTCTTAGTCTACATCTCTCCGGCATAATAAATTATTCCTCTTAATAATAATGTAATAAGTATATGTAAGAGTAATATTATATACTTCGGTTCGTAAGCTGATGGCTCAAATGCTCTTCGAAGCGATTAATCAATGGACTCGATGTAAACTGATTTATGCCTCGCATAGAGTTCAAAATAAAATTAAAAGATGTATGATAGAGTATCGAGTGTACTGAATTGTAAATCTCAAACGTCGGGATAAATAAAACATGACGGCGCCTAAATGGTGAAGGCTGGAGATGGTTCGACGAACGTTCCACCAAAATTAACGCTGAACCTTCAATTTAATATAATCAGTCAGGGTTCCGTAGATTACAATTATGAGTACTTTATATGTCTTTTAATTATTAATAACAATTATATCTTTAGGAGACGACGAGCAGTCAGAATGTTTAATTAATTATAAGAAAAAACACAAATATATAAAGTTATTCTGCAGCGTCAACTTCTTTAATATCATCTTATCGACTATTAGTATAATAGTCATAACAAAGTAACCGCCCGCTGGCGAAGAAAATATCCAAGCTGTGTTTTTGATATCGTCATAATAACCTTTTCCTTGAACTATTTTTATGTGTAAGTATTGGTGTTTCCGAGGTTTTTAAACATTTATTTAGTTTTGTGTGTAATACTAAATGTTTAAACCTTGAAATATATTCGTTGAACAGTGTACTAATTAACTATTTTTCTTTATCAACTTATTTGTTAAAGTTAAATTAATTTTTAAAAGTCGAGCTTAGAACTACTGATGAGTTACTAAAAACTAAAAACAAAACATTATACTTATCCAATTTCATATTCCATCACTTTTGTAAATTTTAAAATGGCTACTGAGATAATTTTGAGTCCAAAGATTCTCGATGCTGACTCTGTAACACATGGAATTATACTAAAACATTCATTTTATGTGTATGTGTTACACAAGTTGTATGTTTTACACAAACGGCTGCTCTATAAGTTACGGGTACAATGGAGGTCTCTTTGTTTGTCCTCTGCTAGTCTTTTATTCAATCCCATTTTTTGAATTGGAAATGAGCCACGCAGCATCCAGAACGCTGGAGATATAAATAAGAGTATGGAAACTATATTGATATATGCTTGTAACATTGTACGTCTAACAGTGTAGATAACTGCCTACTGTCAATTTGTATTTTAGATTTATTGTTTAAAGGTTTTAATTAATAAGTTATGTCGAAAGGTTATTTCGGTAAATAGTAAAAACTTATCTGCGGTTTCCAGTTTTATAGGATATTATTATTCTCCGAATCCCGCAGAGGTTGAACAAGTTTCCTCAGCGCAGAATTGAATGGGGCTCGTCTTTGATAAGGACACAAAGCGGTATCCGCCGGTGCGATAACAATGACTGATCTTCCGTTGTCATGTTTTCATGTGGAATGTTCTTTGATTGTTTGATTATTCGCCTCTTGTGCTGAATACGACAAACGTTATTGAGAAAATATTAATACGATTTCCATCTGTTATGAGTTGACAATGGCTACCTACGTATTTACTGACGTATGGATTCAAGTATTTTATACATTATTACAAGTTTGGGCCATCATACTTACTCACTTTGAAACTAAAAGAACATAGAGTTTATTCTGTGCTACTTTATATACCATCATTCTGAAACACAAAACATTACATACATTACAATATGTATAGAGGTCATGAGGATTTATGATATTATGATCTGAGACATTCGACAACAGCGTCCTTCAGTGTAGATAAAGCTGTCACATAAATATCAAAACACCAGCACAGACAATGCATAATAGACGGCCTTATACAATATATTAAAAAAACTGAAACACCATCTGAATTTTTAAAATATGACCATATTCATATATCAATGATGACAATTACGAATAATTAAGGTAACGCTTCGTAAATTAGACCATTTAAAAATCATAGAGGGTTTTATTGTTTCTAATAAAATATTTAGTGTCGTATTAGAATAAATAAGATGAATATGGAGTACCAGTCAGCAGTAAATGTAATTACTTTTATTGTATTGGTTTTTTATGTTCAGATAAACTATAATCCACGATTTGTGTAGATTTAAATTTACTGACAATTGTATCGTAAAAGTTAACACGATAAAAGTACTTAAATGTAATGAGTGGATTGACTGGACTGCCATTGTAGGCATGGTTCAGTTGACTCTACAAGAGAACCTTAAAAAGGAAAGTATCAAGACGTACCTTATATTGAGAGCGAAAATTTGAGTGTGATAATTAATATATACTGAGGTCAAATTAAGAAACTGAGTCCGAAGTAATAGGAGTAGTGAGGTTAAATAGTTACATAGTAACTTAACATGTCGATGTTTATAGTTCGGCCCTTTGAGAGCCCCTGAACTATATCTAACTCAAGAACACAGAATTATAAACTTAATTGTATAATATTAAATAATAATAATATACCTAATATGGTAAAATTAAAATATATCAAATTAGTTGTAGATCTAATTATAGTTATGTAGAGGAAGTATGACTAATTTAATTATCAGCATTCTCTAATTGCCAGGACAAACTCGAACAATACAATTTAAAACAACATTAATGTGATTAGTTTGTTTTTGTGTGTGGTTGAACAATAATACGCAGCTGATAATAAAAGTCCCTAATTGGCTCGCTGCCCTCCTCGAGGTCATGACGTATCGAAGTTCTAGAAAAATATGAGGAGTGGAGGAGACTACGACATACGAACGGAAGAGATACCTCATTTAACGAATAATTATTACTTTACATCTATCTCTGAAGGGTGGAACTTGTAGATTTCATTTCAGCAACAATGTAGAGTACTATATGAAATATAGTGAGAACTGTTAATGCAATGTATCACATGATCTAAAAGTTTATATTCTAGGCATATGGGCTTATTAAAAATATAACTGACCGACAGAGCCATCGCTAAGTAGTTAAAATATTCTTTATTACAAAGTATGTAATGTAATAGTGACTTAAGCATAGATGTATTAAGATTCTTAAACCGTCTAGTTATAAATGTGGGCTCATTCAAACGTAGTATATATAATACTAAAGCTGTGCAGCGGAACGTATGCCTGTTTGAAATATTTAAAAATCTTGGCATGTGAATATTCAGAGGTTTTCTTAGGTGCAGTTGGTGGTGTAATGAAAAGTCAACACTGTTCCTCTAATTATTCTTCGCCTTGGGGCTGGAGTACAATCGACTCTCCTGCCTCCTAGAAAGATAAAAAATATTTTTATAAATATCTGTAAGTGAGTAATTTGCGGCATGGAGCCCGGAAAATAGAATACACTATAATTAGTTACGGTTCGAACGTTATTGGTGTTATTGGTTTGAACGAGGGAGAAACAAACATTCACATGTTCACATTCATAGGACGGTTGTTTATCGTGGTATCATCGCCGGTGCGTGCTGTTTTCAATCCTGCTTATTTTGCTTACAAATGATACCTTGTTTGTTGTTCAGTATTTGCTGAATATGTTTGATCATCGATGACTAAATTTGTTTCATTCGTGTTTATCAAAACAATTATTCTGGATGTGATTTAGTGTTTGAACAAGTCACTGGTAGCTGTAATATTTCAAACAATATGGTCTGTTTCACCCATGCTTGTGTTTTGAGTTTAGGGAACCAAACATCTAACTCTCATAGATAGAGAATGTCGGGATCAGTTAGGACATAAGCTTGTAATTAAGTTAACTAATTAGGCTTCAGAGCCGGCGAGATCCTATCTCTGTAACGTGGCTTAGTATCGATTAGAGATAACAGGCTGCCTAGCTCTGGTACAATCAATATTCTTAAGCCTTATGTAAAGACTAAATTTATAAATTTATTTTAATACACCCCATAAAAATAAAATAGAAACAAATTGATTAACATATTTATAATCATTTTATAAATATCGGTAATGGAACCAAATAGACATTAATATAATTACCAGACTGTCTTTAACAATTACTGGGTATGTATAATGTAATTTTCAGATTAAAGAAATATTTTTAGTATATTTTTAGGAACTCAAACTTAATCCCTACTAATATTATAAATGAGAAAGTAACTCTGTCTGTCTGTCTGTATATTACGTTTTCACGCCTAAACCACTGAACCGATTTTGATGAAATTTGGTATGAAGATGGAACTAAACTTGGGAAAGGATATAAAATCTTTTTATTGCGAAAAAAATGGTAGAAGTGGTTGAAATAGAGGAAAAGTTTGTATTGAAGGTCCTTATTGTCAAACATAAAATCATGTAAGATTGTTCAATTGTTTAAGACAATTTGATGTATCGAATATATAAAGAGAGATGAGTTGAAAGGTGCAACAGGGAGAAAAGCGTGCACGGGGAAGAAGGGGAGGGGGGGAGGGGGCGTCCCATGTCGCGCGATATAAACAAATTTCACGCGGGCGAATCCGGGGGCGGAAAGCTATCATAGACATCATTTGTACCAAATATAAAATAAAAAAATGTTTATTTCATGTCATGAAAATCACTTTTATTTAATTCTCGCATATTGTTATTTAAATTAAAGTGTCGAGATGAGAAAAATAAATATCGTGGTTCACCGCAGCACATATCCAGCAGGACTGTAAATATGTTACATGGAATACAGATATATTAAACATACATATATAAAACATATACACACTCACTTAAATGTCTTATAATACTCAAATAAAACGCACAATAATATATTTATTATAGAAATTATAAAACTTATTATTTACCTATGTATCCTTTATTTCACAGCAGGTTAATTAATAATATGTTAGGTACTGAAGCAGGCTGTGTCATGGATATCAAATTAAAAGACGGACGAGCGATCATTTTATTAACGAGCAGAACTGGAACCATTAGTTACAGATCACTGCAAATAAAATTCTCACATACAATGAAATTAAAGAGTCGCTGTTCAGTGAATGAGGTCGCTTGTTGCGCAAAATGTATTTAATATTGTTACCTCGTTAGTATTATGCATGAGTTATAATTAATATTTCTCCACTGGACCTTATATCAGGTTAATACACAGAGAGTATATATGTAGTGCTCTATGTATGGATCAGTACCTAATAAAACCAAAACTCAGTCCATTGACCCCATTACACTTGGGTTCAATTACTTTGTAGGCACGCTACAGTACAGCGCTACAGTGCGCTGCTAAAACCACACTTGTACCGCTCTGACGCGGTTTAGCGCCATACTCGGACTGTAGCGACTTCTACAGACCGGTGTAGACTGTAGACTTGAAACATATCTTATACTACTTAGAACTTTATTTTTAGAGATTCGCCGAATATTCGGTAAGTAGGTATTCGGTGTATTTGGCATCTTTTTCGCTATTCGTATTCGGCCAAATTGTTTGGTTTTGGTGCCGAATATATTCGGTTCGAGTATTTATATTCTTATAGCTGCACAACATGGTAAAGAAGTAAAAGACAAAACCAATATTTATGTCATACTAGAAGTCAAAAAAATCTTATATATAATGTGTTAAATAAAGCTTAATAATATAAAGCAATTCAGCTCCAACATTAATTTCGAAACATATCAAGTCAAAATATTTATTTTATTATTGCTAACCTACAATCAGTATTCAGTATAGTGAACATTTATTTTGAAATAGTTTGGCCGAATATTCGGTTTGGTAAAGGATAAACCGAATAGTATTCGGTATTTAGTAATTCGGTGAAACCACTATTTGTCGCATCTCTATTTGTTATTTTATTATTGTAGAACGTTTGTTTCTCAATGACTATCTATAATACTTAACTTGTACTTTAATATTTCGATATGAAATCAAATAATTAAAAATGTTAGTTTTCACGAAATATTTTACAATTTATTTTATCTAAAAATATTTCAAACTAATTGTGATAAGGACGTAATTTATACATTGCATTGCAATTGCATTAATTTTGATGTTTTAAAATAATAACTTGACATTATTAGAATTTTAATCTCATCAAATAAATAATTAATTTTTTATCAAAATTAATCAGAAGTTAGAAAACCTTGGTCCTCCTAACCTTTGGAAATTTGCAATGTGCGTGCCTATTAAAAATAAAATAATTTTAACTTTTAAAATAATAAAACAAACCGAACAATCTACTTCATTCCATCTAATGTCTGCGACATCTGAAAACGCGTCGCACGAGTAAAGCATCGATGTTCCATTAGTTCACATCAGCCGCTCCGTGGGGGGCGCACTACACTCCACCTCCCCGACACATCATATCGTATTACTCCACTTACACTGCCCGTTCATCACCACCCACTTCCTGAAGCCCATCCTGCTTGGCGAGCATTGTATTTGTTGTCATCGTGTCACACATTGTGCGAGGTGACTGACCTAGTGCTTATGTTACATGAGCATTACTGAACACGTTTGTGGCGATAGAAAATGAGTACATCGACGGTTTGCAAATACATTATAGATATTGCTTCAAAGTAGGGCAGCGTTGAATGTAGTGAATGCTGCGAGTTTTGTTAAGTTTGTAAGATGGTGGAAGGAGGCATCCGGCAAGGACAGGAAGGCAATCAAAGCTGTGTACATACGAGGTACATCTGCAATACAATGTGCCCTGGATTTTATACTGTAGGTACTCACGGTTCGAGTCTCCGGTTGTAATTCATTACGACACTTCGAATTAGTCCCCGGGGGGAGTCTCGACTCGTGAGAAAATTGCACTCGATTCATTTTTATCATCTCCGTCGCGATTATGTTTGTTTATTTAGTTGTTTGTTATAACGAAGTATTCAGTTTAAAATTAAATGACTATTCATGACAAGATGATATCGTTGAGAAAAAACATAAATATTAAGTTACGATGTTTATGTAATCACTAATTCATTATACAGAATCATAGAACATTAATATTTTCTCAATAAAAATCTTTTCTAAATGCTAATAATTCTTAAAATTTTAAGACAACTACGTATTTAAAATAACAGGATATTTAATAAATTAGTTTTACTCGTTCCAAAAGTGTTTTTAAAACTAATTAATGTTAATGTAAGTACTGGTTATCTTTTTAATATAAATGTAAACATCCGCAGCTGATATTGCCTTCTCACGGACGTGCAATAAGCCACAGAGTCGTCTATGTACTGGTACTGGACTACGGATATAACTAATATTAACTACACCCAAATATTTTCGCATATCTACTAATAACTTCGGAATTATAACAGAAATCTTGTTTACTATATATTTTTATTATGATGTGTCTATTACTGTTTTGTTCCAATTTGGGTTTATGTAATATTTGATCTTAATTATATATAACCAATAGTAGTACATGGTAAAGTACCCGTTATTTACAAGATTGTTTGGAATTACTTACTTCGTTAACAATATACCTACTGATTAAAAATGTTTTGTCCGTACATAAATGAGCTAATGATTCGTGAGCTGGGCACAAACACGGAGACGAGCGCAGTAATGATAACGATGACTGAAGGTGATTAGTGTATCTTTAAATATTTTTAACTTCTTCAGAGTTCAGACGAAAGCTAAAGACAAACGAGCGCAGATAAAACACTCGGTAACAAATATAACTTCAAATGAACATGAATAGGAAAACATTCTCCATTTACAAAAAGGTTAATGATCTTAACATTTGGATGAAGTGTAATTATACAAGGACTGGTTGACATGTCGCCATTGAATGTGCTGTGTGCAAGTAAGTACCTTATGCCATTTCGCTGGTATGAATAGGAATTTATATTATAAATGCCAAGTACAGCCGCAGTGGCTGTCACGCACATGATTGAGACGGGGCTTTCGACACCTCATTCATCACGCGGCTTCGATTCGACTGCTCGATAAGAAACACACACGCGCACACTGCTCCATACCTACATTTTCATCCACGGATACACATACATGACGTTGTGTCGGGTTACAAGATGAATAATGCAAAAAAAACGTGAAGCTTCAATAACATTGGATTCCAGAAATTTATTTCGACAAAGCCATTATTGACATTCTTAAGAACCTTCCAGATATGGCAACAAGACGTGCTCCTTGATATCGCTGCGTATCGAACGATAACGGAACAAACAAAGAATGATCCATCCGTTATGACATTACAGGAATACTCAATACCCTTAATATATAAGGACGGCGCTATCTTATCGGTTCGCTGATTTAATGTTAATTCAGTACTATTTTCATATTTCCCTCATTTACCCGTCAGCTGCAGTCCGTTAAAATCCCATTTGGTGGCTCGACCCAGTACGTCGTCGCACGCACGCCGCCACTCTAATGTGGTTTTTGTTCGCCTGTTTTTGCTCGACGAGCCGCATCTGGGAATGAGTTGCGTACCTAATAGTTCGGAATACCGAGGGGTTCCGTGCTCAGTTCAAACCCGCCATTGTTATTTATTTGAAGTACAGGCTTCCGTCTCTCTCTCACTCGTCTGCGCCGCCCACAGGAGTGATATCACGACACGAGGCGTGTTATCGTGCGAGAATGCTGTCGGAACTGGGCTCCAAATAAAGTAAGATAAGTAGCTCTCCAGTCGGAGGCGCCATCCTCGGATCCAACCCACTGATATTATCTACGAGTTTTACAATTATTACGCTGGTGCTTAGGTTTTATTGTATCAAGGGTGCTCAGGATCTTGTTATTTCATATTATCATTAAAAATAATCAGTCCTACCTATATTATAACCATAGTATTAAATATCGATTTTTGGTTTGCATTCATTCCCACGAGATAAACATTATTCAAAGTCATTTGTAAATTGAAAGTTGTAGAACAGATTAAACTCAAGAACATTCAATTTACTGTTCATTTGCAATCCACTTCCTATCACATCAATATATTTGCTCGCTAAGACATTTTCTCATCGGGCTGGAGGCGACCTATCAAAGCAACTTAATTATGTTTCCATTTTCTTTGAGACTCACCAGCTCAGGCCGGCCGCCGCCCGCGGAGACGTGCACAGCGCTGACCAATTTCCACTCGTATGTATCCAGGGTTGCGCACTGATATTAATACCTATATGATATTTATCAGCCGAAAATTTTAGTTAATGACCAACATTGGTTGTTTGTGGATTTCATAAAAACAGAATATAAATACCAACGAACCCAAATACGGAAATACAATCTTTTGTAGGCAAATCCGAAAGCTATTTCTTTGGGACTTAACAATCTAATCTCTGGGATAACTTAAATACATATATAAAATGAAAACCCAATAACTATTTTCACTTCAACGATTAATGTTATACGATGTTACTATCTCACGAGTCGCAGCCCTAGTCACATACGATACTGGTTAGTAATTTGAAATAGACTTGATCGGACATTGCGATAAAGAATCTTCTAGAATAGCAACAGCAATGTAGACTTTATGTGGATGACAAAGTGGCGCTATTTCCGTGCACTGATGGCCCAATATTATACCCTAAGTGGGAGTGATAAGAGCAATTTGCCTTGCGCTATTAGGGGCGGTATCGAAGGTAACGTCTATGAATACCTTATTAAGTTCATATAAGTACGTGTTTAAAGATATACGACTAAATAACATGCTGTACAAATTTGGTTAAAATTTCAGATCGTTCGATCGATACTTACTTACTTATGCCACAATCATATTTTTTCGGGGTGTTATAGTATGTGCTTTATAAGTAACATAGTAGATAGAAAATATTAGGAGTCCTCCGCACTATTGAGCTCGATACCTCGAAATTGAAATGTAATCCCTCTAGGGAGGAATTCCTAACTTCATTACAGCAGAGAACTATATATTGTTTCTTCGCTCTCCAATAAAGGAAGACCTACTCAATTTATCAATCTATATTTTGTTCAAAATATTATTGTCCATTCCTTTACTGCTATAGTTTATATAAGAATACCACAACTTTTATTAAAAATATAATTATGTTCACTTATATAAGTGATCTGTCACACTTTATACATTATATAATTCTGTTTGAGGTCGGGGCCTCACCTCCTTGTAATTCTTATTGGCCGTCTATAGCTGAGGTCGCTTCTTCGGTGACATCGGAGTAGCGCCGACAAGTAGTTATTGAGATTGATTTAGTTAACAACGTCTAATGTATGTTTCACTAATAGACCAATTATTTTAGTTTACTTAATATAAAACAACGCTATGACGTGTACCTAATCTTTCTTATTCTGTTAAGTTTTTCTAATATAAATCAATGACTACTAACTGCTTAATTAAATTTCGAAAAATCTGTTTCTCTAAGGTGCGTAGATTAACCTACTTAGTGGCCGTCAGTCGTTATAAACAGCCATAAAGCAACGCATTTCATCTCGCGACTAATTTAGCCAAATGGTATTATTAAACAAATTTGCCGGTTTATTACCAAATAAATATTTATGAGTGACAATGGCCTTTTACTGCTCAAAACGGAGATAAACAAATCCTTCCGAATTTCTAGTTTTAATGATATCATAAAACTTTGTTGCTTTGTTTGCTAAATGCTTCAAAAATGTTAAACACCGAGGTCAGAGCACGTATTAGTTGAGTCGTTTTAGTTTAAGTAGAAAAGGCTGAATATATTTGAATAAATATGTTCTGACTTACTAAGTTTTCTCAGAAGTTAGATGAAATGAAAGGCAACATTTTCCGCAATTCATACCAATTTTGATTCAAACGTAAGCAAGCATAATGGCGACTAAAAAGTGATTCACAAAAGCAATAAATATGTAGTATAGCTATAGTTGGATGACGACATGTGTGAACTAGCTAAGGCGCGTCCGACTTAATGACAACCCACGCATCACTTTATATGGATTTTAGTAAACATAACTACATCACTAACTTTTTTTTTATTTCAAAATGAGACACGATTTAATAAATATCAACTTCTTCATCGCCTCAGGATTATGTTCAATAGATCTGTTCTTAATTCGTTTGAAATGTCATTTGAATGTCAATGTATGTTGTCAAAAAGACATGTATATTTTTTTACTACAAAAATAAAAGTTTTTTCATGTATGTTATATCTAGTTATTGGACACATTTTAAAATGCTTTTTAAATATTTTTTCTATTTATGAAAATTATTTTCATTCCTAAAATAAAATCAATTTAAGGAATGAAAATAATTTATAGCAAAAAAAGACAACGCTAATTGAAATAGGTATGTACTCTATTTTATTAAACCTTGAAATATGAACTAATAACATTTAAAAGTGGCCTTCTGAAGGTCTGAGACATTGGTGTTTAACTGACGCAATCTATGAATCGAGTTAGAACTTAGGTACGATAATAATTTCATTAAACAGGAAAAAAATAATTTAAACCTAAAAAGCGCTGCAACAATAAAAAAAAATATATATATATATATATATATATTATAAGCTTAGCATTTTTAAACACTCGAACGGCTGGATAAATAATATCACCAAGAACTTAGAATTAATGTAGGTAAGTCTTGAATAACAAATTGAATAATCGTAACAAACATTTCATGGCAATATACTTTAGTACGCCATAACACGATTAGATATGTTCATAGGTAATTTATCAGTGCGTGTGACCCACATAGCCGCCGATAAGAGAGATCTGTTACTCAGACGTGCTGCGTGCTTAACTCACTGGAGCTGCGTACACACTAAGACTCTATATTTGTCATACTTATAAGTCACAAAAATAAACCACAGCTCATAATTGCTTAAATTTCATTATATAATCATACTATACATTGATTTTAATATACATTGTTATTTGTAATTAATTGACCGCCTCTTGCAGGCAGCCTCTTCACATCAATCCCAACAACATTTGTAATACAACTTTTTACAAATCTTGATAAGCAACACAAAAAACCAAAACAAAAAAAAAATGTTCCCTCTTTTACTTATTACTCTGTATGTTGTAAGAAGAACTTAAAAGACGCTCAGAGTTAATGCTAGTTCAGAGACAACAAATAAATTTTGTATGGGTATGCTTAAATTTTAAAAAGTCGTCGAACAAATGTTGTTGGTGTTGATGTAGAGAGGCTGCCTACAAGAGGAGGCCAATTATTTATAAATAACCCTGCATATACATATATATAATTAAACTTTCCTTCCATTAAACTTCACTTCAGAAAGGTCAAATTCTCTAGCACCGTAGGTACCTCTCCTATCGCAGGTACCTTTTCACTTCCTCTAACATTATAGATCCCAAGAATGATTGTAAAACATTAACATTATATTAGTGTATTTAGTTTATCAAAGGGAAGATATTAACCAAACATCATATTTTAATGACCATAGGTTAGTAGGTAGTTAATTACTTGCGATCTCCTACAAATACAGTAAATACATGCTTATTTACGTTAAAATAATTAATATTATTTCCTGTTGCGTGTAGTTCAAGATAGCGTTGTTTACCGCAAACTAATTGCAAGCTATTAACAATTTTAAGAATTGTTTACTTACAACATATTATCCTTGTTTTAAAATCCTGTTCATCAAAAAAACAGAATATATAGAAATTTTAATTAAACTAAAACAGACTCTACTGTTGACAACAACTAAGCAAAAATAGTGACTACAAATTCCTTGTATAATTGTAATTTATGATTGTTATAATACATTCCGGTAAATCAAGACTTTATACAGTTTCACTCTACTTTGTTATATATAACATAAAATACATAGCAAGTTGGTAAAATCTCACGAAACCAATTGATAATTATACATATATAATATGTATTTTCTTGCAAGGTTGAGTATCCTTTTACAAGAGCAGGTGTTCATAGTGTCTCACAATAGCCACAACTCTCACCTAACACACTACATTTTGTTTCATTAATTGTTTTAATCTTAAACTAGTTTTATTATACTTATATAAATTAGGTTTCATCTTATTGTAATTGATTCATTAATACGTTATTTAAATATCTCATAATTACGATGTTCTAAATTGTAATTATTATCTTTTTTATATACGAGTGGTTAGCTGTAATACGTGCAAAATGTGTTTTCTTGAATGTGTTGAATAATTCAAAGTTATTAAGTTTCTAAATAAATAAATGAACTAATAAGTACATACATATCATTCAGTTTGTGAAGGTTGATTAATTTCGTAGATGAGACGCTCACCTTCAAGAGAGCTCTCCGCGAGGTGACATCTCCGAGAGACGGGGCTTTTGATGTTTAATCTTCTGATGGACCCTAAAATAAATAACGAGCCGACTGTAATCGTCAGATTAGGACATAGGATATGAAATACAAACCTGAGATAGGTACCGCTAGCATACCTGATGCGATTTGATAATTGATGTTTATTGCAGAACATCGGTTCCGTAGCATTATTAAAACGTAATTATAATCAACGAGGGCGGTTGGATTGCTTGTAAAATAAAAGATGATATCAAATAGTAAGATTACTAAAAGTTGCTGCTCATTTATAATGATTATTTTTATCTGAATTATAAAGTAGCGTTAATAAAAAAACAGTAAATAAAAACAGTAAAGTAAAAGACTTTTGGTATTTAAACGGGTTTTTACAAAACACACCTAAGAATGCGCCCGCTCTATTAGAACCAGCAGCGACTCACGTAGGCGTAGCTGTGCCTGGTGTGTGTAGTCGTCTGTGTTATCACTGAAAGGACAACAACCACCTCGCTCTTCTTTCAACAAAAACTAATATTAAGCGCGGAAATCCTCAAGATGGCCTCTCACCAACGAGGTTACTCGTCTAATACGAGAACAAAGGAGTTATATTATAGTTTGTCCTTCTTGCGTCGTATCGTTGGTCCGTTATCTTCTGCCTGTATTCAGAAATAAGATACCAATTGTTTTTTCCTTCAATTTACTAAATTATTTTCCTTTACATCTGTTCTTTTTCTACTCGCGTGAACTGTTTTTCGTGTGTGATGATGATGGAACAGTTGCGATTGATGTGAATATGAGTGATACGATATGTAGAGCTTCCTCGTCTGATTTTAAATTGATTGAAAATGTTTTCTAACCTCATGTGTGGATGCGACGAGTGGTTAGTGATGTGCTGTATGCTGTGTGCTGTGCCTGCGCCCGGCCGAGGGCAGACCTTGCGTCGACAACTTTCATAACCACACGACTTATAACATATATCAAACTTTATTAATGGTGGTAATAATTAATTTATGTATCACTAAATTATCATTCAAATAACATATCCTGGCAACTGACACAGATCGATGAAACTCGAATCAATTTGAAGTAGACTCTTTTAGTTTATTAATTTGTTCAGTTACCAATATCTTTATATTCCTTTAATTCACAGTATTTTTTTACAAAGTTTTTAATAGTGTGTTTACCGTTACTTAGTTAGTTACTATTCATTTAATATTTATTTACTTTTGTCGGCGTTCTGTCGAAAGGTCATGTAAATTAGCCTCGTTAAGTTATTTTACCAATATTATAATTGAATTAAGTTCAAACTATCATAATTATGTAACAGGGTTCTCCTTAATCAAAAATTAAACCAACTTCTAATAGTTTCCAACCTTAGAATGTTATAACCAACTTATGATCAATTTAATTTCATTTCTGTTACTATAATTAATATCTAATCTAATAAGTGTAGTATTATTTTTTAAAAAGAGAAATTGTAATTTCTTTTATTATATAGGTACTGTAACCTGCACCAGGCTTTCTTTTATTATATAGGTACTGTAACCTGCACCAGGCGTTCTTTTATTATATAGGTACTGTAACCTGCACCAGGCGTTCTTTTATTATATAGGTACTGTAACCTGCACCAGGCGTTCTTTTATTATATAGGTACTGTAACCTGCACCAGGCGGCCAAACCCTCAAAACAACTTTTGTAATGTTTATTGAAATTCTCCTTAAAATGGATGGACTGATTTTGATAATCATAAGAATCCGTCTTTGTGTTACCAATAATTAATATTAGTTCTTAAGACTACTTAAATATCCCGTCGCTGCCTAATATCAGCGCTTGTGAGACAGACTCGAGTCAAGAGGTAATTCCGGAAAAAACGGTGATTCATAGATTAATGATACATTAATTATATGTGTTACCTGATTCATTATTTCTAAATACATTTCATTATATTATTCGTTATGGATAAAGAAATATACATTGTTAACATATTGTAAGAACTAGTAATAATAATAATAATAATAATATTATGACAATATATGGCTTATGATCTGTTTCGGGAGAAGGGGGAGGCGGGGAGGTTTGCAACAACTAGCCGTTAATTAAACATAAAACCAGCTTGAAAACATTTATATAAAGAATAATTTCTAAAAGAAAGTTTTTTATTTTAAGAATTAATGAATATTGATTAGAATATAACGCATCAAAATATTTATATTAATATTAAAAACAGTCCAACTTTAACTATTTCTTGTTTGCAAGCAACAACAATCTCTCAATGCTAAAAACAGTGGATCGTCATTTGAAACAATCCTTTTTGTTTCAACTTTGTTACTCTTTCTTATATTTCTCTTGTGAAAAATATTTTGATTGATGCTATGATTATGATGTGTCATTATGATAATTAAAAACAGTCAAATGTTTCATTTATATAAGTTTTGTTTAAGTTCAGTTCTACCCATAAATACTTTTCAATTTGTACTAAATATAAAGATTTGAACAATATTAATAAAACACTAAAAGATAAGAATCAAATCGTTATTTTCTGTTCAGCGAAGTGAAAACATCGTGAGTCAAGTCGCGAGTCAAATTGAATCAGTTTAATCGGCGAGCAGCGGCCTGCGCTCACTACGCCTCGACAAATACAGAACATAACACTATTATATCCATTTTTATTAATTTTTAACCTATCTTAATTCCTAAATACTTTTTCTAATTCCTAATTGTAAAATAAGAACTTCTAACATGTAGCAAGTAACTAGGCAATTTGACATACAAATTAAATTTTTAAACAGAATCAGAAATAAATATGAATAGTCTTTGTAACATGTTAATAAAAGTTACGGAGTTCAGTTAAAGTTAAAATTCAGTATTTATTTGTAGAAGACAATTGCAAATTAAAACTAACTAAACATTATTTATTCATAAATATATAAAATTACAGGTATTATAGTGAAGAAACGATTTTAATTAAAAATATTTCTATGAAAATAATGTGTTTAATTTGTAAATAAGTGTAACAGTTTCAATAGTTTCGTATTTAATAAACCAGTTTCCTTAGTTTACTAACACGCTCCTTACTTTAGTTTTCTTTAGTTTACTAACACGCATTGATTGTTTCAAGTTTTGTGAAATCTGATCACGTGACTTATTGTACGTTTGATTTTTGAGGATTCTTTGTTTCTTTTAAGTTATATATAAACCTCGCTTTGATTATAGTATTCTAACTCGTTGCTTAAATTGGGACGCAAAGATATTATTTATATTTTTTTAAGAATTCAGATAAAATATGAAGAAAGTTTTGAAAAAGGAATAATATCAAATAAAGATAATAACATCAAAATCCAGATAATTTATTAGACCATTTTTATTCAAAAGATATTAATTAATATATATTTGGGAATTATGTTACGCATGTATTTTATTTAATATAAATGTGTGCTTAGGTGAGGTAAACAACGTAGCTGCCTATATCATTATCCTCAGTCTGTTAACAAGACCAATACTCTTCATAACAATGTATAATTATCCAAAACTACCTTCAGACATAATGATATCACTAACACGTCTATTAGTTGGAGTGGAAACAATAATCCCCTGCGTTCGAGACATTTAGTGTAATAATTATAATTAAAGAGACTCCGAGTATCACCGAGCCTCGTGAAATCATTGACGACAGCAATTACTTTAATATTTCTTCTCTAGTGCTCATAGACCCTCTATACATCACTCGAGACTCGCGTGCAGTGTGGCGTGGCCTTTAATTACGTACACTGCATCAGCTGTGCGGCGCGGGTGTGTGCGCGTGTATGTGGAGGCGCGCCCCCCTCACCCACACAGACACGATGCCAATCAGCTGATCGCGGCGAGCTGTCGCTGCCAAAACAACTCGCTGTAGTCGTCGCTCGTCCGCGTCGGCCGCCAGCCGCCTTACCACCCATTGCGCTAATAAACTTTTATTCAAAATATTTCTACTTTTTCTTTTTATAACCGTTTTGTTTCTTATAAAGGTTGAATCATTATAGTGATATCAATGTGCGAAATAACGGGAGTACATTAAAGATTTACTCATTGCTAGTAGTAAACTATTTTGCTTATTTCGATAACACATCCTAGAAGTTCTAACACCCACTGGGGTGTTATTTATTAGTTTCAATCCTACAGACACCCGCTGTTGAATCACCAGTAAAATTATTCATAGTATTGCGATAAGACGGACTAACATAAATAACGCTTTGGGAACATTAATTTAAAGTTGTTTTTCGTATGTATTTATTTGTAAGGTGCCTGAAATCAGAACGTTCCTCAAACAAAACATAAAAGAGTTCCGATCCCTATTTGCGTCCTTTTTTCTCTCATATGGATAGGGTGACTAGACAAGGACAGGAAAACTAGGACGCCCGCCCGTCAAGTTCGGCACTTAAAATGGCCGATGCTTGCTTAGTTTCGTGATCGCCTAGGGAGGGGGCGATGTCGATAATATTATGTTTTATGGCGGCGAGCGATGGTGGGCGAGGGCGGACATAAAATGGATATTCATTTTAGGAGATAATGTCGACGATAAATTATTACCAAGCTTAGGGAATCGAAGTTTGTGGCATTTTGGAAATGCGGTGCGTAACTGTAGAATATGCGGAGCACGCATTCGTTCCGAGGAAGTCGGTAATTACAGAATTGCTACTTTGATCGTAAAGCGACGTTATCAGCCCGCGACGAGGAGGCCATTACATTTAGCGAGCATCATTCATACTTGTTGCCTTGTTCGAATACGCGCTCAGTTATCTTGAGCTCGTTTATACTTGGAAGATACGGGTAATTACTTTTACACTTACATCAAACTTAACTACCGCTATTTTTGAAAAAAAAAACGTATTTTTGCACTCAGATTAACTTTATAAATTAATGTTCATTAGTAACAATAACAACCAAGATTATATAGGAAGTGAACATTACTTTTGGAAAGTTTTTATCTCGTATGAAATGACATTGTACAATTAATTCGTATAACAAGCGTTCTATATGGATCACGCTTCACGCGATATCAAAACTGTACAAGATACCAATAAAACATTTTACGACACCAGTACACATAAATATAACATTAATTTCTCCGTTACATAGAATATTTTTATTCTTTCTCTCATGGCGAGACAAAGCAAAAGGAAATAATACAGCAGTAAAACGTGGAGAAGTCCAAGTGAAGGGGCGGCAGCGATCATCCATTAGTCTCGATGTTTATTTCGTGTTTATTACTTGGATGCTAATTTAACAGCGTCGCCGGCTCTGATGTCGGATAATAGACTGCACTCTCCGGACCGTGCGTGCCGCCTTAATGGTCGATTTGCCGGTTGCTTCGTGACCACGTCTCCACTAAAATCTCTGCGTGCAACTCTAAACTATTCGACAGCCTCTTAATTACTTTTCCACGCTTAATTGCATAGACGGTACTCAATGTACCGGGAATAAAACCTGTTTTACTTTAATGGCCGCATTAATAGTGTTATTTCTAAAAAAATATTCTCAGTAGTCATTGTGGATTATTAACAATAAAATTCATTGTGTAATATTGCCTTTCATGTAGAAGAGAATCGTTGTTAGGCTTTTGTTCACGTTTGAGCTCTAGGTATTTAAACAATGGATACTTATGTAGGATTGAAGTTGCTCAATGTTGTCTTGGCCAGTTCCAAATACAAAACTTTTGCGGTCTTCGTTTAGATACCCCTGTACCACGATATGCCGTAGACAGAATAATCACATCATTTTACGATTTCATTTTTTTTTATATAATTACATTGTATTACTATACTATAGTATTAATGTTACTTTATTATTTATTCGCTGCTTAGTATAAGATATATTTTTTATTTTATTTAAACACTAAGATAGTACTTCGTCCTTGCAACACTTGAAACTCACTTATTATTGAATGCATGGTTGCCATGGCTGTGAAAAATGTTTATTTTCCTTTTTCATATAAATAATTACTTTGTTAAAGGTATTGGTATCGCTAGAAACTTAATTACCACAAATATCGTTTTATTAATAGATTTTATTTAAAGAGGAGATGCATCTGCTATCTTAGTTTTACAAACCTGGTACCTTGTAGTATTAGTGATTAGTGCTTCATTTAAAACTTGTAGTTATTTATTTCTTCGCCATAATCGAAATATTCATTCAGCCATACTTACGTCTCAACGAGTAGGTAATCCATTATCCGGAAGCGCATCCTGCTGCACACAATATCCATGGAAAGCACTGAGGCAGGGCCTCGTCTCGACACTACTCACTCACACACATGGGGACGATAGTACCGGTCAGCGGAGATCAGCGGACGTCGCGTGGAGGTAAATAAAACGATGCTTTAGGGATTTTTGTAAAAAGATAGTTATATTTTTGGCATTGGACTATGACACAATATAATACTATGATATGCTAAGTAAGCGTTTTATAAAGACTTTTACATGCCGAATATTTGTTAATCAGACTATTCATCAGAGGACTCTTTATATATAATTTTAACAAACATAACTGCTTACAAAATGAGAGTAGAATACGATTCTAGTTTACCACTTAGGACTGTTCTAGAACTCATCACCTATTCGAAAACATAACTATTTCCAGTTTTTATTCGTAATATTTTTCTCACTTTCATTTTTTACTCTATAGGTACATATTTATTATAATACAATTTTTGAACATAATATAATTATTATCGATATGATATCTTATACAGAAATACGCAACGAATTAGCGACGGTACAATAATTTATCATGAAGCATCGGTTACTGCGACTGCGAATAAATACTTTCGGTGGTGGGCATGCGCCGGCGTCGGGCTTCGACTGCCTTCGACTGCCGGCGGGCTGCGGCGAGAACGCGTCATCGTCCGGCACAAAAACACATAAATCAACGTTCAAACAATATCAACGCACATAGGTACTATTTGGTATTTGGTTCATACGTGGCCCTTATCACTCTAACTAATTACAACGAAACATCACAGAGACCGGCCCCGGCTACATGTAGATCGGCAGCTGTTGCAGCGCCCGCTTGTCAAAGCGCTCGTAGTGCGCGGCAGGCGGTAGCCCACGCGCTATATCACAGTCGAGCGCTTCTGGCGGCAGGTACGGATGAGGCTTGAGGCGAGCCCTCGCGGCCAGCTTGCCGCCTCCTTCAGGCACGTACTCAAATCTGTAGCGACGAGCATCCTCCGGAGCGCGCGCTCTCTGAGCCTGAGCAGGTTGCGGCGGCGGTGCGGGCGGTGCAGGTGCCGCTCGACAGCAGCGACGTACCGCCCGACCACGAGCCCTGGCGTCTGGAGCAGCCGCTGAAGCGGTTGCGGCGGCTCCTGCGACGCTGGCAACGTCTCCTCGGGGCAAATTGTTCACAAACGGCACTCGCCTAAGGCTTTCGAGCCTCCGGAAGTGTGATGGGTGAATCATGAGCAGTGGCTCGATCTTGACGCCCTGCGGTGGCTTGGCACAGTCGGGAAGCTCGTATTCGATACTGCAGTCTACGTGTAAAGGCACCGAGTAATCCTTGGGAGCAAGCGAGGCAGGTCGCGCGTCCCGTCCAAAGCGGTCGGCGGCGGCGAAGTCGGCCTCGCCGCGGGCGTAGCCCGTCATCGTAACGGGCGCGGCCTCACGGCATGTGCGCCGCGGGGCGCGCGCCGATCAGCTGATTTTGCGAGCAAAGGCGCGCGGACGTGCGCGCTAGTTGGCGGCAGGCGCAAGACTGTGGCAGCGGCCCGCGCGCCTGCGCCGCCCGGCCCCCCGGCTGGGCGGGCGGCGGGGGGCGGGGAGCGGTCGGGCGCAGGGCAGCGCCGGGCCGGCGGCGGGCGCGGCGGCTCTCGGCGGATCGATAATAATGGCGGCTTGACGGCGACCGCGAGGCTGCGCAAAGCTGAAGGGCGCAGGTAAGCGCGCCGCCTCACTGCGCCGGTTATTGTGACGCGAATGTCAAACAGCTGACTGGCAAATAGTAGGAAGTCGCGTTTGTTTATCGAATATCTAGGAACATTTCGGCACATTCAGGAAGCAGACCGGCGCTGCGGTTCGGTTTTACGTTTCTAATCGGACAACTTGTATGTACCTACAAACCTTTCACGCAATTCGTCATAATATAATTGTCACGATGACACAATATTGTTGCATTAACGTGAAGACAATCGTTGCAAATATTCACATTCCAAGAGACATGTACAGTGAGTACAATAGAATAGTTCGGTTTGTATTGTAATAAAGCATTAACGTAGAAAAGCCATGTTATATTATGTACATGGCAATGAGAACAATATTTAACTTGCTAATTACCTACAAAAGATTAAAGGTTAAAAGAACATATTTACATAACACAAACCTCTATTGTTTTGATGACAATGACAACCCCGTTTTATCGTTAATGATTCTACAATAATAGCTGCCATTTAATGAAACGTAATAATCAACAATAGAGCATTTAAATTATCATTGTCTTAATAAGAAGAAAAATATTTTAATAAGAAAACATTAAGTTGTATCCAACAGATTTATTAATTTTAAAGTCAAACACATTCGTAAATTATTCAACATTTATATCATCCAAACCATAACTATTTACCATACCCGCCATTTCTGACATTGTTTTTAATGAAACAAATCCTTTAGAAGCGCATATACATCCATAATTGATATGAAGTGTGCGGAACGTTCTGAGAAAGTCGGGTCTCGAGTCAGCTGCTCAGATGTAATCAGACACGCCAGTGTCGTGACTCGCATCAGCTCCGACTGTTCTAAAGCTGTGCTTACATTACTCCGAGTCCTGTGTTCGTTTACGTCTTGAGTTCTATGATGCTTTACTTTTTATTTTTTATATTTATATGTTTTTTTAGATTGTAATATGATTTACAGGAACTAAATTGCTTAAACGATTTTATAAATATTTTTTCCGAACTTCAATAAAAGTACTTACATAAAGTTTTGTACTCATATACCAAATAATATGTGATGTATGTATGTGTCGTGAAATTATATAAAACTCCACAAAAACAGTGTGTGTAAACAGTACTGTTGCGGTGCGTCTCTGGCTTTAGGGGATTCCGTTTTGAACAATTCATTACCAGCGCATCCCGAGGCAACCATTTACCTACATAGACGAGAAACAAAACGGGCTCTTATAGTGAACCATTAACAAGTAACTAATAAATCATTGTGAAAAAATAAGTTATCGAGAAAACTAATTAAATAACGTTTTTAATAGAACTAGCATCCATAACATACAAAAGATCGTATCAATATCATGAAATACTGAAAGCAATAAGTAAATAATGACTAATATGCGTCCGTGTGAATTCAGAACAACACGCACTGTCGCGTGACTCCACCCGCCTTAAAGTCGAACTCTTTATAAAAACATTGCATTCAAATACTACAACGAATCATAAGAAGACGAAGACCCAATACACATTGTATTATCTATATGAGCATTGTCATCATATAAAATATAAAATTCGTCTTAACTACCTACTCTTATCTAAGTCTAATAATATGTTTATTTCAAATGAAATATCTAACATAACTCTATTTTAATTTGTAGTAAGAATAGCTTATTACTACCTTATAATGATCTGATTTTCAATGATCTTATCTAAGTACTTAATACATAGATAGTTAATGCTGTACGTATAATCCATTTTCTGTTAAATCTCAAACTGACAATGAGATTTATTGAGAATCAAAAAAGTTAGGCTGAAGTTTCAGAAAAAAAGGATTTTTTTATAATCTTTTAATTTTAATTTTAAAAGGATTAGATACTTTATTTTACTCGTTTTTATTCTCAGCCGTTACTTTATTCGTATTTATTATGAATAGAATGTTCAACTCACAAACAATTAATATAATGTCCAAAAGCAATTACGTATTATAATAAACCTCAATATTTCGAAAACGACTGCTTCTATTTCGACCAATCATAGCTAAGAACCATCTCGACGAACCAGGTTTTTAATTATAAAAACCGCATTCATATCCGTCCACGAGTTTGGCTGCTACGATGCCACAGATAGACACACAGATCGACAAATCAAACTTATAACACCCCTCTTTTTGAGTTAGGGGTTAAAAACTAAACTTAAGTACCTATGATACTATGAAACATTAAGTTACTTAACTATTTAATGTATTAAATAATAAAAATATTGATAGAGTTCATGTACCCAAATTGATACTAAAATATTTATAAAATAACAAAAGACCTCGGTAAATACCGAGCTGTAAATACAAATGATACAAAGTATGTTTACGATTTCGACATTTTCGTCTATTTGTTTATCAAGTAAGAGAAAAGTGTTGGAAAAAGAATTTTGAATAAATTTGAAGTTGTGTTATTATTCTCTGATATAGATTTTTTTTTAATAATAATAATATACATTCTCCTAATCACAAGGTAATGTTAAAATGTATGTAGACGTAAAAATAACAATAATATATCAAAAGGTTCAGATTTGTAAAAAAAATATTATTCGAGTCTGGAGGAAGAGCAAACAATATCGCCTGCAACAACTAATAATACAATAAAATTATAGTATAATATTTTATTACTAAATGTATACTAACGTGAGATAGTTACACGATATTATATCAGATAATTTCCAGATATTTTAATAAATATTTTCACAGAGAGGACGATGAAACAAAATACTGACATGACATTATACTTCTCACGGGGCTATATTTAATGAAATATTCTTAATATGTATGTAACGCTAGTGTCGGTATAACCTTACCTAACCACGAAACCCGAGTGAAGGCAACCAAGCGAGTGCCGGAGATGACTGCCGACTGTACCTACTCGTACAGTGGACCCTATGTAGGTATTAATTCTGTATCAAAAGACGTCTTCGTACAAGTGTAACATCCGCTCTGTACTATCCTGGCCTCGCAGAACACACTCATTATTCAAGTGATGTACTTATATTATACAATACGCAATTGTATTTAACTGTCAAATACTTATATACTTTGGTGAGGTACTGAGGTAGTATTTTTTAAAGTACAAATCTCTCATCAACAGTATTACTAACAATCCTAGATACATTCAGAATCAAGAGAAGTTTCATAGTGGATGTAATGTTTGTCACATACGTGTGATATATATACCTCCCTCTTCCCGCGACATATACGTATGTCGCGGGAAGAGGGAGGAGAGGAGAGGGAGTGAGTGGGAGTGAGAGGGAGTGAGAGGGAGTGCAACAGACGGACGGCACTTAAATAACGTGAGTAATACCATCATATAAAGAGCGGTCGTGAATCGTGCAGTAATGTCGTTCCCACGCGCGCACCGAATTGTGCCCAATTGTGTCCTTAGTCCATAGTTACACTTCACTTTACGAATGTAATTAAAAGAAAACATACACACCATGTAGTGAACTTCAACACTTATTTATATGTACATAAATAGTACCTGCTGATTTAATTACCATTCAATTTGACCAAGAAAAATCTCCTAAACAAACAGACATTCAGGGTGAGCGTCACTTATTAAATTTAGAGATACAGTATTTCTTTCTTTTAATACTTGCTCCACATCCCTAATGTTTTTATTTCTGGTTGACTACTTTCTTGCTGGAATGTTATAATATGTTACCGTAGTTTCAAATTCTACGAACAACAGCTATTAATCTGAAATGTTGTGGTAGGTGTTATAGTTGCAGTATACATATTGTAATATCATATTATTAGATAAGTTTTACAAGACACTTAAATGTTATTGTCAACCATTGTTCGTTATAAGTAACAATTTAAAATAGGAACTCTACTGTTCGGAGTAGGTATATTGTAATATTAATATGATTGCCAGCCCTTAAGTAAAACTACTCAGCGAAGTTTCACCCCAAATGTTTTGGCTTATTAAAGATCGTAAGTCCTTGTGCCCGGAAATTAAGGAATGATGGAAGATGACAAAACAACATGACACACAGACAGACTTACGTGTACGTCTCGAGTTCCCGGCAAAACGGTAATTGAAATGCAATTGAACATCTGATACGTAATAAAAATAAAACATACATTCGGAGTACAATACAAAGATAATGTCTTCTTTTACAATACATATAAAATATTTTTAGTCTCAATTATTCTTGAAAATATAATAATTTCAAATAATATTTAAATAATATTGTTATTGTTACATTATATTATATTAAGCGTAAAATAATTTGTCGTTCTGTGTTTATTTATGAAGTTTATCTGTAAGATAACAGTAACTGAAAGTTACTTCACTTGAGTGAAAAAATCCTAATGAATGTTTTATATTTGCTGTTCTTATAAGCATTTCTTTTAAGAATTATACAAAAATTAAGAGACGTTAAAATGTATTTTATAAAAAGGTATCTACTTAAAAAACCTTAATCAAAAGAAACTATTAAGCGATGGTGATTCTAAATAAGTAGAGATCTGACGGATGAGGGCAACGTGCACTTCCTGCGCTATTTAATAAATAACACTTTGAAAGTTTAGTGAAATAGTATTTGTAAGAATTTAGACATATTAAAAGCATTTTAGTATTATATTTTTTAACGTATTTCCGTTTTCATATTATTTTTATTTATGTACTTGGCATGAGTAGCGTTAGTATCAAAACCCGTGATCCGCCTATCTCGGTGACTCCTGGTGAAACTCATACAATCCTTTATGTTATTTTAAGTATAACTAAGTTATAATAACAAACCAAACAATAGTCCATATTTACAAAACTTCATCGAAATCCATACAAAGTTTTGGTGCAAATAAAAAACATGCGGTAAATATAGAAATATTTCCAAAACTACTTTTTGTATACAAGTATGTTTGTTTAACATTTCGTTGTATTTATTATCTAAAATGTACCGATTTCTACTTGTTACTATACTATTATATACATATAAACATACAGACACAAACACACACACACACAGCACCACTGTCGTAAAAGACATTTCTTTTATTTAAACCCAGCAATTATTTACATAATTTTAATTAAGAACCTCAAGTGCTCGAGGCGTCTAGCCAGCGACCCCGCGGCCGCCTCACTCGTATCTCACGAACCCTTCACAGGATTCATTTATTGAAATTCTTCCACACTAAGTCCTCTGTTTCGCTGCTCAAAGAACGGGTTTCAGATACCCATCTGTCAGGGACCAACGAGCCTGAAACATTTGAATAAAGCTCCCGATAAATTGTTTTAAAAACGTTTTTGACATTCAAAGATCCCTTTGACGTCCCGAATAATAATAAAACAAAGATGAGAGTCTCCATCACGGCCTCTATGGCACTTTTATCAAAACACGCGACCGACCAGCTGACAGTGTGGATAATAATTTATACTGTTATTGTGTCTTAGAGAAATATTTTATCTCGCATTGAGTTCATGATTTAAAACTTATTAAAATATTTACTTTTAGTTAAACTATTTCTTTTAAGCGGGACTTAATTGCTGTTTTCCAACGACCTTTCAGGAAAAAAAAACCCTAAAACAAAAGTAGTCAATGATAATCTCAGACTGAGACAGGGTCTCTGTGGGGAAAATCGAGTAGATCCTTATCTCACCATTATGGAAAAAAACAAACACAATGGGAAAAAATCACATCACTTTTTTCAAGTTTCAGTCAAGAAATAATTCAATTAAAATATTTAACAAAAAACAACCCTATTAAAAATGTAGTTCGTTCTATCTAACCCACTTAGGACATTTATTTAATAATTTAATATGAGGGTCGCAGCGTCGATGAAATAACTCGGACTAGTTTATTTATTCTCCCCCGGGGGGCTCGGTGACCCCACTCCTTATTTCTATTTTAGCCGCGGGGTTGTTTCTTACCCCCCCGTTGTTTTCCGAAGCGATCGCGCGACAGTAAGTCGTCTTTTGTTGTTTTTTAGTTGAGCGAAACTCAGATTTCCTTTGAGTACTTATCAATTAATGGGCAGCTCTATTGTACGGAATATAGTTCTCCGGATCGTCTGACCCCTTTTATATTAATTAATATTTTTTTCGTTTTGTGAGAAATTATTCTCAAGCTACGACACAACTTAATCACGGTACGTAATAAAAGTAGGTAAGAAAACAAAAGGCTTAAAACGTGGACTGTCACCACTCACCACTCGGATACCTTCACATTTACTTAATATTATATTGTACTTCCTTCATAACTTAGACCTATTATATTTTTAGAGGAAGCGATAAAAAGTAAACATAACAATACCTAGCCAGCGTCACGGGGCGTCACTAGAGCGTCACCTGAGTCGCTCGTAACTTTGAAACAATACTCGTATTACTCTTTACAGCTCCTACAGTTGTAATTCAAAAATCATTCAACTACAACGCACTGAAAGGAAAAGAAAAATTGATTCAGGGAATAACACCGGCACTATTGTGTAAATAATTGCACAGAAATATAGTCCTTGGGGGACACAGGAAAAAGAATACATTCCTGTGATTGTAAATTATATAAGTAATGTTTATGCTTTCTTGGTTCTTAGGAGCACAGTAAGTGCTTTGTCCGTTTGTGACATGTATTATATTTAATATCAGGTAAAAAATGCACTTTAGGTGGTTGCTGTTGTGTAAAGCTTTGGCACGAATTTATGGATGTTTTAAGGATAATCTCCTTTGAATACGGAACCCTATAGCGTTATATATAATACTGGAGGGTGACAGGGACTTACTAAAGGTTCATGCACAAAATCACTAGAAATATTACTTTTTAGAGCAAAAAATGTCCCTCAGAATTATGTGACAATATGAATAGTTCTCCTATCCAACTATTACAATATTATTATATAATATTGCTGCATAACCACCACATAACAAAACAACTAATTCATTCGTGATACAGAAAACTGATAAAGTCTTTACCCAGCGCCAGACTAACACACATAAAATGCACTAAACACATATACACACACACACCCATAAAGTATACTAAATACTTGGTAATACAAACGGTTATCAGTTATGGTTTGTATTTTATACAAGCGATTATAAACGATTATAACGATATAAAGAAAAGTTGAGAAATAATCGTTTGTATTGTTTTGGCCTCGTCTTGCGGAGGAATGAGGGGTTTGTAACAATAAGAGACTTAAGTATGAATGTGATAAGAGATAAGGGCGACCGAAGAATATATTAACGGAGTGCTAAAATAATATGACGGAGAAGAAAGTCTCCACTTAGATGACGTGTGATAAGAAAAGCGTGGAAGAGTTTGTCATATTAGAGTAGTATAGAGTAGCGCGAAACAAATAATTATAATAGAAGCTGGATGATGAAATGTATATACATCATAATATAATATTATAAAGTATTAATGTTTACATATAATAAAGTAAAATATTAATAAATTAATAATATTAATAAATAAACGAGTATTAGAAAAACTAATTAACTAATAAATAATGTATTAAATAAATAATTTTAAATATTTTTAAATCACTACGTAATCCTCGACATGCTCTTATGTATTTTTATTTAAATGAGCTCATATTCAGAAGTAAAGTAGAATTTATCTCAGATTTCTAAGAGATGATAAATCTATTTGTACTTGTAGTTATTCTTGTTACAATTTTCGTTTATTGCTAAATTTTGTTGATAGCATTTTTGGGTCAACAATATCCATTCTAAAAGATTCTATGAATGCACAATGAACTTACATTCGTAAACATTACATAATGCGGCTTCAAACAAAAGATATTACCTGTTTTCATATTTTTTAGGTTTGGTTTAAGAACTTTATAAAATGTGCCTAAATCATTTTTATTGTTCCCTTAATTATAATAAGATAAGATACAAGGGGAATAATGCTACTCAAATAGAATGGGAGATGTGTGGATATGCCATAAAATAATGTTAGACCTTGGCTTAGCTCCTTACATTTAATTATCTACAATGGAGACCTTGCCGTTTGGTTACAGTCTCAGTGAGGTTTAGTTTTACCGGAAGGCCGACCGCTGAGTATCTTACACACACGTTTATCTTTGAGAGACTTTGTATTCAAGTCCGACTCGTCATCAAGCAGCTATTAGACTGCGCCAGATGTTCCCGACTTGAACAACTATCACCAAACAACAACTCAACCACAAGGCGAGATAAACAACAAGTAGGTATTCACTTGAGATGCTGTAACAGATTTGCTGCCACCTGACAATAATCTGACACCTTAATCATTGTGGCCGTCGATTTATTGTTAAATACAAAACAATCGGACAACTCTAAAATTACGTTATTTCGTATTAACAAGAATATTTTTTGTTTTTATCTTCAGGTATCAAATACGATGTTCTAGACATGCAATTACATATTAACAAAATAAAAAAATACTTACATAAACGATAGCGTAAAAGAATAACAACTTAATGACAATACTAATACTATACCGTCTCCAATATTATAAATAAAATACACGATACGAGTGTTTTATATTGCGATATACGGACCCTTTATAGATTTAATGAATAAAACTGAGGTCTGTTGTTATTGTACAGAAAAAACGCAAAGTCGGGAATTCGTAGCCCCTTGAATAACTGGCCAGACCATTGTACCTACTGGTCTGGCCTTAGATAAATGTTGTGTGAGCAAACCAAGCGAGGCATCGCCGATTCTTGAAACGCATATAATGAGGGTCGCTACTAAATCTTATAAAGCACCCAATTCTGAAGGATTGTCTTTGAAGGCTCAGAAACCTTTCACATATTTTCCCCTAGCTTAAAACTGCCTTATAGAAAATGTTCATTTTGGTAGAATAAATAATAGGTTTGCGTATTACAGTATTTAAGAATATGTAAATAAGTTGAACAGCAACCATCAATGTCAAGCTTCCTTTAACTAATCGATCGACCTATAACAGTAGCAATCATGCCTCTCAGTCGTTTACTCGTGAATAGCAATAACAATGAAATAACAGAATAAAACGTTTTATACAACATAGTCGTTAGTTGAGTTTTTAATTGTTAGCCGTAAAAGTGGTCGTAAAGCTGGTTCGAGGCAGCCGCAGCGGACCCTCCTCTCGCTATTGTTTTACACTTTGGCTGAAACAGCTTATTTATTGCGCATCGCACGATACTACAGGCCGTCGATATTTGCTTAGGTGTTTTTATTCAAACAGGCAAATAACGATATTGATTTTATTTTTTATTTACTTTTATTTCAAAGTCGACAATTCCTAAGAAATAAAAAGTAAACATATTTTTCTTTTGTGTAACCTCTTTTTTTTCTAAATACAGCAAACATTATTTCTTATATGTTGTAAATGTCATTTCAAACAAAAACATATAAACGTTTTCTAAAAATTCCAAAGTAATTACCTAAATGTAGCACACAGGCGATGCACGTCAATAGCACTCGCTTGGGTCGGGACTAATGACGTATTGTGCTGAACCGATTTTGAGCAAAAAATAAGCAATTTGCTCCCCGAACGATGGCTTTGTTCCGATAACTGTGCACTTCGGGGTGCCAGTGGGGTTCCGTACGTCACGGACATAAACTGCTCCCTTTGATCGTTTTGGTTTAGACACAGCTTGTGGGTAAAAATGATTTTGCACCATTCCCATAATTTAGTTTTAGTGCTTATCAATAAATTAAATTTGTTTAGGCCATTTAAAACACCAACCCGAAAACATTTGGGAGCAGCGGTAGTCCGAGGTTAGTCAGTTTTAGACAATGCGACTTTAAACATGTTCAGTCCAACTATCATATTTCACTAGGAATTTGAAAAGAAAACCGTTTCACATCTGTCCGCCGGCTACTTGGAAGTGGGTCGAGTATTGAAAGATTTATGAACAACCTTTGAGCTTCATTCGCCGGAAAAGGCGTTTCAACGAACTGTTTAAATAAGTGGATAAGAGTTGATGAGTCGAAAGTCATCAGCTGTGCCTCGCTAATGTCATGTGACTTATTTAAGGAGACCACTTATGTAACTAGCAAAGGTCTTGTTAAATATATCAAACGAGGTCATGATGTATTATAAGCCAATTAAACCTCTCTACGTATGTTGCAAGTGATTTCTTTTAATACATTTATTTATTTATAATCCGTTGGCTAAAAATAAATTTAAAATACATGGTTTTTCTTAGTACAATTTGTTAGCTGTACTACATGTATACCTACATATTATATGTACCAACAATACTTAATCACATTATTACGCAGTAGACCTGAGACTTAAAAACAACTTATTTATTTATTATTCAGCATATATTTATTCTACATTCATATAACCGACAATACACTAAAATGTATTGACCAAGAATACAAAACAGCACAACAGCGATTTCCAAGTGTCTTGTTAGGTTTCTGCTTACTTTGACAATAACAAAAAAACATTCTTGATACATATTAAGAAATATGACTCGACGAGAAATGATATGTTATTAACGTTCTTTATCATTGACACTATTATTGACTTATATTGAACTTGTACTTTTGAATTTACAAATCAAAAATCGAATCAAGTTAGTGATAAACGACCTACTTTTAGTATAATATTTTTATGAAGTATAAAACTGTTTGACTTCTAAGTCACATGAACAACTTCAAAATACAAACTGACAACATCACCTTGTTGTTGCCGAGATACTTTATTACCTGATATGTTCAGATTACCTACTTATCTATTGGGTGAAAACAATGACTTTTATATGTCTTATTGTTGATAAACATTTTTAACACGAAATCAAATTGATTAGAAATGATGAAGCATTATAATCAGAAAAGAAAAGAAATCAATTACTATGTGACAATATATACATTAGCGTCTAGCACTTATGTAGAATTCATAGACTCATAGAACAATATAATCTAATGACATGTGAATGAATAAACGTGATTACATTCAACCGTTCGTTCATTCGATAATTCACTCGTCAAATGATTCAATTTATTTATGCATTTGTACCCATCGTCGGCAGTCAGCAGTGTGGTGTGAAGATATTTTACAGCTGTGGGGTTATAATCTGACTCAATTGTTCTTATATTCTTAGACTTAGACTTCCTATTTTGAATATTCCTAACGAAAATAAAATACACATGTGGGAAATGTGTTCCGGTTGTCCTTCTCCATGTAGAGTATTGAATTCTTACAAGACACGAGTCGCAGCAGTGATACACACCTCTGATAATAGTCGTTTGTGTGTGTGTCTGTGTGTGTCATTGTGTAACCACCCTCACCCGGAGACCCGGCCGCGATACCACTATCTAGACCATTCTATTAGTGGGTCGTTTTCCTATTTCTAACCATGGGTCGTACTTCGAGGACAGGCTATTATTATAAATATAGGCCAATACCGGGCTAACTGTGGAATTCTTTAAATGGTATCCGGCGGCGGTAGGTACATGAAATTGCCAAATATAACATTAAATTATAATTGTCTTTTCACTATACAAACACACTGTAATATTTAAAAAAAATAATAAAAATTTAGTTTTATATTCAAGGAAACTTAAGTAAACACAATATCGGCAGAGGCTTTTTCAAACGTGGGCATAGGTTTGCTTTATAGAATTAAAAAATATACGAAGCATGTATGGTGTGCTATAATAGAACATCAATATCTCCAAGTTGTCTTAAAAAGATAATTCTTATTGCCACATTGTACATGAAGATAACAATAGTAAAGTATGCAATGTCGCAAATGGTACCAGCCTTTAAATTATTCAAACAAAATACAAGAATAAGTTTCATTAAAAAGAAAGTCTAAATAATGGAAGCTTGACAACATGAAAGAGACGGGAGAGAGAGAACACTAGACAGAATGCACCAAATGAAACTTCTGAGGCCCCTTTGTAGCGAATAAGTCGTAATAACAGCCCGTTATAAAAACCTGAACGTCAATCCGAGATGAAAGCATTTTTTTTAATTTTATTTCTCTATAAGCCTTTGTGAGAACCGACCTGTCTCGCCGGCTGCTGGCATTGTGCTGGAATTGAAACCCCCCCTGCACGTTATAAATGGGACACGCGATACTAAACTCTATTCCATCTCTACTAAATGGGCATATTCCATACTCGATATTAAACCTATTGTGTCGCTTATAATTACGGTAGAGGCGATCCACTTGCGTGGCTTAGCAATTCGCAGATGTTGCAGTCATGGTGCATTCATGGTGCATTCAAGCCCTCATATCGTATTCCATCGCAATGGCTGCCGTGTCCGATGTCTTTAAATGTGTGACCCAAACAGAACACCGAGTGGGTGATTATGATTATAGCGGTGCCACATGTCTTATTCATCAAACGAACGTATCTACTTATTTTCTAACTATTTTGTTTTAACGCTGATTTGAAATCCCTTCATTACTTTGTCTCATATTTAGGATTGCATAATTTCTCAACGTAGTTGATTTATCATTCTATTGTTATGTATCGTGTTGACTCTCGCTAGCTATCAATACAAATCCTAAATGTTGCCAGGTGTGTGTGTGTGTACAGTCCACAGTGTAAGTTTACATAGACTTAAAACATAGAATAAAAATATAAATCAATATCGTTATTTGGTCGGCCGTACCAATCTCGCATTTGATCTATTTCCCCCAAACCCTGAACTGTGCCCCGCGTCGCACCTGGGGCTGACGGCTTCTAATACAAAACTGACAGTGAAATAAATCCCTTCATAGAAATTTTATTTTCTTTTTTGCTATAAGCTTTGATAAAAAGGGATTTCGTTAAGACAAAATCCATTAAATCAGTATTTCTATTTGATATCGAAATTGACTGCAGATTTGAATCAATCTGGAGATTTTATATTATTTATGTCCACCTGTAATATAAGAAATATAATACAGGAAATATTGATAGTTATATGAAGTAGTATTGTATAGTTTAATTCAAAATAAAATCAAATAATATTTACCTGTTCATCTTAATTCTTAACGAACGAGATTCTTAACCTACTTAAGAGTTTAAAAGATTAAACTAGGTATTAAGATGCCTTCATAAGATATTTAAGAAAACTTATATCTCCACAGTAAGGTATTAAACCACCGAATGAGAATGTGATCTGTCTCATTTATTTCATAATCCATACCTCCATCAAGTAGGTACCTACTTATATCATAACTAAGCCACGCAGAGCTAAGTATCCAATCAAATACTCTATATTTGGGGGAGAGGGGGGGAGGTGTCTAACATATTTCTATTGAGAGGGGTAGGTAGGACAAATTTGTATGCGTCCCGTGACGACGCCGCCGCGTTGTCGTGACTTGAGTTTTAATAGTTCCCTTCGTTTAAATGCCTTTTTTAAAATCGATTAAAAAGAATGCGTAATATTTAATATGCTGCTGCGATAAGGGTGATAAGCCCGGCTCGGCATCCATTTTGAATAATTTGATATTAGAAATATGTATGAAGGTGTTTTCATTTCTACATTGTCATGCGGGTCCCGGGGCTCTATGGCTATGATTTAAGTGACTTAATCTTTAGTAATGGTAAATGAAATCAACGGAATATTCTGAAACGGCATCTTTGGGCCTTCTTGTCTGCCTCTTTTAATCTTAATTTTCAATTGTAACTAAATATAAATGAATTTATATATTTTTATTTATAATACGAGTACCTAGCTGTAGAATGTAATAAAATTATATTATTAAAATACATTTACATTAAAAGTTCATATTTTTTTTTCTTTGTAACGGAGAGAGTTAATCATTTTATCTATCGCTTTCAAAATAACCAATTAATCGTTGTAAAACAAAGTCACCGCGACGATGCCTGTCGTAGCACTGATCAAAGTTATTATCTTTTTCTTCAATTATTTTACGAGCACTAAAGTTTTTATTGAAAGCAGTAAATGTACCTACAATGAGAAAGTAATTCTAGTCGAGGTACAATAATGTAGTAATATAATGAAACTACAATTGGATCATTACACCAATCTTCTTATTTTTACGCTTTTACTTACTTTTGGAATACATTTAGATTACTTATTATAATTTAGTAGCAACTTTACTTTTTAAAATATATTCATTAATATTTTAGTACATGTAAGGTGCATGCTCAGGGCACACAAACACAATTATCCTATATCGATATATCGACAATATCAGCTGGTAACAAACTCTTCAATTACACGTTTTTTCATGCGTTTCCGATAATGGAGTGTTCTGCGTCACGTGGAGCAACAATCGTCTATCGAGTTTTAATTAGTGCGGTGCGAGGTTTGATTGGATTTTTAACGATACGACCAATGCGCTGTATTCGTTTATTTCACGTTTATGCGTTCCGTGAATTGTATTACGTCACGTACTCGGTTTCGCTGAGCTTATATTTACACAAGCTCTTTATTTAAACTCATATTATTTGTAATTTTTATATACTTTTTATACTTAACATTTCAAAACTAAATAAACGATAGTTTTTCGGTTTCACCGTGATAGTAGTAAGTTATACTAGAGGGGTTTTATTTTTCTGGTATCTTCAATTAGCTTATTATCTATTATTTTCAAGTCCATTGAACAATGAACGCGTCCAGCGGCACTACAAAGACTTTATCTCAGGGTCCCTGTGATAATAATGCAAGTACATTTACTTTGTTCTCAGTGATCTATCTCTGATCTGAGCGCTGTATCATGGGAAATCCAATCTAAGGGCCTGCAATATTAGCTGTTAGTCAGTTGCTACGAGACCTTCATTCTTTAAGTATGAAGGTCCTTTTAGAATTATACTTTTCTTCGACTTTCGTATTCTACCTTAATACCTTATTCTAATTAAAAAACAAATCTTGGTCGAGACAGGTTTGGAGCGTAATTTCAAATGATGTTAGATTCAAAATGGTTTAAGAGAAGTGGGACAGTTAGTATCTAAGTAAGGTAGAAGTGAAATCTGGTATCCATTGTATTCGAGTGGAGCCGCATTAAGTGATAATAACCTGTCCGATACAGCAACAAATAAAAAACTGTCGGTCTTTGTGTGCGTCAAACGTATTGTTCGCGGGATCAATGGGGGTTCCTTTTAAATATATGTTAAGGAGCGTGCATATCGGTTGAGAATCATTTATAATTCCCCTTATTTTTATTTATTTTTTGTAATGTGCTTGGAAATTATAAGGTTCGCATTTTAATTTATAAAGATGGATGAATATTAAACACGGTATATTTCAAATAATTACTGATCACAATACTTCCCATAAAAACTTATTAACAGTTAGGTATATTCAGTCGCCGACTCAGCATTTCTTCAAAGTCCCAAAGTCAATTAATTTTAATTCTTGTAACAAATTATTATTTTTTTTTTCAACAATTTAAAACGTAATCAAGTTTTATTCGTGTTTTATTGACATTAAAATCAGTAGTCTGTGTAATATATAAAACAACGTGTGTATGTTTTAGCCGGAGTCCGTTCTTTTAAGTATACTCACTAAATTATATTTCAATATACTCTGATGTTATTAAGAAGTTAAAAGTGACTGTTATTATTTCAACAAACTCAAAGGTTCCTCCGTTGTGGATCGTTAACAATCGTAACGACCTCCTCAAGTGGCGGCCGAATTAAATAACATCTGTCAATATAATCGTTTAACGAATATACATTTACTTCAGTTGCTATATTTGTTGTGTATATTATTACCTGAACATATTATTCATAAGGCCTTGTAGAAAATAATATGATTGTCGTTGTATTAACCTGTTGTTTGTTGTCGTTATATTAACCTGTTGTTTGTTGTCGTTGTATTAACCTGTTGTTTGTTGTCGTTGTATTAACCTGTTGTTTGTTGTCGTTATATTAACCCGCTAAGATTCCTGGCAGAATCAGACTTTCGAGGAACACTGAAAATAGTTGCATGTATAAACATATGGTATTAAATTAAGCCCCGGTTATTTCAACCCGAAAATCCCTACCATTAGACCCAAAAGATCCCATGATTACAACTACACTATTACTTATCAACTAAATTTAATGTACCTACGGAAGTTCGGTTAAAATTACATTTTTTTTGAAACTTCAAACTAGACCTTACAAAACCGTGTTAAAGTAAAATCTCAGCCAAAATAATTACACGAAGATATGAGTCAAGCCAGACAAGACCAGACTAGACCAGACCAGACCGGCTTGTTACATCTTATCTAGAATGCTGCAGCGAACTTAATCACTATCTCACAATACACATTTCAGTATCACAGTCGCAGTGCCGGAGTGCGGAGGAAGTATTTCCACGTACATTATCGTGATGTTGCAATTCTATTGGATGCTGCGCTCGTGAACAGATACTTTGTCGATTATTTTATGTTAAAAGCTTATTTCTTTGTCACAGACTTTATGACGCGTAGAGAGAACATTGTAAATTCTAAGGCATGTAAATATAATAGGTTATATAAAATGTAACTTCTATGTTTACATACATATTAGAGAATCACCCAAGAATATTAAGCAATTTAATGTATAAATACTTGCGGAAAAGTTTCTAATGTTCCATGAGTCTGACTCATCACGTTCACTTGTTAAGTTAGTCAGCGCCGACGTGTTAACTACTGGAACAATTAAACTCGCTACAACTGAGGCAATTCCAACTTATAATGACTCTAAAGATTATTCTAATTTTCATAATGTGCTTGATATCTCGAAGCATGGCGGGGCCTTGTGGTTCCCTAACTTTAACTCCTAACTTGGACTCTAAAACCAAACGATCTAAAATATAAAATGAATGTTTTATTATTATTATTGTAGGTAAATAGACAAACAATACAAGGTCTACTTTGAAGAAAGAGGATCCTAGTCGTAGTCTGGTTTATCCAGCACAATGGCGTCCTCAAGTTTCGACTAAACCCAGACAAAGTGGACGCACACCGAACCTACTTTGTAGTAGTTTGTAGCCGTATCAGAGGTAACAAGATCTTGAACATAAGCTGCATAGAGAGGAGTGAGTGGAGGCCACAATACAATACATTACAATATAATACATACAATACAATACACACTATACAATACACACTATACAATACTCACAATACCTACCCTTGGATTTGCAAGAATCTTGAAAGAGTTCGATTTATTAGACCCAGGATTAGAAATTTCGTGATATTGTATATCGATAAATTAAAAAAAACAACTTTAATGGCAGTTAGTTGTAGCTCGAAGGCGTTCAATCCTCAGTAATCGATTTCATCTCTTCGAAAACCAGTAACGAAACTTATAGCTATTAAAGGTGTTAGTGGGCCAATTAATGACAATTGGGGCTGTTCACAATAATATCAACCTTAACCCGTTGACATAGGGTTCAAAACCAGATGTAATAAAAATACAATTAAATAAAACAGTCGCCCACAGCTCTGTTTTAAGATGTTTTATGTTAATTATAGGTTCAAACGAAACGCCGCTTCAGAGCCAACAACTTCCCTTCACTACTTCACTGTTGTAAAGTGACCGTTACACCAGCAATAATACCTACATAATAGAATGAAACACTAACTAACTTATAATGAATAAACTTACTTCAAACTAACTCTGTAAATCTTAGGCTCAATTTAAACTATTTTAATAAATATTTTGGCCAAATTTATTATTTGAATAAAAGGAAAGAATTGCTTGAATGTACGCAAAGTCGTTAAGAAGTTTCATAAATAATAGCAGGTACCTAATAATAATTGAAATCACCAATTCATTCTATTGAAGGTATTTTCTTTTAGTTCCGCCGTCATTGTCTCCGGGGTATTGCTTCGACAATGGTAATTTGTTAACAATAACAACCCAGGGGTTGTGTTACATTACATGAGAGAAAGCGGAAATAATAGGAGATATTAATATTTTTTTCTGTTATTAGAATATCTGAATACTTTTACTTTAAGCCATAAAATATTTTTAAAAGAACAGAGAGGTGTATTTTCGGAATCATTAAAAGTTTTATTTTGTGTTACTTGCTGTTCAGTGTAATCGAATCTCTCAATGTACATTTTATATATTTTAGTCTCTTAAGTTGATTACATCCCCTTGTCCTCGTGTGTGTGTGTGTCCGGCCGCTCCGGCGCTGTCGGTCAGCGGGACTCATTATTCTAATCACACCTTATCTGTAATTAGGGGACCTGCGATATGACGCTCGTGTGTCGCTCCTCGCTTTATAATTCCTTTGTAAATGGCTATTAATTATACAAGCCAATTTTAACCTTATCTTCATCAGTTAGAGCTCTTAATTGATGTGCACTTATACACATTTATTTTGTCGGTTCGTGTATTGCACCTTAATAACACAGATGTCCCGGTATCTACGTAATTGTATGCAAACCCTTTTAATTGTACACTTTAATATTCATTTGTTTCTGTACTCTGCTTCATATAATACCTTGTCACAGTATGTTTATGTGTAATACTTGAACGTTATATAAATTATTATATTTATATGTTAACTGTACATGTTTAATAATTACTTGCGATTTTCTGAGTGGCTACAGATTATAAAATATCTAGTTTACTGACCGAATATAATAATACGATACAAACGATGCTTAAGAGAAGTCAAAAGCTTGTTATAAGAACAAATTAAAAGCTTTAGGATAAAACCAAATATGTAAATGATTTCTTTTTAAAAGCCTTCATTCAATACACTACAAGCTGCTATTTTCTTTAATTATGATTTTGACCCTTTAGTTTTTTTACAAATTGCCAAACGCACGTTATGATATAAACCTGCCTCCCGGCGCGGTCTGGAATAGTTCACTTAAAAGCTGTATATTCTACTTATTGAAGATGGATTTTTTTTATCTTCACTCCTCTGTTTAAAGCAGGATTTTAATGTTTGACATAAATACAGTGTCATCTCATTCTAATAATTTTACTTATGTTTTTCATAAATAATCTTTTCGAAGTGAAAAATAATTTTAAACATATTGAAATAGGTATATTAAGTGTTTATCATTTAGAAACGGTATAAATTTGCTTTGGGAAATATTACAATCAGCTCAATACCAGTTTAGTTAATCATATACTTTTAACAGCTTAGGCTACTTTAATAACATTTTCTAACTTCACTTCACTTTTAGTGAAGTTGTAATTTATAGAAGTGGTTTAACTGTTACGTGCGAAATCTAAAAACCCACGACAAAAAGTAAAATGTATCCAATATCCGGAGCATCTAAATCTAAAGCCGATCAGGAGAACAAAGCTCGGGACGGCGGCGGATATAAAATTGAAATGCCTGAAACGTGCCTCTAAATATAATTGAGTCTTTCTGAGTCCCGCCTGCGCCTGTGGCCCTCGCAGCCGCAGCCGCAGCCCTGAGCCAGGGTTGACACCTACACTTTCGTTTTTGTGATAGTATTGAAGTGGTTTTGATTTTTTTGTTAGAGCTCTCTGTAATAGGTTTTACAGTTTTCAACAATCGACAAAATCTAATGGCTATGATGAGTTGAGTTTGTGAACAGTACCTACTGCCGAGACAAATTTGGCAGCGACCAATGTGACGTCACTATGTTTAACACATCCGTGCGTTTCGTCATTCTGTTGCTATGTTCATAGAATATATAGATACCATCTGGCTTACATTGTTCATAAAATTTTAAAAACTTGTTAAAAACGCTAGTCAACCCTAACAATCAGGTACACACGAATTGTAACAATATAATGCTACAATCCAATTCTTATTACCATCGCCGTAGGGCTCAAAATGATATACACATTTTCTTCAATACATATGCATGCGGCGTCCTCGCTGTTATTCCAATGCTTGTCTATTTATGTGGCATAAAAGAGGTTTCTCGTGTATGGAAATACTTGGCAGCCATTTATCATCATCAGTACATATTATGTAAAGTACATGTCGAAGAATAAAACAGTTTGAATGGGGGACGCAAATACAAGGGCATCTGTCTTAGTGGCCGCATCCAGCTGAATAGAGATTGATCTGGTTTTTATCACGGATAAGGTCGCCGAAGAAAACATATGATTGTTATACAATATCTGTAACCTTCTTTTATAATATATACAAAAGTAAATACAGGAAGAACTCTGGTGAGTAAGTACCTACTTGTAAGCAGATTTATTTCTTCGAGTTGTAAATAAAAGCTATGTACATTATATTCTCAAAGGCAGTCTCTCGTTTGCTTCGGAATCTTATTTGAAAGCGCCGTCGAAGGGTCCGAGGGATCTAAGAAATAAAGTCGAAAAGAAATCTTATAAATATGTAATAGCAAGATATTCCTTTTATATCTCCGGTATCGGTCCTTATATAATATAATTTTAGCTTGTATAATGTATCTTCTCCTAATAACAGACCGCCTCACGACTCAATCCTCGCTTTACTAATTACAGGGGAATTGATAACCTCGTGAGCAGATCGATCCATGGCCTCTGTAATTACTTACTGATACGATTTAATATCACGGCTTCACTTCAACAGAGTACATAGGGGGAGAACTCATGTCTGACGTCTGAATATATGAAATATATTTGACTTGTATTATTGAGGAAGTAAAATAATTTGATCCACACTGAGCGAAAGCAACAATTACAAAATAAATATATTAAACTGTCTTAAAGCATCTTTCTATTTTAACTATCTATATTCTATACGTATACCTACACAAATTCGCCGAAATTTAGAATTAACCTAAATTTATAATTGGTTTTAACATTTGGCTTAAATTTTGATGTAGGTATATACCCATAGTGCCGTACTTACACATTTACCGAGAACTGCAGACAAGGCCGGCGACACGCCTGCGACAGGAAGCATTAGAGGAGCCGTGATCTGGCGAAATAGTCGCAAATGTACCCCGGGGCGATGCGCCTCCGTGACTGGGTGGAGCCACTGACAGCGATGCAATGGTTCTAATGAAAAAACATTACATATACTAAAATTATCACAGAAGACGATTGTAAATACGAACTCTTCATTATCTTTCTCTTCATAATACAATGTCAAGAAACTATCCCACATTTCAAATAGTAGCAAGATAATTCCCAACCCCTTCGCCAGCAGTGGCACCACCCGCTTGTGAGGCGCGCGGGCGCGGCCTCGCCTTTTGATCTCGCACCATTAATCTGCTGTTATGTCCTCCGCACACTCTGTAGCTCCACACATACATAACGTCTAGTTATGATAGGAATAGCGAGAGTAACCCGCTCGCGTTATCAAGTTTTACTAGATTATAGTAGATTCGGGGAATTACATTTAAATGTATCAGTTTTAGGTATTCAGACGATGTTATAAACAAACTAATGGATTAAGAAGTACCGTACTTTTAAAATCGCTTTAAGAAACTTGCTATAACTTTTCCACTCTATCTAAATTTCAAAGATCGAAGAAAAAGTTAATAAATAACTAATATTAACTAACTAATGTACTTAATAAGTTTTACGACTCCTATTATCGGGTATATAATTCAAGTTTTATATTTGTTGCGAACAAACAAGGAACAGAGTAAATATCTATTTTGCATTATCATAGAGTTCTAAACTATATTCAGACTAAAATTTCTTTTGAATTGACAAACAAAAAGGCAAAGCAAATAAATGTTCACAAAATTAATTCTTAGTATAACAGTAAAATATTTATATACTAGTTATGATTATTTTAAAATAATATTTAGAGAGAAATAAGAACCTAACCCTTTTGTAGAGTCAAGCTGTATTCTGTAGATAGGTTAGGGTTAGCTCAGCCGGCTAAGTTTATTTAGCTACGTTATCAATGGTAAGTGACAAAGTCTGATGCGCCGACACGTCTTGCTCCCCACTTCATAAGGTGGAGTCCATGAGCGACGCGTCACTTACCATTAGGTAGTAAGTAGGTACTAATGGTCTGCTACTATAAAAAACGACTATGATTCTGTCTCTTAAAGGTGTCGCAAAATTTGTCTCCATTATATTCAAATATTATATTGCACTTTATGAGTATTAGACCATATATTTCTTTGTCTGATTAAAAATTTATGACGTAACGGTATGCAATGATTGCCTAAGGACCTGTTAATAAAACCACACAAAAGCTTTATTGGCTTCAAATTGGTACATATTGTTTTTGACCGACTTTCCTTTAAAAGAAAACTTTTTAAGGCCGTTTATTGTCAATGAGAATTGGAAGGAGAATTGTCATCCTCTGCATGATTTGCATTATTATATATAGGTATGGTATGGTATGTATGGTATGAGCATTACAACTTGTAATAAACGCGGCCAATAAAGTTACTGTACGTACAATATTACTATATAACTACAGATTATGAATACTGTTTTTTACTACACACTGTTATTTTCTTGCTAATGGAATTTCCAGTAAAATTTATAAGTATATTAAGCCAGAGCACTTACTCTGCCATTAACCATCAAACATATATAAGACTGTCCGGACGATATCTTATACACAAGAGAGACTCTTCCTACAGCTCATGATGATGGATGAAATACTTCAAGAAACCAGAAGAGACTAAATTTTCATTTTAATGTAGGTACTAAAAGAAAAGTATACTAAAATTAATACTGTGAAGTGAAAGTCTATCATGTATATTTATTTTTTTATTGTAAAGGACTTACTTTTAAATGTAACATTATTATTTCTCCACAACTATTAAAATCGCAGTAGTAATATTTCAGGTCTATCGATTTAAATTAGGAATCTACAAAGCTAGGAGTAATTATATTTTACTTTACACTTAATAAATACAAAGCTCACAATTATTTATGTCTTAGCTGGAAAATAAAAATGCCAGTAATAAATATTTTACATCCTATTATAACCTGTCAGAAATGTACTCGTATATGTATATAGATAAAAACTTCGTGACCAAGAATTTTTTATTGCATATTAAATATTCATTTTATAGCATTCAAAATTTTCTAGCTTTTATTTCTAGGCGACATGACTTATTTAAAAAAATAAGTATTTAAACTTCTTTTATAGTCGTATAAACAATTTCAATATGAAAATGTCTAATAACATTATTGAAAATGGAAAGTTAGTTTAACGCCATCTATCATCAACTACATGAACTAACTGCACTTGGTCAAAACAGAAACGTGGAGGCATACTTTTAATCTGCATTCTAGATGGAGCTGTAGTCAGTATTTTAGTACGACTCCACTATGTGAGATTATCATAGTTATTAAATATATATAGGTTCTACTCCTACTTCGGTTGCGGCCATTTCCACACAGTTAATAAAAAATTAATTTAAGCATTGTAAGAATAAAACTTTCACATACTTAGGTAAGAATATTGACTGAAAGTGATGTTATAAAGATGATAGCAACATTTGCTATAATCTTACCCATACAGATTCAAATGTCTCCCAACATCTAGATCCGCAGCATTCTCACAACTTCAAAGAAAAGAAAGAAAAATTTCAAAATCAATAATGTCGAAAAGAAAAATAGAAATATAATAAAAAAAGACTTATTTTGAGCTTTGTATCATGAACCAAATACGTTATACCTATAACTCAAAACAAGAGTCTTTTTTTATTATATTAGATATCTACTATTTCATATATATATATGGTAGCTGCTATTTCAAAATATTAAATATATATAGGTAATAAGCAGATTTGGTCGCGGTTGTATTTTATTATTATTATTGGTCTAAGGAATACCTTTACTTTATGAGTTATGTAGGTATGGAGAATAATAATAATCTAAATGCGGTTGGACACAATTGAAATTCATCAGACACTATCTTTTATTACTAAGAACAATTAACGAACAGTGAAAACAGTCTTCCAAGAGTAAGTTTTATAAACAACGCTGTCACTGCATTATACAGGGTTATTTTTAATTAGTTGAGCACCTTTTGCAGGCAGCCTCTCTACATCAATCCCAACAACATTTGTTCTACGACTTTTAAAAAATCTTGATAAATAACTCAGAATAGACGAAACAAAAAAATTTTTGCTCCCTCGACTATTTATTACTCTGTATTTTGTAAGCAGTCTAAAGTATAGGTCGCGGCAGTCTAGCGCTGTACGAAATTTGTAAGGTACCACGCACATAATACTATTATAACTTATTATTATTTTTGTTTTATTTCAAACAGTATGTAATAATTACCCAATCGTCGTATTGTGTATTAAAATTGTTAACAATTAATCAAGGTAGAATCAGATTATTTACAATAATACAATGTGTTATTTACAAAAGGATTCAATATTTACAAATTACCTCTTAAATTTATATCTCGTCGATACCGGTGCAAAATAGTCCCCTTCATATCCAACACAAAGACCACACCTAAAAATCAACTGTTCACCGACTCCTCTTACCACACTTAGCCAGCACTCGCACTATCTTGGTGTACTCGATATTTGTGTTACGGCATCGCAGTACTGTTTTCACTAATCGAAATTCGGTTACCGAGTAACGGGAGCTAGCGGGTCGCGCGGCACACGCTTATCTAATTGACCGTGACAAACGACTGCCAGACTGGATCAAGTTCAAACGTGCATCGCCGCCGCTGCATCACCCCGCCCCCCGCCACCCCGCGCCCCGCTGCTCGTGTCCTTGGCACGTATTTTGCCTACGCAAGGTGCGTGGCCTCTCTTTGCTCAAGGTTGCGAGGTTGTTAAATGCTCGTTCAGAGGCAGTAAATAAATTTTGTATGGGAGAAACTAAATTTTTAAAACTATTAATTTTAAAAAGTCGTAGAACAAATGTTGTTAGGATTGATGTAGAGGGGCTGCCTGCAAAAGGTGCTCAACTAATTACAAATAACCCTGTATACTACGTGATCATACTACAAACAAACATACAAACTACAACACGAAGACCAACTGTATCCTATTACATACAGTTACATACAAACATGATCAGACTTTTAGTAGATATAAATCAATCGTAATAACTGTACAAACACTCTATATGTACAAGGTGACGTTAACTTAAAGAACCTTGCGCGTTCTAACACTTAAATTAGACTTATAAATAAAATATAATTATAGTCAAGACGATAACCAAGACCTCAAATCGAACGGATTGAAAACCCACACTGGACGGTTGTCTTCTTGAGATATGTGAAGGTACATTCCTCTTAATTTAGAATTGCAACTATAACCAACCATGGTTTCGTTTCCATCACACTGTCCATTGCTGAGTTCGAACCAGTTTTTACACTTACGACCCATTAAAATTCGCTCATTCATCACAGAGGCTGAAAAAAGTTTCCAAGATTGTGTATGGTCACATTGTAAGCTGACGGCTTGTTCGCGGCACTGAGGCTGTGGCGCCGAAACGCCATTCACGTATACGTCTGCGTGACCTAGCTGATTTTCCAGCCCAAGTACTCCTGCACTTGTGTGTATGACCTGGACAAACTTTGCGTCGTGTTTATCGAGTCTATACTTCGACGATTTCGTAAAACAAGGCCTGGCTGGGTCCAAGGCCGTGATCCTTCCAATTTTCCGACGTAAACTATTTTGCACCAACTTTCCCGTCATGCCAGAGACGTGAGCTCCAAGACTAAAGCCGATCAAATGGACAGAAGAGAGAGGATAACCATCTAATTGAATGCTTTTTAGAAAATTGAACATTTTCTCCGCTACACCATGAACACGAGAAGCGGACCCGACGTAACCTCTACAAAAAGCTTCTCGGGTGTCTAAAACAAGAATTAAAGAGTGTTTCTGCAATAAAGCCTTGACGAGAGTTTGAGACGACTCATCAGTGGGTGTGTTCCACCAGCCGGGGATGTAGACGATGAGGACGTGGGGGAGGCGCCTGCGCAGAAGAACGTGGGCTTTAGACAACTTGTAGCTTCTCTTTCCCTCCGCCGAGTACTCCATAATTTCCAACTCAGGTATGGACGGCCAACTGTACAGGAGCTTTAGAGGCAGAGCGTCACCTGGAAATTAGAATTTAATAAATATTATTTTGTATATTTAATACTTATATAAGCATTAGCTGAAAGATATTTATTATTAAGATAACAATGGATGTTTTAGATTTTATGTTTTTATAAATAGATAAAAACAAGAAAAGGCATTTAGAATCTTGTTAAAATAAATGACATCATATAGGTAGGTTATGTAAGATATTCACATCATTTATCGCAACATCTGCATTCTCCAAGTATTAGCTTTATTCCAAAATAATAAAATACGTAAATCAGCAAAGTGCAAATTGGTAGTAAAATAAACATTCAAAGTAATTATTTGTACAAGAAACGTGTTTTGTTGGTGTTTTGTTTTTAGCTGGTTTATTAGTGTTATTATTATCACGCTTCAAGATTTTAAGAAACTTATCATTTTGATGACGATCAAAGTAAGTTTAAAAATAGTTATGTACTAACATATTTATTTGAATTTAAAAAAACCATTAAGTAGATTATCGAAAAAAATCATTATTCATACTAATTGAATTAAATATCATAAAACAGAAAAAACGATAAGAATTTAGGATAACATATTTAATTCAATACAAAGCGTTCTGGTTCCCACAATCTCTTAAGATAAGATGGTTCATAATGTTCGTGTGCCCATCGCGTGCGCCTGCGCAGCGTTGCAAGAACAAACTATTAACTTTACTGATCCTTACAAGTTTCAACACAGTAGAGTGTCATCATTTTCTTGTAAATATTAGGCAAAAAGTAAGTAGAGAAAATCACTATACAGTTAAATGAGTAAGCAAAAAGTTTTCAAAAAGAGGTGTAAAATTTCAGTCAAATTACTACTAATAATAACTATTTTTAAAAGAAACCAACAGATCATTTTTGAAACTAACGGGATTCCTTATAACATTTGATAACCCATTTTACTCCCTAAAAGGTTAAATTTACTAAAACCTATCTTGTTTATTATTTATGTTGCTTTTTGCTCTCATCTTTACATTTAATAAAACTGTCACTGATCGATTTCTGTTCATTGAAAATATTAAAAAAAATCATAACGGGGCCTTTATAGGTTAGAGCAAGAGAACCCAAAACAATAGTTGTTTATTTCGTAAGTTTGTCTGTATATCTGTATGTGCATGCTAATCCCAGAAACGACTTAACCAATTTGAATGTAGTTTTCAGGAATATATGGTGGAATGGTAGTCTTCACTTAACACTTCGTGTTTTTTAATTTAAATCAGTTAAGAAATAAATAAGCTATGTCAATTTATGTCAATCACGTAATAGGTACCATGCAAATCTTCTTCTTATTAACTACTCCTCTACAATAAATTTGTTGAGGAGTAGTTTCTGTACATTGAAAATAATAAAAAATATCGCAGGCACAGCTAGTAAATTATAAAAGGAAGTCCGTTCAAAATTTCACGCTCCTTAGACCCAATATTTTAGTCTGTTCGTTATTATGCTATTATTCCCGGAAAAGGTTTTAACTTTTTTTTTAATTTTGTCCTATGTATTGCGATGAAATGATGAAATGATTTATAAATGATTGTACATATTTATTTGTACTTCATAAAATGTAAGGCGGTTGATAATATTCATGACTGTAAGTATTAACGTTCTCCAATATCTCATTACGACTCTTTTTAATAAATTACTTTCTACTTCTCGGTTGTATTTCCTCGTTACGACATGTCATTGTCATCTTCAGCTAATATTCTACTTCCCTAAGTTGTTACATTGTTTTTTTTAACAATTTTTATACTAACTACATATCTTTATATATATATTTCTTGTGTGCGTGTGTATGTCACTGAACTCCTACACGACTGGACCGATTTTTATGAAATTCTTTGTGTGTGTTCAAGGGGACTTGACAATTGTTTAGATTCACAATTTGGTCCACTGGAAAATTGTTTCTTGATTAAGTTTTAATGTGTAAGTAGGTGGTGATTTTGGAATGTTCATATTGATTCCGACGGACTGCGTTACCATGGCAATGTCAAATATTAAATAATATTATATTTTAATTATAGTCTGCCCTGACAGTTGGCGATGCGATAGAAATAAGAAAAATATTTTATTACTAGCGGCCCGATACGTGCTTCGCTACGTAAAAAGTGAAATTTAAAAAAATATATTGGAACAAATTCATTTATTCAAACAAAAAATCTTTATTTACATATTCATACGGTATCGATTGGTCGAATTATGATAAATGTACATGTAATGACGTTAGACATTGTGATAACTTTTTAATATATATATTTTTTAAAGTTTATTTTTTTTAAATTAAAGACGCGTGTACAAGACAACGTCTGTTGGGTCCGCTAGTTCCATATAAAACTATAAAACTATGGTGAAATTAATATACTTCTTGTTGTTGTTGTTCTACTCTACTACGAAAGATAAATCTTTAGTTAAATATATATCATACAAGTAGCTGACGCCGCTCTCACGAGTTGCTCCAGTCCGCTGCTGACGGGAGGCACCAGCGCCTCCCCGCCCACCACCAGCACCACCAGTGCCACTGCTGTCACCAACGATCGATACATCACTCATCACACACTTTTACTATCATAATATATCACATTATCATCATATTAAGGGATGTGCCGACACCTCCTCCTCTCTATAATGTATAAACAAAACAATTAGATGATTTGATAAGGCAGAGTCAGCGTCGACGTCAGTATCATGACTGCGCGGGCGCATGCAACACCTAACTATATAAACGGGTCGTCACCTTGATCTTGTCTTGCCACTAATATTTAATATTTAGTACCTACGTATATTAATCCTGACTTGCGCTTCCGTTATATTCAAACTTTGCTAAAATTTTATATATATCGTAAAATGATAATCTAGTAGTTTGTAAAAACTTTTGTATTATTTAAAATTGTCTTATCCTTACATGTTGCTTAATCTTGTTTTTTTTACAAGACTGAAACTGAAATAATATGGCCCATATAAAAAATATAATCAAGTTTTTTATGTTTTATTCTTAAGAAGTTCCAAAACGCTAAGGACTGTAAAGAAAATTAAATTAATAGTATTAGACGTTAAGATATTTTTCAGATGATACGAGTAGGTATCTCTTAGCAAAAAATGTAATTCATGCTTGGTAAGCGATTCAATATTTTCTAGACACGTAATCAAAGTGAACAATTGTAAATGTTCTTTATACACCTTTTATAGCCATTAAGTAGATGTTAGAATTCTATTAATAATAAAATAACTGATAAAAGGAGATTTAAAAATTATATTCGATACTTTTATATCTCATCACTATGTATATAATCTTAACACCTAGAAATACATTGCAAATTATAAATGTTTGTTAAATGTTTTATTCATTAAATAATGATTTAAGTTAATAAAACACGCTACATCATAGATTTATAAATAAGTTTTAATTGTTAAACAATATTAAAATATGTTTTAAGTAGATATATGTTCAATTCTTCATACATATGTTATAATCTTATATAATATATATTTTTATTAGACGTAGGTACCTATTGTATCTCGACCTCGCGTCGCTTGTGGTTGTGAATGTTATAATACTATAAATAATAATTTAAAAAATATATAGCAATATTGATTAAGTATTATGCGATTCCACGGTTCATTAATCTTCACAACAAAACACCTTTCATTATTTTAAACACAACCTTAATCAAGAACTGAAGTAAATCTTAAATTATACATAATACTATAATATATATATATATAATAATACTCATGATACATAATAACATCTAATTGGAGTTTTTTCAGCTTCATACTTGTTAATTTAGTGGATCGAGATAAATATCTTTTTGAAACAAAAGGTTTGAAATGGTCCCTACACATATTTAACAGCGTTTAGCTTATTTCAATTTAATTATAAATTAAAGTTAAATAAAAAAAAAACGCTACGGTCCGGACATATTGAGTCAATTGAACTATAAAATAGCAACATTAATAAAAAATATTATAAAATAAGATATCGGCAGTCTGAATAACTTGAATTGCAGATACTAAGAACGCCCGGTAATATATTATACAGAAATAACAAAAGTGTCTGGAAATCATTTTATAATAAGTCATCTTATTACAAGCCTATCTAGGTTGTAAATGTTCTTTCACGTTTATTTAATCTAACAATACTAATAATGTTATAGTCTATGACGTTAGTTATCTAGGAGCTACGAGCCTATCGCAGTCGTGACGTGCGGTCGCAGCATCTATTATTATCTGAATTATCCGTCTCGAGCATCTCTGAGGCACGACAGGAATGTTTACCGCCCTGCACCCTCTCCCCCGCCCCCTTCCTCTGTGCCTCTGCACCCCCCTCCCCCCCCCCCATGTTGGTTGCAATTTTGGCATTGCAGACCTGCCGCCGTTATTATACCTATTGTAAAGATATCTTAGTTATTCTAAGCCACGTAGATAGAATTGTTGTCGATTTTAATATTGATAAATTTCGAAACATTTGTATTGGAATGTTTATTTGAAATTTATGTATATATGTGTTTGAAACATAATACTCTCCATTTTTCTGACAATTCCAAATATCTTCAACAAGGTTATTTAAATGTTTAGTAAAGTCTAATGTTTGTTGATCAGTGCCTTATTCATTGATTCTGTATTCCACACTTCCTCGCTAAAACCCAAAGTAAACTTATTCTTACTTAGTTTACTTTTTTTAGATATTCAAAATCATAATAAAAATATAAGTTATAAAACAAAAAATACCACCGTCTTGATTTAAAATACATTAAAACAAACTCTACATTTGTAATTATGTTAATTGAGTGAGGACTTTGTTAGTTCGTTAGCATTTGTTAATTTAAAACAAAATACGGCTTCAAACAACATTCAAAAATAACGGATGTTATAAAATTAATGATCACGCATTATTTAAGTGGAAAAAAAATTGATTTGAATTATTTAAATAAATAAGTAGTTTAGAATACATACATTTGTATTAGGTAGGTATATATATCGCGTTCGAAATTTTTTTTTGCCGCAATTTAAAAATATAAAAAATATACACGTGGAGGTGCATTGTACAAAGAAAACCATGAATTGTCACTATAACTCGCTGTTCAAATTTATTAAATGTAAAATTAAAGGATGTAAAAGTTTTATCTAAATTGGTACCTATACCTACCTGATATAGGTCATCCTTGAGGTGATCCCGAAATATGTCGAAATGTAACTCTCAAGCCGACTACTAAAACGACACATACACACACACAAAGATATATATATTTTCCAGACAAAGATAAATAATAAGATAAGTTAGAAGTCGGAATTCACAAACAAATTCATCGGATATGCATCTTGGCTTGCCTTGACTGTAGCTGAGGTCGGTGGATTCGCCTAGAGATTGTTTAGTCAGCGCTTTGTGTGATTTAACTAAGAGGTCACACTTCTCAGGCCAAGAGTAAATATCATTGTTTCAACAAACCATAATGTTAAAACTACTTTACTTCCACAGACAGACGCCGGCGTTAACCGTCCATTAGAACTAGTATTCAAGGAAAAATACACTTCTGAGAGAAATATTCAAATACCTAAATGGTGTTGAATTATAAATGTATGTTAAACAATTTATTTGATGAGACGGAAATAGATAAAAACAAAATGTTGTTTTATATAAGTAAAATGACATAATGAAGGTCATGATTCAATTTGCAACGATCTCTATAATGAGTTATCGTGTTAGAGAAATAGAGAAAACCAGCCATTAGTTTAAAACTAGACGCCGCCGCGGCTTCGTCCGTGAAATAAAATGTTTTATTATTATTATATTTTGAATAATAAGAAGATTTTTGAGGATAAAAAGAATTTTTAAGCAAACTTCGCATGCTTATATTTTTTTTTGTAATTTTAATTAGATGCAGGTGAGGCAGCCAGGATTTCGCTTGCAACAAGAAATGGAGTCCACCAGTCCAGGGCGAAGAGCTGTTGCAGTCTTCCACTTCGGAACTCGTTATATTCCTCGGACCTCTGTGGTTCGGGTAGGTGTTTTCTTATAGGTCAGACGGATATGATAGCGCATGTGGCCTGTCAGAAAGTGATCGAGCCCTACAGGTCAAGCATCAACTGGTCACTTATAGTTAGCCTCTCGGATTTTTCCTTGTCGCATGTGCAGGAAAGTTTACGAGAATTGAGCATACCTAAAGCTCCGGAACCTTTATGGAAAACTTGTAGCAGGGCTGTCGCGATTGGAGCCTTGTGAGCTTACTATTCGTATAGTACCGCTGTTGAATGAGGATTGGTGCGAGATTGTGGCTCATTTGTAATGGATGGGTTTGGTGGGGTCTAGGTCTGGGGTCTGGGGTCTGGGGTCTGGGTGCTGCATACATAACCGATAGAATCGATAAGAGATGGGAGCCTATGCCACTCTTCTTTGAGTGAATTAACAAAATTATTTAATTTATTACTTAAACATACTTATTTTAATATTTACAGATTTATGTTTTTTTCAACACTCGGAAATAAAACTAAGTTTTTAATAAAATTACATAAATGGAGGTCACATTTCAATTTGCGATTACCATAATGACTTACAAGTTACAGTATTAAAGAAATTAGAAAAATCACCCATTACTTTAGAACTAGATGCCGGCGCGTGGTCGTTCTGGTTAAACTTTTGTAAATAGCCATAAAAAAATAAGAATATATATTGCTTATTTTTAAGATTTATTTTACAGGGAAATAAAAAGTAAACAGTTTTATGCTTATTATATAGTAGGAGCACACCAATTTTCATAAATGCTTTGTTGAATTTCGTAAAAGCCGCTTGAAACATTCTTTGTACTCAAATACTTACGTTCTGTTTTGGCATTCCAATATTCCAATTTCAATGACGATCAGCTTAACGCCGTAGATTATAAGCCAAAAATCTGTCACTTTTTTTTACTACAATATTGTCAACAATTTTTGTCTTTTAGAATACATATTTTCAATCATGCAAACCTCGTCCTGACAATTACGAACATCAAAAATTCAGTCAATTCGGTGTAGGTGTTCCCAAGTGAATCTCGGTTATACATGTGAATTTTATGTATAAATGGTACTTAAATTAAGTATATTATCATTACAGGAGATATTTGAAAAACAATACAGACAAACACACTAACCGTTTGGACGATATAAAGCTTAATAGGATAGATTACATCCATTATGTGCTATTTACTATTTACTATTGCCTTGGTTTACAAAATGGTTGCTTTTATGTAGTCGATGGAAAAATGTTGGGGAAGTTCGTTCCTTGCTCCGTTGTGATTCTGTTTGCGTCCTGCGCTTGGGGCAACCCGGTAACAGTTTATTAGATACTTATTCATTGAAAAATATGTCATTCGTTATTACTAGTTTAACACTTTTAAGGTTTTTATTTTTATTAAGAAAACTTCGTACTTTGGTAAATATTTATGCCCTTCAAGGCAATATATTTGCAATGCTTTATGAAATAAGTTTTAATTTTTTAGAATCATTGATACTATAATGTTTTTCTAAGACCTTCACGAGTAGTACATATTGTAATAAAATACATTATGGTTAAACTCTAGTAGCTAGTTATTTGTATTTAACGTGATTGCTACAGAGCATTGACAGTTATGATAAACCAGGTTTGATACAATAAAATAAATACAATTAGACCATTATTATAATTATAGTTCTACTCAAATTTTAATGTTTTCAACAAGAGGTTATTTTCCGGGTGAAATGAACCTTATATGTTGTCACAGATAATAAATTAAAACCATATGAAAACTTCATTATGATGCACATTCGTTTTGTTGTATTGAAAGAAATGACCAGGATAATAATCTTCAACCATACTTATCCAATTACACAAAAATCTAAAACAGTAGTTTTTCCGTGGTACACGAAACAAAAAAGCTCGTAACAAACAAATAGACCAATATATATATAAGTATTAATTGTTTTGTCTCGATTTCATGTATTCCCTATGTAACCCTGTTTGACATTCCAGTATATAGAAGAACGGCATGAGGTGTCATTCAAAGATCCCCTCTTATCCCCAGTTGTTGCTGCCCCCGGAGCACTCCTCGCTGGCCTCCGATCTCTCCTCCCACGTGATGGAGCGCGCGTCCCGCCTGCAGGACTCCGTGCGGGACCCGCGCCTCCCGCTGCCGTCGGCGCAGGACCTGGAGGCCATCAGACGAGTGGCACAGGTCCTGATCATGCTCGGCGAACAGGTACTTGGATAGGGTACGTTAAAGACTGTGTAGTAAAATAACAACTCTATATTTAATGAACTAAACATCATTAAGAAATCATAGTTAGTTATAATATTAAGTAGATACTTCACTAGTTAATACATTCTCACTTTCACACATTATTTTATCTTTCAGAACTACTAAACTACCTGTAGCTGTACACACAATTTGATAAAAAAATATAGACATTAACGACAGTCATGTCACATAAACGTACTTTAAGTTATGTGAAATGAAAAAGAAGTGATGAAGAAGAAGTGGATTCTAGTGAAAACATAAAAACAGTATGTTCCTAAGTAGTAGTAGTAGTCTAGACATACATTAAATATTTGTATGTTCATTGCGCAGGTAATTCCGGCCATCATCGGCGAGCCGGTCGGCACCTCCTCCACTACTACCGAAATACCTTACGATCCTGTTAACAATAAGAAAATAACTTAAGTTGTTTAAATTAGTATTTCTGTACCGGCATGTATCATTAGTACGTAAGCTGTATTTAGGAATATATTTATTCACCCTAATTTATTTAAGTATTACTTTTTTTAAATGTATCTACATTTATAAAAAGACTAGCGACTTTCGTACTATTTATTAAAACGTTATTGTATAAATGATTTTTCTTTTTTATCTAAGTAACAATGGAGGAGTTGGAGTTTGCAATGGTATTATTAATAATAATAATTATTAAAATACCATAGTGTTAAAAAATAATAACGAAAATATATTATATTACATTATTTGATTACACTAATTGGACAATTACTTATAAATTGATATAACATCCATAAAATATCTTATTCTTCCTAAACTAAGCATAACCTTGTATGCAATATGTAATTATAATCTGATATGAGGCATGTGACCTCTTCCGAATATCATAGAGCGCGGTGGAACAACCGTGTCGGTGACCGGAACAAATGCCAGGGGTCACTCATCTCAATCTGACATTAAGGTTTCCTTGGCACCGATCTTGAGCCTTAACTATTATTGATCACGAGCATCAACAAATTTAAATTTTTAACAAACTCACTTCACTTATTTGAGATGTGCCTTAAATAGTTAAGGAGTTTCGTAAAAACATTTATGTCATTGGAATTAATATTATAAAGATTTAGCCACAAAAGATATATTTAATTAACCAGCCATTTACGTGCGTACTTGCATCTAAAATACAATAACATCTACAATACTTTGTAATAAAAGTACATCTTAAATAATTGTCTTTATAAAAATGATTTATATATAGTATAATATTTTATAGGAACACTGAATTTAAACACATGATACTGCTTTAAATTTTTTTATTGGCCACCCACGTAGTGGCGCATCCACCGCACTGTGACGTGGTAGGCCAGCTCCACCAGACTGACCAGCGTCACGCCTGCCAGCACCATCCACTGACTACTGAGATACACTGGCACATAACATAATAATTAGCTTAGACTGCCTAAATGCGTCATCTCGCTCCTGGAAGATTGGTTAAAGATATGTTTATAAAGGTTGTTAAAAAGCTTGCCTTGCCCCTTTCGGAAGAAATGAAACAATCTATAATATAATATTAACAAACTTACAATCAAAATTTAAAAAATGTATTACTTAACACCTCGTTCCAGCGCAGGTCGGGCTCCACGAGGTACTGGCGCAGATGTTCCTTGGTGAAGTAAACGCGGATAACCGTCGTGTTGATCAGTCTCAAGTCATGCCTAAAAGAAAATTATTAGTAAAAGACATCAGGTATTTAGAATCTATCTATAACAGAACGAGGTGCTCAGTGTACACTTGCAGATTAAGATTGTCTTTATTTATAATTATATAATAAAAATAGACTACAAAAATAATATTTTTATGAATAGGAAAATAAGCAATAAAAATATTATTTTCGACAATTTTTGACGTATCTACCGACATCTCATACGTCAAAATCCTTCAATCCGTTTAGAGTTTAGACCGTAGCACTGTAGCGGGAAACATAAAAATAGCATAATTGGCTATATTTTTATTAACATACGTATATTTGAACAACCTGACACTCCTTCTAAAGTCGTCGGGTAATAAAAAGGTTTATTAAAAGGTAATTAAAAGGCAACATATAACATTAGTTATCGCGCTACAATCTATGTTATGTCGCAGACAAAACCACGTGCAAAAGTTAGTGTTTTTATAGCCTATGCGTTATTTTGGTCCATATGCTACAATATTGCTAAGTTTCACCAAAATCCATTCAGTAGTTTTTGTGTGATTGAAACATCACAGAAAAATACACGTGCATAAGCTAGTATTTCTATAGCCTATGTGCTATTTCGGTACATAAGCTACAGTATTGCTAAGTTTCATCAAAATCAGTCTAGTAGTTTTAGCTTGATAGAGTAACAAACATCACAGACAAAACCACGAGCAAAAGTTAGTATTTCTATAGCCTATGTGTTATTCTGGGTTTTCAGCTAACTAACTACATACCAAATTTCATCGTAATGGGTTCAGTAGTATTTGCGTGAAAGTCAACAAACATCCATACATACTCACGAACTTTCACATTTATAATATTTGAGTAACGTGCAATTTGCGTCAAAGTTCAACTTCAATATGAGCGATAACAAGTGGAAGCATTGTTTGTAATAGGAATGCTAATTTACATAAAATCATCTAAATGAATCTTATGGCTTCTGTCTTCATAGGGCACGGTGGCGACCTCTGCCGAGTACCGTCGCATGCCACAGTTGCGGACGCAGTTATCACAATGGACGGAGTTAGCTTCCTCTTCGCGAAGGCTCTCGTGAACCGCCTCGCCCGGGTAGAAGTAGCTGAGCTTCTCTAGATCGTATACGATATCAATGAACTCGAACAGAATAGATGTTAATTGAGCCACACACATCTTAGATATAAAATCTAACCTAGCTCGTGAAATATGTCTAACCTCTATGTTTGGCGAGACACTCGAGGTGATCGAGCGAGCACAGCTCGTGGCCGGGCTGGTCGGTGTGCGGGGCGCACAGGCACAGCGCCCGCAGCGCCCGCGCCCGGCAGCGCCACACGCAGCGGGACCACGAGCCCGGCCCGCAGCCTCGCTGGTCACACAACGACGAGGATTATTTCTCTTCGACAAGGAATATTCACTAATTCCCCTGGGGGGTGCCCCTTACCCGTGCCTCGCTATAATCTGACAGGGTACGGTCCGGTACTCGAAGGTGCACGTTCAGCGAAACGAATACTGAAGCGTTGCGCATCCCCGAATACACGCGCACCACGCCCGCACGTCGGAGCGGGTGTTGGGTTCCGTCGAATATTATTATCTGGTGATACACGAAATAACTGCCGGGGTACAAGTAACAGTATCGACGAGTTTGTTTCAAGATATCAGCAGCTTTAAACAGTTCTGCAGTATAGGGTTCTCTTACTTGAATATCTCCAACGGGTCGTGCGGCGCCACTGTAGTCGTGGGAGTCGTCGCGCACCACTACCTGTAAGCCATCGAACGGCCCCGCCCGTGTCACCCTCAGTGCAGGGTTCCTTTCATCTATGGGGCTGGATGAACATAGCTAGATAAACTAAGGAGCACTATGTAGGTATCAAGATATAATAGAAAAATATAAATAAATATATGAATACATATATTTATAATAATAAAACAATTAGCTGCTTTAGCCTTATATTTTATATATATTTTAGATAAGTTACTTAATGGTTAAATTCATTATTATTGTTCTTATTATGTTTTAGTTCAATTCAATAATAGGTTTAGATACATTTAAATAAGTAGGTACCTAATTAAAATAAGATTGTAATTGTGTATGCATGCATGTGCATGCAGGCTTGCATAGATGCACGTATGTAGGTATATTTGTGTTTGTATTTATATGCATGTATAAACATAACGGCGGAATAAATGTAATGCATGCATCAGCAAGATTGCTTAATTGTATTAACTTAATCTCTGTATAAGTGAACAGTGTGTCCTTCATGAGAAATAAATATCTTTAAACATACAGAAATCTTGAGTTAAAGATGCAACAAAAGCCGAAGTCGGTAATTCTCGTAGCAAAGAGGTGGTCACAGCGGTCTTGTCGCGCGCGCCAGCTGCAGCGGAGCAGCGAGCGCTCGCACCGCGGGGACAGCTGCGAGGGATGACGGTACAACTACTACAAAACTAACATAGGAAAAGTCCTGGCTGCGCGCCGTCACATACCACTTACCACTTACCACTTACCTTACCACTTCGAATGTACTAGTATTTGTTTGGAACCGTCGTGGCAAGCCTCGGTGTTTTAAACCGATGACTAAATTCTATTACTATTATTCTTAAATATCATTAAACAAAAACATATATTTGCATGTTACCGTTATCGCCATCATAGAATGTATTGGGCAAGCTTCCTTACAAGAAGAAAGAATAATAACCAGTAATAATGTAGTTACCTTGTATAAAATATCGGTGACATTTGTCTCTCGAGCCGTCTCTTTCAGGTAGTTTAGAAACTTTGGGTTGTAATTCGCGACAGTACGCATTACAACTCCATGAAAGGCCAATAAGTTGCGTTTAATCTCAAATAGAGAAAATGTGTGATTTTTATCAAAGGAATACCTAAAAATATATAATGTAATTTGAGCGCCTTATAGATATTGTAGAGCAAATATGTATAGAATCGTTTTATTAAAACGTTTCTATTATGAACAATGCAACAAAAACCATCTGATAATCAGAAATTAAATGTTTAATTTTATTGCAATATACATTATTACAAAAAAAATGTGGTTTTTGTATTTAATTCCACTATTATTTAAATATGCCTTTTGTTTAGAGTAATAATGTCCTAAAAAGGTATTCTAACCGTAGTTGTACTAAATTTAATAAAAATTGCTGATACTCACAAATATTTAGCATAATCGTCGAGAGCCTCGAGGCTGATGATGTTATTGCTGCAGAGAGCGACGGCGGGAAAGTCGAGGTCCCGTACGGAGAGAGGGTCGGCCTGCGGCGTCACCGACAGCATGGGCCTGGACAGGAGGCCTAGCGTGCTCTGAGAGACCACGAACACACCCGCCACCAGCAAGCACCACACCAGTACCAAGTACACACATCTAGAAGGATACTCGTTATATACATTTGTCCTTTTTTATTTATGTACACTTTCCTGATCCATGACTACTTATATTATATTATGTACTCACGTCAATTATAACAGAATTCGAGATCGCTACGAGAATGCCATGATTGGAACACATCATTGATAACTCTGAATGGGTTTGAAATGAGTCGAAATTCCGATAAAATTGACGTAACTAGGTAGAGCCGGGTATACAACTAAGAATCCTATCTATAGGGATTGCTTCAAAATGTTAAAAGTTACATTCTGATTTTATATTTATAAATAAGTAAAATGAACCAGTGTGTACACCTACTTCTCCCGAAGGTCGCAGGGGTGTTCTATTATCCTAAATGTTAGGGAACACGGCCGCCCGCGCCGAAATTAACTTTGAATACATAGATTCGTGTTCCAGCAGTTGATGGCCTGTTTAAAATTTTAAAGGGTTCCGGCCATTGCGTATAAAAATATTTTAATATTTCTTATTATGTACATGTAAGTTGTATTATTAAACAAATAAAAACTAATCTATTAAATAAAGATTTCAATTTGACGAAGTGGTGGGGATCAGCTAGTTTTGTAGACTTAAAAACAAATCATCCCTCCCACACCTACCTCCATGGTCTGGGGCTGTGTTTGTCCGTCACGTACTTGACACCTCTCACTGAACAATTCCTCACATACTCAGTCATAGCATCACGGAAGCTTCTTCTTAACCGAGCCTCGAAGTTGGTGACTTTAAAACCTAATTTGATTGGTCGAACCACATCCAGAGGTGGTTTCGGTTTTTTAGACCACAGGTCGGGGTCCACAGTGCGCATCACGGTTATACTATTGCAGGTACCTACCACCTACCTACCACCTACCTACTGCTGATACTTACTTTTGTAAGCTATTGATTGAGGGCACGCTATAATAATTACAGACATGAAATAGGTATGTCATTTTATTTTTAATTAGTTAGGTCTCGTGACTTTTAATAACGTTCCACTCAGTGTAGATACCTACTCGTCGTTTAACATAAAAAGGTAAAATTAGTAGGGATTTAAATATTGTTAAGTGTATGTAGATTTACGACAGCGGAGTTAAAAAGGCTTAGTATCTTAACACGACCTTGAACTACCTAAATTTAGCAGCTTGCAGACGAAAACAACATTGAGTTTCCGAAAGTGATTTGTAAACCTGATTAAATAAGATAACTTCATTTACTAATCGACGTTTCTTACTCGTCGAGGGTTTAATAAATAAAACACAGCTGTCGGTAACTCTTAAAACATTTATATTATTTGATATAAACATAATATTACATTTTCAGACATCGACAATAGGTTTTAAGTTTATCAAATTTAAGATAATATACTTTATTTGATATTTAGATTTTCATTGATAAAGCTTTCTGTATAATATTAAATATTTTTGTGATGATATTAAAAAGGTCAAAAATATAATTAATTCTATTGGTCGCTGCATACGTGAATGCAAAAATATATATAATATGTATAGGTATATAAGCAACTAACTATATTCAATAGTGGTTTCCTCTAATTCCTTCAATACTGTTAAGGTTTTGGAATCACTCTTATGGTAAGACTTCATTAAATAAAGTATCTGTGGTAACTTAATCTAGTGCACCTTTGGCGTCGCAACTACAAACGAAATTTACAAAAAACTTAATAATATAAACTATAAATTACTGGTTAAGAATCACCTCTTAACAAAAAAACTGAATTCGAATTGAATGTCAACTTAAATATCCATACAGGTCGGTAAGTAAACACACTCTTCACTTTTATTAAGTTATTTACGCTTAGTTTTGTTTTGCCCTAGTATAGACCACAACACAACAATTGTATCAAATTGCAAAGAACATAATATGTGACCAATTTACAACATGTTGAATATATATATTATTTGAATTATGCTATCTAATGACACCTTCATACCTTAAAGTCCCTAATAATATTATAGTTTAGGCCTTCTCATTATTACAGCTCAATACATTATTGGATTAAATTTACTTTTTCATCACGGAAATCGTTTATCGCTGTAGAGGTCTCGGACCTATCTACATTCGTAACAGAACTTACAGCCAAGTGCCAACATAACGAAATGAAAATGTGCAAACATCTGTGACCAGGTTTTGACACAAAACACTGTCCGAGCGCGCGGCAGCCGGCGCTAGTACCTAATACACAATAACTAGATCTTCACAAAGCAAGGGACATTTTTTCGTATTAACAAAAAAATGAAAGGCAAATCTGGTCAGAAAAAGTGGAGGAAAGTACTGGAAATCCTGCACGTTCATCGGCAGAGTGTATCACAGCGCGGGTGTGAGCGCCAGTAGCAGCAGCGACAGCACCACGAGCAGCGCGGCCGGCGGGCGGCAGCGTGGGACAGCACCGGACAGGATGCTGCGCCCTGCAACACACGCGAGGGTACTTACTTGCGGGCATCATACGATGACAATTACAAATTATGTTCAAAACAGTGTTTTTTGGCGCATAAACGAATCGAAAGGTTCTCATGTCACTATTTGGAAGAAACTTCAGATTTATGAGGAAATATTAAAAATTGGGTGGATTGAATCTCGTTCAGGTTTATTTTCCAGACCAATGGTCGAATCATACTCACATCGCTCGGCAAGCTTCCTGTAGCAGCAGCAGTCTCTGAGCCTGGCGTACTTGCCGCAGTCGTGCGCCAGCGGGCGGCAGCGGTGCGGGCCCACGTAGCACGTGTGCGGGAGCCACGGAAAGGGCTCGGGGACGAACTGTCGCTCGCAGCAGCAGTGGTCCGACAGCACGCGGCTCTCGCAATACTCCATCTCGCGCCGGCTACAGGGACCGCAACCCACCCTAGTCGCCGGAACTGAGAGGTCAATAACTAATTTAGAAAGATATACTGGGGATTTTATCGTCCACTTTATATCGTCTTTAAAATTTGGTACCAAATGGAATTGTACAGTGTGTATTTCTATGTCATATAGCTCACAAGTTAAGTCGCTCGAGTTCCTCACAACTACAAGACAATGTCTACGAGATTATAAAAGACCGAGGCTCTCATTTGGTATTCCCCTCGCCCCGGATGAGTCCACGCTGCATTATAACGACGTAAGAACAGTTGTGTAACAGAACAATGGTGTCTGATCGGACGTCTGATCCTACGCATAGGTAATTAGTTCTGCAATTTGGCACAGGTGTTATCGAACGTGCTTCTGAAAATAAATGTTTGATCGACAATTTGTTACACTATCAATACAGAAACAACTTAATTACATAAGCCTCTTGTCAGCCACATTAATGAAAGTAAGTAAAACTAATAACAATAGCAATATCAGTTAAACTTTTACATTTAAATATGAAACAGAGAAAAACAAGTTCGCAAGTACAATTTTATATTATATGATAATATAACTATCTTGTATAGTTTCAATATATAATGTTGTGACAATGGATACTAATGTACCAAGGTATTGATTACGAGTATAACTGCGGATGGTGACCTAATGCTCTTAAAATGCATTATGGAAAAAGTATTATTAGTAGAACCTTGTGAAAATTGTATAATTTTTTGTTTGTACGAAATGAGTTCAAACGGAACGTGACGGAGACAAATCGAAGGCTAGCCTCTACCAGCAAAAAGTTTGTTTATTCGTGCGTGAAACAAACTAATTCGAGATAAAAGTCTTCTGATCCGCTCTGACAGATTAGTTCTTCTGAATGTTCACTCGTACCTTACTCGTAGCTATCTCAACTCGTATTGAATTAAGAAATATTACCCTTTTTTACCTACCTTGATAAAAGTGAAAGTAATTATTTTTGCATTTATTACTATATTAGAAGCTACTCTTTCAAATTCGGCATTATAAAATAGTTAGTTTTACTATAATTTAATAAATATGGCTCCTTTGAAAATCTTTCCCAAACTTTCTAACTTTGTAGTATAAAAAAACGATAAAAGATAGCAGAACCGAGACAGCAGAAGGTTTTTTAAATAAATATAAAATGGCTAATGGCTGAAGAGTTGTAGACAAATACAAACAAACTCCTGTCATGTTAATCTATATTACAAAGAAACATTGGATCGGATTTTCGAAAGAAGTCTAATAAATGTTGTATCCGTCCCGATAAAGACGATTAGGTATATAATATAGAAGGGTAAATTCAACGAGGTGGGTGCGTCACGCTAGCATAATCGTCTGAGCGACAGGTCGGTATCCCAGAGGTTGCAGTTTAAAAGTATTTTTTTATTCGTATACAAACTTATGAAACGTCAGGCTCTAATGGTGCGGATGCAAAGGCCTACCCTTTATCTACCTTTAGTCCATGGAAAAATTTATTACTTTTTTTTTATTGTATTGGTTCAAGTCCTAGATTGTTTATTCCTAACTTTTTAAATAAGCTTAACATGGCTATACATGTTTATAGATATTTTCAAACATTAATTTCGGTAGTGGCATCTTTTCAATGTTATCTATACTGTAAAGTTAGGAACATTGGTTAGGATTTTCGAAAAAACCTAACAGATGTCACCACCGTCCCGATAAAGACGATCACATATAGAATGCTTAATTCAACGAGGCGGACAGCGATACGATAGCTCAGTTGGTAGAGCGACAGGACGGTTTCCCAGTAGTCGCGGGTTGGAGTCCCCGCCCGTTTCATTTTATTTTTCATTCTATACTTACATTAATTTGTTTATTCCATGTTTATTTAAAACTTAAATTAGCTCATGGCTATAATCTCACAGGCAATTTCAAACACAAATGAGGCATATTTACAGTAATAATAAAGTTAATTCTGCCATCAGCTAGTCACAAACGTGAAACGACACACACGCCCCCGCGACCTTGCCCGCCCTGTTTGCTAACTTTACAATTTGCAACAAACAACAATGACCCTCCAAAACTGATAACTAAGTGTCATGGTCGGCTTAGTAATGATAATAAAAAATAGTTGCCCTTTTTAAAATAAATCCAAAAAATACGTATCACATTAAACAAAATTTAGTCTTATGTTTTACCACAAAGTGCCATTATCTTATTGAATCGAAGGCGCGAAGACAGAAAAAGCTAAATAATTGCGTGATTGTTAGATCTCTGATTGCATTCCCACAGCCCTTGTCGGACGAGTATTGTCTGGTGACTGAGTCTGCAGGTCTCCTCACACACTCATAGTATTTATGTTTTTGTAACTTAAAAGCTAGTGATTATTTCATCGGTCTAGACTATTAAGTTAAACGCACTGAGCCAAACCATTACTAAGTACCGAGTGTAAACACCACGTTTTCGTAAGAGGTTAAAAACAAACAAACCAAGGTATGATATATGTATGAAGGATGTGCGCATTCGTTCTAGGAATTAAATTAAATGACAGCTCAGAGTCTTTTAAGTACTGTGACAATTAGTGTCGCCTTCCACGAGTGCACTGTATGGGTGTAATGTGACTAGTAATTAGGTTCAGAGTTAACCTTGGTACCACAAAGGGACGTTTGATAATACATCTAATTACCGTACGACATTTGATTACAGATTTGTTGAGATGATTGCAGGTGTTCGCCATCACGGGATGTGACCATGTTAGTTAGTGCTAGCTCATCCTCACGTTGTCGTTCAGAGTACAAGGATAGGCCATTGAAATTATTTTATTGTAATATTTCCAGTGTGTTCTATACACGAGTACATAAGTCAGTACTGGCTGCATTATGACGTCACCGGCACCCTCGCTCTATCCGATCGATAACATCACCCTTTTTGCACTTAAAAATACTTAAGTTGGAAGGACTTGTATTTTATTATTTCGTCAAATATTTGTTACGTTCATATTAAGATTAAGATAAAGTTTTAAGTTAAAAACTTAATCTCTATATTCTTATCTAATGTAATCTCTACATACTTTCTATTTAGAAATATTTAGAATTAAAAGATTCAACAATATAAATACTAACTCAGCAGCTATAATGACTTACGTCTACACTTTCAAGGAAAATTTTAAATACGCTGTAAGAAATCAACAATTCTAATTCTATTTCGATATTTCCCATGCATTTAGGTTAGTAAGACCGCTATTACTACAGAACAATTTCTTGAATATTATAAACGGTTAGTACTCAGTAAACACGGTTTTTTTCCAGTTTGTAAGCTACATTTTCATTGATTTTACTTAACATAAGACGGGACGGTTTCCAAGAGGTCGCGGGTTCGATCCCTGCTCATATAAAAAGAGGGGTGTAATAAGTTTGATCTGTGTATCTGTGTGTCTGTCTGTGGCATCGTAGCAACCAAACTGCCATGCCGTGGATAGATTTGATTGCGGTTTTTTTTAATCGACAACCTGGTTCGTCGGCATGGTTCTTAGCTATGTTTGGTCGAAATAGAAGCAGTCGTCTTTAAGATTGAGCTTTATTGGTGATGGTGAGAGATTGTAATGCAATATTGATAGTAAATACCTAAATTAGTTAAAATCAGTGTGTTACTTTAGTACAAGACTGGGAAACCGTCCCGTGGCTCTACCAACTGAGCTACCGTATCGCTGTCCGCCGGTGAATTAAGCATTCTATATGTGATCGTCTTTGAACACATGATTATTCTGTATCGTAGTTCGTACGCCAGTTGTCTAATTCAAGGCGACCTTCAAAGTAATTGGTTTACTCGTATTTAATCTCATTCGTCCTAATTCTTATTAAGAGTGAACCAATTACACTCTCGACCGACGGTAAAGTTGCATCACGCTCTATGAGTGACTTTTAGTAGTTTTGTAAAAGCGGCGGGTACCTGTTTATTACGGTACATGATTATTAAATTCAATGCTGTAAATGAGTCAAACTCACTATCATCCAAGTTGAGCAGTTCGGCTGCCTTCCGAGCATCGGCAGCGGAGACGTCGTGCTCAACGAAGTACTCCTCGTACTGCAGCGGCGGGTCCGGCCAGGTCGCCGCCGCGGGGCCGCTCGCGTTGGACGGCCCGATGCCGACAGCCTTAGAGCCTGATATGGGACGCGCCTGGTAGGACACATTATATTAAACCAACTTCAAATTATTAACCTGAATGATTACTTCTACTAATATACCCGTGAATATAAATGTAAATCGCAATACATATGGCAAAAAATAAAATTGATGCGTGAATAGTTCACTTAAATCTGGTCCTGGCTTAAACTTTCCACTTTTTATAATTTACGTCTATCTAAAATCTAAGTGTTGTATTTTTAAATCGATGGTAAAGTGTGTAACAGACAGATATAGAGCAAACTAATAAAAACACTATACAATATTAAATACTATGTGTAATTTCTTTTATTTAAACATCTACAATTATTTAGGAGCTTTTAATAAAAATATGAGAAATAAGCAACTAACCGAAACCTCGGGTACTCTGAAAACGACATCGGCTTGTATCGGCGGCAGCAGCGCGATCACGAGCGCCCGCAGCAGCCACGCGACCAGCGCACTGCGCACGCGCACCATACCATCGCACTGTGTGGCACTGAGCTCTGATTGGCTGTAATTATAACATAATTGATTTACACAAACAGCACACGGTTATATGGTTTCATATTACATGTTTTATCTTCAGGAAGAATTATTTATATTAACCAATCACAATAATTCTAAGACTAATATAACTGCGGTTTTCCCAAGGACGCACGTTCTACCGCTTTATGAAGTCAGTTGTTACGATCATACCCTCGGATCATATTTCCAGGGTATTTTGTAATCTGATCCAGATACTCGTATGTGTATCCGCTTCACTACATCGACCTTTAAATGATTTGTTAATAACCGGAAACTTATGTATCACATTATGCAAACCGTTGCGTGTTTTATATATTTATATGATATACCCATAAGAGAAAAACCTACTCACGGACCAATCAACGTATTGTCAAAACTATAACGCCTACCAGCTTATGTTTGCTTATGTTTAATAACGATCGATAACAACGGATGTTACTAAATTCAACCTGTCGCGTTGCCGTTGCAACTTGCTAGCAAGTTACAAAATTCAACCGAAAGTTTATAAGAGAAAAAAACATATTTTCTGAACATTTTTTAATTTAATAAAATGATATGATTACGTATTAATTATCTTAATAGTATCTAATGTTTTTCTAGGCAAGGAAAATAATAAACACCTTCACGGATTTAATATTCACATGTAACTTCTAAAAAGGTTAAACGTTTTAACAGCACGAAATTTATAAAAAACATTTCTTATGTATATAGATTATAATTATTTATGTCTAAGCTTATAAAATATTCAATAAAAAACACCCAAACTAGTGGGGCATTATAATATTATTTTAAAAGACATTAAAAATTAAATATTTTTTTTTGTCTTGAAATAAAAGTTCGTTTCGCTCGTTTATTCGTTTTCTTGAATCCAGAGGACAATATTACCTATATATACTTATACCAATTTATTTAATAATCTTATTTCATTGCGTTATTGTAATACACTTGTACAAACAATATATGTAGTGGGTCATCAACCGCCCATAGTACTTCGCTTGGTGTTCTAATTGATACCATAATGGGACAGTGTTAATAATTCCACCTCCTCAATCGATGCTCTGCATACAAACGTCTCTTAAGCGAGCCAACGCATCGTTACGTTGGCTTATGCGAATGCATTCCATTATATAGTATTCTCATATAAGCTTAGTGTGCATTTGAGCAAAAATAGAAAATAATATATTTTTTTCCCGATATTACAAATTATTTGCTACAACTGCATAGAGATATTAAGGATCACTTTTCTCAAAAAGGTTCTACTTGTGATTTTCCACACGAACTAAATAATTATTCTAAACAATATTTCAAATTTCCTCTGAGCTTCCTGACGTTTCTTTGGTATGTAATATATTTTTCTGTCCTGTGTGTATCCAGCCTGACATATTTGCAGGTTGATATATAAGCAAGACACGCACACATTAGCACGCTACAGATGCGCCGGCGCAGCGGCTGGACTGAGCTCCAACAGCCCACCGACTTAGATACTTTCCACTCTATTGCACTGTAAGAGTCATTTGTCCACAGAGTAATATACCATCGAGGCACAATATTTACATTGAGTATTTATTTTAATAAATAAATGCTAGCTGCGATTATTTTTTGCAATAATTACAAAACAACAAATCTACTAGACAGATATTTAAGAAAATTGACGTAGTGTTGGTGAATCAACTAAGTCAAAAAATAGAATAATTTTCACTTCGAAATATCTTTCATTTTGGGCTATAAATACAGAAATAAATGTATGCATTTTTTCAGTATTTATTCTTTAGTATAAACATAAGTCTATAATTATAAGTGTGATCTGATAGATAGACGAATCCGTTAGAAATTGCTAGTCTATACATATAATAAAATTGTCACTGATTCTGTACTTGAAATATTTTTTTTAAGAAAATCTTAATGGTGGGCCTTTATATAAGCAAGAGAACTCAAAACAATGGTTTTCCATTTTGTCTTTTTGTCTGTATATCTGTATGTCTGTATGTTTGTGCACGCTAATCTCAGAAACGGCTTTATCAATTTGAATGCAGTTTTCGGGAATATATTATAATATTCTTCACTTGACATTTAGTGTTTATTTGATATAAATCGGTTAAGAAATAAAGAAGTTATTTCAATTTATCTCAAGCACATAATAAGTACCATGCAAATCTTCTTCTATATATTTAACAAATCTGTTGACTCTGTACATTGAAAATAGAAACCTAGAAGAAAAAAATATATAACCAGGATGTGAACGGATAATTAACACAATCTTTTTCTAACATTTTTGAATTTTTTGTCTGTTTATCTATTTCTCTTTTAGTTGTGGTCGCAACACGAAAAATATGTGGCGAATGTAAATAACTTTTATACATCAAAATTTGAGCGTCATTCTGAATAACATTTAGTTTTTCACTTTCATTGCACAGTCTTTACTCTATCAAAAGATGTAAGTATTTAAATCGTTTAAGAACGTTATGTATAAATACATATAATAAAACCGTAACTGATCGCTGTCTATGCATGGAAAATATTTTCAAAAATTCATAATGTTTGACCTTTATATAAGCAAGTGAAAACAATGGTTTTTCATTTTATCTGTATGTTTTTATGTATGTTTGTGCACACTAATCTCAGAAACGGATTAACCGGTTTGGTTACATTTTTCGGGAATATATTGTCATGGGCTTCACTTTACATTTAGTGCTTTTCATATAAACAAATAAAGAAGTTAATAATCTCCTATTTTCAAATTCGAAAAAGTGGTCCTCCCCTCAGGGAATAATAATACCCTTTCCAAAAGAAAAAAAACGAAATCGGACTACCTCCACTCTGTTAAAAATGATCTGTGATTAAAATATAAAAATAAACAAAAAAAAAATTTTTAAAATCGGAGGCGATATAAACAGATCTCTAAAAAGAATAAAAAATATATTACTATGTACTTATTGAAGTTGCACGTACGTTGATGATGGTGTCTATTTTACAAAGTTAATCATTGAGGACTTATACTATATGATTCAATATGGTAATTTATTTATTTGCCTTGGTAACTTACTTGCGTTATTAATTTCTTCCTTTATTAAGCGGTTCCTCGACGCAACGATTTGAATAAGTACTTAATTATATTATTTTTATTCAAAATTCAAAATTTAAAATATCTTTATTCAAGTAGGCATTTACACGCACTTTTGAATCGTCAATTACATTAAATTGGTCAGTATAGTCAGTCTGTGAGTAAGCTACCACCAGCTCGGTATGCTGTTCTGTTGAGAAAAGCTGGCCAGAAACTCAACAGTTGCTCTTTTTAAATAAAATTTAACAATGTTTGACTTATAAATTAAATATATTATATTATAACATCAACCCTGCAAATGAGTCAATGACCCAAGTTCCACACATTTCGATCAACCAAAAACTCTTGAATGTTATAGTAAGATTTATTTAATAATATACCTTTAATTTTAGATTTGAAACCAAGAAAAGGAAGATCTAAGATATCTTGTGGAACCTTATTATATATGCGTATACTCAAGCCCATGAAGGATTTCTTAACTTTTTGAAGTCTAAATTTAGGCGTTACGAACCTATTTTTATTTCTTGTATTGATAGTATGTCTGTCGCTGTTTTTTTTTATAGTCATTTAAATTTTGGCGTATATATAGTAAGTTATTAAAAATGTATTGAGAAGTGACCGTAAGAATACCTTTCTTATTCTTTTTAGAGGTCTGTTTGTATCGGGGGTTTTTTATTTTTTTTATTTAAATATTTATTTCTGCTTTTTAAAATAATGTTACTGGTTTCTTTATTGTACTAAATGATCGTACGGACAAACCAATTTTCAGTTTCGTAGTTCGTTCAAGTATTTCAATCAATATTGCATAAGAACCTTTCTCCCGCACCAGTAAAACCTCAATATCTTGGAGACGAATGCTTTATTTCGACCAAACATAGCTAAGAACCATCTCGGCGAACATAGATTTCGATTAAAAAAAACCGCATTCCAATCCGTATACGCATTTGGCCGCTACATTGCCACAGACAGAAACACAGATCGACAGGTCAAACTTATAACACCCCTCTTTTGAGTTAAAAATACTCTTACACGCACAAACTACTTGACGAAGTTTGATGAAACCTTCACATATACTTGAAGGTTCACATATAGTTTATATATGGGTATGCACAAAGCGTACCAACGTTTTATCGAAATCAAAATCTTCGCGTACGAAGTCGCAGGCACAGCTAGTCTTAAATAAAATATAAAATGAACAGTGAATAATACTACTATCAATAACTACTATTATACCTGTGACCCACAAATACATCTGCTCGGTGATTCTGATGATGATGATTTACCAATCACATTGTTTTATTGCATTTACAGAACAAAACAACAAACTAACATGAGAATAAGCTGAGATATAAGATAAGATCAGCAAATAATAACAGATTAGTAAATTATTATGAACAATTTCATCAAACTCCAAAAGTTTTAGATTGACTCGCGATCACAAAACAAAAAGGATTCTTTACGATTTTGTATCAGTTCCTTTTTTCTAAAAATATTTGTTTGCAGGTTGGTCGTTATATTTAAATTGTTTAAGAGACAGTTGTCAAGGGCTCTTCACTACAGTAGCACTATGTGGGGCGACGTAGGATAGGACGAGACTACAGAATACCGTTACAAGGAACACGGTTTTCCGGGGAAAGTCGCCGGACACGCACGCTTTTTATGGAACACGATATATCACATATTTGTTTTTATGAAATACCTTTAATTAAGTTGATATCTTAACTGTAAAAATAAAATCCAAAACCAACTTATGACTATGAAATTTCAAAAACTTCAAAATATACCATGTATGTACTAGGCATATTTCCAGCTATATATACAATCTAAAAGTAGTGTGACGCCAAAGTAAGGCGGCGTCGAAAACTATAAAAAATATAAATGTTCAATAACATATTTGTGGCGCTTCAAACATTTTTATTAGAATTCACCTAAGTGTTTTAGATCGACTATTGACGAACTGTTTATTGACCAGAGCTTCATAACAGTGATGGTTTCAAGAACTTTTATAAAATGTATTTTATAAAAGAGAGGATGAATAATGTTCTTGATGTTATTATTACTATTTGGCAGGTGTATGGACACGTTTTTTATTTCTCTATTATTTTTATGACGCAAACTTCCTTTGTCTGACCAACATTTTAATATTTTTTATAACTACAATCTATTAAATAACTACCACTATATCCTAAAGTTAATAATATTTATAAAATCATTGTAGGTATACTTAACTATCCGAAGTTTATATTAAAAAAAATATGATTGGACTTAATTTTAATTTAATTAAATTAATTATTTTTAAAAAGCAACTAGATGTAGGTACTGTGAACAATTCAAGTGAAGTTACCCGTTGCTACTAACTGAGCAAAAAATAACGATTGTTGTATGGAGCACCCTTAAAAATCCCTATTTTATTGTTTTTATTAATATAGCGGCAAATACGACACCATATGTAAAAATTGCAACTGTCTAGAGTTCATGGTTCATGAGATACAGCCTGGTGACAGACAGACGGACACCGGAGTCTTAAGAATAAGGTTCCTATTTTACTCTTTAGGTAAACTAAAATAATATAGAAAATAAACAATTCCAAAAACATGATTTTATCATTATTAGCGGGATAAGGGCAGGAGAGTGATAAGCCTTCATAAGTTATTAGTAAAGTAAATATGTATATCATATGTTTCTTGACTTGTATGAACGATGATAAAATCATTGTACAAAGTACATATCTACTCAACGCTTTGAAATCAGAGACGGAAGCTTCCGCCTGGTGTATTCATATTATAATACACAATATACACAGACTTACTGCAAAAATACACAATATAGCCGTAGTAAAATATTTAGTTGAAAAGCTATTGTAACAACTATGGAGGTTTTATTTCTAAATATATAATTAATATAAATTATTTATGTAGATACAATTTGCTTAGGGAAGTGAAAGCTATTTGTGAAACGAGTAATTCAAGGATTTTAAAATATTTAAAAAGTTGTAGTGATGTTCCTTGTATTGATTGTATTGCCAACAGGCATCAGAGAATTTATTAAGATTATTGATTCGAACTCTACAGAGCTCTAGCAAGTAAGTCTGTGCGGTTCCATAGAGCTCGCTCAGTTATGAAGCATTCACACAGTACTGTAAGGGAGTATCTGTTTTCTACAAACTTCCAGCCTCTTTATGGATTCGATAACTTTACGCCTTTCTAAACACAGAGCAATCGTTTAAATTTTAAAATATATTGCTAAAGTTCTAACTTTCAGGCATTGGTTAGTATGTTCAAAGGAAGCCGCTGTCTTAAGACAATAATTATATATACATAGCATTATTTATCGAAGCGGGTAGCGATATCGCAATTGGTAGGGCTACAGGAGCGTTTCCCAGAAGACGCGGGTTCGAAGCCTATTCATAGCGATTATTTTTTATTTATTTTAAACTTATTACTATATAGTTTCAAAACAGGAAGTAGAAATCATACATCTAGATATGTAGAGAGACTACAATTATTTTAATCCAGAGATATACTGTTTCTAGTAATACTTGACATATCTAACTTTAAGTCAGTTCATTTTCTACGCTATAATACAATGAAGCTATGTGCACACAAACTTTAACGCGATAAGCATCTGTTTGCTCCGCCGGGTTGTTGGTACTGATAAAGAAGTTTCCTCACCGTCCTCCGTCTACACTTTACTATAGTTAGCCGATAGTACGAGCTACGTTCATGGTATCAACTTTATATTCTCTATTGAGTTCTGTGGAGTTTATGTCAGTAATTGTTGAAGGCTCCATAGATATTGTAAGAAGTAGGTTGCTATAATATCTTCGAATTAATATACATCGATTTTTATATACATATAATTTAATTTAGTTACTAATACAATAATGTACTTATTTTGTATTGTGCTTAGCATTACTTACTTAAAAATAAAAATAATGCATCTCGTTATCATCTCTCAATCTCTTTCTGTCTCTCTCTCCGGGATATTATAATGCACATCATTAGCTCAATATATATTATTATGTATTCATACAATGCATATACTTTATATACAACTATTGTTGAATAATTACAATCATTTATGGGTGAATAGTTCCAAAGGCGTGTCCTCACTATTCTTTTTCTACTTGATTGTTGGTACGTTCATGTTTAAATGTTAATATGATTTTGTAGAACCATAATCTCTAATATTATGAGATTATATAAAATCCCTCAATATTCACAAATGCGAATAAATATTATTTATGTATTAATAAAGATCGATTTAACGACTACCTACTCAATAGTCAAAATTAGTTAATATTAAAAATTTCAAAGTTATAAGTTAAATGAAGTGATCAATCGAACTCTAAATCTAAACGCGTACATCGGCCTTCAGTTATAGGTCAATGACCCTGAGCCCTCTACGTAGCAAATATAGGGGACGCAGGTGAACCCTTCGATTCAAACTGGGTCAAAAGAGAAACAGCTGTGATGTGGTCAGCTTTTTAAAAATCAAATAAGTACTTTTGCAAATAACTTCTACTTTAATCTGTTCCTAATTGTTTGTTGATAATGTTCTTACTTTTCATACAGATCAAGATCAAGACGGACGGCCATCTTTTTTGATACAATAATGCAATTAAACTTTGTTTTACAATTGTTATTGTTATAATATCTTAAGAGTTGTTGAACGGCGGTTCTATTAGCAAAATTATTTTAAATGCGTGCTAGAAATTATTTAGTTAGAAATACGACAGTAGTATTTTCAGTTACAGTACTCTTTAAAATGTCTTATATAATTACCTACATCTTCTATTGTTAATTATTATATCAAAGAAGCGAAGGTGTTTATCAAGGATATGTCTCGTGTTATAACAATTACTTCGGTTGCCATTGGTTACTGGTCCCTCGTCCTTCTGCGTGTGACCACAGGGTCTAAGATTAATACTTATTATATCCATTTAAGGTATAAAAAGTTAATTGTTTAAACAAAATATTTGTAAGTGGTAGGACTTTTATGTTTTAAAATAGTCTTTATTTTATATTTATAAAAAATTCACATTTTAAAATATTGAATAAATGATATCTAAAAATAAAGGCACCAGAGACGGAGTTGTAGTATAATATGGGAAGAAAATGGATTTCTTTAATTTTGAATATATATATTTAATATATAATAATTTAATATACATGAATTAGACTCAGTGTCAGCTCTGCTGCGGGTCAAGGAAAAACATTTATAAGACTGAAAAGTAACAGAATGCTTTCGTTCTGTTACTTAGATGATCCGATAAAGCTTGCACGGTTTCAAAGTCGGTACTTAAGACAAGAAACTTACACGTCTAAAGCAGAGAGACCATTAAGTGTTCAGTATCCATTGTTGGAATTTCGAAAACAAAGTCAACGCATTTGGATACAATTCTAAGTGCTGGACGCACTTAGAATCTTAGATATTTTATTGAAATATATAGCTTATTTAGGAATTCATTTTTAGAATCTAATTAAAATGTATACCTACCTCATCTAACATTCATAAATAGTATTACAAGAAGTAAATAACCACAGTCGAGATCACCGCACTTAATGGTTTCAACATCGCCCTCTTAAACAATTTAATTAATAACGCGATTCCTACCATGGTACCAACTACCATCTATACATTCTTAGCAATTTACAAATAAAATTAGACGAGCTGTTTGTTATTATGTAATTAAATTTGACGATAAAAAGTAATTAAACGAGATCGAAGCTTGAAAACTGTAAATGAATGAGGACAATGTAATTTGTGTACGCCTTGTAGCTATGGTTACTAACTATGGTTACCTTGTAGCTATGGTTACTAACTATGGTTACCTTGTAGCTATGGTTACTAACTATGACATTGGAGGGAAAAATATTAATAAGAACCTATTAACCTTCAATGATTGTTAAACATTACACTTTGGTCTAATTTGAGGGAAAAGATTCAGACGACTTGAATGTAGTTACCACATCATTAATAGAGTTATGTAAAGCCTTCAATCTGTGTTTGTTAATTAATCTGAATTCAAATATTCGTATTATTCCTATGATGGCGTCATAGGAATAATTTATGAATATTTGAACAACGTAAATACGATAATATCATGATTCGTGAAGCACGAGAGAAGTTGAGAAAGGTATATTACACAGATTTTGTGTATATTAGCACTTAGTTGAACTATGACGATAAAAAAACGTCTAAATTTGAAAAAAGGAGCTGAAGCAGATTCTCCGTATGTGTTTTATGTATTCTCTGTATTGTTGAAGACGAATTATCCGAACGTAGGCATACAACTTGTTACTACCTGTATAAATCCAAAGCTGGTAGCTAGTGGGACATAAACGCAAAAAGAATATAACTAGCTTCTCATCTCGTCAAATTGAGTAAATTACAGGAATGAAGTCCACAGAAATCATGATTTCAAGATGAAGGAGGAAATCCTCTTTACTGTAATGACACTAACCACCAATTCTTTTTCTCACTAGTATGCTTAAAACATTATGAAACACGGTGTATTTATAACAACATTGGTGTATTTTATTTTTAAGGTAAACTGCCCCTCATAGTTGTAATCTATACTATTTTTTTCTTTAAGCTATCTATAGTAGCATCGGCTGCTGAGAATTCATGTTTAAATAAATTCAATAAAAGCTAGCAGTCTTGGCATTTTATAAACTTAACATCGTGTAGGAAGATTATCAGTTTATATGTTAGGGCTGTAAATACGAATACGTCTTTATTAAACATTAATATCGACACGAATCGGTAAGCGTCGAAGTCAACCCGATGAGTGCAAGTCACATTACAAACCACATCACTTCATTAGCACACAATGAGAGGTGAGAAGGATAGTTCAGAAATGTAGAACTGTCGTTACATTTGGATACTTAGGTCTAAATAATACAATATATAATTATAGTATATATATATATAGAAGGATGTTTGTATATATGAAATCGATGAACTCAGAAACTATTGGACCAATGATTATGAAAATTGGTATGTATATGTATTTTTCCACGGAGAAGGTTTATATGGTATGCCCATTGATGTAACTCGCCACCAGGTGGCGCTGTCAAATATAGACTTCCGCCCCGTACAACCGATTGTCATAAAAGTTGGTATGACCATGTATGTTTCCTCGAAGAAAACGAATATGCTATGCCCATTGATGTAACTCGCCACCAGGTAATAAAGTAAGGGTTAGCCCAGCGAAGCGGGCTGGGTTCACTAGTAGTATATATATATATACTTATATATATATATAGTGCATATAATATATATACTATGATTAAGTACAATACATACAATTCATCATACATCCAATTCCTAGTTTAGTAACACTAGGTACACTTTAATTCTCAAACAAACAAAATTAATGAAAAATGAGCACGAGTGTCCGAGAGCGTGGGCGGGTGTATCCAGTAAGTGCAAATTGTGTAATTGCTAATTGCACAGCTGTCGGGATCGCTGTCACGCGAATGCGTTACTCATCGCTTAGAGTGTTAGATTATATGGAGAATGGCTGTTAATAGGACTCGAAGAACTTATAAATACTCACAACAGAAATGTTGAAATATTTTAAATTAATTTGAATGAAAATTAGTTTGAATTTAGCTTACTTTCAAATTAGTTTGAATGAAAATAACTATTGGTCTTCCTTATTGCCATTGATACAGGATCTGGAATGTTGGGTTTGCCCAAATATTATGATAAAATACAATTATTATTTAAAAAAAATAACTTTATTGTTCAATAAGTATTATGCCTACTATTGTTGGACTTATTGCTAATGCATTACCACTCAACCGAAAACTCTTATAGAGAGAAAAACAGAGTACAATACCTACAAATTATAATGATTTGATGCATGGAAAAGTCAGATTTTTTTTAATCTGACGTTTAGGTACTTCAAGAAATTATTAGATTAGTATTATAGTCCAAAAACTTATTCAATAAATAAAAACATATATATTAGTTTTAAATTGTGGCTGCAAACTTATAATGTTGATAAGTTAATTTGGAAAGTTGCAAAAGGAACAGGCATATATAACACGACATCTGGATGACTATGGCAACACTTAATATTTTTTAAATAATATTCATGTCCAAAATCTAATAAATTGAATAATAAGCTATTGTGTCTTTGTCACAGCAAAAGTGGTAATATATTTATTCTAACAAAAACTGCTTCATAGAAACATTCTGTCTAACCTTGGCGTTAGTCACTGGGTACGAATTTTAATTATTATAAATAACATTATAATTAATTATACGTAAGTAAATAACAACAGCTGCAAAAAACTATAGTGTAAAACTTAAATGTATATGTAATTATTAAAATTTTATGAATAAACTATTCAAAATATAATATTACCCTAGTTATTACTACATCTTATGAACTTATTGTTTTTTAATTATTATATTTTCAATAAAACTTTTATATTTATAGTTATATTCTATATTGCAAATAATAAATTTAACAAGACAACAACAACAATATGATACATTACTTACAGACTAACAATTAAAAGTTTTTGGTACAGCTTACACATTTTCTTAGCCAATAATTACTTACATGGCTGTTAGACAGCACCGATTTTTTTTTAATGACCACTCAATTAGTCATGTTCATAAACACAAAAAAACTATTTAAGTTAGATCAAACATTAACAACGCGAGTGTAAATAAACAAGACTCCAAGACGGAGCACGCGTGCGCTGCGCGAAGCATTCGCTTTTCAACTGGCACCGAGTTGCGCAAGTATGGCGGCGGAAAAATGGCGCCAAAGAAAATTATTTTCTTTCAATGTTTACGTGATTACGTTACTGTCTGGGCTATATGTCGCTAAGTTTATTATTGTGGTATTTTTCAATATTCATTTATCTTTTTAACTAGTTTACCTTTGAATCTCAAAACTTAATTGGTATGTATGAAAAACATCTTATAAGAAAAGCGTTATACATATACAGGGTTATTTTTAATTAGTTGACCACCTCTTGCAGGCAGCCTCTCTACATCCACCCCAACAACTTTTGTTCTACAACTTTTTACAAATCAACACAAAAAAAAAATAAAAAAAAAAATTTTTGCTTTCTCTTTTACTTATTACTCTGTATTTTGTAAGAACTTAAAAGATCAACGCTCGGTATAGCACCGACGCTCAGAGTTAATGCCAGTTCAGAGACAACAAATAAATTTTGTATAGAAAAATTTTAATTTTAAAAACTATTAATTTTAAAAAGTCGTAAAACAAATGTTGTTGGGATAGAAGTAGAGAGGCTGCCTGCAAGAGGTGGTCAACTAATTTAAAATAACCCTGTATATTTAATATTCATGAATCAAGATCATTATTTTATACAATTGTCTATGTATACCTAACGTTGAGTTACGAGAAAATTTTAGCTTGTAAGATCTTTACAGTTAAACCAAGTACCAAATTGTGTAAGGAATGAAAATCTATGTCAAGATGACATCTTAAAATTTAATATCCTAATTTATTCCTTATCATTGACTAATGGACATGGAAATTCAAAAGCATTCTGTACTATTTACTGTACATACATATCTATGAATCTATGAATGTCCAATGACATTCATAGATTCATAGATATATATGATACGGGACAATTCCCGTCATGTCACAAATAGATATAAAAAAAATAATCTTCAATCATTATTTTCACGCACAAAATATCCATCTTTATAGGCGAGATTTCGCGTGAGATGGTTCATACACATATCCAGAATCCAAACTATCTAAAGCCTGGACAGGTATACCTTTTTCATTATTAAGGGAGTCTAAGTATGATAACCTAAAAGTATGATAACCGATATATGATGATTTAATAACTCGTAAAGTAAATATTTGTAATAGCAGGAAGTGATAAAAGCTTTTTTATGATATTAAATAATTAATTTCCGTGTTTTTTGAAACAAATTTATTTTATTCTTTAGATTATACAGAACATTGTGATTCCTCATCTTTAATAACAAGGTCAGTATTAATAACATTCATACTGGACTGACTCTATATATTATAAGAAAAATATATAGTAGTACATAGGTTGCATTTTATAGTCCCTCGCATTCAATCATACCACGTCAGACGAAACTTTAATTCAGAGAGGGACCATATTATATTGTCTTAAATAACTTATCGGTCCCAACGTTTACATCAAAACTACATTATCTTAAAACTATATCAGTCTGACCGAACAATATCGAATGGTGAGAAGATTAACACATTAAATGGTAACGGCAAGTGCAGCACGTGAGGAGTCTGCGAGACGAGCTAGTCTGCGTGCTTCGCGGCGACGCACCGGTGGCGTAGTACAGCACGTGAGGAGCGGGCGAGACGGGATAGTCCGCGTGCTTCGCAGCGACGCACCAGTGGCGTAGTGCAGCACGTGAGTCTGCGAGACGAGTAAGTCTGCATGCTTCGCGGCGACGCAACGGTGGCGTACTGCAGCACGTGAGGAGTCTGCGAGACGAGCTAGTCTGTGTGCTTCGCGGCGACGCACCTGTGCCGTACTACAGCACATGAGGAGCGGGCGAGACGGGATAGTCCGCGTACTTCGCAGCGACGCACCGATGGCGTAGTGCAGCACGTGAGGAGTCTGCGAGATGAGCTAGTCCGCGTGAGTCGCAGCGACGCACCAGTGGCATAGTGCAGCACGTGAGTCTGCGAGACGAGCAAGTCTGCGGGCTTCGCGGCGACGCAACGGTAGCGTACTGCAGCACGTGAGAAGCGGGCGAGACGGGCTAGTCCGCGTGCCTCGCGGCCACGCACTGATAGCCGTAGTTCAGTACATAAAGCGCGCGCGGGTCGAGCGCGTCGGCGGGCGCCCGAGCCGCCACCAGCTCTTCCAGCGGCGGCAGCAGCTGCTCCAGGTCCCCGCCTGCGGACACGAGCCGGCACATACTGAGCGACGAGGACACGCTCTAGTTTTGAATTTTTAATCTATAGCGATTTTACTTTTCAAAGCCGTCGTCATTGTCGACATTCTCCTTGATGTAATCCGTCAGAAGCCATATTTGTTGGAATCAAATTGTAACGGTGATTCTAATTTTATAACATGCTTATATTGTGATGTATGATAACATCCAATTGTATATAAATATTTTTTAACCAGGTTGTTAGAATAAATAATTAGTATTTTGAAGACTCAAACATATAGTGTCCCATATTTAGACATATTTTTGAACTGTCCAGTGTCCTCACCCATGAGATGAACGAGGTCCAGCAGCCTGAAGAACATCTTGTCCTGCATCTCCTTGTCGGGCGCGTCCACTCGGCAGCGCGACCAGTCGTCCTGACTGATGCACGCGGACCAAATCTAATAAGATTAGATTTATATGGTTCAATATATTTTCATACATTTGTTACAGGGAGTTAAAACATAGGATATTTTTTTTATAAGAATTTTTGTCGGTTAAACATTACTAGTATTATAAAATATCTTTAACAATTTACTTTGAGTCGTAAGTCGTCTCTTCTTTCCAGGTCATCCACTAACTCGGTGAGATCTAGCGCCTTCTTGTAGTCATATTCCGTTAGCGAGCGGCTGTCAGACTCTATATACATCTGTATCGATATCAATGTTTATTACCATAAAAAAAAAGATATTTAAGGCAGGTTCCTTGTTTAATCGGTATATGTGTTACTAATTATTTTATTTTATATTTAGGACCTTCTAATATGAAACTTTTAATCCATCTTATAAGATGCTAAGATAATCAAATCGGATAAAAAAACCATTAAAACGAAGGCATAAGAGACGGCATTATAATTTTGTAATTAGATACATTTATATGTATTTTTGTTGTTGTAAATCCCCGTCAGTATCGAGTAAAGTAACCTGCACGAGGTCGTCGGCCGTCAGCAGCGGCGGCTCGTCGTCGTCAAGCGCGTGTCTGTGGCGCAGGTGCAGCGGCAGAGCGCGGTGCTGGCGGACTAGCGCGGCGCAGCGCCCGGCCCGGGACATCACGCGCGGGGAGGAGCGCCCCACCAGCGCGCACAGCTTGGACAGGGACGACGCCGTCTGTTCAGGATGAACCCACACATGAAACCTCCTTCGGAGCTTTGGAGCCGCTACGGGATAGCGAATGTGAGTTTATTGTTATCGTCTAAGCAATGAATTGACCGACCGCCATCCTGTTGACGTAGGTCTCCTCCTCGTCGGCGATGTCGGCGAACAGCTCGGCGGCTCGCTCGGTGTCCCCGGCGGCCAGGCGGTGCAGCGCCAGTAGCGGGCGACGCGAGGGTGCGGCGGCCAGCCAGCGCGAAAGCCGCTCGCCCGCGCGCGCGCCCAGCGACCGCACCAGCAGCGCGCAGCGAGCGCCGCCGCGGGACGCCAGCCACGCGAAGGCTCTCTCCGGGAACCCCTTGGAAATTGTTCAGTCGACGAATTAATTTCCAATGTTCTGATGTTAAAAATTCTAGATAGTCTGGTCGCCAACCTCGTCCTCGTACTTGTCGATGTACTCATACAGCCGCTCCGTGTCGTCGCGATCCACGCACATCTGTATCAGCAGGTCGAAGTCCTTGAACTTCTCCGCCAGCACCGCCGCTCGCTCGAACTGGCCCTCGGCGACTGCGAAGCGTCACGAGGAATAATACGTCAAAAGCAATCGATTTGGTGGGTCATTTGGTGTAGTGACTGGTGACTTTAACTGCTGAACTAAAAGTTGCGAGTTTCATTCCGACACGAATGTTTTTCCTTGTCTGATATATTTTGTGTCCGTTATTAAATTCATAGTAAAATTTAACGCGACGCAGGATCTACGTAGCCCCCGCATGAGGCAGGTTTTTTTTATAGGTATATAAAATAAATTCATTTTGCCTATACCACAGTTACGACCACCACAGTTTTCTTAAGAGATGATCGATAAACAACTTACCGTATGGCTGTATGGTGTCGGTGCGTATCTTCTCGTACAGATGCGAGGTGCGCGGTGCGTCTAGCGGGGCGGCCTCCTGCAGCAGCGAGCGCGCCAGCGACACCGCCTCCTGCAGCACCTGGGCGCGCAACGATGCGTCCGGGCACTTGTGCGCGCACTCACTGCACACACACGAACACACGGTAAGCATTACCAGAGCGGCGTAAGGAGCACGGGAGGGAGACACTCACGTGACGGCGCGCGCGTGCAGAGAGCAGAGCGACGGCAGAAGAGCACGCGGTGCCAGCGATGGCGGCGCGCACGGCGGGCTCGCCTCCCATCGAGAGCGACTCGCGTGCATGGCGCCCACCACGGCCTGGAATGGCGAGTCATTATAGAGGTGAACGAACCGTCCGCTGCCGTTCGTCGGGCGCCGTACTCACATTCACGGCAACGAGCACTTGGTGCGCGTGCGCGGCGGCAGCGCGGGCGTCGTGCGGCGGCGGGGGCAGTGCGCACAACGCCTCCACGACGCGTAGCACGCGCGTCACGCGCCGGAAGCACACGTCGGGCGCGGACAGCGAGCCACCCCGCAGCGCCTCCAGCACGTCCGGGTCCTCTCCGTCGTGCTCGAGGCCGGCGGCCACGTGCTGCAGCGCGGCGTCCACGAGCCGGTCGCCCGCCCGGTGCAGTCGCTGCAGCGCGCGCGCCGCGGCCAGCCGCTCCAGCAGCCCACCTAGCTCGTGCTGCGTGCCGGACACGCCTTCGCCGTTTTCTATATTTTAGGAGTTTTCTATATTATACATACACGCAAACGTACGAGGGCGAACAATCTACGAGCTATACTAACAATAAACAACAGTACTATAATATTATAATGTAACCTTTAGTGACGGTACCGAGGCGGCGCCACAGACCGTGAGCCCTCAGAAAGTCGAGGAATAGCGAGAAGGCACGGTGCTTGTCCTGCAGTTGCGCCGCCGCCTGCAGCGCGGCCGAGCTGCCGAGTGACACGCGCGTCGCCGGCCCGCCCAACAGCTTCCAGCTGCGAGTGCCGTTGGTTAGTGCCTGTCGCCGCCCTCTGTGCGTACGTACGCGTGGCTCGGTGCTCACCGCGGGTCGCCAGCCGGCGCGTCGTCCAGCATGTCGGCGGCCACGGCCAGCACGGTGCGGTCGAGCGGTGCATCCGGTGCCGTGTCGGGCCGCGGGAACAACTCTCCCAGGAGGCGTGCGGAGGCCGCGTGCTGGCCCCGAACGTGGAACAGGAACGCACTCTTCAGTTTGCCCGTCGCATCCGTGCTCATCGCGCTAACCTGCAGATGAATGAGATCGTTTCGGGGCTCGTCATATTCCGTGACTCGTGACGGATCGATAGGCCCGAAATTTACCTCGTCGGGATCTATTTCGTATAGCGATAGGTTGCCGTCGTACACGTCCGACGGACACGGAGATCCCGTCGGACTCTCGCACATCGATCTGCGAGAGAGAACCGGCTTTAACTACGAAATCGGTAAATCAAGCGGACGACCGGTGGTGGCGGACTGACGGGCTGCGGTGCTGCAGGGCCGGGTCAGCGCCGCGCAGCAGCAACACGCCGTGCCGTCGACTGAACAGCAGCGCGCGCCCGCCACACTGCGCCGCGCCCAGCAGCGCGTCCGCCTCGCACGACACGTCGATCACGTCCGTCTGCTCCTTGCCGGACGCTGCGGACCAACCGAAACGCTCGAGGGTGTCTACACTCAATTCGACGGACAGGCTACACACGGGACTACGTACGGGCGACGCACACGAGCGCGGTGGGCGTGTAGAGCAGCGGGCGCGGCGGTGGCAGGCAGCGCGGGGCGGGGGCGGCGCGCGCGCGCAGCGGACACAGCGACACCACGCGCACGCGCTCGCGCCGCTCCACGCTCACGTGCGCTGGAGGGACACGACTCTACGTCACTTCACCTTATGTCTCGAGAGATTCTTCTCTATGGACGTGATCTTTTATTAAGTAACCGTTATTTAGTTTTAATTAAACGGTTGAAACTTGAGTTTTGCTCCCTGTCTTTTCTTACACTTGTAGGATTCGTTCCGCGGGAACATTATTTTAATTGAACTTTACTCGACAAAATATCAAATAGAAAATCCTTATTAAAGGAACACAAATTTTATATGAAACGTTTTTTGTGATGAAACTTTATTTCTTAATTACATAAGTACATTACAATGCTGGGTAAATACTCTGAATAGATGAAAAGATACTAGTGAGGGGCTCACCCAGCGCGTATCGTGCGTCGGGAGCGCGCGGGGGCGCGGGAGAGGCGGGCGGCGCGGGCGGTGCCGCCGCGGACGATAGTTGCAGCAGCAGCAGCAGACCGCCGTTCGCGTGCGCGTGCGCGTCCAACGCGACGATATCCAGCGTGCTTAGGTCTCCTGGAACGACCACCAGTTACGGGAGCTTTCTAACGCCGACGCCGCTAGTGTCGCGGGTGTGTGTCCTCACCGGGAGGCGCGAGGTGTGCCCGGGCCAGCGCGTCCCCCAGCGGGCGCCGCAGCGGCAGCTCGCGCACGTCCGCTCCTACCCACAGCTGCAGCAGCGGACCGCCCGCCACCAGCGCCAGGCACTCCTCCTCCTCCATCTGCGACTCGTCGGTGCTCGGGCCGTGCAGCACCACCACGTTTACCAGCTTCTGGAGGATGAGGAGCGTTCAGTACGGCGACGATGTCGGTTTGAAATATTAAATAGATATTTGAAATATTTTTTAAACGCGTCATAAAGGAGGCAAACGAACGGTGTCCTGATGCGCCGGCATGGAGCCAAAGAACAGCAGCGACACGCGTCGGCCGATGCCTCCCAACCAGCCGCCGGGCGGGCGCAGCGTCGTGCAGCACACGCCGGGACGACCCTCTGCCCGCACCGACATGTAAGTACAGTTTGCACATGTGAGCCTCAAATTGCTCTTCACTTGATAATATTTATATAAATATAAATTGATAATGATTGTAAAGTGGTCTAAGTAAATTTGTACACACTGTGTACGAACATGTTCGTGTATATTGTAAAACAAAAATTGTCATAGCCATAATTTAGCATTTCTCGAGTCACCTTTACCGGTCGTTATTCTGACCAGCGTGCAGGTTGTTGTGGCCAGCAGCAACCCGTCCCGGGCCTCGGCGAGGCGGTCACACTCCTGGCCGGCCAGCTCGCAGGACACGTCGCAGTAGGCTCCCTCCGCGCCCAGGGAGGACCAGTAACGGACCACGCCCTCCGGGGACACGCCCACACAGGACGGCATCTACGAGACGGAAAGAGATATTAATGCAAACGTACACGGAGTGAAGAAACCACCTATTATAAAGGAGACCTGCGCCCCCTCCTCGTAGAAGAGCACGACGAGGTCGGCCTTGTGCGCCAGGTCGGTCTGCGGCAAGACTAGCTCGCGCGGGGCGGCGGGCGGCAGCGCCGGCTCCCACGGCCACGCCAGCACGCGGCGCCCGCACACCACCCAGCACCAGCCGCACGGAGACAGACGCACGCTCACCTCACCGCTGGCTGGGGACGGTGAGACAGTTAGCACTTGGGGGATTTTAATCAATTATAGTCGGTACTTTATTCTGTTTGTGACATTGAAATTCAACTAAAACGGGATTCTTATGTTATGAATTACAAAAAGCACAATGCCTTGAAGAGTTGACCACGACATTTACTACTATCATATAAGTATAAGTAAGTACAAGAGCCTTTTATTTATTTATATATCTGCAATTCTTGTAGTACACAATGGTCTTAATAAGTAATATAACAATTATTTAGATCTTACAAGAACCCTGCAAGGGCACTGCATAACTTTACACCTCAATACAAATACATTTATATAATCACACATTCATATTTTAACGTAAGACAACTAACATAAACCGGGGCTCATAAAACGCCTTAAAATAACAATAAATTATAGGTATTAAATCATGTCATAAAATTAATATAATAAAATGGGATTTATATAATTCAGCAAAAGTAATTCATAATTAATAATTGTATAATATTAAATCCTTAACATGTCAAATTTACATCAATAAAATCGATTAAAATAACAATAAATTAATTTGAATACAAAAATATGTCTTACTTTTAAACTTTAAAGTATACCAACTCTATTACATTTACACGCCATCATCAAAAAACTCCTGCAACGAGTAATAACATTTATTCATTAAATACTTTTTAAGTTTATTTTTAAAATTGATTTCTTTATCTAAATCTTTAATATGTTTTAAAACGGTATTGTAAATTAGTATACACATTGAGTGTGGACTATTGCCTACCATTTTTAGCTATGAAGTCGTTGGCTCTAGTTTATTTTCCCTTTTCCTTAAGTTTTCAGGTTGTGAGTACCGAGGAAACCAATCCATATTATTGTTCACAAGTGAGTATGCTTCCAATAATTACCAGGATGTTAATGTTAGAATATTATGTTTAATAAAATAGTTTTTACAGCTAGTCATGTGGTCTATGTTAGCAAGAATACGAGTACACTTTTTCTGTAATGTAAAAACGTAGCGCAGCCATGCGTCTGCGTAAGCGTAATAAGCGCACATTGCTGTTTTTAAGTCCGTAAGTTTTTTAAGTTCTAAAAGGGCATATGTAAAACTAGACAGCTTATGGACCACCTTCTCAATATGCCCTTTCCAATTTAAATGAGAGTCTACATTAATACCTAGCAAGCAACAAGAGTTAACGCTTTCCAAATCAATATTTTGATATTGGTAATTAATAGTTAAGCGACGTTTTTGGTATGGCCTAAATTGCAAAAGTTTAGTTTTTTCAAAATTTATCTGGAGGTTGTGATTAGAGACCCAATTAGTTATTATATTAAGATTTTTAGTTAACATTTGATCCAATTGTTGGAATTCTGGGCAAGAAAGAATTAACGAAATGTCATCAGAGAATGCACGGGACATCAGATATATTAGGGAGATCGTTTATATAAACCACAAACAGAAAACAGCCCAAAACGCTTCTTTGTGATACCATTTTAAAGCAATCCATACGGATTGCTTTAAAATTATCTTTTGCGATCTAACTGTCTCTATGACTTCGCTTCGGGAATTATTATGAATAATGTCTACATATTGCACGCGTTGATTAAGGTAGGAAACAAACCATTTATGCGCCTGGCCGCGTATACCGACATCATAGAGTTTATCTAGTAAGATAGAGTAGGGAACTCTATCGTAGGCTTTGCTCATATCCAATAACACACCAATAGCATGTTGTTTGTCGTCAACCACCCCCAGTATTTCCCTTACGTATTGGTATACAGCTAAAGTGGTCGAACGTCCCCTCCGGAAACCGTACTGTCTGTCGTTAAAAATGTTATATTTTTCACAAAAGGAATAGACTCTATTATATATTACCGTTTCAAATATTTTAGAAAATGATGAAAGTAGGGCTATTGGACGATAATTATTACTGTCTTCTGTATCACCTTTTTGTGTAATGGCTTGACTATAGTTAATTTTAATAGATCTGGAAGGATTCCTTGGCTTACGGACTGGTTAATAAGCAAAGAAAGTGGTGTTGCAAACTCTTCGCCACATGCTTTTATTAAAATAGGGGGGATTTCGTCATAACCGTAACTTCTCTTATTTTTTAATCTCTTTATTATAATATAAATCTCCTTTGGATCGGTAGGGTTAATAAATATAGAGTTTACTAAAGGAATAGATATTTTCTGTCTATCCTGACACGAGGAACTATTTGGTGAACCGCCAACTGATGCAAAAAAATTGTTTAAATGGTTTGCAACGGTAAGGGGATTTTGAATGAGAACATCATTAGATTTTTAATTTTAAGTTATTTTTAGTTTTAGTTTTTATTTTATTTGTATGTTCTTTTACTATTTGCCACATTGTCATTATTACGTTATTCGAATTTTTAAATCTATTTTTGTAATCTATTTTTTTCGCGGCTGCTACTGTTCTCTTTAACATTTTTTCGTATTTTTTGTAATGATTTTTAAGAATGGGATCGTTATTTTGTGTTGTATCTTTAACAAGCGTTTAGTTTTACATGATATTTTTAAACCTTTAGTTAACCATGTACTTTTTTTCTTTTTTTTCGATAGTTTAAGCTCTTTAGGCATATTTTTGTTAAGAATTGATTGGATTTTCGCATTAAATAAATTATAATTATATTTTACGCTCTTATCTCCCGTAAAGAATTGTTGCCAATTAATAGTCTTTATATCATTTTTAAACTTTTGAATGTTTGTCTTATTAAATATCCTTTTTAACGTTGTCCATTTTTTTAAATTATCAATTTCAGGGAAGCTCATATTAACAAGTACACCTTCTGAAAAACCATATTCTACGGTATTAACTTAGTTATTAATCTTTTGCATGTTACTAAATACTAGGTCTATACACGTTGCAGAAGTTTCAGTAGGTCTGGTTGGTTCTTTAACTAACTGAGCAAAATTAAAACTTTGCATGAGGGACAAAAGATTTGAGGTTAATTTACTGAATTCCTACACATTAACATTAAAATCACCACAAATCAAGACATTCCTGCACTTGTCTTTCCTCAAAATCATTTGCACAAGTTTTGTCAGTTTGTCAAAAAAAATTGCAGGCATTCCATTTTTATCAGGCCAGTATAATATTATTTTGAAATATCAGAAGCATAAAAAACAAATATTTTAGAAAATATCTGCTTTCGACTGTACTTTCCTTCCAGAAGAAAGTACAGTCGAAAGCAGATGTGCCGCCGTTTTTGTTGTCTTTAATAATTGATTAAACTGGTTTAAAGAATAGTTTCTTATCAAAACTTTGCGTGAACAGTTGAATAAACTTACTAGTGAGTGTTTAGTGCAAATATTACCCGTGGATTGGTGTGATTTTGTGGATATTCATAAAATATTACGATTCCTTTTGTTACTTGTTACTTAAATATCACAACCGTCATATTACTAACGACCTCGAACTCTTCGTCGTAGGTCAGTGAACTCCGGTCTATATAAGAGTTTTAGCTAATTATATGAGGGACTATTTCGCTACTCGTTTCTAACGGTTGTTGGTTCAGCGGTTCCAACGGGTGAATTTGTACGAGGCGAAGCAAGTTCAAGCCCCACCAGCATTTGTATTTATATCCATCGCACCGAGTTTAAACCGCTCTTGCAATATATAATATATACTTTTTTTTATTTTTTTTTATATTATATATATATATTTTTTTTTCTTATAACATTTATATACTTATTCAATATGGACTGTGGAAAATGTTTTAAGAGCGTTTATGACAGTGAAGCGATTAAGTGCACATGTGGCCACACGGTGTTGCACTTCCTTTGCGCGGATCTCACGGAGGTAGAATTTAAAAAAATTCTCCCTATGAACAGAAAGAAATGGAGATGCTTGTCTTGTAAATGTAAAAAGCAAGGTGCTCCCGCATCTTCCTCCCTACCCATATCACCTAAAACAAATTTGGCAGCTTCTTTAAATATTGACACGGAGGCCCTTACCAAATACATGGACACTAAGCTATCGGATTTAAGGCAGCAATGGAGAGAAGACCTGAGTACGGCTATTTCGGATGCTACTCTTGCTCTTAAAAACGACATGAATGCCCTTGAAGCTCGCATGTGTTCCTGGGAAGACCGGTTGTCGCAAGTGGAGGTTCAAACAGCTAACTGCGCTTCTGTGCCAACTAACTTGCTAGAGGAGAATGTTGCGCTTCGTGCGAATCTAGACGCGTTAAGCAACAAGCTTGATGATATAGACCAAGCCGCTCGGTGCTCAAACGTTGAAATACAAAATATACCAGAAAAAAAAGGGGAAAATTTGGTCCAAATTTGTATGATGATTAGCAAAATGTTAAATGTTGAACTGAACGATAGTGATATTAAGCATGTCCATCGCATTGCTCCTGGTACAGTTACAGACCGCCCTAAAAATATCATTTTGCACCTAACAACTCGTCGTCAGCGTGATAATTTCATTGCCGCAGCGCGTGCGCGTCGCTCGTTATCCACGGAACAATTATTTGGTACATCTGAGAAGTCCTCTCCTTTAAATAAAGGTCGTTTTTTCGTCAATGAGCACCTTACTTTAAAAAATAAAATCCTCTTCAGTAAAGCCCGCCAACTTGCAAACGAAACGGGCTACAGATTCGCGTGGGTGAAAAGTGGCTGCATTTTTATTAGGAAATGTGAGCAATCTAAGGTTATACAACTGAGAACAGAAAAGGATTTTTCAAAAATAGCGTGACTAGATTCTGTTATATACAGTTCAGATACCGTTACTTGCCTGTATTTCTGTATTTTTGTATTTGGTGTCTGCAACGCAATTTATAAATTATGTTTAACACAATGTACCCTTTTATCATATTTTTTGCTTTTACCTTTTTTAATGTACATTGCCGTACGTTTTGTAGTTGTTTTTTGTTTATGTTCTATAATTCCATACGTTTACTCTTTTGAGGAGCACGATAACCACCTCATTAACATTTGCATAATCCTCATTCTTGACCATGGTTAATAGAAATAACTTATCCGTTTACTACCAAAACTGTGGAGGGATTAAGAGCAAACTCGATAAACTAAAACTTGATTTAAGCTCAAGTAATTACGATGTTATTGTATTAGTGGAGACCTGGCTACTAGACTCGATTTTTGATAGGGAAATTAACTCAGATGGTTACGTAATATTTCGACGCGACAGAAATCTCTCAGTTGCAGGCAAAAAGGGGGGTGGGGGCGTATTGGTCCTAGTTAATAAAAGAATAAAAGCCGTCAGAATGACTGAACTAGAAGCACCGGACCTTGAGGAAATGTATATTCACTTTCCATCTCATTCAGATCTTTTGTTAAACGCGTGCTACTTTCCTCCTGTTAGCCCTTCTGCTTCATATAATATTTTTTTCCATAAACTTCAGGATATATACACCAACGGGCTTTTTCTTAATTACTTAATCATTGGAGATTTCAACCTGCCCTACCTTAATTGGTCATCCAGCCCTAATAGCCTATTAGAATCTGCTCACACGGAGCAATCTAAGCTACTCTTACATACGATGGCCTTTATGAATTTAAAGCAGACGAATAGTGTGTATAACGACCATTCAAGGCTTTTAGATCTAATACTATCCACAATAAGTAATTGCGTTGAAATATCAGACGATCCTGTGCTTAACATTGTTCCCCACCATCCAGCTCTTGATATACTATGTAAAATTAAGATCTCCAACTTGATGACTATTAATGCCCTTCAGAAGAGAAACTTTTTTAAAGCTGACTACGCCGTAATAAACGATGATATCAACCGACGTGACTGGTCGAAACTATTAACTCCTCTTATGTGCGATGAAGCCGTTAATGTTTTTTATGCCAATGTTAATGAAATTATTGCTACACATGTGCCGCTAATTAAAATAAAATCACGTAAATATCCTATATGGTTTAGTAACGGCTTGGTACGGGCTCTTAATCGAAAACGAAAGCTTTGGGACCGTTGAAAAACGTACAAGAATCCCCGCGACTATCAAGAGTTTTCTCTTCTCAGGGCCAGAGTAAAAAGGCTCATGAAGCTGTGTTATGATCAATATATAGCAGGAATAGAAAGATCACTGAAGACTAATATAAAACACTTTTGGAGATACACTTCAACTTTGAAATCGGACCATTCGGGATATCCTCAAACAATGAAGTTAGGTAACACAGTATCTGATGATCCTAAAATCATTGTTGAAATGTTCTCCAAATACTTCCAGTCAGTTTTCGAACCACCAAGCGGGTCTCATAGTGTTTGCTCTTCTGTGATCAATGACATTAATGTTATTGACGACTTACATGCACACATCAATCACATTTATCTCTCTAAAGCCGAAATCTCCTTAGAACTGCAAATGCTCGACACCACTAAAAGTCCTGGTCCTGATAACATCAACCCACTATTCCTGAAGCGCACTAGCCACTCCCTTTGCACTTCATTAGAAATAATTTTCAATAAATGCCTTTCTACTGGTAATTTTCCTATTTGTTGGAAATTAGCTCACATCACACCCATATTCAAGTCCGGATCAAGATCCGATGTTGAGAATTATCGTCCTATTTCTATCCTTTCTACAATACCTAGAGTACTAGAAAGGCTTGTGCACCGTCATATTTTTCCCTGTTTAAAACACGTAATCGTGGATCAGCAACATGGCTTCATCAATGGAAAATCGACAGTCACTAATCTTCTTGTCTTTACAGACTACATTTTTAATAGCTTGGATAATCAACTTCAAATTGATACAATATACACTGACTTCCGGAAGGCTTTTGATAAAGTGGATCACCTATTTTTGTTGAAAAAATTATCTTTTAACGGCATAAAGGGCAACCTGCTGCGGTGGTTCTCAGCCTATCTTCGCGATCGTACACAGTCTGTTGTCATTAACGGGCATACTTCTTCTAGGGTAACTGTAACCTCCGGCGTACCACAGGGCTCCGTTCTAGGGCCCCTACTTTTTTCAATATATATTAATGACATTAGTAACTGTTTTGTTCATTGTAAATATCTACTGTATGCTGACGACCTTAAATTATATAAGAAGGTAACATCTCTGTCTGACGTGTCCGAAATCCAAGAAGATCTTAATAGACTAAACAAATACTGTATACGTAATAGACTTTTTTTAGCTCATGATAAATGTAAGCACATAGTTTTTACTAGAAAAATTAATATTGTACCATCTAAATTAAGTTTGGGTGGGCAAATTCTCGATAGCGTTTCCAGCATCAGAGATCTTGGGGTTTATCTCGACTCCAAACTGAATCTCGATAAGCACATAGTCTCAACTTGAGTATGCCAGTCCCATCTGGAACCCATTTTACAGTACATATGAACGAAGGGTTGAGGCTGTTCAGAAAAAGTTTTCGCGTGTACTGGCTCTTCGTACTAGGGGGCGTGTCTGTCACTATAGTGAACTTATTAAAGATTATGGCTTATTAACTTTGACTCAACGGCGCTGTCTTTTAGACTGCCTCACAGTGAGAAAGATTTGCGTGAGCGAGATTTCATGTTCTGAGCTCCTCCAGCTTGTTAATTTCAATGTCCCCGCCAGGCCTCTACGAATCAATAAAACATTCGCGCTTAATACTCCCAGGACTAATATCGGGTTTCGTTCGCCCCTTCAAAGAATGTGCGAATCACTGAATTCCTTTGATGAGATTGATTTGTTTTCGTGCTCCTCAGCTTCCTTAAAACACAAGATAGAAAAGAAATTCATTGAATTTAACTCTAATATTTAATTTTTTAATAATTGTAATTCAAATTCTCTGGTCTTTTTTATGATTTGTATACTTTTATGTTGTTATTATTCTTGTGTGTTTACTACCGTGTTTAATATAGCTTCTTTGTTCTTTGTGAAACGTCTTTTAGGCTGCATCTTTACTTCTGTAATTTCTGCTTTCAATCGCTGTATTTTTTTTAAGATGTATCTGTTACGTTTCCTTGTGCTTTAAATAAATAAATAAATAAATAAATAATATACCAAAATTAGTAACGAAAATTATTATTAGTAGTACTGGTCCCATTCTTTTTCGGCTTATCTATAAATGCAGTACAAGTGTTATTAAGCCTGGGTTCAATGTCTTCAACACTTGAAATTGTTTCTTGACCCTGTACTTTTGGAGGGTTTGGCGTTGATATATAGTTTGTTGTTAATGATGTTGGCTCTTTGTCCTTTGCGGCGTTCTTTTATGAGTATAGTTATTAATGCTTTTCTTTCCTTGATCGATTTTTCATCAAGATAGTCTGAGACTACTAGCCCTGTCCCTCTAAAGTAGTATTTGTTTCTTAGTATATAATTAGTCATATTTTTACTCAACAGCTCGATAACTATCGGTCTTCGTTTGCATATTCTTCCTTTTCTTTCAATATCTTCTATATGTCCCGATAAATCAATATTCAAAATATCTTGAAAAACATTCACGATTCTGTTACACAAATCGCCCGCGCTCTCCCATTGTTGCTAATTTAATCCATATAGTACAATTCTTTTAGAAGTCTTAGTTTTTTCGGCTTTTCTTAATAATTTATATCTGGATTTTCTTTACTAATTTTATCGTGTATACTCTTGATTTCCATCTCTAATTTTTTCCTTGCTTGTTCTAGACTTTCTATATTTCTGTTTACATTGTGTTAAATTTTCAAAGTCGCCATATCGAGATAAAGCTTGCGTCTCATTTATAACTAGATCAGTAGTAAGAGATTGAATTTCCTTTCTCATTGTTGATTTAAGTTCTGTCATTATTTGTTCTTTAAATATAACTAGTTGTTTATTAATGATTTCCTCCCATTTTTGTGTAGTTATTGAGCTCAGTAATATTTCACCCTCGATTTTAGATTGGTGTAGGTTAGGTGAGGAGTCTTGTAAGGTGCTGCCCGTTATGCTATCTTTAGAATTGTCTTGCAAAAAGCTGTCATTCAGAGCTATGGTGCGCTTTCTTCTCTGTGTAATGTTGATACTAGGAGATTGTTGTTCACATGCATTTCCATTCAGATCGCCTGTAGGTGTATTGGTAATAACATTTTTAGACATTTTATTAAGACAAATCTGGCAAATCCAACACTTTTTTTTTAGATGTCATGCACAATTCAAGTGATATCCCTCAAAACATTTCGAATATTTCAAATATTGGTTGTCTATTATAGGACATAAACAGCCACAACATTTTAAAATTGCTGCTGCCATCATCAGATTAGTTCTTTATCACTCCGCTTTAACAACTGTTCTTCTCAGGTAGGTAGTTAAATTTAATCTTTTGTGTTAAATCAAACAAATGGCGAGAAAAAAAAAAAAAAAGATAAAAAATAATAATAATAAAAAAAAAAAAACTAAAATATAAAAGAAAAAAATAAAAAATAAATAAATAAAAAAACTAATATGAACAATTTTGTATACTGAGGATTGAATTTCGGTTTATCTGTGACAGTACTGTTATGAACAATCAGTAATCCAACTACACCACTGTGCTTTTGCCAACTGATCTCAAATTGTCATATATATTATTAGCAAACAATATTCAGTTCATTGACCGATCAACTAGTTCATTGACACGATAATGTCACTGTACTTCACAATTTATTCTTCAAACAATTTTTATATTTTATTGTATTTTAATGTTTATATAACTTTTATAAGTTTATTTCACCAAAGAGTTATTTTGTGTCACAAAATAACCAGATAAAATAATGATTATACACAGTTTTGAAATTAAATTTGAGGACCACAAAGAACACTTCTATCCGACAGCACCTTTGAGTTACATATACATATAAAAGTTAAGTTACATACACATATACATATAAAATTTAAATTTAATACTATCACTTTATTGCAGATCCAACCGGTTTATCGATGTGTCCCTCTGACCCATGGGCCTCCTCTAACACCTTCCACTTCTCTGTCCCTCATCCCTAATGCCCCAGCAGCCGTTTTTAGGTCGTCGGCCTATCTTTTGAGCTGCCTGCCTGTTTTCCGCTTTCTGGTGTACCTTAGTAGCAATTTGGTGAGAAGAAATCACTCTACAACAATCATATTTTTGTGACAGTTTACAAGAGTCTCATTGAGTTTTGTAAAAAAATCTTCCTTTGATTTTCATCTTAAGTTTCTGTAGGTGCATACACCAGAATTATTAACACAAAAATTAACAATTTATTACTGTAGCCTGGTAGGTTTATGTATAGTACTGCAATTGTCTCAGAGATGCCTTTAAATTTTATAATATTATTTTTGAGTTCTTGTTTGACCATAAACCATGTAAAGAATGTAATTGTTGCGCTCTTTGATAGTATCACCCAGTCTTCTCATTTCAGAAAATACAATCACATCCCATTTAATATTTTCAAGTGCATTTTCTAATTCCAGGTTTTTCTTCGAGTCTTAATGTGAGTGTGTTGATTGTTGTTATGTGTAAGCTTCCTGTGTGTTGATTGTTGTTATGTGTAAGGTTTCTGTGTGTTAGTTTTCTTTTAGTTTTCGATATGTTAGAGGGTTGCGGTCGTTAACCCCCACAGAGAGCGGCTTGGGGGATATTTACTACTTTCATAAAACTATCATAATTTACTACTATCATAATTAAGCCCTAAACTTACTTTTTTTGTATTCAGCAGGTAGTTTCAGAGATAAGGATGTTTTAAAGTTCAAACAAAAAAAGATAACTTTCAAATTGAATTGTTCAAAAATTTAAAAAGATACAATTGGTAGATATAACTGTGAAAATGCAATTAACACTAAGCATTAAAATAGAAAATTTACCGATCCTAATAAAAGATAGTTACATAAGAAATATTTTCCTAGAATCCGCACATAAAATTAGCAAGTAACAGAAACAAAGACAATAATGTATGCTAACCCAATACATTGAGTATATTTGTAAGTCCTAATGACTTTTTAGTCACTGTTTTACCAACCTTAACTTTATTTCCAAAACTAAATATTTTCACATGGTATAAAGGGGTACTCACCAAAAGCAAGTGTCTCTGTCACTATAACAGGCAGTGGCGTTCCATATGTTTCTAAAGAGGTGTATGGGGTTTTGTACACAACTTCCCCAGACTGTTGTTCTGCAGATTGCATAAATTTGCTACAAAGAATTAAATATTGTCAGAAATTATATGATATATATAATATCCGAAGTATGCCACGATATTATATTTATTTTGTCGTCTTACAATATATAATTTTGTTTTTGTCGAATAACATTTAATTAAAAGTTTAGTAAAGTACGAATTTATGTAGTATTATACCTATGATTCTTTTTCGCTGAACTTAGTCCTATTGGTCTTCGCCCCGATATAGATTGTCGTACTCGAGGAGAAAACGGACTCTTCACGCCTCCTGTACTATTATACTCCATGTTCAAAAACTACAAAATTTATAAAAAGCTGAATAATATCAAAGAATTTCAATAACCGTCGTCACCCGCGTTTTTATGCAAAACGAAATTGACAATTTTGAACTGACATGACACTTAACATTGCCATTTCACATTTGCCAATTTTTCTATAGAGATAGGAACATAAAGTTATTATTATAGAAAAAACTATTTATACAAATTCTATGGGTAGGAATCCTATCAATGAAACGTCAAATGTTATTATGTATTTGGATAAAAGCATGGCATAATTTAGTAGTTATTTTTTGTGTAATGTAGTATTCATAACATTATCTGAAGAAAAAGTAAAGTCATATTTTAACCAAAAAACATTTTGTTTATTAAATTTTATTTATGACCATTAAATAAAAAAAACTTTTAATTCGGCTACGTCACCTCTAGTATTTGTAGTGTTGTACTCTGATTTGAGTTGGTGTTGTTAAAGTGAGAACAACAAAAATATTTAAATTTTTATACGAAGTAAGTAATACTTTTTTATATTGTTTTTTTTTTTTTAAACTACCTTAGAAATAGAACAGCAGGGTACAAACGCATATATATTTTGCTTGTTTAATGCAAATGAAATCTATTCGACCATTACATTTGACAGTATATCAATAAATATATCAAAAAGGAAGAAAACTTTGACAATTCAATTTTAAGCCATTTACTTGCACTTTTATTTTGTAGGCAGTGTCGGTCCAAATATTTAATATTTAAGTATGTATATTATATTTCATTTAAATTTTTTTTTTTGGATTACTGATTAATCTAATCAGGAATACTATAATATATACATATAATAAAATTGTCACTTATCCATTTCTGTACATGTAAAATATTAAAAAAAAACATCATAGGGGGCCTTTATAAGAGCAAGAGAACCCAAAACAATGGTTTTTCAGTTTGCCTTTATGTCTGTATGTTTGTGCACGCACGCTAATCTTATAAGCGGTTTAACCAATTTGGATGCATCAGGCATATATTAATCACAGTCTTCACTTAACATATAGTGTTTTTTTTTTTTTTTTTATTAATTTCTACTTTTATCCACGGACACGTCGCCCGTGCACTTTTCACATTTGGTTTGTATTTTGCATATTAATTGTTGAAATTTTGAGATAACATACTCAAAGAGGAGTCTATTACTACAGGTACCTTAAAAACTATATTAGTAAGGTAAGTCCTTTGCACAGCAATTACACATACTTATATAAATATAAATATTATATATATATATACATATATTTTATTTAATTTTTTTTTATTTATTTATTTATTATTTTTTTTATTTTTTATTGTACAATGTTATAATGTGAAGTATAATATAAGTATTTGATGTATAAAAAAGAAAAATATTATTAAAGTTAAATTTCTTACATTTTCTCATTAATGCCTTCCTACGAAAACACTATTGTGGTGACCTACTGTTATTTTTATTTTTTTCACTCATCACGAGCAAGGTTTCCACGATAGCGAAGTTTCTGTCTTTTATAGCCATCTTGGTATTATATTCTATGATGTTATATTTTGTCGCCTTCATCGCTCTCCTGATGAATCTGCCCGTCGCGTCGTCCTCGCTGTCGGTAAAATACACACAGCTCTCGGTATGACGCGACACTGCTACAACCGCGTGGGGAACGCTGTCGTGCAGTTGCATCTTACTCCTGGTGTTGATTATAAAAACGGAACTGAAAGTGAGTCCTTGTGCTTCGTGTATGGTTAAGATACGCGACTCTTCGCCTGATCCATAACCCTCGTTAGACAATGCTATCTTCTCTTCCTGGGTGTGTACTAAGTACAGGGTATTAGGTTGGGATCTGGGTATTTTCGATCCTGTGTAATTGAGCATTGTTAAGGACTGCACTAGTTTCCTGCTGGAGTAGATGCCGGAGTAGACCTCTTCTAAGGCATACGCGACATCTAAGGGATTCCGATGTGTGCACAGTAATTCTTGGCTGATGGACGTTATCAGGGTGGGACGACAGTACCTCATCTCGAATAGATTATCTCTATCGATGTAAGGTAACTGGTTCACGTCACCGACGAGGAGAATTTCGGCAGCGCCGGACAACCGCGTAGCCATCGCTATGGATCCGAAATGGTTCATAAGAGCCTCGTCTACCACCAAACGCTGATAGATTTCTGACTCTTTGAATCCATTTACTAATACAGAGGCCATCGTACGCACTCGATTCTTTGATTCGTCACCTATACGCTGAGAGATCTTCTCTCTTAGATCTTTAGCCGCCTCAGTTGTGGTTGTAACGATGACGTCCTTCTCCGCGTCGAAGTGCGATATTATCCACGTGGTTTTGCCACATCCTGGAACCCCGTTGACCCAGTTTAGTATTGGCACGGTCCAAGCTTCAAAGTTCGTTAATGTGCTAGCTTTGTCTAGGATCATATCCTCTAGCATAATCTTGGTGCATTGGGCCGTGACAACAATTGGGTCGTTAGATGGCGTCGTATATTTGGCTTTGCCTGTTCGCTTCGTCTCTTCCCTATCCAACATAACGAAACCACTGGTCGCATTGTATGCTGCCATATGCTCTCCTGCCATTGTGCCGTGTATTATCTTTGCAGTTTGGTTGTTGTATATAGCTGCATCTGCCTCCTTGAGTTTCAGCTCCAAGAACTTCCGATTACCGATTTTAAAGGCCTGAAGAATTTCTTCAAGAGGTATTGATTTAGCCTGTTTAGTCGCTTTTGTTAAAGCTTGAAACTCAAGGAAAGCATTTATGAAGTGACCAAGTGGTCCCTCTGCCAGACGAAGACAAGGCGAACTGACTATTCCCATCTTTGCCTTTGTTTTTTTTTGAGGTTTTACGGATTCAGAGCTGGTTTTATTTTTCATCTTTATGAGGTCAATTACCGCCGTTGCCATGGAGCTGGTGGGCTTTAGTGTACGACGTGAACTAGTGTGTTGGAGATTTTCCTCCTGGTCATCGTACACCACTTTCTTACCTGGTGAGGTTCTTGATGCTTTTACCATGGACCCTACGGCGGTTGTGATTGCCTTCATGAAAGATTTTGATGTCAGACTAGGTTTTGACGTGGAGGCTTCTGCTTGTTGATGTGCTTTTGCCTTCTCCTGTAGTCGTTCCGAACCACTCTTTGATGCTGGTTCTGTATCTCCTCCGTTGCCCGGGGGCTTGGTTGGTCCCAAAACATGATGTGGCCTGAGGTATTCAAGGTTTTCTCCTCGGTCTTCATAGACAACTATCTCGTGGTGTATGGAGGCCTTTAAAATACCAATCCTTTGTGATACTTCAGCCTTCTCATACACCAGTACCATAGCATCAACACTGATTGTTCGGGGAGTGATGTTTTCCCCTCCTAACGGCTCTCCGAATTTCGTCAGCAGACAACTAGCCTGAGCGTACGGTGGCTCCACGTCTTTCCGCTCGATTAATACGATAGTTTTATTTACTTTTCGTAATAACCGGCATTCGATGCCTGCCACCTTTGTTACGGGCAATGCTTCGTAAACTTTGCGCTTCATATTCTGTCTCGACGTGCTCCCATTTATTAATGCCGCTAGTCCCGGGGAAATCGCCACTCCACTGCGACTACTAGGAACGCAAAAACTTATACCTAGCTTTTCCTGATTAGAATTCATGAATAGGGCCACCCCTCGAATTCTTATGGACGGATTACTTTTTTCACCACAAGATAAAAGTTGGTGAATTGTTATCGCGTTTGGCTCGGAGTTTATGGGTAACACAGGATGTCTTCGGGCAATCACTTCGTGTGTTTGTATGGGTTGATGAATAGATGGATTAGCGAAAGTACTATTCCTTCTAGCTGCGTTGCGGAAGACTTTTTCGGCAAAAGTAAGGAATGCAGGCCTGATCTCCGAATCTGCCAATATTTTAGGCAGTTCAGACTTGGCCAGATTTCTGTACATTTGGGTCTCCAGGTCATGTCTAGCCGCGGCATAGCGGGGACATTCCAGAAGGACGTGCCAAATTGTCTCGCTTATGTTTGGGTCGCATTCGCAGCCGGGACTATCTTTGATATGGAATCTGTATAAGTATTCCGCTATTCCACCGTGTCCCGTGAAGACTTGGGTGAGAGTGGGGTTTGTTTTTATTTTTCTGAGGATGTGGTATGACTCTTTTATATCTGGCCAGAATATTTTAGTAATGGCTCCTGTGGTGGAAGTTTGGTAACGGTCCTGCCATTTGCGGACCGTTTCTTTCCTGATGGTTTCTTTGACCGTACACAGAGGTATTTTATCGTATTCTGGATCACTGTTAGTTAGAGCTCCCTTCTTCGCAAGTTCGTCTGCTCTCTCATTGCCAACAGTGCCCACGTGAGCCCTTATCCAAAAGAGTCTGATTTCTCTACCGTCTGCTTTGGTACTTCCAATGTTTTGTTTTATGGCATTTGCTAAGGGGTGGGTTGTTTGAAATTTTCTTAGCAGATCCAGCGTAGATTTTGAGTCGCTGAGGATGTTAACAACTTCTTTTCTGCTGGATTTAGCCAAAAGTGTTGCCTTATATAGCGCATATAGTTCTGATTGGAAGACCGTACATGAACTGTCCAGGCTGAATGTACCATATTCCTTCTCTTTACCATCCTCCCACCACGTCAGGGCTGCTCCTACTCTGCCTGATATTTTGCTTCCATCTGTGAATATTAAGGGGCCTGTATTTTGTATGGTTTGGATGACGTCGGGTTGTGGTTGATCCAATTTGGTGTATTCTATATCTAATATGCTTGTCTTTTAGTTGTGCACACAACACGAAAGAAAAAAATTTCAAAAATTCATATAGGTCCCCCACCTGTATATAAGCAAGAGAAACCAAAACAATGTTTTTTTCATATTGTCTTTTTATCTGTATATCTGTATGTGTGTGTGTGCGCTAATCTCAGAAACATTTTTTTTTTTTTTTTTATGTCTGTCTATGCTGTTAGCCCTGTTGGCTATTACAGCGTCACCGGGGGAGTGGGTGGGTCAGGAGACCCGCCCTTTAAACTTTAAAGGGGGGGCCAGATGCGCCCCCATAGGGAACGACGTCCCGAGGGCGTCTCAGATTGAGACACGGATCTCGGCTCGGGGCGTCATTAGTCAGGAGGGAAGCTAAGGAAATTTGGACACTAGCGTTCTCCGACGGCAGAACGCCGGAGCAACGGAGCACTTAGTCAGTTGGGACCTCGTCTATACCGGTATAGACGGTGTGTCTCTATACGTTGTGTGGTGTCGCTTATGCCTACGCGTACACGTTATTACCTACTGTGAACGCGTCGTCGGGTCGTCGGGGGATAATCTCAGAAACGGATTAATCGATTCGGATGCAGTTTTCGGGAATATATTGTTATGGGATTCACTTTACATTTTGTTTTTTTTTAACAATCAGTTAACAAATAAAGAAGTTAATAATCTCTTATTGTCGTACCATTGCTGCTTACCAGTTTGAAGGTTTATAGTTTTTACATACATTGGTAAGCACAAAGGGTACGTTTTATCAAACTGGAAATCTACGCGTACGAAGTCTCAGACACAAATAGTCTTATAATAAATACACATTCCGTGTGTTACAAAATACACACCAGAATACTCAGTGCTTATCACCCATTATATGCTAGGCGCAGTGTGGTCGAAAGCTTTTGGGTGGTTCTAGGGAAAAAAGAAAAAAACAAGTGTCAATGTCAAACTTCAAATAAAATCACAACGGTTCGTAGTTCCCGCTTTGAAAGTAACGAAATTAGTTATCACTGAGTTTAAACTTGTGATGATTTCGGTCATAACAATATAACCATTTTTATGATTTATATACATATACAATATGTATATCAAGTCTATAGTGCTTGATGGTTTTAAGTCCTATGGGAACCGAGTGGAAGTGACCGGCTTTGACTCTGAGTTTAATGCCATCACAGGTTTAAACGGGACTGGAAAGTCCAATATTTTAGATTCGATTTGCTTTGTTCTAGGCATTACAAACCTCTCTAATGTAAGTATCTCTTTCCAAATTTTATAATAGCTTGCCTCCAATGGCCACCTTTTTTTATTATTTTAGTATAAGTAGGCAGCTATGCCAATTTCTTTGTGCCTGACTACAATAGCAACATACACTGTTGCTATAGTAACATTAAACAAAAACAAAATAACATACAATAGTAACATTTTTAATTGGTTATTTTTTTTATCGTATAAAATATTTAATTTAATTTAATTGTTTCTGACACTTCTCTTTTGTTTTGTACATTCAAATTGTATATACACATTACAAAGTTTCTAAGTTAAGACCTAAAATAAACATTCAAATTCTCCAGGTTAGAGCTGGAAGTCTACAAGAGTTAATCTACAAGCATGGTCAAGCTGGTATCACTAAGGCCACTGTGAGCATCACATTTGATAACCGTGATAAGAAGCAATGTCCCATCGGCTATGAGAACCATGACGAGATCACTGTTACTAGACAGGTAAGGTTTAATTTTTAGAGTATTTATCTATTTGCTAACATTCAAGTTTAGATATTTTTTTTTATAATTTACTCATAGAGACATGCCTGTAAATTTATGCATAGAAGTATTGTGGCTTCTTTTGCTTTATTATAATAAAAGCGCTTTGTTTTTTTGAAGATTAGTCTCAAATTCAAATCAAATTTTGTTCCCTAGTAACAATAATTTATCCATAATTTTAAATATTTTAGTTATAGTTCTTTGTGTAATATGATTCTCAAATAGTCTGAATATTGTAACTTAATTTATTTAGCTTTATTATTGGTTATAAGAGACGATGGAGCTGACTTGTCCTTGTGGATAAAAGCTCCCTTTAAAAAATAAAGATAATAAAAAAAAAAAAAAAAAGATTAGTCTACAATTTATTTAATAATATTATATGTAATTAAAAATACTTAAATTTTTGACAGTTTTAACAAAAAATAAATAATAATAAAACCAAGAATTTTTTAATAATTAACACATTACTCTAATAGATGTTTTGTCAGTAATATTTCCCATAATAATTTATAATTAACATTTAGGTAAGATATGTGGTTGAAAAAGTAGAGTCTTAAGGTTATAAAGTTTATGTTTATATCAGATAAATATGGCTCAGGTATATCAGCTACAGCAAAGAGGTAGGCATTTAATCTAGTGTTTTTATTACTTCTAATAATACTCTTTACTTCTTATATTGATAAAACATCACTCTTTCAAATAAGACCTTTTTATATAAGTTACTTCATATAAACATATATGTTTCCATGTAATAAATGTAATGATAAATAATGATATTACCAGGTGGTAATGGGTGGTAAGAACAAGTACCTGATAAATGGCATCAATGTGCAGAACAAGAGAGTGAGTGACTTGTTTTGCTCAGTACAGCTCAACGTCAACAACCCTCATTTCCTAATCATGCAGGGTCGGATTACCAAAGTACTTAATATGAAACCCCCTGAGGTAAGTTATTATTTTAAAGATTAAGTTTGAGTCATCAAAAGGATATTTATTTATAAGAATACTAGCTTTTTCCCGTGGCTTCACACACTTTAAATTCGTAGAAAAACAATTCCCCTTTCCCTTTTTTTGTATTGATTTCTATATGACTGGTTTTAAGTGATACAATCAAAATTACAATATCGGCAGACATCGCTCACTGTCAAAAATCTCTTTACTGTGTCTAGAAACTGTAATTTTTTTGCAGGTCTGGTTTTATTAAAATAAAAAAATATATCTTGAATGCTAAATAATATGTATTAGACATTCAGTTAGCTATATGCATTAACAACATTTTTAATATTGAACATTCACAAAAGCTATTATTGAGAATGTTTGCACGGTTCCATACTATAGTGCGCCGGCCGATCGTACCGCCGCAAACGCGAATTCCCTATATTTTTGAAATCTGTAATATCTCCGAAAATACTCATTTAAATTGCATGCTGTAAGGCACCTAATTAGAAAAGGCAGCAATAATGCTGTATTGCTTAAAATCGTTTCGTAAATAAGCTATTATTTGTCGTAAAAAGTAAAGGATAAAAATTGGCTATTGTGGGTTATCCCTTAGAGATAAACATATACCATCGTAGACTTTCTTAACCTTAAAAAGGTATACAATATTTAGTACATTATTTTGATCTCTCTCGTAGAGTTCAGCCAGCGTTTGCATTGTAAGCGCAAAACAATGTGTTTGTTTACTACTTCGGATTATAAATCTTGAAGTTATCAGTGGTTCTCTCATATATTAAGCATGTTATTATACATATTAACCTTCTTCTTGCATCACTCTATTTATTAAAAAAAAATCATAAAAATCCGTTATGTAGTTTTAAAGATCGAAGCATACAGACAGACATAGTGACAAACGCGGAAAGCGACTTTGCTTTATACTATGTAATGATTTAGTTCTATGGCTTTTCAAGTTTCATTTTTAGTAAACACTATATTATTTGTTTTCTTCCAGATACTATCGATGGTAGAGGAGGCAGCCGGAACAAGAATGTATGAAGCCAAGAAACAAGCTGCACAGAAGACCATAGAGAAGAAAGATGCCAAGCTGAGAGAGTTGAATGATGTATGAATAAATATCAGCTACTGAAATTATAATTAAATATCATAGATGTAAAATTTTAACTGCAAAGGTGTAAAACTTTTATATAAAAAAAATACGTGTGGCATCCGGTGACTTCCGCGATAAAGCTAATGGATAGCATGTTTTATTTATTTATGTAGTTGCTTTTTTTTCTTTGATATTAATTCAAGTTTTTTTCTTTGATGTTAATTCAACTTGCATATGCGTGGTGACCTATAAGAAAACATTTTTTTTCTATTAGTGAATAAATGGCTCATTTATAAGGTTTTGGATATATCAATATTGGGGTTTGGAATTTAAAAATATTATCGATATTTCGACATATTGGCTTTATTTAAAATAATTATTGTAAGTAATGTTAGACATGCAAGATGGTATTTATTTTTTAACTGAGTCGCTAAATTAGTTGTATTTCCGCTGCTTTTATATTTTTTCCCGTATAAGTTGGATGAAACACTTCTTATATCAACTTTTTTAAAATATATACCATAAAATGGTAGAAATGATTGAAGAATATATATTTTGGCACTGAACTATTTCTATAAAACTATATATGTATATATATGATTTGGTGTGAATGAATTGACCTTTACCGCTACAATAAGAGAATTTCTCTTTTTCACTTCGCTCAATATTAACAGTGATACCAATATATAACTTGCCGCGCATTTAACGCGACAAAGACTATGTTGTTCACTCCTATAAAGTAGGTACTCCATAGCGTAATTTTTTACCTTACACTTTAGAGATATGTCTATACAATAATACATTTCGTTTTAAGATAAGAAGTGAACTAGGAATAGAGAAAAAAATATAGTATAATGTAAATAATGTACATTAGTGTAGATTAAATAATTTAAAAAGAAATAAAACGAAAATTTATTTGAAATAAATATCGACCACGGTATTTGCATTTCAACATCAAACTATCGATACATCGTTCAAAAATTTATTTGTAATAAATATCGATATTCCTAAGTAATATATCATATATCAATACATCAATATTTTATAGACCTATTCCTAATATGAAATGATTATGTGTTATGAAATTATTCTATTCCTTTTTAAAATATAATATTTAAAATGTAAAATATTATAAAATTATTATAATAATATAATTTCTCATTTTAAATAGGACTTTATAGTCCTATTTGAAATAAATTATCAGTGCTATGTAATATCATAAAATGGTTAATAATATTAACAGCTAAAAATGTTTTCAACCTTAAGTCTCATGAATAAAGTTCAATTACGATTGTTAAATTATTGTACTCAGGATCTTTTGTAACGCCATAACAGATAGTCATTTAAATGAAAAGGCTTGTTGAAAAAAATAAATTTGTACAAGTAAAACATTTATCTTATAATAAACCCTAACTAGTAAGCAATAACGTTCATAATACATATTATCAACTTGGCGCTTACGCTATTTTTAAATGATATGTACTCAATACTTGTGTGTTACTTTATTTTCGTTACGGAATTTCTGGATTCGGTCTCCACGCTCAAGGCCCGCGATAGAAGCTATGCAATAGCTTAAAAAATAATATTTTAATATAAATTAGATTTAGAACTTTTGGTAAAATTAAATCTTTGAATATACTCCATGAAATTTTTCCCGTTATCAGATCATCAAGGAGGACGTGGCTCCAAAGCTGCAAAAGTTGCAGGACGAGCGTGCGCAGTTTCAAGAGTACCAGAAGGTGGTGCGAGAGCTGGAGAACCTCACGAGGCTCCACGTGGCCTGGAAGTAGGTGACCCTACATAATTTTAAATATTAGGTACGCACTTAATAATTTCATGCCAACACGCACTTTAGGTACGTTTCGGCGGAGGAGAGCGCCAAGGAGGCGGCAACTAAGGTGACGGAAGTGCAGGAGGCGATCAAAGATAAGAAAGAAAAAATCAAGAGCAACGAGAGGGAGGTCGAGGACTTCGACAAACGGATCGCCGAACTGAACCAAAAGTTAGACCAGGTACCGCGGACGAGCCGACACGTTACGCGACCGTAGAGACGCATCATCCAACCCTATAATTTTGCCACAAAATAAAGATTATAAGTTCCGTGCATAAGTTCCGACCCCGTCGTCCTGCAGGAGAGCGGCAGCGTGCTCGCGGAGCTGTCATCGTCGCTGGCGGCGGCCGAGCGGGCCGAGGCGCGCAGTGCGGCCGACGAGAAGGCGGCGCACGACGCGGTGACGTCACACGACAGCAGACACCGCCTGCTGCAGCGAGCGCTGCGGGACGACAGCGCCGCCTGCCAGCAGCGGGAGCGTCAGCTGCAGGAGGTGCCGTGCTACCGCTCCGAGATACCGCTTAGATTACTCATATTATAGTAGAATTTAGTTCCGAGGAAGACGGAGGGGACTAATAAGAAAAAATATAATAAAATTAGTAAGTCAAAAGAAGGTAAAACGATGGAAAAGGATCGAATCCAAGCGAACATAAAAATATTATATGTTAAGATGAGCAGCGGGTGGGCCATTCACTACTAAGTGGGCAGTGAGAACGAGAGATCTCGAAGCACGAACCGCTCCCCTCTCCTCTCTCATGCATCCCCTCATGTCCCACAGGTGTCGTCGTCGTCGGCGGCGCTGCGCGAGGCCAGTGCGTCGAGCGAGGCGCGTCGTGCGGCGGCGGCGGAGCGTTACCTGGCCGCCAGCGCGGGCCGGGGGGGCGCCGCCGGGGAGGACTCGCTGCAGGACAGACTCATGGGTGAGGGGTTCGGACATCTCGTTCGCCGGCTCCTAAGGCCTTAAACGACACTCTTATTTATTATTTATTTATTTATACTTTATTGTACAACATAAAATACAATGGGCGGACTTAATGCTAAAGCATTTTCTACCAGTCAACCAACACAGTTAACAGAAAATAAAACAATGAGGGTATATCTTATAGATTTAAGCCGTCATAAAGATTCTCAAAACTGTAAGTAATCGTGTCGTCGATGATATCGGTCGGCTGAGAATCTCCGCCGGCGCGAAAGACAAAACTCAATGAAACGCTCTGAATACTGAAAAGTGACGACCGCCGGAAGTTTGTATAGTACTAGTAATAGGCTTTACGACTATTTAAAATAAATGTTTACTTACAGCGGCCAAAAAGGAAGCTTCGGAAGCATCGACGCGCATGACGCAGAGCGAGATGGAGAAGAAACATGCAGAAGACAGACTCAAGAAGCTGGAGAAGGAGTTCGAGAGCAGCAGAGCACAGTATCAGAACGACATGGACGGGGTCGCCAGGCACCGGGCGGAAGTGGACCGGCTGGAGGCGAGTCACAGTGATAATTGTTATAACTTTTAAAACATTCACTTTTCTAATAATAACTAACGTAGCTTAAACAATTTTATTTTCATTAGACAGTAAAAGATTTCACTTGAACGGGTGCACTATCCAATATTAAAATAATTCCTAATAATCACATCGAACCACGATGACTATTAAATATTCATTTACCGGCTCGTGGTGTAAGAACTAACTAGTACGATACCTAATAACCGGTCGGCCGCCACCAGGCCGAACTGTCGTCCAGCAGCTTCAGCACCTCGCGGCGTGCGGCACTGCAGGAGCGGCTCCGCTCGCTGCAGACGAGCGTCCGCGCGCGCCGCGATCGCGCGGACCAGCTCGCCGCGCGTCTGCAGCGGTGCGACTTCAGATACACGCCGCCCTCGCGAGACTTCGACTCCGGCAAGGTCTTCGGTGAGTGTCGCCGCGGGCGTCGCGGCCTCGCGTGCGCATAGATATATATCGACGATCCTCTACTTTCAGGTACGGTCTGCAGACTCGTAGACGTATGCGACTCCAAGTACTGCACCGCGCTAGAGACGGCGGCGGGCGGAAGGGTGAGTGACCTCGACGAGGGACGCCGCGGTAGCGAACACCGATAACGACGCGTACGCCTCCCCAGCTGTACAACGTGGTGGTGGACACCGACGCAACCAGCAAGCTGCTACTGCAGCGAGGTCGGCTCCAGTCCCGCACGACCATCATCCCGCTCAACCGCATCTCCTCGCAGCCGCTGCCTCGACGGACCGTGGCGCTGGCGCAGGAGATCGTGAGTGCGACGCCGGGCTAATTAATGGGCGGGCCAATTAGTGTGCGACCTCACTGACGAGCGTCGTCGGCAGGGCGGCGGGGCGGACGCCGTGCAGCTGGCGCTGGACCTGGTGTCTTTCCCGAGCGCGCTACGGCCGGCGCTGTCGTGGGTGTTCGGCAACACGCTGGTGTGCTCGTCGCTGGAGGTGGCCCGCCGCGTTACGTTCGACCCGCGAGTGAGGTGTCGCAGCGTCACGCTGGACGGCGACGTGTTCGACCCAGCCGGCACGCTGTCGGGCGGCGCTAGGGCCCAGGTGAGGGCGCGGCCGGCGAAGGGACGCGCCGGTTGGATCCGAACCCTTATGAGTTGACGAACGTTTTCAGGGTGGTTCGATATTGATTCAACTGGCGGAACTCAAGGAGCTGGAGAGCGAGATCGGGAAGGAGGAGGCCGAGATCGCTCGGTGCGCGAACGAGTCGGACTCCATGCAACAGGCCGCCGAGAAGCATGCGGCGTTGCAGCAAAGGTCGCTAAATTGTCGAAAATTACTATGTTCATCAGTATTTTGTGCACTTCCGTAAATTTTCCCTACGTTTCAAAGATATAAATGAAAAACCCCCATAAAATCATAAAATAACTAAACGCATATACGTGCCCACCCCTTACGTTCAATTTAATAATTTAAGTGATGAAATGAATCTAGTAAAAGTCGAGGGAAATGTGAACGAGGTGGTATTCGAGTTTTGGAAATATTAGTAACAAACGAGTACCAAAGCCTAAGAACCGTCTCTTCAATGTAAGAAATCTCGAAAGAGAGATATCGATCGAGTAGTTGTATGTTGACGATCAGTAGTGACTCAGCGAGTGGTACCAGCGCCGTGTGTTCGTGTGTGTGTGTAGGTTGGAGGTGTGTCGTCACGAGCTGTCGGTGAGTTCGTCCCGCGCCGGCTCGTCCGCGTCGGCTCGTCTGCGGGCTGAGATCAGTGCGCTGGAGGATACCGTGCGGGCCCTCACCGACGACCTGCAGCGGGACAGGACCGCCCACGACGACGCCGCCGCCAGGGCCAGCGAGCTGGAGGCCAAAGTCAAGGACATCAAGGGCCACAGGGAGAGGTAGGCGGAGAATACTCGAAGCACGAGGAAATGTTACTTCATAGTGCGACGGTCGAGGATTCCCGTGACGGATTAAAAGCCGATGATCTCCTATCGCAGGGAGTTTAAAAAGGCAGAAGAGGAGATGAAACTCGCCAAGGAGGAGGCGGAGCGGCACGGTGCCTCCTGGAAGCTGAGGGAGCAGGAGTTCGAGACTCTCCGCCTGGAGGTCGAGGAGCTGCGGCGAGCCGTCGAGAGCAGCGAGAGAGCGCTGGCGGAGAGCCAGGAGAGTCGAGGAGAGCTGCAGGAGGCCTCGCGGGCCGCCGCGGAGAGACACGCCGAAGACGCCGTGAGTGTGCCCCGGGGTCGATACCCGGCGATCTAAATCGAAATATGTAATACGATCTATCTCTATGTTTTTAGGAAGTAGTTAAGGAGCTACTGGTCAAAATAAAGAAGCAAAAGGCCGAAATAGCGAGCCGCAGCGGAGACATCGCCAAGTTAGCGAAGAAGAAGGACGAGCTCGGAAAACATAATAACGATCTCGAGTTAAAAATAAAGGAGCTGGACTACGAGATCAAGGAGCTACAGAACGAAGCGACCGCGTGTGCGAAGAAGGTATCGTCGTAGTTATTAATACTATCTAATAATTAATAATTGGTAAAATTATTGGTAAATTGTCGTTCCGACGCGCTTCTCTGCGTCTTTCTATTTTCCCACCCGCAGATCGAGTCCCTGGAGAGCGAGAACCCCTGGATCTCATCGGAGCGTCAGTACTTCGGTCTGTCGGGCGGCGCCTACGACTTCCCCCGGGATGGCGCTCCGCCCTCGGCGAGACTCGCACAGCTCAAGGACAGGAAGGAGCGCCTCGCCAGGGGACTCAACGCACGCGCGCACACGCTGCTGGGGAAGGAGGAGGAACAGGTGAGGGGGAACTTCCTCATGTCTCCTTATGACGTACTCGCGAACATCAACCATAATGAATATGATTGTCTGTCCGCGTGCAGTATCAAGACGTGATGCGGAAAAAGAAGATAGTGGAGGCGGATCGCGCGAAACTCGTCCAGGTGATGGCGGAGCTGGACGAAAAGAAACGAAAGACGCTAGTGACCGCCTGCGACCAGGTCAACAGGGACTTCGGCTCCATCTTCAGCACGCTGCTGCCGGGCGCCCAGGCGCGCCTCACCCCGCCCCCGGGACGGGCCGTGCTGGACGGACTGGAGGTATCCTACACCATATAGATATACGGCAGCCGTACACTCGTCCCGGTGGCATGTCCCTGACATATCTGTAAACTGGTACTTTAGTGTTGCTGTATCTTTATATATATATTTCTTGTGTGCGTGTGTTTGTCACTGAACTCCTCCTAAAGAAGAGAGTTCATTCCAAATTTGGGGATTCGTGTTTGGTAGTCGAATAGCTCCTCGAGAACCGCCACCGATGAGGAAAGCCATGCCTCCCGGCGGTAGAGAATGAATTTTAGGCGGCGGTGGCGTGCAGTGCGATAGTGGAAAATCGGGAGAGGAATTAGATTAAACAACACTGGAGCGCTCCTGGCCATTAATTAAAACTACTAACTACGTGTGAGTCGCGTGGTCTCGGCCTCGCGTCCAGGACACTCACAGTCGCTCGATCGTGCCGGCCGCAGTACTTCGATACTCGGCAAGGCAGCGAGGACAGTGTTCTCGCAGACCAGAGATAAATGCGCAAATCTTGTCTTCTGGGGAGTGAACTGAACGAGGTACGTTACGGTTACCTCATTCTGGAACCTCGCCTAAGGAAGTCTCAACGGAAGACAGGAGTGTCTTTGGTTGTATCCGACATGTAATTAATATGCAGAAGAAACAAGTGCGGGGTCCCGTCGCCGCCCCGAGGTACACCGACGCTCTCACACGGGGGTCGATAATGACCCGTGTGGTCCGTCCTGACTACTTACTAACGTTCAAGGAAAGTAAAATATGTCTTATAGATTTCTGTCGGAACACAATGTCCGGTATTGAATTCCGACTGCGCGAGATGGTCCTACCGATGCCGTCCATAGACGAGTCTGAGATGAAAGGAGTACCGAGAAGATCGTCTTTCTCTTTGACGTTAGAGCCAAGGAGTCATACTCGAGTGCACCGACGGGAGGGAGGGCTGCCAGAAGTAGCTACGCGCAGCTTTTAATAGAAGCCGGAACTTTCGTGTCCCGGGCGAGTAACTTTAGTTGCCAGCTGCTCGTCAAGTTTGACGACATACTTGGACTTCGCTCCCGCGATGAACCGCTCGAAGAATCTGATAGCGTGGTGTGATTTCATCTTTAGAAATCTCGAGTACCGATCCTTAGGAACGATACGCCCGTCGTCCGTAACTAGCCGGTGGCACCTACCACCGACTGGCATCACGGCGAGCGATATAAACATATTCATACCCTGGAGCACCACTTCACACACTTCACACACACAGTCGCCAGGATCACTGGAAGAAAAATAAACCTACTCCTACGGGTAGGAAAGGGAGACGATCTGCCCTCCATACCGATCTGCTGACTTGTAGTGCAGGACGCGTCGGGGCGCGGGTGTCGTGCGACATAGGCCTTCAAGAACACCACACTTAGTACTAAGAAACGGTCAGACGAGCGCGAGAGAGCGTCTACAGTTTTATTTATTTATTTATTTATTTATTCAAACATAAAACTTAAATCTAACATTACAGTATTACCAAATCGTTAGATAAGTTGACATGAAACACTTAAATTATATTAAGATTCAATAAATAACAATTTCACATTTAATCAATAATGTCAACCAAAGTAATAATAATAATAATAAAATCAATACAATAAAATTTAATAATTCATTACAATTAAAAATAAATAATTTCATCATTTACAAACAACATAATTATTTTACATTTTAAAACCAATTTCATAAAGTCATGCTTAATAATGTCAAATATAATTTAAATATTACAATTAAATATTATCTAGGCACACTACGAACACAGTTTGTAACATATTCTAGTGAACTCGTCCAGTGTGCAACTGAATAGATCTATATGACACGCCGCCTCGTTCAGCACCCGCAGTGCCCGCGTCAGCGGAGCGTCACGCAGCAGCGTAGTGCGCGCAGCCGGCGGCGCTCTACACTGTTAGGAGGGGCAGAGAGATTAAGCTCTGCCAGAATTGCCGGATTATTCAATTCACCGCGTAATACCCTTACCACAAAATTTAGCGAGAGCGACATCCCGCCGTGCTTCCAGCTTACTGTATCCCACCATGCCGATAACGAACAAGGTAGGATACAGCAAGGGATAGCCTGGATACACGCCATACACCTTATGATAGAGGAACCTAGTAAACTTATTTTGGATGTGTTCAATCATAAGTTTATACTTAGTCTCACACGGAGACCATACGACCGAGTTATACTCCAAATGACTCCTCACCAAGGCCTCATATAATATACGTAAAGCAGAGAAGTTGGTAAAGCTTCCGGCTTGCCTCAGTACAAAGCCCAGGTTCCGGTACGCTTTTTTGCACACCTCGGCTATATGGCCCCGAAAGTTAAGATCAGAAGTAAATCGAACACCCAGATCCCTTATCTCTGTGACGTGCTTCAAAGGCTGATCTCCCAAGCGATAGGCAAAGTGCTGAGGATTGCGCGCGCGACTGAAAGAAAGCAAGGAACACTTTTCAACGTTGAAGTGTAATCTATTCCTGCGACTCCACTCAACGACGCTGTCAATGTCCTCTTGCAGTCTACAGTGGTCCGCCATGTCACCCACCTCTCGTACTAGTTTCAGGTCGTCAGCATATAGGAGACATGTAGACTCTTGAACCACCTCCGGTAAATCATTAATCATTATAATGAACTGGAGGGGTCCTAAATTACTTCCCTGACTGACGCCTGATCTTGTCCAGTACTGCTCCGAAAGAAACCCGCCACATTCAACGTATTGACGCCTGTCTCGCAAATAGTTTCCGAAGAATGACAACGTATGCGGCGTGCAACCCATTCCCGCTAACTTCCGCAATAAGACATCGTTATCAACTGCGTCGAAAGCCTTTTGGAAATCGAAGTAGGCGACTTCCACCTGCCGCCCCGCATCTATCGCCGGCACCAGCCGCGTCATTAAATGCAGCAGATTACCCGCTGTCCCCCGCCCGGGACGAAATCCGTGCTGTGCGTCAGACAACCGAGCATTCACCTGCGCGTATAATGCATGGTGGATAGCCGACTCAAATACCTTTGCCATCGAGCACAGGATAGCCACCGGTCTGTAGTCACTCGGCTCTGTTCCGCCTTTTCCCTTCGGGACTGGTACCACTCGGGTGAGTTTCCACCTATCAGGAAATATGGCGTTAGCCAGGCAGACATTAAAAATATGCAATAGAGGCTCCACCAGTGTACGATGACAATCCTTCAGTACAAAAGGTGGAATTCCATCTGGTCCAACTGACCGTTTTGGTGCTAGCCGTGCGAGTGCTCGTGACACGTCCACCTCAGCGAAGCGTGCCAGATGCACGCGCGAGTCACCTCCCACCATGGCGCTCGCTGCTGTCACATCCAGCCGCGCCGGCTCCGTGCTATACACGGAACAGAAGAACCGGGCCAGTTCATTTGCACATTCCTGATCTGAAAGAGGACGCCCATTACTCATTAATTTACATCCTGTGGAAATTCCCCTCTTTGACCTTAAGAACCCCCAAAATGCTTTGGGATCCTCAGCGAGATTGTTCTGGACTCGATCCTGGTAGAGGTTATGAGCGCGCGCAGTCTCCACCTTCACCGCAGTCCTGTATCGAGAAAACTCCTCATAGTCGCGGCGACTCTTACTGGTTTTATAGTTTTTGTGTAAACGGTGTTTCCTCTGTATAATTTTAATAATTTCCGCGGTATACCATACGGGATAAACATATCTTAAATTGTTTATTTTACGAGACTTCAGAGGAACACAGTTGTTAAAAACGTCATTAAGTTTGTTATAAAATAAGTTTAAGACTAAATCAGGATCATCGGTAATATATACCTCCGTCCAGTCAATTTTTAAGATTGCGTCGTATAATTCATAAAAGTCCGCTTTATTAAAATTCCATTGCTTTGATGTTTTCTGGCCTGGATCCCGGTAGCTATCTGCACTCGTGGCGGTGCGGGTGGCGGTAGAAGTGGCGACAGCGACAGCGAGCGGAGGATGGTACGCGTCCACCGGCAGCAACGCCTCGTCCGCCGCCACCACCGCCACCCCACCTCCGCCACGTGCGCTCAGCACCAGGTCCAGCTGTCGATCATTACAGTTCAAAACAGTATTACACTGAACGAGTTCACAGAAAGACATAAAATATTCATAATAACCATGTACACTGTCATAACTACAAGAATTCAAATTAAAGTCACCTAAAACTACAATATTATTTTTGAATCTGATACATATTTGTTCAATTAAGCCGAGCATTACTAGGTACTCATTTTCCCCAGCCCTCGGTGGAATATAAATGACACAACATGCAAACAAGAACCGATCACTTATATAAACTGACGCACATACCAATTTAAAATTGTAGCTGTCTAACTTAATGCTGCTAGGCACTGGTACTTGCCGCAACTCGAACCGCCAGAAGCACACCGCCCTGCTTGCGGTCTGCGCGGTCACACCGCACCACGGAGTAACCGGGCGGCACGACCTCTGCATTCTGAATACCCTCGTTGCAGCCGGTCTCGGTGATCGCGAACAAGTCTGAACCCGAAGATTCAACGAAAGATAAAAATTGCAAAGTCTTCGATCGGAGTCCTCTCACATTTTGATACAGAATATTAATTGTTTTATTATTTCGTAACCTGTCGGGCGTGTTTCGGCGCTCGAAAAAACAACCACTCACTGTATTCGGTGTCTTTCGGCCATACGTTAGGATTACACAATTTGTTAAAATTATTTTCCGTTACACATATTTTAAATGACGAATACCCCCTTTCTGTTTTATGTTGTATCTTACTAACGGTTACAAAGCAGTTTTTACCCAGTATTTCTGTTACATACCCGGTTATGTCAGTTTCCGTAGTATCTTTAAGAAGTCTCCAGATATGTAAATACTTCTTACGTTCAACTGCCTTTATTTTAATAACCGACGTATTTATTCCCTTGCCGATGGAGGTAATTTTTCTGGTATTTATCCAGCTTTTATCTGACCCTTCAGTAAATATTCCTACTTCCTTTCCTGCATCCTTACCCTTGCTTTGATCAGTCGTTACAGAACGGCGACGCGATCGCCGCGATTTCACGTTAACCCAGTCATTCTCTAATCGTTGCTCGTCGTCATTTATATGAACTAAATTCTCACTTTGCATCGTAGTTGGGGTGTTATTTACTATTTGCGTTCGAGTCCGGTCAGCTGATGAATCACTCGGCAAGGAATCTAGCGCGCTTGCTCTAACTCGGGTGTTCTCGTGTGCCGTAACAATGACAGCGTTGTTCCGACCGGGCACGGATATCGCCGACTTCGGCCGACGACTGACATCAGCCACCGATCGCACAGAAGGCTGGCGCATACGCATACCCTCATTATTGTCAATATTTTGATTTATCACTGAGACTTCACGGACACTAATAAGTTTTTTAATTATACTATTTTGGTCTTGAATAGTCTTTTCTAGTGATGACACTTTGTTTTTAAGATCAAACACTGTTTCCGTGAGGTATTTAATCGCACTTTTTACTGAATTAACAGCCATTTCTAATATTTGACAAATTAAAATTATTTATGTAAACAACTTCCGATCACTGCTAAATGCGCGGGGGGGTCTCGGCATTTGTAGTCGGGTAGTTCTCGCCATTTGTAGTCAGCGGAAGATTCAGTAAAGACGACATGTTGATATCCACAACCAGGAGACGAATAAATATCTCGACCGATTGAGATAGACCATTTGTTGTTTCAAAGGCAAACAGAAAAGTAAAACACGATCTACTTCTGTATTGCCACTATGTGAACTCTGAGGCACGCGTGAACTCGCAACGCATGCATATGCACATGCTGGTGCCGTGGTGCCGGCGACAGATACCGTCCCTCTCAAATACAGATGCTCCGGCGCGATGTAAAAGTTTATACCCGATATGTATGTATATAAGCTAGTGAATGCGATTTCCTGAGTTTAAAATCTACATATCAATGAGAGCAGGGTAAAACCGAGGAGTATATTATTATTATTTTTTTATACAAAACTAGGTTAATGCTTGACATTCCACCTGATGGTAAGAGAAATGTAGTCTTAGGCGGTAACGCGCATTAACTTAGCAGCCTATTCACTCTCCTCTTGAAGACACCCACATTATATTTGGCCGGAAATACCGACGCAGGCAGATTGTTCCAGTCCTTCGCTGTACGCACTAAAAAAGACGAAGCATAGCGCTTCGTTCGGACACGTGGAATGTCCACAACGTAGGGATTGATACCTGCCGTGCGTCGGAACGTCCGGTAATGGAACGGGGATAGGGGAATTAAATCGTGTAATTCCTGCGCAAACACAAACCAAAATGTATCCTATAGAATACTGAGAGGCTAGCAATTCTACGCCTATGTTCAAAGCTGTGGAGGTCGGCGTCAACCAATTTACGGTCGCCAATAAGCCTCTTTGCTCGCCTCTCAATTGAGTCCAGAACCGCAAGTTGAGTCTGCGGCACCAGCAAATATGTGGCCACAGTACTCGACCAGATCTGTACTTTGTATAATACAAGAAGCTGTCCCGGTGTAAAGTACTGTCACACCTTCGCAAGTACGGCGAGCTTTGGTCCCCAGTGGACCTATTTCGGCGAAACTCGTGTTGTCGGTCACTGAGGAGATTGTTACCTTCTACGTACGCTAGAAGCCGCGAGTTCAATACACGCTCCATAATCTTGCAGAGTATGGAGGTGATTGAAATGGGTCTATAATATGCAGGATCGGCACGGCTGCCTTTTTTGGGCACGGGTTGCACGTTGGCAAGCTTCCAGGATTCCGGCACTATTCCAGTCTTGAAAGAGAGGCGATACAGACGTGTCAATACAGGAGACAACTCAGCTGCACATGTCTTGAGCAGAATGGCTGGTATACCATCAGGACCACTGGCTTTATTCACATCTAAACGACACAATGTTCTCCATACCTCTTTCTTAGTGATGCGGATTTCAGGCATCGAAATACCGCAGTGAGAAAGATGTGCTGGAGAAGCATTGCCAGTGTCTAGATGCGAATTATCAGCAAACAGAGAAGCAAATACATTCGCTTTCTCTGTTGCTGTGTGGGCCAGGGATCCATCCGGCTTCAGCAGAGACCAGAAAGCTCGACTGCCAGTTGGTCTGACAGAGAGCTTTTCGCCATTCTTAACGATCCGATCAAGACGAGCCTTCTGCAATGCCTTTTTATAGGACTTGGCAGCTTGGTTAAAGGCTCTTTTCTTTGTACTTACATCCGGAGTTTTGCGGCTTCGAGCATCAGCCCAAATGAGGTATGCCGAATGTTTTCGGTCATGAGCATGAAGACATTCGGCATTAAACCATGGGCGAGCTTTGCCACCGATGGGTACGTCAGCAAAAGGAATAAAATACTCCATTGCCTGATGCACCACATCGGTTATAGCATCCGCGTAACTCGACGGATCCAAAGAAGAGAAGCAGACCTGCCGCCAAGGATAAGACGCAAAAATGTGCCGCATCTCGTTCCAATCTGCTGACTTGTATTTCCATACTCGCCTAACACCATGTGTTTCGAGAGCTGGTGGGGAATATGTTCATACAGATTTCACCAGACAGTGATCGGAGGTTCCCAAGGGGGAGGTGACCTCTACACGATACTTGTCCGGATCAGTTGTCAGCAGAAGGTCCAGGCAATTGGCTGTATGGCCTACCACATCTGGTACCTTTGTCGCTTGCCTTATCAGCTGAAAGAGGTCCAAACACAACGCAAAGTTCCGCGCTTCTCTTCCAGCATGGTCGGTCTTCTGGTACGGGAACAGCCAGTCCTGATGACAGGCATTAAAGTCCCCCAGAAAGACGAGTTGCGCCGAAGGGTACTGATACAGAGCCATATCTGCAGCCTCACTGAGATACTCAAATAAACGAGTTGTCTCCTGGTCACCGCTGTGCGAACGGTAGACACAGGAAAACAGGATTTTTTCGTTTCCTGTGTCCACTAAAACCCATAGGAAAGGAAAAGTGGGGTTTTAAGGTGACGTAGACGCTGAATATAGAGGTCGTTCCGCGCATACACACTGACTCCGGCCCGTCAGCGAAAGTTGTGCTCTAACGAGTAACCGGGATAATCTAAGTATGGGGCGCTCATAGGACATTGTATCTGCGTCTCCGTCAAAAAGACCAAGTGCGGCTGCTCTGTCTCCAGGTGGTGGTAGAGAGCTAAAAGATTTGAGTGCAAACCCCTTATATTAGTGAGGTGCACTTTATATGAGGAGTGCGCTGTGTCAACTTGTTCCTTTTTTTTACTTTTTCATAACAAAAATAAATATAAAAGTGAATAGGGATGGGAAATGGCAGTTGAACGAGGAGGTACGTATCGAACCCGATGTCGAAATTGGTGATGTCCTGCCACTGGGAAGCTAGTCTGGAGACTGCCGACAAAACAAACACCCCGACCAACCTGACGACCTGACCAACCCGACGTCAAACCGGTTCGCCGACGCACCGTAACTGTTCAGAACCATTTCCCATAAACGGCTTCATCGAGCAACGTACCGGAACACGACTAGGTCGCTTTGCGGCACGACTCTGCCCGATGGGTGGTAACTTTGCCGGCGACCGGATGTTATGGTCTACCACCAAGAAAAAATCCTATAGACCTCTTGTATAGACCTCTTTCGTCCGGTTCCGTGCTGTCTCCGGAATACAAACGTTCGGGAAGAGATTCTTCGGCTCCTATGAGGTCGATATCCTTCTGGAGTAGAATCTCTTTCAGGACCGCTATCATATTCGAGGGAGGTCCGGAGCGAAATACAGTACCAATGCTTCACTGAAGACGAGTTACTCTCGCAAGGCGGTGGTACGATGGCGGTCAAATCGCACAATTCGTGCTGCAGTCGGAAGACCCTAGCGCGATTATATGGCGCGACAAACCCTCAGGCGCGTCTCAGGACACCTCCATGGGGTGGTCACGCACGTTCTTAGCCGAGATCGTACGGAGTAAAAATTAATTTCCAGTCAATGGTTTGAATCTTCACACATCACGAGCATTTGTTTACCTAAATAGCAATCTCTCCGTCGTCCGTCCCTCTCCCTCCGGTCCCCCGGAGCGGTCTCACTACGAGTCCCTCTCGCAGGTGAAGATCGGCTTCAACGGCACGTGGAAGGAGTCACTGGGCGAGCTGTCGGGCGGGCAGCGCTCGCTCGTGGCGCTAGCGCTGGTGCTGGCACTGCTGCTGTTCCGGCCGGCGCCGCTCTACATCCTGGACGAGGTGGACGCCGCACTCGACCTCTCACACACACAGAACATCGGCCGCATGCTCAAGGAACACTTCCGACACTCGCAGGTACGGGATGTGTATTGAAACTGGTAAATATTTTTCTCATAATCGAGTACGAGATATTTGGTCCATTACAAATACTAAATATAAGTCCTCCTCATTCCAGTTCATCATAGTGTCCCTGAAGGACGGCATGTTCAACAACGCCAACGTGTTGTTCCGCACGCGCTTCGCGGACGGCATGTCGGCCGTCGTGAGGACCGACAACAGGAGATAGACCGCGCCGGGACGGACCCACTGTACTGGAGCCGCCTCGGTGGTACCGTCGTTCGGTTTACCATCTCAAGGCACGAGATGTATCAGACGCGTGTGCGTGTGTGTGTGTGTGTGTCATCGTATGGTCCGGGTACATTGCAGCCATCGTCCGACTTGCGAGGTGCGAGGTAAAAGAGGTGTCCGAACACAGAATGACTACTACATATTCAAATTTTCCTTTTATGTGCGTATCTGAAATTTTAAGTAAAAATGTGCGTTAAGAAAAATATTTTATTATAAATATAATTGTGTCAAAAAAAGTTGTTTGATTATAATTCCTTATATACATATTATCTATATCTATACATATAATAAAATCGTCAATAATCCATTCATGTACATGGAATTAAAAAAAAAACATCATAAGAGCAAGAGAACCTTTATTTCATCTAAATTGGTTAAGAAATAAAAAAGTTATGACAATGACGTAATAGGTACCATGAAAATCTTATTCTATACATGTAATAAATCTGTAGAGGAGTAGTAGTCTTTGTGCATTGAAAATATTAAAAAAAACCAGGCAAGTGCGAGTCGGACTTGCGCATGGAGGGTTCCGTACTAACATCTACAATAGAAAATCACGTTTGTTATAGTTTGGTAAAATCCATTGTTTCATTCTAAATTGTATCCATAAAGGGCTATGGTAACTAAATAGCTCACAGTACGTGCCAGCTTTAAGTCAATATTGCTGAACACGTTATCTCTATCGTTTATTAAGATCGAGTAAAAATTGCTTAAAAATTACATTTGTTTTACGGGAGCCCCCTCTAATATTTACTTTATTGTTATTTAATTATTTGTTTTAAAAGGTAATATACAGTAAGTAAATATTCTGTGAAAATTAAAAGCGTCTAACTGTTACCGTTTTTAATATTGAGCAAAAAACACGTTTATTGATATCGTAATTTTGATTGTTTCACTTAAAATAAGTCATATAGAAGCCAATACAAAAAAGGGAAGTGGGAATTGTTTTACTACGAATCTAAGGCGTGCGATGCCGCGGGCAAAAGCTAGTATTTAATAAAAATACAATGAAAAAAAATTACTAACCGAGCTGACTACCGTGTCCGTGAAAAAAATATTTTTTAATTGCAAGTAACATTTGTTACTTTTACAGTGTCTTCAATTAATACACAAATATAAAACAATTAAAAATATAAAAAGCTTATTCGAAGTGTCTGCAATACAGTCCTTTAAACGTTGAGGCCAGTTATCAATAGAAAAACGCGCTCCTTCCATGGGGAAATTCTTTACTGCCAATCGTATGGATTGTTTTAGAGACTCCAAATTATCATAGTGTTTAGAGCAAGCTGTACTCTCTAAACCAGACCATAGACCATAATCCAGCGGATTAAGACCGGGACTAGACGAAAAAATATGGCTCAGTCACTCCTTCATAGCTAACACCCCACCAAACCATCACTGAAGTCGGATAATGGCCACGTTGCACTCTGTCGACTAATTGAGAAGCTTCCTTAGAGCTTTCAGCATAAATACGGTTTTTTCGTTTGTTAAAATGTTGCTTAATTGTAAAAAAATTCTCATCCGTAAACAAATTTTTTCTGTGACCATTTGTTTTACGACCTTATAAAATTAATAGTTGATGGACACTTATGAAAAGCATATCAAAATCCCTGGGGATGTTGGTGTTTCGTCATCCAGACCGGACTTATTCCTGTATTCGAAACATCTGAGGCGCGTGAAACAAACATCCCAAGGGATCACACATTCAAGCTCAATAAGTATTACGAACTGACCAACGAACTGATCAGGAATAAATTTATAGTTAGTTTGTACGCGGTAGAAGTGGGAGCGAGAGGTATAACAGCAAAATCTCTCTATAGCCTACTTAAAGACCTTGGCCTTTCTAGAACAAGCATTGGTTCATTTCTAGAACGTATTTCAAAGGCGGCATTAGTAGGATCTTTTCAAATTTGGTTAGGTAGGGAGAGGAGTGTGGAGGGTGAAGGTGAGCGTTTTTGCGCATAATAAAGGGACCCCTTAAACCTACTCCTGGGTCGCAAGTCCCAGGCACTGCTTGCACTCCTCTCCTTGCAACGCGATGGGCCCGGCACCCGCACGGTGAATCCATGGATTGCTAAGAAGCTTCGTCTTGTCTGTCTGTCTAACATTTAAATTTTCCCATACAAAAATTATTTGTTGTCTCTGAACTGGCCTTAACTCTGAGCGTCGCACAGTGTGTCGTCTAGAACAAGCTAGCTGGACAAAAACAACTTTAAGATTTCCTAGAAACATTAGTGGGGGTAATTAGGGTATTAGTTGGTAATTACACCAACAACAATTGTTTTGGCATAAGTCATACATAACATCGTTAATGAGGGTAGTATATAAGACAATTGGGTTAAATGCATAATATTATTCGCATTTTTGCTACTGACACGATTGCGTCTTTCAAGGTTATTTTAGTAGTTGTGGTAAATTTTAGTGATGGATTCTATTACTAAGGGTATGTACATTTTTTTTTATGTAGTTACAATAAAATTATATTCATACTAAATTAGAATCTGAGCGCCGCAAGTTACGTTTTCCTTTTAGTCGTCGAAAATTCAAATTCAAAAGACTATTACTAAAAACCCCCCAGTATCCCCGGTCTGTATTTTTTTCAGCTGATAGACACATTATTCTAAATTATAATAAAACTTTTTTTTTTTGCTACTTTTTGCTCAAAAGCTGTAATTAATTTTTTTTCAAGTAGCAGTTTTACAGTCTCAAAAGTGCATATTTTCGAAGAATGGGTGAAACATACAAAAAGTGACCGAAATAAGGCGCTTTTCATGTTTGTTTTACAAGAACATGACCTCAGTGGCATAACTGAAGCATCTTTGAAGGACATCAAGACTATAATTTCCCGTTTTTCTTCTAAACTTTCGGAGAAATGTGAGAATTCTAGCCGAATACGGGATCGTTTCTTAGCTTGTAATGCTAAGTGGCTAGAAGGTGAAAACTTACAGTTTAATGTGTCTTATGGCCTTTCAGAAGCATCAACGTCATCACATTCACTGCCTGGTCCCGGGAGACCGCCAGTGGACCTGGCAAACGCAAGTGCCAAAACCAAACGGCGACGTGTCGATGATTTGGTTCAGTTACGAAGCTCTGAGGAGCTTTTGGTTGCTGCTGAAATAGCGTCTCGTCTCGTAGGCAAACGCAACGTCGCAAAACTAATTCGAGAAGTTAGTGAGAATCCCGAAAAGTTCAGTGAACGAAAGTCGAGTGACCTCAAGCAGCAAAGGTGCCTTACAAGTGATGAGGCACTTGCGTGTTATATAGACTCTTAAATCTACTAGTCACGCCTACAAACAGACGCGGAAGTTTAGTATGCTGGCTGGACATCAGGTATTTCCATCATTTCATAGTCTTCGTAAGGCCAAGAAAGCTTGTTTGCCACCGGATGAACGTGTGACGGTAGCTGAGACGCGTAAAAAATGTAAATACTGTAAATATTAATACTGAAGATTATTGTATAGAGGATTCTTCTGAAGATGAACTTAGTGATGATGAATAATTCCTAAGTTTGTCCTCATTATAATCCAATGAATATTCTTTTTTTAGTAGTAAGTTATAATTTAGTCATTATTTAATAGGTTTATTGTGTACTAATTAATTTTTAATTAAAGTTGTAAATATTAATTAGTTTTATTTATTCTTATAATATTAGTTTAATCGTTAGATAATGTATTTAGCTTTAAATACCTATTAGTTTAATTGATATTTCTTACGAATCGTGCAATAAACACCATTATTTTTAATGAATGCATATTATTTTTGGGTTTTGCATCTTTTATGGGTTTCCAAGTATTTTTATTAATAAAATCATTTATATTAGTATCTAGCAGAGGCTTTGCAACCTATATCCATTAAAAAATAATTTTGTCCAGCTAGCTTGTTCTAGACGACACACTGTGCGTCGGTATGGCGCCCGAGCGTTGACCTTTTAAGTACTTCTTACAAAATACAGAGTCATAAGTAAAAGAGGGAGATAAAAAAAAATTGTTTTGGTTTTTTTTGTGTTGTTTATGAAGATTTGTAAAAGTTGTAGAACAAATGTTGTTGGGATTGATTTAGTAGACGCTGCCTGCAAGAGGTGGTCAACTAATTTAAATGTATATGTCGTGGAGTACAATCGCTGGCTCTCTGGAAATAAAAGTTTAATATTTCAAGCGTAATATCTGAACCGATTCTGAGTTTTCTTTTAATGAGCAAAGTCGAGCCGTTAGTTTTACGGTTTTAATTTATTTTTTCTAAATTTGATCACGTCATGCAAAGTGCATTTGTTTGTTAATTAAAACAGTGTCGAACAATGTAAAACATTGTCTTAATACTAAAAATAAACAAAGCAAATTGAGAATAATTTCGATTATTTTTTATATGCACTAAAAGGTGCCTTAAAATTCTTCCAACTGTCTTGAGAACCTGTGTATTTTTGCCGTGAGAAACAAAATATTGCCTAGCTACTCATAGTTTTTACATTGGGTATACATTGATGCTATGTACACGATATAGACTCTTAAACAATTATTTTTTAAATTACTGCTCACGTAAAATTACTAAGCATTTCATTTTATTTAAAAAAAATACTGCTACACGATAATAATAAAACTGATTTACACTATAACTACAAGGAATCAAAACTTCCGTCGGATTTTCAGGAAATTTCGTGTGATCTTATAATATTATAAAAGTAACGTTAATAACGCCAGTGCACTCATTTGCAGAGTGTCCTGGAAGGCGTCTATCGTGTTCAGTGCAATTAGTCTGAGCGCAGACAGCCAGAGCACAAAAGAAAATGAATGATGGAAAATTAAAAAAGGCAACGGAAATACTATTTTCACACATAATGCATTGCCGGGGTAGAAAATGAATGGAAGTTTTTTAATACTTTGTTTGATTATGAAAGGTAGAGTCGAAGTAAACATATTTTGTCTTGACTGCATGTTTTAGCCTGGAGTAACTCATTAGTACATGATTGAGAGTGATTTTTCGAATTATTGTCTTAATATGTAGGAAGGTGTGTGCCTCACTTTTTAAAAGATGTTGAGTTTATTTTGAAGAATGATATATGAAGCGGCACTAGGAGTGTTTTGGTTTTGTGTTATAAGAAGCTCAGAGGATAATTGCTTATTCAATTTTGTGAAAAATAAAAAACATTTTTCGGGATGAGAAGTGAGATTGGAAATGGGAAAAAATACTCTATCAACATTAAACCAATTGAATTATTGTTAAATATTTTAAATTAAAGTATAATACAAGACATTATATGTAAAATAATATGTAACGACTTGTATGTTTATTGTATGTATACCTATCCATGGACATGTAGCCAACTTTGCCATATGATATAGGTAGCTAATATCGCTTTGAGAGAGACGACTTGTAAAGTCTGTAAATCTTGAAATTGTTAAACTTCTAATATGTTAAAGGAAATGATTTTGAATTAAAACTTATTATATGTTTTTTGTAATGGTAGAGCTTAATTAGTAATAGTTTTATTTTGATGCATGTATGCGGTGCGAAACGTTGATAGCAAAAAAAAATCCTTAAAAAATATGATGTTTTTAATTGAATGTCGTAGAAATGAATTACACAAGAAATGATCGAGCTGCGCCGAGAGCACCGTGTTGTTCAATTTTCCGCTAATATATTTAGTACCTACACGTACGTGCATGACGGAATTCTTACGTAAGACTACTTTTATTCATGTTATTTCAATGAGGTGTGCTGAATTATTAAAATAGGTACATCGATGTCGCTGTCTCAGTTATTATTGTGTTTGATGAGTGAGTGGAGCTGCTGGCGTTATTTTTGCCAATTTATTTATTGTTTTTTTATATATTTTACAGCTTTTCGTTAAGTATCCTTTTCTTATTTCCATATCAAAAAGTTTATGCATAAAGAAAGGGCGTCTTTTATATTTTTATCAAGATGAATAAAAAATAAATAGATTAGCCAAAATCTCACATGTTTCTCTCGATGATTTCAAATCCCGTACAATATTCAGAACGGAAACACACTGTACTTACTGTTAAACATAGTTTTATTATACCTTTAAATATTTCATGTTCAAAACAATAGGAGGATGCATAATGTTCTCGTCTGTTACAGTTCACAAATCACAATTATCAACAACTGTTAAGGAGCCTACGGTTTTTGTGATTCAGCCTGCATTGCTTCAATTTAGAAGGCAACAAAATTATTATTTTTAAATGTATATGTTTATACAGATATATTTTTTACTTGTGTAGGCATATAATATTAATTTTAAATAGGTACATGATAGTAAAATTTTAGGCTAGACTTTCTACCTCCCAAACGATCTGTAAACTATGACCCCAACTATGGTTTTGAACCCTACTGGCCGGAAGGAGGCTGGGTTTTCGATAGGTTAGAAACCACTACAGAGAAGAAAGAGAGCACCATCTGCGGCGACGAGTGCAACGAGATGTACATAGAGTAAGACTTTTATATCACTTTCAGCTTTTAAATTGCAAATGAGACATAACTCAATCACAATCAATAAGATAACGGTGAGTTAATGGTAGACTAGTAGTTATACTGTATACCTAGTGGTTTTTGTGATCAAGTCTATATACCTTAGTTTATTGAAGTGCTAAGCTAAACTAACAAGAGATTAATAGTAATTTATTACTTTGAAATTAAAGGTTTGGGGAGATATGCGGAAGGAACATAAATTATAAACGGAAAACTTTTAAAAATTACTGCGAACTTCTTGACGAAGATTGTACAGGAAGGCTGAGTAAGTGGGATGCTAAGTAATGCTAGCACACCAATATAATAATAAATAATATAATAATAATTCATAATTAAGAACCATAAATCTGTTTTGGCCAGAGTGGATGATTGTATACAGAGGCGCATGCGTCTCAGATATAAAAACCTACCCCACGGCGCAGACCGAACTACTCACTAGGGCTTCAAATTACGATTACATATTCGAGTCAATCAATCCAGACAAATACAAACCGCGTCCTGTAACCAATGCTACTACTTCTTCTACTACTACTAAGAAGTAGTAATTAACTGCGGAAATTTGGGATTATTAAAGTTTTTGCTTTTGATTTGTATTTTTTTTAATTAACTGAGAGTAGGTACATTCACTTAAAAAGTCCCAGTTGAACAATGTTTTTGAAGTAGAAAATGAACTACATCGATAGCAAGGAACTATTTATAAAGTTTCAAATTACATATACATATATTACTTATAAGTTTTTATGTTTGAATACGTTACTTGTTTAAAATTTAAATAACTTAACACGGGTTAAAAGAGATTTTCAAATATAAATTGTTATGCTTTAGGTAATTCCATCATTAAGATGTTAATAACTTTCGAAGACAGTATTAATGACTCTAACTGTACATTCATTTTTGTCTCTGGATATCATAGTTGAGGATGATCACATAAGATATGAATCATTATAAGATAAATAAAAGACTGATTTAATAATGCAGTTATTATAATAAAACATTAACATAATAACTATAACAAAAAAAATAATATTTTAAAATAAAAAAATATATCCTTTGATAATAATTGATCGCAATAAGAGTGGCGTGACGTCAGTTTCATACCCCTCAGCTTGATAAGCACCTTTTTTTTCCGTTGGAAAAAATGCCGGGTGGTATGTGCGGCACCCGGCAACATAGGAGACGCTGCCATTTTTAAGGCCAACAAAAACCAACGGTTGCCCTCATCGCTACAATGAGACGCCACGGGATCGCGTAAGCACTCACCGCGACGCCTCGGCGGAAACCCCCCCTGATAAGGGTACCCCGGGCAACTAGAGTACCCTTACGTCATAGACCTGTGCAATAGCGAGAGAAGGAACGGGCTGAACCCTTCTCCTTCCCAACCTCCCCCGCTGAAGCTCGATGAGACTATGTTACCATAGCCCCAGCCAGCTCCGTGCTGGGCTCCACGCTCAAAGGAGTTGCACCAGGTGCTACCCCTCAACTCGCGGAGCCTTGCACACTCGGCTTCCCAATAGGTGGGACGCTGTGAGACCTCGGTCCGCACAGACCGCGCACCGCAACATTCCGGTGCAAGTGGCTCGGGTATGACCCTCACCATCGCACAAGAAAGCTTGATAAGTACCTGCGTAACACCTTCTATGACGTTTTGAAATGTTTATTATACACTACCTGCGACCTCGTACGAGTAGATTTCGATTTTGATGAAACGTTTTATGAAACTTTGAGCGGGTGCTCAAAGTTTCATAAAACTCCGGCTAGTAGTTTTTGCTTTGTTGGAGTATTTCTAATTTATATTTATATCTTTTTGTTATTTTTAATCATAGATTTTTTTTTATTCTAAGAGAATTATTATTCCCTGAGGTGAGAACCACTATTTCAATTTTGGAAAAATGTCTGGCTGCAATGGTACGAAAATAAGAAATTATTAACTTCTTTATTTGTTAACCGATTTATGTAAAAACACACTATATGTAAAGTGCAGCCCATGACAATGTATTCCTGAAAACTACATTCAAACCGGTTAATCCGTCTCTGAGATTAGCATGCACAAATATATAGACGTACATATACCTACAGACATACAAACATACAGACGAATAGACAAAATGAAAAAACATTGTTTTGAGTTCTCTTGTTATGTGAAGGTTTTTAATATTTTAAATGTACAGAGATTATTCCTCTACGGATTTATAGAATACACTAGCTTTTGCCCGCGGCTTCGCACGCCTTAAATTCGTAGTAAAATAATTCCCACTTCCCTTTTTTTGTATTGGCTTCTATATGACTTATTTTAAGTGAAACAATCAAAATTACGATATCGGCAGACATCGCTCACTGTTAAAGGTATATTTAAAGTTTTTAATAAGGATACAATATTAGGTGCTGTAATTATTTTTATACCTCTCTTGTTTTTACTTAAACGTCCATTTAAATACTTCTTAAACAGAGTACTTAATAACCATTCTAACTAATATATCACACTTACAGATTTTCGTTGAACATAATCAAAATATTACCACATGGTAATATTTTAAGTTTACATAAACTTAAGAAATTCTGAGCTACACAATCGAAGTTATTTTCACCATCAACTTGCAGGTCTAGTTTTATTTAAAAAAATCTATTTTAAATAATAAACGTTCAATTAGCTATATGCTTTAACAAAAATTTCAATACTGAACATTCACAAAAGCCATTTTTGAGACGGTCTGCACGGTTTCATACCAGAGTGCGCCGGTAGACCGTACGGCCGCAAACGCGAAGACCCTATATTTTAAATCTGTAATATCTTCGAAAATATTCATTAAAATTACATGTTGTAAGCGGCTATATTGTTCCATATTAAATGTAAAATGTACTTAAGTTACTTAATTAAAGGATAAAAATTTGTTATTGTGGGTTATCCCGAAGAGATAAACATATACCATCGCAGATTTTCTTATAAAACTTTTTAAGGTATACAATACTGAGTACATTATTTTGATCTATCTCGTGGAGTTCAACCAGCGTTTGCATTGTAAACGCAAACAAAAAGACAAACAAATAAACAGACGAAGATTTTAAAAATGCTGAAAATGGATTCTGTTAGTTATTACTTTAAATCCTGGTATATTTTTTTAAATATTTTTAATGTACAAAGACTACTCCTCTACAGATTTATTACATGTAGAGAATAAGATTTTCATGGTACCTATTACGTCATTGACATAAATAGTCATAACTTTTTTATTTCTTAACCGATTTAGATGAAAGAAACACTAAATGTTAAGTGAAGATTGTATGTGAAGATAATATATTCCCGAAAACCGCATTCAAATTGGTTAAGCCGTTTCTGAGATTAGCGTGCACAAACATACAGACATACAGACATAAAGACAAACAGACAAACTGAAAAACCATTATTTTGGGTTCTCTTGCTCTTATAAAGCCCCCTATGATGTTTTTTTTTATTTCATGTACAGGAATGGCTCAGTGACGATTTTATTATATGTATAGATCTGACAATTAGGTTTCTTGTATGTCGTGTATCGTTTACGTCGTGGACAATTTAACGTTATCAAAATTGCTAATGTTAAATTATTATTACTCTTTTTTATATTTTACATTCAAGAAAGTTACATTCTTTGGAAGCAATTTACTGATAAAAGTAATTAGTTTTTACACAATGTCCAGTAGCGCAATAGTGTGCGTGTTTTTAAGTTAGTACATATTAGTTTTAAATACAAAATGTTATTATATAATAATACATTAAACAATCATGAATACTTAATATATTAATTATTGTATTCTCTCTAATTTTTTGAATAATGTAACAGCAATAATTTAATATCCAATCTGTTTGTCTTGAAAAAAAAAACATGTTATTTTTATTAGAGGTTATGTTCATTAGGTAATTTTAAATCTATTATTATATAATAATTATTATATAATGTTTTAAAAATTAAGCATTTAATGAGGTGTTAATTGTAATTCTGCTTGTTTCAGTAAGATGGGTCAATGTGCGAGTGCAGTGCCAAGAAGAGCCACGACTACCACCGTAATGAATTTAAAAATATATCTACATATTAAATATAATATCTTGGCAATAGTCTGGCAAATGTCACGTATCAGTCTGATGTCGACTGTGACAAATATTTATTATAATAAATATTCTTTTTTATTATTTTCTTCTAAGCTTTTATACATTATGTTTTTAATTAAAACTTGTCCATGGCCGCGTTTGAACTGGGTTTAGTTCCGTACCCGTTCAGGTTACACTCGTGTGTAATGACAGTGCACTTGTGAATATATTTTTCTAATTTATATACTTTTATATCACAAAACTTATATTTTTTTATACAAGATTTATAATTTATGTAGTTATATACAAAATAATTTATAAGTAACATTAAAAATAAATTAAAAACCTCATATACAAAAAAGACTCTTAAGAGGATACAAAATAATATTATTATGTATCGACTTATTGAAGTGGTTACGCCGGGGGACCGCCGGGGGACCGTCGTACATAAGCTGACGATAGTGTCTATCTTACGAAGTACGTAGACTGCAATAAGTACATAATAGTATTATTTTTATCCTTTTTAGAGGTCTTTTTGTATTGGAGGATTTTTAATTTTTAAATTGTTTTTTTTCCCGCTTTTTAAAGTTATGTTACTGGTTTGTATATTATACTAAATGAGCCTAGAAAGACACTGATTTTCCCTTAGCTAGATATTTAATATCAATATTGCATAAGAATCTTTCAACATCACCAATAAATGCTCCATATCTTGGAGACGGCTGCTTCTTTGTCGACCAAACATAGTTAAGAACCATCTCCCGGAACTAGGGTTTCGAGAAAAAAAAAACTCCAATAAATTCCGTCCAGTCGTTTGGTTGCTACGTTGCCACAGACAGACACACAGATACACAGGTCAAACTTATAACACCCCTCTTATTGGATCGGGGGTTAAAAGAAGTGATTTTTTTTTTACGTGTTGGTCGGATGGTTAGCGCAGTTAGTGCAAATTGCGTTACATTAGATATATATATATATATATATATTTTTTCAAACGTACATTATATTTGCTGCTTCTTTTTTATATTTAAAGTAAAACGGCACCAGTTAATGTATGACGATGTAAACAAGGCTCTCTCTAGAATAGTGCATTGGTTTGGTGTTAACAACCTGTTGCTTAATAATAAAAAGGATAAATTTCTTAGATTTTAATTTCTAATATTAAACAGGTGCAAACTGTTAGGTTGCAAATTAATGTAGGTACTTTTAAATGAGGAAGCGATGGATGTGGTGGAATCCACAGTTTTTCTAGGAATCACTGTTGATACTCAGCTGCAATGGGGCCTTCATATGGGTTGGCTGTATGGGTTGGCTGTATGGGTTGGCTGTATGGGTTGGCTATATGGGTTGGCTTGTAAACTTAGCCCTGCCGCGTACGCTGTTAAGTAAGAAGACTAAAATAAGTTCCCTAGCGGACGAAACTACTGCTAAACTAGTTTATTATAGTTACTTTCATAGTATAATGTCTTATGGTATCCTGCTGTGGGGTAGTGCTGTCGATATATATACAATTTTCGTTTTACAAAAGAGAGCTATCCATGCAATTTACAATCTGAGCCCTAGAGATTTTTTAAGAGAGTTTAACCAAATTAATGTGCTTACGGTCGCCACTCAGTATATATTAGTCAGTATATATATTATTTTTGAAAATCTTAAATATTATGTACATAAAAATACTGTCAATTTTATTAAGCATTGTGATATATACACTATAAATACGAGGAACAAACACAAGTCGCGGTACCTGTTACTCGATGTAAAAAAGTGAGTAAATCTTTCATGGGGCAATGTATACAGTTTTAGTACGAAATCCTCGCAAACGTTCAAGTATTGTCTGAGTTTCTGTCCCGAGCTCTTCTCAGGTCTTGGGAATTATTTTTCTATGGTGGTGGTGTCTAGACAATGAAAATTTATTTTGTATAAAACTTGTTTTCAATAAAGATTATGGATTTGATTTGGTTATAGATATACGCATAACACCATAAACGCAGGCGCTACACGTGGAAATCTCCTGGAGACCGGTACCGCAACCAAATTGATTTCATAACAGTTGCGTCGCGGTGGAAATCGGCGGTTTTGAACGCGAGAACATTTCCAGGAGCAGACTGTGGTAGTGACCATCAACTACTTGTAGCAGACCTAAGATTGCGCCTTAAATCTACCAAAAAACACTTAAGGTCTTTATTTAGAATTGGACAACCGGAAACTGAATGCTTTCGACGACATACGGAAGCAAAATTAGCGCAATGTGACCTTACTAGTGCCGACGCAGCTGATGCGAATGACAAGTGGATGTTTCTCCGTACTCAAATGTCTGAAGTTTTACGAACTATAGCCAAAACACCAACCAACCGCAAGGATTGGATAACGGATGAGACATGGGCCCTTATAGAACAGAAAAAGCAGCTTCTACGGGGTGAAACAACAGACGAAAAGAGAGAAACGTTCAAGGTTTTGAGTCACCGTGTGCAGGCGCTATGCAGACGAGATAAGAACATATATCTCCAAGGAATGTGTGCTGAGATTGAACATCATGCGAAAAAATACCAGACAGCTGACTTTTTTAAAAAGATAAGGCATATCACCAGAAGTTTCAAGCCATCTAGCTGGCTAGTCGACGATGATGAAGGAAACCCAATCCATGACAAGGAAAAAGCAGCAAACCGATGGAAGGAGTACTGTGCGGAGCTTTATAAGGATGACGTCACAAACCATCAAGATCCTGTTGCAAATGGCGATCTGGAACTAGAGCCCGATATATTAATATCGGAAGTGGAAGACGCAATTCGGAAACTAAAGACGAATAAAGCAGCAGGTAGTGACCAAATCACAGCAGAAGCTCTAAAGGCCATAGGACCGAAAGGTTTGTCTGTCCTTCGCAATATCTGCCAGACTGTTTGGGAAACCTGCAAATGGCCAACGGATTGGGTTCACTCCGCAATACTCCCATTGCACAAAAAAGGTTCAGCTAGGAACTGTAGCAACTACAGAACTATAGCACTCATTTCGCATACTAGCAAAGTCCTTCTCCACATCATTAATAACAGACTCAGAGCTTTTCTGGACTGGCAAATTCCACAAGAGCAAGCTGGATTTGTAAAGGGGAAAGGTACCAGAGAACAAATACTGAACGTAAGACTGATAGTGGAGAAGTGCTATGAGTATAACACCCCGGTTGTGATGTGCTTTGTGGATTTCCAAAAGGCTTTTGACTGCGTCAGGTGGTACGACCTATGGAAAGTGCTTCTGGAAGCCGGTGTCCCGGTCCATATAGCCAAACTGATAAAAAGCCTTTACGAAACAGGTTTTGGCACAGTTAGGTTGGGTGACGTTGTTTCCGACTGTTTTAAATTCCAGAGAGGAGTTCGACAAGGCTGTGTTATCTCACCCATCCTATTTAACATATATGGGGAATATATCATTCGCAAGACCCTGGATGGGTGGGAGGGATTTATCAAAGTGGGAGGTACTAAGGTATCCAATCTACGTTACGCGGATGATACCACTTTGTTTGCAAGCTCAGAAGAGGAGATGGCAGCACTGCTGGATCGCCTTGAAAAAGCAAGCCAAAAGATGGGTCTAAACGTAAACTGCAGCAAGACTAAACTAATGACTATCGATCGATCTGAAACTGTCCAGCGTTTGCCCTGCCTCGACCGATACGAACGTGTTGATCAATTCGTATACTTAGGATCGGCGATCAATAACAAAGGAAGTTGTGAACCAGAGATCCGACGGCGAATTGGAATGGCGAAAAATGCAATGACCCAACTTAAGAAAATTTGGAGAGACCGGAGTATTACAAATCGTACCAAAATTTACATAGTTCGATCCTTGGTTTTCTCCATTTTTCTCTACGGCTCTGAAAGTTGGACTATAAAAGCCGCAGATAGGCAAAGGATAGATGCGTTTGAGATGCGGTGCTGGCACCGTCTATTGCGAATACCCTGGACAGCATATCGCACGAACGTGTCTATTTTAGAAGAGCTGAACATCACACACTCCCAAAGACTCTCTGCGACGTGTCTGCGCCACATTTTGCAATACTTTGGTCACGTAGCCCGCAGAAGCTCTGACAACCTAGAGCGCCTCATGGTTACCGGGAAAGTTGAAGGAAAGCGGCCTCGTGGACGGAGGCCTAAACGATGGACAGACCAATTAAAAGAAAGCCTGGACATGACGGTCAGCGCGGCTCTGCGGGAAGCGCAAGACAGAAGCCGATGGAAAGTGGCCTTGAAAAAGCTTGGTCGAAGGAGTCACGATCCTCAGTAATGAGGGAACGAGTGAAGAGAGATAGATATACGGAAGGGATGCCTTAGTATCTCAGCATCTTAGAAAATAATTTTAAGTGACTGTCGAATCACGTTGTTTCATGTTGAATATAGCTCGAACGGCTGTCTTTAGTTAATAAAAAGAGGAGAAGGATACCATAAGACATAATACCATTTTAATTTCTAATTCTCTTAACCGTATATGTAGCTGAAATGAATTGTTTAGCTAGAAAGTTGATGGGATTGAAATTTGGAATTAAAGATATAAAGGTTGTTTTTATTATTATAGACGTATAGAACTTTCAGTTACACGTTTCCACTTTTTTAAGTGGCAGCCATTTTGTCAGCTTTCAAGTGATGTATGTTTAATTTGGTTTGGCATTCTAACATGAATAAATTGACGCCTGAACAAAGCTTCCAAATAGTGCTCAATTTATTTTAAAAACATGGTTCTGTTTTAAATACTTATTAACGTGCAATTTGTCTATTTTACGGTCAACATAATCGTCCATAAGAGCAATTAATTAGATTAACTATGAAACATTTTCGCATCACTTTTACTCCAATTGATAATACACATCCACAGACCTGTCGTACAGTGCATGCAGAAGAAGTCATTTCTAATGTAGAGCGTAGCGAATCCTAAATCAGTCTATCGTGCTAGGATTGAAGCCCAAAACAAGATTGTCTTTGATCCTAATTTTTATACACGAGTTTTGTTTAACCACGAAATTCATTTACATGGATACTTCAATAAACAAATCTGCCGTATTTGGTGTGTTGCTAATCCTCAAATGTATTTTTAAATACCGCCATATCCAGAAAAACTGACTGCAAAGAGTGCTTTATGTGCTGGTGGAACCAAATCCATGGTTTCGTTACACAAATTTTTGCAATTATAGACGTAAGGCGGAAATAGAAATCCAATAGTCCTGGTAGTACCTAGTTAATAATGAGATAGAGCGCTTTTTAATTTCGTTTAGTTTTCTAGTTAGGATACTATTAAGAAAATTGTACTTAAAATAGCGACACATCTAAATTCTAAATATTTCATCATCACTGAAACTATAAAGACTAATTTCTGCTATATAACCAATAAAACATTTACTAATCATCTCTATAGTACATCAAAATCATATATAATAATTACCATAAAGTTAATCTGTTTAAATATATGTAAGAGATTAGAATTATAAAACAAATATATTATAATATTCTTAGCCACTTACAATACATATTGGGAGGATACAAGATCAGGACGACACCTGGCTACAATCCTCACCAAGGCTACGAACCATACTGGGACAATGGGGATTGGGTCTTTAAGGATCCAGAACTGCCACCTGGCGTTACCACTACTTCAGTTCCTTTGGTTTGTGGTGAAGAGTGTCTTGAGATTTATACTTCGTGAGTTAATTAAATTTTAACTTTTCGTTTAGTGTTAACCTAAACTAGCAACTTTAACAAAATACTTTAATAAATATAAATTATTTAACATTACGTCAAAAAGGCCGATATCAACATTTTCCTTATATAAGAAAATGTTAAATAATATATTATTATAATTATAAAAGTAGACCAAACCTGAAAATAATATATCGTCAATAAATTTGGTGTAGAATAGTAGTATTATATAAGCTAAATAAACTTTGATATAAATGGAAAGTTAGAAAAGTAGTTTTGAATTTCCAAAAGTAGCTTTCATTGTCGTCGTCCAAAAAAAAAGTATATATATAGATATCTAGATTCATGTAGGGGATTAGCGTCACAGCAGCTGAATGGAAAAAATATTTAAGATTTGTGTAAACTTAACAAGGCTAAACGTGTTTGTAGTCAGTTTCAAACATGGATCAGGATTGATCATTTCGGTCTTAGGCTAATATTTGGTTATTACTATCTTCGCAGCATTGGTGAGGTGTGTGGACGTCAGACGAGCTATTACAAGAGTGAAGGATGTAGTCCGAATTTCGTATCGTGGTTCTGTTCGGGGATCATCCTAGATGATCAGACTAAGGGGTATGAAACCTTCTCCACTTACTGCAAGTTCCTAGATCGGCAATGCCACGTCGATTTTGATAAAAGTAAGTAGTTTAATTTAATTTATCTATCTGCTAGTGATTACGAGGACATGTAAAATTAAATTTTTAAATTCAGTAACTGAAGAAAGAAAAATCTATGTAGAAAAAAAAATACTAATATTTTTTTAAAGTTAAAAGATAACAAAAAATTATATTTTTGTAATTATATATAAGGGCCGTATTTCATTAGCCTTTTGGGAAAATTCAATTCCTAAAAATAGTTATAAAAAAAATATATATTATAATCTTAGATGAATTTTTCCAGGATGGATCTTAGTGCACCGCGGCCCTTGCGTGGTGCCACAGTCGAAGGTGTTCCCTCCTTTCAGTATCTCCGATCTGCCAATCAACAGAATGACGTTCTATTTATCTTCGTTAGCTTCGAACTTTGATAATATGTCTATAGATCATACCATTTTTGAATTGAGGGACTAATAAAATCATTTTAGTGTTAAAAATGTATAATATACAGCGATAATGAATAAATTGACAAAGTATTCATAATAATTGACAGTCTTTTATTATATGGAAACAACGTCAAATGTTGATTATTGACAGCGATTATTGATTATAGTATATATTATATTTTTTAAAAAAAGGGGAAACCAACTAAGATTTTTTTGGAGTTTCCGGTTTCAATGTTTTTTATTATATATTATTTCTTTATACTATCAAAACTAGGTTAATGCTTGACTACATTCCACCTGATGGAGAGTGGACATGTAGTCATAGGATACCACATAGGTGGTTACTCTTAGCAACCTATTTACTCTTCTCTTGACGACCGATGCAGGCAAATTGTTTCAGTCCTTCGCATGCACTAAAAAAGACGAAGCATAGCGCTTCCTTCGGACAGGTAGAGTGTCCACAACGCAGGGATGCATACCTGAAGTGCGTCGGAACGTCCGATGATGGAACGGGGATAAGGGAATCAAATCGTGTAATTCCTACGCACACTCAAAGTCAAAGTCAAAGTGAAGTGGAAGTTGCTGTCAACCAATTTAGGGTCGCCAATAAGCCTCTTTGCTCGCCTCTCAATTGAGTCCAGAACCGCAAGATGAGTCTTTGCGGAACCAGCAAATATGTGACCACAGTACTCTACACACGACCGGATATGTGCTTTCTATAATACAAGTAGCTGTCCCAGTGTAAAGTACTGTCTTTTTTTTTTATATATAATCTAGGGCAATGCTTGACTACATTCAACCTGATGGTAAGTGGAATGTAGTCTTAGGTGGTAAGGCGCATTACCCTAGCAGCCTATTCACTCTTCTCTTGAATTTATCCACATTGTATTCGGTCGGAAATACGGACGCAGGCAAGCTGTTCCAATCCTTTGCTGTACGCAGTAAAAAAGACGAAGCAAAGCGCTTCGTTCGGACAGTTGGAATGTCCACAACAAAAGGATGGATTCCTGCCGAGCGTCGGAAAGTCCGATGATGTAAGGGGGCCGGGGGAATTAGATCGTGTAATTCCTGCGCACACTCACCAAAATGTATCCTAAAGAATACTGAGAGGCTAGCAATTCTACGCCTGTGTCCAAGGCTTTGGAGGTCGGCTTCGATCAATTCGGGATCGCCTATGAGCCTCTTTGCTCGCCTCTCAATTGAGTCCAGAACCGCAAGATGAGACTTTGCGGCACCAGCAAATATGTGGCCACAGTACTCTACACACGACCGGATCTGTGCTTTGTTTAAAACAAAAAGTTGTCCCGGTGTAAAGTACTGCCGAACCTTCGCGAGAACGGCAAGCTTTGTTGCTGCTGCTCTTGCTCTGGACTCAATGAACCGACCAAAGTTGAGGTTCGAGGAAATCTCTAAGCCTAACAACTGAAGCCGGTCACTGTATTCCAAGGATACATTCTGGAAAGTAGGAGCCAAGGTGAAAGGGCTCCTTTTGGTGGTGAACAGACATGTCTACGTTTTGGTGGCGTTGAATTTGACAAGATTGGCACTGCTCCATGCGGAGACAGCCTGAAGTTTGTCATTCAAACGTTGCACCATGGCTTCTCTTTCAGACTGTACTTGATCTCGACTAGCCTGAGTACTCGGCAGATATCTTTCTACAACTGTGCTGTCGTCTGCGTACCCATAGATACCGGGCTTCAACAGATCGTTAATGTGCAGCAGAAAAAGAGTTGCAGAAAGAACGGACCCCTGAGGCACTCCGGCATTTATTGTCAAGGATTCCGAGGAACACCCATCGACAACTACTCGGAGAGATCTCTGGCTCAGAAAGTCCGTTACCCAGCTGATCAGACCAGGAGATATACCGTACGCTGAAAGCTTGCTTATAGGGCTCGCATGCCAGACCCTGTCAAATGCCCTCGAGACATCCAGAGAGACGGCGACCGCTTCTCCGTTCTTCTCGATGGCCTCGCCTAGAATGTGTGTAGCATACACTAGGAGGTCCCCAGTAGACCTATTACGTCGAAACCCGTACTGTCGGTCACTGAGGAGATCGTTACCTTCTAGGTATGCTAGAAGGCGCGAGTTCAATACACGCTCCATAATCTTGCAGAGTATGGAGGTGATTGAAATCGGTCTGTAGTTGACAGGATCAGCACGGCTGCCTTTTTTGGGCACGGGTTAACGGGGTCTTGAAAGAGAAGCGATACAGACGTGTCAATACAGGAGACAACTCAGCTGCACATGTCTTGAGCAGAATGGCTGGTATACCATCAGGACCACTGGCTTTATTCACATCTAAACGACACAATGTTCTCCATACCTCTTTGTTAGTGATGCGGATTTCAGGCATCGAAATACCGCAGTGAGAAAGATGTGCTGGAGAAGCATTGCCAGTGTCTAGATTATTTATTTATTTATTTTCCCAAACACAGAATACAATAAAACATACAACTATAACAATATAAATAAATAATCAGTGTAGGGACAGGAGTCCAAACTAGGTAGGCCCTGTAATATGGATCTCCTGGTCTCCCTAACCCTCTAGACAATAACAAAACAAATATTAACTAACATTGTATTTGAGATATTAAAGATGGAAACACAAAATCAAAATTAACTAAAAAAAGAAATAAGATTACAAATTCACAATAACAAAAATGCTTATTTATGCAAGAAAGAAAAAAAAAATTAAATATAGAGCAGGTGTAAACGAATGTTTTTAGTGTTTAATGTGCAGCCATGAGAGAATTAATCACGTATAGTTTGAGTGTAGGAGAGCTTCTGTTTCATCATAATTAAGACTCAAAAGCCATTTCGATATGGATCTTTTTACTTGCCGCCTCGTGTCAGAATTAATAGAAAACAGTTTATTTGCATGATTGTATAATTTCGGGCCTTGAAAAACCAAAAATTTTTGCCCAAATTTAGTGCTTGCTCGTGGAACCTTAAATAATAAATAACCTCTTCTATTTTTAAATGTGTTATAATTTGGAGTATTATTAATTTTATATTTATGCTGCTTGAGAATCGTATATAGTATAAACAATTGTCTAACGGAAAGAACATTTGCGGTTTTAAATAAGTCTACTGTTGGATACAGACGCGGTTTGGAATAACAAATTTTTAATATTAATCTCTGACTTCTTTCAATATGTAACATGTGGGTTTTTGTAGCTCCTCCTCAAGACGTGACACAGTATGATAGAACTGATTCTACAAGTGATGTATAGACAGTTTTGACAACATCAATGTCAGCTATATGTCTGAGTTGTTTAAATATGTAGGAAAGCTTTCTTACTCGGTCTGAGAGATTTTTAATATGCTCAACAAATGAAAGATTTTTATCAATCGTAACCCCAAGATACCTAACACAATCCATTCGCTGTAGAGGAGGACATTCACAAGAAGGACTGTAAGGAAAAAAACAAGAATGTGCTAAAAGTTCGAAGTTAGCACTATCATTCGTAGAATTGTTACGGATGGAAAATGTTAAGTACTTGGTTTTAGTAGCATTCAAAGTCAGAGAATTCAAAGCTAACCATCTACACACAGTGTCGAACCCCTTCTGAGCAACTGAGTAGGTGCTTTCCCAGGTATCGCCGTAAAAAATTAATGCAATGTCATCAGCATAAGAAACTATCCTGCAATTTTCAAGGTCAAGTTCGCAAAGATCATTAATATAAATAAGGAATAGCGTTGGTCCTAATATGCTACCTTGTGGTACTCCAAATTGTACAAGCGATTCCTCACCGATCACTTCACCGATCTTGACTCTTTGTGTGCGATTTGTAAGGTAGTCTTTAAGAAGATTCAACTGCACATCTCTGACACCAATATTTTCAAGTTTATTTATTAGAATGTGGTGAGAGACAGTATCAAATGCTTTAGCAAGGTCCATAAAAATAGTAATACATTTCTTTTTGTTATTTAATTTATCAACTATAAAATTTGTTAACATATTTACAGCGTCTTCGGTAGATATTCCTGATCTAAATCCAAATTGTGCTTCGGAAAGTAAACAATTTTTTTCAAGATAGTTTACTAATCTGGAGTTAATGATTTCTTCTAAGATTTTGGATATTGCGGGTAGTATAGAAATAGGTCTATAGTTATTGATACAATCTCTAACCCCACTCTTAAGAACTGGTATGACTAGCGATTTCTTGAAAGCCTCAGGAAAAATTCCAGCATTAAGACACCGATTCAATAAGCTGGAAAGGGGTCGAACAATATGGGGTTTGGCCAACTTTAAGACTCTTGCGGATATACAGTCCCATCCCTGGCTATTAGTTTTAATATTCGTAATGATCTGTTCGATCTCAGAATAGTCTGTATTCAGTAAAACGAATGAGGAGATGGGTTGACTTTTCCTAATAATTAGTTTGGCCTCCGTAAGTTTTGCTTTGGGTATTTTAAGGGCTAAATTCGATCCGATGTTGGCAAAATAATTATTTATATTGTTTACTGATTCTTTGGGGCTAGTGTCACAATAAAGAAGTTCTTTTGCACTGTGATTATACTTCTTTCTATGCGTAATGCCATTAATGATCGACCATAAGCTTTTTGTATTATTTTTAGCTTTGAGCACTTCTTCTCTATCGTATTGTCTTTTGCATTTTTTTAGAATGTTATTGCAGAAATTTCTATATCTTTTGTACATTTCCTTTAAGGCTTCTTCTTCCGGGAACTTTTTGAGCTTCAAATGCATCCTATCTCTGTTCCTTATGCACCTTAATAGCCCAGTTGTAATCCAAGGTTTTATAGTTCGCCTGCTATTTGGAATTTTAAAGGTAATAGTATTTCTTAAAATAACATTTTGTAAGTACTCTATTAATTTGTACGTACTTAGATTAATATCAAGTATACTTTCAATTGTATTAAAATCGATTTCCTTAATATCGTCAGCTATATTATTATAATTGATTTTCCGTGCAACACTATAATTTTCTAAAATATATTGTACAAAATTAGTTTCAATACAAATAAAAGTCGCATTATGATCCGTGACCGTTGAGTTTAAGATAAAGGTTAATGTATTAAGTTTAGTTTTTAATATAGTATGATCTAAACAACTACTGCCTCTTGTTGGAATATTATGAGCTTGAATTAATCCATAGTACGCGATAGTATCAAGATAGTTATTTGTAACAGAATCTGAGTCAAGAATATTTATATTAATATCACCCACAATAATAATATTTCTATAGCTAGAGAAACTTGCAATCGATGTTGCGAGGGAAGTAATAAAATTGTCAGTATTCTTAAAACTCGGTGGTCGGTAAATTGCCATGATTATCATACTATAATTAGGAAACTCTATCAGAAAGCAATTAGAATCGGATATCTGTGATTCCTTGATTACACACTTTAAGCCGTTTTTTACATATACCACTACACCATCACTTTTATTATAGTGATGTGATGTACTATAGCTGCAGTAACCAGGCAGCAAAGGTATATTCGAAACGAAAGATAGCCAGCACTCAGATAACACTATAACGTCACATTGTATTCGCAATTTGTTTAGTAAGATGCATAAGCCATCGTAGTTTTTATTTAAGCTACGAATATTTTGTTGTAAAATTTTTAAATATATTGTTTGATCTCGAATAATGTTTTTTTGCAATATTCCGGTTCACATAGGAGAGGTTCAGTGATATTATAGTTGTCTATGTCTATGTTTTTATTAAAATATTTATATCGGCGAATTTTGAAATAAGTAAAAACGAACTAATACAAAGATCGGAAAAATATATCAACATAGAATATTTTCTATTAAATTGATGAACAACAATACATCTTTGTACACCGATTAAAAATGTTCCTGCAAGCAATTGAGTTGCGCGTATTTTGAAAGTGTGTACAAGTGAGTTAACGTAGGTAAAGTTTTTTAAGTGGACCTGCACTATACATAAACAAAATAAGCAGTTTTTACAAACAATTAAAAAAATTAAATATAATAATAACAATAAACTGTACAGAAAGTAAAACAAATAAAACAAAATAAAACAAATAAAATAAAACAAGAAGTTAAAAATATATGACAAAGAGCACAAAAGAAAAATTATATCTAGTCATTTTTTCAATTTAAGTATATTTAAATCCTCTTCGTTTTTCAGCCGTATTACTGGATCACCCTCCTTTTGACGAAGGTAAATACCACCCGGCGTAGCCCAGCAAAATTTAAATCCATTTGAGAGTGCGTAGTCTTTAGCTACGAAATGTAACCTTTTTATCCTAGGTGTAAGGTAATCAGATAGGAAAACCTGCGATCGTGGCCCTTCAATTTTCAAGGTAATTGTGCTAAACTGTTGTTTCTTACTGTTTCGGTTGTATAACTTATAGAAATTAAGTAGCCTATTTTTCGGTGAAGTAGACACAAAATCAATAAGGATAGGCTTTTTTTTCCGATTTAGAAAATCCCCTATAAACTTGACGAATATCTGTTGGTTGTATTGGTATGTTTAAAGCGTCACCAAGGTTCATCACAATTCCACTTAAATCATCATGTTTTTCTCCGTATTTTAAAGGAACATTTCGTAACTCCAGCGTAGAAATTTTTGTAGTTTTTTCCAACGCATCAATTTTCTTCTCCAATGACTGTATATATACTTTATCCAGCTTTCTGTCTTGTTCTAATTTCACGATAGTATTTTTCATTTCATCATATTGTTGTGAAATGAATTCAATGCACTTCACTTATGTTAGTGTTCTGTTCTCGTATTTCATTTACCATCTGGAGTATTTTGTTATTTTTTACATCTTGCGCTTCCGTCCAAGATTTAAACATTTCTTGCATTTTTTGCACAAAAACTTCAAAATCATCGGTGTGCCTTCTTTTCTGAGGCCGTGAAGAGGTGCCATCATGTTTCAGATCAGATAAATTAGGGTCTGAATTTGAAGACATAAACCTACCAGGAGGAGACTGCAAGGTGTTTGTTTTGTTCGGAGAGCGTTTGACAGACATAATAGTAGACTAATTTAAACAATGTAAATTTACAATAAAATAAACAAAAACTAAAACAATAACATTAATCCCTATAAACGTAAAATACTAAGAATCATTAATCAAATTGAAAAAACCAAAAAGAAAAAATAAAACAATAAATAAAAAAAAAAACAAAAATAAAATAATAATAAAAATAAAAATCATATATTTCACTAGTCTTTTTTCTTTCCTGGTTAGGATCGAACTCGGGTTGTGTAAATTGTTCGTCTCTAAAGTCAAATGAAGATACGAACCGGCTACTCAAAGCTTATCTACCAGATGCAAATTAGTCTATATAGTTCACTACTAGCAGATGCAATTGCAATTGCAGATGTGTACTTTGGACTTTCTTTGTTCCGCAGTTTACTAGTAGCAACTTATGGCTCACTATTTAACGAACTATTTTCACTTGACATTCACTACAGATCACCAAAACTACACTTTTTCTTGATGCACAATTACACTGTCACGCATACTTTGCTAAGGATTTTGTAGTTGACCAATATTAACAATATTTAGACAATTTTGTCGATTTAAAATGATTTTTGGAGTCAGGAGACACTAAAACACGACCATCCGTAACGGCAGTTGAGAGGGGGAGGATTGAAGATGCGAATTATCAGCAAACAGAGAAGCAAATACATTCGCTTTCTCTGTTGCTGTGTGGGCCAGGGATCTATCCGGCTTCAGCAGAGACCAGAAAGCTCAACTGCCAGTTGGTCTGACAGAGAGCTTTTCGCCATTCTTAGCGATTCGATCGAGACGAGCCTTCCGCAATGCCTTTTTGTAGGACTTGGCAGCTAGGTTAAAGGCTCTTTTCTTTGTACTTACATCCGGAGTTTTGCGGCTTCGAGCATCAGCCCAAATGAGGTATGCCGAATGTTTTCGGTATACCTCATTTGGGCATAACCACATTCGGTATTAAACCATGGGCGAGCTTTGCTACCGACGGGAACTTCAGCAAAAGGAATAAAATACTCCATTTCCTGATGCACAACATCGGTTATAGCATCCGCGCAACTCGACGGATCCAAAGAAGAAAAGCAGACCTGCCGCCAAGGATAGGACGCAAAAAGTGCCGCATCTCATCCCAATCTGCTGACTTGTTTTTCCATACTCGCCTAACACCATGTGGTTCGAGAGCTGGTGGGGAATATGTAAACACAGACACATTTCACCAGACAGTGATCGGAGGTTCCCAAGGGGGAGGTGACCTCAACACGATACCTGTCCGGATCAGTTGTCAGCAGAAGGTCCAGGCAATTGGCTGTGTGGCCATCCACATCTGGTACCCTTGTCGATTGCCTCACCAGCTGAAAGAGGTCTAAGGATAACGCAAAGTTCCGCGCTTCTCTTCCAGCATGGTCGATCTTCTGTTACGGGAACAGCCAGTCCTGATGACAGGCATTAAAGTCCCCCAGAAAGACGAGCTGCGCTGAGGGGTACTGATGCAAAGCCATATCAGCAGCCTCACCGAGATACTCAAATAATCGAATTGTCTCCTGGTCACCGCTGTGCGAACGGTAGGAATACAGGATTTTTTCGTTTCCTGTCTACTAAAACCCATATAGAAGAAAAAGTGGGGTCTTCAAGGTGACGGAGACGCTGGATACAGAGGTCGTACCGCGCGTACACGCAGACTCCGGCACGTGAGCGAAAGTTGTGCTCTAAAGTGTATCTGGGATAATTCAGGTGCACAGCGCTCAAAGGACATTGTATCTGCGTCTCCGTCAAAAAGAAGAGGTGCGGCTGCTCTGTCTCCAGGTGGTGATGGACAGCTAGGATATTAGAGTGGAAACTCCTGATATTAGTGAGGTGCACTTTAAATGAGGAGGAGTGCAACCGCTGTAAAAACATTTTCTTCTTTTTAACTTTCCTCTTAAAAAAAATAAAATAAAAGTGAATCGGGATGGGAAATGGCAGTTGAACGAGGCGGTCGAACCCGACGTTGAAATTGGTGATGTCTTGCCACTGGGAGGCTAGTCTGGAGACTGCGGGGACGCCCGAACCCCCCCAGGGATCGCCATCGGGCCTCCTCGTCTGGTCGCCAAATAGCACGATGGAGCCACCCTGGGATTTTTCGCAGCTGGCGGGGCAGCCTTTCGTGGGTGGCTAACCCACTAATTGGGTCCTCAACTATCTGCGGGCGGCCAGCGGAAAGCCGTTGCTTCGGATCCCGCTACCCTCCTCGACTAGACACCCGACAAAACAAACACCAACTCGACGTCAAACCGATTCGCCAACGCACCGCAGCTGTTCAGACCCATTTCCCATTAACGGCTTCATCGAGCAACGTGCCGGAACACGACTAGGTCGCTTTGCGGCACGACTTTGCCCGATGGGTGGTAACTTTGCCGGCGACCCGATGTTATGGCCTACCACCACTGTCTGACCTTCGCAAGAACGGCAAGCTTTTCTGCAGTTGCTCTTGCTCTGGACTCAATGTACCGACTAAAGGACTAAAGGTTTTAGAGTCACAAAACGTGTCTTAATTTTGTGTCCGTGAGCTTCTATGATTCGATGCTAGATTCAAATGGTAACACACTTATATATCTCGAATGATATGTTTTAATTTTAGGCATGAGGCATTAGACATTTTAATAGGGTCTAAGGTACAGATCTTGAGTCATTATACTCTAAGGATTATTACAATTCATACAAATTTAAAATTGAAACAAAGTTAATAAAACATTTCATATAATATGTTATTTCATACAACACCGCTGATATTAGAATTTATGGCAAACATCGTTTGTAAATCTATATATAGATATTTTATTGATAACATTTTTACAAGTGTTATTCCAAATTTTAAATGTTTATTCAATACATTAGATTCTGACCACTATGGCCAATTTATTAAATTCAGTTGTAGCAAGAGAGAAAAATCAAAACAGAAAATAAGTTTTATACCAGTGACTGTAGAACGTATCGAACAAATTAAAAATGGCTTAGTACGCTATTTGCCCTTGATGAAAAATTCAAACCCCAATATTATGTACAATGACTTTTTTAGTACTTTCACTAAATTATTGAACTTTATATTTACTCCAAAAACAGTGGTTGTTAATGATAAATTAGTGTTTAGTGATTGGGCATCTGCTGAGTTACACAAAAATAGAGATAAATTATATAATATGTATGCGGAATTGATGTTTAATACTAGTAATGAGTTTAGGGATGAGGTAAAATTATTTTCCAAATCTTTTAAAAAATAATGTAAAATAGCAAAAAATCAACATATTCAAAATAAAATAGGAAATAGCAATAATAAAATAAAAACAACTTGGAAAATGATTAATGAGGAAACTGGAAGAGCTAAATCCCAGAGGATCGACTTTAATTTAAATATAGATAATAAATATGTTACGTCTGACCTCGAGGTTGCTACTGCTTTTGAAACCTTTTATACTAATATTCCAGTGACTACAACGTTATCTTTAAATTCTTCTACCGCTGCAGTTATGGGTTTACTTAGAGAGAATGTAGATCAATGTGTTAGCAGTTTTAAGTTTGAAAAAGTTAATGCTCAAGAAGTAATTAAAGTATTTAGATCAATTAGCGTTAAAAAGACTAGTGATCTTTGGGGGTTTTCTGTTGACATACTTAAGTCCATAATTGACATTGTATCGCCAGACTTAGCATTAATTTTTAATAATTGTTTAGATTATGGTATATTTCCTGATCTAATGAAACAAAGTAAAATAACTCCATTATTCAAATCTGGCTGTTCATTAGATCCTAGTAACTATAGACCTATTTCAGTCTTACCCACTTTTAGTAAGATTTTTGAGAAAATAATTCTTAATCAACTTGTGGCATATTTCAGTTAAATAATCTCTTACACAAAAACCAGTTTGGTTTCACTGCCGGTCACTTTGGTTTACACACTTTGGTTTACATAAATGACTTACCTCACCTAGTGAGGGAAAAACATGGGATAGTGTTGTTTGCTGATGATACTTCTCTTACTTTTAAAGTTAATAGACGGTAATCTGTTATTGACGATGTAAACAATGTTCTCTCAGATGTTGTACAATGGTTTAACGCCAATAATTTGTTGCTTAATAAAAAAAAGACAAAAGGTGTCAAATTTAATTTACCAAATGTTAAAAATGTTAGAACCAATGTCCAATTAAATAATGAGGATTTGGACTTGGTCAAATCTACTACTTTCTTGGGCATTACTTTAGATGAAAAATTGCAATGGGGTCCTCATATATTTGATTTGTCAAGCAGACTAAGTTCTGCTGCATACGCGGTTAAAAAAATACGTCGATTAACAAATATGGAAATCGCTCGATTAGTTTACTTTAGTTACTTTCATAGCTTAATGTCATACGGTATACTCTTATGGGGCAATGCGACTGACATTGATACCATATTTACATTGCAGAAGAGGGCTGTTCGCGCAATATATAATATGAGACCAAGAGACTCTTTAAGAAACAAATTTAAAGAATTTAAAATTATGACTGTTTACAATCAATATATTTATAAAAAATTAATTTACGTTCATAAAAATATTTCAAAGTTCAAGAAAAATTGTGATTTACATAAAATTAATACAAGACAAAAAAATTAACTCGCTATGCCCGGCACTAGGCTCCATAAAATAGGTAAATCCTTTAAGGGTAATTGTATACGTTTTTATAATAAGCTCCCAAATGAAGCCTTAAGCCTATCATTAAATAAATTTAAATTATATGTTAAAAATAATTTAATAAAAAAATTCTACTATAGTGTAAAGGATTTCATCGACGACGGTATGGCCTGGGCATGAATCTGTATTGTATTGCGAATAGCTAGTAATCTCCGCAATTTGTTTTTCGTTGTAAATTATTTTGCTTTATCGACCTTCTGCATCACACCGATTCCTTAGAAGTCACTACTTGCGGTAGCATCGGGAGTCGGGTTGTCTCCCTCCCTCAAATATGTGCGAAGGGGGTGATGGCTGGCTCTTGTGTTATGCTCGTGAACGGGTGCTGCTTGCGGTGACTGGTTGTGTGGCAGGCCGAAGATTTATATATATATATATATTTTTTCTGTTATTATTATTTAATTTTCGTTGCCTGAAATCATTAGGCTTCTTTTCTGATTGATTGGGACGGTTCTAGTTGTTCCAAAATTGCATTTAAGTTTGACGTTTGTGAAACAGTGATCACAATAACAAAAAATATATCCGGCTGAGTTTGTTGTGTGGTTCTTCTTAGACCAGAACGCGATTGGAACCCTCATAGCTTTAACATTAAGATGGAAAGTGCTTTTTCAGAAGGGCTTATTACGATAAATCTAGTATCGTAATAGGCCCTCCTGACACTTCCATGTTGACGTAAGTGGAAAAGATATAAATAAATAAATAAATAAATATAGATGTATATATGAAATTAAAAACGATTTTCTTTAATTAGTCCATAATCTGTGTTTTGAGTTCAGAGTGAAGACAAGTGAATCACATAAAAGTTTCTGTAACTAGGACATTTAAAATAATTTGCAGATCTTTGTTAGAAAAAGGTGATTAATAGTGGCCATATTTCTCCTTTATCTAGCCTCTCGTGATCGAGTGTATCAACCTCTTAAAATTCCGCACGCATACCTAATATCAAACCTTAGTAGCCCTCATTATGTTCGCACATTCATGAAATAAATTGGGTGATTTCATACGAACAATGTGATTAATTCGTTCCTTTCTTTCAAATTAATTGACCCTTATTCACAGCATTGACGTTAGCAATCCATTTATTACCAATATAAGAATTTCAATAGTTATGTTAACGAAGGAAACTCTGAAGACAGACAATGCATAATTAAACACATTAGATTTTGTTACAAAAACGTTCCCATCAACATTTCCTTATTAACGTATAGCTGTGTTTATTACTTTTTAAAAGACATGTTTTTAAATGTCAATGTTCGTGAATGTAATAATAGAAATTTAAAATGAATAATGAATAATAAATTTAACGATAAGCAAAATATTTTAGAATTAATTAACAACACGTCACAGCTGTAATTGTGCTGATAAAATAAAGATGATTATATGTAGAATGTTACATTTATATATATACAAGGAGGGGGTAGCGATGCGGTGCCTGAATTAGCAGAGCAATGAGCTCCAGGAAGTTGCAAGTATGAGTCCTGCATGTAGCGATTCATTTTTCCTACTATTTCTATTTAAAATTTGACTAAGATAAACATGTCTTGATATGCTTATAACTATTATCATAATCTTTTAATACACAGTTTAAAATATAACAAGGTATGTCATACCTATATATCATATTTAAAACTTTGTATTAAAAGTCATCAAGTCATTCTAGTCAATTCATAGTGAAAGGTATTGGTTTAAGACTAAGGTATACATTTTAATTTATAATATATTTACCGTATGTTATAAAATGTTAAATAATAAGAAAATAATACCCAAAATAAATATTTTGAATAGGAACATCGATGCAGGAAGTATCATTATTCGAAGAGGGATGAAATATTATTGAATCTTAGTTCAATTGATTGTTGTTGTTGTTACAGCTTTTTTTGGTTCTTCCAACTTCGAAATATCACGCTTGTCTCTTTAGTTCAGCAACTCGCCTCTAGGTGGCATTGGTTGTATCGGCGTTACTGCGCATGCGTAATCCCCCTCTTCGTCCCGCAATCTGGTGAGTCGTACCTGCTTAGAGTTTCGGCGTTAGGGCACCTCCTCTTTGTATTTAATATTTACTTCATGGTACGACTCTACGAAGCTAGCACGTACAACAGTGAATATCTGTACTCTAATATAATTATTTGTGTACAGTGTTTTAAATATTAATCAACTAAGTGCATATATTAATGAAGAAAGTCACGAAGTTATTATTAATTCCCCTGCTTCTAAGGTGAACGGACGTGTTTTGGGTGCTCTCGGCTTTTTAATCTAAAAGTGATGGTTTATTGTGTCTTTTGTGATAGTGGAATGGTTATTTATCCTATAAGAGCGTTTATTCTCAAATTGTAATGTAAAAATTAAAACAATCTTCGAATTACAGACATATTCATTACAAATAAGTTACTGTGCAGAATATTATCGGTTATAAGAACAGTTCAAAGTGCAGTGTTACAACGTGTAAAGTCATTGACCGCTATCTGCAAATGACCAATCACAACAGATGTCACAGATTATTACACTCCTAGATAGAAACTATTAAATAATTTTGAAACATCTGTGAGTGACAGATTGGTGTAGTGGCTAAAAGCTGAATAGTATCGAACCTATGTAAATTTACTCGGTTTCGAATCCCAGTGCAACCTATCCGTAGCTGAACTTTTTATTCATTTGTTTATATTTTTACCTGATCGTGGGACAACTCTGGTGTGCAGAAGTAAATTGTGTTGCATAACTGTGACTCAGCTACATCATATAATTGGCAAGTTTATACAAGTTTGCCCAACCATGCCGCTCCACCACACCCCACCACCTGTTTCCTCACCGCTTGTCCATATTATGTCAGATACAAACATAAGTGTTCCATCGGCTGAACGCGGCGATGCCGGTATAGAAGAGCCTAACATTACGCTGCGCAAGCGCAAGCGGGATGAAGAGGCATTCTTCAATAAGTCGGATATAATTGATACATTGAAATCACTTAGACATGAACATGATAAAAAAAGTATTGAGAATAAAAAGATTTATTGAGAACGGTGCAGGAAGGAATAAAAACACATACTGAACAATATAACGAGATCTGTAAATCGTGTATTAAAATACGCAATATTCCCAAAAAATCAGGGGAGTCGCAAAAAGATCCTATAGAATTGGTAACAAAGGTCGGAAGTACAATCGGTGTCACCATACAAAAACAAGACTTTAGTGACATGTATTGAAGTAACACAAAAAATGAATATAATAAACCAATTATTGTGAACTTACAGAGTGTGTTAATGAGAGATCAGATTTTAATTAACATACTTACAGTGAACGGGACCTACTCAAAGCGTATATATATCAGAACGTCTTACAACTCAAACTAAAAAGCACTTTTTTGAGGCAAGAGAATTTGCAAAAAAGCATGAGTATCGTTATTGCTGATCTTCGGGAGGTAGAATATATTTAAAAAAAGGAGAAGGCTCGGAATATATCAAGATAAATGAAACTACTGAGTACTGATCTTAAAAAAATCCAAAGTAAATGACTCAGTTCTAGAGTTAAATTTAGTTTCGAGCTCACATTTATGATTCTTTTTTATTATATTCAATGTGCTTATTTCATTTATTTACTTCAAGTTTAACTTTATAAGAGATATTTTTGTTTTTTCTGTACTATATATTTTAATTTTAGTTTTTATTAGTTATTTCTATACAACATACAATTTCACACCGTACACTGACGAATTACTCAACATTTTTATACATTATACAAAAATTAAAATGTTTTTCATATTAAAAATCCAAACGAACTCTCAAGTTATATATGAAACACTTCTTTTATTGGTTCTAACAATTATCGGCTTAATCGATGTAGATACTGGATACTTCTCAGTTTCTTTACATTTTTACGTTTTTGTGCTTGGAATTATCTTTTATATTCACTTAAATGCTTGACCTGAATAACACTTTTATAATCCAGGATATAGAAGAGTCCAGTGGCATTGATTGTTATAGTTTAACTGATACTAAAACTTGTGCCACAACTCTAAATATTGATCGATCGTGTTACAAATCACTTATAATTCGAACTGTGAATATAAGAAGTATTAACTGTAATATGAATATACTTCTTGCTTTCTTATCTTGCATTGATGATAAAACTGATGTAATTGTTTTGACGGAATTTGTTGGACGAATGATTAAAGTTTTTTAATAATTTGGACGATTTCAATACGTATTGTACTAAGAATTGTATCAACAAAAATAATGGTGTTGTGGTTTATGCTCGTAAGGCACTTTCAATTAGCTGTTTAGAACCCGCCGTTCAGGATAGGAATTGCTTGCTGATAGTGATTGAACAAAATATAGCAATCCTTGTTTATATAACCCGTCTGGATTCTTATTCTCCCTAGAAATTCTTCTTAAAAGCTTGTCTACTTTTAATGTTATCTTAACAGGAGATTTGAATATTAATATTCTACCAAAAAACTTAACAAGTTATGCTGAGGACTATCTGAATCTTATGGCTATGTATAGGCTAAAACAAGGAATCAGCAAATCCTTAACATAGTCTACTTGTATTGATCACTTCATTATTAAATGTAGACATGAATGTAAAACTATAGTTTCCGAACCACCACTAACTGATCATTCTGCTATACTTCTGTACATAAATAACATTAAAAAAACAAGACAATCTTCAAATTATAAGAAAGTAAAAATAAATTTTGACGGTCTTAAAGACGAAGTTAGTCAGATTAATTGGTCTACCTTATATGAAGCAGTAAATGTTGACACTGCAGTTGATATCTTTACGTCGAAACTAGTTGCATCTATTAATAATAACACGGAAATTTAGAGGGTTAAGGAAAGAAATCGGCCTATAAAACCTTGGATAACAGTTGTATACGAAAAAGGGATAAAATGCACAAAAAAGTGAAGAAATACCCAGAGAACGATATTTTATACAGAGATTATATTTTGTATAGAAACACATGTAACAAATTAGTCAAAAGAATTAAATGTCTACATTACAGAAATGAATTTATTAAGAATAAAACTAATATTTCTAAAACCTGGGATACAATCAAGGAAGTATGTAAAGTGGTATCTGATGTAAACTGGTATCTGATGAACTAGTTACGTTAAATGATACACCCAAAGGCTCACTAAACGTAGTAAATAATTATTATTTAAAAATAGGAAATCAACTGACAAATGTTATACTGAATAAAATGGATAAGAATGAGGATGATTTTGCCGCTTTGCACGCTTTTTGGGGAATTCACCACTCTTTTCTATGACTATGTTTTTAACAGACACAATAGAAATTAAAGAGGTAATATCTTCGCTGAGATCAAACACTGCACCAGGATGGGATATGATAACCTCCAATATTTTAAAATCTTGCTCCGTTAATAATCGACCATCTATTCAGAGAATGGAAAATATTGGTGTACGTGGAATTATCTTGCAGTGATTTTCTAGTTATCTTAGAGACAGGAGCCAAAAAGTTCGTGTACTAAAACAAGAGAGTGAAAGTGGTATCTGCAGATTTGGGGCCCCACAAGGTAGTAATTTAGGACCAACACTTTTCTTAATATACATAAATAATCTTTGCCAAATACAAGCCACCGGAATGGAACTTATCATGTTTGCTGATGACACCGTACTTCTTTTCCATAGAAATACTTGGAACCATGTATTTCTTCTAGCAGAAAATGGTTTGTCTAAAGTCATAACTTGGCTTGAGGATAACCTTCTTTCTCTCAATACCAATAAATGCAACTATCTATGTTTTAGCAAAACAACTACAGGTAGCCCCAATCCTAACTTAGAACTAAGGATTGATATATGTCCTTGCAATAGAAACCCACTGGATAACCAATGCCTTTGCCCAATAATGCCTAGAGCATACACAATCAAATACTTGGGTGTCGTAATAGACGTTAATTTAAGATTTAAGCCACACAACATTTTTGGGAAGTAGAATAAGAAAACTAATTCCAATTTTTAGAAGCGTGTACGTACGTGTACTTAAAAAAGGTTTCTATTAAAACTATCTACAAACCTCAAAGTAATATTCCTTTACAATGTGCTGGAGTATATAAACTTGACTGCGATTGTGGCTTGTCATACATAGGTCAAACAAAAAGGAGCTTCGGTAAAAGAGTTAAGGAACACATATCGGATACCAAGCATAGGCGTACATCGAAGTCTGCAGTGTGTGAACATATCATAGACAAGCCGAATCATTATATAAAATTTGATAAACCTAAAATCCTCGCTAAAAAACAACGTTACATTCCAAGAATGGTTCGTGAGGCTATTAAAATTAAAAAACATCCTTATTTTAATAGAGAAGATGGTTGGGGATTATCTAACACCTGGGACTTGAAAAATATAATATCCCATGTCTGTGACCGCACTGTAAGACCTCAAGATACTGTTAGTGCATTTTGTGTGAATCCTGAACTGTATCCCGGAAGCTTAGAAACCGTTGGAGGTAGATGACTAATTAACTGACTTACTGACAGACACCTCCATCTCGTCTTACCGTAAACACGATTGCTGCAAAGCATTCGAAACGTCAGGTTAGATTTAAAATGTAAATTTAAAATTTAATTCAATATACGCGAGTTAAATCCGTAAAAATAGTTTTATTTCAATGTGGTGTACTCGTGCAAACCTTAGAAAACACTAGCCTACATGTGGTTGCTGTACATATAAAACCCTATGTGAATGTCTTATTCAATACTGTATCTGTGCATGGGGGGGCGCGGCTAATAGTCACATACTTACCGTAGAACGAGCACAACGCGCGGTACTCAATTTATTTGCATGCCAAAATATAAAGTACCGAAAATAAAGTATAATACTTTTTTATAAAGTATGGTTGGCAACCGTAATTGTTATCGCGGGCCTTGAGTACGGCGACCGAATCAAGAAATTCCGTAACGAAAAAACCTAACACACCAGTATTGTGTACCTATAATTCAAAAATAACGTAAGCGCCAAGTTGATAACATGTGCTATGAATTTTATTGGTTATTTATTAAGGCTTAGTTAGGACTAAATGTTTTACTTGTACAAAGATACTTTTTTCATCAAGGCTTTTAATTTTAATGACATGCTGTTATCGTGTTAAAAAAGACCCTAAGTACAAGTATTTAACTATCGTAATTGTTCTTTATTTCACAGAAATAAGTTTAAAAATATTTTTAGCCGATATTATGAAACTTTTTATGATATTACAAAGCACTGTTGATAAAATATGTATCGAAATATCGATGTTATTACTAAGAAATAACGATATTTATTACTAATACATTTTTGAACGATATATCGATAGTTTGATATTGAAATGCAGGTATCGTGGTCGATATTTATTTCAAATATTTTTAAGCTATTGCACAGCTTTTATAGCGGGCTTGGAGCGCGGCGACCAAATCAAGAAATTCCGTAACGAAAAAACCTAACACCCCCACTCCGCCTACTATGACGCTCGGCCGAGTATTGTGTATACCATATAAAAATTGCGTAAGCGTCATGTTGATAATATGTATTATAAACTTAATTGCTTAGTCGTTAAGGTTTAGTCTAGTATAAATGTTTTACTTGTACAAAGGTATTTTTTTCTACAAGCCTTTTAATTCTGTTATCGTGTTACAAAAGACCCTAAATATAGGTACTTAACAAACCTAATTCAACTTTATCTGTGAGATTTAAGGTTGAAAATATTTTTAACTAATTATAATATTAACCATTATTATTGCCCAGTCATAGCAACAAAACAGTACACACACAGACATAACAATGTAGCCAAACAAATACATGCATTGCTAGCGATAAAATATAAACTTATAGATAATTTAGAGCCTTATTATATTTATACTCCTAAAAATGTTTTAGAAAATAACATAGCTAAACTGTACTGGGATAGAGATATTATAACAGACAAAAGCATAAATAACAATAGACCAGACATAACATTAGTTAGAAAAGATAAAAAAACTACCTACTTGATAGACATCTCAGTTCCTAATACCGATAATCTTAAATCAAAATACATAGAAAAAATTCAAAAATATCTTCCCCTGGCAGATGAAATACAGCAGATGTGGCATCAAAATAAAGTAAGAGTGATTCCTATCATCTTATCCTCTACAGGCATCGTACCAAATAGTATTCATGATAGTTTAGGCGAATTAGAACTCCACAAATATTCTTACATTAGCATACAAAAATCAGTTATTTTGGACACATGCGCAATAGTACGACGTTTCGTAGGCAACACATTAATAATTGAACATACTCAAAATTAATATTATATTCATTTTTTTTTTCGTGAACAAATTAATTCATTTTTAATGTAGACTAGGTTCTTTGGCAATACGCCCGTTTCTAGAATACAAAAAAAAATCTACCAGGTTCGACCTGAGCAAAGCAGAATAATAATAATAATAATAATAATAAAATACTCCTTGGTAAGTGACACGGAATGGTCACGTTTTTAAATGTCAATTTTTGTTTAAAATATTTATTTTCAAAATCCAGTTTTTATTATATTTAAATCATTTCATTCAGTTATTAAAAATGCAAAATAAACGAAAAAAAAAAGAATACATACTAAAACTGTGAACTACTTACAAAAAGTACCTGAAAAAAGTGAAATGTTGACAATGTGAAAATAGATACTATAATAATGATCACAAGGAGTAGAAACATAAACGCAGGCCCACCACCGCAGCCCGTCGCACCCAACAGCTCCACGTCATCAGAGGAGGAGTACGCAACTCCTCCTGAGGAAATCGTGTCGAGCAGTGACGACGAGCTGCCGTCTCCAGCGCCGCGCCGAGCACCAGCGCCGCGCCGTGGGAGGCCACCGCTGCCGCGCTTGGGGCCTACTGGGGCATCCGCCCCGCGTTCGGCCCCCGCCGTCGGTGGTGCAGTGCGCCGCATGAAATGGACGCAAAATATGAACGAAAATGTCATGCGAGCGTACTATAGGGCGACAGAGGGTGGCACTAACCTCACTGCGTGGCGAACCCGTTTGCTGTCTTTGTTTCAGGTCCTTGAACCAGAGTTGACCGTTTCGGCCCAACGACTATCGGATCAGGTGCGGTTTATTCAACGTAATCGTGCGTTGGATGACTCCGCACTTGACCGGCTTCGCTCCGAGGTGACAGTCTCTGCATCCACCACCGAAAGCATCCATTCGCGAGCCCAGTTATCGTCCGCTCCTTCGGTGGCAGGGTTAGTGGTTGGAGATGCTGATGTGGGGGGCGTAGAGATTACAACCGTAAGTACCCAAGATAATGAGCAATTAAGGAGGACTTTGGAGGATGCGATTTTGGAATTTAAAGATATACCATCCCGCGACAGACCACGGTTGCCCCGTTTTCCCACGCATAGACGTAATATGTCGCTTGTAATGGCTCTAGACTGCATGCTAGACTCTTATCTTCGTTCTAGCAATAGTCTCACTGATACCCATTCAATTCTTTATTGTGCAGCTGTTGCAGCGTGCCGCTCCGCCCGTGTCAGATTTCCTGAGCCTGATAGGGTGGTGCGGTCCACTGAGGACACACCCGCATGGCAGATGAGGATTGAACGGCGTATCAGCGCAGCTAGGGTCATTATTGGCAAGTTAATCTGCTTCAGATCGGGAAACATCCGGCCGAGAGTCATGCGTTATGTTACACAGGCCTTTGCCGGTACTGGCATTAGACCTCAGGATTACATGGCCTATGTAACAGAACGTATAGACTACCTGAAGCAGAAAGTTTGTGCGTGGGCAAATCGTATCCGTCGTTATAAACAACGTGTTAATAGGTATAAACAGAATCGCTTATTCCAAAGTGACCAAAGAAAGGTTTATAGAAGCTGGGAGGAATCTGCTACGAATGTGATTGATGGGCAGTTACCAAATATGGAAGAAATGTTCACATTTTGGAAAAATATTTGGTTGGTGCCTATTAATCACAACGATGGTGGCTGGATGCGTGTTGTTAAGCGCGCGTGTGAACACCTGCAGCCAATGGAGGCTATATTTATAAGCCCAGACAATGTCAGGGATGCGATCCGTTCGATCCATAACTGGAAAAGTCCTGGGCCGGACGGATTACATAACTTTTGGCTCAAATGGCTGCGGTCTTCACACGAACGTTTGGCTGGGCAATTCCAGGAAGCCATCGTGTCCGGATCCCTACCATCTTTTATGTCAACAGGAATCACCTTTCTGCTCCACAAGTCTGGTAGTATCACGGATCCAAAGAACTTTCGACCTATCACGTGCTTGCCAACAATTTATAAGCTTCTTACATCCATTTTGACTTCAAAATTAAACACACATTTGTATGCAAACAGCATTTTAGATCCCGCTCAAAATGGATGTAAGATTGGGTCTCGTGGTACTAAGGAGCTCCTCCTTATTGACATGGCCATTAATGAAAAGGTTCGCCGAGGTAAGAAGGGTCTCTCTGCCGCCTGGATTGATTATAAAAAGGCCTATGATTCGGTGCCTCATACATGGTTAAGACGAGTACTAGAAGTGTATAAGATTGACACAGATCTATGCGCTTTTCTTAATTCATGTATGAGGCAATGGACAACGGTCCTTTGTCTTCCAGGGGGCGGAGGAAATCTTCTTACTGCCGAACCTGTAAGGATTGAGCGAGGTATTTTCCAGGGTGACAGTTTGAGTCCTTTGTGGTTTTGCCTAGCTTTGAACCCCTTAAGCGCGTTGCTTAGGGACTCAAAGCTGGGCTTTCGCTTTTGCAGAGGGGGTGAGATCATTTCTCATCTTTTGTATATAAACGATCTCAAATTATTTGCACCAAATAAAGCAGATCTGGTATCATTACTAAACGTTACGCAAACGTTTAGTAATGACATTAGGATGGAGTTTGGTGTAGATAAATGTGCGGTTGCACATGTGCAGAGTGGCCGAGTTGTAAATAGCGAATATTTACAACTCTCGGAGACAACGTCCCTCAGATCCCTCTCCGAAACCGAGTGCTACAAATACCTTGGTATGTCGGAATGCTTAGGCATACTAAGTGGGGACATTAAACAGCTTTTGTCAGGAGGTAACAAAGTGCGTGCATTCAACAGTTGGGTAATGCCCGTGCTGATGTATACTTTCGGCATATTAAGGTGGACTCAGACTGAATTAGATGCCCTGGACCGAAAGACCCGAAAACTATTGACAATGTATCGCATGCATCATCCGCGCTCATCAGTGATGAGATTGTATATTCCACGGAAGTGTGGGGGTCGTGGCTTCCTTAATGCCAAAAACTTACACAACCGTGAGGTATGCAATCTTAAAGAATATTTCCTTCATGCTGAGTGTGGAATGCATCGGGACATTGTTGCAGTAGATAATGGCCTCACACCGCTCTCCTTAGCCAAAGACAACTGGCATAAACCGGTAGTACTTAGCACTGACGACCGTATAAATATATGGAAGAGTAAGGAGCTTCATGGACGGTTCCACCAGGCACTCTATGGGCCTGATGTAGACCTTCTGGCGTCCGTGGCTTGGCTACGATTCGGTGATCTCTTTGGTGAAACCGAAGGTTTTGCTTGTGCAATTGCTGACGAAGTTGTCAAGACGAACAACTATCGGAAATACATAATAAAGGATGGCACTGTTGATATATGTCGTGCGTGCCACCAACCTGGGGAATCCATCAGACATGTTATTTCCGGTTGTTGTCGTCTTGCCAATGGAGAGTATTTGCACAGGCACAACCAAGTAGCCAAGATTATCCACCAAGAACTTGCTCTTCAGTACGGTCTGGTACCTTTTGAAGTGCCATATTATAAGTACTAACCGGAGCCAGTTTTGGAAAATGGTCATGCTAAGCTCTATTGGGACCGATCTATCATAACGGACAGGACTATTGTAGCCAATAAGTCTGATATCGTGCTGGTAGATCGGTTAGAGCGCCGGGCATTTCTTGTTGATATCAGTGTCCCGTGTGACGCTAATCTTGTGAAAGCTGAGAAGGACAAACTGTCAAAATACTTGGACTTAGCTCACGAGGTTACCGACATGTGGGATGTTGACTCAACAATAATTGTCCCGATGGTAGTTTCCGTCAATGGTCTTATAGCGAAGAGTCTCGATCATCATCTCAAGAGGCTCTCACTAAAAAACTGGATCAAGGGTCGGATGCAAAGAGCAGCAGTTTTGGGTACGGCACGCATTGTGAGGAAGTTTCTTTCGCTGTCGCCCTAACCACCGACGGACTGGTCGTAAGGCCCACGTCGGCGGGATACTGTTTTTTATATTTATATTTATAATGTTGTTTTTTTTTAATGTTATATGTATAAATGTAAATAATAAGATTAATACGAAATAAATGATAATAATAATAATAATAATAGCCTTTATTCAGACTTTTGTTTAGTACAATAATGTTTAATACATGTTATAAATCAATTAAGTTGACATCGACAACTTGGTCTGTTTGCCTATTTTCGGCAAAGGCCTCCTCCATTGTTCTCCATTCATTACGATTTAGCGCTGTCCTGGTCCATGTTTTCCCTGCGATTGCCTTAATCTCATCTTCCCACCTTCGGACTTGTCTTCCGCGAATTCTCTTTCCGTTTCTGGGGTACCAAAAAATTACGTCCTGGTCCCATTTTCTCATGCCTCTTATTATATGCCCCGTCCATCTCCACTTCAATTTTCGTATTTTGGTTGTTACGTCGTCTACCTTTGTTCGCTTTCTGATTGTTTTGTATCTTATTCTGTCACTTTTTTGTACATTTAGCATACTTCTTTCCATCGCTGTCTGACATACCCTTATTCTATCGGTTTGTGCTTTGGTGAGTGCCCAAGTCTGGCATCCATAAGTTAGGATTGGTAATACGCAGGTATTGTAAAGCTTCCTCTTGATAAAATTACTAGTCTCTTTATTTTTCATAATCACCTTTAGGCTCCAAAAGCTTTTCCAAGCATTAGCTATTCTTATGTCAATTTCTTTTGACATAGTGTTATGGGTTGAGATGAGTTGGCCCAAGTAAGTGTATTTGGGGGAGTCCCCAAGTGTTTACAGAGTACGTCCACGTCGTCTTCCCCGGACCCCGTCCTGACCCCGGTAACGCAGGTGGCAGGCGGGTGACCAAATCCTGTAAACTATACTTGGGTGAGTGTGTTTTCTGAGTCGTTTTTAATTCTTTGTCGTGATGCCTTCCACGCGTAACAGCAAGGGAGGATTCACCAAAGGCCCTTCTCAGGGCCAACCAAACGGCCCTTCTCAGGGCCAACCAAACGACCCTTCTCAGGGCCAACCACAAGGCCCTTCTCAGGGCCAACCACAAGGCCCTTCTCAGGGCCAACCACAAGGTTCTTCTCAGGGCCAACCACAAGGCCCTTCTCAGGGCCAACCAAACGTAGGCGACTACTACGTCGAGTCTGATATGGACTTCGAAGTGGATAGCATTGATAAAGGCCCTTCTCAGGGTCGTTCGGAGGAGTCAGATGCAGACGTTGCGCGCTTTAAGGCAACGAAAGGCCAACGCAAGCGGCCTTCCTCTTCATTCTTCGTGCCTGGGCGGTTTTGTTCAGACACAGAGACCGAAGAGACGCCGACCGCTAAAGTAAGCACCGCCCGAAGAGGTAGGGGCGCAAAGACGGGCAGTTCCCGTGACGGATTTCGGAAGCCAGCTTCCTTACGGTTGGACGATGGCGTACTAAGTGACAGGCAGTACGATACCGCGACGGACGATAATGAGCCTGACGTGAACGTATTAAACGCGCAAGAGTTGAGGACGCGGGCGGGCGAAGGCCTAGCTATTATCTTAGAGGTTGCCAAGAAATCGGGCAATCTCAAAGGTGAATTCGTGGGCCGCCTGAAAAAGTCAACTGCGACCCTGAGCGAAGTGGTTGATGCTCTTGCCACGAGGAGTGAGGCTGAGGAGACGAGGCGTCTGAGGGCTGAAAATCGCCGGCTTAAGCTCGAGGTGGAATCAATCAAGGCGGAGGTGAAGGCGCTGCGGCGCGGTTTCACTGAAGCTAAAGCCGAGGCAGCTGCGGCTGCTACCGCCGCCATCACCTCTGCTACTGGTGGAACGACGACGCCTCCTGTGTCCCTGATAGCGGCTGAAGCAGTAGAAAGACTTGAACAGTCCCTGACCTGTACTTTGGGTAATATGATTAACGCCCGAATCGCAGGAATCGAGGATCGACTCTTGCCGGCACCGTCGGTGCGTCCCCCACTGCGGGCGGAAGTAGAACGTGCCTTGCCTCGTGTACCTGCCAACTTGTTAGTGGCACCAGCAGCGGGCCCTGACACTGTCCTTCAGGAGGAGTCTTGGGCAACGGTCGTAAAGAGGAAAAGTAAGGGTAAGGGCAAGGGCAAGGGGAAAGGAAATTCTTCCTCTCTAGCGGCTGCCGCTTCTTCGACTGGTCGGGCCACGCCAGCGAAGAGGTCCGCTGCGGCGAAATCAAGCACGATGGGAGCCGCCAAATCCGCCGCCAAACCAGTCACTAAGCCAACCGCTAAGTCAGACGCTAAGGCGACTCAAAGGCCAAAAAAGGCGCTAAAGCCTCCCAAGACTGCGGCTGTTGTGTTGTCACTGCAGCCAGAAGCTACGGCTAAGGGACTCACATACAGCGCGATTCTGCAGACGGCTCAACAAAACGTTGATCTGCAGGAGCTCGGGATTGAGCAAATCCACTTTCGTCAGACGGCGACGGGAGCAAGAGTGCTGGAGATCCCGGGCCCCGAAAAAGACGTGAAGGCTGATAGGCTCGCGGAGAAACTCCGTGATGTTTTATCTAGCGTGGCGAAAATTGCTAGGCCAGTGAAATCCACACAGTTGAGAATCTCGGGTCTGGATGACACAGCGACCAAAGAGAGTGTGGCTACGGCGATCGCGAAGGCGGCAGCGATTGACGTCACAACAGTAAAGACTGGGGCAATTCGCCCCAACTTTGGCGGTACCGGATCCGTCGTCGTCACATGCCCGACTTCGGCAGCAAAAGCGCTGACTGAAAAGGGCAGGTTGCTCATTGGGTGGAGCTCAGTGCGTGTGGTGGCCTTGGAGGCGCTTCCCATGCGCTGCTATAAGTGCATGGGGCTGGGTCATACACGCCCTCAGTGCCCAGCATCGGCAGACAGGGGGGACCTGTGCTTCCGATGTGGAAGCTCAGGTCATAAAATGGCCACCTGCAAGGAGGCAACACCACGCTGCGCGGTATGCGCTGAATCCGGCAGGCCCTTCGGGCATGTAATGTGTGGACGCAAGTGCAATCCTGCAACGGCAAAAGGAAAAGGGAGGGCCACCGGGACCCGGGCCATCCAGGTGGTTCGTAATCAGGCTACCACAGTGACGGCAATGATTCCTCTAGCAGTGAATGAGGAGGAGGTTGTGATGTCTGAATAATTGATGGATCCAGTTAGACATCACAACTTCCTACAGACAAACCTAAACCACTGCGCTCAGGCCCAAGACCTGCTTATGCAGGCCATGGCACAGTGGCAAATAGACGTAGTGGTCGCGGCGGAACCCTATTATGTTCCCTCCTCTCATCCCTGCTGGGTGGGTGACTTAGACGGCTCAGTTGCCATCGTAAGGCGATCAGACAGCGGCGGTCCGCCCCTCTTACTGGAAGATAGGGGGCCAGGCTACGTGGTGGCCAAGTGGGGAGAGTTTTCTTTGGTGGGCGCATACTTCTCCCCTAACAAAACCGTAGCAGAACTGGAAGCCTTCACAGATCTCATGGCCATTGCAGTTAGGAAGCAGGCACCACGTCAGATCCTCCTTTTAGGGGACCTAAATGCCAAGGCACGGGACTGGGGCAACCCTTCCACTAACTCTCGTGGAGAGATCATTAGAGAGTGGGCGGTTACTACGGGCCTGACTCTGCTCAACACTGGATCGGCCCACACATGCGTACGACACAACGGGGGGTCCGTGGTGGACTTATCTTTCGCCACCCCGTCCATCGCCGCACGTGTTCGGGCTTGGAGGGTGCTGTCGGAAGTGGAGACACTCTCGGACCACAAATATGTGCGTTTCGAGATCTCCACCTCGCACAACCCCGCTGGTCAAAGATCGCTACCCCAAGAACTGACAAGATTCCCGCGCTGGGCCGTCAGCCGCCTAGATGCGGAACTGGCGAGAGAGGCAGCCATTGTCCAGTCATGGTTGGCCATCCCCACGCAGCCAGACGTAGACCTCGCGGCAATCCGCTTCCGCCAAGCGGCGACAGCGGTGTGCGATGCGGCCATGCCGCGGTCTCGGCACCGACCCCGTCGCCGCGAAGTTTACTGGTGGAGCTCGGAGATCGCGGAACTCCGAGCCACTTGCACAGCGGCACGACGGCCCTACGGGCACAGCAGGAGGAGAAGGCATGGCCGAACTGACGAGCAAATGCCAACGGTGGAGCTAGAGGAAGAGCGCCAGTTGTACGAGGCATACCGCATCGCCAAGCGGGAGCTGCAACTGGCGATCGTCAGGGCCAAATCGCAGGCTTTTGGCGAAGCCCTGGCAAGCCTGGACAGAGATCCGTGGGGCCGACCGTACAAAGCTGCACGGAGAAAGTTCCGTCATCAGACGCCCCCAGTCACGGAATCCATGGAGTCTGGGCTTCTTGACCGGGTGCTGGGTGGACTCTTTCCCGAGCGAGACACCAGCTACACTCCTCCAACAATGGCTGTTGACTATGAGGAAACAGACCACGACACCTCCATTCCGCCCGTCTCAGAAGAAGAGATGGAGGTTGCAGTCTGCCGCCTGCACGGCAAGAAGACGGCTCCTGGTCCAGACGGTATCCCAGGCCGGGTGCTGGAAATCGCCCTCCAGGAGTTGAGTTGTCCGCTTCGGAAAGTGTTTAGCACCTGCCTCACGTCTGGACGGTTTCCGAAGCCGTGGAAAGTCGGAAGACTGTGCTTGTTGCGGAAAGAACGGCGACCCGTTGACTCGCCCTCCGCATACAGGCCCATCGTCTTGCTGGATGACACGGGCAAACTGCTCGAGAGAGTGGTGGCTTCCCGTGTTGTCCAGCACCTGGAGGGGACTGGGCCTGGGCTTTCAGAGGCCCAATATGGATTTAGGGCGGGGCGCTCTACAATAGACGCCCTGCTCTGGCTCAAAAGATGGACACAGGCCGCAGTCTGCGAGGGAGAAAAGGCGTTGGCTGTCTCCCTCGATATAGCCAACGCCTTCAACAGCCTCCCACACGGGACAATACAAGAGGCACTGCGATACCACAGAGTGCCCCTGTATCTGCGGAGGCTCTTGGCGGATTATCTAGACGGTCGAGAGGTGTTGGTGCAGGGATGCAGTGGTTTAAGTCGCCGTAGCGTTTCGTGCGGGGTGCCACAGGGGTCAGTGCTGGGCCCACTCCTATGGAACATTGGTTACGACTGGGTGCTCCGGGGCACGCTCCCTGCGAGCGTGCGAGTGGCGTGCTACGCAGATGACACCCTAGTCGTAGCCAAGGGGAGGGATCTTCGGGAGGTGTTGCGGTCGGCCGCGATTAGTACGGCATTTGTGGTCGGCCGTATACGCGCTTTGGGGCTGGAGGTAGCTCTTCATAAGACCGAAGCCTTACTTTTCCATGGGCCTCGGGGGGGACCTCCTCCAGGTACCCGGCTTGAGTTCGATGGAATCCCGGTCCGGGTTGGGACCCAGATGAAATATCTGGGTCTCACCCTGGATGGCAGGTGGAATTTTGGGGCCCACTTTGCCGGGCTGGCTCCGAGAGTCGTGAGAGCCGCAGCCTCATTAGGTAGGTTGCTGCCGAACGTGGGTGGCCCTAGCTCCAAATGTCGTCGGCTGTACTCGGGAGTCATCCGAAGTATGGCGATGTATGGAGCACCCGTCTGGGTGGACGCCCTCAGTCGCGCCAACAAGACCCTGCTGCGACGTCCGCAGCGGGTCATCGCTACCAGGGCCATCCGAGGATACAGAACGGTCTCATGGACGGCGGCGTGCGTGTTGGCCGGAGATGCCCCCTGGGAGCTACAGGCAGTGGTCCTCGCCGAAGCGTATCATTTCCTGGCTGATAGGAAGTCTCTGGGGGAAGCCCCAACTCGAGAGGAGCTCACACACATGCGAGCGGAGGCGCAGGACACCCTGCTGCGTCAGTGGTCTAAAGACCTGGCCCCACCGGTTCCTGGGCAGTGGACGGTGGACGCAGTTAGGCCAGTCCTTCGGCAATGGGTGAGGCGGCGACACGGGTCGCTAACCTTTCGTTTGGTGCAGGTGTTATCCGGACACGGATGTTTCGGCAAATACCTGCACCAAATCGCTAGACGGGAGGCCACCCCGGTCTGTCATGAGTGTGGTGCGCCACAGGATACGGCGCTCCATACGCTGGAGGTGTGTGCCGCATGGAGTCCACAGCGACATACGCTTTCAGCATCCTTAGGACAGGATATCTCTCTGCCGATCGTTATCAATGCCATGCTCGACAGTGACAGATCGTGGCAGGCGGTGGTCTCCTTCTGCGAAGACGTTATGATGCAGAAGGAGGCCGCGGAGCGGGCAAGAGAGGACGGCGCCTCCTCTGATTTACTCCGACGCAGACGTACGGGGGTAAGGAGAAGACGTTTCGCTCACCTGCTTCGCCCTCCGTAAAGATGGGGTTACCTGTCGGAAGTCGGGGGACTTTCGGCTGGGTTGTCAAAATGACCCCATACGACTGAGGGGTGACCTTCTTGTGAGTGAGGTCACCCCACATTTGTGCCGGGGCCCGGTTTGTATCTGGGCCTACCGCCGGGGCAAGTTGGCGAATGCTAACGCGACCCCATCTTGCTCCACCATGGCGGAGGACTGCTCACACGTGGGGTTTTTAGCCGGTAAAAGTCCGGCATAACCACTCTGGTACCCCCGTACTGGAGTGGTATCCATGAGGATTTTTCCCACGACAAAAAAAAAAAAAAAAAAAAAAAAAAAAAAGTAAGTGTATTTCTTTACATACACGATGAGTTTGTTGTTTATTAAGATGCGATCTTCGATCGCGTTTGTCATGACTTTTGTCTTGATTGTATTCATGGTCAGACCAACTCTGCGGCTTTCTTCATCTAAGTCTACTAACATGTTTTGTAGATCAGTTTTTGATGCTGCGAATATTACGATATCGTCAGCGAATCTTAAATGAGTAAGTTGTTCTCCATTAACATTTATGCCGTATTGGTCCCAGTTTAGTTTTCGGAAGACGTCTTCTAGAACGGCAGTAAATAATTTAGGGGAAAGCGGATCTCCTTGGCGTACTCCTCTGTTTATTTGTATTTCTTTTCCCTGTTTTTCTAACTTTATGTTAGCTGTACTCTTTGTATATATATTTTTCAAGATTCTAATATATTTGATCTAATATATTTGTATTTCCTCCAAAAAATCAAAAGCGAAGCCTTATTCAATATTAGGCGCGGCTCCTGATTGGATTCTCATGATGGACACGTATGAAAAGCATTACAAAATCCCTGGGGATGTTGGTGTTTCGTCATCCAGACCGGACTTATTCCTGTATTCGAAACAACTGAGGCGCGTGATACTTGTGGAGCTTACTGTTCCTTGGGAAACAAACATCCCAAGGGATCACACATTCAAGCTCAATAAGTATTACGAACTAACCAACGAACTGATCAGGAATAAATTTATAGTTAGTTTGTACGCGGTAGAAGTGGGAGCGAGAGGTATAACAGCAAAATCTCTCTATAGCCTACTTAAAGATCTTGGCCTTTCTAGAACAAGCATCGGTTCATTTCTAGAACGTACTTCAAAGGCGGCATTAGTAGGTTCTTTCCAAATTTGGTTAGGTAGGGAGAGGAGTGTGGAGGGTGAAGGTGAGCGTTTTTGCGCATAATAAAGGGGCCCCTTAAACCTACTCCTGGGTCGCAAGTCCCAGGCACTGCTTGCACTCCTCTCCTTGCAACGCGATGGGCCCGGCACCCGCACGGTGAATCCATGGATTGCTAAGAAGCTTCGTCTTATCTAAATTGACAGCCCGGAGAGACGGGATGACGCTGGAAAGACAGTTGACGCTGGAAAGACAGCTGGCAGCTGGGAAGACAGCAGACTGCTGGAAAGACAGCCGAGGGCGATGGCCTAGCAAGCCAAGCCCGGGAACGTCGATAAACGCTAAAAGTCCAAATAAGAAAAATACCCCTAGGACAGTCCGAGAGGGGGGGCGGAAGAACTGTCCACCGGTTGACAATTACGGCGAAAACGGCGCGATAACGGAACTGAAATGCCCTACGTGCGGGAAAAATTACAAAAGACGAGCCTGGTTTATTAAACATCTTAAAACACACAATGGTGCTGAAGTGCGGCAACCGTCGGTAAGATCTTCAGTTTTCACTGCGGATAGAGTTTACCCTCATATATCTCATGGTGAGCCATTGAATGAAAACTACCAGGAGTCCATGACCATCCGGACGCGTCTTAGCATTCCAAATACTAAACAATCGACCTGGAAAGTACATGACCAAAATATAGCGGCCCTGTTAGAGCACCCGGGCTCAAATCAGGTACTCGATGCGCAAGTAGAGACTTTCCAAAATACTATTTACGACTACTTTAATGAGCACTATCCACCTACGAATCGTTATGCTCACAATAATAAAGAAAACGGTTTTAAATTGAAAATGAGGAGGAAAAAAAGAGATCTTATAAAGAAACTTCGTATAGCCAAAGCCTTAGGCGATAATCAACTTAGTCACCAACTGTCTAGGGCATTGCGATCAATTCTTAAACTTATCCAAGGTATAACAAATCAAATAACGAAAAATCGTGATAGCTTTGATCGGGCAAAACATGAAGTAGACTTTGATAAAAATCCTTTTAAATACTCAAAAAACATTTTCAAAGATCAAAAAGGTAAGCTTCTCTTGACCAACGAGCAAATTTTCGACCATTATAAAAGCACATACGAAGTGCCAGAAAACCAAAGACTATATGGGGATCCAAACGAACACAAACCTGAGACTCCTACTGAAGATTTTCAAGCCAACCCACCAACTTTGGAGGAAATCAATAAAATAATTAAAATGAAACCATCTAAGTCAGCACCAGGTCCGGATGGTATCCCTTATATAGTTTACAAAAAATGTCCGTCGCTCCATAAACATCTTTTAAATATATTCGGTAAAATCTGGTCAAGAAAGCAAATACCGGTATCGTTCGGAAAAGCCCTTTTTGTCCTCATTCCGAAAAACGACAATGTCAATAATCCCAAGGATACTAGACCGATAGCCCTAACAAATACAATTTCCAAAATATTTTTCTCTTTTTTACAAACTAAAATGACTCAATTCATGATTAACAATAGATATTTCAGGCCTAATCACCAGAAAGGGTTTTTGCCCGGAATTTCTGGATGCCTGGAACATAATACGTTAATATCGGAAAGCCTTAAAGATGCTAGAACTAGCGAGAGACAAATTACGGTTTGTTGGATAGACTTAGAAAACGCCTTTGGGTCGGTACGACATGAACTAATGATGTTCGCGCTTAAATGGTATAACTTTCCTATGGTAGTTCGCGACATTATTGCATCATATTATTCAAAATTAAAATTCTCAATAATTTTTAATGAAAACCATTCAAAACCACTTAATTATAACGTTGGTTTATTTCAGGGCTGTTGTATTTCTCCTATTATATTTAATATAGTTATTAATATTTTAATAGACAAATTAATTAGAAATGAAAAAAAGTGGGGCTATCGGTTTAAGTTCAACAACAAATACACAGAATCCATACTAGCTTTTGCAGATGATCTCGCGATACTGACACGTAATCCGAAACAATGTCAGGTACTTTTAAATGTAGTTGAGGATTTCTGTACGTGGACGGGCGGATTGAGGACAAAACCAAGTAAATGTTTTAGTCTGTGTCTGGGTAGACGGAATACCAAATATACCTCTTACGATCCGGGTCTTATAATAGGCGGTCAGTGCGTTAGTACGGTTACGGAAGCAGCTCCGTTTAAATTTTTAGGTAAAAAAATCGATTACCAAGGCCGTACTCCATCGTTGGATGTAATAGTCGATAGCTTTTTAAACGATCTCAAAAAGGTAGACAACCAACCAATAAGTAACGTCAAAAAAGCTTGGATTTACGATAATTATTTAACATCACGTCTAAATTGGCCTTTCCTCGTGTATGATATAAATAAAACCCTTTTGTCAAAGTTAGATGCAAGCGTCATAAAGACATTGAAGTTATGGCTCGGGTTAGCGCACTCAGCGGACTCTTCAACCTTATTTAGAGACCGTAACAACTTTGGATTAAAATTAAAGAAACCATCGGAGCTCTACAAACATCTAAGAGTTACCAAAAGACATATCATCGGAAAATCTAAAGATGATACTGTAACTTCTCTCCCAAAAGACAAAGTTGCCTCAGAGCTCGAGTCACGACTTCAATTCCATAAAAAGTTTATGATAGGTGCTCAAACAAATAAAGTAGGGCTAGGATCAAGTAGGAAAGTTCAAGACATAGACATAACAAAATCTTTTATTCGACAAGACGAAAACGATAATTACCGACTCCACGCGATGAGCCTAGAAATTCAAAACGAATGGGTGACCATAGGAGATTTTTGTATTCCACTAGCTTTGAAGTGGCGCACCTTAATTTATGATTGGTCCCCAGCATTATTAAAATTCTATCTTAATGCATTCCAAATGACTCTCCCAGATCAAAGTAATTTAGTAAGATGGGGCAAAGCCACCGAAAAGTCTTGCAACATCTGTGGGGAGGCAATAGGAACCGCGAAACACCTATTAGTAGGGTGTAGGGTACTTCTAGATAAAGGTCAATACTCGCGTCGCCACGACAAGGTATTAGAAATTATACGGGAAGCGGTTAGTCTTTCAGTAGCAAGAGCGCGGAAGGGTATAACAACCACCGAACGATCTATAGAATTCGTAAAAGAAGGCTCCTCCAAAAAATCAAAAGCGAAGCCTTATTCAATATTAGGCGCGGCTCCTGATTGGATTCTCATGATGGACACGTATGAAAAGCATTACAAAATCCCTGGGGATGTTGGTGTTTCGTCATCCAGACCGGACTTATTCCTGTATTCGAAATAACTGAGGCGCGTGATACTTGTGGAGCTTACTGTTCCTTGGGAAACAAACATCCCAAGGGATCACACATTCAAGCTCAATAAGTATTACGAACTAACCAACGAACTGATCAGGAATAAATTTATAGTTAGTTTGTACGCGGTAGAAGTGGGAGCGAGAGGTATAACAGCAAAATCTCTCTATAGCCTACTTAAAGATCTTGGCCTTTCTAGAACAAGCATCGGTTCATTTCTAGAACGTACTTCAAAGGCGGCATTAGTAGGTTCTTTCCAAATTTGGTTAGGTAGGGAGAGGAGTGTGGAGGGTGAAGGTGAGCGTTTTTGCGCATAATAAAGGGGCCCCTTAAACCTACTCCTGGGTCGCAAGTCCCAGGCACTGCTTGCACTCCTCTCCTTGCAACGCGATGGGCCCGGCACCCGCACGGTGAATCCATGGATTGCTAAGAAGCTTCGTCTGTTCGTCTCTATTCCTTGGTTTTTAAGACTTAGCCAGATGCTTTCGTGCACAATTGAATCAAATGCCTTCTTATAGTCTATAAAACAGCAGTAAAATGAGACATTATATTCTTTATTCTTTTCAAATATCTGTCTAACAACGTGTATGTGGTCTAGTGTCGAGTATCCCGTCCTGAATCCGGCTTTTTCTCTCGGTTGATTTTCGTCGAGTATCTTAATTATGCGGCAGAGAATAACCTTTGCGAATACTTTGTATATATTGGCCATCAGACTGATAGGCCTGTAGTTGTTTATATCGTTCTTGTCGCCTTTTTTGTGTAGTAGTATGATGGTTGAGTTCGTCCACTGAGTTGGTATTGTTTCGGTCTGTAGGATATCGTCGAATATATGTTTTAGTATAGGTGCGAGGTCTTTTTTGCAATCAATTAGTATTTTGTTACTGATGAGATCTGGTCCAGGGCTTTTGTCTGGTTTTTGAGTTTCAATGGCTTTGATTATCTCTTCTTCAAGTACCGGTGGTATGTTTTCGTTATTGCTCAAGTCTGTTTCTTTTAAGTTGTTCTTTTTAGAATACAGGTCTTCAAAGAATTTGGTTGCTATTGGTAATATATCTAGTCTCTTAGTCTTTCTCACCTGATGATGATCCTTTAAGTTTGTTACCTAGTTTATTTTATCCTTTAGCAGCTTTATTGTTTTCTTGATGCCTCCCGTCTCAGTGATTTGTTTCTCAAGGACCTTTAGTCTATAGTGTTCTCTATCCTTTTTCATTTGTGTTTTCAATTCTTTACTTAGTTTACTTATGTCTTTTCTGATTCTTTTGGTCTTATTTGAAGTTTTTAACAGTACAAACCTTTTTTCTAACAGTTCTTTGGTTACATCTGACATGATTGATTTACGGTTATTTCTTTTGTTTTCTTCTGATTTTGTTGTTAGTATTTCATTAATGATATTGTATTTTTTTTGGATGATTAGGTGTTCGATAGTTGTTGGTTTCAGATAATTTAGTTTTTCTTTAACTGTGGTGGTTGAGATGGTGGCACCCGGACTGTGTGATTTTATTTTGAAGGGTCGGCTTGGATTTGCACCTGATGTAGTGTCTAGATGTGATCGAAGCATTCTGTGATTGCTATTGAAGTTTAAGTTTGCGATGGTGCTACAGTCATGGAACGATTGAGTTCTATTTGTAAGAATATAATCTATCTCATTCTTATATCTTCCACCTGGAGATATCCAAGTCCGTCTTCAAGACGTTCTTTTTTTGAATTGGCTATTCAGTACCTTCAAGTTTTTTATTTAACACTAAGTAAGACTAATTCTCGGAATGTATTTTCAATAAAAATCATTCAAAACCACTTAATCATAATGTTGGTTTATTTCAGGGCTGTTGTATTTCTTCTATTATATTTTCATATAGGTATTAATATTTTTGTAGACAAATTAATTAGAAATGAAAAAAAGTGGGGTAATCGGTTTAAGTTTAACAATAAATACACAGAATCCATACTAAATTTGCAAATGATCTCGCATTACTGATACTTAATCCTAAACAATGTCAGATACTTTTAAATATAGTTGAGGATTTCTATACGTGGACGGGCGGATTGAGGACAAAACCAAGTAAATGCTTTAGTCTGTGTCTGGGTAGACGGAATACCAAATATACCTCTTACGATCCGGGTCTTATAATAGGCGAAACGATAATTACCGACTCCACGCGATGAGCCTAGAAATTCAAAACGAATGGGTGACCATAGGAGATTGTTGTATTCCACTAGCTTTGAAGTGGGCGCACCTTAATTTATGATTAGTCCCCAGCATTATTAAAATTCTATCTTAATGCATTCCAAATGACTCTCCCAGATCAAAGTAATTTAGTAAGATGGGGCAAAGCCACCGAAAAGTCTTGCAACATCTGTGGCAAGGCAATAGGAACCGCGAAACACCTATTAGTAGGGTGTAGGGTACTTCTAGATAAAGGTCAATACTCGCGTCGCCACGATAAGGTATTAGAAATTATACGGGAAGCGGTTAGTCTTTCAGTAGCAAGAGCGCGGAAGGGTATAACAACCACCAAACGATCTGTAGAATTCGTAGAAAAAGGCTCCTCCAAGAAATCAAAAGCGAAGTCTTATTCAATTTTAGGCACGGCTCCTGATTGGACTCTCATGATGGACACGTTTGAAAAGCATTACAAAATCCCTGGGGATGTAGGTGTTTCGTCATCCAGACCGAACTTATTCCTGTATTCGAAACATCTGAGGCGCGTGATACTTGTGGAGCTTACTGATCCTTGGGAAACAAACATCCCAAGTAATCACACATTCAAGCTCAATAAGTATTACGAACTGACCAACGAACTGATCAGGAATAAACTTATAGTTAGTTTGTACGCGGTAGAAGTGGGAGCGAGAGGTATAACAGTAAAATCTCTCTATAGCCTACTTAAAGACCTTCGCCTTTCTAGAACAAGCAGTTCATTTCTAGAACGTATTTCAAAGGTGACATTAGTAGGTTCTTTCCAAATTTGATTTGGTAATTAGAGGACTGTGGAGGGTGAAGGTGAGCGTTTTTGCGCATAATAAAGGGGCCTCTTAAACCTACTCCTGGGTCGCAAGTCCCAGGCACTGCTTGCACTCCTCTCCTTGCAACGCGATGAGCCCGGCACCCGCACGGTGAATTCATGGAATCCTAAGAAGTTTCATCTCGTCATTGTTTACGTTGATACAGTCAAGATAAAGTCAAGATAAACAGTCTGAGACTAAAATGCCTATTACACTCCACGGTACTCGTATTAAGGGCCCGATAGTTAGGGAGGGCTTGGACCCTTGTACACGGATAAATGCCACATGTTGTACCTGTTTAGATATAGTACATGTATCTGTTTAGATACAAATTTAAACCAGCAAATTTTCTAAAATTATTAAAGAATGGGAGAGGAGGAATTTAAATACCTATTAAATTTAGTAGCTCCGTATATAAAAAACAGAAGACACAATTTTAAGATGGAGTGTAAGTACTAGACAAAGACTGGTAGTCACTTTAAGATTTTTAGCTACAGGAAACACTTAACAAAATGTAAAATTAACTTGCAGAATTTTCCAACCGCTTTTATCCTCGAAACATATCGGGCTTTATAAATTTTTATAAAGTACAAAACACCAAACAATCTAATCTAATAAAGTACTAAAACACCAAACACAAAAACCACTTTATATTGATACGAACAATTATTTTCATTGTAATAATAAATCTTACAATTCATTTTCAACAATTAACATTTGCATAAGCATTTGCTTATAAAACTTCATCAAGGTAAGAAAAACATGATAATTTATTTTGAATATCTATTTTAGAAGTTAAGTTAATAACGTTGTTATTAACTTAACGTAGTTAAAGTTATAACGTTGGTTTATTTCGGGGCTGTTGTATTTCTCCTATTATATTTAATATAGTTATTAATATTTTAATAGACAAATTAATTAGAAATGAAAAAAAAGTGGGGCTATCGGTTTAAGTTCAACAACAAATACACAGAATCCATACTAGCTTTTGCAGATGATCTCGCGATACTGACACGTAATCCGAAACAATGTCAGATACTTTTAAATGTAGTTGAGGATTTCTGTACGTGGACGGGCGGATTGAGGACAAAACCAAGTAAATGTTTTAGTATGTGTCTGGGTAGACGGAATACCAAATATACCTCTTACGATCCGGGTCTTATAATAGGCGGTCAGTGCGTTAGTACGGTTACGGAAGCAGCTCCGTTTAAATTTTTAGGTAAAAAAATCGATTACCAAGGCCGTACTCCATCGTTGGATGTAATAGTCGATAGCTTTTTAAACGATCTCAAAAAGGTAGACAACCAACCAATAAGTAACGTCAAAAAAGCTTGGATTTACGATAATTATTTAACATCACGTCTAAATTGGCCTTTCCTCGTGTATGATATAAATAAAACCCTTTTGTCAAAGTTAGATGCAAGCGTCATAAAGACATTGAAGTTATGGCTCGGGTTAGCGCACTCAGCGGACTCTTCAACCTTATTTAGAGACCGTAACAACTTTGGATTAAAATTAAAGAAACCATCGGAGCTCTACAAACATCTAAGAGTTACCAAAAGACATATCATCGGAAAATCTAAAGATGATACTGTAACTTCTCTCCCAAAAGACAAAGTTGCCTCAGAGCTCGAGTCACGACTTCAATTCTATAAAAAGTTTATGATAGGTGCTCAAACAAATAAAGTAGGGCTAGGATCAAGTAGGAAAGTTCAAGACATAGACATAACAAAATCTTTTATTCGACAAGACGAAAACGATAATTACCGACTCCACGCGATGAGCCTAGAAATTCAAAACGAATGGGTGACCATAGGAGATTTTTGTATTCCACTAGCTTTGAAGTGGCGCACCTTAATTTATGATTGGTCCCCAGCATTATTAAAATTCTATCTTAATGCATTCCAAATGACTCTCCCAGATCAAAGTAATTTAGTAAGATGGGGCAAAGCCACCGAAAAGTCTTGCAACATCTGTGGGGAGGCAATAGGAACCGCGAAACACCTATTAGTAGGGTGTAGGGTACTTCTAGATAAAGGTCAATACTCGCGTCGCCACGACAAGGTATTAGAAATTATACGGGAAGCGGTTAGTCTTTCAGTAGCAAGAGCGCGGAAGGGTATAACAACCACCGAACGATCTATAGAATTCGTAAAAGAAGGCTCCTCCAAAAAATCAAAAGCGAAGCCTTATTCAATATTAGGCGCGGCTCCTGATTGGATTCTCATGATGGACACGTATGAAAAGCATTACAAAATCCCTGGGGATGTTGGTGTTTCGTCATCCAGACCGGACTTATTCCTGTATTCGAAATAACTGAGGCGCGTGATACTTGTGGAGCTTACTGTTCCTTGGGAAACAAACATCCCAAGGGATCACACATTCAAGCTCAATAAGTATTACGAACTAACCAACGAACTGATCAGGAATAAATTTATAGTTAGTTTGTACGCGGTAGAAGTGGGAGCGAGAGGTATAACAGCAAAATCTCTCTATAGCCTACTTAAAGATCTTGGCCTTTCTAGAACAAGCATCGGTTCATTTCTAGAACGTACTTCAAAGGCGGCATTAGTAGGTTCTTTCCAAATTTGGTTAGGTAGGGAGAGGAGTGTGGAGGGTGAAGGTGAGCGTTTTTGCGCATAATAAAGGGGCCCCTTAAACCTACTCCTGGGTCGCAAGTCCCAGGCACTGCTTGCACTCCTCTCCTTGCAACGCGATGGGCCCGGCACCCGCACGGTGAATCCATGGATTGCTAAGAAGCTTCGTCTTGATTTGAATTTATAAGTATAAGTAATTATTTTGGTTACAATTTTATTCTTTCACTTATAATTTAAAATTAGAGCTAGATGTTTTTTGTATGTTTTGCGTGTACAAGTTTGCTTTTGAGGTATTTCTTGTTGTTGTTCATGTTCATTTCTTCTCTATAACTTATGAGTTACGCGAGTCGTCGGAGTGCGGAGAGTCCATCTCGCTTACGCTGCAATTCAGTGCCTCAGGTAGTGGGGCTTCAATTTATAAGATAACCGAGAACAAGTTTGCGCGGTATTTATTTTTTGAATTCTTAGAAACCTGGAACCCTTTATATGCTATACCTAGCTGACTTATGTTTTTTAAGTATAGGTCCTAATTGACATATTTTAATCGTTATCGAGGATGCGTAGCACTTTCGTTGTCACACAAGCATTTATGGTACCAGTTAGAGAGAGAACTACAACCAGTGCTTGACTATCACGATCTCCTGAGTTGTTGTTTTAATTACTCTGACTAATATAAAAGTGAATGACGTTACTGTTACTGAATAAAAAAATAAATATATCGTATTAAGTTGTCTAATCAAATGTTTCGATTGACCTATATATTGGGCTATAAACTAACATTCTATGTGGAATGTGTGGAATGTCGGAAGTTTATTATCAACACAAAGTAGAGTATTATGACTAAACTATTTCAATTGAATATAAAAGTTGGTATTCCATTGGGTAAGAATTTCTAGAGCAGTTATTATTTATTTTTAAAATTCTATTACGAGTCCCACAACCGGTCTCTTATAAATTTCTCAACAGTTAAATAATACTTTACTATAGTAGACGCCGCTTATTGTGATCACGGTTAATGTTATCAGCCGGCTATTGTTATCGAAAATGGTCGGTCCCAAATTTCTCCTTAGCAATACATTTGAAAAAAGTCGCTTATTGTTATCGATTTAGAAGACGATACGACCATTCGATACGACGATACGAATTATACTATTTTGAGAATTATATTCAAATGATTATGAATGAAAACAAGTGTCAAACAATAATAGATCGATATTTCAAATGAATCTTATGTTAGAATATTTTTAATAGTATAAATAAATAGAAAATTTGAGCAAACATCAGAATTTCTTATTATGAAACTTAATATGTACTTAAATCAATTCTAAATTATTACAATTCATATTTTATCATTATGATCATTTATTATGTGCACTAAAATCCCCCAACAAGCATGAAAAAGTACCACCCGCATAATGTGGGTGGTAGACCACCCACATTATGCGGGTGGTATTCCTTGGTGGTAGACCATAACATCAGGTCGCCGGCAAAGTTACCACCCATCGGGCAAAGTCGTGCCACAAAGCGACCTAGTCGTATTCCGGCACGTTGCTCGATGAAGCCGTTAATGGGAAATGGGTCCGAACAGCTGTGGTGCGTTGGCGAACCGGTTTGACGTCGAGTTGGTATGTTTGTCGGGTGTCTAGTCGAGGAGGGTAGCGGGATCCGAAGCAACGGCTTTCCGCTGGCCGCCCGCAGATAGTTGGGGGCCCAATTAGTGGGTTAGCCACCCACGAAAGGCTGCCCCGCCAGCTGCGAAAAATCCCAGGGTGGTTCCATCGTGCTGGTTGGCGACCAGACGAGGAGGCCCGATGGCGATCCCTGGGGGGGTTCGGGCGTCCCCGCAGTCTCCAGACTAGCCTCCCAGTGGCAAGACATCACCAATTTCGACGTCGGGTTCGCTACGTACCGCCTCGTTCAACTGCCATTTCCCATCCCTATTCACTTTTTTTTTTTTTTTTTATGAGTAAAGTTAAAAAGAAGAAAATGTTTTTACAGCGGTTGCACTCCTCCTCATTTAAAGTGCACCTCACTAATATCAGGGGTTTGCACTCTAATATCCTAGCTGTCCATCACCACCTGGAGGCAGAGCAGCCGCACCTCTTCTTTTTGACGGAGACGCAGATACAATGTCCTTTGAGCGCTGCGCACCTGCATTATCCCGGATACACGTTAGAGCACAATTTTCGCTCACGTGCCTGAGTCTGCGTGTACGCGCGGAACGACCTCTGTATCCAGCGTCTCCGTCACCTTGAAGACCCCACTTTTTCTTCTATATGGGTTTTAGTAGACACAGGAAACGAAAAAATCCTGTATTCCTGTGTCTACCGTTCGCACAGCGGTGACCAGGAGACAACTAGATTATTTGAGTATCTCGGTGAGGCTGCTGATATGGCTTTGCATCAGTACCCTTCAGCGCAGCTTGTTTTTCTGGGGGACTTTAATGCTTGTCATCAAGACTGGCTGTTCCCGTACCAGAAAACCGACCATGCTGGAAGAGAAGCGCGGAACTTTGCGTTGTCCTTGGACCTCTTTCAGCTGGTGAGGCAAGCGACAAGGGTACCAGCTGTGGTAGGGCATACAAATTCAAATTCAAATTCAAAATATCTTTATTCAAGTAGGCATTTACACGCACTTTTGAATCGTCAATTACATTAAATTGGTCAGTATAGTCAGTCTGTGAGTAAGCTACCACCAGCTCGGAATGCTGTTCTGCTGAGAAGAGCTGGCCAGAAACTCAACAGTTGCTCTTTTTAAATAAAATTTAACAATGTTTGACTTATAAACTATAACATCAACCCTGCAGATGAGTCAATGACCCAAGTTCCACACATTTCGATCAACCAAAAACTCTTGAATGTTATAGTAAGATTTATTTAATAATATACCTTTAATTTTAGATTTGAAACCAAGAAAAGGAAGATCTAAGATATCTTGTGGAACCTTATTATATATGCGTATACTCAAGCCCATGAAGGATTTCATAACTTTTTGAAGTCGAAATTTAGGCGTTACGAGCCTATTTTTATTTCTTGTATTGATTGTATGTCTGTCGCTGTTTTTTTTATAGTCATTTAAATTTTGGCGTATATATAATAAGTTATTAAAAATGTATTGAGAAGCGACCGTAAGAATACCGATTTCTTTAAAAACTTTTCTTAGGGAGTCTCTAGCTTTTAAGTTACAAATAGCCCGTATAGCTCGTTTTTGTAAAATAAATATAGAATTAATTTCGGCAGCGCTGCCCCATAGTAAGACACCGTAAGACAATATACTGTGAAAATAACTAAAATAAACGAGTCGAGCCGTATTAACGTCTGTTAATTGTCTTACTTTTTTAATTGCAAAGACGGCTGAGCTAAGTTTGCTTGCGAGTGTCGAGAGATGGGGGTTCCACTGGAGCTTTTTATCTAAAGTTATACCTAAGAAAGTTGTCGAGTCAGTCAGTTCTAACACTTCATTGTTAAGGAATAAACTACAATCTTGACTTTTTACATTAGGAAGTGTAAATTCCATGCATTTAGTTTTCTTAGTATTTAATACCAAATTATTAATTTCAAACCAATGAAGAACACGTGACAGAGCACAGTTAACTTTGTCAAAATTAGAATTATTACGATCAACTTTAAAAATAAGTGAGGTATCATCAGCAAAAAGTACAATGTCACATAGTCCTTTTACGTAAAAAGGCAAATCATTAATATAGAGTAAAAATAAGAAAGGGCCTAGAATAGATCCTTGTGGAACACCCATCTTTAGGTGAGAACCAGCCGATTTACAATTATTTACATCAACCGTCTGAACTCTTTGATTTAGGTAAGAGGCAATAAGATCAAGCGCAGCACTACGCACACCATAGTGGTTAAGTTTGCATAGTAATGTTTGATGGTCTATGCAATCAAAGGCTTTAGATAAATCACAAAAAACCCCGATTGCATTCTGTGACTTCTCCCATGCGTCGTAAATGTGCTTAAGAAGCGTGGCACCCGCATCAGTTGTTGACTTGCCTTTGGTGAAACCAAATTGTTTACTATGCATGATTTTATTGCTGTAAACGAATTCTGTCATTTGGTTGAGAATAATTTTTTCGAAGATTTTACTTAAGGTAGGCAAAATAGATATTGGCCTATAATTTCCCAGTTCAAGTCTATCGCCGCTTTTAAACAAAGGAACTACTTTACTATTTTTCATTAAACCTGGGAATGTACCGGTTTCAATACATTTGTTAAAAATTAAGGATAATTGGGGAGCAATGTCATTTATAACAGTGGTAAGTAATTTAACTGACATACCCCAGATATCCCCTGTTTTTTTTGATATTTAGGTTTCTAAACGTTTTAACAATTTCATTTGATGAAACAGGTTTAAAAACAAAACATTTGTCACTGACTCTTACGTTATTCGTCAATTCCGCGATTGCATCAAATGGTGAAGAATTTAAATTCCGCGTGACTGTTACAGGAATTTCTTTAAAAAAAGTCTCAAAAGTAGCCGCAACATTTGAATCTGTATTTATTTCAATATTATCAATTTTTAGCTTAATAGGTCCATGAACAGCCCTAGTTTTCCCAGAAACACTAGATATCCCACGTTGCTTTTATCTTATCATCAGAGTTTAAAATTTTATTTCTAATATAAATCGACTTGGCATGTACGCAAACGTTTTTAAATATTTTAGAGAAATTTCTAACTTTATTAAAGAACACGGGATCATGATTCCATTGCCTCTCACCATACAAATCATATAATTTTTCTCTACTTTTGTATATTCCCGGGGTAGCCCAATCACTAAATTTAAGTTTTAGGTATTTAGTTATAGTTTTTGGTTTAAAAATATTATTGAATTCTTGTAACAAAAAATCGAAAACTTTATTATATAAATTATTGGGATTGCCATCGCTCATGTCTACTTTATGCAGTTTTTGCGCAACAATATTCTTAAAAGTATTAGTTCGGTTTTTTGTTATCGGTCTGCAAGTAAATTTTTGGGGCTTTTCATTTTCACGATTGATTAATATAGAAAATTTTTGACCACAGTGGTCGGAACTTAAATTTGTCATTATCGTCTCTTCATAAATGTTACAGCGACAGAACACATTATCAATACAAGTCGGGGAAACACTAGTAATGCGAGTAGGTTCAAAAAATACGTTCAATAAGTTAAAAGATTTAAACAAATTTAATAAACGTACACTAGACGAAGTTACTTGTAATATATCTACATTAAAGTCACCGCACACAATCACGGACTTGTTTTTATGACAAAGTTTAGTTAAAATATCCTCCATTTTGTTTTCAAATTCATCAAAATCACCAGAGGGAGGTCGGTACACGCATAAAATAATATGTTCATTGAGCTCAATGCAGGATAGTTCAATAATTCGCTCGACAGAGAGCGCCACTATGTCTGATCGAGACTTAAACACTACATCGTTACGAGCTAAGATAAGTGAGCCACCGCGAATAGCTTTCTCTCTACAGAACGAACTTGACAATTTATAATTTTGTACATTTATAATATTGTTATTCTTTGACAACCAGTGCTCTGTAATGCATAATAAACTAATGTTATATTTTTGAACAAACAGTTCCACTTCCGATTCCTTGCCACCTAAGCCTTGTATATTTTGATGGACAATAGTAAACAGCTTAGGCTTTGTCTTAAAATTTAGTTTAAAGTGGAACGATTATGTTTTGTCAGTACTACACTATTTAAATTACAATCATTTTTCGTTATATCTCTTATAATGAAGTTTTTTAAATTAAATGCTACTAAAGTAGCAATCTGTTTTTTATAATATACAGGCAGATACATTGTACCTTTTGTCATCCTAAACCTATTATAAATAAATTTATTTACATCAAAGTAAAAGAATGCGTCACTATGACGGTATGTCAAATTATACAATGTCAAATTTAAATTATATATATACTTGTTTTGTATGTCCGAATAAGATGATGAATAAGGAAATGTACAAATTACAAATTTACAATTATTCCTATTATGAAATTTTAATATTTTTTCTATATTTTTTATAATTTCAATTTTCTTGACAGACAAACCATCTCCATGTAATAGTACAATAGTACTGTTTTCAGTCAAGTTAAAATTAATTATTTTGTCTAGATTATGCTGGTAACTGGCTCCAGGTGAGCATATATTATAAACATTATTTAATTTACTACTTAAAAGAGATCCAAAACCTTGACCTAATTGGTCAGAAAAAACAAAGTAATTATGTTTGACTGATACAGTAGAGGACTTATTAATTTTTTGATTTTTTTCCAAAACATTTACATTTTTATTATTATTTTCAATATGTATAGCCGAATACAGCCAATTGCCTGGACCTTCTGCTGACAACTGATCCAGACAAGTATCGTGTAGAGATCACCTCCCCTTGGGAACCTCCGATCACTGTCTGGTGAAATCTGTATGAACATATTCCCCACCAGCTCTCGAACCACATGGTGTTAGGCGAGTATGGAAATACAAGTCAGCAGATTGGGATGAGATGCGGCACTTCTTTGCATCTTATCCTTGGCGGCAGGTCTGCTTCTCTTCTTTGGATCCGTCGAGTTGCGCGGATGCTATAACCGATGTGGTGCATCAGGCAATGGAGTATTTTATTCCTTTTGCTGAAGTTCCCGTCGGTGGCAAAGCTCGCCCATGGTTTAATGCCGAATGTGGTCATGCTCAAGACCGAAAACATTCGGCATACCTCATTTGGGCTGATGCTCGAAGCCACAAAACTCCGGATGTAAGTACAAAGAAGAGAGCCTTTAACCTAGCTGCCAAGTCCTACAAAAAGGCATTGCGGAAGGCTCGTCTCGATCGAATCGCTAAGAATGGCGAAAAGCTCTCTGTCAAACCAACTGGCAGTCGAGCTTTCTGGTCTCTTGCGAAAGCGATCGAGTCGAATTTCTGCCAACCCTCACTACCTGCTCTGCTGAAGCCGGATGGATCCCTGGCCCACACAGCAACAGAGAAAGCGAATGTATTTGCTTCTCTGTTTGCTGATAATTCGTATCTAGATACTGGCAATGCTTCTCCAGCACATCTTCCTCACTGCGGTATTTGGATGCCTGAAATCCGCATCACTAACAAAGAGGTATGGAGAACATTGTGTCGTTTAGATGTGAATAAAGCCAGTGGTCCTGATGGTATACTAGCCATTCTGCTCAAGACATGTGCAGCTGAGTTGTCTCCTGTACTGACACGTCTGTATCGCCTCTCTTTCAAGACTGGAATAGTGCCGAAATCCTGGAAGCTTGCCAACGTGCAACCCGTGCCCAAAAAAGGTAGCCGTGCTGATCCTGTCAACTACAGACCGATTTCAATCACCTCCATACTCTGCAAGATTATGGAGCGTGTATTGAACTTGCGCCTTCTAGCATACCTAGAAGGTAACGATCTCCTCAGTGACCGACAGTACGGGTTTCGCCGTAATAGGTCTACTGGGGACCTCCTAGTGTATGCTACACACATTCTAGGCGAGGCCATCGAGAAGAACGGAGAAGCGGTCGCCGTCTCTCTGGACGTCTCGAGGGCATTTGACAGGGTCTGGCATGCGAGCCTTATAAGCAAGCTTTCAGCGTACGGTATATCTCCTGGTCTGATCGGCTGGTTAGCGGACTTTCTGAGCCAAAGATCTCTCCGAGTCGTTGTCGATGGGTGTTCCTCGGAATCCTTGACAATAAATGCCGGAGTGCCTCAGGGGTCCGTTCTTTCTGCAACTCTTTTTCTGCTGCACCATAACGATCTGTTGAAGCCCGGTATCTATGGGTACGCAGACGACAGCACAGTTGTAGAAAGATATCTGCCGAGTTCTCGGGCTAGTCGAGATCAAGTACAGTCTGAAAGAGAAGCCATGGTGCAGCGTTTGAATGACAAACTTCAGGCAGTCTCAGCATGGAGCAATGCCAATCTTGTGAAATTCAACGCCACCAAAACGCAGACGTGTCTGTTCACCGCCAAAAGGAGCCCTTTCACCTTGGCTCCTACTTTCCAGAATGTATCCCTGGAATACAGTGACCGGCTTCAGTTGTTAGGCTTAGAAATTTCCTCAAACCTCAACTTTGGTCGGTTCATTGAGTCCAGAGCAAGAGCAGCAGCAGCAAAGCTTGCCGTTCTTGCGAAGGTTCGGCAGTACTTTACACCGGGACAGCTTCTTGTTTTATACAAAGCACAGATCCGGTCGTGTGTAGAGTATTGTGGCCACATATTTGCTGGTGCCGCAAAGTCTCATCTTGCAGTTCTGGACTCAATTGAGAGGCGAGCAATGAGGCTCATAGGAGATCCCGAGTTGGTCGAAGCCGACCTCCAAAGCCTTGAACACAGGCGTAGAATTGCTAGCCTCTCAGTATTCTATAGGATACATTTTGGTGAGTGTGCGCAGGAATTACACGATCTAATTCCCCCGGCCCCCTTCCATCATCGGACTTTCCGTCGCACGGCAGGAATCCATCCTTTTGTTGTGGACATTCCACCTGTCCGAACGAAGCGCTTTGCTTCGTCTTTTTTACTGCGTACAGCAAAGGATTGGAACAGCTTGCCTGCGTCGGTATTTCCGAAAGAATACAATGTGGATAAATTCAAGAGAAGAGTGAATAGGCTGCTAGGGTAATGCGCCTTACCACCTTAGACTACATTCCACTTACCATCAGGTGGAATGTAGTCAAGCATTGCCCTAGATTATATAAAAAAAAAAAAAAAAAAAAATGTTATCATTCGGTTATTGTTATCAAAACGGGCTGGCTAAAACTGATTACAATAAGCGGCGTCTACCTGTATATATATATATAATGGGGATGTCTTATTGAGCAAAGAAGACGGCTTTTGAATTTATTTTAAGATTTTATCTAATTTTCTTCAAGATTTACTTGTTCTTAATTTTATATGTAGGAGAAAAGACCTGCAGTACCTACGGTTTTTAAAAAGTGTAAAGTCATCATTGCTACTGTCACTGTCGTTATTCCTCGTGATGGTGGTTCGTTATACCATCTTCAAAATAAAACTTTACAACTAATTATAGCTTCGTTTATTCAACGGACAGTATTACTACGTTTCAAAGAGAGTGGTACTTTTCGACTACTCGAGCAATAATTTTGAGATTAATCTAGTAAATAAATAAATTATAAATTCCAAAACCTCATCTATTTTTAAAAATTCTTTTATATATATAAATATAATTCTTAGAGCTATGATATCTTAGAGATATGTTTATAAATTAAAAATAAAATACACTAAAACAGTGCGTCCCAACCATGATCTGTGAAAGAGCCTTAAATGTTATTGAACCATATTCATGCAGTTTCCATTTATTTTTCTCAATATCTCGTTGTTATATCATTATAACTTATATTATAATACTTACCAGAAAGTGGTTATCAAATAACATGGAACTTTAGATTTTATTACAATTAAGTGGTTTATTAATTTTCAAATAAATAACTACATCGAATAGCTAAGGTAGCTAAAAACCTGCAGCGATTTATTTGGTTCAAGAATTAATTTTTTGTCTTAACCCTTTCAGATAAACGAAATATTGTAAAAAAATTGTTGAATGGATGTGTAAATATGTTCCGTGAAAATAATTTATCTAACCAGAACAGCACAAGTTCTCCGCAAGTAATGGGTGCTATTAATTACCCCTCAATGGAAACACATCGGACTACTAAGGAGATAAACACTGATGCTTGTACTGCTTATGTTTTACATTTATTTAGAAATATACATATTGATCCTATGTGTCAAAATATGTGTAATATGTATGTACTTACAAATTTTATCTCTTCAGAATTGCATTTTTAACCCCCGACTAAAAAGAGGGGTGTTATAAGTTTGACCTGTCGATCTGTGTATCTGTCTGTGGCAAATTTGCGGCCAAACGCGTGGACGGATTTGAATGCGGTTTTTTTTAATCGAAAGCTATGCTCATCGAGATAGTTTTTATTTATATTTGATTGAAATAGAAATAGTCGTCTCCAAGATATTGACGTTTTATTCATGCGGGGGAGAGGTTCTTATGCAATAATCAGCTGTTCCCAGCGGCTTTGCCCGCGCTTTATAGGTAAAAAAGCCTTGTATTAAGTCCAAAAGGTTTTTACACTTACTTGCTGAGCTAAAGTACTTTATTAGGAATAGCTGTTGTCCGTGACTGCGTCCACGTAGACTGTAAAAATATATTTATATGGCTTATGATCGTAGTCATAATATAAAACCCTTCATCATAGTGTTATTAGTAATTATAAATCATTTTAATTCTAAATGTTTATATTTATTAATATTCGTAAATATGAAACCTACCTATCTACCTACCCATATGAAAAAACCTTGAATCATGTTACTTAATACATTTAAAATTTATTACATTGTAGAAACTTTCACGTGGATCCTTATATTATTAAATACTAGCTGTACCTGCGACTTCGTACGCGTAAATTTGATTTTGATGAAACGTCGCCTTTGTACTTACCAATGTATGTAAAAACTATAAACTTTCAAACCAGTAATAAACTGGACAATAAGAGATTATTGATTTATTTATTTGTTAACCAATTGCTAAAAAAAAACAAAATATAAAGTGAATGCCATGACAATATATTGCCGAAAACTGCATCCAAATCGATTAATCCGTTTCTGAGATTACCGTGCACAAACATACGGACAGAGGAACAGACAAAATGAAAAAAACATTGTTTTGGGTTCTCTTGCTCATTTAAACGTTCCCTGTATGAGTTTTGAAAAAAGAAAGACAAACAGATAAATAGACAAAGATTTAAAAATGCTGAAAATGGATTTTGTTAGTTATCAATTTACTTCCTGGTATATATTTTTTATATTTTCAATGTACAAAGACTACTCCTTACAGATTGATTTCATGTTTAGAATAAGATTTGCATAGTACCTCTTAAGTGATTGACAAAAATTGACATGACTTTTTTATTTCTTAACCGATTTAGATGAAATAAACACTAAATGTTAAGTGAAGACTGTGATAATATATTACTGAAAACCGCATTCAAATTGGTTGAGCCGTTTCTGAGATTAGCGTGCACAATTATACAGACATACAGACCAAAAGACAAACTGAAAAACCATTGTTTTGAGATCTCTAGCTCTTATAAAGACCCTTTATGATTTATTTTTGTTAATACTTTACATGTACAGAAATGGATCAATGACAATTATATTATATGTATAGTTAATATATGATATGATATTCTTTATTGTACAAATACTTAAAAAAACATGAACAAAAAGAAAAACACAAATAAAATCAAAAAGCAAAAGTACAATAGGCGGCCTTATAGCTAAAGAGCAATCTCTTCCAGGCAACCCCTTTGGGTAAAGGACAAGTAGTATTAGCGTGGAATAAGTTTTTTTAAAGAAATAATGAATATATATACATAAATAACATAGTACTAATAAATAATATATATGCACTAAAATATACCATATAATATATATTATTAAAAAAGTAGTAGTACCTATATATATTTCTCGTATTAAATATAACCTTTGTACATCATAATGTAGGATTCTAATGCTAAAAGATTTTTTTAAATCGGTCCCGTAGTTTCGGAGCCTATTCAATTCAAACAAACAAACAAATCTTTCCTCTTTATAATATTATGATAGATTAATAGAAATACTTAAACAATTGAAAATTTTGTATGTGTGTAGGTTCATTTAGTACAATTCAGAAACCAGTAACATAACTTTAAAAAACTAAAAAAAAAAAAAAAATTAAATACAATACCGATACAAAAAGACCTCTAAAAAGAATAATAATAATATTATTATGTACTTATTGAATTCGTTGCGTCAAGGGACCGTTTAATAAAGGAAGAAATCAAAATGCAAGTAAGTTAACAAGGCAAATATAGAAATTACGATATCGAATCGTATAGTCCTTAGACTATACGATTATATGAGGACTTATCCTCAATGATTAACTTCGTAATATATACACTATCAACGTGCGTACAACGGTCCTACGACGCAACGAATTCAATAAGTACATAATAATATTATTTTTATTCTTTTTAGAGGTCTTTTTGTATCGAGAGTTTTTATTTTTTTTAATTTATCACTGTTCATAATTGAATAAACAAATTAATAATATTTATGTAAGTACCTACTGACAACATTGTGGAAATTTGTATGAAATCATAATATTAAGTGAATTTTAGTACTAATAACAAATTTAAATCAATGTTCGCCACAACATGTTTACCTACCTCCCTCATAGCTTTAAAACCAAATAAACTAGGAAGTGAATATTTTATATGATGTATTAATTCTATTATGCAATGTATGTATCAATTATATATATATTTTTTATAATTGGTGTTGACAAATTGTAATTTCTTTTTATTTAGTTCAGGAGTTTTGTTACGACGTTGATATATAAATCTTAGGAGTAACTATTTAAAGATTATAACTTTACAAGTTATGGATTTTTTTAACATTAATATATCATAAATATTAAATGATCCTTAAAAATATCATTGCCATCGCAATATTTATATCCTTGAAACCAGTGGTACATACAGTTTTGTCAATAAACAAAGATATATAAACATATAGCCTTCGATAACGTTAGTATAGCAGGTCGTGATTTATATTAAGTCACTATTGATAATAATAATAATAATAATAATAATATCAGGACAAATTACACACATTGATCTAACCCCTAAGTAAGCAAATTATTTGCTTGTGTTAAGGGTGTTAGATAACGATACAAATACATATAAATACTGATATAAATACTGATATATGATATATTTAATAAACGACCAAACCCAGAAACACAGACATCTATGCTCATCACATAAATGCCTGTCTCCGCCGGGAATCGAACCCGAGCCCCATTGCGCCGTGACACGTTAGGCGTCTGCGCTAACCACTCGACCAACGGGGCGGTCAATTGATGGTCACATTGTTACTGATAAATACAATGGCAAGAAAGGGACATCAAATAGGGTAGATAGATTTATCTGCCAGTAGTGTTGAACCCGCAGCAGTTTACTCCATGTACACGGTGTCTGCAACAGTGTCGAAATATAGGAAAACTTATATACAATAAATATTCCGATAAAAACTTAATTACTGTTACTAAATAGATCGTGTAATGGAAAAAAATAAGATGCAGATTGTAATCTGAAAACTAATTCTAATATTTTTATAAAAAATATTTTTAATTTCCCCATCACTCGACCGGCGTGGTCCGTTGGTCGACTGTGTGCGTGTATTTAGAAAATTGGGAATTAACGCCTCCAGAATAAGTATCACAATTACTTTTTATTTGCCTGACGTTTGGACCAGGTTGCAGCGGCCGTGGTCACAGGCTGACTGTCTTAGCGGTGCAGGCTCTCCGTTGTCGAATCCGTGAGGAAGAAATTTCTTCATCCACCCGCACATCTTCGTTATTATTAATATTATCTGTTTTTATCTGAGTTGTCAGGTGTTTAACCGACTGCGCAAAAAGCGAGGTGTTATGCTGTTTATCTCTGAGTTCCACGATGCCGATAACTTAAATCCATCTTCCCGATTGAAAGTTCTGTTTTTCTTGATTTTAATCGCTTCACGTAATGCATGTTCTGCGATCGCTGTTTTGTTCGTCTGTCGGTTCTTTATAGCAGCGATATGTTCTTTGACCCTTTCCGAAATAGAGCGCTTTGTTTGGCCTATGTAAGATAGTTCTTACATAGGCCAAACAAAGCGCTCTATTTGCGGAAGTCCGCAGCTGCAGTTTATTGTATAAACACCTAGAGTTTGTAGCGGTAATACATCCTTTGGTGTGCCTACGATATTGTTGATGTCTTTATATTGTTGTCTTTTTATTGTGGTAGAGCCATGCTTCGGCACGAATGGGCCGGCTCGACCGGTGTGATACCACAACCTCACTCTGATACCAGGATTTGATTTTTCACTGAGTGAGTGAGGTTTCCGGTGGCCCAACCCCCCTCCCCCTCTTCATGATAGTGCAGTTGGAACAGAAACTACCCCAGGGGGGTACCAACTGCCGTAGGGTTGGAGAATCCCCCTCTGGGCGTCCAAGCTCAGATCATAAAGTACCTGGGCTTGGACGCTCAGATTGCCCCTCGTATTCTGGGGGGGGCACAACCGCGCTCGGAGGCGAGAGCAATAATATTAGGACAGCCCCTGCCACTCTTACCGTGGACTTCTGCAACATTAGGGGCCTACATTCCAACATCCACGCTGTCCACTACCACCTCGAGACAGCAAAGCCGGCCTTGCTCTTTTTGACCGAGACGCAGATATCATCTCCAACAGACACATCGTACCTCTCCTATCCGGGGTACGGTTTGGAACATACCTTTATTCCCAAGGCTGGTGTGTGTGTGTATGTTAGAGATGATATCAGTTCTCGTCGCCTCAGCAATCTTGAAGGTAGGGACCTTTCCATCTTGTGGCTCCGCGTAGACAGCGACGACCACCCTCGCATCTACGCATGCCTATACAGGTCCCATAGCGGTGATGCCAACACTGATTTTCTGCTGGACCACGTCCAAATGGCCACAGACCTCGTACTGCAACAGATCCCATCCGCAGAGATCGTGATACTTAGTGATTTTAACGCCCACCACGCCGATTGGCTGGGTTCACGTAAAACCGATCATGCGGGTAGATCTGTTCACGGACTAGCCCTGGCTTATTGCTTGACACAACTGGTAACAACGCATACGCGAGTCCCAGATGTGGAAAGCCATGAGCCTTCACTGTTGGACCTTCTGCTGACCTCTCATCCGGATGGCTACAAAGTCTCCGTTGTGGCCCCATTGGGTTCCTCGGACCACTGCCTGATCCGGAGTATGGTGCCATTCAACGGCTCAACGCGACTGCGAGTCGCAGGTTACCGACGTGTATGGCATTATAGGTCAGCAGATTGGGATGGGATGCGGTCTTTTTTTGCATCCTACCCTTGGAGGCAGGTTTGCTTCTTGCCGGATGATCCCAACATCGTTGCCGAATCTGTCACCGATGTGGTTCTGCAGGGTATGGAACTATTTGTTCCATCCTCTGTAGTTCCCATTCGTGGAAAATCCCAGCCCTGGTTCGGTCGATTCTGTAAGGCAGCATCTAGCCGAAAACGGGATTGCTACCAAGCCTGGGCAAATGCAGCGATGGCACGGGATGTACAGACCAGCGAATTAAAAAAGAAGTACAACTTTGCCTCCAGGTCCCTCAAAAGACACATAGCCAGGGCAAAGTCGGAGTACATCGCCAGAGTTGGCAAGAGACTGACGAACCTTCCTTCCGGAACTCGTGCGTTCTGGTCTCTTGCCAAAGCTGTCGAAGGAAATTTCTGTAGGCCATCCCTTCCCCCTCTGCGCAGGGAAGACCTTTCATTGGCTCATGACGCTAAAGAGAAAGCCGACCTCCTGGGCAAACTCTTTGCGTCCAACTCGACACTGGATGACCAGGGAAACGTACCGCCGACCATACCGCAGTGCGAGAGCTTCATGCCGGAAGTCCGGTTCTATGAACGCTCAGTGCGTAAAACACTTCTTTCCCTGGACATTCACAAGTCTTGTGGGCCTGATGGAATCTCTTCCATTGTGCTGAAAACGTGCGCTCCGGAGTTGGCACCGGTTTTGACGCGTCTTTTTCGGCTCTCATACTCTTCCGGCGTCGTCCCGAACTGCTGGAAAACAGCTTAGTCCACCCGATCCCTAAAAAAGGTGATCGCTCGGATCCGTCCAACTATAGACCCATTGCCATTACCTCCTTGTTCTCAAAGACAATGGAATCCATTGTTAACTGCCAGCTCCTTCGGTACTTAGAAGATCACCAGCTGCTTAATGACCGACAATACGGTTTCCGTAGGGGTCGCTCAGCTGGTGACCTTTTAGTATATCTAAGTCACCGTTGGGCACAGGCGATTGAGACCAAGGGAGAGGCCTTGGCGGTTAGCTTGGACATAGCAAAAGCCTTTGATCGGGTCTGGCATAAAGCGCTTCTCTCGAAGCTGCCTTCCTATGGGCTTCCCGTGAAATTGTGCAACTGGGTCACCAGTTTCCTGGCAGACAGAAGCATGAAAGTCGTTGTTGACGGTGCTTGCTCCAACTCCAATTCTGTCAATGCTGGTGTCCCTCAAGGCTGTGTGCTATCACCTACACTATTTCTTCTGCATATTAATGATATGCTGCAAAGCGGCAGCATTCATTGCTATGCGGATGATAGTACGGGTGATGCCTTTTATACCGGCCGCACTAATATTTCACGGGAAAACGTCACTGAGAGCCGAAATAAACTTGTGTCTGAAATCGAAACAACTTTGGGAAAAGTTTCAGATTGGGGCGGACTGAATCTAGTCCAATTTAACCCTACAAAGACACAAGTTTGCGCGTTCACCGCAAAAAAGACACCGTTTGCCGTATCACCTTCATTTGAGAGCACTCCCCTAACTGCCGCAGCCAGTATTGGAGTCCTTGGCGTCGATATATCGAGCGAGGTCCAGTTCCGCGGTCATATTGAGGGCAAGGCCAAATTGGCCTCAAAGAAGCTAGGTATACTGAACAGATCGAGACGATATTTCACTCCGGCCCATCGCCTGCAGCTTTATAAGGCGCGGGTTCGGCCGCTGATGGAATACTGTTCTCATCTTTATGCAGGTGCACCTCACTACCAGCTTCTTCCTCTTGACCGCATACAACGGAGAGCGACTCGAATCATCGACTGTCAAGATCTTTCCGATCGGCTTGATCCCTTGGCGTTGCGTAGGGATGTAGCTTCCCTCTGCATCCTCTATCGCTTATACCATGGGGAGTGCTCTGAAGAGTTGTTCGAATTAATACCACCCACAGACTTTCGCCATCGTCCATCGCGACAGAACCACCATCCCCATTACCTGAATGGCTGGCGTTCCACCACTGTGCGCTTCTCTAGAAGTTTCTTACCTCGCACAGCCAATCTGTGGAATAAATTGTCTCCCGAGGTATTGCCGGACCGATACGACATTGAAACCTTCAAAAAAAGAGCGTATTCCTTCTTAAAAGGGCGGCAACGCGTTTGTAACTCCTGAGTTGCAGACGTCCATGGGCGACGGATGTTGCTTACAAGCAGGTGACCCGTTTGCTCGTTTGCCTTCTATCACATAAAAAAAAAAAAAAATGTTCGGTATATAAACTGTCGGGATGGAGTATTTCTTTACGATGGAGCCGATCTTATCCGTTACTCCTTTGACATAAGGTACAAAGGCTTGTTGTTAGTTCACCTCTGCATGTTTACGTCTTCTAGCTGAATATTTTGATCGTTTCCAAACCTGATATCCGTTATTTTTAAATACCTACCTAAATAGCGTAAGTATTTCAAATTAATATTTTCTTAAGCATTTGAGAAACTTTGGACATATTAATCACTCCAAGTTTCTGATACGTTTTTTATTAAAAACTATTTATATAGGTATACCATATTATTAATAATCTAGATTAAATGCATGTTTGTATGTCAGTATGAAGAAACAGAAGAGGTAAACAGGTTTTTAAGCTTAGTTTTGTTGTTATACTTTATTTGTTATTATACTTTATAGACAATATTTTTTTTTTAATATAGTAACTAGACAATTTCAAGTTTATAGTACATTCGTAGTTCTTAAGTTAGTTAGCTAGTTAATAAGTTTATTGAATACTCTTAAAACAGCAGTCTCTGTTTTTTTTTAATTTAAATTTTGAAGCCAGTTTATTTGATCGGATTATAAAATAGTTGGCAAACAATTTTCAATTGGGCCAGCGTTACATGAAATGTTCGTACAATGACAGTAGTTAGTAGTTATCTCGAATCTCGATGTCTATTTCGTTTTGTGATTATAAATTCTATAATTTCTAGCTTATAATAAATATTAAACGAACTTGTTATTAAAGTAAATTATAGGAAGGGCCTTGATCTAATAAATATACATAATATGTGGTTATGGATAAAAATAATAAGTAATTTTAGTATAATTGTTCTAGAGGTAGTTGAGAAATATCATAAATACACGTAACGAGATAGTAACGAAGCAAATTCTTTAAGTTAATTTAAAAATATAGCAATAATTACAAAAAGTTGAACGACCGGCCAAAGCACAAGCGAGGCGTCTTTGTTGTTTTTGATGTTTTTTTTCTTTCACTTTGGACAAAAGTGTTTTCGTATGTCTGACTTCCGGAAATACGGATGTTATTCTCTTCAAGTATCTCCCAACCATTTTTTTTAGGCTGGCATGATTTTCATAATTTTCTTACAGTCAAATCTGTTTCTGAAAAAAAATTGATGGGGTAGATATGAGGATTAAAAACGTAGAAAAATATATGTCAGTCAATTTAATGTCTGCATTTTTTTGCCGTTTTTGCGATACATTAGTGATTAGAGCAATGCAAGCATATATAAAACGCTCCATGTTCACTGACTGGAATTTAAATTCAAAGTTCTAAGGGTATATATATGACGTGACATTTTGATGGTAATGTATCTGTAAAGAATTATTTTTAAAATACCGTCTAGTATGCCACTGTAGGTAGAATGAACTTAATTTCAATAAAAATAATGTAAAAAACAGTTTTATTTCATATCGGTAAATGAAATAAATTTATTTAATCTTTTTCATACTATACTATTATAGAGCTTATTATTTGACAGTGGGTATAGCTGACAGTTGCTTTTTAAAGTCCCCTACGATGTTTCAAACTTATTTTGCCAGAAATACTATCATTAATGTAGTGTACAGTAGATTACAATAACATTGTCTTAATATAATTTAAATTTTATTTAGTTTTTCATCTTCGAATATTTCATAAAAGAAATATTTAAAACTAGTTATATATTCTTTTCAATACTTCTAGCGAAAGGTACAAATAGTCCCATCATAACAAAGTTAGGTAATAGTAATTACGTCAATAATATACAATTTACAGACGAAGTAATAATATTTGTCAAACTTTTCTCTTTGAATTATTTGTTAAGAAAAAAAAAATCAGTCAAGTGAGAATCAATGTCAGAAAAAATCATAAAATTATTACGACCACAAATAAGTTTCAATGAAGTTAGCTTAAGTTGTTACAAGTTATTAAAAACTATGATTTTAGAACATCTCCCACATTAGAGATTAAGTAAAACCCTATGTTTGTATCATCACAGGTATTACAGAGTAATCTTAAATCCATGCTTAATGACGACAAAACACCGAGCGTCTTCAGTGAGAAATAATGACGTACTAATCATGAGTTGACGTCTGTTTATGCGTTATTGTTACGAGACTTTAAATAATAAAATGTATAGTGGAATTTTTAGAGAAAAAAAAATATTGTTATTAAATTATTATCTGTCTCAGCATGAAGTGGAGAGGGGTGATTTGTGCTTAGACAAAGTTGCTGGCAACAGCTAGTTTTCAATAAGCGATGAAAAGTAATCAAATCATTAAAATTAATGATTCTGATTTGTTATATACATGTATTTTAATTGATAACTGAGAAAAAAATATAGAAAAAAAATATCAATCAGTCTTCATAAAACATTAAACAGACCGGATGCAGGACGTGTGTTTTTCTGTCTGTTACAAGCAGCTTTAAATCATCTCTTGAATTATTTTCAACTGTTTGAAATGTACTAAAATAAGATTCGTTTGTAAATGCAATGTGCAATAATCCATCACATCTAGAAAGCAAACATAGGCTTTATTTAGTTAACAAACTTTAATCATATGTTTTTTAAATAATATGTTTAATAAAAAACTATTAATCCAGAATCCAGAATCCAGAATCTAAACTATAAGCTCTCCTATTATAAATACTAGGTCTACCTTTTAAAAGCATTTACTTAATTATACTCTACTTAAAAACTCTATTTAATTGTAAATATTCAACTGTTACTTAAATATGCAAATTATAATATAAATAAATCAATAAAATACAAAGTTAGTAGGTATTCAGTCGAGCCATTCTTAAAGGATACTCTAGCCATGAATACTGTCCGCCGCATTATCTCTGACAAATGCGCTCCATAACATCAATTTATGTGGATCCCTCGATACTGGCAATATTTATTCGTTACAAAATTTATTATAGGAACTAGATATATTGTATATATTTTATTTGAGATGCTTAAATGATTGTTTGTTTGTTTAGTTCGTTATATCATCGTCATTATATTATTAAATCTTATGTTTATTAAAAGGTTACTCAGAGCTTAAAAGTCATAAATCAATCTCGGTAACTTTAATGTTCATATTATTTTTATAAAAAATATCGATTGTTTCAATGAATAGTTTGAAAACTTAAATATTGTTTTAAGGTTTTTCTCCCATCATGTTCCCTTTATTTATTAATACATTAGTCCCTAACTTCGACTGTTCGTACCACTTGTACGCTGGTGATCTTCAGCTTTATGTGCAAACCAGAATGGATTTTTATTTTTTATTATTTTTTTATTATATTATCGCAACCTACGTGATCAAATCAAATCAAAGTCATCAAATTTTGGTATTTTCGTTAATCCCGAAAAATATAAGGCTTTAGTCGTTGGTAGTTCAAGACTGTTAGCCAAAACTGATTTAGATTATAGAGTTGGCACCAGCAGATTAAAGAATTATGACGTAAAGTCACTGCAACATTACAGACTTTATATCGGACTAAACATTTTCTCCCACTTAAGACGAAAGTAATGTTGGTTAACAGTCTTATTTTACCCATCATGGATTATTCAGATGTTTGCTACCTCGACCTAAGTAACGACTTACTCAATAAGTTACAGCGCCTCCTTAATAACTGTATCCGCTACATCTTCGGTCTGCGTAAGTACGATCATGTCTCTCAATTTCGCACTCAACTTAAATGCATCTCTCAGTATCTCTAGAATACTTTGTTTCCTTTATTTAATCTTAAATGATCCAAATTCACTTTCTTATCTGAAGAAAAAAAATCCAGTTTCTCCATGTAACACACGGCAAAATGCTTCGCTCATCTTCTAACCTTGAAACGGCTATTCCACCGCATAGAAGCGATTTCTTTCACAAATATTACACAATTCAAGCTTCACTACTCTGGAACAAACTACCTGAAAAGATCAGAAAAGCGCCCACAAAGCTTTCTTTCAAAAGACTGGTTAAAAAACATTTCTCAGAGTCTTCTTGATAAGAAATTCTAATTTCTAATAAGTATTATGAATTATGAATTTATACATTGTACTTAATCCCTACTGTTTATATTTAGTAAATCATGTTCATGCTATATTATTTCATTTTATATATAATATTAAGAATTTATAAACATACTAGCTGTAGCCCGCAGCTCCGCCCGCGTTTAGGTCGCTTTTCGCGTAATCTGTGGAAACTACAATTATGCAGACCTATAATAGACTTATAGTTAATTCTATATCCCTATCTATCCTTTTCCCGTGGAAATTTTATCTATATAGGCATTACATTGCTACGATATCAAACTGAAAATAATAACATACGTCCACATCACACAACACACACTCACGTATTGTTCATATATACGTATTAAAGCATATGGATACCAAATATTATGTTTTTGAGACATGTACAATTTTAGAATTTCTTTGTAGAATTTCAAAGTGCTATACTAAATGCGAAAACATAATCATAGCGAGTTATAAAAAAAGTCAGCGCGATCTATTGAGATTTTATGTGACTAAATTTAAAATGCTAATATTCAATTTAAATTATTTTATAATTCATATAAAACAAAGTAGAAATTCTAGATTTATCTTAATTAAATACGTTTATGTAAACCGCATTCAATTCTGTTTAAAAGATTTGAAACAATGCTTGAAGTAAATTTTAAATTGACCATAACTTCTTTTACCCTTAACAGATTTTAACGAAACAAAGTTTTACGCTCCAGATTATACATAATCCACTTGTAAAAACCGCGTTCAAATCCGTTGAGTAGTTTCGACGTTATAACGTAAAAGACAGGCAGACAAAAATTCCAAGATTTATTTTTTGGTTTCTGTTACTCGTTTTTAATTAATGTACAGACACTCAATTTTTACTGTCTTATTATATATTTGAGATTAATAGTTAAAACAATACATATGATTTACTACGATACTGATTATGCATAATTGCATTGTACAGTTTTTTGTTTATTTTTACACCTTGCGTTAGAACATTTAAGTTTTAGTAATCATCCCTAATTTTTTGAAAATGAAACATAGCCTATGTCACTCGGGAATAGTGTAGCTTGCCAACGGTGAAAAAATTTTTGAAATCGGTCCAGTAGTTTCGGAGCCTATTCATTTCAAACAAACAAAAAATCAAACCTTTCCTCTTTATAATATTACTAGCGAACCCAGCCCTCTTCGCTGGGCTAACCCTTACTTTACCTGGTGGCGAGTTACATCAATGGGCATACCATATAAACCTTCTCCGTGGAAAAATACATATACATACCAATTTTCATAATCATCGGTCCAATAGTTTCTGAGTTCATCGATTTCATATATACAAACATCCTTCTATATATATATATATATATATATATTTATAAATATATAGATTATAGATTATAGATATAGATTTCAGTGGCCTACCGCAATTTCTCACCGTTCGCAAAGGTTAACTGGTAGAAAATGCCAATAGACATTAAGTTCGCCTTTTGTATTAGTCAATAAAGGGTAAATAAATAAATAAATATGACTGTAGACGCTACTATCTCAAAAACACTTTATGTTAAGGTTGTTACATAGAAATTTCATTTCTGTAGATATTTATATATTTATAATTTTATTATTATCGATTTCTCATTATCTGTGAAATTCGTAGACAAGGTAAATTATTTATCTGTTTACAGCTAATTACAATTTCTTAATTAGTCTGTGGAGCATTCACCGTTGAGCAGTCGACCGGGACACATGTCCCTCTTACCTGCTCCGCCTATCCGCGCCACCTACCTGGGCCGTCACGCTGACCGCCCACCCACCTGCACCGACCACCTGCACCGACCGTTCGTACACCTGCGCCAGTCAAGATAACGACCTCCATTGTGTGCAAGCCAGCGGTGTGATTGTGTTTGTGTGTGAGTCATCGCCGCAAGCACACCTGCGGGCCGGCGAGCCTGCATAGGGGTCCAACAAGTCCGACGTCGCCCTAGTTAGGGTACGAAACGCAATTCAAAGACTTCGTCGTAATAGCCTGCGTCGTGTAAGTACACAGTCGTTAGGGTATTAGGCACACCTCTGTCACCTACTGACAGAGATTCGATAGGGTTCACGTTAGGCACTCGCCTCCCTGCTCACGCAGGGAGGACGGCTCATATCTCCGGGCTCCACCATGGACCCCAAATCCGCGGCGGAACCCGAAGATCTGTCCAAGTCGCAGTTCTATGGTTGGGTCCACGGAATTGCGCCTCAATTATGCCTGCGTTACTCTGTCTTGTTAGGCATCGAGTCTCCGCCCTCGACCTCGCGCGCCGCGATCGTGACCGAGAGCACCTCCGACATGGAGGTCGAGGCCGCCACTCCTACGGAGCAGACGGCCTCGGATTCCGAGTCGGGGAGTTCGTCCCCTTCCTCGGACGCTGACGAGGACGACGGTTTCACGACCGTGCAGACCAAATCGGCCAAGAGGAAGGCGACGAAAGCGCTCTCCTCGAACGTCCCGCGAAAACGGGCCTCAAAACCCGCTAGTAGCGAACCCGCGTCGCCCGACCGTTCTTCGGGCCCGGGCCCGACTCGCGAACGCGCGCCGATCGCGCCCGAAGCGCCCGCGTCCGCGTCGCCGTCGTCCGCGCCTTCAGCGCCCGCGGAGGCACCTTCAGCGCCTGCGCCTTCAGCGCCACGGAAGTCCCCCGCGCCGCCGCCGCTTTACATAAGGGACAAGTCTAAGTGGGACACTCTGTCCGCACTTATGACGGAGCACAAGCTCCATTTCACGTCCGCCCGAAATACCGCCGACGGTATCCGCGTTCAAACCGCGTCTTCGTCGGACCACCGTGGTCTGATTCGTCTCCTCCGCGAACGTGGTTACGGATACCACACCTACGCGCTAGAGGATGAACGCCGCTTAACGGTGGTCATCCGAGGGCTCCCCGTGGAGCTCACTACTGAGCGGATTTTCGAGGACCTTAAGTCCCAATCCTTCCCCGTCATCTCGGTGCACCGCATGTACCGAGCGACCACTAGGGTCCCGTTCGATCTTGTTCTCGTCCATCTCGAGCTTTCCCCGGAAGGAAAGCAAATTTTTAACGTTAAGGCAGTCTGCCAACTCTCCGGCCTTAGGGTCGAACCTCCACGTGGTCGCGGTTTTCCTGGTCAGTGTCATCGCTGCCAGCTCTATGGGCATTCCCAACGTTTTTGTCACGCGCGTCCGAGGTGCGTCAAGTGCCTGGACGACCACGCGACAGCCGACTGCTCGCGGAAGGGACCGGTCCCTGAGGATCCTCCCAGCTGCGTCCTGTGCGGACAGAAGGGCCATCCTGCGAATTATCGCGGGTGCCCCAAAGCGCCGCGCAGGACACAGCCGGCAAGGCATCCTCCTCGGTTCGCACAGCCTCCATGGGCTCCTCTAGCCCCTGGGAGGCCCGCGGCCCCTCAGGCATCCCAGGCCCCTCAGGCACCCGCGAACGCTTGGGTGAAGCCTCCGAGGATTATCCCACAGCCCGTCCCCCAGTCGTTGCCGCCGCCGCCGGTTCGTAACTCCACCGACGGAGTTGCGAGTTCGCTCGCGTGCGTCACGAGCCTCTTCGGTGTAATAGACATCGAAGAGCTCCTAGTCTTTTCAAATGAAATGAGGGATTCCGCGCGGAACCCTCCCGCGAGGATGGAAGTGCTCCTCAAGCACGCCGTCCTAATCAAATCGATATACGAACACACGATGTCAACATGATGACATCGCGTGGAAGGGTAAAACCTCGCTCTCTGACTGTCGCTACATTCAACGCGAACGGGCTACTTAAGCAGATAGATCTAGTGCGCGACTTCGTGGTCACGCACCAGATAGACGTCCTGTTAGTACAAGAGACCTTTCTGAAGCCGTGTAATCGTGATCCGCGCATCGCAAATTACCGTCTCGTTAGGAACGATAGGGCAACCGCGAAGGGGGGAACCATCATCTATTACAGAAGGTCTCTTCATTGCACTCCGCTCGATCCGCCCCAACTAGTCAACGTAGAAGCGTCATTATGCCAGGTGGGTATGACCGGCCATCAGTCGATCGTACTAGCATCCGTCTATCTTTCTCCCAATAAAGCCTTAGTTGAGAGGGACCTTAAGTCCTTACTCCAATTAGGTAACGCAACCATTCTGGCCGGCGACCTAAATTGCAAACATCCCCGCTGGAACTCCACTGTCGCAAACAGTAGAGGAAATCTCCTTGATAGGCTAAGTTACAAGGCTGGTCTCGACTTCGAGATCACCGCGCCTTTGAGTCCCACGCGATACTGCGACACAGACTTCCGACATGACAGACCCGACGTGCTCGACATAGTACTCTTGAAGGGCGTGACACTCCAGTTACGTTCTATCGAGACGCTATCCGAGCTAGACTCTGACCATCGACCGGTCCTATTTCAGCTAGGACTTCCTCCCCTTAGGGAACCCGCGACCAAAACAATTATTAACTGGACAAAGCTTCGAGAGCAACTCCATTCCCCCGTACCAGCGCACCTCGACAAAATTCCTGACCAGCTTACATCGGTCGAGGACGCTGTCTCAGCCGCGACTAACTTCACAGAACATTTGGTAGACAGCATAGGAAAGTCCTCGAGGGAGGTCCGAGTGAACTTCGAGGGTTACCGAGCACTCCCTCCGGACATTAGACTCCTCATCACCCGTAAAAACGCCGCGATTAGAGCCCATGACCGATACCCGACAGATGACAACCGACGGAGGCTGCGCCGTCTTCAGAGGGAGTCGAGACAAGCTCTCGACGACTTCAGAGATAGCGGCTGGGATAGGACGCTTGCGACGCTCTCTCCAACACACCAGGCATTCTGGCGGTTGCAGAGAGCGTTGAAGGCGGACACTGTCTCAGATATGCCTCCCTTGGTTGGACCTAACTCCGCCATCGCGTTTGACGACTCTGACAAAGCTGAGTGCTTAGCCGACAGTCTAGAGAGCCAGTGCCGTCTGTCTGCTCAATCCGTTGATCGCGATCATGTCGAAATAGTCGACAAATCGGTCAATATAATGTGTTCTCAGCCACCGGCCGGTCCGCCAATCGAGGAAACGAACCTAGACGAGGTGACGTCCATAGTTAGGGCGCTTCACGTCAAGAAATCGCCAGGTCCCGATAGGATCACTAACAAAGTGATAAAGCTTCTTCCGCCTCCTTTAATTTACCTATTGGTTACCATTTTTAACGCTCTACTGGCCGGTTGCTCGTTTCCGGCCCAGTGGAAAGAGGCCATAGTGATAGGGTTCCATGAGCCGGGCAAACCCCGGCATCTGCCTAGTAGTTACCGTCCCATTAGTCTTCTTAGTTCCTTAGGGAAAGTATATGAGAGAATCATCCTCTGTAGACTTAGATCGGAAGTCGAGAGACTCAAAATCATCCCAAATGAGCAGTTCGGCTTTAGAGCCAACCATTCATGTTCCCATCAGGTGCAACGCCTCACGGAGCACATACTGATAGGGGCCACTGTGAGGGCCAAGAAGCATAGGACAGGAGCGCTCTTCCTCGATGTAGCTGAGGCGTTCGACAGGGTCTGGCACAATGGACTGGTGTACAAGTTATACCAGTTCAAGGTGTCGGACAGACTCGTACTCATCATACGGGACTACCTGACGAATCGCTCCTTTCGCTACAGAGTGGAAGGCGTCTTGTCAACCCCCCGCCCCATCAGGGCGGGTGTTCCCCAGGGTTCAGTTCTCTCGCCCATCCTCTATTCCATCTACGCTAGCGATATTCCTAGACTGCGATCTAAAGTGCACCTTGCCATGTACGCGGACGATACCGCGCTTTACACGTCCTCTAAGGATCACTGAGAGAGGAGAGCAGTCGACTCCCTTGAGAGTTGGCTGCGGAAATGGCGGATCGAGGTAAACCCTGAGAAGAGCGTTTCGGTGCTCTTCGAACGGGGCCCCCCAAGGATCCTCCCGCGAATCAAACTCTTTGATAAACCGATACCTTGGAAAGACGAGGCAAAATACCTAGGAGTAACGTTAGATAGAAAGTTAGTTTTCACTGCGCATATTAGGACCGTTCGTAGCAGAGCGGCCTACATATTAGGTCGTTTATATCCGCTGTTAGGCAAGCGGAGTAAAATGTCCCTTCGCAATAAGGTGACACTTTACAAAGCTTGCATACGTTCCGTCATGTCCTATGCGAGTCCCGCTTTTGCGCACGCTAATCTGAAACCCCTTCAGGTGATTCAGAACAGGTTTACACGGATTGCAACCGGGGCGCCGTGGTTCGTACGCAACATCGATCTCCATAGAGACTTGAACCTTCCGACCATCGCTCAGTACTTCAAGGGGCTTTCCCAAAAGTACTTTGAACGTGCTGAGCGACACCCGAACCCACTGGTGGCTGACGCCGCAGAGTATAGACCACGTAAGACTACTTTAGTCAGAAAAAGAAGACCCAAGTCGGTACTCGTTGACCCCGACGACGCGTTCACAGTAGGTAATAACGTGTACGCGTAGGCATAATTGACACCACACAACATACAGACACACACCGTCTGTACCGGTATAGACGAGGTCCCAACTGAGTAAGTGCTCCGTTGCTCCGGCGTTCTGCCGTCGGAGGACGCTAGTGTCCAAATTTCCTTAGCTTCCCTCCTGACTAACGACGCCCCGAGCCGAGGTCCGTGTCTCAATCTGAGACGCCCTCGGGACGTCGTTCCCCATGGGGGCCCATCTGGCCCCCCCTTTTTAAGGGTGGGTCTCCTGACCCACCCATTCCCCCGGTGACGCTGTAATAGCCAACAGGGCTAACAGCATAGACAGACACAAAAAAAAAAAAAATAAAAATTAGTCTGTGACATTTCTTTTTGTTTAAAATATTTTATGCTGCCAGCTTAAGCTAACTTTATAGTCCCCAAAATGTTATTGAAAATATAAACATTTTATTAATAATTACTATTCTAAATTTCATTTATTAATCATTATTAAGGATAGCATATAGCTAGATATTTATTTAAAAATAGCTGTCATATTGTTTCAGAAGTTTAGTTGCAGCCAACGTTGTTTTATAGTTATATTTATTAGTACAACTATTTGTTATAAATTTATTACACTCGTTTCTTTCTGTAGATAAGTAGTGCATTGTTCTTAAATTATTTAAATATTGGTTTTCTTCCGATTAATATCAATTTTACCCACATTTCGTGTAATGCGGCGTGTGCATAGCAACATTGTTTGCTTATTATGCATATTTTGATTATAAAATTCAATGCCGTGACCTTTAGAGTCTTTTCTTTCGGAAGCACTCCCGAATCCAATATCTTATTAGCCTTCGGTGAGTGTTTTAGTTATTTGTAATCTTATTAACGCATTTGAAGCGTTGTTTCTTAAATTTATTAGCGTGTTTAATTGCAGGGCTAATAATTTAATATGGAATCAATATAATTCCTATTGCCGGCACTACCCGGGCAGTTTCAAAGTTTGTTGGAACAATATTTCGTAAGTAATTTGAATCTTTACTGTGAATTAGGAGATGTTTCATAGGTTTTGAGACTTTATTTAATGTTATTACGTGGTAATATTTCAGTATTTGTCCTGATTCGACCCTCGGAGTCGACATAGGCTAATATTATTGCTTGCGAAGCCTTTTACCTCCATAAGGTATTATAAATTATTGTTATTTGAATAGATGAATGTGACATTAGTGTTATTATGTAGTTTAACCTGTAATTTAATCATTACAGGAGGTTTTTTATTTGTAAATACGGGTAAATTTATAATTGGTTCGCGGGGGTAGCCGTGAATCTTCGGAGCGTCGTCCTGTTTGACCTGTATCCTGCTTCCTGACTAGCTGAGTTTAAGACGCTCGTCTATATTGTAATCCCGATAATATGGTGATGTACAAAATCAATTTATACCTTTAATCAACACTTCCATTTTTGAAAGTTTTATAAAAAACAAGTGTTTGACTGTGATTCTCCAGTACTGACAAGCAGGAGGATCATGCATATGTCTTCGCTTATTATTTGTCAGTGGCGCCTAGGATTTCATTTTTAGTAATTTTTTATATATAACTTTTTATATTAATATGAAGGTGTTATCTCAAGTAACCCACCGCTGAGTCTAGCTGGCATTATTTTAAAATTATTTTGGCATTATTATGTCATTATTTAAGACATTCCTGTATTTGTATTACTTTATCAATTATAAGGTTCAATGTACTACTGTTATACTTCTATATACATAACCAATAAATTAATTAAAACCCAAACCTACTTTATTTATTAATTTGTAACAAGGTAAATAAAAAAAAATGTTGTATGTAAATTGTACAGTACTATCCCTACCCGTTTTAGATTGGTAAGTTTCAAGATGTCCGAGATGGGTTAGAGATACTCGTTGGTTCAGAGAAATTATCAAAAACAGTACACTTCATAATAATTAATTATAATATAATATTGCGTATTACGTTTGACAGCTTTGTTTTTTAGCACGACCTCTGTGTCTGAAGTGGCAATTCTAAAATAAGAAAGCTTGTAATGGAATTATTATAACTTATACAAATTATTTTCAAGTATCGCTTCAGATTTGGTTTACGACGGCACAAATTACCCCATACTCTCCCATTTAAAAGAAAACTTTACAACCTAAACAATCTTTTCATGCTTAACAATTATTCTACCTTTGTAAAAAATAAATAAATTTATTATTTATTCTTTATGCAGTTCGTTGAAATATTGACCTTAAACTAGAAAATTATCATATGGGCATAACATATTATTAAATACATGCCTAATTAATAACATTATATTTGATTACTTAACTGTTTATGCTTGTTGTGTTAGCATAAGATGTGTTAGCATAACCTTAAATTTCGTGTAGGTACCTAGGTATTGTTTTGTGCACATTTATAATTATATGAATATTTGAAGTTAGGTTTAAGTAGTTGAAGGAGTTATATTTGTTTAAGGCGTTTATTAAGTTAAGCCCTTATATTTTTTTCTTGAGTGTGGTTGCTGTGGCCACGCATTACTGAAAAATCTAACATACACTTTATTAAGTACTTTTATATATGTTAAGTCCCGCAAGTTTCTAAAAAACTTTTATTAATTTTCTTACTTTTTTAGCTACTGTCGTTATTTGGTATGTCAGTTCATGTTTTCGTTTATTAAAAATTCACATCACCATTCACATTACTAATTATGGTACAATGCTATGTAATTTTTAGCCTGAATTTCTGCAGGGTCTACTTAAATTTAGGGCATTTAAATTGGTACAAAATTAAGAATTATGATACGGATATTAAATATGGTTGATATGATATTATCTATTTATATATATATATATATATATATATACTTTTTTTTTTACAGCTTTTTCACTGTGAATGAGTATGGTATCGTCACGAGAAAAAGCAAATGTATGACAATTTGTGATATATAATACTGCTTAAATGAGGTATTCATGTATACCAAGAATATAGTTGGACCAAGGATCCTACTGACTTGAGGAATTCCGTGCGGTACAATGTTGCTCTTGCAGTTGATACTAGCAACCTTCACAATTTGATTGGTGTAATGTAAATATTTTTAAATCAGGTTAATAATATCTTGTATTCCTAGATCTTCAAGCTAAACTAGGGTCAGTTACGAAAATATTTTAAAAACTGTCCTTAGATTCAAAAAATATTCCCATACTTTATTATTAGAAAGTGCCACAGCACTGAAAATTGAATAAAAAATATACATCCGACATTGGTAACTTGTGAAATTAAAATTAAACCCGCAAAATGAGAGTATATAATATTTTATTTGATAGATCACAATCTTATTTGTTTGTATGTTTGTTGGACTCATGAAAATAATGGACCGCTTCTTATGAAATAAGTTTACAAGTCTTTGGCTCGCTGAAAAATAAGATTTTTTGGCCTAAAATATTATGTCATTTAAACAGAAAAGGACAAACTTGGGTGAAGATGTAATTGCAAGTAAACTAGAAAAAAACTTTATTTGTTTAGTAATTGTATGATAGTAAAAACGATGACGATCAATTAATAAGATTGATAACGGATCTACCGATTTGGTTGTTTTTTAGTAGTGTGTATGGAGCGCGTATTGAACTCGCGCCTTCTAGCATTTCTAAAAGGTAACGATCTCCGCAGTGACCGACAGTACGGGTTTCGCCGAAATAGGTCCACTGGGACCTTCTAGTGTGTGCTACACACATTTTAGGCGAGGCTATCGAGAAGAACGGAGAAGCGGTGGCCGTCTCTCTGGACGTCTCAAGGGCCTTTGACAAAGTCTGGCATGCGAACCTTATAAGCAAGCTTCCAGCGTACGGTATATTTCCTGGTCTGATCGCCTGGGTAACGGACTTTTCAAGCCAGAGATCTCTCCGAGTAGTTGTCTACGGGTTTTCTTCGGAACCCTTGACAAGAAATGCAGGAGTGCTTTAGGGGTTCGTTCTATCTGCAACTTTTTTTTGCTGCACATTAACGATCTGCTGAATCCCGGTATCTATGGGTATGCAGACGATAGCATACATATAGAAAGATATCTGCCAAGTAATCGGGTTAGTAGAGTTAGTGTTGTTGTAAAACTCTTTATTGCACACAATAACACAATGTAAATTACAATATATAAAATAACAAAAAAACAATTATTAAAGTATACAAAGGCCGACTTATCTTATTATAAGAGATTTCTTCCGGTTTTGAACTGCGTTTGTCGCAATTCAAAAGTGTAGAATGATTGAAGCTTTTTCTATACAAAATATCAGCTTACGTATGCATGTGGTTGGGTGTCCATTCCAGACAATTCATTCTTAGAAAGATATTTTATTTCCTTTTGCAACTTTCTAGATTCTATCAGTCAATCAATCAATTAAATGTCTTTTTTATGAGAGACAATTGTATAATTAGTATATGTCCATATTTAATATGTTAATTTGCTTTTATACTAACTTGTTGGAAAATATATTTTATATAATTGAAATTATCTTTTAGTATATTAGTCGTATTAGGTTGTAATTTTAATTTTTAAATTAACATACATTTAACAATTCATCATTACAAGGTAGACTGGAACCTGAGTTTATTTATTTGTTATAAAAATATCATATTATTGGCAATACCTAAAGCGGAAAGACAGAAATTATATCTAGATCCTACCAAGGAATGTGCTAACGTAATAGAAGTTATTGAGGTCAAATATCAAAGGCATATGTGTAGGATTTCAAGCGTTTGATATTCCCGATAAAGAGAATACAAAAGAAAAATTATCCAGTATTATTTGACTTGTAATAGCAAAAGTCTGTCAATTATTTAAAATAACTCAGTAGCTGTTTGATTTATCCTTTTGTGGTCTGTAAAATATTACACTGACTTAAAGGTAACTAACTACTCAATACTCAATGGCATTTGTTTTATTTAGAAAACAAGAGTTGGTTTTTTAATTGTCTGTTAATAGCAAAGTAAATTTATGAAGCAATCATGCTATTACCTCCGTAAATAATCATCAGTTGCTGAGAACATTTTTTTTATTAAAATTAATATATCGGCTGAAATATGTCCAATATGGAGGGTTTCATCGGCATATATGATTACTTAACTAATGATAGCATACAAATTCTAAAAGTTTTACTACTACTCTAAAAGTTTTACTAAAGATAGCATATATATTCTGCTATATCACTTAGTCAAATCCTCTAGATATCGGTTACTATTGTAATTGAAACTTTAAGAATTGTTAACCTTTAGAAAAAAATAAGTAATTCTGCAAGTATGTATGTGTTTTTTTATTCTACATTCATGCAATGCAAATTTCATTTACTGGCTAAATTGAGTTCGTTGTTAAGATTATTTGTCGAGGATAACAGTATTTTAAAATATAGTTACTTCCTTTTCATCACAATTATTTCCCTGCAATTATCCCAATTTTGTGGTCCCTTCTACTCCCTATCATCTTTCACGCAATCTATCTATCTTTTTTTCAGCTGTCCTTTTCCTTTGTATCCCTGCACTTCCCTATCTAACATTCTTCTAATAATATGCCTTTTTTCCCTCCTCATAATATGCCCGTACCATAAAAGACGACTTTCTCTAATTTTTCCTATCATTGGCGCTACTCCCAAGTTTTCCTTAATATACTCATTTTTTATCCTATTCTTTTTATAAATATAGTTTCATCTTATCAGAATATATTAATACAAAGTTGTGCACTAAGCATTTTCACTAATAAAATATAACAATGCACAGATGTAAATATATTCTGTTACATGTAGCAGTTAGCTACGAGCGGTCATGTCTGATATATATCCAACACCTGTTTCTCAACTCTCAACTGTAATTGTACGCTCCAACTGTTTTTGAAATTATTTATAAATTAAAAGAACTAAAGTCAAATGCAGCAAGAGTCTAGATGATACTATTTTACACGTTCAGTTCAGTTCAACGACTTATAATCAACAAACAATGACAAAAAGATTTGGAAAATGAACAATGTTTAATTATATTCTTGGGTAATATTCTAAAATATATAAGAAATCTAACTTAATTCTACTGCCCTGACTACAACCTCTGTGATAAATATATGAAGACTCCTTTTTTAAAAATCTATCAATATATTAAGACATGTTTATGTCGTGTCTGTATAGTATCTATGTAGAGGCTGTATAGTATCTATGTAGTGACTGTAAAGTATGGTTTCATAGATGGATAATGTTATGAATAACTCTTAGACCTTAGACCATGTGCAAAAATGAGATACAAAGATATGATTTTCTCTTGACAGATTTTTCGTTTAAATGTACAATAATTTTACTAGAAAGTAGTTAGAAAAAATATTTATATTTTTATACTATATTAAAGTATAAATGATAGACTAGCAAAGCAAAAAATAATTACACCAAGGAGGACACATCTCTTATAAGAGATCTTTACCAGAAAACCTTTTTTAACGGAAATATTTATTGACACGGATATTTCGTATTATTGATATTGAAGAACGTTTGGTTTATAATAAAGAATCGAAAGAAATCTAAGTGTAGCCCACAGAAATATATGACAGCAAATTTATTAAGCATTAAGAAAAACTCTTAGAAGTGAGATTTCACGTCACTGCCATTTAACGTTTCATCACTCCGACACAACCTCAGGGTTGTGTAGTGCGTCAGTCAGGTCATGGTGTCAGCTACATCATGGTTAGATGGACGGCAGTGATTTACTGTCAGTCACAGTTTCATCATTTCAGTGCTTTACGTGTTTCAGAGACTGAACGTGTAAAATAGTTAATTGTATTTTCAATTCTGTCTCAGTAGGTTTAATTTCCACATTATATTTATAATACATATGTTTAATTCTTTGAAAACAGACACGAGGTCAGTTATTACCTATCGATTAAACTATACTTTAAAGCAGGGCTTCTTAAACTTTTGTCATTCCCGACCCCAATTATGATTGCGAGTTTCTTGACGACCCCATATAAATGTGAAAAAAAAAATAAATTAATATTTTTTGATGGTTTATTTATTAAGTAACAATATACATATACATATGAAAATATATTGTTTTAGAAAATATATTTTTTATATATTGTTTTAGTCGTTTTAAAACAGACAAAGATCTAAAATTAAAAAAGCACGCAATTTTTTTAAATTGTACTTATTATAGTTTCAAAAATAAAAGTGGATTCTGACCGTCTTAATTCTTTTAAACAGATTTTTGTGCTTATTCTGAAAAGCAGTTTCTATTAAATGCCTAAAGCTTAAGTTGCCTTCTCAAGTCAGTGTTATTGAATCATTGTTCAGCTGCAGGTTGCACATGTGTACGCGCGCGCATTCCTCCCTTTGATTGTGTGTGATATTGAGAGGTGGCTGTCAGAGCAGGAAGCCAGCGGCGAGCGGTTTATTTAACATGTATGATACCAACAAACGCACTAACAATGTATAGCCACAGTATAATATAGCGATCATCGATCGTTAACTGCTGTCGATGGAGATAGCTCAAAACCTTCAACAAATGCTCGTGTCTAGACGCTGCAAGTCTACTGTATTCCGCCAACTCTAGTGATGTTATAAAATGGTATATATAAATAATTGACATTAAAATAAAAAAAAAATGCTAGTCTAAAAGAAATTTGGTGAAATCATCGTAAAACTGACGTCCACCAATCGTAATATTGCAACACGAGAATTTATCACACTTCTTCCAATCAATTAAATTAAATGTGTATAATGTGGTACTTTAAAAATTGTCGAAATAAAAATATTTAATTTTTAAAAAACTTATTACAAATACTCGGAATAAATATTATCCATACACATATTGTCGTACGATACTGATTTATTGTGGATATAGGCATGGCGGTGGAATAATATGTAAGTACGAAGATGAAAATTATCGTTATTCGTCTTTTTGATAGTATCTGAAAATGTTATCATATTTTATGTAAGCAGCGCACTTTACTATTAAATATTTCAAGTTTCATTTAATTTTGTGTTTTAACATTTGTTTTTGTTTATTTTGTTTTACGAAGTTACGATACGATATTCTATATCTTTTGGCTTAAACACGTTTTTTTAAATATTTTTAACTCTTGACAAGTTTTTATTTTGTTTACTTATTACTTTGTGCTTCTGTTTTATATGGTACTAATTTAATCAAAACAAGATAACCCGGAATAAGAATTTTCCTAAGACATCCTTTATACTTTATTCATAAGCTTATCTTTTAATTCATATGCATGTTACGAATGTGACGCTGCTAATGTCACGTCTTGGGTTTCGTCATAGATATGATAATACAAGTATTGTCATATCTATGGGTTTCGCCGTTAATTTAATGGTACAAAAGGAAGTAAAAATGTTTTTAAAATAGTCTTAATAAACACCAAACCTATTTCTTAAATGTGTCGGATTTATTGTTATGATTATTACTTACTAGATTGTAATTTTTCAGAAATCATTTTCTATATACCCTGTATATACAGGGTTATTTGTAATTAGTTGACCACCTCTTGCAGGCAGCTTCTCTACATCAATCCTAACAACATTTGTTCTACGACTTTTCAGAAATCTTGATAAATAACTCAGAATAAACGAAACAAAAAAATGTTTGCTCCCTCGGTAATTTATTACTCTGTATTTTGTAAGAAGTCTAAAGTATAGGTCGCGGCAGTCTAGCTCTGCAAGAAGTTTGTAAGGTACCACGCACGTAATACTATTATAACTTTTTTTTTTTTTTTTTTGGTGCAAGTCGTTCAAAGTGGTTCTTGGTGTACTCGTTATTTGTGTTACGGCATTACAGTACTGTTTTCACTAATCGAATTTCGGTTACCCAGCAACGGGAGCCAGCGGGTCGCGCGGCACACACTTATCTAATCGACCGTGACAAACGACTGAGGTCAAGTTCAAACGTGCATCGCCGCCGCTGCATCATCCCGCCACCCGCAACCCCGCGCCCCGCTGCACGTGTCCTTAGCACGTATTTTGCCCACGCAAGGTGCGTGGGCAAAATACGGCCATAAATTGGTGATAAATATTTTACATATGAATCAAAATCCTGTTATTATTACTATATCCATGTTGATATTGGTCGCTACAAAAGGTAGTAACTACGGTAACTATGGTAAGGCCTTACCAGAACCTTCATTATAGTATATTTCCACTAAGAGTGGAAGTTTAAATCGAGTGCATAGAAGGATACAACTAAAGAGAGGAAGCTAGAAGTACGAATATGAGCTGCTTTTACTTAGAATATTACTTATTTATATAATAATGAATGCTCCATAAATTGAAGTTGTATGACTTGTTATCGCTTCACGTTCTTTGAGATATCAAGTTTGTAACAAACATTAAATATTCAAATTGCCGCCAATAAATATAGCATAAAACAATATATGCTATAAACATTATTACTTCTTTGAACTAGTTTAATGAGTTGTAATTAAATGTCATTTAATATTTAAAATAAATTCTATATTTTTATGAACCAACAGAATAAATAGTAATCATAATAATCATTTTGGATACCTACTGGTGTTTCCAGTGATCTTGACTGGTTACAATCCCTTTTCTTCTTATAAAATATAATATTTTCTCGGTGGTAGACCATAATATCGGGTCGCCGGTCAAAGTCGTGCCGCAAAGCGACTTAGTCGTGTTCCAGCACATTGCTCGATGAAGCCGTATATATGGGAAATGGGTTAGAACAGCTGCGGTACGTTGGTGAACCGGTTGACGTCGAGTTGGTGTTTGTTCTGTCGGGTGTCTAGTCGAGGAGGGTAGCGGAATCCGTAGCGACGGCTTTCCGCTGGCCGAACGCAGATAGTTGGGGGCCCAATTAGTGGGTCAGCCACCCGCGAAAGGCTGCCCGCCAGGTGTGTTAAATCCCAGGGTCACTCCATGGTGCTGGATAGCGACCAGATGAGGAGGCCCGAGTGACGTGACAACGTCAATTTCGACATCGGGTGCGATACGTATCGCCTCGTTCAACTGCTATTTCCCATGCTATTCACTATTATATTTTTTTATAAAAAGCACAATAAAAAGAACAAGCACGTTCAGCGGTTGCACTTCTCCTTATTCAAAGTGCACCTCTCTAATATTAGGGGGTTGCACTCCAATATCCTACCTGTCCACCACCATCTTGAGACAGAGCAGCCGCACTTGCCCTTTTTGACGGAGACGCAGATACAATGTCGCTTGAGCGCTGCGCACTTGGATTATACTGGTTACTCGTTAGAGCACGACTTTTGCTCACTCGCCGGAGTTTATGTGTACGCGCGGAGCGACCTCTGTATCCAGCGTCTCCGTCACCTTGAAGACCCCACTTTTTCTTCCCTATATTTTAGTGGACACAGGAAACGAAAAAAATCTGTATTCCTGTGTCTACCGTTCGTACAGTGATGACCAGAAGACAACTCGATTATTTGAGTATCTCAGTGAGGCTGCTGATATGGCTCTACATCATTACCCTTCGGCGCAGCTAGTCTTTCTAGGGGATTTTAATGCCTGTCATCAGGACTGGCTGTTCGCGTACCAGAAGACCGACCATGCTGGAAAAGAAGCGTGGAACTTTGCGTTGTCCTTGGACCTCTTTTAGCTGGTGAGGCAAGCGACAAGGGTACCAGATGTGGTAGGCAATACAGCCAATTGGACCTTCTGCTGATAATTGATTCGGACAGGTATCGTGTAGAGGTCACCTCCCCCTTGGGAACCTCCGTTCACTGTCTGGTGAAATCTGTATTTACATATTCCCCACCAGCTTTCGAAACACATGGTGTTAGGCAAGTATGGAAATACAAGTCAGCAGATTGGGATGAGATGCGGCACTTTTTTTCGTCTTATCCTTGGCGGCAGCACTGCTTCTCTTTTTGCTCCTAGAAGAAGGTATTGCGGAAGGCTCGTCTCGATCGAATCGCTAAGAATGGCGAAAAGCTTTCTGTCAGACCAACTGGAAGTCGAGATTTCTGGTCTGTTGCGAAAGCGATCGAGTCGAATTTCTGCCAACCCTCACTGCCTGCTCTGCTGAAACCGAACGGATTCTTGGTCCATAAAGCAACAGCTTAAGGGAATGTATTTGCTTCTCTGTTTGCTGATAATTCGCATCTAGACACTGGCAATGCTTCTCCAGCACATCTTCCTCACTGTGATATTTCGATGCCTAAAACCCGCATCACAAACAAAGAGGTATAAAGAACATTGTGTCGTTTAGATGTGAATAAAACCAGTGGTCCTGATGGTAAACCAGCCATTCTGCTCAAGAAATGCACAGCTGAGTTGTCTCCTGTATTGACACGTCTGTATCGCCTCTCTTTTAAGACTGGAATAGTGCCGAAATCCTGTAAGCTTGCCAACGTGCAACCCGTGGCAAAATAGGCAGCCGTGCCGATCCTATCTATCGGGCATCTATGGGTATGCAGACGACAGCACAGTTGTAGAAAGATATGTGCCGAATATTCGATACATTGAGTCCAGAGCAAGAGCAGCAGCAGCAAAGCTTGCCGTGCTTGCGAAGGTCCGACAGTACTTTACACCGGGACAGCTACTTGTGTTATACAAATCGCAGATCCGGTCGTGTGTAGAGTACTGTGGTCACATATTTACTGGTGCCGCAAAGTTTCATCTGGACTTAATTGAGAGAGGAGCAAAGAGGCTTATATGCGATCCCGAATTGGTCGAAGCCGACCTCCATAGCCTTGCACTCAGGCGTAGAATTGCTAGCCTCTCAGTATTCTATAGGATACATTTTGGTGAGTGTGCGCAGGAATTACACGATTTAATTCCCCCGGCTCCCTTCCATCACCGGGAGTTCCGACGCATGGCAGGTATCCATCCTGACGTTGTGGACACTCCACCTGTCCGAATGAAGCGCTATGCCTCGTCTTTTTTAGTGCGTACAGCGAAAGATTGGAACAGCTTGCCTGCGTCGGTATTTCCGGCCGAATACAATGTGGGTGTCTTCAAGAGAAGAGTGAATAGGTTGCTAATTTAATGCGCGTTACCACCTAAGACTACATTCCACTTACCATCAGGTGGAACGTAGTCAAGCATTACCCTAGATTATATTAAAAAAAAAAATACAAGCTGTCCAACGTCGGCTGAAATATAAATTATATAAATCCACACATTTTTTATTGTATCGAAAATATAAATTTTCGTTTTCTATTTGCAATTGACTTATAAAAATGACTACTTCTAAGTAACGGTTTTTGCCTCATTACCATTTCAATAATGTGAAAACAAATTAATAAGTAAAGTAACCATTTTAATATATCACCCAAAGTAACCATTTTAATATATCACAAAATAATGTGTTATTTACCTTTTCTATAATTCGGTATTATTTCTTATCCAATTAAATGCATTACATATGTAGAATATTTAATGTAGATTCATACTGCTCTTAAGAGCAATTTATTAAAATGAATATCTTAGAAGATATTAGAGATTAATAACATCCTTAGTATAAACTCAATGACATGCACGAGTATGTGACCGACATCGCGGGGAGTCGCTAGTGTTAATATAAATAGGTCAAGTTTGCAAATCTGAATGTAAAAGGTCATCTTAGTAACTATTCGTCCATTTTTTAATTTTTATTAAATACACTTACTACACCACCACATTTCATTCTATAATCATTTTAATTTAAATAAGCTTGACATGAGGATATATGAGAGTAGTATAGAAAATATTAATTTCATTTGAACCATCTTTTCAATGTTATTCTTTAGTGTTGAGTTAAAACCTATCGTAACACTGGTTAGGATTTTATTATTATAGTAGTATTATTTTCGCATTAAAAACCATTTTAACAACATGAGGTTGGGTGGTTAGTGTGCTTGGGGATGTGTATGCATTTATTTTTATTCTAAAATTAATGTGGGAAAGTTTATATGTATTGCACTTTTATAATGATAAATTCTCAAAACTTTAAAAATATTTATCCTGAAATGAAAAATCCTGGTGAATATTTTATTAGAAGCCTGAAGTGAAAAAATAAACAATTAGGTAATTACTTTTTAGATTACATTTTGTCATTTTCATTTGTTTGAGTAAAAGTAAGACAACAGAATGGTTTATACAAATATAAAATATTCTGTTGTCATATTGTAAATTTGCCAAACCAATAAAAGCACTATGCAATTGAAATAAAGTCCATTTTTGTTTGTAACTTATTGTTTCATTATCCGGGGTTCAGTTATAGACTGTCTCATTGTGAACTACTCCATTATTTGTGATAATAACGTGTATAGAAATAGTCTATTAATGTTCTTTACTCAGCTTTAAATAAACAAATGGCTATACATAAAAATGCGTAAGAAATTCTTCAATCTCTTCAACCTTCCAATTCCACAGCATATATCTTACGACTAATTTCAGATAATTGTAGTGTTCAGGTGAAGGAATTATATATGACCAGACCCAGATTACGGACGATGCGAGTCAAATAGAGAAACTTGTGACTTACATAGATTTAAAAATAACCCAAAACGATTAGTAAAAGTTTAAATCCAAAAATTTAGTCAAATCAACAACTTATATCTTTATTTTTAGTCAAAACAAAACTACCACATGCAGTAGCGGATTTAGGCTTAGGCCCGTGAGGCCCGGGCCTAGGGCGGCAAATTTTGAGGGGCGCCAAAATTTTTAAGATGACTAAAATTTAAAATAGATTGGGTTTTCTGTAAACTGCAAGACCAAATTTTTAAGTTTATTTTATTGCGCTCCTACTATCGAAACATAGTACCATTTTGAGGGTAGAATTTCTTTGTTAAAATAATTAATCAGGCAAGTCCTAAAATTTTAAATATCTCACAAAAAGATTTAAAAAAATTACATTACAAGCCATTTATTATTAATTCTATATTTAATTGTTATGTTAAAAAAATAAATGTTTAATTTATACCTGAATTAGATTTCTTATTATTATTGTTATTATTTTAATTATTTTATATATATGTACATATATGTGTGTATACTGTTACAAAAGATAAAGGGCGCCATATCGTCTCGGGCCTAGGGCGTCCTCAAACCTAAATCCACTACTGACCACATGTATAAAAGCTAACATATCGGACTTTAATTTTGCATTAGCTCCCTGCAATTCACCATATATTCACCGTGTATTTTTTCATTATCATTTTGTAACTTTTAATTATAAATAATAAGGTTTTAATTTATTTAAAGAAGGTTGATGTAAAGATAATATTATGAAATTATGTTGTACATTTCAAAAGAAGAAATATCTATTTATAAAAGAAAATATTAAGGCAAGGTATAACAATACAGCAGGTGTTGCCGATAGTGCATTAAACAGATTATTATATTAATATAGAGATGTTGATTGTATATGACCGTATTTTAAAATTAGATGTTTTGTATTTATATCATTTTTTATATTTATATTTTATATAAATATTTATATAAGGAGGGTGGACCATACAAGGTCATGCTGCATGCTGTAGTTATTTATTGTCATGTGAAGACAAATTCCTTCCACTCTCACTAACCCTCATCAAACACTAGGGCATAGACGCGGCGACAAGTTGCTAGCGTCTATTTTTTGCAGACCTTAAAATGATAACTCGCACACATAAAATGGTATTTTTTTATGTAAGTAACCTATTATTATATTTTTTACTGTAAGTTTTAATTTAAGGATTTTTATGGGGCTAAAGAAAAAAAAATTTTTAGTTAAAATATCGGTAGTGATTTCATTAAACCAATGGTTCCTTATAAGGCCAACGGTAAGGTTGGCCTTACTAGGGTACATAGGTTTTACTAAGAACATTTACCAATATTGGAAATATTAACAATTTATAGTTATAAATACGTTCTGAAAGTTGAAACAATGTTTAATATTAATAATATTATTTATGACATTCTGGTCTAACAAAGAACGGGACGTAAGAAGGTCGATATTATAGGTCAATTGATACTTTAAATATTTCATCCTAAACCACATTTGCAATTTATTTGATATCGATGTAATTCTTATTACTGTAGTTTTATAATAGTTTTCAATAATATATTCTTAATTATACAATGACAATAATAATAATAAATATTCTTTATTGACTTTATTGAACACCAATGAACAGAAAATTTAAAATAATGATAACAAAATAAAAATAAAATAAAACATGATGACACAAAAACGCGGCCTTATCGCTGAAAAGCGATGACCAGGCAACCTTAAGGTTGAGGATATGTGATGATAACAAAATTGTAATAATAATAATATCAAATATATATATATATATATATATATATATATATATATTTAATAATACATAATAATAATAATAATACAGGACAAATTACACACATTCAACTAACCCCTAGGTAAGCAAATCGTTGTTATACATTAGATGTCTGCGCTAACTGCTGGACCATTAAAAACATTTAAAAAAAACATGGAAACAAAAAAACAGGTTGTTATTTTATATATATATGTCGGAGATTTATTTAAAACAATGATAAAAAAAATAGAGTAGAATCGCTGACCGTATAGTGGTCATCGATTCTGTTATATTTAAAAACAATAACTATAATTATGTTAATATATAGAGACTATATTTATGACTTAGTAACGAGTTTGAATGACTATTAATATTGTAAGACAATTATTATTAGACAATTATTAGGAAGGTAGTTCTAGTAAATAAAATAGGTTAATTATTTACATCAGCAATGTTTAATTAAATCCATTTAATAATAACATAGATTGTACTTACAGTGTGTATTCTTCGAAAATCAGCAACCAATTGAATGAGCTCTATGCTCTGAACACATTTTATACAAAACTGTTTCCCTCTAGGGGTAAATCGTTGCTAGTCAATTACAATACTTTGTTATTATCACACACCTTTTTATTATCATAAATAAGCTCGTATGGAAGGCTTAAGTTATTTACAATTAATAAGATAACGTTTTAAATAGAATAATTATTTATAAAATTGCTTCATAATAAACAACAATAATTTGATCAAATAAATAATTAATTAAAGTCAAAATAATTACTTATTAGATCATTCGTCGTTAATAACACATTAGCAAATATTTAATTAAAATAGAGGATTTTAACTTTTATTTTTATTAACAATTAATGCTTATGACTTTAAATACATGTTCATTTTGGTGGCGTGGAGTTTAATCAAATAGATTTTTCAATAAATGTTCATCGCGGCGACACGGCCATACTGAAACGCGATGCGCGCTCTGCATCGCTCCTGGTCCTTGTCCTGTACTAAATATTAATTATTTTTAATCTGGCATTAACACCACAACAATGGTAGTACTTAACCCAAACATCAAGTAGAAAATTGTTATTATATTACTGCTCATTCCACATGACAACAGTTATTTATAATATGAAACAGTTTTAGGAATGGATAGGTTGGGGATGGGTTGATGCTGTATGAAACAGGGGCTCTAAGGAGAATGGGTTTGGTCGATGCTGTGCTCTGAGCGGTCTTGTACGCCGTGGTACACAGGGGAATATAATTCTTTTAGGACATATGGTCTGGTGGCATATTGGACGGCTCCACACGCCAATAGCATCTTTTATTTATTATAAAATTAAATTATAATTGAATTATAATAATAATCTTTCATTATTATTATTTCATTTATTATTTATAAATTTATTATTATTATTATGTTTTATATTTTTTTTTTCTTTTTTTATTTTTATTTATTTATTTATTTATTTTTTTTTTACTAAATATTATTTTTGTAAATTTATTATTATTATTTCTTACAAGAATTATAATCGAAATTTCTCACCATTTCACTAGACATTAATCCTCTTCGGTCGAGGGAGTATTTGATATGGTTAGGTGATGTGAGTTGCTCACGACATTAGAGGGTCCAGCTAGCTCATTGTCTGGTGGCGACACGGCCGCCTGCGTATTTTCTCCTGGTTGAGGGGCGCGCCGTAGTTGATCGTGTGCGACCTTGCGAGGCCGCCCGTGGTGTCGTATTACCTTTTTTACAAGGTAGCGATCGTTTTCAAGAACCCTGTGAACTTCATAAGGCACACTAAATTTAAGGTCCAGAGATGTTTGGTTCCTGGGGTTATTTTTTATTAAGACGAAATCGCCTCTCTGGAATCTGTGAACTTTAGCTCTTCCTTTGTCAAATCTTAGTTTATCCTTAGCGGATATTTGACTCATTTTCTGTTGAACATAGCGTTCGAAAGCTTCGATGTCAATCATCTCATTGTCCAAATTAACCAAGGTTAATAACTCGGGTGGCACACAATTTTGACGCCGAGTCAATAATGTCAGTGGGGTTGCACCCGTACTTTTATGAACGGTGCAGTTGAGAGCGAGTTGAAGACTCTCCAGTGCTGTATGCCAGTCTTGGGTCTCATAATTTTTTATTATGACGAGACCATTCTTCAAAGTTGCCATTACCCGTTCGACTTGTCCGTTAGCTCTGCTGGCACCCGGCGCTATAGAGTGAATCTCTATATTAAACATGTTGCAGTAATTTTTATACTCGCCTAAGAATTCACGACCGCCATCTACGATGATCTGCCTGGGGGCTCCAAAAAGATGGATGACTTGTTTCAAGGCAGCTAGGGTGCTGTGTTGGCTTTTATCGTTAGTATATCTTAATAAAACGTATTTAGTAAAAGCATCTACTGTCACTATCACGTACTCATCCTCGTTTGAGGATCCTAATTTTCCCGTAATATCCATGTGTATGACTTCAAATGGAACGACTGGTTTAGTAATCGGATGTAAACGTACCTGCGTAGCACCTGATGACTGTTTTGAGGTTCGACATATAACACAATTATCCACGAAGTCACGAACTGTAGTGCTCATCTTGTTGAAATAATAAGTTTCCCTTATTTTGTGAAGGGTTTTCTCCCATCCAGGATGCTTGAGAGCGCTGTGAAATGTATTTATAAGGCTCCACTGGAAAGATTTGGGTACAACTATTAGTTTTTGTAGTCCTAGGGTGACATCTTGTTTTTCAAATTTAAGAACATTGTCTTCGAGATGATAACCGGGCACACTTTCGCCTCTATGCAGAGCATCTATGATAGATCGCAGTTGGTTGTCACGTCTTTGTTCAATATTTATCCAATCCAGATTTTTAGTCATGACGTTGACAGTCATAGGATCCGGATTTCTACTCAAATAATCTGCATGTTGCATCCGCTCGCCCTTCCTGTATTCTATTTCAAACTCAAAGTTTTGTAAATATGCCCACCATCGGTGAATACGGGGAAGCAAGTCCTTTTTATGCTTAGAGGCTTTGAGTGCGTTACAGTCCGTGATCACCTTGAACTGTCGTCCATAGAGAAAATGTCTGAAATGCTTAATTGCTCTCACTACGGCTAATGTTTCAAGTTCATATGAGTGGTATCTACTTTCTATATCCGTTGTACGCATACTGAAGTATGCCACTACGTGCTGTCGTTCATTAATAATTTGAACTAGTATAGCTCCGAATCCAAGGCTACTAGCATCTGTAAATAGCTCTATAGGTTTTCCTTCTTGAAAAATTGTTAAAACTGGTGTAGAAGTTAAATGACGAACAACTTTTTGACGTGCCTCTTCATGAATGTGAGTCCATTGCCACCTAACGCCCTGTTTTGTTAATCCGTAAAGAGGAGCCATAATTCGCGCGAAATCCGGTATAAAGCGACGAAAGTATCCCGCAAGACCGTTGCATTGGCGTACTTGTTTTACAGTAGTTGGTACTGGGGCTTTCAATAGAGCTTCGACTTTTTTGGGACTGGGGCGCACCTGCCCGTTTTCTACTACGTTACCTAAATATTCTATTGATCGCTTGAAAAACAGACATTTATCTATATTTATGGAAAAACCAGAGTCTCGCAAAGCTATAAAAACTCGCTCTAAATTTACGAGACCAGATGTAAAGTCGCGGCATTTACATACGATGTCGACATAAACCTGGGCTACACTATCATTATAAGTATTATCGGCGCTGCCGGCATTTATAAGGGTACCCAACGCAAGATTAATACACCTTTGATATACTGACGGCGCATTACATAAACCGAATGGCATAGTTTTGTACTCGAATAGCCCGTCCGGGGTGATAAAAGCCGTTTTTTCTATTGAATCTGGCGCGACCGGGATCTGATGGAACCCTGATGCCATATCTAGTACCGTATAATATAGACCGCCAGCTAAACTATTAATTTGATCCGCGATTAAAGGAAGAGGGTAATGATCCCGTACAGTATTTGAATTTAATTCTCGATAATCTACACACATGCGATCGTCACCGTTCTTCTTTTTTACTAAAATTATTAGACTAGAATATGGGGACTTACTTTCCTGAACAATATCATTATCTATTAGTTCTTTGACAATCTCTTTGACTTTTTCTCTTTCGACTGGACTTAATCTATAAGGTCTTCTTTCTACAAATTTATCAGGATTCTTTAAACGAATTTGTAATTGTCCTGTCTTGACACGAGTTTGAGAATAACCCCGCGTAAATATAGAAGAGTATTTATTGCGCAAAGATAAAAGTTGTTCAATCTCAATTTCATTATTTAAATCATGATCAATATTAGCAAATAAACCGGCTGACGATCGCAAATGCATGACTCGAGGTTGAGAGCACAAAGTAGCTTCATTTTGCGTTACTAATACAGTTAATCCCGTTCCGTTTAAAATGTTCGCGCCTATTAATACATCCGATGTCATCTCATAGTCTGCTAAAATATAAAACTCAATTTCCACGTTTATATTGTTAATTATACACACCGTTTTTAGCATGCTTGTAGAAACTACAGGAAATGGTCCTATTCCACGCAAATAGTGAACTGATTTTTGACGTTTTCCCGGCAATTTATTCGCAACCGATTCACACATAACAGAGCACTCGGCTCCACTATCAAACACGGTGTTAATAACTACGTCACCTACACGCATACGCATAGTATTTAGGCTTTGTTTATTTTTTATTACAGAGTTTATATTGGAGGTTATTTGTCTTTCCCTTTGAAAACACGTTTCAAATGTATGACCGGTTTTTGAACAAAATGAACAATACTTATTTTCGTTTGGTTTTAATATTGAAGTACTAGGATTATTATCACTATTTTGTTTATTCATTACCGACGTATTTTTATTACGACAATCACGGAAAGAATGACCCGATTTTTTACAAAAACTGCAAAACACGATATTTCGATTGTCAACAGGATATTTATAACGCTTAGAAGGTGGTTGGTGAGTATTTTGATAGTTGGAACGTTTAACTCGAATAGATGAAGCTACCGAAATTAATTCTGGTACGGAGGTGGCTCTGGCATTCATAAGTTCTATACGAAGGCGTTCGTCACTAATAGTACCTATCACTGCCTCTACTGCATCATTATGATCAAGTTTGTCTCTAGTGACCCTTCTCCACAAAACCCATGACTGCGACAAAAACTGTGCAATATCTTTAGAGGAATCATAATGGTGCTCTTTAAATTTTAAAACGTCTCTAGAATACCGACTTTCTGGTTCAAACGTAGTTATTATATTCTGACGTAACTCGTCCCAAGTGGACGTCGTAACTAACCAGTTGTCAGCCCACATTTTGGCTCTACCTTTTAGTAAACTAGTCACTTTCATACGGATATCATAGTCACTAAGTTCGTAATTTGTTTTGGCAGAAGAAATATGATTACACCACTCGCGGACCCCCACGTTACCATCCGGGTCATAAGAAGGCAAAAAAATGTCCGTGATTTTAATTTTATCATGCTGCTTCGAGAGCCTTTCACTCATATTTTGCATCATCGTAATCATATGTAAGTAAAAATCAGGGGGTACATTACCGCTCTGGTTCTGTGACTGAGTAGTAGCTGCTCCATTATTTTCCGAATCTTTTTCAGACATAGACACGCCCGCAGCGGTCGAATCGTTATGTTTTTCTGCATTCATATTTCTGATACTTCAAATCTGAAACATAAATAAAAATATGGACAGAAAGGTAGTTATCCCACTTCTGATGTCGGAGATTTATTTAAAACAATGATAAAAAAAATAGAGTAGAATCGCTGACCGTATAGTGGTCATCGATTCTGTTATATTTAAAAACAATAACTATAATTATGTTAATATATAGAGACTATATTTATGACTTAGTAACGAGTTTGAATGACTATTAATATTGTAAGACAATTATTATTAGACAATTATTAGGAAGGTAGTTCTAGTAAATAAAATAGGTTAATTATTTACATCAGCAATGTTTAATTAAATCCATTTAATAATAACATAGATTGTACTTACAGTGTGTATTCTTCGAAAATCAGCAACCAATTGAATGAGCTCTATGCTCTGAACACATTTTATACAAAACTGTTTCCCTCTAGGGGTAAATCGTTGCTAGTCAATTACAATACTTTGTTATTATCACACACCTTTTTATTATCATAAATAAGCTCGTATGGAAGGCTTAAGTTATTTACAATTAATAAGATAACGTTTTAAATAGAATAATTATTTATAAAATTGCTTCATAATAAACAACAATAATTTGATCAAATAAATAATTAATTAAAGTCAAAATAATTACTTATTAGATCATTCGTCGTTAATAACACATTAGCAAATATTTAATTAAAATAGAGGATTTTAACTTTTATTTTTATTAACAATTAATGCTTATGACTTTAAATACATGTTCATTTTGGTGGCGTGGAGTTTAATCAAATAGATTTTTCAATAAATGTTCATCGCGGCGACATATATTATAAATAAAAAGAATGTTAAAGAAATATTTTACAGGAGTGTCTTATAAAAAGATTACAATATGTTAAGCATTTAATGTTTCGTTTAAATGAAAAAGCTTTTTATAAAATATAGAATGAAAAATAAAACGACACCAACAGAGATTCGAACCCGCAACTTTTAGGAAACCGTCCCTTCGCTCTACCAATTGAGTTACCGTTTCGCTGTCAATCTCGGTGAATTAAGCATTCTATATGTGTTCGATTAGATATTCGAAAAAAACCTAATAAATGTCACTACCGTCCCGATAAAGACGATCACATATAGGGAATACTTAATCCCTAAAAAATACTTTACCCGAGGGATACTAGACAAACTTTCCGTCCCACATAACAATTTTGTTTTTTACCTCAACGGCCCGGGTCAAGACGCAGGGCAAAGCTAGTTTAATAAATAAAAAGACAAAGTGTAGTTGTCAGTAAGATATTTTATGTCGTGATCTACAATCCTTCCTTATTAAATAAAGTAACATGTCTTTATAAATAATTTGTATCAATAATTATACCCGAAACTAAACCTATTAATTTTGTAATATAAATACACATAAAATCTGACATTTAATGCTAATGAAATTTCATTAATGTACGTCCAATGAATAACAAAATTATTCGTTACGCATCAGTTCAAACGAATTATTATCATGGTTTCGCTTATTCCCATCTCGTTAGACTCAGCTGTATCATCTGTTAGGAAGCTATTACCTGTGCGGTATTTTTTAATGCTGATGGTTTTTTGAGTCATTTGACCTGTTTTAAACCAAAATCTAAGTTTATTTTAGAGTATTATGAAGGTTTTTGTTAAGCCGGTATAATTGTCAAAAGTGATTAAAAATGCAATTTTTTATTTTATTGTTAAGAGTCTAAATAGATTTAAGTAGTTTTGTAAGATATACATCAATATATAATATTGAGGTAGTTTAGTAGAAATATTATTACTACTTACTACTGCTTGCTACTGGTTGGCTAAGCGCGTTGCTTGCTGACGCCTAAGTAGATAAACACCTCACTTTGCCGATAGACTCGTTTCTAACTACCTTGCAAATATTTAACCGCTCCATTTCCATAAGTATGGACTTTAATTCTTGCTAACTATGCTCATTGATTCCATCTAACTCCATTTAAACGTTTATCAAACTTGGGTTAATTTTATTTATTTTCCTTAATTAGTAAAGAAATTAACACTTACAGTAGGTTAAGGCGTTATAAATGGCTGTGAATATGAAATAGTTGATATTAATGAAGTGTAAACCTAGATTTCAATATAGGAATTATAATTATTAATGAATTTAACCATAAAAGAAATGTAACTTTATATTATAACATTGATAAGTCTTTACAGAAGGCAATATCATGGGTGTAACACTACAGCTAAAATAAAATGTATAATATATATATTTTTTTATATTCTTGATTGTGGTGATTAATCTGTACATAAAAATAATAATATTTAAAAGAAAATAAATATTATTCAAAATAATACTATGATGCAATGTAAAAAAAAATCAAAATATATATTTAAATGGAAAAACTTCAATCATTCAAAATAATGATTTAATATTTAATGTATAAGAGGTATAATTTAAGATCGTCAAAGGAGTTTTCAATTAAGAATTCTCAGAGCACTGTTGCTTAAAAAACCACAACCTTCTGAAATAATTACTACACATTGACCCTTTGTTTAAGCAATTAATATATTAATTATATAAAATAAATAAATTAAATATCTAGTGTGGATAGATGTCTATCTATTTGTTATAGCGTTTAATTACAATAGTGAATATAGCGATTTCTACGTGACAGTTATTCGAGTATTATTTGACTCTTTGTGACAATGCTTTGTAAGGTACTTAAATGATCTATGCTTTGTAAGGTACTTAAATGATCTATACAAAAAAAATCGGTTTGAATAATTGTTTTGTGGCCAATATGATTTTACACAGATCTAAAACGTAATTAAATAATAGTTATAAGTTTATTTTTGGGTTTAATAATTTGTATACAGTATGTAATATATGCAAAATGTTTGGGAAGGTTAAGTAGATAATAGTTATTAAAATAATTAATTGCGTGGAAGTAATATTAACAGCTGTACATCGTATTTATGTTAATCATTACAATGTGTGTGTCAGTATGGCTGAGCCGAGCTGAACCTAGGTGCTGAATTAAGGTACTTGGAGTCAACTCTACAGTTCGTGCCGACCTGTAAATCGGATTATTGTTGGGGCATTGATAAATAAACAGAACAGAATCTATATTTATGTATCTAACGGCGCGTGGCATTTATTGTAATGAAAAAAACTTGACTTATTGATGATATAATGAATAATTTATTGTTTTATATAAAAAAATGGCAACATTTTTTGAGAACCGGTAACACTAAATGAACTTGAGTTGGTCTTAACGAGCGAGTTTGATGTAATTTATTTTTAACATTTTTGAACGGACGCTCCTTGTACCTAGTTACTCGCAAACTTAAATAGTTTCATTATCAGTACAATAAAAATAGTTGAAAGTGAACACCGGTTGATTTATTTCCCGTGTTACCGAAATACAACGTCTAACTACATAATAGTTTGTTAATGTAAACGATTTATCGTATAAGTAATTATGTTATTACCTGTAGTATACGAGGATCAAAACAACACGAACAATTACAATTACAGACGCACTCCCCTCTACACAGGCAATGGTTTTGATAGCCTTACAGTAATATATAAACGATTGTTGATTGTTTTGTTAGGCACAACCGTTGTAACTGTGGTAAAGTAAAGTTATTTATTGAATACTCCTCTGTATAATTATTATGGAACACGTTCTTGAGCTAACATCTATAAGTATATAGTATATTAAATGTAAATGTATGTTGTTACAAAGTAATTTTATATGTAGGTAAAATAAAAATGTATATATATATCCCTATAAAATATTTAAAGAGTTTAGAAGAAATATTAAATCATAATTCCCAAAAAAGGATTTCTTATCATATTAGCAAAATGAATGGAAATTAAAGTGAATTGATCCGGTAGGAAATTACTCCACAGCTTTCTTATTTATTATTTATTGATAAATAAGAAAGCCTGATAATAGATCTGATAATAGCATAAAGATAAGTAAAAACAAACTTTATTAAAGGGTATATTCCTTACTTATTGCATGCTACTAGCTTGCTTATCTCGCTGCTTGCTGACACTTTTAGGTTACGTCCGCACAGACCGGCGCTTTGCTTAGCGCCTAGAGTCCAGTAACTAGAAACCAACGCATACGGCTGTTCGCATACATTTTAGAACGTTAGTTTTGCTAAGCTACTTGCTAGGCGGCTCGCTGCCCTCTAGCGCTAATACCGCCAGTCTGTGCGGACGTAGCCTATTTAAGTATGAAAACACTTAGCTTCGCCAACCTTACAAATATGTACCACTGCTATAAGTATGCACTTTAATTCTTGATAACTATGCTAACTGACATCTTGTATAAATGTTTAGTAAACTTGGGTTTATTTTTTGATGTTCAATAATTGTTTTAAAATAATATGAGCATATATAAAACAAAATTTAAATATAAGGGGTAGGTACATGTGGCGGCCTTATCGCCTTAAGGCCTTATGCGATATTATAATATATTTATAGATATTTATTCAAATAATTACTTGCTAAGCAATAGTCGTTCGTATCAATGTAGACCAGATCATAAACACGCAAGTAAGGTCAAGATTGAGGTCGCGATTATAATTACCGCACCCTACTTCGCTCTTAACCTTCTTCAACTTTCAACAAGGATTCCATCAGAATGTTAAATTCCTGATGAATTATCTCAATAATCAATTCACCTGTAACGGCAGATTCAACAGGCTGAGGGGGAGAACACAAGGTCATGTGTTTTTTATATCGGCTGGTAATATTTTTGCTTGAATCCGAACGCACCGGGGTGTCATCATTTCGGATTTTTTTAATTTTATCGCATAGTGGACATTGCCAGTTTTGACTATTATTTCTTAATATCTCAGCTTAATGTTAGTAGTATGCAGGCAGAATACATGGAGAAATGTCGAACAGATACGACATTTTATTCGGCTTCGTCGTTGGAATCAGTATTACCTTCACAACTACCCCATATCATCGGGTCAGACATTTTTTTATTCAAAAAAATGCCAATAAAAGAAGAAAAAATATTACATTTTTTGTATTTCATACAAATATTAAATACAAAAATAATTTTCTAAAGTGGGATTGAACCAAGTACACCTCGATTATACTCCCAAAAGATTAACGCTGCGCCTTTCATACGGACACTAATAGTCAAAAATAATAGATAGTATGAACTAAGTCTCGTATAAAGTGCAATGATTCTGCACATTATAGCTTAGATGTTTCTGTTGAATACCTACTTTAAGTTATTTATGCACACACAAAGCACTTCCAAACTGGGTTAAATATACTTATATATAGCTTTAATGCGAACGTTATATATAGTTTTCCTTTCATATAATGATATAAAAATATAATCTTTAAGGGCACATAAAAAAACTTTTTAAAATCACTAATCACATCGTTTACACAAATACAATTGAGGAACTATATCTATGATCCTCTTTCGTAATGACGTTAAACCGTATTGAGCAGTCCTTATGTTTTTATTTATTTTTTATTGTACTTTTGATGTTATTGCCACATTATATACTTAGTCTTACCATAAATACTCTTACAATTAAAAATAAAAAGACATTTAAAAATACAAAACATAAAAAATAAAAATACATTTGTATTTCGAATCTGTCATTTTTATACGATTGTTTGTTGTGTTTTCTCATTTTGGCGCCAATACATTGTACAATATTTTGCTATATTAAAATGGAGTGAGGTGACAAAGACAACAGAATCGTTGTGATTGCAGTACACAAAGTAGGTATGGAGCTAAATGCAATTTTTAAAGCTCTCCATACACTTGGTATTAGTCAAATGTTTGTGTACCGGGCTATTAATAGGTACAATAAGACTTCCTCTGTCATTTTGTCTGTTTGTGACAGAAAAAGATCTGGCCGTCCACGTAGTGGTACGAAAAAGGTTCATTGATCACAATGCAGTAAGGAAAATAATTTGAAGATATCCTGTCCAAAAACAATATGAATAGGGTTGTAAAATCGAAACAACTACTGAAGCGGTACGCAAAGGGGTGTCACAGAAAAAAAATGTTTTACGGATGACAAAATTTTTACAAATGAGCAACAAGCAAAAAATGACCGCATTTATGCTCGAAGCTGTAAGAGATCCACACTGACACTGTCATTTGCTATTGATTTATTATGGCTACAGACGCGAGTCAGAATTTCTGTAAGGGAATAAATATGAAAAGTGAAAATCGTTGGGATGTGTCTTTTTGAATGTACCTCAAAATATGTTTCATGTTTAATGTAATTTTATGTAAGTATTGAGCACTTTGCAATGAAATATTTTAGGTTGATATTTATTTACGAAGTTACGATTACGATGTTTCACCGTTGGTTGCTACGTTGCTTTAAAAATATTATTTCTTCATGAGAAGTTTTACATATTTAACTTAATACATAATAATAACAAATTAATCAAAACAAGAATGTTCTTAAGACATCCATTTTTTAATACATGGGCTTGTGAGGAACGCTGCTATTGTGACGTCTCTAACCTTTAATTCAATAAAGCAGAAACGTCGTCAACAAAAAGGCAGTTTAATACATAAAATCTTATACCTAGAAGACTTCTTACAGTTCTAAGTGTAGTTTTCTGTTTCTTGTTGTCTAATGAATATAATATGTACATCTGTTTCCGATTCTTTAATTAATTACATATATTATCAAATGTTAAATATTAGAATTAGAAATCAAGGTATTTTTTTTTTCAAAACATGGGTAATCATAATCTTATGCTAATAGGTATATAATGTTACTTACATTTACTATTTTCTTAGATTTTCTCGAGTACAACTAATTAAGAACATCAAACTAAAGTTTTGTAAAGCATTTAAGTTGACTGCAATTTCATTTTATTTTAATTTGAATGTAATTAAAGTGTACTAAATATTTTATTACTAGGTAGTATTTTGAAAGTGTCGATGTACCGTTTAAAGATCTTAAGAATAGTCAAAGATCTAATAGAGGTTAGTTCTCAATCATCGGAGGGCTCCGTAGATATTTTGTAAATAAAATTCGTCCTTCCGTATTAAGTAGTCAGATGTAAACTTAAGACCCACTCTTGAAAAATATAAAATCTCATGTCTGCGACCGCAATGTCAGATCTTTGAATACTTATCGAATCTTAGAAATCGTTGAAGGTGGAAAAGTAATTAACTAACTGACATCTAGATTTCGTCTTATCATTAACAACATTTCTGCAAAGAGTTCGTCACCGTAATATAAAAGTTTCAAAACCAAATTAATTATACGCGAGTTTCATCCGTTCAATAGTTTTATTACAATAACTTACATCTTATAATTGAAATGTTGAATTTTAATAAGAGGTAAGATTAAGAAAAATCATTTTTCATAATCTTCGTCATATAACTTTTATGTGTATTCTATCATAAATTAATTGTATACATACCCACATCCTTTTGATTATATTGTAAACATGACTCTTTTTTGTGTTCTCGCGTGAATTCTAGTACATTTTCCTCAGTGAAAATCACTACATTGATTTCGATAAGTAGCAATATTGAATAAGATAATGCGCAAAATCAATGTAGTACTTGTGTTGTATTTTAGTAGCAGATCAGTCAATCAACAGTCCCTTAACCTTTTTTATTGTAAATTTTACTTCCAAATATTGGTAAAATCAATATAAATGATACTGTACTAATATTATAAATAAAAAAATTAAATTTAAAATTTAAAAAACCCCCGATACAAAAAGACCTCTAAAAAGAATAAAAATAATATTATTATGTACTTATTGAAGTCGTTGCGTCGGGGGACCGTTGTACAAACGTTGACGATGGTGTGTGTCTATTTTACGAAGTTAATATTGAGGACTTAGACTGTACGATTTGATATCGTAATTTCTTTATTTGATTTGTTAACTTACTTGCATTTTAATTTCTTCCTTTATTAAACGGTCCCCCGACGCCACGAATTCAATAAGTTCATAGCAATATTATTTTTATTCTTTTTAGAGGACTTTTTGTAGAGGGTTTTTTAAATTTTAAATTTATTTTTTTTTGCTGCTTTTTAAAGTTATATTACTAGTTTCTGAATTGTACTAAATTAACCTACTGACACACAAAATTTTCAATTGTTTAAGTACTTCTATTAATCTATCCTAATATTATAAGGAGGAAAGATTTGTTTGTTTATTTGAATTGAATAGGCTTCGAAACTACGGGAACCGATATAAAAAAAAATGTTTTTAGCATTAGAATCCTAAATTATGATGTACAAAGGTTATATTTAATACGAGAAATATATATATATATATATATATATATATATATACCTAGATAATTATATACCTAGATAATAAATTCACATGATTCAAGACTTTTTCATATGGGTAAGTAAAAGGTAGGTTTCGTATATACGAATATTAATAAATATAAACATTTAGAGTTAAAATGATTTACAATCACTTAGAACACTATTATGAAGGGATTTATATTATCACTAGCTGTTGCCCGTGATTCTTTATGACTACGATCATAAGTCATATAAATATATTTTTACAGTCTACGTGGACGCAGTCACGGGCGATCGAGCTATCCCTAATAAAGTACTTTACTTTATTAGGGACCGTCAAGTCACAGTATTGACGTTGCTGGACTTCAGCAATGCGTTTAATACTGTGGACTTTGATATCTTACTCACGGTATTGGGTAGCCTTAACATATCTCCATCGGCAATTGACTAGTTTCATTGTTACTTGCGTGGGCGTCGGCAACGTGTACGGTTAAATGACCTGTACTCTGACTGGAGCGCGGTCAGTGCTGGTGTTCCGCAAGGTGCCGTGTTGTCTCCTTTATTATTTTCAGTGTTTATAAACACTATTTGCTCTCATATCAATTCTTTCTACCACCTGTATGCAGACGATCTTCAAATTTACCGCCAGTCAAGTCTTGATGACCTTTCTAATACCATATTGAAAGTAAATCAAGATCTGGCGCGTATCTCAAATTGGAGCAAGTGTTTTGGCCTTAAAGTAAATACATCCTAAACGCAGGTCATTATCATTGGTAGTTCTAGGCTGATCGCACGTATTCCCGATTATCAGCTACCTCATATTAGTTTTGAAGGCAAAGTTATTCCGTATAACACTAAAGTTAAAAATCTTGGGATCATATTCGACCAAACTTTATCTTGGAATTCGCAGATTAGTGAGGTGAGCAAAAAGATGTTTGCGGCCGTGGGATCCATGAGAAGATTACGTAATTTTCTCCCAATCACTACCAAAGTTGTTGTAGCTCAATCTTTACTCTTTCCAATTTTAGACTATGCTGATGCCTGCTATCCTGATTTAAGAGAGGATCAGTTAAATAAACTTGAGCGTCTTCAAAACCTCTGCATAAGGTTCATATTTGGTCTTCGCAAATATGACCATATTTCTCACTTTCGTAAAAAACTCAAGTGGCTTCCGATTCGTTTTCGCAGGAATATTCATATGCTTAGCCTTCTATACTGTCTACTGTTCAATTCTTCCACTACGTCCTACTTAAAAGAACGTTTTGAGTTTTTGAGTAGCACACACAACCGATCTCTCCGTTCCAATCAAAACCTTATCCTTAAAGTTCCTTCCCATTCATCTTCTTTTTACTCCGATTCCTTCACTGTGCAGACCATAAGACTGTGGAATGATCTTCCACTTGACATTAAACGTGCACAGTCATGCGATTCGTTTAAGCGCTGCCTTAAAGTTCACTTTTTAAATTTATAGCGTTTGTCGTCTGTATTGTTATTTGTTTATTTGCATGAGTATGTATATTTTATTTGTGAGTGTGTATGTATGTATATGCGTGTATGTATGTATATATTTGTTTATATGTATATTCGTATGTATGTATATATTTGTTTGTATGTATATATTTGTTTGTATGTATATATTTGTTTGTATGTATATTCGTACGTATGTATATATTTGTTTGTATGTATATTCGTATGTATGTATATATGTAATTATGTGTATGTAATGCTTTTTTTTTTTATATTTTTACTATTCAAACAACACCCACACTACGTCTCATGTATCATTATTCCTCTAATTAATTGGTTGCCTGGAAGAGATTGCTCTGTAGCGATAAGGCCGCCAAATTTGTACATTTTTTCTGTTTTATTTTTATTTTTTGTTATTGTTTTTTCTGGGTGTACAATAAAGAATATTTATTATTATTATTATTATTACTTCAGTAAGTAAGTGTAAAAACTATTTGGCCTTTATAACAAGGCTTTTTTTCCTATATAGCGGGGGAAACAACTGGGAACAGCTAATTATTGCATAAGAACCTCTCCCCCGCACGAATAAAACGTTAATATCTTGAAGACGACTATTTTTATTTGAATCAAACATGAATAAGAACCATCTCGACGAACATAACTTTCGATTAAAAAAAACCGCATCCAAATCCGTCCACGCGTTTGGCCGGCAATTTTCCACAGACAGATACACAGATACACAGATCGACAGGTCAAACTTATAACACCTCTCTATTTAGTCGGGGTTAAAAAATGTATACATATCTAAGCGTTCTTCGAAACTACGCACCTTATTTGATTTTATTTTTCACAAAATATAAAAGTAGAATGTCTAGTATTTTAAGTGAAATAAAATCTTATCTCAAGAAGACGTCTATAATTAGAATTATTAATCAAGACCGCTAACGATACTGTAGCTCAAAAGCAGCAGAGGTATGGAACGGTTCCCCAGAAGTCGCAGATTCCATTATTAGAAATTTAAATAATCTATTCTTATAAGAAATTAAAATATGAAAATTATTTTTTTTTTTAATGAGTTTCTAACAGTTATTTCATCTGCGGTATCTTTTCAATTTTATTTTATATCTGGCAGTAAAAACCTTGGTTAGGGTTTTCTTATTATAAAATTATTATGTTGGTATTATTACCATTAAGTAATGTAAGAATAATAAGGGTTAGTGGCTGGGCGGTGTGTATTGAAATTAATTTGTAAAAGTTCATGTTGCGCTTTTATGATTAAAAACAAATACAAAAAGTCATAACCTTAAAACATTTTTATCCAAATGATAATTTTTAGTTATTGTTTTGATATATCTATACATTTTATAGGTAACAAAAATAATTAATTAAGATTTAGATAATCTTTTAGTGATTTTAATTTATTGAAGTAAAAAAAGCGTTTGTAAAAAGTGCCATTTTGTATATAGTTAAATAAAAAAGTACTATAGACAATAACAGCTTTATCACGTTTACGTAAAGTTTATTTTTGTTTGTTATTTGTTGTTTCATTGTCCGGGTCTTGGTTATACAGTGTCTCATTGTAAAGCAGTCCATTCTTTTGTGGTAATATTATGTGTAGAAATAGTCTGTTAATGTTCTTTACCCAGTCTTAAATAAACTTGGTATATGTATTTTTTTCAGAATCTATTTAATAAATACTTTTAATTATTCTAAGACTGTTTTTAAATTTAAAAAAATATATAAGATAGCACATATTGGATTTTCATTTAAATCGTAAATCTGGTTAAATTTCAAGTTTAAAATGATAATGAAGTGTACAAGTGCTAGTGCTTAAATATTATTTTTATTATGTTTATTTAAGTGTTTTTATAATTAAATTTTGATTATTTATACTAGTAATAGCCAAATTTATCAGTGTTAATAATAATCTGTTGGAAATGAGTTCATACACTCTATAAATCAGTACTACACATACCTGCCTACCTATTAATTTTCTTTAAGAATACTTGAACATTATCTGGAAATCCTATTTATTTTTATTCACTCCAGTTTGTGATTATGGCGACCATACAGTTCATTGCCGAAACTCAAAAATCATTAAGTGCAGATCTCATGGCTCGTATGGCAGATTTTGAGAAACAATTAAGTGGTAAAGTGTCACCCAGTGTTGAAACGGTGTCTCGCTTGAGTGAGAAATTCTATTCTTTTAAACAACATGTTACTGGTATACTATGTCTACTCCAACAACAAGTTGAAGAAATAATGAAAACTCTTGAAATCTCTGAGTCACGGCATCGGAGTAAATTTCTTTTACTGAAGGGTGTTTCTGAAAGTCCAGGTCAGGATGTTTCAAGTGTCACATCAATTTTTTCTGAAAAACTGAAAATTACCTGTAAAACTTCTGATTATGTGAAATCATGTACTCGCTTAGGCAAATTCACTGATGACAAATGCAGACCGATACTAATTAAATTCAAGGACCGGAATATGAAGACAACAGTGTGGAATAAAAAGGCTCACCTGAAAGGTTCTCCCTATGTCTTAAGCGAGTACCTCACAAAATACAGACAAACTTTGTTTACATCTGCTCGCAAACAGATTGGAATCAGGAATGTTTGGACACACAATGGTACAATTCTTGTCAAGCTTCCAGCAGGCAACTTGAAGAGGGTCCACACCTAAATGGAGTTAGATGCCATCCTACTAGAATTCCCTGTTACTGATTTGGAACCAGCTAAGTCCCCTTCAAATATTCCCATGCCTGCATCTAAATCTGTGGTTGGACGTACTAAGAGAGTAATAAGTAAGAAGAAATAATTGTTTTCTTAGTGTTCATAGTTATCTTGTGGTGGTTTACTTTTTATGCTTTATTTAGTATGCTTATTTTGCTTCTCTTGTTTCTCTTAGTTTAGATGTAGATGTTAGTGTTCAGTATGATATGTATGTCTTATATATTTGCTTCTTTCTTAGCTAATTCACCTATATTTAATAATCTAGAATCATTAAATTTCTTCAAAACATATCTCACTGCAATCTATGTTAGTACAGATGGTGTTAGATTACAATAACTATAGTGTTTTGAGATCTCTAATCACATTTAAATCAATTGTGTATTTTGAGAATTTTAAGTGGCTTTTAATTTATAACGTGTATTTATTCTAAGTTAATTATTATTATTTTTTTTTTTTTATTGACATTTCATATTAGTTATAACTATTCTAATAAATAGAAGTTGACAATTACTTTTGTTGCATCTGACAACAAGAGATCTGTCAATCGTATTGTGAGCGGTATTGCCATATACAATATATTTTAATATTTTTGATAATATTAAAAGTATGTAATGTATATTAATTTAACGTTTAACCATAATAAATTGCCACTTATTTTATTATATTATTGAATTGTTAATTATTAAGTTTGTAGGTTTAAATTTTTTTATTTTTTTTTTAACTATTTATTTTTATTTTTATGTGTTAATTTAGATTTCAGTGTACTTTAACACAAATGTTGTCGTTTTTTACAAGCCATATATTTTTTTTTTAGCTTGTATTTACGTTTAATTCTTGCATGTTGTTATTTTATTTTATTTTTATTTTATTTTTTTAAACTGCCACAGTCTTAATTGCTTGATTTTATGGCAGGTTGTGTAGTTTATTATTATTTTTAGTTTTTTTTTTATTTAATCATAAAATGTTTTGTAGCATATATTTGTTATATATATTTTAAAATATACAATCATTTATAATACTTTATTTATAGAATCTCTTTATTTATTTAGAAAATATGTTATATTATTATTTTATTTACGCCTTTACAATGTCTGATAGCGAGTCTTACTACTCTGCTTGCGACTCTGGTTCTTATCTCTCACTAGATTCCACAGATGCTTCCGCCCTTAGTCTAAGCGATGAACTCTCTTCTAATCTATCATTAAATATAAATTCTTTTAATTGTTGTCACCTTAACGCACAAAGTATTCCTCAACATTATTCTGAGTTAATAAATACCTTTCGTGATAGTAAATTACATGCAATACTGATTTCGGAAAGTTGGCTAAAACCTAACTTATGCTCCACCACTTTCTCGTTACCTGGTTTTGTGTTAATACGATGTGACCGTATTGGTAAACGAGGTGGCGGAGTGGCAATATACCTTCGAAATGAAATTCCCTATACTATCTTAAACATTTCACAGTCTCCTTATTCTGCTTCTGCGGAATTTCTTTTCCTGCAAATTTCCCTGAGAGGAGTTAAGGCCGTTCTTGGTGTCGTGTACTATATTCCTTCCACTGACTATTTTTTTGACTTAGAGACTGCTCTTGAAAGCATTAGTTCGGAGTACATACATCAGATAGTTATGGGTGATTTTAACACTAACCTTCTTTTAGATTATCCTTCTTCTCAAAAATTAAAGTCTATTCTTAGTTCTGTCAGTTTTAACATCTTACCTTTGAATACAACTCACCTTAACTTTAACGTCCCTGACACCTGGATTGACTTGATTCTCACCGCATCTTCCGAGAAGGTAATAAATCATGGTCAGTTACTTGCTCCTAATTTTTCCAGACACGACCTTTTATTCCTCTCCTATGACCTTAAGCCTCCTAAACTTAAGCCTTCACTGCTGCACTTACGGAGTTTTTCAAAATTAAATATTGATAGCATCTTAAACGACGCTAATAATATAAATTGGAGTGCGATTTGGAACGTGGGGAACATTGATGAAAAAGTTTATCTCTTAAACAATAATATCTTGAGCCTTTTTGATAAACATTAGCCAATAAAAACAGTCAAGATAAAACATCCACCTGCCCCATGGATTACCGATGATGTGCGAGCAGCTATGCGTAGACGGGATCGAGCTTTTCGAAAATTTAAACTGGATCGTAGTGTGAGTAATTGGGAGCGTTACAAAACTATTAGAAATCGTTGTAATCAGATGGTAAGGGCTGCCAAACGGCTACATATTCATAATAAACTATCAAACTCGTCTTCGGCAGTTACATAGAAGTTTCTTGAAACTTTAGGTGCTGTGCCATCTAGAAGTGGCACTTATCCAACTTTATTTTCTTCTAATGAATTGAACATTCATTTTTCTAAAACTCCTATTCTTAATAATAATATTAAATTAAAAACCATTTCATATATATCTTCCTAGCCAAACCTTGTCAATGATCCATTTACTTTTACTTTAGTCTCTGAGGAAGAAACTAAAAAAGTGCTGCTCTCTATTAAATCTAATGCTGTTGGTGATGATGACGTTAGCCGGTTCATGATTGTCACTTTACTTGATTTTATCTTACCTACTCTAACTCATATTATCAATATGTCCTTATCCAATTACTATTTTCCTAAACTTTGGAGGAACGCTCGTGTTCTTCCTTTACCAAAAATTCCTAATCCTACCACTTGTAATGAATTCCGTCCTATATCCATATTGCCATACCTTTCTAAAGTCCTTGAAGCAATTGTTCACAAACAATTTTCTAGCTACATATTAAAGAACAATCTTCTAAGTAGTTATCAGTCTGGCTTTCGTCCGGGACACAGCACTGCCACAGCTCTTCTTAAAGTCACCGAAGATGTTCGAGAAGCGATGGAGCGTGGTCAGTTAACTGTATTAGTTCTTATTGATTTTTCTAACGCTTTTAATACAGTTAATCATGACTTATTGCTTGCGCTTTTAGGACATCTTAATGTTTCTTCCGAGGAGCTAAACTGGTTTTCCTCCTACCTTCGGGATCGCCAATAGGCTATCTGCATTGACAAAACTTTGTCTTTGTGGTGCAGCTTGGTATCTGGTGTCCGGTGTCCCCCAAGGTGGTATTCTCTCCCCTCTTCTTTTTTCTTTGTTTATAAATTTAATTACCATTAATCTTACTTCCCCTTACCATCTGTATGCCGACGACCTACAATTGTATTCCCATGCCTCACCTAATGACATTAATTCTGCTATTGAGAGTATTAATAGTGATCTGATACACATCCAGGAATGGTGTAACGATTTTGGAATTAATGTAAACCCACAAAAGTGTCAAGCCATAATTATCGGCAGCATGCACGGTTTAACTAAAATTAATAATTGTAATGTGGCACCAATCATATACAATGGCGTTAAAATACCTCTCATGTCATCGGTAAAAAATCTGGGTCTTCGTATGAACAGCACACTTAGTTTTAATCCCCATATAACTGAGTTATGCCGCAGAGTTACATACTCATTGCGTTTACTTTATCGGCATAAAAACTTTCTACCCACTCGGAACAAAACTCTGTTAGTGCAGTCTCTTATTCTTCCTCTTATAGACTATGCTGATGTATGTTACTCTAATATCTCTGAAGGCAATCTAAACAAATTGGATCGCCTCCTCAATAGTTGTATTCGCTTCATTTTTAATTAACGCAAATTCGATCACATTTCAGAATATCGTTCTAAGCTTAAATGGCTTTCTATCCGTAAAAGAAGAATTTTAAGAACTTTGTGTCAGTTATTTTCCATTTTAAACAATCCATGTTCTCCTCATTATCTTAGGTCTAAGTTTCAACTTCTGCGGTCAACTCACGACTTTCATCTCCGTTCTTCAACAAACCTAAGTTTATTCATCCCTTCGCACCATACTGGTTTTATGTCTAATTCCTTCACAGTACATGCCATAAAACTATGGAATAGCCTTCCTGACATACTTCGACGTGCTCCGTTTTTGGTTAGGATTTTCGAAAGAAACCTAATAGATGTCACCACCGTCCCGATAAAGACGATCACATATAGAATGCTTAATTCACCGAGACGGACAGCGATACGGTAGCTCAGTTGGTAGAGCGACGGGACGGTTTCCCAGTAGTCGCGGGTTCGAATCCCTGCCCGTATCGGTTTTTTACATTCTATATTTATATAAATTTAAATAAGCTTAACATGGCTATACATGTTTAAAGATATTTTCAAACATTGATATCGGTAGTGGCATCTTTTCAATGTTTATCTATACTGCAAAGTTAGAAACTTTGGTTAGGATTTTCGAAAGAAACCTAATAGATGTCACCACCGTCCCGATAAAGACGATCACATATAGAATGCTTAATTCACCGAGACGGACAGCGATACGGTAGCTCAGTTGGTAGAGCGACGGGACGGTTTCCCAGTAGTCGCGGGTTCGAATCCCTGCCCGTATCGGTTTTTTACATTCTATATTTATATAAATTTAAATAAGCTTAACATGGCTATACATGTTTAAAGATATTTTCAAACATTGATATCGGTAGTGGCATCTTTTCAATGTTTATCTATACTGCAATGTTAGAAACTTTGGTTAGGATTTTCGAAAGAAACCTAATAGATGTCACCACCGTCCCGATAAAGACGATCACATATAGAATGCTTAATTCACCGAGACGGACAGCGATACGGTAGCTCAGTTGGTAGAGCGACGGGACGGTTTCCCAGTAGTCGCGGGTTCGAATCCCTGCCCGTATCGTTTTTTTACATTCTATATTTATATAAATTTGTTTCCATTTTGTTCATTTATTTTGTACCCTCATCGTTTTATTTTCTGTTAGCTGTATTGGTTGTTGTATTTTATGTTGTACAATAAAGTATAAATAAATAAATAAATAAATAAATAATGTTTAAAATGTAAAAATTGTTTTATTTACATAAATATATATAATAATAATATACCATAATGAATGATATACCATATAAATAGATTATCATATGCATATCATCGTGCTAGATTCTCTTTGATTTCTTCCATACTTTCAAGACCATGCTTTTAAAATTGCAACGTAAACTAATACATTGGGAATGGTTACAGATAAGCAACTTGTAAAATAGTTACTCGTAACTACTCGGTTATTGCCAGGCCTCCCTTGTATATATAGTCCTTGGTTTATTTATGAGCTATGATAAAAGGAAGCGTTTATTGTAAAAACGAATTCTATTACCCAAAAAATGTTTTTTCCAAGTACCCGAAATTTAGGATGTAGGTATCTACATAATTTTTTTTAAGAGATAAAATAACGGCAGTGTAAGTATAGTAGAATATACATCCCGTATTTTTTTTAATAACAGGTTACTTAAACCTGGTACCGACTCTGACGTTATACATGATTATAGCTTAACAACAACAAACGTTGAAGAACTAAGGAAAAAGAAACTTAATAGAATAATCCTACAAAATAAAGTTATGTACCTACGTAGAAAAGAATAATACTCAGAAAATAAAATAAAAGCAACTTGGGATGTTTTATCTAGTGTTTCTGGGAAAAATAGGGCTGCTAATGGACCTATTAAGTTAAAAATTGATAATATTGAAATAAATTCAAATTCAACTGTAGCGGCTATTTTTGAGACATTTTTTAACGAAATTCCTTTAACAATCACGCGTAATTTAAATTCTTCACCATGTGATGCAATCGTCGAATTGACGAATAACGTAAGAGTCAGTAATAAATGTTTTGTTTTTAAACCTGTTACATCATATGAAATTGTTAAAACTTTTAGAAATCTAAATATGAAAAAAACCGGTGATCTTTGGGGTATGTCAGTGAAATTACTAATAAGTATTATAAATGATATAGCTCCACAATTATCCTTAATTTTTAACAAATGTATTGAAACCGGTACTTTCCCAGATTTAATGAAAAATAGTAAAGTAGTTCCTTTGTTCAAAAGTGGCGATAGACTAGAACCCGGAAATTATAGACCTATCTCTATTTTACCTATTTTAAGTAAAATCTTCGAAAAAATTATACTAAACCAAATGTCAGAATTTGTTTGTAGCAATGAAATCATGCATAGTGAACAATATGGTTTCACCAAAGGCAAATCAACAACTGATGCGGGTGCCGCGCTTCTTAAGCACATTTACGACGCATGGGAAAAGTCACAGAATGCAATCGGAGTGTTTTGTGATTTATCTAAAGCCTTTGATTGCGTGGACCATCAAACATTACTTTGCAAACTTAATCACTATGGTGTGCGTAGTGCTGCGCTTGATCTTATTGCCTCTTACTTGAATCAAAGAGTTCAGACGGTTGATGTAAATAATTGTAAATCGGTTGGATCTCACCTAAAAATGGGTGTTCCACAAGGATCTATTCTAGGCCCTTTCTTATTTTTACTTTATATTAATGATTTGCCTTTTTACGTAAAAGGACTATGTGACATTGTACTTTTTGCTGATGATACCTCACTTATTTTTAAAGTTGATCGTAATAATGCTAATTTTGACAAAGTTAACTGTGCTCTGTCACGTGTTCTTCATTGGTTTGAAATTAATAATTTGGTATTAAATACTAAGAAAACTAAATGCATGGAATTTACACTACCTAATGTAAAAAGTCAAGATTGTAGTTTATTCCTTAACAATGAAGTGTTAGAACTGACTGACTCGACAACTTTCTTAGGATTAACTTTAGATAAAAAGCTCCAGTGGAACCCCCATCTCTCGACACTCGCAAGCAAACTTAGCTCAGCCGTCTTTGCAATTAAAAAAGTAAGACAATTAACAGACGTTAATACGGCTCGACTCGTTTATTTTAGTTATTTTCATAGTATATTGTCTTACGGTATCTTACTATGGGGCAGCGCTGCCGAAATTAATTCTATATTTATTTTACAAAAACGAGCTATACGGGCTATTTGTAACTTAAAAGCTAGAGACTCCCTAAGAGAAGTTTTTAAAGAAATCGGTACCGGCGACCGTAAGAATTTACGGTCGCTTCTCAATACATTTTTAATAACTTACTATATATACGCCAAAATTTAAATAACTATAAAAAAAACAGCGACAGACATTCAATCAATACAAGAAATAAAAATAGGCTCGTAACGCCTAAATTTCGACTTCAAAAAGTTAAGAAATCCTTCATGGGCTTGAGTGTACGCATATATAATAAGGTTCCACAAGATATCTTAGATCTTCCTTTTCTTGGTTTCAAATCTAAAATTAAAGGTATATTACTAAATAAATCTTACTATAACATTCAAGAGTTTTTGGTTGATTGAAATGTGTGGAACTTGGATCATTGACTCATTTGCAGGGTTGATGTTATAATTTATAAGTCAAACATTGTTAAATTTTATTTAAAAAGAGCAACTGTTGAGTTTCTGGCCAGCTCTTCTCAGCAGAACAGCATTCCGAGCTGGTGGTAGCTTACTCACAGACTGACTATACTGACCAATTTAATGTAATTGACGATTCAAAAGTGCGTGTAAATGCCTACTTGAATAAAGATATTTTGAATTTGAATTTGAATTTGAAATAATAAAACTTTGAAATAATAAGCAAAACAATATTAAACAGAAAAATATTACACAACATAGAAATTGACGAAAATTTAATAAGTATTAACGAATAATCTACGATGAATATCGAAAACAACGCATTCAAAAATTAGTTCGCACACCACAATAACGTGGACGGGGGAATTAGGTTGTGTAATTCATACGCACACTCATTAAAATTTATCCTATAGAATACTGAGAGACCAGCAATTCTACACCTGTTTTCAAAGGCTGTGGAGGTTGGCTACAACCAATTCTGGGTCGTCTTTAAGCCTCTTTAGTCGCCTCTTAATTGAGCCCAAAACTGCGAGATGTCATCACCAGCAAATATGTGAACACAATACTCCACACACGACCGGATCTGTAGGTACTTTACGTAAAACAAATAGTTGTCCCGGTGTAAAGTACTGCTGGACTTTCGCTGACACCGCTGACGTACACCGTTGCGAAGCGCAAGCGCAGGTTGCGCAAGCGGAACGAAAATCACCAGGTCACTGGAATACCTTAAAATAAAATTAAAATATTATGTCGGCCAACGGACCGCGACTTTATAGATATAAGTAAAATAAAAGTACTCACTTTGCTGAATCTGGAAACCGTTGATCATGGCTGCGTCCCTGAAACATAAAACCTAAGTTAAAATGTAAATATTAGTAATAAGTACAAATTTAAATGTCAAAATGTTATCTTAGTGTACGTTATTTATTTATTTATTTATATCTTTTCCACTTAAAATCATAATCAGTGATCACTTGTGTACGTCAACATGGAAGTGTCAGGAGGGCCTATTACGATACTAGATTTATCGTAATAAGCCCTTCTGAAAAGCACTTAATGTTAAAGCTATGAGGGTTCCAAACGCGTCCTGGTCTGAGAAGAACCACACAACAAACTCATATTGATATTTGTGATCACTGTTTCACAAACGTCAATCTTAAATGCAAGTTTGGAACAACTAGAACCATCGCAATCAATCGGAAAAGAAGCCTGATGATTTCAGGCCACGAAAATTAAATAATAATAACAGAAAAAATATATATATATCTTCGGCCTGCCACACAACCAGTCACCGCAAGCAGCACCCGTTCACGAGCATAATACAAGAGCCAGCCATCATTACTATTAGATTAGATTACTAGCTATTCGCAATACAATACAATTAATTCCCAGGCCATACCGTCGTCGATGTAATCCTTTACACTATAGGATTTTTTATATTAAATTATTTTTAAAATATAATTTAAATTTATTTAATGATAGGCTTAAGGCTTCATTTGGGAGCTTATTATAAAAACGTATACAATTACCCTTAAAGGGTTTACTTATTTTATGGAGCCTAGTGCCGGGCATAGCGAGTTTATTTTTATGTCTTGTATTAATTTTATGTAAATCACAATTTTTCTTGAACTTTGAAATATTTTTATGAACGTAAATTAAATTTTCATAAATATATTGATTATAAACAGTCATAATATTAAATTCTTTAAATTTGTTTCTTAAAGAGTCTCTTGGTCTCATATTATATATTGCGCGAACAGCCCTCTTCTACAATGTAAATATGGTATCAATGTCAGCCGCATTGCCCCATAAGAGTATACCGTATGACATTAAACTATGAAAGTAACTAAAGTAAATTAATCGAGCAGTTTCCATATTTGTTAATTGACGTATTTTTTTAGCCGCGTATGCAGTAGAACTAGGTCTGCTTGACAAATCAGATATATGAGGACCCCATTGCAATTTTTCATCTAAAGTAATGTCCAAGAAAGTAGTAGATTTGACCAAGTCCAAATCTTCATTATTTAATTGTACATTGGTTCTAACATTTTTGACATTTGGTTAACTAAATTTGACACATTTCGTCTTTTTTTTTTTGAGTAACAAATTATTGGCGTTAAACCATTGTACAACATCTGAGAGAGCATTGTTTACATCGTCAATAACAGATTGCCGTCTATTAACTTTAAAAGTATGTTTTTCCCCCATGTTTTTCCCTCACTAGGTGAGGGAAGTCATTTATGTAAATGAGGAACAAGAAAGGCCCTAAGATAGAGCCCTGTGGCACACCTATTTTTACCAAAGAACCAGGGGAACGTTTTCCATTTACATCAACTTTTTGAATTCTATCATTAAGATATGAACTAATTAAATCTAGGGACTTAATTTTAACTCCATAATATTCTAACATTTTTATAAGGATTTCATATTGAACGCAGTCAAACACCTTAGATAGATCACAGAAAACCCACCTTTATTTTACCACTTTTTCTTCAATTGCGTGAAATCTTAAATTATCACATATGTGTGATTATAACTAAAGTGCCGCATCTTCGGTTCGCTGACTGCTGATGTGTCCCTGAAACGTAAAAAATTTAATTATAAATGTTAATGTTACTATTAAGTATACATTCTTTAATGTCAAATTTAAATCTCTTTTACCTGTTTTTACTTTTACATCATTAATTACTTTCCATCATTCCTCATTAATTACGTGTAATTTGAATGTATACATTTAGTTATACACCTTATACAAAACCTAAATTGTAAAGACGGTCTTGTTGGATATTGTTTCACGACATTTTGTATATTCTTGTTTTAAAATATTGTCCTCCTAAAGCACATGTAAACATATAGATACTAACTGGCCATAATACCTAAGACCCAAGTCTGATTTCAAATTTGATTATACCTATATTATGTAATAAAATAATTTGCCTTGCCTACTTTTCTAATCACAGCTATTGCCTATACTGTTATACTCCATTGTGTAGATAGTCATATATTTTATCTTATTCCTTTGGCAAATATAAATATAAACCAAAAATGTACTCACTTAATGTAATTGAAAAATATTGTAAGTGTATACTGTTAATGTTATCGTATTGTAATATATATCATCATCATCAATGTCAAAATAACTAGAATCGCAATCATATGCGGCAGTTACTAAAAATACCGATTATAAATGTAACTTATAAAACCATCCAAACAAACAGGAAGTAATCTTAAATTACATAATAAGGAACTAGTAACTGAAACAAAATCAAAACTTTCGAAAAAAGCTTAAATGTGCATAGAAACTGCTGCAAATGACAGACATCCTACACTCTACAAAATTCACCACAAAACATTAATAAAAACATCAAAATGAAAAAAAAAATATTTTGACTAGTTTAGTAACACTGACTCCGTTCATTTGGGGGAAAATAGACGAACAACAAAAAATAAAATAAAAATAAAAGTGCAACCAGTGCCCCAAAGAGGCAGTCGTGTCAATTCTGCCAATCATAGACCGATCTCAATCCTTCGACCGAGTTCAATACACGATCCAACTCTGCAAGATTATGGATCGTGTATTGAACTCGCGCATTCTAGCGTATCTAGAAGGTAACGATCTCCTCAGCGATCGACAGTACGGGTTTCGCCGAAATAGGTCCGCTGGGGACCTTCTCGGGTACGCTACACACATTTTAGGCGAGGTCATAGAGAGGAACGGAGATGTCGCCGTCTCTTTGAATGTCTCGAAGGCATTTGACAGGGTCTGGCATGTGAGCCTTATAAGAAAGATTTCAGCGTACGGTTTGTCTCCTGGTCTAATCGGCTGGTTAACGAACATTCTGAACCAGAGATCTCTCCGAGTAGTTGTCGACGGGTGTTCTGCCGAACTCTTGACAAACCAATACGATAGTATGCAGATGACGATGTGTTTGAAGCATTCCACGTGTTCACCCTGCGGGTGCCGGGCAGATCGCGTTGCAAGGAGAGAAGTGCAAACAATGCCCGGAACTTGCGACCCAGGGGTAAGTTTAAGGGACCCCTTTTATGATGTGCAAATACGCTCGCCTTCACCCTCCACACTCCTCTCCCTACCTAACCAAATTTGGAAAGAACCTACTAATGCTGCCTTTGATATACGTTCTAGAAATGAACCGATACTAGTTCTAGAAAGACCAAGGTTTTTAAGTAAGTTATAGAGAGATTTTGCTGTTATAACTCTCGCTCCCACTTATACCGCGTACAAGCTAAGTATAAATTAATACTGGACAGTTCATTGGTCAGTTTGTAATACTTATTAAACTAAAATATGTGATCCCGTAGGATATTTGTTTCCCAGGGCACAGTGAGCTCCACAAGTATCACGTGTCTTAGATTTTAAGAAAACAGAAATAAGACCGGTCTGGATGACGAAACACCTACATCCCCAGGGATTTTGTAATGCTTTTCAAACGTGTCCATCATGAGAGTCCAATCAGGAGCCGTGCCTAAAATTGAATAAGACTTCGCTTTTGATTTCTTGGAGGAGCCTTTTTCTACGAATTCTACAGATCGTTTGGTGGTTGTTATACCCTTCCGCGCTCTTGCTACTGAAAGACTAACCGCTTCCCGTATATTTTCTAATACCTTATCATGGCGACGCGAGTATTGACCTTTATCTAGAAGTACCCTACACCCTACTAATAGGTGTTTCGCGGTTCCTATTGCCTTGCCACAGATGTTGCAAGACTTTTCCGTGGCTTTGCCCCATCTTACTAAATTACTTTGATCTGGGAGAGTCATTTGGAATGCATTAAGATAGAATTTTAATAATGCTGGGGATCAATCATAAATTAAGGTGCGCCCACTTCAAAGCTAGTGGAATACAAAAAACTCCTATGGTTCATAACCCATTCGTTTTGGATTTCTAGGCTCTTTGCTTGCAGACGGTAGTTATCGTTTTCGTCTTGTCTTATAAAGGATTTTGTTATAGGCAACTTTATCTTTTGGGAGAGATGTTACAATATCATCTTTAGAATTTCCGATTATAGATCTTTTAGTAGCTCTTAGATGTTTATAGAGCTCCGATGGTTTCTTTAATTTTAACCCAAAATTGTTTTGGTCTATGTCTATAAATAAGGTTGAAGAGTCCGCTGAGTGCACTAACCCGAGCCAAAACTTCAATGTCTTTATGACGTTTGCATTTTACTTTGAAAAAGGGTTTTATCAATATCATAAACGAGGAAAGGCCAATTTAGACGTGATGTTAAAAGAATATCGTAAATCTAAGATTTTTGAGGTTAGTTATTGGTTGATGGTCTACCTTTTTAAGATAATTTAAAAAACTATCGACTATTGCATCCAACAAAGAAGTACGGCTTTGGTAATCAATTTTTTTACCTAAAAATTTAAACGGAGTTCCTTCGGTAATCGTACTAACCGTCTATTTTAAGACTCGGATCGTAAGAGGTATATTTGGTATTCCGTCTACCCAGACACAGACTAAAACACTTACTTGGTTTTGTCCTCAATCCGTCCGTCCACGTACAGATATCTTTTTTTATTTTTTTTTTTTTGTATGTCTATACTGTTAGCCCTGTTGGCTACTACAGCGTCACCGGGGGAGCGGGTGAGTCAGGAGACCTACCCCAGATGGGCCCCCATGGGGAACGACGATTCGAGGGCGTCTCTGATTGAGACACGGACCTCGGCTCGGGGCGTCGTTAGTCAGGAGGGAAGCTAAGGAAATTTGGACACTAGCGTCCTCCGATGGCAGAACGCCGTAGCAACGGAGCACTTGCTCAGTTGGGATCTCGTCTATACCGGTATAGACGGTGTGTGTCTGTATGTTGTGTGGTGTCACTTATGCCTACGCGTACACGTTATTACCTACTGTGAACGCGTCATCGGGGTCAACGTGTACCGACTTGGGTCTTCTTTTTCTGACTAAAGTAGTCTTACGTGGTCTATACTCTGCGGCGTCAGCCACCAGTGGGTTCGGGTGTCGCTCAGCACGTTCAAAGTACTTTTGAGAAAGCCCCTTGAAGTACTGAGCGATGGTCGGAAGGTCTAAGACTCTATGGAGATCGATGTTGCGTACGAATCACGGCGCCCCGGTTGCAATCCGTGTAAACCTGTTCTGAATCACCTGAAGGGGTTTCAGATTAGCGTGCGCAAAAGCGGGACTCGCATAGGGCATGAAGGAACGTATGCAAGCTTTATAAAGTGTCACCTTATTGCGAAGGGACATTTTACTCCGCTGGCCTAACAGCGGATATAAACGACCTAATATGTAGGCCTAATATGCAGTGAAAACTAACTTTCTATCTAACGTTACTCCTAGGTATTTTGCCTCGTCTTTCCAAGGTATCGGTTTATCAAAGAGTTTGATTCGCGGGAGGATCCTTGGGGGACCCCGTTCAAAGAGCACCGAAACGCTCTTCTCAGGGTTTACCTCGATCCGCCATTTCCGCAGCCAACTCTCGAGGGAGTCGACTGCGGATTGGAGGCGTTGGTATATCTCCCAGTGATCCTTAAAGGACGTGTAAAGCGCGGTATCATCCGCGTACATGGCAAGGTGCACTTTAGATCGCGGCCTAGGAATATCGCTAGCGTAGATGGAGTAGAGGATGGGCGAGAGAACTGAACCCTGGGGGACACCCGCCCTGATGGGGCGGGGGGGTTGACAAAACGCCTTCCACTCTGTAGCGAAAGGAGCGATTCGACAGGTAGTCGAATCGCTCCGTATGATGAGTACGAGTCTGTCCGACACCTTGAACTGGTATAGCTTGTACACCAGTCCATTGTGCCAGACCCTGTCGAACGCCTTAGCTACCGAAATCCTCCACTACGTTTAAAAGTACCTGACAATGTTTTGGATAAATAATAATAAATATATGAATTTTGGAATAATGTAATATTTTAAGACCTTAAGGAGCAGTTTATTGAATTCGTAATGTTACTGAGGGAGATATTGAAAATTAAAGACAGTTGCAATAAATAAGTTACTCAAACAAACTATCATAATAGAATATTCAGAATCATTAGACTGTAAAAAAATCTTTTTTTTTTTTTTTTTTTTATATGATCTAGGGCAATGCTTGACTACATTCCACCTGATGGTAAGTGGAATGTAGTCTTAGATGGTAAGTCGCATTGCCCTAGCAACCTATTCACTCTTCTCTTGAAGACACCCACATTATATTTGGCCGGAAATACCGACGCAGGCAAATTGTTCCAGTCCTTCGCTGTACGCACTAAAAATGAGGAAGCAAAGCGCTTCGTTCGGACAGGTGGAATGTCCACAACAAAAGGATGGATACCTGCCGTGCGTCGGAACGTCCGGTGATGGAAGGGGGACGGGGGAATTAACTCGTGTAATTCCTGCGCACACTCACCAAAATGTATCCTATAGAATACTGAGAGGCTAGCAATTTTACGCCTGTGTTCAAGGCTTTGGAGGTCGGCTTCGACCAATTCGGGATCGCCTATAAGCCTCTTTGCTCGCCTCTCAATTGAGTCCAGAACCGCAAGATGAGACTTTGCGGCACCAGCAAATATGTGTCCACAGTACTCTACACACGACCGGATCTGTGCTTTGTATAAAACAAGAAGCTGTCCCGGTGTAAAGTACTGCCGAACCTTCGCAAGAACGGCAAGCTTTGCTGCTGCTGCTCTTGCTCTGGACTCAATGAACCGACCAAAGTTGAGGTTCGAGGAAATCTCTAAGCCTAACAACTGAAGCAGGTCACTGTATTCCAAGGATACATTCTGGAAAGTAGGAGCCAAGGTGAAAGGGCTCCTTTTGGCGGTGAATAGACACGTCTGCGTTTTGGTGGCGTTGAACTTGACAAGATTGGCATTACTCCATGCGGAGACTGCCTGAAGTTTGTCATTCAAACGTTGCACCATGGCTTCTCTTTCAGACTGTACTTGATCTCGACTAGCCCGAGTACTCGGCAGATATCTTTCTACAACTGTGCTGTCGTCTGCATACCCATAGATACCGGGATTCAACAGATCATTAATGTGCAGCAGAAACAGAGTTGCAGAAAGAACGGACCCCTGAGGCACTCCGGCATTTATTGTCAAGGGTTCCGAGGAACACCCGTCGACAACTACTCGGAGAGATCTGTGGCTCAGAAAGTCCGTTATCCAGCCGATCAGACCAGGAGATATACCGTACGCTGAAAGCTTGCATATAAGGCTCGCATGCCAGACCCTGTCAAATGCCCTCGAGACGTCCAGAGAGACGGCGACCGCTTCTCCGTTCTTCTCGATGGCCTCGCCTAAAATGTGAGTAGCATACACTAGGAGGTCCCCAGTAGACCTATTACGGCGAAACCCGTACTGTCGGTCACTGAGGAGATCGTTACCATCTAGGTATGCTAGTAGGCGCGAGTTCAATACACGCTCCATAATCTTGCAGAGTATGGAGGTGATTGAAATCGGTCTGTAATTGACAGGGTCGACACGGCTGCCTTTTTTGGGCACGGGTTGCACATTAGCAAGCTTCCAGGATTTCGGCACTATTCCAGTCATGAAAGAGAGGCGATACAGACGTGTCAGTACAGGAGACAATTCAGCTGCGCATGTCTTGAGCAGAATGGCTGGTATACCATCAGGACCACTGGCTTTATTCACATCTAAACGACACAATGTTCTCCATACCTCTTTGTTAGTGATGCGGATTTCAGGCATCGAAATACCGCAGTGAGGAAGATGTGCTGGAGAAGCATTGCCAGTGTCTAGATGCGAATTATCAGCAAAGAGAGAAGCAAGTACATTCGCTTTCTCTGTTGCTGTGTGGACCAGGGATCCATCTGGCTTCAGCAGAGCAGGCAGTGAGGGTTGGCAGAAATTCGACTCGATCGCTTTCGCAAGAGACCAGAAAGCTCGACTGCCAGTTGGTCTGACAGAGAGCTTTTCGCCATTCTTAACGATTCGATCGAGACGAGCCTTCCGCAATGCCTTTTTGTAGGACTTGGCAGCTTGGTTAAAGGCTCTCTTCTTAGAACTTACATCCGGAGTTTTGCGGCTTCGAGCATCAGCCCAAATGAGATATGCCGAATGTTTTCGGTCTTGAGCATGACCACATTCGGCATTAAACCATGGGCGAGCTTTGCCACCGATGGGTACGTCAGCAAAAGGAATAAAATACTCCATTGCCTGACGCACCACATCGGTTATAGCATCCGCGCAACTCGACGGATCTAAAGAAGAGAAGCAGACCTGCCGCCAAGGATAAGACGCAAAAAAGTGCCGCATCTCATCCCAGTCTGCTGACTTGTATTTCCATACTCGCCTAACACCATGAGGTTCGAAAGCTGGTGGGGAATATGTAAACACAGATTTCACCAGACAGTGATCGGAGGTTCCCAAGGGAGAGGTAACCTCTACACGATACCTGTCCGGATCAGTTGTCAGCAGAAGGTCCAGGCAATTGGCTGTATGACCTACCACATCTGGTACCCTTGTCGCTTGCTTCACCAGCTGAAAGAGGTCCAAGGACAACGCAAATTTCCGCGCTTCTCTTCCAGCATGGTCGGTCTTCTGGTACGGGAACAGCCAGTCCTGATGACAGGCATTAAAGTCCCCCAGAAAGACGAGCTGCGCCGAAGGGTACTGATACAGAGCCATATCTGCAGCCTCACTGAGATACTCAAATAAACGAGTTGTCTCCTGGTCACCGCTGTGCGAACGGTAGACACAGGAATACAGGATTTTTTCGTTTCCTGTGTCCACTAAAACCCATAGGGAAGAAAAAGTGGGGTCTTCAAGGTGACGGAGACGCTGAATACAGAGGTCGTTCCGCGCGTACATACTGACTCCGGCCCGTGAGCGAAAGTTGTGCTCCAACGAGTAACCGGGATAATCCAAGTATGTAGCGCTCAAAGGACATTGTATCTGCGTCTCCGTCAAAAAGAGCAAGTGCGGCTGCTCTGTCTCCAGGTGGTGGTGGACAGCTAAAAGATTTGAGTGCAAACCCCTTATATTAGTGAGGTGCACTTTGTATGAGGAGGAGTGCAACCGCTGTGTCAACTTGTTCCTTTTTTTAACCTTTTTCATAATAAAAAATAAATAAAAGTGAATAGGGATGGGAAATGGCAGTTGAACGAGGCGGTACGTATCAAACCCGACTTCGAAATTGGTGATGTCTTGTCGCTGGGAGGCTAGCCTGGAGACTGCGGGGACGCCCGAACCCCCCCAGGGATCGCCATCGGGCCTCCTCGCCTGGTCGCCAACCAGCACGATGGAGCCACCCTGGGATTTTTCGCAGCTGGCGGGGCAGCCTTTCGTGGGTGGCTAACCCACTAATTGGGCCCCCAACTATCTGCGGGCGGCCAGCGGAAAGCCGTCGCTTCGGATCCCGCTACCCTCCTCGACTAGACACCTGACAAAACAAACACCAACTCGACGTCAACCGGTTCGCCAACGTACCGCAGCTGTTCAAACCCATTTCCCATAACGGCTTCATCGAGCAACGTGCCGGAACACGACTATGTCGCTTTGCGGCACGACTTTGCCTGATGGGTGGTAACTTTGCCGGCGACCCGATGTTATGGTTTACCACCACGAAACATATTCAAAATAAAATAGGAAATAGCATTAATAAAATAAAAACAACTTGGAAAATAATTAATGAGGAAACTGGAAGAGCTAAATCCCAGAGGATCGACTATAAATTAAATATAGATAATAAATATGTCACGTCTGACCTCGAGGTTGCTACTGCTTTTGAAACCTTTTTTACTAATATTCCAGTGACTACAACGTTATCTTTAAATTCTTCTACCGCTGCAGCTATGGGTTTACTTAGAGAGAATGTAGATCAATGTGTTAGTAGTTTTAAGTTTGAAAAAGTTAATGCTCAAGAAGTAATCAAAGTATTTAGATCAATTAGCGTTAAAAAGACTAGTGATCTTTGGGGGTTTTCTGTTGACATACTTAAGTCCATAATTGACATTGTAGCGCCAGACTTAGCATTAATATTTAATAATTGTTTAGAATATGGTACATTTCCTGATCTAATGAAACAAAGTAAAATAACTCCATTATTCAAATCCGGCTGTTCATTAGATCCTAGTAACTATAGACCTATTTCAGTCTTACCCACTTTTAGTAAGATTTTTGAGAAAATAATTCTTAATCAACTTGTGGCATATTTCAGTAAAAACAATCTCTTACACAAAAATCAGTTTGGTTTCAGTGCCGGTCGCTCTACAACAGATGCTGGTGTAGAGCTATTACTAAGCATATTTGAAGCCTGGGAAGGATCACAGGATGCACTTGGCATTTTCTGTGATCTATCTAAGGCGTTTGACTGCGTTCAACATGAAATCCTTGTGAAAAAGTTAGAACATTATGGAGTTAAAAATAAGTCCCTAGATTTAATTAGTTCATATCTTAATGATAGAATTCAAAAAGTTGATGTAAATGGAAAACGTTCCCCTGGTTCTTTGGTAAAAATAGGTGTGCCACAGGGCTCTATCTTAGGGCCTTTCTTGTTCCTCATTTACATAAATGACTTACCTCACCTAGTGAGGGATAAACATGGGATAGTGTTGTTTGCTGATGATACTTCTCTTACTTTTAAAGTTAATAGACGGCAATCTGTTATTGACGATGTAAACAATGCTCTCTCAGATGTTGTACATTGGTTTAACGCCAATAATTTGTTGCTTAATAAAAAAAAGACAAAATGTGTCAAATTTAGTTTACCAAATGTTAAAAATGTTAGAACCAATGTACAATTAAATAATGAGGATTTGGACTTGGTCAAATCTACTACTTTCTTGGGCATTACTTTAGATGAAAAATTGCAATGGGGTCCTCATATATTTGATTTGTCAAGCAGACTAAGTTCTGCTGCATACGCGGTTAAAAAAATACGTCGTTTAACAAATATGGAAACTGCTCGATTAGTTTACTTTAGTTACTTTCATAGCTTAATGTCATACGGTATACTCTTATGGGGCAATGCGACTGACATTGATACCATATTTACATTACAGAAGAGGGCTGTTCGCGCAATATATAATATGAGACCAAGAGACTCTTTAAGAAATAAATTTAAAGAATTTAAAATTATGACTGTTTACAATCAATATATTTATGAAAATTTAATTTACGTTCATAAAAATATTTCAAAGTTCAAGAAAAATTGTGATTTACATAAAATTAATACAAGAAATAAAAATAAACTCGCTATGCCCGGCACTAGGCTCCATAAAATAGGTAAATCCTTTAAGGGTAATTGTATACGTTTTTATAATAAGCTCCCAAATGAAGCCTTAAGCCTCTCATTAAATAAATTTAAATTATATGTTAAAAATAATTTAATAAAAAAATCCTACTATAGTGTAAAGGATTACATCGACGACGGTATGGCCTGGGAATGAATCTGTATTGTATTGCGAATAGCTAGTAATCTCCGCAATTTGTTTTTTGTTGTAAATTAATTTTGCTTTATCGACCTTCTGCATCACACCGATTCCTTAGAAGTCACTACTTGCGGTAGCATCGGGAGTCGGGTTGCCTCCCTCCCTCAAATATGTGCGAAGGGGGTGATGGCTGGCTTTTGTGTTATGCTCGTGAACGGGTGCTGCTTGCGGTGACTGGTTGTGTGGCAGGCCGAAGATTTATATATATATATATATTTTCTGTTATTATTATTTAATTTTCGTTGCCTGAAATCATTAGGCTTCTTTTCCGATTGATTGCGACGGTTCTAGTTGTTCCAAATTTGCATTTAAGTTTGACGTTTGTGAAACAGTGATCACAATAACAAAAAATATATCCGGCTGAGTTTGTTGTGTGGTTCTTCTCAGACCAGGACGCGTTTGGAACCCTCATAGCTTTAACATTAAGATGGAAAGTGCTTTTTCAGAAGGGCTTATTACGATAAATCTAGTATCGTAATAGGCCCTCCTGACACTTCCATGTTGACGTACACAAGTGATCACTGATTTTGATTCTAAGTGGAAAAGATATAAATAAATAAATAAATAAATAAAAGAAATGACTGTTTCCTTAATTTCTATTTATTAAAGTACATAGAATATTTATTTGCATAAAATTAAAATTAAAATCAATTTAGTTTTTTTTTCGAGTTGATCAATATATAAAATATCGCTAGATTATTTACATATTAATTCTTTTACAAATACCAACTCGTTCACAATTTAAACTGTAAAAGTCATATAAGTTTTTTTTTGTATTAGCTATAAATGCTCTTTAAATACGGGTTAAATGTCGATGAGGACAACGATTTTAATATAGACTGATTGTGAATTTCTATTCACCTTATCCGGCCATAAGCTAATAATAAAAATAATTTTATGAAAAAATAAGTTATGTTTATTTGCAACAATTTCTGATCCAATCTAGGACTGGGCTTATTGGTGATAGAATCGATGCCGAAGAACCTGCAGTTAGCTGAAGAACCTGGGTATTTTCGTTACAGTCATCTACTGACATAGAATTTACACCCACTATACCTGCGGGGTGAACAACGGGTCCTCCAGAGTCTCCTCCACATATAGTCGCCTTTACGGCACACTGTCGCACTAAACATACCATTTGGCTCGTATGCATCTTTACTTCGGGACAGAAGCTTAACATGCCTTTAAGCACTTGCAAAGGTTTTACAAAGGAACTTGCATTCGTACTCCCGAAACCGAGAGACAAAGCTTCATGCCCTATGAGAGATTTGAAATCAACGGCATTGACTATACCGTACTGAGAAACTTTTATGTCAGCACTGCGTATAAGAAGAATATCAAATTTCATTGTATATCGATCATGTCCAGGATGAGCTATTGTTTCAAGGACTGGTGCTAATAATCCAATATTATTTGGAAAATAACTATTATATCTTAGGACCGTCTTTGTTATATCGAAATCTACTTCATATACACAATGTGCGGCTGAGAGAACCCACTTCGAAGTCAGAGCGGCACCTGTGCAAAACTGATCGTAATTATAAATAGGGTCTTCCGCTGATTTTTTTATTTTAACCTCTAATCGGACAACGAAAGGGAATTCATATTGAAGTGCATCTCTACCACCTATTATTCGCAGACCACACTCACATGACGTCCACGATAAAATAAAACTAACAAAAAGTAAATAAATCATTGTATCGATATCTTTTATTTCGAAACTCGAAATATTTTGATAAGCATGTAAGTCGTTACAGTATATAGCATTAATGTATTTATTTTATTATATCGACATTTACGATATCTTGCGACAGAAATAATACAGATTTGGTAAGCAAGTATTCACGTGTAGCTCAAACGTTTTTAATTGCATAATTTTGTTTTTCTTTTAGTAGCATTCGTTATCTAAAAGCAAATTAACTTCCTAACTGTTCTCAATTCTTTTTATAAAGTTATTTAAGTTTTACAAGAAAAGAATAGTACCTGAGTAGCCATGACATAAAAAATAATATGTTAAAAAATAATCTTTTAGGTAGCGAGCCCATCATAAAAACTTTTTTAGTTATAATAATAGTTAAAGCATAATAAAATTGTTACATAGAAATTTCATTTCTGTAGATATTTCAATATTTTTAGTTTTAAAAAATATATAATTTGGAAAAAATAAATGTAAGTAATATTGTGATCCAAAGAGATGTATTATGTTAATGAATTTAATAAGTGTAAAAATAAACCCAAAAAGATGTGGGACCTTGTCAATACTTTAGCTTTAAATAAAATTAAGAAAAACTGCGTTCCACCGAAGCTCACATTATCTGACATTACTATTATCGATGGGTATCAAATTTGTCAATGTTTTAATAATAGATAGGCTCAGTATTATCAAACAAAATACATCCGAAATACCACACAAGCTCCATGCATACTCTTATGTATGAAGAGAACCACCACACCCACAAAGTTTTAAACGAACTTAAGCCTTGCAATGAAAAAGAAGTAGGTAAAATTATTGATAATTTAAATGCTAACACGAGCACTGGCGTTGTTGAACTTAGCCCAAAGGCCCTAAAAAGTATCAAAAATATAGTTGCCGCAGACTTAACTAATTGTATAAATAAATGTTTAAAAAAAGGTATTTTTCCCGATAGCCTTAAAATTGCATAAGTCAGCTCAATTTATAAAGCAGGTTCAAAATCAGACCCAAGTAATTACAGACCTATATCCGTGCTTCCTGTTATCTCAATAATTTTTGAAAAGATTATTTATAACAGACTCATAGAATACTTAAATGCTAGAAACTTTTTCATTAAACAACAATATGGTTTTAGATCAAAATCAAACACACTCGCTGCTGTAATTGACATAGTAACTAAAATAAAGACAAATATTGATCGTAAACAAGTTTGCTTAGGTATATTTATTGATTTAAAAAAAAGCTTTCGATACTGTCAGCTACTCAAAGCTATTACATAAGCTAAATAACATAGGAATCGAAGGAACAGCTTTAACAATGTTAACTTCTTACCTTACCAACCGTAAAGAAATAGTTCAAATTTCCAATTATAAAAGTGACACTCAATTAGTAACCTGTGGTATACCACAGGGCTCTATCTTAGAACCATTACTCTTTTTGATATACGTCAATAATATTAAAAATTTAAACCTATCAGGTCAAATAACTCTCTATGCTGATGATACTTGCCTTTTGCACAATCGATTCATGAAGCTATAGCACAAGCACAAAAAGACCTTGATATAGTAAATCAATGGTTTCTATATAACCTTCTTACAGTAAATGAAGCAAAAATTTCATATATGATTTTTAAAGCAAAAAATAAGAAATTACCTGATTACACCCCACTTAATATAAATAACTCTATTTTGAATAAGGTTGAAAAAGAAAAATATTTAGGTCTAGTTTTAGATGAAAAGCTTACATGGTATCCTCATATTGAACATATAATGTTAAAATTATCATTAGTCACTGGAGCATTGCGAAAAGTTTCTAATTGCATTCCTCACAAACTCCGGACTACTATTTACAATGCCCTAGCTAAGCCACATTTTGAATATCTAATTGAAATTTGGGGATCAGCTGCTCAACTACATCTTAAAAAATTACAACGTTTACAAAACAAACTAATAAAGGCACTATTTAAATATAAACACTTTAAACCATCTAAAGACCTACATCAAGAAACGAAACTTCTAAACATAAATCAAATTTACACATACAACACATGCAACCTTATTAAAAAAATTACTACTAATAATATACATACGAATATAACATTTACACCAAAAGTAATAAAACATAACCTAAGAAACAAAAACAAAATACATGTCTGGCAGCCTCGGACAAAAACTTATGGTAATAAAAATATAAGGTGTGCGGGTGCCATTTTATATAATAATTTACCTGATGTTATTAAGAATTGTAACAATATTAGGCAGTTTAAAAATAGTCTTAGATTATTCATTAGAGATAATATTTAAGAAAACAGATAAAGTATTGTATAGTTTTATATTTTATATATATTTTAGATAAGTTCCTTAATGGTTAAATTCGTTAAATAGGTTTAGTTACATTTAAATAAGTTTAAAATAAGATTGTAATTGTGTATACATGCATGCACATGCAAGCTTTCATAGATGCACGTTTGTATATGTGTGTTTGTATGTGTATGCATGTACAAACATAACGGTGAAATAAATGTAATGCATGCGTCAACAAGTTTCTTAATTGTATTTACTTAATCTCTGTATAAGTGAACAGTGTGTTCTTCATGAGAAATAAAATATCTTTAAACATTTAAACATTAAAGTTATCGATAGCTTATTATCTGTCAAATTCCTAGATAAGGTAAATTAGCCCATTATATCATTTTCATTTAGAATTATCTTACATCTAACGTGTAGACTGGTTGAAAATTTTGGATTCTATGACCTATATTAGAGATCGTATATAGTAGGCGAGCACGTTCAACAAAGTCATTCAAATAAGTTAAAACGATTAACTGTAAGTAGTATTAAAAAACATGGCACCGAACACGCGCACGGATCACAAGAGAATAAACCAACCGTTTGTCAACATATCTAATTATGAATTGAGTACTACCGACATTAGAGTATTGTGGAAAGGAATGAATTTCGCGACAAAACACTACTTTTAATACCTAAAGAAACTATAATTTGTGGCATAGAGGATACTATATCTAGGAACTCAATTCCAATTAATATAGCAAGGTCACTTAATCTTAATATCGTGAAAAAGTGGTCCGTACCTTGTATCCCTAAACACCCTTGTGTCAACCAGCCTTCTCAGTCTTTCGTCAACTAACACAATATCAATCATACACCTTTTATCTCCTAATCGCCAAGTACAGATATATCCTCTTGTGATCGAACATAGTGTTCGTTACAATAAGGTTCCTTTCCAAGCACACTTCAATCAGACTAGATCCATGGTCGTTTACTATTCTGTCACCAAACTTCTCTAAGTATGTATCTCGCAACCACTTCTTGATACACCAACCTATGCATTAAACTCTCTATCTAATACTATCACTCTTTCATTCCCATCACATGCCTTCACAATATCATCTAGCAAATTCGATCGCTTTGAATCATCTAGGATACCCATCTATTACTCGTAGCCGGATGAATCCACTTTACAGCCTTACCCAGAGGAGACGAAGACTTACGCACTCATACTTCAACATGTGTTCTGACATCTTTTAGACGATAGGAGGCATGGTATGAAAAGGATTTACAGAATCAGAGGATATAGTGTAATAGATATATTTAAAAAGGATTGGGTAGGAAGGCTATTAATATTTTGGAAGGAAATGGCCATAATGGAACCTGGGAACTGGGATCGCGTGCCCGTACACTTATATGTCAACTACAAGGAGATTGTAGTTTGTGAACCCCCCTCTGACATGTTTAAACTGAAATTGAAATAAGCAAGAAATTGCATCAATCATATCACGGAAATAATTACTTTATAAGTATATTCTTAAACCGAATTTCAGAATAGACTTGTAAACTTGACAAAAATGTTTTTACAAAAATTTACATTAGTCTTGACTTCTATTGGCAATAGTAGCATCTCTGTTCAAGTTCACTCCTCGTAGCACCCAGCCTCGTCCCGGCTGAGCTGGGTTTCCGCCCTTAGGTGTGTCATGAGCGTCAGCGAATTGAGCCAAAAACATTCGCCGAGGATGGCTGGAGAGGTTGGGCGTGCTGCCATGAATCAGAAGATAGGAGAAGATAACCACATCACCAGCTTCTGCCACCACTGGAGTCGCCTTCTCGATTGGAAATTTTGTCTGACAAACAAATTGGAATATGCAGTTTAATGAATCAGCAAAATGTCTATATAAACGGAATTATTTAAACGACAACGTTGTATCGATAGTTGATGGCATGGATATTCATTGAATTCAAGCACTAAATTATACATATGAATAAAGTTTTTTATGGACCTGCAAAACGTTTATAATGTAACCTTAAAATAGATGGATTTCTGGAGTTATTATAATTTTCTTTTAAACCAATCCATAAAACAATTGATACGTAAAAAATATTGTGAATATAAATTATTTTTTCTTCAAAAGATAGAGTTCATAAAAACAGGATGACTATTAAGCACTCACTGAATATTGATATGACCCATCATATGCACAAATCATATACTTTTTCTAATATTGTGATCATAATTTGTATTTATTGTAATTTAAATAAGCTTAACATGGCTATACATGTTTAAAGATATTTTCAAAAATAATAATGAGGATATAATAAAAAAATCTTTATTTTAGTTTTTTTTTACATAGTGTTTGTAAGGGCTATACTATTATATAGTATTTATACTATTTTTGTTTTATTAGGTATTAGAAATATACTTTCTTAATATCTTTTCTTTTTTATTGTTTTCTTTATTTTTCTCAATTATATATTGCCTTCCAATATTCTATCACAACATCATATTTTTTGGTTTGGCTGGAAGAAATCTCTGCACCTAGAGATAAGCTCACCTTTTATGCATTTTTATCTGTTTCTTTTTCTTTTTGAATGTTTCGTGTGTAATAAAGTATTAAATAAAAAAATAAATAAAAAGGACTTTTCTTTAAGTAGTCATTAAGATATGTATGTAAGATATGTATTGGGATGACAGTACGGTTATGGAAGAAGCTCAGTTTAAATTTTAAGGTAAAAAATTTGATTACCAAGGTCGTACTACATCGTTAGATAGTAGCTTTTTTAATAAACTCAAAAAGGTATATAACCAACTAATAAGTAACCTCAAAGCAGCTAGGATACACGATAATCTTTTAACATCACGTTAAAATTGGGCTTTCCTAGTTTACGATATTAATAAAACCCTTTTGTCATAGTTAGCAAGCGTCATAAAGACATTGAAGTTATGGTTTCGGTTAGCGCACTCAGCGGACTCTTCAATCTTATTCAAAACAATTGGGTTAAAATTAAAGTAATCATCGGAGCTCTATTAACATCTAAGAGTTACCAAAAGATATATCATCGAAAAATCCAAAGATGATACTGTATTTTCTCTCCCAAAAGATAAAATTACCTCAGAGCTCGAGTCACGTTTTTAATTCCATAAAAAATTCAAAAAATTCATTTCAAGACACAGACATAAAAATCTTTTGTTTGACAGGACGAAAACCATAACTACCGACTGCAAGCGATGAGCCTAAAAATTCAAAACGAATAGGTGACCGTAGGAGATTTTGGTGTTCCAAAAGTTTTTAGGTGGCGCACCCTGCTTTATGATTGGTCCCAAGTGTTATTAATTTTTTATCTTAATTCATTCCAAATTACTCTACCAGATCAAAGTAATTTGGTAAGATGGGGCAAAGGCACCGAAAAGTCCTGCAATATCTGTGAGGAGGCAGTAGGAACCGCAAAATACTTGTTAGTACACGTAGTATCATGTCGCTACTATAAGGTATAATAAATCATACGGGAAGCAGTTAGTCTTTCAGAAGCAAGAACGTGGAAGGATATAACAACCACCAAATGATCTGCAGAGTTCGTTAAAGAAGACTCCACCAAAAAATTAACACCGAAGCCTTATTCAATTTTAGACGCGGCTCCTGATTGAACTCTCATGATGGACACGTATGAAAAGCATTACAAAATCCCTGGGGATGTTGGTATTTCGTCACCCAGACCGGACTTATTCCTGTATTTTAAAAACCTGAGGCGCTTTGTACATTTGGAGCTTACTGTTCCCTGGGAAACAAACATCTCTAGAGATCACACATTTAAGATTAATAAGTATTATGAACTGTCTAGTAATAAATTTATAGTTAACCTGAACAAGGTAAAAGTGGCAGCGAGAGGTATAACAGCAAAATCTTTCTATTTAACTAGCATCGGTTCATTTCTAGAACGTATTTCAAAGCCGGCATTAGTAGGTTCTTTCCAAATTTGGTTAGGTAGGGAAAGGAGTGTGGATAGTGGAGGCCAGCGTGTTTGCGTATCATAAAGTGGCCCCTTAAATCTACACCTGGGTCGCAAGTTCCAGGCATTGTTTCCACTCCCCTCCATGCAACCCGATGGACCCGGCACCCGCCCGTTGAATCTTTCCATAGATTCAACGTGCTAAGATAAAAAGGTTCGGCTCTGTTAAATAAGCTTATTAATGAGTACCTGAATGCGTAAACTGGTTTCATTCAAATGTAAAGGTCCGACTGAAATTTTAATTATCTTGGCGTTATTCATATAATGCCAGTGTCTATTATTTAGTATATGTAGAAAAGTGAATAGAAAGCGCTAAAAAGGATCGCCAGCGATACAAGAAAGAGTCAATGATGTTCGGTAACCCAGGAATAAATAACTCTCGAAGTTGTGTTATTTTCATTTTCCTTATACTGCTACTATTTAGATCATTGTTCGAAATTGTCGTTTAAATTGTTATTTCCAACACTACCAGAAAGTGCACTCACTCATATAGATTTTAGTTTATAAATATAGTGTATCTTAAGCTATATCATCAAATGTATTATATTATAACATAAATAATTATATTATATCTTACTTGGTCCACAAAATGGAAGTTACTTCCTTCTTTAGGTCCATAATCCTCCAAAGGCCCCAATTTGTGTGACCCAGGATAAACAAACAATCCACCGTTTTCAGGGTTCGCCCCATCTATATGAACGAACGCTGCTACCATTGAATCGTTGTGGTATGGGAAGTATGGATAGTCCTTTAAACAGCGATTTTAAATTATTTACTTTTAGGAATATGTAATGTTATTACTATTAAACTGAAATTATATAATTCTCAAATCAATCATATATTTTTTTTCACACATTATAAAATAAAATTGTATAATATCTGACCTGGTGCATGGGATAGGAACCGCCTTTCTGTGGGGGTTTAAAATGTGCTTTAGTGTGGTGTAAAACAATATTCTTGCTGTCCATGACGTCCTCTAAGGCGTCGAGGAGATCATCGTTGTACAGAAGTTTGCCGAAAATGGCATGATGCATTTGTAAGTTGTGTATGCCTTTGACCTATAAATAATACATTTTCATAAAAGAATTAGTCGATTAATGGATTATTAATACATTTTCATAAATGAATTGTATATTTAATAGATTATTATATAATCGGTGTTTATATATAATTGTTCGACTTTAGTCAAACATCAATCAATAAATAATCAATTTATGAATATTACAACGTAAAATGATTATTGTTATTCTTATTGTTTTCCAGTTTACTATGTAATTATTAATATTCTATAAATTATATTAATACTTGACTGTCAATTAATCTCTGTCTATATAATATGCTATTTATTAACTTGGAGTGTCTCAGAAGTTTAACAAAAGTGTGACTACATTTTCAACGCACTATATTATAATAAATATGTTACAGAAATCGTAAACAATATAACGATGTGTTTATTATGAGTTATCTGCTTGAAACCTTGACCTTTTCATTAATCGTAGTGATAAAAAATAAAATAAACTTACAGTGAATTGGCTGTCACTTTCTCGAAACGAATTATCACTCCCTACCCATAAGCTCTCAGTTTTTGCTTGGTTCTTTCTCTTGAATAGATTATCGTATTCTACAGACAACTTGTTTAACTCATCGCCTTTGATTAACTTTCTTAAATGAATAAACCCATTGTTTCTGTAAAACTGTATCTGTTCTTGCGTCAACCGACCCATCTTAAAGCCGGTTGAGAAGTGAATTGTGTATACAAAATATGAATTGAGTTAAATTGCTTATCTTCATATAAATAAAAGATAGAATTATCTGTCACTACTCGTGTTAGACATGACTTAATGTAGTTTTCTTGAATAGGTCATTTAATGACTTATTCACTAGATAGTATTAAATTAAATTAAAAATTTAAAAAACCCCCGAAACAAAAAGACCTCTAAAACGAATAAAAATAATATTATTATTTATTTATTTATTTATTTATTTAATCTTTATTGCCCAAAATAAAAGAGGAACAATAGGCGGACTTAATGCAACAAGGCATTCTCTACCAGTCAACCCGAGGAAAAAACATTATAAATAACATGAACTATAAGGCGGTAAAACTAGAATAATCGAATTTATACTTAATTTATATTACTATTGTAGTTATAATATGCATTATATCCAAACATACACACATATATATATATACATATACATACACATACATACACAAAAAATATACATATATATATATACATACAAACATATACATAAATAAATATAAATAAGATATTAAGAAAATATATTAATTTAATGACAAATGCATAAAACTTATATAAGTAAATGTATACATATAATATTAATCCTTAATATTCTCCCAAAGATATTTGTAGGATTTCTTAAAAACTAGTTTATTCGGAGACCGTCTAATATGTTCTGGTAAGCTGTTCCAGAGTTTTATTGCGTAAACTGTGAAGGAACTTGCGCGAAAATCGGAGTGATGGGAAGAAACAAAAGTTTAAGATTAGAAGAGGAGCGAAGATGAAATTCAGAAGTGTTACCTAATAATTTGAAATTACACTGTAAGTACAAGGGAGAAAGTGGATCCTTGAGAATATTTATTTATTTATTTATTTATTTATGTACCAAACTTAAATCTTAACTTAAAATATAAACATTACGTACACAGGATAACTTATCTCTACAAAGAGATCTCTTCCAACCACTCAAAAAATTGATGTGCGAAAAGATTTTCTTAACAAAAATAATCATTGGAGGGTACATAATTTCGTAACATATACAATTAATAATATATAATTAAAAATCCTTAGATATATATGACATGTCAATATATACAAATACACATACATACACACATACATATGTACATATATACATATATATATATATATATAATTTCATAAATAAGATAATAATAATATTAATATAGAGAGATAGTGCTGCTTCAAAGAACTAATTGTGGAACAATTATAAATTTCAGGAGGAAGTGAATTCCACATTTGTGCTGCTTTTATTGTGAAAGATTCTGCTAAAAATGTGGTGTTATAACGGGGTACATCAAGGGGTTTAAAGATGACACACGAACGGGATGGTCTGTTATTAGGTACGGACAGTTGAAAAGATTGTCGTAAATAGGGAGGGGAAGATTTAGACAATACGTTAAAAAGAGTAGTTAGAACGTGAGTATTCCGGCGGAGTCGAATAGGGAGCCACTTTAGTTGACGTCGGAATTCAGATATATGATCGAATTTACGCAGTCCGTATGTGAAACGAATACATACATTCTGAAGCCGATCCAACTTATCTAGTAGCTCTTCTGTAGCATCTAAGTAGCATACGTCGGCATAGTCGAGTATAGGAATTAATAGAGTTTGGGCCAAGAGTATTTTCGTCTGTAAGGGTAAAAAGTTTTTGAGGCGTCTCAAGGAATGAAGGGAGTAATGAAGGCGTTTACTCACCTCATTAACATGTGCTGACCAAGATAAATTGGAGTCAATTGTTAAGCCTAAGTTTATTGCTGTTTCCGATAACGGTATTGTAGTAGAATCGTATATGATGTCTGGTGTTATATTGAAATTTATTTTGTTACGTAGTTGTCTACTTCCAATTATTAGCGCTTGAGACTTATTAGGATTAAGCAAAAGACCAAAGCCCTTTGCCCATTCCTTTATGCTGTATAGATCCTGATTTATGACCTCTATTTCTCTATCAAGTTCGCTTAAGTTAGCATGTCGGTATATTTGCAAATCGTCTGCATATAGATGGTAGGGAGAAGATATGACTTTAGGGATTTCATTAATAAATATGGAGAAAAGCAAAAGAGATAGAACGCCGCCTTGTGGAACGCCAGCAGAGAGATCAGCCCATTCCGAAAAACTTTCGTTACAGCGTATCATCTGCTGACGACCGTGAAGATACGACTGAAACCAATCAATCACGGGTGGAGATATGTTAAGAGAATGTAGGATAGCGAGCAAAATACTAAAATCAACACAGTTAAAAGCATTACTAGAATCTAGCAGGATTAAAATAGTAAGCTTCTTATTATCCATAGCTAAACGAATATCCTCAGTGACTTTGAGTAATGCTGTGGATGTACTATGGAAATTGCGGAAACCGGATTGGAAAGGACTAATAAGGTTATGAGTGTTTAGGAAATGCGTGAGCTGTTGGAGTACTGCATGTTCAAGGACTTTAGATAGTATTGGTAATATAGATATAGGACGAAAGTGCAATGGAGAAGAAGGATTGTTACATTTGGGTATGGGAATAACATAAGCTTTTTTCCAGACTGTAGGAAAAGTATTGAAAGAAAGAAAGAAAGAAAGAAACTTTTATTCAAGCGTTGTAAATACGAACAAAAAAAAACAAAATAAACAATAAAATAAACTAACCAAAAACATCTTAGAAACATTATATAAACCAAAAAAAAAAACACCATTACATTAAATGAAATAACAAAATAATAATAAAAATATTGGAAGTTAATGAGAAGTTCATAATATGTGTGATAACTTTCAATACATACTCCAGGATGGGAAAAAGCATCTCACGGCTGACGTCATCGCTTCCAACGGCGTTAGATCTAAAGGATGAAAGGCACTTCTTAACATCACACTCCGTGATTTCAAGAAACAGAAATGGATTACAGGGTAGTCGGGGAGCCATATTTAATTTAGAAATGGTAGCTAATCTCTCTGTATCGGACATATTGACGGAGGGAGTGGAGAAAAAATTATTAAGAAGATTTATATCGTTGAACTGATGAAGTTTTTCAGAGGCCTTCCCCACACCTAAGGATTTAAAATAATTCCACATTAGGGATGGAGTTGAATTATTAATTGAGGAATATATGTAGCGACGCTTTGCATCCCTACACATCCTGTTGCAGAGATTACGCAATTGCTTGTAGGATCGTAAATTTTCCTGGGTGCCATTTTTCCTGTACCGCCGCTTAGCCTTATCACGGTTTACCATGAACTCTTTAATTTCTGAGGTAAGCCAAGGGGCAGGAAAGTGCTTAACACGTACCGATCTAAGTGGGGCATGGAAGTCATATAACTTAGTAATAACATTCATAATTGCAGCCACCTTTTCATCAATTGTTCCCGCCAGGTAAACACAGGACCAATCTATTCTCGATATGTCAGTTTTTAAATTATCCCAGTTTATACGTCTGAGATTTCTACGCATAACAACCTTAGATTTACGCTTGGGCAGGGCAAAATTGTACTGAAGGTACAATAGGTCATGATACGAAAAAAGTGCAATCAGTTGACCGTGCGTTATAACTTTTGCAGGGTTATCAACTAAAATAAGATCAAGAAGAGAAGGAATAGCATTAGGTGAGTAGTGAGTTTCTAAAAGAGGAAGAGTAGTCATATTGTAGGAATCAATTAATGATCTAAGTCTGTGGGATCTGCCATCACCTTTAGTGAGACACGTATTTAGATCGCCCATAATTATTTTGTGACTATAACTGGAGGAAAACGAGTCTAAAATTTGGTCTAGAGAAGAAAAATAATCAATGTATTGCGATGGGCTATATACCACACCGAGAAGCAAGTTTGAATAGTGGGCATGAATTTCGAGAAAAAGGTATTCTAAATTGTATGTGTCAGGAGGAGATTGAGCAATTACAGTAAAATAATATATAATATTATCACGAAGGTAGATACATACCCCACCTCCCCGTCTGCCATCTCGATCATTTCGGATCAGATTATAACCCGGTAAAGAGTAAATTGAAGAAGAAAGAGAGGGTTTCAACCAAGACTCAGACACGAGAATACAATCGACAGAAACGTTGCTAAAAGATGATAAAAAATCAGAATAGTGAGCCGGAATACTCTGCGCATTTATATATATTATATTAAGATAGCAGCCATTTTTGGATGTAAAAATAGAATTATTGATAATAAAAATGAATAACACCTTATATATATATATATATATATATATATATATATATATATATATATATATATATATATATATATATATATATATATATATATATATATATATACCCCAACCCCAAACTTCATTTTAATATAAACAGTTTACAGTATACGTCAATTGTCAGTTATGACAAGTCTAATCATAATACTTATTTAAAACATGTTTATTATACATATTAAGTTTTTATCTAACTACTTAAGTCTAAACATTAAAAGTAAAGTTTTGTAGTATAAAACTATAAACATGATTGCTTGCCGTAGGATGTACCATTAAGGTTATGGTATACTTATTTGGCAGCGTTTTTATTGTTGCGACGCGGTCTCAAGGATCTAGGATCTTGTGCACTTTCTGTTGGAGGCAGTGGGAATCTTTTTATCAGGGATTGAAGCTCCAACATAGTTGTTACTTTCTTGCGGCATTTATCAGGCAGAACAATAAAAATATTACCATCCGATGACCAGGCATTCTTAAGGCCAAAATGTTTTCTTGCGGTGTTAAACACCTCTTGCCTTGGCTTAGTAAGAAACTCAGAAACTATTATGCCTGAGCCTTTTAAAGAGGTTTTTGAGCTCCAGACCTTATTACGATATTTTAAGCCACTGAAACGAACCAGCACCGGTCTAGGTTTATCCTTGTTTATTCCTAACTGATGACAAGAATCAAAATGAGAAGAATTAGCGTCAGCCAGCTTCATTTTATCACACATAATAGAATTTATAGTACACTCTAACTGCTCATTGCTGTTTTCGGGTACACCATGGAACAATAAAACATTGCTTCTTGAAAACATCTTATCAAAGCCCTCTGTGAGTAACTGAAGCTGCTGTTGCAGCATATATAATGTTTTCCAGATGTAATCCTTGAAAGAAGCAAAGTCTTTGGCCAGAGCACCAAGATCTTGGGAATTAGTCTTCAATGGCGACTTGGATGTTGTTTGAGTGTTAGCCAGTGCTATATCAAAATTGTTCATCCGTGACTCAAACATTTTAATAATATCCTCCATATTTTTGCTTACTTGAGTATGCAGGTCCATTGTAGTAATTTGTGACAGCTTAAGGTGTATTTAGTGAAAGTAAGAAATTGCCAGGTAATGTAGGCAATAACAGACTTATTTATAAGGACATATAAACTTTAAATATCTAAAGAAACAGTCAAAATATAAATTCTTACACAGCACAAAATTTTTAGATGTTGTTCACTCAATCTACCCACCAATTATGAGAGAATAATTGACATAAATATCTTGAAGTTCTTCGCTCACGGATAGGAAGCCATTTCAACTGCGAACGGTAGCAGGATATATGATCATATTTACGGAGACCGAAGATAAAGCGTATGCAGCTATTTAAAAGACGATCTAATTTATTAAGTTGGTGTCAGAGATATTAGAGCAACAGGCATCAGCATAGTCAATGAGAGGAAGGATCAGAGATTGCACTAGCAGAGTTTTGGTCCGAATGGGTAGAAAGTTTTTGTGACGATAAAGCGCGCGTAGTGAGAAAGTTACTTTACGGCATACTTCAGAAACGTGAACGTTCCAACTAAGGGTTGGGTCAATAAAGAGGCCAAGATTTTTAGCTGATTGTGCAAACGGAATCGGTAAGTTGTCAAATTTTACTGAAAGAAGGTCCAAATCATCCAATTTGCACAATTGACGCTGGCTACCTAGAACTATGGCCTGAAATTTTAGCGGATTCACACTAATTCCAAACATACAGCACCAATTCAGAATGTGATTTAAGTCCTTATTCATTAAATTGATGGCATCATTCAGGCTACTTTCTGTCGGATTAGCGTGTGCATAGATTTGTAGATTTGTAGTTTCAGCATACAGATGATAAGATCATTTGAGATCATTGGTGATAGAGTTAATAAATAAGGAGAACAGAAGGGGAGAAAGAATACCGCCTTGTGGCACACCAGCAGCCAAATTACGCCACCCTGACATGTTATTATCAATGCGTATGGCTTGCTGTCGACCACGAAGATAAGTGGATAGCCAATTCAGGTCCTTGGAAGATATATTTAGTTGCGAAAGGAGAGCAATAAGAATGTCATGATCGATCCTCACCAACAGCATTCGATTTAATCGAAAGCACCGTCTTTTTAATTTCTTCCTCGGAGACTAAAGAAAATGTGAATGTGTTGGAAACACTACGTGGCATGGAGGATATGAAGGAGATGGTGCGATGTTTAGTATTAGCGTCCAGAACGGGGACAGTAGAGAAATGACGATTTAAACCATTAATAGAAAATGACGATAATTTCGGTTTCCCACTATTGGGGACAATACCATAATTTTCAAGAAATTTCCATATAACTGCCGAAGAAGAATTAGAAACATTAATGTGAATGTATTGGCGTTTAGCTGCTCTTGTCATTTGATTGCATCTGTTCCTCAACCTCTTGTAATGGTTCCAGTTGTCGTCACAGCGATTATGCTTAAAATTACGAAACACTATCTCTTCGCTTCATAGCAACCCTAATCGGATCCGTAATCCAAGGAGCAGGTAAATGACGCAATTTAACCATTTTTAAGGGCACGTGCTTATCATATATATCAAGAACTGTCTTATTAAAAAGTTCAACCATGGAATTTACATCCAAGGAAGGTAAAATGTGTGACCAGTTAATAACACAAGTATCCCGGAGGAGACTTTCATAGTTCAATTTTGAGTAACTCCGTAAGTGCAACACTGTGTGTGTGTTTTAGGGGGCTTTAAGTTATAGGAGATAAATAAAAGATCATGTCTAGAGAAACAAGCAGCGGATAATTGACCATATTTTATAACCTTATCTTTACAAGACGTGAGAATTAGGTAAATCCAAGAGTCTGGGGAATTTATGTTGACATGAGTAGGATTTAAGGGAAGGACAGTGAGAGAGACGGAATGAAGAATCGAAATGAGTTTATCAGTTGATAAGGTGTTTGTTAGAAGATTGGTATTGAAGTCACCCATGACTATGTAATGAATGTACTCTGAACTAAGGTTTTCAAGAACTGATTCTAGGTCTGAAAAGTAATCAGTGGACGGAGGACAGTACACAACCCCAAGAACAGCTTTAAATCCCTTAAAATCGATCTCCAGAAATAAGAATTTAGCTGAAGCTGATGAAGTAGAGTTAGAAGCAGCTAAAATTCTGTGGGAAATATTGTGGCGTAAGTAAATTGCAACGCCGCCACCTCTTTTCACGGTACGATCGCAGCGGATCAAGATATAGCCCGGTAAGGAAAACGCAGTAGAGCTTAAATTAGGTTTTAGCCAGCTGTCAGATATGAGAATGGCATGGAGATCGGTCTCATAAAAGGTGTCCGAAAATTCTAAAAAGTGTTGTGGAAGGCTTTGGACATTAATATGACAACAATTAAATTTGTCTTTAACGGGTCCAAGCTCACTCAGCAGAAAAGTTATTAGCGAATTTGAGGTATTTATCGAGCAAAAGGACTCGGAACTACACGGAGATAAATACGATAAACTATCATCAGACAATAGCAATGATAAGAGTATGACTTAACAAAAAAATATATAGCAAAATAATAATATATCAATATATACATAATATATATACATATATATATATATATATATGTATATGTATATTATGTATATATTGAAGGTTTCGTTATTGTACTAAATGAACCTACGGACACTCAAGTTTCCACTTGTTTAGGAATTTCTATCAACATTGCATAAAAACCCTTCACCCGCACCAATGAAACTTCAATATCTTGGAGACAACTGTTTCTTTCGACAGGATTAAAAAAAACCGCAATAAAATCCGTCTACGCGTTTGGTTGCTAGAATGCCACAGACAGACACACAGATACACAAATCGACAGGTCAAACTTATAACAGACCGCTTTTTGAGTCGGGGGTTAAAAACAAAGTCGCTTGACGCTGCCTGTCCCCGTGTATGCCTAGATCTTTAATAATACGTAATAATTCTTGTATAATACGTTTATATTTTAGTATTGACAAGCCGAAATATAACAAATGTGATATCGCAACAAACATATTTTCGTGCGTTTAAATAGAAAACGCTTGCTAAACCTTACGAGATAGATCAAATTAATGTTTTACGGTATTGTATATATTTTAAACATCAACATGAAAGTCAACGATACTTTGCATTTATCTCTAAAGGATAACCCATCTTTAACCCGTTTTTATCTTTTACATAATATGCTACAAAAATGTGTTAATTGCCAAGCTATTTTATAATACTAAACACTTCATTTTTTAGCCAATTAAATACAATACATATGTTTTATATTTCATATCAATCAAAACAGCCCTTCACAGTATTTCAATAAAATAATCATCTTAGAAGGTATCAGTAAATGACAACATACTGTAGTATATACAAATCATAGTATTAATAATCAATATACTGTTTTTTTTATTTTTTTTTATTAAGTTACTGTATAGTTCATTGTTGTTATTACTCTTGTGGTATTTTAATTGTTTTTCGAAGTGCAATAAAGAATATTATCTATCTATCTATCTTTCCTATAATTCACTGGGTCACTAGTTTTTATATAATTAAGGAGTTAGAAGTCTAAAAAAGTTCTGACACATTTAATTTTGATGCTAACAGTTTAGTTAGGGAAGTTATGCGTAGAGTAAAATAGTATTAAGCACAATAAATACACTTCCGTCTTCGTCAGTGCTTTAAAGTCCCTTGCTTTTGATTATAATTTAATAATTAAGGATATTATACATTTTCATATATTACTTCACAGAATAACCATTAGATAACAGAGAAATCAATTCAGTTTTGATTGAGAATAAATTTGTACATTATAAATAAGAACTATTGAAAATACAATTAAACAATATTACATGCAATTGAAAATACCAGATCTGGACACATTAAACACAAAGTAAAGAATAAAAAGAGTTTACTCTAATATATGTTTAACACAATTTAATTTATAGGTAAGAATATATTAAATATATTGTGATTTAATCCACAGAGGATGCGAGTTCAAACCCCTGTCCATATGAATTTTCTTTCCATTTTATATTTATTAAAGATATAATTAAATTGTAATTAGATAACAACACTCCTCATAAAAAATATCAAAGGTTTCGTAGATGAAACTTTTGGCTCTCTGTTCTAATTATGGTTTGTATATTATGATATAAATTAGTATTTTAAAATCTATTATAAATATAATACAGGAAAATTTTGCAGTAATTAAGTAAACTAAACTATAAAATGAGTAAACAGTCTAGTATAACAGTAAAGTCTGCGATGACATCCGTGCTGCTGTCGATAATAGAAATGTATCCATTATTGCCTTGCTTGACTTTAGTAGTGTTTTTAATAACGTTAATCACGATTTATTGCAAGATGGTAACATCTTAAAATCAATTAATGTAAGTCCGAGTGCAGTTCAATGGTTTCATTCGTATCTAAATGATCGTCACCAATGTTTAAAGTTGAACAAAATATTTTCAAAATTTTTGCAACTTAGTACTGGCGTCCCTCAGGGTAGTGTGCTTTCTTCAATTCTGTTTTCTATTTTTATTAATACTGTCACTACCTCTTTGTTTTGTTCTTACCATCTTTATGCAGATGACTTGCAAATCTACGTTGCTAGTTCTCCAACTGACATCGGTGGTGGTGTTGTAAAAATAAATAATGAACTCGAAAAAGTTTTGGAATGGAGTAAAGCATTTGGTCTGTCTATAAATGCTAACAAATCTCAGGTTCCTGTTGTACGTAGTCCTAGACAAATTTCTAAAATTGATTTCAATATCTTAAAACCTGTAACTTGGAATAAAGTCAATATACCATACTCTTGCACAATAAAAAATCTTGGCCTGCAAATTGATAGTACATTCTCATGGAAACCGCAAGTTGAATATGTAAGTCACAAAATATTTGCCACTATCAGTGGTCTCAGACGATGGAAAAAGTTGTTACCTATTAAAACTAAAATTTGTCTAGCTAACACCCTTCTTCTACCCATCCTAGACTATGCAGACATTTGTTACCTAGATCTCTCTGAGGAACTTTTAAATAAATTAGAACGTTTGCAAAATATGTGCATCCGATTTATCTTCGGGCTGCGTAAATTCGATCATGTGTCGCAACAACGTGCGCAGTTGGGTTGGTTATCCATAAGGCAACGTCAAAATATGCACGCTCTTACTCTTCTCTACACTGTCCTCTTTCATAACCAAACTCCTCATTACCTCAAGGAGCGCTTCACTTTTCTTAGTTCTCAGTCTTTATACAATTCACGCTCCATTAACTCGCTCAAATTAAAATTACCTAGTTTCAACACACGTTTTTACAGCAACTCTTACACCGTCAAATCTATATTACTCTGGAATGACCTACCGTTAGAAATTCAAAATCACTGTCAATTTTCAAAAATCGTTTGAAGCAATATTATTTATCTACGTAATATTTATTTTTATCATAAGTATGTATACCATATATTATGTAGGTTATCTATTTTATTCTATTTATTTATATATACGGATATATGTATGTATATGTATATGCGTATGTGTGTATGTATATTATTATATGTATTTATAAACTTATATATAATCATTATTATTTAATTACTTATATAATTAAAAACGATAGTTTTAATTTTTATTGTGTTCTTATGTATAAATTCTTATTCTTGTTGTAGTGTGCTTGCTATCTATCCTATGACCTCGCAAATTTTCATTATTCATCAAAGGTTGTCTGTAAGAGATCGCTTTTAAGCGATAAGACCGCCTTTGCACGAAAATTTCTTACTTTATCAACATCCTACTATTGTAATTTCTTGTAATAATTGTATGTGCAATAAGTTTTAAAAATAAAAATAAATAAAATAAATAAACATTTCGAAGATTATTGTAATATAACAAATTGCTTTATATAAAGGCATTTACATCTGAAAATTAACGAGGTATAACACTGTTAACATACGTAAAATGCAGAACATATAGAGAGCTGACCCCAGTGTTATATAAGCTTAAAAAACTTGTAGAAACACGGTTTTTTTTTATATTTTATGAATATCACCATGTCTTGTGATAAAAACAAAACAGTTGAGCTTTAACACAAGCTAACAAGTCTTTAAAAAATGTTTAATTAAGCATTTTCCCATCCCACCACGTAGACCAACAAAATTATATATTATTTTTTAGAAAAGGGTATTTTAGAATTTAATGATAATATAAATATATCATATATGCAAAATATATATATCGGCTTTATAAAACAAAATCATGATGGTCGAAAGAGGAATTACAATTTAGGTATTAGATTTACTGGTTATGGCTTGTAACAGAAACAATTAATAGTAAGAAGTGATCAAAATACATTGTTAAAACAACAATTATGATGTTACTAGACTTGTTTATATCAGTCGTTGTTTTAGTATAAAAATCCTGTAACAAAAAACAAATATAAATTGGTATAGTTGTTTTTGGGGCATTCCATTGTGACTGGTGGGACATTTGGACTCCAAAATTAGGCTAATTACGTAACTAGGTAATCAGAACTAGCACAAAAATGATATATTGTTTTAACATAGATGTTTTTAAATATTTTGTAATATTTATTTTTAAAAATGCCAAACAATTTCTACGTTCTGTGTAACTATTGTTTCAATGTATTTTTGGTAAAAGAAGAAGAATCGGTTTGGGCGTCTCAGTGTTGTCTTCATCAATATTTAAGTCCTGTTCATCATCACTTGAGTATATTGCAGCTTTTTGAAGTGATAGATGTTGCAATCAGTTAATCAATTATCATTAAATAGTTTTAATAAATAGTGGTGCTTTTGTAAATAAGAAATCGATTTATTTTATTGGCATCTTTTGTCTAGGTTTCCACTATGTTCTTTAATATCAGTAGCTGTAATAAATATTTAGTCCAAAGTAGTAGTATATGAATTAAAGTTTCTATAGATAACATTTTCACAGATTAATAATATATATATATGTCTATATTGGTAACTTCCTGTTTGACATAGAAGGCCGTTCGTGATCTTCATTTCTTTCCGCATATTTATCTACATTTATATTATAACTAAAAATAATATTACCGTCTTTGAAATGATTTATAAGTCATGGTATAATCCTTTCTAATTTATGGTAGAGCGGAAGGTATAATTAATAAACTGCAGCTCATATGAGCTGCCCTAGCTAGGATAGCACCATAGAAGGTCGGCATAAATCGGACAGTGAAAGAGAGAACTGGAAGTCAAACTCATCCTCTTCTTCTCCCTACTCTGTTTCTTCCTTTCCTGTTCTATTGGAAGAGTGAGGAATCTATCAGCCAATATCTATAAATGGCTGGTGGTAACCAGTTATCGTTACATGGATAGTAACATATGCTTTTCTTCCCCCTGGTGCTATAAAAACAATGTTAGAGAATGTTTTGTTATGTATACCATAAAGTGCGTGTTAATATTTAATGTTCTCTGACTAAATTGACTATTATCTGCGAAGTTTTGAAATGAACTACTTATAATATTTTATTGTCTTCATGATATAAAGCCAAGAGCGTGAGGTCACCGACCTTCTTGATAAAAACGTAACGTTATTCTTGCCGATTTGATTGATACATGTAACATATATAAAAAATAACATTATATTATAACAATTAGAATGATTGCAATGAAGAAGTGAATTGAGAGATTTCATCCTGTAAGTTTTGGTTGTATTGCTCATACATTGACCTGCTCTGAATAATTTTTCATTTATAAACACTCACTTTTTAATTAATTTTGTACGTTCAATTTTTAAATCATTTATTTTCCTTGGAGAAAATTTTTTATTAATGAGTTTATTCATATTTTTTCAATTAATTTGTTAACCTTCATATACTTTTTAATTTGTTTTGACTTGAAAAGATATAGACAATTTGAAACAAGCGTAATGTTGGTTTTTAATTATAATAATAATATCATGACAAATTACACACATTGATCTTCCCTTAGGGGGTAAGCAAGCAAGCAACAACAATACAAATAAATAAAAATTCACATTATAAATGCTGAGGATATATTTAATAACCCAGAAATACAGACATCTATGATCATCACATACCTCCCTATCCCTGTCGGGAATCGAACGCGAGCTCCATTGTGCCGCTACACGTTAGGCGCTAACCACTCGGCCAATGCAACGGGGTGTTTAAATTAGAAAATGTCATTTTAACCACACGATCAAAGTGATCATTTTTAATTTAGGATGCAGACTTCTTTAAAAATAATACTTATTAAAGTAAGAATTTCATTATTTGCCTCTCAGTCATAAAAGCTCTATCCACACTGCGAACGGGATGTATATATGTAACGGGATGCTTAATCATTTGGCTGAATCTTCCGGTTTCATTTGAAATTTTAGGTAGGCGTGGGTAATATATATTTTGTTTGGTATTAAGTCAAATCTTTTGTATAATATATTGAAGAATAGTTTCTTGATGGTATATCTCTACGTCCCTACCATGTGGAGAAATGATCCAAGAAGATTACATTTCTTTAAAAGCAATCTTTTTCCTAACAAATATTTTCAAAGTTCTATATAGGTTTTATGTTAACTTATTGATAAAACTTTCCTAACTAGTATTACACTTTTTAGCAAAGTTTTTTCCAAAAATTATTACTAGTAGACCATCACTATAATTAATAAATTATACCTATTTTATTATCTAATATTTATTATAATTAAATGTTAGTGGTGAGTGAAATAATCATCAACTCGAAATATGAATACCTTTTTATTATTTAATATAATTATTGTTATGTACATTTCAGAGAACTTTTTGAATTTAAAAATTAAAATTTTAAAGATAAATTATTTTAAAGTTTATTTATGAAGGTGAAAAAATATTATAGCCTTTAAAATATAAAATAGCCTTTAAGCTTGCAACTCCAAAAATATTGGCATGAAACTGTGCAATTCAGATGGGAGTGCCAAGTAGTTTATGGCTCTTTTAGTACCAGTAAAAATACATCTGGCTTCCGCTTATCCTCATAGCTTAGTAACTTTAGCTAATACTATTGGATTACCTTGATATGGGCAATATACCATTATAATATAAATATTATTTGTAACTATTATTAAATATATTAATTAATTAGAAAAAAACAATAAACTTAAATTACATTACTAGATTCAAGATGTCAAATTATGTAAGATTTTTTAAAAGCAAATACTTAGTGAAATAAATATATACGAAATGTATAAACAATTAAATAACAATGTTTGAAAATATTTATAAACATGTATAGCCATGTTAAGATTTTTTCAATTTATATAAATATAGAATGAAAAATAAACCGATATAGGCAGGGGTTCGAAGCCGTGACCTCTAGAAAACCGACTTTCTTAATTATTATGAAATATTATTGTAATGTATTGCTTGTGTAGTGCAATTAATTGTAATCGTTAATAGCTATACAGGTGACTTTGTCTGCCGCCCCTCTCACACCATTAGCACTGGAAAGATTTATTATTAGGTTTATTTGTAATTACCAAAACCAAGTTTTTTGTTTAACTATTAAAAAAAAAGAATTTTCCTAATTTATAAGAAACACCACATTAAAATACGTAAAGTAGTTAAAGTTGTATTGCAGCTATACTAAATGGGTTTTTAATTTTCTCAGAAATAATAGTTTCATGGATCATTAAATTTCTTCAACTTTGATCATATTATGTACTTTTTAAATAAATTATAATTTATTTATTTATTTATTTAATACTTTATTGCACACAAAACATAAATACAAGAAAAAGAAACAGATAAAAATGCACAAAAGGTGAGCTTATCTCTAGGTGCAGAGATTTCTTCCAGCCAACCCCAAAAAATATGATGTGGTGATAGAATATTGGAAGGCATCGTGTACAATTTATATATTTAAAAAAAAAGAAAACAATAAAAAAAAAAGAAAAGATGTTAAAGAAAAAAAAAATATATATCTAATACCTACAAAAAACAAAAATAGTATAAATATATATATATATATATATAAAGATTACATATAAGATTATATATCAATATCCACTACAACTTACAAATCCGAAGGCATATAATAATATTATGTGAATGACAAATAATGCTCCTTCAATCGTTTTTTAAAAACAGGAAGAGAAGTACTATTGCGCACTTTAAGTGGGAGAGAATTCCACAATTTCACGGAAAGACAGGTAAAAGACCGAGAGTAACAATGGGTGTGAGATACTGGGACACGAAGTACAAACTTACGGTCAAGCCGACAAGGAGATTCACTAGGATGCAAAAAACAAAACGCTCACGCAGATATATAGGAGCGAATGGATTATACAGGATGTTATAAAGGAGGGATAAAATGTGAGTATTTATGCGAAGACGGATAGGGAGCCACTTGAGTTGTGATCTGAAATTCGAAACATGATGCTTACGAAGTCCAAAAATAAATCGAATACAGGAATTTTGGAGCCTCTCAAGTTTATTTAAAAGAGCTTCAGTCACATCAAGAAAACATGAATCAGCATAATCAAGAATAGGAAGGATGAGAGTCTGGACAAGCGAGATTTTGGTCTTTATATGGAGGAAATTTTTCAAAGAGTGCAATGAATGAAAAGTGAAGTAAATTTTCTTACTAACGTAATTTATGTGATTTTCCCAGGAAAGGTCCGAGCTAAAAACAACGCCTAAATTGGTAACACTTGAAGACAAGGCAATCTGAGTGCCGTCATAAACTATTGGGGGACAATCTGAGTAATCTATGGACTCAAGTATGTGTCTATTGCCTACTATAATCGCCTTAGACTTAAGTGGATTCACTAAGAGACCAAAAGAAGTTGCCCAAGAACAAATTGCACTAAGGTCATCATTAAGTAAATTCAAGGCTTGTGACACGTCCGCAGCACTAAAATGTCGGTAAATTTGCAGGTCATCGGCGTACAAATGAAAATGAGACGAAATCACCGATGTGACTATGTTTATAAATAAAGAGAAAATTAAGGGGGACAAGACACATCCCTGCGGAACGCCCGCTACTATATTGCACCACTCAGACTCTACATCATTCATAAAAACAAATTGAGAGCGTCCGCGCAGGTAAGAGTCGAACCAATTTAAAGTTGAAGGTGAAAAATTAAGGGCACTAAGGACACCAATCACCAAATCAAAATCCACCGAATTAAATGCGCAACTGAAGTCCAGCAAAACAAGTACAGTAAGGAGTTTAGAATCGATTGCAAAACGAATATCATCGGAGACTTTAACTAACGTCGTCACTGTACTATGCCCCTGCCGGAAGCCAGATTGAAATGGGCTAAGTAGCTCATTGTGACGCAGAAAACGAGCTAATTGTTCATGGACTATATGTTCCAAGACCTTAGATAAGAAGGGTAGTATGGAAATAGGTCGAAAATCTGACGGACTTAAAGGATTGGATTTTTTAGGAAGCGGAATGACTTTCACCTTTTTCCACGACGAGGGAAAAGTCTGAGATGATAAGGAAAAATTTAAAATGAAGGTTAGTACGGGAAGGATATGAGGGAGAATAGTAACTAACATCTTGGACCATAAACCATCATAACCGACAGCAGTAGAGGATATACATTTAATGTGTTTTTCAACTTCTAACTCAGTAACTGAAGTAAAAGAGAAAGAACAGGAGGGGCGAGAAATTAAAGAGAGATTATTGAGGGTAACCGATTTTGTAACAGTATCCATGCATAAAGGGGGTGTGGAAAAATGTAAATTAAGAGAATTAGGGTCAACGGAATAATGAACAGGAACAGGCTCCGTCCCTACGCCAAGAGATTTTAAGAAACGCCACATTCCTTGTGAGCTAGTATTCGAAATTTTGTCATGGATATAGCGGCGTCTAGCAATACGACAAAGCTTGTTGCATTTGTTACGAAGAACCTTATACTGAGCGAGATTGTCATCCGACGGATGCTTTTTAAATCGCCTATTCGCTCTGTCTCGCGCAGCCATAGCCTTTTTAATGTCTTCAGACACCCAGGGGGAAGGATTATGCTTCTTCCTAATTTTTTTAAGTGGTGCGTGACGATCATAAAGATTTAAAATAGCAGAATTAAAAAAAGAAATTGCTGAGTCGACGTCACAAGCCTCAAACACCGGGGACCAGTCAATAGCACCTGAGTCACAGTCTAACTCCTCCACATTAATATTCTTAAAATAACGGCGATAAAGAAACTCAGTCTTATTTTTGGGAGAGCGAACCAAATAAGATAAATATAAAAGATCATGGTACGAGAAACACAAAGCAAGCTGCCCATGCACTAATACTTTACTAGGCTGAGACGTAATGATTAAGTCCAAAAGAGATGGGTTACAATTTGGAGATTTATGCGTTGCAGACAAAGGAAGAATGGATAAGTTAAAAGAAGATACTAAATTACGAAGCTTGATCGTACGACTGTCATCCTTTAACAGACAAGTGTTAAAATCACCCAGTAGTAAAATGTCGGTATAAATAGGGCAGAGTACGTGTAGAACATTATCTAAAGTAGGGAAGTAATCAATATGGAGTGAGGGACTGTATAACACTGCCAAAAGAATTTTGGAGTAATTAAGCATAATTTCCAAGAAAAGATATTCCGCTGCTTCATTATAAAGACTTGGAGAGCAGGACAGGATTCTGTAAGGAATATTGGAACGCAAATATATAGCAACCCCACCGCCACCTTTACCAGTACGATCGTTACGAATTAGGACAAAACAAGGAAGTGAGAATTGAAAGGATGAAAGTGATGGCTTGAGAAAGGACTCTGATACTAAGATGGCGTCAATGTTTGTATTTCAAAAAGAAGCATGAATGTCGGTATAATGAGCAGGAATGCTCTGAGCATTTATATGTACTACATTAAGGTTCCGAGGATATTGAGACAAAATACTGGACACATTATCGAATTGAGGGCAGTCCTCCGAAGAATCACTAGTTGCACTATGAAACTCATCATCATTGGATGAGGAGCAAGATAAAAAACAATCATCATCACAATCAAAAGGGAGCATAGAACGTTGTTAGTAGATATTAATAAATGTCTAAATGATTATGCAAAGCACAAATAAATTTGTAAATATATATATATATATAAATTAAAAAAAAACTTAACTTAAATGAATTAACAATAAACAAACGCCAATAACACCTAAGCAACACTTAACAGATTATCATGTATGGAAGAAAACTGCAGTTTATAAACTAACTATTTAAAACATTCAAATAAAAATTAAAAAAATTAAAAGAAATAAAAAACACGTAAAATAAATGGTACTCGTACCATACACAGTTACAGGTATAAAAAGTCACCGATAATACACTCGGCGTCACAAAGATCGCACCTTTTAAAAAAGCAACTTCAAATTGATTTTACTCAAACTTTGTGAATTGTAAGTATATGATTGTAGGATATCATTGGAAAGGTAATTCAATTGCCTATTAGAAAATAAAAAACATGTGTATGCATTTTAATTCTTTAATAACAAAAAACTTAAAACATGACAAAGTGACAAAAAATAAAATTAATAACATCATAAAAAATTACAAATAAGGCCTTAAAATCTAGTGTTTCCACCCCTTGCTGTGATGGTAGCTTCCAGCCGATCCTTCATGGAGCTCACGAGGGTCACCACTCTTGCTTGGGGTATGTTGTCCCATTCGTCTTTCACGGCATCCTGGAGCTCTTGTAGAGTGGTGGGAGCAGGATCTCGTGCTCGTACGTGCCTCTTTACATCGTCCCAGAGATGCTCGATCGGGTTCAGGTCTGGACTTCGTGCTGGCCACTGCATAACAGGGATCTCAACCTCTTCCAAATAGTCCCGCACAGCAAACGCAGTGTGGCAACGGGCGTTATCATGCATTAACATGAACCCATCGCCAACAAAACCAGCATACGGAACCACATGGTCTTGTAAGATCTCCGTTATGTACCGCCGAGCATTCAGTGACCCTTGCCCGCGACCACCACCAGTCCGAGAGACGCACACAAGCTCCGTTTTCCCTTCGACGGATATGCCACCCCAGAACATACAGGAACCACCTCGGTATTCGACGGATTCCTCTATGCAAGCCTGGTCAACTCGCTCTCCTCGTCTTCGGTATACTCTTCTGCGTCTGTCGTTGCAGAAAAGACATACTGGTGTCTCATCGGTGAAGAGAACGGCTTTCCACTGTTCACTCGTCCAGTTGACATGCTCCTGGGCAAATCGTAACCGCTCTCTTCGATGCTGCACTTTCAATTTTGGGCCCCTAGCAGGTCTGTGAGCTCTCAATTCCTTTTTTTTCAGTCTTCTTCTAATCGTAGAAACACTCATAGACGTTCTGCAAGCTGATCGGAGCTCTTGTTGCAACTCAACAGCATTGCTGAAGCGGTGCCGCAAGGATGTGGAAACAACGAAGCGGTCGTCTCTTTCTGACGTGCAGCGTTTTCTTCCGGATCCACGTCTTCGAGTATAGCCACCAGTCTCAAGGAACCGTTGGTATATTCGCCGAACTGAGAATCGGCTAAGGTTCAACTGTGTAGCAACGTCAACCTGTCGCAGTCCTGATTGCAATAGCGCAATGATTTGAGCGGCTTTATCAGGGGTTGTATCCATCTTCAGGTACTGTTCTCTTGCGTATGTTGTTCCGGTGTGTTCACTCTGAAGTCTGAGTAGCGACTGACCCATTTTTTACCTTTACATGAGCTTTTATACCCTTATAAGGTAGCACAAGTAGTGCTCCTTAAGTGAGCATTTTTTAAACATTTTTTTGATTGGTCCCTGGTTAGAAATGGCCGAGTTTATAACAATTGTGACTAAATCAAATAATCCAGTAAAAAGAATATATATATATATATATATATATATATATATATATATATATATATATATATATATATATATATATATATATATATATATATATATATATATATATATATATATATATATATATATATATATATATATATATATAAATATATATATATATATATATATATATATATATACATATATATATATATATATATATGTATATATATATATATGTGATTATAAAGTACAGTATGTAATGTAGAATATTAAATAAAAAAAAATAAAACAAAACAAAAAAAAAACATGAGTGTATGTAGGTACCTACATAAAAAAAAATAGAAAGAAATACAGGTTTATATAATGTGTCGTTTTATTAGCTGTCGTTATATTTACTTAACTCAAAAATACAATAAACTATTATAAAATTAATGTTACCACAACTTAATGACATTTGCCAGTGGCAAACACATAAGTCGCTCATGACGTTTTTGAACGAAACATGACACATTAGACATTGACAACTGTACTAATAAAATACAGCTGCAAGTCGACGTCAGTCGGTACATAGATAAACTTATTGTTTTTAAAATTAATCCGTGTAAATTGAAAAAAAAGGAAACACCCACATTTTTACGAATTTGGAAATAATAAATATTCGACCGTAATTAAGAAAACAGGATTATGTACATACTTACCAAATTATCGAGTACCAAGAATCAAACATAACATAGTAGTAAAAGTTAAAAACAAAGGTGATCACCAGAAACAAAAAACAAAGTGATTATTAATATAAAACTACACTTTACGCCTTGGTTTACGTGGTGACCTGATAAACCTAGTGTCACTAACAGCAACAGGGACAGCCTGTTTGATCGAAACTTGACTCGAATGGGCTGGATGTTGTGAAATAAGCTTTTGAAGATCTGTCATCTGTTCAATTTTTACACGGCTCTTATCAGGCAGCATAATAACAATCTTGTTGTTTGTGGACCAACATTTATTGACGCCAAAATGCTTGCGAGCCTCTATGACAATTTGATGTCTTGCTTTGGTTAAAAATTCCGAAACCGTCAACCCCGATCCTTTAAGAGAAGTCTTGTTTCCCCATATTATGTCTTTATACTGGATATCACGAAACCTTATCAAAACAGGCCGGGCTTTATCTTTGAGAACACCAAGACGGTGGCAGACTTCAATGAAATTAGAAGAAAACTCAGATAGACCCATCTTATTAGTAAAAACACTTGTTATCTTACTGACAAGTACTTCACTCTGATCTTCAGGAACCCCATGTAATAGTAACACATTTCTTCTTAGGAATGCCTGATGCCTTTCTAAGCCCAGTGAAAGATATTCGGACTGATTTTTGAGTAAGGATAAGGCTTTCCAGATAAGATTTTTAAAGTTGGAGAAGTCTTGAGCAAGAAAATTAACATCTGGAGTACCTCCTGACCCTGAAGAAGCCAACCTCTGAATCTTCTCATCATATTCGGCGATTTTGGCAGCAAAAAAATTTGTGACCTCTTCAAGGTTATTTGCCATAGTTAGTGATAAATCCATAATTATTGATATTAAGTGAAATTTTATAGGAGAATAGATTAGTGTGTTGCTTAAGTAATTAAATAATTAACACATGAAACTGTAAGTAACTTTTACTTAAAAATATTGAATAAAATTTAGAGCACATAAAAAGGTGTATGTACTGGTTGCCTACCCACGATATTAATTAATACACTTGTTGGCGGGTCATAATAATAAGTGTCAGACCTGGTCCGGAAGAAAGGTCTTACAATGCAACCTTTTATGGCATTCTCTCGTACCTATATTATAAGGATTTTGCTCAACACGTTAGATTATTCAAAATGATTAAATAAAGTTTCAATACAAAACATAGCTTCTGATTTTTTTTAAATCAAGTAACAGTTAAGTCGAGCTTATGTCGGTTCCTCGTATTAATACTGTGTTTAATAGAATTATGATTATTAATATATACACATATAATATGTAATACATTAATTACATACTAATTGTTTATTTATTTATTTATTTATATCTTTTCCACTTAGAATCATAATCAGTGATCACTTGTGTACGTCAACATGGAAGTGTCAGGAGGGCCTATTACGATACTAGATTTATCGTAATAAGCCCTTCTGAAAAAGCACTTTCCATCTTAATGTTAAAGCTATGAGGGTTCCAAACGCGTCCTGGTCTGAGAAGAACCACACAACAAACTCAGCCGGATATATTTTTTGTTATTGTGATCACTGTTTCACAAACGTCAAACTTAAATGCAAATTTAGAACAACTAGAACCGTCGCAATCAATCGGAAAAGAAGCCTAATGATTTCAGGCAAAGAAAATTAAATAATAATAACAGAAAAAATATATATATATATAAATCTTCGGCCTGCCACACAACCAGTCACCGCAAGCAGCACCCGTTCACGAGCATAACACAAGAGCCAGCCATCACCCCCTTCGCACATATTTGAGGGAGGGAGGCAACCCGACTCCCGATGCTACCGCAAGTAGTGACTTCTAAGGAATCGGTGTGATGCAGAAGGTCGATAAAGCAAAATTAATTTACAACAAAAAACAAATTGCGGAGATTACTAGCTATTCGCAATACAATACAGATTCATTCCCAGGCCATACCGTCGTCGATGTAATCCTTTACACTATAGTAGGATTTTTTTATTAAATTATTTTTAACATATAATTTAAATTTATTTAATGAGAGGCTTAAGGCTTCATTTGGGAGCTTATTATAAAAACGTATACAATTACCCTTAAAGGATTTACCTATTTTATGGAGCCTAGTGCCGGGCATAGTGAGTTTATTTTTATTTCTTGTATTAATTTTATGTAAATCACAATTTTTCTTGAACTTTGAAATATTTTTATGAACGTAAATTAAATTTTCATAAATATATTGATTGTAAACAGTCATAATTTTAAATTCTTTAAATTTATTTCTTAACGAGTCTCTTGGTCTCATATTATATATTGCGCGAACAGCCCTCTTCTGTAACGTAAATATGGTATCAATGTCAGTCGCATTGCCCCATAAGAGTATACCGTATGACATTAAGCTATGAAAGTAACTAAAGTAAACTAATCGAGCAGTTTCCATATTTGTTAAACGACGTATTTTTTTAACCGCGTATGCAGCAGAACTTAGTCTGCTTGACAAATCAAATATATGAGGATCCCATTGCAATTTTTCATCTAAAGTAATGCCCAAGAAAGTAGTAGATTTGACCAAGTCCAAATCCTCATTATTTAATTGTACATTGGTTCTAACATTTTTAACATTTGGTAAACTAAATTTGACACATTTTGTCTTTTTTTTATTAAGTAACAAATTATTGGCGTTAAACCAATGTACAACATCTGAGAGAGCATTGTTTACATCGTCAATAACAGATTGCCGTCTATTAACTTTAAAAGTAAGAGAAGTATCATCAGCAAACAACACTATCCCATGTTTTTCCCTCACTAGGTGAGGTAAGTCATTTATGTAAATGAGGAACAAGAAAGGCCCTAATATAGAGCCCTGTGGCACACCTATTTTTACCAAAGAACCAGGGGAACGTTTTCCATTTACATCAACTTTTTGAATTCTATCATTAAGATATGAACTAATTAAATCTAGGGACTTATTTTTAACTCCATAATGTTCTAACTTTTTTATAAGGATTTCATGTTGAACGCAGTCAAACGCCTTAGATAGATCACAGAAAATGCCAAGTGCATCCTGTGATCCTTCCCAGGCTTCAAATATGTTTAGTAATAGCTCTACACCAGCATCTGTTGTAGAGCGACCGGCACTGAAACCAAACTGGTTTTTGTGTAAGAGATTGTTTTTACTGAAATATGCCACAAGTTGATTAAGAATTATTTTCTCAAAAATCTTACTAAAAGTGGGTAAGACTGAAATAGGTCTATAGTTACTAGGATCTAATGAACAGCCGGATTTGAATAATGGAGTTATTTTACTTTGTTTCATTAGATCAGGAAATATACCATATTCTAAACAATTATTAAATATTAATGCTAAGTCTGGCGCTACAATGTCAATTATGGACTTAAGTATGTCAACAGAAAACCCCCAAAGATCACTAGTCTTTTTAACGCTAATTGATCTAAATACTTTGATTACTTCTTGAGCATTAACTTTTTCAAACTTAAAACTACTAACACATTGATCTACATTCTCTCTAAGTAAACCCATAGCTGCAGCGGTAGAAGAATTTAAAGATAACGTTGTAGTCACTGGAATATTAGTAAAAAAGGTTTCAAAAGCAGTAGCAACCTCGAGGTCAGACGTGACATATTTATTATCTATATTTAATTTATAGTCGATCCTCTGGGATTTAGCTCTTCCAGTTTCCTCATTAATTATTTTCCAAGTTGTTTTTATTTTATTAATGCTATTTCCTATTTTATTTTGAATATGTTGATTTTTTGCTATTTTACATTGTTTTTTAAAAGATTTGGAAAATAATTTTACCTCATCCCTAAACTCATCACTAGTATTAAACATCAATTCCGCATACATATTATATAATTTTTCTCTATTTTTGTGTAACTCAGCAGATGCCCAATCACTAAACACTAATTTATCATTAACAACCACTGTTTTAGGAGTAAATATAGAGTTAAATAATTTAGTGAAAGTACTAAAAAAGTCATTATACATAATATTGGGGTTTGAATTTTTCATCAAAGGCAAATAGCGTACTAACCCATTTTTAATTTGTTCGATACGTTCTACAGTCACTGGTATAAAACTTATTTTCTGTTTTGATTTTTCTTTCTTGCTACAACTGAATTTAATAAATTGGCCATAGTGGTCAGAATCTAATGTATTGAATAAACATTTAAAATTTGGAATAACACTTGTAAAAATGTTATCAATACAAGTGGCACTAGTGGTTGTGACTCTAGTAGGCTCCATAAACATGTGTAAAAGATTATAAGATTTGAACAAATTTAAGAACTTTATACTTATTGAATTTTGTTCAAGAATATTAATATTGAAGTCTCCACAAATAATTACCTTTTTACTAGAATGTGATAATTTATACAATACCTCATCCATAATCTTTTCAAAATGTTCAAAGTTAGATGACGGTGGCCTATAAACATTTACAATTATGAACTCTTCTAATTCAACTGAAGCAAGTTCAGTTGTCCGCTCAACAGAGTGGCTCACTATGTCCTTGCGTTCTTTGAATTTTATCTGTTTATTTAAAATAATTAAAGAGCCACCATGTATGGAATTAACTCTGTTGAACGAACTACCAACCTGGTGGTTATTGAAATTAAATATTAATTCATCATTCTTAAGCCAATGCTCAGTGACACAAAAAATATTAATATTAAAAGTATTTAAAAACAATTCAATTTCTAATTCCTTATTTCTAATACACTGAATGTTCTGATGCACCAGGTTGATACAGTTTATGTTATGGTTTCTATTATTTATTTTAACAATTTTTGTATTTCTGTAATCATCATTAATATCATTATTTGATATCTTAATTATTTGGCTAGAGGATATCTCTACTGTCTTAATGTCTAGTTTAAACTACTACTAATACTACTATTACTAGTTGGATTTATTTCCAAGCTGTTTTTACTTATACAAGTAATTGAATGCTGTTCAATAGAAACAATTTTAGCCAAATTATTGGCTGTCATAGTAAAATAATATAATAGCGATGAAGCTACCTGTCTTTTAATATATGGAGATAGGTAATACCTACCATTAGTCAAGTTATAAAAGTTACTAACATTAGTGTTAGTGTCAATCACATGAAATTTGTCATTATACAAACATAAATTATATATCAGTAAATTTATCTTATATCTAATTTTATTTTCGGCCTGTGGCAAACCTTGATTTAATAATACAATAATTAATTTAATTTACATTAATAATTATACATTAATTTGATTAAACTAATCGTAAAGCATCCCTAGGCCACAGAATATATTTAATATATTCTAAATTTCTTGTGTTTGTTTAGATTATCATTAGCATAGATCTATTCAATGTCTTTGCTGCGTGTGAAGCAATCGTGTGGCGTCCTACATATGCGACGAGAATACAGGAGACGGTAGAGTTTTTTTTTATTGTGTAGCCTTAGAAATTGCAGCCTATACCTATCCATAGAGGACTATGCTGCTAAGTGATCTGGTTGGAATCCGCTAGTAATCGCGGCTCGATAAAGGCCTGTTGAGTCTGGCTCTTCGTGCAGTTAAAATCTCACTTACTTGCATTGATTGGTTTCTCTTATATATTTTTGGTCAGCAGTCATTAACGACTAATTACAACTCACCGAATTGGTAAGAGTCAATACTTCTGGTGTCCCACGAGGTAGCGTGCTTTCTTTACCAATATTTCAAATGCCTCCCCCTTCTACCTGTATGGAGACGATTTACAAGTCTATCGTCATTTTGAGTAGACTGAGCATGACTGTGCATGAGACTATCGACCCCCTTAACAAAGCCCAGATGCACTACACCTTCCTCTATCTTATGCCTCTTCAATACTTTCTTTTAATTAAAATCAAAATCCTGCTTGCACAATCCCTTCTTCTACTTATCTATCTATCCTCGACTAAACAAATGTATGCTATTTAGAGGTGACTAAAGAGCCACCTAACAAATTAGAGCGCCTACAAAGTATCGTATCGTCTTTGGTCAACTTAAGTGGCTCCCTATCCATCTTTGGCAATGCTTCGCACTATATTAAATATTAGCCTAGAATTTTCGAGAGATTATCATGTTTTACAGTCACCTAGAGTAATTCTCGCCGAGTCAAAGGATGAAACAATACTATTAGAAAAGTCTACTTAAACTAAAATTTAAAATTTTAATTTAATGAACCTATTTAGAAATCTTCTGTGCAATACATAGCTAATAATATAAATTCTAAACTATAGCTACTGATTTCAATGCTATTTATAAGAAAGATTTGCTGGAATGGAATGAGGTACCCAACTGGTGAATGCCTCCCCATATCATGAAACATGAAAGATATTAATATCACACAAAATAGTGGTTTATTTCTAAATGCAACAGATTGCCGCGATGTAGGAAAGGAAAAATATATATAAATATAAAATAATCGAATAGAACAGTTGTGTCGGCGACAATTCTCGGCATTAAGATTATTATTTAATTAATAATATTTCATTGTTTTGATCATAATTCATTAATTCATATAACTTGTTAGAAATTTAAAATCACTTAGAAACATTAAATAGTAAGCGTTTGTCGCACTCGCTACGGAGCATTCTTTTGTGCAACACTAAGAAAGAGAGAGATAGCATTCGAAGGCTATCTCTTTCGCTCTCAATATACCCCGAATGAATAGAAAATTATGTAAAACTTGTTTAAAGTAAATTAAATAGATAGTACATAACGGGACGAACGTAATATGGTATTACACTTTATGTGAAAGAATAATAGTTTATAAGAAATAAGACTTTAAAGCGATTTATATTGTATAGAATTTCTTATATTTTTTACTATTTCGTTCTTTGTAACTTTTGTATTTATATAGTTTTCATTAACCATTATATGTGTATGTAAAGATAATTTTGTAACCTTTTTTAATATTGCATTGTAATGTCTGTGTATATAAAACGAATAAAGTTATATGAAACTTAGTCACGGGGGCATAGTAAAAATACGCGTAAAATGCGTTGTTATTCAGCGGCTCTCTTTACGGTAAATCCGGCTAGTTAATAAACGGCTAGCGCGGGGATGAGGTATTCCATTCGCCTCGGACCGCAACATTGAAGAAAGAAGAACAGGGAGGATCGTAGAAGAGCCCTGAATCTTAACATCGTGAGGGATTATCGTAGAAGAGCCCTGTATAACAACGTCGTGAGGGATTATCGTAGAAGAGCCCTAATATTGCACGGGAGGATCGTAGAAGAGCCCGATCGAAAACGCTACTCGTGACTAGGTTAATTGAGTGTCCTTACATGCTCGTTTTAATTACCCCTTCGAGTCGAGACCCTTATATCCATGAGAAACGAATCACCGGCGCCCGTTAGGAGTGATCATTAGTCACCCGACTTGACGTCACTCCTGCGGACAGGGTTCGTTTCGCCCTACAAAAGCGGAAGGGTGCGGTAGCTGAGGTCCAATCTAGCGACCTCGGCGTAACGCCGCTCCGGTCTTCTAAGACCGCAGCCCCCGACCGCGACATCTGGTCCTTCGAGCCGGATCGAAAGGGTTTAGATTCATTAAGGGTGTATATTAAGTGGTTTCGAAGCAACCATGCCGGTCACGAGGAGCCACAAGGGGTCCGAAACTGTAGAACGACCGTCGGTAGAAGAAGCGCCCGCGTCGAGCGCGGTGCGGGCCGTAACGCCGGGAGTCACCCGTACCCCTCCCCGTACTCCGGGACGGGAAAGTAGTACGGAGCCATCCACGGAGCTGACGACGGAAGCGACCACAACGAGCTACGAAACTACGAGTACAGAAGTGATTGCGAAACCCGACAACACGAAGAACGCGCCGACAGCCGCCACCGTACGCGAAAGAGCCTCGTCGGTCAGAAGCACCGCTTCTAAGAAGAAACAGCTAGAGGCACGCGCCGAACTAGCGGAGCTAGAGCTCCGCGAGGCGCAGGCTCGGGCCGCTGTGGCCAGGGCCAACCTAGAGCTGTCGCGGTTGGCTGATTCGGACGACGAAGAGATTCAAGATAAAGAAGCGGAAGTGCATCAATGGTTGGAAGAGGCTGCCAGTGTCGTGCCCAGGAAGGGGCATGGGGCCGGCGACGCGCCTAGGAAGAGCCTAGAGGAGCCGCCGAGTATCCAAGCTATTTCGCCGGCGGTAGTCAAACCAGAAGTGCACTCATCGGTCTCGGGGAACAAAGATTTGGCTGAGGCGATCATCAGGGCCATACAAGCGGTGCCGAAGGCGGGGACGGCGGCGCCGAGTTACATGACGGAGCTGCCCCTGTTCGACGGCGCGATAGGCGAATGGATCGCTTTTAGGACCGTGTATGAGGACACGGGAGGGCTGTTTACACCCCCTCAGAACATGGCCAGGCTTAGGAAGGCCATCAAGGGAACAGCAAGGGAGGCGGTGAAGAGCCTCTTGTATTCGGAGTGTCCACCCGAAGATGTTATAGACGCCTTGAGGCGTCGCTTCGGGAGGCCGGATGTGTTGGTGCTCGCCGAGATGGACAAGCTGAAGGGGCTGTCGAAGATCGGCGAGAATGTGCGCGACGTCTGCATATTCGCGAGTCAAGTGAACAACGTCGTAGCAACAGTGAAAGGATTAAGAAAACCGCAGTATCTACAGTCTCCAGAGATAATGAAGACAATAGTGGAGAAGCTACCTGCGGTGTTGAAGTATCGGTGGTTCGATTACGCCGCCGATCATGAAGAAAGCGACCTGGTGACAGTGGCCGACTTCCTCAATAGAGAGGCGGATCGGTGCGGGCCGTACGCACTTCTGGAACCTACGATAAGGAGACAAGGTACGTACAGACAACAAGCCGCGCACGCCGCGGTCGATATTAGTGTTGAGAAGAAGCCCTCATGTCCGCACTGTCAAGGGGAACACCCGTTAGCGGGATGTAAGAAGTTCTTGCAGGCGTCCGTCAAAGAGAGATGGGACATAGTGATAAAGCATGGAGGGTGCTTTAATTGCCTGCAAGGCAAGCATAGAAAAGAAAATTGTAAGAAGCCGCCTTGCAAGGACTGCAAGAGGACGCATCATAACCTGCTTCACTACTACAAGAAAGAAGGCCAGAAGCAAGAAGAAAAAGAAAAGTCAAACAACGTAGTGCTACCGGTGAACGCATTGACCGCGCCGAGGGCGTACTTGAAGATGGTACCGGTAGAGGTGTACGGCCCGAAGGGGGCTGCTACCATATTGGCGTTATTGGACGAAGGGTCCACAGTGACTTTACTTGATGCTTCAGTGGCACATGAGATCGGCCTGAAGGGGCCGAAGGAGCCTCTACGTTTGGAGACGGTCGGAGGCAAGATCTTGGGAAGTGAAGATTCCATGCGCGTCAACCTCAAGCTGAAGGGTGTACATCACTCGCGGCGGCAGACACTCGAAGGAGTGAGAACGATAAAGGATCTACACCTCACACCTCAGAGGTTAGATAAAACAAGATTGAAGAAGTGCACGCACCTTAAACGCATGTTAGAGCGTTTGGTATACGACGAGGAGAAGCCTCGATTGCTCATCGGTCAAGACAACTGGCACATCATCATAACGCGGGTCATAAGAAGAGGAAAAAGGAATCAACCTGTAGCATCATTGACTCAGCTGGGGTGGGTGCTGCACGGCTCCGACGGCGGAGCGTCGAGACCAATGAACGTGATGACGTGCGCGCACACCGCTGCCTCAGAAGATGAGCTGGAGCAGCTGATGAAGGACCACTTCGCGATCGAGTCGCTCGGGGTCCAACCGCGCCGACCCTCTACCGATGCGGAAGGTAAGGCGCTAGAGCAACTCCTAAGAACCACAAGGAGAATGGAAGATGGCCGGTTCGAGACTGGGCTCCTGTGGAAGAACGAAAACGAAGAAACACTCGATAACTTAAAGTCGGCTGAGAACAGGCTGCGGAATATCGAGAAGAAGTTGGATAAGGACCCGGCACTCAAGAAGGAGTACGGAGAACAGGTGCAGCACCTGTTGGACAGCGGCTACGCGGAGGAGGCTCAGCAGGAATCCACGTCTGCAAGGAGATGGTATCTGCCTCATTTCGCCGTGACTCATCCGACTAAGAAGAAGATGAGGCTAGTGTTCGACGCCGCAGCTAAGTTCGGGGGTAAAAGCCTGAACGACATGCTACTACCTGGGCCAGATCTACTTCAACCGTTGTTCGGCGTCCTGTTACGCTTCCGTCAGCGGCCAGTGGCCGTGGTGGCCGACATAAAAGAGATGTTTCTGCAGATAAAGGTGAGGCCTGAAGACCGGGACAGTCTACGCTTCTTGTGGCGCGGAGATGAGCGAGAGAAGCCTCCGAAGCATTATCGCATGACTTCAGTGACATTTGGTGTTTGTTCTTCGCCCAGCGTGGCCATCCACGTGAAGAACTCAAATGCTGCTGAACACGAGGGGGAGTTCCCCGCGGCCGCAGAGGCCATTAGGGCTAACCACTACATGGACGACTACCTGCACAGCTTCTACACGGAAGAAGAAGCTAAGAAGGTCGCCCGCGAAGTGTTCCAGGTTCACAAGAAGGCCGGCTTCGAGTTGAGGGGATGGGCCTCAAACCGACCTGCGGTACTCCAGGCGATCTCCGACGAGAGAGAGGCGAGTTCGGAGGTAGAACTGGGGTCGAAGGAAGAGAAGACGCTGGGTCTCCGTTGGTTCACGCGGGACGACCACTTGGGTTTTAGAACTTGTTTTCGGAACTTAGACGAAGACGTAGTCTACGCGGAGATGACGCCGACGAAGAGGCAGGTGACGAGTGCAGTGATGTCTACATTCGACCCCCTGGGTCTCGCGTCTCCAGTCCTCGTACAAGGAAAGAGGTTGATTCAAGACTTGTGGCGTAGCGGCATCGGTTGGGATGAAGCGATAACGCCCGGGTGCGAAGAGGCTTGGCGATCTTATCTACAGAACGTAGAGTTGTTAAAGGACCTGAGGATACCGAGGTGCTTTGCGCCGTCTCGAGAAGAAGGAGAACTACACATCTTCACAGATGCCAGTGAGACGGCCTACGCGTGCGCGGTGTACTGGAGGCAGCGTCAAGGCGACCGTTGGACGGTAAACTTATTGACTGGGAAGGCGCGCGTGGCGCCGCTCAAGCCAATATCCATCCCGCGGTTAGAGCTGCAGGCCGCGCTGCTAGGGACGAGGCTGGCGCAATCGGCCATAGAAGAGTTGGACATCGCCCCGAAGAAGAAGACTTACTGGACGGACTCAAGTACAGTATTATCGTGGATACGTTCGGATCCCCGGACGTTCAAACCGTTCGTGGCGCACAGGTTGGCGGAGATAGAAGACACGACGCGTCCAAACGAGTGGCGTTGGGTACCGACGAGTCAGAACCCGGCGGACGACGCGACCCGGGGAGCACCGAGACAGTTCGCGGAGGGCCACAGATGGTTCACGGGGCCTGAGTTCCTCAGTATGAACGAGGAGAAATGGCCCGAGCACCGAAGCTTCAAGTCGCAGCCTACAGTCGAAGACAGAGAAGTGAAGCACACAGTGACCGCGACGACCGCCAGCGACTCGTCCACGCCAGAACCTGCTAGGTTCTCTAGGTGGGTGAGGCTATGGAGAACAACGGCGCGGGTACTGCAATTCATCGACTTGTGCCGAAGAAAGACTGAGAAGACGTTAATCACACGTAGAAAGGATCCAGCCTGGAGAAGATACGCTAAGAAGGCAAGGGTGAAGTTGCCCTCGTCTTCAACGCCCGACGAACGGGCGTGCGCGCGGCCATTAGGGCCCGACCTCCTGTTGAGGGCGGAACAATTGCTGCTACGAAGGAGTCAAGAGTGCTTCAAGAACGAGATCAAGAACACATCGGAGAAAAGGCAACTTGACAGAACTAGCAAGCTTAGAAGGCTGGATCTCACCATAGGAGACGGACTACTAAGGGTCCGAGGAAGGATTAACGCGGCGAGAGGTATAGACGGCGACATGAAGCAACCAATAGTGTTGGATGCAAAGGACAGGATCACTAGGTTGATCATCAAGCACTATCACGATACCTTCAACCACGGGAACCACGCGACTGTCATGAACGAACTGAAGCAGCGGTTCTGGATATTAGGACTACGATCGGCCGTGCGAGCGACGGCCCACGAGTGCCAGTGGTGCAAGGTGCGCAAGGGCACCCCGAAGACGCCGCCTACAGGAGACCTACCACATGAGAGACTGAAGTTTGGTGAACCACCGTTCACTTGCGCCGCGGTGGACTACTTCGGACCCATGACCGTCACTGTAGGCCGCCGTAACGAGAAGAGATGGGGGGCGCTATTTACTTGTTTAACCACCAGAGCAGTTCATCTGGAGCTAGTCACCTCATTGACGGCGGACTCCATGATCCTCGCGTTGCGACGTATGGTCGCACGCAGGGGGACGCCGCGGATAATGTTCAGCGACAACGGCACTAACTTCGTGAAGGCGAATAAGGAGCTACAAGATGCTTGGGACACGCGCGAGCAAGAGAAACTGGCTGCAGAGGCGCAAGTTATAGGCATGCGATGGAAATTTATACCGCCAGGAGCGCCCAATATGGGAGGCGCATGGGAGCGGCTAGTGGGCTCCATTAAGACGGCCCTGACGGTAACCCTTAAGGAGAAACAGCCGAAGGAAGAAACGTTACATACACTGCTATTAGAGGCAGAGCACATTGTAAATTCTCGACCCTTAGTCGAGACCGAAGAGGGAGAGTCCCTCACCCCTAATCATTTCCTAATAGGTAGGTCGTGTGGGGCCCCGAGGGTCGGGGCCTTCAACGACAGTGAAATAAGGCGACACACTTGGAAGGCGGTGCAGCATCTGGCCGACCGCTTTTGGGCGAGGTGGGTCAAGGAGTACCTGCCCACGCTCATCCCGAGGAAACTCGACGGCAGAAGAGACGCTCCAGACCTGCGGCGGGGGGACGTGGTCCTCATCGTCGACTCTACGCTGCCACGGAATACCTGGCCGCGCGGAGAGATCGTGCAAATCTACCCGGGACCCGACGGCCGCACGCGCGTGGTTGACGTGCGCACGGCCGGAGGTCTCTTGAAGAGGCCTAGCTCCAAGGTGGTGCTGTTGGTCCCTCACCAGACGACGTGCAACGGGACGCCACCGGACGAGACGACGGCTTCGTAGGAGCGCAACGTCGGGAGGGAACATCGAGTCGCCTAGCTAAGAAATGGTGCTTCGCACGAGGGGGAGGATGTCGGCGACAATTCTCGGCATTAAGATTATTATTTAATTAATAATATTTCATTGTTTTGATCATAATTCATTAATTCATATAACTTGTTAGAAATTTAAAATCACTTAGAAACATTAAATAGTAAGCGTTTGTCGCACTCGCTACGGAGCATTCTTTTGTGCAACACTAAGAAAGAGAGAGATAGCATTCGAAGGCTATCTCTTTCGCTCTCAATATACCCCGAATGAATAGAAAATTATGTAAAACTTGTTTAAAGTAAATTAAATAGATAGTACATAACGGGACGAACGTAATATGGTATTACACTTTATGTGAAAGAATAATAGTTTATAAGAAATAAGACTTTAAAGCGATTTATATTGTATAGAATTTCTTATATTTTTTACTATTTCGTTCTTTGTAACTTTTGTATTTATATAGTTTTCATTAACCATTATATGTGTATGTAAAGATAATTTTGTAACCTTTTTTAATATTGCATTGTAATGTCTGTGTATATAAAACGAATAAAGTTATATGAAACTTAGTCACGGGGGCATAGTAAAAATACGCGTAAAATGCGTTGTTATTCAGCGGCTCTCTTTACGGTAAATCCGGCTAGTTAATAAACGGCTAGCGCGGGGATGAGGTATTCCATTCGCCTCGGACCGCAACATTGAAGAAAGAAGAACAGGGAGGATCGTAGAAGAGCCCTGAATCTTAACATCGTGAGGGATTATCGTAGAAGAGCCCTGTATAACAACGTCGTGAGGGATTATCGTAGAAGAGCCCTAATATTGCACGGGAGGATCGTAGAAGAGCCCGATCGAAAACGCTACTCGTGACTAGGTTAATTGAGTGTCCTTACATGCTCGTTTTAATTACCCCTTCGAGTCGAGACCCTTATATCCATGAGAAACGAATCACCGGCGCCCGTTAGGAGTGATCATTAGTCACCCGACTTGACGTCACTCCTGCGGACAGGGTTCGTTTCGCCCTACAAAAGCGGAAGGGTGCGGTAGCTGAGGTCCAATCTAGCGACCTCGGCGTAACGCCGCTCCGGTCTTCTAAGACCGCAGCCCCCGACCGCGACAAGTTGTATGACATAGAGACCAAATACTACGTTCGCTACGTGACTGTGATGCTACGATTCTCCAACATATGCGAGCTACGTAGTTCGAATAACAATAAGATATTAGAAGAATTCTGATCAAATCTGCCTAGTAAAAACTAAAACCTAGTCACAAAAAACGATGAATAAACGATAGTGAGCTATATTATGACCATATTATAACTTTTGTAATTATATATATGTCGGAGATAGGAGGTATATTCGTGGCTTGTTCGGTCTTGATGACGTCTTCTGGTACAGGATGCAAGGCGGTGGTCTCAGGCAATTAAACCACACACACAATATGACAATTACTTGTATTAAATGTAGGTAATCACAAATTACTTAGTAGGTATACAATTATCAGAGTTTCGTGAACCACCGGTCCCGTTTGGGGGGTCCGAACTCTAAGGCTCACACTAATCAATAATCCTCTAGTCTCGATGTCTCTGATATTTAAAATGTCTCCGGTGCCCCTCCAAACGATTCCGATCACGTGACTCAATACGTCACGGCGTTCACACCCCACTATTACAATGATATCAATTGAGTTACTAATTATCGTTAAATTATCGTGATCTGCGACATATATAATATAATGATCTTGTTATTATTATAAAAATATATAATAAGGACGTATTAATATATTTTATTATAAAGTTATATAGGATTCATGGAAACGCATTCATTCATTCACATTAATTGAAAAACATATTTATTACACTAATAAACTTAATATTATTCAATTGTTTCAAAAAGATATCCAATTTCGTAGTTGCTTTTTACTTAAAGACAATAAAATAAAATTAAATAAATATTGTATTTATTATACTTATATTACTTAATTTATCAGCAGACTATTAAAATTTATCCTGTTTATTGGCATTTGCGTGATTCGTGAACAAACAGACAGACAGACTGAATTATCAAGAAATATTGTTTAATACAACCTATCTGTAACACGAGTAACATTAACTATACCATAACAATATTAAATATAGCATAACATATTTAAATGTACAACCCAAAAACTTTATTAATAAAACATTTGTGCCTATGTCTTCCTTTAAAATATCAATTCACGTGTAACATAATTATTAAAAACTGTCCACAATGAATATCCTTTTATTTACATCCTCCGCGTATAAACACAAGTCAACAATGTTTTTATTTCTGTCCGTTCAATTTATCAAATGAAATAAATTTGATTCGTGAATCTTAATCTCCACTTAAAATAATTAACAGTTTAGTTTAAAATAAATTTATGTTAAGAATCTGTAAGTTATATTAAATATATATCCTTATATAGGTATAAAAAACTATGCTTTATAAAAACAGTGTAAAAACTTTTATTGTCTTGCCTGTTACCTACTATAAATTAATATCAATTTTACGAGAAGAATATATTAACATTATTTAACTTTTTTTTTTTTTTTGTTTCCGCGGGGAAAATGCTTTACGCACCGTACCCCTCGCGGGGGAAGCGAGGGGCGTGTGTGGGACTCCTGAAAACGGTGTACCCACTAAAAACCCCGCGGCGCTCCTTCCTCGCCTTATTGGCGGAGTCGTGGGTACGGCTAGCCCTTCATCCACGACCCCGCCGGCGACGGCCCGTCTATTACACGACGGACCCCACCTGCCCCCCTAGCTGAGTGGGGGGGCCTGTGGGAGCGACCAGGAGCGCCCGGTCGTTCCCACCCGACGCGGGTGGTGCCATGTTCAATGTGGGCGGGAGTGTCCCCACACCCCCTGCCCACTGGCCACCACCAGGCTGGAGAAGTTCGAATTGCCGTCTTCTCCGGCCCCTTCGACGTCTGCGGTGCGGGGGCGCAAGGGGATCGTCCATGCGCGCCCGCTCCGCCTTTTCCTTCTGCGACATGACCTCCTCACAGAAGGAAGCCACTTCCACCCAGACCTCTTCGCTGCCCAACATGGCCGTAACCACCGCAGGCAGCGTTAGGTCCGGGCCTACGGACGCCTGGAGTCGTCGGCGCTGCTCCACCCAGGCCGGACACTCGACCAGGGTGTGCTGCGCCGAGTCAATTTGCGCGCCACAGTGGTGGCACGCCGGGGTCTCCTCACTTTTTATCCGGTGCCGGAACTTCCCGAAGCAGCCATGCCCGGAAAGTACCTGCGACAACCGGTATGTGAGGAACCCGTGCCTCCTATCGGTCCATGCCTCCATGACTGGACCGATGGCGTCCAGGCTCCACCGTCCGAATTTGGCTTCGGCCATCTCCGCCATCCATTGGCGGAGAATGTTCTCGCGGGCCGCCAGCCGGACGGCGGCCCTCTCCTCCGGTGCGGGGCGCTCTCCCCGCGCCCTCTTGTCTGCCGTCCAGTTATAGACGGCGGATAGCACCTCGGCCTCCAAGTGCCATGGTGGAGTGCCCGCCATGGCGCAAGCCGCACCATGGCTCACCGTAGCGAAAGCCCGCGCCACCCTCTGTGCGATGGCCCGTTGGGGCCTGCGTAGGTGAGCCTTGTTGTACCCCCCCAGGGCGTCCGCCCATATGGGGGAGCCGTACAGGGCCATGCTCTTAAACACGCCGGCATAGAGGCGCCGGCATGCTGTGGCTGGCCCTCCCACGTTCGGGAGGAGCCAATTTAGGCTCCTCGCCGCCTTTAGGAGGCGCGGTGAAAGTTCACGAAAATGTTCTCGGAACTTCCACCGCCCGTCCAAGGTGAGGCCCAGATACCTCATCGTGGCACTCACCCGCACCCTCTCGACACCCACCATGACATGGGCGTCAGGTGGCGCACCCCGCCGCGGCCCATGGAAGTAAAGGGCCTCAGTCTTGGGTAGCGCCACTTTCAACCCCAGCTGCCGGATCCGATCGGCAACCAGGGTCCCCCCAACTGACGCCCGGGTAGCTGCCTCCCCGAACGTTCTCCCCCGCGCCGTGAGAAGGGTGTCATCCGCATAACAAATGACACCCACTCCATCGGGGAGGGCGCCCCGGAGGAGCCAGTCAAAACCGACGTTCCACAGGAGTGGTCCAAGGACCGACCCCTGCGGAACACCCAACTGTACCCTATGCCGTCTCATGCGGCCGTCCCCGCCGACGAACAGGACTTCCCTCTCCCGGAGGTAGTCCGCCAGCAGGGCCCGCAAATATGGAGGCACCCTATTGTATTTGAGTGCCTCATTAATTGTGGCGTGGGGGATGGTGTTGAAGGCATTGGCGATGTCAAACGACACAGCCAACACGCCATCCCCAGCCGCCACCGCCTCCTGTGTGACGCGCTTCAGCTCCTGGAGCGCGTCTATTGTGGACCGACCCGCCCGAAACCCGTACTGGGCCCCGGATAAGTCCGGGCCGGTCCCCCTCAGGTGCTCCCTGAGCCGTGCTGCTATCACGGACTCAAGGAGCTTGGCCGCGTCGTCCAAGAGGACGACCGGCCGATATCCGGCAGGAGAATCCACCGGCCGCCCCGGCTTCCGGAGGAGGCACAGAACCCCCTCCTTCCACACCCTTGGGAACCTCCCAGACGTGAAGCAGCGGTCGAAGAGGTCCCGGAAGCGTCGCTCCATTTGACTGGTGGTTATCGCCACCACCCGCGCCGGCACCCCATCAGGCCCCGGCGCCGTCTTCTTTCCTCGGAGGCGGAGCGCCGCCGAGGAAAACTCCTCCTCCGACACCGGGGCGAAACCGGTGTCGGCCGGAGGGCAGACCCGCCGAGGCGGAGCCATCCGAGGAGGGACGAACTCCGCCGATCGGTCCGGGAACAGCCCCCGGACTACCTCCGACAGGAGCGCCGGCTCCAGGGTCTCGACGACGGGGGGGCCGATCGGTCGCAGCTTATTTCGTGCCGCACGATACGGCCTGCCCCAGGGATCTTCATCGAGCCCCCCTAACATTTCCTCCCTCGCCGCCTTTTTGGCCTCCAGAATTGCCACTTTGAGGACGTGCCGGGCCTCCATATAGGCGGTATGGAGGCGGTCCGCATTGGCGGCATCGCGTTGGCGACGGCGGCGGGCCCTCACGTGGGACCTCCTCGCGGCCACACATTTCGCCCGGAGGTCGGCGAGTTCCGCCGACCACCAGTAGACCGCGAGCTTGGGAGGCGGCCGGCGGGACCGAGGCATGCTGGAATCGCACACCTCAGTCATCGCCTCCCTCAGCCGGAGGGCGGCGGCGTCCACGTCCATATTCGGACTTGCAGGCGGAGCGAACCAGTCTTGGATGATCGCCGCTTCCCTGGCCGCGTCACGGTCTAACCGCGTCAGGGCCCACCGCGGCAGGGACGACCGTTTTCCCAGCCCCCCCGACCGTGGACTCTGGGTGGAGAACTCTATCCGAATGTACCTGTGGTCGGATAGGTTCTCCTGCAGGTCCACTTCCCACCTGCAGACGTCGGCGGCCAGGGCTGGGGTGGCGAACGAAACGTCACCACCGAGCTCGGCCACGTATCCATGTCCCCTCTCGATGAGCGAGAGGGGAGGGGAGTCCGTGGAGGGTCGCGGCGCGATGGCCACCCTTCCGGTATTGTCTTGCAGCCAGCTGGCTGCAATGAAATAAGGCTCGGCGACCACGGCAAGATCCCCCAACCACTCAGCTAGCACCTGACTCATGAGGTCCTGTGCTGCTATGCAGTGGTTGAGGTTTATCTGCATTATTGTGCGATGTCCCGGTCCTGACATTATTGGGACATCGCACCGTCAGAGGAGCCCGGTGGAACCTGGGCATCCGCAAGGGCTGGCCGCACTGTGGCCTGCTCCCTGCCCTTCCTGGCGGGGGGGTTGCATTTAGCCCCCCCCATGACGTGGCCCGCCGGCCTTCCGCTGGTCGAGCACACAGCGCAGTGGGGGTCCTTTGCGCAGGCGGCCTGCTTGTGGCCAGGCTGCCCGCACCTGAAGCACAGGTCGGACCTGTCCACCGGCGATGGGCAGCACGGTCGAGCGTGCCTGGGCAGGAAGCACCGGAAGCAGCGCCTCGGCTATTCCTCTGCAGCCCGGACCACAGCCGAGCTGAAACCGATGAGGAGCCGCCCCTTCTTAAGGACGGCCTCGGCGGCCACAGCGGGGCACTGCAGCCGGACGCGGCCCATACCCCTGCTGCCCGGCCGGATTTCCCCAGCCCTGACGTCCGCGACGCCACAACCCCCCGCCGCCGCTACGGCGGCGGCTACCTCGTCCTTAGTGACGGAGTCGTCCAGCTCCATCAGCACCAAGGACGAGGTCTTAACCGGCCTCGTCACCTTGGCGACATTTGAAATAGCCTCCGCCATCTTGGCGGCGAAGGCGTCGGCCTGCTGGTTCCGGTCGGCCCCTAGGAACTCGAAGATCCGAGCTCCCGTCTGGGTTTTCCGGCACGACACCCGCTCGATCCCCATCTCGGCCGGGCGGACCGTTTGTCGGGCTTTTAAAATTAATATTATTTATCTGACTGTTCAAATAATAGCCACGCAACATATTTCGTGAATGTGTGAACCTATCATACTAATATTTGTTAAGTTTAATTCATGAATATATAACATAAGAATATAAATATCGGCGTAAAGACGAAGTTCTTTCAATATAAATAATTAACTACTAATGACTTTACACTTTTTAAGAACATTACTGTAGGTTTACTCCGACTTTTATATTCTTATATATATTTTATCAATAAACGTTTTATATGCTCCATACTTTTTGTTTTTAATAACTATCCCAAATTATAAGGCCTGTGTTAAATCCTTAAAACATAGCAATTGCTTTGTTTATCAATTTAATGTACAAATCTTGCAATTTTAATATATTCGTTTACTATTTTATCATATATGTGTAGATGATACAATCAGATTGTAACTAATAATCATTGTAACTACACTAAAACTGTACTATAAGCAAAAGTTGAAATAATAATAGCTTAAAAAACCTTTCTAAATTTCTTTTGTTCAGTTTCATAACTACCTACAAAATAAAACTAAAACAAAATATGATACAATGTTCAGCAAGATACAGGTTAAGTTTGAACCCGATAACTAATCACGACATGCAAATAAAATCTATAAAAAATATGTACTAGAGGTGAGCTGTGTACCGCTACCTGGTACAGAAACCAATAGCAAGATTTCTTAAGATTAGATAAACAGAAAAAATTATGATATATAAAATAATGATAATATACATATATATTATGACAAAACTACAACTATGAAAGACCTAGAATTGTACATAGATTCTTTAATTATAACATTACTTACATTTACTTAATTAAACCGGCAGACTTTGTGCATAAATGTCCAAACTTTTACACATTTCATTATGAACTCGACACATTCTGGACACTGGATAATTTCGACTTTCTTGGTTTAATTCAATTAAAAAGTGTAAAATAACTCTACTTGAAAAAATAATCAGCTGATTAATTTTAAATCACAATTAATCAAAATATGTTATTATAAAGACTATTTTATTTTATTATTATTATCTTGTTTTAAAAAATCTGTTTTTTTAAGGATCAATTTGTAAAATATTTTTCTCATAAATAATTTATTTAACGGTTAAGCATGCCATTGTTCCGGTTTCCTCGATAAAACAATCTCATTTTATCATTTCAGGTAAAAAACGGCCGTTATTCAGTAGATTTTTTCTCAATTTAATCTGAGTAAAAGGTAGTAAAAGTTTTACAATATTTAGTTTAAGCTTTAAATTAGTTGCTAGATAGTATATATTTTTTAATCAAGTCTCTATGGTTGTATCTTGCATGAAAAGTATTTTTACTAAGCATTATTTTCTTAGCATTTTTGTTAATAATCACTAAAAATGTTGCATTACCGCTTAACCAATCATAATAAAAACTTTAAAAATTAATCAGTATCTACTCACTACGAGGCAAGTAGTAGGTATACTGTATATTTAGTAAATTGTATATGTAGTATATCGTATATATAATATATAAGTATTTATGATTTACAAAGTTATTTCAAACAAAATATTGCTTATTTTTATGTTAACTCTTTAAAAGTCTTCTTTTAATTTTACTTTTTCATATCCATAAACTATTTAAAAATTGCATTATTGTTGTTTAACATTTCTGTTAAAAATGTACAATATTATGTTAAATAAATATAACTCCAGTAACTCGGGGGACCGTTGTTACTGGAGTGTATATACATATATATATATATATATATATATATATATATATATATATATATATATATATATATATATATATATATATATGTATATACACCATCGTCAACGTAAAATACATATATACATATATATAATATCTAATAAGATAATTTATATTACGAACGTGAATACTTTTATAATTAATATATAGTCTATATATTAATTATCTGTACCTCTTTGAGATCTGAATCAGAGTCTGACATACCTACAAGAACCTTATTGTAATAAACTAATTATTTTTAGAAATATATATACTGTCTGGAATATTTTTCTTTTTATCAGTAAAAGTGGTGCAATGTAATATTATAATATGTGATATAATGATATAAAATGTAAGCATGTTGTAAATTATTTTGGTATAAGTATCTTTGTCGGTAGTGGTAGTATTTATTTTTAATTGTAACAACTCTCAACACACACACATAGACGTCATGGTGTAATTAGATCGCATCACATTAGTTTGCTCTTAGCAGTCTTTAAGGAACCTTTGTAGTATTTACAATAAGACTTAAAAGACACCGTTTATTATAACCTTAACATAAAAATTACATTTACAAAATAACGCTAAAAAGTAAATAGTATAAGCATAAGTCAGCAAAGATCTTAACATAACAATATAAGTTTATTATATTTTTACCGATTTTACAACTTAGTAAAACTAATAGCCTTATCTTTTTTTAAAGTCCGTAAGAAAATCATTCTGTATGAGTTATCTTTTTAAAAACAATAAAATTTTAATATAATTTCTTTAACTTTTATAACAACTAATCTAACTTTGGTGTGTGAGGCTTTAAATATAATATGAACAGCAATATGAGTGTTATAGAATAGTCTGTAAGTTGATGTTTAAAATACTATGTATTCTAGTTAAGTAGGTCAAATCAACTTAGAATGATAATTGTATCGACATGAGCCAATCTCCCGAACCTGCGAACCTCTAAAAAGAACAAAAATAAAATTATTATGTACTTTTGGAATTCCTTGCATCGGGGGACCGTTTAATAATGGAAGAAATTAAAATGCCAGTAAGTTAGCAAGGAAAATAAAGAAATTACAATATCAAATCGTATAGTCTATATCCTCATTTATTAACTCCGTAAAATAATAGACACTATCGTCAACGTACGTAGAACGGTTCCCCGATGCAACGACTTTATTAAGTACATAATATTATTATTTTTATTTTTTTAGAGGTCTTTTTGAATCGGGGTTTTTTTTAATTTTTAATTTAATTTTTAAAAAGTATTTTTTAAGGTATGTTGCAACAACACATAAAACTGATGTCGTTATTATTTTATTTTAATGGATATGTTTGTATTATTTTTATAATTTATTGTTTTTTCTATTTTACTGTTTGGCTTAAATAATATTGAAGTAAAATTTAAGAGCCTTAAATTTAGACTCAAATTCATTGACTCATTTACAAATAATTCTATTAATTTAATAATTTTAACGCATAATTAAACGCTGTCTTCTTTGATATACGAGTAATAGTCCTAAGGGCGATATGAGCGATAGTCAAGAAAGCAAGCAAGCAAGTTTTTTATGTTGTCTGTTTATATGTTCTCTCGTTATCTTTACGTTTTAAATTATTTGAAAAAGATAAAATTTAATAGAACTCAATAATTTTAACACTGATAATTGAAATACGATTGAGTGGACTCCGGAGACAGGAAAAATAATTGAAGTGGACTTTACATCCCGACCGATTTTCTATAATGGTTTCTCTACAGTCAAATTATTTATTTTCACAATATTAGCTACAACGTTAGTTTAGTAATTATGTATATTTAACTAAATCTAACTTCAACTTAAAATAAATAATGGTGGTAATAAGATGTTAGTATTGTAACTAATTATTAAATATAACCTTAATAAATTAAGTCAATCTTGTCAATTCATTTATCGATATTTTATTTAAAATCAGACATTTATAATTACTTTTATACCTTTACTATTACGTAACCGTACGTACCTATTACTCTTAAGTGCCCTTAATTTATCTATATAAATTAAGTAACAAGTAGCTCCTTTGGAAACTACTGCATACATTTGGGTTATATAGTGTAGGTTGTAAATGACCTTTCCGACACTAGAGTGTATCACAATAGAGATATGACATGATCTATGAACATTGTCTTAAGGCTAACAATTAATAAGATTGGATGCCCGGTCTTTGATATACGAATATTGAGATCCGATTAGTTTCCTTTCTGAAATTGTCATTCCTTGTTTAATTCAAGTAACATTTATATTATAAGTGATTTTACTGTATCGTTTTATTTTACATTCTTTATTTATTTTAATAAGCCTAATATTGCTATACATATTTAAAGACATCTTCTAAGATTAATTTCGGTTGTGGCATCTTTTCAATGTTTATCTGTGCTGAAAAGTTAGAAACATTGGTTAAAAATTTCGAAAGCAAGCAATTATAAGAGCAAGAGAACCTAAAACAATGGTTTTCCATTTTGTCTGTTTGTTTGTGCACGCTAATTTCAGAAATGGTTTAACCGATTTGGATGCAGTTTTCAGGAATATATTGTAATGGTCTTCCTTAACATTCATTTAAATCTGTTACGAAATAAAAAAGTTATGTCGCTTTATGTCAATCATGTAATAGGTACCAAGCAAATCTTCTTCTATACAAGTAATAAATCTGTAGAGGTGTAGTCTCTGTACATTGAAAATATAAAAAAAAAACATATAGCTAGGATGAGAACGGATCATTAAGAGAAGTGCTCGCAACACGATAAAAATATATAGCCAATGTAAATAACTTTCATATAATATAAAAATTAGCTTAACTCGGAATAATATTTAGTTTTTCACTTACATTCTTTATTCTATTCTTTTCTCGTTACTCTATCAAAATATTAAAGTGTTCAAGAAAGTTTATATGTTTTATAACTTTTAAACGCAGATTTTTTTTATAGAGTAATAGTTTTACAGGTAGTGCAATTTCGTATTTCTTTTTATTGGAAAGGGTATTATTATTTTAAGAGGGAGAAAATAATACATTATTAACTTTGTTTTTCGTTAATCGATTTAAATAAAAAATAATACTAATTATAATCTAAATTTAAAAATAATACTAATTATAATCTAAAGTTAAAAATAATACTAATTATAATGTATAGTTAAAAATAATACTAATTATAATCTAAAGTTTAAAATAATACTAATTATAATCTGAACCCGAAAAGGGTATCCAAAAGATAATCCGTTTTTGAGATTAGGTACATACTCAGAAAAGCTTGCAAATTATGATTCTGGATGTTGCCAGGATTGTTGCAGGAGATGGTCCAATTTCTTTTTACCCCACTTCCTTTGATATTCATATAAATGATACACACTGAACTCACATCATTATTACATGTATGTAACTTTTTGTTAATGTCCTTTGTAGTGTTAATAACCGGTTTCCACGCCGTAAGTAGCATCCAACCACTATCACTATTGAAATTCGGTGGACGGCTGATTTCGATAGCTTCACGTACTCCACGCGGTACTAAAAACTTTCCTCTACCTAAGACTGACGCTTTGTCCAAACATATGTAATAACCCGTTCCCGAATCTAAAATGTGTTCCTTTATGACTGAGCCATTGTGGTCCAGATTTTCAACACTTCGTATGTGTAAAGTCATTTTATATTGACGTTTCGACGAGTTACTTACTACTCTTACGTAACACTTACCGCAATCACAACGAATCTTGATTACACCCGGGACATCTAACTTGCTTTTATGTTTAGGTGACCGTAACATCGAGCGTTACTTGCAATGTGCACGAAAGATAGTCTTAATTTTATATTTACGGTGTAATAAGTACCCTCTCTCATCAGTGACTCCTTTGACATATGGTAAGTAAATGACTCAGCGTGCTGCCTCTACTGCAGGACTATAAGTTCTTCCATTTAAGAGTCTTAGGCTTTGATGCTAATTGTATCCGTCGTACCTTTCTGACGTGAGTAAGTTCGTGATATACGTATTTAGGGTTGCATAGTTAAATAAGCTCCATTTATTAAGGTACGAGGTAAAGCTCCTAAGTAAGTCAGATGGTGGTGCGACTGTGCATGTATGTAATGGTCGGTGTGTGTAGGCTTTCTGTTCACCTTAATTACCTAACGGCATTCATTATTATTCTTTTTACCAACACGTCTTGGAATGCTAAACTACCATCGGATTCTTTTTCCACCTTGAATTTAAAGTTTTTATGAGAATCGTTAAGGTAATATTCTTAGTTTTGAAACGGATCTTTAGGTACAATTGTAAAAGCTTCGTCTACATACCGCCACCAGTATCGACATCTGAGAGGAATAAAAAGATGGTTCAATAAAAAAGTTTTCTTAAACCACTCCATGAAAATGTTTGATTACCACTGGAGCAACAGGTGAGTCCATAGCTACTCCGCCAATTTGCATGAAAAAAATCCCACGCGATACTAAATAACCAATTTCCAAACAAAACTTTATTAGTGATATTAAAGTTGGTTCTAAAATGTTTTGAGCTATTTTGTGTATCGTATCAATAACCTTACATATTGGGATGATAGTACATAGCGACACTATATCAAAACTGACCATGATTTTGGTGTCTTCGGTTTTAATATCACTAATGAGTTGTACAAAGTGTCACCAATCTTTTACGTAAGTTTCGTTTTGCCTGTAAATGGTTTTAGAACAGTTGCTAAATATCGGGCTACCCTGTATGTAGGAGAGTCTATCTGGCTTACGATAGGTGTTAAAAGCAATACTGTTTATGAATTTTTGGTAGTCCATACAACTTAGGGGGCACTTAGGGATTTATAATACGGTTAACTGACTACTCTCCATTGCATTTCGGTCATCTTCCACAACCTTGAGTAGGGCAGTGCTAGTGCTGTAACCAGGACGAAACCCAGACTGGAACTCAGATAGATAATTATTATTATTATGAACATAGGGAAACAGTTGTTTATATATTGTTGCTTCCAGGACTTTAGATAGATAAGGTAAAATAGAGATCGGTCGTAATTCGCTAGGAGTAGTAGAATTATGAATTTTTGGAATAGGAATTATACGAGCTTTACGCTAAACTAATGGAAATATACAAGTGGAAAGTGAGGTATTGATAATAAATGAGTAGATAGAAATACGTTGTTGTAATATTATAATATTATAATATGTGATATAATGATATAAAATGTAAGCATGTTGTAAATTATTTTGGTATAAGTATCTTTGTCGGTAGTGGTAGTATTTATTTTTAATTGTAACAACTCTCAACACACACACATAGACGTCATGGTGTAATTAGATCGCATCACATTAGTTTGCTCTTAGCAGTCTTTAAGGAACCTTTGTAGTATTTACAATAAGACTTAAAAGACACCGTTTATTATAACCTTAACATAAAAATTACATTTACAAAATAACGCTAAAAAGTAAATAGTATAAGCATAAGTCAGCAAAGATCTTAACATAACAATATAAGTTTATTATATTTTTACCGATTTTACAACTTAGTAAAACTAATAGCCTTATCTTTTTTTAAAGTCCGTAAGAAAATCATTCTGTATGAGTTATCTTTTTAAAAACAATAAAATTTTAATATAATTTCTTTAACTTTTATAACAACTAATCTAACTTTGGTGTGTGAGGCTTTAAATATAATATGAACAGCAATATGAGTGTTATAGAATAGTCTGTAAGTTGATGTTTAAAATACTATGTATTCTAGTTAAGTAGGTCAAATCAACTTAGAATGATAATTGTATCGACATGAGCCAATCTCCCGAACCTGCGAACCTCTAAAAAGAACAAAAATAAAATTATTATGTACTTTTGGAATTCCTTGCATCGGGGGACCGTTTAATAATGGAAGAAATTAAAATGCCAGTAAGTTAGCAAGGAAAATAAAGAAATTACAATATCAAATCGTATAGTCTATATCCTCATTTATTAACTCCGTAAAATAATAGACACTATCGTCAACGTACGTAGAACGGTTCCCCGATGCAACGACTTTATTAAGTACATAATATTATTATTTTTATTTTTTTAGAGGTCTTTTTGAATCGGGGTTTTTTTTAATTTTTAATTTAATTTTTAAAAAGTATTTTTTAAGGTATGTTGCAACAACACATAAAACTGATGTCGTTATTATTTTATTTTAATGGATATGTTTGTATTATTTTTATAATTTATTGTTTTTTCTATTTTACTGTTTGGCTTAAATAATATTGAAGTAAAATTTAAGAGCCTTAAATTTAGACTCAAATTCATTGACTCATTTACAAATAATTCTATTAATTTAATAATTTTAACGCATAATTAAACGCTGTCTTCTTTGATATACGAGTAATAGTCCTAAGGGCGATATGAGCGATAGTCAAGAAAGCAAGCAAGCAAGTTTTTTATGTTGTCTGTTTATATGTTCTCTCGTTATCTTTACGTTTTAAATTATTTGAAAAAGATAAAATTTAATAGAACTCAATAATTTTAACACTGATAATTGAAATACGATTGAGTGGACTCCGGAGACAGGAAAAATAATTGAAGTGGACTTTACATCCCGACCGATTTTCTATAATGGTTTCTCTACAGTCAAATTATTTATTTTCACAATATTAGCTACAACGTTAGTTTAGTAATTATGTATATTTAACTAAATCTAACTTCAACTTAAAATAAATAATGGTGGTAATAAGATGTTAGTATTGTAACTAATTATTAAATATAACCTTAATAAATTAAGTCAATCTTGTCAATTCATTTATCGATATTTTATTTAAAATCAGACATTTATAATTACTTTTATACCTTTACTATTACGTAACCGTACGTACCTATTACTCTTAAGTGCCCTTAATTTATCTATATAAATTAAGTAACAAGTAGCTCCTTTGGAAACTACTGCATACATTTGGGTTATATAGTGTAGGTTGTAAATGACCTTTCCGACACTAGAGTGTATCACAATAGAGATATGACATGATCTATGAACATTGTCTTAAGGCTAACAATTAATAAGATTGGATGCCCGGTCTTTGATATACGAATATTGAGATCCGATTAGTTTCCTTTCTGAAATTGTCATTCCTTGTTTAATTCAAGTAACATTTATATTATAAGTGATTTTACTGTATCGTTTTATTTTACATTCTTTATTTATTTTAATAAGCCTAATATTGCTATACATATTTAAAGACATCTTCTAAGATTAATTTCGGTTGTGGCATCTTTTCAATGTTTATCTGTGCTGAAAAGTTAGAAACATTGGTTAAAAATTTCGAAAGCAAGCAATTATAAGAGCAAGAGAACCTAAAACAATGGTTTTCCATTTTGTCTGTTTGTTTGTGCACGCTAATTTCAGAAATGGTTTAACCGATTTGGATGCAGTTTTCAGGAATATATTGTAATGGTCTTCCTTAACATTCATTTAAATCTGTTACGAAATAAAAAAGTTATGTCGCTTTATGTCAATCATGTAATAGGTACCAAGCAAATCTTCTTCTATACAAGTAATAAATCTGTAGAGGTGTAGTCTCTGTACATTGAAAATATAAAAAAAAAACATATAGCTAGGATGAGAACGGATCATTAAGAGAAGTGCTCGCAACACGATAAAAATATATAGCCAATGTAAATAACTTTCATATAATATAAAAATTAGCTTAACTCGGAATAATATTTAGTTTTTCACTTACATTCTTTATTCTATTCTTTTCTCGTTACTCTATCAAAATATTAAAGTGTTCAAGAAAGTTTATATGTTTTATAACTTTTAAACGCAGATTTTTTTTATAGAGTAATAGTTTTACAGGTAGTGCAATTTCGTATTTCTTTTTATTGGAAAGGGTATTATTATTTTAAGAGGGAGAAAATAATACATTATTAACTTTATTTTTCGTTAATCGATTTAAATAAAAAATAATACTAATTATAATCTAAATTTAAAAATAATACTAATTATAATCTAAAGTTAAAAATAATACTAATTATAATGTATAGTTAAAAATAATACTAATTATAATCTAAAGTTTAAAATAATACTAATTATAATCTGAACCCGAAAAGGGTATCCAAAAGATAATCCGTTTTTGAGATTAGGTACATACTCAGAAAAGCTTGCAAATTATGATTCTGGATGTTGCCAGGATTGTTGCAGGAGATGGTCCAATTTCTTTTTACCCCACTTCCTTTGATATTCATATAAATGATACACACTGAACTCACATCATTATTACATGTATGTAACTTTTTGTTAATGTCCTTTGTAGTGTTAATAACCGGTTTCCACGCCGTAAGTAGCATCCAACCACTATCACTATTGAAATTCGGTGGACGGCTGATTTCGATAGCTTCACGTACTCCACGCGGTACTAAAAACTTTCCTCTACCTAAGACTGACGCTTTGTCCAAACATATGTAATAACCCGTTCCCGAATCTAAAATGTGTTCCTTTATGACTGAGCCATTGTGGTCCAGATTTTCAACACTTCGTATGTGTAAAGTCATTTTATATTGACGTTTCGACGAGTTACTTACTACTCTTACGTAACACTTACCGCAATCACAACGAATCTTGATTACACCCGGGACATCTAACTTGCTTTTATGTTTAGGTGACCGTAACATCGAGCGTTACTTGCAATGTGCACGAAAGATAGTCTTAATTTTATATTTACGGTGTAATAAGTACCCTCTCTCATCAGTGACTCCTTTGACATATGGTAAGTAAATGACTCAGCGTGCTGCCTCTACTGCAGGACTATAAGTTCTTCCATTTAAGAGTCTTAGGCTTTGATGCTAATTGTATCCGTCGTACCTTTCTGACGTGAGTAAGTTCGTGATATACGTATTTAGGGTTGCATAGTTAAATAAGCTCCATTTATTAAGGTACGAGGTAAAGCTCCTAAGTAAGTCAGATGGTGGTGCGACTGTGCATGTATGTAATGGTCGGTGTGTGTAGGCTTTCTGTTCACCTTAATTACCTAACGGCATTCATTATTATTCTTTTTACCAACACGTCTTGGAATGCTAAACTACCATCGGATTCTTTTTCCACCTTGAATTTAAAGTTTTTATGAGAATCGTTAAGGTAATATTCTTAGTTTTGAAACGGATCTTTAGGTACAATTGTAAAAGCTTCGTCTACATACCGCCACCAGTATCGACATCTGAGAGGAATAAAAAGATGGTTCAATAAAAAAGTTTTCTTAAACCACTCCATGAAAATGTTTGATTACCACTGGAGCAACAGGTGAGTCCATAGCTACTCCACCAATTTGCATGAAAAAAATCCCACGCGATACTAAATAACCAATTTCCAAACAAAACTTTATTAGTGATATTAAAGTTGGTTCTAAAATGTTTTGAGCTATTTTGTGTATCGTATCAATAACCTTACATATTGGGATGATAGTACATAGCGACACTATATCAAAACTGACCATGATTTTGGTGTCTTCGGTTTTAATATCACTAATGAGTTGTACAAAGTGTCACCAATCTTTTACGTAAGTTTCGTTTTGCCTGTAAATGGTTTTAGAACAGTTGCTAAATATCGGGCTACCCTGTATGTAGGAGAGTCTATCTGGCTTACGATAGGTGTTAAAAGCAATACTGTTTATGAATTTTTGGTAGTCCATACAACTTAGGGGGCACTTAGGGATTTATAATACGGTTAACTGACTACTCTCCATTGCATTTCGGTCATCTTCCACAACCTTGAGTAGGGCAGTGCTAGTGCTGTAACCAGGACGAAACCCAGACTGGAACTCAGATAGATAATTATTATTATTATGAACATAGGGAAACAGTTGTTTATATATTGTTGCTTCCAGGACTTTAGATAGATAAGGTAAAATAGAGATCGGTCGTAATTCGCTAGGAGTAGTAGAATTATGAATTTTTGGAATAGGAATTATACGAGCTTTACGCTAAACTAATGGAAATATACAAGTGGAAAGTGAGGTATTGATAATAAATGAGTAGATAGAAATACGTTGTTGTAATATTATAATATTATAATATGTGATATAATGATATAAAATGTAAGCATGTTGTAAATTATTTTGGTATAAGTATCTTTGTCGGTAGTGGTAGTATTTATTTTTAATTGTAACAACTCTCAACACACACACATAGACGTCATGGTGTAATTAGATCGCATCACATTAGTTTGCTCTTAGCAGTCTTTAAGGAACCTTTGTAGTATTTACAATAAGACTTAAAAGACACCGTTTATTATAACCTTAACATAAAAATTACATTTACAAAATAACGCTAAAAAGTAAATAGTATAAGCATAAGTCAGCAAAGATCTTAACATAACAATATAAGTTTATTATATTTTTACCGATTTTACAACTTAGTAAAACTAATAGCCTTATCTTTTTTTAAAGTCCGTAAGAAAATCATTCTGTATGAGTTATCTTTTTAAAAACAATAAAATTTTAATATAATTTCTTTAACTTTTATAACAACTAATCTAACTTTGGTGTGTGAGGCTTTAAATATAATATGAACAGCAATATGAGTGTTATAGAATAGTCTGTAAGTTGATGTTTAAAATACTATGTATTCTAGTTAAGTAGGTCAAATCAACTTAGAATGATAATTGTATCGACATGAGCCAATCTCCCGAACCTGCGAACCTCTAAAAAGAACAAAAATAAAATTATTATGTACTTTTGGAATTCCTTGCATCGGGGGACCGTTTAATAATGGAAGAAATTAAAATGCCAGTAAGTTAGCAAGGAAAATAAAGAAATTACAATATCAAATCGTATAGTCTATATCCTCATTTATTAACTCCGTAAAATAATAGACACTATCGTCAACGTACGTAGAACGGTTCCCCGATGCAACGACTTTATTAAGTACATAATATTATTATTTTTATTTTTTTAGAGGTCTTTTTGAATCGGGGTTTTTTTTAATTTTTAATTTAATTTTTAAAAAGTATTTTTTAAGGTATGTTGCAACAACACATAAAACTGATGTCGTTATTATTTTATTTTAATGGATATGTTTGTATTATTTTTATAATTTATTGTTTTTTCTATTTTACTGTTTGGCTTAAATAATATTGAAGTAAAATTTAAGAGCCTTAAATTTAGACTCAAATTCATTGACTCATTTACAAATAATTCTATTAATTTAATAATTTTAACGCATAATTAAACGCTGTCTTCTTTGATATACGAGTAATAGTCCTAAGGGCGATATGAGCGATAGTCAAGAAAGCAAGCAAGCAAGTTTTTTATGTTGTCTGTTTATATGTTCTCTCGTTATCTTTACGTTTTAAATTATTTGAAAAAGATAAAATTTAATAGAACTCAATAATTTTAACACTGATAATTGAAATACGATTGAGTGGACTCCGGAGACAGGAAAAATAATTGAAGTGGACTTTACATCCCGACCGATTTTCTATAATGGTTTCTCTACAGTCAAATTATTTATTTTCACAATATTAGCTACAACGTTAGTTTAGTAATTATGTATATTTAACTAAATCTAACTTCAACTTAAAATAAATAATGGTGGTAATAAGATGTTAGTATTGTAACTAATTATTAAATATAACCTTAATAAATTAAGTCAATCTTGTCAATTCATTTATCGATATTTTATTTAAAATCAGACATTTATAATTACTTTTATACCTTTACTATTACGTAACCGTACGTACCTATTACTCTTAAGTGCCCTTAATTTATCTATATAAATTAAGTAACAAGTAGCTCCTTTGGAAACTACTGCATACATTTGGGTTATATAGTGTAGGTTGTAAATGACCTTTCCGACACTAGAGTGTATCACAATAGAGATATGACATGATCTATGAACATTGTCTTAAGGCTAACAATTAATAAGATTGGATGCCCGGTCTTTGATATACGAATATTGAGATCCGATTAGTTTCCTTTCTGAAATTGTCATTCCTTGTTTAATTCAAGTAACATTTATATTATAAGTGATTTTACTGTATCGTTTTATTTTACATTCTTTATTTATTTTAATAAGCCTAATATTGCTATACATATTTAAAGACATCTTCTAAGATTAATTTCGGTTGTGGCATCTTTTCAATGTTTATCTGTGCTGAAAAGTTAGAAACATTGGTTAAAAATTTCGAAAGCAAGCAATTATAAGAGCAAGAGAACCTAAAACAATGGTTTTCCATTTTGTCTGTTTGTTTGTGCACGCTAATTTCAGAAATGGTTTAACCGATTTGGATGCAGTTTTCAGGAATATATTGTAATGGTCTTCCTTAACATTCATTTAAATCTGTTACGAAATAAAAAAGTTATGTCGCTTTATGTCAATCATGTAATAGGTACCAAGCAAATCTTCTTCTATACAAGTAATAAATCTGTAGAGGTGTAGTCTCTGTACATTGAAAATATAAAAAAAAAACATATAGCTAGGATGAGAACGGATCATTAAGAGAAGTGCTCGCAACACGATAAAAATATATAGCCAATGTAAATAACTTTCATATAATATAAAAATTAGCTTAACTCGGAATAATATTTAGTTTTTCACTTACATTCTTTATTCTATTCTTTTCTCGTTACTCTATCAAAATATTAAAGTGTTCAAGAAAGTTTATATGTTTTATAACTTTTAAACGCAGATTTTTTTTATAGAGTAATAGTTTTACAGGTAGTGCAATTTCGTATTTCTTTTTATTGGAAAGGGTATTATTATTTTAAGAGGGAGAAAATAATACATTATTAACTTTGTTTTTCGTTAATCGATTTAAATAAAAAATAATACTAATTATAATCTAAATTTAAAAATAATACTAATTATAATCTAAAGTTAAAAATAATACTAATTATAATGTATAGTTAAAAATAATACTAATTATAATCTAAAGTTTAAAATAATACTAATTATAATCTGAACCCGAAAAGGGTATCCAAAAGATAATCCGTTTTTGAGATTAGGTACATACTCAGAAAAGCTTGCAAATTATGATTCTGGATGTTGCCAGGATTGTTGCAGGAGATGGTCCAATTTCTTTTTACCCCACTTCCTTTGATATTCATATAAATGATACACACTGAACTCACATCATTATTACATGTATGTAACTTTTTGTTAATGTCCTTTGTAGTGTTAATAACCGGTTTCCACGCCGTAAGTAGCATCCAACCACTATCACTATTGAAATTCGGTGGACGGCTGATTTCGATAGCTTCACGTACTCCACGCGGTACTAAAAACTTTCCTCTACCTAAGACTGACGCTTTGTCCAAACATATGTAATAACCCGTTCCCGAATCTAAAATGTGTTCCTTTATGACTGAGCCATTGTGGTCCAGATTTTCAACACTTCGTATGTGTAAAGTCATTTTATATTGACGTTTCGACGAGTTACTTACTACTCTTACGTAACACTTACCGCAATCACAACGAATCTTGATTACACCCGGGACATCTAACTTGCTTTTATGTTTAGGTGACCGTAACATCGAGCGTTACTTGCAATGTGCACGAAAGATAGTCTTAATTTTATATTTACGGTGTAATAAGTACCCTCTCTCATCAGTGACTCCTTTGACATATGGTAAGTAAATGACTCAGCGTGCTGCCTCTACTGCAGGACTATAAGTTCTTCCATTTAAGAGTCTTAGGCTTTGATGCTAATTGTATCCGTCGTACCTTTCTGACGTGAGTAAGTTCGTGATATACGTATTTAGGGTTGCATAGTTAAATAAGCTCCATTTATTAAGGTACGAGGTAAAGCTCCTAAGTAAGTCAGATGGTGGTGCGACTGTGCATGTATGTAATGGTCGGTGTGTGTAGGCTTTCTGTTCACCTTAATTACCTAACGGCATTCATTATTATTCTTTTTACCAACACGTCTTGGAATGCTAAACTACCATCGGATTCTTTTTCCACCTTGAATTTAAAGTTTTTATGAGAATCGTTAAGGTAATATTCTTAGTTTTGAAACGGATCTTTAGGTACAATTGTAAAAGCTTCGTCTACATACCGCCACCAGTATCGACATCTGAGAGGAATAAAAAGATGGTTCAATAAAAAAGTTTTCTTAAACCACTCCATGAAAATGTTTGATTACCACTGGAGCAACAGGTGAGTCCATAGCTACTCCACCAATTTGCATGAAAAAAATCCCACGCGATACTAAATAACCAATTTCCAAACAAAACTTTATTAGTGATATTAAAGTTGGTTCTAAAATGTTTTGAGCTATTTTGTGTATCGTATCAATAACCTTACATATTGGGATGATAGTACATAGCGACACTATATCAAAACTGACCATGATTTTGGTGTCTTCGGTTTTAATATCACTAATGAGTTGTACAAAGTGTCACCAATCTTTTACGTAAGTTTCGTTTTGCCTGTAAATGGTTTTAGAACAGTTGCTAAATATCGGGCTACCCTGTATGTAGGAGAGTCTATCTGGCTTACGATAGGTGTTAAAAGCAATACTGTTTATGAATTTTTGGTAGTCCATACAACTTAGGGGGCACTTAGGGATTTATAATACGGTTAACTGACTACTCTCCATTGCATTTCGGTCATCTTCCACAACCTTGAGTAGGGCAGTGCTAGTGCTGTAACCAGGACGAAACCCAGACTGGAACTCAGATAGATAATTATTATTATTATGAACATAGGGAAACAGTTGTTTATATATTGTTGCTTCCAGGACTTTAGATAGATAAGGTAAAATAGAGATCGGTCGTAATTCGCTAGGAGTAGTAGAATTATGAATTTTTGGAATAGGAATTATACGAGCTTTACGCTAAACTAATGGAAATATACAAGTGGAAAGTGAGGTATTGATAATAAATGAGTAGATAGAAATACGTTGTTGTAATATTATAATATTATAATATGTGATATAATGATATAAAATGTAAGCATGTTGTAAATTATTTTGGTATAAGTATCTTTGTCGGTAGTGGTAGTATTTATTTTTAATTGTAACAACTCTCAACACACACACATAGACGTCATGGTGTAATTAGATCGCATCACATTAGTTTGCTCTTAGCAGTCTTTAAGGAACCTTTGTAGTATTTACAATAAGACTTAAAAGACACCGTTTATTATAACCTTAACATAAAAATTACATTTACAAAATAACGCTAAAAAGTAAATAGTATAAGCATAAGTCAGCAAAGATCTTAACATAACAATATAAGTTTATTATATTTTTACCGATTTTACAACTTAGTAAAACTAATAGCCTTATCTTTTTTTAAAGTCCGTAAGAAAATCATTCTGTATGAGTTATCTTTTTAAAAACAATAAAATTTTAATATAATTTCTTTAACTTTTATAACAACTAATCTAACTTTGGTGTGTGAGGCTTTAAATATAATATGAACAGCAATATGAGTGTTATAGAATAGTCTGTAAGTTGATGTTTAAAATACTATGTATTCTAGTTAAGTAGGTCAAATCAACTTAGAATGATAATTGTATCGACATGAGCCAATCTCCCGAACCTGCGAACCTCTAAAAAGAACAAAAATAAAATTATTATGTACTTTTGGAATTCCTTGCATCGGGGGACCGTTTAATAATGGAAGAAATTAAAATGCCAGTAAGTTAGCAAGGAAAATAAAGAAATTACAATATCAAATCGTATAGTCTATATCCTCATTTATTAACTCCGTAAAATAATAGACACTATCGTCAACGTACGTAGAACGGTTCCCCGATGCAACGACTTTATTAAGTACATAATATTATTATTTTTATTTTTTTAGAGGTCTTTTTGAATCGGGGTTTTTTTTAATTTTTAATTTAATTTTTAAAAAGTATTTTTTAAGGTATGTTGCAACAACACATAAAACTGATGTCGTTATTATTTTATTTTAATGGATATGTTTGTATTATTTTTATAATTTATTGTTTTTTCTATTTTACTGTTTGGCTTAAATAATATTGAAGTAAAATTTAAGAGCCTTAAATTTAGACTCAAATTCATTGACTCATTTACAAATAATTCTATTAATTTAATAATTTTAACGCATAATTAAACGCTGTCTTCTTTGATATACGAGTAATAGTCCTAAGGGCGATATGAGCGATAGTCAAGAAAGCAAGCAAGCAAGTTTTTTATGTTGTCTGTTTATATGTTCTCTCGTTATCTTTACGTTTTAAATTATTTGAAAAAGATAAAATTTAATAGAACTCAATAATTTTAACACTGATAATTGAAATACGATTGAGTGGACTCCGGAGACAAGAAAAATAATTGAAGTGGACTTTACATCCCGACCGATTTTCTATAATGGTTTCTCTACAGTCAAATTATTTATTTTCACAATATTAGCTACAACGTTAGTTTAGTAATTATGTATATTTAACTAAATCTAACTTCAACTTAAAATAAATAATGGTGGTAATAAGATGTTAGTATTGTAACTAATTATTAAATATAACCTTAATAAATTAAGTCAATCTTGTCAATTCATTTATCGATATTTTATTTAAAATCAGACATTTATAATTACTTTTATACCTTTACTATTACGTAACCGTACGTACCTATTACTCTTAAGTGCCCTTAATTTATCTATATAAATTAAGTAACAAGTAGCTCCTTTGGAAACTATTGCATACATTTGGGTTATATAGTGTAGGTTGTAAATGACCTTTCCGACACTAGAGTGTATCACAATAGAGATATGACATGATCTATGAACATTGTCTTAAGGCTAACAATTAATAAGATTGGATGCCCGGTCTTTGATATACGAATATTGAGATCCGATTAGTTTCCTTTCTGAAATTGTCATTCCTTGTTTAATTCAAGTAACATTTATATTATAAGTGATTTTACTGTATCGTTTTATTTTACATTCTTTATTTATTTTAATAAGCCTAATATTGCTATACATATTTAAAGACATCTTCTAAGATTAATTTCGGTTGTGGCATCTTTTCAATGTTTATCTGTGCTGAAAAGTTAGAAACATTGGTTAAAAATTTCGAAAGCAAGCAATTATAAGAGCAAGAGAACCTAAAACAATGGTTTTCCATTTTGTCTGTTTGTTTGTGCACGCTAATTTCAGAAATGGTTTAACCGATTTGTATGCAGTTTTCAGGAATATATTGTAATGGTCTTCCTTAACATTCATTTAAATCTGTTACGAAATAAAAAAGTTATGTCGCTTTATGTCAATCATGTAATAGGTACCAAGCAAATCTTCTTCTATACAAGTAATAAATCTGTAGAGGTGTAGTCTCTGTACATTGAAAATATAAAAAAAAACATATAGCTAGGATGAGAACGGATCATTAAGAGAAGTGCTCGCAACACGATAAAAATATATAGCCAATGTAAATAACTTTCATATAATATAAAAATTAGCTTAACTCGGAATAATATTTAGTTTTTCACTTACATTCTTTATTCTATTCTTTTCTCGTTACTCTATCAAAATATTAAAGTGTTCAAGAAAGTTTATATGTTTTATAACTTTTAAACGCAGATTTTTTTTATAGAGTAATAGTTTTACAGGTAGTGCAATTTCGTATTTCTTTTTATTGGAAAGGGTATTATTATTTTAAGAGGGAGAAAATAATACATTATTAACTTTGTTTTTCGTTAATCGATTTAAATAAAAAATAATACTAATTATAATCTAAATTTAAAAATAATACTAATTATAATCTAAAGTTAAAAATAATACTAATTATAATGTATAGTTAAAAATAATACTAATTATAATCTAAAGTTTAAAATAATACTAATTATAATCTGAACCCGAAAAGGGTATCCAAAAGATAATCCGTTTTTGAGATTAGGTACATACTCAGAAAAGCTTGCAAATTATGATTCTGGATGTTGCCAGGATTGTTGCAGGAGATGGTCCAATTTCTTTTTACCCCACTTCCTTTGATATTCATATAAATGATACACACTGAACTCACATCATTATTACATGTATGTAACTTTTTGTTAATGTCCTTTGTAGTGTTAATAACCGGTTTCCACGCCGTAAGTAGCATCCAACCACTATCACTATTGAAATTCGGTGGACGGCTGATTTCGATAGCTTCACGTACTCCACGCGGTACTAAAAACTTTCCTCTACCTAAGACTGACGCTTTGTCCAAACATATGTAATAACCCGTTCCCGAATCTAAAATGTGTTCCTTTATGACTGAGCCATTGTGGTCCAGATTTTCAACACTTCGTATGTGTAAAGTCATTTTATATTGACGTTTCGACGAGTTACTTACTACTCTTACGTAACACTTACCGCAATCACAACGAATCTTGATTACACCCGGGACATCTAACTTGCTTTTATGTTTAGGTGACCGTAACATCGAGCGTTACTTGCAATGTGCACGAAAGATAGTCTTAATTTTATATTTACGGTGTAATAAGTACCCTCTCTCATCAGTGACTCCTTTGACATATGGTAAGTAAATGACTCAGCGTGCTGCCTCTACTGCAGGACTATAAGTTCTTCCATTTAAGAGTCTTAGGCTTTGATGCTAATTGTATCCGTCGTACCTTTCTGACGTGAGTAAGTTCGTGATATACGTATTTAGGGTTGCATAGTTAAATAAGCTCCATTTATTAAGGTACGAGGTAAAGCTCCTAAGTAAGTCAGATGGTGGTGCGACTGTGCATGTATGTAATGGTCGGTGTGTGTAGGCTTTCTGTTCACCTTAATTACCTAACGGCATTCATTATTATTCTTTTTACCAACACGTCTTGGAATGCTAAACTACCATCGGATTCTTTTTCCACCTTGAATTTAAAGTTTTTATGAGAATCGTTAAGGTAATATTCTTAGTTTTGAAACGGATCTTTAGGTACAATTGTAAAAGCTTCGTCTACATACCGCCACCAGTATCGACATCTGAGAGGAATAAAAAGATGGTTCAATAAAAAAGTTTTCTTAAACCACTCCATGAAAATGTTTGATTACCACTGGAGCAACAGGTGAGTCCATAGCTACTCCACCAATTTGCATGAAAAAAATCCCACGCGATACTAAATAACCAATTTCCAAACAAAACTTTATTAGTGATATTAAAGTTGGTTCTAAAATGTTTTGAGCTATTTTGTGTATCGTATCAATAACCTTACATATTGGGATGATAGTACATAGCGACACTATATCAAAACTGACCATGATTTTGGTGTCTTCGGTTTTAATATCACTAATGAGTTGTACAAAGTGTCACCAATCTTTTACGTAAGTTTCGTTTTGCCTGTAAATGGTTTTAGAACAGTTGCTAAATATCGGGCTACCCTGTATGTAGGAGAGTCTATCTGGCTTACGATAGGTGTTAAAAGCAATACTGTTTATGAATTTTTGGTAGTCCATACAACTTAGGGGGCACTTAGGGATTTATAATACGGTTAACTGACTACTCTCCATTGCATTTCGGTCATCTTCCACAACCTTGAGTAGGGCAGTGCTAGTGCTGTAACCAGGACGAAACCCAGACTGGAACTCAGATAGATAATTATTATTATTATGAACATAGGGAAACAGTTGTTTATATATTGTTGCTTCCAGGACTTTAGATAGATAAGGTAAAATAGAGATCGGTCGTAATTCGCTAGGAGTAGTAGAATTATGAATTTTTGGAATAGGAATTATACGAGCTTTACGCTAAACTAATGGAAATATACAAGTGGAAAGTGAGGTATTGATAATAAATGAGTAGATAGAAATACGTTGTTGTAATATTATAATATTATAATATGTGATATAATGATATAAAATGTAAGCATGTTGTAAATTATTTTGGTATAAGTATCTTTGTCGGTAGTGGTAGTATTTATTTTTAATTGTAACAACTCTCAACACACACACATAGACGTCATGGTGTAATTAGATCGCATCACATTAGTTTGCTCTTAGCAGTCTTTAAGGAACCTTTGTAGTATTTACAATAAGACTTAAAAGACACCGTTTATTATAACCTTAACATAAAAATTACATTTACAAAATAACGCTAAAAAGTAAATAGTATAAGCATAAGTCAGCAAAGATCTTAACATAACAATATAAGTTTATTATATTTTTACCGATTTTACAACTTAGTAAAACTAATAGCCTTATCTTTTTTTAAAGTCCGTAAGAAAATCATTCTGTATGAGTTATCTTTTTAAAAACAATAAAATTTTAATATAATTTCTTTAACTTTTATAACAACTAATCTAACTTTGGTGTGTGAGGCTTTAAATATAATATGAACAGCAATATGAGTGTTATAGAATAGTCTGTAAGTTGATGTTTAAAATACTATGTATTCTAGTTAAGTAGGTCAAATCAACTTAGAATGATAATTGTATCGACATGAGCCAATCTCCCGAACCTGCGAACCTCTAAAAAGAACAAAAATAAAATTATTATGTACTTTTGGAATTCCTTGCATCGGGGGACCGTTTAATAATGGAAGAAATTAAAATGCCAGTAAGTTAGCAAGGAAAATAAAGAAATTACAATATCAAATCGTATAGTCTATATCCTCATTTATTAACTCCGTAAAATAATAGACACTATCGTCAACGTACGTAGAACGGTTCCCCGATGCAACGACTTTATTAAGTACATAATATTATTATTTTTATTTTTTTAGAGGTCTTTTTGAATCGGGGTTTTTTTTAATTTTTAATTTAATTTTTAAAAAGTATTTTTTAAGGTATGTTGCAACAACACATAAAACTGATGTCGTTATTATTTTATTTTAATGGATATGTTTGTATTATTTTTATAATTTATTGTTTTTTCTATTTTACTGTTTGGCTTAAATAATATTGAAGTAAAATTTAAGAGCCTTAAATTTAGACTCAAATTCATTGACTCATTTACAAATAATTCTATTAATTTAATAATTTTAACGCATAATTAAACGCTGTCTTCTTTGATATACGAGTAATAGTCCTAAGGGCGATATGAGCGATAGTCAAGAAAGCAAGCAAGCAAGTTTTTTATGTTGTCTGTTTATATGTTCTCTCGTTATCTTTACGTTTTAAATTATTTGAAAAAGATAAAATTTAATAGAACTCAATAATTTTAACACTGATAATTGAAATACGATTGAGTGGACTCCGGAGACAGGAAAAATAATTGAAGTGGACTTTACATCCCGACCGATTTTCTATAATGGTTTCTCTACAGTCAAATTATTTATTTTCACAATATTAGCTACAACGTTAGTTTAGTAATTATGTATATTTAACTAAATCTAACTTCAACTTAAAATAAATAATGGTGGTAATAAGATGTTAGTATTGTAACTAATTATTAAATATAACCTTAATAAATTAAGTCAATCTTGTCAATTCATTTATCGATATTTTATTTAAAATCAGACATTTATAATTACTTTTATACCTTTACTATTACGTAACCGTACGTACCTATTACTCTTAAGTGCCCTTAATTTATCTATATAAATTAAGTAACAAGTAGCTCCTTTGGAAACTACTGCATACATTTGGGTTATATAGTGTAGGTTGTAAATGACCTTTCCGACACTAGAGTGTATCACAATAGAGATATGACATGATCTATGAACATTGTCTTAAGGCTAACAATTAATAAGATTGGATGCCCGGTCTTTGATATACGAATATTGAGATCCGATTAGTTTCCTTTCTGAAATTGTCATTCCTTGTTTAATTCAAGTAACATTTATATTATAAGTGATTTTACTGTATCGTTTTATTTTACATTCTTTATTTATTTTAATAAGCCTAATATTGCTATACATATTTAAAGACATCTTCTAAGATTAATTTCGGTTGTGGCATCTTTTCAATGTTTATCTGTGCTGAAAAGTTAGAAACATTGGTTAAAAATTTCGAAAGCAAGCAATTATAAGAGCAAGAGAACCTAAAACAATGGTTTTCCATTTTGTCTGTTTGTTTGTGCACGCTAATTTCAGAAATGGTTTAACCGATTTGGATGCAGTTTTCAGGAATATATTGTAATGGTCTTCCTTAACATTCATTTAAATCTGTTACGAAATAAAAAAGTTATGTCGCTTTATGTCAATCATGTAATAGGTACCAAGCAAATCTTCTTCTATACAAGTAATAAATCTGTAGAGGTGTAGTCTCTGTACATTGAAAATATAAAAAAAAAACATATAGCTAGGATGAGAACGGATCATTAAGAGAAGTGCTCGCAACACGATAAAAATATATAGCCAATGTAAATAACTTTCATATAATATAAAAATTAGCTTAACTCGGAATAATATTTAGTTTTTCACTTACATTCTTTATTCTATTCTTTTCTCGTTACTCTATCAAAATATTAAAGTGTTCAAGAAAGTTTATATGTTTTATAACTTTTAAACGCAGATTTTTTTTATAGAGTAATAGTTTTACAGGTAGTGCAATTTCGTATTTCTTTTTATTGGAAAGGGTATTATTATTTTAAGAGGGAGAAAATAATACATTATTAACTTTATTTTTCGTTAATCGATTTAAATAAAAAATAATACTAATTATAATCTAAATTTAAAAATAATACTAATTATAATCTAAAGTTAAAAATAATACTAATTATAATGTATAGTTAAAAATAATACTAATTATAATCTAAAGTTTAAAATAATACTAATTATAATCTGAACCCGAAAAGGGTATCCAAAAGATAATCCGTTTTTGAGATTAGGTACATACTCAGAAAAGCTTGCAAATTATGATTCTGGATGTTGCCAGGATTGTTGCAGGAGATGGTCCAATTTCTTTTTACCCCACTTCCTTTGATATTCATATAAATGATACACACTGAACTCACATCATTATTACATGTATGTAACTTTTTGTTAATGTCCTTTGTAGTGTTAATAACCGGTTTCCACGCCGTAAGTAGCATCCAACCACTATCACTATTGAAATTCGGTGGACGGCTGATTTCGATAGCTTCACGTACTCCACGCGGTACTAAAAACTTTCCTCTACCTAAGACTGACGCTTTGTCCAAACATATGTAATAACCCGTTCCCGAATCTAAAATGTGTTCCTTTATGACTGAGCCATTGTGGTCCAGATTTTCAACACTTCGTATGTGTAAAGTCATTTTATATTGACGTTTCGACGAGTTACTTACTACTCTTACGTAACACTTACCGCAATCACAACGAATCTTGATTACACCCGGGACATCTAACTTGCTTTTATGTTTAGGTGACCGTAACATCGAGCGTTACTTGCAATGTGCACGAAAGATAGTCTTAATTTTATATTTACGGTGTAATAAGTACCCTCTCTCATCAGTGACTCCTTTGACATATGGTAAGTAAATGACTCAGCGTGCTGCCTCTACTGCAGGACTATAAGTTCTTCCATTTAAGAGTCTTAGGCTTTGATGCTAATTGTATCCGTCGTACCTTTCTGACGTGAGTAAGTTCGTGATATACGTATTTAGGGTTGCATAGTTAAATAAGCTCCATTTATTAAGGTACGAGGTAAAGCTCCTAAGTAAGTCAGATGGTGGTGCGACTGTGCATGTATGTAATGGTCGGTGTGTGTAGGCTTTCTGTTCACCTTAATTACCTAACGGCATTCATTATTATTCTTTTTACCAACACGTCTTGGAATGCTAAACTACCATCGGATTCTTTTTCCACCTTGAATTTAAAGTTTTTATGAGAATCGTTAAGGTAATATTCTTAGTTTTGAAACGGATCTTTAGGTACAATTGTAAAAGCTTCGTCTACATACCGCCACCAGTATCGACATCTGAGAGGAATAAAAAGATGGTTCAATAAAAAAGTTTTCTTAAACCACTCCATGAAAATGTTTGATTACCACTGGAGCAACAGGTGAGTCCATAGCTACTCCACCAATTTGCATGAAAAAAATCCCACGCGATACTAAATAACCAATTTCCAAACAAAACTTTATTAGTGATATTAAAGTTGGTTCTAAAATGTTTTGAGCTATTTTGTGTATCGTATCAATAACCTTACATATTGGGATGATAGTACATAGCGACACTATATCAAAACTGACCATGATTTTGGTGTCTTCGGTTTTAATATCACTAATGAGTTGTACAAAGTGTCACCAATCTTTTACGTAAGTTTCGTTTTGCCTGTAAATGGTTTTAGAACAGTTGCTAAATATCGGGCTACCCTGTATGTAGGAGAGTCTATCTGGCTTACGATAGGTGTTAAAAGCAATACTGTTTATGAATTTTTGGTAGTCCATACAACTTAGGGGGCACTTAGGGATTTATAATACGGTTAACTGACTACTCTCCATTGCATTTCGGTCATCTTCCACAACCTTGAGTAGGGCAGTGCTAGTGCTGTAACCAGGACGAAACCCAGACTGGAACTCAGATAGATAATTATTATTATTATGAACATAGGGAAACAGTTGTTTATATATTGTTGCTTCCAGGACTTTAGATAGATAAGGTAAAATAGAGATCGGTCGTAATTCGCTAGGAGTAGTAGAATTATGAATTTTTGGAATAGGAATTATACGAGCTTTACGCTAAACTAATGGAAATATACAAGTGGAAAGTGAGGTATTGATAATAAATGAGTAGATAGAAATACGTTGTTGTAATATTATAATATTATAATATGTGATATAATGATATAAAATGTAAGCATGTTGTAAATTATTTTGGTATAAGTATCTTTGTCGGTAGTGGTAGTATTTATTTTTAATTGTAACAACTCTCAACACACACACATAGACGTCATGGTGTAATTAGATCGCATCACATTAGTTTGCTCTTAGCAGTCTTTAAGGAACCTTTGTAGTATTTACAATAAGACTTAAAAGACACCGTTTATTATAACCTTAACATAAAAATTACATTTACAAAATAACGCTAAAAAGTAAATAGTATAAGCATAAGTCAGCAAAGATCTTAACATAACAATATAAGTTTATTATATTTTTACCGATTTTACAACTTAGTAAAACTAATAGCCTTATCTTTTTTTAAAGTCCGTAAGAAAATCATTCTGTATGAGTTATCTTTTTAAAAACAATAAAATTTTAATATAATTTCTTTAACTTTTATAACAACTAATCTAACTTTGGTGTGTGAGGCTTTAAATATAATATGAACAGCAATATGAGTGTTATAGAATAGTCTGTAAGTTGATGTTTAAAATACTATGTATTCTAGTTAAGTAGGTCAAATCAACTTAGAATGATAATTGTATCGACATGAGCCAATCTCCCGAACCTGCGAACCTCTAAAAAGAACAAAAATAAAATTATTATGTACTTTTGGAATTCCTTGCATCGGGGGACCGTTTAATAATGGAAGAAATTAAAATGCCAGTAAGTTAGCAAGGAAAATAAAGAAATTACAATATCAAATCGTATAGTCTATATCCTCATTTATTAACTCCGTAAAATAATAGACACTATCGTCAACGTACGTAGAACGGTTCCCCGATGCAACGACTTTATTAAGTACATAATATTATTATTTTTATTTTTTTAGAGGTCTTTTTGAATCGGGGTTTTTTTTAATTTTTAATTTAATTTTTAAAAAGTATTTTTTAAGGTATGTTGCAACAACACATAAAACTGATGTCGTTATTATTTTATTTTAATGGATATGTTTGTATTATTTTTATAATTTATTGTTTTTTCTATTTTACTGTTTGGCTTAAATAATATTGAAGTAAAATTTAAGAGCCTTAAATTTAGACTCAAATTCATTGACTCATTTACAAATAATTCTATTAATTTAATAATTTTAACGCATAATTAAACGCTGTCTTCTTTGATATACGAGTAATAGTCCTAAGGGCGATATGAGCGATAGTCAAGAAAGCAAGCAAGCAAGTTTTTTATGTTGTCTGTTTATATGTTCTCTCGTTATCTTTACGTTTTAAATTATTTGAAAAAGATAAAATTTAATAGAACTCAATAATTTTAACACTGATAATTGAAATACGATTGAGTGGACTCCGGAGACAGGAAAAATAATTGAAGTGGACTTTACATCCCGACCGATTTTCTATAATGGTTTCTCTACAGTCAAATTATTTATTTTCACAATATTAGCTACAACGTTAGTTTAGTAATTATGTATATTTAACTAAATCTAACTTCAACTTAAAATAAATAATGGTGGTAATAAGATGTTAGTATTGTAACTAATTATTAAATATAACCTTAATAAATTAAGTCAATCTTGTCAATTCATTTATCGATATTTTATTTAAAATCAGACATTTATAATTACTTTTATACCTTTACTATTACGTAACCGTACGTACCTATTACTCTTAAGTGCCCTTAATTTATCTATATAAATTAAGTAACAAGTAGCTCCTTTGGAAACTACTGCATACATTTGGGTTATATAGTGTAGGTTGTAAATGACCTTTCCGACACTAGAGTGTATCACAATAGAGATATGACATGATCTATGAACATTGTCTTAAGGCTAACAATTAATAAGATTGGATGCCCGGTCTTTGATATACGAATATTGAGATCCGATTAGTTTCCTTTCTGAAATTGTCATTCCTTGTTTAATTCAAGTAACATTTATATTATAAGTGATTTTACTGTATCGTTTTATTTTACATTCTTTATTTATTTTAATAAGCCTAATATTGCTATACATATTTAAAGACATCTTCTAAGATTAATTTCGGTTGTGGCATCTTTTCAATGTTTATCTGTGCTGAAAAGTTAGAAACATTGGTTAAAAATTTCGAAAGCAAGCAATTATAAGAGCAAGAGAACCTAAAACAATGGTTTTCCATTTTGTCTGTTTGTTTGTGCACGCTAATTTCAGAAATGGTTTAACCGATTTGGATGCAGTTTTCAGGAATATATTGTAATGGTCTTCCTTAACATTCATTTAAATCTGTTACGAAATAAAAAAGTTATGTCGCTTTATGTCAATCATGTAATAGGTACCAAGCAAATCTTCTTCTATACAAGTAATAAATCTGTAGAGGTGTAGTCTCTGTACATTGAAAATATAAAAAAAAAACATATAGCTAGGATGAGAACGGATCATTAAGAGAAGTGCTCGCAACACGATAAAAATATATAGCCAATGTAAATAACTTTCATATAATATAAAAATTAGCTTAACTCGGAATAATATTTAGTTTTTCACTTACATTCTTTATTCTATTCTTTTCTCGTTACTCTATCAAAATATTAAAGTGTTCAAGAAAGTTTATATGTTTTATAACTTTTAAACGCAGATTTTTTTTATAGAGTAATAGTTTTACAGGTAGTGCAATTTCGTATTTCTTTTTATTGGAAAGGGTATTATTATTTTAAGAGGGAGAAAATAATACATTATTAACTTTGTTTTTCGTTAATCGATTTAAATAAAAAATAATACTAATTATAATCTAAATTTAAAAATAATACTAATTATAATCTAAAGTTAAAAATAATACTAATTATAATGTATAGTTAAAAATAATACTAATTATAATCTAAAGTTTAAAATAATACTAATTATAATCTGAACCCGAAAAGGGTATCCAAAAGATAATCCGTTTTTGAGATTAGGTACATACTCAGAAAAGCTTGCAAATTATGATTCTGGATGTTGCCAGGATTGTTGCAGGAGATGGTCCAATTTCTTTTTACCCCACTTCCTTTGATATTCATATAAATGATACACACTGAACTCACATCATTATTACATGTATGTAACTTTTTGTTAATGTCCTTTGTAGTGTTAATAACCGGTTTCCACGCCGTAAGTAGCATCCAACCACTATCACTATTGAAATTCGGTGGACGGCTGATTTCGATAGCTTCACGTACTCCACGCGGTACTAAAAACTTTCCTCTACCTAAGACTGACGCTTTGTCCAAACATATGTAATAACCCGTTCCCGAATCTAAAATGTGTTCCTTTATGACTGAGCCATTGTGGTCCAGATTTTCAACACTTCGTATGTGTAAAGTCATTTTATATTGACGTTTCGACGAGTTACTTACTACTCTTACGTAACACTTACCGCAATCACAACGAATCTTGATTACACCCGGGACATCTAACTTGCTTTTATGTTTAGGTGACCGTAACATCGAGCGTTACTTGCAATGTGCACGAAAGATAGTCTTAATTTTATATTTACGGTGTAATAAGTACCCTCTCTCATCAGTGACTCCTTTGACATATGGTAAGTAAATGACTCAGCGTGCTGCCTCTACTGCAGGACTATAAGTTCTTCCATTTAAGAGTCTTAGGCTTTGATGCTAATTGTATCCGTCGTACCTTTCTGACGTGAGTAAGTTCGTGATATACGTATTTAGGGTTGCATAGTTAAATAAGCTCCATTTATTAAGGTACGAGGTAAAGCTCCTAAGTAAGTCAGATGGTGGTGCGACTGTGCATGTATGTAATGGTCGGTGTGTGTAGGCTTTCTGTTCACCTTAATTACCTAACGGCATTCATTATTATTCTTTTTACCAACACGTCTTGGAATGCTAAACTACCATCGGATTCTTTTTCCACCTTGAATTTAAAGTTTTTATGAGAATCGTTAAGGTAATATTCTTAGTTTTGAAACGGATCTTTAGGTACAATTGTAAAAGCTTCGTCTACATACCGCCACCAGTATCGACATCTGAGAGGAATAAAAAGATGGTTCAATAAAAAAGTTTTCTTAAACCACTCCATGAAAATGTTTGATTACCACTGGAGCAACAGGTGAGTCCATAGCTACTCCACCAATTTGCATGAAAAAAATCCCACGCGATACTAAATAACCAATTTCCAAACAAAACTTTATTAGTGATATTAAAGTTGGTTCTAAAATGTTTTGAGCTATTTTGTGTATCGTATCAATAACCTTACATATTGGGATGATAGTACATAGCGACACTATATCAAAACTGACCATGATTTTGGTGTCTTCGGTTTTAATATCACTAATGAGTTGTACAAAGTGTCACCAATCTTTTACGTAAGTTTCGTTTTGCCTGTAAATGGTTTTAGAACAGTTGCTAAATATCGGGCTACCCTGTATGTAGGAGAGTCTATCTGGCTTACGATAGGTGTTAAAAGCAATACTGTTTATGAATTTTTGGTAGTCCATACAACTTAGGGGGCACTTAGGGATTTATAATACGGTTAACTGACTACTCTCCATTGCATTTCGGTCATCTTCCACAACCTTGAGTAGGGCAGTGCTAGTGCTGTAACCAGGACGAAACCCAGACTGGAACTCAGATAGATAATTATTATTATTATGAACATAGGGAAACAGTTGTTTATATATTGTTGCTTCCAGGACTTTAGATAGATAAGGTAAAATAGAGATCGGTCGTAATTCGCTAGGAGTAGTAGAATTATGAATTTTTGGAATAGGAATTATACGAGCTTTACGCTAAACTAATGGAAATATACAAGTGGAAAGTGAGGTATTGATAATAAATGAGTAGATAGAAATACGTTGTTGTAATATTATAATATTATAATATGTGATATAATGATATAAAATGTAAGCATGTTGTAAATTATTTTGGTATAAGTATCTTTGTCGGTAGTGGTAGTATTTATTTTTAATTGTAACAACTCTCAACACACACACATAGACGTCATGGTGTAATTAGATCGCATCACATTAGTTTGCTCTTAGCAGTCTTTAAGGAACCTTTGTAGTATTTACAATAAGACTTAAAAGACACCGTTTATTATAACCTTAACATAAAAATTACATTTACAAAATAACGCTAAAAAGTAAATAGTATAAGCATAAGTCAGCAAAGATCTTAACATAACAATATAAGTTTATTATATTTTTACCGATTTTACAACTTAGTAAAACTAATAGCCTTATCTTTTTTTAAAGTCCGTAAGAAAATCATTCTGTATGAGTTATCTTTTTAAAAACAATAAAATTTTAATATAATTTCTTTAACTTTTATAACAACTAATCTAACTTTGGTGTGTGAGGCTTTAAATATAATATGAACAGCAATATGAGTGTTATAGAATAGTCTGTAAGTTGATGTTTAAAATACTATGTATTCTAGTTAAGTAGGTCAAATCAACTTAGAATGATAATTGTATCGACATGAGCCAATCTCCCGAACCTGCGAACCTCTAAAAAGAACAAAAATAAAATTATTATGTACTTTTGGAATTCCTTGCATCGGGGGACCGTTTAATAATGGAAGAAATTAAAATGCCAGTAAGTTAGCAAGGAAAATAAAGAAATTACAATATCAAATCGTATAGTCTATATCCTCATTTATTAACTCCGTAAAATAATAGACACTATCGTCAACGTACGTAGAACGGTTCCCCGATGCAACGACTTTATTAAGTACATAATATTATTATTTTTATTTTTTTAGAGGTCTTTTTGAATCGGGGTTTTTTTTAATTTTTAATTTAATTTTTAAAAAGTATTTTTTAAGGTATGTTGCAACAACACATAAAACTGATGTCGTTATTATTTTATTTTAATGGATATGTTTGTATTATTTTTATAATTTATTGTTTTTTCTATTTTACTGTTTGGCTTAAATAATATTGAAGTAAAATTTAAGAGCCTTAAATTTAGACTCAAATTCATTGACTCATTTACAAATAATTCTATTAATTTAATAATTTTAACGCATAATTAAACGCTGTCTTCTTTGATATACGAGTAATAGTCCTAAGGGCGATATGAGCGATAGTCAAGAAAGCAAGCAAGCAAGTTTTTTATGTTGTCTGTTTATATGTTCTCTCGTTATCTTTACGTTTTAAATTATTTGAAAAAGATAAAATTTAATAGAACTCAATAATTTTAACACTGATAATTGAAATACGATTGAGTGGACTCCGGAGACAAGAAAAATAATTGAAGTGGACTTTACATCCCGACCGATTTTCTATAATGGTTTCTCTACAGTCAAATTATTTATTTTCACAATATTAGCTACAACGTTAGTTTAGTAATTATGTATATTTAACTAAATCTAACTTCAACTTAAAATAAATAATGGTGGTAATAAGATGTTAGTATTGTAACTAATTATTAAATATAACCTTAATAAATTAAGTCAATCTTGTCAATTCATTTATCGATATTTTATTTAAAATCAGACATTTATAATTACTTTTATACCTTTACTATTACATAACCGTACGTACCTATTACTCTTAAGTGCCCTTAATTTATCTATATAAATTAAGTAACAAGTAGCTCCTTTGGAAACTATTGCATACATTTGGGTTATATAGTGTAGGTTGTAAATGACCTTTCCGACACTAGAGTGTATCACAATAGAGATATGACATGATCTATGAACATTGTCTTAAGGCTAACAATTAATAAGATTGGATGCCCGGTCTTTGATATACGAATATTGAGATCCGATTAGTTTCCTTTCTGAAATTGTCATTCCTTGTTTAATTCAAGTAACATTTATATTATAAGTGATTTTACTGTATCGTTTTATTTTACATTCTTTATTTATTTTAATAAGCCTAATATTGCTATACATATTTAAAGACATCTTCTAAGATTAATTTCGGTTGTGGCATCTTTTCAATGTTTATCTGTGCTGAAAAGTTAGAAACATTGGTTAAAAATTTCGAAAGCAAGCAATTATAAGAGCAAGAGAACCTAAAACAATGGTTTTCCATTTTGTCTGTTTGTTTGTGCACGCTAATTTCAGAAATGGTTTAACCGATTTGTATGCAGTTTTCAGGAATATATTGTAATGGTCTTCCTTAACATTCATTTAAATCTGTTACGAAATAAAAAAGTTATGTCGCTTTATGTCAATCATGTAATAGGTACCAAGCAAATCTTCTTCTATACAAGTAATAAATCTGTAGAGGTGTAGTCTCTGTACATTGAAAATATAAAAAAAAACATATAGCTAGGATGAGAACGGATCATTAAGAGAAGTGCTCGCAACACGATAAAAATATATAGCCAATGTAAATAACTTTCATATAATATAAAAATTAGCTTAACTCGGAATAATATTTAGTTTTTCACTTACATTCTTTATTCTATTCTTTTCTCGTTACTCTATCAAAATATTAAAGTGTTCAAGAAAGTTTATATGTTTTATAACTTTTAAACGCAGATTTTTTTTATAGAGTAATAGTTTTACAGGTAGTGCAATTTCGTATTTCTTTTTATTGGAAAGGGTATTATTATTTTAAGAGGGAGAAAATAATACATTATTAACTTTGTTTTTCGTTAATCGATTTAAATAAAAAATAATACTAATTATAATCTAAATTTAAAAATAATACTAATTATAATCTAAAGTTAAAAATAATACTAATTATAATGTATAGTTAAAAATAATACTAATTATAATCTAAAGTTTAAAATAATACTAATTATAATCTGAACCCGAAAAGGGTATCCAAAAGATAATCCGTTTTTGAGATTAGGTACATACTCAGAAAAGCTTGCAAATTATGATTCTGGATGTTGCCAGGATTGTTGCAGGAGATGGTCCAATTTCTTTTTACCCCACTTCCTTTGATATTCATATAAATGATACACACTGAACTCACATCATTATTACATGTATGTAACTTTTTGTTAATGTCCTTTGTAGTGTTAATAACCGGTTTCCACGCCGTAAGTAGCATCCAACCACTATCACTATTGAAATTCGGTGGACGGCTGATTTCGATAGCTTCACGTACTCCACGCGGTACTAAAAACTTTCCTCTACCTAAGACTGACGCTTTGTCCAAACATATGTAATAACCCGTTCCCGAATCTAAAATGTGTTCCTTTATGACTGAGCCATTGTGGTCCAGATTTTCAACACTTCGTATGTGTAAAGTCATTTTATATTGACGTTTCGACGAGTTACTTACTACTCTTACGTAACACTTACCGCAATCACAACGAATCTTGATTACACCCGGGACATCTAACTTGCTTTTATGTTTAGGTGACCGTAACATCGAGCGTTACTTGCAATGTGCACGAAAGATAGTCTTAATTTTATATTTACGGTGTAATAAGTACCCTCTCTCATCAGTGACTCCTTTGACATATGGTAAGTAAATGACTCAGCGTGCTGCCTCTACTGCAGGACTATAAGTTCTTCCATTTAAGAGTCTTAGGCTTTGATGCTAATTGTATCCGTCGTACCTTTCTGACGTGAGTAAGTTCGTGATATACGTATTTAGGGTTGCATAGTTAAATAAGCTCCATTTATTAAGGTACGAGGTAAAGCTCCTAAGTAAGTCAGATGGTGGTGCGACTGTGCATGTATGTAATGGTCGGTGTGTGTAGGCTTTCTGTTCACCTTAATTACCTAACGGCATTCATTATTATTCTTTTTACCAACACGTCTTGGAATGCTAAACTACCATCGGATTCTTTTTCCACCTTGAATTTAAAGTTTTTATGAGAATCGTTAAGGTAATATTCTTAGTTTTGAAACGGATCTTTAGGTACAATTGTAAAAGCTTCGTCTACATACCGCCACCAGTATCGACATCTGAGAGGAATAAAAAGATGGTTCAATAAAAAAGTTTTCTTAAACCACTCCATGAAAATGTTTGATTACCACTGGAGCAACAGGTGAGTCCATAGCTACTCCACCAATTTGCATGAAAAAAATCCCACGCGATACTAAATAACCAATTTCCAAACAAAACTTTATTAGTGATATTAAAGTTGGTTCTAAAATGTTTTGAGCTATTTTGTGTATCGTATCAATAACCTTACATATTGGGATGATAGTACATAGCGACACTATATCAAAACTGACCATGATTTTGGTGTCTTCGGTTTTAATATCACTAATGAGTTGTACAAAGTGTCACCAATCTTTTACGTAAGTTTCGTTTTGCCTGTAAATGGTTTTAGAACAGTTGCTAAATATCGGGCTACCCTGTATGTAGGAGAGTCTATCTGGCTTACGATAGGTGTTAAAAGCAATACTGTTTATGAATTTTTGGTAGTCCATACAACTTAGGGGGCACTTAGGGATTTATAATACGGTTAACTGACTACTCTCCATTGCATTTCGGTCATCTTCCACAACCTTGAGTAGGGCAGTGCTAGTGCTGTAACCAGGACGAAACCCAGACTGGAACTCAGATAGATAATTATTATTATTATGAACATAGGGAAACAGTTGTTTATATATTGTTGCTTCCAGGACTTTAGATAGATAAGGTAAAATAGAGATCGGTCGTAATTCGCTAGGAGTAGTAGAATTATGAATTTTTGGAATAGGAATTATACGAGCTTTACGCTAAACTAATGGAAATATACAAGTGGAAAGTGAGGTATTGATAATAAATGAGTAGATAGAAATACGTTGTTGTAATATTATAATATTATAATATGTGATATAATGATATAAAATGTAAGCATGTTGTAAATTATTTTGGTATAAGTATCTTTGTCGGTAGTGGTAGTATTTATTTTTAATTGTAACAACTCTCAACACACACACATAGACGTCATGGTGTAATTAGATCGCATCACATTAGTTTGCTCTTAGCAGTCTTTAAGGAACCTTTGTAGTATTTACAATAAGACTTAAAAGACACCGTTTATTATAACCTTAACATAAAAATTACATTTACAAAATAACGCTAAAAAGTAAATAGTATAAGCATAAGTCAGCAAAGATCTTAACATAACAATATAAGTTTATTATATTTTTACCGATTTTACAACTTAGTAAAACTAATAGCCTTATCTTTTTTTAAAGTCCGTAAGAAAATCATTCTGTATGAGTTATCTTTTTAAAAACAATAAAATTTTAATATAATTTCTTTAACTTTTATAACAACTAATCTAACTTTGGTGTGTGAGGCTTTAAATATAATATGAACAGCAATATGAGTGTTATAGAATAGTCTGTAAGTTGATGTTTAAAATACTATGTATTCTAGTTAAGTAGGTCAAATCAACTTAGAATGATAATTGTATCGACATGAGCCAATCTCCCGAACCTGCGAACCTCTAAAAAGAACAAAAATAAAATTATTATGTACTTTTGGAATTCCTTGCATCGGGGGACCGTTTAATAATGGAAGAAATTAAAATGCCAGTAAGTTAGCAAGGAAAATAAAGAAATTACAATATCAAATCGTATAGTCTATATCCTCATTTATTAACTCCGTAAAATAATAGACACTATCGTCAACGTACGTAGAACGGTTCCCCGATGCAACGACTTTATTAAGTACATAATATTATTATTTTTATTTTTTTAGAGGTCTTTTTGAATCGGGGTTTTTTTTAATTTTTAATTTAATTTTTAAAAAGTATTTTTTAAGGTATGTTGCAACAACACATAAAACTGATGTCGTTATTATTTTATTTTAATGGATATGTTTGTATTATTTTTATAATTTATTGTTTTTTCTATTTTACTGTTTGGCTTAAATAATATTGAAGTAAAATTTAAGAGCCTTAAATTTAGACTCAAATTCATTGACTCATTTACAAATAATTCTATTAATTTAATAATTTTAACGCATAATTAAACGCTGTCTTCTTTGATATACGAGTAATAGTCCTAAGGGCGATATGAGCGATAGTCAAGAAAGCAAGCAAGCAAGTTTTTTATGTTGTCTGTTTATATGTTCTCTCGTTATCTTTACGTTTTAAATTATTTGAAAAAGATAAAATTTAATAGAACTCAATAATTTTAACACTGATAATTGAAATACGATTGAGTGGACTCCGGAGACAGGAAAAATAATTGAAGTGGACTTTACATCCCGACCGATTTTCTATAATGGTTTCTCTACAGTCAAATTATTTATTTTCACAATATTAGCTACAACGTTAGTTTAGTAATTATGTATATTTAACTAAATCTAACTTCAACTTAAAATAAATAATGGTGGTAATAAGATGTTAGTATTGTAACTAATTATTAAATATAACCTTAATAAATTAAGTCAATCTTGTCAATTCATTTATCGATATTTTATTTAAAATCAGACATTTATAATTACTTTTATACCTTTACTATTACGTAACCGTACGTACCTATTACTCTTAAGTGCCCTTAATTTATCTATATAAATTAAGTAACAAGTAGCTCCTTTGGAAACTACTGCATACATTTGGGTTATATAGTGTAGGTTGTAAATGACCTTTCCGACACTAGAGTGTATCACAATAGAGATATGACATGATCTATGAACATTGTCTTAAGGCTAACAATTAATAAGATTGGATGCCCGGTCTTTGATATACGAATATTGAGATCCGATTAGTTTCCTTTCTGAAATTGTCATTCCTTGTTTAATTCAAGTAACATTTATATTATAAGTGATTTTACTGTATCGTTTTATTTTACATTCTTTATTTATTTTAATAAGCCTAATATTGCTATACATATTTAAAGACATCTTCTAAGATTAATTTCGGTTGTGGCATCTTTTCAATGTTTATCTGTGCTGAAAAGTTAGAAACATTGGTTAAAAATTTCGAAAGCAAGCAATTATAAGAGCAAGAGAACCTAAAACAATGGTTTTCCATTTTGTCTGTTTGTTTGTGCACGCTAATTTCAGAAATGGTTTAACCGATTTGGATGCAGTTTTCAGGAATATATTGTAATGGTCTTCCTTAACATTCATTTAAATCTGTTACGAAATAAAAAAGTTATGTCGCTTTATGTCAATCATGTAATAGGTACCAAGCAAATCTTCTTCTATACAAGTAATAAATCTGTAGAGGTGTAGTCTCTGTACATTGAAAATATAAAAAAAAAACATATAGCTAGGATGAGAACGGATCATTAAGAGAAGTGCTCGCAACACGATAAAAATATATAGCCAATGTAAATAACTTTCATATAATATAAAAATTAGCTTAACTCGGAATAATATTTAGTTTTTCACTTACATTCTTTATTCTATTCTTTTCTCGTTACTCTATCAAAATATTAAAGTGTTCAAGAAAGTTTATATGTTTTATAACTTTTAAACGCAGATTTTTTTTATAGAGTAATAGTTTTACAGGTAGTGCAATTTCGTATTTCTTTTTATTGGAAAGGGTATTATTATTTTAAGAGGGAGAAAATAATACATTATTAACTTTGTTTTTCGTTAATCGATTTAAATAAAAAATAATACTAATTATAATCTAAATTTAAAAATAATACTAATTATAATCTAAAGTTAAAAATAATACTAATTATAATGTATAGTTAAAAATAATACTAATTATAATCTAAAGTTTAAAATAATACTAATTATAATCTGAACCCGAAAAGGGTATCCAAAAGATAATCCGTTTTTGAGATTAGGTACATACTCAGAAAAGCTTGCAAATTATGATTCTGGATGTTGCCAGGATTGTTGCAGGAGATGGTCCAATTTCTTTTTACCCCACTTCCTTTGATATTCATATAAATGATACACACTGAACTCACATCATTATTACATGTATGTAACTTTTTGTTAATGTCCTTTGTAGTGTTAATAACCGGTTTCCACGCCGTAAGTAGCATCCAACCACTATCACTATTGAAATTCGGTGGACGGCTGATTTCGATAGCTTCACGTACTCCACGCGGTACTAAAAACTTTCCTCTACCTAAGACTGACGCTTTGTCCAAACATATGTAATAACCCGTTCCCGAATCTAAAATGTGTTCCTTTATGACTGAGCCATTGTGGTCCAGATTTTCAACACTTCGTATGTGTAAAGTCATTTTATATTGACGTTTCGACGAGTTACTTACTACTCTTACGTAACACTTACCGCAATCACAACGAATCTTGATTACACCCGGGACATCTAACTTGCTTTTATGTTTAGGTGACCGTAACATCGAGCGTTACTTGCAATGTGCACGAAAGATAGTCTTAATTTTATATTTACGGTGTAATAAGTACCCTCTCTCATCAGTGACTCCTTTGACATATGGTAAGTAAATGACTCAGCGTGCTGCCTCTACTGCAGGACTATAAGTTCTTCCATTTAAGAGTCTTAGGCTTTGATGCTAATTGTATCCGTCGTACCTTTCTGACGTGAGTAAGTTCGTGATATACGTATTTAGGGTTGCATAGTTAAATAAGCTCCATTTATTAAGGTACGAGGTAAAGCTCCTAAGTAAGTCAGATGGTGGTGCGACTGTGCATGTATGTAATGGTCGGTGTGTGTAGGCTTTCTGTTCACCTTAATTACCTAACGGCATTCATTATTATTCTTTTTACCAACACGTCTTGGAATGCTAAACTACCATCGGATTCTTTTTCCACCTTGAATTTAAAGTTTTTATGAGAATCGTTAAGGTAATATTCTTAGTTTTGAAACGGATCTTTAGGTACAATTGTAAAAGCTTCGTCTACATACCGCCACCAGTATCGACATCTGAGAGGAATAAAAAGATGGTTCAATAAAAAAGTTTTCTTAAACCACTCCATGAAAATGTTTGATTACCACTGGAGCAACAGGTGAGTCCATAGCTACTCCACCAATTTGCATGAAAAAAATCCCACGCGATACTAAATAACCAATTTCCAAACAAAACTTTATTAGTGATATTAAAGTTGGTTCTAAAATGTTTTGAGCTATTTTGTGTATCGTATCAATAACCTTACATATTGGGATGATAGTACATAGCGACACTATATCAAAACTGACCATGATTTTGGTGTCTTCGGTTTTAATATCACTAATGAGTTGTACAAAGTGTCACCAATCTTTTACGTAAGTTTCGTTTTGCCTGTAAATGGTTTTAGAACAGTTGCTAAATATCGGGCTACCCTGTATGTAGGAGAGTCTATCTGGCTTACGATAGGTGTTAAAAGCAATACTGTTTATGAATTTTTGGTAGTCCATACAACTTAGGGGGCACTTAGGGATTTATAATACGGTTAACTGACTACTCTCCATTGCATTTCGGTCATCTTCCACAACCTTGAGTAGGGCAGTGCTAGTGCTGTAACCAGGACGAAACCCAGACTGGAACTCAGATAGATAATTATTATTATTATGAACATAGGGAAACAGTTGTTTATATATTGTTGCTTCCAGGACTTTAGATAGATAAGGTAAAATAGAGATCGGTCGTAATTCGCTAGGAGTAGTAGAATTATGAATTTTTGGAATAGGAATTATACGAGCTTTACGCTAAACTAATGGAAATATACAAGTGGAAAGTGAGGTATTGATAATAAATGAGTAGATAGAAATACGTTGTTGTAATATTATAATATTATAATATGTGATATAATGATATAAAATGTAAGCATGTTGTAAATTATTTTGGTATAAGTATCTTTGTCGGTAGTGGTAGTATTTATTTTTAATTGTAACAACTCTCAACACACACACATAGACGTCATGGTGTAATTAGATCGCATCACATTAGTTTGCTCTTAGCAGTCTTTAAGGAACCTTTGTAGTATTTACAATAAGACTTAAAAGACACCGTTTATTATAACCTTAACATAAAAATTACATTTACAAAATAACGCTAAAAAGTAAATAGTATAAGCATAAGTCAGCAAAGATCTTAACATAACAATATAAGTTTATTATATTTTTACCGATTTTACAACTTAGTAAAACTAATAGCCTTATCTTTTTTTAAAGTCCGTAAGAAAATCATTCTGTATGAGTTATCTTTTTAAAAACAATAAAATTTTAATATAATTTCTTTAACTTTTATAACAACTAATCTAACTTTGGTGTGTGAGGCTTTAAATATAATATGAACAGCAATATGAGTGTTATAGAATAGTCTGTAAGTTGATGTTTAAAATACTATGTATTCTAGTTAAGTAGGTCAAATCAACTTAGAATGATAATTGTATCGACATGAGCCAATCTCCCGAACCTGCGAACCTCTAAAAAGAACAAAAATAAAATTATTATGTACTTTTGGAATTCCTTGCATCGGGGGACCGTTTAATAATGGAAGAAATTAAAATGCCAGTAAGTTAGCAAGGAAAATAAAGAAATTACAATATCAAATCGTATAGTCTATATCCTCATTTATTAACTCCGTAAAATAATAGACACTATCGTCAACGTACGTAGAACGGTTCCCCGATGCAACGACTTTATTAAGTACATAATATTATTATTTTTATTTTTTTAGAGGTCTTTTTGAATCGGGGTTTTTTTTAATTTTTAATTTAATTTTTAAAAAGTATTTTTTAAGGTATGTTGCAACAACACATAAAACTGATGTCGTTATTATTTTATTTTAATGGATATGTTTGTATTATTTTTATAATTTATTGTTTTTTCTATTTTACTGTTTGGCTTAAATAATATTGAAGTAAAATTTAAGAGCCTTAAATTTAGACTCAAATTCATTGACTCATTTACAAATAATTCTATTAATTTAATAATTTTAACGCATAATTAAACGCTGTCTTCTTTGATATACGAGTAATAGTCCTAAGGGCGATATGAGCGATAGTCAAGAAAGCAAGCAAGCAAGTTTTTTATGTTGTCTGTTTATATGTTCTCTCGTTATCTTTACGTTTTAAATTATTTGAAAAAGATAAAATTTAATAGAACTCAATAATTTTAACACTGATAATTGAAATACGATTGAGTGGACTCCGGAGACAGGAAAAATAATTGAAGTGGACTTTACATCCCGACCGATTTTCTATAATGGTTTCTCTACAGTCAAATTATTTATTTTCACAATATTAGCTACAACGTTAGTTTAGTAATTATGTATATTTAACTAAATCTAACTTCAACTTAAAATAAATAATGGTGGTAATAAGATGTTAGTATTGTAACTAATTATTAAATATAACCTTAATAAATTAAGTCAATCTTGTCAATTCATTTATCGATATTTTATTTAAAATCAGACATTTATAATTACTTTTATACCTTTACTATTACGTAACCGTACGTACCTATTACTCTTAAGTGCCCTTAATTTATCTATATAAATTAAGTAACAAGTAGCTCCTTTGGAAACTACTGCATACATTTGGGTTATATAGTGTAGGTTGTAAATGACCTTTCCGACACTAGAGTGTATCACAATAGAGATATGACATGATCTATGAACATTGTCTTAAGGCTAACAATTAATAAGATTGGATGCCCGGTCTTTGATATACGAATATTGAGATCCGATTAGTTTCCTTTCTGAAATTGTCATTCCTTGTTTAATTCAAGTAACATTTATATTATAAGTGATTTTACTGTATCGTTTTATTTTACATTCTTTATTTATTTTAATAAGCCTAATATTGCTATACATATTTAAAGACATCTTCTAAGATTAATTTCGGTTGTGGCATCTTTTCAATGTTTATCTGTGCTGAAAAGTTAGAAACATTGGTTAAAAATTTCGAAAGCAAGCAATTATAAGAGCAAGAGAACCTAAAACAATGGTTTTCCATTTTGTCTGTTTGTTTGTGCACGCTAATTTCAGAAATGGTTTAACCGATTTGGATGCAGTTTTCAGGAATATATTGTAATGGTCTTCCTTAACATTCATTTAAATCTGTTACGAAATAAAAAAGTTATGTCGCTTTATGTCAATCATGTAATAGGTACCAAGCAAATCTTCTTCTATACAAGTAATAAATCTGTAGAGGTGTAGTCTCTGTACATTGAAAATATAAAAAAAAAACATATAGCTAGGATGAGAACGGATCATTAAGAGAAGTGCTCGCAACACGATAAAAATATATAGCCAATGTAAATAACTTTCATATAATATAAAAATTAGCTTAACTCGGAATAATATTTAGTTTTTCACTTACATTCTTTATTCTATTCTTTTCTCGTTACTCTATCAAAATATTAAAGTGTTCAAGAAAGTTTATATGTTTTATAACTTTTAAACGCAGATTTTTTTTATAGAGTAATAGTTTTACAGGTAGTGCAATTTCGTATTTCTTTTTATTGGAAAGGGTATTATTATTTTAAGAGGGAGAAAATAATACATTATTAACTTTGTTTTTCGTTAATCGATTTAAATAAAAAATAATACTAATTATAATCTAAATTTAAAAATAATACTAATTATAATCTAAAGTTAAAAATAATACTAATTATAATGTATAGTTAAAAATAATACTAATTATAATCTAAAGTTTAAAATAATACTAATTATAATCTGAACCCGAAAAGGGTATCCAAAAGATAATCCGTTTTTGAGATTAGGTACATACTCAGAAAAGCTTGCAAATTATGATTCTGGATGTTGCCAGGATTGTTGCAGGAGATGGTCCAATTTCTTTTTACCCCACTTCCTTTGATATTCATATAAATGATACACACTGAACTCACATCATTATTACATGTATGTAACTTTTTGTTAATGTCCTTTGTAGTGTTAATAACCGGTTTCCACGCCGTAAGTAGCATCCAACCACTATCACTATTGAAATTCGGTGGACGGCTGATTTCGATAGCTTCACGTACTCCACGCGGTACTAAAAACTTTCCTCTACCTAAGACTGACGCTTTGTCCAAACATATGTAATAACCCGTTCCCGAATCTAAAATGTGTTCCTTTATGACTGAGCCATTGTGGTCCAGATTTTCAACACTTCGTATGTGTAAAGTCATTTTATATTGACGTTTCGACGAGTTACTTACTACTCTTACGTAACACTTACCGCAATCACAACGAATCTTGATTACACCCGGGACATCTAACTTGCTTTTATGTTTAGGTGACCGTAACATCGAGCGTTACTTGCAATGTGCACGAAAGATAGTCTTAATTTTATATTTACGGTGTAATAAGTACCCTCTCTCATCAGTGACTCCTTTGACATATGGTAAGTAAATGACTCAGCGTGCTGCCTCTACTGCAGGACTATAAGTTCTTCCATTTAAGAGTCTTAGGCTTTGATGCTAATTGTATCCGTCGTACCTTTCTGACGTGAGTAAGTTCGTGATATACGTATTTAGGGTTGCATAGTTAAATAAGCTCCATTTATTAAGGTACGAGGTAAAGCTCCTAAGTAAGTCAGATGGTGGTGCGACTGTGCATGTATGTAATGGTCGGTGTGTGTAGGCTTTCTGTTCACCTTAATTACCTAACGGCATTCATTATTATTCTTTTTACCAACACGTCTTGGAATGCTAAACTACCATCGGATTCTTTTTCCACCTTGAATTTAAAGTTTTTATGAGAATCGTTAAGGTAATATTCTTAGTTTTGAAACGGATCTTTAGGTACAATTGTAAAAGCTTCGTCTACATACCGCCACCAGTATCGACATCTGAGAGGAATAAAAAGATGGTTCAATAAAAAAGTTTTCTTAAACCACTCCATGAAAATGTTTGATTACCACTGGAGCAACAGGTGAGTCCATAGCTACTCCACCAATTTGCATGAAAAAAATCCCACGCGATACTAAATAACCAATTTCCAAACAAAACTTTATTAGTGATATTAAAGTTGGTTCTAAAATGTTTTGAGCTATTTTGTGTATCGTATCAATAACCTTACATATTGGGATGATAGTACATAGCGACACTATATCAAAACTGACCATGATTTTGGTGTCTTCGGTTTTAATATCACTAATGAGTTGTACAAAGTGTCACCAATCTTTTACGTAAGTTTCGTTTTGCCTGTAAATGGTTTTAGAACAGTTGCTAAATATCGGGCTACCCTGTATGTAGGAGAGTCTATCTGGCTTACGATAGGTGTTAAAAGCAATACTGTTTATGAATTTTTGGTAGTCCATACAACTTAGGGGGCACTTAGGGATTTATAATACGGTTAACTGACTACTCTCCATTGCATTTCGGTCATCTTCCACAACCTTGAGTAGGGCAGTGCTAGTGCTGTAACCAGGACGAAACCCAGACTGGAACTCAGATAGATAATTATTATTATTATGAACATAGGGAAACAGTTGTTTATATATTGTTGCTTCCAGGACTTTAGATAGATAAGGTAAAATAGAGATCGGTCGTAATTCGCTAGGAGTAGTAGAATTATGAATTTTTGGAATAGGAATTATACGAGCTTTACGCTAAACTAATGGAAATATACAAGTGGAAAGTGAGGTATTGATAATAAATGAGTAGATAGAAATACGTTGTTGTAATATTATAATATTATAATATGTGATATAATGATATAAAATGTAAGCATGTTGTAAATTATTTTGGTATAAGTATCTTTGTCGGTAGTGGTAGTATTTATTTTTAATTGTAACAACTCTCAACACACACACATAGACGTCATGGTGTAATTAGATCGCATCACATTAGTTTGCTCTTAGCAGTCTTTAAGGAACCTTTGTAGTATTTACAATAAGACTTAAAAGACACCGTTTATTATAACCTTAACATAAAAATTACATTTACAAAATAACGCTAAAAAGTAAATAGTATAAGCATAAGTCAGCAAAGATCTTAACATAACAATATAAGTTTATTATATTTTTACCGATTTTACAACTTAGTAAAACTATATAATAGCCTTATCTTTTTTTAAAGTCCGTAAGAAAATCATTCTGTATGAGTTATCTTTTTAAAAACAATAAAATTTTAATATAATTTCTTTAACTTTTATAACAACTAATCTAACTTTGGTGTGTGAGGCTTTAAATATAATATGAACAGCAATATGAGTGTTATAGAATAGTCTGTAAGTTGATGTTTAAAATACTATGTATTCTAGTTAAGTAGGTCAAATCAACTTAGAATGATAATTGTATCGACATGAGCCAATCTCCCGAACCTGCGAACCTCTAAAAAGAACAAAAATAAAATTATTATGTACTTTTGGAATTCCTTGCATCGGGGGACCGTTTAATAATGGAAGAAATTAAAATGCCAGTAAGTTAGCAAGGAAAATAAAGAAATTACAATATCAAATCGTATAGTCTATATCCTCATTTATTAACTCCGTAAAATAATAGACACTATCGTCAACGTACGTAGAACGGTTCCCCGATGCAACGACTTTATTAAGTACATAATATTATTATTTTTATTTTTTTAGAGGTCTTTTTGAATCGGGGTTTTTTTTAATTTTTAATTTAATTTTTAAAAAGTATTTTTTAAGGTATGTTGCAACAACACATAAAACTGATGTCGTTATTATTTTATTTTAATGGATATGTTTGTATTATTTTTATAATTTATTGTTTTTTCTATTTTACTGTTTGGCTTAAATAATATTGAAGTAAAATTTAAGAGCCTTAAATTTAGACTCAAATTCATTGACTCATTTACAAATAATTCTATTAATTTAATAATTTTAACGCATAATTAAACGCTGTCTTCTTTGATATACGAGTAATAGTCCTAAGGGCGATATGAGCGATAGTCAAGAAAGCAAGCAAGCAAGTTTTTTATGTTGTCTGTTTATATGTTCTCTCGTTATCTTTACGTTTTAAATTATTTGAAAAAGATAAAATTTAATAGAACTCAATAATTTTAACACTGATAATTGAAATACGATTGAGTGGACTCCGGAGACAAGAAAAATAATTGAAGTGGACTTTACATCCCGACCGATTTTCTATAATGGTTTCTCTACAGTCAAATTATTTATTTTCACAATATTAGCTACAACGTTAGTTTAGTAATTATGTATATTTAACTAAATCTAACTTCAACTTAAAATAAATAATGGTGGTAATAAGATGTTAGTATTGTAACTAATTATTAAATATAACCTTAATAAATTAAGTCAATCTTGTCAATTCATTTATCGATATTTTATTTAAAATCAGACATTTATAATTACTTTTATACCTTTACTATTACGTAACCGTACGTACCTATTACTCTTAAGTGCCCTTAATTTATCTATATAAATTAAGTAACAAGTAGCTCCTTTGGAAACTATTGCATACATTTGGGTTATATAGTGTAGGTTGTAAATGACCTTTCCGACACTAGAGTGTATCACAATAGAGATATGACATGATCTATGAACATTGTCTTAAGGCTAACAATTAATAAGATTGGATGCCCGGTCTTTGATATACGAATATTGAGATCCGATTAGTTTCCTTTCTGAAATTGTCATTCCTTGTTTAATTCAAGTAACATTTATATTATAAGTGATTTTACTGTATCGTTTTATTTTACATTCTTTATTTATTTTAATAAGCCTAATATTGCTATACATATTTAAAGACATCTTCTAAGATTAATTTCGGTTGTGGCATCTTTTCAATGTTTATCTGTGCTGAAAAGTTAGAAACATTGGTTAAAAATTTCGAAAGCAAGCAATTATAAGAGCAAGAGAACCTAAAACAATGGTTTTCCATTTTGTCTGTTTGTTTGTGCACGCTAATTTCAGAAATGGTTTAACCGATTTGTATGCAGTTTTCAGGAATATATTGTAATGGTCTTCCTTAACATTCATTTAAATCTGTTACGAAATAAAAAAGTTATGTCGCTTTATGTCAATCATGTAATAGGTACCAAGCAAATCTTCTTCTATACAAGTAATAAATCTGTAGAGGTGTAGTCTCTGTACATTGAAAATATAAAAAAAAACATATAGCTAGGATGAGAACGGATCATTAAGAGAAGTGCTCGCAACACGATAAAAATATATAGCCAATGTAAATAACTTTCATATAATATAAAAATTAGCTTAACTCGGAATAATATTTAGTTTTTCACTTACATTCTTTATTCTATTCTTTTCTCGTTACTCTATCAAAATATTAAAGTGTTCAAGAAAGTTTATATGTTTTATAACTTTTAAACGCAGATTTTTTTTATAGAGTAATAGTTTTACAGGTAGTGCAATTTCGTATTTCTTTTTATTGGAAAGGGTATTATTATTTTAAGAGGGAGAAAATAATACATTATTAACTTTGTTTTTCGTTAATCGATTTAAATAAAAAATAATACTAATTATAATCTAAATTTAAAAATAATACTAATTATAATCTAAAGTTAAAAATAATACTAATTATAATGTATAGTTAAAAATAATACTAATTATAATCTAAAGTTTAAAATAATACTAATTATAATCTGAACCCGAAAAGGGTATCCAAAAGATAATCCGTTTTTGAAATTAGGTACATACTCAGAAAAGCTTGCAAATTATGATTCTGGATGTTGCCAGGATTGTTGCAGGAGATGGTCCAATTTCTTTTTACCCCACTTCCTTTGATATTCATATAAATGATACACACTGAACTCACATCATTATTACATGTATGTAACTTTTTGTTAATGTCCTTTGTAGTGTTAATAACCGGTTTCCACGCCGTAAGTAGCATCCAACCACTATCACTATTGAAATTCGGTGGACGGCTGATTTCGATAGCTTCACGTACTCCACGCGGTACTAAAAACTTTCCTCTACCTAAGACTGACGCTTTGTCCAAACATATGTAATAACCCGTTCCCGAATCTAAAATGTGTTCCTTTATGACTGAGCCATTGTGGTCCAGATTTTCAACACTTCGTATGTGTAAAGTCATTTTATATTGACGTTTCGACGAGTTACTTACTACTCTTACGTAACACTTACCGCAATCACAACGAATCTTGATTACACCCGGGACATCTAACTTGCTTTTATGTTTAGGTGACCGTAACATCGAGCGTTACTTGCAATGTGCACGAAAGATAGTCTTAATTTTATATTTACGGTGTAATAAGTACCCTCTCTCATCAGTGACTCCTTTGACATATGGTAAGTAAATGACTCAGCGTGCTGCCTCTACTGCAGGACTATAAGTTCTTCCATTTAAGAGTCTTAGGCTTTGATGCTAATTGTATCCGTCGTACCTTTCTGACGTGAGTAAGTTCGTGATATACGTATTTAGGGTTGCATAGTTAAATAAGCTCCATTTATTAAGGTACGAGGTAAAGCTCCTAAGTAAGTCAGATGGTGGTGCGACTGTGCATGTATGTAATGGTCGGTGTGTGTAGGCTTTCTGTTCACCTTAATTACCTAACGGCATTCATTATTATTCTTTTTACCAACACGTCTTGGAATGCTAAACTACCATCGGATTCTTTTTCCACCTTGAATTTAAAGTTTTTATGAGAATCGTTAAGGTAATATTCTTAGTTTTGAAACGGATCTTTAGGTACAATTGTAAAAGCTTCGTCTACATACCGCCACCAGTATCGACATCTGAGAGGAATAAAAAGATGGTTCAATAAAAAAGTTTTCTTAAACCACTCCATGAAAATGTTTGATTACCACTGGAGCAACAGGTGAGTCCATAGCTACTCCACCAATTTGCATGAAAAAAATCCCACGCGATACTAAATAACCAATTTCCAAACAAAACTTTATTAGTGATATTAAAGTTGGTTCTAAAATGTTTTGAGCTATTTTGTGTATCGTATCAATAACCTTACATATTGGGATGATAGTACATAGCGACACTATATCAAAACTGACCATGATTTTGGTGTCTTCGGTTTTAATATCACTAATGAGTTGTACAAAGTGTCACCAATCTTTTACGTAAGTTTCGTTTTGCCTGTAAATGGTTTTAGAACAGTTGCTAAATATCGGGCTACCCTGTATGTAGGAGAGTCTATCTGGCTTACGATAGGTGTTAAAAGCAATACTGTTTATGAATTTTTGGTAGTCCATACAACTTAGGGGGCACTTAGGGATTTATAATACGGTTAACTGACTACTCTCCATTGCATTTCGGTCATCTTCCACAACCTTGAGTAGGGCAGTGCTAGTGCTGTAACCAGGACGAAACCCAGACTGGAACTCAGATAGATAATTATTATTATTATGAACATAGGGAAACAGTTGTTTATATATTGTTGCTTCCAGGACTTTAGATAGATAAGGTAAAATAGAGATCGGTCGTAATTCGCTAGGAGTAGTAGAATTATGAATTTTTGGAATAGGAATTATACGAGCTTTACGCTAAACTAATGGAAATATACAAGTGGAAAGTGAGGTATTGATAATAAATGAGTAGATAGAAATACGTTGTTGTAATATTATAATATTATAATATGTGATATAATGATATAAAATGTAAGCATGTTGTAAATTATTTTGGTATAAGTATCTTTGTCGGTAGTGGTAGTATTTATTTTTAATTGTAACAACTCTCAACACACACACATAGACGTCATGGTGTAATTAGATCGCATCACATTAGTTTGCTCTTAGCAGTCTTTAAGGAACCTTTGTAGTATTTACAATAAGACTTAAAAGACACCGTTTATTATAACCTTAACATAAAAATTACATTTACAAAATAACGCTAAAAAGTAAATAGTATAAGCATAAGTCAGCAAAGATCTTAACATAACAATATAAGTTTATTATATTTTTACCGATTTTACAACTTAGTAAAACTAATAGCCTTATCTTTTTTTAAAGTCCGTAAGAAAATCATTCTGTATGAGTTATCTTTTTAAAAACAATAAAATTTTAATATAATTTCTTTAACTTTTATAACAACTAATCTAACTTTGGTGTGTGAGGCTTTAAATATAATATGAACAGCAATATGAGTGTTATAGAATAGTCTGTAAGTTGATGTTTAAAATACTATGTATTCTAGTTAAGTAGGTCAAATCAACTTAGAATGATAATTGTATCGACATGAGCCAATCTCCCGAACCTGCGAACCTCTAAAAAGAACAAAAATAAAATTATTATGTACTTTTGGAATTCCTTGCATCGGGGGACCGTTTAATAATGGAAGAAATTAAAATGCCAGTAAGTTAGCAAGGAAAATAAAGAAATTACAATATCAAATCGTATAGTCTATATCCTCATTTATTAACTCCGTAAAATAATAGACACTATCGTTAACGTACGTAGAACGGTTCCCCGATGCAACGACTTTATTAAGTACATAATATTATTATTTTTATTTTTTTAGAGGTCTTTTTGAATCGGGGTTTTTTTTAATTTTTAATTTAATTTTTAAAAAGTATTTTTTAAGGTATGTTGCAACAACACATAAAACTGATGTCGTTATTATTTTATTTTAATGGATATGTTTGTATTATTTTTATAATTTATTGTTTTTTCTATTTTACTGTTTGGCTTAAATAATATTGAAGTAAAATTTAAGAGCCTTAAATTTAGACTCAAATTCATTGACTCATTTACAAATAATTCTATTAATTTAATAATTTTAACGCATAATTAAACGCTGTCTTCTTTGATATACGAGTAATAGTCCTAAGGGCGATATGAGCGATAGTCAAGAAAGCAAGCAAGCAAGTTTTTTATGTTGTCTGTTTATATGTTCTCTCGTTATCTTTACGTTTTAAATTATTTGAAAAAGATAAAATTTAATAGAACTCAATAATTTTAACACTGATAATTGAAATACGATTGAGTGGACTCCGGAGACAGGAAAAATAATTGAAGTGGACTTTACATCCCGACCGATTTTCTATAATGGTTTCTCTACAGTCAAATTATTTATTTTCACAATATTAGCTACAACGTTAGTTTAGTAATTATGTATATTTAACTAAATCTAACTTCAACTTAAAATAAATAATGGTGGTAATAAGATGTTAGTATTGTAACTAATTATTAAATATAACCTTAATAAATTAAGTCAATCTTGTCAATTCATTTATCGATATTTTATTTAAAATCAGACATTTATAATTACTTTTATACCTTTACTATTACGTAACCGTACGTACCTATTACTCTTAAGTGCCCTTAATTTATCTATATAAATTAAGTAACAAGTAGCTCCTTTGGAAACTACTGCATACATTTGGGTTATATAGTGTAGGTTGTAAATGACCTTTCCGACACTAGAGTGTATCACAATAGAGATATGACATGATCTATGAACATTGTCTTAAGGCTAACAATTAATAAGATTGGATGCCCGGTCTTTGATATACGAATATTGAGATCCGATTAGTTTCCTTTCTGAAATTGTCATTCCTTGTTTAATTCAAGTAACATTTATATTATAAGTGATTTTACTGTATCGTTTTATTTTACATTCTTTATTTATTTTAATAAGCCTAATATTGCTATACATATTTAAAGACATCTTCTAAGATTAATTTCGGTTGTGGCATCTTTTCAATGTTTATCTGTGCTGAAAAGTTAGAAACATTGGTTAAAAATTTCGAAAGCAAGCAATTATAAGAGCAAGAGAACCTAAAACAATGGTTTTCCATTTTGTCTGTTTGTTTGTGCACGCTAATTTCAGAAATGGTTTAACCGATTTGGATGCAGTTTTCAGGAATATATTGTAATGGTCTTCCTTAACATTCATTTAAATCTGTTACGAAATAAAAAAGTTATGTCGCTTTATGTCAATCATGTAATAGGTACCAAGCAAATCTTCTTCTATACAAGTAATAAATCTGTAGAGGTGTAGTCTCTGTACATTGAAAATATAAAAAAAAAACATATAGCTAGGATGAGAACGGATCATTAAGAGAAGTGCTCGCAACACGATAAAAATATATAGCCAATGTAAATAACTTTCATATAATATAAAAATTAGCTTAACTCGGAATAATATTTAGTTTTTCACTTACATTCTTTATTCTATTCTTTTCTCGTTACTCTATCAAAATATTAAAGTGTTCAAGAAAGTTTATATGTTTTATAACTTTTAAACGCAGATTTTTTTTATAGAGTAATAGTTTTACAGGTAGTGCAATTTCGTATTTCTTTTTATTGGAAAGGGTATTATTATTTTAAGAGGGAGAAAATAATACATTATTAACTTTGTTTTTCGTTAATCGATTTAAATAAAAAATAATACTAATTATAATCTAAATTTAAAAATAATACTAATTATAATCTAAAGTTAAAAATAATACTAATTATAATGTATAGTTAAAAATAATACTAATTATAATCTAAAGTTTAAAATAATACTAATTATAATCTGAACCCGAAAAGGGTATCCAAAAGATAATCCGTTTTTGAGATTAGGTACATACTCAGAAAAGCTTGCAAATTATGATTCTGGATGTTGCCAGGATTGTTGCAGGAGATGGTCCAATTTCTTTTTACCCCACTTCCTTTGATATTCATATAAATGATACACACTGAACTCACATCATTATTACATGTATGTAACTTTTTGTTAATGTCCTTTGTAGTGTTAATAACCGGTTTCCACGCCGTAAGTAGCATCCAACCACTATCACTATTGAAATTCGGTGGACGGCTGATTTCGATAGCTTCACGTACTCCACGCGGTACTAAAAACTTTCCTCTACCTAAGACTGACGCTTTGTCCAAACATATGTAATAACCCGTTCCCGAATCTAAAATGTGTTCCTTTATGACTGAGCCATTGTGGTCCAGATTTTCAACACTTCGTATGTGTAAAGTCATTTTATATTGACGTTTCGACGAGTTACTTACTACTCTTACGTAACACTTACCGCAATCACAACGAATCTTGATTACACCCGGGACATCTAACTTGCTTTTATGTTTAGGTGACCGTAACATCGAGCGTTACTTGCAATGTGCACGAAAGATAGTCTTAATTTTATATTTACGGTGTAATAAGTACCCTCTCTCATCAGTGACTCCTTTGACATATGGTAAGTAAATGACTCAGCGTGCTGCCTCTACTGCAGGACTATAAGTTCTTCCATTTAAGAGTCTTAGGCTTTGATGCTAATTGTATCCGTCGTACCTTTCTGACGTGAGTAAGTTCGTGATATACGTATTTAGGGTTGCATAGTTAAATAAGCTCCATTTATTAAGGTACGAGGTAAAGCTCCTAAGTAAGTCAGATGGTGGTGCGACTGTGCATGTATGTAATGGTCGGTGTGTGTAGGCTTTCTGTTCACCTTAATTACCTAACGGCATTCATTATTATTCTTTTTACCAACACGTCTTGGAATGCTAAACTACCATCGGATTCTTTTTCCACCTTGAATTTAAAGTTTTTATGAGAATCGTTAAGGTAATATTCTTAGTTTTGAAACGGATCTTTAGGTACAATTGTAAAAGCTTCGTCTACATACCGCCACCAGTATCGACATCTGAGAGGAATAAAAAGATGGTTCAATAAAAAAGTTTTCTTAAACCACTCCATGAAAATGTTTGATTACCACTGGAGCAACAGGTGAGTCCATAGCTACTCCACCAATTTGCATGAAAAAAATCCCACGCGATACTAAATAACCAATTTCCAAACAAAACTTTATTAGTGATATTAAAGTTGGTTCTAAAATGTTTTGAGCTATTTTGTGTATCGTATCAATAACCTTACATATTGGGATGATAGTACATAGCGACACTATATCAAAACTGACCATGATTTTGGTGTCTTCGGTTTTAATATCACTAATGAGTTGTACAAAGTGTCACCAATCTTTTACGTAAGTTTCGTTTTGCCTGTAAATGGTTTTAGAACAGTTGCTAAATATCGGGCTACCCTGTATGTAGGAGAGTCTATCTGGCTTACGATAGGTGTTAAAAGCAATACTGTTTATGAATTTTTGGTAGTCCATACAACTTAGGGGGCACTTAGGGATTTATAATACGGTTAACTGACTACTCTCCATTGCATTTCGGTCATCTTCCACAACCTTGAGTAGGGCAGTGCTAGTGCTGTAACCAGGACGAAACCCAGACTGGAACTCAGATAGATAATTATTATTATTATGAACATAGGGAAACAGTTGTTTATATATTGTTGCTTCCAGGACTTTAGATAGATAAGGTAAAATAGAGATCGGTCGTAATTCGCTAGGAGTAGTAGAATTATGAATTTTTGGAATAGGAATTATACGAGCTTTACGCTAAACTAATGGAAATATACAAGTGGAAAGTGAGGTATTGATAATAAATGAGTAGATAGAAATACGTTGTTGTAATATTATAATATTATAATATGTGATATAATGATATAAAATGTAAGCATGTTGTAAATTATTTTGGTATAAGTATCTTTGTCGGTAGTGGTAGTATTTATTTTTAATTGTAACAACTCTCAACACACACACATAGACGTCATGGTGTAATTAGATCGCATCACATTAGTTTGCTCTTAGCAGTCTTTAAGGAACCTTTGTAGTATTTACAATAAGACTTAAAAGACACCGTTTATTATAACCTTAACATAAAAATTACATTTACAAAATAACGCTAAAAAGTAAATAGTATAAGCATAAGTCAGCAAAGATCTTAACATAACAATATAAGTTTATTATATTTTTACCGATTTTACAACTTAGTAAAACTAATAGCCTTATCTTTTTTTAAAGTCCGTAAGAAAATCATTCTGTATGAGTTATCTTTTTAAAAACAATAAAATTTTAATATAATTTCTTTAACTTTTATAACAACTAATCTAACTTTGGTGTGTGAGGCTTTAAATATAATATGAACAGCAATATGAGTGTTATAGAATAGTCTGTAAGTTGATGTTTAAAATACTATGTATTCTAGTTAAGTAGGTCAAATCAACTTAGAATGATAATTGTATCGACATGAGCCAATCTCCCGAACCTGCGAACCTCTAAAAAGAACAAAAATAAAATTATTATGTACTTTTGGAATTCCTTGCATCGGGGGACCGTTTAATAATGGAAGAAATTAAAATGCCAGTAAGTTAGCAAGGAAAATAAAGAAATTACAATATCAAATCGTATAGTCTATATCCTCATTTATTAACTCCGTAAAATAATAGACACTATCGTCAACGTACGTAGAACGGTTCCCCGATGCAACGACTTTATTAAGTACATAATATTATTATTTTTATTTTTTTAGAGGTCTTTTTGAATCGGGGTTTTTTTTAATTTTTAATTTAATTTTTAAAAAGTATTTTTTAAGGTATGTTGCAACAACACATAAAACTGATGTCGTTATTATTTTATTTTAATGGATATGTTTGTATTATTTTTATAATTTATTGTTTTTTCTATTTTACTGTTTGGCTTAAATAATATTGAAGTAAAATTTAAGAGCCTTAAATTTAGACTCAAATTCATTGACTCATTTACAAATAATTCTATTAATTTAATAATTTTAACGCATAATTAAACGCTGTCTTCTTTGATATACGAGTAATAGTCCTAAGGGCGATATGAGCGATAGTCAAGAAAGCAAGCAAGCAAGATTTTTATGTTGTCTGTTTATATGTTCTCTCGTTATCTTTACGTTTTAAATTATTTGAAAAAGATAAAATTTAATAGAACTCAATAATTTTAACACTGATAATTGAAATACGATTGAGTGGACTCCGGAGACAGGAAAAATAATTGAAGTGGACTTTACATCCCGACCGATTTTCTATAATGGTTTCTCTACAGTCAAATTATTTATTTTCACAATATTAGCTACAACGTTAGTTTAGTAATTATGTATATTTAACTAAATCTAACTTCAACTTAAAATAAATAATGGTGGTAATAAGATGTTAGTATTGTAACTAATTATTAAATATAACCTTAATAAATTAAGTCAATCTTGTCAATTCATTTATCGATATTTTATTTAAAATCAGACATTTATAATTACTTTTATACCTTTACTATTACGTAACCGTACGTACCTATTACTCTTAAGTGCCCTTAATTTATCTATATAAATTAAGTAACAAGTAGCTCCTTTGGAAACTACTGCATACATTTGGGTTATATAGTGTAGGTTGTAAATGACCTTTCCGACACTAGAGTGTATCACAATAGAGATATGACATGATCTATGAACATTGTCTTAAGGCTAACAATTAATAAGATTGGATGCCCGGTCTTTGATATACGAATATTGAGATCCGATTAGTTTCCTTTCTGAAATTGTCATTCCTTGTTTAATTCAAGTAACATTTATATTATAAGTGATTTTACTGTATCGTTTTATTTTACATTCTTTATTTATTTTAATAAGCCTAATATTGCTATACATATTTAAAGACATCTTCTAAGATTAATTTCGGTTGTGGCATCTTTTCAATGTTTATCTGTGCTGAAAAGTTAGAAACATTGGTTAAAAATTTCGAAAGCAAGCAATTATAAGAGCAAGAGAACCTAAAACAATGGTTTTCCATTTTGTCTGTTTGTTTGTGCACGCTAATTTCAGAAATGGTTTAACCGATTTGGATGCAGTTTTCAGGAATATATTGTAATGGTCTTCCTTAACATTCATTTAAATCTGTTACGAAATAAAAAAGTTATGTCGCTTTATGTCAATCATGTAATAGGTACCAAGCAAATCTTCTTCTATACAAGTAATAAATCTGTAGAGGTGTAGTCTCTGTACATTGAAAATATAAAAAAAAAACATATAGCTAGGATGAGAACGGATCATTAAGAGAAGTGCTCGCAACACGATAAAAATATATAGCCAATGTAAATAACTTTCATATAATATAAAAATTAGCTTAACTCGGAATAATATTTAGTTTTTCACTTACATTCTTTATTCTATTCTTTTCTCGTTACTCTATCAAAATATTAAAGTGTTCAAGAAAGTTTATATGTTTTATAACTTTTAAACGCAGATTTTTTTTATAGAGTAATAGTTTTACAGGTAGTGCAATTTCGTATTTCTTTTTATTGGAAAGGGTATTATTATTTTAAGAGGGAGAAAATAATACATTATTAACTTTGTTTTTCGTTAATCGATTTAAATAAAAAATAATACTAATTATAATCTAAATTTAAAAATAATACTAATTATAATCTAAAGTTAAAAATAATACTAATTATAATGTATAGTTAAAAATAATACTAATTATAATCTAAAGTTTAAAATAATACTAATTATAATCTGAACCCGAAAAGGGTATCCAAAAGATAATCCGTTTTTGAGATTAGGTACATACTCAGAAAAGCTTGCAAATTATGATTCTGGATGTTGCCAGGATTGTTGCAGGAGATGGTCCAATTTCTTTTTACCCCACTTCCTTTGATATTCATATAAATGATACACACTGAACTCACATCATTATTACATGTATGTAACTTTTTGTTAATGTCCTTTGTAGTGTTAATAACCGGTTTCCACGCCGTAAGTAGCATCCAACCACTATCACTATTGAAATTCGGTGGACGGCTGATTTCGATAGCTTCACGTACTCCACGCGGTACTAAAAACTTTCCTCTACCTAAGACTGACGCTTTGTCCAAACATATGTAATAACCCGTTCCCGAATCTAAAATGTGTTCCTTTATGACTGAGCCATTGTGGTCCAGATTTTCAACACTTCGTATGTGTAAAGTCATTTTATATTGACGTTTCGACGAGTTACTTACTACTCTTACGTAACACTTACCGCAATCACAACGAATCTTGATTACACCCGGGACATCTAACTTGCTTTTATGTTTAGGTGACCGTAACATCGAGCGTTACTTGCAATGTGCACGAAAGATAGTCTTAATTTTATATTTACGGTGTAATAAGTACCCTCTCTCATCAGTGACTCCTTTGACATATGGTAAGTAAATGACTCAGCGTGCTGCCTCTACTGCAGGACTATAAGTTCTTCCATTTAAGAGTCTTAGGCTTTGATGCTAATTGTATCCGTCGTACCTTTCTGACGTGAGTAAGTTCGTGATATACGTATTTAGGGTTGCATAGTTAAATAAGCTCCATTTATTAAGGTACGAGGTAAAGCTCCTAAGTAAGTCAGATGGTGGTGCGACTGTGCATGTATGTAATGGTCGGTGTGTGTAGGCTTTCTGTTCACCTTAATTACCTAACGGCATTCATTATTATTCTTTTTACCAACACGTCTTGGAATGCTAAACTACCATCGGATTCTTTTTCCACCTTGAATTTAAAGTTTTTATGAGAATCGTTAAGGTAATATTCTTAGTTTTGAAACGGATCTTTAGGTACAATTGTAAAAGCTTCGTCTACATACCGCCACCAGTATCGACATCTGAGAGGAATAAAAAGATGGTTCAATAAAAAAGTTTTCTTAAACCACTCCATGAAAATGTTTGATTACCACTGGAGCAACAGGTGAGTCCATAGCTACTCCACCAATTTGCATGAAAAAAATCCCACGCGATACTAAATAACCAATTTCCAAACAAAACTTTATTAGTGATATTAAAGTTGGTTCTAAAATGTTTTGAGCTATTTTGTGTATCGTATCAATAACCTTACATATTGGGATGATAGTACATAGCGACACTATATCAAAACTGACCAAGATTTTGGTGTCTTCGGTTTTAATATCACTAATGAGTTGTACAAAGTGTCACCAATCTTTTACGTAAGTTTCGTTTTGCCTGTAAATGGTTTTAGAACAGTTGCTAAATATCGGGCTACCCTGTATGTAGGAGAGTCTATCTGGCTTACGATAGGTGTTAAAAGCAATACTGTTTATGAATTTTTGGTAGTCCATACAACTTAGGGGGCACTTAGGGATTTATAATACGGTTAACTGACTACTCTCCATTGCATTTCGGTCATCTTCCACAACCTTGAGTAGGGCAGTGCTAGTGCTGTAACCAGGACGAAACCCAGACTGGAACTCAGATAGATAATTATTATTATTATGAACATAGGGAAACAGTTGTTTATATATTGTTGCTTCCAGGACTTTAGATAGATAAGGTAAAATAGAGATCGGTCGTAATTCGCTAGGAGTAGTAGAATTATGAATTTTTGGAATAGGAATTATACGAGCTTTACGCTAAACTAATGGAAATATACAAGTGGAAAGTGAGGTATTGATAATAAATGAGTAGATAGAAATACGTCAATCAAAGTAACGATCATAAGTCTAGAAATTTCATCCTCACCAACAACATTCGATTTAATCCAGAGCAGTGTTTTTTTTATTTATTCCCCAGGTACTAGAGAAAATGTGAAGGAATTTAAATAAGAAGATGGCATGGAAGATATAAACGAGCTAGTACGATGTTAAGTATTAATATTAATATAAACTGTTAAAAAGTGTTGATTTAATACGTCAGAGGAAAATAATTTAAAATTTGTTTTGTCACTAGAAATGAAAGGACAGTACAAAACTCCTAAAACAGCTTTAGTACCAGTCAAGTCGATTTGAAGAAATAGGTATTCAAAGGAAACTGATCAGGTGGTACTAGTGGTAGCTAAAATTTTAGCGCAAATAAACAGCAACACCATCTTTCCTGTTACCACGGCGATTGGCACGGATTAAGACATAGTTAGGTAAAAAATATGAAGATGTCTTGAAGATTCGGTTTTAGCCAGGTTTTAGAGCTTAAGGTAGCAGATAAATAACAGTTTTATTCTTAAACTTTAAATATCACGAAATGAAAATTTCATTATTAATAGTAATTATTAAGAAAAAGGGTTCATTTGACTCGAGTAAAGGAGTTTACATTGCTCTATTAGAGTTTTTGTTGTATGTTTCTAAACCGGAAGAATAAATAAAAGAAACAAATTGAAGAAAGAAAAACCAAAACTACACACAGACTTTTATGACCTTTTTTTAACCACCGACTAAAAAGAGGGGTATTATAAGTTTGACCTGTCGATCTGTGTATCTGTGTATCTGTCTGTGGCAAATTTGCGGCCAAACGCGTGGACGAATTTGAATGCGGTTTTTTTAATCGAAAGCTATGCTCGTCGAAATAGTTCTTATCCATGTTTGGTCGAAATTAAAAAAGTTGTCTCGAAGATATTGATGTTTAATTCGTGAGGGGGAGAGGTTCTTATGCAATAATTAGCTGTTTCCAGCGGCTCCGCCCGTGCTATATAGGAAAAAAGCCTTGGTATGAAGGCCAAAAGGTTTTTACACTTACTTACTGAGGTAAAGTACTTTATTAGGGATAGCTGGTGCCCGTGACGGCGTCCACGTAGACTGTAAAAATATATTTATATGACTTATGATCGTAGTCATAAAGAATCACGGGCAACAGCTATCCCTAATAAAGTACTTTACCTATATAAAGTGATAATATAAATCCCTTCATCATAGTGTAATTAGTGATTGTAAATCATTTTAACTCTAAATGTTTATATTTATTAATATTCATATATATGAAACCTACCTACCGTTTAATAAAGGAAGAAATTAAAATGCAAGTAAGTTAAAGGATGAAATTAAAATGCAACTCTATAATGTAATGTAAACTCAATGATTAATTTCGTAAAATAAACACCATCGTCAACGTACGTACAACGGTCCTCCGACGCAACGAATTCAATAAGTACATAATAATATTATTTTGTTCTTTTTGGAGGCCCTTTTGTATCGGGGTTTTTTAAATTTTTAATTTATTTTTTTTCTTAATCATACGTTTTACCCAGCTGGTATCAGCTCATCATAGATAACAGTGGCGCTCGGAGCTTGTTGAAGGATAGCCTCTGGTTCATCCTGGGGGTACATTCTCTTTATATTACCTGAGTGTAATTTGATGACCAGGGAAATATTCTGTATCCAAACATTTTGAATTCCAAGATGCTTGCGGGCTGACATGAACGAGTTCTGCCTCTGTTTAGTGAGAAATGCAGGCAATGATATTATAATGAATATATAGACATTTGATAATAAATTAAACTTTCGAAATAAATTGAATTTGTGAGGTGCATCAACCAACTTTTAATTTTTAGGATAAATACCATAATATCTAGATATAATAGTGGTTGTCAGGACCTCCTATAAAATTAATTTAAGTTGAACTTGGAGTCACTTTTATAAAACATTCTTTTTCAAATCGTACACTTGAATCAAATTCTCTTTTTATTTCAGTCCATATTCTGAGATATCTTATAAAAAAATATTAAGCAAACATTTTTGAATCATCAGCATACAGGCAGTGGAGACTAGATATTAATAAAAGAGCCGACAACACGCCATCTTGCGACCTACCAAGATTAACGTATTAGAAATAGAGTGGTATGCTGCCAATTTTCAACTTTAATATAAATAAAATAGAAAATGTTGAAAAGAAGTTACAGAAAATGATAAGTTTAGGTTGAATCATCCTTCTCAAGTACAAACTTATTCACAAGACGTCGTCAACTCTCTCTACACACACTATTGTGTATTTATATCTTATACACCCGCGACGTTATAAAATGATAATAACAAAAATAAATATTTAATTTATTACTAACCTAATTATTAATTTGCAAGCTTTTGCAATATCTTTCTGTGAGTCATGGTGAGAGAAAATGACTTACTCGCACAGGGCGAACAGGGGCGTAAATTAAAACTAATGAATGTTACAAAGAATTCAAAATCTACTTGTTCATCTAAAGTTACTGTCTTATTGATTATCATTTATCGATATTTTCGGCATAGTCTGAAAAGCAATTTAAGTTTCCTCTACAATGGTTGCTGCAGAAAAATTCTTAAACTTTTGCAGGTTTTAATTTATAGTACAAAACAGATTGTTGTAAGGAAAATTACTGCTGTGTATTGGCTATGTTGTTTAATACTCTATGCGGAAATAAGTTGAGTTTAGCCTAGAAAAGTGGCTCTGAAAAAGAGTATACAAAAACCACTAGGCATTGTTGCAGATATTATTTATTTGTATCGGACAAACTACTGTAATGCAACAAGCAACAATCTTAGTATTATCAGTAGGCAGTTTAAAAGGACAAATTCTTTATTAATCAATAATTAAAAATAACTAACGTCATGGAATTCACGTTATACGACTAAGCTTAATAACGTCGGATCTGAAAGCTGTAGTAATGGACTGTCACGGTCAATATGCCGCGGTAAATGAACTGAAGCTCATTTAATTAATCAACAAGGTATATGCAATTTTAATTATTTAAAAAATGTTACTACATTGATATTTAAAATATATTATTTACTCTAATACAAATTTGACTATATTTTAAGAAATTACCAATGTTTCCTTGTAAAATGTAATATATGAGTTGAAGTTCTAAGATATGATACTGTGGTGGTAAAGTATACTGTCAGGGATTTAAACCTTCGACCTCAAGGAAACGTCTCGTTGCTCTACCAATTGAGATAATGTGTACCCGCTACCCGTCTCTATGAAGTTATCATACTATATTTATCGGGATGGTGATATTACTTTGGAAAATCCTAAACAAGGTTTGCTTTTTTGAATTATAGATAAACATTGAAAAGATGCCCCATGTTATCTAAAATTAATATTTTTAAGAATATTATAAGCACCTGCTTATAATATTTTTAGAATATTAATTTTAATGCTGTATTTTAAAAACAGTGTAAATTCCAATAATATACATACTCATTCCAATAATATATATTTAAAATTACATATTAAATTGACATATTTACATAAAAAATATGTAAGTTATTTTCTACCCGAAATTAATTGATAATCTCCATCATTGTGTATTACATCACGTGCTTGATTCTTATCGATCTTAATTAATAAAAATATTAATAATAATATATTAAAAATCTTATAAAGATTAATACGAGCTGATACATAATCCAAGAGGAGGGTGTATTAGATCATTCTATTAAATATAATATATTATTGTTTATATAATTCTAACAATTAGACCCTATAAAGTTTTTCGAACATATGAAAACATTACATCTCTGAAGTGTTAACAAAATATATATATATATGTATTATATCTCCTTTCTTAAGAAATTTAATCAAGGCTAAATTTCTTACGCTGTAACTGGCACTTGGTTGTTACAGCGTTCAATACACACGCATCATGTTTGTCTAAAACAAAAGAAAACACCAGGAGTCCCATAAATCAATGTTATATACTAAATAATATTAATGTTCGTCTTCTAACAAGTAGTAGTAATATTATATTAACCGCCCCGTTGGTCGAGTGGTTAGCGCAGACGCCTAACGTGTCACGGCGCAATGGGGCTCGGGATCGATTCCCGGCGGAGACAGGCATTTATGTGATGAGCATAGATGTCTGTTTCTGGGTTTGGTCGTTTATTAAATATATTCTCAGTATTTATATGTGTATTTCTATGTATTTGTATCGTTGTCTAACACCCTTAACACAAGCAAATAATTTGCTTACTTAGGGGTTAGATCAATGTGTGTAATTTGTCCTGATATTATTATTATTATTATTATTATTATATTAAGTATGCACTGGTTTTTACTAAGACTAGCTAGATGATGAGATGGATAATGAAAAAATGTTTTTAGTTAAATTTTTTAATGTATTTACACATATTATTATAAGTAACAACTTAATATTTTTGTACTTATGTTAGATAATAATTATAAACGTATATTATAAGAAAAAAACAGCATTTTTTTCCGAATGCTTAAGAAATATCCTATAAATTTAGGAAAATACTTATAAACCACTATAATAAAACAGTTCTAAAAAACTCTCACTATGCGCCAACGCGTCGTTAGTGTTAAAATATAATTATCATTATTCAATACAGATACAGTGTTACTTCACGTAAAACCGTTTACTTCATATGTTTCTTGATATTATTCAATATTGCAACATTTTTCAGATAAATTCAGTCATTTATGTCAATTATAAAATTTTTGAGGCGAGATAAAGAGTGTATTGAGTTTATGTAAAGAGAAAAATAAATGTACATAATAAAATATATTATAATATCTATCTATATAATTGTTTAGTAGAAACATATGCGTTGCGACTGTCTGATCTGTAAAGTTAACTCTGTATTCGTTGATTAAAGCCTGACTAGATGAAGCTTTTGCTTCGTGTCCTTTTTAACCCTCTACTAAAAGGGGTGTTAGTAGTTTGACCTGTCGATCTGTGTATCTGTGTATCTGTGTGTCTGTCTGTGACAATGTAGCGGACAAACGTTGGGACGGATTTGAATGCGGTTTTTTTTAATCGAAAGCTATCTTAGCTTCTAGCTAGCTAGATCTTAGCTATATATGATCGTAGTCATAAAGAGTCACGGGCAACAGCTAGTGATAATGAAAATCCCATCATCATAGTGTAATTAGTGATTGTAAATCATTTTAACACCAAATGTTTATATTCATTAAGATACGTATATATGAAATTACGAACGTATTTCTATATGAAAAAGTCTTGAATCATGTTACTTAATACATTTATAATTTATAGGTTCAGTAGTTCAGTAGTTTTGGAGCCTATTCAATTAAAACAAACAAACAAATCTTTCCTCTTTATAATATTAGAATAGATAAATAGAAATACTTAAACAACTGTAAATTTGTGTGTCCGTAGGTTCATTTAGTACAATAAAGAAACCAGTAACATATCTTTAAAAAGCAGAAAAAAATAATTAAAAATTTTAAAAACCCCCGATACAAAAGTACCTCTAATAAGAATAAAAATAATATTATTATGTACTTATTGAAGTCGTTGTGTCGGGGACCGTTTAATAAAGAAAGAAATTAAAATGAAAGTAATTTACCTATGTCAATGTACGTACAACGGTACCCCGATGCAATGACTTCAATAACTACATAACAATATTATTTTTATTCTATATTTGTATTTGACAATGAGTGAACCAATGAATACATAGAATGGCTGACCCTTGCGTTATGCGTCGTCGGGTGCTGCTTGTCGTGACTGTTCGTCTTACTGGCCACGGTTTTTTGTTATAAATATATACTATAAATTTAATAATTTTTGCAATTTTTGATTGTTTAAGCACTAATAATGATAAGCTTCCCCATCAAATTGATTGCGATCGTTTAAGTTTCTACTAAATTAAATAAAATTATTATAAAAAAAATATAAAGAAAATTTTGATAGCTTACTTTTGTTTATCACCTAATGGTATAATATATATCCATATAAATAAACCACAAACGACGAAATTGAAGGAGCTACGTTTAGGTTCAAAAATAGTAAGTTACAGAAATAATGGTTCATTCAAACTTGACGACTATTATATTAGGATGAACTAAATTAGAATTTAATTCAAATTATTTCTAAGACTACCAATACTAATTCAAGCGATTAATTATAAAGAAATAATTACCACGTGCTTCTAATTTAAGTTCCCGCCTGCTATCGAATCAGTTCAGCGCGAACCACACTGAAGCACGCACGTGGCTTATCGTTAGCCATTCAACAAATAGTATTGTTTATCGCACTTGAATCGGGCGAAAATTGTGTCGTTCAAAGAACTTTAAAAAAATAAATATTTTAGTGTTTTTTGTCTGTTAATTTAAATACGAAGTTTTATAAATGTAATTTTTCATGGGGTCTTTTTATAAAGTATTCCGGGTAAACCCGGGAGGCACGTACATGCAGTGGCTATTCATCATGTTCTTCTTGGTTGCCATGTCAACACTGGGCCGTGGTGTCATGCACAGTGAGGACTATATCAGCGATTTAGATATGCCAAGTTAGTTTTTATTTTAATATATGTTTAGTACTTAGTTACTTTCAGTAATACTTATAAGTTTTTAATTACGGAAGACATTTAAAAATAAACATAGAGTATCTATATGTCATCTTAAGGAAAAGCAGAATAATCATTTACAGCCTTTTTGTATTCAGTACATTCCATTTAAGAATATTTCGGGCTCTTTCTTTTTAAGTTTTTAATTGAATGTTTGATATCTTAAAGACCTAGATGTACTTCTTTAAAATTTATTAACAACAATATATGATTAGATATTGTATGAAAAGGAGATTGCACTGTAAAAAATCTACGAAAAAGTGTTAATACTTGTAAAATTTAATTTCCTTCCATATTTCTTTTAAAATTCTATTACAAGTGTCATGGGTATTGTCAAACGAAAAAAAAATGGAGCCAGACTTATTTTCATTTTTTTATATACATCGAAGTAAACGTCTCCTGCATTCCTTCCAATCTTTAGGACATGTGTATTTTTATTTGCAGATTTCTGTAGGAGACTATTTCTATCAAATTTAAGGTTTGCTTGTTTGTTACCCAATCTCATAAAACCAGGAAGCCCAGTCTACAACTTTCGATTACAAAAATTATACTAAAACTATTATGTTATGATTAGGTTATTATAAATAAAAACATATTAACGTAAAATATAAAAAAATATATATATCTTATAAAATGTCAAACTATAAAATATCAGTGAAATTTTACATGAACGTATCGCGAGTTACGTTTACATAAACATATAAACAACGTGGAAGCATCTGTCTGTGATTTAAAAATAAATATGGGCATTGTTTATAGTATACAAGCGAAGCCATCTGGGTCTGCTTCCGATACGGGATCAATTATTAGGAATTGTTTGTGATACCAGGACGTGACTTACACCGGTTAAGTTAAATGCTGTTGATATAAAATGATGAATCAAATAATTTTATATTTAAATATTTCAATATTTTATTTCAGTTCATGAAAATGCAATTTTATATTTTAATTTCCACTCAACGTATCGAATAATTTTCAATCTGCATTAACAATATAAAATGAAATAATATTTCTCTATGATGATAATTAATGGTTTGTAGGTCTTCCAAATACCATAATAATTAGTCCCATTATTTTACATGGCAGATTATAATCCGAATTTAAACAAAAACGGCTTTGTTCAAGATATTATTCTGAGTTTTCTTAATTAAGATTTTTTTCTAATTACATTATTGATATGGAGCTAGATCCTAGGAGCTACGATTTATAAAATAGGCCGATCCTAGATCATTGGCAGGTAGATGATGATATTATATTATCACGGAAGTGGCTATTAAATTTTAAACTAAGCTTTCTCGATCCTGATAAATATTTAAAAAATAGTATATTTTAGTGGACATTTATGATGTCGAAAATACTCGTCCGTTTTTACTGTAAGTTTTACTTTATGTATGTAAAAATCATATATAATAATAAGATGCGTATCATAACTGTTTTTTGTTTTCATTTTCTTGAAAATGAATTTCACTTCGTTTGAAAATTGTGCAAAGCTTGGGTGGATGACTCTTATATAATTGAGCTTAGTTATGTATGAGCCATACAATACAAATTAGTAGAAATAATTACAACGCTTGCAGATTAATCCAGGAGTAGGTACTGAACGGGATACTCAAATCTTTTTTTGTCACGGCAACTAATTGCTTAACACTCGAAGTTCTTCGAAACCATCATATTATATAAACATCATATTTGGTACTTAAAAAAATGTGTTATCTTATTCACACTTAGGTAGGTATATCGCTATAAACAACATAATATTAATAACTGAAATGTAATATACATATGAGCTTTGATGTTCTTGATCGATATGGCATAATGTCAACAAATAGCGACGCGAAGCTTTAGTACTTTTTTGTATGAAGGTACTGAATACCATTTTTTTTCGGATTCGGATTCGGATCGGATACGTCGTGACAGCGATCTCAATGTATTTATTTGACTGCAGCTTTAGTAAGGCTAGCGCTTATAAAAGCTGCAGTTGGACCCGGGAAGTACTACCGTCTCGCAGAGTCGCAAGTGGCTATTATAGCATAACACGGTGAGTGATAAAGTCAGTAAAAAAACCTTCTTCCTTCTTTACTTCATTAGGAGTATCCTTTACAGTTTACCCCATTACTAAGAGTGGCCAGTTATTTAGCTACGTTCTTTGTTCGCAGGCGGACAGAGGCGAAGGCACGGTACTATTTATCAACTAGACTGGCTTTTTACTTGTCCCCGATAAAAGAAACAAGAAATTATAAACTCAATGCTCTACTTTTACCATAAAATATTTTTTATGTTTATTTTATTGTTTGTATTATTTAATTTAACATTGAAAACATTTTTGACCCCAATAATAAAACTTAACATGACAGCAATTTGATGATAAAATATAGTAATATTCAAAGAAGGATTGATGTATTGAAAGTTTATTTTTCAAACCTTCCATTAAACAAAGAACAGTGATGTTAATATTGAAGTTTAAGATTGGGTTAGGCTAACGTTTACAAGTCACCGCTCCCCATGCGCTTTCAAAATAAAGATGCTTGTGAACATTTCATTAGATACCAAACAACGTCTGACGTTCAGTCGATTGTTTTTCTCATATTTGCCATTTACGATTGCTATTTCGTACAGTTATATATACGACTATCAACATTTGAATAAAGCTTATTTTATCGATTTGTGGCCAGAAGTAAAATTACTAAGTCCATTATAATTTAAACTAAATGTTTTTATTTGTAATTACTAGTAGTAATATAAAAAGAAAATATTAAAATACTTTTAGTTCCACCCAAATTATAAATATATTATATTTAAGATTTGGGTGGAACTATTAATTATAAATTATATTTAAGATTTTTGTTTGCACCCAGGAAAATACGATTACCATATTCAATATTCTTCGGACATACTTATTTGAGTAACTGTTATACTATTTGGTTCAATATGTGAAAATAATAACAAATAACAGAACGGGACGGTTTCCCAGTAGTTGCAGGTTCGAATCCCTTCCCGTATCGGTATATTTTTTATTCTATATTTATATTAATTTAAAATAAATTTAACATGGCTATAAATGTTTATAGATATTTTCAAACATATAACAGAAAGCATTCACTTTGTACTGAGTCCCGGGTTTAGAAGAAGTTTTACCTTTCAGTTCTTTCTTTACCATCGGCAATCCCACATATAATTTTATAGATTTTTCATACTTTCTGTGAGGAGTATCAGGATGATAATAATTATAGAAAAGTAAAACTTATTTAATTTTGCAAATTATAAGCCACTATTAGAAATTGAAGTTACTGGGTTTTTAAATATATGTTATGAATCTAAAGTAGATAACGCTTTTCTAACTTAGTTAACTTCAAAGTGTAAAAATAATAAAAATCTTAAAGGAAATTTAATTTTATTAATTTAACTGAAAGACCACTAATTTTAACGAATGTAATTTGAAAAACAACATTAAAATATTATCTCCATTGTGAAGTGATACAATAGATAGTTTTGACTCCTATATCATTGAATAACTATATTAATATTTTCTGAAAATATCTTTCAAAATGTATAGCCATGTTAAGCTTATTTAAATTTATATAGTACGGATACGGTAGCTCAGATGGTAGAGCGACGGGACGGTTTCCCAGTAGTCGCGGGGTCGAATCCCTGCCAATATCGGTTTATTTTTCATTCTATATTTATATCAAACTATATTAATAATTGAATTAATAAGTTAGTTTTTGGGGAGAGGAATTCTTAAAAGAAATGGAAAGATACGTATAGAAAAGGAAGACGTATTTATTATAAGTATTACTGTGTAGGGCAATAACGATTTAAAATCAAATTTATTAAAACTAAATTTTAAATTCTAATTAAAATAATATAATTAACAAAACATAAGAAAAAACTTTCCAACATCATGATAAAGCATATAAAATTAAATAAATAAAAAACTATTAAAGTGGATAATAATCCATAACGTTTGTCTTATGTTGTGTAAATTAATTTATTTTAAATAGAATTTTTAAAAACAATGTTCCCAGTTATCATTAATAACCTTTTGAATATAATCAAAACACAAAAACCAATTTATTTAGGCTATAGTTAGAGATCATCAATAATTCTTACATATTTTCATGAAATCGAGTGTGACAATAGCTTATTATCTGATAAGTATCATGTTATCACGATATGAAAGATTCTCCTATTAACAAAATCAAAAATCTTTATTGAAAATAAGTTTCATACAAAACATTTTTTCATTGTCAAAGCTACTACCAGCTCGGAAATATAATTCCCACAAACCTGAGAAGAGCTGGCGACAGAAACTCAGCGGGATTGTCATGATTTTTTTCTTTTAATAATTAAGTAATTAAATTCTAAATTACGTAAATACATTACAGTACTAAGTACATAATCTTGAAGTAGCCTGGCAGCGATCACTTCACACCCACAGTGCATTATCCTCTAAATATTCAGATACATTGTAGTATCCTTTTGCACACAAATGTTCCTTAGTTATTCTCTTCAATTTGTTAAATGGTAATACTTGCACGTTTGCTCGGACTCTATTGTAAATCTGTATACATTGCCCCATGAAAGATTGACTCACTTTTTTAAGTCGAGTAACAGGTAGCGCGAGCTTGTGTTTGTTCCTAGTATTTATTGTGTAACATGTCATAGTGGTTAATAAAACTGTCAGTATTTTTATTTACATATTTAAGATTTTCAAAAATATACTGACTGGCGACCGTAAGTACATTAATTGGCTTAAACTTATCTCGTAACGACTCTCTAGGGCCCCGGTTGTAAATTCGGTTGTAAATTGCACGGACAGCTTTTTTTTGTAAAACGAAAATGGTATTTATATCGGAAGCACTACCCCACAGTAGAATAGCATAAGAGCTAAGTTTACTCTTAACTTACTTACTTAAGATTGTTGATAATAAAACACTATTTATTTTTGGTCGTAGTTGCTTCAACCAAAAACTGTTAAATTTGAAATGTATGTTTTTAATATAAATGGAGTCAGATAGTTCAGTGCTGAAAAAGTCTTTGCCAAAAGCTAGTATAATGAGAAAATATACAACTTTTTTAATTACGAGCAATATTAATTTTAAAATGTGCTAAAAGACAACAAAAATGTGATGACGGGGTTTGTTGTTAACTCAGTAGCTGATTACGATTTACTTGTTTGCATTCTTTTTCTATATATTTTTTTTAATAACAGATGTTATATCTACAGTAAATCGTAACCGTTGACTGATTTACATCACATTTTCTCTGGCGACATCACAAGAGGAAAAGAAGTAGGGTCATACAAGGTTCTTACAATAATTCTTCGTACAAGTTCGGAAACCATTACCGCAGAAAGGCAACAGCTTCCCCCTAAATATGGGTTATATTAAAAATGTATTTACAGACCGATAAATAATAAGAAGCCTCGTTGACATGTAATAGTTAAATTTACTTTCTAATACATTTACAATCCTTGGATCAGTTTTTATGTATCTTAGACTGTATTATCACGTAATCATAGACTTTAGAACTTTAGACTTTAGGGGTTGTTAAAGTAATTAGTGAACTTCTCTTAATATTTCACGGGTTTATATTATTAGGGTTTTTTTGGAAAGGGTTATTTAAGAAGTTCTCCTACAAGGTCAGAAGGTATTAGAGACTTCTTAAGCTTCTTAGCATTCCATGCATTTACCGAGCGGGTGCCGGGTCCATCGCGTTGCAAGGAGAGGAGTACAAACAGTGCCTGGGAATTGCGACGCAGGAGTAAGTTTAAGGGGCCCCATTATTATGCTCAAAAACGCTCGCCTACACCTTACACAGTCCTCTCCCTACCTAACCAAATTTGGAAAGAACCTACTAATGCGGCCTTTTAAAATACGTTCTAGAAATGAACCGGTACTTGTTTTAGAAAGGCCAAGGTCTTTAAGTAGGTTATAGAGAGATTCCGCTGTTATACCTCTCGCTCCCACTTCTACCGCGTACAAACTAACTATAAATTTATTCCTGGACAGTTCGTTGGTCAGTTTGTAATATTTATTAAGCTTGAATGTGTGATCCCTAGCATTGTTTGTTTCCCAGGAAACAGTAAGCTTCACAAGTATCACGCGCCTCAGATGTTTAGAATTCAGGAAAATAGGTCCGGTCTAAATGACGAAATACCAAATCCCCAGGGATTTTGTAATGTTTTTCATACGTGTCCATCATGAAAGTCCTATCAGGAGCCGCGCCATAATATTTGATTTTTTGGAAGAGCCTTCTTTTACGCATTCTACAGATCGTTTGGTGGTTGTTGTACTCTTCCGTGCTCTGCTACTGAAAGACTAACCGCTTCCCGTATAATTTCTAATACCTTATCGAGGCGACGCGAGTATTGACCTTTATCTAGGAGCCTGCCCACAGATGTTGCAAGACTTTTTGGCTTTGTCCTATCTTACTAAATTACTTTCACCTGGGAGAGTCATTTGGAATGCATTAAGATAGAATTTTAATAATGCTAGTGGAATACAAAAATCTCCTATGGTCACCCATTCGTTTTAATTTACTAAGCGCATCGCGTGGAGTCGGTAGGTATCGTTTTTGTCTTGTCGAATAAAAGATTTTATTATGTCTATGTTTAGAACTTTCCTACCTGATACTTTATTCGTTTGAGCACCTATCATAATTTTTTTATGAAATTGAAGTCGTGATTCGATCTCTGAGGCAGCTTTGTCTTTTGGGAGAGAAGTTACAGAAGTATTTCATTAAAAATTATAGAGAATTTTAATTTTGAATAGTATGATGCAATAACGTCGCGAATAATCGTAGGAAAGTTATGCCATTCAAGCGCGAACCTCATCAGTTCATGTCGTACCGACCCAAAGGCGTTCTTTAAGTCTATCCAACAAACCGTAATTTGTCTCTCGCTAGTTCTAGCATTATGTTTCAACGTATTATGTTTCAGGCATCCAAAAATTCCGGGCAAAAACCCTTTCTGGTGATTAGGCTTTTTTTTTAACGTCAAGAATCCCCATGGATACACACCTCCATTTAGGGGATGATGGAGGTGGTTATGTGAGATTCCTACTTACTAAACCTGACGTTTGCCGCCACCGTCACAATGGGACACCACGGGATCGCTTTCGCACTCGCCGCAATGCCCCGACGGGATCCACGGAGAGGGCACCCCGCAACAAGGAGCACCCATCCCTTTTTCGCAGGCTTGAAAGATTGTGGAGGGATACACTCCCCCACCCAAGCCTGCTGCTTCTGAAGGGGGCCGAGACCCCCTTTTGACCGGACTCGGTCTCAGGGAATCAGGTAGGTAACCCGACTTAACCATCATCGAACATGTCCAGCTCCGCCGCGGTAGTCTCCCCGAGTGGAGACTACCGGTCAGTCCCCATAGAAGAGCAGACTCTCGCTACGACCTAGCGTGTTCAGCGGCTCTGGTCAAACCGCGAATCAAAGCCCGCTCACGTAGGGGGCCCAACGTCGTACCCAACAGGCCTTTACCGCCGGCCACGGTGATCAGCCGAGACCGGTAAGAAAAAGGCATAAGTCGGGAACCTACCACGCCCAGACTAACCATCACCAAGAGCAGCCGTGGCGTCGCACTCGGCAACGATTATTCCAGGCAACGTCTCGAACCGTCTCCCCACCAAGCACCCTCTCTAAAGTGCTTGGTGGAAAGAGGTCCAGACCCTAACCGCCGCAGTCGCCCTCCCCCTTTAGCAAGAAAGGGACCGCCGCACACCCCCCCCAAGCAGCCACGAAACCACTCCATAGTCCAACTCTGCTATCAGAGAAGTACTAGGAGCGATTCCGCAGCCGACCCTGGCAAAGAGGGCCTGCGGCCTCCCACCCTCGACGCTATAATAGATTATAACTTGTTATAGAAAATAATAGTCAAGTCTCTGACTAGAATTCTTATCCATGAGCACAATTTATACAACTGGACTATAGTTACATATAATATAGGTATATTGATTTTAGTTTTATGAAGCTGCTGACAAAAGCTTCAGAGTAAAGCGTTGTTTGTGCCAGTCGTTTCCGTTTGAGAATTATAAATTTTAAATTAAATTCTTTCCTTTGAGATACGAATACTTTGCTCTGTGCAAACAAAATTTGAAAAGACTATTGTTAGCGACATTCAAGTTTATAAATATATCACATAATAACACATAATAACACGTTATAATCAATTGCCTTTAACACTTACAATAGTTTGCAATAATATATAATAACATATTAAAATAACTATTTAGGAACTCCTTTATAACGATGGATTAGTTTGTTTATATTCAATGCAACTAATTTTAAATGCGTCTCTGAATAGAGAATACCCTTAATGTACCAGTTCACGTCAGTACTCCGTACATTTTATTTTCTATATAAAAAACCAGCTTTGTTTATAACGAATTCACTCAGCTTAATGAGGGTCGAATAAAATTATCTTTATTAACTTGCTTTTGTCAGCGCCTAGATCTGCGTCAATCTAAAAGAAATGCTATTAAAAAGAAAATCATTTATATCGTAATTGCGAGGGTTTTTCTTAGTATTGTTTTTAAATTTATTTAAAAAGTATATTTTACACAATAAATTATGAAAACAATATTTTATATTTTTTGTCTCCATTTATTGTGATTGTGTTTTTTAGATGAAAAATAACGCACAGACACTAAAGGGACACAGACACGTTTTTACCTTTATTTAGTTACATAATAATACTTAAATAAAACGTTACTTTTGTCTATATTTAAGAGATATTTGATATACCTACTAACTGAAAGATCTTTGACGAATGACAACATAACATGATGTAATCAATTGTGTTATCACAATATACAAGACGTAGACTTGACATTAGAAAGTGTTAAATACATTGGGGCCTTTAATTTTCGGAGGTCGGATAAGATGTAGCCATCTTTTAGTAATGGCCATCTTTTAGTACCTTAAAAGTTAACCAGTCGTTTTGCCTGAACTAATGTCGTCTAACGTTAAAGTAAAAACTGTAGGAAATATTGTCCTATAGTTATTACATTAGGAATTGATTTTGCAACAATGACTGAACTAGCTTAAAAGTCTAGATAAAAGTACGTGTAAGTCCTTCATAATACACATGTAGATATCTACAATTACTACTACTACTAATTAAGCAATCAGCATATGTATTAGCAATGCATATGATACGTATTGAGAAAGAATGTTTAAATGTAGTTGTACTCTGGATCTAAATCCCTTGCGCAATTGATAATACAGAGTTGTAATAAAAGATGAGATGCGATCGGAAGCTGCTGACAATAGCATTCATCCGGTATCTTTTCTGTTCCAATAATATTCCATCACAATCGGGATGAAACTGGTTGGGTTTGCTCTAAAGTTGAAAGGAAACAAATTGATTAAATTTTTTCACTTATTTTTTTTTAGTTTTTTATAAAATGCAAATTCCCAGAACAATTTTTGTTTTAGGATCCAAGGTTTGTTTTTTAAAGTGAGTATTGTTTAATACTGGTTCAATGTTCAATATGAACATTATTGAAGATTTGGGGGTGATTTCATTATATGAAACTATAAGCAACTGTGATAAAATAATGTTATTTTAAAACAAAAAATTAACTAACAGACTTAATAAACTCTTTTAATCTTTAGGAAACGTTATTTGTGTGAACGTTATTTGATGTCAACCACAGACGCAGCAGCATCCAATGTACAAGTTTGAATTTCCCCATTTAAGTTATTTTTACTTTATTTCCTTTGTATTTTCTTATTTTAAGTTGGTAGTTATAAGAAAAAAGGGTGTCGTAGATGGAATACTTGAAAAGTATAAGTCTCAAGTCAGGTGAAATATAACAGGGAGGCCGAACGCTGGGAACCTCCTCGTAGTGCTTTATGGGCCACAACGGTTACTGAGAATCTTCGGGTTCTCCCGTTGGTTAATACCGACAGTGAGATGGTCTGGACATCGAGGAAGGAAGGGCACAGGTCCTCTTTGCCTGGGGTCAGCTGCGGGGTTGCTTCTGGTACTTCTCTGATAGCAGAGTGGACTGTGAAGTGGTTCTGTGGCTGTATGGAAGGGGAGGGGGGGACCCGGCGGTCTCTTTCATGCCGAGAGAGTCGCTGTCTGCGTCGGTTAGGGCTTGGGCCTCTATTTGCCGAGCAGTTTCAAACTATCGCTTGATGGTAAGGTAGTCTGGGGGTCGGCACCTCTTCCTACCTAGAATTTTATTGAGACTGCTTGGTAGAGAGACGGTCCAGGACGTTGCCTGGGCTGATCGTTGCCGAGTGCGATGCCAGGGTTGCTTGGAGATGGCTAGGCTGGGTGTGGACGGTGGACGGTCGTCTCTCTCGCTGGACTCGGACTTGATTCTGAGTTCGGGTCCGAGACAAGAACTCCTACTTCGGAGTCACAGATTGGAACTCGGAGACCCGCACCTAAATGGCTTCCTCGTGGCCGGCTAGACCGGTGTTATGATTCTGGCCTCGGGTGAGGGACGAGATCTCCTGGTCTGGGGCTCTTTGGCGGGATTTGTTTCTGGACCGGAACTACTAAGTCCCGCCTGAAACAAGTCAAGCCGGTCCCTAAAAAGATTAGTATCTTTTCCGAGACCGGCTGGATGGAGTCTAGGCCGCCTGCCAACGTAGCGGACTTGGATGAGGGGAAAGGGATCCCCCACAATCTATCAATTGAATGGTGCAACTACATTCTGTCATTTCATAGGTACAAAGTATGTCCATTTGAAATATATAAACTTAGAGTTTGAGTTGAGTTTAGAAAATTAAAAAATAATAACAAGTAAAATATGCTAAACAAGCCATTACCAGCCATCATCAAGATTATTAATGAATGACGTTATAATATTAAAAAAAATAATAATTGAATGAATAAAAAATTATAAATCTTTATTTTATATTATTTTTTTTTTGCTTAGGATATTTTTTCCATCGATGTGAATTCGATGGATAAGAGTATGATTATTTCTTAGTGTATGATAATAGTATGAGATTACGTAACGAATTAAATTTGAATCAATATTTCATTTTAGACAATGTTGTTTTACCAAATAATATTTCAAAATCAGAATGTCTAACGTTGTAGAAAATCTGAGTGTGGCTGTAAAAATAATATAAATTTATTAGAGCATGCATAAGAAGTGAAAAGCAGGGGTTAATATAACTGGTCTGAAAATTGCTATAGGGAACTTTGTAACAAACGATCTGCATTTAACAAAATCCTTTAGACTTGCTTCAATTCGACACTCTACTGAATGCATAAAGGCAGGTATGTTTCTCTTTCGTATTTTAGTTTATACATACGTTTGCACTTATAGTGTTTCATTTAAATAATATAGTTTTGTTTGTTCAGGAAATTTTTAACAAAGGCAAAATGCAGTACATCCATAATTTTTATAATTAAAAAGTCACAATCAAAGTCATCCAAACAGACAAACGTTAAAATATTTCGAAACCATGTCTATGATATGAAACCAAAAAATATATATAATGTACAGATTAGGGCTTGTTGTTATTTCTTTATAATTTTTAAAGTTTCATTTTAATTAAAAAAAAAATGGCGTTAAAACCTTTGTAAAAGTTAAAGACGAGACATTTTTAGTAGTCGCTTCAGAGCAATTGAGAAACCATATTCAAACCTTTTCTATTTGTAGTAAGAGGATAGAAGACATTACAAGTTTTTTTAAATTCAAAACTAAGTTAATGCTTAACTACATTCTACCTGATGGAGTGTGGAAATGTAGTCTTAGGTGGTAAAGCGCATTAACCCAGTAATCTATACACTCTTCTCTTGAAGACACCCACATTGTATTTGGCCGACGACCGACGCAGGCAAGCTGTTCCAGTCTTTCGTTGTACGCACTAAAAAGTCGAAGCATAGCGGTTCGTCCGGACAGATGAAGTGTCCACAACGTATGGATGGATACCTGCCGTGCGTCGGAACGTCTGGTGATGGAACGGGGACGGGGACGGGGGAATTAAATCGTGTCATTCCTGTGTCACACTCACCAAAATGTTTCCTATAGAACATTGAGAAGCAAGCAATTATACGCCTGTGTCAAATTAAATCGAAATAAATTACTACATACTATATGCTTGGTTATTTGCTGACATTTAAAGTCATACGTCAAGTTCACGATTTGATTTGCTGTGTGAGTTATTACTTAAAAAAAAATAGGAACAACACAAGGCTTAAAAATAATATAAACGCGAGTGAGTTTCGTAATAAGTTAATAAATAAAACATTAGACTGTAATCGCTGCAGTACGAGTAAAATATGTATATAATAATTTTTAAAAGTAAACGAACGTAATACTGATATTCCTGTCAATAAAATAATAAAGAGCTCCGAAAAATAGAATCAACATATTACCATATACAGGTAATATAAAAAACCTGTGTAGCTACATTAAACTTCGGTGAATTTGGCATTCTATGTGTGGTTATCGTTATCGAGACTATGGTGACGGTTTCTTTCGAAATATAAAATCAGAAATAGACAAATACGGGCGAGACCGTATGTATAACCATACGATCATACGCATACGCACTGATATAAAGTATGTAAAGGTTATTGTCAGTCACTTAAGAGCTACAATTGTATCGTCTTGCTATAAGTGAACCAACTGACAACGAAGAAGCATTATTTATTTATTTAATTCTTTATTGCACAATATAAAATATAAACCACAAAAGGCGGGTTTAATGCCACGATGACATAGACATGACGATAGGATGTCCTAAGGTTGGCTGGTAGAGAATGTCTCTAATGTCAATATCCTCTCCTGTACATACAGGAGAGGATATTGATAGGCGTGCAGAACATAAAAAGTAAAAAAAAAATAATAATATTATAATATTATCTATATACATAATTAAACATATAATAATTCATAAAAATAATAGGATGTATAACATATATAATACATACGATATATATGACATATAATATGTAGAACATATGAGATATATAACAAATAATGTGGTCTACAGATAAATACTTTATTATTTGTGATGTGTTGCTTTACTTAGCGTTTAAACGACTCACGACTTTGGGGCTTTTCTTATGTTCCGCTAATTCATTCCATAGTCTGACAATTGTTACAGTAAATGAGTTGAACCAAATGTTTGGAATAAACCAGTATGATGAAGTGGTGTATGGTGCAATAGGTCATAATATGATGAGGTCAGTTAGGTCCTAAAATGTTTCACAAACCATGTCAAAAGAAAATAAGATCTTGTTTAAAAACATCTACAAACATGTATAGCCATGTTAAGCTTATATAAATTTCTAACCGACACGGACTGGGATTCAAACCAACGACCTCTTGGAAACCGTACCGTCGCTCCACCAATTGAGCTACCGTATCGCTATCCGCCTCGGTGAATTAAGCATTCTATAATGTGATCGTCTTTATCGGGACAGTGGTAACATTTTATGGACATTTTCAAACATTAATTTCGGTAGTGGCATCTTTTCAATGTTTATATATACTACAAAGTTAAAAACATTCTTTCGGATTTTCGAAAGAAGCCCAATAGATGTCACTACCTTTCATATAAAGACGATAGACGATAGAATGAAAAAATCCAATATGGACAGGGATTCGATCTAGCGGTATCTGGAAAATCGTCCCGATGGTTTACCAATTGTGTTACCGTATCGACGCCCGCTTTGATAAATTTATCATTCCTTATATGATCGTCTTTATCGTGACATCTATTAGGCTTCTTTTGGTCCGGGAGCCAGTGACAGATTTTCATGACCATTTTCCTCCCAAGTGAAAATTTGTAAAATGCAAAAGGAAGTTGTGTTATGAAGCTTCGCGATCGTCAGCTGCGACTCCGGTGGTGGAGAAGGCAGTGGCAGCCTCCCACGCTCGAAGAAAAAAAAAAATTTTTTAATCAGTTCCAACCATTATTAATTATATATATATATATATATATATATATATATATATATATATATATATATATATATATATATAAATAATCTTGAATGAACATTAGTTTTTTTACAAAAGACGCAATAAGGTACCACGTTAGACATTTTTATTTTTAATTATCCGTTACTATACTAACACTATGTTCGACTGACCAACTTAAACATGGAATCTTTCACTTTCTTTCGAGTCACATTATGATTTCAACTTACCCTCTCGTTAGTGTGTTTTACGCTCTGCTATAGTATAAAATCTGGAGAGGGTAATTTGAATCTACAATCTACCTACAATGTAAAAAGGGCTCATGTATTACTTTAATTTGTATAAGAAAAAGAGATAAATAGAGAAAAGTGATTTCGTCCTGGATGAAAATTTATAAGAGAGTAGTTAATATACTCTAGTAAATAATAAAACAAATCAGCTAGCTGTAAGTAAAGGGAAAAGTCGTCAGCTGATAAGATTCAGAAGGTGATAAATGCTGCTACATTACACATTTCAAGTAACCAGCTGACGAACTTTCCACTGACATACAGTAAGCTGATGTTAATTTTCATTCAAAGTATCATATAAACTATCACCAGATTAATTTTCAGTTAAGAGGAAATCATTGAATTTTTTTTTTCATATACGGGCGGCCAGCTGACGTATAATCCGCCATGTTATGGTCAGCTGACTTTATTTTCCCTTCAAGATATTAGATAAACTATTATTCAAGATATTTTAGAATGGGAGGAAATCATTAAAAAAACTTTGTTTTTATTCGTGCGTGGGAGTCTGCCACTGCCTTCTCCAACACCAGAGCAGCAGCTGACGACCGCGGAGCAACATAACAGAACTTTCTATTAAAGTTTACAAATTTTCACTCGGGAGGAAATTCATGATGAAAATTGGTCACTGGCTCACGGACTATTTTGCTTCTCTAGCAGTTCCTTATCGCGCGTTGTGAAAGGGGGCTAGACGGTAAAAATTCTTACCAAAAGTTGTCACGACATGTTTTGCTATCTCTCTCTCTCTTATAGAAAGCAAGCGAGATATTTTTATTTCCATCATTATAATTTTTTGTACTATATTAAATTGCTTAGTAGTTCTTATTATTTATTTGATATTTGAGTTTGTTCTTTTAGAATAAACTTTCAAATAAGACAGTTTAAATGAAAATAATAATACAAATTTGTGATCAAATACTCGTAATTTTTGTAACAACGCCATCTGTATACCTTAGGGAAACATAACTACATCTGTTATATAAACATATCTGTACAAAGTGATACCGCTAGGTGGCGGGACAATAAGTCATGAGTTTATTGATTAACACTTTTTAATTTAGTTATTCATTTTATTTACATTTATTATAAATTATCGGTGAAATATCTTACAAAAATAATATACAAATATTATTCATTAGTATATTAGCTTATAGTAATAATTTAATATTTTTTTATTACAGTAGGTAATACTCATTTTTTTGGACGTAAATAATCTTTTACCTCTCTATATCGTAGAAAAAAAAATTAAAAGGCTTGTAAAGATTCTAGTTCTTTTTCAAAGTGAAAATTAAAACATTGAGTAAATTTGAGCCGTTCAAACACCGTCATTTTGCGCGCGCTTTGCGTGACGTCAAATGATACGTCCAGTGAATGTTTACTATGAACTTTTTAGTTACTTCATACATATTTTAAGTTTTAATTGCTTTATAAGTCATGGAAGAGGATAAAAATCATCTTACAAGTATTGTATAGCATCGGAGTTCAAAAATACTATTAGAAAAACACCCGACAAAGTGTTTTTTGTATTCCAAGAGATTCAAAAAAATAAAAACAATGGTGTATGGTAATTAAAAGGGATAATATATGTTTTAAATCGTGTTTATATTGTTGTGAAGATCAATTTAACGTAAGTATACTTTATTTATAATAAGTTTAATCTAATAGTTTAAATTTATAGTAAGTAAAGAACATTAGAAAATTTGAGTTTAAAATTAAGCTAACCTAGCTTACAAAAGTTCAGTATAATTTTCTATGAAAACCGTATTCTTTTTTTGGTTCTACGAAATTTTTATAGTTGTCGATTTATTTCAGGTTAAGGAAGATACAGCCAATTGTATTGAATATAATATGTATAACGAAACAACAAGGAGAAAAATGTAATCTAAGTTAGAAGAAAAGAGTTGTGCCTCATATATTTTTGTGGCAAAAATCCCAGCTAAGATAACATTCTCATGAACATTCATGAATGTGCATAAATGTTCTATACTTACTATAAATTTAAACTATTAGATTAAACTTATTATAAATAAAGTATACTTAATTGATTACAACTTTAAAGGAAAGAATTACGGTACTTTGTTGACGATAGTGGTGAGTAAAGATTCATAAATTTTATCGAATTTAATTACAAGTCACAAAATTTATTCATTAATTTAATTTCTAAACTATATATATTAGGGTGTCGCGAACATTATTTTTTTATTTTTATAAGATATATAAAGTACGTATATTCCTTTTCATTCCATTTCATTCGTTCAGTTCGTTCAAATATATTAATTTACATTTTTGTTTTATCAAACCTTTTTAAACAGGTTAACTTACCAACGGGCACTTAAATAAAAAATAAATAAATAAAATAAACCTTTTCAATATAGTACTACTTGCAACAAAACTTGTAGATTTGTGTTTTTCTTTCGAGAATAAATCGACATTTCACATTACTATTCTCATATGTCAAAGCGGCCTTCATAGCGTGCCGTTAGTGTAGTGAGTTGGGAACGTCTTCCTTGTAATTCACTATCTTTACTATAATCCTGTCCCTATGTCTGTATGTATGCTTAGATCTTTAAAATACACGACGGATTTTGATGCAATCTTTTTGAAGTGAAACTTCTTTATCGGGGTTGGAATAAAATTTAGTGTAACATTTTTTCGTTACGTGTGACATTTTTCCGTTACGCGCCAGCTTTTTTCGTATAGCTTCATCTCTTTTACACCATGTTGCTATGGAAATACTAAATAATCAAAATGACAAGTATGTGTACCAAAAATAAAATTATCGGATTAGAGTTTTATAATTAAATAATGAATTGTAATTAGATACTGGACAACACGATTTTATGGACTTGCTATTGAAACTAATAAATAAATTCAAGATTATAACATGAAGAAGAAATTATGAAATATAATTTATAATATTTTTAAAATACATTGATTGTCTGAAATAGAAGAAGTAAGAATGAAAAGAAATATGTACGAGTTTTGGCTGAGAAATGGAGCATTGGGGTCCTGATCTCTACAAGGTCGGTTTTGCGATACTTAGAACGAACAACAACTCGAAACAGAAGAAACAATGATGAAGAATAATTTTATTTGTGATATAGTGACGATCCAACATGTTAAGAAGCCTAAAGTTATTATTTTTAAAGTGGATTGTGTACATTTGTCTGTTTTTAAGGTACTTATGTGTTTCTTCTGTGAGAATATTATACGTCAGAAACACTCGATTCACTTCTTACGTTTTAATTAATTAATACCCCTTAGCATCCGACGGGCGTTAGGAAACGCCCGTTTTGAAAAAGCGTAAACATCCGCGATAACGTTTTTGCGTTACGAAACGCCCTAAAAATAACTCCTTGGGAATTAATAAATTTACGAATTAAATGTTTATATTCTTTTATTTCTAACATTACTAATGCATTGCCAAATAACCAGAAGCCCGTAAGATTTTTTTTACTAACTCGGCTTAGTAGAAAATAATTACGTAATCGTCTTTCAATTCAGCGCCTTTGTACAGTATGGGCGTAGAACTGCAAGACGATCTATTGTTACGAATATCTTTAAATTTATGAATTAAAAGCGGAAAGTAATGTTTCATTTCTGTAGGCGATAGTATTTTCAACCTATATAAATTACAATAACAGCGAGTTTTGTGTTTTTATTGATTAAAATATAACAAATAGGTATGTAACCTTGAAATGAATAGACTACAACAGTCCCGATTTCTAAAAGCAAATTTATTATTCTATTTTTTTTTATCATTATTTTTTTAAATTTTAACTCGTGTAGCACCTATTTTTATCAGTAGGTATGGATGAGAGTCTATATTTTACTGCTGCCTGAAGCCGTAAACAAATAAAACTAAAACTTTGTCAAAGTTTTCAGAAAAGTTTTTATATGATAAGTATATTAGTGTTATACGACAATGAGTTCAGAATTTTATCCTCTGATTAAGAAATGATTTAGTTTACCTCAAAATTACGTTAATATTACTCAAATTTGTTTAAAACCAAACCTTAATAATTCATACGGACGTTTGAGATGTTTAGCTATTTATGAAAAACCTATTGCTTTTTGTAGTTACATAAAAGCACTATAATAATCTTTAATAATGAATTATTATTACAGTAGCAAGAAATATAAGTAATACGTTTACAATTATTAATTAAAAGTGAGGGTACACCGAGCGCGAAATTACTGAATCGACGATACCTATATATATACATATTTTGATTTGTTCTAAAAGAACCGTTTACAAAGAAGGTAGAAAATAAAACTTTTTGACAAAATACAAACATTTTCATTCATCTTTATTTCTAAGTCACATTTTTCCGTTACGCGCCATATTTGAAGTGAAACTTTTTTATCGACGGATGGGAGAAATTTTATAGCAATGTCAAAAATTTTTAACGTTTTTCTGTTATTAATTAGCCATTCCTGTAAAGTTGTAATTAGTGAATCATTTTTCAAAAAAATATGTCATAAAGAAGTTTCACTTCTTACATGTGTACACTAATACACACACACATAATTTTTTTTTTATAGATAGAGTGATTCAAGAGGAAGGTTTATATGTATAATAACATGCTTAAAATATTAGAGAACCACCGATAATTTCAAGATTTCTAATGCGAAGTCGTAAACAAACACATTGTTTTGCCCTTACATTGCAAAGCTAGTTGAACTCTACGAGATAGATCCAAATGATGTACTAAGTTTTGTATACCTTAGATAGTTCTACTAGAAAGTCCGCGATGGTATATGTTTATCTCATAGGGATAACCCACAATAGCCAATTTGTATCCTTTACTTTTTACGAAAATAATGACTTATTTACGAAGTTATTTTAAATAATACAGCATACATCCTTATCTAATTAAGTACCTTAAATACATTTTACATTTAATATGGAACGATATAGCCTTTTACAGCATGTAATTTAAATGAATATTTTCGAAGATATTACAGATTTAAAATATAGGGACATCGCGTTTGCGGCCGTACGGTCGGCCGGCGGTGGTATGGAAGCGTGTGTTATATCATTGCAGTATTGCTATATATAAGATTGCTATTATATAGTAATTTGGTTGGTAATATAAATATGTAAATATTTATTTAACTACATAATAACGTTGACAATAAACTTATCCAGATAATGCATTGAGATATATTATTATTTTATAGTGTGAAGTAGCTTGATTAAATAACTTATACTATATCAATTTAGTGTTCTTTAATTGTAGAAGCTTATAATATCTAACAGGTGCAAACCGTCTCAAAAATCGCTTTTGGGAATGTATTGAAAATATTGTTAATGCATATAACTAACTGAATGTTTATTATTTAAAATAGATTTTTTTTTCATAAAACCAGACCTACAAAGTTGATGGTCAAAATAACGTCGATTGTGTAGCTCAGAATTCCTCAAATTTATATGTTCATATTTTGATTACTTTCAAGGAAAATCTACGTATGATTTATGATTAGAATGGTTATTAAGTACCCTGTTTAAAAAGTATTTAAATGGACGTTTAAGTAAAAACAAGAGAAGTATAAAAAAATTACAGTACTTATCTAATATTGTATTCTTAATAAAAAAATTAACTAGATTTTTGACAGTGAGCTATGTCTGCCCAGGTCGTAATTTTGATAAAACAAAAAAAATAAGTCATATAGAAGCCAATACAAAAAAAAGGGAAAGGGTAATTGTTTTACTACGAATTTAAGGCTTGCGAAGCCGTGGACAAATGCTAGTATAATATCACTGCAGAATACACAAATCCTTCTTCGCATATGTTCTCTTCATATGAGTTTAACCTTACGTTATATATTTTTTATTGTTTACAATTTATATTTTATTAGCCATTGGTCCCCACTATATGAATGAAACGCGAATATGAGGAATTCGATCGTTTGGACAAGATACATGTTTTATTTATTTTCTTGCATATTTTTGCATTTTCTACAATATCTATCATATTAAAGTTAAAATTACAGTCTCTGATAATTTTTTCCTTAGTTTTTATTTAAATTAAACAGCTCAGAAAAGAAGTTAAAACATAGTTGGCGTGCTCCTTCAGCACTGGTGCTGCTTGTATGACTCGACTGTTTGAGTGGTTCTGTAACTATGTAGGCGTACGTTAAAATATACCTTTTTGCTTTATTTAAGTTGGTGAATTACTCCAAAACGTGGAAACAACTGCACAGCATACATACATAATTTATTACTTCAATTTTGATTTAACTTAGTAAACGCGGAAATATGTTCATCCGTCTATAAGTATACAATATTACGAATCATATGTTGCTCTGGTCCCGTTATGTTATATGTAAGAAAACTAAACCACATTGTAATATATAGAATTGAAATATATTATATGCTTTTTTCAGTTTTATTAAGATGATTTTTTTAATAACTACAAAACAGCATTACCAAAATATAATCACTATAAATGGGAGTAAAAAATAAGAAACGAGTATAAATATACAAAATGAAGAAGATAGTGATACTACAAAGACTGACATGAACCTTCAGTGGCTACTATGTATATAAGAATATATATGATTGCAGTGTATTTTAGCCTTTGAGCCTTATGATATCTAGAATTACAGAAGAGCCTTAGGAAATTACATTACAGAGCTAAAATAAAGTATTATTTGCTATATTTTTAAAATGTATATTATTGCCATTAAATAAATAAATATTACACCTTTATATGATCAATTTGGATAGCCCATAATAGATTTCTCCATATTAATATCCATTATCTTCTCTAGATTATATTATGTAGGAAATACAAAAAAAATCTAAAGTTATTAAATAACAGCTCTTACTTGTCAAGATGTCATCCTATTGCCGACGTCTGCCTGAGAATGTCAAATATAAATAGTGTAACCTTTGAATTTTACGGATGCTGTGTAATTAGAGCATTTTCAGGGAATAATATAGTTGAGAGCAATATCATCCTTCAAATATATTTTTTTAAGAAAATGTTAATACGTATTTTGAATTCAATTTTAGTTATTCAACAGTTCTAATATATATGGAGGAAATGGGTTAGGTATTAATTTTGTTGTTTTATTTGCAACTGTTCACTAACTAATATTAATATTATCAGTGTCGAAATGATTACTAGTATATACAATAAATAATCAAATAAGTAAATTCCTGCTCAAACTATTCAACCGGAATTGAATTATCTAAAATAAAAAAATAAAACTGACTACGAAGACTAAAATTTAATTGATTATAACAAAACCGATTCTCGCAAGAATAATTGTGTTGAATTCCGTTGTTTGATTATTCTACGCACATTCTATCAATGTACTAAAAATTTCATTAGGTTATACAGGCTTAAGTATAATACTTTAAATAAATATATTTTCTGATCAAAAACATCTTCAATAATAAATAAATAACTTAAAACTATCCACTAACCTCATTTTAAATCTAAGACCAGCAATAGACCTGGAATTGTAATAGCCCTTGGTAGTCTTTTGATCGTTCTTATTGTTCAGTCTATCAACAAATGTTCTTTGTCTCCCTTTGTGCTATAATTACCATCTATTTGCCATTTATTTTATTTTATTTGATTAGTCAACCACCGTTAGTAGGTACGCCTACGAAGGTTGGCTATATCCTAAAAAACCTAGCACGCAAGCTTGTGGTTTACAAAGACGTGTTATAAATATACAATTCCAAAGAGAGCTGAGATTAACCATGTCTTGAATTTTAGATAATGACATGGTTACAGATGATATTCAGGATCAAGAAACCAATGAAGAACATTTAGAATCTGTCTCTCGTAAAAACATAGAATGACTACCCATGTTTGTTTTGTGTGCAACAAACCTGTATACCTCCAAAGGTCTAAACTTTTGTGCACTGACTGCCAATAAATTTTGCTTTTTTAGGCTGCTGTAATTTTTTTATATTTGTTATCTTAAGTAGATGGCTTGTGTTTTTTGGTTTCTTATATATTATATTTTGACCAAAAAAGACTTTTTATGTTATAAGAATAAGATTTGCTGTTTTCAATAGGTACCTAAAAATGGAACCTAAGTAGATTTAGACTGAAAAGTGCTATAATTAATGGTTTTAAAATTAAAGTTGTGTATGTAACCACACAATTTTGTTGCTAATTAATATAACTTTAATATTCAGTTTTTAAGCGGTCTTGTATCAAATTCCCCAAAAAAAATGTATATGGATATAGTAGCCTGTGAGACTCCACGTCTACAGTAGTGTTAAGAAAAAAAAACGTCCATACTTAAAGGTTAAATAAATTATAATAGGATGACTTTATCAGATTTATCCTTTATAAATTGTTTTTGTTATTAATACCATGAAATTAATTGAGTATTAGAAAATAATGTATAATTCTACTTTAAGGCGCATTTGTAATTGCAAATCAAGTTGTAATATCTCATTTTTTATTCGCTATCTTTTTAAGAGTTTATATATGTATGTTTAAATTTAATTTTTTAGGCATATTAAATATGCCTACTAAACTTTACAGTAATTTATTACTAGAATCAGTAAAATACACAGACAATGATAAATTATTTATATTTATAGCCAATTTTGCCCTAATCATTGAAAGTTAAAAATGAATGTTACAGCTCCGGTTTTGTTTTTTAAAACTCATTTTGGTGATAAATTAAATGTTACGACGATATAGGCGTGAAATATGTCTAACTTTCAGTAATGTTTTTCTTTTTATAGTTTGTTTTTGAGCATTATTTTATACTAGGGGTCGCTCGCGACTTCGTCCGCGTGGTTTTTGGTATTGCCGCCGAGTTCCATACAAAATTGATATTCAAAACCCTTAAGGGTGGAATTTAAAAATCTTTTCTTAGTACACCACTAAGTAGAAAAACAAAGGTATCCTCCAATTTTACTATCTCTACGACCTGCGGTTTAGACTGTATGCTATAACTAAGTCAGTCAGAACCTATTAGATTATATTAAATTTGCAGCATTTTTCATTGCTGCTTAACTTCTATTAGTCACAGCGAGATGATATATACCTTATAGCCTTCCTCAATAAACGGACTATTCAACACAAAAATAATTTTTCAATTCGGGCCAGTAGTCCCAGAGATTAGTGCGTTCAAACAAACAAACTCTTCAGCTTTATAATATTAGTATAGATTTAAATTCTATAAATATTAGTAAGGTATAAAATATTAAGGATATCTTCACGAATTGTTTTAAAAAGGCTTTTTTTCTTATTATTGCCTGCCTAGTTATACCTGCCGTTATAACAATATCTATAACAGTGAGGATATTATTATTATTTTAAAATTCACTGTATAAAATCATGATCCTTAAAAAAATAATAGCCTTTTAAAACCTATTTAAGAAAAGAATTTAAGACTTTTATATTGATAAAGTAACTATGTATTAAAAAACAGAGCACATTACTAAAATTCCAATCATTTTAATCCTCGACCTCAAGTTTGTTTTTTCTAAGTTACTTATCGAAGTAGGCTATATCTCTTGCTATACTCTATTGCTATAACATTTGATACAAAAAATAATCATTCTCAGAATTGAATGTATTTTATGTTGCTAAGAGTAAAGTATTAATATAATTATCTAAAGAGTCTATTCTATTTTTTCATGTAATGTCAACTATGACGACGTATTTGGACTAATATATAAAGTCGTTTTGTTAACTTCAACACTCCTTTCTTAGCTCTCTAAGATTACTAGTTTGATAAAACATTTTAGAATTTGATAGTCCAATTTAGAAAGAAGAAAGAAATATGTGTATATGAACTTACCATTTCAACTGGTATTAGAAATAATTATATATTTATCACTGTCACACCCGATTATGGCAATAGCACTGTCAACCTTTGAGGAGTTATGGGTTTTTATGAAGGTATCTATATCGCAGCGATCTGGAAACATCACCAAAGGAGTTCCTTCCATATCTTTCTGGTTTGCGAATAAAAGTTCTTTTATATCGCCTATCATTAATAAGTGGTTGATGTTCTAACTTCTATCCGACGCAGCATACCAGGACCGCGATCTACCTTCATGCACTAGACATAGAGCTTGGCACAAGTTTTTCCGTTTTCTTAAGTACTCTTTTTACAACCACGATATTACAGTCACGAGGATCACCGATAGAGAAACAAACCTTTTATATGTAGAATGCAAAGATAAACGTCATTTTATCTCAATAACTGGCTGACTGACTTTAGTGCTTTTACTACATAGGTATTTCTTTTACATAGTGATGTTATATCATAACATTTGTGTAAATAGTTCTTTACTATTTCTTACAAAGCAGTTGGACGACATCCGTTCAATTATTTGTAGTTCCTTCAAAGCTTGCTGTGATTGGAACCAGCCGCTTTATTTACCGAAATAGATACACGAAGTTTAAGGTTGAATTTCAAAAAAATCGTTTTTAACTTGTTGAAACTACATTTTCTGGATTCGAGAAAAAAGCCGTAAATTTGTTTGTATATTGTTCTTGGTTTGATTTAGGTTTAGAACTATGATTATAGTTCGTAGCTAAAAAGACTAAAAAAAATAGAATGTAAATATATTTCTGTATTATGACTGAAGTATTGTTCTATATGATATACTATTATTGTTTGGAAATATTTTTAGTTTATACAGTTTTTATTTTTCTTAATACATTGATTCATTTTAATTCTATAATTGAAAGTTATCTTACGGAATTACACATTTCTTACTATAATTGTTTAGTCATATTAAGATATAATATCATTTTGCAGTGAGAGTAATCTTTAAATTGTTTTCATGACTATAATATGCTAAACTCTTAGACGGGTCAATTATATAAAATAATAAAAAAATAGTTCATCAACCCACTTGAAATATGATTCATCAGTAGTAGAAGTAATTGGATATTTATATGATTCCCATGGCAACAGACATGCGACACCGTGCGACTGTTTTGCCTCAATGCGCGTCACACGTCGCTGGTTTGTCTATAAGTTGATCGATTACAGGTCACGTTCTGTAATAAAGAATTTAAGTACATACAAATATATTGTATTTGTCTTGTTGTGATTATCTAATTAAACTGTACTCAAACTTAACACTTCGCAAAAATCCTCGTGATTTTTGGAGTGCATTATTGTAATCTTATGTAACAGAAGTTTAATAAAAAAAAAAACTATAACGTAACGCTAACAAAATATGATAATATATATGTCGGAGAGAAGACCTCAAGCAGTGTTTTTAACCCCCGACTAAAAAGAGGGGTGTTATAAGTATGACCTGTCAATCTGTGTATCTGTGTATCTGTCTGTGGCAAATACACAGATACAATACGGCCAAACGCGTGGACAGATTTGAATGCGGTTATTTTTATCGAAAGATATGCTCGTCAAGATGGTTCTTATCCATGTTTGATTGAAATAAAAAAAAACCTCTCCAAGATATTGACGTTTTATTCGTGCTGGGGAGAGGTTCTTATGCAATAATTTGCTGTTTGCGGCCAAACGCGTGGACGGATTTGAATGCGTTTTTTTTTAATCGAAAGCTATGCTCGTCGAGATGGTTCTTATTCATGTTTGACTGAAATACAAATACACAAGGAGTCTAGTTGGTCCTGGTTTATAGATACTCACACACATAAAAACAATCATTAAGATCGGTCAAGACGTTTTTATTTTTTAGCGTGACTAAAGTACAGAAAATTCGTTTTCGAAAATAATTTTTATATATTGTATGCATAATTATTTAGCTAGTAGGTAGATAATATAAAATTAGAATTTTTATGTAATATTCTTATCTTTTACCTATTTGAGACCATATGAGAGACATGCATCATATCCGTCAGATGTCCTTACAGCTGCAATATTGGGGAAAGACCAGGGAGTAATGGTGAAAACAATGGTGACTATGGAGTCAGCATGAGACCTCACAAAAATTTTCATTATTAATAATTTAATTTTTATCTTGATTCATACATTCAGTCTAGCAATTTAAAATTATTTTAAGTAATTAAATTTTATCTATTGTTATATTATCATATGTTGTTATTACAATGTTATTGTTTGCAGTTCCGACGGCGCAAGCGGCTGGAGTTTTTGGCAAAAAGGCGTCACTACCCTGCGATACACAGCCGCTGTCGGCCGACGACAGGGTCATGATGGTGCTGTGGTTCAAAGAAGCTGATTGGGAACCACTGTATAGGTATATAAGTCAACAGCTGTACTGTATTTTTTTTATTAATACTATAATGTCAATGGTATTTGAGAAAATTAATGATAATATCTCTTTCATCAAAATATCTCCAGCCTGATCGATGATATTAGTGATTTTAGTGTGACTTTCTTTTTAACAAAACTTATAATACAAGTTTGGTAGATATTTATATTTATCGTATACTAGTACATCCAGCCCGCTTCACCGGGCTTAATTTAAAGATGCATTATTTCAAAGTACAGAATAAAAAATATGTTAAATATAAGAATTAAATTATTTAGAATTAACCACCGCGATAATAATTATGATTCAACCTGAATTTCATTTTCTTCTACTCGTGTCTCTAGCTTGTACGTGGATAGTGTCATGACGTTATAACTGCCCTTAAATAGTTTAATGTAAAAAATAATATCAATATTAAAAAACTGTCACTGACAGTTAAATAAAAAATGCTCCGATCGTCACCAAACTTTACAGAATTACCCGCTGGGTCAATTTAAAGATCATCTGAAAATTTGTTTAAAATCAGTCAAACCGTTTTGGAGTTTATCCGGAACATACATACATACTTTCTCTATTATAGGTATATATTATTTATTTTATAAAAGTTAGTTATATACCAACATAACGAACAGAATATAGGCAAAGCAAACTTTATTATGACTTTATTCTTTTAGCCTTGCCCTTTTTTAAACCTTTTTTTTTATCTAAATGCCACAGCTACGATGTCCGCGGACGCAGTACTAATTTGCCCAAACTGTGGTCAGCGCCCAATGGTTTTGGTTCACGTGCTTTCTTCCGAGCCAGTGCAATACCATCAACTCTGCTCATAGACAACGTCAGCACTGTTGACAGCGGTATCTATCGATGCAGAGTGGACTTCAAGAATTCTCCAACTCGAAATTTGCGAGTTAACTTTACTGTTATTAGTGAGTCTCCTTAGTTAGTAGAGTTTATGATTCTGTAGGTATGAGGTACAAAATTATTTTTAAGAATTTGTCAATACTAATTTATAAATATAATTAGTTAAATATTATTTCGCAGAATGTTTTTATTTATTAACATTTTAATTTCAATTTATTAATAAAAAAATATTTTTAATTACATAGTCAATAATTTCCGCTTACTCGTAATATAATTCATGGTACTTCTTTTGTATATTGTTTGTTCGCGAAATGCCAATTTTAAGTGCAAATGTTAGTTGTAAAATTATGAATTACAAGTTAAATAATATAAACAAAATTGTTGTTCGATTGTATGTTAACAAAAAGGTCTACCTATTACCTGCTTCTTTATTTTAGAAGGCCGCAGTTCTGTTCGATTTCACTTGTAATTTAGGTCAACCTTAGCAAGTTTAACCTGAATTCATTCCATTCCAGGCTTTTATGTTTCTCGAGATATAAGTTATAGTAACCTATATAAATGAATAAGATAGAGAAAAAATACCTTATTCTTACAGTTCCTTTTTGTTTAAGTAAATATTTTTATTAATACATATAAATGGATATGTTATCGTCATAAAATAAAGTGATAGAAAAATAACGGTTGAGAAATATATAACTAAACTAGATGAAAAAGATACAGATCTGAAAGCAATGGTGGAAATAAAGTTATAATATGTCTGACGAGAGATTTCTTTAATGGAAGACACATATTCGTAGGGATTTCATTGAAGTCGCAAACGATCAATGGACTCTACAATTTTGAAACAACAGGTGAACGTCTGGTTTCTTGACAACTATTGATAGTCAGTTTGTTCAGGTGTTATCTTTAAATAAACAAAATTAAAAGTTTATATGTTTATCGTGTTAGTGTTGTTAGCGTCGCGCTCAGTCGGAAGTAGTGAAACCAAAAAGCTAACAAACTAACGACATCATTAAATCAATGATTAGGTTACAATGGAAGTGGTTAAAAAATTTAAATATAACTTTATATGACATTTCGAATTTACTTCAGTAATAATGGTTATAATTAAAGAGAGGTTTTAAAGTAAGTAGGTATTAAAAAAATACCATTTTTTTAAATGTTTGTTTTCGTTTATATTTAAGTAAAAATAATTGCACATTTAATTCTTTATTTGTATTCTACCCCTTAACTACCTAGACTATGGTACATTGCATGATGGTAAAATTAAATTTGTTTTTGATTGTTTCAAAAATAGCAGTAAAACTCTTTTTGGTTTATTACTTATGAGGTAAGTTGCTCTGCCACTGCTAAGTTCATTTTAAAATATTATTTTAAATTGTGAAATTGTAACTACTCAAACTACCAGGGAAATTGTATAATTAATTTTAAGTACTATGAAAGTCTTGACAAATATTATAAGCAAAAAAGTATATTTCCTTATGTATTCGTTTCCTTATCTGTACATAAGGAACTTGATATTAGAGTGCAGATTGAGATGCGATGAAGTCAAAGGCAATTTCGTAAATTATGTTTAGCTGGGATTTTTTAGAGTACACATTATATAAAGCATACTTTGCTGATAAAAGTTTCAAGTTACTTGTTGTAAATTCCAGTTAAATTCCAGTTCTCTGCTTAAGAGAACTTCTAATGCAAAACTAGAAGAAAACTACAAAGACGGATTACTTGCAGAGCTGAAAACCTATTGCTAGGACGTCCTTTGCTACTATTGAGTAGACTTTGCAAGGCTTTTCTATCGAAAAGTTAATCAGTTACGCTTTCTAATAAATACTGTATTTTATGTATCACATTTAAAAAGCAAATAAAAAAAACTTTTTTGCATTCCCCTTAGATTTATTTTAAATTAAACGAAACTGTCCTTTAGAACAAATAAAATAAATAAATACATTAATATTATTTATTGAATCTATAACCATATTTAATTTTACTTAATGATAAAAAGGTTTCTGGTACTATTGAATTGTCCACCAGCAATAATCTCCATGAAATAAACTTTGAGTTTAGAGGTGTTATATAATGGTTTAGATCTCTAAAAATGCTGCCATTTTTTTTATTTGTACCTATCGTTTTTAATAGTGAACTCTTATCTAGTTCCTTCAAACCGGCCGATAATCATGGATGCAAAAACCAAAGACCACACCAGACTTCTGGAACCATACAACGAGGACGAAACCTTGGAACTGCTGTGCGAGGTGGATGGAGGTCAGTCAGCATCTCTCGTTCACTCATTTTTCTGCCTTTATAATTCTATAAAAAGGTATTTATTTGAACATATAACATTTCAATATATAACATTAAGTGGTTATGAGATATTATTATTTAAAATACGAGTATTCTTTCCAAAAGATTATTTGTGTATATAAATTATTTACAGATCGCTTAAAATTATTTTAATAATAAATTTAAGAAATTCAGAAACAAGCTGTCCACTTCACAATAACGAAATGTCACTTTAAAAGCCATCAAAATAATGCACATTAAAACGGGATTCGCATCCATAAAAGACAAATATATTTTTAGTTATATAAACATATCCTTATATGTATCCGAAGATTCATAATTCAATCCAATCAATATAGATTTGTAAATCACGAAGACTGTTATTAGATAACGCAAATTGAAATTAAGAAACTGAAAATGTTGTATAGATGTATAATCTTTGTAGGTATATAGAATCATTGTTAAAACTATTAAACATCTTATACGGAAAGAGCGTAGTAAATAACTGAGACAAAAAGTTTCCCAAAATCCGCGGGAATTGTCATGTCTGCGGACTAACAACGGTGTCGGTGTATCGGCTGGGTGTTTGTCACGAAGAGCTATATACAGCTATATATACAGCTATTTATACAGCTATATATACAGCTATATATACAGCTATATATACAGCTATATACAGCTATACACAGCTGGTTTGACAGGTTAAAAGCACTGTATGATTATTCGATTGATGTTTAGGGTTGACGCAGAATATTATTCTTAAAATATATCTTATATTAATGATTTACTAATTTAGATGAAATGAGTTTATAAAGACCAATGTGTTTGATTTTCAATTGTTATTTTATAATAACTTACCATTATAGATTATTATATTTTAGTCTCTAATATAACATGTATCGTAAGGTAAATAATTATTCTAAGGTATATAATTGTTCAAAGCAAATGAGGGAAATTGTGCTAACTCTATGTTTTTAAACCCCGACCCAAAAAGAGGGGTGTTATAATTTGATCTGTGTATTTGTGTATCTATGTGTCTGTCTGTGGCAACGTAGCTGCCATAAGCGTAGACGGATTTTTTTAAATCGAAAGCTTGGTTTGTCGAGATGGTTCTTAGCTATGTTTAGTCGAAATAGAAGAAGTCGTCTCTAAGATATGGAGCTTTTGTTGGTGCCGGTGAAAGGTTCTTATGCAATATTGATGGTAAAAACTTAAACAAGTGAAAATAGTGTGTTCGTAGGTCGTCAAGGTTCGCAAGGACTTTGACGATCTTAAGTCCTCTGTCGGTCAGCCTCCGATCTCATCGGGGGGTTCAGACGCGGTTGAGGAGTTGAGACGCTCCGTATTGTCCTCGGTGGGAGTTTTAATTAACTCCCGCTTTGAAGGACTCGAAGAGCGTCTCCTAAAAGCGCGGATCCAGCGGCCGCCACTCGCGGCGGAGAGGAGGCAGTCGGCCGCAGTCGCGGCGACTGTCTCGGAGTCGGGGCCGCCGACGGCTCCTCTGATTCCAGAGGAGGCGTGGTCGACGGTCACGAGGAGGAGGAAAGGCTTGGGGAAAAAGAAGGGCCTTCCCCAGAAGCCGGCTCCAGCGAATAAGGCCAGTGGTGTTAAGGCGTCTTCCAAGAAGAAGCCGCAAGCACCTTACGCGGGTTCCCGGAAGCTGCCGTCTGCACGGTCTCCTGCAGTTATGATCAAACTGCAGGACCATGCGGCAGCGGCGGGTGTGACGTACGCCCATGTCCTAAGGCGTGCCGCCGAGATGGTCAATCTCGGCGACATCGGCCTAAAAGACGGGCTTACGATTCGCCGTTCAGCGGCGGGTGCCAGGCTTCTGGAGTTACCCAAGGGTACTCCAGAGCAGGCTGAAAAACTGGCGGCGAAGATTCGCCCAGTTTTAGACGGTGTGGCAGAAATCGTCCGGCCTGTTCGGCGGGTGGCCGTAAGGCTTAAAGGCCCGGACGATACCGTCACGCACGAAGACGTGGTCGACGCGATAAGTCGCATCACGAACTGCCCTAGCGGGGCTCTCCATGTTGGGGAGATCCGTCGGGGTGGCTGGGGGGGCATGGGCGCTACCTTTGCCCGTCTCCCCACCGATGCGGCGAGAGCGTTGATAAACGCCGAGAAGGTCCTGGTGGGCTGGAGCTCAGCCAGGGTGGAGTTGCTGGAGGCGCAGCCGCTGCGCTGCTTCAGGTGCCTGGCACCTGGGCATGTGCGTGCGGCTTGCCCATCCGCGGTCGATCGCAGCGCCGTCTGTTTCCGGTGCGGTGGTGAGGGGCATACCCGAGCCACTTGCACCGGAATGTTGCGGTGCGTGGTCTGTGCGGACCGAGGCCTTGCAGCGACCCACCTATTGGGGAGCCGAGTGTGCAAGGCTCCGCGAGTTCGAGGATTAGCACCTGGTGCGAAACCCTCGAGCGCGGAGCCCAGCACGGAGCCGGCTGTGGCTATGGCAACATAGTCACATCGAGCTTCAGCGGGAGAGGCTGCGAAGGAGAAGGGTTCAGCCCGTTCCTTCCCAGCCGTAGGCCTAGGTGAGAGGGGGGGGCGACCTCTCTCGCCATTGCACTAGGTCTATGAGGTAGGGGTACACTGGTTGCCCGGGGTACCCCTATATGGAGGAGTTCCGCCGGGGCACCACGGTGAGTGCGAAAGCGATCCCGTGGCGTCCCATTGTAGCGTCGTGGGCAGCCGTTGGTTTTTTAGTATGGTGCCTTAAAAATGGCAGCGTTTCCATGCCGCCGGGTGCCGCACATACCGCCCCGCCATCGCCTTCCTGGCCTGGGTGAAGATGCGAAAACGAATTTTTCCAACGATAAAAAAAAAAAAACAAAAAACGCAAATAAGGAAATAACAACATCAAATCGTATAGTATAAGTCTGGAGACATAAGTTATTTTTTTAATCCAACATCGTCCATGTACGTACTTCGGTCCCCCGACGCAACGACTTCAATAAGTACATAATAATATTATTTTTATCCTTTTTAGTCGTCTTTTTGTTTTGTGGGTTTTAGACATTTTTATTTTTTTTTAATTTGAATTATTTTTCGTAAATTTAATTTGCTTTCTCATTTAAGGCGATCCAAGACCATCACTGACATGGTATTTAGAAAACACAATTATAGATGATTCGTACGAACTAAAAGAAAATGGAGTAACTGAGAATACCCTTATTTTCCCGAATATTGGTCGACAGCATCTCAACTTAAGACTGATTTGCCAAGCATCCAATACCAATTTGGCACCTCCACAATCTAAGGTTCTAATATTGGATATCAATTGTGAGTATTGTCATTAATTATATTATATCTGACTAAAATGTGTGCGATTGTTTGGATGGAAGGATGTTTGTTACTAAATCACGCCAAAACTGCTAGACGAATTTTGATGAAACTTAGCAATATTGTATCTTATGTACCAAAATAACAAATCCTACTATTTATAACGTAAGTTTTTTTATAACGCTTTCACGTGAAAAATACCCAACTGATTATGAAACTTTGTACACATTTTTTTGGAGGTATTAGAAGTAACATAAGATACTTTTTATTAAAAAATAAATATTTTTTTAAGCGGGAAGCTAAAAAAAATTTAGAACGATAAAAACTATTGTTTGTCAATAAACAGGTGAACGGTGTCAAGGGCAACAGCTAGTAGGCAACAGAAATACAAACTTTTACACGTAGTTTTGTCTGTGATGTTTGTTACTCAATCATGCCAAACTACTAAACGGATTTTGATACAGCTTAGCAATATTGTAGCTTATGGACCAGAATAAGACATAGCCAATAGAAATACTAACTTTTGCACGTGGTTATGTCTGTGAAGTCAGTTACTCAATCACGCCAAAAATACTAGACGGATTTTGATGAAACCTAGCAATATGGTAGCTTATGTAACAAAACAACGCATAGGCTAAGGAAATACTAGCTTTTGCACGTGGTTTCGTCTGAGATGTTAATTACTCAATCACGCCAAAATTACTGAACGGATTTTGATTACACTTAGCAATATTATAGCTTATGTACCAAATTAATACATAGGCAATAGAAATATGTACTAACCTTCGTACGTCGTTTTGTTTGTCACATAACAATATATGTAGCGCGATCACTAATTGGCTCAGGTGATTTAATAGTTGTTTTTTTTTATAGTTTGGTTTTTGATTTTTGGTGTAGCTTTTTTAATAGTTTGGTTCACTGAATTTTACATAATTATTTGAGAAAATCCTTCTTATTACCCGACGTCTTTAGAAGGAGTTTTATGTTATTCAAATATACGTATGTTAATAGAAATATAGCCAATTATGCTATATTAATGTACCCTGCTACAGTCTAAACCGATTATAGTATTTTGACGTATGAGTTATAGTAGATACGTCAAAAATAGTCGAAAATAATATTTTTATGGCTTATGTTCCTAGCCATAAAAATATTCTTTTTATAGTCTACGCGGACGAAGTCACGGGCAACAGCTAGTATTATATTCAAAAAGAGCTTTATATGAAGCGTTTGAGTTATAAAAATCAACGTCATTTCAAAATAAAGGATAAAAATAGACTATGCGCCTAATTACAGGTTATAAAGTATTTTTTTATGAATATGTGTGAAATTTACAGACAGTATAGAGCTGTAATATATAATTTTAATTTGACTGTTTCATACTTCTTACCCAAAACTTATGCCCGTTTGTTTGCAGTGAGGCCACTTACGGTTCACATTATTAACCGAAGCCAACAGTTGTCGGCTGATAGAAGCTACGAGGTGGTATGCAAGACTACTGGCTCTCGACCAGAGGCTGAAATAACTTGGTGGAAGGGAACATTACCTTTGAGGAAAAACATCATAAATGTATGTACATAATTAATATGACATAATGATTTGTTTTATATTTGTTTAATTGGTTTTTTTGTTCAAATTGTTACCAGTTTTACAATTTTGCTATACAAAAAAATATCACTAAGTAATAAAATAATCTGCAAATAAACTGAATTATATAAAAAAAAACTGGTGCTAAAAGTCTGGTGTTCTTGGATAAGACAAAAAAATATATACATATGATATATATACAAAAATCATTTGAAATTTTACGAAAATCTTCATTTTTACGATGATTATTCATGGGAAACGGTTTTTTAATATTTATTAAAGAATATCTTTAATATTCATACGTTGAGTGAAAAAAATAAAACAACCAGTAGGCCGCTACCATAGTGTTTTATTATATTAACATGTTCAAAAAAGGAGTTTGTTACTTTTATAAACTAAAAATAAACAATAACTGTGCAAAGAATTTACTAACATAGTTTTTGAGATACCTATTAGTAACAAACTCCTTTTTTGAACATGTTAATAAAAATGCAATAAAATATTCATACGTAAATTTACATGATAAACTATCATGTAGCCTGTTCTGCGAGTGTTCGGCTTCAGTTCAAGCATAACCGACGTGCAACATTGCAAAATACGTAAACCACTTTGAGTATTTCAATAGAAAAAGCTAAAATTTTCTCTTAAGATACAATACTACATTTTTAAGAGAAGAACTTAACGAGATCTTAAATTATATTAAATAAAAAAATAACTACGTTAAAAAAACCGACTTTAATACTAAAAAGTAAAAAATAATGAAGACTTAACATTGATTATATATTACCTATTATTTATATGTCCTATTTACTAATAGGTTTGAAATCAGTGCCAAGCCTTAAACAAATAATTATATTTAACCACTTAAATGAATACGAGCAAATTAATACAATTAAATGCCTACTTTAATGATTAAAATACTTAAATAAACATAATAAAAATTATTAACATAATAACCTACAACATATCTTTTAAGAGTTTTTTTCCAGCAATAAAATTTGAAGCATTATCAATCCACAGGATATCATAATGTCTAATGTCTAATGGCTGTAAATCTCTTAAAAGCAGCTACAAAACTCTCGCTGCCCAAACGGCTAACAATTTCTATATGTACGCCGCGGGTGGCATACAGATGAAAATACAAATATAGCCTTTATAGGTTTTAGAACCTCAATCGAAATCCTCAAATTAATCGGACCAGCGAAATCTACCCCAGAATGTGAGTAAGGTGTACTCGGAGTAACTCTCTATTTTGGATGGTCTGCTATTAATTGTGTGTTAGTGTTAGCTTTGTGACGATTACAAACGATGCAACGATGTACTTAATTTCTTATCATACTTTGCCACCTAGAATCCAATATTTTTGCCTTATATAACTTAACATGAAAGTTGGTCCTCCATGTAGAGTATTCTTGTGTGTTTGAGTATAACTAGTTTTGACAAAGGACTGTTAGCAGGCAAAATTATCTGATTTTGTATGCTGATATACCGGAAGACACCATCCGGTATATCAGCATTGCGTCAACGACCTTCGACTCTGAAAACATCATTTTTTTTATACAAAAAAGGATTAAGGGTAAGGAGTCTACGAACTTTTTTTAGGTTTTTCCTTCACAAACAAAAAATTGCTTCTTCAAATTCTTCTTTTTGGCAAATATAAATACAAACAAATAACGCTTTCTCGAGTTCTTCATTTTTTTTGCATTCTTAAATCTTTTACAAATAGCAATTATTCTCACTAGTTTTTTATATTTGAATATCGTTGAAAATATTCACTAAAACCGCGTTGTAATCTTGTATTAGAAACAAATATTCTTTTTTCTTCTAAAGGTAATAGTTTAGGCAAATTTATAGCTGCCTTATGATCAATTTCCTTTTCACATGACCATTTCGGGCCCATCCACCATAGCATTTCATGTTTAAGGAGAGAAGCTCCCCTCTTGAAGCTAAGTCAGCAAGATTATCCTTAGAGCCCACGAGATTCCAATATTGAGAAAGGAAAATTTATATATTTCAAAAATACGATTTGCAATAAAAGTTCTCCACTGACTAGGATGTCTTTGGAGCCAATATGAAACTACTTTAGAGTCTGTTTATGCATAGATATCTTCCTTTTTCACATTTATTTGTTCAGAAATTTCGTTCAATAATCGAACCAGTAATACTGCAGCACACAACTCAAGGCGAGGTATTGATATGGTTTTCACAGGAGCTACCTTCGTTTTGGCAGTGGCCAATTGGATATGAAAATTACCATTAACATCAATTATTCGTGAATATACAACTGCAGCGTAAGCTACAGATGATGCATCTGCGAAACCATATAGTTCTTATGTAGTGCCAGTCGATGTATTACGTAGTCATCTGTCTAGGGCGATTTCACTTAAATGAGGGAGTTCTAAACGAAATTTTAACCAATCTCTTTCAATTCTTGAGAGATTTCTTGGTTCCAAGTTACTCCAGAAAACCTTGCTCCCAAGTTACTCTTTGTAGGAAGATTTTACCAATAATTATGGTATGTGCAAGCCATCGCATAGGACCGAATAGTTTTGCGTCGCGATAAGTGCTTACGCGATCCCGTGGCGTCTCATTGTAGCGATGAGGGCAACCGATGGTTTTTTTAGTAGGGTGCCTTAAAAATGGCAGCGTCTCCTATGCTGCCCGGTGCTGCACATACCACCCGGCCATCGCACAGTGTGTCGTCTAGAACAAGCTAGCTGGACAAAATTATTGCAATGCAAAGCCTCTGCTAGATACTAATATGAATGATTTTATTAATTAAAATACTTGGAAACCCATAAAAGATGCAAAACTCAAAAATAATATGCATTCATTAAAAATAATGGTGTTTATTGCACGATTCGTAAGAAATATCAATTAAACTAATAGGTATTTAAAGCTAAATACATTATCTAACGATTAAACTAATATTATAAGAATAAATAAAACTAATTAATATTTACAACTTTAATTAAAAATTAATTAGTACACAATAAACCTATTAAATAATGACTAAATTATAACTTACTACTAAAAAAAGAATATTCATTGGATTATAATGAGGACAAACTTAGGAATTATTCATCGTCACTAAGTTCATCCTCAGAAGAATCCTCAATACAATAATCTTCAGTATTAATATTTACAGTATTTACATTTTTTACGCGTCTCAGTTACCGTCACACGTTCATCCGGTGGCAAACAAGCTTTCTTGGCCTTACGAAGACTATGAAATGATGGAAATACCTGATGTCCAGCCAGCATATTCCACTTCCGCGTCTGTTTGTATGCGTGACTAGTAGATTTAAGAGTCTATATAACACGCAAGTGCCTCATCACTTGTAAGGCACCTTTGCTGCTTGAGGTCACTCGACTTTCGTTCACTGAACTTTTCAGGATTCTCACTAACTTCTCGAATTAGTTTTGCGACGTTGCGTTTGCCTGATTGACGAGACGCTATTTCAGCAGCAACCAAAAGCTCCTCAGAGCTTCGTAACTGAACCAAATCATCGACACGTCGCCGTTTGGTTTTGGCACTTGCGTTTGCCAGGTCCACTGGCGGTCTCCCGGGACCAGGCAGTGAATGTGATGACGTTGATGCTTCTGCAAGGTCATAAGACACATTAAACTGTAAGTTTTCACTTTCTAGCCACTTAACATTATAAGCTAAGAAACGATCCCGTATTCGGTAAGAATTCTCCCAATTCTCCGAAACTTTCGAAGAAAAACGGGAAATTATATTCTTGATGTCCTTCACAGATGCTTCAATTATGCCACTGAGGTCATGTTCTTGTAAAACAAACATGAAAAGCGCCTTATTTCGGTCACTTTTTGTATGTTTCACCCATTCTTCGAAAAGCTGCATTTTTGAGACTGTAAAACTGCTACCTGAAAAAAAATTAATAACAGCTTTTGTGCAAAAACTTGCAAAAAAAAATAGTTTTATTATAATTTAGAATAATGTGTCTATCAACTGAAAAAAATACAGACCGGGGATACAGGGGGGTTTTTAGTAATAGTCTTTTGAATTTGAATTTCCGACGACTAAAAGGAAAACGCAACTTGCGGCGCTCCGATTCTAATTTAGTATGAATATAATTTTATTGTAACTACATAAAAAAAATGTACATACCCTTAGTAATAGAATCCATCACAAAAATTTACCACAACTACTAAAATAACCTTAGGAGATGCAATCGCGTCAGTAGCAAAAATGCGAATAATATTATGCATTTAACCCAATTGTCTTATATACTACCCTCATTAACGATGTTATGTATGATTTATGTCAAAACAATTGTTGTTGGTGTAATTACCAACTAATACCCTAATTACCCCCACTAATGTTTCTAGGAAATCTTAAAGTTGTTTTTGTCCAGCTAGCTTGTTCTAGACGACACACTGTGCATCGCCTTCCTGGCTGGTGTGACGATGAGAAAACGCATTTTTTTTAACGGAAAAAAAGGGCCGAATAGTTTGGAAACGTCGCTATCGTTCTTTTAGTAAAAGGGTCTTCCTTTTTATCGAGATTCATAGAATATTGAAACTGATCCTTTTTGTTGTTCCAAGCTATATCGAGTGTTTTTATTGTCATAGCTAGGTTTATTTCTTTATCCACAATTTAATTTTAATTTTTGTGCATATACTTTAACAATTCGGCATCGTTCTGTTCCATTTCTGTAGTTGAAAATCTCCAGACTCTAATATACTAGTCAATTGCTTGTAAATAATTATTCCATCTTCATAACAATCCACTGCAGTTAATTGATCATCTATATATTAATATTTAAGTATAATATTCGACGCCTATGGAAATTCATCCAAATTATCATGTGCTAGTAGTTGAAGAACCTTGGCTGCTAAATATGGCCCGCTTGAAGTGCCAAAGGTAACTCGAGTAATTCTAAAATCTTTTGTTACCTTACCGTCAAATTACTTTGTTACCGTCAAATTTTCACGCCACAAAATCCTTTAATAATCCAAATCTCACACCTTTTTTGGCGATACTTTTTAATGATATCCGCTACTAAGCAGACTTTGTGCAATAGCCATCTCATTATAAATTGATTTTTATATTTACAAGAGGTGTCAAACACAATTCTCACTTTGGTAGTAAATTCTTCAGACCGAATTACAGCATGATGCGGCAAATACACTGCATTTGTTTTATTTCTATCTTCATGGTCTATAATTTCTTCCATGTGATATAGTTCAATATATTCGCGCACAATCTTACTGTATTCATTTTCTAAATGTGGTTCCTTTAATAAATGTCGCTCTAAATGTAACAACCTTCTGTTAGTTACTTCTCTTGATGAACCATACTGACAAGAAGGATCTTTTCCTTTAAATGGTAAAAACACTATATGGCGTCCGTCCTTATTTCGGGGATAGGTTTCTTTAAAATGTCACATTTTTTCTCTTCTTCTTCTTAAATCTTTTAACAAAAAACGTCTGATTTTTTGAAGTAACTTATTATCTTCAATATAAGCGTGCATGTTGATTGTGATTGTGTAACTTTGTGTAGTCTGAATGTTGTGCAACTGGCGTAATAATATCCAACCAAGGTATGTATTCTGAGCTATAGGTGTACCTTGTGGACCCTTCTTTAATCCCTCTGTAATTATCCCGCTATACACATCTGCACTTAACAACAAATCAATCTTCTTTGGTTGATAGAAGTTTGGATCAGCAAGTTCTTGTTGGTGCATATGAGACCAGTTTTCATCATATACTTCCTTAGTCGGTAATATTCGTGTAAGTGATTTAACTAAATAAGCCTTCACAAGCATTTCAAAAGTTGAACTTTATTTTGAATATACCGTGAATAAAACCATATTTTTTGATTTGTGACTTCTGCGACTGCGATGACCCCGTAGAAATATTTTTCTGTGACAGCAATCTCTATAATGTGGAATTTGCTATAAATCTTTTAAAACGAAGCAACTAATCTAAACAATATTAGTATTCTAAAGTTTATTATATATAAATGTTAGTTTAAAATAATATTACAATATACTTTTGCAAAATAAGTTTGGGGTGTTGCAAAAAAAATCGTTAAGGTTAACATACATTCAGCCAAAAAAGCCATGGATTATTTGTTTATGATTCCAAATAGTTTTTTTTGGTTGTTGTTCGATTGGCACAACTGTTTTCCATTAATGCGCGGAGTTTTAGTTGCATCTGTTATTTATCCCTACTAATATTATAAATGCGAAAGTAACTCTGTCTGTATATCTGTTACGCTTTCACGCCAAAGCCACGGAAACGATTTTGATGAAATTCGGTATGAAGATAGAACTGAACTTGGGAAAGGAACGTGCGAAAGCGATCCCGTGGCGTACCACTAAGGCGATGAGGTCAACCGTTGGTTTTTTAGTGGGTGGCCTTAAAAATGGTAGCGTCTTTTATGCTGCCGGGTAGTCCCACAAACCCATTTTGATGATGCGTAACGCATTTGTATGACAGTTCGTTATTGTCAAACATAAAATCATGTGAGATTGTTCATTTGTTTAAGAAAAAATCATATATCGAATAAATAAAAACAGATGAGTTGATAGGTGCAACGGGGAGAAAAGCGTGCACGGGGAAAAAAGGGGGATCGCCCCATCGCGCGTTATAACCGAATTACGAGCGGTTGAAGCCGCGGGCTAAAAGCTAGTATCAAATAAAGTGCTCTTTTTAGTTGTATCATATTGTATTGTTGTATTGCGAATTTCATAATTGACAAAAACAACGAACAAATAGTTTGTCTTAAATTTTGCATTGCCAATGAAGGTTCGTGTTCGAAGTTTCTGAAAATGTTACAGAAGTGTTTGCGAGTGTGGGTTTTCGAGTTTGATATGTCAACACGCTTCGGAATGGCGCCTTACAACTGAACCGAAACCGAAAAAGCTACGCCAAAGTCGTTCAAAAGTCTAAGTCATGTTGATTGTTTTCTTTGACCATCGCGGTGTTATGCACTCGGAATTATCGCCGGAAGGTCAAACCGTAAAAAAGAATATTATTTATGCATTATGCGGCGTTAAAGAGAACAAATTTGACAAAAGAGGCAAAATTTGTAAAAAAAAAAGTGGATTTTGTACCACGATAACACGCCTCCGCAAAAAGCCATCATCGTAAACATATTATTGAGCAAACACTCAACAAATACCATCAAAAAACCACCAGATATGGCTCCCGCCAATATATTCCTTTATCTTAAACTTTAATTAGGCGATAAGGCCGCCTTTTGTACTTTACAATGTATTTTCTTTATATGTATTACTTTTTTTTCTCATGTATTGTGATGTGTAATAAAGAGTATAAATAAATTACCACGTCGTGGCACCCGTTTTCTACCTGTAGAAGACATAAAGGAGAATTCGCGGCAAGAACTGACCTCAGTTCCGGAAACAACCTTTACAAAATGTCTTCCTGATTGGATTTTTCGTGGCATAATTGTATTGTTTCTAAGAGAGCATACTTTGAAAGTAGTAAAATAAATTTGGATGTATAACAAAAAGTTTGTGTATTATTGATAATTTTCCGGTACTTTCTTGACAGAGTAGTATACTAACATTGCTTCAAAGAAACAAATATCCACGCCGTTTTTTTAGCCTAACCTAACCGTTAGCCGTGCCCGCTCTGGACACGGTAGCTCTTGCCCACTTGCAACAGAAGACGGGCGAATCCTCTGCGCTGTTTTGCGGCAGCGCCCTATCCATAGCACTACAACACCCACAGGGAGAGATCAGGTGGCCCTATTCTGTTTCACTGGGAATATAAATTACGATTTGTTTTCGAGGTAGGCAAGAAAAATAAATCGATGCTTGAACCTATGTTTGGTATCTGACAAGCGATTTATTTCATCGAAATTCTGGTTAAAATATAACATGAGAATATGTATGTTTATATCTAGATAATTTGTTTTATAAGTATCTATGAGAGTGTTCGCAGATGTTAATTTTTTTTTGGCAGAATTTTCTAATCTTTTTGTAATTCAGTGTTGAGTTGTAAAATTTACCAACAGTAGTTTAATTACTTTATTTTTTCGTTTTAATTCCTATTATATACAAAAAAAGAGTAAATCCAACGCATACATAACAGATTGATAAAATGAAATCAAAGAAAATTTCACATAAAATGTGTAGGGAAAGAAATGAAGCTATTTATTTGTTAGGACTTTTTTGTGTTTTTTAGTAAAAACAATATATTCACATTCTGCAATAAAAAGTAATATTTTTTTTTTTTATATTTTATTGATTTGGAACATATATATATATATATATATATATATATATATATATATATATATAAGAATTTGAGTCAAAGATCAATATTTATTTTGGATCAAACAAAAACCTAAATCATTTAAAAAAAAGTGTTTAAATTTATAAAGTAAAAATATATATAATACGTTTTAATGATTATATCGTAAAATAAAAAAGAGTTAATTTTTTAAAATTAGGAATTAAGACTTCAAGAAAAATATAGTTTTAAATAATGAAACTTTTTTGATATTAACTATTGCATACTAATAGGACTGGCAAAGTTTAATATAATATTTTATTGACAGTACTCCGACACAAATACTACAACAAGTGTTCTGGTATTCGTACCGGAAGTGGAGAATAATGATGTCGAATTGGTGTGCCGAGCTCAGAATCCAAGAGTTGCCAATTCAGTTATAAAAGATACTTGGAGGCTTAACGTACATTGTAAGTAAATATAATGACCCTTAGTCGTAGTGATCGTTTATGTGATATGATCTATTTTTCGCGCCTCTTAATGGATCTCGCTTGCTAAGCATCGACGATTTATGACAGTGTCCCTACACGATTGTATGGGGCTTTAGTAGTACATTATGCATGTGTATGTAATTTTAGTTGACGTAAGCTTTAAAAATATTACTGTACTAAAATAACATCAATTCAAAGAAACTTATTCTAAGAAAACGTCCTGAAACATGTTCGTCATTCAACTAGACCTTATTGGCATTAATTAATTTAATGACAGAAGAGTGAAATCTGATTACACGTAATGGTTGCGCAATTTAGCTTCTCGGAAAAGAAATCATATACGTTCTTCGTAAGTTTTAATTGCATATTGGGTATTACTTTTGATTTGTTTGTTTTTGAGATAATTTTTTGTATAACTTACCAATTATTATTGTATATCAATGAAAGTAGTGCTTCAAACACTGTAGTGAATCCATTATTCAATTCAAGAAAAATCCTTACATAGACTGAATTCATCATGCAGAATTATTTTCATTACTCTTTATCAACGTTTTTTTATTTCGACCCTCCTGGGAAGCTTTTACAAAGCCATATTATAAATAATCTGTTATAAGTTTCAAACGAAGACTGAAATGTAATTACTTTAGTAATGGTTCTACTTGTAATAAGCCACATGCTTATTGTACTGTATTGAAGTATTTGATTTGTAAATATTGACTTGTTCATGTATATTATTATTATAATGATTATTAATGGTAAGCATATCATATTTATTTATTTTTTTATAATGTAAATAGTATTGCTAAATTCATCAATCGTCATGAATGATAGTGATTAACAACAAATAAATGAATTGATGAATGGATATACAAGGAATGATAACGTGTACAGAAAAATCAATAATAAATAAATATATAATAATAACATATAATATGAGCCTGCGACAAAGAAAAAAATCCTGAATATTCAAAAGTTACTATTTTCAGATGTTCCTATTGTAAATTTAAAAATGGGATCTAATTTAAACCCCACGCATATAAAGGAAGGTGACGATGTCTACTTTGAATGTAATGTTGAAGCTAATCCAAAAGCTACTAAATTGTCATGGATCAAAGATGTAAGTTTTATTCAATAATTTTAGAATTAAAAATATCTATTTGTACAAGTTACATTATACAACTTGTCGGAATAATTTTTGTTTATTTCTTAAGCAGTCTCAAGAAATTCAACAAAATGCTAGTTCGGGTATCATTCTAAGCGAGCAGAGCCTTGTGCTACGGAGCGTAGACCGCTACGCGTCGGGCGACTACACCTGCCTCGCGCAAAACAGCGAGGGCACTGCCTCCAGCAACCCTGTTTCTTTGCAAGTTAGATGTTAGTATTTAATTCATTTCTTGATTTGGTTTTTTTATGAGTTTCCTTTTTGTAGTATATTCATTATTAATATAACGTTGTAACTAGTCTTGCTTGCTTGTAACTAAAACATGTAGCCACACAATAAAAAAATCATTATATTAGATATTGTATTTTAGATAATATTAAAATTATTCCATTTTGGTACAGGGATGTTTTATTTTTCTTAATAAAACTTTTATCATTCTTACATTGTTAAAAGGAACATATAAGGTGTACTAAGAAATTAAATTAATTATATATTCAGTAGTATTCTATTAGTAACATACAGACATTAAATAATGTATTAGTTTAACAAAATTTCGATAGCGATCTTTGAACGGCATAAAACTGAAATCTAATTACTCATAGTTGTTAATTCTGTATTCAGAGAGTTGAATTCCCAACTCTAGACTAACTAACTTTAGATTTTAGTCTGTAAATTTACTGGCGATGATTTAATTTTTCTTAAAAAATATAAAAATAATAATAATTGTAATCAGATACACATAACATGTGGTAATTGCAAATATCGTATTATTAAAATATATATATATATATATATATATATATATATATATATATATATATATATCATTATAGACGTCTTATATAGATTTTCTCAATTCCTCCTTATAAACAACAAGTTTTGTAACGAAGTAACGATAATATTATTTACTCGAATTATAAATGTAATAAACCATCAATATTGGAATCAATATATCAAGGTGACATCTATTAGGCTATTATCAACAATTTTAACCATGGTTTAATATATTCAGTGATTATAAAATAATAATAGATTCATCAAGACGTGTAGCGACATGGTAGCTCAATTGACAGAGCAACAGGTGGGTTTCCTAGAGCCATCTTGTTCGAACTCTGTCAATGTCATTAGTCCTGCTAAAGAGAGCGGAGTTGACATTTTACATTTGATTTTTTATATTTTGTTGGAGTTTAGATTATGGTTGCAGAGCAATGTCCATCATTGTGTACTGACACCGGTTAGTGGTAGGCCCACCGCCACCGGTTTCATGGTTGTACATAAATTACCAGTCATTCACCAATTTTACACACTTGAAGTTGCTTTTGCCATTTGTAACGTTTGAAGAATATGGATTCACGGGTGTATTTTTCTTCCTTAGTGTAGGCTCCTTGGTTCTTGGTTTGTTCTTATTCTAATATTTATGTACTTACCATTTCTTTTATTTTACTATTCTCGTCAAACTAACCTTACCAATAAATGTAAGAATTCTGAACTACCTTTAAAATATGTTATGTTTTTAAAAAACTACGAAAACGTACAATAGTGGCCGCTGCTTATAAATATATAATTATTTTTTTTTTAGGTATTAGTATAACTAATTTTTTTTAGGTATTAGCTTATATCTAGAGACTTGGTTATGATTGTACTAATATCTTCTTGCGAAATACAGATACCAAATACATATATTGTATTTATTTCATAACATGATTAAAAGTGATTATTAAATAAATCACAGATATCAGAACCATCACAAATACTAATATAGTTAATAAACACAATATTCAAATTCCGTAATTTTAATGTCTTTACTTTTAAATTTAACTAATGACCTGACAAACTTACTTTTGTGTCTATGTCTCAGCATTTACCTAACAATGTAATAAGTCTAGTTTTCTAAAATAACACGCTTCTAGCAATCGCTAGAATAATAAATATAAAAGATATTAATTTTAAATGTTCTACAAATTTTTCAAGTACTTTAATTAATACCTTTGATTAACAAAATGGATTTTTCTTTAGTATCAATTCGTTAAGATCTCTACCATTGCAGTTAGCTATTGTTTTGTATTATAAGTAAAAAATACAACTCAGAATTTAATGTAATGCATAACTACGCATTTATTAATTTTAGCAAAGCATTATTGTCATGAAAATCCCTATAGCTACTTATCCCGTTGTTTGATACAAACAGGTTTTAATTAATCGAAATTATTAATTAAGATTATTTGTATATAATAAATGTATATGTTGCAATAGATTGTACTGGACAATGGAAGAAATAAACGTAAAATAATGAAACTTGCTATATATATGTGAGCTGTTTATTGATATTTAAAACAACCTTACATCACCCAAGCTGTTACTGAACTACTTTTTGTTGAAGATAGTAAAAAGAACTCATGCCGTAGTCCTTCATCTGAGCTTTAAACTCATAATTTTTACTCTTATTTAAATCATATATTGTTTATAGCAAAATAAAAATGTGTTTAAAATATTTTTTTTTCTGACACACAATACATTTCTTTATATGAACATATTATTATTTTTATTATTGATAACATATGTTCTTGTTAAATTCAATTTAATCCATGTTTTCAAATCACCAATATATATTTATTATGAACATATATTTAACAAAGACATGAAGTGATTGAAAAGGTACAAACATTTCATGCCGTTCTTAAACATATCCACTCGTTTTATAAGTTTTTATTTGATATGTTCAAAATGTATGTAGAAATTTCTTTATTAGTTTCTCTTTATTTAGTTTTCATTCTAAAGAGATAACATCAGTTAAAGACTTTTTTACATTATCTATAATTTATCTAATTTGATTGATACTATTTTATGTTTTCACTTATATAAAACAGGTTCTGAAGTGTCCAGAGGAGGAGATGCCAAACCAGAATTACCATGTTAAAAAGTAACATTTTCAGGTGAATGTTGTGAAGACTTTGTAAGCCGTTAGATCTTATTGGAGAATTATCATTATTATATATTTTAATATATATTAACGTGGCTAGAATATTGAGCAAACATGACTATCGCAGGTCCTTGTTACATTTATTGAGATATTATGATATTGTTTTTTTTTGCTTAATAACATGAGACTTAATTCTAATGTAAAGTAAAACAATAACAGTATTATTATTAAAACATAAAATCCGTAACAATTTAATAGCCTATATATAGTAGGATGAAATCGTCGAAGTTGTATATACGTTTGAATTTCGCTTAACAATTACACCAACACGATGCTGACGTTGAAGATGGAACAGTCGATTAAATCTTAGACTGTCTGTCTGTCTGGAATAACTGGAGGCAGCAATGGATTTAAACAATTTTCGCTTACGTGCTTCATACGTTTCTAAGAACTGAAAATATCATTAACAAAATAAAATGCAGTTGCAGAATATAATTATTAAAACAGTTTATATCTTGAACTTAATAACATTTGTAACAATTTTTTTTACTTTCTAGTAGATGTCATAGAATGAATATCAATTTTATTATTCTTCTTAACAATTATGAACACAACTGCTACAAATTCTACACGCAATTAATATGACTGTTACGAAAGGACTTATCACAAATCTTTCTCAAAAACTCTCAAGTAATACACACATATATAGATTTAATATAAAGAGTCTGGTAAAAGTTTCTTCGCATTTTATATGAAAAGTCAAGACATTTTTTCCAAAGTGTATTTAAGGTTATTTATAGCATGTATGAGCCATTTTGTTTGATAACTTTTTGGGATCTTGTAGGTAATGTCATAATCCCGCTGCTGTAGATATTTTGGAACTTCTGATCAAAAAAACGAGACAAGTAGTTTTGGCAGTCCTCTCTTGATGTTAACATGACAGAGCCTAAACAATTTTGTTCAGACCTAAACAGGTAGAAGTCTGACGGTGCCAGGTCAGGGCTATTCGGCGGATGCATTATTGCCAACTCTTCATATTTGCTGAGTGGCTTAGACCACATTCTTTCTATTGATAAATTCCAACAGCTTTCTTTCAAGTTCTCGCTTTAATATCATTAGCTGTAGGTAGCAAAGATCCGAACCGATGATTCTGTCTGGCAATAAAAGCTCATAATGTACAATGTTCTTCAAGTCAGACTATACGGACATTATCACCTTGCGAGTTAACCCGGGGTTTGTCACAATCTGTGTAGCCTGAACGACCTTTCACCAAGGCCTCTTTTGCAAATACTTATCGTATGTAATCCACTTTTCACTATCAGTAATCAATCTGATCAAAAACGGATCGGTTTCAAATTCGCATATGAGTACACGGTTCTTAAGGTTCCTTTCAGTGAGTTCTTGTGGCATCCAAATATCGAGCTTTTTTATGTACCCAGCTTTTTATTAGTAGATCAAAACTATTTTGTGGTCAATCTTCTGTTCTTTAGCTAGTCTTATTCACATTGCATGAGGTCCTTAAACGTTACATTTTGTTTTTCGCGGCTTGCGTCTCATTTTTCCTTTTTTGTAATAAAACTTTTAAATGTATCGAATTTTTTCATCAGATTTACTCATTTTAATACAAAGAAAACCATATAAACAATGGAGGGAAACTACATATTACTTAATTGTCCCCTTTTTCAAATGTAACAGTTTTAATGTCATTAAAACCTGCCAGATACGGATCGAACAGCCAAATAAATTTAATAAAAAATTGTTCAAGTTCAAGATACTAGACACAACATACAATTTCATAGATACAATATGTGAAAATACTATAAGCAAAATAGTTTATTATAATAGGCCAGGGCGTCGACCAATTATAATAAACTATTATTATCATCTAGAAACAAAAAAATATGCACAGATAAATTCATGGAATTAGTTTATTTTTAATACAGTTTACCTTTCGACCAGTAACCATTTTAACAAAGGCTATTTCAATAGATAGTCCAGTATGCAACTCCAAGGATGAACAAGTGTGGGGCGCGTCGAGGTTCGAACCAATTGAGTTATCTTGCATCGTTGACTCCAGCCCGGAGCCGACCAGCTTTGAGTGGGCGTTCAATAGAAACAGCCACTACCGAGAATTGACGCCTAGGTATAAAGCTGTTTTGTCACTAATTCTAACAATGATAATTATAGGCAATTTTTTTTATCCATTTGTGTAGTGTACATATAATTTAATGGTTATCAATTTTCACTCTTCTTTATCTGCTATTACAACATTGTCGATTATCATTTATTATTAATAATAAAAATTATCCAAAGAATAACATAACCAATGTGGATGAGATTGATGGCAAGTCCATAGATATATCTAATAATTAAGAAATTTTTAATAAATATTAACAATTGATTTCGTGCTTAATATAATCATTTCTTCAAGCTCAGTAAAACTTCATCTTACATGTGCGCTTTACCAATGCAACATATTATTAATTGTCAAAACCTTCATAGGAATAATAATAAATGTAAAAAGGTCCCATTTATTAAGGACATATATATTAAGAAAGGATCACTTTCGTGAGCTCATAGCTATTTTTGTAGTTATAACACAGTCGACTTAAGTTGAGTGTTTGATACTTTACCAATCTCTTGTAAAATGTAATATTGGTTATTCTAAGGATATTACGTATTTTTTTTTAAAAACACTTAATTCCTATAAACTCTCCCAAATATAAGTTTAAAATCGCAATGTGGCTAAAAGTCAAATATAAGCTATATAATTAAATATAAGCTTGAAATCGCAATGTGGCTAAAAGCCATATTGCGATTTAGTTGAAGCGATAGAAGATTTTTTGCCGTCTATTTTAGGGCCAAGTCAATCTGTATGTGCCGCCGTCACCTAGACAGCATCAACATACATTGATTATGTATACATTTTTTATCAATACAACACTTCTTTGTAAAACAGTTAATTATTAAAAAAAAACAATCTTGAACAAATAAAAAAAAATTGTTTGGTCGCAATATATGTTAATTGGACATATTAAAAACATTTCTTTGTTGTTAGTTCAAACACAACAACAACAAAGAGTGCTCACAAATCCGTCCTACGATACATTCCAAGTGAAGACAGAGACTTCGGCCGTGTGTCGTGCCGGGCGACCAACGCAGTTGGGAGACAAGAAACTCCCTGCACATACAATCTGGTCTTAGTAGGTAGATGATTTATTATAGTCTCATAAAGTAATGTAGGTAAATATATATATTTTACATTATGGTATTTTTTATATATATTAAAATATTTAATTGAACATTTTAGGCCTTTTCTTTCTTTATCGTTGGTTGTGCTAAATATTCAAGTGCCGATTATGATTTTTACATCACAACTTTGACATAATTTAAATTAAACTTTCTTTAGAATATCTTTTATTCTTTTATTTCTTTTGGTTTTAAAATAAACAGGAACACATATTAAGCAATTCTTATATCTCAGATCGGCCGACCTCTTTACAAAACTGTTCCATCGTGAACCAGAGTGTGAGTAGTGTACTGGTGGACTGCCTGGAAGGTTTCGACGGTGGATTGCAGCAGATGTTCATCATGGAAGTGGTGGAGCTACCTTCATTTAATGTTAGTATTAGAATATATCCATTATCGTAATGTTTAAAAGACGTTAAAAAAATGTTTTCATATGCCTACCGTATGTCTTTATTTATTGTAATTTAAAATAATTATTTATATGATTATATATTTCCCAGGTCCGTGCAAACATAACCTCAAATACCACACCAATCTTTGAAGTCATAGGTCTAGATCGAAGTCTGAGCTACGCACTAAACTTATTCTCAGCCAACAATAAGGGTCGAAGCGAAGTAATTACCATTTACACCGCAATGCTACCAGATAAATATACAGGTGAAACTCATTTAGAAAAAAATACGGGTTTTATGTTTATGTTTGGTCGTTAATCACTCAAAAAGGGCATTTGGGATTTTTGGACCGACTGATCATGAGCTAGGAAAAGAAATAAATACCTTTTTTTTAAAGTAGTCTTTTGCTCTGAAGAAACCAGCACAAAGTCACGCGAAAAAGTTACATTTTAAAAGTAGTATTTTTTGTCTTATTATTATATTTAATACTTTAGTTTAATTATAGTGCTAAAGAAATAAGCGTTTTAATTAAAATGATTTCAAATTTGATTAAAACTTTCAGGAATGGTTTTGCGCCGACGATTTGAGCATCTATTGATTTGATTACAGTTAACTAACAAAACTATATAAAAATATATGTTTCCATATGATATATTAATTATGTATATATTTGCTTAACATTAAATGTATCTTTTGGGTAAAACTATCAACTATTGACTTCCTCGATTATTTTTCACGAAGTTTTAAATATTTAATTAATACATTTTAAAACAATCAAATTTTAAGGTTTAGGTTTAAGTCATAAAATGTAGTTACTTTACCTATAAACTTATTTTTTTGGTCAGGTGCATACAACAAAACAAAGATTTCTGCAATTTTTTCCATTTTTATAATTATTTTTAACAAAATTTAAAGTTTCACTTTTGGATCGGATTTGGATGGACACAGTACCTATAGTATTTTGAGGACAAAGTTGCAACGAAATAGAAGCAATTTAATTGAACCTTTTGGAGAAAATGTCGCTTATTTTTGTTTTTAATGAAAAAAGAAATAGCTAACAATTTAATTTTAAAATGCAAAAAAAGAGAATGATATCAATTCTCAAATATTTTTATTATTCTAAAAGTAGGTACTAATGTTAGCTAGTCTTGAAGTTATAAGGATTACTTTTAAAACGATAATGTACTATTAAAGATATTTCCTTTACTAATATTATAACTCAGGTGGAGGCAGCGCATTCGACCTGTCTCCGGTGACGGCGTCGTTGCTGGCAGCAGCAATGATGGTCGCAGCGGCGGCGGCGGTCAGCGTAGCCATATACCGCAGACACTCCGCGGGGCAGCACTCTAAGCAACCCGTGTTAGTATAGATAAAAAATAAATTAGATAGATATTTTAGAGACGAGATATGAAATATAGAAATATACGATATACTCGTTTTTTTCTTTCCTTAACTTATGCAACATTATTAATTTTATTTTACGAATATGAACACGTACCTATACTCGTATAAATAAGGCAGAAATCAATATTATTTTAATGTTTGAAAATATCTTTAAACATGTATAGGCATGTTAAGCTTATTTAAATTTATATAAATAAAGAATGAAAAATAAACCGCGACTACTGGGAAACCGTCCCGTTTCGGGACGGGGTTCGAATCCCTGCCCGTATCGGTTTATTTTTCATTCTTTATTTATATAAATTTAAATATTATTTTATCTGACAAAATAAATTAATATAATAATACTTCACGTAATTATCCGCTTCCTCTTAATAAATACTTTAACTATTCTTATGTAAGACGTTGTTTTTGAGAAGGCATATTTTGAGTTTGATTGTGTTGAGTGTGTGTTCAACATCTCGAAAAGTTTATATATTTTTAAAATGACATGGTTTTTTTTTTATATTTTCGTATATAAAATGTGTTGTATATAAAATTCGTATGTAAAATGAAATAAAATTATTTATAATCCTTTTATTTTCATTAACATAATTATAACTTCACAAAACAGACCTCCGCTGTACTCAGAAGATAGCTCAGAATCATTAGGGAAGAGGGACAACTTGCAGTCGTACAAGCCGTCCCAAAAGGTCGACTACAGCACTCACTACAAACTCGAGACAAATGGCGAGGTAGAAGACGATCCAGATATCATTCCTGTGCATTACGGTATTTTTATAAAATATTTAAAAGTTACAGATATTACTCACGCAAGTAAAATATGACGTAACCGAAAAATCAAGAATCTTAGATTTAATGAACAGTAGATAAATATAGATGCACATTCCTCTTATGAACACGTGTCATTTTTTAAGCTGTTAAAACACATTGACATTGTATGACCTAGGATTCACACCCTTTTGTACACTACATACATTTTACCCATGAGTCGAAGATAAAAAAAACAGAAATAACATCGTAAAAACGTATCTCAATATTGTGGACGCCGGATCACGTTTATTCAGGCTTTGACAAAGATTGTGAAGAGCTGTTTGTAAAAAAAACGAATGATCCTAATATTTATTATTTGAAAAATAAATCGAATTACTATGTAGTAGGTAACAATGTTACGATAAATGATTATTGAGTAAAATTGTATCATCTATCCAAATATTATGAGTATCACATGTTATATAATAATAAAGGGATATTTTAAAGAAGTAGTACGAGATGAATCGTTCGTATCAGTTCGTATCGCTAATTATTTCTTATTTGCATAAATATTGAAAAGTAGGTCCAGCAACTTACATAACAGTTAATATCTCGTTTCAGTTAATATATTTAAATTCAATCATATTTATTATTATGATTATATTACTATAAAATTACTTTGAGAATAAAAAACAACATTAGTCGATATTTGGATTAACAATTTGAAAACCAAACATTAAAAGAAGCAACAAGTGAAATGTAAGCTGATGGTTTTTTTTTTTAATATATATTTTAATTCATTTCATTTTAGATAAGAAGCCCATGGATAAGTATTGTAAGTCTAAGGTCGGAGAAAAAGATACTGTCAAGGAGACAGTGTACAGCGACACCGCTGTCAGTTTGCCGAGTATTGGAGTAAGTATATACAAAGTTAATGTTATTTTGTTTCAAAATATTATTTTTCATAATAATTCCTTGTATTTGAATAAGAACAATCGTAAGTATTACTAGGATAGAGATGTTAAACTCTACAATCAAATTAATTATACAGTTCAGCTGATGCAACAATCCATTATACGTTTCAAAGACATATTGCACACGGCTGAGTGTACACTTTGATTACGGCGTGATTATGTAACACTTGTATTAGCTTACATTTTTAGTAAAAATATCAAATATGGTACTATGTATTTAAAATACTGTAGCCATTAAAATCTAAATCTAATAAAATTGAACATCAATTTATTATAAACGTCTGTGCCTTGTATATCTAAAATAGTTTTGCCCCAAGAAATCAGTATATTATATTTTAGAAATCTAGCTCCATTATAAAATAAAGTATTAGTTTATACATGTCTCACTGCTGAGCTTCTTTACCATTTATGAGTAGAGTTTGGAGCTGTACCCACTACGCCTCTCCACTGCGCGACGGTTTAGTGGTAGACATAACATAAAACTTCTTCGTAATTGATGCATATTTCTTCACAATTATTTTTTTACCAAGCAAACACGGACAGTTTAAAAATATTGAGCCATTTTCAAACCCAAATTATATTGACTTATAACAGTAATGTGTTTTTCTTTCATAAATGACAACAGAATATATCGTTCGTGAACCGCGGCGTGTCAGCTCGCGTCTGCGACCTGCGCGTCAGAGAGAGCTGCATATAGGAGCACTGGATACGCTTTTAAATATCATTAGATAGGAATCAATCTCGTTCATGGCATGGAGCTGGAGAGAATTGAAGTGAGTTTGAGATATAAAAACTCACATGACGAAAGTATCCTTAAGTTAAAAGTTCTAAGAGAAGCTTTTGAAATATAATCCGAGTTTTTGAGATATTTCAACTTCTATTTTCAAAAGACTTGAATGGTTGTGTTGTTCAAATTGTTTGAATCAAAAGAAGTGATAAGTATATACCTATAATAAAATTCCTGGCTTTTGATTGATATAATATTTCATATATTTGTATGTGTAATTAATGATAGGTATCGTAAGTTAAATAAATCAACTCTTGTAATTTAATTATTTTGGTTATTATAATAACAACAAACATAGGATATTAAATTATAAATAAATCCAATGAAGCGGGGAGCTTTCAAGGTGCTTTGTATAGATTTAATGATTGTCTCTGTTCGTAATGGTATGTTACTATTAATTTATATAAAAATCAGAAATACATAAGAAATTTCTATTACTGAAACATTTTTCCACCCTTTCATATCGTTAATTATATTCCTGAGACCATGCGATCTTAAATGTACTTAAAATAAAATAAACAGATAAATAAATAAAATAATAAATCACGATGAAAACAAAATGTATTATTGAAGAGAAATAAAATAAATATTTCACAACAATTAATTCAAAATGTTAATTTAAAGCAAAAATTCAAAAAAAGTTTTAATCTTCCATACATTGCTCAAAAAGCCTACGTCAAAGATTAATTGTTGTTTTCATTTTTTATTGATAACGGCAAGGATTGACCAACGTAAACCAAAAACCATATCGGTTGACACAAGAAAAAAGCTACCGAATTAAGAATATTGCATCTCAATAGTATCGTAGTTTTGTTCTTGTATAAGTTTTATAATTATTAAAGAATTATTTTGAAATTACCGTATAATTTTTTTTTTATTTAATTACCGTTTATTTAAAGACTCTCAATCTTTTTAATAACTTAATTTTAATCATGAACTGTTCTTATTTTATTTATGTAAGTATTTTATAAAGATTTGTTACATAATATAAAGTGTAATTCCATAAAGATATCGTTGTGGTTATTCTTCATTTAATAACAATTATATCCTATTAAAGATTATTATTAATGCATACTTTCTGTGACAAAAACAAACAATAACATACAATTAGGACTCTGATTACAGTTTAGTACAATGATAAACACCTTTCTATATTATTTTTAAATATTAATTAAAAAAATAACTTAAGAAATGTAAAATAAGTAATGTTTATTAAGTAGATAATATGTCAATCTGTCAATTTTAGGATAGGTAACTAATTAAAGAATATTGAATTCCTCAGATTATATTTATTAAAATTAAAAACGTAAATATATTCCATAGAAGAGATGTCATCATCAAATTCCGCGGATGAGGATAAAAGATTAAGCACTTGGTGATGCTGATAAACTGTTTAAGGCCTGGTTATTTATTTAATAATAATATTTTCTTTTATGATGATTCGTGACGACATATCAAATTACACAAAAAAAAGTTATGTGGCTTCTCGAATTTGTTCTTCAAATAAACTAATATTATGTTAAAGACATCAGATGTAAGTAAGGAAATCGGATATTACTCCTAAAATAAAGCATTCCAAAATTACTTTATTCAAAAAGAAGTGTATCAGTAAAGGAGTAGCCCCGTTGGTCGAGTGGTTAGCGGAGACGCCTAACGTGTCACAGCGCAATGGGGCTCGGGTTTGATTCCCGGCAGAGACAGGCATTTATGTGATGAGCATAGATAGTCTGAGTTTCTGGGATTAAATATATTCTCAGTATTTATATGTGTATTTTGATGTATTTGTATCGTTGTCTAACACCCTTAACACAAGCAAATAATTTGCTTACTTGTGTGTAACTTAATGTGTGTAATTTGTCCTGATATTATTATTATTATTAAAGTGTAAGCAAAAAACTCAGTACGTACATATTAATAGAAGTTTTAATAGATTCTATGAATTCAATTAAAAGATGTCATCTTAATTTAAGACCTTTGTTGCCAATACAGATTGTTGCTGAGGTGTCATGAAAAAATATAATATTTAAGTTAAATAAATAGACACAATTAAATGGAATGAACAAGATTACATAGGTATTGCAAAAAAAAAATATCTTATAGAATTAATTTAACAATAAGGATATTGTTAAAAGATTATTTTAAGAAAAGATATGAAAGTGTTCATAAAAAATGTTATTAGAATTGTTTTAGGCCAAATTGACTGAAAACTATATATAGTGATATAAAAACAATGTTTATGAATGTTCTATTATAATAAAAACAATAAATTGTGTTGTCTTTGACTATTTCGCTTACGTTCCTTCTATCTTCGTTCGTTCTTTTCTATCTTGTGTATTTTAATAAAAAAAATATTATAAATAATTGAAAATATTATCGTTATTCTAACGAATATTCGAATAATAAAATATTTTTTGTCCCATATTGTCCACAAAAAGAAGATTTCTAATCGTATTTTAGTCGGTACAGATAAAGATAGTTTTATAAAGGGATGAGAACTTATAATAATAATTTTGGATTTCTTTTATTTAAAAAGATATACAGTTCATCCAGAATTCACAATACCTTTATCACCGTTAGACGTTGCCGCTACATCTTTTGTTCGCTAATAATTTCATCTCCATACAGCCGATCTATCAGTCCTATATTTTATGCTAGCTTAAAAGCTAGTCTTTGTATCAAAAGGCTTAGCCAGGTAGGCTCGCAGAAATGAAAACAAACGAAGGACAACGAATACACAGGGCAAAGTACCTATTATTCATAGAATAAGTAAGTCTAAGTACTTGACATAATAATTCAAATAAAACAAATAATTCTTAGCTTTTAATCGGTCGTCAGAGAACTTACCGAGACTTTAAAAGTTTATTTTTAAATAATTTATTTTATTTATTTTTTATTAAAGATATCATACAGCACTCGCTAGATGGCGTTCTTCAATAAATTTCAAATTATAACATGTATTTCAATATATCAATTTTTTTATTGTTTTAATTATATGTATAAATCTTATATTTATACTATATATCTTACGAAAATAGAGAAATACTAGTGTACTTATATTTTAAGCGGAGTGATGTCACCCAGCGGGCCCATAGATTCGAAGGTAAATATCGATGGCTAACCAACACCACATAAACAAGGAGAATGTAAATTACGATACATTTGAGGTACTCTTAAATAAAATAGATGCTGTTCGGTTATTGCTTTGCCCCGGAGAGGACTAAACATTGAAATGAATCCACTACTAAAATTAATCTTTGAAAATATCTATAAACATGTATAGCCATATTAAACTTATTTAAATTTATATAAATATAGAATGAAAAATAAACGGATACGGGCCGGAATTCTAGTCCCGTCGGTCTACCAATTGAGCTACCGTATCGCTGTCCGTCTCAGTGAATTAAGCATTCTATATGTGATGGTAATTTCGGAATTGGGATCTTTTCAATATTTATCTATACTGCAAAGTTAAAAAAAGTTAATAATAATAATGTTATTTAAAATATTGGTTAGGATTTTCGAAAGAATCCTAATAGATTTCACCACCGTCCTGATAACGACGATTTTTATACAAATTTAAATAATCTCCATTCATGTTTATAGAAATTTTCAAACATTTGTTGATTTGTCTAAGATTATTATTTATGTAATGAGAGACATTTGCTTAATTAGAAAATAGTTGAATAAACTACAAAAGTGGATAACCATTAACACTTTTTAATTAAAACCAATTTTAATTAATACCGTGTATAGCGATATTTACAATTGTTTATTTACAAGTATTTGTTATTTTTGTATGTTTCAAGTACATTATTTGACTACGATTACTATTAATGTGAAAAGGAGAGCTTGTAAAGAAGCATATATAAAGTGCGTTTAGGAAGCTGAAGTATATAGTACCAAGGATGAATTAAAAATGAAGCGTTAATAGTGAAGTCCGTAAAACAATTCAATCCGACGTGGCCCTTACTTATGATATATCTTTTGTATACAAAACTTAGCATTTTTTATTTTTAATATAAGTAATTCAATACAAAAACTATATGATAAAGAAGTTGGGAAAAGTTTTATGTCTTTGAATTTATTAATAAAATACAGTAAAATTATAAATAACCGCCCCGTTGGTCCAGTGATTAGAGCAGACGCCTAACATATTGCGGCGCAAAGGGGCTCGGGTTCAATTCCCGACAAGGATATGCATGTATGTCATGAGCATAGATGTCTGTGTTTCTGGGTTTGGTCGTTTATTATTTAATAAACGAGTGTTATCTATTTTATTTGCAGTATTTATAATATGTATTTCTACGTATTTATATCGTTGTCTAACACAACCCTTAACACAAGCAAATAATTTGATTACTTAGGGTTAGACGATTTGTGTAATTTGTTCTCCAAAAATAACTCTTTAACCCGGTTGAGATTAAATAATATTACAAAATATTTTACAAAGCCTACATTAAAACCATTTAATGAATATTCTCACATGAAACAAAAGAGTAGAAAACTAATATAATATACAACTATTATATTTTATATGAATTTTCAATTTATTAAACCTATTTTTAGAAAGCAGGTAGGATATAAATAATAAGAATTCAATGCAATAACAACTTTTAAATATTTAATTTAAATATTTAAAGGTTAACAATTCTGATAGTTTATTAAAGAGATCAAATCGAACACAGTTATAAAGTACTCATAGATCATACCATCCATCATACACACACACAGTAAGTCATAAACTTGACACTTGTATTTCAATTTATAGCAATAGATCCCCCCCCCCCACCTGCTGCTTAGAAATACCTTCAACTCCTAACTATACATACTAAATTTAACCCTTTACTTACTTTAAATTAAAAATAATTTGATAAAATTCATACCTGAAAGTTTTAAACCCGTATTGGTTTGGTTAATGATTATAAAACCAAAGATTCGATTTAACATCCACTACGAATGTAAATAGTGATTTGGAATATGTTTTTTCAAATATTTTCAATGAATGTATCTCTAGTATTAACATTGATTCTTTAAATATAAGATAATATCATTTTTATTACTAAATTTTAAAGTTTTAATAATGTTTAAATACTCTTTATTCATTTATAATTTTTGTCGTTCACATAATATTGTATATAAAATAAATCCGGATTATACAAGATTCTGAATATACTTTTCTCCGCCAATCTTTTCCTTAAATTTAAATTTATAATTTCCATAGAGGTATTACGCATTTTAAATGACATTGAATTTTATCAAAAAACACTAACAATATCACTTAACTGTTTCACATGTGCAAAGAACCCAATTGACATTGAATATTCGATTGTTTATTACTTCGTAATGAGGTTGTGCATTATTTATCTTTAACGGGCAGCAGGCTCACGTGTCAGTTTGTATCCTCAGTATATCCTCTTAGAAGAGAAGCTAGGGAGTTGTTGTCTTTTGTTGTCTAGTGATGGTGATATTTGTCTTTCAAACATAATTGCATCTTATGCGAATTTAATTACTTAATTTTTAAGTTTTGTTTATTATTTGCTAAAACTGTTTTGTTTGTTATTATTTATAACCAAAAATTTAAAGGTAAATAAAAGATAAATACTGGATATAATCATCGAGTTCCTTATTTTAGATTCACATAAACAAACATTTTAGCCATCGATATACGTTTTAAAAATATATTTTCCGAATTGGTCACCGTCCTATTTATATAAAATTTAGAGCTAACATATAAACGCTTTCTTGTATCTACAGCTTATTAAAGCACTACGAACTATTTTGACGACCGATGCATTTTAATTTAAACTAAATGTAAGGTTATGAAAATTCAAATAAAATTTATCCATTCAAATATTAAATTTATTAAAAATGTGCACAATTTATTTCTTTAGGGGTCCATAGTATAAATACAGTTTTTAATTCAGTTCCTCAATTTAATTACTGGGTGAAGAGTTAAAAACAAAGACCGCTATTAAGCGCTCATTTACAAAATGCAAAAATAGCCTTCATTGTACAGGCTGGTTGAAACGTGGATGTCTCTACTTAATTTAATATTAAATGTATTTAATACATTTCTCTTATTTATTATATCAGAAAAAAATATAAGTATGCTATTCTATATACAATTATATAATAAATTTAATAAATATATATTTATATTTCCATATTCAGTCACTCAATCAGATTATTAAAGTTTGTGAAATGTATGCCACTATATACTTTTACATGAATACCACGAACAGTCGCCGTATCCAGCGCCATCCACTTTTCAGTTTTTCCAGTGAAGCAATCAAGGGTTAATTTTCAGAGAGCTGTCACCTCGAGCGTCTCGCGATATTGAAGTGACGGGTTTCCGCACTTAACGAGTCATTTCCTCGTAAAAATTAAGTTTTGTATGGAGATTTGTTCTTGCCTCCAGCGTTTTGATGTTCAAAATTAAAACAATGAGAATCTAAGCGCTTTTTTAAAGAAGACCACCTTTTTTAGGAAGTTACATTGTTCTTCACTGTTCTAATTATAAAACATATTTCGTTAATTTTTTAAGTAAGTTGTGTGTTTTTTCAGCTAACAAAACAGAATCCATTGTAAAACAATTTTTATTTTTGAACCAAAAAAATGTTTTAGATAAAAAAAATAGATGTATTCAATAAGTAGATCACTTAAGTTTATTCTTCGAATGGTTGTAGTTTAAAATATATAATAATTAAAATAATTATATTATAATAATGAAAATAAGAAAAAAATTATAATACCTACAATATGAATTTTTAATTACGATTCAGCAAACAACGGGTACAGTCGTGCGACCTTAATACGTTTTGCCATTCATCAGCAGACTTATTAGGAATTTCATGTAAATCCCGTTGGGTATTGGGCCCTTGATTGTCGGTGACGCAGCTGTCGCGATTGAAGCAGACGCGTTCACTGCACTCGCCCTTTGACAGTTAATTGCAGTAGCGGGCTATTTCCTTTTTGAAATGGTATTGCGTTTGGAGGTTAACTTTCAATTTACCGTAAAGCTATATCTAGATTTAAATTCTAGAGTCTCTGTTTTGTTTTTAGTTAATAGCAGATCAAACAAGTTATAAGTATTTACAATAACCTTATAAAGATGGAAAGTTTAGATGTTTTATTTCACAAATTTGAATTTTCTATTAATCACTTGTCTGTAGCTATATATTGTTACATAGAAATTTCATTTCTGTAGATAATTAAATATTTATAATTTTAATATTGTCGATTTCTTATTATCTGTCACATTCGTAGACAAGGTAAATTATTTATCTGTTGACAGCTAATTGCAATATCTTAATTAGTCTGTGACATTTCTTTTTGTTTAAAATATTGAATGTTGCCAGCTTAAGCTAACTTTATAGTCCCCAAAATGTTATTGAAAATATAAACTTTTTATTAATAATTACTATTCTAAATTTCATTTATTAATCATTAATAAGGATAGCATATAGCTAGGTATTTATTTAAAAGTAGCTGTCATATTGTTTCAGAAGTTTAATAGCAGCCAACGTTGTTTTATTGTTATATTTATTAGTATAACAATTTGTTATAAATTTATTACACTCGTTTCATTCTTTAGATAATTAGTGCATTGTTCTTAAATTATTTAAATATTGGTCTTCTTCCGATTAATATCAATTTTACTCACATTTCGTGTAACGCGGCGTGTGCATAGCCACATTCTTTGCTTATTATGCATATTTTGACTATAAAATTCAATGTCGTGACCTTTAGAGTCTTTTCTTTCGGAAGCACTTCCGAATTGAATATCTTATTAGCCTTCGGTGAGTGTTTTAGTTAATTGTGATCTTATTAACGCATGTGAAGCGTTGTTTCTTAAATTCATAAGCGTGTTTTATTGCAGGGCTAATAATTTAATATGGAATAATTATAATTCCTATTGCCGGCACTTCCCGGGCAGTTTCAAAGTATCTTGGAACAATATTTCGTAAGTAATTCGAATCTTTACTCTAAAATAGGAGATGTTTCATAGGTTTTGAGACTTTATTTAATCTTATTGCGTGGTAATATTCCAGTATTTGTCCTGATTCGACCCTCGGAGTCGACATAGGCTAATAATATTACTTGCGAAGCCTTTTTCCTCCATAAAGTATTATAACTTATTGATATTTGAATAGATCAATGTGTGATTAGTGTTATTATGTAGTTTAACCTGTAATTTAATCGTTACAGGAGGTTTTTTTGTATACCGTAGAAGATACGGGTAAATTTATAATTGGTTCGCGGGGGTAGACGTGAATCTTCGGAGCGTCGTCCTGTTGGTCCTGTATCCTGCTTCCTGACTAGCTGAGTTTAAGAAGCTCGTATTTATTGTAATCCCGATATTATGGTGATGTACAAAATTTATTTATATCAATAATCAACACTTCCATTTTTGAAAGTTTTATAAAGAACTAGTGTTTGACTGTGGTTCTCCAGTACTGACAAGCTGGAGGATCATATATATGTCTTCGCTTGTTATTTGTCAGTGGCGCCTAGGATATTACTATTTTAGTAATGAATATATATATAATTTAAAACAAGTATTATCTCAAGTAACCCACCGATGAGTCTAGCTGGCATTCTTTTTTGGCATTATTTTGGCATTAAGTCATAATTTAACAAATTCTCCTATTTGTTGTTTAACATCATAAATTATAAGGTTTAATGTGTGGTTGTATTATTTTTGATTAAACTAAATAAAATTTAATTAAACCAAACCCACTTTTATTTATTTTTTTGTAACAATATTATACTGTGAATGTAAAAGGATTTTGAGTGAAAGAATGGCCGTGAGATAAAAAGCTTGCCAGTTTCTGTTACTTTGGTTATACCAATAATAATTTCATCCTATCAAGTACGGAGAATTTATTGCAAACATAAATTATAGCAAATCAAATTTGAGTAAAGAAGTAAGTAGATATTATTCTCTATAGTATTTAGATCGTTACATTCTACTTGATCTATAAACTCATCCGAGAAAGCATGATGAATGAATGAAACGTCGGGCGTCACTACGAGATAATATATTACTGAAAATGAGACGCTTGACGGCGTCTAATGTGACATAAGATGTGAAAACGTGAATTGTTTTATAAGAGAAAAAATAAGTAATGATGAAACAAACGGTTAATAATTATGGTGTAAATTTTGCATTATATATAAATAAATATTAATATGTTATATTTAATAGTTTATATTATGATAATATTATGATGTGTTTTAGTAATAATAGAAGTTAACTTTCCTTATATTAAGATATTTCGTGAAATAAATGATATTTTATGTTCGTTTTTGTTTCCGGCTTGTAATCATTATTCATTTGTATGCGGCATAAAGCTGAAAGAAAATCTTGTTAAATATTATTATGACACGTATATTCAAGCTGAACTATTCAAATAAAGCTCTGTAAATTACTATCATAAAAATATATTCTTAAAACAAATGACTTTCGTCTTTATCGTCGCAAGATATTTGGGTTATTATTATCTATTTTTAACTAAAAGCATAATATTTTTGTTGGTATATATAGAGAATGTAAGCTTTACTTACCTGTACTACAATAAGCAAGTAGTTGAAAGTAAAGTCCAATGCTTTAAACGGTATTAATATATTTAGGGTGTAACAGGAATCGTCTATGTATTGTGGTTGTAAAAGAATGACACTTTGTAGCCATTTCTTTGTAAGGTAATATGATGTAGTTTTTTCTAAAATATTTTTAATTCATTAAGTACTTTAAAATATTAAGATACTAAAAGATATCAGCTGCTATTATTATAATTATAGTATTTTTTTATCATTTCTATTGTTTTCATAATATTACCGACATTAAATGTTTGTATGCTAAATGTATTTGGAAGAATGATAAAATTTCTACACCGGAAAGGAATTCTATGCACACTTTATTAATTAATATATTAACTTGCAGAGTGTTGTCTTTCAGTTTTGTTTTTTAAAGTCAAAGTCGTAAGAAACGTGAGTATGATAAAAAAATATCAAATCCCCGATAAGACTTCTAAAAAGGATAAAAATAATATTATTATGTACTTATTGCAGTTGTGACTTGTGGCGGCGAGGGACCGTTATAAGTCGACGTTGACAATGGAGTGTGTCTATTTTCAAAGCTAGCTTTCAGAACTAATGAATGACGACTTAAATTACAGGATTTCATATTAGTATTTCGTTGCTTCGTAAGTTACTTACAATTTTATTTTATTTCACGGTACAGTACAATACATAGTAATATTATTTTTAATAATATACCGATACATAGATTAAACTTACAATACCCATCTTTTTAGTTCCTGGGTTAAAAACTCTATATTAATTATTTATGAAAAAAAAAAATTAAGTGTAAAAAACGCTGAGGGCATTCGACATTTTTTAATTAAGAATGTTTTAATTATTTTATTTTTTTTGCCATATTTTATTCCACACACCTTACGTTACTTACTTTTAAGAAAGTTGAAGACTAATCTCGAAGATAGAGAGCTCAACAAGCGCTTATAATACTTTCGAGTGTTGAATGCGGCTAAGCAGAGCACCCACAAAGAGTACACAGACCTCAGTTCACGCCAGATCAGATAGATTACAAATCGTTGACCCTAAAATTTTGAAAAAAAGAACATTAAAAATTTTTGGAAACATTAATTTCAGTAGTGGCATCTTTTCAATGTATTTTTCATTCTATATTAATATAAATTTAAAACAAAGAATATCATTAGTGCTATAATATAAATAAATATTTATTTAATAGATAAATATATATAATATAATATTTATATACATAAATATGTATAAATTTTATGCTTATAATTTAGATTATTAATAATCTAAATTATATACTTATAATTTGGATTATAATTATATTATACATGAATATATTTATTATATATTACTATATATAGTTTATATTATTTTTTCAATAATGTAAACTAAACATAAATTAATAATAAATACATAAATGTATTGCAATAAAATAAGCTAATTATCATCTAATCATATTTCTAAATGTTAAGTAGCTACGTAAAACATAATGAGAAACAAACGAATTATTTAGTTGCAACAAGTGTTTAACGGAGATGATACTTCATGGGATATAAATTGAACCCCAATAAAAATAATTATATCATTTTATTGGAACGTACCTAGTTCCTTATCGCGCGTTGTGAAAGGGGGCTAGACGGTAAAAATTCTTACCAAAAGTTGTCACGACATGTTTTGCTATTTCTTTTTCTCTTAAAGAAAGCAAGCGAGATATTTTCATTTCCATCATTATAATTTTTTGTATTATATTAAATTGCTTAGTAGTTCTTATTATTTATTTGATATTTGAGTTTTTTCTTTTAGAATCAATATGCAAATAAGACAGTTTAAATGAAAATAATAATACAAATTTGTGATCAAATACTCGTAATGTTTTGGAACAATGCCATCTGTATACCTTAGGGAAACATAACTACATCTGTTATATAAACATATCTGTACAAAGTGAAACCGCTAGGTGGCGGGACAATAAGTCTTGGGTTTATTGATTAACACTTTTTAATTTAGTTATTCATTTTATTTACATTTATTATAAATTATCGGCGAAATATCTTACAAAAATAATATACAAATATTATTCATTAGTATATTAGCTTATATTAATAATTTAATATTTTTTTACTGCAGCAGGTAATATTCGTTTTTTATTTTTTACGTAAACAAATCATTTACCTCTCTATATCGTAGAAAAATAGGCTTGAAAAGATTCTAGTTTTTTTTCAAAGTGAAATTTAAAACATTAAGTAAATTTAATTTTGCGCGCGCCCTGCGTGACGTCAAATGAGACGTCCAGTCAATGTTTACTATGAACTTTTTATTTACTTCATACATACTTTAAGTTTTAAGTGCTTTACAAGTCATGGAAGAAGATAAAAACCATCTTACAAGTATTTTAAAATACCTGAGTGCAAAAATAGTATTAGAAATACACCCGACAAAGTGTTTTTTATATTACAAGAGATGCGAAAATACAAAAACTATGGTAATTAAAAGGGATAATATATGTCTTAAATGTGTTTATATTGTTATGAAGATCAATTTAAGGTAAGTATACTTTATTTATAATAAGTTTAATTTAATAGTTTAAATTTATAGTAAGTTGCATTAGCTATTGAACATTAGAAAATTTGAGTTTAAAATTAACCTAACTTAGTTTAAAAAAGTTCAGTATAACTTTCTAAAAAACCGTATTCTTTTTTTGGTTTTACGATATTTTTATGGTTGTCGATTTATTTCAGGTTAAGGAAGATATAGCTAATAATATTGAATATAATATGTTTAAGGAAACAACAAGGAGAAAAATGTAATCTAAGTTTGAAGAAAGGAGTTGTTCCTCATATATTTTTGTGGCAAAAACACTAGCTGATAGAATGAGAATGTGCGTAGTCAAAAGGCAAAGATTAACATCGGTTAATGAAGCCTTTTCAGAGTTAGCTATCAAAAGTAGTGTTTAAAAAAATTGGTGACCTTCACAAAGAAGTGATATATGTAGTAAGTATGTCCTAGTACTGCCCATACAAATGTCTGTGATATTAATCAGCCAAGACAATATTAAATGTGATCACAAGACAGAGCTTTGCTTTTCGCATATTAAAGATAAATTACCAAGTGACTAAGCTGTGCAAGTTAATATTAAACCGAAGTACAGAAGTAAAGGTGTCAATGTAAATATACCTGCTGAAAAACAAAATGTAGCATTGTTACCATTTCCTCATTCAACACACAATACTTTTACTTTACCAGTAAAACTATGTTTTAAAAAGAAAATTGTTTACTGAAAACACAGCTGATAATACTTCTATAGCATCTTATATCTTCTATATCTGCTGATTATCAACAAAGTTATTTATCTGAGTCAAGTGAAGTGGAAAATGATTACCTAAACAATCGTATCATTTAATAAAACCCTTAAGCACGAAAATATAGGTTTAAATTATTTATTTTTCTCAGTAACACTAATACCACAATATGAACTTCGGCGCCGATAATTTGAATGGCGTTTCAAATGACGTCACATTTCATTTCGACCAATGGTGGAGCGTTTTGGAAGTTAGAATTTCGCTCCCTTAATTTACTCTTTTCACAAATTATTTTATGGCCTTAAATGATTAGTAAATAAAAAAAAATATTATAAAAAGATGATAATAAGTATCCGAAAAAAAAGTATTTGAGACCATTTTAAATTTTATGCATATTCCCTATTTCTTCAATAATTAATCGAAAGGAACTTCGTTCCATCCGGGTGTCCCTTCACACCTCTTAGTTTTTTATAGTATTTATAGCGTATAGTATTCTTCTTACCAAATAATCGTACGCAATCGTCAGTGCTGAAGCGTATAATATACTGGTTAATATCATCTCTAGTATTAACAGGGAAATCTGCAACCATATATTTATTTTCAAACAGGAATAATAAACACACACTAGGTACAGACAAACCCGAGACCAAAGTCTGTGGATCACTAGTCAGACAAACAACTTACCTGCGGGAAAATCCAACCCACGAGTTAAGGTCAGGTTCAGTAACCAGGGTCACTAACCACTGGACGAGGTTTTATGTACATAATATAAAAACAGTAATAGTAGATATAAATATTTTTAATTAATCTTATATGGACTTACCGTGAATGCACAATGCTCATTGAAATAAGAAGAAGCCATTAAAACATCTCTGTAGATTTTTAAACCAGATTTTTCGCTTACGTCACTTAACACTGATAACTTGATATTGAATGAATTAATTAGCAATGAAATGAAAATCAATTCAGTGTCATGAGCTGCGAAACCAACACTAAGTATAATAATCGCGCTAGGTGATATGTTCAATATATATAAACCAGTTAAATCTACTAGAACCGAAAATATACTCAAAACTGTAAATATCAGAGCTTGGATATGAAGTGTGTCTTTGTTCATAATTTGTTTTATTGATAAGTCACATTGAAATAGTTCTTCTAAATTATCAACTGCATTCAAAATATTAAGACGGTGCCTCGCTGCTATTAATAGACATAAAACTTCAGATGCCACTATGTATTCAAACATGTAGATAAATGATATATTTATGGTTTCACTCTTGCTTTTGTAAAAAAATATATCGTAAACAATTGATGCAAAAATTAATATATAAGAGAAGGCAAAGATTGAGTTTCCCAGGATTCTGCATTTTCTGTCATTAAACCAGAACGAGCGGTTAATGGAAAATAAATTTTGCAGCAATATAAAGTAGCGAAGCTTACGTACAATATTATTTTCTTTCATTTTAAAGTAACGTGCCTGGAAATTCAAAATGGATACGGAATGGTATTTAAAAAGTTCTGCAATAAAATATCACAACAAATTTATATATACAGTATCGATTTGAAGTCAGTTGCGAACGGTATTCTAGAACACAATAAAAAATACATTAAAGCTTATTGCTTTTGGATTTAATGAAATCTAAACCTCGAGGGACGTGATTAGAATAATAAAATGTGTTTTGTGATTAATACTCATTAAGTATTCTAGATAATTTAGAATATAAAAGGCATGTTCGTTTATTTTTAACCCCCGACTAAAAAGAGGGGTGTTATAAATTGGACCTGTAAATGTGTGTCTCTGTATCTGTGCGTCTGTCTGTGGCTATGTAGCGACCAAACGCGTGGAAGGATTTGAATATGGTTTTTTTAATCGAAAGCTATGTTTGTCGAGATGGTTCTTAGCTATGATTGTTCGAAATAGAATCAAATCTTTCCTCTTTATAATATTAGTGATGATGATGATTATAAAATATAGCTTATGTTCATCAGGGATAATGTAGGATTCTACTGCTAAAAGATTTTTTTAAATCGGTCTAGTAGTTTCGAAGCCTATTCAATTCCAACAAACAATCAAATCTTTCCTCTTTACAATTTTAGGATAGATTAATAGAATGGTAGGTTCATTTAGTACATCATAGAAACCAGTAACATAACTTTAAAAAGCAGAAAAAAAATAAATGAAAAATTAAAAAACCCTCGATACAAAAAATACCTTTAAAAAGAATAAAAATAATATTATTATGTACTTATTGAAGACATTGTGTCGGAGGCCCGCTTAATAAAGAAGAAATTAAAATGCAAGTAAGTTACCAAGGCAAATAAAGAAAGTACTATATCGAATCGTATAGTCTAAGTCCCCCGGTCCACCGACGCAACGACTTCAATAAGTACATAATAATATTCTTTTTTTTCATTTTAGAGGCCTATTTTGTATCGGGGGTTTTGTTAATTTTTAATTTAATTTTTATTTAATAATAATAATAAACTCCATATTAAAATTATTGTATTAATAATCTAATATCGATGTTAAAAACTGTAATAATTTATATTTGGTACCTACATTTTAAAGGTTTAAAAGTTAAAGAGGTTAAAACGGTTGGAACGTGTAATTGACCCAAAAGGGGCCCGCCGTGAAAAGAAAACGTTAATTTGGTCATTTTATAAAATCCACTTTACGGAGATTGTTTTGATACGTTTTTAAAATAGTATGATGTTGACATTTTTCTATCACAATATATTATTATATGCTTAGAAATACTATTTCCTGTATATAAAATGTCACAGAGTTAAAACGAAATATGTTTATAAAAAATATTTTTTTATTATAAATTATTTAATATAATATTGTATCACAATATAAAAATAACCATCTGAGCTAAAATTTAAATATATTTTATTTCGCTTTGCGCGACCGACGGGACATCATTATTTCAACGAAGAAAATCTGTGAAATCAAATTTCTTTCATAAACCACGAATCCGACATGATTTACAACTTAAGATTTTGAAAAATAATAAAACAATAATGAAATATATTAACATTATAGAGAGCTTCGTATTAAGAATGAAAAATACAACTTTAATAAAAGTAGTATTGTTAGTACGTTAGGTAGTTTTGTAGGTATATAGTTTTTTATTGTTTAAAAGTATTAAAAGTTTAATAAAAGGAACATAATTTATTTGAAAAATTACTTCATTAGTTTTGTATCAAATGTTAATTCTAATTTATTATATTTTTTTAATTAACATACGATAATAATAATAATAAGTCTTTATTTCGAGCAACACAGGCACATTTTGTTTACAGTTACAGTACATGTCAAATTATAAATTAAAATAACACATCACAATAAAAATAAAAATAAAATGATTAATGTCACAAATATAAATTTAAAAATTATCATAATAACAATCCTATTATAATGACATAAATATTGTAAACATTTGATTGTCATTTACATATTAAACTAAGATACTCATAAAATGCTTTAACAAATGGGAATCCGTTTTTGATGCTAACATTCTCAGGACATTTTTAGAGCTTAACTGCATCCCTTTTAGTAGTGAAAACATTTTATTGCTTATTATAACATGACTGGAGCTGAACAAAAACGTGGCAAGCCTAACAGCTTTCTGAATTCGTTATTGTACTGGACCCTCAGTGTGTCCATCGCTCTTTGTATAGTTGACCCACAAAACCCCCGTATAGAAGTTTTGGCAGTAACCCTTAAACAGCGTTATTTTGGTATCCTTACTACATCCATAATATATTATTTTAATTACCTCACTTAGATTTCTATCTAACAGACTGTCCAACACTTTGGCAATGATGGTAGCCAGCGATATAGCCCTACAATTAGCGCTATCTGAAATGTTGCCAGTATTTTTTGCAACAGGGATCACTATGGTCCTCATCATTTCCATGGGAAGGTAAGAATGCCCTAAGCATAAGTTGTAAAAGAACCTTAATATGCTGGGTAGATGAGGACCCGCATACCTTAGATGTTCGATGCTGAGGTTGTCATCTCCAGGTGATTTTCCTCGTGTCATTTTATTTACGGCATCCAAAACCCGCTCAGTGGAAAAACTGAATGCCTCCTCAACACTACGAACCCCAGCATCGGCCACCCAAGTAGATGACCCCAGAGGTGAAGAGACCTTAAAGTGTTCCCAGAACATGTTGGCTATTTCTTTATGGGTAGTACAGTCTGCGACACTCACTGGTAGTCCCGGTCAAAAATTTAATTGGGTTGGTGTTTTCCAAAATTTCGGAAAATATTTATTTTTTATGGGAAGCAAGTATGTCTATTCTTATTTGTTCTTGGTGATTTTGACAGCACCTTAAACGACTCTTAAAATTTTTTTACTCGCACACATGTCATTCCAAATCTTGTATCGGAACATAACATTAAAGACTCAGGCATACAGAAATTCTTAAATTTGTTATTAACAGATCGCGACACCTACTAATCTGATCATCCGTTCTACCAGCGTAGACTGCCATTAATATCGCTTATATGGGTAAACGAGTTTGAATTTACGCCTAAGACATTCCGTATCTAGACATACCCATGACTGATCATTCAAAATACAATAATATCTGATCGTTAATTATAAATACAATACTGAAACCGACACGATCACGTCAAAAGCGTTCCCATTACCCGTGATTAAGTTTCAGTCACTATCCGGTCGGGTGGTGCCTTGCAATTTTCACCTGAAAGGCCTTAATTTTCCATAAGAAACGCCTGAAGGACCGTTCAAAGGCCTGCAATTCTGAAGTTAATTCAGTGGAACGTTTTTTGGCGCTTTCTAACCTTCCCACGCAAAGTGGATGTCAAGTATAATTATTAAGCTTTCTGGTATTTTGATTGTTATATACAAATAGTTGAGGAGCGTTTTGTGCATTATGTTTAAATATTTATTCTTAAATTTATTTTTAACTAATCTCATTATATTCAATTTGTACAGCAATTAAACAACCTTTTTGAACACCAAAAATTTCAACGAATTTTATTCATCTACGAATCTTAAATTACTACTTCAAAGCAATCTTATATTTAATAAACTTAATTGAACTTTCTTATTAGTTAGAAAATATATGACTAACAATATCATTGAAAATGTACAAAAGAACTCAAAGTAGTTTTTTTTATGATAGATGATTTAACGACTACTAAAAATTCAAACGGCATACTTCTGAGTCTTTACAGCGCTGAAAATTTTAGCTCAAGTGTTAGGATTTGCATCTCAAAGCAGCTCTGTTTATCCGTCTGTTTCATGTTTGTTCTGCTGGACGTTGTATAACTTTTTTCATGAACTTTGTTCATGAATTTAAATAAGTAATTTGCATTCTTATTAATTATTAGCTTTTACCTCTGAGTCTGTACAAGTTACCTCCTGAAACGTTAATACGGAACATCAGTATACAACTACTGATAGACCCAGGATCAATATAAAACTTGACCTGGTATGAAGTTTGTTCATCTTCATTTATAATATTTTATGAACCTATTATATCGAAAGAAACAGCATAAGCTTTATTTTTTACGGTTTTTATTTCCTGCAAAAATAAAATAGGTACATATCTACATTTTTTTTCGCTTAATACTTTAATTGTCATGTTAAAAACGTTTCATTTTGCTATTTTAATGGATAGGCTATCAGACGACAAAATATTTTTTTAATCTTTTTACCAGAAATTAATGTTAGCACACAGTAAAATAAGCTAAATATTTTTTTCAGACTTATAAAAGTAGTACAACTAAAACCAGCAAGCTTTAGATATGACAAAAGCCTTCTTTATCTACTAAATTAGTTTATTGTCCAATAGATAATATTTATTATATAATATGTGTGCTATTCATGTGAAAATAGTAACACCACACGTTGGTTTATAATTTTACATTTTTATATTTACAAGTGATGTGTAAATATATAAATTGATGTGTACAACTAGTACCTAACACATGAGCTTCAGCAAAAATATATCACGTTTTTACCCAGTGTTTGCAATATGAATATTATTTTATTTAAATTACTTTTAATACAAGTAGCAGCGAACAGAAAAGTAGAAAACAATCGTAAAATAACCATAGCAGCTCGGAAATATTATCATAATGTAAGTTTAATTCCGTTGTTTCGTCCAATTGTTACACATTTTCGTAGTTTTGCCCCAACGAGTCTTTAATAACATTTGCTATAATATATTTTAGCCTTATCTACTTACGTCATACAAGATTTATATATTATTACTAGCGGACCCGACAGACGTTGTCTTGTACTCGCGTCTTTAATTTAAAAAATTAAACTTTAAAAAAAAAATATTAAAAAGTTATCACAATGTCTAACGGCATTACATGTACATTTATCATAATTCGACCAATCGATACCGTATGAATATGTAAAGAAAGATTTTTTGTTTGAATAAATGAATTTGTTCCAATATTTTTTTTTCAATTTTACTTTTTACGTAGCGAAGCACGTATCGGGCCGCTAGTACTAAAATATTTTTCTTATTTCTATCGCAACGCCAACTGTCAGGGCAGACTATAATTAAAATATAATATTATTTAATATTTGACATTGCCATGGTAACGCAGTCCGTCGGAACCAATGTGAAACATTCCAAAATCACCACCTACTTACACATTAAAAATTAATCAAAAAACCATTTTCCAGTGGACCAAATTGTGAATCTAAACAATTCTCAAGTCCCCTTGAACACACACAAAGAATTTCAGCAAAATCGGTCCAGTCGTTTAGGAGGAGTTCAGTGACATACACACGCACACAAGAAATATATATATAAAGATATATTTACTTTCTAGGTTTTTTGCTTTTTTTAAGTAATAACAAAAGTCTAAAACAAAATCGCTAAAATATACGTCTGAATGTTTAGATTAGAATTTATGAATTTATGTTTCAAACGCTTAAAGTTTTTCGATAGACACGGATGTGGGATACACGAATGCCAAACCGTAAAATAATATTTGTGTTTCTTCGCAATGGAGCTTAATACTCAGACATTAAAATATTGAGCCTTGACTAATGCGCATAGATATTAAAATTTCTTTGCACAGATTACTACATTTAGCTTGGAGGTATGACAGACTGAATAGTATATTTTACTAATATACGGAAGTGGACTTGTGTGACTTAGTTGCTTTAATCGATCCCTCGAGACTTTCCTGACATTTGAGAACTTTATTTCACGTTTGTCAGCACACGTACTCAAGTTTCTTAAAAAAAAAACTTTACAGAGAAAATAAAAGGTTATTTTACACATACTTAATCTGTTGAGTTGTAAATTCGTTTTTCCTTAGTATGAAGTATAGACATTACTACTTAAGTGTGCATATGTTTTTTATTTATTGGTTTACTTAAAGTTTTTAAGGTGTTTTGGTTAAGAAAACAAAAGTTAATTAAAAGTTAATATTGTCGTGACTAAACAATGTGAAAGTTGAACTTTGTATTTACATTATTTTACAAAATATTAATGTTGCAGCTTTTTACAGCATTTGTATTACCTACATTTGGAAATTATCAAGCCTGTAGCTAAGAATCATCTATGTATCCGTTAGATAAGGAAGTTGGACTTTATACATTTGTGGTGCAAACTATAAGAGGTAGCGATTTAAAATTATGTGTATTTTTATGCACTTGAACGTCTGTTGTAGCCTGTAACCTTCATGCTTAAAAGAAATACTTATGTTCTGACAGTGATCCTTCTCTATAATTTTCTCTAAATCTGTTAAAAAAAATCTGAACGTCTTAATATCAATTCTATGACGTCGAACTCGTAGTTTAACTGCCTGATAGGTTCGTCAATATCCCTTTTTCAATAATTTTTAATGAGACGCTAGACTAATAGAGTGACAGTTATTGTATTTTTTAATGTTTTTTAAATAAGAGTTCAGGAAATAAATTGTTTCAAATCCAAAAAAATATATACAAATGTATTATTGTAGTTAAGTATTTGTATCCATTTGCTCTAAATATCACATGAATAATGTACAAAAAAATCAATAATGTATTTAGCTCATACATTGGACTGCGATTTGTTACTCTCTCGTCTTCAGTATAATTGCCGACAAAATTAAAGTCTTATGCAGAAACCCTCGGGGGTGTAATTACAAATTAACTTGGGTCTTTATTTTTCCATTTTATTTTTTGTGTTATTAAGGAAGTGTAAATGTTATAATTCTATCCATAACTTAAAGACTCCGGGGCAAGGATGTGTTTCAAAGCAATTAGCTTATATTATTTTTAATATTTATTAAATAAAATATTTTTGTACAACGTACATGTCATGATTAAAATATAGTGCTACTGTGTTCCTTTTAATCAAATTTCTACATTGTTAAGGACGCGTTTTCAAAACTGATAGGTAAAAAATCGCATCACTACATAGATAAATCTTGACTACGCACACTTACGCATGTATAGTGCGAGAATATTGTGTGAATGAAACAATTTTGATACTTTCGATATATATTTATTTTCTCTCATTTGTTTAATGTTTAATGTTAAGACTTATTTCAGTAATACACAGTACTTCCACTTCAATGTTTAATATCCAACATCTTGTAATAGAATGGGCGAGAGCAGCCCTTACAACTCGTTTTATAATATTTTAACACTATAATATTCAGGTGAGGGTAATTTACAATTTCATAACCAACTTACAGGTGCTATTATTTATACATTATAATAAGTTCTAATAATTAATAAAAGATCAAACATTATGTTAAAATATCCTATGCTTATAATTCTTAAAACATTTAACAGAAAATACTAAATAACATTAAATAATTAATTGCGTAGGTGGGGCTACTGTTGAAACTTATGAACTAAAACATATAAATTCCAATGTATTTAACATTTAATTTATTTTATAAATAAATATGACTAACACTCGGCCTTTCCTTATTTGTAATCTTATGACCTTGTAACTGTATCATTAATTTCTGTAATTACCAACCATCATATATTAAATGACTAATTTCTAATTTAATAAACAATCTAGAAACCAGTAGACCAAACAGTCATCTGAATTCATGTTCATAAAATATTACAGAGAAAAAGAAATTATTAAAATTGCAATGCAACAAGAAAAAACATCAAATTATAGTTTTAATAGGCGAATTTACATAACATTTATACAACAAATTTACTTTACTATCGGCCGTTTTGACAACTTATTACGTCCTCGTAATATAATTATAATATTTATCATAAATACTCATTAATTCATCACAAACTTAAAAATATATTATTATATAATAATGTTACACAAGCTTGTTCTCTTTGCACCGGACAAACCAGGCTGCTTACAAAAATAAAGATTAATGGATACCAGTATGATCTGGCCACCCATGGACACACATCATCAACAAGGGATATCCCATGTTGATGATGTGTGTCCATGGGTCCATCTCAATTTCACTACTACCATCGGACATACCAGTATAGTAGTTTTATTCTTATTTTTTTTATACCATGGGATATCCATTGATGGTATTTATTATACTTTCACTACTACCATCGGACACACAAACATAGTATTACATTATCATTTTTACACCAACATGGTACTTCACATTTATTTTTACCACGGGACACACCAACATGGTACACAACACATTTTTCAATAATTTTTTAACATACTTAATGTCATTGTTATGAATATATATTAATTTTTCACTTTTTTAAACTTATGCTAAACAAATAAATCTTTAACTAACAATAGCAAACTAAGCTTTTTTTTTTTTATGTAAGAGGAGGGCAAACGAGCTGGAGGGTCACAGATGACACCGCCGCCCATGAACTCTTGCAACATCCGAGGATTTACAAGAGTGTTGCCGGCCATGTAGGTAGGAGTAAACGCCTTTTTTGAAGGTATGTCGTGCCGATCTGGAAATACCAGCGAAGGGAGTTCGTTCCACAGGGAGTGGAACGTGGGAAAAATGTCCTTGAAAACCGCACAGTAGAGGATCGCCACGCATCCAGGTGGTAAGGATGATATTGGAGGCGATGGCGCGCTGTGCGGTGATGAAATTCGGCGGCAGGCGAATAGTTCTTCGGAACATTCCCCGTTGTAAATGCGGTAGAAGACGCACAAAGAAGCCACGTCTCTACGCAATGCCAAAGAGTCCAGCCGTTCGCAGAGCACCGGGTCCCCGATAATCCGAACGGCTCTCCGTTGTACGCGGTCAAATGGTAGAAGCTGATATTGGGGTGATCCGGACCAGAGATGAGAACAGTACTCCATGTGTGGCCGGACTTGCCTGATATTTGGCGAGGCAATGAGGGGAGTGCTTTCGAAGAGCGGTGATACGACAAATGGGGTTTTCTTAGTGGTAAACGCGCAAACTTGTGTCTTCAAGGGATTGAACTGTACGTGGTTCAGTTCACCCCACTCAGAGATCAGCCCCAAGGAAGTCTTTATAGAAGACACAAGTTTCTTTCGGCACTCGTCGACGTTTTCCCGAGAGAGACCTGCACGGCCGGAATATACCGCATCCCCAGTGCTGTCATCCGCATAACAATGTTTGTTGGAGATATCCAGCATATCATTGATGTGCAGGAGGAATAGAGTTGGGGATAGCACGCAGTCTTGGGGTACACCAGCGTTCATGGGCTTAGGGTCCGAGCAAAAACCATCGATAACGACCTGTATGCTCTGCCCAGTGACGAAGCTGGTGATCCACTTGCATAAACTCTCGGGAAGCCCATAGGAAGGTAGCTTCGAAAGAAGCCCCCTGTGCCATACTCGATCGAAGGCTTTCGCCATATCCAGACTAACTGCCAGACCCTCTCCCTTGCTTTCAATAACAGCTCCCCAACGGTGTGTAAGATACAACAGAAGATCACCAGCCGATCGACCATGGCGAAAGCCATATTACCGGTCATTGACCAACTGGTGATCCTCGAGGTAGGTTAGGAGCTGTTTATTGATATTGATTACTTTGGAGAGAAGAGAGGTAATGGCGATAGGTCTGTAGTTAGCTGGGTCCGAGCTATCGCCTTTTTTAGGGATCGGATGGACAAGGGCACGCTTCCATGAGACCGGGACTACGCCTTTCATGTAAGAGTACCGAAATAGACGCGTTAGCACTGGTGTCAACTCAGGGGCACATGTTCGTAGCACAACTGGAGAGATACCATCTGGCCCACTCGACTTATGAACTTCCAAGGAAAGGAGGGTTTTTCGGATGAGTTTTTGCTGAAAAACTATTTCCGGCATAAACCTCGGACACCGCGGGATGATAGGCGGTGCCCTCCCCTGGTCATCCAAAGTCGAGTTTGAGGCAAAAAGAGTGCCCAAGAGATCGGCTTTCTCTTTTGCCGTGTGGGCCAAAGAGTCGTTCCCAGTGTGCAATGGCGGCAGGGATGGGCGACAGAAGTTTCCCAAACTGGCTTTGGAAAGCGCCCAGAACTTGCGCGTGTCAGGTGGGTACTTTGCCAACTGATCCTCGATTATGACGACATGCTTGAACTTTGCTCTAGCGATTTTCTGTTTGAAGAATCTGGAGGCACGATTATATTTCCTCTTCAGGACTCTAGAGTTCGGATCCTCAGTGACTAACGCATTAGCCCAAGCCTGATAAGCCTGCCGTTTGTCAGCTGCTGCAGCCCTGACAGACGCATCAAACCAAGGCCGCGATCTACCACCAAGTGGTACCACAGATTGGTACAAATATTTCCATGCCCTGAAGTATCACATCAGCTACAGCCGCAGCGCAGTCACTAGGATCATTGGAAGGGAAACAAATCGGCCCCCATGGGTAGGATGCAAAAAAGGATCGCATTCCATTCCAATCCGCTGACTTGTAGTGCCAAACGCGTCGAGTCGCAGGTCTTGTGCGAGCTGGGCGTTCCATGGGCACTACACTCCGTACCAAGCAATGATCAGAGGACCCTAAGGGAGCCTCGACAGTGACTTGGTACTTTCCGGGATGTGTAGTCAGCAGAAGATCCAACAAAGAGGGTATATGGCTATCCACGTCCGGTAACGAGTGTGCGTCTTTACCAATTGGGACAGACCATTTGCCAGAGCAAAGTCAAACACAGATCTCCCCGCGCAGCCAGAGTACAGACCAGTCCCGACCTTCAAAAACCTGAAGGCGACGGTAGCAGATATCGTCCCTTACGAACACACATACCCCGGCGTGTGGTATAAAATGATGTTCTAGTTTATACCCGGGTTATGATAGGTACGCTGTGTCGCTCCAGTGCGCGGTCGCTAGTGCCGCCATCTGGCGCGTCCCCCGGGTTGCGGATAGGGGAGGTCCCCCCAGATATGGGGGGCACCGGCTTCGGCCGGCGCGGACAGCTACTAGCACGTGTGGCTGCTTGCCTTTCGGGGCGAGCATTGCACGGCCACAAGATCTCGAAAGCCTGCACTGAGCGGGAACGAGGGCTGGATTGACGGAGCTTGCTCTGATCGTCTGGCTGCGAGGAAGACAACCTCTATAAAAAATCACCCTATTTTTGTGTTGTGTCGTCGTTGTTTCGTCTTTTCTTCTTCGTGTTCCTGCGTCTTGTCTTTCTTTGTTTTGTGTCGGTCCGGAGGTGTGGCGTCTGCCGAAGGGCCGTGTAAGGACGAGGGCGCCCAAATACAAATGATATGAGCGATTTTAAAATAAGTCCCCAGGCGGGTGCTGAATCCCGCACGGCCGCTGCTGCCGTCTGCCCCTCGTACTCTGGGGGGGGGCAAAAACCGCTCGCGTGCAGGAGTCCCTGCACAGGTCGCTACCACACCGACCTGTATAATCAAAAAAGGTGTGAGGCGTGGTGAGGTAACGGGGGTTGTGGTTCTGTCAGACTCTGACGATCTGTCAGAACCACAGATCACCGGCAGAAAGAGAACCTACGGGGTTCTGCGTTCCTCCTCGGGTTCCGCATCGGGCTCCGATCCCGAGTCTGTGGTTGCACTTCCCAAGTGCAACACGGCTCGGCGTGGACGACTTGCGGCGCTGGGTCGAGGAACGGGTTTGGCGAAGGCGAAGGTCGATCTCGCCGTCCTTAGGGATGAAGCGGAGGACGACGAATTTGAGCGCGCTCTGAGCGCTCGGGCCTTCCGCGGTGGGGTGAGGGCAGGTCCGGTTGGGCGCGCGCCGGTATCCGACGAAGACCTTTCGTCGGAGGTGCAGCCCGTGCCGGACCTGTCCAGCCTAGGTACGGAGGAACTCCGGGCCGTCGCTGGACGTCACGCCGCCTCGATTTTCGAGGTGACCGCGAAGTCCAAGAACCTCAAAGGTACGATGGTCAAGGCTCTGAGGGAGGCTACCAACAATTTGTTGGAAGTCGTGTCGGCCTTGACCAGTCGGACGGAACCGGAGGAGGTGACCCGCGTTCGGGCGGACAACGCCCGTCTCCAACGCGAGGTGACCGCCATGAGGGCGGAGATTAGGGCAGCGAGGAAGGAGATCGCTGAGGTGAGAGCGTCGGCGGCCACAGCCGCGGTTTCGGCACCCTCACTGGAGGCGGACTCCTTAGAGGAGCTTAGAAGCTCAATCATAACCTCAGTCGGGGTTATGGTGAACGCGCGCCTGAGAGGGATTGAAGATCGGCTTCTCCCGGAGAAGCGTCTTCGACCGTCGTTAGCGGCGGATAGACGGAGAGAGGCGGCCGCTCCCACGGCCACGGATCGTCTGCAAGGGTGCCCAGCGCCGGTCTTGCAGACTGGGTCCGTGCCGTCGGTGACTCGGCGTGTGCCTCCGGTGGATGCACGACCCCCAGCAGCGCCTGTTGTTGCTGGGGATAACTCGTGGTCCACCGTTGTCCGAAAGAAGGGGAAGAAGAAGTCGTCTCCAACAGTTGCGGGGACCGACTTAGGAAAAAAGAGAAAAAAGAGAGGGAAGAAGCAGAGGCGAGGTCTACCCAAGCTGCCGGCTCCGCGGACTCCTGCAGTGTTGTTGACGCTGCAGAGCTACGCGGAAGGCAAGGGCATGACCTACGCCATGGTCTTGAGGGCCGCCGCCGAGAGGGTCAAACTCTCGGAGCTTGGTCTCTCAGACGGGCTCCGCATAAGGCGGACGCAAGGGGGTGCCAGACTCCTGGAGTTACCGAACGGTAATCCGGAGCAGGCAGAAAAGCTGGCGGCGAAGCTTCGCCCAGCTCTGAGTGGGTTGGCTGACGCCGTCCGTCCCGTTAAGCGGGTGGCGGTCCGGATAAAGGACCTGGACGACTCAGTCAACAAGGAGAGTCTAGTGGAAGCGATTTGTCGCATCACTGACTGCCCTGGCGAGGCCCTCCTTGTGGGGGAGATCCGCCGGGGCGGCTACGGGGGCATGGGCGTTTCCTTTGCCCGGCTCCCCGTCGATGTGGCAAAACCGCTCGTAGACGCGGGAAGGATTCTGGTGGGCTGGAGCTCAGCCAGGGTGGAGCTGCTGGAGGCGCAGCCGCTGCGCTGCTTCAGGTGCCTTGCACCTGGGCATGTGCGTGCGGTTTGCCCGTCCGCGGTCGACCGAAGCGCCGCCTGTTTCCGGTGCGGTGGGGAGGGGCATACCCGAGCCACTTGCACCGGAATGTTGCGGTGCGCGGTCTGTGCGGACCGAGGTCTCACAGCGACCCACTTATTGGGGAGCCAAGTGTGCAAGGCTCCGCGAGTTCGAGGATTAGCACCTGGTGCGAAACCCTCGAGCGCGGAGCCCAGCACGGAGCCGGCTGTGGCTATGGCAACATAGTCACATCGAGCTTCAGCGGGAGAGGTTGCGAAGGAGAAGGGTTCAGCCCGTTCCTTCCCAGCCGTAGGCCTAGGTGAGAGGGGGGGGGCGACCTCTCTCGCCATTGCACTAGGTCTATGAGGTAGGGGTACACTGGTTGCCCGGGGTACCCCTATACGGAGGAGTTACGCCGGGGCGTCACGGTGAGTGCGAAAGCGATCCCGTGACGTCCCATGGCAGCGTCGTGGGCAGCCGTTGGTTTTTTAGTGGGGTGCCTTAGGCAGTCGCCGGGTGCCGCACATACCGCCCGGTCATCGCCTTCCTGGCCTGGGTGACGATGCGGAAACGCATTTTTCCAACGATAAAAAAAAAAAAAAATAAAATAAAATAAAAAAAAAAGGTACGCTGTGTCGCTAGGTTGAGGTTAAGCTTATTTTGTTAGGCCATATTAATGATCAGACTACAGATAATATAAGACTTTGAAATTCATACTATGCATGGGATTTATTGGAAGTAGCAAGTTGTTTTTACTTTGTATTACGTTTGCATTATTATATTTGTTTCTTTATATAATTTTTTTTCTATTGTATTTTGAACGGTATGGATTATAAAAGGTATGGTATCTTTTCGAAACAGTTTAAAATTTTATATGTAAAGGAAATAACCATTCACCTAAAATAAAAAAAAATAAATACTTTAACGGTAGTTAGTAAAGAAGCTACATTTAGTGACAGTAACAGTAACACGATTCAAAATTCACAACTATTGTAACATTTAACGACAATTTGTAATTAATATTCTGTAATTGTAATAATATATATATATATATATATATATATATATATATATATATATATATATATGTATATATATATATATATATACAGGGTTATTTTTAATTAGTTGAGCACCTTTTGCAGGCAGCCTCTCTACATCAATCTCAACAACATTTGTTCTACGACTTTTAAAAAATCTTGATAAATAACTCAGAATAAACGAAACAAAAAAATTTTTGCTCCCTCGATTATTTATTACTCTGTATTTTGTAAGCGGTCTAAAGTATAGGTCGCGACAGTCTAGCGCTGTACGAAATTTGTAAGGTACCACGCACGTAATACTATTATAACTTATTATTATTTTTTGTTTTATTTCAAACAGTATGTAATAATTACCCAATCGTCGTATTGCGTATTAAAATTGTTAACAATTAATCAAGGTAGGATCAGATTATTTACAATAATACAATGTGTTATTTACAAAAGGATTCAATATTTACAAATTACCTCTTAAATTTATATCTCGTCGATACCGGTGCAAAATAGTCCCCTTCATATCCAACACAAAGACCACACCTAAAAATCAACTGTTCACCGACTCCTCTTACCACACTTAGCCAGCACTTGCACTATCTTGGTGTACTCGATATTTGTGTTACGGCATCACAGTACTGTTTTCACTAATCGAAATTCGGTTACCGAGTAACGGGAGCTAGCGGGTCGCGCGGCACACGCTTATCTAATTGACCGTGACAAACGACTGGATCAAGTTCAAACGTGCATCGCCGCCGCTGTATCACCCCGCCACCCGCCACTCCGCGCCCCGCTGCACGTGTCCTTGGCACGTATTTTGCCTACGCAAGGTGCGTGGCCTCTCTTTGCTCAAGGTTGCGAGGTTGTTAAATGCTCGTTCAGAGGCAGTAAATAAATTTTGTATGGGAAAAACTAAATTTTTAAAACTATTAATTTTAAAAAGTCGTAGAACAAATGTTGTTAGGATTGATGTAGAGGGGCTGCCTGCAAAAGGTGCTCAACTAATTACAAATAACCCTGTATATATATATATATTAAGTTCTTATAATGTTATTACTTTTAAATTATATAAATAACTAACACGTTATAGGAATGTTAAGTTTTTCATAATAGTGTTTTGTTTTGTCTTGTCTTGTCTTGTCTTGTCTTGTCTCGTCTCGTCTCGTCTCGTCTCGTCTCGTCTCGTCTCGTCTCGTCTCGTCTCGTCTCGTCTCGTCTCGTCTCGTCTCGTCTCGTCTCGTCTCGTCTCGTCTCGTCTCGTCTCGTCTCGTCTCGTCTCGTCTCGTCTCGTCTCGTCTCGTCTCGTCTCGTCTCGTCTCGTCTCGTCTCGTCTCGTCTCGTCTCGTCTCGTCTCGTCTCGTCTCGTCTTGTCTTGGTTTGGTTTGGTTTGTTTTGGTTTGGTTTGGTTTGGTTTAGTTCAGTTTAATTTTATTTTATTACCAAATATCACTTAAAGCATCTTTTACTACTCATAAATATCTATTTAGTTTTTGATATACTAAACGTTTAAAATTTCTTTTATTAGGGATTTAAAAGACCTAATTGCATTATTTTTTTCAATTTAATATGAAATGCACAGGTTTACTGGTTTAGTTTAAAATCGATTTAAATGTTAAACCAACACCATCATCATTATGAAATAATTTATCGATTCTAACGAATTGATTTCGGGATACCTATTGTATTTTACACTTTCAATAATTGATTGTAATTTAAGATCATCAATTTGTACAGCTATAACCTAATTTTCTCCATTTTGTCCAAATACCTACTGCTGAGAACTTAATACTAAGTAAATAATTTAAACGGTCAAACAAGAGATACAAGAAAATGTTTTAGTAATAAATACGAGTGTCATTGCTTCATATTCATACGAGTGATATGTTGTTCTATTGAATTAGTCTGTTTACTAAAACATGCAATTGGTTTTAAATCATTTTTTGACTGTTTTTGACATAAAATATCACCGGCTCTGAGATTTCAGTTTTAGGTTCTATATTTAGATAGTACCGGTTCAGATTTTAAACGTTTTTTCTTTATTAACAAAAGATTTTTTCATTTAACCCACCTAAAAATGGTCTTTTCAAAGACAAATTGATTTATACAAGTAACTAGCTAAACCAATGAAACTTTTCAAAACAAATATTATTGGGTTCCAAAAAATATTTAGTGATATAACTATATTTAGAGATTATCTAATCTCTCCACATGATATGGCATACCCTATCCTCGTGTATCTGATACTTGTTTTTAAAAATGAACATCTGTCGCAACCCAATGCTAAACTAAACAAACTCAAAATTAAATATAAATATTGTAAGATCTGTGGAATAGTTTTAGTAAAAAAAAATAAATATCGTTGTAGAAGTAATAAAAGAATATCATAAATTCAAATCTTTACCTATTTAATAAATTCATATCTAAATCGACCTCCTTTAGCATCAAAGTATTGACTTATTATTTCAATACGCTCCTCAAGGCCATTTAGATCCATTCCTACCAAGTTTATAGATTTTAATAGGTATTTACCGAGTCATATTAATTTAAATCTATCTATAAGATATTCTGGGATTTTAATTTCTCTGATAAGAGACAAGTCCACATTTTATTCTGTATAAACTAAAATTATATTTCATGTATTCACATTTTGTATACCTACTAGAAGAAATTACTTACTGTAAGGTTACATTATTGTTAAACGACTATTTTATAATAATCCGTAATGTTTTGATTCGTTTCAATGTTTTGATGGTCCCTGTATTGATCCATATAAATTAATGAATTACTAATTTAACTGTAATAAGAAGAACCAATAAGGTGTAATTATTTAAATCGTTGTTTTATTAACTTAAATAGTAATATTTAGAATTGTTATGTCAAGTAATGGTTATTTTCGTATGCTTAAAGTAGTTTATTTGACGAAGATTATTATTTATGTGAGGAGGGACATTTGCTTGATTAGTAAATACTTGAATAAGCTAGAAAAGTGGGAACCATTAAGAGTTCATAATTAAATCCAGTATTTAATACCGTGTTTACCTATACTTACAATTGTTCATTTACGAGTAGTTGTTATTTTTGTACGTTTGAAGTAGATGATTTGACTATGATTATTATTTATGTGAAGAGGGAGTTAATAAAGAAGGGTATATAAACTGCGGTTAGGACGATATTCGGGACAGAGACTGCTGGATAGTACCAAGGAAGGATTAAATACAAGTATATAAAAGTGAAGAGTGAGAAGTAAAATCTGTGAAACAATATAATTGGACATGGCCCTTATATTACTATCTTTACAAAAGGATCATTACGATTCAAAAATGGTTTTTGATGTTAACAGTGCTTTTACTTTAAAAAAAAAAAAGAAATATATAAAATATCTAACGTTATTCCTTTTCGTCTTTTTAATATTGGGTTTTATATTTCAATTATCTACGACTGATATATATTTTTTTATGTTATCGTTCATTTTAACCCCCGACTAAAAATAGGGGTGTTATAAGTTTGACCTGTGTATCTGTGTATCTGTCTGTGGCAATGTAGCAGCCAAACGCGTGGACGGATTTGAATGCGGTTTTTTTTAATCGAAAACTATGTCTGTTGAGATGGTTCTTGACTTTGATTAGTCGAAATAAAAGCAGTCGTCTCCAAGATATGGACGTTTTATTGGTGAAAGGTTCTTATGCAATAAGTAGCTGTTCCCAGCGGCTTTGTCTGCGCTATATAGGAAAAAAAGCCTTGTTATGTAGGCCAAAAGGTTTTTACACTTACTCCGGTAAAGTACTTTATTAGTGATAGCTGTTGCCCGTGTCTGCGTCCACGTAGACTGTAAAAATATATTTATATGGTTTATGATCGTAGTCATAAAGAGTCACGGGCAACAGCTAGTGATAATATAAATCCCTTTGTCATAGTGTTATTAGTGATTGTAAATCATTTTAACTCTAAATGTTTATATTTATTAATATTCTTATATACCTATATGAAAAAGTCTTGAATCCTGTTACTAAATACATTTACAATTTATTACATTGTCGATTTTTTCAAGCCGATCCTTATTTTTTCTCGTATATATAACCTTTGTTCATCAGAACTTAGGATTCTAAAGATAAAATATTTTATTAAATCGGTAGTAGTTTCGGAATCTATTTAAATCGAACAAACAAACAATCAAATCTTTCCTCTTTTTAATATTAGTGATGCTGATGATGATGATAAAATATAGCCTATGTTCATCAGGCATAATGTAGGATTCTAATGGTAAAAGGTTTTTTTAAATCGGTCCAGTAGTTTCCGAGCCTATTCAATTCAAACAAATCTTTCCTCTTTATAATATTAGGATAGACAGATTGATAGAAATACTTAAACAACTGAAAATTTGTGTGTCTGTAGGTTCATTTAGTACAATTAAGACACCAGTAACATAACTTGAAAAAGAAAAAAAAAATATTGAAGTCTTGGCGTCGGGGCACCGTTTTACGTACGTTGACAATGGGGTCCTTTTTACGAAGTTAATCATTGAGGACTTAGACTATACGATTCGATATCGTAATTTCTTTATTTGCCTTGTTAACTTACTTGCATTTTAATTTCAATGACTTCAATAAGTACATAATAATATTATTTTTATTCTTTTTAAAGGTATATTTGTATCGCGGGTTTTTTAATTTAATTTTTAAGAATCTATTTAACAAATGTTTTTATTTCTCTAACCACAACATCTATTTGTAAATCGAATATTACCCCTTCATTGATTGAGCTAAGGTATTTTTATGCTTAAATATATTATAATATTTACGACAAAAATGTACCTAAACTCCTCCCGATTTCCTAAAATACGTGACGGAAAATCGTTTCCTTCATATTAAAAACAACAATATTTTATATATATAATAGAGTATTTTGTCTGAGGACACTAAAGATTAAGAAACATTCTATGCGTTTCAATTATTGGTTTCACTACATTAAATATGATTTTGTTGCATTATGTACCGAAAAAATTATAATTTTGGGCATAACCGTAAACGCGTCCTTAATGGCCCAAGACAATTAATTCACTTTACAATATGATTGCGTCATGCATTGTGAGCTCACAAAACAAATCACAAGACTTTCAATAGATTCAGATCGGTCATGAAATATAAAAGTACTGATATTCTAAATATTAATATATATATAAATTTTGTTTATTTGTTATTGAATCAGTGAATTAAATAGATTTATTATACTAAAATATTTTTTTTTTGTAGTAAATAATTTGTTTTCTAAATATATTTAGATTTTGGAAATTCCACATTTTGGTATGGTGGCCAAAAATATATAAGGAGTTGGGTAAATACACCTTGTTATGTTATTATTTTTAGTACAAAAAGAATGAAAAATCATTCACAAGGGCAGGACTCGAACCTGTGTTCTCTGGGAATCCATCCATTTCGCTCTTTCAAAGTTACTAGCTTTGATGACTTTATCACGCTATAATATATAGATGTCAGGAATAATCTATATATATATATAGAAGGATGTTTGTATATATGAAATCGATGAACTCAGAAACTATTGGACCGATGATTATGAAAATTGGTATGTATATGTATTTTTCCACGGAGAAGGTTTATATGGTATGTCCATTGATGTAACTCGCCACCAGGCGGCGCTGTCAAATATCGACTTCCGCCCCGTTCAACCGATTGTCATAAAAATTGGTATGACCATGTATTTTTCCTCGAAGAAAACGAATATGCTATGCTCATTGATGTAACTTGTCACCAGGTAAAGTAAGGGTTAGCCCAGCGAAGCGGGCTGGGTTCGCTAGTATTTATATAAAAATAATAATAAGCTTAACATAATAAAGTTTTTTAAATAGAGTGCATGAGTTTGCATTTGCAGAAAATTGTTAATTATTTTTTTATAAATCAGACAGTCAACATCGTTTTTGAATTACGATTTTGAAATAAAACCATTTCAATAATGTAATATCTGTATCAAATTTCCGGGCTATTGTGTATATAGACTTTCATTTTATTATATTATTTAAGGAAACATAAAGCTTATGCTTTAATGGAAAATATCAAACTAAATACGAGTTCAAATATATTTTGGAATATTAATAATGCGATAACGGGCAACAACTCAAAAGTTTAGTTTATAATTAGTTTATTTAAAGTAAAAATAGTGTTGAGACGTTAAGCTAATTTTACGAGCACTTCAAGTTATATTGGAGCTCTCGGGACTGCGAGAATTTTTTAAAAACATGCCACAAAATTTTCGTTCGCGTCTGAAATCTTTTAATTATGGCCTTTTTAAGCTGCTCTTATATGAGTTGTATAACTAAATAAAAATGGTATTTTCGTTATGTTGTAACAAATAATTGTTACGATAAAAATGATTATACACGCATATTATGTTGGTTCATATACGGTGTTACTCTTGAAAAAAAAATAACTTTGCGGTTTAAATAATTTACTAATTTAGTACACAAAAACATTAACTCTTACAATTAATTAAGTTAAACAAAGAAAGGAAAACGTCTAAAATTGTGCCAGCTAGATTCAGCGGTGGGTTACTTGAGATAACATTCTTTAATTTATATATATATATATATATATATATATATATATATAATGTATATGTTAGTGGCTAATAAGATTTCTTAGATATATATATATATATATATATATATATATATATATATATATATATATATATAAGAAATCTTATTAGCCACTAACAATTCATAAGCAAAGACATATGCATGATCATTCAGCTTTCAAGTACTAGAGAATCACAGTCAAATATTTGTTCTTTATAAATAAACTTGTTCCTTATGTATAAACTGAATAAATGGGAGTGATTGATGATTAATGGTATAAATTAATTTTGTACATAATCATATTATCGGGATTATATTATATATACCTATCGGGACCATTCTCATACTCAACCAATCAGGAAGCAGGATCCAGGTCAAGCAGGACGACGCTCCGATGATTCATTTCTACCGCAAACAAATTATAAATGAGGCCGTATCTTCTAGGGTATAAAAAAAATAAAAAAATCATAACACTAATCTCACAGTTATCTATTCAAATAACAATAACTTATAACACTTTCTGGTCGAATCAGGACAAATACTGAAATACTACCACGTAATAACATTAAATAAAGTCTCAAATGCTATGAAACACCTAATTTAGGGTAAAGATTCAAATTACTTACGAAATATTGTTCCAACAAACTTTGAAACTGCCCGGGAAATGCCGGCAATAGGAATTATAATTATTCCATATTAATAAATTAGCCCTGCAATTAAATACTGTAATTAATTTAAGAAACAACGCTTCAAATGCATTAATAAGATCACAAATAACTAAAGTGAACTAAGTGCTTCCGAAAGAAAAGGCTCTAAAGGTCACGACATTGACATTTTATAATAAAAGTATGCATAATAAGCAAACAATGTTGCTATGCACACGCCGCGTTACACGAAATGTGGGTAAAATAATTGACAATAATCGAAAGAAGACTAATATTGAAGTATTTTTTTTAACAATACCTACACTAATTATCCAAAAAAAAAACAAGTGTGAAAAATTGATAACCAATTGTTATATATTTAAGTAAATATAACAATAAAACAACGTTGGCTGCAACTAAACTTCTGAAACAATATGACAGCTACTTTCAAATAATGTTTAGCGATATGCTACCCTTAATAATGATTAATAAATGAAAATTGAAATAGTAATTATTTATAAAATGTTTATATTTTCAATAACATTTTGGAGACTATAAAGTTAGCTTAAGCTGGCAATATTCAGTATCTAAAACAAAAGGAAATGTCACAGACTAATTAAGAGTTTGTAATTAGCAGTCAACAGATAAATAATTTACCTTGTCTACGAATTTGACAGATAATAAGAAAACGATAATATTAAAACTATAAATATTTACTTAACTACAGAAATGAAAGTTATATGTAACAACGGTACGAAAAAAAATATGTTAGTACATCATTTTAACAAATTAACAAATGTGGAATAAGGCTTAAGATGTCTAATTATGTAAAGAAGACTAATATAAAGTTAGTATCCTCACGAAGAATGAACCACATTGACGACTTACAAAATAATTAATGTTTTCTTGTAAGATTTTCAATTTTTTTTACGATAAACTCTACCACGGACACACATCGGATGTATATAGATATTGAATTAGACAAGAATTCTATCCGAGACCGATCATTAAGCCACTATGATAGGTGTTTTGTTTTACTTATTATGAGCAATTTATTTGGTCTTTGTCTGTAAAAATATAATGAATAGAATATAATAAATGTGGAATTGGGATTGTTTATTATAGAGTATTCCCTTCATCTTCATCACTTTAATATTTGATAGGAATCAATTTAATATAATTTGGTGAATAACACGAATATAAATATCAAAAATAATATACTTAGAGTTTAGAAATAAATATTCTCTGTGATAAAGCAGCGATGTTTATATTAAAATAAAAATATTAATAAATCTTAGAAGCATGTAAAATTGAATAGAAAACTTTGATCAATATAAAATCCGTCAAATCCCTAGTTCTCGGCATTATCATTGGCCGTAACCAGGTCGTTCGTTCAAGCGTGCATTTTAAATATTATTCCACAATCTACCATTCATATCCCAAGATGCTGTTGACATATCTGTATCTCCCCTAAGGGAACATAGAAAAACTTAAATGGTTTCAATTTACTCAAATCAGATGATTAAAAACATATGAATCCATATTACTTTTAAGATAAATATTACCGTAGTTCATTGTTGTTGTATCAAGTCAACATTTTAGCTTTTTTAGATCGTAATATTTATTGATAAAATACTAATAAATGAGTATAAGAAATTTTAATGTAAGTGGGCTATTACGTTTTTCCCATAATTAAAATTCAGCTGCATATTTTAAATACAAAAGAAAATATTAAAATAGTCAACATTTCTAATCCTCTCTAGAGATCTCGCGCCAACTAAAAAAATAACTCTTTTTTTCCTTCTGGAATATACGGTTATGAATTGCGTTTTTCTTTGAAAATAGGACAATTTTAAAATGTTTCATGTTAATCATGTTAATCATGTTTTAATGTGATTACTACTAGTAGTTGAAATATCATCAAATATTATTCATTGTTAATTAATAAATTATTAATACCTATTATTTTATATTACTAAACTATACAGAACACAAAGCAAAACATGTTATTTGTAAGTGGAAGATATAATAATAATAGTTACTTGTTTTATTTGTATACAGTAAATATATTAATTTTTCTAAACATGGATGAAAATAAGTTGATTTAAACTTATATAATGAGAGAATTAACTGTTTGAAACGTCCTAAAATAAAAACTATTTTTTAACACAATCTATCTACTCCTCTCTCGCTCTCTATACTTAAATGCGATCGCTTAATATAAAAATACTTGTAAGAACAGTTCATGTTTAATTCTAATTTATTTTACCCCAACTAATAGTTTAATTAAATAAGAGAATTTTCCGTAGTGTTATGTGCATTTACTAAAACAATAAGCTAGTGCAGCGTTACAATAAATTAAACAAAAAATTGTCCAAGAATTTTATTTTATAATTGTATTATTAGCCTGAACAAGTTTTAATTTATCAACTAAAGTACAAATGAAGCAAAAAGTGCTTAATTTAAAACAAAAGTCGTATAGAATATTTTAAATGATACACAAACAATAAAAAGGACATTATCGATAAGCACTAAAAAATACGAACGATGATGATGTGATATGTCGCATAACTGTTTTGTTTCCGTTTTGTAAATACTCAAAACTGCTAAGTGTCAGCGATCGTATGGACTCTATTGATTGATTAATAAATTATAGATAACAAGTATAGATTAAAAGAATATCAAAATACAATGTGTAAATAAATACACATAATTCAATGACGTATTTTATCATCAGTGGTTGTCCATGGCCACTTTACATTATTTTTAAATATGAAATGTTGTAAATGAAATGAAATCTTTGTTAATGTTAAGGAACAGGTAGTAAAGTAAGACCAAATTAATGAATGAGAGAATGGGCTACGGGATCTTATTTTATGGAAAATAAAATTCAGCAGCGATAATAACTATTCTATTCGAGATCTTACCGGTTGTGTCCAATCGTGCTGCGGTCACTTTTGTACAACAATTATCTAGTACTTAATTAATTAATATTAACTAAGACGATTATGTTTATTTTATTTATAAACTTTTATTACTTTTATTTACTTTTACTAAGTACTATTTACGGATAAATTGTTGTTACAAAGAAAGCAATTTCCCTTAACGGCGAACCTATAATGAGGGTCTCAATTGGGTAGCGTCTAGTTTACGTATTTTGTTCTGTATAAAAGAATTTACCATTTTTAACACGTCGTTTAAATTCATGGGAGATGTTTGGTAAATGGTACAAATAAAGGTACACATTATTTTCTACAAATCTATTTATTTTTGTCGATTTAGTAAATACTCTTGGTTGCATGAATAAAATAATTTGACGTCAAATATGTTTCTTTTTAGGTTCCGTATCCAAAGGGTAATCAAGGAATCCTATTACTAAGACTTGGCTGTCTGTCTGTCCATCTTTCTGTTTCCAGGGTGTATCTCATAACCGTGATAGCTACAGCTGAAGTACAAATCAAATCAAATCAAATCAAATCAAATCAAATCAAATCAAATTAAACCAAACCAAACCAAATCTCAAATGGAAAACCGTCCCGTTGCTGTATCAATTGAGCTAAAGTATCGCCGACCGTTTATTTTTCATTCTATATTTATTGCAATTGTATTGCTACAGCATTACAGCAGATGTAAAGCTGAGTACTAGTGAAAAAACCTTCTACAGTGAGACTTACTTTTAATGTTGGTAATAAAACAAATACATATCTTCTAGTTTCATTAAAAAACTGTAATTGATAAGGGTAATGGTGGCTGGTCAAAGAGGTATATTTACCTGAATCGTAAAAATTTTCAGTCACTTGAAATTCATCTTGCTTCGCCTAATAATAAATTATCCAAGCAATCAATATCTTATATGGTATTTCGCTTGTCCCTTGGGACATAGACCTCAAAAGACTTAGGCATGAAAACAACATTAACTCTAATTTAGCTGATATAGATATTGGTTATGCATACAAAACCTTTAAAAATCTTGTTACGCTGTGATATACGACCATGAATTGGGAATTTTAGTAAGTGATAATTTAATTCTCTTGGGAAGTAAACATGAAAATATTAAAATATTATACAAATACAACAACGTCTTTTATATCTCATGCGTATGTCAATATTTTGTTATACTTTTGAACTCATCTGTAACTAATACATAAAATATTCCATAAATATTTTATGCTATAGGTTATAAGTTATCTATTATAAAATTAATAGCATGCCCAATTGAATGTAAAGATCGTTTTATTGTTAATACTTGATGCGCTTAAAAGACTGGTAAATAATTTTCAGATAAGCTCGGTGACACATCTGGCCGTGACATGTTAAATGTAAAGCATGGATGCTCCATGTGACTGCCAATACCGAGAATAAAATTTAATACCCCCTTTTTAATATTTATGTGCATTCTACGATTAATATACAGTTAAGATATTTTTTGTTTTCACATAAACATACTATACAAAGGGTTAGCGTTTCACTTACTCATACTTATACGACAGCAAATTATTATCTCTTATATTCCCTTATATTTGGAATTGAGTCATAATATGTGCTCTCAGAATTCAACCTACAATAAAGGGTTTATAGTAATAACGTAATAAAGAGACCGCAGTGACTAATAGTAATACATGAGCGTTCTCGGGAATTTATGCGAAAATTATTTCATTATTTGTTACTTCAAAATTGCGTGCTTCAGAGTAACGTGAATGTATTATAAATCTATTTTTATGATAATATTGTTACAGTACAAGTCATCTAAAGTTATAATATTCCAAGTTGTTATTTTAATATGTTAAATTATTATCATTAGCAACGTAGCTGTAGCAAATTATTATAGTTTCGTAGACCATCGTAGCTCATATTAATTACTGCTTTCAAATATGCATAATATGATATTATAATAACTGCAATAATTTACCTGAGATAAAATAAATTTAAGTTAATTGTTGTTGTTAAATTATGTTTATTGATTAAAATAACAGTCACCATTTTTTTTCAATTCTGTCTCGTTAGCAACACCTTACATGAACAAAACTGAAAGATGTTATGTTTAAACTTTTTAAAATTCACTCTTAAATTTAAAAATATAAGCTATAAAAAGAATACAACCTAAAGGTTTGTAATGGAATATTTCACATAATTGTTTGACAGACAGTCTTACGAAGTTGCTACAGCGCTTGTGCCCTTTGAAAATGGACGAGGAAAATTTGAAATCCCCTAATTTTATAAATGTGAAAGTTTTGACATCTGCTCTTCATTTACAGTGAACTAACTCAACAGATTTTTATGATTTTTACAGAACTTTACTACGAAGTACCTATTTTTATTATTTTGCAACCATTTTTGTATATATACTGTTATATATGTACATGTTTACTTTTTGTATTATAAAAATATGTGTTAATGGTGAATGATTTATAATACAATTAATATAAGATACAAAATAAACGATTTTTTGATACGTGTGTATGTTAACGAGTATAACCACAGTTTAACCACAGCTTATTTGTCCCTGAAAAACCTTGTTAATATGAAATTTTTATAATGTATTTTTTTATAAATCTATAGTTGAATTAATTTAGATGCGTTAGTTGTACATCAAACTTTTGCATGTTTATTTAGTATCTCATCGAAATAAACATCTTAACTTCTATAAGTAAGACCTCTGATGATGGCAGACTCGAAAAAGGTCATTACATTACATCTAGACATTTCGCATGAACTAATACCCACTCGCCCGCACCCGCTTGAAACATTCATTGCGGGTCGTTACTGCGACAGCGACGTTGTGACCGCATTGCAATTTACTGCCAACCAGTTTGAAAATAAACAACGCACTGTCACGAATTTCTAATTAAAAAAATGTTATCACTGTCAAGTACTGTTGAATTTTAAAATTACTTACGTTCGTTAAAAATATATGACACAAAACTAAATTACAAGTTCTGTTTTGTACAGAATGGCAAACGGGTATACATTCCGTCCGTCTGTATACGTAACAAGTATTATATACTACACACATACTACTATACTTATACACGCAAATACGTTTTCACTATTAAGAGATGAAAAAAAAGTTAGGCTACATACATACAAGCTAGAAGCTAAAAAATAATAGTAGAGGAAAGGTAGGTTTTTGGGCTTCCCGTTGTTTTGCTCATTGTACGAAACAAATTCAATAGATACTTTATGCCGACCTTCTGTAAGAGGGTGCTAATAACCCGGTCTAACTTGCCCATAGCTGCAATCTCATAACTACCATCCTACCTCGCTACGAAGTTGATAAGTATATACCAAAATCCAATTTATAAGTACTAAGATATATTTTCTTCCATTATCACAATCAAATAGTTATATGTGAAAAACATGATAAATTATAAAATAACAAGGCTAAAAAGCAAGACGAATACCGAGAGAAATTTTCAAAGATATAAAGCATTATCCCAATATTGTCACACCCAGGCCGCCTAAAAACCTTATTTCACTGAGGGTCCTAGAAGCCGACAATCGTTGAGAATGATAACATTGCGATTCAAATAAAGGGCGGATATTTTGCGGGACCTCGTAAAGCACACGCGTTGCGGCGTGGAGTCAGCGCATTGAGGTTGATTTTATACGATATGGGAAAGATACGACATCGGTAAGATACGACATTTAGTGTATTTATATCTCTCCCGTAATGCATATTAGTCATACTTATTTTATTGTTTGGAAATGTGACTTGTTTTTTTAAATACATGTATCACGAAAAAAACCATATATTACCTATTTTATAGGGATTATATATTTTTTTCTATAATATGTAAAGTCTAGTGAATAAAGAAGAGAAAATGCACTTAGATTGCAATGCGAATATCGTATTTTAAAACTCTGTAATTTTGAGATACAAAACATAATCTTATCATATAAATAACTCTACGCGTTGAACGAATCGTGATTGAGCATGTGTTTAACATGCGAGTGACGAAAATGTTGTTATAAAAAAATGCTAAATAAGTTGACGCATAAATTAATATTGCGGTTCCATGTAGTATTATTTGAACAGAAAAATTCCAACACATGCAGTTGAGTACATTGTTATCATAATAAATCTATTAAATTAAAATATGAAACAAACGCTGTCAAAGAAAGCTGACTTTGTCAATGTGGGGCTGTATATAGAGGGTGACTGAGTGTAGTAGAATGAGCATATCTCCATGTGACAAGCAACTTATTCGCGATTGTACAATCGATTAGAGCTTACCAAAAGAAGAGAGGTTGTACTCAATATTAATACATTGGGTATATTTAAGGTTGTTCGGATTAATAGCACCGACAGATTTTCGCCATCGTCCATCGCGACGGAACCACCATCTCTATCAGCTGAACGACTGGCATTTCACATCTATGCGCTAGAAGCTTTTTACCTTGCACAGACAATCTGTGAAACATATTGTCTCCCGAGGTATTTCCGAACCGATATGACATTCAAATCTTCAAGAAAAGAGCGTATTCCTTTCTATAAGGCCGGCTACGCGTTTTACGTTTGTAACTCCTTTGTTGCACACGTTCATGGGCGACGGAGGTTGCTTACCAGCAGAGGACCCGTTTGCTCGTTTGTCTCCTATCACATAAAAAAAAATGTTAAAGCACCAAATAAAAAATCCAGGGCTTATTTTAAAAATAACTTGTATAAAGAACCGAACGTTAAATATTGTTGATATTACGTAGAATTTTAAAGTATTTCAATATATTCGTTATTAGGATTATTAATGCAATAATTTTAGATATTTACCTAATCAAACTATTTATTTTTTTGGTAAAAGACGTATGTAGCAAATGAACTATAGAGAATGATACTCACTCATCATTTAAGTATTTAAAAATATAAGAATATCAACAAAAGCCACAAGCAAGAATGTGTTTAACAGAACTTAAATCAGCAATAAAGTTCAAGTGGCTAGACTTTTTGTGTTCGCAATAAAAGGGCTTTAAAATATAAAGGGCTTTACGAGCAATAACTATTTTACGATTTGATTGTTTAATGTTTTTATTATTTCCATTGTTGATATAAAACTTATTAAAATAAAAGTATGAATATCTGGAATGTATAAAATATTTTTTATAAAATATTAATATACTTTATAGCTATAGCTACATTTTGACTTAAAATCAACGATACGTTGGTATGTACATAAATACGTTGTTCAGGGTGTTTTCTAGTTTAACTAAAAGAAAAAAAATAATTTAACCCGAAGAAAGTTTTGGCGGGACATCTAAATCTTACACTTATCATTGAAACACACTTATCATATGAACATTTTATACAGTGGTTACACCATATTTATCTCTATGATACAATTTCGCAAAGAATGTGAATGTGTATCACTTCCCTCCCTCTCTCAGTCTTTAGTATCTCGAAGAAGAGGTTGATAGCAAAAATTCAAATTAAAAATATCTTTATTTACAAGCACTTTTGAATCGTCAATTTACATGACTGTGATTAAATTAAATTGGTCAGTATAGGCAGTCAGTATAATGTTGCTCTGTTGAGAAGAGCTGGCCAGAAACTCAACAGTTGCTTTTTAAAATGAAATTTAACAATGTTTGACTTATACATTATAACATCAGCCTTTCAGATGAGTCAATGACCCAAGTTCTACACATTTCGATGAACCAAAAAGTCTTAAATGTTTTAATAAGATTTATTTAATAATACACTATTAATTTTAGATTTAAAACTAAGAAAACTAAGATCTAAGATATCTTGTGAAGTTTTATTATATATCCGTACACTCAATCCCATGAAGAATTTGTTATCTTTTTGAACTCGAAATTTAGGCATTAAGAGTTTATTTCTATTTCTTATATTTATCGTATGTCTGTCGCTGTTTTTAATATAAGTATTTAAATGCTGGCGTATATATTATAGAGTATATAGTAGATTATAAAAAATGGTCTGAGAAGAGATCGTAAGAATACCGATTTCTTTAAAAACGTCTCTCAGGGAATCTCCAGATTTTAAGTTACATTTTTGTAAAAATAGTTAATATAGAATATAATAATATATATAAAACAAATATAGAATTAATTTCAGCAGCACTGCCCCATAGTAAAATACTATAAGACAAAAAACTGTGAAAATAAAAGTTGGTTTTTTGATCACGATTGTGTTGTACTAGGTGTCAACGAACTATTTAGTTAGTGTGCCTAAATTGAAAGACTGAAGAATTGAAAGGTTTTTCGAGAAAGATCTCTTTAAACTTTACTTGATTTCAATAGGGCGAGAAAATTATAAAAATATGACTTCCTACGTGACTCAAAATTTGGTGACATCACAAAAGTTGAGTGGAACCAGCTTTTGAAATATCAGATCAGTGGATAGGACCAGACAGATTCACCCCAGGTATTTAGGGCTATTGAACATTCCGGTATTGTGATTACGGCTGACGTGATGAAGACCAAGTTGTTAAATTCGGAGTCGTTAGAATTGATGGGAGTGACCTTAAAAGAAACGCAGAATACTGAAGCGGCTTTAGCTTAAAATGGGTGAAATCAAAACCTAGAGCTGGCAACACCGTTTATAGTAACAAGTAGAAATAAAAATAACATAACCTGCTATAAATGCAAAACTACAGGTCATAATCGCAATCAATGTCCAATGTTAGAAAAATCACGTAAAAATAAGTCGTTAAGTGCATTTAGTGTTGTTGTCTTGAGTGCTAGATATAGTAAAGACGAGTGGTACGTGAATTCACGAGCCAGTTTTCACATGACAGCTGTCAATGTTGGTTGCAAGAAGTTTTCAAGTCCAAGGGCTTCTTCCAAGATTATGATAGCTAATAATGAGAGTCTTCATGTAGTGTGCAAAGGCAGTATTGAATTACAACACAGCAAGAATATGATATAACGTTTAAAAATGTTATGTTTGTACCAAGCCTTACTACAAATTTATTGTAATTCAAATGATTAAAAACCACAACAGTGAATCTTTCTCGAATAATCAGTGCTTGATTAACAATGCAAAAAATGAATTAGTGGCTGTTGCTAACTTCATTAATGGTATTTATAAACGTAATACGCAGATAATAGATTTACGTAATACGCAGATGCCAAAATGTTTGATTGCTAGAGATAACGCTTTGTTATGGCACAGGAGGTTAGGTCACATAAACACAAAATAATTGAATAAAATGAAGAATGGTGCCGTGGAAGATGTAGACTAAAAAGATTTGTATGAAGTGACAGAATCTAACTGTACGGTTTATTGTTAGGGCAAACCATCCCGACTAACGTTTCCTACAGGCATCCAGGCAGGTTTCCTACTGCAGAAGTGCTGGAAATTGTTCATGCTGATGGATGTACGCCACTAAGGAAACCAAATTTATTCGATTGTCAAAATACTTTCTCCTTCTTGAGGACGATTATAGTCGCATGTCATCTGTCTACTCTATAAAGGAGAAAAATGAGGTATATAAATACTTCAGAGAATTCAAAACCATGGTGAAGTACCAGAAGTGTTAATATTAAAATATTACGGACAGATAATGATGGAGAGTTTTCTTCGAAGGAAAGGAAGGATTTTTGAAGTCATTTGACATTGTTCACCAAAAAAACAACTTTTACTCGCCAGAACAAAATGATATGTCAGAGAGAAACAACAGAACAATTGTGGAAAAGGCAAAATACATTTTGTTTGAGGCTAAGTTAGATTTTTTTTTTGGGCAGAGGCAGTGTCCACTACAGTGTACATGAAAAATCGATCTATAGCATCGAGGCTCAATGACAAGACACCATATGAGATGTGGCATGAAATGAAACCTATTTTGAGCCTATCTTTGGTAGTCCAGTTATAATACATGTTCCCAAAGAATAGAGAACCAAATGGGACAAGAAAGCTCGACAGCACATTCTGGTTGGTTATTCAGAACATGTAAAGAGATACCGAGTATATGATCCTGTCAAAAACCAGGTTACAACAAGCCGAGATGGAGTGGTGATAGAGTCGGCAGAGTCAGAAGGAATACCTGCAATTGATGTAACAACATAGTGTGTAGAAGAAGGCTTGACACTTCCTGTAGGAAATGATTGTTCAGTTGGGGTGGAATGTCCATAACGGTCAGAACTAGTCACTGAAGAAAACAATGAAAGTAACTCATCACAGACGACATTCTGTGAAGCTTATGAGACCTACGTTCCTGAATATTCATCATCGAGCAGCAGCTCAGTTCAATCACTCGAACAGACCTTTGATAGACCAAAGAGGGTGAGACGTAAGCCAGAAAGCTACAATCAGACGGGCTTGTTGGCTACGGAGGATACTAAACTGACAGTGACTGAAGCTCTGAGAAGTCCTGAAAGTGAGCAATGGAAGAAGCAGATAATATCGGTCAGATGGAGATGGAAAGATGGAGTTTTTGAGCTCATCAATCCTCCAAAAGGGGCTACTATAGTACAAAGTCGGTGGGTGTTAAAGAAAAAGATCAACAGTGATTGATAATGAAGTGCAATATCGTGCGCGACTAGTCGCTGAAGATTTTACCCAACAACATGGACTGGACTATTGTGAAACGTTTTCAAGATTGATGCGTCAGTCTACATTAAGATATTTTTTTGCGATAAGTGTAAAACTGGAACTGGACATTACTCAGTCAGATGTTAAGACTGCTTATCTAAATGGTCATTTGAAAGAGGAAATTTATATGTGTGCCCCTGAAGGTTTTGTATCTGAAATGTCATGGAAAATATTTAAACTCAAAAAGGCAGTGTATGAAGATGAGAGAATTAGGGATGTTTTATGTAAAAATAATTACAAAAACTGCTTACAAGAACCTCGTTTATTTACAAAGATGTGTAAAGATGCAAAAATTATTATAGCAGTATATGTTGATGACTTTCTTATATTCTCTAAAATAAGAATGAGACTGAGACGTTAAAATGTATTTTAAATTCTGAATTTTAAATTAAAGACGGGGGTGAAATTAAACGTTATCTAGGTATGAATAATGAATATTAGTCTTCAGAAAGATTGTTATGACTATGAAATAACTGTAGATCAGCAACAGTATTTAACAGTGCATAGAATAATTATTTAAAAATTGAAACGGAATCTTTATTAACCAGAATATTTAACTATATATACACTTTAATAATTTATAATGAAATAAAAATTAAATATTTTTGTTTTCTTATCGTTTGCGGTTCTTTATAATATGTAACGGTAAGGAACACTTCGTGCGCGAATCTGTCTTTTACTTGGCAGGTTTATTTTTATTACCTTCCGGACCTCATCAAAGAACACCGTAAAATACGGGAAGAGGTAAGAAAGGTACAGGGGTCAGTTAGTTTTAATTACATCACACCCATACCTACAGATATATCCGTAACGCTACCAAAAGTATATTTTAGTATAAAGCAATGCTTCTATCAGTGTGTTTTTTATCAATTTGAAATTCAAATTCATTTACAGATTCTTCGCGTATACAGACAGAGGAAAAGTCTTGCAAAGAAGTTTTGGTAAAAAATGGAAAATAATAGAGTCAGAAAAGATAGGAGCGCATTCCTATTTCTTAACAACATAGAAAATATTAAAATGACCTTGATTGAAAGACTGCCTGTTATTATTAATAGTAGGAAAAAGTAGTGTTAGGTAATTAAATGAAATACTCGCCATGCCGTGGCAACTTCTAAATGAAACAACATTCAGCAAAAAACTGTAATATCTTTATTGTAAAAGTTATAAATGGTGTTTGTTTTGTAAGTTGTCCTAAATAAATAATAAAAATAAATAATTCGTTCGTTAAAGAGAAGCTATATTAAAAAACAACTTCCGTTTTAGAGGAAACAATTTCCAGCTCGCGGGGTGTTTCACATATATATAAATATAATGGACACAAAGTACACACAGAATCAAAAACTTAATCTGTGTGTCTTTCAAAAAAAAAATCGAATGTGGGAATCGAACCTACGACTTATTCCCGGCCCAGCAGTCAAGCCCATTTTTTTCCATTACACCAACAATTTCTCCTGTAATTACTAGTATGTACGAGTAATTATTGTATGTCAAGTACCTACATTGCTCTGTAATTACAGATAGTTAATTTCGTAAGTGTTCAACTAACTTCAGTCTACTACGTAACATCCTAATTATGACGTAGTAGTTACTCTTCGTTATTGTTTATATCTCGGACATACTTCAGAAATAATCAAGAATGATTTAACAAAACTCAAAACATAAATAAGATTCACATGTGCAGTTTATATCTACATGTGCAAGTGCTGAACAATACTAAAATAAAAAATAATAAAAATACATAGTATATATTTTAGTAAAACATTGCAATTCGCTAAAATTTGTATCATTATCAGATTTAAAAGAAAATGCTTAAAATTCAGTGATCTTCACTTAGTGTAAAGTCATTAAATGTTTTCAGAATAAACAGTGGACCTACCAAAGATCACTATTTGTATGTTTATTTATTTTTGTATATTTTTTATACTATTAGCTCTTTTAATTTTGGTTTGTTACCAATATCATACAATACTTATACATTGTATTGTAATAGTTTAATTCTGCATCTATATATCTTATAAATTCTGGATAAACAACTTTATTTTGCCTCCTGAGTCTGAGATCTCTATCTGTTTAAATATTTACATTTAATAAATTAAAAAAAGAATTAAAATAATATGAACATTTTATCACAGCAAATAACGAATTATTCATTTTATATTAACCCGTAAATGTTCACATGGAATTATAATATGTTTAAAAGTAGCCGTTGTAAGGGTATGTTCGATTATCCCCACTCTCCCCATTTCTCCTATTTCGAAATACAATTGTTACATATACAACACGCTACTGTTAGTATTTATATGTTACTTTACTTAAGATAACATTATTATTTTTATAGTTTATTTATTATACCTTTAAACCATAATTTTATTAACTGGTATTTAAATAAAAAAGTCTCTGGGTTAATCTCAACGATTAAAGATGTTGAGATTAACCCAGAGACTTTTTTATTTAAATACCAGTTAATAAAATTATGGTTTAAAGGTATAATAAATAAACTATAAAAATATATATATAATATTGTTCATGATACAAGATATTTGAATTATAACATTTTTTAATCATATTACTTTCCAAACTACAATTAATATTACTTTCCAAAATACAATTGGTGAAGACAAAAATAAATTGCAAACAATACCTGAGTGCTCTGTGATTGCACTAAACTTCTGATCCAAATGAACTTCTCAATAAAGTTGCAAGCCTTATTTTGAAGGGCAACAAATTACTTAGAACCACTCATAGACCCTCGGGATTCTAAGTTTGAGGTAAGCTGACGAATTAACGTTTGGGTTCGTAAATAGCTTTATAGTATGGTCTGTACAAATTAACAAGAGATTAATATTATGAAAAAATAGAGTGAAAAATTCACCTAAAGAAACTAAAAAACGGCGGAATTAAGTTTTTGTACCGATGATTTATTTTAGAACATATTATCAAAGATAAATAATATTTACTCATATATCTAAAATATTGTAGCAGAGTGGATTCAAGTGCAGAGAGAGATCGGTAGAAATAGAGGAGACAGTTGAAAATCTATTCAAATATTAGCTTTAGAACCTGTCTCTACCAAACTTTTAAGGTTGTATTTTCGTACACTTGACCGTGGTAGCAGCAACCTTTCTCAGAAAATGGGCCGTTATAGCTTTTGCTTGCAAATCAAAATAAGAGAAACCAGAAGCTTAAACCGCTTTCCCTCCCAGTCCTGTATAGCAATTTTCAGTATTACGCTCCAATTTTCCTTTAAATGCCACCATCTTTCTAAGTTCAGCTACAAATTTGGTCGGAGTAATTGCTCGTTTGTTCCTTCATACAAAATAAATTGCATCTCGAATATAAAGATAAATAAAAAAACCCATTCTCATAAAACAAAAGTCAGGTAAAAAATAAAAAAATTACAATATAAAACCTGTGGGTTCTTGACTTTCGACCCAACCTTTGTAAACTCCTGAGAGCCTTCATGAACGGCATTTATCTTTAATACCTTACTTATCTTCTACGCTGTAAAGTGAATAATGGTCAATTAAAGTCTTTATACCGAAAAGTTTATTAATAATGAAGTCAATTTCAGTAAAAACTTGAAGATATTATGAAGTTAACGAATTATTAAATTATTTTATAACGAGATTTTGAAAGTGAAGGTGAGAATATAGTTGATTTATAACTAACTTAAATATATAAAAACATTGTACAGTTTTAATTATATAATAGTTATATTAGAATGCTTAAAATTTTCTCATATTTTTTTGTCCGTCAGTTTGTTGTTTTGTTAAACTTACTTGCCGGTACATACTGCAAAAAAAAAATAGCTCAGAATGAATTAAGTAACAATCCAATTTTAACTCGCTTTATTGTTTTTTTATTTTATCTTTTATAATAAAAATCTACGTAAGTATTACTTAAAGTGAATATAAACATTTTAATAATATTTTGTTTTTTCTCTTATTTGAATAGCAGTATTTTTATGCAAAATTTAAAACTACGTACCTATTATCATCTAATCTATAAAAATATATAATGTTTTTCGTTGTTAGAAGGCTTCAAATCTATCTAAGATTACGGCTTATGTAATGTCTTCAACAAATAGAAGTTGAACTATTATCGAAAAGCTATTTCTACAACATTCACGAAATAAACGAAGTAACACATATATGTAATTGAATGTGAAAGCACAACGAAAAACTACCCACTCCAATGTGTTCGTGCAAAATTAATATAATTAAATATTATTAAAATATATTATAAATAAGACTGGTTTTTAAAATTATATAATGGAAGTACGTAAAACATCTTTAAAACAGTTTTAAAGACTTATCGCACTTCGCAGACCATTACACAAGTACTAATATTGTCACAAAACTAACGCTCTGCTGAATCTCCAGTACATTAGATGCAGCGCAGATGACAAAAGCGACGGGGCGATGAGAAACATCGCGAAACAGGAATTAAAATAAGAAATACTATTTACGTTGTTATTATAGTTTCCTTGGAATATAAAAGAAACACTAATACAGTGATTATTCTGGTTCGAATTTTAAATATTTATAAGTATTTTTTTTTATTCAGTTTTAGTTGTTTTCGTTTCTTATTGTAAATTCATCGAAAGCACTTTAATATAAAATTATGTCAAGTTACTCTAGTGATAAATATTTCCTTATTTATATATGTATTTACATGTAAAAATACATATTTTACATGATAAAATGCATGTATTCAAAATTACTTTGAAATATACAAGAAAAATTCATGTACCTAAAAAGTTTTAGGGACATATAGTATAAAACAAGGTATTAATTTCATTAGCGCCTACTACATCTTTATCAGACCTCCCTCAGCGAATAGTGACGCGCCATAAAATCGTTAAATCGCTCGCCGAACCCATTTACATAAACACGAACGAAACAAGATGGCGGAGAGTAAATGATAACGTTTCACTATCGATAAAAATAAATGAAGCAGAAGTTGTGTACCGATAAACGTATTTTGAAACAAATTTACCTTTTTTTTAATTTGGATCCATTCATTTATAAAGTTTAAAAGTTTTTTTTATATACATTAGCTAAAAACATTAAAACTTTGTATGTTTAAAGTCGTTTAGGCTTTAAAGGTATTTCCAAAAATAATGATGTACAGTTTTATCTACAGTTGAATTAAGGCATTTGATGCAGTTTTTGCGTTATTAAATTCAGAGTTCCTTTCGGTCAAAGTACCATCCTGTAATGTTAACCGAGGTATTAAGTTATTTATATTACCATAAAAAAAACATTTTTAAATGCCGCACATAAATCAACAGCGACTGTTTTAATTGTATATAGGTAGGTACATTTTTTGTTTTCAAAGCGGTACATTTCCTTTACAATTTGAAATTCAAATTAAGAACGAATCCTGTTCTACGGTTACTCAAATTTACATTCGGTCGGACCAATGACTCGGAAATATGAGAGCGATATCTCATTTTACTGAACCAATTTTAATGGTCACACTTTTACATTTGTTATAAACGAAATCGAAATTCATTACATTTTTGTACGTCATGAGAAAATTTAAGTATCCTATAACAGAATTAACTTCGATATCAATTGATGCAAACAATCCAATAATATTTTTTAAGGCATGAAATATATTTTAAAGCCTCATTAATGTATGTATCTGTAGGTATAAGTGAAGATAAAGTCTAGACGGGAATCCTTTGACAGGGTTAATTGCTAGCGAGTCAACACGAGTAGAAAGCTCATTAAGTCCCAACAACTTAGCCGCCCTTAGGGAATGCACCGGATACAATGAGGTGCAGAAAATCCTATCTTAAGTGGAAAGGAGAACACCTATGTTTTACTGTATTAATAGTAATTTAAAGAACTACATTTTTGACACACATTTATTTAAAATAGTTTTGATTTTCGTTTGTAATATAATTACAAGAACACACAAGTTCGCGTCTCCAAATATGACCACTCGTTGTAGTAAGAGATATATCTATACATATAACAAAATTGTCGCTGATCCATTCATGTACATGGTATTAAAAGAAAGGAAGAGAAAATGGTTTTTCAGTATGTCTGTTTGTCTGTATGTCTGTATGTCTGTATGTTTGTGCACGCTAATCTCACAAAAGGCTTAACCAATTTGAATACTGTTTTCAGAAATATGTTATTACAATCTTCACGTAACATTTAGTGTTTATTTTATCTAAATCGGTTAAGAAATAAAAAAGTTATGACAATTTATGTCAATCACGTAATAGGTACCATGAAAATCTTATCCTATACATGTAATAAATCTGTAGAGGAGTAGTCTTTGTACATTGAACATATTTAAAAAAATATACCAGGATGTGAAGTAATAACTAACAGAATCCATTTTCAGCATTTTTAAAATCTTTGTCTATTTATCTGTTTGTCTTTTAGTTGTGCTCACAACACGAAAAAAAAATATTTTCAAAAATTCATTCAGGATATAACCTTTATATAAGCAAGAAAACCCAAAACAATGTTTTTTCATTTTATCTGTTCGTCTGAATGTCTGTATATTTGTGCACGCTAATCTCAGAAACGGATTAGTCGACTTGGATGCAGTTTTCGAAAATATATAGTCATGGGATTCACTTTATATTTTGTTTTGTTTTTAACAATCGGTTAACAGATAAAGAAGTTAATAATCTCTTATTGTCGTACCATTGCTTCTTACCAGTTTGAAGGTGTATAGTTTTTACATACGTAAGTACAAAGGGTACTTTTTATCAAAATCGAAAAACTACGAAGTCGCACGCACAGCAAGTTACATATTATAAAGCAAAGTCGCTTTTCGCGTCTTTCCCTATGTCTGTATGTATGTATGCATAGAACTTCAAAACTACGCAATGGATTTTGATGCAGTTTTTTAATAGATAAATTGATGAAAGAGGAAGGTTTATATGTATTATAAAATGCTTAATATATCAGAGAACCAGTGATAATTTCAAGATTTTTAATGCGAAGTCGTAAACAAACACATTGTTTTGCGCTTACAATGCAAACGCCGCGCTGGCTGAACTCTACGAGATAGATCAAAATAATGTACTAAATATTGTATACCTTACAAAAGTTCTACGAAAAAATCTGCGATGGTATATGTTCAGTATTGACAATTTTGTTAATGCATATGGCTAAGTAAATGTTTATCATTTAAAATAGATTTTTTAAAACAAAACTGGACCTGCAAGTTGATGATGAAAATAACGTCGATTGTGTAGCTCAGAATTCCTCAAGTTTACATGATAATATTTTGATTTTTTTTTTTTTTTTTTTTTTTTTTATACAAAACTAGGTTAATGCTTGACTACATTCCACCTGATGGAAAGTGAAATGTAGTCTTAGGTGGTAAAGCGCATTAACCTAGAAGCCTATTCACTCTCCTCTTGAAGACACCCACATTATATTTTGCCGGAAATACCGACGCCGGCAGATTGTTCCAGTCCTTCGCTGTACGCACTAAAAAAGATGAAGCATAGCGCTTCGTTCGGACAGGTGGAATGTCCACAACAAAAGGATGAAAACCTGCCGTGCGTCGGGTCGTCCGGTGATGGAAGGGGGATGGGGGAATTAGGTCGTGCAATTCCTGCGCACACTCACCAAAATGTATCCTATAGAATACTGAGAGGCTGGCAATTCTACGCCTGTGTTCAAGGCTGTGGAGTTTGGCGTCAACCAATTTAGGGTCGCCAATAAGCCTCTTTGCTCGCCTCTCAATTGAGTCCAGAACCGCAAGATGAGTCTTTGCGGCACCAGCAAATATGTGGCCACAATACTCTACACACGACCGGATCTGTGCTTTGTATAATACAAGAAGCTGTCCCGGTGTAAAGTACTGTCGCACCTTCGCAAGTACGGCAAGCTTTCCTGCAGCTGCTCTTGCTCTGGACTCAATGTACCGACCAAAGTTGAGGTTCGAGGAAATCTCTAAGCCTAACAACTGAAGCCAGTCACTGTATTCCAAGGATACATTCTGGAAAGTAGGAGCCAAGGTGAAGGGGCTCCTTTTGGCGGTGAACAAACACGTCTGCGTTTTGGTGGCGTTGAATTTGACAAGATTGGCATTGCCCCATGCGGAGACTGCCTGAAGTTTGTCATTCAAACGTTGCACCATGGCTTCTCTTTCAGATTGTACTTCATCTCTACTAGCCCGAGAACTTGGCAGATATCTTTCTACAACTGTGCTGTCGTCTGCATACCCATAGATACCGGGCTTCAGCAGATCGTTAATGTGCAGCAGAAAAAGAGTTGCAGAAAGAACGGACCCCTGAGGTACTCCGGAATTTATTGTCAAGGGTTCCGAAGAACACCCGTCGACAACAACACGGAGAGATCTCCGGCTCAAAAAGTCCGTTATCCAGCCAATCAGACCAGGAGATATACCGTACGCTGAAAGCTTGCTTAAAAGGCTCACATGCCAGACCCTGTCAAAAGCCTTCGAGACGTCCAGAGAGACGGCGACCGCTTCTCCGTTCCTCTCGATGGCTTCGCCTAAAATGTGTGTTGCGTACGCTAGAAGGTCCCCAGTGGACCTATTTCGGCGAAATCCGTACTGTCGGTCACTGAGGAGATCGTTACCTTCTACGTACGCTAGAAGCCGCGAGTTCAATACACGCTCCATAATCTTGCAGAGTATGGAGGTGATTGAAATGGGCCTATAATTGGCAGGATCGGCACGGCTGCCTTTTTTGGGCACGGGTTGCACGTTGGCAAGCTTCCAGGATTCCGGCACTTTTCCAGTCTTGAAAGAGAGGCGATACAGACGTGTCAATACAGGAGACAACTCAGCTGCACATGTCTTGAGCAGAATGGCTGGTATACCATCAGGACCACTGGCTTTATTCACATCTAAACGACACAATGTTCTCCATACCTCTTTGTTAGTGATGCGGATTTCAGGCATCGAAATACCGCAGTGAGGAAGATGTTCTGGAGAAGCATTGCCAGTGTCTAGATGCGAATTCTCAGCAAACAGAGAAGCAAATACATTCGCTTTCTCTGTTGCTGTGTGGGCCAGGGATCCATCGGGCTTCAGCAGAGCAGGCAGTGAGGGTTGGCAGAAGTTCGACTCGATCGCTTTGGCAAGAGACCAGAAAGCTCGACTGCCAGTTGGTCTGGCAGAGAGCTTTTCGCCATTCTTAACGATCCGATCAAGACGAGCCTTCCGCAATGCCCTTTTATAGGACTTGGCAGCTTGGTTAAAGGCTCTCTTCTTTGTACTTACATCCGGAGTTTTGCGGCTTCGAGTATCAGCCCAAATGAGGTATGCCGAATGTTTTCGGTCATGTGCATGACGACATTCGGCATTAAACCATGGGCGAGCTTTGCCACCGATGGGTACGTCAGCAAAAGGAATAAAATACTCCATTGCCTGATGCACCACATCGGTTATAGCATCCGCGCAACTCGACGGATCCAAAGAAGAGAAGCAGACCTGCCGCCAAGGATAAGACGCAAAAAAGTGCCGCATCTCATCCCAATCTGCTGACTTGTATTTCCATACTCGCCTAACACCATGAGGTTCGAAAGCTGGTGCTGGTGAATTATGTTGAATGAAAATCTGTTTGTGTGATATATGGTTAGAATGGTTATTAAGTACTCTATTTAAGAAGCATTTAAATGTACGTTTAAGTAAAAACAAGAGAGGTAATACAATAATTACAGTACCTAATATTGTATCCTTATTAAAAACTTTAAATATACTTTTGACAGTGAGCGATGTCTGCCGATGTCGTAATTTTGATTGTATCACTTAAAATAACTCATATAGAAGCCAATACAAAGAAAGGGAAGTGGGAATTGTTTTACTACGAATTTAAAGCGTGCGAAGCCGCGGGCAAAAGCTAGCTTAATATAAAATAATAATATACTTTTAAAATAGTTATTACTTAAACATGAAAAGGGGATGCTACGGATATACTATATTAATAATTATGTCGGAGGAGGCTAAGGGGGTAATAAAATCAGACACTCTCGCCCGTTTATTGGTCCATGTCAATCATCTGTATTTGTCGTACCTATGTATACCATAAAAACAAATATTTATCATATGACTTTTTGTCATGGTTAGCTACAAACTCCATAACACTACAGTTTGAAGATTTAAATAAATAAATTTCTTGGTATAGACCTTTCATCTAATAAAACAGACAATTAACTAAAACAATGTCAAGACAACTAATTAAAATTTAAAATATAATAACCGTCATTAATTTCACTGCAAAATCTTAAATGAAAATAACGTTCTATATAATATTTTATTCATAATGAAAGTGCGATATTGCGAGTGAGAAATATTACACCTTATTCGTTTCGCTTTAATTAAACTTTCGATGGTTGCTCTTCCGGGCGTGCGATGAGGTAAGATTATTGAAAATTAATATCATGATTACAATTAAGAATATTAATTAAATTTACACATCATATACACTTTATTGAATTATTTACTTATTTCATTTATATAATATATAGTAACTTATGTAAAATAAAAGAGTAATGTTAAAAAAATAACAAATTATTAAATAAAATCGACTACCTACCTCACAGCCTCCAACTGAAAGCAGTAAGCGTAGAAATTGAAGCGGCTTTCAATAACTGAGCTGATCAATTGCCCCACTTAAATGTAAGCGTGTGTTGCTCGCTATGGAATAATATTTTCGTGAAAGAAACTTATATTTATTTAATGTTGAAATTTTAAGATTCAAAATTCTTTATGATTTTTTTTTGATGAATCGTTGTATGTGAATTTGTTTTCACAATAAATTGCTGAAATTTTATACGTCAAGTTATTGAATTAGAAAATAAAGTTTACATTAAACGCGTTCTTGTGTTTAAAGCTTATTACAAAAGTAAGGAGTATATTGCTGATACGGAGACCTGGTGATAATCAACTTATTTACAATTCTGTACACGTTGCTCACTGAACCCACATCTGAAGTATTGTCTATTAGCATTCCTAGTTAAAAGAAACATAATACATTATGTAACGTGAATACCATTTTAAAATTATGTTTAAAGTTAGCATATTTTTTTATTTAAATTATGTTTAAAGTTAGCATATTTTAAGCCCTTGTAAATGAGACAATTCAGCCCAGCGTTACTTTAAGAAACTAGGTATACTGACTCTACCGAGTCTTCTTATCTTGAATGTAGAAATTTAAATCTGAAAAATAATTAAAAATTGTTTTTTTGGTGTTGTTGGATGTAATATTGGGAACATGGACAGGTAAGTGCATCAACTATTATATGAAATAGTATCATTGACATAATTAGCATTATTTTGTTACTTTTTTTGAAAAATTGTGTTTGTAGCTCGTAGGCTACATTGGCCGAAAGGGGTAGTTGTTTTGTATGTAATGCAGAGTGTTCATTGGGATTTTATAATGTTCTAGGAGGGCTTCCCAGCGGCCTCTCAAGGACGTGTACATTATTTTTGTGTTAGAAAATGGTGCCGACAGTGAGAATGGTTTGGATTTTGATGATGACAGCCTCGCAGACCCTGATTTTATACCCGAATTGGAAACATTAGAGAATGAAACTGCGATGTTGGATATTGATGTGGATTCTATAATAGAAACACTGGAGGATCACGAAAACCCATCTACTAGCGTAGAAATAGCGCCATCATCCCACGTAAGTATTCCTCAACCTTCTTCAGCAGCAAACAACCAACAAAAAAGAAGCAAACAATCGCAAGGTGGTAAAAATAAGCCCAACAAGTTGAATCTTCCCTGGAAGAAGAAGAATCTCCAGCTGAATGCTGAACAACTCAGGTTCAAGGGAAACATGACGTTGGGTCCTGATCTTTTAGAGCTCGATACTCCCATACAGTTCTTTCTTTATTTATTTTCACAAGAACTCATCAAGATTATTTCGGAGGAGACCAACCTTTACCAAGTACAAAATGATCCCAATAGCACATTCCGTGTATTTGAAATGGATGTAAGACAATTCATCGGCGTGGTATACCTAATGTCTCTTGTGCAGTTACCTAGAGTTACAAATCATTGGAGCCCAGTACTTGGCACGCCACTAATACAGGAAACTATGGCATTGAATAAGTTTGAGAAAATACGTCAAACTTTGCATTTCAATGACAATACGAAAAATCTTCCCAGAGACAATCCTAAATATGATAGAATTTTCAAAATAAGACCTATAGTGGACTCTCTGAATGCAGCTTATAGAAAAGTCCCAATGGAAGAGCATCTTTGTTGACGTTGTTGACGAGCAAATGTGCTCCACTAAAGCACGGAACACCCTGAAAAGGTATAATCCCAATAAACCACACAAATGGGGGTATAAAGTGTTCGTGCTGAGTGGAGCTTCAGGCTACGCATATATAACTGAAATTGAAACTGGTAAGGAAAATGTTGTCCTAAAAAATGAGTCAGATCTAGATGATCTAACGTCGTGAGACTAGAGCGCATGATTCCAAGGCACCAGAGTTTCAAGCTGTATATTGACAATTATTTCACCTCTCTACTTTTGTTGGAATATCTAGCTAAAGAAGGCATTCATGCTCTCGGTACAGTAAGAAGAAATAGAATACCAGATTGTAAGCTACAATCGGAAAAGGATATTTTTAAAAAAGGGCGTGGGTACTCTGAAGAATATGTAGCCGATGTCAACGGGGTGGATGTGTCTGTTGTTGCATGGAAGGACAACAAAGTTGTGACCTTCACTTCAACTTCCGCCAGACAAGAACCGGAAACTAATGTTCGAAAATGCGATAAACAGAATTCAAAGTATGTCAACATAAAACGGCCCAATGTAGTTGAAGAGTACAATAGCCATATGGGTGGTGTTGACCTTATAGACAGTATTATGGGAATTTACAAGATACGGCTGCGTAGTAAACGATGGCACCTGCGCCTCTTCTACCATTATCTAGACCTCACAATGGCTAATGCATGGTTACTTTACAAAAAGGTTTATCAATACAAAAACCTACCGGTATCTCGCCGTTTACCATCAGCAGATTTTCGTCTGGAGGTAGCAGTGTCGCTTTGTAAAATGGGCACAAATCTGGTGTGTCTAGTCGCCGATCGGTGGAAAACGATTTTCAAGCTAAAAAGCGAAAAGGACCTGCTCAACACGCTCCTCCGATGGCAGTGCGTCAAGACCAGATAGGGCATTGGTTTACATGGTCCCACAAAAAAATCATCAGATGTAAGTTTCCAAAATGTACGGAATTCACCCACAATATGTGCGAAAAATGTGGCGTAGCATTGTGCTATACGAAAACCAAAAATTGTTTCAAAAACTTTCTTTCACCTTTCATAGAGGAAATATTTCTGAAAAGTTCAAAGTTAACTATTACTCTTTTTGGCCCAGTGTCTCAGTCTCAGTGTTGCCTAGAGGCAACACTCCCTTTTTTTGTAAATTTCTACGAAATTAATTAAATTTGTGAAAAAGCCCAAAACACGTTTTTTCTTATTTGTCCTTAATAAATAAAATACAAAAATTTAGAAAAATTCATGCTCTTGAGTGACAGGGTAACTCATTTAAACACATATTTAAATATATTTATATAAATATGGATTGTCGAGGAGTCTTTTTACTGCTACAATAAATATTTAAATATAAAATTTGACTAAATATATACATAATTTTAGATTGACATTCAAAGGTAATAAGATAGGTTTAATAATATTATTAATAAAAAAAACTCTTTTTATTTTAAATAAAATAATAATATTTTGACATAATATAACGAATAATAGAACTATATCTAGCATTGTGATATATTAATAATTATAAGTAGATACTTGTATCCAAAACTGTTATCTATTAACGTCATGATCATTTGAACATGCTATAAAATCAAGTGAAATGATTAAAATGAATAATTTTAATCATTCCACTTCATTTTAATATGACAAAAATATTGAATACCGATTGAAATTAAATAGAACAAACATGGTACACTCATAAAATAATGATAGATTTCACTGTAAAAGACGAAGCTTCTTAGCAATCCATGGATTCACCGTGTGGGTGCCGGTGCCCATCGCGTTGCTTGGAGAGAAGTGCAGACAGTGCCTGGGATTTGCCACCCAGGTGTAGGTTTAGGAACCCTTTATTCGCTCGCCTTCACTATCCACACCCTTCTCCCTACCTAACCAAATTTGGAGCAGCACACAAAAACAACTGTATTTAGACAAAAAAAAACAAATTTGGAAAGAACCTACTAATTTCGCCTTCGAAATACGTTCTACAAATGAACCTGTGCTGGTTCTGGAAAGGCCAAAGTCTTTAAATAGGATATAGAGAGATTTTGCTGTTAAACCTCTCGCTCCCACTTCTGCCGCGTACAAGCTAATTATAAATTTATTCCTGGACAGCTCGTTGGTCAGTTCATAATATTTATCAAACTCAATGTCAAATAATATATTTAAATACTATTAAGTTTATTTATTTATTTAATTCTTTATTGCACAATATACAAAATAAAGCACAAAAGGCGGGCTTAATGCCACAAAGACATTCTCTACCAGCCAACCTTACGAAGTACAGAAGAGAATGTTGGTAGGCGTGCAAAACATAAAAAGTAAAAAAAAAAAAAAAAAAAAATATTATAAGACTATCTATATCTAAATCTACATATAAACATAAAAATAATAATATAAAAGACATATAATACATACGATATATCCGACATAATATTTAATACATATGAGATATATAACAAATAATGTAGTCTACGTATAAATACTTTATTATTTGAGAAGTTTATTAACTGTATTACCTATATCAGCTAGAATAATGTACATAAATAGTTCAAATACAGCATAAAACACATCACATGCGAAAAAAAATACCACAATCAGAAAAACTAATTAACATTAACACAAACTCCGGTTCCCACACGGTGGAACACCAGGCGAATAAAATAAATAAATAACAAAAAAAAACTACTACAGTAGTGGTATTTGATAAGTAGTATGGCCGGATTAAGTATGAATAAATATAAATCTTTTATGTTTTAAATCAATGTATATCTAAAAATGTTTTATTTATTTATTTATTTATTTATTTATTATATATTTATTAATTTTATTTATTTTTTTAATGTTAAATATTGTATATAATATATAAATCTTGTATATATATTATATCGTAATATTTATTAATTTTTAATATAATTATTTGTTATTTAGAAAACGTTTTCGACCATACATTCTTGTATTAATCACGATTTTAACACCTTGGATGTCCCACACAATGACTTACGTAAAAGCTCAAAGAATTTTCACACTTTATACAGATTTTTGCTCTCCCCATTTCAAAACCAAAATGTACATTCTGTACTGTAATATGAATCTGGACCCAAGCCATGTCAGCCTTCTATCTTTTACTTCATACATTCTAGGATTGCCACTCATTTAAAACACTCGTGTTTATACAACTAGTGGAAGAGCTGATATTTATCTTGATGGGGAGAGGGGGAGAAGGGGGGGGGGGGGGTTAGGGGCAAATTTACGTATAAATTTATATATTACCCTTCTTTAAGCGCTGTATGTTTCTTTCCATGTGGTGATTCTTCGCTCTTTGATTTTTTTTTTGTACAAATTTATTCACTGTTCAAAATGCCCATCTATAGAACTTCTTGTCCCTAGAAGTCAAGTCCCTGCAAGTCTGATTATGTTTTAAAAATAAAAGTAAATTAACCTTCCATGATTATTTTCTTTAAAATCTAATTCTTTTGTAAGTTTATGTCCAATAACAGTCATTAATTTATTATGTAATGTATTTGTAACATTTATATGGATAATATATTATTAAAGTATCGGAGCGTAGGCTAATATGTCCTCTAAAGAAGGCTGGTTTAGAAGAGTTTAGCAGTGAGACCACCTTTTCTGTTTGTTATATATTTTTTGTTAATAGCATGTCTTAGCTTCAAAGACGGTACTGACTATTTCAATACATAAAATTATTTAAAACAAATGTAGTACATTACTTCTATTCATTATGTCATATATCTTATTATATTTATATAAACTACTATAATGTTAACATTTATTTACCTACTAATCTTACATCACCGTGAATAGCGTTTTTGCTATAAATCACTCTGTTCAGGGAGACCGTTATAAATTTTTCGGTCAAGAAATTGGTTGGGCCTGATATACGGGAGTCGTCAAGGTACCTTCTCGATGTACGAAGAGATAAAATTTATTGCGAGCAATATGCAAGTTGATAAAACTTGGCAACACCGGACGCTCGGCTCAAAGATATTTGAACCCTAAGGCTTATAACATAAAAATATGTTTTATTTTGTCTGTATATATTTAAATGAAACATTGTAGACATTAAATTTGCATAAATTGTATTAAAACATATGTAAAATTTATTGGATTACCGTAACTCAATAATTTCAATATTCTGTATACATACCAAACTGGTATTAATTTAATGCTTGTAATTAATATATTGGAAATTACTTAAATACAGATATTATACATTAGTAAGGTTATACATATATGTTTATTATATGGGTTCTATCTGGATCTCAATACGCAAAAAAACTAAGTATCGACGAAGCATCATTTGAATATCTTTGAAAGTTTTTCAATTACACACCAACTTGGAGCACACGAACGCATTTTCCACATAATATTTTATAAAATTTGAAATCTCGCAATAACTCAGTGTTGAAATATATGACCAGTGAACAAAGTTTATCTTGTAATAGTATGGACTAATTGACAGGAGTTTAATATTTTGTTTTATCCTATTTTTATATAAATTACAAATTTAAAGTTTCCTCTTTTTTGGTTTGTTAAAGAAGGTAAAATAGGGCTTAAGTTTTTCGATAGATCGAAATATAGAATGAAAAATAAACCGTAACGGTAGCTCAGTTGGTAGAGCGACGGAACGGTTTCCCAGTAGTGGAGGGTTCGAATCCCGGCCCGTATCGGTTTATTTTTCATTCTATATTTATATAAATTTAAATAAGCTTAACATGGCCATACATGTTTAAAGATATTTTCAAACATATTTTTAATAAAAATTCTGTAAATCTGTAAATTCTGTAATTAATTTTGTAAATCGCCCAAGATTTATTACTTGTTCTCCTTCACTTCAGTTCCCGGGTAGCATCGCTATTTGCATACAAATTGCCCTCGCACCCGCTCGCCGCTCCCACAACGATTATAAAACGTCGATTATGCATACTTGCACCACTATTGGCAGTTTTTAACTAAAACAGGGGAATTCCCAATGTTAATTTAAAAACAAGTTTCGTAGCCAAATGTTATTGCAGCCAAATAACATTATAACATTATAGCTCTTGTTACTTGTTCATTTGTTATGTTTATGAAATAAATATTTGGTTTTTGGATAATAACTTTTAGAATAAATGTTTTGATTTCCTTGTACATAGAAAAAGTGGAACTTAAAAATATATAATTAAGATAAAATCTCCAAAACATGTGTCTTATGTATCAATACAATAAAATTACATATTCTCTTTTAATCCTGAACATTAATATAAATTCATTGCGTATATAATCATAGCATCTATTACGTTGAAAAGTCACGTGATATGGGAGATTATGACGTCATCTCAAGTGTTCATTCAAGCGGTGAGGCCCGATAACGCAGTGTACACAGGGGTTACAAAGTAAAAGGCTTGTGGCCTTTTTGTATATAAAAAGCCAAGATAAAAGCGTTATAAGGATCGGTTTTTGTGTCTTGCGGTTTTAATGACTGCTATAGAACGATCTCTTAGCCAAGAATGAGAGTGCAATTTACATGATATGCATTTTGTCTCAGCACTGATTGAAATCTTAATCTTTTAGCACTCTATGATATTACACTATTATAATAAAACGTGAACATTTTAGTTAAAATAAAATATTTATATTGTGAGATGTGTGCTCGTGTATTTCATCACATATGTTGCCTGAATAACTTCACGTGCTAAGTTAACGACATTTACAAGAGGAAATCTCGTCTATAGCCATCATTTATACAAGTGTTTCTATTATAAGGTAATACGTTTATAAGATTTACTTAATATCCAATATCATATGTTTTATTTTATGTGCAATTCTAAATCTTTGCTTAGAATTAACGAAATGTGATAATTTTGAAACGTTATATCTTATGTTCCTATACTTAACGTTATGCATTGAAGATACATTTATATATATATATATATATATATATATATATATATATATATATATATATATATATATATATATATATATATATATATATATATATATATATATATATATATATCTCCACACTCCTCTACCTACCTAACCGAATTTGGAAAGAACCTACTAATGCCGCCTTTGAAATACGTTCTAGAAATTAACCGGTGCTTGTTACAGAAAGGCCAGGCCAGGCAAGGTCTTAAAGTAGGGTATAGAAAGATTTTGCTGTTGTACCTCTCGCTCCCCCTTCTACCGCGTACAAACTAACTATAAATTTATTCCTGGACAGTTCGTTGGTCAGTTCGTAATACTTAATACTTATTAAGCTTGAATGTGTGATCCCTGGGGATGTTTGTTTCCCAGGGAACAGTAAGCTCCACAAGCTTACTGTCGCACCTCAGATGTTTAGAATACAGGAATAAGTGCGGTCTGGATGACGAAACACCAACATCCCCAGGGATTTTGTAATGTTTTTCATGCGTGTCCATCATGAGAGTCCAATCAGGAGTCGCGCCTAAAATTGAATAACGCTTCGCTTTTGATTTTTTGGAGGAGCCTTCTTTTACGAATTCTACAGATCGTTTGGTGGTTGTTATACCCTTCCGCGCTCTTACTACTGAAAGACTAACCGCTTTCCGTATAACTTCTTATCCGTATAACCGTATCCGTATTCCGTATAATCTTATCGTGGCAACGCAAGTATTGATCTTTATCTAGAAGTACCCTACACCCTACTAATAGGTGTTTCGCGGTTCCTATTGCCTCCCCACAGATGTTGCAAGACTTTTTGGTGGCTTTGCCCCATCTTACTAAATTACTTTGATCTGGGAGAGTCATTTGGAATGCATTAAGATAGAATTTTAATAATGCTGGGGACCAATCATAAATTAAGGTGCGCCACTTCAAAGCTAGTGGAATACAAAAATCTCCTATGGTCACCCATTCGTTTTGAATTTCTAGGCTCATCGCGTGGAGTCGGTAATAATCGTTTTCGTCTTGTCGAATAAAAGATTTTGTTATGTCTATGTCTTGAACTTTTCTAATTGATCCTACCTCTACTTTATTCGTTTGAGCACCTATCATAATTTTTTTATGGAATTGGAGTCGTGTCTCGAGCTCTGAAGCCACTTTGTCTTTTGGGAGAGAAGTTACAGTATCATCTTTCGATTTTTTGATGATATGTCTTTTGGTAACTCTTAGATATTTGTAGAGCTCCTATGATTTCTTTAATTTTAACCCAAAATTGTTTCGGTCTCTAAATAAGGTTGAAGAGTCCGCTAAGTGTGCTAACCAGAGCCATAACTTCTTCGTCTTTATGACGCTTGCATCTAATTTTGACAAAAAGGTTTTATTAATTTTAAAAGCGAGAAAAGGCCAATTTATACGTGATGTTAAAAAAATGGTATATCGAAGCTTTTTTGACGTTACTTATTGGTTGGTTGTCAACCTTTTGAGATCATTTAAAAAGCTGTCGACTATTACATCAAACGATGGAGTATTGCCTTGGTAATCGATTTTTTTATCTAAAAATTTAAACGGAACTGCTTCCGTAACCGTACTAACGCTCTGACCGCCTATTATAAGACCCGGATCGTAAGATGTATATTTAGTATTTTACCGAATATATTTAAAAGATGGTTTTCCGGCACTTCGTATGTGCGTAGATCGAAAATTTGTTCGTTGGTCAAGAGAAGCTTACCTTTTTCATCTTTAAAAATGTTTTTTGAGTATTTGTTTGTCTACTTCTAAGCGATTACAACCTGGGGATAGTTTTGTGATCAAAATTCATAAGAATTGTGAACAGTTTAAAGGAATCTGTAGTTGTCATAACTAGAATTTCAATTAAATATCTTGGAGTTATTTTTGGGCCAAAGTTTGTCATGGCATTCCCAAATCGAGATGGTTACAAATAGGGTAATGAAGCTTGTTTGGATATTTAAAATTTTCAAACACGTAGCCACTAACACTATTTTAAAAATAATATACCTAGCTCTCGTTCAATCAATCTTGTCCTATTGTATTTCAGTCTGGAGTGGTGCACTAAGATTTATGAATTTATTGAATAGGAAGGAGCTAAGCGGACAATATTAAAGGTCATGAATTTTAGACACTACAGGTTTCCCACAGATCAATTTTAACTTTCGAGAAACGTGCTTTCCGTCATAAAATTGTATATAGTTAAAATACATCAAAAACAGAAAACATATCCGTATGATAGAGATTTTCAGAACTTAAAACGGAGGAAAGATTTTGTTGCTCCTATTTGCATTTCTAGAACTTCCTTTGTCAGAGATCAGTATATTATACTATCTAACAATCTTTATAATATTGTTAAAGTTTCAGATCTATTCTATGAACACAAATCTTTGTAAAAGGAAAACAACAGAATGGCTTCTTTCCCTGAAATATGATGAAGTGGAGTTGCTTCTGCTTTTTATTAGTTGACTTACTTTCACACACATATAGACAAACCCACTCCACAATTTCTTTTACACTCATTTCACAAACATTCACATACAAAGTGTATATTGTCTGTAATATTTAATTATTAAAAAAAAAACTGCTATAATTTTATGTTGGTATGGAAGGACGCAGGCTTCTGGCACAGGGGTAATTTTATTATTCTTAAAAAGAACTACTTTATTCAACCTTTGTTTTTGTATATTATTTGAATTTGAAATAAATTATTTTTATTATTATTATTAATTGCATGCAAAAAATCAATTACAATAAAATAATAAAAGGACTGGAAAATTATAGTCTCCACAATCAATAATTTTTAATTCAAGGATACTCCACTAAACTCTATACTAAAAATATTCTATACTTATTATTTTAATTATTTTTCTTTTAATTAAACTTTGGCAAATTAAAAAGAAAATCTGCATTTTTTTCTTTATGCTTGATGAAAAATAGTGACATGATTTGAGACGAACACTTTTTATTTAAGATGGTTCTCTCTACCTACACGATCCATATTTTACCTCTTAACATAAACTTATATAAATATAGAATGAAAAATAAAACGATACAGGCAGGGATTCCGAACAGCTTTCGCCAGAGGTCGCGGGTTCGAATCCCTGCCTGTACTGGTTTATCTTTGATTCTATATTTATATACATTTAAATAAGCTTAACGTGTCTATCCATGCTTATAGATATTTTCAAACTCTAAACATAAACTTATTTTATGTACTTACAACAACATACAACACATTTAAAAATTATTTACTAATAACAATAGGATTTGAAAACTTGTATCGAATTCTATAATTGTAGCTGAGAATAGGCATGAGATGGTAACTTATAAGTTAAAGATGAGTTGAAAATTGCCAGGTAAACATTTTTGCCGCGATTTTCTTCAAATTATTCCAATTACAAATAATGATTTAGGGAAATTATATAAAAAGTTAAAATAAGCGTAATATTGAAAACATACCATAACAAACTTACAATCATAGCGTTTTTATCAATCAAAATAATGTCAAAAACGGGTAAAAATCATAAATGATATCAAACCACGCTAATTACTACAAAGTAGAGGACTAAGAAATGTCAAACTCAAGCACAAAGTCAGGTTACAGTTAATATTTCGGTTGCCCGATAACAGTTTGTTTTTGCATGCAATTTCTAAGGAACCTTAAAATGAAAAATAAAAAAATAACTCCTATTACCCTTTTTCCATTATCGAAAAATTTTATTTGTTTCCACCTTACTTTACGGTCTAGCGTCACTTTATTTCTACAAAAATATTGACAAAATCACCGGAAACACCAAAATTAGGCTTTACTGAGTATTGGAGAACATATCCTATGAAAATCTCACATCAGTAAATCAGACCTTATGAGGTTGAGTTTCCAGAAGTAGTGAGTGAGATAATATTATCAGTTATTAAAACATCATTCTATTCATGAATTTGTACGTAGAAAGACGGGTAGATGTAATTATATTAACATTTTGATTGAATTTTGTGGATTCCATTTCATATTAGTAACATATTTGTTTCAATAAAATAATGTTACACAGTAAACTCATTTCATTATAAAATAAATTATATATCAAACTTATGAAATATAAATCAAAATCTGTATTAAAATATAAAAACCCGGTAATCTCATAATATCATTTATTGCAAAAGGTATTCTATTCAATTACGCATTTTAAATACTCGACAGAAGAGCTTTTTAAATTGTCAGAAAATGGTTAGTAATTCTAAATGACATACAATAGTGTTTTCTAAGGTTTCTAAGGTTAATATACGCGAGTTAAATCCTTAAAAATAGTTTTATTTTAATGACATACAATATTTTAATATAAAGCATTTGTTGCGTGGGCAGTTTATGTGCGCGACTCATTTTGCATATAAAATATATTTAAGTTTTTCTTTATAACAAAATAATTTAAAATTTTCAATATATATATATATATATTATAGTATATTTTTTTAATCTTGACTGAAAAAAATTTAGGACATGTGTATATCAATCAAGGCTACATACTCCTACGATGTGAACCTTCCAGTTATAAAAGTGATCTAATTTAATACCCATTTAGATAAATTATGACATTACGTCTTAGGAATAGGTTTAGTTTTAAGTTAAGAGAATTTTTTTTGGCACGTCGCTGTCAGTAAATAAGTAAATCAGTATATTCTTTTCTATAAAGTAATGGTTTACTTCATAGTGAACAATGAATTAATTCTTATATATAATTAATATGTCTTCTGCAAGCAATAAACTATCATATTTAATTACTTTATTAATGTTTATTAGACACTGACTGACAGACAATCAACAATTATATCATAAGCTACGTATGTATGTAAGTATATCGTATTACACATAATATTTAATATTTTATAAAATGTTTAAACATATACAAAAATAGTTCAATTACTTAAATGCTTTGAAAATATCTGCTCTCCAGATATAAAGTGCAACATTTGTTGCACTTTATAAGGATGTTTTGGGTAGTATGGCTTAAAACTAACCATTATCTCCTGACTCTATATACTCCTTATATTTAGTTATATAACGATAAAACATTATACTGTTTGATAAGAGTAATAGTGTTGAAAAGTAATAATAATAATATCAGGACAAATTACACACATTGATCTAAACCTTAAGTAAGCAAATTATTTGCTTGTGTTAAGGGTATTACAACGATATAAATACATAGAAATACACATATAAATACTGAGAATATATTTAATAAACTACCAAACCCAGAAACACAGACATCTATGCTCATCACATAAATGGCTGTCTCTGCCGGAAATCGAACCCGAGGCCCTGTGCGCCGTGACACGTTAGGTGTCTGCGCTAACCACTCGACCAACAACTGGGCGGTAAACATCAGCTTTTATAAAATATCATCTTACAAAACAAACAGTTCTGATGCAAAGTGTTCGGGAAACATATTTTATATTGCGGGATATTTGTTCTGTTATTTTTTACGGTTTCGATATAAAACAATTTAATCTCGTGTTCTTGCCAGAATGTAAATGAAATGAAGCCAAATGAAAAAAATAATTTCATTTACAAATAAGGATGATTTGTATTTTTTTAAAGAAGGCAGGCAGTAAATCAAAACAAACTGTTTCATTTTAAAGGTTCTGTTTTGTTTAACTGATATTTTCAGTTTTCTGTTTAAAATAAGTTTATTTTTTATACTTGCTATGCTATACAATTTAATAATGTTTTTTAGGGTTTTTGTTAGGAAAAAAGGAACCCTTATGGAATCACTTTGTTTTCTGTCCGTCCGTCTGTTGTGACCCTTTTTTCAAAAAATGTACAGTCACAACGATGAATTTAACATTTTAATTAAATTTTATTTTAGCTAATTTTATCTTTGACATTGGATCTTGTTGCAGATAGTAAGGTACCTAAATTCATTTAAAATTTTAGTAAATAATTTCACAATTTCATATGCTTTAACAGAATAAAAAACAAAGTTTTTAATAACATTTTCTTATGCTTACTGCAGAAAATAAAATAAAATTGTGTTTACAAACTATGCGTGACTTACTGAATATATTTTTTTTGTCGAGTCTTATAATAAATTAAAACTCGCAGCTGTATAAACTCACGTGTTTGGTATCATACAAAAACATTGTTATTATATACTTCTTAGTATTAAAATTAGTAAAAAATAACCGTTCATTTTCGCTTATCCTCTCAAAAACAGATGTGTGAAACAGAGTGAACATTTTAAGTAATACTAAAATATATTCCTCCGCTAATCCGCAGTGAAGCAGACGAGCTGAGCTGCACTCAAACAAAAAAGGTATACTTTTATTTCCTATTACCTGGTGGTTTCAAATGACACATCCCTAACTTATTTACTTACGAGTTCGTTTAGTAAAAACAAATTAGTAAATTTTATTAAGTTCAGTTTAAAATTAAATACTTTAAAGTATGTAAACAAATAATATTTTCTTTATCAAATTGCATTCATAAAAATTAAACAACATACGTGTGATGGTATTGATTCACACGTTTATGATGAATAAATAGAATATAATACATAATACAATTCATTGAGGAAGTTCTAATTCCAAATGTCGACTAGTAACGTCCGAAGTGGGTTAGTTAATTAACTTTGTGACAAGTCAGCGTTCAGAAATCAGACCGCTACATAGTTCCTCACTTCTCGAAGTTGAGGCTGTTTGTTTTAATATGAATTTTAAATGTTAATGTATACAATGAAATATTCAACAACAAGAGGAACAAAACCAATACATTTATTAGAATGACATCTAGTTATTATATAGGTAATTTCTTATCCTCGTCAGAAATAAAAATCTTACTAATTTTACAGATTATACGTTTATTTGAATAAAAGAAAACATTATATAAATAAGTAGCTACTAGTACTAGTAGTACTGAGAACTAAGTCATATTTTTAAAAGTTTTAAGATACAGAAATAATTCTGTATTATTATTAAATTTCAGAGGTAGGTTGTCTCCAGCGACGGCTGAGCTCAGTTATTCGGCAAGTTAAGTTCTTGACAAGTTAGAGCGCGGCGCGACCCTTAACTAGTATCAACACTCAACGTTAGTAAGTGTGTGCGTATGTGTTAACGAATATAATAATCAAGGTGTGATAGTATATAATTGCCATTTATTTATTATTAGCAATTGATTTACAAAACTTTACATAAAGGTTAATTAAGTTGTCATCATGAATAAACGTTCGTAAAACACATTTAATTAACTAGTTCTTTTAATTGAAAATACATAATTATGAACTCATGACTTTTTCCATAACGATATTTCTCATAAACGATTTAGACCGTTTATGAGAAATATAGAAGAAACGTATGAGGGTTAGCCCTCAGACGATTCTTTTTCATTTTCCTCTATGTTACCAAATCAAAAGCAGCTTTTATGTTCTACTGGACAATATTTTCATCTTACAAGCCTTTGTACTTAGAGAATAGCTGATGACACTATCGGTTAGGAACAACGAAGTGTCATTGTGAAAAGATTGATGGTTATATTGTCCAGTCGGTTCAGTGAATTGCACATGATAAATATGTCCCAGCCGCTATTGAACGCGTGTCGCACATTAAAACAAAATTTATTTTCAATAGTCTAAGACGTGTTATAAAAATAGCATTTTCTTTAAATTAAAATTATAAGAGTAGGTTCAGTAACGGTAGAAAACCATAAAACGTGCATTTTAAAATAATTTTGGATGACAGCATCTATTCACTTAGAGAACCGTCCTGTCTCATATTCAAAACTTTGCAACTTAGTACAACGAGATTCTACCACGAAAGTTCCATTACCAATGCCTCGGTACACCAAAACGCAATACTAAAACTTTTGTCAAGAATTGTCCATGCGAGATTCCGCCGTATTGTGTTCACTGAAATGTCAAATTTGGGTCACTGAATTCGTGCATTGTTCGACTTTAGCGGACGTTGTAAGGAATCATGTTGTCCCGTAAACTCGCTAACCATGTTAGCAACTAGCTAAAGAGCGTATAACGTGTGACCGAGATGGCATAACGTCTCCCTCGGCTAACAACTCTTGTCTAATTCGATTTCTCAACGCGTCGGTTCAACAAGCACGTTGAAAAATGAGTTTACTTCCTTATGGAAGTAAACTCATTATTCAATGTGCAACCACATGGTCACAATAATGTGACCATGTGGTTTTGAGAAGATAAAAACCCTTTTTATGGTAATATTAACCAAAACGATGGCTGAACCCTACGAAATGTTTAACTATAAACTATTATACAAAATGCCTTAAAAACAGAAGCATAATTGTTTGAAATAATAAATTATACAAATTTTATTAATAAAAAAATATGTTGTCAGTCTTATTTAAATATATAATACTAGTAATCTAACAATAATATATCGGCGCAAACAGATTTTAAAAGGGATTAGATTGGACACAACCTTTTTTTTTTTTTTTTTTTTTATATTCTCTAGGGCAATGCTTGACTACATTCCACCTGATGGTAAGTGGAATGTAGTCTTAGGTGGTAAGGCGCATTACCCTAGCAACCTATTCACTCTTCGCTTGAAGACACCCACATTGTATTCGGTCGGAAATACCGACGCAGGCAAGCTGTTCCAATCCTTTGCTGTACGCAGTAAAAATGAGGAAGCAAAGCGCTTCGTTCGGACAGGTGGAATGTCCACAACAAAAGGATGAAAACCTGCCGTGCGTCGGGACGTCCGGTGATGGAAGGGGGACGGGGGAATTAAATTGTGTAATTCCTGCGCACACTCACCAAAATGTATCCTATAGAATACTGAGAGGCAAGCAATTCTACGCCTGTGCTCAAGGCTTTGGAGTTTGGCTCCGACCAATTCGGGATCGCCTATAAGCCTCTTTGCTCGCCTCTCAATTGAGTCCAGAACCGCAAGATGAGACTTTGTGGCACCAGCAAATATGTGACAACAGTACTCTACACACGACCGGATCTGCGCTTTGTATAAAACAAGAAGCTGTCCCGGTGTAAAGTACTGCCGAACCTTCGCCAGAACGGCAAGCTTTGCTGCTGCTGCTCTTGCTCTGGACTCAATGAACCGACCAAAGTTGAGGTTCGAGGAAATCTCTAAGCCTAACAACTGAAGCCGGTCACTGTATTCCAAGGATACATTCTGGAAAGTAGGAGCCAAGGTGAAAGGGCTCCTTTTGGCGGTGAATAGACACGTCTGCGTTTTGGTGGCGTTGAACTTGACAAGATTGGCATTGCTCCATGCGGAGACTGCCTGAAGTTTGTCATTCAAACGTTGCACCATGGCTTCTCTTTCAGACTGTACTTGATCTCGACTAGCCCGAGTACTCGGCAGATATCTTTCTACAACTGTGCTGTCGTCTGCATACCCATAGATACCGGGCTTCAACAGATCATTAATGTGCAGCAGAAACAGAGTTGCAGAAAGAACGGACCCCTGAGGCACTCCGGCATTTATTGTCAAGGGTTCCGAGGAACACCCGTCGACAACTACTCGGAGAGATCTGTGGCTCAGAAAGTCCGTTACCCAGCCGATCAGACCAGGAGATATACCGTACGCTGAAAGCTTGCATATAAGGCTCGCATGCCAGACCCTGTCAAATGCCCTCGAGACGTCCAGAGAGACGGCGACCTCTTCTCCGTTCTTCTCGATGGCCTCGCCTAAAATATGAGTAGCATACACTAGGAGGTCCCCAGTAGACCTATTACGGCGAAACCCGTACTGTCGGTCACTGAGGAGATCGTTACCTTCTAGGTATGCTAGTAGGCGCGAGTTCAATACACGCTCCATAATCTTGCAGAGTATGGAGGTGATTGAAATCGGTCTGTAATTGACAGGGTCGGCACGGCTGCCTTTTTTGGGCACGGGTTGCACATTAGCAAGCTTCCAGGATTTCGGCACTATTCCAGTCATGAAAGAGAGACGATACAGACGTGTCAGTACAGGAGACAACTCAGCTGCGCATGTCTTGAGCAGAATGGCTGGTATACCATCAGGACCACTGGCTTTATTCACATCTAAACGACACAATGTTCTCCATACCTCTTTGTTAGTGATGCGGATTTCAGGCATCGAAACACCGCAGTGAGGAAGATGTGCTGGAGAAGCATTGCCAGTGTCCAGATGCGAATTATCAGCAAACAGAGAAGCAAGTACGTTCGCTTTCTCTGTTGCTGTGTGGGCCAGGGATCCATCCGGCTTCAGCAGAGCAGGCAGTGAGGGTTGGCAGAAATTCGACTCGATCGCTTTCGCAAGAGACCAGAAAGCTCGACTGCCAGTTGGTCTGGCAGAGAGCTTTTCGCCATTCTTAGTGATTCGATCGAGACGAGCCTTCCGCAATGCCTTTTTGTAGGACTTGGCAGCTTGGTTAAAGGCTCTCTTCTTCGAACTTACATCCGGAGTTTTGCGGCTTCGAGCATCAGCCCAAATGAGATATGCCGAATGTTTTCGGTCTTGAGCATGACCACATTCGGCATTAAACCATGGGCGAGCTTTGCCACCGATGGGTACGTCAGCAAAAGGAATAAAATACTCCATTGCCTGATGCACCACATCGGTTATAGCATCCGCGCAACTCGACGGATCCAAAGAAGAGAAGCAGACCTGCCGCCAAGGATAAGACGCAAAAAAGTGCCGCATCTCATCCCAATCTGCTGACTTGTATTTCCATACTCGCCTAACACCATGAGGTTCGAAAGCTGGTGGGGAATATGTAAACACAGATTTCACCAGACAGTGATCGGAGGTTCCCAAGGGAGAGGTAACCTCTACCCGATACCTGTCCGGATCAGTTGTCAGCAGAAGGTCCAGGCAATTGGCTGTATGGCCTACCACATCTGGTACCCTTGTCGCTTGCTTCACCAGCTGAAAGAGGTCCAAGGACAACGCAAAGTTCCGCGCTTCTCTTCCAGCATGGTCGGTTTTCTGATACGGGAACAGCCAGTCCTGATGACAGGCATTAAAATCCCCCAGAAAGACGAGCTGCGCCGAAGAGAACTGATGCAGAGCCATATCAGCAGCCTCACCGAGATACTCGAATAATCTAGTTGTCTCCTGGTCACCGCTGTGCGAACGGTAAACACAAGAATACAGGATTTTTTCGTTTCCTGTGTCTACTAAAACCCATAAAGAAGAAAAAGTGGGGTCTTCAAGGTGACGGAGACGCTGGATACAGAGGTCGTTCCGCGCATACACGCAGACTCCGGCACGTGAGCGAAAGTTGTGCTCTAACGTGTATCCGGGATAATCCAGGTGCGCAGCGCTTAAGGGACATTGTATCTGCGTCTCCGTCAAAAAGAACAGGTGCGGTTGTTCTGTCTCCAGGTGGTGATGGACAGGTAAGATATTAGAGTGCAAACCCCTAATATTACTGAGGTGCACTTTAAATGAGGAGGAGTGCAACCGCTGTACAAACTTTTTTCTTTTTTGGTTTTTCTTCATGGTAAAAATAAATTAAAAGTGAATAGGGATGGGAAATGGCAGTTGAACGAGGCGGTACGTATCAAACCCGACTTCGAAATTGGTGATGTCTTGCCGCTGGGAGGCTAGCCTGGAGACTGCGGGGACGCCCGAACCCCCCCAGGGATCGCCATCGGGCCTCCTCGCCTGGTCGCCAACCAGCACGATGGAGCCACCCTGGGATTTTTCGCAGCTGGCGGGGCAGCCTTTCGTGGGTGGCTAACCCACTAATTGGGCCCCCAACTATCTGCGGGCGGCCAGCGGAAAGCCGTCGCTTCGGATCCCGCTACCCTCCTCGACTAGACACCCGACAAAACAAACACCAACTCGATGTCAACCGGTTCGCCAACGTACCGCAGCTGTTCAGACCCATTTCCCATATACGGCTTCATCGAGCAACGTGCCGGAACACGACTAGGTCGCTTTGCGGCACGACTTTGCCCGATGGGTGGTAACTTTGCCGGCGACCCGATGTTATGGTCTACCACCAAGAAATTTACGTTTCGTTGTTACGAAGCCCTACACTCAACCCTACACTCAACAGAACATTCCTTTATTAGTAACACAACTGATACAGGTTTCATTTCATTTAAGTTGAGACGTTAGTGAGTGCGCAAAGCGTTAAGATTGTTAGAGAGAAATTCTGATGAGTCTTCTAACGTAAGATTCTCTTGAGTGCGACGTAGAGGTCCTGGATCGTTAGGAAGGTGCAATTTGCTTGCTAATTTACATTTTCCGAGATATAGATGTTTAATAAGCTCACAAGTTTCAACGTTGTAATCTTCGCTCGTGTTCTAAAGGCGGCGTAAACCGGTTTGAACCACATTGAGCCGGTTGAAACTAGTTTTACACTGATGTTCTCGCAGTTTATTTTGTGTGAAGTTAAACCGTTTCTGTGTGAAAACTGGCAAAACATTTATTTTTTAAGGTTACATGTTTGTGTAAAACTTTATTTAACTCAATTAAATTATAAAGTTTTTATAATACAAATTTTATAATACAAATCAAACACTTAAATTGAATCTAAATTGCAACCAAAAATATAGTTTTGGCTCTTATCGTATCAAAAACAGGTTTCTATGAAAGATGTTATCAAATAGCCGATTTTTGGATATACCTATAGTGTTGTATAATGTTCTGTACTATAAATATTTGTTTTATTTATAGGTTCTACAAAAGAACAACAGAAACAAAGTTCACAAAGCTTTGTAATTAAAAGCGCGCTCCAGCGCTATCCAATTGAATGCTAACATGGTTTGAGACTCTTCTGTAAAAGTTTCAACGTCTGCCGCTAGATGGAGCTAGTATATTTTCAAAGAGAGCTTATACTATATTTTGTGTGACCTACTCAATTTACAATAAATTGTATGAAATATGAAAATAAAGTTTTACTGTAAAGACTTCATTGTGAAAACGATTTTAAAAACTTTAATAATGTATATAGGAAACGAATATAAAAATATGTTATTGTATAGTGTATTTTACACTATACCACAACAAAACTATTAAATTTTCTCAAGGTTTTACCAGTTATTGTAATTATGAAACTGCAACCATTAATTTCTTATGATGCTTTAATAATAAGACAAAAAGTTATAGAGTCACAGACTATCTAAATTTCGTCTTAACAAGCCTCTACAACCGACCGAGAAAACATTTTAAATTATCCCGTAAAAGCCTCGAAAAGAACAAACCCACTTGTTATCGAAGAAACAGTAAATCGACAAAGTTTTTAAAACGAAAAGCAGAATTTTTCAAGTCATTCTGCGTTACAAGATCTTTACAAATATTTTAAAAATCCTACAAAAAAAGTAAAGGTTTTAAACAAGAGTATTTACATGATGTGGCAAACTTTAGACATGGTTTTAATCTTCTGTTAAATGCCTCCTGGGTTTGTATATAAATACTATTTCTTTTATTTGATAGTTTATTGAACATCGGAGAGGAGTTTTTTGTGATTATATACCAATATTCATTACTTTTTGTGCAATAAAGTCATTAATTGACCTAATTTTAATATTCCTATTTTAATAAAATTAAAAGAAATATTTCTATAACAAAGAATATTGAAACATAGATTATTAAAATAATAATACATTTGAGAGATATATTTCTTGACCCTTGAAAGGCTTTTGGGTTTTTATTGGATTCTCTCGTAAAAAATTAAATGAGCCTAATTTAATAAAAAAGTTAGTATTGGAATGATTAGTTTTTATATTATTATATTAAAAGTAATCAAATGTAGTACCTACAACTTTTTTTTTGCCCATATATCTATTTTTGACAGCTCTATCGTTTCGTTTAATATTGCGGTCTCCAACTGCAACGTGACAACTAGTCAATGCCAGGCGGGTAGCGGTCGTAAATAAAATAAAAAAACAAAACACACACCCACTGCCACATAGAAACATATTTGTTGCTAGAATATGTAAAACTGATCGGATTTAAAATTAAAGTAAAAAAGGCCCAATTTGAGTGTCAATAAACTTTACAATAGCGCCAATTTTACCCTTGTGTGTTATTAAGTAGTTCTTATTTTAATTGGATTTTATAAAACATCTCAATTATAGTTCCCAATTATAATATTTAAAAACATTTTTGGTTTTAGTTTAATTATTGATTAATATGTGAAATAGATAATAAACAAAAACAACATACCTGCTGTTTAACTTACTTTACTTTTTTTGTAGTGTTCATAATTACAATGAAATCCAAAACTCTACAATTTGTTGCAAATAAATTATATTAACGCCAGCAAAATGAAAGCTTACAACAGCTAAAATTGTTAAAATTATTTCCGTCTCCAGGTCCCGTCTGGCAATCGAGTTAGTTCCGTAAATACAAGACTGCAGTCCACTTAAAGCTGTAACTGAACAATTACCAAATTGTGTTTCAGATTCAAAATCTTTAAATATTTAAATTTCATAATGGTTGGGTGGGTAATAATAATAATCCATACATTAAACATTACGGAAATTGTCTCAAGTTGAAAACCAAAGATTCATGGACACGAAGTGCAAAAAAAATCGTAAATGATTTATATTTTATATTCGTTCACTATTCAGTTTATTTTAGAAGTGAAATAAGAAAAAAAATATTTATTTACATGCATTTTATTTGCAAGAAGAAATTGTGTTACAAATACACCTATGTACCTACTTATATATGCTTCTATATAATTACTTATATAATTCTACGTAATACACTAAATCAGATATTATGTCTAACATTAAAAAGAATACAATAAATAAACATAAGAGATGGAGGTGAAATTAAAATTATAATAAAAGTTTATATTTTATTCATACTTTAAAAAATGTCAATATGACATTTACAATAAGTAGTGTGCTACAATTTGTCACCTATTTTAGTTTACAGACTATTTCAGTGGATTTTTACAACTCAACAGGTGCAACGTTTTCATGATTTTCAGTAAATACAAAAGATAATTTAAGAATCATAAAATTTGTTTAAAATTCATTGATATGTAACAATTTAGAGTATTATTCAGCTTTTCTCATTATTAGTGGTTCTTTGAAAGTTAGGTTACTCATAAAATATAATTATTATACGGATGATAATACATTTATTACACTAAGTTCCTTGTTTAGTTTTTATAATTTGGATTTATAACATGGGACAGCTACAAATGCAATGATCAGATTAATTTAATTAAAATATGTTACGTCTGACCTCGAGGTTGCTACTGCTTTTGAAACCTTTTTTACTAATATTCCAGTGACTACAACGTTATCTTTAAATTCTTCTACCGCTGCAGCTATGGGTTTACTTAGAGAGAATGTAGATCAATGTGTTAGCACTTTTAAGTTTGAAAAAGTTAATGCTCAAGAAGTAATCAAAGTTTGGGGGTTTTCTGTTGACATACTTAAGTCCATAATTGACATTGTAGCGCCAGACTTAGCATTAATATTTAATAATTGTTTAGAATATGGTGTATTTCCTGATCTAATGAAACAAAGTAAAATAACTCCATTATTCAAATCCGGCTGTTCATTAGATCCTAGTAACTATAGACCTATTTCAGTCTTACCCACTTTTAGTAAGATTTTTGAGAAAATAATTCTTAATCAACTTGTGGCATATTTTAGTAAAAACAATCTCTTACACAAAAACCAGTTTGGTTTCACTGCCGGTCGCTCTACAACAGATGCTGGTGTTGAGCTATTACTAAACATATTTGAAGCCTGGGAAGGATCACAAGATGCACTTGGCATTTTCTGTGATCTATCTAAGGCCTTTGACTGCGTTCAACATGAAATCCTTATAAAAAAGTTAGAACATTATGGAGTTAAAAATAAGTCCCTAGATTTAATTAGTTCATATCTTAATGATAGAATCCAAAAAGTTGATGTAAATGGAAAACGTTCCCCTGGTTCTTTGGTAAAAATAGGTGTGCCACAGGGCTCTATCTTAGGGCCTTTCTTGTTCCTCATTTACATAAATGACTTACCTCACCTAGTGAGGGAAAAACATGGGATAGTATTGTTTGCTGATGATACTTCTCTTACTTTTAAAGTTAATAGACGGCAATCTGTTATTGACGATGTAAACAATGCTCTCTCAGATGTTGTACAATGGTTTAATGCCAATAATTTGTTGCTCAATAAAAAAAGACGAAATGTGTCAAATTTAGTTTACCAAATGTTAAAAATGTTAGAACCAATGTACAATTAAATAATGAGGATTTGGATTTGGTTAAATCTACTACTTTCTTGGGCATTACTTTAGATGAAAAATTGCAATGGGGTCCTCATATATTTGATTTGTCAAGCAGACTAAGTTCTGCTGCATACGCGGTTAAAAAAATACGTCTATTAACAAATATGGAAACTGCTCGATTAGTTTACTTTAGTTACTTTCATAGCTTAATGTCATACGGTATACTCTTATGGGGCAATGCGGCTGACATTGATACCATATTTACATTGCAGAAGAGAGCTGTTCGCGCAATATATAATATGAGACCAAGAGACTCTTTAAGAAACAAATTTAAAGAATTTAAAATTATGACTGTTTCTAATCAATATATTTATGAAAACTTAATTTACGTTCATAAAAATATTTCAAAGTTCAAGAAAAATTGTGATTTACATAAAATTAATACAAGACAAAAAAATAAACTCGCTATGCCCGGCACTAGGCTCCATAAAATAGGTAAATCCTTTAAGGGTAATTGTGTACGTTTTTATAATAAGCTCCCAAATAAAGCCTTAAGCCTCTCATTAAATAAATTTAAATTATATGTTAAAAATAATTTAATAAAAAAATCCTACTATAGTGTAAAGGATTACATCGACGACGGTATGGCCTGGGAATGAATCTGTATTGTATTGCGAATAGCTAGTAATCTCCGCAATTTGTTTTTTGCTGTAAATTAATTTTGCTTTATCGACCTTCTGCATCACACCGATTCCTTAGAAGTCACTACTTGCGGTAGCATCGGGAGTCGGGTTGCCTCCCTCCCTCAAATATGTGCGAAGGGGGTGATGGCTGGCTCTTGTGTTATGCTCGTGAACGGGTGCTGCTTGCGGTGACTGGTTGTGTGGCAGGCCGAAGATTTATATATATTTATTTTTTCTGTTATTATTATTTAATTTTCGTTGCCTGAAATCATTAGGCTTCTTTTCCGATTGATTGCGACGGTTCTAGTTGTTCCAAAATTGCATTTAAGTTTGACGTTTGTGAAACAGTGATCACAATAACAAAAAATATATCCGGCTGAGTTTGTTGTGTGGTTCTTCTCAGACCAGGACGCGTTTGGAACCCTCATAGCTTTAACATTAAGATGGAAAGTGCTTTTTCAGAAGGGCTTATTACGATAAATCTAGTATCGTAATAGGCCCTCCTGACATTTCCATGTTGACGTACACAAGTGATCACTGATTATGATTCTAAGTGGAAAAGATATAAATAAATAAATAAATAAATAAATTAAACCATGAATGATTCCGACACTGAATTCATTAAACCTCAAAAAAAAATATGAAGGCTACAGCAAAGGTAGTTTAATTGATAAATCTAAATGAAGTTACTCTGTAATGAAAGTGTATAAGTTAAGAAATAATAATATTTTATAGCAATCTCAGCAATCGTAAATTTTAGCCATTAATCGTTGAAACTCGTAAAAAGTTTTCGAAGATTCCTCGGATGCAACAGAGAAGGATTTTAATGGTTTTCCTTAGCGTATTTTGAATATTAATTATACATTTCCAGACTGAAAACTATTGTAGCGAAAATATATTATAATAATAATAATAATAATAAATATTCTTTATTGCACACCCAGATAAAACAATAACAAAAAATGAAAATAAAACACAAAAAATGTACAAATTTGGCGGCCTTATCGCTACAGAGCAATCTCTTCCAGGCAACCAATTAATTAGAAGAATAATGAGACGTAGTGTGGGTGTTGTTTGAATAGTAAAAATATAAAATCAAAAAGAAAGCATTACATACACATATTTACATATATACACACATACGAATATACATACAAACAAATATATACATACATACACGCATATACATACATACACACTCACAAATAAAATATACATACTTATGCAAATAAACAAATAACAATACAGACGACAAACACGCTATAAATTTAAAAAGTGAACTTTAAGGCAGCGCTTAAACGAATCGCATGACTGTGCACGTTTAACGTTAAGAGGAAGATCATTCCACAGTCTTATGGTCTGCACAGTGAAGGAATCGGAGTAAAAAGAAGATAAATGGGAAGGAACTTTAAGGATAAGGTTTTGATTGGAACGGAGAGATCGGTTGTGTGTGCTACTCAAGAACTCAAAACGTTCTTTTAAGTAGGACGGAGTGGAAGAATTGAACAGTAGACAGTATAGAAGGCTAAGCATATGAATATTCCTGCGAAAACGAATCGGAAGCCACTTGAGTTTTTTACGAAAGTGAGAAATATGGTCATATTTGCGAAGACCAAATATGAACCTTATGCAGAGGTTTTGAAGACGCTCAAGTTTATTTAACTGATCCTCTCTTAAATCAGGATAGCAGGCATCAGCATAGTCTAAAATTGGAAAGAGTAAAGATTGAGCTAAAACAACTTTGGTAGTGATTGGGAGAAAATTACGTAATCTTCTCATGGATCCCACGGCTGCAAACATCTTTCTGCTCACCTCACTAATCTGCGAATTCCAAGATAAAGTTTGGTCGAATATGATCCCAAGATTTTTAACTCTTGTGCTATACGGAATAACTTCGCCTTCAAAACTAATATGAGGTAGCTGATAATCGGAAATACGTGCGATCAGCCTAGAACTACCAATGATAATAACCTGAGTTTTAGATGCATTTACTTTAAGGCCAAAACACTTGCTCCAATTTGAGATACGCGCCAGATCTTGATTTACTTGAAATATGGTATTAGTAAGGTCATCAAGACTTGACTGGCGGTAAATTTGAAGATCGTCTGCATACAGGTGGTAGAAAGAATTGATATGAGAGCAAATAGTGTTTATAAACACTGAAAATAATAAAGGAGACAACACGCCACCTTGCGGAACACCAGCACTGACCGCGCTCCAGTCAGAGTACAGGTCATTTAACCGTACACGTTGCCGACGTCCACGCAAGTAACATTGAAACCAGTCAATTGCCGATGGAGATATGTTAAGGCTACCCAATACCGCGAGTAAGATATCAAAGTCCACAGTATTAAACGCATTGCTGAAGTCCAGCAACGTCAATACTGTGACTTGACGGTTTTCCATGCCTGACCTGACATCCTCGGTAATTTTAACCAAGGCCGTAGTCGTACTATGACCGGGACGGAAACCGGACTGGAATTTACTAAGGAGACTATTTTTGGTTAAAAAGGTGCTCAGTTGGAAGTGTACTAGTCTCTCAAGGATTTTTGATAGAAAGGGAAGGATGGAAATAGGACGAAAATCTAAGGAACAAGAAGGGTTAGCTTTTTTTGGAAGAGGAACAATAAAGGCATCTTTCCAACAGGAAGGGAATTTACACATTGTAATGGAATTATTAAATAAGGAAGTAATAGTAGGGATCAATATATCTAGGATAGGAATGATCATTTTACGACTAATGGCATCAGATCCGACTGCATCAGAACTCACGGACAGAATAGTTTTCTTAACATCACATTCGGAAAAATGACTTAAACTAAATATTGGAGTATTTGGAGTTGGAAGAGATGAAAGATTGCTAAGAGTGCGAGATTTAATAGCACCATCCAAAGGTGTTGACATGGAGAAATGTTGGTTAATATTATGATCTTGTTAATTAAAAATTAAAATCACCTATTGTACTTTAGTAATAAAGAGATATATTATAAGAATTAGCAAGCATTATTATTATTATTATTACGCTGCGTGGAGATTTTTTATCAAAAAATTATTTTGACTTAATAAAAAAATATATCGATCGACTTTTTGTAATTATTTGCCTTAAGTCATTATTGTAATAACAATAATTTGTATGTAAGTTATAATGACTAGTGCATAGTTCATTTAATTATAATAATAAGCGCAAGTCCCACAGCAAAACTTTGAAAGTTAGTTGAAATTCGAAAGTCGAAGAAGGGGAATACAAAATAACGAGTTAGTTTTAAATTGAGTGATGAGAAAAGGTCAAGATTTTTTTTTTAATAATTTATTCAGTGATTTACCGATAAATCGCAAATATTATTTATGCTTTCTTGATTATTATCAAGCAATTACTAGAAATACTCCCGCTACAATTTTTTTTATTTAAGTTTATTGATTTTTAATTTAAGGTAAACAAACACTATAACGTAGTTTAGTGGGCATGTTTTAAAACTTAAAAATCTTAAATATTTTAGTTATTTATTTTAATTTTAAGTAAAGGTTTGCATTTACTTTATCTCTAAATAACTTTGGATATTATTAATAAAACTCGGTAAAAAATAGCAAATATTAAGATATGTTTGAACATTACTAATAAAAAATTACGAATATAAATAATTTAGACTAAGGGCACAAAAATAGAATAAACATATAATAATTCATAGACTGTTCTAGCCTTTCCTCCAAGAGTTGGTCTGCTTAATTTTCTTTCAAGCGACAGATAGTTATTAAATTAGCGAACTACCCTCCAGCAAAGTGGGTTAAACTTTTGCCAAGTGGAGTCAAACAGACACTTGGCGGAATAAACCTTAGAGCACACTGAATTTACGATAAAAAATGATATTTACACTTTGCTTTCAATTTCTAGTTTACTTACATAAGTTAGCGGATCATAATTATTTCCTTTATATATATATATCTTTGTAATGGTAAACTAATTAATTTTAGTGAAGCAAATATAAGATCATTAAACATTTTAGTATTATAAGAGGTTATATTATTGTAGCAGCCGCAGTATATTCCAATATTCCAACAACATTGTCAGAGTATTTGTCATCTCTCAAAGAATATCATCGTGTCATGTAGAGAACATAAATATAAAATATTGAAGATGGTAAGAATTTTTCTCGCGTCCAGACAATTTTTATATATGCATGCGAGCGAATCGAAGTAGTATGTTATGTGCAGTGGACAGAACAATAGCTTATTTTTATTTTTATACTACCACTAGTTAGATAGATATTGGATATAGACAGAGATAAAAGTTATGAAAAGGTCATAAACAAATCAATAATCAATAAATATTTTTAAATAAACTCAACGGCTACACAATGAACAACGTGTCAGTAATATTTTTAACATAAAAAAATTACATCTATTTGACATATCTTCATTAAAATAAAAGCTTATTGAACAAACTAGCTACATTCCAAACATTTAATAGCTTCCAAACAAAAACTATCGCTCTCCGAGATAACCCATTTACGAGCCAGAATGGTGGACAAAAAATATATTTCACTAACACAATTAGATGCATAAAATGGAACACTCAAAACGAATGTCACTCAGAGAACCGGTTATTGAGCGAAAAACCGCTTCAATATCATCGGCTAAAATTAAAATGGACTTTATATCCCTAATTATAAGGTTGATAATTTAATTCAACACCAATGCTTTATGTGTTTGTTTTGCAATACAGGATAGAGACAAACGACATTGATATTGCCAGTAAAGTCAGCTAGGGCTTAGTGAGGTTTTTTAACCAGAATCTACTGATGGTGGGAATCGATTTTAAATCTTTAATCTTATTTGCCTATGTTCTAGTTTATGATAAAAGGAAACATGGAATATTATAAAACCATTACTTAATATGAATTAATTACTTAAGTAATATCTATAGCTCAGTTCATAAAACCCTTTAATTAAAACATATATATTCCTATTGCTTCGATATTTAAGGTAATTTATATCGACGTCATGTAATTTTATTACTCCATAATTATTTTATAATTTCTCGGCAGTTATAATATATAATTGAAGAGTTTTATATTAAATCAAGCACTTTTGGTTATACTGAATTAAATAAGGGTAGATGCTTTAATTTAATAAGAAACAATTAAAGGTAATTGACAGTTCAAAATAATATTGCCAGCCTAATAGAAAAACAAATCCAGAAGAATTCTATTACAATATTTTATAACTGTCACATTTTAATTAACTATGCTCTTGAACCTATTTTTCTAAAAGAAGATTTATCAATCGCAGACCAGTTCAGTAAATTATAAAAACAAGGAAGAGCAAACACTATTAGAGAACGTGTACCGTTCACCGAAATGGCTCATTAAAATGAATTATGAACGTTGTTCCTACTAATTATGTATTGTCATATATCCAGTGATGCTCACTGTTTGCAGAGTGCGTACCTGTTTGCATTGTAGCGAGTGATTTTATGAATTACGGGGAAATTAGGTTGTGTAATACCTTCCTTCCACACTCACTAAAATGTATCCTTTAGAATACTAAAAAGCTAGCAATTCTGACTTCAACCAACTAGGTGACCCACCTGTAAGCTTTTTTGCTCGCCTCTCAATTGAGTCCAGAACCGACAAATGAGACTTTGCGGCACCAGCATATATGTGACCATAGACACGACCGGATCTGTGCTTTGTATAATACAAGTAGCTATCCCGGTGTAAAGTACTATCGAACCTTCGCAAGAACGGCAAGCCTTGCTGCAGCTGCTCTTGCTCTGGACTCAATGTACCGACCAAAGTTCGAAGAAATCTCTAAGCCTAACAAGTGAAGCCAGTTACTGTATTCTAAGGATACATTCTGAAAATTAGGAGCCAAGGTGACGTTTTGGTGGCGTTAAATTTGACAGGATTGGCATTGCCCCATGCGGAGACTGCCTGAAGTTTGTCATTCAAACGTTGCATTATTGGTTCTCTTTTAGACTGTACTTGATCTCTACCAGCCCGGGTACTCGGTAAATATTTTTCTACAAATGTGCTGCCGTCTGCATATGATTTTTTAGTCTCCTATGTCCACTAAAACCCATATTGAAGAAAAAGTCTTCAAGGTGACGGAGACGCTCGATACAGAGGTCGTTCCACGCATACACACAGACTCCGGCCCGTGAGCGAAATTTGTGCTCTAACGAGTATCAGGGATAACTTTGTATCTGCGTCTCCGTCGAAAAGAGCAAGTGTGGCTGATCTGTCTCTTGGTGGTGGTGGACTGGTAGGATATTGGAGTGCAACCCCCTGATATTAGAGAGGTGCACTGTGAATATGGAAGAGTGCAACCGCTGAACATGCTTTTTCTTTTTATTGAGCTTTTTCATTAAAAAAAAAATATAAAAGTGAATATGATGGGAAATGACAGTGGAACGAGGCAGTACGTATCGAACCCGGCGTCAATATTGGTGATGTCATGCCACTAGGAGGCTAATCTGGAGACTGCGGGGATGCCCGAACCCCCAGGGATCTTTACCAGGCCTCCTCATCTGGTCGCCAACCAGCACGATCAAGTCTCTCTGGAATTTAACACAGCTGGCAGGGCAGCTTTTCGTGGGTGGCTGACCCACTAATTGGGCTATCTGCGGGTGGCCAGTGGAAAGCCGTCACTTCGGATCCTTCTGCCTTCCTCGAATAAACAGACCAACTTGACGCCAAACCGGTTTGCCAACGCAACGCAGCTATTCAGACTCATTACCCATATATGGCTTTATCGAGCAACGTGCCGCAACTCGACCAGGTCGCTTTGCGGCACGACTTTACCTGATAGGTGGTAACCTTGTCGGCGACCTGATGTTATGGTCTACTACCCAGAAATTCATTTAGAAATAGATTAGTCAGTCACGATTTGTTTTTCATATAAAGATAAGAAGAAAGATATAATGGAAACGTGCTTCGGTCGTGGATGTGGTGATAAAATATAGCTTGGATTTTATTTCAAACATTTTCAAAGGATGTTTTTCATTTTAAATTCATGAAATTTATCCAATTTTTGTTTTATGGTGAGTTATTGAATTATTGAATAATAAAAGTGTTTTAACAGATGCAATTAGTAATTTTCTTCTATTAATGAATAATTAATAGTTCTAGAAGGTTATACCATGTCTTTGATTTAAGTTTTAGAATGATCTTTCATTTTTTATTACAAATATAAAATATTGCATATTTTTAGTAAATATGTCATATATCACTATAACTTTATAGTAAGTCATACTATTTGATCGTAGATTGATTAACAGACTTAACTGCTGAGATAAGGCTCAAATCAGATATTCAGTAATTGTAGTTTGCACAAATGGACATGAGATTTAAAATAAATTATAATATATTTTTACAAATAACTAAAATACAATTACAAAAAATAATAACGAAAATGTAAACAAAACACGAATTAACAAAGAAGAATTAAAAGTAATGAAAGTCATTGTTTTTAATTTACCCCCAATTAGTGTTAATCAGTACGCAATCTCGCAAGGCATTACAAATAAAGAGTAATAATGTTAACTCGGCTTAAATCTGTGTGTGATTTATTATCCGCTTTGTTACAGCGCCACACCGCTGGATGTCACCATTGTATTTATGTGCCTACTTTTAAAATCATTTTGTGGGATAGAGGGTGTTAATATAAATGCCGGTTTGGTTTGACATTTGCAAATGTTTTTAATAGCAATGATGAGTGGATTGTAGTTATATATCTAATATAAGCTGCTACATATAATATATTATTTATTCATATGTTAGGTTAGTAAGTGTATTAGTAGTTGAAACTTGAAAATAGTACTGGCAATATATAAGGTTAGTAAATTAGGTACAAAGTGTATATAACATTTTCAGAAATGGCTTATAATACATACGCGCTTTTAAAATCATTATCAATACAAATTCTTTATTAAAAGCAAGTATTGATCGTAATACTAACGAGTACATATTAATACGAGTTGGCAAGAGAAAGACAGCACTCAGCAAGCTGATCATAATACTTTATAATTACATTAATAGCCAATACTAAAGTGCCCACCGTGTAAGCAGCAATAGTGATTTATTAATCTTTGGATTTCTACGTTTTATTACTCATCAACAATTTTGCGACATTATATACAAAACTTAAAAAAAACATAAATCGTACTAAATACATTATTATTATTACTATGGAATAATTTAATAAATAATCTCCACAGGATACTATAATATATCAATTTATTTTATTTTCTTGTACTACATCATAAGTCCCGGAAGTGGATACTACCCAGTTACGTTTGAGAGTAATACTTTAAGATGTACTAAAAAATACGAGACTCATAAAACACTACACGTGACTCCAGGAGAAATGGTAAGGTATGATTTTGTAACGTAAAAGTAAAGGTAACAGCTTTTTTATTTGCTCGGATTACATACAAAGTCATGAATCACAAATTGTTACATTGCAACAGTTTCATTGTATTTGTGTTCATGTAATTGATGGTTTCAAGTGGATTGTATTTTCTCGTAAATCAACACCACTTTGAAAATGTATTTAAATTCCAATTGTGATTTGATTTCATGTTTTGTTTCAAAACTAACCCAAATTACGAAAATAACGAACTATTATATTTGATACATTACATTGCATAATAAACAAATTCTTCTAAAGTCTTAAAAAGCCTTAAATGTATTAACGATATAAGACAGAGTGTCCCTACTTGGGCGCCAAAATAAATAACCTTTCAACATTTTTCCAAGCAATATTTCCAACATAAACTATTCATGTACGTGAAAAATGAAGGAAGTATACTTCCACAGTACACATTTTTCTTTTTACAGCTTACGACATTTGTAATGGCTTCGTTCTATCAAGGGGAAATTACTCAACCTTTTCTGGTAACGTGTTAGTCGGAATTTTATTAGACTAGATAATATTAAAGTATCTTATTATATTATTATTGTATTGTAGTTTATTTTCTTGTAAAATGTTATATTGATGACAATGATTTTTTTTTGTAAACATAAGAACGTTATAAACCAACGTTTAGATGTTTGTTATTGCATGCGATCCTAACCTCTCATCTCATAACACGCCATCTTGTAATAATGGTTAATTGCAACATAAAGTTATATTTTAGACTATGAAGTTTCTTGCCGGATCTTATTTATAGCTGTACCTTATATAATTAAGAATCTTTTACTAAAACAGATTCAAACCTCACATCATAAAAAGTAGTTAATTTATCAACTTTTAAATATTCTTCTAAATACTTTGAATATAATACACATTGATATAAAACATAACATTTATAAAGTAACAGTGTCTTACAATTAGGGTTTTATAATATACGGAATCGTATGTTATAAAGTGTAACATATTTATGATGCAGTACAAGTGCACATGGCGACCGTGGTCACGTGATTAATAGTTGAATTACCAACACCTCCTGCGCTTAGACCAGTTTACACATTCGTATATCAATTACATTCAACGTTTGTGGTGTGTTCTGCCCTTAACTATAGCCTACCCATGGTTTATATATTCGGCAGAGGAAAATATTTAATTTCGTATTCATTTTATACATATTTACAAAAAAAAAACCAATAGAACTGAAATACAGAAATATAAATAATTTTTCATTATAAAATATAAACAACATAAAAATTATAAAAAATTACAAGAGCTGTTTATTTCATTTGAGACTCTTTTATTTCTCTTTGAGATTGAGATGATGATAATTTGGGTGTGTAATACACACACACAGAGCCTCAATCTCTCTGTATGTGTGTGTGTATGTGAATATACATTTTTTTTTATATGATCTAGGGCAATGCTTGACTACATTCCACCTGATGGTAAGTGGAATGTAGTCTTAGGTGGTAAGGCGCATTGCCCTAGCAACCTATTCACTCTTCTCTTGAAGACACCCACATTATATTTGGCCGGAAATACCGACGCAGGCAAATTGTTCCAGTCCTTCGCTGTACGCACTAAAAATGAGGAAGCAAAGCGCTTCGTTCGGACAGGTGGAATGTCCACAACAAAAGGATGGATACCTGCCGTGCGTCGGGACGTCCGGTGATGGAAAGGGGACGGGGGAATTGAGTCGTGTAATTCCTGCGCACACTCACCAAAATGTATCCTATAGAATACTGAGAGGCTAGCAATTTTAAAATTCAAGGTGTGTTCAAGGCTTTGGAGGTCAGCTTCGACCAATTCGGGATCGCCTATAAGCCTCTTTGCTCGCCTCTCAATTGAGTCCAGAACCGCAAGATGCGACTTTGCGGCACCAGCAAATATGTGACTCTACACACGACCGGATCTGTGCTTTGTATAGAACAAGAAGCTGTCCCGGTGTAAAGTACTGCCGAACTTTCCCAAGAACGGCAAGCTTTGCTGCTGCTGCTTTTGCTCTCGACTCAATGAACCGACCAAAGTTGAGGTTCGAGGAAATCTCTAAGCCTAACAACTGAAGCCGGTCACTGTATTCCAAGGATACATTCTGGAAAGTATGGTGCCAAGGTGAAAGGGCTCTTACATAAATGTATGTGCGTGAATGCGTGTAAGAGATACAGAGAGAGACTTTTAGGATTTCTTTGCTTGTATATGTACGTGTTATTAGAGTATAATCTGACATTATTTTAAATTACTACTTAGAAAAAAGTAAAACTTGTAAGACAATTTTAATCCATTTTGTCCTAGTCCATGGGTACTAATATAAGGAATTCAGATTGGATGGCGTATTGCTTATGAACAACATAAGTTGTGCTACGAGAAATTTTGCATACCTTAGGCTTTTTTCGTTTATATAGATACCTGTGAAGTGATAGTGTAGAGTGATTTTAAATGTTTTTTTTGCAAGTTAATATATATAAGTTAATATACATGGCCAATAATCGATAAACTTTAAGAATATTGTGAGTCACAAATGGGAAAACCAAATGGTTTACTAAAACAAAGTTTACTAAGAAGGTCGAAGTGTTCTTTCTAGGTTTCAGTTTTATAACTTTGTAGCAGTCTTACCTTTCAAAATGAAAGTTAAATTCCCTTAAATTAACCTTTAATTATTAGGTAATTTAAAGACACAAGAATCCTTCACGACTTATGCACTCGTGACAGATGACAGCATTAATCTGGAAACCCACCTGCGACCCACCTGCGCTCTACAATATACTAGCTATCAATTAGCACAAATAAATAATTCAAATAAATAATGGATTTAATTTAATTAATTAAAACTAACCTATTTCACTAATACTAATATTTTTGTTTAGAATTGTGAAGAATACCTTAATAATTTACACAACAATAAAGTCTTAGTTGTGATGAATTACAATAAGGTTCTCCGTTGTTATTGTGAAACAGAATACCAAGCATTACAATAGTAATTAATTATCCAGAAAAATAAAACAAATTCAAAGCCCCACAGAACTCGGATGTCCATTAAATGTGTATAAAATTAAAAACACCTCTGAATAATTCTTTTAATGCTATAAAATTCGCTGGAGCGGTTATCTCGTGTAGCGTCAGTGCAGTTGCATTTCTCATATAGAGACAGATAACGTTGTGACAAATAGGCGGATTTCGGTTTTTAGGGTTCTGCATATTTTTTTTGATAAAAATTTTTCGATGCAAAACGATTAAGCTGTTAAAAAGTTTTAAAGCTTTTATGATTTTAAAAATTAAAAAAGATGTAATGTTATAGCTTTTATGTCTATTTTCTTTTGAAGGTTATTTTCATCATAGATAATATCCAACAGTATATTGTATTTTGTCATAATGCTTGTAAGCGGTATATTTAAATATTTTTCGATAAATATTTAATCGATCATATAATAATTAGCTGACTACTCGGACTTGACCGTTTTTTAACAACGGTTATTAATAAACGTCCGGAGATAGTCCAAAACTGTAAATGATATATCGCAAGTAAAATTAATCATGACGTTTTATTATATTAAAAACAATGAACATGACAAATTACTTTTAAATAGTGAGTACATTATTTTGCAAATATAATATATTCTTTTAGATATAATGTACTAAAATATAAGAAAGGTATAGAACATAATAGGAAATAGATTGTAACCTCTTTGAGTTAAGATTATCGGTCTATATATATTCCGTATCTATATAACCCAAGCCTCGCCGAGCCTAATTTATAATACAGGGCTACAAAGACCAGGTGCCGGTGTTACCGCAATCATAGAATTAATGGATCCTTGACCTATAGAATGAATTGCATTGTCCTTCTATTACATATATACTGGATAGCATTAGTGTAATACACTATGTATTGTCAAATGTCGCCCACTTTGATTTAGTTTAGAGCATATGTAAGTAACAATTGAAGATTAAAAAGTTTAAAATTTTAAGAATGTACAACATTTGGAGTTGCAATATTTAGTTAAGATATGGATTTTTATGAAAGTTTGTATACAACGTAGTTCTTATATAATATCACTAGGGGTCGCCAGCGACTCCGTCCGCGCGGTTTTTAGTGTTTCCTCAGCGCACGCGAGGAAAGCTCTCAAAAGAGAAATCTTTTCCCGTTTTTGCAGCATTTTTCATTGCTGCTTGACTTTTATAAGTCACAGTGAGATGACATATACCCTATAGCCTTTCTCAATAAACGGACTATTCAACACAAAAAGATTTTTTCAATTCGGGCCAGTAGTTCCAGAGATTAGTGCGTTCAAACAAACAAACTCTTCAGCTTTATAATATTAGTATAGATTAGTATAGATTATTCTGCTTTTCATTCAAAAATTAGTTTCTGTATCATTTAATTTACTAATATTTTATGTATATTAACATTTTATTGGAACCTCATGGATTATAAAAAGTCCGATTTTGTTATATTTGAGGTAGAAGAATATTATGGTATAACGATATTAACTATTTCACGTACCTCATTATACAGAAATCATATTCAATTACTTCCTACAAAAATAGACACTTGTTCATGACACGACATTTTTAGAATAATCAAACTGATATAAAAAACAATGTTTGTTGTTTAATGTATATTGTTATAATAATAAACCTTTTGTTATTACTGTAAGACTTTTTTACTAAAAACCACCGAATAGTATGAAACCAATACTTATAAATATTACAAAAATTGTTAAAACGTTTATTTAGTCTTCTATAAAATTTAGATGTAAAAAAGAGGTTAAAGTGCAAGTTCATATTAAGATATTTACATTATTTTTATGACTTCGTATTGGTTACAAAACACAATTGATATTTTCATCCTTCGTGATATTATTTATCGCCCTGTCAGGAAATATTTTCAATCATTTTCAATGTTGACTCATATAGCATTTTATAAATTGATTACTAACATATTTTGTTAGAATAAGATTGAATAATAAATATATAGTCACCTTTTAAAAAAATGCACAACGCTATTCACTAAGGACAAACAAAAATAACACTAACTAACATAGCATTATATATTTTCACAGTTTCTTCAGTAGCGCATGAAATTACATTCGTGTTTTAAAATGGCAGTACTTCATTCTTATTTTCATTCCACACAAAGGCAAGAACACATTCATCTCACAAACGTGATGGCGGGGAGTTGACCAAAGCCTTGTGAATTGTGCATAAGTATGACGCAGGATTTCGTTTTGCTAAATAAATATTAAATTTGTAGTTGGTTCTTTGTATGATACATTAATGGTAAAGTAATCTATTAAATCAAAATACAACTAAACCTCCCAAAATACTTTTTTTGTGTGAAGACTTCTTATTTAGGGTAACAATTTGGAAACAGTGTAGTTTATTGATATTATTTAATTATTGAATTATTGAATTATTTAATTATTTAGATAGCTAAGGCTTCATCGTGGTTCGGTTGATGTCAATGAGCGGACTCGTGTTACTGTAACGTTGATGGTTACTGTAACGCTGGTGGTTATTGTAAGGCTGGTGGTTACTGTAACACTTTCTTCAACGTGCCAGGTCTCTTTTTTGACTTGAGCAATCTAAGTGAATATAAACCTCTGCCTACCACCAGACTCCACGTCACCAGACTTAGTAAGCATCTGTTATATATAGCAGCCTCCAATAACCATATATGAAACATTAAACGATCGCATATGAAAGTGCTTATATCATATCATAATTTCTATCGCAACTTTATTTAAATATTATATATTGTAAATATCCGTCCAGTTGTCCACCTATACGTCATGTAAAAAGTGAAACTCAAAACTGTTCGTTTACGCGACCCTGTTAAGTCGCATGTGTATTTTTAATTATGTCGTACATGTTTATTGTCTGCTCTGACGTTTAATTTAGTTTTATGAACGCTCCAGTCATGAATGAGTTATAAGATTGAGTCAAGTGAATTATACTCTCAGCACCCTTGTTTATGGTTAAATACGTTTTTGTAAGAGGATTCAAACTAACTTTACTGCTATTTTAATGGATATTTTTTTAAAGCTGTTATTAATTAAACATCATTTGACGTATATCACTTGTCTGCGCACATTTTCTAAAGAAATTTACTAACTAATAATATCACAGGACAAATTACACACATTGAGCTAACCCTTAAGTAAGCAAATTATTTGCTTGTGCTAAGGATTTTAGACAACGATAGAAATACATAGTAATACAAGTTTTGTATTTAAACTTTCGTAAACCAAGTTGATTATTAAATATATATATTTACCCGGCTATAGTCATGTAATATTAATCGGAATTTGCCCGATTAGTTTCTAACCCATTCGGGTTTCCTATTCATGAGCTCGAAGCATGGAGAACTCACGGCGTGAACTGGTCAGGAAATTTTCTGATTAAATTACATGATTATAGCCGGCTGAATATATACATAGAAATACACATTGTAAATACTGTGAATATATTTAATAAACTACAAAACATAGAAATACAGACATCTATGCTCATAACATATATGCCTGTCCCTGACGGGAATCAAACCCGAGTCTCTTGGCGCCACTAAAAGTTAGGCAGCTGCGCTAACCACTCGACCTACGCGACGAGGCCGTTACAGGGTTGCTAACGAATAAATGGTCCACCTGAAACTCTGTATAAAAGAAAAGGACGCCTTTTTTAAAAAAGAGTAGGGCTTTGGACTACCTTCGCCTTCACTATCACTTCCAAGTAACGCAATAATAGCTAATTTATGCCGAAATTTTGTGAGACGGTAGTACTACGGTAGTCGAGCGAGCCCGTATACGCGCTGTAAAGTGACTACAGCTAGACACTATTTCCGTATTACTAGACTCTATCACAAATTATGAGACCCTAATTTTATAGCTATTTGAGTTGATATTTTTAAAAGAAGAATTTGTAAGTTTTAGTTTTATTTTTAATAAAACCAGTCAGGTAAAACAAAAAAAATGGTTTCGTCAACCATACTCGTATATATCTAAAAAGAATAGAATACTTGCCACACTATCAAGTGTGGGGAAATTGAGGAATGATTCAGAAATAAGCGACACTCAGAAAAGGGGGAAACGTTTAGGCATCCAGCTCTTTTAATCACAATACTAAACGTTGTTAAAATATTTACGATAATCTTCTTTGCGTGGTAATACTGTTGTCCAGAATCGTGTATACATTCTGCTTTAAATAACTACATCTATTCCCTACCACTGTTCAAACAAATAGTCATTAGCCTTTTATTCTTCCAAAATATAAGATAAAAATTATTAAAAAAAAAAATTATAAATAAAATTTAAAAAACCCCTCATACAAAAAGACCTCTAAAAAGAACAAAATAATATTATCATGTACTTATTGAAGTCGTTGCTCCGGGGGGGCGTTGTGCGTACGTTGACGATGGTGTCTATTTTACGAAGTTAATCATTGAGGACTTAGACTATACGATTCGATATCGTAATTTCTTTATTTGCCTTGTTAACTTACTTGCATTTTAATTTTTTTCATTATTGAACACCCATTATTGTCCCCCGACGCAACGAATTCAATAAGTACGTAATAATATTATTTTTGTTCTTTTTAGACGTATTTTTGTATCTGAATTGTACTGAATGAACCTACAGACCAAATTTTCAATTGTTTAAGTATTTTTATTAATCTATCCTAATATTATAAAGAGGAAAGATTTGATTGTTTATTTGAATTGAATAGGCTCCGAAACTACAGGACCGATTTTAAAAAATCTTTTAGAATTAGAATCCTACATTATCCCTGATGAATATTGGCTATATTTTATAATCATGAATACCATCGTCATCAACATCATCACTGATATTATAAAAAGGAATGATTTGATTGTTTGTTTGACTTGAATAGGCTCAGAAACTACTGGACAGATTTAATAAAATATTTTACCTTTACAATCCTACATTATCCCTCTGATGTTTGTACATCAGATGTTATATTTAAATATAACATTGTACATCAGAGTTGTATATATATATATATATATATATATATATATATATATATATATATATATATATATATATATATATATATATATATATATATATATATATATATATATTATAAATGTATTAAGTAACATGATTCAAGACTTTTTCATATGGGTAGGTAGATAGGTTGATTTCGTATTACGAATATTAATAAATATAAACATTTAGAATAAAAATTATTTACAATCAGTAATAACACTATGATGAAAGGATTTTTATGATCACTAGCTGTTGCCCGTGATATCTTTTTTAAAGTTTACGTGGACCCAGTCACGGGCAACAGTTATCCCTAATAAAGAACTTTACCTCAGTAAGTAAGTGTAAAAACCTTTTGGCCTCCATAACAAGGCTTTGATTGCTATATAGCGCGGGCGAAGTCGCAGGGAACAGCTAATTATTGCATAAGAACCTCTACCCCGCACGAATAAAACGTCAATATCTTGGAGACGGCTATTTTTATTTCAACCAAACATGAATAAGAACCATCTCAACGAACATAGCTATCGATTAAAAAAAACCGCATTCAATTCCGTCCACGCGTTTGGCCGCAAAATTGCCACAGACAGATACACAGATACATAGATACACAGGTCAAACTTATAACACCCCTCTTATTAGGGGTTAACAATATTTTTTGAAAATTTGAACTACATAATAAGATAATTTATAAGACACTATATACATAGTTTGGAAGAGAATTCGAAAGGGATAATATGGACTCGGGTTAAAAGTGGCATGTGTAAAGTATGCGAGCTAAATGCACACTATAACTCACCAGAGTGCAACTACAGCCGCATTGGCAACGGTTTGTGATAAACACACGAAAAGAGGAATCTGCGAGTAAGGAATGCAATTGCCAAAGTAATTTATGTTGCTTCGTACTCACTAAATCGAAAAGTGTTTGCGAATCGCTTAGTAATAATTACAATGATATTAATATTTGTAAATTATTTTTATGTATGCTGTTTAATAGTATGTATTTTAAGAATATATTTTATAAAAATATGAATAATATTTATATTATAATCTATCATTTCATCCTATTAAATTGGTTTAATGTAGGTATTTAAAAATATAATTTGGCCTTATTTAAGATTGAGAAATAATTATTTTATGTTATTTGAGACTTTGTGTAGCTGTGTGTATATTTAGTAATACTACAAAATGTGGATTGTGTTTTGTTAAATAATGTAAAATGCCGCTGGTTTTCAAGCCGGAAAACCGGGCGTTATGTTTTGAACCCTTTTGTTCAAAGTTAAGTTGTGTAGTCTTTAGTGGCCTCGTTATTAGGTATCTTAAGGAAACTAAGCTAATATGTTTCCATGAATTTTTAAAGCGATGCTGAATTTTAGCGAAATGTTTATCTCAGTTTCTTTGAATTGTAGACAAAGCAAAAGTTATCTATACTTATATAAAAATGCACATACATTTTTTATTTTTTATATACTATTCGTTAAACAAAGGGACACATGGTTACAATAATTAGATACTGAATACTTTTCATCGGATAAAATTAAACAAATCTTGTAATACAATAAACGCACAATAAATCTTGTAATACAATACATTCTCATATATTTTCTAATTTCAATGTGTGCAGGCCGCTGAGGGACCAGCAGGTTCATACGACAAGAGGAATAGTTTATTTTAATAAGTAAATAGTTGACTTCAACACATGGATCTTCCAAATTAAATTAGAAATCGAGTAAAAACTGATATTAAAATAGTTTGGAAGTCAGTACATAAACTGCTAAGTAGGTTACGAAATGGATCGGGAATAAGGAAAAATATATCTGAGTTCTTGTTGAATGAACGAAATACGTAAATATAAAAATATCACATGAAAAATATGACGTCAAAATATAATAATATGACTTTTTATTAATCATGATAAGATTATTGTTGTAAAAATAATCTTTAAGCTAACAATTTTTTATAAGGGAAAAAAATGTATGTATGAGTATATGTAGTGACTGTGTATAGTGAATCCAAAACTTTTCCCCTATTTCTTGCAATATGTTAGACATATTGCGCCCACTGTAAATGAAGGGCAGTTGGATGATGATGATAATTCTTCAGGAATTAATTAATGTAACTTAAAAGATTGTGAAATAACTGTATTTAACTGTTTTGTATTTTTAAACCCCGACTAATAAACCCCCGACTAAAAAGAGGGTTGTTATAAGTTTGATCATGTATCTGTCTGTAGCAAATTTGCGGCCAAACGCACGGACGGATTTGAATGCGGTTTTTTTTAATCGAAAGCTATGCTCGTCGAAATTGTTCTCATCCATGTTTAATTGAAATAGAAATGGTTGTCTCCAAGATATTGACGTTTTATTCGTGCTGGGGAGAAGTTCTTATGCAATAATTAGCTGTTTGCGGCCAAACGCATGGACGGATTTGAATGCGGTTTTTTTTAATCGAAAGCTATGCTCGTCGAAATTGTTTTTATCCATGTTTGATTGAAATAGAAATGGTTGTTTCCAAGATATTGACGTTTTATTCGTGCTGGGGAGAAGTTCTTATGCAATAATTAGCTGTTTGCGGCCAAACGCATGGACGGAATTGAATGCGGTTTTTTTTTATCGAAAGCTATGCTCGTCGAAATTGTTCTTATCCATGTTTGATTGAAATAGAAATGGTCGTCTCCAAGATATTGACGTTTTATTCGTGCGGGGGAGAGGTTCTTATGCAATAATTAGCGTTCCCAGCGGCTTCGCCCGCGCTATATAGGAAAAAAGCCTTGTTATGAAGGCCAAAAAGTTTTTACACTTACTTACTGAGGTAAAGTACTTTATTAGGGATAGCTGTTGCCCGTGACTGCGTCCACGTAGACTTTAAAAATATATTTATATGGCTTATGATCGTAGTCATAAAGAATCACGGGCTACAGCTAGTGATGATATAAATCCCTTCATCATAGTGTTATCAGTGATTGTAAATCATTTTAACTTTTTACTAAATACATTTATAATTTATTACATTGTCGAAACTTTCACATGGATCCTTATTTTATTAAATATAATATATATTTCTCGTATTAATTATAATCTTTGTGCATCATAATGTAGGATTATAATGCTAAAAGATTTTTTTAAATCGGTCCCGTAGTTTCGACACCTATTCAATTCAAACAAACAAACAAATCTTTCCTCTTAGAATATTAGGATAGATTAATAGAAATACTTAAACAATTGAAAATTTTGTTTGTCTGTAGGTTCATTTAGTACAATTCAGAAACCAGTAACATAACTTTAGAAAACAGAAAAAAAAATTAACCTTAAAAAAATCCGATACAAAAAGTTCGTAAAAAAAAACAAAAATAATAATATTATGTACTTATTGAATTCGTTGCGTCGGGGAACGATTCAATAAAGAAAGAAATTAAAATGCAAGTAAGTTAACAAGGCAAATAAAGAAATTACTATATCGAATCGTATAGTCTAAGTCCTCAATGATTAACTTCGTAATATATACACTATCAACGTACGTACAACGGTCCCACGGCGCAACGACTCGTTTTGTTCCTTTATTTAGCGGTTCCCCGACGCAACGACTTCAATTAGTAGGTACATAATAATATTATTTATTACCCTTTTTAGTGTTCTTTTTTTTAAAGTCCTCATTAATTAGTTCCGAAAATTTAGTGAAGTTGACACGACGTGCAACGGTACCCTGACGCAATGAATTAAATAAGTACCTGCTGTTAATTATATTTATTTATAATAATTTCAATGTTAAATAAGTTCACAAGTTTCGAAATAGTATACAACAGTAGCGCCACCTACGTAATTAAATACGTAATTAAAGCATAGAATATTTTTATTTATCAAAATGTTTAATCTGTTATTAGTTATTAGAATTTATTATAAGGTATAAATATTATATTTTGTAAGTTGGTTATAAAATTGTAAATTACCTTCACCTCAATATTGAAGTGTTTATATATTATAAAATGAGTTCTAAGGGCTGCTCTCGCCCATTTTATTCAAGTTGTTGGATATTAAATATTGAAGTGCAAGTACTGTGTATTATTTTTAATCAAGTCCTAACAGTATATAATATGTAATATTATTTTATCTTTTTTAGTGGTCATTTTATATCGGAGGTTTTTATTTTTTTTAATTTTATTTTTTCAAAAAGTAGAATCATAGCATTAGAAAAAATTAGTATTAGTAAGTATTAAAAAATTATAAAAGTTCTCATCAATAGAAATGCAATAAAAAATTATCAAATATAAAATCAATCGGATTCATTACTAAAGATACCACAAAACAAACCTCGTCTGGAAATAGATTTGTAAAGCAAATGAGCGTGACCAAATCCAGGACTGAACGATCTAAAGACCATTTCTCATTGTATATATATTTAATTTAGTCTTTAATTTTAATAATCTTCGATCATTGACCAAATAATATCATCGTTATAACAATTAGTCTACTATCTTCTCCATTTCTGATACAGTAATTTTTTAAACTCTAATTTATGCGTATATTTGTAAAATATCATTGAAAAATAAAAAACATTTGTCAAAACAAAATTATTCCATATTTTATCACATGTGTTCTCACCCTAACCAATCCATACAATTTGTTTTATCCGAACAAACAAATAAATTCCAATCGAACGATTAAGGTACACCTTTCGATCGTCGGGATCCAGACGGATGGAGGGATTAGGATGGTTTCATTTGAAGAAGATTGCCAGTGGAAGCGCGGGGCATACCAAGGGCTCACAGACTAAAAAATACAGTAGGAATTGTATTGGGGCAGTGCCAGTTCAGCCTGACTTGACATTTTTATCCACAATTTTTATTCGTTGCATAGATGAATTATTGTCGAAATTCGTAGTTTAGGATTAACAAGTAGATATTCTATTTTCTTTTTATATTCTTTGGTTTCGTACACATTTTTAGTCTTAACACAGACATTATATTGAAATAAATGACATTCATTGTATAATGAAGACCATATTTTACAAATATAAAATCTGATAATATTTAAAAATATAATACTCCTTCCAAATTAAATATATATTTCTTTTTTTTTATCGATGATGATTGTGGGTGTACTGTACATTGAAGGTAGTATTTTGGCTATGGCAAGTGATAAGCAATCTTTTATCGCAATTTGATATATTATGTTAGACCTAATACTCACGGGTGAGCGGGTGGTCGAGCCCAAAATTGATTAGTATTGAAAAAACATTACCTAAAAACTTCGTTCCTGCCAGCGCGGCGTCATGAAATAAGGGTTTGTTTTGTTATTTTTGAAGATGCGCTTAGTAAGTTTAAAACAATATTAATATAATTATTTAAATAACTACACTCCCATACCTACTTACTATAAACACTTTATGAATAACATGGAATATAATAACTACTAACTTGGAATACAATACATAATATTTATAGACTAAACGCAGCAGGTTAAATGTCATAACTCCAACGGTTTAAGCAAGATTCTACATGTAGCTTTTTACATTATGACATGATCAAGCTATTCAGTAAATCCGGAAATCATAAAGGCGTCCCACGAACACGTTTGACCCTCGTTAGGACCTTAGATGCCACGTGTTGTGTAGACTAATGTCTGATAGAAGTTATAATGAAAAATAACTTATTAATTACCTTGTACGGGAATATTAGGTATGTCAAATTTGTTAAACATTTCTGATGTTTTTGTATTATATCATGGGTATAACAAGATGGACCAAATACAAAAAATCTACAAATAAAAATATGATGATATTGTTTGTTTGTCTATGATATTGATTAATTTAAGTGGTATTTAGATATCAACAATGTTTCCATTTCCATATCAATGTTTATTTCAGTTAACAGATTTTAATTAATGGTTTATTTAAACCGTTTCAATATCCGAATGATATATATATATATACAAATACTATCCTGTGTATTTTAGTAGATCAATGGGTTCACACTATAGACACTGCATGTTTGTTTTTTAAACAGAAAAATTTAAAGAAAAACTTTAACAAACAAAATATTTTTATTTAGAACAAAATATAGTTAAAATTTATAGTTAAGGATTTCTTTAGAAAAAGCTTTATAAAGATTATGAAAAAAAGTATCTTTTATTTTAAAACTATATCAAGAAAACTATGTTTTACTTTGTTTTTACTGACTCTAAACCATTTTACAATGTTCCTAAAACTAAGTACTTATAACGTATTTAATTTCGTTTCTTGTTATAGTGAATTTAACGTATAGTTTTGTATCATCTAAAACTACTCTGTTATTTTTCGGACACGAACCATGTGACAACAAAGATGGCTTACGTGCTCTGCTAAGGTCAGGTTTTATTGTGAAAAGTTATTTATTTTTCTATATTTGTGTATCACATGTTTTAGGGCCAATTATCTGTTTTGATTGATTTAAAGAGAATATTTAAAATGTTAATTCAAAAAAAATAATAAAAGTTAAATATTTTTATCAACAAATTGTTTTCATTAACTAGTTACCTTTCTATATTCTCAAATGACATATATTTATCGTAATGTTACGTCGTTAAGCGAAGAGAAAATTGTAGCCGAGTTACATCTTGAGCAAACCTTAAGGAATCTAACAAGGTTGACACGGCTTAGAAATAATGTATTTAGTATCAATTTATTTATTTTGAGCGGGAAGTTACGATGTATTTTGAACTATTACTGAAAATAATATATATATTAATGTCTATGTTGTCTAATTTTAACCGACTGTCTACATCTGATTCAGTAACGTTTTTACTAGACTTCTTAAACCTCATTCATTCGTGCTTTCAATATTGTTTAATCCAGATAGAAGACGATTAAAGTGGTTTTAAAATTTCGTGGAGCCTATATAAATTATTTATTTTAAGCATTCAAAATTATTTTAAGAAGGATAAAACCAAATCAATATTAATGTATACAAATGTTATTACAATAAATGTAAATATAAAATAAATTTATTAAATTTCTAGTGCATTAAATTGTTATTCTTATTTCCGACGTTCAGTATGATATCATTAGTTAATACCAAAATCATCTAGAATCAATATCATTCTAATTGAATCATATTAATAACGGTTTCACAATACCTCAGAACATATCAACCTGGTACAGGGATGCTTGCACACTCCCACATGTTAATTACAATTTTCAAAGGCATCCTCTCCCCACAGTATTCATGGGCCCTACAGTAACTAATTAACTTTTGGTATGCAGATTTTTTGACCGGGGCTGTTAATATTTAAATCTTCCTCATTACGGAAAAGCAACATATTTAAATAATTTTATAAATCCAAAAGTGGGGTTCTTAAAAATGCATATAATAATTTAATATATATTTTTAATGTAACAACTTATATAAATTAAATAAATATTAAAATTTACATGTGTAAGTACATTTAATTGATTATTACTACTATTATTATATTTTTAATTATAATTAAAAATAAAATTTAATTTTAATTAACAATAAAATATAATTTAAACATGTACTGTAACTCCATGTAATATTTAGTGTGTAATTTATATATTTTTACTATAATATCGATATGTTTCCACGCCCATAACTTTTGTCCTCCTTCCAAAAGTTCGCTTATACTTTTTAACCAGCTTCAAAAAGGAGGAGGTTCTCAATTCGGCTGGTATTTTTTTTTTTCATTTATGTACACCGATTTCTCCGAGGTTTCTGAACCGATTTACGTAATTCTTTTTTTGTTTGATGCAAAATAGTTTCGAATTGGTCTCATACAAATTTGATTCAGGTAGGCCCATTAGATTTTATTTTATGAGCGTTTTTATCCAAGTTTTGTACTAGTTCCTCCGGAAGGAAATCAAAACGTGCTGTGACTAATGACATCTGTTGTTTTGGATACAATAACTTGTTACAGACTATACCTGGAAATTCAGCATATTGATTTATGTCGGTTATAAAATTACGCTCATTCATTGAACGAAATCTTTGTGAAGTCTGACGAATACGGAGACGACTACTATTATTCGTTCCTGTTTTTAAGATTATATTTTAATTATAGTCTGCCCTGACAGTTGGGGTTGCGATAGAAATAAGAAAAATACTTTAGTACTAGCGGCCCGATACGTGCTTCGCTACGTAAAAAGTGAAATTAAAAAAAAAATATTGGAACAAATTCATTTATTCAAACAAAAAATCTTTATTTACATATTCATACGGTATTGATTGGTCGAATTATGATAAATGTACATGTAATGACGTTAGACATTGTGATAACTTTTAAATATTTTTTTTTTAATTAAAGATGCGTGTACAATACAACGTCTGTTGGGTCCGCTAGTCTTTTCATATAATATTTATAATAAAATAGTATTTTACCTATTATACATATATATATAATAGGTAAAATAAATTAACGATAATAAAATTCTCGGATCTTATTATACATATAGACAATATACAAAAGATTTTATTTTTTTTAAATGTATTGTTTAATACAAGTACTAACATTCGTTTTTGATTTCGTTACATATAATGATACAAGAAATTTAAATAAAGTTATAAAATGAATGAAACTGTTTGCTGAAATTGGAGTGAATTTTTGTATATTTTAAATATTTATTCAGTTTTGTGAAATTAATGAATAAATAACCGGTAATATTATTCATTATTAAAGAAACTAAAAGTCCAAAACCTTGAGATGTAATGGAGATGTAACACGTCATAAGATATAAAATGTTTTTATCATAAATATTGTTGATGTTCACTTAACTCATTTTATTGAATAAATTTATTCAAATATACTGTATCTTTTTTTCAATTAATTCTGAAATAAAAAATTAACAACTCATAAACAAGGATTTTATTTTGGGAATTCATATCAATATTAATAATATAACTCGACGATAAATTGAGAGTAAATATACTAATCACGTTTTAAATGTTTTTTGTTTCTATGTACACAAATTTTGTACCGGGACATTGGCCAGGATATCGGTGTATTTTTCATTCTAAGAAAATATAATTCTTAGAAACAAATACTGAATCCAGTAAAAAAAATGTCTATATACTACTTTTCTTTTAGGGTTTGGTAAATTTGTTTTAAAATTAAGTCCGTCTATGAATCTTTTATCTTATTATTATTTGAGATTTTTTATATAATACTGAAAATTAAACAAAACATAAAAGTATTCAGGATAACTTAAGTAAGTTAACTCTTTCATACTATGCTGCAAATTTATAATAAACTTTGCAATTCAGTAATACATTTTCTTAAATTTAAATATTTAGCAAGCAACGAGCCAGGTCAACAGTTTGGAACAATAACACTCGAGCAAGCGAAATGACTGAAACTAGGCTAGAAACTATACCTATTCTTACTAAAGTGTTTAATATAAACGGAATATTATATCGTGGAACTAATTTTATGAAAACTATCTTAAGTTATTATATATGACACTGATTTCATAATAGTACAATGGGTTTCTAACTTTACATTTATAATTACTAAAATAATATATTAAAGTTTTGAAATATTCCGAAAATATAAATTTTATTGTAATACCTATATGAGAACCAGAATAATATTTTACACGTACAAGTACTTTTAAGGTAAGTGGCGTCTGGAGTCACGTTTGTTAGCAACTTTGTATCACTTCACTATCACTTGGCATAGCAGACGTCACAAAGAAACATTTTTATGCCTAGAAAACTATGATATCCATGTTTGGGGTGTGTATTTAAAATTTAACACATAACTGGCTACGGAGTGGGCTCGAAACCCAGCGGTGATTACGGAAGAGTGCCCTCGCGGCTTCTAGCGCGATTCCATTCACCTCAGATATATAAGTGGTAAGTATTAAAAGTTTTATGTTTCAATTATAATTTTAGGTTACTTATAATTTTTATTGTATTTGATTTTGTTATATATATTTTGAACTAGTTATTTATATATGTTTTATAAAAAATCTTATCTGCTATTGCTGTATTAAACTTTCACTGGAACTGCGAATGGTAATACCAGTAAACACCAAATTGCATTTTTATAACACAATATATTGAATGGGCACAGTGACTAATATACGATTTCATATGAATCTACTAACTGTCGGATACGTGAGCCACGTTCATTTCGATGGAGCGCGTCGACTGGACGAACATTGTTATTATACTACTATTGCGTTACACGTCTTTGTATTGGCATTATATTCACGTGTCAATCAAAGCTGCACTGTTGTAAAGACTGACGATGTACAACGAAATGGAGTAGCTGGTGAGCTGGAGATCAATTGAGCTCTCACATCGTACAGCGCTTTAAATATGGAAGCATGATTTTAGTTAATTACCATCTTATTGACAATACGAAGATGAAGATACAAACAAAAACAATGTTTACGCTTGCAGCTTGTGGCCTAAGTGTTAATGTCAAACAAATTTCATTGTTAATGAAAACATAATTAACTAGTAGGTTTTCATGAGTAAAAAATAAGTTTAATCTTCATCGTTTATAATAATAAATGAAGTTAAAGAAATATTTCATGACTATTATACTATTATGAAAGCTCGCATAAAATGGCTCTCAGATAAGTATATACTCAAAAATCAAAATGATTTTTATTTAAGTTCGTGTTATAATAATATGTATATATATATAAAATGATTACATTAATTCTTAATATTATAATTGCTCTTTTTTATAGGTCTATAAACGTTCCGTAGAATAGTACTACTGGTATGGTTAGAAACTATTTTTACTTTTGCTGTGATATAGCAAATTACCAACCATATAAATCCCGTAAGAAGTTATAATAATTTAACAATATGATAGTTTTGTCGTACTAAGCAATGGAAACAAACATTCATTGTGGAGGCTGTTGACACGCCAGCCAGTTCTGTTATTATGAAATGTTATGGCGTAAACTGCTTTGTTTTAACTTTCTAGATGTAATTGTCGCGAACAATGCAGTTTAAAATGACGTTAAATGTGGAAATAAAATATGTTACAAAATGAAAGAACAACGGAAAATATGGTTACCTTATATATATTTTATGTTCATTTGTTGTTGAGAAATTTTCATGTTTTGTATATTATGAAAATACCAGTGGTATTTGCTACTACTGACTCCAAGTTATTTTGGATCTTATATCAGTTCCAAAACTGTGGAACCAATAATTAATTATTCTTGCGAGTCAAGCGAAAACCACTATAAATTGAACCGCAAACCCCGTTAGATTGTGACCGGCCGCGACAGCGTGTGCTCCGCAGACATTAGGGAATTGCAAACTTGGAAATGCACTGAAGTTCGGTAACAGTTCCGTACTGGGAATAAATTCAAATCGAGCGAGAAGCAGTCATTCAAGCAGAGTAAATAATATTAGAGTTGACATTGTATATTCTGTTAAAATAACACCCATGCTGATTTCCAATAAAGATTTTGTAACATAAAAAAAAAATACAGCTATACTCATACAAAAAACAAAAAAAACAAACAAAGAAGTACAGTAATTACATACCTACCTGGTAATTATTTTTATAGCAGTTTAGAACAGTTTTTAGCTATCATAATACAGTTCAGAATTATTTAACAGAAAAAAAAAGCAAAAACCCCTAAAAAGGATAAAAACGTCTAAAAAGGATAAAAATAATATTATTATGCACTTATTAAAGTCATTGCGTCGCAGGACCGTAGTACCTACGTTGACGATGATGACTATTTAACAAAATTTTCGGAGCTAATGAATAAGGATTTACACTATACGATTTGATGTTGTTATTTCTTTATTTGCCTTGGTAACTTACTTGGTATTTTAATTTCTTCTTTATTAAGCGGTCCCCCGATGCAACGACTTCAACAAGTACATAATAATATTATTTTTATTCTTTTTAGAAGTGTTTGGTATCGGAGATTTTATTTTTTTTTATATAGGTATATATTTTTTTGTTTTTTATTTTTTTTTTACTTTTTTCTATTTTGTACTAAATTAATCTACGAACACACTAATTTCACTTGTTTAAGTTTTTACCATCAATAATGTATAAGAACCTTTCACCAGCACCAATAAAAACTCTATATCTTGGAGACGACTGCTTCTATTTCGACCAAACATAGCTAAGAATCATCTCGACGAACCTTTCGATTAAAAAAAAACGCATTTAAATTCGTCCACGCGTTTGGTTGCTAAGTTGCTACACACAGGCAGATAAAAACACAGACACACAGATACACAGGTCAAACTTAAAACACCCTTCTTTATAGGTCGAGATTGCAAACAACAATTCAATTAAAACGTAACAACTATTTTAAGAAACTTAAGGATATAATTTTCTCCTTTTAGATCATTTAATGGTTTAGGAAGTACAGCTGAAGAGTACAGAGAAGTGATAATTAATCTTCTTTATACTCGGCACTAATGATTCTGAGGTAATTCTGGCTATTTATATAATTAATTATTTAGCTCTTTTTATTCATTCGAAATAAGCATCATCCATTAAAAAAAAACAAAATTTGATTTTGAGAAATAGGGATCTGCTTGAGAATAATGAATGTGATTATTTTATTAGTCTCTGACTCAAAACTGTATTGAATAAATAATGACAGTTATATAATTGAATTGTTTGTAAACATTTAATTTAAAATAAATTAAGGCTTTTAGGCCTTTATATCAAAAAATACAATTCGTAATTATGCTTTTCAACAACATAAATATTTCTGCGCAACAAAATAATTTATGCCTATTGTGAAGAATAATTACATTACAGTTCATAAAACAAGGTAATAAAGCTCAAAATCAGTTATTTATTCCATACTCGAATATTCATGTACTATCAGCACGCAGCACTTTGCACCTGCATTGGTAGAAAATGCGAAAATTTTATTTGCCACGGTTCTCAAGTGGATTGTTCGAGACGTAGCGCAATAGAAATTCGGCCACTCCACTAAAACTGGTTATATTCTTTCCTTCTATAAAGTTTTATGGATCTTTGGAATAACTTGAGCAAATTCTAAAACTTAATAATGCATTTTTAAAATATTATTGAAAACTTTTGTAGAATTTATGTATATAAATATATATATATCAATGTAAGAAAATAGCGAATTAAAAAAAACTTTTTTGATGACGAATACTTCATTAAAATACTTAAAAAACTTTATATATTTTCAAAGTATAGTGAGCAATTAGCGACGAGTGGGTTCCACGAGTAAGGGAGTGCGTTGGTGTAGAGTGGACACGTTATTCTTTAGTCTCATTAAATGCTTGTCAAGCGTAAACAAATGTTGGTCCAAAACTAATATTTGTTAAGTTGAACCAGCAATTAGTGAGCTCTCGTTTTCGGAGCATTGTAAAGCCTAGGTGTGAAGTGAGCAAAAAATATTTGTTTTGCTACGTGAATTGGATTTAGGTGATAATGGCTCTGTAGTTTTATTTGCATGAAAAATTGTTAGAGTTCATGCGAAAGCCGTTTTAATTAAGCCTTTAGTGACTACAGCAATAGTTATAATAGTATGAGTGGGAATTGTCAAATATTTTATAACTTAATATGACTCACTAATAAAAAGAAGATGTTTTATTATAATACTTTTTGATTTATATAAATTAAAATAAAAAAAAAATTAAATTGAATCAAACATATAGGCACTAGTAACTACTATAAAGTAGTAAGCACCGACTTCATAACGAATGTTGTAAAAGCCTTAATAGCGGAAAATTGCAGTGCCGTTGTTAGGGGTGTTGTTAGGGGTGTTGTTAAAGGTGCGATTTTTCCAGCTTTTACCCAACTGGTTATATAATCATATCGAAAGGAATATGGTAAAAGGTATAAAAGAAATAAAAATTCAAGAAATACACTAAGACCGTACTATTTTGCTACAAAAATATATTAAATATACAGTATTTGGAAAATAATTTGCTGATAAGACGGTATTGGAAAGAAGTGACTTATTATTTAGATTCAAAATATGATGTCATGACAATTTAATGAAAATATATGACGTTATTACAACACCTTTGTTTATTTCCAAGGACTCATCAATGCCTATCTGCAATGCGGATAAATATCATAATTCGTAATTTGAATGAACGAACATTGTATTACGTTTCATCGTAAACCGGTAGTATGATATATGATCAATATTAGTTACTTAATTTGATATAATGTATTAACACTCTTACTATAAAATAAGATATCATGAAGAATTATGATTGTGAAGCACAATATTATATCATAACATTACAATATAATAATCTTCAATATTTTTAAAGTAAGGGTTTCCTTTATTCCTTTGAGGTGGTGCAATAACAATGTTCAAAATCTGTATCATATATTGTTATAAAAGAAAGATATTATTTCTTTTAGAATATTTACAATTTAAAAAAAGCTTGTGCTGCTAATGTAACCGGGTGCTGCGAGAGCACTTAAAAAATACCGTACTGGTTATTTTTGAACATGGTGGCTTACATAACTTTGCATCCCGAGCACTACATCAAAAAATAGATAGAATGTACAAGTAGAATGTCTTCTAGAGTGCTATACATGAAACAATTTTTTTAATAAGATTTTTCATGAAGTATTTGTAATTATTAATGTTCGAAACGTTTGTGGGTAAATAGTAATTTTCTTAAAGAACATGAAACATAATATTATTATCAAAACCTGATTACTAAATCGACTTTCTAATGAAAAGCTTAAAAATAACCATAAATCATAATTCAAGAGTTTAAACTAAACAAAACTCATTCAAGACCCAAACTGCAATGAAAAAATAAGAAATTAAATACTCAATGTCCGTATTTTGGCTCACTTTTAAATTATATTAAGTAATTCCCTGAAGCGCCGTTTCGCAGTGGAGTTTAACAGCCATAAAGTTGTCTGGCTTGTGCTTTGGTAAGAGAACTAAAGCTTCTTCATGCTTTTAATTCTGCTTTGGCTCCGCAGTGTACTATTTAAACGATTTTAATTGTTTTTGACATTTTATTACTTTTAACTTATTTTTATTAACTTACATATTTTAGGTTCTTAAAATCTATGGAATCTTATAAAACTTATAAACTGTCTTCTTATAAACTTATAAACCTGTGTACGTAAACATTCGAATAATCTTTTACTCAAACTTTAAAAAAAAATAAACAAAACACTGGTTCAATGAAGGCATCGTGATGTTATAACTATACTTAAGGGTAGTAACTTCTGACCTATCTCCTAGTGAATTGTTCGTCTAAACTTCAGTTATTCGAGATAAAAGGTGATGCTCAAGGGACCCATAACAGAACGCCTGATTGTCGAAGTACCTTCCACACTGCGGTAGGATTCTTCTGACCGTTTATAATAGAGAACTTTAAAATATTTATGTTATTGAAATAAGATAAATATATTGTTGTATTTTTCATCACTATTTAAAGTGTAAGTTTCAATTACCAAGAAGTAATCATGACTTGCATCTTTACTCCTCGTCTAATCACAAATTCTTCGTTATTTTACATATTCTTTCTTAATTTCTATCAAACTTAAAATCATTTGTATATGTATTCATTTGTATTCAAGTCATTTGTATTCAAGTCATTTGTACATATAATACACATGTCATACAGTTTATATATAAAGTATCATATGTATATTAGCAGTTATTCACACACATAATAATATATGTAAGTGTTTTATAATAGGTACTATATTTTTATAGTTTCCAATATTGTAAAGTTAAAAATCTTATAAATAAAAGTTATATCTGAAATAAGTGTAAGCAGAGAAAACCGCTGTAAAGCCGTTAAACAATAGAAACCAAACCCCGTGGTCACTTGGTGTGCTCGCTAGTAAACTAATTTTAATACTTTACCAGGTAAACTTTTTAGAAGTGATTCTAGTGTAATAGTACTAAATTCTGTCTAAAATATTTATTTACATCTAATAGTAATTAAACTATTTTTAGCATTAATTATAAAGTGGGATGTTTCTTGTCCAAATTGATCAAAGGCCTACAGACCAAATGTACCTACCATTGTCGAAAGACATGTACTTTTAACATAACGAATATGTAAAAAGTTAATTATGGTATAGAACTTAATATATGAGTCGCTATATTGTGACTCATTTTTAATTTAATGATAAAACAAAATATCTATATCGTTTGTTTATTTAATAAAATACTGTTCAGATTTTTACACAGTAAATTCCGCAGTGCGTAGAAGTTATTTTTTCAAGGACTAGCCTAATGTCTTACTTTTCAAATAATCATAAATTGTCAGACAAAATTGGCCCTTCTGAATATTATAATACTTAATATCGCAACTTTCTTAGAAGATTAGAATTTTTTTCGACGACCTCTTTCCTTTTATGTAGTAAAGATTCAAAAGACCATTATACTATCTTCAGATATACATTGCTTGCTGGAATAATCATTACAAGGTAAATAACGATAACTTAGTTGAATGTACTATGAAATGTCTCCTCATATATGCTATTTTTCAAAAGATATTCTCTTGGATCTCTCCTTCTAGTTATGAAAAAAAAAATCCAGTAAAAAATCAAAATTATTGAGCGTTACTAATATATAAATATATTAGTAGAGATTATATAGTTTGTTATTGTTTACACAAATTGTTTTTATTGATAATGATAGCTTCAATTTTGCAATTTAATATCCTTGTATTTGAGCAACATGCTCCCTGAAATAACATTGTTTTTACCAGCCTCTTGAAGGATCAGCAATATAAGTATTTACTTATACAAGATATATAAGAAAAAAATATCGCCTATTATATTATATAATATGAATTGCCTTGAGATACATCGATCATAGATCACATTAAAACAGACAACAATAAAATCTATTATTATTAGGTATCCAGTTTTTATATAAATTTTAGAAGATTCTAGAAGGTTGAATAATTGTCATTAATGGTTATTATAGTTACTTATATATATACTTAGATATTGGTATGACTTTTTGTTAAGATATTTTAGTAATTGAATGTAGGAAAATTATTTATTTAACCCGTATAAGATTTTTATCACCCGCTTCATACACGCTAGAGAGACGCATGGAACCTGGTCTAACAAAATTACTTTGTAAACAAGTTTACCAGATTTATGAAGGAAGTTTCAAATAAATAATTTTTAGGGGCCGAAGTTAGTCGGCAGGTGTCCCTTAATATTTTTTTATGAAACTCGAGTAATGCAATTATGCAAATACAGAGTGATCGCGGAAACTTTTCGTCGTTTTGGCTAATCTAAATTGTTTTAATTTTCAATTTGCGTGTTTATGGTAAATATGTTATATAACTTGTAGATCGGATCTTTTATTTATTTTGTACCGTGTTATTTGCTGTAGCCAACAATAATTAATAACTCGATCAGGGTGCCTATCAAGTTTATTTAAACAAATAAAATTCCATTTTGGTCTATAAATGAGCTATTAACGATTTTCTTGATAAAAGTTTAAACGTGTGTGACTATATAGTACCTATATAGTATATAATAAATTCAATTATTATACAGTCAAGTAGATTCACCAACACCAACAGTAGAATAGCCCAAGCGGGGTTTTGGGATTTATTCCTCTTCCCCCCGGATCGTCTTTGAGTGCAAACGTTCAGTCCGTATTAATTACATAAACAAAATTACTTAAATATTAATTTAAAAATTTAATACCGTATCTAAAAATAAGAGTTCATAGGTAGTGAAGAGATAAGTGAATTTTAATAAGACTTGTCGGGAAGCTTCTTTGTAAGTCTGTACTCCTGGTACACTTAAATGTGTTAAATGGTGGATTGTGTGGTGGCTGGTTACAATAAAGTGGGAGTGCATAACGATATTGAAGTAAACTGGTCTCAGTGAACATCATACAAGTGAAGTGATAAAGTAAATCTTAACACCTAATAAACAAATAAGTGATTTCGCTGCGCAACCATCAACTATTAAATTAGACCACTCCCATTTGGTTGTCTTTAAGGTGCGGATTGCATTGACCAACTTAATAAGTCCCGCCCCTTTTAAGAAACATTTCTACAAATAAGCGTAAGCGCAGTGTATAACTAGGACAGCATCATTATAGGAAATTATTTAAAAAGTAACTATCTCTACAGCATAATTAACGCAAAGTGAGCGTTAGTTACTAGGATAGAAAGTTCTTTATGTAACTGTTAAATACTATTTTAATACAAGGTACTACTAAATATGTCCGAAAATAGAAATGATCGTTTATCCCCTACAAACATATCACAAAGAAACAAACAAAGGCGTGAAGATGTCACTGAGACTAATTTTACAGTTCTAAAAAAGGAAATAACAGATATGATGAAATCTATGCTCTATTCGCAGGAACAAGAACTAAAAAAGATTACACCTACATTAATGGAAATCCAAAAAATTAATAACAATATAGAAAGTTCTATAGCATTTCTTGGAGCACAAAATGAAGAGCTTAAAAAGAAGGTTGACTTGTTGGAGGGAAAGTCAAAAAAAGACACAGAGTATATCACTATTTTGGAAGACAAAATAGAAGATCTCCAGCGTGAAAGGCGTAAAGCAAATATAGAGATAAAGAATGTTCCAAAAGATAGTAAAGAAACTAAAGAAGATTTGATTAACATGTTCTTAAATTTATCGAAATCTGTGAATTGCAATATGGTACAATCTGACATAAAAGATATATATAGAATTCAAAGAAAAAAAAGATAATAACAGTACTCCTATAGTTATTGAGACCTCATCCACAAGATTTTCAACATAAAGCATAAAGAAAAACTTTGCGCTAAACATCTAGCCTTAAAGAAAAATTCAGATGCTCCGATTTTTACTACGGAACAGTTAACCCCTAAGGGTGCCCGACTTCACTTCTTAGCGCGCGAGTTGGTAAAATCTAAGGCTTATAAATATTGTTGGACAGCTTATGGTAGATTATATGTCAGGAAAGATGATTATATGCCTATTGTTTTGATTACAAATGAAAACCAAATTCAAAATTTATTTCTTAAAATATGACTAGTAATCCATGTAAACTCAATAATTTCTGTATGTTTAATTGATATAAATGGTTTCTTATGCGTCATATTTATATATTATATATTGTTAAATAATTTTAAAACTAACGTATACGTCACCCTTAAACCTCAACTACATTATATAAACATGTACACTCACATTACCTATTCCAGTACACAACCTAAAATCGTGCTCAAATATTTTGAACACTATTTATTTACCTCCTTATTGTTCTTAATAAGTAATATTGTGAATGAAAAATATCATATAAAAAATTCTATTACATACACATATAATAACCGGAACTTTAGCTACGTTTCTTATTTAATCTATACAAATTATATACTCTATTTAATGTCTAACATTAAATGTAAAACCTTATTTAAATACTTATGTGCATGCAATATTGACAATTATAACAGTGGTTTTAACTGGGCCCTTATTCTGTATGATACACGAGATTTCTTACGAATAACGCGTGACGTCACAACGCGCTGTAAACCTAAACGCGATACATAAACGCGACAAGATGTGAAATTAAAAATTGTATGCAATAACGTATTCGCTATGACCAGTTAAGCACCGCGTTACGATAAAATCGTGGAATCGCGGTTCCCTATGCCAATGTCAAATATTAAAACACGTTGTCGTGTGTAATGGCCTTGTTTTCAAAATTCAAAATAATAACGCGTTTATAATAACGTTAGTACGTTTTGATACTTTTCTATTAAAATAAATTTATTAAGTTAACAAATTAACAAAGTATTATTAAAGTTAAGAAATAACGTACATTATTTACAATAATTATAAACTATATTCTTTATAAATGTTGTTATTCTAATAAATGCTACTACTACCAAAGCTCTGTCATTGTTTCTTCGTTATTTTATGTTTATGTTTCTATGTTATAGGGATAATTTAAAATACCCCATAAAAAGAGATTTTATTTATTATGAAATTACAACAATTAAACACAATCAATAACACAAACACACAAAACTTGTAACTTTAAAAAAATGTTTCTCAAATTCCCGTCTATGACATATAAATGGTCTTCTATTTTTCTTCAACACCGACTTTGTAATGCAACAATTATTACACTAAATAATATAAAAATCTCAATGTAAATTCTATCTGAAACTTTATTCTCTATTATTTATTTATTTATTTTAGGATATTTGTCTAAGAAAGTAATGTGGTAGACATTACAATGACATAACATTGATATTTGATGACATTACAAGTATTTAAGTCAATTTATATACATCATAACGCGTTCTAAACTTTAACGCGCCACGATATGGAATTGACTAATTGTATTTTGCACGCCACACGGTGAGTTATCTATGTGCAGTTTTTGATTTCACATTACGGGTACGTCAATGACTCTAACATCGGTTTTTATTCGAAGGTACCGGTTTTAAAAATATTTTTATTATTTGTTTTTAATATTTGTTTTTAGTAGGTTTATTTTAAATAAAGCGTTACCTTAAATTTATTTTTAAGCTACCGTCTTAAGTCTTATTTTATAATGTTATTAGAATTTTTGTAGGTTTGAAACCAAAAAATAATCTTAAAATTTTTCAAAATTACCGATTAGTTTTAGAACGAAAATAGGAAAAAATTTTAAGTAACAAGTTTTGAGTGTTTTGTCTTGTTTATTGTATTTTTAATTGCAATTTATAGTTAGGTAATAAATAAACTCTTTTTTCAATGGCATTTTAAATGATCGTTTTAATACATTACATAACGATAAAGCTACAAAAGAACCATCATACATGTTTTGGTAATGCTCGTATTTATTAAATTAAAAATAATTGTAAAGAATGTAAATTATAATTATAATAAAGAATATAAGTTATTTTTTAACTTTATAATACTTTTTAAAATTAAATACCGATATATTTATTTTTATAGAAACGTGCCAACACTTACCACGTTTTTTGTAAACGCGCGATTTCACAACATGTTATTTTGACATTTAAAAACAAGCCCATAACGCACGACAACATGTTTTTAGATTTGACAATGGCATAGACAATACGATCCCATGAAGATTTCCCGAATTTATCGTAACGCGGTACGTAACGCGACTATTTGCTTATAGAGAATAAGGGCCCAGGGTGTGTATTTTGTGGGTTCACTTATAGTTTAACGGCTTATGTATATAAATTATGGATACTAAAAGAACTGCTTTAAATGATATAGATGATTTAGAAGTTGCGGAGACTGTTAGTTGTGATATCGAGGATTTTCATAGATTGTTGAAATTTCAAAACACAGATCTCACAATTATATGTCAAAATATTGTTAGCATTTACAGTAATTTAGACGATTTACAAGTCGTGATCACAAATTTTCAATTTGAAGTAGACTTGCTTATTTTAACAGAGTGCAGAATAGATCCTTCGAAACCAATCTCCCAAATAAGTAACTACATATCATTTTCCTCCACTCATCACCTAAATCGTTCTGATGGCGTTGTTGCTTATGCCAAATGTAACCATAATATTAGTTTCAAAGAAATTAAATTAAAACATGCGTCATGCGTACAAATTTCTAAGCAGAATGTGATTATTCTGGGTATCTATCGTTCTCCTTCAAATGTAAGTGCGGAATGTTTTATAGACTCATTAAATGCCCATTTAGAAACCTTAAAAAGCCATAAAAATATAATCATCACAGCTGATATAAATATAAACATAACTGAGAAAAATTATACACAATCGCAAGAACACAAAAATAAACTGACTTATCTTAATATGTTGGCGATGCATGGTTTATGTACTAGCCATACTATGCCCACGCGAAACGTTTCGAGGTTGATTATTTTTTTTTTAATTGAAGAGAATAATTTAAGAATAAAGCATATATATCTGCACGAAGGCTTTATAAAACAAAATCATGATCGTCGAAAGAGGAACATTGGATTGCTCTGGCAGAGTGCCAAAACATGCCGGTAGGGGTGCCTACAGGGGAATCCATGTGGTACGGGGCAGAGGTAAGGCTGACTGTCGACCGATGGGGCCGCAGCAAAAGCCCAAACCAAAGCCTACCGGGTCATCAATGCGAATAAAACGGTGATTGTTCCATTTACAAATAAGAGGCGTCTGGATGGTCTGAGATGCCCAGACCTCAATGGAAAAGTGATCCCATTCTCCCGTGAGGTCAAATATTTGGGCGTAACCTTAGACCAAAGACAGAAATGGAACACTCACATTGATAACACCATAACCAAGGCTAAGCCGGCCTTGGAAGTATGTGGTAGGATGCGGCAGGAGCGGCCTTCAGCCCAAGATGATGCTGTGTCTCTATACCGCAAACTGAGGCCGGTGGTGACTTGCGCATCTTTGGTATGGTGGATCAAGTGCCAACAGGTTAAGCTCAGGGACAGGCTGAACAGCCTCCGAGGAACTGCCTATCGCATGATGACAGGCGCCATGTCCAGTTGCCCAGGAGCGGCTCTGAATGTTCACTGGATCTCCCACCTCTCGACTAACATGTCAAGAGGGTGGCTAGGGGCAGTATTCTCAGAGTATCAGCCCAGGGCAGTACAAACTAGATGTCGTGCAGGCTGAGAACCTTTAAGGACTCTGTCATGAGCGGCAACGTATTGGCGATGATTGGCGACAGCATGGTTCCACACTACAATTTAGTGCAGAACTGTTCAGTGGAAATACCGACAAAGAAGGAATGGAGGAACGGTTGCTTTGTATGGTGTACCGATGGATCGTAAATGGGACCTAATGTAGGATACGGGGTATATGGAGAGCGCCCTAGAAACAAGGAAAGCTTATGCCTGGGAAAACTACATTTTTCAGGCAGAGGTGTACGCCATAATTGCTTGTGCAACCCTGAACCTGCAGCGCAACTACACGAATAGGGCCTTTTACATCAACTCGATAGTCAGGCGGGACTAAAGACCCTACTCGAATACTATCACGTCGAGACTGATGCTTGACTGCCTGATGAAATTGAACACTTTGGGCTGCAAAAACAGAGTGGTTCTAAGATGGGTTCCGGGCCACGAGGGCCATATCGGAAACGAGATTGCTGTCGAGCTGGCCCGGTTAGGAGCTGAGAGCAAAACATACGATCCAGAACCAATACGTGGTATTCCAAACAGCCTAGCTCGTATAACCCTGAATAACCTCACTATGGGATGGGAGGAGATCCCTGGCCTCAAGCATTCCAAAGCCCTCATCGAACCCTTCAATGCGAAAGCAGCTAAGGAGCGCATTGTGCTGAGCAGGAATAATCTACGCATCATGACTAGAACGCTTACACGGCACTGTTGTCTGAACTTTTCAATTAATTAAGTTTAATGGTTTAAAAAATCCTGAAAATATAATATGAATAAATATTGTCATTTTAGGCGAATCTCTCTAGATAATCGTCAGATTACACTGGTCAACGTGAAAACTGCCTTTTACTTGGAACTTCACTGTATCTTTAGTATTTGACCGCTTTAATCTAAATATAGCTTTTAAAATTAAAAGTTAATGGGTAACTTGGTAGAAGTCACTTCGTATTATGAGATTTCGAATAATTTAGTGTAATATAATGTAGTATCCGCGTAATTTTGTTATTACGCTTTCGTTCATAACTGTTGTATTGTATACTATTGTCTTTAACATTTTTTTACTTTTTATAAATTCTTTAATAAAAGATAAAGTTTTATCCGTAGTAAACCATTCTTTTCGAAGTTGAGCTCAGTTAAAAAAAATCTACTTACTATTTAAGAAATATCACGAGGGCACCTCCTAGTTAACTTCAGGTTAGTTCCAGTTTTTTGGCTGACAGGTCCATTTTATTTAAGAGACTAAGTAGTATTTTTTTACTTTTAAAAAAGAAAGTTAGAAATGCGAGAAAAGCATAAATTATGTAAAAAATAATAATAACTACATCAAAATAATACAAACATACATGAATAATTAATTTATTTTAGAATAATTATATAGTAGGAGTAAATAATAATGTTAAATAATTTCAACCGAATTATATTTTCAAAGACAAATAATAAACATAACTATGTTAATTGCTTTTTCTTAACAAATCAAAGGAATCTCTGGCATATAACAATGTATAAATTTATACAGAGTAACTAACTGATCTCATCAGTGGTTCGTTCCTTAGTCGGCATAAGAATTCACCAAGACCGCCACAAACGTTGCTTTTATACTCCATACTGTGTGCTGTATGCTCTATACTCTTCCAATGTTCTTGTTTTATTAACTTCCCGATAAATGATTTTCAAAACAATGGTAGCATTACATTTTAAGAATTCGTAATAATTCACACTTAAAATGATTTTAATATACTAATAATTTTATTTTTTTTCATTCTATTTTATTACGAGCAAGGCTAAAACGATTTGAAGAATCAATGATCTACTTAAGTCATTGCTTTTAAGAATAGTTGAATACATGGTATTAATTCAGTTATGTCAAATTATTTAAAATCGTATTTCTAATACTTGTATGACAGGAAATTAAATTCAGAAAAACTATTTCCGTAGACAGTTACGGCATTATGACATCAAATAAAAACAGAAATACTTGAATCAAGGAAAAGTTAAAAGTAGTTCTGTAACCAAATTATGAGAGTACTTCAAGAGAGAAAATTCCATTTGACTACATTATTATTAAAGTTTTATACAGGTACGTGGTATTATTAACTATCTCTCCTGTCATAATTAAAACTTTTAAGCTGATAATCTGATATTGCAGGGATTTCATATAATTAGAGAGAATATTTATGGAGTATGTAGTGGGTTTTAAGCGGTAATTATTATTTAACTATATTAATACTAGTTATTAATGCATAATGTATATTTATAAATATATAAATATTTGGCATATATATTGAACACTTATATCTGTTTGATTCTAATTACGATATCAGCCGAAATTAGGTACCCTAGATGCGTAGATGATTAGCATTTAATGGCGTTAAAATATAAAAAACCGATGAATGTCTTGTCATCTACCTGTAGCCTTAAAATAGAAGATGTTGGTATATATACTAAGAATCTGTAATTCTTACATAGATATTTTCATCTCTAAGTTTCTCGACATTTGGCAATAAATATTGTTCTCATATAAAAAACAAGTGATAATGAGAAATGATTTCCTGTGATAGCATTACACTAAGTAGGTAATGAGCAAAACACTATTTTTTAATCTCTCCATCCACTTGGTGTTTGTTACCTAATTTTGTGTACCGGACTATTGTAAAGTACAGAAACCTCAACTGTTTGTGACAGCCCTCCACGATCTGGTAATTCCGGGAAAGAGGATGAATGCAACTCGTTTCATGGTGCCTTCTTCGTTGGCTTTTTGGTATATGTTTCACCGTTGACGTGAAACGATGGTGGCGACAACCGTAGAGTTTAGTAAGTGAAAGTTTAATATAACGGCCTCCTCTTTCCCTTTGGTAGGGGATAATGAATTCAAGCCGTTAAAAATATAGGACTAGTTACTATTATTTTTAATTACCTTACATACCCGTACATTACCTACATTAATCATATACTCGTAGTTTAAAAAATAATGAATGAATGAAAAGATATTAATGAATTTGGTGTTAAAATTAAAACAAATTTTTAAACGGTACGTAAAATATATTTAATGAAGAGAAAATTGTACTTTTGACCAATGCCTCAAGCAGAATTATCGAGTTTATACTTAAAACGCTAGAAACTTCGAGTCTTGCCTGTGCTGATCAATATCTATTTTTTATTTATTTATGTATACAATCCAAAATGTACATAAATATTTGAATAAGTGGCGAACTTACTATTAAAGCACTCTCTACTGGTAAAACGCTAACCGCGGATAAAATAGAGAGAAAAAAAAAAACAAATATAAGCTACAAGATTAAGCACCATAACATGTATGATTAGATAAAGATGGACATGGGTCTCTCATCTTTCCTCTTTTTTTATTTGTTTGTCACTCGCATTCACATGCTTGCCTATGGCCCCCTATCCTATGTATAATAACCCTATAGTATATAAATAATCAATAAATAATTTGGTTAACATGTTTATTGACAATTTTAAACATTATCTACAACTGTCATGGCCTAACAAAAAGTTCATGAATAAAGCTAATTTGGTTGTACCACATTAATCCAAGTGATGTTTTCATCTCTTTAAGGACATTAAATAATTTATCTATCGATTTATCGTAAGAGTAATAAATTATTAATTTATTGATTTATTTGAAAATAACCGTATGTTTGAAAAGATGTAAAATGTTATTAACAGGTTTACGAGATCATAGGCTAACGATTTTAATAAGTATTAGCTAACTACAATTTCGCACGTAATATTCACACCACTGCACAGACTATATTATTGTAAATATTTTGTCACTCTTGTGACAAAATATTTACAATAATAAAAATCAACCGTACACGCTATTTTTAACGCTAATAAACTTACCAATATTTGTACTTTGTTTATATAATATATATACATACAACCTACGATTTGCCAATCACTATTGAACTAAGGATATTCCAATTTCTAAATGGTCTTGGTTAAATTCAAATTCTCTGTGAACGAACGTAGCATACAATAAATGGCGAGTGTCGCGTCTAGTACAATAAGGTATCCATTTTGTCTGGATGATCCTCAGCTGACGCTATTGGTACATCCGGAGCCGAAGCAAATGAAACTGTCTCCGTCCGGTCCAATTTAACGATAGAACATTACTATTGTCGATATAGAGCTTGCAGTCGAGTTAAAAATAATAATTATTTTATTATATTGTTATTTCTATTATAATCTCCAATACAAGGATCCCATATTTTTTATGCTAAATAGAATGAATATTTTGGTGAAGTTAGAAAATTACCAAATTTAATTTTAAAATTTAAAATATTTTTTATTAGGTATAATAAATTGACTTAAATAAATATTATTATTTGTCGAGAACAAATAGTATCAACCTGATCCGCATACTCCAGTTTCGGCGAAGCGCCAACAGCTTTAGAGGCAATGCGGCTGCACCTTTTTCATTTAGCTGTAGACGTATTGAGAGCAATTCCCCTTATCAGCTCTCGAGTTACTGAAATTAGAGCAATTCATTTCTTGTGTGAAAATGTTGATGATAAATGTTTGGTTTGGCTTGAGTCCGGATCGCTTTAAATTTGCTTTTTACACCCGACTATTGATGTTAATTTACATCATTCGCACTTTTGCGTCGTTCATATTTACTGTACGAAAATAATTATTGTGATGACTATCATCATTGCCTAATTAATTAAATAATAATAATTTATGTTATCATAAATCACTTATAATTATATAAAGTCAGATTTATATATATTCTTTGAGGTAAATAAAGATAGCGCAAGTACAAATGAATATTGTTTTCTCTTCTAAGTAATAATCGATTTATTATTTTTATAGTCGAGTATTTTAAACATGATCTATTGGCATCGTTATATTTCATATTCATTTCTTAGTTGAGTAAAACTTCGGCGTAATACACTCGAGGCATTGGATTTATATGATAAGATGCTCCAAGTTCGGTAAACTTCGCGAAATGAGTTTTGTTTAATGTACTGCGGATATAAACATACCTACCAATAATTTTAATGTTTGGTACTTATAATTGAATTTAAGTGAAGCTCATTACAATTTCAGTATTTTTAGACATAACAAGACACACCAGGTAATACTGAACAAATAAAATTTAAAATGATAAAAACAGGGACAACAATCTCAAGTAATCGTACATTTTAGTACCTTTTCAAAGAAAAATTCAAAATATCTTTTTTCAAACAGGCACGCACACGCACGCACGCACACACCTTTCAATCATCAGTGATTACATTAAATTGGTCAGTATAGTCAGTCTGTGAGTAAGCTACCAATAGATCGGAATGCTCCTCTGTTGAGAAGGGAGGACCAGAAACTCAACGGTGGATCTGTTAAATGACTTATTACATTATCATATCAACCCTGTAAATCTGTCAATGACCCAAGTTCAACACATTGCTATTAACCAAAAGTTCTAGAAAGTTATAATACGATTGATTTAAAAAAATATTTTTAATTTTAGATTTAAAATTATGAAAAGGTAGATCCAAGATATTTTGTTTAACTTTATTATGTATGCTAATTGTTAATTTTTTGATCTCGATAGTTAGGCGATACGACGTTTATTTTTATTTCTTGTATTTATCGTATGTCTGTCGCCATTTTAATATAAGTATTAAATTTTGGCGCATATATATAGTATGTTATTAAAATTGTACTGAGAAGCGACCGTAAGAATACCGATTTCCTTATAAACATTTTACTTTGTATTTTATTCAGAGAAAAGATACAATACCGCTCACATACTGCCTATACTTAAAAAGGTAACAAATCTGACGTAGAAAATTACAGGCCTATCAGTATACTGAGCTGCTTTGCAAAAATATTTGAAAGCCTTATTTATAAACATATAAGTTATTCCTTAAAGAACTTAATAAGTGATAGACAGCATGGTTTTGTATCCGGACGTTCTACGACTTCCAATCTCTTGACTTACTCGCATTATCTGAACGAGGCTTTAAATCAAAGGAAACAGGTCGATTCCCTATGGACAGACTTCAACAAAGCTTTTGATAAGATTGATCATCTAGGTATACACGGCTCGTTACTGCGTTAGTTTAACTCATATATCACCAACCGTTCTCAGTTAGTCACAGAATATGGTTTTTACTCAAATCCTTACGAGGCTGTATCAGGAATACCACAAGGTTCCAACCTCGGTCCCTTGTTATTTGTCCTTTTTATTAATGACCTAATTGAGTCTATATCCTGCCATTGCATTGCCTACGCTGATGATTTAAAAATATACTCTGTAATCAACAATCATCAATCATCAATCATGACGACTGTGACATCCTCAAACGTAGTATTAATCAATTAGACTTGAGGTGTTCTGTCAATAACATGACACTAAATATATCAAAATGTCATGTTATAACATTCACAAAAAAACGACACCCTATCTTCAATTCCTATAAACTCAACAAGACTCCTTTGAATAGAGTTGGTGTCATTAGGGATCTCGGAGTTTGGTTAGACAGCAAACTAACGTATACCTACCACTAAGATACTATGTTTTCAAGAGCTAATCAGATTTTGTTACTAAACCTTTTAATAAACCAGCTAGTGTTGTCACTTTATTTGTAGCACTTGTTAGAAGTATTTTAGAGTACGCTTCGGTTATATGGTCGCCCTTATTTAAGAAACATATTCGAAGAATTGAATCTTTTCAGAAGCGCTTTCTTAGATATGTTTGCTTTAGGTTCAATTTAAGCCGTAAACTACCGACGTATGAGGCCCGTCTTAAATACTTCGGTTCAAAATCTCTTGTCACTAGACGTAGAACTCAAGATTTTGCTACACTTCACAAAATTATAAATAACAAGTGGGATATTAGCGAACTACTAAGCCACTTTTCACTAAAAACTGGTAGCACTCGCACTCAATATTTTTTCATATACCTGTATGTCGAAATAATTTAGCATTTAACAACCCAGTGTTCAGAATGTGTAGAGCTTACTATTAGAGCTCTCTTACCGCAAAGAATCGCCAACGACAGTCGTTCTATTCTTTAAAGCACTTTATGACACTGTTCACAAATACACTAAACTGTTTACCATTTAAACACTTAATTATCACTGTTACACAACTTAGTTTCTCGATCTCACACTCGCGGTTTATTATAAATGTTACACTTTTATCACAATAATACCACCTTGTACTCCCAATTTCACACAATGCCTTCTCTTAAACGAGCTGCGATTTATATACTTCTTATTCTTAGTCAAATCAGTATCCAATATTACATTTATTTTATCAATTAAACTTCTATACAGACATTCAATTGTTTTAGTGAAATCAACAAATTATATCTTTATTTTTAGTCAAAACCAAACTACTACATGTATAAAAGCTAACATTACAATGAACTGTGTAAAAGTTTGGACATCAATGCACAAAGTCTGCCTGTTTATTTAAGAAAATGCAATATTGATTGAGGAATATATGTTTAATAAATATAATATAAGTTTTATAGTTGTATTTGGTTTGTGGTTTGAAAGATATGACCTTATTATCATTAGTTTATATTCTAGTTTATTGTTATTTTTATTTTTGTTTTTGTTTTTGAATCCAGATGTGCTTATGTCTAAGCCAGCGATACACCTCTAGCTAAACTATAACTAATTATTATTTTTAATTACATGTTGTGCGTAGCTATTATCGGGGTTCAAACTTATCCTGTCTCTTGTTGATATTGTATAATTCTACTTCTTATTTTTAGTTTTTACTCTGTAGTTATGCCTTATAATAAATAAATAAAAAAATCAAACCCGTATTTAAAGAAACATATCAAGACCCATTCAGGCTTCACTGAAACCAAATTACTAACTCTTTGGCCAGTTTAATGTTTATCAAAGCAACTTATTTATTGAGAAAATAGCATCTGTAAACAAATTTCCTTTTTCATTTGATCAGTTACTCTCCCTTTGATCTGAAATACCCCTTATTGGCTCGCAAGGCTCGAGCTATTTCACAATAATTAAAATTCCGAATATCGTTTTGGTTACCCACTGTTTATTTATTTATAAAGTTATCTAATATTGTTTACTTAGATGATAATAAAATGCTATAAAAATAATATGGCGAAGATGGAAGTCTCCATTGAAATGACGAATGAATAATGAACAATGAACTCATATTGGGCCGACCCTAATAATTGAGATAAGGGTCAAGTGGATGACTTCAATCATAATTATTTGAGACTTCGATATTTCAATAAGACAAATTTAAATACCAATTTTAAATTTTTTAAACAAAAGTCGTTAGTTTTTATATAATTATATGATTATCTTAAACACAAAAACACAACAAACTTAAAAAAAAACAGTTAATATGATAAATTTTAAAATTAATTAAATAATTATTTATTAATTCATTATTAGAATGTTTTAACTTCCAAAAAGATATATTTATGAAAATTACATAATGTATTTTTAGTAACTTTTAATAAGTTTTAATACATTTACTGGTTATTGGCGACCATATAGCATAGGTTTGCAACCATACATCTACAGTGCCAAAGTTTTGATATACCTATTCTTACCATAAATATTGTAACAAAGATAAAAACTATTATTTTAATTGCAATTAAATTTATTACTTTTACAGTGTGTTAGTTTAATACACAGATACAGTCCTTTAAACGTTAAGGCCAGTTATTAATAGAAGCACGCGCTCTTTCCCTGGGGAGATTCTTCCCTGCCAATCGGATGGATTTTTTTAGGGACTCCAAATTATCATGGCGTTTAATTAAGCTGTACTCTCTAAAACTGACCATAAATCATAATCCAGCGGATTAAGATCGGGACTAGACGACTGCCAGTCTTGAGCTCTGATGACGTCCAAGACGTTCGCTTCCAACCAAGACTGCGAGGACCGAGATTTATGAAGAATGGTATCTTGATACACTTGTGCCGATGTTTTGATACCTTTTTCACAAAAATATGGCTCAGTCACTCATTCATAGCTAACACCCCACCAAACCATCGCTGAAGTCAGATAATTCCCACGTTGCAGTCTGTCGACTAATTGGAAAGCTTCTTTAGAGCTTTGAGCATAAATACGATAATTTGTTTGTAAAAAAAAATCTTTGACCTTTACGTATCGCTTTAGTAGTTGTTTAGATTTTACCACCCTATTCACATTTAATTTATCAGTTAAGAAAAGACCAGTGCGTCTTTTATAGGCTGCAAGTTCTAAATCATCTCTTGAAATGCGCGACATGGTTCTAGGTGCTATTTTCATTTCCCGAGATAAAATCTTTTGCTTTCGGACATGATTATAAAAATAAGTATTTAATTCTAATTCTCCAATTTTAAACATCATTATGTAAGATACGTGATATTTTTGTTACGTGGCTCGGGAACCGAAAAATAAAGATAAAGGATAAATTTCTATGTAAAGTCAACATTTTAGCAATTTATGAATATATTATTAGTTACTTGGTTACAAGTTGTTGATGATTTGTTTTTGTTTTACCCTTAGCACTTTTACAAATTGCGCAAAAAATATACATCTATTATTTTGAATTGATTTATATTAGGTGTATAATATTATCATATTCACAAATATTCATTACAATTGTAAAAATTCGGCAACATGTAGATTCAACCATGTTTTGTATTGTAACAACAAAAAAGTTGCCTATATGTTATTTATTAAATGTTGTTTAAAAAAAAGGTTTTACTTTTATATATTTTGTATAACATAACTACAATAAAGAAAAAAAAATATATACAAATAATGATAATTGACACTGATAGTGTTGATTCAGGGGATATATAGCGGCGGGCGAACGCCGGGAACCTCCTCATGGTGCTCCCTGGGCAACAATGGTTACTGAGAACCTTCTCCCGTTGGCTAATACCCGGCGCGGTGGGGGTCTGTCATGGGGGTCGTCTGTCGTGCCTGGTCCATGGCTGACTAGGGCGGGTAGCCTTTAGGGGTGGCCTGCCCTGTGGGAGGGGCTTGGGCCTCTTTCCATCGTGGATCGCGTTGGAAAGTTGGCCTGTGCGTCGAGGGTGGGAGGATGCAGGCCCACTTTGCCGGGGTCGGCTGCGGAATCGCTCCTGGTACTTCTCTGATAGCTCCCTACGTGAGCGGACTCACGTTCGACTCCAGTGTGTTGCAGTGAGGCTGCCTGCGCATCACTGGGTCTTATGGGAGTGTGCTCTTCCAGGGGGCCTGACCGGTGGTCCCCTTTCGGGGAGACTACCGCTGTGGAGCTGAACAAGGTCGATGATGGTCGAGTCGGTTTTTAAACCTGATTCCCTGAGACCGAGTCCGGCCAGAAGGGGGTCTCAGCCCCCTTCAGAGGCAGCAGGCTTGGGTGGGGGGAAGGGGATCCCTCCACAATCTTTCAAGCCTGCGAAGAAGGGATGGGTGCTCCTTGTTGCGGGGTGCCCTCTCCGTGGATCACGTCGGGGCATCGCGGTGAGTGCAAAAGCGATCCCGTGGTGTCCCATTATGGGGCGGCGGCAACCGTCAGGTTTAGTGAGTACGAGTTTCACATAACCACCTCCATCATCCCCTGGATGGAGGTGTGTATCCATGAGGATTTCTGACTTTAAAAAAAAAAAAAAGGGGATATATAGTAGGAATGAAATATTATCTGATATTTACTTTAAATTATTTAGGTCTTCCAATAGGGACTTACGAACTTGGGCAGGGCAGTTGACAGGGGCCATAACTACATCTAGCGAGTTGGTAGTTATTTATTCAGTCTAAATTTAGACTAAATTTAACTAAATCTGCATGGTCTAAATTTAGCAAAATCTGTATATAATATCTATATGCACAATTATAAAGTTTCATAACCAGTGCAAATTAAAATATTGTTTTATAGAAATGTTCGTTCGGGTGTTCGACTTCTCCAACTGTGTTTGCCATAATCGTCCCTCCAAAAGACTTGTATGTGATGAATAAATTTGAGTCTATTTTTCCAGTAAATAATGAACCCACATACTTTCGGGTAAAACGGAAGATCTGCCGAAGATATCGCAGTTACATGGACCTTCACCCATACAATAAAAATTGACCCAGGAGTTCCCAGGTCAGGAGGACCCAAATCATTTAGTATAGATACCGTTGTGTGCTAGATGAATTAGTCCTAAACGAATCTTTTTTTAGGTCTAAGGATCTAGGTCTAGGTCTAAGTCTATCTACGTCTAAGGTCTAAGGATTTTCTTAGGTCTAAGACCCCCAAAGCCATCATCATCTTCCTACCCTGTTCCCATTATTTGGGGTCGGCGCAGTATGTATTTTTCTTCCATTCATCTCTATTAGCCGTCAACTCCTCACCCACGCCTTTCAAACACATGTCATTCATCACACAATCCATCCATCTCTTTTTGGGCCGTCCTCTACCTTTGTATCCTTAAACACGTAGATCTAATACTCTTTTCACAACCTGTCTTTCGTCCCTCCGCCTTACATGTCCATACCATGCTAATCGTCTTCCTCTCATCTTATCGGTCACTGGTGCTACTTTCATGCTTCCTCTTATATACTCATTTCGTATCTTGTCCATTCTCTTAACTCCACACATCCATCGCAACATCCGCATTTCATTTGCATGCAATCTCCTTTCATCCTTTTTCTTAACAGGCCAGCAATCCGATCCATACATGACGACAAGTCTGATAATTGTTTTATATATTTTCCCCTTCAATTTGATGGGCATTCGGGGATCACAAGTTACACCTGTGACCTGTCGCCATTTCATCCATCCTGAGCTGATCCTGTGTTCCACAGCGCGGTCTATATCTCCATCCCCCTGCAAGAGTGAACCGAGGTACTTAAAATCCGAGCAAGTAGGCAGTGCTACGCCATCTAGCATGATAGCAACAGGACCGGATAATCCGCCAAAGTCACAGAACAAATACTCTGTTTTTGTTCTGCTGATCCTTAGGCCAAAATTCTCCAGTTTCTGTTGCCATAATGCTAATCTACTCTGTACCTCGAGTCCATCTTCACCAACGAGAACGATGTCGTCGGCGAATAGCATGCACCAGGGTGCCTCTTCCTGGATGTCTGACGTCAAGGCGTCCATAATCAACAGGAAAAGGTAGGGGCTTAGAGCTGACCCTTGATGCAAGCCTACAGCCACACCGAATTCATCGGTATTGCCAGCGGACGACCGAACGTGTGTACATGATGAAATGTACATAGCACGAATCAGCTCCACATACTTACCTGGCACTCTTTTCTCTTTCAAGGTCCACCACAAAACCTCTCGGGGTACACGGTCGTATGCCTTTTCTAGGTCTATGAACACCATATGCAAGTTTTTGTGAACCCGTCTGTATTTTTCGCATAATTGGCGAAGAGCGAAAATGGCATCCGTAGTCCCTCGGCCCGGCATGAACCCGAATTGGTTTTGGGTAATTTCACTCTCTTCTCTTATTCTTTTCTCAAGTATTTTTTCCCACACTTTCATCGTATGTGACATAAGCTTTATGCCTCGGTAGTTATTGCAATCCTGAACATCACCCTTGTTTTTAAAGATGGGCACTAGCGTACTACTGCACCATTCATCCGGTATCGTGTTCTCGTGCAGCAACTTACCAAAGAATAAAGTCAGCCACCTCCTTCCATCCGCATCACACAATTTCCACACTTCGACTGGTATTTCATCTGGTCCCACCGCTCTTCCATTCTTCATACTCTTTACGGCCATTTTCACTTCTTCCTCACAAATTTCCCTCACCAGACCTATGTTTAACGGCGGATCTTCTAATACTCTGTCCCAATCATTTTCTTCATTCATCAGCCTTTCGAAGTATCCCTTCCAGCGATTTTTTATCTCCTCCCCATTCATCAATACCCTTCCACTATCGTCTTTTATGCACTTAATATGTGAAATGTCTCTCGCATTCTTCTGCCGTGCTTTAGCTAATTTAAAGAGTCGTTTTTGGCCTTCAGGGCACTCTAGCGACTTGTAAATGTCGTCTTGGTTCGCAGCCTTTGAGGTCGCAACAACTCTTCTAGCTATTTTCTTGCATTCTTTATACTTATTTTTCTTATCTTCTTTTAATCTTTCGTCTCCTACTTCCACACTCTGCCACTCTTTAAATGCTTTCTTCTTCTCTTTCAATGCTTCTTGGACGTCTTCATTCCACCACCATGTATCCTTATCTATGGTTCCTTTACCCTTAGACTGTCCTAGAACTTCCTTCGCTACACTTCGGATACACTTTGCCATTTCATTCCAACACTCATTCACACTTTTTTCTTTCATATCCTTCATTTCCACCATATTGTCAACTACTTGCTTCCTAAACTCACATGCATTCTGATCCTTTCCTAGCAAATGCCACTTTATTTTGGGTGGGGGGCGGTTCTGGTATTTACTGGCAAGGACTCGGACTAGTATGTCCATTAGCAATAACCGGTGTTGTGAAGCTAGTGTTTCACCTGGCAATATTTTACAGTCCTTGACGCAGTTGATTCTATTCCTTTTTACTAGAAAATAATCAATCTGCGTCTTGTTCAGGCCGCTTTTGTATGTAACGAGGTGTTCTTCTCGTTTCTGGAACCATGTATTTGTTATTGCCAGGTCAAATGCAGTAGCCGCTTGTAGGAGGGCCTCTCCTTCATTGTTCCGTGTTCCATACCCCCAGCCTCCGTGACCTCTTTCATACCCTCCATTCATTCTTCCTACATGGCCATTAAAGTCACCACCAATATATACCTCTTCGCTGTTTGGTAAGACCCTCAAAGCCAATGTAATAATAATAATTATATACTTTATTGCACACCACAAAGTTGAAAATACAGTGAGTTAAAAGAACACAAATACAGTCAGTAAAAAAAAAATAAAATAAAAAATAATATAAAAATAAAAACAGTAATTAAAACTACTACTAAATAATGTAGTTCATGCCATCGTGTAAAATGCCATGCACTACATAGTATCTGCATATATTACATATTAGTAGCAGGGAGAAAAATTTGAATATGATTGCGGCATCGTCAGGTATTTACAACCGATAATTTTTATTATTTTGACAGTGAATTCGAAAATATTACTTTTTTGTCACAATTTTTTTTTTCAACGGTGAATATTAAATATAATAATATTTTGTTTAAATATTGCAAGTTTGTTCTTTTTCCTGTTAAATTTACCTCAATGATAAATGAGAAATAATGCGAGTTTATGATCTGTTTTGTAAAACTAGTCGTTTTTATTTTCTAAAAAGGTGAAGCACTATAAACCTCGTCTTCAGCTTAGTCGTTTAAGATGATGATAAAGTATATAGAACTGTCAAACAGCGTTAATGAAATATAGATGAAACAGGCAGGTAATGGAATTTAATAAATTATAAAACTGATAGTTCCTACAGACTTCTGTGAATCAAATTGCTGTGCTATTAAAAGAGTCAAAGCCTAAAACCTTAATAAATACTTAAGAAATGCATAATATGTCGAAATAGATGTATCATGAAATGAATAAAATATAGAAAGTCTAGTATCAATGTCGGTAGTCATAAGAGAGGAGGGCGACCGAAGAAAACAGATGGAGTGCCTCAAAATAATATGGCAGTGAAACAATTCTACACTATGCGATGACGTATAATGATATTTTTTTTATATGATCTAGGGCAATGCTTGACTACATTCCACCTGATGGTAAGTGGAATGTAGTCTTAGCTGGTAAGGCGCATTGCCCTAGCAACCTATTCACTTTTCTCTTGAAGACACTCAGATTATATTTGGCCAGAAATACCGACGCAGGCAAATTGTTCCCGTCCTTCGCTGTACGCACTAAAAATGAAGAAGCAAAGCGCTTCGTTCGGGCAGGTGGAATGTCCACAACAGAAGGATGGATACCTGCCGTGCGTCGGGACGTCCGGTGATGGAAGGGGGACGGAAGAATTAAATTGTGTAATTCCTGCGCACACTCACCAAAATGTATCCTATAGAATACTGATTGGCTAACAATTCTACGTCTGTGTTCAAGGCTTTGGAGGTCGGCTTCGACCAATTCGGGATCGCCTATAAGCCTCTTTGCTCGTCTCTCAATTGAGTCCAGAACCGCAAGATGAGACTTTGCGGCACCAGCAAATATGTGACCACAATACTCTACACACGACCGGATCTGTGCTTTGTATAAAACAAGAAGCTGTCCCGGTGTAAAATACTGCCGAACCTTCGCTAGAACGGCAAGCTTTGCTGCTGCTGCTCTTGCTCAAGACTCAATGAACCGACTAAAGTTGAGGTTGGAGGAAATTTCTAAGCCTAATAACTAAAGCCGGTCACTGTATTCCAAGGATACATTCTGGAGTGGTGAAAGAGCTCCTTTTGGTGGTGAACAGACACGTCTGCGTTTTGGTGTCGTTAAACTTGACAAAATTGGCATTGCTCCATGCGGAGACTGCCTGAAGTTTGTCATTCAAACGTTGCACCGTGGCTTCTCTTTCAGACTGTACTTGATCTCGACTAGCTCGAGTACTCGGCAGATATCTTTCTACAACTGTGCTGTCGTCTGCATACCCATAGATACCAGGCTTCAACAGATCGTTAATATGCAGCAGAAAAAGAGTAGCAGAAAGAACGGACCCCTGAGGCGCTCCGGCATTTATTGTCAAGGGTTCCGAGGAATACCCGTCGACAACTACTCGGAGAGATCTCTGGCTCAAAAAGTCCGTTACCCAGCCGATCAGACCAGGAGATGTACCGTACGCTGAAAGCTTGCTTATAAGGCTCGCGTGCCAGACCCTGTCAAATGCCCTCGACACGTCCAGAGAGACGGCTAACGCTTCTCCATTCTTCTCGATGGCCTCGCCTAAAATGTGTGTAGCATACACTAGGAGGTCCCCAGTAGATCTATTACGGCGAAATCCGTACTGTCGGTCACTGAGGAGATGACGACTTTCTAGGTATGCTAGTAGGCGCGAGTTCAATACACGCTCCATAATCTTGCAGAGTATAGAGGTGTTTGAAATCGGTCTGTAATTGACAGGGTCGGCACGGCTGCCTTTTTTGGGTACGGGTTGCACTTTAGCAAGCTTTCAGGATTTCGGCACTATTCGGCATCGAAATACCGCAGTGAGGAAGATGTGCTGGAGAAGCATTGCCAGTGTCGAGATGCAAATTATCAGCAAACAGAGAAGCAAATACATTCGCTTTTTCTGTTGCTGTGTGGGCCAGGGATCTATCCGGCTTCAGCAGAGCAGGCAGTGAGGGTTGGCAGAGATTTGACTCGATCGCTTTCGCAAGAGTCTAGAAAGCTCGACTGCCAGTTGGTCTGACAGAGAGCTTTTCGCCATTCTTAGCGATTCGATCAAGACGAGCCTTCCGCAATGCCTTTTTGTAGGACTTGGCAGCTTGGTTAAAGGCTCTCTTCTTCAAACTTACATCCGGAGTTTTGCGGGTTCGAGCATCATCCCAAATGAGATATGCCGAATGTTTTCGGTCTTGAGCATGACCACATTCGGCATTAAACCATGGGCGAGCTTTGCCACCGATGGGTACGTCAGCAAAAGGAATAAAATACTCCATTGCCTGATGCACCACATCGGTTATAGCATCCGCGCAACTCGACGGATCCAAAGAAGAGAAGCAGACCTGCCGCCAAGGATAAGACGCAAAAAAGTGCCGCATCTCATCCCAATCTGCTTACTTGTATTTCCATACTCGCCTAACACCATGTGGTTCGAAAGCTGGTGGGGAATATGCAAATACAGATTTCACCAGACAGTGATCGGAGGTTCCCAAGGGGGACGTGACCTCTACACAATACCTGTCCGGATCAGTTGTCAGCAGAAGGTCCAGGCAATTGGCTGTATGGCCTACTACATCTGGTACCCTTGTCGCTTGCTTCACCAGCTGAAAGAGGTCCAAGGACAACGCAAAGTTCCGCGCTTCTCTTCCAGCATGGTCGGTTTTCTGGTACGGGAACAGCCAGTCCTGATAACAAGCATTAAAGTCCCCGAGAAAGACGAGCTGCGCTGAAGGGTACTGATGCATAGCCATATCAGCAGTCTAACCGAGATACTCAAATAATTGAGTTGTCTCATGGTCTGTGCGAACGGTAGACACAGGAATACAGGATTTTTTCGTTTCCTGTGTAACTAACACTAAAACCCATATAGAAGAAAAAGTGAGATCTTCAAGATGACGGAGACGCTGGATACAGAGGTCGTTTCGCGCGTACACGCAGACTCCGGCACGTGAGCGAAAATTGTGCTCTAACGTGTATCCGGGATAATGCAGGTGCGCAGCGCTCAAAGGACATTGTATCTGCGTTTCCGTCAAAAAGAAGAGGTGCGGCTGCTCTGTCTCCAGGTGGTGATGGACAGCTACGATATTAGAGTGCAAACCCCTGATATTAGTGAGGTGCACTTTAAATGAGGAGGAGTGCAACCGCTGTAAAAACATTTTCTTCTTTTTAACTTTACTCATAAAAAAAATAAAATAAAAGTGAATAGGGATGGGAAATGGCATTGAACGAGGCGGTACGTATCGAACCCGACGTCGAAATTGGTGATGTCTTGCCACTGGGAGGCTAGTCTGGAGACTGCGGGGACGCCCGAACCCCCCCAGGGATCGCCATCGGGCCTCCTCGTCTGGTCGCCAACCAGCACGATGGAGCCACCCTGGGATTTTTCGCAGCTGGCGGAGCAGCCTTTCGTGGGTGGCTAACCCACTAATTGGGCCCCCAACAATCTGCGGGCGGCCAGCGGAAAGCCGTTGCTTCGGATCCCGCTACCCTCCTCGACTAGACACCCGACAAAACAAACACCAACTCGACGTCAAACCGGTTCGCCAACGCACCGCAGCTGTTCAGACCCATTTCCCATTACCGGCTTCATCGAGCAACGTGCCGGAACACGACTAGGTCGCTTTGCGGCCCGACTTTGCCCGATGGGTGGTAACTTTGCCGGCGACCCGATGTTATGGTCTACCACCAAGAAAAAAAAGTGGTGTTTTTGCCACAAAAATATATGAGGATCAACTCCATTATTCAAACTTATATTACATTTTTCTCCTTGTTGTTTCCTTATACATATTATATTCAATATTATTAGCTGTATCTTCCTTAACCTGAAATAAATCGACAACCATAAAAATTTCGTAAAACCAAAAAAAGAATACGGTTTTTATAGAAAATTATACTGAACTTTTGTAAACTAGATTAGGTTAATTTTAAACTCATTAAATCTCGAAAACCCCTAAAAAAACCCCTAATTACAGATTTAACAAATAAATTATGTGGACTCTTTACTATGTTTTAAATTTTACATATTAGTTAGATGTTTTGGAAATTTTAATTTTAATTTAATGTTAATAGTCTAATTTCGATAAACAGAAAACGGGTCAGCAGTTACAACCTTTTTTGAAAATTATACCGATAATACAAATATTTATCGAAATTTAAAAACCCCTTAACATTTTGTCCCCCTAAAAAACCCCGGAGCGCTTCATTTCCTTCTAAATTTTGGGGGAAAACCCCTAAGTTGGCTACACTGCTTTGAAAAAATCTAGAATCTTTTTTTCTATGTTATCGAGAGGTAAATGATTAACTTACGTCAAAAAAAAGATAAATATTACCTATTGTAATAAAAAAATAAAAAAATTATTAATATAAGAATAATATTTGTATACTATTTTTGTATGATATTTCGCCGATAATTTATAATAAATGTAAATAAAATGAATAACTAAATTAAAAAGTGTTAATCAATAAACCCATGAGTTATTGTCCCCACCTAGCGGTTTCACTTTGTACTGATATATTCATATAACAGATGTGGTTATGTTTCTCTAAGCTATAAATAGATGGCGTTACAAAACATTACGAGTATATTTAATCATTACAAATTTGTATTATAATTTTCATTTAAACTGTCTTATTTGCAAATTGATTCTAAAAGAACAAACTCCAATATCAAATAAATAATAAAGTACTACTAAGCAATTGAATATAATACAAAAAATAATAATGATGGAAATGAAAATATCTCGCTTGCTCGTTATGAGAGAGAGAGAGATAGCAAAACATGTCGTGCCAACTTTTGGTAAGAATTTTTACTGTCTAGCCCCCTTTCACAGCGCTCGATAAGGAACTACGTTCCAAAAAAAAATTAAAGTGAATAGGGATGGGAAATGGCAGTTTTACGAGGCGGTACGTATCGAACCCAACGTCAAAGTTGGTTAAGTTATGCCACTGGGAGGCTAGCCTGGAGACTGCGGGGACGCCCGAACCCCCCGGGGGGAAATGCCATCAGGCCTCCTCATCTGGTCGCTAACCAGCACGATGGAGCCACCATGGGATATTTCGCAGCTGGCGGGGCAGCCTTTCGTGGGTGACTAACCCACAAATTGTGCCCCCAACAATCTGCGGGCGGCCAGCGGAAAGCCGTCACTTTGGATCCCGCTACCCTCTTCGACTAGACACCCGACAAAACAAATACCAACTCGACGTCAACCGGTTTGCCAACGTACCGCAGCTGTTCAGACCCATTTCCCATAAACGGCTTCATTGAGCAACGTGCCGGAACACGACTAGGTCGCTTTGCGGCACGATTTTGCCCGATGGGTGGTAACTTTGCCGGCGACCCGATATAATGGTCTACTACCAAAAAATAATAACATAGTAAAAGCATGGAAAGAAGAGATATATTGTATTGACTCCAAATAGTAGACTGGTTATTCATTTTAAATAAGTCGAAGGTTTAACTATTCTAATTAGTTTATTAATCATAACTGCAAATAAAATGTACATTCACTTGTAGTGTCACGGAATAGACTTGAGTAAAATTATAGAGTGGACAGAGATGACTTCTAGAGTGACTGGAACATTAACATTTCAATATTGGAAACTATAACAGAGCGTTTATGACTTATAATAATAGGTATTTATATTATATTAAAAAAAAAACAATCCATTATCTAAAATATTTAAAATAATACGAGGTTTAACGCGTAATTTACATTATATTTTACCCGACGTTTCGGCTGGGTTACACCAGCCGTGGTCACGGGGAGACTAGTGGTGTGCGGCGCCGTCGACTGTTAGTGTCGTGTGTAGTGATTTTTACAAATATAATCCACAAGTGAGGATACCTGAAAAAGATACCTCCGCTCGCAGTCGACGGCGCCGCACACCGCTAGTCTCCCCGTGACCACGGCTGGCGTAACCCAGCCGAGACGTCGGGTAAAATATAAGGTAAATTACGCGTTAAGCCCCGTATTATTTCAAATATTTTAATTATGCAACGCGATAATTTAAAAACTTACAATCCATTATCTGTTTGTTATTCATCCTAAATCAAATACATTATACTAGTAAGACCTTATCTAATGATTAATATGTACATCCTTACGTATTGTTAAATTATATATAGAATTAGTGATTGCTATTTTGTCTGAAAATACTTTAAATTGTAAGTAATTCTCTGTAATCTAAATACCAAAAACGTTTAACTATTAATTACCAATATCAAAATATTGCTTTGGAAAATGTTAACTCTTATTGCTTGCTAGGTATTAATATAGACTCTCGTTTGAATTGGAAAGGCCATATTGAGAAGGTGGTCCATAAGCTGTCTAGTTTTACATGTGCCCTTTTAGAACTTAAAAAACGTACGGACTTAAGAACAGCAATGTACGCTTATTACGCTTACGCACACGCATGGCTGCGCTACGGCTTGATGCAGTCGTGTAACAGCTCCAACGTCGGTAAAGTTTTTATATTACAGAAAAAGTGCATTCGTATTCTTGGTAACATAGACCAAATGACTAGTTGTAGAAACTATTTTATTAAGCATAATATTCTAAAAATAACATCCATGTTCATATTTGAAACATATTCACTTGTGAACAATAATATAAATTAGTTTCCTCGGTACTCACAACCCGAAAACTTAAGAAAAAGGGAAAAATAAACTAGAGCCAATGACGTCAAAGCTAAAAATGGTAGGCCATAGTTTACCCTCAATGTACATAAAATAATAATAATAAAGAATCAAATATATTCTCATATTCAAATTAATTTATTGTTATTTTAATCGATTTTATTGATGTAAATTTGACATGTTATAAATTTAATATTATACAAGAATTATTTTTGCTGAATTATATAAATCCCATTTTATTATATTAATTTTATGACATGATTTAATATCTTGTACCTATAATTTATTGTTATTTTAATGTGTTTGATGAGTCCTAGTTTATGTTAGTTATCTTACGTTAAAATATGAATGCATTTACTTGTATGATTATATAAATGTAGTTGTATTGAGGTGTAAAGTTATGCAGTGCCCTTGCAGAGTTCTTGTTAGATCTTAAATATTGTTAGATTACTTGTTACGACCATTATATACAGCAAGAATTGCAGATATAAATAAATAAATAATTTTGGAGTACATTACGGAATATTTACTTTATTAAAACACTAAGACACGGACTTGCGGGATGAATCTTTATAAATTTCGGCAGCTCAGAAAATAATTCCAATTTTTAGAATAGAATTGTATTAAAATATAGAAATTCTTAAGAACCTTAGTAGATGAAAATATGATTTTGTAATACGAGGATACAGTCTTTCAAAGAAGAAAAATGACAACCATCAATTCTTAATGATTTCACATCGCCCTTCGATAATGTATTATAAATGAAACATATTTATTCATGGTGCGAATTATTCTGTAACCTGTTGAATATTGATCATAGCTTTGAAGGCAATTTACGAAGATATTAGCCGTATTGAAGAGCTATTATGCTCCATGCCTTCAATCTGCCTTTAATTCTGTCAACGGAGTGCCGCAAGGCAATTTTATGACCTGTCATTTTTGTAATATCCGTATAATTTAAAGCTTTGATCCTCCGTATTATTAAAGACTGTTAAATTATGTATAATAGGGCACTGGTTGATTTACAATATTTTTCTGTTTACTTCATCCCAACATAATTATAAAAATAGTAAGTAATCTCATTTAATATATATCTTAATGTTTGATTTTTTTATTAAGAAATATCTACAAAGAAGTACGTAGGTAACTGCATTTGAATAAATACAAATCAGATAAAAAATTATAGTACAGCATACAATCGGCAATTATCAGGCAAAATCTTGACGATCATGTCGGTATTCTGAAGAGGCATAAACAAACTAAAAAAACGCCCCCTACCCCTATCAAGGACTATTTACCTTCTGTCTTTCAATTGTAAATTTAGCTAAAAGATAATCAAATATATTTACTGCCTACCTAACAACGATACCGTTCACGATAACGACATCTTTAAGGTTACCGCTACATTTATGCGAAAATAACTAGCGGAAATAATTCAACTGAACATCGTAATGACATCCATCACTCTGTATAGCTATAATATTATTTTATTTATTCATACTAATTATTCCTGTGACGATCCAAAGGGTGTACGGGTATATTCTATATTAAGAAATAGCTATATTCAGTGTGACACGGAACGTTGCAGTAAGCAATCATCTCCCGATTAATAATGTTCGATATATTAATATTCATAGTCTAGATCCGACGAGATACGTTTAACCACATTAAATGTTAATTCGCCTTTTAAATGGAACAGGAATTAATGGCTCGGTAAATCCGCCTTCGCTGGACCATTTTGTTTTTTTTTTCCTTCATGTCACAGTCGCGGGGCGTAATGCCGCGAATGAATGCAAAGCCACGGGTACACTGCGGTCTTTTTGCGGATTTTGTGTTGATTTGTTATTTTTTAAACCAAAGAATGTTTATATATTCTTGGTTTCATGAATTCACTGTCCAAAATTTTTAGATTTAGATTTCTTTACATTTCTTAATTGGTTATGAAAAAATATCCTAAAACATAAAAAAGACACTCAATATATAATATTATAATTAAAAAAATATAAGAACGTTCAGTACATTATGCCAGGAAATGAGATAAATTCCAATCCTACATAATATATCCTTAAGGCCATTACGATAAAAGTTTTCAGAGTAGTAGAAAAACTTAGAACTCCGACCGACTGTATGACAACTGATAACAGAAGTTGGTGACACTCTGAGCAATGGCACGAGTTTTACAACTTTCTACGATGCGGATGTTAGAAATTTGAGGTCACGTTTTACAATGTTAAATGGTGTGGTGATAACGCCGCTTTAATATTATCTAATTGCATCTTTTATATTATTCATACCTTATCAGTACAATGCGCTACATGTGTTAGGTATATATACAAAAACAATTTGTACAATAATAATAACAATCTGTATACAGTCTTTGTTTTTTTTTAATGTGGCCTAACTTTGCGTTAATAATAATTTGAATAGCAAAATAGCGTCACTACGAGATTTTTTGAATATTATCTTTAAAAATATATTTTATATTTGTTGAAAAAATAAAAAGATTTTTTCCATAATTTCAAATCGTATAAGATATTCGAGTTTTAGCAAACCAATGTAATAATATATATTTAAAGGATATACTAGTAACTAACATGTTAGTTGCACAATGTCTAATAAAATGTTAATACATTTAAAAGTATCTAAATGAAATACAAAATCAAATATTGAATGTTAATGCAGAATTCCTTTAGAAAAATATAAATTTTCTAAAGGAATTTATGTTCTAGTATTTCTCATTGACTAGTTAACACGTCTTGTTTCCACACTCGTTGATTCGCACAAAGCTTGTGCCTACTGAATATTTAATCAAGATGAACATTTTTTTACTAAGAACACTTGAATTTGCATGTTATGAGAAATGTCTTATGAGTCTACGTGATTTCAGGAAGGTTTTTGTTATATCGCAAATAAAACATATTTGCAACATTACGTATACTTAGAATTTTTTCATGTTATTTTTGTTGGTGATGTTTTCGTTTCTATCTTTCAGTTTAATTACTGACTCATATTTATTTATTTTATAATATATTATATAATTACGAATGATGTTAATATATTGTTAAACAACGATAAGTTAAAGTTCAAAGGAATTAGAAAATATTAGGACCTTACATATGAAATTGGCGTTTTGTTGGGGTGGAACAAAAAGTCGATTATTTTTTAATATAGTGTATTTAATTAATCAAACTATAAACTATTGTTTTGTTTGCACTTTTGCCATCTTATGGGTAGTTCATTGATCCCTTTACTAAAAAAACTCATCGGATGGCAATACTTGAAATCTTTGACGTCAGTTTGGACTGTTTACAAGAAGGTATCCAAATTTCGAAAATATTGGTAATCTGTTGGAGCAAGGTCCGGAAAGTAAGGTGGATGTCTTAGAAATTCTAATTGAAGCTCTTCTAATTTGGTAGCCGTCTGTTATGCTGTGAGTGGTCTAGCGTTGTCATGAAGCCGTAGTGGTGTGGAGCGATGAACCATCCTAGGTAGTTTAACAACTAGCTTTTTCATCATGGTTTGCAATTGTTGACAATATACATATGCCATAATAGTCTGGCTAGAATTGAGAAAACTGTAATAAACAATACCGGCAATAGTCCACCAAACGCTTACAAGTATTTTTTTTTTGGGTCAATTTTCGTTTAAGGCAGGGTTTGGCTGGCTGCCCAGGATCCAACCATTGCGATCAGCGCTTCCGATTATCGTAGAGAATTCATTTTTAATTTTAAGTACTGATTCGATTTAAAATCTCTTGATTATTGTGCTGGTTCAGTAATGTAACGCAGCAAGCGACGCGTGTTTGCCGGTTTGCTTCAGTGAATTCATAACGTACCCAAATTTTAAGCTTTGTAATCTTCCCAATTTGCTACAAATGGATTAAAACAGTTTTATCACTAGCGACGGAACTTGTGATTAACTCGGACGTGAATTGCTATGGATCCGCTTCCACAATAGCCTTGAATTCTTCATTTACAACTTGGGTCTCCGGCCGTCCACAGGGCTTGTTCTGCAGGTCGAAATTTCCAGAACGAAAACGTTGAAACCAAAAACAATCTGTGTTTTCTTTTGCAACACGACCGTCATACACATTATCAATTTATCGAGTCGTTTCCGCAGCAATGGTGCCACGGTAGATTTCGTACTCGTAAACAATGCAATTTTTTAAGTTTTTCATTTTGTAAACTAAATAATGACGGCCAACGAAACAAAAATACACGTTTAAATAGCTGTAAAAATATGAAGTTGGAATTCTTTACCAAAGAGGAGAAATTTGTGATTAAAGTGGCCAGTATGAAAAACGCCAATTTCATATGTAAGGACCTAATATCTTTAGCTGCCGCCGTAGCGGCGGCGGGGGGTTGTGGCGTCGCGGACGTCAGGACTGGGGAAATCCGGCCGGGCAGCAGGGGTATGGGCCGCGTCCGGCTGCAGTGCCCCGCTTTGGCCGCCGAGGCCGTCCTTAAGAAGGGGCGGCTCCTCATCGGTTTCAGCTCGGCTGTGGTCCGGGCTGCAGAGGAACAGCCGAGGCGCTGCTTCCGGTGCTTCCTGCCCGGGCACGCCCGGCCGTGCTGCCCATCGCCGGTGGATAGGTCCGACCTGTGCTTCAGGTGCGGGCAGCCTGGCCACAAGCAGGCCGCCTGCGCAAAGGACCCCCACTGCGCTGTGTGCTTGATCAGCGGAAGGCCGGCGGGCCACGTCATGGGGGGGGCTAAATGCAACCCCCCTGCCAGGAAGGGCAGGGAGCAGGCCACAGTGCGGCCAGCCCTTGCGGATGCCCAGGTTCCACCGGGCTCCTCTGACGGTGCGATGTCCCAATAATGTCAGGACCGGGACATCGCACAATAATGCAGATTAACCTCAACCACTGCATAGCGGCACAGGACCTCATGAGTCCGGTGCTAGCTGAGTGGTTGGGGGATCTTGCCATGGTCGCCGAGCCTTATTACATTGCATCCAGCTGCAAGACAATACCGGAAGGGTGGCCATCGCGCCGCGACCCTCCACGGACTCCCCTCCCCTCTCGCTCATCGAGAGGGGACATGGATACGTGGCCGCCGCGTGGGGGGATGCCGCTCTCCTGGGCGTCTACTTTCCCCCAAGTCGCCCGCGGTTGGAGTTTGAGAGATATCTCCAATCTCTGACCGCGGCGATTGCGCGTATAGGGAGGAGCAAGGTCGCAGTTTTGGGCGATTTAAATGCCAGATCTGCGGCCTGGGGGTGCAAGACAACAAACGCCTGCGGCTCGGCTCTCGAGTCGTGGGTGGCGTCGAACGGTTTGGTGCTCCTCAACAGGGGGGCCACCTTTCGTTCGCCACCCCAGCCCTGGCCGCCGACGTCTGCAGGTGGGAAGTGGACCTGCAGGAGAATCTATCCGACCACAGGTACATTCGGATAGAGTTCTCCACCCAGAGTCCACGGTCGGGGGGGCTGGGAAAACGATCGTCCTTGCCGCGGTGGGCCCTGACGCGGTTAGACCGCGACGCGGCCAGGGAAGCGGCGATCATCCAGGACTGGTTCGCTCCGCCTGCAAGTCCGAATATGGACGTGGACGCCGCCGCCCTCCGGCTGAGGGAGGCGATGACGGAGGTGTGCGACTCCAGCATGCCTCGGTCCCGCCGGCCGCCTCCCAAGCGCGCGGTCTACTGGTGGTCGGCGGAACTCGCCGGCCTCCGGGCGAAATGCGTGGCCGCGAGGAGGTCCCACGTGAGGGCCCGCCGCCGTCGCCAACGCGATGCCGCCAATGCGGACCGCCTCCATACCGCCTACATGGAGGCCCGGCACGTCCTCAAAGTGGCAATCCTGGAAGCCAAAAAGGCGGCGAGGGAGGAGATGCTAGGGGGGCTCAATGAAGATCCCTGGGGCAGGCCGTATCGTGCGGCACGAAATAAGCTGCGACCGGTCGGCCCCCCCATCGTCGAGACCCTCGAGCCGGCGCTCCTGTCGGAGGTAGTCCGGGGGCTGTTCCCGGACCGATCGGCGGAGTTCGTCCCTCCTCGGATGGCTCCGCCTCGGCGGGTGGGCCCTCCTGCCGACACCGGTTTCGTCCCGGTGTCGGAGGAGGAGTTTTCCTCGGCGGCGCTCCGCCTCCGAGGAAAGAAGACGGCGCCGGGGCCTGACGGGGTGCCGGCGCGGGTGGTGGCGATAACCACCGGCCACATGGAGCGACTCTTCCGGGACCTCTTCGACCGCTGCTTTACATCTGGGAGGTTCCCAAGGGTGTGGAAGGAGGGGGTTTTGTGCCTCCTCCGGAAGCCGGGGCGGCCGGTGGATTCTCCTGCCGGATATCGGCCGGTCGTCCTCTTGGACGACCACTGATCCTACTTACTGAGGCACTCCGATACAATGGGGTGCCTCCATATTTGCGGGCCCTGCTGGCGAATTACCTCCGGGAGAGGGAAGTCCTGTTCGTCGGAGGGGACGGCCGCATGAGGCGGCGGCCGGTGCAGAACGTCGGTTTCGACTGGCTCCTCCGGGGCGCCCTCCCCGATGGAGTGGGTGTCATTTGCTATGCGGATGACACCCTTGTCACGGCGCGGGGGAGAACATTCGGGGAGGCAGCCACCCGGGCGTCAAATGGGGGGACCCTGGTTGCCGATCGGATCCGGCAGCTGGGGTTGAAAGTGGCGTTACCCAAGACTGAGGCCCTATACTTTCATGGGCCGCGGCGGGGTGCGCCACCTGACGCCCATATCATGGTGGGTGTCGAGAGGGTGCGGGTGAGTGCCACGATGAGGTATCTGGGCCTCACCTTGGACGGGCGGTGGAAGTTCCGAGAACATTTTCGTGAACTTTCACCGCGCCTCCTAAAGGCGGCGAGGAGCCTAAATTGGCTCCTCCCGAACGTGGGAGGGCCAGCCACAGCATGCCGGCGCCTCTATGCCGGCGTGCTGAAGAGCATGGCCCTGTACGGCTCCCCCATATGGGCGGACGCCCTGGGGGGGTACAACCAGGCTCACCTGCGTAGGCCCCAACGGGCCATCGTTCAAAGAGTGGCGCGGGCTTTCGCGACGGTAAGCCATGGTGCGGCTTGCGCCATGGCGGGAACTCCACCATGGCACTTGGAGGCCGAGGTGCTATCCGCCGTCTATCACTGGACGGCGGACAAGAGGGCGCGGGGAGAGCGCCCCGCACCAGAGGAGAGGGCCGCCGTCCGGCTGGCGGCCCGCGAGAACGTTCTCCGCCAATGGATGGCGGAGATGACCGAAGCCAGATTCGGACGGTGTAGTCTGGACGCCATCGGTCCAGTCATAGAGGCATGGACTGATAGGAGGCACGGGTTCCTCACGTACCGGTTGTCGCAGGTACTTTCCGGGCATGGTTGCTTCGGGAAGTTCCTGTACCGGATAAAGCGTGAGGAGAGCCCGGCGTGCCACCACTGTGGCGCGCTTGTTGATTCGGCGCAGCACACCCTGGTTGAGTGTCCGGCCTGGGTGGAGCAGCGCCGACGACTCCAGGCGTCGGTAGGCCCGGACCTAACGCTGCCTGCGGTAGTCACTGCCATGTTGGGCAGCGAGGAGGTCTGGGTGGAAGTGGCTTCCTTCTGCGAGGAAATAATGTCGCGGAAGGAAGAGGCGGAGCGGGCGCGCATGCACGACCCCCTTGCGCCCCCGCACCGCAGACGTCGAAGGGGCCGGAGAAGACGGCAATTCGAACTTCTCCAGCCCGGTGGTGGCCAGTGGACAGGGGGTGTGGGGACACTCCCGCCGTCCCGCCGGTCCCGGTCGCTCCCACAGGCCCCCCTCTCAGCTAGGGGGGCAGGTGGGGTCCGTCGTGTAATAGACGGGCCGTCGCCGGCCGGGTCGTGGATGAAGGGCTAGCCGTACCCACGACTCCGCCAATAAGGCGAGGAAGGAGCGCCGCGGGGTTTTTAGTGGGTACACCGTTTTCGGGAGTCCCACACACGCCCCTCGCTTCAACCGCGAGGGGTACGGTGCGTAAAGCATTTTCCCCGCAGAAACAAAAAAAAAAAAAAGGACCTAATATCTTAAGTTTTAAGCTTATCAAAGGTTTAGGTTAGAGATAGGAGAACGGTTTATACTTATGGTATTTTCAAGTGCTTCGCTTCAAGATAGTTTCGGAGAGATTATAAGATGCTCCATGTATAATATAGACATAGTCTTTCATAAAATTTTGCTATTTAAAAGGAAAACTTTAAGGGTTAAAAGTCCAAAGTCATTTTTCCCAAAAAAAAAGTTGGTGATTTTATTTTAGTTTTATATCTTAAATATAATTTTGACTCGTTTTGCTTACGCAACCTTTTTTATTGTTATGGGAACAACAATGTTGCCTGGACCAACATCAAAAACTCATTTACTTGTATCTAATCACCTTAAGTATTGCTTTAAGGGATACCAAAGAAAAAAACAAATGTCCACAGTTTAAATAGTGATCACTTGTAATCAATAAATACTGATCCCTTGGGTTGAACATTAATTCGAAATAATAACTAATGTCATTCACATAGGGAATAAAAACAACTTTCAATTAAAATCTTTTCTTAACAATATTGAACCAATAGAAAATGGTCTCGGACGGTCGTGGACATCTGAAAGTCTAGAATATTTATATGTATATATATACAGGGTTATTTGTAATTAGTTGAGCACCTTTTGCAGGCAGCCCCTCTACATCAATTCTAACAACATTTGTTCTACGACTTTTTTAAATTAATAGTTTTAAAAATTTAGTTTTTCCCATACAAAATTTATTTATTGCCTCTGAACGTGCATTAAACTTGAGCAAAGAGAGGCCACGCAACTCGTCAAAATATGTGCCAAGGCCACGTGCATCGTCCAGTATGTAATTACAATTCATTATTTAATTATAATTCTCTAATCCGATAATTTTATTTTTGGTTAACGTAAATTGTGTTTTGTAATCCACATACTTGTCATTTTTATTATTTAGTATTTCCATAGCAACTTGGTGTAAAAGAGATGAAGCTATACGAAAAAAGCTGGCGCGCGCGTTTAACAGTTTCTGACTTTCGCTAGACTGCCGCGACCTATACTTTAGACTGCTTACAAAATACAGAGTAATAAATAATCGAGGGAGCAAAAATTTTTTGGTTTCGTTTATTCTGAGTTATTTATCAAGATTTTTTAAAAGTCGTAGAACAAATGTTGTTGGGATTGATGTAGAGAGGCTGCCTGCAAAAGGTGCTCAACTAATTTAAAATAACCCTGTATATATATATATATATATATATATATATATATATATATATATATATATATATATATATATATATATATATATATATATAAATTATGAAATAATAAATAAATCGAAAGTTATAATTAGACAAAACATTATAAACGACGTATATATAAATGTGTTTATTACAAATTGGTTGGCTCAGCTTATGTTGGGAACAATATTCTCGACGCTGGTAAATGGCGTCTATAGAAATGAGTGCCGTCTACGGTGCGGCGTCGTGCCTTACAGCCATTTAAAATAGAATATATTACATTATTTATTTATTAATATTACATACAAAAAACTTTACAATGTATAATTCAAGAATAGCTTGATTTAAACAAGAACAATTTAGTCTATCTTTTCTTAGTGCATTTAATACACGTGCAGTAAGAACTAGACTAACATATCTTTTATGACGATTGAAAAGTTGTAAGTTTACTATTTAACGGGACAATGTGTTTGCCGCATATTGTGTATATTTGCACTGCGGTTGAGACCGGACAATTTATGTGGGCCGGTAGTTTTGCTTGTATTTACCCCAATTATATATAAGAGTTTTGTTTTGTTGATATAATTAATAGGCGTTAAGAAAGAAATAATATTTTAAATAGTGTAAACAAAATACAAAATAGATAACGAACCAATTAATTTGTTAAAATTAAATTTAACAATACAAACAAAGTGAGGTCTGTTTCCGTTAAATGTAAAGAATCCAATGATTCCGTAATTGAAATGCTATTGATGAAGAAGGGCCGCGAGCGAAGAATCTGATGGCAAATAAAATGTGAATCGCCCTTTTTGTCTTGCCTCTAGCGTAGAAAGAATCAATTTGTCAGTGCTTTCGGGCCAAGTCACAGAATTAGGCGATTTTATAGTCGGACTACTTTTCAGATCAGTTTAATAGAATAAATAAATTCATCAAACATATAATGTTTAAAGAATGGCTGTTTTTGCTGTCAAAGTATATTTAATTTTACACGAAAAAGTAAGGTACTGTTCAACAACATTAATAAAAAATTACATTTTGCTTGTCGAACTACATTAATTAATAATTTATAATTGTAATTTTGCGAAATTTGAGAATGTTATTTAATATTTATAACTTTATTTCACTAAATGATGTAATTCCTCAGCTTAATTCATTTTATTATTGAAATAACAAGTCCGAACCACACGAAAGAACCCTAGATATTAAAACCTACCCATTTGCTTCCATAAAATTTGTTATAACTATGTGCTCATAAAACGTTCACGATATACTTGTATATGCTTTTTAATGTAAAATAATTTCCTTTTAATAAAACCATGAGCAATACGATGGTATTATATGTACAGCATAAATTCAAATTAAACATATAAAATAAATGTTTTACAGGAGCAGCTTTAAGAAGAAGCTTTAAATCACTATCTCATAAATGCCAACCCCTACTTCATAGATATATAAGAAACAATTATGAAAAGAAGTTACCTTTACGTTACGTTACATTGTCAAGCCAGAAATGAAAAAGAATGTACACAGAAGGTATATAGGTAAATAGAAGATTGAAAGTTTGTATGAAAAAAGATATTTTTTCAACAAATCAAATTAACGTTATCAAATCGTTATCATGAAAAACAATAACATCAATGAATGAAATACAACATGTGGCTTTATAAACTTTGAACTTAAACTGAACTTAGCACAGCCGATTTATGTGTTTAGTGTAGTATAATAAATTTACAATTATTAATCTATTAAAGTAGGAAGATATTAACAATTTACTTATCTTTTTAATAAACATCAGTAATCACCGTTTGAATAATTATACCAGTTAGCAATACATTTAATTCACAGCCACATTTCCTCGTGATTATCTGACAATCAATAAACCAGCAAGGCTTGCATTATTCAAGATAGTATCGGTGTTAAATTACTCTTTCCAGCTCTGGTATCGCTTACTGTCTAGTTTGTAACATTTTAAAGCCTAAGCTATGTAAGCTGGAAACATTTATTATTTTATACGAGCACTTTTAAGCTTATGCACTGCGTTAGTAAACTAATAACTTAACAAATCTTTCAATCAACAATCCACATTCCACAAATCTACAATCCACATTCACAACCTCTAATTGTTACTTCAATTTTGAAACTTTTGCAAACTTATGCAAGCCTGGTAACAATACAGTAATATTGTACTAGAGAACTTGTATAAGAGGGGGCTTTAGTAGGGGTTTCTTAATGGCTATCAATAACCCCGAGGAGTTTGGGTTCCTTTGTCTCAGTGAGTTCTTAGGTCACATACTCTCACGAAAAGGGTCTTTCGATTAGGATGTCACACAAACTACTTAATGACTTAGTAAATTATTAGAGTACGTAAAAATATATATATATATATATATTGTAATACGATTCATATATGTCCGGAAACTTTTAATAAAAACCAAATGATTCAAATAAACAGCAAAAACATCAAAATTTAAATAATAAATATGTATAAGGAATCAACTAACACACACGATATACACCTAACTTTCTTTCATAAATAACATAAAGCCTTAAACCTTTCTAACATAAAGCCATTCTTACAATTAAAACTAGTTCGTAGAAATAAAATAGGAGCTATTGAAAATGGTCTGTATCAATGTTTTTTTTTAAATAACTAGTATTCTTTGCTACGTCAGTCGTTCATAGTAGGTTTTTGTGACTAATTGTTGTGAATAGATTAGGTTAGACTGTAGTTGTAATTCGCCAACGTTCATACCACATTGAATACACCGGATCTCGTACGATCACCGAAGTTAAGCAACGTCGGGCGCGGTCAGTACTTGGATGGGTGACCGCCTGGGAACACCGTGTAATGTTGGCTTACGCAGAGATGCGGCTCCCTCCTGCCACCACTGTGACGAGCCCGTGGACACGGCTCGTCACACCTTGGCGGAGTGCGCAGCCTGGGACCGTCAGCGGACTGAGCTGATGGCCGTGGTTAGCAGCGACCTCTCGTTGCCGAGCGTTGTTTCCGCGATGCTCGACAGCGAGAGTTCCTGGGTCGCTATGGCCTCCTTCTGCACAGAGACAGCCTCCTCTGTACCACTCCGTGGGGGTAGGCTGGGTCGAAGGAGGCGGGATTACGCCCGCAGCCTCCTTCCCTAGCCGTAGTGCCTGGACGGGAGAGGTGGGTGACCTCTCCCGACCATTATAGGCCTACGAGGTGAGGGTGTCCCTAAGTTGATCGGGGCCCCTCGCAAGGGGTTCCGCCGGGGCGTCACGGTGAGTGCGAAAGCGATCCCGTGGCGTCCCACTAAGGCGATGAGGTTAACCGTTGGTTTTTTAGTGGGTAGCCTTAAAAATGGCAGCGTCTTCTATGCTGCCGGGTAGTCTCACATACCCCTACGGTCATAATCTTCCTGGCCGCAGGGATGATGCGTAACGCATTTCTCCAACGCTAAAAAAAAAAAGAAAATAAGGTAGTTTTTATTCAACATCAAAACTCAAATCTCAAACAAACGAAAGAAATACAAAACAATTTTCTCTGAATAGGAACATTCAGCAAAAACTAAGATCCTCTATCTTTGATCTCAAAGTTCAGATATTTTGAGAGCTCAAAGACTACGAAAACACTTCACTTGCGAGTGCAAAGCGTATTCGGGGGACTCCATATGCGTTGAGGACGTAAGTAAGAAAAAATCGGGCTTCCTCTTTTCTTTGGAGGCTTTTCAAGCTCTTATGAAAAGGGTTGTCAATATTTTGAGCGCTATGAATGGGCCGTGTAGTGGATGTCAATGACGGCTTCAGAGTGCCGGCGTTTGACCGTTTGTATCGAATATTTTAAGTAAGTTTTATGTGGCAATAATACTTTATGTTCAAACATCATTGTAAACTTAACGTAACTTGTTAACAATAGGAAAATAATAGTATCAGCATTATTTAACAAAGTAAAATTTCATTAGTAAACAAATACTTACATTAATATATTAAATGATATTCATAACAGAAGAACATAGAATCTAGGTAAGGATAATATTCAAATTAAAATACTAAATATTTGTTTACCACATAAAAAAATATAGTTTCAGTCACGCATACTAATACCGTGTCGATAGCTATGGCGAACCTCTCTTATCGCGCCTGGCTTGTTTCGAGATGGCTCAAAGCCAATTAGATGCGGCGACAACACAAGTGCTTGATGAATAGCAGCCGAGTATATCAGATATGATACTTTTCTACTAATTACATGACTATACTGAATATAGACTAGTACATTAAGGTTAGTACATTAGGTGTGGACTAAATAGTTACAGAACAAAGATTTACAAAGTTAAAGATGATAATACTAAAAAGAAATATACCTAATAACAAGTAATAAGATTTTTAACACAATGATTTTATTATTTTATTATTACGGCACTGAGAATAATATGATTTATTTGTCTATGACTTTTTATTAGAAGAATTGTAATAAAAATGTCTTAAATATAAAACATTGTCATCTATTTGTAATTTTTCCAAGATACTCGCTTTTATTAAACAAACTTTTAATTAAAGTCTGTCACAAAAAGTAAGAACTTTGTGTTTTTGTTGCTTTTGAATGATTCGAGCTGAAAGTAACTCAAGATTCTTTGATACAAATTAAAAATACTAATCTGTAAATCTTATTCGTTTCGAATTTCGTTAGTACCATTTTATATGTTGTTGTAGTCAAAATGGCTTAGAACTCAATTAGGATATAAATGGACGTCAGAATCGCACCTGTAGTGAGACAGACTTGTTACCTCTTTACGAGATATTCTAACTTCAATTTACGACCTTAAGATCCATATAATTGTCATGTTCTCAGAACTCACTTCCACAAAACCTGGATTTATCTTTGCTAAAGCTCTTATAAGATAATAAAATAGATTGACTTTAATTTTGCTATATGATTCAAGTTTATTATAAAAGTTAAAGTCGATTAAAGGTCAGACTTTCGGCCACTTACTATTTAATGACTGACAGTGATAACATGAGTAAGTTGAAAGCCAAACAAACACTCTTCCCTGTCCTCTCTATCTCTTTCATTCCTTCACAATATTTAAGAGTGGCAACGCATTTGCTTAGTTTCTAAATTTTCATGAGCGACGATACCATTTGCCGTCATGTGGGTGGTTTGTTCACTTATCTCATAAAAATAATACAAATTTTCAAAGAGACACGATACAAACATAATCAGATATCCCATTAGACTCTTTGTCTTCTGTCACCAATATTTGGGCCATATGTGAAATGTTCGTTGGTTTTGTGTTTTGCACCATCATATATATATTTTTTTTAAATTAAGAAGAAAAGTCTATAAGTTAAAAAGTCTATACATTTAGATATCAAAATTAGCTTTTCTTCAGTGTTGTTGAAGAATGAACGTCCACATTTCAACATTTAAGTAATTGATTTACGGGATTCAGGTCCATTTGCAGCTGTTACATAATTATTCAATTGTGAATACTCTTATCAAATATATTTAGTTAAGGGTAAGGGAAAACTTCAGAAATCCCTCCAAACCGTATAGGAGCAACATAATGCCAAGCTATGGGACGTGTATTTTTTGTCAACTTTTGTGAGAGTTTCATTAGACTTTTTTTTTGCATTTTTGGTTTTTCAACAGTATGCAGATTGTAATTCTAACATATTATTCCCTTAAAAACTATAAGTATTATTATTATTAAAGAAAGATACTATTATAACCTTGACCTGTAACCATAATGTCAACCTTGTTTTATACTAGTTTAATATCATTATTTTAAACTAAAATATATATTTTCGGAGTAACGAATAGGTTGAATAATATGTAGGTACATATTTCTCTAATATCTACACGATAGCTAGACAGCTAAATTTTGACCCGTTATTAAATATAACAAATATAAAGTGTTCTTCACACTGATATAAATATATAAATATTATTTTTACCTATTATACTTACAAAACACATCTAATATGCACAGTCTTATTTAAAAGGTTTTCTTTTTGCTAATGCAAAATGGTAACTACTTAATAAGATATTAAGACTTATTAAAATTATTAACAAAAAAATATTTTCTTTCCCCCATATAAATACTATAAATTTATAGAACATCTGTTAATATATCGGAAACGACTTTGTCTAAAAATATAAATGAGATACTTCATGAAATTTGGGATAATTATTTCTAATATTGTCGTATTATATAATCAGTTAAACAATACTTAGTTATGTGAAAGTCTCTTAAGCAAATTTTGATGAAGCCTTCAGGTGTTGTGTATAATAAAACAAGAATTACGTACCGTCTTGACCAACTTCAAAGGTTTCATTATTTTAAACTAAATAAACCAAATATTATTACAGAAGGGAATAGCACCTATCATCTTTACTATAAAGTTCATATTTCAATGTTTACTTTTAGAACTTAGACCATTTCCAGCGATTAAGAGAATCGAGAAGCGATACCAATATTCGGAAAGTCTTGTTAGTTTCAATATGTTCATAGTTTTGAGTGTGTATTAAATTATAGTTGGGCTTTATTTAGGATTAACTTTGGGATACTATGAGCTATTTGGTTAAGTGTATGCAAATTAGTTTCCTACAGCTTATGCTTAATTTAGGTTGTCCTTGTACTAGGCACTGATAATATCTGTCTTGTAATTAATCACATTAATTATTTTTTCTTAAAGCTCAAATAAAGATAAAGATCATAATGAGGAATGAATGTAATATATATATACATATATATTTAGTGATAAAACTTTCGTGAACGTGAATATGATTATTAAACATCAACATTATTTTAATACACGTGCACATAGCCGGGTAGATATGAATAAATATGAATATTGCTCTTATTAACTTGCAAAATTAAAGGTGAATACATTATTTGTGTTAGTTTTGTTCATTGAATAAGTTAATAAGATAATGGAAACATTGTTCTTAAATATATATTAAAAAGAAATAAAGCTCTAAATGTTGTTCACACTAAGTAATATAAAAAACAATAAGATATAGAAGTCATGTTACTGAATTTTCTTTTTATTTTCCACATATTTAACGTCTAATATTTGTCATCCAGCTCCGTTAGCCAGAGAATGCCTTCCTGTTTCCGTTCAAAGATTGTCGTACCGGAAGTAGAAATAAACCAATATGCGATAAAATACACATAAAATATTTTTCAAATAAATATATTATTAATGTACACATGTCTAATATATTCATAGTAGTTAGGCTCAGTAGAGTTCTTTTATATTCTACTAGCTAAAAATAATATTTATATGGCTTATATACCAATATCAAATACACATTATTATACACATATTTCAATTATACATTCGTTTATAATTTGAAACCTTAATTTTTTAAGTATATTTTCTACACCTATTTTTTTCAAACATTTTTTTAGATCTTACTTACATAATTAGGTATATACTTTATTGTTAATAAATAACTACATACACACACACATCACACACACACACACATCACACACACACAGTCAGAACATTATACCGAATACGAAATATTTTTTATTAAATATTATGTTTTTGAGTAATGTTCAATTAGAGAGTTTCTTTTCCATCTATTGAGATGGAAAAGAGTTTTATGTAACTAAATTTAAAATAGGCATATGCTCACATTCAATTTGTTACTTTATTAAAATTCGGATAAAACAAAGTATAAATTCTAGCTTTATCTAAATAATTTACGTTTATGTAAACCATTCAACATTCCAGTCTGTTTAAAAGTTTTGAAGTAGTGCTTGAAGTCAAATTTCAATTGACCATAACTTTTTCCCTTACCTGATTTTAACAAAACAAAGTTTTGATAACGCTCCAGATTATATATAATCCACCTGTGAAAACCGCGTTCAAATCCATTGAGTAGTTTGGACGTTATAACGCAGATAGGCAGAAAAAATCCAAAAATTACTAATCGCCCCTATTAGTTTTTTGGAAAAATATTCAATGCACAGACACTCGGTTTTTACTGTCTTATTATATATTTGAGATATAATATTGATAATTAATATTCTTAGTAATTTATATGCTTTAAGCAGTTGTGATTAAGTATTGATAAAATTTTAATTTAATTTTATGAAATCCCTATTTCAACGCCCTTCATCTTGATAGGTTTGGTTTTGAACAAAAATTTTAGACCTTACATAATATGTCGTCCAAAATCCATGTTTTTCCTTTTTTAATGTATTTAACAATACCTCATTTGTTAGAATCTGAAGAATGAATATATTAGTAAAGATTTTAATTTACTTTACTTATTTGGAATGAAGTTTGCAAGCTAGGTAAGCTGGTACTTCCAGTGATTTAAATAAATTATATGATACAGAAGACAATTGCCAAGACGGTAATTATGACATATTATATTATATAGTCTTGTATATAATTATTATATTGAAGATAAGATAAAAATAATTGTTTTCAAAGTTTTTTTGCTAATTAATTTTTTCTCAATAATAATTTTATTCCATTTAATTTTATAAACAAACAGATAAAGAAAACAAATATACATACTACATACTACTACTACTACTGACATACTAGTTACAAATTACAATATCGATAGATATCAAAACAAAATGTACTTAACAGTAGTTTAAATAAATTACCTGACTGATAAGTCATCTTAATATAGGGCTCCACTTAAAGGGGCGTCAGAAACGTGATTCAACAAATAGGATTCTCTAAACACAGAGCCACAGAGCATGGAATAAAGCTCCATAGAAAAATCTAGTATCTTTATTAATAAAAAACATGGCATTGCTTTGTGTTGCCATGGTGATTTCGTCATTACCATCATCATCACTAGCATCGGTTAGTTGATTGTCAACTGCTGAATATAGGTCGCCCCGATATCCACCCGCTGTCAAAGAACTTTTTCAAATAACTATCTGACCATGTTGTAAATTATAAAATAATATTTCTAGCTGTCATATGGAAGACCTAACGTTTTAATATTTGAAAGTATATTGAGCTGATCACGTAGTTACGTTCCATCCATGCTCTGTGGATTACAATTTATCTCGACCATGCAATCTTTACTTGGGTGGTCGTATATTAACAAACTGTAAATTGTTAATAATTACGTACTTGTTGCAGGTTATTGGTTTAAACCTTATATCTCGATACTCATTTTTTATTCCCTCCTTGGTTCACTTTAGTTTATCTGTTTTTTTTTATTATAACTATTGTATTTTTTATTGGCATTGCATTCAATGTAATAAAAATACACTACAGTTTAGAAATGTTTGTTTTAAAGTTTAATTACCTATAACATTATTCTAAAATATATATTTTTGAATTTTGTTTTTTTAAAAATTAAATACATATATTATTGTTTGTCATCTAATATAGTTTAAAATTGAGATGCAACTATTTTATTACAAATGTTCGTTTCAACCTATCGCAGTCCACTGCTGAACATAGGTTTCACCACCATTCTCATCTAACCACCACCGGCAACCTTTCACTAGTAATCGGGTCAGCGAACTGGAGGGCGTCCTACACTACGGTTATCAAGAGGTGGACCCCCACCAGGATTCCTCTGCTCCAACGCCCATCTGTCCTGCAACATATGTGACCGGTCCAATGCCTCTTCAACTTGCTGATATCTACACTTGCAAGTGTAGATATTTTGTGTTTAGAGTTAATACGTTTATCTTGAATTCAATTAATTAAACACAATTTTCTTAATAAGTCAAAGTTAAAGCAAAGAACAAGGTATATTATCATTTTGCGGTCTCTTAATGACAGACAGAAGGAAGGACAATGAAAACAACAATAAGGGTACGCTTTGAACCTTTATGTTTAGAAAGTCGAATATGGCTAACCTTATGAACCGAAAAGTTTAGAGATAAAAAGTTACTCTTAAACAAATAACTCATACTTTTGATTCCTTTATACATACATCATATATCACTTGATGACCTTAAATCTATTTAACAAAATGATACAAGCATAATTATGATATTCTTGTTAAGATAATAAAACTAATGTTTAAACACTCTAGAGTGTAATACAATATACCTCGGTATGTTGTATTTGAAATTATATAAATAAAAAAAAAAATGTTAATAAATAACTAAAAAACATTTAAAAAAATATATTAAATATGAACAATAAACAAAACAGATGTTTGATTAATAGTTTCAAAAACTTAAAAATACGCTTTAAAAAAGAATCGAACAGAAAGTTAAAAATAATTCTTAATATGAGAATGAATAATGGGCAAAATATAATAAAGTAAGAATTCTCTTTCAAAGAATCAGTTAAAAATATTAGTTCTGGTGATCTTAACGAGGATAATGAATTAGTGTTATTTAGTTATTATTAATATTGCTCACTTATTAATGTTATTTACAGCCAATTGTGTTATGATATTTTGAATGTTCCAATTCGAGAGTTCGAAAATGAAACTAGAGATATGGCACAAAAAATATATAAAATTTTGCCCATTATTCATTCTCATATTAAGAATTATTTTTTACTTTTTACTTTTTAGTTCGATTCATTTTTAAACGTCGATTGTTTTTTAGTTTTTTAAACTAAATGTATTTTTTTCTTTAATCTTTTAGTCATGCAATAAAGTTCTGTAAGAGATAATCTCATTGAATTATTAATTGACTATCAGTCCTTGATATGTGTATAAAGTTTGAACAAGTATAACGAGACGAACTTTTAAAATTATTGCATTGTGACTGGTAGGTATGCATAATTTCAAATTAATCCGACATTTTAAAGTTGGTCAAATTTTTCCTTACAAGAATAGATAGATAAATACATCCGAAGCTAATAAAAGCGTGTTAAAAATCATGTGAACACTTTTTAATATGCTGCTTCAGCTAAAAAAGACAATATTTTTACATAAAACTAGTTTTGATAACACCGTTAGCCCTTTATATCATATTTCCAAATGCAATAATATTATTATAATTTATCCTGTTCAGTAAAAGGTGAAATCAAAACAAAATGCGGGAGCAAAGATTTAACTCGCCCTTATATTACCTCGTGATTTTTGTTAACGACATATAAATTTCCTTTAAGCTAAATTAGCACGAATAAATAAGTTTTACGCGTCGTTTATGTCTTCATCTTCATTACCTTAGCTTTTTAGTGCCATTATTTCCCATAAAGGTTCTTTATCTTTGCAATTTTACACTAATCAAGTATCTGTTTTCATGAATCCTTATATTACGTGCATAAACATGTATACACATCCAATTCAAATGGGCCGTCACAAAAAGTAAAATCAGTTTAAGCTAAAAATATTTTAATTTAACGTCTAAGAAAATAAATACATGATCTCTAAGGCAAAACAAGATCTTTTCAATTTTAAGAGTATCCAAGTTAATGCCCATATCACTTACGCAAAGCTCAATGATCGATCTTCAGATAACCTCGAAACAAACTTGTAAACAATCACTAGTAGTTAGACGGATGGCACCAAAGGGATCATTAGGAAAGTGGGACGCTTAGGATTACCTTAATTGGCTTAATAGACGTCTTTTGGTACTTTGGTTCATATGGAATTAAGATTTTCCAGTTAGATATTAAAGGGTTTATCGTTTGTACCTGACGTGAATACAACATATTGTTTGATGTTGCTTCTCTAAATGTTTTTTAATGGTTGACTCACAACTTAATATAATAGTAGAGAATGTAATAAATATTCAAATATCGGAATAAAACTATTTTTACGGATTTAACTCGCGTATATTGAATTAAATTTTAAATTGCGTTGCGTGCGTTTTGTGTGAATCCTGAACTGTACGCCCTAAAGCTTAAAAACCGTTGGAGGTAGATGACTAATTGACTGACTTACTGACAGACACCTCCATCTCGTCTTACTGTGAACACGATTGCTGCAAAGCATTCGAAACGTCGGGTTAGATTTAAAATGTAAATTTAAAATTTAATTCAATATACGCGAGTTAAATCAGTAAAATTAGTTTTATTTCAATGTGTAGTACTCGAGAAAACCTTAGAAAACACTTTATTCAAATATCGTTAATGTTTTTACAATTAACGAAAACATTACTTGGTAACAATGGTCCTGTCAGATACTAAGTATCCCTTATGGTAAATTATATATCGCTTATTATGAAATAATTTCTGTCCTAATAGCTTATGTTAAGATATAAAAGCGATTAGGCAGATAGCAACATATGGATAAAATTATCGTCGACGAAATAATCCCTTATATTAGCTATTTATTAATAGGTACTTGAAATAGAAATACGACGGTCCTTTGTTTTCTATAAAGGAGAAAACCATATTTCTCTCAATATTTATGAGGTATATTATGCTTTAGGTAAAAGGTAGCATGAATTGAATATGTATAAAACTTAATTAAACATTGAAGTCCAAAAATATATTAGACGACCAACTTCAAATCGAGAACTGCTTTGTACCGTGCTTCTTAAGAACCATAGGACTTTAAAACAATGACCAAAATGTGTGAAACTCGGTTTATTGACTCATTAGCTGGGTTGATTTTATAATGTATATGTCATACATTGTTGAATCAAAAGAGCAGGTTTTGAGTTTCTGGCCAGTTCTTTCCAACAGAGCAGCATTCCGAGCTGGGTAGCTTATTCACCGACTGACTATAATGACCTTTTTAATGTAATAATGGAAGATTCAATAGTGCGTACTTTTATAACTTTTATAAGTTTACTTGAATAAAAATATTTTTAATAATAAGTCAAAAGTTTATATTATGGCTGTGAAATTTAATAGATTGGACCAAACACCAAAATCTTCATCGAGTGCTAAAAGTAGCATTACGCAATTAGCTGATTAGCTTGGTCGGTCCGAACACCCAATTAGAGAATTGAAATTATTATAAAATACAATTTAATGGACCACTGACGCCATCTGGCCAAAATTCATTCTTTGATTAACTCGGCTATTGCGCCTGTTAACGTTGCCAACAATTATAAGGGAACTTATTTTTCTTTTGATTAATTATTTTGTACAAGCACGCAGCAGCAAGCAAAGAGCTGTTTTATTATTATTAGTTTAAATCAACTTGTCTGACGACCCTTGAACTATTTCTGTGCTTGTTGATAAATATTTGTATCATGAATATTCTGGATCAAATCCAGATGTCAAAGGATCAGGATTTAGTCCGTCTATTTGAAGTATTTCAACTTGCTGTATAAAGCTGCAATAAAAACATTTACATAGTTGGATAAAACCTTCGCTCAGATGAGAGTCAAGTGTTGATAGAATCTTTATATCTTCCATTAAAGATCTCTACATCTTTCGGTCTTTTATTATTATTAAGACCACGTAGTAAAATATATTAAAGGTCATTAGTTATTTATTAAGATATATTAATGTTCTTAATAAGGTATCCATCATAAATCTCACAGATAATAGACATTATCCAGTCGAAGCTTTGATCGTAAGCGTAGAATTACATGGATTACCTCATTAGGATAGAGCCTAAGTCCTGAATTTATGGTTCGGGATAACATTGCTTCTTCCCATTGTGGTGGCAACGATTGGAGGGACAAATTAACATGCCATTGCGAAATTATTCTTATTCGACCAGACTTTAGTTAATGATAGCTGATTCAAAATACTTCAATTCTAAACTTAATTCTACACATGAAGGTGAAAAAACGGTTATGTTATTTATGATATATTATATTTCGGTAAAAAATCTACATAATCCGCATATTGGTTTACACCTTATCACTATTTATAATTCGTTATATAATTTAATACCCAAATTTTTGCAACAAACAATAACAATAAATAAACTGCTATACTTTCAGTATACTTTTATTCGATACAAGTAAAGATCAATTTAACCCACAACCCATGTTCATTTTAAACATATTTTGTTTTGTCAAAAAATGTGCATTTGGTCTGGATCATACAATTATTTCCCTGCTGACACTAAAAAATTTCAAGTTCACTCAACCAAGTACAGTAAATAAAAGGAAAAAGACAACTAGATTATACGAAACAAGGTCCCCAGGTGATCGTAGACCGAACGGCTGAACGAATGACTGAACGAATGGAGGACCGAATGAATGGGCGGAGCGGTTAATGGTCCCCGTCAAGACTGTTTTGTGCAATAAAACAAAACGCGTACATTACGGACCGTGTACGTATTAATCATGGACCCTTTCTTGATAACGTTTCTTTTATATACTCGAATTGAATCGCTTCATGCTTCTAACGTAAGCCTAGCGAAGACAAAACATATTAGTTGTTTTGTTATAGATCTACCTTTTCCATTTATGGTCATGTAAGAATGTCGGACGTCAAATTTTTTTAGTTATATAGGTTTTTTTATGAATATATGCATAGTATAGTTTTTAAACATTTTTGTTATCTTAAAAAAAAATGTATCTATTGTTCTTCTACTTGTTTCTCAAAGCTTAATTTTTTATTAGTTATATTTCTTTGGCGTTTTTTTACAAAGCAATAGTGAAAATTATGAGGAGATTCAAGTTTATTAAACTTGTTAAAGTTGAATTGTATTACATACTACATAGTTTTATAGTAAATTAGCTCTTTTCATCGAAAAATATAACAGATTTTTATTATTTTTTTTCCTTAACACCTACTTCAAAAGTAGTCTTAGTAGCTTTGTGCATTTACATTATATCTTACTAATACTTATAAAAGCCTGGGTGAGTGAATACTTGTTTATTACAAGAAGTAAGTAAAAATAAAAAGTTAATGACAACTGATAACATTTTTGAAGATTGATGAAGATAGTCAATCAATAGATTCCATCACCACTAATTTGAGGTTCGATGACATTGACAAATTGCACGATAACTTTTTGTTCTCATTTTGCTGAGATCTTTATATTTATTCTGTTGAAATACGATATTAGGTATATTATGATAAGAATGGCTGACAATATAACTGTTAGACCCTATACTTTACACTTTACAACAAATATGTAATTATTAAAACGATGACCTTATCGAATTTTTAGTTATCTGGTATCATTCATATCCACACATTTTTTTTTTAAATTAATTAACCTGTTAAAAATTTAAGCGGCTAACTTGCTTGAAAATTTTAAAAATCGTAATTGCTTCCAACTTAATAAGAACAATCCAGAGCTTGTTACTAACAAACTCGATACGTTTCCAATTACGCCAGTACCAACTTCCACGAGCTAGCAATACATGGGACTCTTTTTATTGCTTTTAATGTTCACTTTTAATTCAATTACGTGTTATTACAAAGTTTTCGTGACTAATCGACCCACGCTGAAAATGAAACAGAATAATTTATTTAGTTACAAAAACTATTTATATGTTTTTAAAGTATTAATATTACTGCAATTAACAAAATTATTTTCAATACAAATAAATATTCTATTTATAGCCGGTCACATAAGGCATTCGGTCAACTGGGCACGTAACACCCTCTTTCAAGAGATCGGAATAAAGTAACTATTATAGCTGCATTTGAAGGTAAGCAAACGGAGGTGAGAGCCAGAAACACTATCGTTTGTTGTGTTTTGTATTTTTCTCCCTTTTATCTTTTAGGTACCTCTATTTTCTGTGAAAGGCTGCAAAATTTCTTATGTTACGGACGACCGCGGGCGTGTGACTATCATTGCTTAGAACCAGATGGATCGTCTACTCGTTTGTCACATAATACGTCATAAAAGTCAAGAGCCAGAATAAATAGTATAAGTAAAGTAAAATTTTTATATCATATTCTATATTTAAGTTAATTATTATTTGTAATTCAATATAGTATTCATGCAATATAAAGCTGTACTTACACGTTTCTTGCAATAATAAGGCGGCCTACATTTCGTTCTATAACAAATTCTTAGAGCGTTCTATTAATCACAAAGTCCACTTAATAGCTGTTCTTTTGTCATGTCTTTGTAGTTTTTCGTCAGGACAGCAACGGTTTCCTAGGAACGGAAGTTTGTTCCGGGACACTTCCGGAACTATCTTTAGTACAGCGATTTCGATTCATTTGTTCTAATGGAGCTAAATGAAAAGCCTTTCTATGCCGTGGTAGTTTTTTAACTTCTAATTATTTTTATTTTTTGCAATGAATTATATATGTCAATAAAACTTTGTTTAAATTTATATAAATATAGAATGGAAAATAAACCGATACGGGCAGGGATTCGAATCCGCGACTACTGCGAAACCGTCCCGTCGCGTCACTCTACCAACTGAGCTACCGTATCGCTGTTTGTCTCGGTGAATTAAGCATTCTATATGTGATCGTCTTTATCGGGACGGTGGTGACATCTATTAGGTTTCTTTCGAAAATCCTAACCAATGTTTCTAACTTTGCTGTATAGATAAACATTGAAAATATGCCACTACCAAAATTTTTTTTTAAAATATCTATAAATATGTGTAGCCATGTTAAGCCTATTTAAATTAAGATAAATATAGAATGAAAAATAAAGTTTATTTTTCATTCTATATTTTAGTTATTTTCAAAAACTTTATTTTATAATATAACAATTTTTCATCTCACACATTAAGATAAAATAAATATTTTTATAAAATAACTTAATTCAACTTAATTCCAGCATTCAAAGTAAAGTACTATTTGGCTTAAATAACCAAGTAATATCAGGAGTTCCTAGCTCTTTACAGCTTTGAATAATTTCCGATTTACATTCATCCAGACGCAGCGAACTGCATATGCGTCCTACTTTGTAAAATAAAGTGGTTGCTTTTAAAACTAAAACGCGTTAATATAATGCGTGGGTGAGTTGTATGTAATAAAAAGCATTTACCATTGTTTTTTATATAAATATGTATTGTTTCTTACGACGTAACTTATGTGTAACGTGTACGTTAACTCAGTCGTAGGTAATACAGCGCGAAGCTTTAGAATCCTTCGCTACTGATTTCACTTATTTGAAATTCAACAGAATAATAGAGTACAGTTGTATCATTATATACAATATATATCTTCAAAATCTTTTGCACAAAAACATATATGTACGAGTTAATATCATTTTTTCCAATAAAAAAATGTGTTATTAAATAATTATAATTGTTACTAGTTTACGTATGAACGTTTAAAAATATTGCAACTTACGTGTTAAATATCGCATCAGTATCCAACTGCGTCAAATTATATGATCACTTGTGACCGCCATAAATTATAGCCACTAAAGTAGGTAACCTTAACTAAAATTGAATTATAGTTTTTGGTGTGTTGATTAAGTTGATGTTGGTTGAAAGTTTTATTAAAAATACTCATGTCTCAGAGGAAGGTATTTTAAAGAACTAGATATTTTTTTAAACTTTTTTTTAATAATTTAGCTACTGGAAATGTATCGAAACTTAAATTGCTGCAACAAAAACAAACATGAAATAAAATTAACAAGTGAATTAATCAACAACGATTTAACATCCGTGATAAATAAGGTCTTTATTAAAATTAATGTTGGTATATTATAAACCAGATGGATCGTATCAAAATAATGAAAGCTGAGAAAAAAACGAATAAAAAGATATCATAAAGGTCTCCGCGTATTTTTATCTGGGCTAACGAACTCTTTTCTTTACGCCGATAATATGGTAATTTTATTATCATTACCTGTTAAGACTCGGGGGCATAATTACCAAGATCACACCCTTTACTGAGGTCTTTATGAATTAAGCTTCAAATTTGCGTGTTTACGTTGAAACTACATGTAGTATAAGAGCTCATAATTAAACGCGTAGCTTATAACTTTTTAGTGAATATTATTTTGTGCTTATTATCTTCAGCATATTATATTTTTGCATAAAATAGTTATAATATGCTCGTGATATATATCTTTTAAGATTTTTTTTTCTTATATTTAGTTTAAAAAAATGGTCAAACCATTGTAGAGACATTTTTTTTACAAAGATTGATATAAATACGATTTATAAAAGAATATCAATATAATTTTAAATCTTTGACATAAAAAAACAATGTTTAGAGTAAACCTGTTAACTAAAAAAACACTGGTAATGATGGGAAAATACTTAATAAAGGATTTGTTGAAATTGTTTTATAACTATTTTAGTACTCTATGGTAGCACAATATGCAATAACCTTAACATATATCGATCAAATATGCGACCGAGATCAATTATTGTCAAAAAGGCCAGGTCTCCTTACCTATGTTCACACGGTCTAAAGAATATTTATAATGAATATGAATACCGATGAGATGAAATTATGTGGAATTATTATAATACGGGTGTTAAGAGGTAATATTCCGTGAAAATCCCGTTGCTGTATTGGAAAATGTCACGAATACATGTGTCGAAATATAAATATTACATTTTCAATGATATTTAGCAGTATGGAAAGGAAATTGTTTAATAAAATATAATATAAGCTGGAAAATATATTATGAAATATGTATTCAAAGCGATATTTATATTTTTTGATTATTATCCTTCTACCTTCATTCCAAATATCTGAGGTCGGAGCACTCAGAGTGTATCACTTTCTTCTAAGTTCTATGATAAGTAACCTCAATTGAGCTTCTAAGCCATATTATTTTTCACTCGCTCCACTCATATTTTATTCGGGCGGTCTCTTTTCTTATGATTATTACCATTAAACCTTAAAATTATTCTCGTTATATGCGTTTTGTTCCTCCGCATTGCGTAACCATATATTATATTCGTTAAAAAAATAACTTTTCGTCGTAAATAATTTTATAAACAAATTATTCTATTAAAAGCTATACAAACCCCATTGCTAAGTCATAACTCGCCGTCAATACACAATAAAACGACTGAAGAGCTTTGGGGTGCATAAAATAATGCTTCAACATCAGCTATTGTATCAAATTGATGGCAAACTACAACTTATATACATATATATTTATACTCAATATACCTATTAAGTACCTAATGTTAATAATAATACAGGACAAGTTACATATATTGATCTAACCCCTAAGTAAGCACATTATTTTTGCTTGTGTTAAGGATGTTAGACAACGACACAAATACCAAGAAATACACATTATTAATACTGAGAATATATTTAATAAACGACCAAACCTAGAAATACATACATCTATGTTCATCACATATATGCCTATGCCTTTGGTAAGTAAGTGGTAAATAACTCTATCTCGTTTTAAGTAATCAACGTGTGATTTAAAATGTTACATACAACATTATTTGAAAAATAAATTCCATATTACTTGGTTTAATAAAAGTGTTCGTGAACATAATACAGTCCGCATTAACTTGATAAGTTTGGTGAAAAGCGATTATAATACCTAGAAATCAGGAAAAATATACGATTTAAAATGTTCAATGTGTATCAAAAGTTTATACAGTTTTTAATATTTTTTAGATCAATTGTGATCGATTTGTATATGTTTACAATGTACTGTCTTTCTTTCCATTCGATTAGTCAAAATTGATTCAGTGAGCAGAACGGCACTCTTGAGACACCCTTTTGTTTATTTCGTTTTAAATAGATGGCTCAGATTGGCTATTTGTTTTTTATAGCTTGGGCTTGAAAATACTGGTTCAATTGAATTTATTTCATGTTTCTTTTGACAAATGATTATCTTAAAAATATTAAGGTAATATACCTAGTTGACTAGACCTAAATTCTTGAATATATTCGTTTGTTATAAAGCGACCTAGGGTTATAAAGAGGCGGAGATGTATTATTAATAATATCGAGGCATTATTCATGCGGCGTGTTATCAACAAAGGTCAATGCCATCGTGAGTGAGTTCCACTTAGTTCTAACTATTTTACGCACGCGATTTAATGCGTAAAGGCTAACTACAAACAACTTTTATAAAAAAGACATTCGTATTATTAAAGCACTGAGCTTTATAACTTTAAAGCTCAGTAAAATGCAAGGTAGTGCATGAGCACACCTTTCAAACTTACCAAAGTCTCATTGATACGTTATATAAGGCTAATTATTTAAATGAAGTGTGAAAGTAAAGTGACTTAATTTATTAAATAAAATATTTTGGCTTTAGCTTTGACTTTGAAATGGATTTTTCAGAATCTACATTAAAAAAACAATTGTGCCTTAGCTTGTTACATGGAATAATAATAATAGCTTTTTTGTTGTTCTTAAAGAACTATATTATCATAAAAATATTATTAAATTCTAAAGATAATTTAAAAAGTTGAGCTTACTTTAATTAATACCACTTTTGTTAAATGTATAATTATATATCCTGTACTACAATTTCATTTTATGACATTTTGTATCTTACAAAACTATATGTTTTTTATTTTCATAGTTCGTCTAAAACATAAATAGCTTGGTTATAATTTAATCGATTAGCTTTCTCAACAATAGTTCCTCTTTCAAAGTAAACATAACAGCATTATTTAACTTTCATCTTATAACTTTATGAATTCATAACTCCTAAGTTATTAATACAAATTGAATTTCAATCCGTCTACATCCAACCTAAGAACCGGAGGTGGCTCGTGGCTGCGGCGGCTAAGTAAACTTCCGGAACGTCGGCGGATGTGAATTCTCCCATTTGGCGGGAACGGAGAGCACTTCCGCTATTATTTCGTATATCGTTTTGTTTCGTGGTTTACTTAAATCGTTGCTTTTGTATTATGTTACTATGCATTTTCTTGGCACTTTACCTTTGCTTTGTCTCTTATTTAGTTTATAATCTTGCGGCACGTATAAAGCTTCTTGCGTTTAATCTTCAAGATCTTTTTTATTAAGTATAAGATAAAATGTTGAGCTTTAGAGTTCAAAAGACAAGGAAAGTTAGCTTGTCAGTACATCACAGAGGGTATTTTCTTTATATGTAATTCAGGACAATTACGAAGACTGGACAGTATAAAAATCTTTAAATGGATGTTCCAAGCAAACGGTTTATATAACTGGATAGGCGATTATCATGTTATATACTTCTGCCAGTTCAGGATTAACAAAACTATTTATCAATCCAAAAACCATGATTGGTATGAATAATTTTTATTAAAAAAACCTTTGCAACTCATGTAATCACCATACGAGATAGGCCATGTGTCCATTTCAAATACGGTCGGACAATACCGGATACCGTCGGTTTATCCAACCGGGTCGTCCAATAACTGTCGTGGAATTTCCACACGATTTGGCGAAAGCTGAATTTTGGTGCTAAAATCTAGAAGGGTTCGAACCCGGCGATTTATTTCACACGCATCATTGTTTAGACATCCGGCAAGATTTATTCGATAAGGTCTGGCCAAATTTTGCAAATTTTCCACTAATATTTGAGCGATACTTAGACTTTTGGGAACATTTTACAAATATAATACGTCCAGGCTATAAACAAATATTTGATAATATATATTGAAATTTTTATAGAGCATACATATATATGTATATCCTCCTCACATACAAGTAAAATAGTTTATTACACAGTTAAATAGCTTTTTCTCGACCTAAGTATAAAAGGCGCCAGTTTTTACATCTAGGAAGTAATTATCTTTGAAAGTTGTACAGAAGAACTGGTGTAGGGTTGTGCATCGCCCATCTCACCTGACTTCATATAAAATAAAACTTTTACAAAATATTATATACTTCCTATTTTAATTGTTAATATTTATGTCATTATCCTTTATAATACATATCGATAAGGGCACCAGCTCAATATAAAAGTTATCAATCTAGTTTTAATTTGTATAATATAATCGTTTTGTTAGTTTATTTATTATACTTACATACGCTCCTAAATAAAATCTTAACACTTTTAATTTTCTAAAAACCGTGAAAAAATATGTAATAAATATATATTTAATTTTAAGGACCTGTCGCAGCCCCGTCAGAGCAGCGAATGATCATTTGAATAACTTTTTTCATTATCTCCGGCAACTTGGATACGTTTATAGCATAATCCTATTTCGTTTAGTTGTTACGCAATTTTCGTTGTAAGATTCCGCAGTTTAAAGTTAACTAACTCTGATTAACACACTATTCATGTTCAGAATTATGTGTCTTGAAACTTTTCAACTGAGTAGATTAAACTTGCTTGTTGCTTACCTATATGAAAGCAGTATTATTACGAAGTGCAATACTTACTAAATCATTCCAAAAGTTTTTTGGATTACGATCGGGAATTGATTCCATCAAAAATTTTGACAACCAAAAACTCGTTTGTTACTTTTAAAGTATTACAGAAATTTAAAAAATATATAAAAAATATGTTGTTTGACTAAGCTACATCTATCTTTACAAATCCCCAATCACGCTTTACCAACTTTACATCTTGTTAACTATAGGTCGTTACCATTTTCCAGGCTATTTTGTCGGTTCTTTCTTTATAAACGATCTAAGTTACTTAGTTTGTTGTTACAATATAAATGTTTTAACATTAAAAAGGGTTTATAAGGTAATAGCCATTTTAAAGGTCAACTGGACTGTTTCGTTCAAAACTGTGTAAATATATAATATTATATTACTGAACTACAGAAGTATATATGTAATACAAAAACGACGTTACTAGTATACACACGACATGGTAGTTATCATAGTTTTTGACAGATGATTCTAATCCTGGATGTAGAAAAATATAGGAACGATAAATGCTTTTATCTATCAGGTCCCATTAGTTTAGAAAAAAATGTTAAGAAAATATAAATAATTTAGATAAAATGTTTGGATGGGTTCACTTCCGCAAGTTTTCCATTATTAGAACGGAAGTTTTGCCCAGCTTCGTGATCACAAAAACTAAATAAATTAATTAATTAGTATTTTATCTGGTAAATGGTGATGTGATGATGGTGTGTAATATAAAACCGAGCGCTAATTGAAGAATCAGATTGTTTTCACCGCAGGTACCGGCACGATATATTTTATATAATTCCGAGCCAAAACCATTCTGGATATTATTATCGTGTTTTCTGTTTTCATGAATTGAATTGATTTTTGCTAAAATAGCACTATTTGAAAAGATTAAAGTAGTGTGTATTTGTATTTTTAGTTTCAAAGGCAATAATAGAAACGATTTTCCCAAATTGTGTTAGGGGGTGAATGGTGTTCCTTGCTTGTTAATTCGTAGTTAATTTTTCAAATCGTTAAAAAATAGAACCAATTATCAAAGGATTTAAGAAGTGAGTATATGGTGAATTATTAAGCTGCAGTTATTAAATATCTATATATATATAGAAGGATGTTTGTATATATGAAATCGATGAACTCAGAAACTATTGGACCGATGATTATGAAAATTGGTATGTATATGTATTTTTCCACGGAGAAGGTTTATATGGTATGCCCATTGATGTAACTCGCCACCAGACGGCGCTGTCAAATATAGACTTCCGCCCCGTTCAACCGATTGTCATAAAAGTTGGTATGACCATGTATGTTTCCTCGAAGAAAACGAATATGCTATGTCCATTGATGTAACTCGCCACCAGGCGGCGCTGTCAAATATCGACTTCCGCCCCGTTCAACCGATTGTCATAAAAATTGGTATGACCATGTATTCTTCCTCGAAGAAAACGAATATGCTATGCCCATTGATGTAACTCGCCACCAGGTAAAGTAAGGGTTAGCCCAGCGAAGCGGGCTGGGTTCGCTAGTATTATTCTAAAGTTACACTTGTTACTTTTAGTAAAATTATTTAAGACATAAAATATTATACTAAAGTAGCAAATAATTAATCAAATTACATTTAAACGTAATCCAGGTCGTCTATTTTATGTTCCAATAAATAACTATTTACCTGAAAACCAGTATCTAGCTGTTCATCTAAGTTTTGTTTGTCTTCTACCCTATCTATCAAGTTCTGTTCAAACCCGCAGTAAATGTCAATATGCTTGAGACTCTGCAGTTGCTCATTAAAACTTGTTTCCATGTTTAAGTCGCAATAACTCTTGTACTTCAGCTCACCTTGAACCGACCCGTAATTTGTTTCCCATAAAGGTCATATTTCCATAGAACACCCTACAGTTATATGTAGTTTAGCAAGCTCGGATCGCGTAAGCCCGATAGTTCGTGACATAGTTTTTGATAATTTCCAAACTATTATGAAGTACAAAACCACTACTTTGTGGTGTACGAAACGCAAGAGGTATTATGTGAAAATTATTCGATACTAAATTATACTAAACATTATTACTGTTCAGTACGATATTAGCTTGAAACGAGTGTAATTAGGATATTTTCCAGTTAATAGTCTAATTTCGTCAAATTTAGTATGTGCTATAAAATTCTATAAAACTTAAACATTAATTATTTTACATACTCAATTGTAGACATTACCAGACCGAAAACAATGTCTTTACCAAATCGTACTTAAATAGTCGTGGGTACAATCGTCAATGTCGTTCTTATCCCCGGCGTGACTATAATCCCCACGGAATTGGTTTACAGACCCGCAATATTTCCCACAGATAAATATACCCATTGCCAGCTTTGGATGCGACAAATAGGCTTAAATATGTGTATACGCCGCGATATTTCCTTGCCTTCTATAATAATGAAACGATAAAGAGGAAAATTTAGTATTTTATATAAGATTGATCGTCCCTTTTAAAATAATTAACGTAAGTAAAGAGGGTCATTATTAGTTTTAAATGCATTTTTAAATGTTTTAAATTATAATAATCAAAGCAAGTTTAGGCGACAATTTCTGTCTTTCTAGAGCTCCACTTTAGCCTTAATTGGTTACTGTTTAACCACACGCGACTTTGATGAATAACCGATCTACCGCCCAAATAGTAGTTAACTAGATTTACCTTGATTGCTTGCTTGATTGCTTGGTTCCCCCTTTTATAACAACTACGCTACGATGTAATGACTTTGTGTAAAAGTTACATAAAACATCAATTTAACATTACCGTACTCTGATAAGGAAACATTGTTTTATTTAATTCATGACTTATGTGTGGCGCAGTTACACGAGTGTACGTACATGTCTGTTTATATGTGTGTGCGTATATTATATTGAATTTACGATACGCAAGCTGAGATATTTTCAAATAATTATTGGTTTTGTATATAAATAACTTAAAATATATATAAAGAAATATTTTTTTTTCTACTTACTTATGCCAGTCTTTCTTATTCTTCTATTACTTAATTGGTTCTAGCAAATTTTGGAACAACATTTTTAAAATTATTCTTTCGTCTCGGATATTCATTATACTATCTAAAGTAAAAATTAATTTTATTTTAGTAATAGAGTTTAATTATTTCAGTAAATATAGCCTTCTGAATTCAATGTACCACATTTTAATTTATTGGCGGCTTTGAAAGGTAACGTCGGTATTTCTTAATTAACTTTGTGGTAATGCTGAAACTTTTATTTATATCACGTTTAAGCTGAAAGGGTAGGGATCGGTGCGATTACAATTTTTCTGTGCCGGCCTTTTGTTAACCTTTTCCACCCTTTGCTTGAATTTTTAGACTATTGTTCTGAGGTAAGCCTATAAATATAAGAAAGTGTAAGAAAAAGCTTATTATGAAAAAGTCTAGGCAATCTTTGTAATCTAAATATATGAGAATTTGGATGCTTTTATGTATATTTTATGTTAAAAGAGCAATTCATATATTTTACTATATGGAGCACATATATTATATATTAAATAAAATCTAACCTAACTATTTATAATATCCTTTTGTGGTAGGTACCCCGCATAGACGACACTATTCAATTCTTACAGTGTAAACATGTAATTACAAATATAATGTAATGAATATTAAACGCCGTGCAGATTATTTATACTTAATAAATATACTTAATAAAGTCAAAAACGAATAAATATAGCGGAATAAATTCTGGTCAATTGCAGTTTGGAGCCAAATTTTTACACATATACGAATACCAGATTTGCATTTGTATCGGTGAATTGAAAACCAACAAAAAATTATAATAAGTTGTTAGATTTGTGATTAAAACGACTAATCCAATTTTGAAAAAGCTCAATTCTGTAGATTATACAATAAATTTAGCATAATAACAGTTTTGGGATCGCGTGCCCTCCGTTATATAACATAGCGTTGAATTAATACTAACAATTACTTGAGCTGCACGCACAAAAAGTGAACAAATTGCCACTGTGCGTGCTGGTATGTGTTGTGGTCCAACATGTAAGATGACACGTAAGATGAATCATTATCATCATCTCAAACTGAGGCCTCTAGCATCTTCAATTTTAAAGTTGCTAATAACTTCTAGCATGCTAGAAAAAACTTATCGATTGTAGTAATTTTTATATTATGGATTTAGATATTATGCTTCAAATTAATTCATATTCAAAATTCATTAACTTTTTAAATCTTTAACGTACAATAATACATACACAAAACGCAAGCTATTCTAATTTAGACCACAAAATCATCAGCGGAATTCATGAATGGCCTGAAATATACTCACAATAGGTATAGTAAATGAGGTGTGTAAATATATATTTAAAAAAATAATTCAATATTTAATTCAAATAAATACTAATAAATAATAATACTTTTTCGCGACAAACAGAATTGTGAATCTTTTACTCGCGACTAAAATATATGTTATAGAGATAATTTTGATATTTTAGTGGAGTTGTTTTCATTCACCATTCCTCCTCGTACTCCAGCAGCCATATACCGTTCAGTTGGTCCTTTTCAATTAGCCTGGGAACCTTTCTACCCTTGTCAAGGAAAAATCCTCAGCTGGATTTTAGCGAGTTAATAAATACGCTCTTTATAAAGAAACGAAAATGTTTCACTAAGAGAACCAGGTAAATTATTTATCAAGGAAATACTTCGATAAGTTTCTTTACAACTTAAAAAGGTCTGGAACACAGTTGCAGGCATCTTTTTGTTACTTTTTTATCTGCTTGATGTAGTACTTTTGCTCTTGTTGATAAATTAAAGTTAAAAAGACAGAGACAGTAGAGAAGATAATTTTTGTTTATAATTTCAAGTGTTAGAAGTTTAACGTGCGGGTCTATGTATCTGTGTGTCTGCTTGTGGTATCGTGGCATCAAAACGGATTAACGGATTTGATTACATTGTTTTTAATCCATAGTTTGGTCCGTCGAGAAAGTTTTTTCTTTGCTGTGTGGTGGGAATTAAAATAAAAGCAAAATCGTCTCCAAGATATTGAGCTTTTATTAGTAAAATATTGATAGTTAATACTGAAGCAAGAGTGTTTGTAGGTTGTACTACTGTAGTACAATATATAAATCAATAACTTAACTTAAAAAAATGATACAAAAAAACCTCTAAAGCGGACAAAAATAATATTATTACATTACGGAACGGGTTCCCAGAGGTCGCGGGTTCCAATCCCACGCTTTATTAGTTTATTTGTCATTCTATATTTATTTTAAATTCATCTAAGCTTAATATGGCTATTCATGTTTATAGATGATTTCAAGATTTATATTATATTATATTATTTTTTGTGTAGCAAACTAAACAAACTTTCCAAACTTTGATCAAAAATAATAATTTAACTTATTTATTTCAGCCAACATACCTTTGATATTCAAAACAGTTAAAAACATGCAAATAGTTAAATCCTAATCGATAAACAACTACTCTTTTTTATATTAATAAAAAATAGGCATAAAAGATTAAAATCTTGTTTTAAAGGCTAAATTAAAATTTTGCCTTTAAAACATTTGAACAATAGACCTGCCAAACAACACTGCCAAATATTTTAATACAAAACGAAACGAAACAAAGACATAAAATATTATTTTTAAATGCACTGTGTCTTCATCATACCAGAATAACAAAGGGTATGTTAATTTTAACTTTTAATTTGTGAACCCTTTTGAGCCATTCTTAGTTACGTAAGGTTTAAAATGCTGGGTAAAATAATTCCCAAAATATTCTCATTAATTAAAACTGTCTTTTATCTGTTACATAAACTCAATTTATAATTAACTCTTTGCTCTTCTTCCATACTTTTATGGTCAATATTTTAATCTTAATAATTGTACAATACGGCAAAACGCACAAAGGCCATAAGAAACAATATCTGTTATATAAAACGAAATAGCAAATTACAAGTCCATGGTCAATCAATCATCTGATGAGAGTCAATAAGTTTGACTCATTTCTTGGACTTTGACGGTGACAAATTATGGAATCGTTTACTGTCATCTTTAACTTTGTAAATGATCCCAATTTATTTAACTCTGGTATTCTTTAGAAATGTTACAATAGGTGCTAGCGTGAAAGTTTTGAAGACATCTGTTTTTGTCATGAAATATTTTTGATATTTGCTATGAACTAACTTCTTATTTTAAAACCTAAGTTATTACAACAAAATAGGAGCAAATAGTAATTTTTAAAGTGAAACTTTTATTACATCGTCTCAAACTTTTTCGTCTGTGTGTTGCATGTCGCGTGACGGTCGGCCGATTTCTTATAAGTAGAATGAAATACTTCTTTATTATAATAATATTTTTTTTTTACACATTATATATTACCAACATATTTTTTATATGTATATAACAATTATAAAAACAGTATAATTTTATAAATATAAATTTCTTACTTACGAAAACTTCGACTATTGTCGAAAGGAATAGGTTCTTTTTTACACAGAATACACGTTTTTGTCATTTTATTGACTCAAAAAATATACCTTAAATTAAACAGTATATAATTTTGTATAATTTGTAATCCAATTTTGTCTTAGGTTGAAACATTAGATTAGCATTTCAGTAAAAATGACAATTGGTCAGTCAATTTACGATTACGAATTACGCGCGAGACGACGACGACGAAGCACGATACGAGGACGATGAAGCACGATACGACGCCGACGAAATACGATACGACGCCGACGAAGCACGATACGAGGACGATGAAGCACGATACGACGCCGACGAAGTACGATACGACGCCGACGAAGCACGATACGACGCCAACCAAGCACGATACGAGGACGATGAAGCACGATACGACGACGATGAAGCACGATACGACGCCGACCAAGCACGATACGACGCCGACCAAGCACGATACGACGCCGACGAAGCACGATACGAGGACGATGAAGCACGATACGACGCCGACGAAGTACGATACGACGCCGACGAAGCACGATACGACGCCGACCAAGCACGATACGACGCCGACCAAGCACGATACGACGCCGACGAAGCACGATACGAGGACGATGAAGCACGATACGACGCCGACGAAGTACGATACGACGCCGACGAAGCACGATACGACGCCGACGAAGCACGAAATTTCGTAAATAATAGAGACGGATAGGGTTTTTCGATCTACCTATCTCTTTTAAGTTCGATGGCCACATTTTAGGCTGGCTTCCCCACTCTATGTATAACATCTCTATGTTGTCGCTTCGGTCTTAATACAAAATAACCTATAAATAACATTTGTATGTTTTGTTTTGTTTTACAAAATGTAAATACAGTTAGTGTGTATAACGATATATAGAAAAGGCTATTATTGAGTTGTATAGAAGAAGCAAGTTGTGACAATTATTATTATCTGTTTCATTTATAACCGTCTACGATTCATCGGATTCATACAGTAAGTATAAATAACGTGATTTAAAAGCGCTATCAAAGATAACTATTTAATAGTATAAAATAATAAATAATTGAATGCCTTAGCATTTATGTTAAATTCCCCAATATGTAGCTTTAATTTACTTGTTATCAATTGACCAGTTTGTTTTTAAGAGATTAGGGATGGGACACAGTCTATTAAATTTATTTTTATAGATTATTTATTTCATTTTAAGTTGTCATTAGTTTTTACTGACTGTTTCTTTGTGCTTTCACTGCTTTTTCACGCTGTTCTCTTTTTCTTTTCAGAAATTAGAATTTCATTCAACATGGCTCCCAATAAAAAAAGTGTTGTTTGGAACTATTACGAAAAAAATGACGACAAAACTGCCAGATGCAAGCTATGTCAAAAAAATGTTAAAACGGCTGGCAATACCTCCAATGCAATGGCACATATTAAAAATATTCATAAAGCTGTCTACTTGGAAGTTTTCCAAAATACTAAAAATACTGCTGCTGCTACAAAAGATTCATATTCAGATTTGTCAAACCCTATCCCTAGTACTTCAAAACAAGATCATGCCACGATATCGAAACTTACCGTAAACGAATATCAACTGTCGCCTTCAATTTCAATGTTGTCGTCCTCGCCAATGGATACTAACGAGATAAGTACTAACGATTCTCAAACTGATCACAAGATTGATTATGATAGGCAATTACCTTTTAAACGCCAGAGGTCAATTGAAAGTAGCTTTGGAGAAATTTACGCGTATACCTCTACTGGTGACAAAACTAAAAGAATTAATAATGCAATAATGTTCATGATCAGTAAAGACAATCAACGTTTTTTCATTAGTCGAAAATGAAGGTTTCAAGCATCTTTTGAAAGTTACAGCACCTCATTACAAGATTCTAGCAGAACCACTGTGACACGCTGGTTAGACGAGAAGTATGATATATTAGCAACAGTTATGAAAAATAAATTATGCAATGTAGAAAATCTTACCTTAACAAGTGACATTTGGTCAGACCTACAAATGAGAAGTTACCTAGGAATAACTGCTCATTTTGGCATCCAAATAGAATTTCACTCTGTAACTTTAGGAGTGTACCACTTAGATGAAAGACATACTTCCGAATATATTGCACAAATGCTCACTAAAACATGTAAAGAGTGGGGATTCAATACTGATAAAGTCACGGCAGTGATAACCGATAATGCAGCAAACATGGTGAAGGCTGTTGAAATTGCATTTGGGAAAAGAAAGCATATCCCATGCTTTGCGCATACACTAAATTTAGTCGCTCAACATATTTTGGGAATTCCAGAATTACAGCTAATATTAACGAAAGTAAAAAATGTTGTTACTTTTTTTAAACAAAGTTGTGTGGCAAGTGACGAGTTGCGTAAATCAGTTAAAGCTGAAACAAAACTGATTCAGGACGTCCCTACACGTTGGAATAGCACGTACTTTATGATCATACGTTTTCTTGATTTAAAAAATGCTGTAAGCGAAATTTTGATTCGTCATAAAACAGCACCGCCGATGTTAACGGGTATGGAGTTGACAATGTTAATATCGCTTCTTAACATATTACGCCCACTGGAAGCAGCAACTAAGGAAATATCTGGCGATAAATATTGCTCTAGCAGCAAGGTCATTCCTTTAGTGCACTGCATGGTATCAAAACTGAAAAATGTTATTATTGAAGAACCTTTAATCAAGGAGGTACATAAACGCGCTCTTGCCGAGATTAACAAACGAATGGGCGCCATCGAACAGGTATCAGCATTAGCTATTGCCACAATATTGGACCCAAGATTCAAAAAACTTCATTTTGAAGATCCGTTGGCCTGCGGAAATGTCGTTAGTAAAATTAAAGATATGATGAAAAAAAATCAGCAGGATGAATTATGAACTGCAACGGAATCGGACTCGGACAATTCCGATAAAATTAGCCTGTCGGATTATAGCCTCTGGAGTGATCACCATAAACTAGTCCAGCGGAATTGGAAAACGAATAAAACAGACGAAACTCTATCAGATGAGTTGTCGCTTTATTTGAGGGCTCCAGTTAGTAGATTGAATGAAAATCCATTAGAAGTGTGGGCAGATTACAAAATACAGTTCCCAAAATTATATAATATAGCATTTAAATATTTAACTATGGTGGCTAGCTCTGTTCCCTCTGAAAGACTTTTTTCAAAAGCCGCACAGGTCCTATCTCAACAGAGAAGCAGACTGCAAGCCAAAAGAGTGAACAAAATTTTGTTTTTGCAAGGTCTAGAGAAAAAATATTGGGATTTATAAATAAAGTTAAGTAAAAAAGTATGTAGTTGAGTATAGAGTTTTATTTTTAATAAATAAAGTTGATTCGTTTCTTAATCCTAGCAGTTTTTACTTATATTAACCTGAAACCTATCTAATATTGTAAGAATAGTTAAATAAAAACAAATTACTTACGACATATCGAAAATATCGATATAGTTGGACAATATATCGCAAAGTATCGATAGAACACTACGATATATTATATCGAAAAAAATATCGATATTTTTTTTGTATGAACATCTCTAGTAGGGATAAAGTGAAAGGCGCTCGTATCGATGCGGTTTTTACTAGATACATTGAAAAAATCGAATGTAAGTCACTGTTCACGTATTTTAGTTACCATAAAATATTGGTTACATTTATAAACTGTGAAATTCATGATGAAGATGGAATTGATAATAGAATGATTGAAAATATTTGAAAAACGGATCAAAATGACTCAACGATTATAAAATATTGTTTTCAGTGTTTTAATATGTGTATATCATCTAAATAATTGTTAAGTATTATGTATGTCGTACTCTAAGACACAGAGTTCAATAAAAATATTAGTTGGAGACCTAGTCTACTTTTATCATTTCCCATTATCATTCCCATTTTCTAAGTATAAAATTAAGATTGATGAAGCAATTTTATACCCTTAATGGAATATTATTCCGAAAATTTTTAGTTAAATGTCTATAATGTGAAAAAAAGTTTCACTTTTACGGTGGTTTCATAAAACCACACAAGTTTTTTTTAAATAAAACTTGTGTTGCCAATGAAACTTCAGTGTAACTGCTTCCTTGAATTAAATATGATTTAAAAAAAAAAGCTACATATGCCTACTATTTCCTATTCAATTTTAACCTTGATACCTAAGAACAATTTTTAGTATTTTTATTAGATTTATGTGTTTCAGTTTATCAGATTGATTCGTTCTAAGGATTTAGATTTATATTTTCACATTTACATTATATTTACTTATTTATTTTAGACATATTACAGTTGTTTGACCAGAAAGACAAGGAATACTATGATATTCTTTAATTAAGTAATTTAAATTCATACTACGTATGTACCTATTTCTTGATAGAATAAAACAAAGATCTTTTATTATATGGCCATGATAATAATACACGCCATGTTCATATATACAACTTGCTAACAACTTTCTAACACCTACGATAGTAATTACCACACACCTATAAGTGAGTATCACAACACGGATATCTATACACAGCAATATAGATCTTAATTAAATCTCATTAAAGAACAAATGAGTGCAATTGCATTATTGTGAACTATATTCTTTTTTTGAATATAAATATTGAACAGTATGCATTGTTATGACAGAAATTATACCGTCAGATGTGACATGTCGAATTTTTTTATTCAATTTTGTTTTGGGTGTCGCTGCGGTGTTATGTTCATTCACTTGGTAAGGTGGACAAAATATATAACTTAAAAATTGTCTTTTGTATTTGGTTATGTCAAATATAATGTCCATAGTCCGTTCTCAATTAAACAAATTTAAAAGGGTGCTTACTGTGTTCCATAGTGTTCCATGTGTTCCATAGCAAAGATAAATAGAAGAGTTAGAAGTATCTAACTCTTCTATTTATCTTTGCTATGGAATATTTTTTTAATTGATGAGTTGAGACAATAGATACAGGAAATTGAAAATTCGTTGTTCTATGTATTTGCAAGTTTTTTTCAGGAATTTCAGGAATTTTCAAGAATTTAAGTAAATTTTCGAGGAATACGGATGAATAGAAGAAGAAGAAGAAGAGTACCCAGAAAAGGACCTTGGACCTCTTTCAGCTGGTAAGGCAAGCGACAAGGGTACCAGATGTGGTAGGCCATACAGCCAATTGCCTGGACCTTCTGCTGACAACTGATCCGGACAGGTATCGTGTTGAGGTCACCTCCCCCTTGGGAACCTCCGATCACTGTCTGGTGAAATCTGTGTTTACATATTCCCCACCAGCTCTCGAACCACATGGTGTTAGGCGAGTATGGAAATACAAGTCAGCAGATTGGGATGAGATGCGGCACTTCTTTGCATCTTATCCTTGGCGGCAGGTCTGCTTCTCTTCTTTGGATCCGTCGAGTTGCGCGGATGCTATAACCGATGTGGTGCATCAGGCAATGGAGTATTTTATTCCTTTTGCTGAAGTTCCCGTCGGTGGCAAAGCTCGCCCATGGTTTAATGCCGAATGTGGTCATGCTCAAGACCGAAAACATTCGGCATACCTCATTTGGGCTGATGCTCGAAGCCGCAAAACTCCGGATGTAAGTACAAAGAAGAGAGCCTTTAACCTAGCTGCCAAGTCCTACATAAAGGCATTGCGGAAGGCTCGTCTCGATCGAATCGCTAAGAATGGCGAAAAGCTCTCTGTCAGACCAACTGGCAGTCGAGCTTTCTGGTCTCTTGCGAAAGCGATCGAGTCGAATTTCTGCCAACCCTCACTGCCTGCTCTGCTGAAGCCGGATGGATCCCTGGCCCACACAGCAACAGAGAAAGCGAATGTATTTGCTTCTCTGTTTGCTGATAATTCGCATCTAGATACTGGCAATGCTTCTCCAGCACATCTTCCTCACTGCGGTATTTCGATGCCTGAAATCCGCATCACTAACAAAGAGGTATGGAGAACATTGTGTCGTTTAGATGTGAATAAAGCCAGTGGTCCTGATGGTATACCAGCCATTCTGCTCAAGACATGTGCAGCTGAGTTGTCTCCTGTACTGACACGTCTGTATCGCCTCTCTTTCAAGACTGGAATAGTGCCGAAATCCTGGAAGCTTGCCAACGTGCAACCCGTGCCCAAAAAAGGCAGCCGTGCTGATCCTGTCAACTACAGACCGATTTCAATCACCTCCATACTCTGCAAGATTATGGAGCGTGTATTGAACTCGCGCCTTCTAGCATACCTAGAAGGTAACGATCTCCTCAGTGACCGACAGTACGGGTTTCGCCGTAATAGGTCTACTGGGGACCTCCTAGTGTATGCTACACACATTCTAGGCGAGGCCATCGAGAAGAACGGAGAAGCGGTCGCCGTCTCTCTGGACGTCTCGAGGGCATTTGACAGGGTCTGGCATGCGAGCCTTATAAGCAAGCTTTCAGCGTACGGTATATCTCCTGGTCTGATCGGCTGGGTAACGGACTTTCTGAGCCAGAGGTCTCTCCGAGTAGTTGTCGATGGGTGTTCCTCGGAATCCTTGACAATAAATGCCGGAGTGCCTCAGGGGTCCGTTCTTTCTGCATCTCTTTTTCTGCTGCACATTAACGATCTGTTGAAGCCCGGTATCTATGGGTACGCAGACGACAGCACAGTTGTAGAAAGATATCTGCCGAGTACTCGGGCTAGTCGAGATCAAGTACAGTCTGAAAGAGAAGCCATGGAGCAGCGTTTGAATGACAAACTTCAGGCAGTCTCCGCATGGAGCAATGCCAATCTTGTCAAATTCAACGCCACCAAAACGCAGACGTGTCTGTTCACCGCCAAAAGGAGCCCTTTCACCTTGGCTCCTACTTTCCAGAATGTATCCTTGGAATACAGTGACCGGCTTCAGTTGTTAGGCTTAGAGATTTCCTCGAACCTCAACTTTGGTCGGTTCATTGAGTCCAGAGCTAAAGCAGCAGCAGCAAAGCTTGCCGTTCTTGCGAAGGTTCGGCAGTACTTTACACCGGGACAGCTTCTTGTTTTATACAAAGCACAGATCCGGTCGTGTGTAGAGTACTGTGGCCACATATTTGCTGGTGCCGCAAAGTCTCATCTTGCGGTTCTGGACTCAATTGAGAGGCGAGCAATGAGGCTCATAGGAGATCCCGAGTTGGTCGAAGCCGACCTCCAAAGCCTTGAACACAGGCGTAGAATTGCTAGCCTCTCAGTATTCTATAGGATACATTTTGGTGAGTGTGCGCAGGAATTACACGATCTAATTCCCCCGGCCCCCTTCCATCATCGGACTTTCCGACGCACGGCAGGTATCCATCCTGTTGTTGTGGACATTCCACCTGTCCGAACGAAGCGCTTTGCTTCGTCTTTTTTACTGCGTACAGCAAAGGATTGGAATAGCTTGCCTGCGTCGGTATTTCCGAAAGAATACAATGTGGATAAATTCAAGAGAAGAGTGAATAGGCTGCTAGGGTAATGCGCCTTACCACCTTAGACTGCATTCCACTTACCATCAGGTGGAATGTAGTCAAGCATTGCCCTAGATTATATAAAAAAAAAAAAAAAAAAAAAAAAAAAGGAACAGAAAGGGGCTGAGGACATTCACTTACCATATTTACCCTATGAAATGTAGCTATAAAAGCTACTAACCCGTTCAAGGTGGCTCGTAAACGAGATGCTGGCAGTGTGTTGCATCTTGGCCCTACTGATAACTGTTTACATTTTTAAATAGACTTTTATATTATTAATATTTTTATTTATTTTTTGCTGTCTATACCGCATTCCCTTGTATTTTGAAATTTAAATCGGGTTTCCCATGTTCCTATCATAGAACAATTGAATTAATACATTGGGCATATCGTATTCAACGAATTGAAAAACAATAAAATAAAAAACGTGTATAAATTGAGAATTGAGTTCATAGTCTCTCTTTTAGAGGTTTGCTATATAATGTTAAACATTATTAAATAATATTATTTACAATAAATGGACTACTTAAGAAACTTGAATTTTTGGAATGAGTTTTCGGTGTCGGCTGATAGATAGATAGATAGCTCATTACTCATCATTCAATGATAAATTGACAAGCCCCAAAACACATTCTGATGAAATATGTTAATCGCCCGTAATTTGAGTTTAATCTGAGAATAAGGTCTTTTAAATATACCGCTGTACTCAAATTGTGTGCGCAGATTAATTATCTTATTATAATTTTACATAATTTAATTGATCTTTATTATAAAAAAAATGTCAGTATAGTATATATGTAATAGTAAGTATGAGTTTGTTTTATAATCGTTTTTGTCTCATAATGAAGAAATACTTTTTTATTGTTAATTATATACCTAGTTCCGAGTTAGTGTATAATACTCGCTAAAGGAGCAACGCTAATGCTGATCAAATACTGGAAATGCGGGTTCGATAACGAAGTGAGGGGTACTTGTTAAATATAAAAGATGTACCTAAACGATAGTTCAATATTTACTTTGTATTATAATTATACAGTATTTTGTGAATAATAAGCTTTTATTTTAATAATTCATATTACAGTATTTTGCCAATCGCAGATATTTAACCATAAATACATATTTAAATTTTATCATCCATTCTCTGAAATATACAACAGTTTCCAAATTCCAGATGTAGTATTTCTCAGAGACTATTGCTTTTACGTAAAGGTCGGACGTGGATGAGGTCAAAGGAAAGGGTCTAGATTCCGCTTACTATTCCCTTTATCCCTCATATGTCTGAAATTAGCTTACATATTTGTAAATAAGAAACACTTACATACTTTAACAAAGAAAGGACAAAAGGTGATAAAAGACAGGTATATGTTACTTTAATATTGTTTTTTGAGATAAGATGAATACGTAGTGGTGTTAATAAACACAAACTTTATATACTAATGACAAAGGCTCAAGGAAGCAGTGAATATGTAAAAATGTAAAAGGCAGTAGGAAAATAAAAAATCATGCGATTAATAAAATTATAATAAAGATAGAAGCTGGAGGTAACGACAAAATTGAAGTGATACGTCCTCTCCAGATGCAGTCGAAGTTATATTGACTACTTAACTGTGGCCTGTGCGGTCTATTATGTCCCCCTTTAAAGTCACTCGTCTAGGACATCAATAATATACTACTGAATAGAAATAGCTGTAAAATAGCTGTATTTAGTGGTCGTGAAATTAAGTCCCAGCATCCTTTCTTCACTCTGGAGACTGACCTGGATTTTTAAAGAAACAATGGGTCAGAACACACACGCACACGCACACGCACAAGTCGTTGACACGTACTTGTCCCCCAATCACAGCTTTGCGAAGTTAGAGATTTTGCAGCAGCAACGAAGTTCATTGGAAAACGTGACGTTCGCCAACTCACCTATTGCGCTTACCACTTTAGCAAAAAAAGGAGCTGGAAATCTTATTAGATAACCTTTATATTCAATTTATTTATCAATTTATTTATTAAGTAAGGTTAGGTTACTTAGCACGATTAGACTATTCTATGACCGATAACTTTGTAAGCTTATTAGTCTTATTAGTGGCGTTGTCAGATGATTTTGGAGATCAGATTTAATATATCAGGGCCTTTGTGCCTTCGGTAAGCCTTATCACAAGAATAGCGGCTCAACCTTTTTAATCGAAAGGGTTGGTTGGTTGCAGATACCGTAAACGTATCGTGTGAAGGACTTACATTGGAATCTGGATCTTACATTGGAATCTGACGATGTCATGGTCAGCTTTGATGTGAAATCGCTTTACACAAACGTTCCAATAGAAGAGTGCTTAGACGTCGTGAAAAACGTGCTGAGGGACAACGACCTACCGTTAAATTATATTGATCTGCTTAAACACTGTTTAGACGGCACCTATTTTCTATTCCAAGGTCAACATTACCTTCAGATTGATGGTGTCACAATGGGAAGTTCTGTAGCCCCAGTACTTGCCAACATCTGCATGGAACACTTTGAAGAAAAGGCGCTAAGTTTCGGCCCGAAAATCATAAGACTTTGGAAATGATTTGTTGATGATATTTTTAGTATTGTTATAGGAAATAGATAGGAAGTAGAACAGTATATGCAACACCTAAACTACGTATATCATTCTAAGATACGGTTCACTTATGAAATGGAGACGGAGAGGTCCTTGTCCTTCCTAGATGTTAAAGTATCCGTGAGATCAGACGGGTCCTTGTCACACTGTATGTACCGCAAACCTACTCATACAGATAGGTAGGCCACGTCTCATCACCATCCCCGACACCTGCAGTCCTTTGTAACCTCTCTCAAGAATAGAGCTTACGATCTATGTGCCCCTGAACATCTAGAGCGGGAGTTGGACTATGTTCAGGAGGTACTCAAAAATAACGGATATCAGGTTAGGAAACGATAAAATCAATCAACTAGAAGACGTAAGCATCCAGAGGTGAACAGACAGCCAGCCTCCATCTTAAAGAAATACTCCATTCCGACCGTTTATAAATCGGACATAAAGGTTCACAACATCGTAGGCACATCAAAGGATGTATTAATGCTACAAACTCCAGGTGTTTATAAAATAAACTGCAGCTGCGGTAGTTCTTACATAGGCCAAACGAAGAACTCTATTTCGGAAAGGGTCAAAGAACATATTGCTTCTGTAAAAAACCGACAGACGAATAAATCAGCGACCGCAGAACATGCATTGGAAGCGGGAACCAATCACTGGATTGAATTTTATCGTACCCAGGTCCTCTCCACAGAACGACACTTTTATGCTCGAGTTGTACGTGAAGCGATCGAAATCAAGAAAAAAAGGACTTTCAATCGAGAAGATGGATTTAAGTTATCGGCATCGTGGAACCCAGTGATAAACACCATAACACCTCGCTTTTTTAAGCATTCGGTTGAACACCTGGATAGGGATACTGTGAGTGTAGTTTGTGACGGTACGTAGCGGACAGATAATATTAATAATAATGAAGATGTAGATGAAGAAATTTCTTCCCCACGGATTTTACGACGGAGAGCCTGCACCGCTAAGACAGTCAGCCTGTGACCACGGCCAGTGCAACCTGGTCGAAACGTCAGGCACATAAAAAGTATGTGATACCTATTCTTACGCGTGTTTCCCGATTTCTTAAATAATAATATACCGTAAACGTAATAATTAAGGACTCAGCAAGTCAAAGAAAGTACTGAGCGAGCTCAAGGTACTGGTTCCTAAGCCCACAGAGAAGCGTAAGACAACGGCACTATAAAACTAGCAAGTTTGCAAGGCTATCGGTCATAGACAATTCTAATCCCGACCCTGCTACCTTTTTTCCAGGAAAATTCTGGAGCTGTAAGCACGTTCACTTCCCGTGTAATTTCTTGCAATTGAGACAACACTCGCTAGGAATGTCAAAGACACCTCCATCTCGGTTTACCGTGAACACGATTGCTGCAAAGCATTCGAAACGTGGTGTTAAATTTAAAATGTTAATTTAAAATTTAATTTATTGTTTAACTTCAATGTGTATTACTTGTGAAAGTCTTAAAAAATACAATGTGAAAGTGGTTATTTTTGGATGCAGAGTATCTAGAAGGACCAAAAGGACACGGTGAGACAGGGCAGAGTAGAGTTGGACAAGTATTTATTCAATGAAAGTGAATGAAAACAAGCTTTACTATCGAACTGTATCAAATTTGTCTTACCGGATATTCGTTCAGATGAACGAATATCTGATACAGTAGATTCTTTAAATTAGTCAAAATCTGTATGTATTTTATCAGTATTTATACATTACAATCTTAAACCAGAACGATTGTATAATAATATTTAAAATTAAAATGATTTCACCTAAATAAATTTGCCTAAGAAATTTATCGCAATATTTGAAAAAATCTATAGATTTGTTGTGCTAAGATCTGAATGATTTTTTTATTTTGAAAAAAGATGCGGGTCTTATAAAGAGACTGTAAATTCTTTCAAGAAGATTATTTCTTGATTAAAGAAAATCTTTAACTTTATTTGCATTAGACAAATTTCAAGATACTAATACTTAGCGTAATAATAGCTTAAATTAATAAGATATTTTACAAGAACAACCATATTAAATATGTTGACATAAAAACTATATACTGAGAAGGAGTTAACTTTACATTAAACAAAATCAAATAAATATTCTTAATTTTTAAGTGTCATTATAACATTTGAAAAATTATTTATTTATATAATAATAGTTTTTTTTTAATTTCTTTGGTATCGACACCTAATTTTATTAATTAAGGGTTTGTTATTAGCATTTAGCCTTTTAAGTAGCAAGCGAATAATTATCCAACGGGTTTTCTTTGTTGCACTCAAGTTGTTGCATAGATACATAGTTAGGAGAAATCTAAACTACAGAATTTATATTTAATGTAATAACACCATTATGTTACTACACCTCACAAGAAGACATTAATACCGTTAAACAATATAAATAAAACGCCCACTTTACTATTTTATTTCAAAGTTGATTAGCGAAGGTCGTAACGTCAAATAAGCTTCGCCATAAAGCCTTAATAAAAGCCCCAATTGACGTGTGTCCATCAAATATAAAAATGTTGTTATATAAACGACTAGATGACTTTCGTATACTCGGTCGCCTAAATAACATATGACCCTGATTATTAAAAAAAATATGTTAACGTCCTTTTTCACTGTTGCCCAAAATAAATTAGGTTTATATCATACATTTTAATTTAGTTTTTAAGAACGTAATAATGTATTTTTGTTCAAAATTATATTCTTATATAAAAGGTTGATATATAAAAGTATATATAAAATACACATATATTAAAAACTATAATTTAAAAAGGTGTTTTTAGTTTTTAAGAAAGTTCCCACAATGTTTAAATTGTCGTTTCATTGTTATTGCCGTGAGCTGCAGAATAAAACCATCTCAACCTTGACTTGAATACTAACACTGTTTTTAAAATAATTTTAATAACTACCTTTATTTCAGACATGTCATTTTCTATAACACAACAATATGTATTATATATACCAACATTACCGAAAGAGTACTTTCATTTTAATAAGTTAGTTTAAATATACATGGAGAGAAGCGATCTTAAGTCTATTGTCATTTCGCAAGTTAGGGGAGACTTTGTAAACAAGAACAGGTAACATGATTACGTAAGAGTCTCATAAGTAAGTTTGAGAGAACTCGAATACTTTTATTTCAATTCTTTTTCTCTTGGGATTTTAAAATGGTCTTTACTTTTGTTTGTTGAATATTGTAGTTGTTCCAAGAAAAATATGTAATGTTATCATACTAAATATTTCCTATATCGCTGAATTTTATAACAACATTTATTTTTAGAGCTTCTTTGACTTAGTAGTCAACCCTAGTATAGTAAGTACAATTCTAAGTAGGTAATCATTTAGAAAACGTATCTTATTAGTTACACGACGTTAATGAATGGCATATTAAAAAGACTTCATTTGATATTTCCATTCAACTGAACAACTGAGAACTAAAAACAAAAATAAAACCAAAAGTTTATACTACTGACACTTGCTTTGCTCAACTCCACACTTCATTTTCTGATAGCAGAGACTAAAATACAGAACCGACTTCGTCCGTAATTGAGAAGTCCCGTTGTTCAAAGGTGGGCTATGAGTACTAGCGTAATATTTAAGCTACCCATTAATAACTTCTATTAAAATGCTAATTACCTAAATATATAATTATACCTAAATTTAATCTAAAAATATCTTAATTGACATTAAATTTTATAATATTATTTTCAATATTATTTAATATTATATAATTTTTTATAAAAAAAAATATTTTTATTAAATATTAAGGAATTAAAGATTACTCTATATTTAAATATATCATATTATTAAGCCCATAAATATTATAGCCCTAATAAAAATTTACACCTAATATACGTATGATAAAATTAATAATTATAACAGACTACTATTGCAAATAAAATAATATTTTGACACAAAAATATGTTTAAAATCTTTGTTATCTATTTTTAAAACAATATAAATCTTTTACTGATAAAAGTATTATCGATAGTTTATATGTATTTCAGATCATACATTATGTTCTGCATCAATATTCTTTGAACAATCAAACTGTCTGCACTCCCATCGACTGTTTAAAAAATATCTCAAGTACCGAAGCTTTGAGAGCAGATGCTCTAGTTATGTTTTGATGTGGTACATGTTGTAAGAGACAACACTACGTAAAACTACACTGTTATCAAACAGCAGTTTTTTATTTTATTGTTTAGCACCATGAATTACCTTTGGAATCTGTCATTTTTATACGATCGTTCATTGTGTTTTCTTATTTTGGCGCCAATAAATTTTGCAATATTTTGCGATATTAAAATGGAGTGGGGTGATAAAGAGAACAGACTCGCTGTGATTGCATTACACAAAGTACGTATGGAGCCAAATGCAATTTTTACAACTCTCCATACACTTGGTATTAGTCAATTGTTTGTATACCGGGCTATTATTAGGTACAGTGAGACTTCCTCTGTTTGTGACAGAGAAAGATCTGGCCGTCTACGTAGTGTTCGTACGAAAGAGGTGGTAAAAGCAGTAAGGTAAAGAATTCAAAGAAATCCTGTCCGAAAGCAAAAGATTTTATCTCGGGAAATGAAAATAGTACCTAGAACCATGTCGCGTATTTTAAGAGATGGCTTAGGACTTGCAGCCTATAACAGACGTACTGGTAATTTCTTAACTGATAAATTAAAGATGAATAGGGTGGTTAAATCGAAACAATTACTGAAGCGGTACGCAAAGACAGGTCACAGAAAAAAATTGTTAACGAATGCGAAAATTTTTACAATTAACCAACATTTTAACAAACAAAAAGTATCAAGTTCAAGTAAAAAGTTCAAGTATCTTTATGCTCAAAGCTCTAAGGAAACTTCCCAATCAGTCGACAGAGCGCAACGCGTGCTTTATCCGACTTCAGTGAGGGTTGAGTGGGGTGTTAGCTATGAAGGAGTGACTGAGCCATATTTTTGTGAAAAAGGTATCAAAACATCGGCACAAGTATATCAAAATACCATTCTTGAGAAGGTAATTAAGCCCCTTGATAGCACCATGTTCAACAACCAAGTGTGGTCCTTCCGGCAAGACTGGGTGCCGGATCATAAAGCTTGGTCCTCGCAGTCTTGGTTGGAAGCGAACGTCTCGGCCTTCATCAGAGCTGAGACTGGCCGTCGTTTAATCCCGATTTTAATTTATGGTTAGTTTTAGAGAGTACAGCTTGCTCGAGAGTACAGCTTGCTCTGAACGCCATGATAATTTGAAGTCCCTATAACAATCCATACGATTGGCAGTGAAGAATTTCCGCATTGGAAAGAGCGCGTGCTTCTATTGACAACTGGCCTCAACATAAACAGGAATGTATAACAGCCAATGGATACCACTTTGAATAAACTTTTTAACCGAGTTCTTCAAAAAGAAGGAGGTTCTCAATTTGACCGGTATATTATTATTTTTTTATGTATGTAGACCGATTTCTCCGAGGTTTCTGAACGGATTTACGTAATTCTTTTTTTGTCTGATGTGGAATAATTTCGAATTGGTCCCATAAAAATTTTAATCAGGTAGGTCCATTATTTTTTGTTTTATGAGCATTTTTGTCCAAGTTTTGTACTAGCTCCCCCGGACGGAAATCAAAACGTGCTGTGACTAATGACATCTGTTGTTTTGGATATAATAATTTCTTACAGACTGTACATGGTACTTAACCATTTTGATTTATGGTGGTTATAAAATTAAAATAATTTCTTGAACGAAGTAAATAAACATAACAAAAAGCAATTCAATCTTAATATTATAAGCAGCTCAATCAATACGAAGAATAGTGAAAAAAAAAAACAAAATTATGAAAATGTATTCAACAGAATTCTTAGACTAAATGGACATGTGAATTGTGATATACCTACTTCAAAAATTAAGATACGAAATTAAAGCTATAAAAGAGCAATTAAATCTTAATATTATTACTAGCTTGAATCGATACAAAGAAAAACAAAAAATCTATAATTACGAAAATGTATTCAACCGAATTCCTATACTAAATGACTTGGCACCGACTTCAAACCTATTAGTAAATAGGACATATAAATAATAGATATTATAATAAACTAGCAGACCCGGCCACGCGTTGCTGTGGTTGCTAAAGTTTTTGATATAACATTACATTGTAGTAAACTATTGAAGGAGTAACGGTATTAGAAAAACAGTGATGTGGACCGCCATGTCTTTTGACATAGATGTAATTTGTAAAAAAAAACGGCCTCTATGACTGATTTTCTACTATCATTACAATCTATATCTATTATCTACTCCATATATATAATAAAATTGTCATTGATCCATTTTTGTACGTGGAAAATATAAAAAAAACATCATAGGGTGCTTTTATAAGATCAAGAGAACCCAAAACAATGGTTTTTCAGTTTGTCTGTATGACTGTATGTTTGTGCACCCTAATCTCAGAAACAGATTAATCGATTTGGATGCAGTTTTCGGGGATATATTGTCATGGTTCACTTTACATTTCGTTTTCTTTTAACAATAAAAAAGTTAACAAATAAGAAGGTTAATAATCTATAATTGTCGTACCATTGCTGCTTACCAGTTTGAAGGTTTATAGTCTTTACATACATTGATAAGTAGAAACAGTACGTTTTATCAAAATCTAAATCTACGCGTACGAAGTCGCAGTCACAGCTAATAGAATAATAATAATCAGAGATGCGCCGAATATTCGGTATTGGTGCCGAATGTATTCGGTTCAAGTATTTCTAGTTCAAGTATTGCTACACGACACGGTAAAGAAGTAAAAGACAAAACTTAGATTTATGTCATAGAAATCTTATAAACAATGTGTTGAATAGAGCTTAAAAATATAATTCAATTAAATTTCAAATCAATGTTGATTTCAAGCTAAAAACTGTTTATTTCGAAAAATATCAAGTCGACATATTTAGTATATTATTGCTAACCTATAAATATTCAGTATAGTCAACATTTATTTTGAAACTTTATTCAGAATTAATTTGTAGGTATCAGAACAATATTTTTAAACCACAAAACAACATATTTTTTCATCTAGCCAGCAGCCACACGTAACGTACATGTTAGAACCTATTTATTACAAACAAACAATGAAATGGTAAAACAAATAGTTTGGTCGAATATTCGGTTAAGGTTAAGCCGAATAGTATTCGGTATTCAGATATTCAGCAAAACCGATATTCGGCACATCTTTAATAATAATATCAGGAAAAAATTAACACATTGATCTAGCCCCTCAAAAAGAGAGCATATTATTTGCTTGCGTTAAGGGTGACAACGATACAAATACATAGAAAAACACATTATAAACGACCAAACCCAGAAATATAGACCTCTATGCTCATCACATATATGCCTGTCCCCGTTGGAAAACGAACCCAAGCACCATTACGCCGCTATACGTTAGGCGTCTTCGCTTCACCACTCGTGACTCGACCAACGGGGACATTGAAACACTGAAATTATTATTAACTAAAAAAGACTAAAACGTAAAAGCTAGTGTAAAAATCCACGGGATTGGGATTTGAAAACGATTGATCAAAATTATCGTACATATTAGGCAAAATAATTAATTTTAAATTTTATTATTTTGTCAAGATAGTAACAAATGTACATTACAAATTTATAAATGAGGTAGTTAGGGCAGATATTTTTCATTTTAAACAATAATATTTATTATTTTTAATTATTAATTTAATTAAAATTTTAATTTTAATTTTAATTTAATTATGCACTAATCGGTGCAAAATATTTTTGGTTAACACGTGGCCGGCTATACTAACACTAAAAATAAACTTACAATTTAGTCTCAGCATCGCGTGGCGGTTATGATGTTAAATTGTAAGTATATGAATTGTTTGTATTTTTAACTTTACGCCATCTATTGAACACTAAATCAATCCAGTCGACAGATACAACGCCATCTGTTAGACTTTTTTGGATCTAACAGATCATTGTAAACAAATAATTTGCAATAAAATAATATTGCGACTTAAAATTGAGATGTAAGTTATCCTATGTTTCAAGTTGGACCAAACTGCACATAGGGTGCAAATTTGATTAAAATCGGTTAAGTAGTTTAGGAGTCGATCGCGGATAAACAACGTGACACGTAATTTATATATATTAAGATGTTAAATCTTCATTATTTTTACTTTTTAGTTTTAAAGTCAGGTTTTTTTTAACGTGGTTATTTTTTATATTTTTAATTGTTTTATATTTGTTTATTAAACTAACACACTGTATAATAATAAATGTTGTTTACAATTAAAAAAAAATCTTTGTTACAATATCTATACCAAGACTAGGTACGAATATATGACGTTAAAGAGAATAATACTTCAATAATTTTCATGTTTCAATAATTATATATTGACAAACTAAAACATTTTCTCCTGTATTTTAATTGTACTAATTATGAAAAAATTGTTATTAAGTCCAGTTTTAATCTACAAAATACCTTTATACTAATACCTTTTTGCGGTTTAATCTAAGGAAAATTTAAAACAAATAGTACAGAAGTAAAAGATTTTTATTTATATTACTCATACTATAACTTTGAACTAACATATTTATCTTAAATTAAACCGCACAGAATCTCAATTTGGCGTTCATTTACAAGTTTGATATTTGATTTACTATTAAAATCAAAATTATGTTCTCGAATGTGTAAATACACCATTTTGTGCTTTTTAACTTTACCTTTTACCGCTTATAAATTTGTATTTATTTTAAATAATATATATATATATATATATATATATATATATATATATATATATATATATATATATATATATATATATATATATTATTTTAATATTAGGTCCTTACATATGAAATTAGTTTTTGAAGCGTTTTTCCTACTGGCCAATTTAATCACAAATTTCTCCTCTTTTGTAAGGAATTCAAAATTTATTTTTTTACAGCTATTTTTATTTTTCTTTCTGTCTTTGTTTCTACACATGTATCTTTGTTTTGTTTACCGTCTATCATGTTTATTTTTTCTTCTGTTTTTACTGTTAGCGTTATTTAGTTTACAAAATGGAAAACTTAAAAAATCACATTGTTTACGAGTACGAGTTCTAAGGTGCGTAAGCACCAGTGCTGCTGAAACGACTCGACAGATTGATAATATGTATGACGGTCGTGTTGCAAAAGAAAACACATTTTGTTTTTGGTTTCAACTTTTTCGTTCTGGAAATTTCGACCTGCAGAACAAGCCGTGTTGACGGACGGAGACCCAAGTTGTAAATGAAGAATTGAAGGCTATTGTGGAAGCGAATCCATAGCAAACCATGTCCGAGTTAGTTACAAGTTGCGGTGTTAGTGATATAACTGTTTTAATACACTTGAAGCAAATTGGGCAGATTAAAAAGCTTAAAAGTTGGGTTGGGTTAAAAGTTTAGTTTATTGCTACATTACTGAACCGGCACAATAAGAAAGGCATTTTAAATCAAATCATTACCTTTCATGAAAAATGGTTTCTGTACGATAATGGGAAGCGGTCATTGCAACTGTTGGAACCTGGTCAGCCAGCCAAATCCTGCCCCCAAGCGAAAATTTACCCAAAAAAAAACTTGTAAACCTTTGGTGGACTAGTGCCGGTATTGTTCATTACAGTTTTCTCAAATCTGGCCATACTATTAGGGTAGATGTCTTTAGTGAGCAACAGCAAACCGTGATGGAAAAGCTAACACTGCATAACAGACGGCTACCAAATTAGAACCTATCCTCGAACCTTGCTCCAACAGAATACCATTTTTTTTTTAATTTTGGATAACTTTTGCAAAGAAAAAAAAATTAACTCCGATGTCCAAATCGCTTTCAAAGATTTTATTGATTCCCATCCGACTGGTTCTTTAGTAGAGGGATCAATAGAACTACCTATACGATGGCAAAAGTGCAAAGAAAACAATGGTTCATATTTTGATTAATTAAATTCATTATATTAAAAAATATTTGACTTTTTGTTCCATCCATACAAAACCCCAATTTTATATCTAAGGACTTAATATAATCCTAAATAATTAAACTGAAAAATATCTTTATAAATATTTTGGTCTGTTAATAATAATAACAGATATTTAGATTGTTTATTTGATTTCCAAAATAGAGGAGATAAAAATACCTCTTTAACTTTTAAAAAATCTTTTGTTGGTTAGTTATTTAATGAAATCGGTTGCGAACTAAAGCGGCATCTTATCGAAATTTAAGAATGTCTTATTGTGGAATTGTGTTGGATATGAACAACCTAATTTTAAATAGTACTCCAGTAAAATGTATGAAATAATCATTTTTTTCTTTATATATATAAAAAATAGCAGGTTAACGTAGGTGACTTTAACTAGCTAAAATATAAATTATCTAAAATAGTTATTTATGTTACCAGAAAGTTTTCAACTTTTATATTAAATAAAACAAGATATAAATTGGTGTAACTTTAGACGTTTAAATTGGAATATATTTGTGTTTCCTTCTGTAGCATTGCGTTAGTACGGTCTATTCCATGTTAGGTATTGTCTTATTTTATGTTTTTTTTTGTTTTTTAAATTGAGAATAGGTGAAACTGTATTCAAGTTTAGATCTAAATTATACTTACTAAAAAAAGCAAATCAGAATCCACATGTTACCAAGCTATTTATAACCAGCTGTTGCTAGATTAATTTCTTCTATCTGCTCTAAGTAATAATAAACGGTTAATGGACATTTTTAGTTTTATTGTAATCTCTATTATAATGTTAACTATTTTATGTCAACACAAAAATCAAAAGAGCAATTTCTATCACCAAACAAAAACCGTCCTCATTCATAAATATTAATAAAATAAAAAAGTCATTAATGATAGTGTGAAAACATACGTAGGTAATTAAAGAACAAAAAAAACACAATTGCTTAAGAGCTACTTCAAACGCCAAAAAACTTTTATTTAATTTTTTTATTGACAAATTTGGTGTCAATGGTACCGTCTGATATTTAGATAATAATCAACGGATGAATTTTTATATAAAATTGCTGTAAAAAAGCTTGTAAAACTATACATTGACAACCCTAGCCAACAGGTGATTTTAATTTTATGTGTTGTTTAAAATGGAAATATTTGTTTTACGAAGCGGTACCCTGTAAACACGAACTGTTTATTTTAAGATCATCTAAATACACAAATATCATTCTTATTACCATAGTATTTAGTTTAAAATCGTATAGAGCTTTTTAGTTTTGCCAGTTATATAGCAATACTTAGAAATATAGACTTTATTCTTATGCAATATGGTTCCAAACGGAATAAAGCTTTTTTTATAAAAATTCGTATCTAGAGAATAACAGATTAACATAATTAGGGTTCTGTGTAAACAGTTTCTTTTTCATTTGTGTTATTGTTTTAACTGATTTAAAATATAACGAAAGAGTTACAAAGTATATTTTTTTATATAACTTTGTATATTGGGCTTTATATATCATTCGTATTATATTTAATCACAAGCTGATGAAACATTTCTAGATATATAGTTAACTATATATAGTTGACATATTCTTTTACAGCTAACATTAAGCTTTTTTCATTTACGGAACAGCGTTTATAGTTTCTAATAAGTTATACACGTACTTAAAATTTATTTGTGTCGTAAGGTACGTCCTGATTTTCTTTTACATTTTGCAGTTGTACGAGAATTTCTTATAATGCACCTATTATTTCTTAAGCATCTAACGAGTATTTTAGGTCTATTCACTTAGGCCAAGTAGTTAGCATAGCAACAGTAATCACTGTATTTACTCCCCCAATAAAAAAAAAAAAACTTATTAATGTTTACTAATATTGTTTATCATTATTTATTAATTATGTTTAATTATCCCACGACCCCTTACTATATAAACTTAGATAATAAGAAACTCGAGATATTCCATATTCCATCTTTCAAATTCAACCAAATCATTGAATGTCTTTGTCTTAGTCTTTGTCTTTATTGTTTAAAAAGAATTTTAAGTTGTTTTCTACGTAGCGCTAGCTACTAGCTACTTATAATATATTTTTAAGACAGAAGATTACGATCTTTTTACTGTTATGACCACTTTTTTCATAAGCAAGTTACATGTTTGTTTAAAATTTGTAAAGTCGTAAAGTCGCGTAAAAATGCGTGATTGTGAAAGACGTACTCAGAACAAAAACATATTTAAGAACCCATTTGACCGTTGTTCTAGATTGATTTATTTGCATCTTCTGTAAACATGATACTGTTAGAAAGATACTCAAAAAGTCTGTTGAACAAACTTAAGTTTCAAGTTTTTGTTTATGTTCTACTCAGCAGCGATTTTACAGTTTCTGATATTTGTTTCGACTTCACCAATTAATTCCGTAGGAAGTATACATCCGTTACACAACTTCCTTACTGATAAAATGGTAATTCTGTATTCGTATACATACATCTATTACACACGTCTGTTAGAATCATTTACAAATTAAATTGTATCTTTTTAGTTCAAACTTTTCACTATTCTGTGACCTATAAAACGGCTGTGAATATTAAAAACAGAAACTAATACTGTTAAAAATGGTTTTGGTATTTTTTTATTGTTAAGTATAAAAGTAAAGTACATGAATCATTTCAATCTAATAATTTCAAACCAGCTTATTTATAATTTTTTTTTTTTAATACTTGGTTTATTAAAAACCATAGATAATTGTTATATTGTCGTGATGCACCTAACTGTTTATTTTCTATGATCAGTATAAATAAAATATCGTATAAAATATAATATATGAGACAACTAAATTCAAATGACAATTAATTGTAGTGCTTAATTTCTCACGTCCGAACATCTTTACTGCACCTCTGATGTTTTATGTTCCCATTAGAAATTTTATTATCTTTACGAGTGTTACTGTTATTAATTTTGTTTTATTATGAGTGTAAAGTTAACAGAGTACATTTATTTTTATACATTTCTTTTTTCAAATTAGTATTGATAAAAACAAAGTTATTTTTTTTTTAATAAAATATTTCTTCGTAATCATCATGCCTTTATGCCTTCACGTGTGTTCGGCGCCACATGATCTTCTCTTGCATTATAGCCAATCCGCCGTCTTTCACCAGTCACTCCTCTTTTACTCTTATCATCTTTCAAACAATTCATCCATCTCTTCTTTGTTCTACCTCGACCCACATATCCTTCCATATTTATATCTAGCATTCTTCTTTTATTTCCCTTTTCAAAACATGCTTATACCACGAAAGCCTTTTACTCTTCATTTTGTCCGTCACTGACGTTACTGTCATTTATTTCGATATTATTTAATTAATAATAGAGCCAAAAGAGTCAATTACCCAGCGTTAATTACAACCAGTGTCTGAGAGTATTATATTTATATAATTTTGTATAATGTGTGAAGGTAGGCCTTCATAATACCTACTATTAATTTAGGTTAAACCTCTAGAATTCACGTTTAAATCCTGGGCCTGATTCTGTATGATACACGAGATTTATTAGAAATAACGCATGACGTCACAATGCCCTGTAAACTTGAACACGATACATAAACGCGCCATGATGTGAAATAAAAAATTGTATGCAGAGAACTTACTTGCTATGATCAGACAGAGCGTTGAGGCAGTGAGTTATCTATGTGCAGTTTTTGAATTCACATTATAGGTACGTTAATGAATCTAACATCGGTTTTTATTGGAAGGTATCGGATTTAAAAAGATTAGTATTATTTGTTTTGAATGTTTGTTTTTAGTAGATTTATTTTAAGTAACTTTACCTCAAATTTTAAATTTAAACTACCTTTAATTTTATTTAATAATGTTATAAGATTTTTAATCTTACAATCTTTCTAAATTACCGATTAGTTTTATTAGTTACATGAAAAATATTTTCAAAAATTCATGATGAGGACCTTTATATTTAAATCGGTTAATAAATAAAGAAGTTAATAATTTCTTTTTTCAAAATTGAAATAGTGGTCCTCCTCTTAGGGAATAATAATACCCAATCCAATAAATAAATACGCGAATGGACTACCATTTGGATTAGTAAAAAAATATCTGTGTTTAAAAATAAAAATATATAAAAATATTTACTAGAAATATTCCTACAACTACTTGCTTGTACAATCTAGCTATCAATTACTCCTAACGTTTCTTAAAGTATATAATATTCTTGAAAAATTATAAGTGGCCGAATATATAAAGTGAAATCAGCATTCCAGTAATTTCAAGTATTAGCTCGGATGAACAGACAGCCAGAAAACAATTTTGAAAATAAAGTTTCACAATCATAAATACAGCTATGATAGCGATGGCATTTATTTTTCTCTTAATAATAGTAGATATAATTATAATATTATGTACCTATATAATATTTAATTTTAATATTAAGTATGTTGGTATAAAACAAACATGTCTATCAATGCACGTGCACCGTAAAAGTTTAATATCAAATTCTTGTAGTCATACATCGTAAAACATAACCAAGAGGTTTTATCAACGGGGAGTGGAATGAAACTTATTCTATTTAGGTTCTGTACAAAACTGAACTGAACACAAATGAAATAAGGTGTACATTAAGATAACAAGGTCTCATTATCTTATTGTATGTGAATCGCTCGCAAGAAGATTGTTACGTAACAATGTGTTGGATTATAAGGCTTTGTATTCGATTAATTAAACAAAAATTTAAAAATCCAATAAATTAAAGTTGCATCGTCGAAATATTCAAAATATTATGAATCAAACAACGCAGGCGATAAAAAGGATATTAAAAGGATTGAATGAAACACAAGAAACCATAAATGCTCGACATTGTATTTTAAAACATTTACAAGAAACAATAGTTTTAACAAGTGCCTCACCTCGTGAGAGCGCCGGCCAATTGACGTTATGCTAATACAATTAATTATCGCTACAGCGTAACTTTTTATATGAAATTATAAAAATACATTACAATACAATTATAATTTTGTATTAATGTAATTTTGTTTAGTTAACAATAATAGAAAACTTTTGTTGTTTAAATAATTGTATTTTATTTATAAAAAGCAAGCTTTCGTTTTTTATTTAATTGCAAGTAAAAAATTACGCTTTAGTGACAAAGTACGTTTTGATAATAATTTACATTTCTTAGCACCGTTAGAACTAAATTAGACTAGACTTTCATTTCAATATAGAATTCTGTATATACAAATGTACACCTATATACAATTTGAGTGTTATCTAATTATAAAATAAATACATAATCTTTAGCTTTAAATGAATGCTATATTTTTTACTATTATTGATCTATATCTAAAGTAAGAAAATACTTCTCAAATAATACATAATAGGTAATGTGCGTCGTTAATGAAATGATTAATATATATTTTTAATAATGTCATAACTTGACACAATATTTTGTAAAACTTTTGCAAAAAGAAGAGTCTGGTCACTCGAATTCGTTCTGCATATTATCTGGGAACTTTTCGGGATTGATAACAATTTAAATTTGAAATTATAACTCTGTGAGTTGTACATTTCTGTTCATATTACGATAAACATACTTCAATATATAATTACTGAAAAAATATATTTTTTTAAATAATGAAAACCACTTTACCTTTTGTGTTGGACAAATTCCAATTAAGAAGCTAAGCAACTAAGAAGAGTATAAAGTTTAATTAACAGTACTTGAATGATGACCATTGGTCTATGTTTTATCAAAGAAATTTCATGTACAAAAAGTTTGTATAATAGATGCCTTTATTATATTAAAAAAACGATATAGGTACAAATAGAATAACTTAAAGCTTGTGCTCTGATAGTCAGGGAGTTATAAGGCTTTCAGAAGCGATGAAACCTATATATACCGATACTTAATATCTTGTAAATTTCGATGCAAAGATTTGACAAAATTAGTAATATTCGTATAAAATTCTAGATCTTATATTGGAATGAAATTGCATTGTACTTGACATGAGGGTCTTATACAGGTGAGCTCTCGAAACGATTGGATCGCTTTAAATTGAACCAATTTACAACATGAAAGACCTTCAGCTTTTATGTGGATAAATGTTTGTTCGACTATTCAGGTTTCCAGGGAGTTTAGTGTGACTTGGGGTAATTGGCTTGTTATTGATAACATATTGGTAGGTTGGTACTTTCATTAAAGTGGTTTTATTTGGGAATAATATCAACAAGGATTAAAACTTTCTAGTCAAACGTCTAGTTTAGTATCTTGATGTAAATATTTATTTGAGAACTACACCTTAGTGATAATTCTCAGCGCGAAGGTGTAAGTTCGTTATTGTTATATCGACGAGACATGATACAGTTCAACAAGTGGAATATTCTCACGGTTTCTTCGATAATGGAATAAACTTATGAAAAGAAATATTCTAGTGAGAAGAATGTTGTATGAAAAGAGCAAGCCTTTTTACTGTTTTGAATAAAGGTGTAGCTTATTATAACATGTTTCGTACAATAAATTTCATCTTCTTAATTTTCGAAAAGAAAACACAGCAATAAAGCTAAGTAGCTTGAAATTACTGCAATTAAACTCAAGTGACCAAAGCTTTTAATAAAATATCTAAGCAACGTAGTAGTCTGTATATTTTGATTTACAATAAAATATTATATTTAAATATTAGGCCAGCCAAAGCTACACTTTTTAATTTACAAGATAACAGATGTCAAATACGATTTATAAATGCCGATACGTAGAAAAATACACAGACTCAATCACACTCCCAAAGTCTTAAGCAATTGATCGCTAACAAGTGTCACTTACAACATTAATTACATAAATCGGGTAAAAATTGCAATTTACAAAAGGTTACACTAGTAAAGGAACAGTCATTTATCTTATAGATTATTTACAATGGAGGGTTTAGATCATTATAATGATAAAAATAATTGAAAGTTTTATTGAAAAAAACCATTGAGAAACCCTTAAAAAATCCAAAAAAAACTCTTATCGTCCTATATACAGCTTTCCTGCACGCGGTGGGAAGTGGTAACTACCTCCGGCCGCAGACGATGCGCGGTGAGCGATGACGTCACTCCCGCCGCGCCGGGACTGCACGCCGTCACGCCCTTGTTCACGCGATTCAGACTGTGGTAGGACTGTAAGGGAATTCAGTCTTGAAGTTGAAGTGAACACATATAAAGGAGACGGTCAAAATAAATTGATTGATTATTTTTATATTAACAAATAAATACTGATGATCGAAATTCTAGAGGATCCTACTCAAGAAGACCGGTACTTGGACTAATTATTTATTTCCAATCACGATACATGCTTTTCGCGTCTGCAACTTTTGCATTTCGACTATATCTTTGGACTTTAAAAAAGACTTTATAGAAATATTTTTTACAAATCTAATTCATTTAAATCAATATTTTATTAATGATAATTTCGCTTATTTATCCTTTTTTAAATAAGAAAGCACATAAGTAAGGTCATATTTTATTTTCTAAGATTTTATGCTTTAAAAATATTCTTAAATTCCTATAGATTCGTTGCTTAAATAAATAGCAATCGATGTAATATACGTCTGCATTTTTTTAAGAGAACACTTAACCTGATGGTACACAAGCCTTCTACAGAGATTGATTAGTTCCTACTCCGTGCTCTCCTATTTAATCTTACAAAAAACTTATATAAAAATGTCGTAGTATTTTATTTCCTTAAACCCAAAGCAATCCATCACAAACAACCACAAACTGAGCCGAAAAAAGTAACAAAACATTATAAGAGTGTGACATCATTAAAAGTTCCTTTTTCAAAAGCCCTACCAGAAAAGATGAAAGTCATTTAAATGCTTGGCCCACATAACACTAATTGTGGCTTCGGTAAATGCAATGGTGACCTACTCTCATTCTGAATAAGTGAGCATACAGAATATATTGTATTTACGCTGGCATTGTGTTCCGCACAAAGATCACTTTATTCTAGATGAAAACATGCTAGATAGTTCGCGTAATTGCATTTTGTTAGTGAAAACCCAGGTGCTTTTTCTAGTAGAATTTATTGTCCGAACTCTTTTATACAAGTGGAGGAAATTTTTATTCGCTTTTTTAAAGTGAGGAAACTTGAATCTCCATAGTCGTTACTAGTTAAGTAGTTCAGTTAGTAAGTTTAACTTTTCATATACCTGCTGAAGTTTAATATTGAACTCACTTTTTTACTTACTATATCTTAGTATTATCTTAGTATACGATTTATACAACTACTAGAGTTTCAGCTGTATAAACTTTATACTCATTCTTTATCATACAAAATATAGTATAATAATATTCAGAAGAGATCTAAATATCTCATCAAAAATTCTCGTTCATACTTTCACAAAAGACTAACATAAGAACATTGTTTACTGCAGTGAAGTACGTACTACAATACAAGTATTTACGAGTACCAGTATTTTTTTCTAAGGCCACAAATTGTATATTTATTTAAAACTATTGCTTTTTTTCAAAATAATAAATATTGTTTTTCTTTTCTCTGATATATTATTTACGTGTAATACACACGTATATCCTCTGATAAGTTGCTTACAAAACTCTTAAAACAATAGTTTACATGAAATTATTTTAGAAGTAATAAAGAACTCACATTAGTCAAAGGTATCCTATAGTCCTTCTTCCGGTAGTCCGCGTAATAGCCGCCGGCGTCGGGCTCCGAGCGCGCGTCATCCTCGCCGGCGCGAGGTCGCTGCAGGCTCATGTAGCCGTTTGATACCGGCCTGCGTTCTGTGCGGGTTGCGTTTGTTGTGGTAACGATGAGGCAGAACAAATATTTGCTTTTGAAAGCTGGTTGTGACAATATATCTATCTGATGATTTATACTTTGTTTGGGTGAGTTGGCCCCGAAAAGCATCGACAAAATTCCATGATATGAAATCTGCCAACCTTATCGAGCAGTGTTGTGTATGAATATAGCTGAATATTGTTTTTGAGTTTAAAAATGTAACAAACAATGAAATGTCTATGGGTAAAACATTTAATAATAATATTTTTGTCATGCTAAGAAATTGCTCCATATAGTTACTAGTACCTATCAGTGATTTGGGACATCATGACATCATCTAAAATCATAATTGCACCACTATATTATGGTTATAAAATAATTATTTTAAGCGCATAACTTATAGCGGCTTAATGGGGCTCGGGATCGATTCCCGGGAGGGACAGAAATGTATATGATGAGCATCTATATGTCGTACATCTATATGTCGTTTATTTAATATATTTCCAGTATTTATAATGTGTAAGTAATTTCTATGTATTTGTGTCGTTGTCTCTGATTCTTAACACAAATAATTTGCTTACTTTTTTTTAATTTGGGGTTAAATCAATGTCTGTAATTTGTCCTGTGATATTATAATTTTAATTAACATGATAGGACAATATAAGAAAATATACAATATTCATCCTAAAATCATACTAACCATATAAATTAGGTATAATATCTGGATCTGCGTCATCAGCTGGGTCAGGATCTGGTGCTGATCGAACCTCAGCCTTCACTGGCGTACTGCACTGTCCACTTCTTTCAGCATACATCGCTTCACTGTACAGATGAAAACCAATCAGAAACAACTGAGTTAATTTTAAACTTGGCCATGTAGGTACTTGTGATGCCGTAAAGTCTTTATTCATTCGTTCAAAAACAATAATATTTAAATGGAATGCAAATAATGCCTTACAATTAAAAGGGAATTATTAGAGTGTAAGAAATGTGTATATACAATTTAACTTTAGTATGTTTTATAATAAACGAGTTTAGAAAAAAAAATGAGGCACACTAGAATTTTTGGGCCAAACTGTAATACAGATATTCGACACGATATAAAGCGGATTTTAACAATTCCGTGGCCGAAGAGAGGATGAGTCTTTTAATCGGCTCAAGCCGGTCTCGAGCAAGTGCGGTCTAATGCATATGCATGATTTGAACAATAGACATTTATATAAAGATATAATACCCGTATTCCGACTGAATATTTAATTGTAATTAGATACCTTACTTTCGTATTGTCCTTGCGAGGATTGCAATGGAATTGCATTTAATTTGAAAACCGATAATAATTTGAAACTATATTATTGGTAAAGGCATAATTAAAAACAATATTTTTAACTACAAATATTCCGAAAAGAATAAAATGGTTTTTTTCGATAAGTAAACCGTTTTGCATATCAGAATTATCTATTCTACAAAATGATATTTAAATAAATCAAAAGTTAAGTGGTAATTCGTTTGGTAGTTTGGCTCAGCATTAGCTTATAGAATAAAAAATAAACAAAATCATAAGAATTAAAAAAATAATTCCATGAAATTTCTAGTCACATGAACCGTGTGGAACCAATTGAAAACCTAAATAATAAAAACACGATATCTAAAAATCTTTTTTGTTATTTAGATTAAACTACCCCGTTCATAATACCTTAAGGGCGCATGCTTGGCGGGTAGATGTCTTTGTCTGTTGATGTGTCGCTTGTAGAGTACCGCGAGCACGCCACACACAGTCATAGCCAGAAGCGCTGACATCGCGGCGATGGTCGCTAGCACTGGAGACATACCTAATGAGTTGCTTTCGCCTGTGGGGAAGAAATTGATATAACGCTTACACGGATCATGCCACATTAAAAAGCATACGAAACGAAGCAAACGTGGTAACTTTATCATTTTCAATCAAAGTTTATTAGGACTAGAGATCTAGTCTTATTACTTAATTATCAGTAGTAGTTAAAAATATATTAATTTTAAGAAAATTAATTATTATCCGTCAACAAATTTACCTCATGTCAAAAAAAAATAGATAATTTAATATAGGCATTTCGCCAAAATGTATAAATTAAGTTTATTTAAATTCATTGCAAAAAATGCAAAAAAAATATTATACTAATTAAATAAAATAATTTAAATTTAAAAATACATTGTTTAATTGATTTCATATAAAAATATCACTACATAGTATAAAGCAAAGTCGCTTTTCGCGTCTGTTCCTATGTCTGTATGTATGCTTAGATATTTAAAACTTTACAACGGATTTTGATGTAGTTTTTTTTTTATAGATAGAGTGATTAAAGATTTTTATGTATAATAACATCTTTAATATATTAAAGAACCACTTATAATTTCAAGATTTCTAATGCAAAGCTGTAAACAAACACATTGTTTTGCGCTTCTATTGCAAATGCTGGCTTAACTCTACGAGATAGATCAAAATAATGTACTAATAGTATTGTATACCTTGATAAATTTTACAAGAAAATCCGGGATGGTATATGTTTATCTCTTAGGGATAACCCACAATAGCAAATTTACAACATGTAATTTAAATGAATATTTTCGAAGATATTACAGATTTAAAGTATAGGGACATCGCGTTTCCGGCGGTACGGTCGGCCGGCGATGGTATGGAACCGTGCAAACCGTCTCAAAAATGGCATTTTTGAATGTTCAGTATTGAACATTTTGTTAATGCATACAGCTAACTGAATGTCTAATACATATTATTTAGCATTTAAAGCAGACTTTTTTATTTTAATAAAACCAGACCTGCAAATTGATGGTCAATATAACGTCGATTGTGTAGCTCGGAATTCCTCAAGTTTACATGGTCATATTTTGATTATGTTCAATGAAAATCTATAAGTGTGATATATGGTTAGAATGGTTATTAAGTGCTCCGTTTAAAAAATATTTAAATGGACGTTTAAGTAAAAAAAGGAGAGATATAAAAAATACAGTACCTAATATTGCATCCTTATTAAAAACTTTAAATAGACTTTTGACAGTGAGCGATGTCTGCCGATGTTGTCATTTTGATTGCAACATTTAAAACAAGTCATATAGAAAAGGGAAAGGGGAATTGTTTAACTAGAGGAATTTAACGCCGCGGGAAAAAGCTACTTAATTATAAATGATATTTTTTTAATAAACTGATATTACAAAACAAAATATATATTCCATTAAACCTTATTTTTTGTCATTGAGTACAGATATCATAAATAGGTGAAGTTTCCTCCACAGTCGTTGTAATTGTGAAGATTGTGAGTCCCAAATCTACTATTTGCCTTCCAATCTAGTCCAATAGGTCCTGGAATGAATTTCCCAACGGTCCGTCTAAACTTGGTTCATGAAACGTAAAGTTTTACCTTACTTTTATTGCTCCTTACTTGTAGGTCCTAATTACGTCTTTGCATCTAATTAAGGTATAATTAAAATAAAAACTGGTATAAGGCAAAACAAAAAAGGCAATCTTTTAATTATTTTTACATTTTGGTAAAAAAATAATCTAAATGATTTTTAATCTACACAGTCACATTTATCACCCTAAAATGTTTTCCTTAATTAATGTGATAATAAAAATATTTAAAGAGAGAATTCAATACTATTTATAACAAATATAAAACTAAAGCTCGATGAAGATATTTTCAAAAGCAACATTTATTAATTTCGAAGAGTCGGTGTATAGGGCATTTATGTATCAAATAACGATTACAAACTTTATTGAACTCTGGTTATAACACTTAGTATGCAGAACTTGATTAAGCGAATCTCAAACTCCATTAACTCGACTTCTGCCTTTCATTACTGTGTTTAAAAGCAGGCGTCAAATGTGAGGAATCAAATTTTGAAGTTAAAATATTTAATATATACCTGTATCAAAATCTCTAGATAAAAGTTTTATTTTAAATGATCGGGGCAGTAAAAATGATAATGTTACCTTTCCTATAACTGGAGGGTAGGTTTTGATAAAAAAATAAAGATATCAGTTGATGGTATGACTAAAATATGTAATATTTGTATACAAGTTTAATTGACTAAATAAATAATTGTAATATTGGATACTGATTTGATTAAAAGTGGTGTATATATAAATCGTCTCCCAGCTAAGAGATGGCAGTGTTTGAGACTAAGTTGTATAACAGGAATAGTAAAGTGTTTAAATAGTAAACAGTTTAATGTGTTTGTGAATAGTGCCTTTAAAGTGTTTTAAAGATAAAACGACTGTCATTGGTGCTTCTTTGCAGTAAGAGAGTTCTAATAATAACGGACAAAATTATTAGACATTAATTATAATGATCTAACCCCTAAGTAAGCGAACTATTTGCTTGTGTTAAGGGTGTTAGACAACGATACAGACACATAGAAATACACATTATAGATACTGAGAATATATTTAATAAACGACCAAAGCCAGAAAAACAGACATCTATGTTCATCACATACATGCCTGTCCCTGTCAGGAATCGAACCCGAGCCTCATTGTATCAGTATACGTTAGGCGTCTGCACTAACGTTCGACCAACGAGGCGGTTAGTTAATTATAAATTCGCGTTATTGAAAAATAAGGCAACAAAATGGGGACTCCGTCACATTTGGTTTTATTAGATCATGTTCAATTACAGAAGACAGATCGTGCTATGGTTGCCACTCTTTGTTACAACACTTATATTCTTAAATATATCTTATATTTTAAGGCAATTTACTATTTAATAAATTCCTCATCAGTACCATAGTACCCACTAGATGCAGTACACAGACTAGATCAGTGGTAACAGATAGATTTTAGTTTTTTTATATAAAACCATAACCATGACTACAAATTATTATCCGTCTGAACTGGTTTCGTGAATCGAAATACACAAATCAAAAAACCTACAGTTTATTAAAAATAATATGGTTAAAAGTCTAAACTATTAATTTTGTTATTTAAGCTTGAAATAAATAATATAAATTCAAAGAACTTACATTATTTTTTATTATTTACACTTTTAAATGCTATATATTATTAAATGAACAGAGCATGCCACCAGTTTCACTGACAATAAAGAATACTTATAGTGCTTTTAATACTTTGTTTCTCAGTTCTATGGTAAAATTTCTAAATTAAGCCATGCTATTTCCACAATAATATGGCGTGACTAGGTCACCTACATTATAAAGGAATATGATTGTAGATTGTATGATTATTATTTTAAGTGAAACATTGAGTTAGAAGTATAACTCTCTGTACTTCTTTTTATAAGACTTATGATAGCAATCTAGTTCACGTAAATGCTTAGACGCAAAACAATTATTTACACCACTTCTTCATATCAACATAGACAAACTTTACAGTGATATAGTTTTTTCAACTTGCAACATAACACTTCTACTATAAATAGATTTCCCGTCACTAAATCCAAATAAAATCTTCATCTAAGTGTAATTAAAAATCACTCACCAGTAAACTTGGCCTGTCCTTTCAATGCTACAGTTTCGATGGTGGTGACGTCACTTCTTCCTTTCGCATTAACAGCGTAGAGGTCAATCCTGTAGCTGACGCCGGGAGCCAGCCCGCGCACTTCAAAATATGGCGGCGTGCGATTACTGGAGACGTTGTATCTCACCTGGGGGAATAAAAATTATAAGACAAGGGCAGAAAATTATGATAAGTACTTGTACAATATTTTTATATAAATAAAATATTCCTGTCTTATGACTAAAACTCTATATTATGAAGATCAAAGCGTAATTAGAATGTATTTATGATTTTATAATTTAATCTTATAATCGTCTTAATTTAATCTTATACGCGTTCTATTAGCGGCTTAATAGCTTTGAATGATCTTAATATAATTTATTAAATTATCAAAGTAAAATTTTAGATAAGATAATATTACTGTAAGTGATGGAAGCTCCAGTAATTCCATGAGAAAACTCTGTGGTAGACCGCCATCGAAGTTTTCAACACACTCCACATATAATGAGTCCAGGCTTTGATTAGCAATTGTACAGTTTTGTAGATGAAATGGTCGACCTGATGAAAATATAAATTGTATTATGCGCTTACTTCCTGTATAATAATAAAAATAATGCAATTGTAAACAACATAATAATAGTTTTGTTTTATTTTAAATAAAAACATTTTTTAAACCATACACAAAATTAGGGTCTTACCTGCAGCAACGAGTTGAAAGATGCACGGAACCTTCTGTTGACCGACAGCATTTTCTCCGTAACATGCCAAAGTGCCGTACTCCATGTCCGTAGTCGGAGTATAGTTCAGTGTGGATGTATGGCCATGACTATTGTATAATCTGTAAATAAAAAGGGAGTTAGGTCGAATTTACAAATCCAAACCGGTTGTAGAAAAAATATTTATATTTTTCTATTAACAGTATTTTTAAAGTAAGATTATGAATCATTTGACATACCTTGGTGGCAATTCAGTCTGTTCGCCAGAATTATTGAAAGTCCAATGGAAAGAAACCAATGCAGGATTAGCATCAACTGAACAGTGAAGAGACACTGTTTCTTGCTTCAGAGCGCCAAAGAGTTCATTATCTCTTCTTTCTGAACATATTGGAGCATCTGTAATTACAAAATTATTTAAACAATAATGCCTTGTTTAATGGACCACAATTTTATGAACATATCATTAGAGTTATAACAATCAAGTAGTGTGATTTCAATAATAATGTTTTAATTCAAGATTCAACGCAACAAAGTTTGAATTCTGTATTAAAAAATTGTAAAAAAGCTGCATCAAATTTCATTAACATTGTAGAAACTGCTACGCGAGACAATTAAAACAAATGAATAAATTCAAACTAAAAGTCAGAAGATAAAATCAATCTTAATTTACATTTCATTAAAACTTTCGAAGAAAAACATGGATAAAACAACACTATTTTTCTTAAAAACAATTAAAATTTCTTGGAAGAAACTTAAATCACAGTTATAAGATCGTTCTTTAATAGAAACACGAAAGTTTTGGATAAAATAAGAGGAAACGATTCATGTAACAAGGATTGATAACTGACAGGTTGATAAATTAACGTTAACCATATTCGGGAACTAATATTTTCACGAATCTGTATAAAAAAATTGATTTATTTTTTAAATTATATTAAATGATATCTTCACTTTATGTTATCCAAGTGAGTTCTAATCACTATATGGTATAAATAAGATTTTTAAAACTACCCTACTAGCTTATTGGATGCAGATTTAATAGATAGAGTGATTCAAGGGAAAGGTTTATATGCATATAACATACACAGTATACTAAAAAAACACTGATTATTTTAGAAATTAGAAACGCCAAAGAAAACATCTTTGTATTGTCTAATGGCAAAAACGCTGTGAACGTTCTTATATAAAGACATTCTGTAGTATATTTAGTATCAGCATTGCATTGCGCGTTGCCAGGGAGGTCGTTTGAAATATGTAAGAACTTTATTTATGCTACTATATCATTATTCAATTTACTTCTTAACCCCAAAAAATAAAGAGTAAAAGTGTTCGCTAATCAGATCAGCACTATATCCTATTTTTGATAAAATAATACCTACAATTAAATAAACTTTGGGAAATATAAATATTACTGTTTTTTTATTAAAAAAAATGTTTGGTCTCCAGTAAGGATTGAAATTTATAACTTTTTTTCTACTCCAAGAAAAATTCGAAACTCTTAATTATTTTTTTATTTTATATTATTTAAAAAAAAAAGAATTTAAGGGAACGAATTGCATAAGAAAATTTCATCTAATATTTCAGGAAAAAATATCTATGATTAAAAAAAAATTAACAAGTAAATAGTAGTTAAATCTTATCTCGATTATGAGGAATATAATAAGATACATAAAAAAGAGATTCAATGTGAAAAAAACAGCTCAATAATCAATTGTGTTGTGTATTGCGCTGGATTCTTACTAATAATGAAATAAATAAAATAAAATAAATAAATAAACAATGTAATATCCTCAATATTTTGATTTCTGGATTTATAAACTTATATACATATTAATAACAACTTCAATATCACTTCCTATTTTACAAACAATTAAACAAATGTCACCAACTGATGAATGCCTCGTACTCAATTCACTTATGTTCGAGAAAATCATTACCATATTTGGCATATACAGGTTGACTGTATCTTCAGTGTTTTTGTATATTGCTACGCCACCTGCACGGATTTAATGAGAAGTGCTTTTTAAGTTAGGAAGGACAATTTCTTCTTAATTTTCTATCTACATTTCAGAAGGTAATAGAAGATTAGCATTTTCAGTAACTGGATCATTGAAACTTAATATATGATTTCTTAATCTTTGGCAGTTTATAATGATAAACCTATTAAGTATACATTTTTTTAATATTTTTTACACGAGATAACGCAGTATAAATAAGTTCTTACGAATGATTTTTACTGAACTCATAAATAATTTCATAGCTCTATCTGCAATATAAGGAAAATGTTTGCAAGTAGCAATAAATTTCTTATACGATGTCAATGGAGTCCTCGTATTTTAATACGCAAAGCAAAATTACTAACTCCCATTAAATAAACAGATTCTTTTCTTTCCTTACGAACATTATGTGTTGAACCACAAAACTCCATCCAAACTCTACAATGTTGTTCTTATCAAGATTTAAATGCACAAATTTTAGTTTTATTTTAAATTTTTACATAAGCTATAATTATAGACTAGGAGCTTGTTACTCAAAAAGCAACAAGAAACGTGGAACAGAAAAATTATACAAAATACGTTCAAAAAAGTAAAAAAAAACTATATCTTACTTAAATACAAAGATGTATAGAGATGTATAAAATGCGAGATTTATAGAGATGTTTATTGAAAGTATATTACTTAGCCACAAATATTAATGTGGGATTCTAATCGAATTAGCAAATGAACATTATATAATCAAACAGTATTAGCTCCAAATGAGTTCTACTGACTATCTATAATCTCATGAAATAATGACTGTTTTGTCCATAGGCCGCGAACAGGAGTTAATAGAAAAGCCAAATAAGAAAAAATAACAAAGTGACGTAATTCAATTAGAATCTGGAATTGGAGTTCGAACAACAGATGGAAGAAATAAAAACAAGAATTCAATTACGATTCATATAATCCAATCACTGTTCAGTAGCACTTATAAACCTGTTATTTTGTTTTTTTCTCTGCTTTAACGAAAAATTTAAGTAGAATGAATACTAATACATTCTCTTCATTGTTGTCAAAAAGACAACATCGGACAATATATTATTTTATATATTACTCTTTTGTAAGATTATCATAAGAAATATATTCAAAATACATACTTAGTTAAATTGCAATAAGCGTTCCAGAAATTTTGAAACAGTCATATAGGTAATACAACATTAAAATTCAAACCAAATTACCCATAAAATGAACATTATATTCACTATGTTTCTTCACAAAGCCTTTAAAACCAAATTTGAATATTAAATGGATCAAATTTTACACACCGATCTTAACAAGATGGCGCTTCAAAATATTTCGCCATTATCATCCCAGGTCGTCTTCCTATAGGGCGCCGTAAAATTTTACAAGCGTTGCGTATATCTGGGATGCTAAAAGCTGATAAAATAACGCTATTGGAAAGTGCACTGGACCGTGACTACTCTTAGCGAAAGTGCTCTAGAAATATGACGGTTTTCTTCAAAATATTCAAATTATCCAACTCAGTAATGAGGTCATTTTACGAAACATTTCCTTGAATCATCTTATAATTAAATTTAGTAGTCTTTAGACTGTATAAATATATTTGGATAATCCAGATATTTGGTGTTATTATAAGAAATTTAATAAAAGTCAAAACTTATTATAGATCTTACCAGTTATCTGACAGTAATGTCAATTATTTCTTTGGCCTAATCAATAAGAACAAGCGGGCAACTTAAGTCCGCCTAAGCTCAGATATGTATTGATTATAACAAAAATATATGGTAAGTACGTAAAAGAATTTGGTGTGGTATTTATTACCTTTAAATAAGCCACAAGTATTGCAGTCGGCTAATTCGGTCTGAAAACAGCCCAGATTAGGTCCATACCATATATCGTATGTTCGCTGCAAATTGGCTTCTGCATGCAACCGTGAATTTCATCGCTTCAATAAACAGTAGGCTGAGACAAGTCCAATATAATATGCAAATATTTAGCTCACGTTCTCTTTGGTATTTGGAACTGATCACTAGTCTTGGAACAGTAAAATAATTCCATTCGCACAAAGCACTGCACAGTTGGAATTTTTCTACGTTTGAAAGATGTCCAACTTTTAAAAATGTTCTCACATCTGCGCTCGGTAAAGTGCTGCTTCTGTGCTAAGTTTCTTTTTTAAATTCTTTTTCAGATTTCAGATATTGATTGTCATCGAAACTTATAATAAATAGAGTTTCTCCATGAACTGAATTTTCAACATTCAATATTTCAACAATTTAAAAGCTGTATTAAAAATCAACTAACTTTTAAAATGTATGTTGGCATCACTTAAGGTTCCATCCCACTTCTGATGTCAAAGAAAACACCTACGTGATGTTTTTAAGAAGTGTGATATCACTATTCCTGCCGTCAATGTTATTATCCTCGTGATGGCGGTTCATTATTACGTCTTCAAACTAAAACTACACAACTAATTATAGGTTTGTTTATTCAACGGACCACGATATAACTTTTTAGAGTACTGTTCGACTGCTCGAGCAATAACTCCGTAAGGTCCCAATTATCCAAGGTCATTATATTATCTAGAGCGCCTTCCGCCATAGCAATTACTTAATAACATGAAGTTGAACCAGCATGTCCATTTCAGGATTCATTAATATATAGTTTCTTACATTTCAATAATTATAAGACAATAATTAATGAATTATAATTTAATTTGTAACTAATAACTAATAAAATTTGTTGACAATAATTAATGAATTATAATGGTATTTGTAATTTAATTTGTTTTTTTACTTATAATTTTATTTATAAATATAATAATAATTTTAAGAAATACTAAATCGTTTACATTAGGAAAATAAAATCGCATAGTAAAAGATCAATACAATTACTTATTTTAATAGTTAATAGAAGTCAGTTTAAAGATACTGTTAAAAACAAAAATAATTTGAAATAATAAAATTCATAAATTGATTATTTAGTTATTAAATTACGTCGTTAAAAGTGATTTCGTAAAAAATGTCGTGATCTACATATTTATAAGTATAAAACTAGTGTCTATGAATTTACATGCAAATTGTCACCATAGACCTATCCTCTTTTACAAGTCTAGCGTTTTTAGAATGATATTTGTTAGAAAAACAACAAATATTACACATATTTTTAGTATGTGAAAAATAAAACAATAGTAATAGTGAAACGACAACTATGTATAATTGTTTTTTTAACAAACTACAGTAGCTTATAAAAAAAATGTTTTATATTATTTTGGTTCATACTTATTTTCATAAAATAGTATAAGCTTTACAAAAAAAGTACAGTAGGTAATAAATAGTTACTTTGTTATTAAAATTTCTAGCATATGTTCAGATTTTTTTACGAAATTTACATATTAATGATGCAGAAAGGCATACCGGAAGTAGTGGGCATACATGCACATGGCAACATTTACAGCATCCTGTTGTATTTGTTGGAGGGTAGCCAATAGCAGAATCACTCGTCTATAGAACTAGCACATTTCATTCTAACGATTCTGACGTTTCAACTAAGAAATGTAAAAGACAATATATCTTCAGAAAAATTGTAACTTAGTCCTTGTTAATTTATGAAAGTCTAGTATGATATAGTATCTACCCATCAATATAAGAATACTTACAGCGCACAAGTAAGGAGACTGGGTTGCTGACGCCTTTGCCCTCGCTGTTGGCGGCCATGCAAGTGTAGTCGCCAGCCGCAGCCCGCGTCACGCTTTGTAGCACTAGGCTTTGAGCGCTTAAGATTACTCCCGAACCTTCGTTGTGGTAGATCTCGTTGTTCTGTATTGTATTTAAATCAGAGCATTTATTGAATTATTAGATTAGTAAGTAAAAAATTTTTTTTGAGACAGATCAAACAAAGCATTTGAAACGTAGGGTTAACTATAAGTTATTGCAAATTTAATTACTTGGAATAATATAAAACCAATTATACGCGAATTAGATCCGTCAAAAACATTATTAAATAAATGTGTACTCTTGGAAATGTAATCTTACTTCAATAATAAGTATATTATATATTTCTTATATACTTATATTATATATTTCTATTTCCACATAACTGATTTACAAAAGACGTGTAGCATGTATAACATTTACAAATATAATTAAAACATGAGTAGGTAGTAGGTAGTAGGTAGTAACATATCAAGTGTCAACCTAAAATTTGTACCGATAACATTTGGTATCAATATTTTGAATAAAAGCGTCAGTGCAATATCGTTCTTATTTTATACACCTTTACAGCTAAAGTTGCATACATATCTGGTTATATACTTACGTCGTGAAACCAAACAAGTCGGTGTGTCTTGGGGTTAGCTGTGACAGTGCACTCGAAGTAAACATCGTCGCCCTCCTTTATTTCATCAGGGTTTAGATTGGAACCCATCTTGAGGTCTACTATTGGAACATCTGTAACAAAAATAAAGTTATATTGAAGAATTCCTTTGGTATTTTTAGCTCGGTCAAAGCTTTACGAACCAAAGTATTTTGTTCATGTTTGTTGATTTATTGAAACATTTTAACATAATATATTGAATTGCATAATGTTCAGGTTTATTGACCAAACTAATTTAACAATAAAATATTATAGTGCGAAGTATTGTTACCTAACCTGCGGCGTTAACTACATTACAGTGATAAATTATTCCAGGAATACTGGTTCTAAACTTAAATTATTACATTGATAAGGTCAACTTCAGCCTCAACTTATTGTTAAAATATTATTACATAATTTTTATCTTCTTAAATAGTTACTATTAAGGTATATTTTAATGACATTATTTGAGGCATTTTATAAGAATTTGAGTTTATCTTCCTAGTACTTCGCCCTTCCTTCCGACGTGTCATTCTCTAAGATTTATTATAACCATCCTTTTCAAGTCTGCAACTCTCCAAAGCACTTGAAGATTTTTCGCGATAAATTAAGATATTTTTTAAGACGTCGCTACAACGTGCTCTTTACTTTTATTTTTATTTCAGTGCCGTGAATTTGCCCCTTTTAAATTTGCGTCAATGTTTCTTGGTTTCATATTTTCTTTTGTAAGCTTCTTAATGAACAAATCGTTAACAACATTTAGAATTAGCTCCAGCTTAGAAAATATATTTACTACTTCCTAAAACACCAGCTGATGTATCCAAAAGATGCGATGTTTTTTAATTAATATTGATAAATTAATGAACATCTGATAATATAGGTATAATCAGAAAAAAATCATTACATTTTATGTCTCATATTAAAAATGGACAAACCTTGTGACTGGTTTGTGCTTAAAAGATTATAGAAAGTTTTCAGTGCGTAAGCAAGTGATATGCCCCACGATAAGCAAAACTGACATATAACAAAATAATGGAAACAAGATGTTAAATGGGTCATTGTGTTTCAGCCATACGAAACCATTTAAAACGTATTAAAATTCTTTTACTCAACTAGTTATTATTCTAAAAGTCGCTACGTGTTGGATGTTTTTCAGTGAACGTGCTCGCGAATAAAATATTTTCTCGGGTGATTTTATTTTGAAATTCAACAATTGAATGATATTTTTAACATTTATTTTTATTGCACAAATGTTTCGGAAATGATCGTGAATTGCATTAAGAATAAAATATGTAAAAATATTTTAGGAGACATGAAATTTAATAATTTTTATATTCAAGACGTACCTAAGTATAAAAAAGGCAAGTGACATTGATTCTCGTCTTATAAACATTGTAGTAATCCGTAAACAATAGATAATATAACTATTTATAGACGAGTAAACAGTCGTAAAACAGTTCCCAGATACAATAACTTACAATGCACATTAAGTCTCCACTTGTCTTCTATCGCGGAGTCTGGTATGCGTTTGTTCTCGGCGCGGCAAGTCAAATATTTACCGTCGTCCTCTACGCTTGGAACTAGACTCAGCACGCTTAGGGTTTCGTTGTTTTCTGAGAACTTTAAAATATAACTTTGCTTAAATGACATTTATGTATATGTTATTACGACATTTTTTGGTATTACTATGAATGTAGATAATTTGAATACGAATCTTATATTATTAACAAAACATCAATAATGGAAATTTTGTTCACCTTAAGTTTGTAGCTGTTTATAATATAGCTTTTCAATATGTCTTTAAACAAATTTATTTCGAATAAAAAGAGATCTAAAAAATGTTAATAAGAATATATTTAAAGATAAAAAGTCATTTTAAATATCTAAATTAAAATTTTATATTTATCTTCTCATATATTCTACAAAATATACTTTTTTATTATTTTCTACAATTACAAACTAAAATACAAAGTATCTATTAATTAATATGTTTCCTACAAGGAATCAGAATATTAATTAGTGTCTAGAGGCTCAGTTGACTTAGGAATTTAATATCGCTTATAATTTGACAACAACATTAAATTAATATTACAAATACTTATGAATTTATTAATAAAACACAAATTCATAAAATATAATTTTAACAGTTAACAGTCCTGAATCATAATTACCTATTTAATAAAACAAAACCAAAACAAGCAAGTACCTTAGGAGAACAAAAAAAAATATGATTGTTAAAGGAACTCCGTGAATATGAAAGCAACCCTATTTTAGAAGAAAAAGATAAAAGACAAAATGGTGATAGAAAAAAATTGAAAAGAATCTATTAATTAAGAGACAATAGCATAAAGGACAAAGAGCGTACGTTTTTCGCCATCCGTTTGAGTTGTCTATTGTTCTTCCACCAAGTGACGGAGGCGTCGGGCCGTGAGCCGGTTGTTTTGCACTCCACTTCGTATCTTTTATCTGCTGATACTTGCTTCTCCTTCATCAGTATGTTCACGGTTATTGGTTTTACTATATTTTGGAAAAGTTTTATTTAGTCATCACAATGAGCAATCAATAACTAACATTTAGAGCTTATGATGTGTGCTTAGTACTAATAATAATATTATAGTAATTCAGAATACTTTTATTTTATATTCAAACCGAGATACAAAACAAATTGTGTTTCTAATAATTTGGAACAATTCTTTTATTTCTATTAGCTTCGTAAAAAATCAAATATAATAGATTTCATAAGCATTTTTACCAGAACATAAAAAAAACAAAACGAAACAAAATTAAACCTTCAGTAGCAGATAAATAAAATAATTTAGTAAATTGACTCCCACACAGAGCTGTCATAATCTTCGAATACTCACAATTTATATCCAAGATGACCACTTTAGTCTCCGGCGGCGCCAGGTTTGTGTTGGACGCTTGGCAGACAAGCCTCGCATTGAGATGCTGTCTGCCGACGTTGGGGAACGTCAGTGTGTTCACTGTCAGACCGTCTTCCCTTTGTTCGTAGGAATCATCTATGACCACATTTTCTAAGTACCACGTCACTTTAGGACGTGGTCTACCTGTTGAACGAGTTGTTTGTGAACAGCTTATACTAACGAACACTGTGCTTTTATGAAATGTTTTAATTACTTTGTTTAAAATCCACTATTTTTCCTCCGTGATAGTATATTTTTTTTATTTTTGTAAAAGAAATTTATTTGATTTAAACAAGTAAAATGACTAATTACTAAAATGTTAGACTCGTTTATTATGTTTTTGACATCTTCATTATGTTTCGTAATTGAGATCGTGGTTTCCTATTAAATGTGGATGAGGTTTTTTTTAAAGCCATAGTTATTATTAGTAATGTACAAATATTATAATAGTATAAGCTAATACACAATAACTATGTAATAACAGTTTATATAACCTCGTAACTAGCAAATTTGTTATTATTACTGTAACTGATATATAAATTTAATCTATTACATTCCATCAAAATTGCATAAGGTCTTATATATAGGTATAGTATTCAGTAGTATCATTAACAGTATTGGAAAGTATTGATAAAATGAGTAGTGTTAATCATATTTATTTATAATAATTTAATTGGTAATTACTTTGGAATTTACATGTTTTAGTTCATAAGTTTCAACAGTAGCGCCACCTACACAATTAATTATGGAATGTTATTTAGTATTTACTGTTAAATGTTTTAAGAATTAGAAGCAAAGGATATTTTAACATAATGTTTAATCTTTATTAGAACTTATTATAAAGTATAAATAATATCATCTGTAAGTTGGTTATGAAATTGTAAATTACCTTCACCTAAATATTATAGTGTTAAAATATTATAAAACGAGTTGTAAGGGCTGCTCTCGCCCATTCTATTACAAATATATTAAACATTGAAGTGCAAGTACTGTGTATTACTGAAACAAGTCTTAACAGTAGTATTAAAATCCCTTAAACATATGAAATATTATTACAAATGTAATTGAACCTCACATCAGATTACAGGACAATTGGGTGTGAATGACGAGCATGGTATGCGTTAATGGTGGCTGTCACGGGTGGTCGCAGTGGTCACATCGATATACAGGGTGGTAGGTTCACAACCAAACAATGGAGATGAGATTATTATTTATTATCTTTGGACATGTGATATTTTTTAATATATCAAATCACAGTAACGCTATTATTATTAAATTATTCAAATATATATTAGCGAATAGTATATCACGTAATTGAAAACTGACTTTGACATACTCATTATTTTATTTTGTTTTATGTGTTTTGGCTCAAATATTAATATTTTACTATAGTCTTTTAACATTTACATCAACTCAATAAAACAAAACCTACGTAAGATTTTGTACCATTCTTTTAAAAAAACTGTAAAAGAACACATACTCTCCCCTCTTAAATACTTTTTTTATTATTATTTTTTTTTAGTTTATATATAATTTAATATTCTGTCGATATTTCAACCCGCCGGTTGCCGTTTTTAACTACATCAAAAAAATAACGTTTGTTGTATTAAATAATTATATTAATTTTATTTTGTATTTAGTATTTGTTGTTATAGCGGCAACAAGAATACATGATCTGTGAAAATTTCAGCTGTCGAGTTATCACCGTTCATGAGATACAATCTGAAGACAGGCAGACGGACAGCGATTCTTAGCCTTAGGGTTCCGTTTTTCACTTTTTGGTTACGGAACTCTAAAAAATATGTATGATAATGTATTTTTAAATACTGACATTTTATCTATGTTGAAAAGATAAAGAAAAATTTAATCTATAACAAAGATATCGTTGCATAATCAGACCACCCTATACGTAATGATGCTACACGATAACACCCACACCATCTACAGATCGTGATATCAAGTTGTTCAAGATCGAGCGATAAGGACTAATAATGGTGTATTTGATTAATGGACTAATATGAATATAAATCTTGAAATAAAGTTGAATGACTTTAGCTGTATGAACGTTTTAAGGACGACTTGATAGCTTACCATTCTGTTGTAAATACAATTATGTTGGTTTAATAGAAACTGGTTAGGGGTAAATTATAGAGGTTGTGAACAGAGAGGTTAGTCGTGCTTAATGGGTTTTATACCATTTCATTACTTTAAGCGTTACATCGAGGAGATGTCCTCTACAATATTTCTGTGGCATCTGCATTGAACAATTTATCTAATGACATTATATTCTCTATGTATATTTCATGACGTAACATAATTTGTCACTCTAATGATATCATTAGTCTGCTCATAAATGTAATAAACTAATTCATACCAGGCATTACTAAACTTCAATTTTATGAATAGCCAAATATGGTAGAGCGTATTCCAGCGAAATTACCACATACAATTTAGCGGTATGTTAAAAACATTACATGACAACAAGATTGATGACAGTGTAAACGTAAATGACAATAATTACGTTTCCATAAAGCCTATAATCATTATTGATTTCGACGCAACTCGAACTGACAATTTACAATTTGAAATATTTTCTACGTAATGAGGCAGACCATTTTTTATACCTAAATTTGGTTTATATTTTTAATGCTTACATACATGACATTATAATAAATACATAGTTATGTTTTAAGTCTGGTATTGTTATTGAAAGTTACTCTTAAAAGTCTTTTATATCAAAAGCAAAAAGTTAGTACCTACTTATTTTACTACATCTTTACTTCTATTTAACTATGACAAAACTACATTTATGTCACAAAATTATATTTATATAAATTATTTTCTCACAAAACCTTACCTCCTTCAACTTCACAAATAAGCAGTACGTTGGATCCTTCATTATATGGTTCAACTAATTTCGTGCGATCTCTTCTCTTCGCATCGTATATTGTCGGTCGACTCGGCGGTACTAAAATAAGAACATTAACAATCTTTATTCAGCGAACGTAAACTCTAATGGCATTTCTAATTTGTCTGCAATATCAAACCAAAAATGTTCAGATAATAAACCATTCGGCGGTATAATTTTGTGAAGTCAGTAATTTTTTATTATACCTATACAGTTTCCGAAATAAAATATGCATTGTATTATGGTTAACCCCAGCCTAGAAATAAATTGTAAGCAAATTCTCTGCAAATCAGTTCCAACATTCTAAAAATAAATAAAATAAAACATTGTCAAATTTTATTTTGTAAATAAAATCCTTTAAAATGTTTTAATGAAGTTAGAAAGTTTTTACTTTTAAGTCATTATAAAAGATTGGAATCGGAAAGGGAGTTTATTAACAAAGCTTTTTCAATTATTATTGGAAACTGAACAATCATTCTAAGAATCATCCAATTATTATAAGTATCATCCATAGCCATTTAAAATAATAATTGGTGGATTTAGCTTTGATTTCAAATAAAATAATTGAAATCTTTCCAAATGCAAATTTTTCACATTTTTTTTATTATAATTACAAAACAAACCCAAGAATGTCTAAAAAGATCTCGAGTCAGTTATCATAAACAATTAAAAACTTACTTATAACAGTGAAATTGACTTTCAGGTTCCTAGTTGGTGAGTTTTTAAAGTCTACTCTACATCTATAAACGCCCGCGTCCAATGCTATCACGTTGTCCACCATGAGGACTGCTGGAGTTGCACCTCCTCGAAAGTAAGCTCGGTTGCCGAAAACCAGAGGTGAGGACCATAACTTCGGCTGGTTGTAAAGGCGACCTCGGATGTCGTAGCTACAGTGAATTTATAATAGGCGTTAATGACTTTTTTTGGATAAATTTATTTGACAATTGTATACAGTTGATTGCTTAAATATCTCTATGCAATAATAATTGCAAAAAATAGGTTAATGTCAAAAGTACCTATACAACGGCTCTCCATCAGATTCCTTAAACCAGAGCACCATAACCACAGCGTCATCGGAGTGAAGCGGTTGAATATCGCAAGGCAGCGAAGCCTTCTTGCCCAGCACGCCTTGCACGTCTGATGTTGGCACTAGAACAAAAACTTTTGTTATAGCAACTCTTAGCATATTACTTCTTTTAATATCTGGTTAAAAACCCACGCCTTTTCGAAGTAATTATGTTATTTATGAATATAACTAGACTTAACCGATAAAAATTTTACTCCCATATAAGTGTTTAGCTGAGTCTGCAAACTTTAAGTTTTAAACAAGGGTTCTCTTATCAATCAAGCACCAAGAAGTGAAGTGTTTTTAAAAATAAATAAAACCGCTTCAGAAAATAATAAATTGACATAAATATTGATAAATATAGGTATTTCCAGGCAGAGTTAATAGCATGTAGTTAACAGATGGATAAAATATATATATATATTTGTTGTATATATATGTACAAAATAAAATACATATTGTCTATAATATTCATAAAATGCTCCATTGGAGCTAAATATAGTCTAGTAATATAATAAGAATTGTGGTAGTGTCTCAAACTGCCAGCTTAAGCTGTAGAGCCGTCTTTTGACAAATATAGAAGAATTAACCGGGATTGCAGAAGCCCTAATACGACAACGAAGCGACATTGCAATCCTAAGAATCGCAGTCCCCTCTAAATATTTGAGTGGAATGAAATCTGTTGACTTGCTTATGAAAGTCTCACAAAGATGAATAAATATTTAACAAACTATGAATTATTTCATATTTTCACATAGAATTCTTTCATAAAAATTCAGCTTATTAATAAAGTATGCAGAGCATTCCTTCTATAATTATATCATTTAAAGTTATGGCTTCTGTTACTTGACTTGGTAGTTATAAATATATACTATTTTAAGATTGGGGGCCACTAAAATGTTCCTATTTTCTCCTTTTTTTAATCATTACTTAATTTTTCTCATGAAACTGTTTGTATGATTATTTCATATATAAAGTATAAATTTTACATAAAAATATACTTTAAAACTTATATTGAATGTAGTGGTACCAATTTCTGTTTTTGTATTTTAAATAAAGAGATTTCAATTGATGTAAAAGTAGCTTATCTTTAGTTTACTTATCGACAACTCGAAAATCATTTTACAATTTCGTGATAAAATAGAGTTAAGGTAGAGAAAAGTTAAAAATACGTTCCTTCAAAGTCTACCAATAAATATAAAGGTAAAGGCGAGTTAACACTGCAGCTGTCGGGCGTGTCTTTTCAACATGAAGAAATTACAGTTTTAACGACAGACAAACGTGTCAGGACACGAAATATCTTGTTACTTTCTGTAACGAAGTCAGTCACGGATGATTTTATTGGAATTCATGTTTCAGTATCGAATTGGACGCTCGCACGCTAACTAAAATAGGTTAAGTATAGTAAAAAAACAAATAAGTCATAACTCAATCGTCATTTGTCGTGAGTGTCATTGATATAAGAATCAATTTGGTTTGGTAATCGTGATTAATTTTGTTAAAATGTTGTTGTAAAAAATATTATATATAATTGGAAATCATTTATAACTTTTATCTATTGGGGCCTCACAGCTATTATCAAGATCGATACCAAATTGTCAAAGTTAGAAACGATAAGTTAACATAAAATCTGAACATTACATACATCGGAAATTGGATAACATTACGTGACGTTTCGTACCAAATGAAACGACGGTTTACATTGATTGTTAAACCACTCACGTCCCGCAAATGTTTAATAATGACATTTCGATATCCAAGAATGTTTTTAGTGTCCTTTACATTTTTGCCCTTATGAAATTCCAAATGACGCTTTTAAAATATAATGACTAAAGACAAAGGGTGATTGACTGATAAGGGTGATATAAAATATAATTTAAATGTTCTTATGTCGGTTTGTCAGTCGGTCCCCCGTTATTAACTTTTCCAAATAACTCAAATTAGTTATTTAAGTTGTAGAAGAAATTGACTTGTAAATTTTAATACCCAATATCCATATCTGATCAGTTATCCATCTAGCGTTCCATCAAGTTTACATACATATATTATACACAAAAGACCAAACAAAATGAAATAAATAAATAAACCTCGACAAAGCTCATCATGAGTTATTGATAGATTTGTCGAATAAATTATAAGCAGAGTCATATAATTAATAATTCATATCGACCCACACCAAATTTATTTGAACAATACTGACGTTAATATAAAAATAATACGTTTTAGTCAATAAGTATTTTCTTATTATTTCTTTACAAATTTTAATTTATTGTTTCGCTCACTCTATCTATGTCTCATAAAATAAACCATCGAAATAATCCAAGCGACACCAGACTCGTAACGATTACCGTTTTACCTACATACACTTTGAATAGGCCATGATCACCATGTGTCAGTCAACTCGTCCAAAGCAATTACATAAACTCCAACGCCAGGGGTTTGGGGCTGCGCGGGTAACCACTTTCCTTAGTCAGCGAAAATCAGTTCTAAGAAATCATAATTTTGAATCATGGTAAATTAATCACATATCTGGTATATTAATTATATATTCTTTGCAGCATAAATTTAAACAACTTCGATTTCATGTACTTTATTTAAAGTAGTTTAGTTCAGTGTTGCTAACTATGAATATGTTTAAGTTGGTCACACTACAATATTTAAAAGACCAGTTACAGAATTGGACAAGGCAGTCAGTGCTGAGCTGTCAAGCAGCTATCGAGCCTTGACGATTCGATCTTTGTCAAGTACGAGTATTATTATTAAAAGTTATTCTTAAAAACATATTTATTTATTTTTATTTATTTAATCTTTATTGGCCCAAAAAAAATGGTACAAAAGGCGGACTTAATGCTAAAAAACATTCTCTGCCAGTCATCCCAGAAAAACAGTAAAATAATTAATTTATATCAGGCGCTAAAATTATACAATCAAAACTTAACAATAACTAAAACGATAACATTGCATAAAACAACAAACAAAAAAAAAGCAAACAAACTAACAAAACAAACAAATGAAAACATTACTGTTATATTGAATTAATTAATTGTAGTCGTTAATGATGTAATACATTAAATATATATATATATATATATATATATATATAACTTACATAAACATAGATACATACATACATAAATAAATACATATAAAGATATATAAATACATATATAAATGTATACAGTATACATATTATTAGTGTGAACATTAATTAATGTTGAAGTGATTATATCTTTTGATAAAAATAACTATTGTGTTTTACTTCTGATACTATTTTAATAATACTAATTGAAATATATCAGTTAAATTAATATTTATGTATAATATTTAAAGAAAAACGTATTTAATTCAACAATGGAAAAAAAATCTAAACACAACTTTTTGGTTTTAACCTAAGCATACAGGTTAATAAAAGGAAGTTAAATAAAAGTAAAACATTCTGGCACAAAACACTAAATACCCCAAAATTTTATATTTGATTTTCAATACCGATCACAAATGTAACGTTCATTTTAACCCTCTCTGGACTCATTACGTCGGTGCTTCTGGGATCGCACATAAAGTAGACTTTTATAGCAACATATTTATGACGTTTTATCAACTGATATTTTTGCAAATAGCGCCACGAATTAATCACGCCTATACATGAACATACTTTATTCTTTGATGTTTAAGTCGTTTTGATTTATGTGTTTATGAAATACGCTTTGATGAATGGAATTATATTGACTTGATTTACATTTCTGATTTCCATAAAACAGTTGTGTATAAAAGTTTTGATCTAAATTTATTCCTCGTATTATATTAAAAGGTATAACGATTTTAACGAGCAACCAGAATAAAGCATACATTATATTTTATCATTCATAAAACCTAAAACAAAACAAACATTTAAAACAATATCAGACAGAGGAAACGAGAAATAGATAAAGCACGATAACCAGTCATGAAAACCGATAGAGCCTTGTAGCACTGATTTACTGCTCAGAACAACAGTAGCTCTGGGTGCTTAGTTCCACAATGCTATAAACAAAGAGGTCTAATTCAAATAAACGACTGGTATTTTCCGGCGGAACATTGAACTACTAGAATATTCCGTTTGATGAGTGTTCAGCTCGTCAGCCAACCACGAGATAAATATGACGCTGGACTGACAGTTCTGTGTTTAGGTTCATTTCATCAAGGGAACAAATGATTGAAAATTTTATTTTTATTATTTTTAATTAAATAAAGAAACTCCCGTAGAAGAACCGAATGTAACGCCTTTGAAGCCGACAAAAAGATTTGTTTATAAAATAATAAAGTGAAATTGGTAATTAGGTTTTAAGTTAAAGGTTTCATTAGTTATGAAAGTATACTATTCTTCTCTAATTTTAATCCCTTTCTATTGTTAGGGTCGTATTAAAAAAATAATGGAATATTAATATTCTGTGGAACCAATTGATTATTTTTTTATTTACTTACTTTCATATTAGAGGTTTATTAGACTATAATTCAATGTAATTTTGTTGTATATATTATTCCGTTTACTATTACCGCAAATTAATTCATAACTTGTGTAGATGCTTTATCAAAGGTTTTCAAGGGCTTTAGTGAACATTTATATTATTTATATTACAATTAGTCCAGTTATTATTGCGGTAAACCATCAACAAACGACCAAACAATATATGGCATATAATAAAAATAAAATATCATACTATAATTTTGATGGCTTTTGTATAACGTTCTTATAAGATCATTAAGAACTTGACGCCATTTACTAATATAATCTTGAATGACGTGACTAAATTATGACTTACTGCATTATATTATATACTTATTTTACAATCTTGTACTGTACTATGAGATTTCGCTGTTGCAACAGCAACACTAGTATTTAATTTATAAACGGAAGTAAATAGTGGGGACGACCCGATTCCACATATTTGATATGAAAGTCATAGTGTCAAGGTGAATATATAGCCAGAATAAATTTACACATAATTTAAAATGACGTTTTAATATCCAGGATGTTTGAAACAAATAAAAGAACAAATAGTTTTTATTATATCACGTCTCTAAATCGAACTACGACTTAAGATGTGCTTATGTCTCTCAGTGAGATTTCTTCAGTTTTTAGCAGTCATCACGTCTGTTAGATATAAATCACCAAAAAATATATTATTAAATGTTTAATTTTAGAACAATTATATGTATAAATATAAAACGTACGAATTGGTATTAAGTCGATAATATTTTCGAATGGGTACTAAACTAGTCGGGCAAAATTTCCCTTAATTTATGTATTATATAGTATCTATAATAGTATATTCATATTGAATAATAAGTTATTATTCAATAATACCAGAATCATATCAAAAATCTGCCTTAAGTCCCGAAAACAGGTTGGATGTAAAGCGACCAAATTGCAAGAAATTAAAAATATTGTCGTACTGAAATTATATTAAGGAAGCTTTTCCAAAACAGATATAAATCAAATCGCGTCACTATATTGAACAAAGCTGGATACATACGCAGGTATAGTTCGGGAATAATGTGTAAATGAAACGATTTAAGTAGGATGAAATTATCAAGCTTATTACAATTGATTCTTAATTAGGTACCTTTTGGTTATTCCAACAAGTCTTACAGTAAGTAAAACAGTAAGATTTTATCAAAACTAACAAAACGATACTGAGCTCGATGAAATTTCGACATAGCTGTAAGCACCTCTCAAATACTTTGGTTACAATGTATGAATAATATGTTTAATATAATTAAATACTGCTGAAAACTTTCCAAATTAAAAATTTAAAGATAAAACTACTCAAATAGATTTATAATATATACATATAAATAAAATAAAATTTTAATACCATATGAGAACGTGGGTTGTACAACAGTAGGTGGTAAGATGATGAATGTATGGAACAATTCACGGATATAATGATTCGGTGGCAACAATGACCTCACTGCGACCTTGGATAAAATCAATCATTCGATATAAAATTGATTGCTAAATCAATTGTAATGTCATTTACAAAGAGAGGCGCGGCAACTTATTCCTGGTTTTGAAGTCATGATAATTGGAATTCGATGGATTCAAGCTTATCTTTAAGTATACTTAAGAATATTCAAAGAATTTTTAAATTAAAGGATGGAGATATAAATAGGTATTGGTTAGTATATAAATGAATAATATTCAGCAGTCTCTTGTAGCCAAAGAATTAGGCTACAGGCTACCAAAGCTTGGCTAAAGTAGATTTTATTTGTGTAAGCTTGTTCCAACATTACAAATGGTTAAATATTAAAAAAATATATATATACCAGAACAGGAAATTGAAGAAAACCGAGTAAACAACCCAAATTGAAATCCCGACTCGCCTCACAGAAATATACTGTTGAATATTTAAGACGACTACGGGTAATGTAATAAGAAATGGGAACAAGAGGCAAATCTACGATGCAAAGACTTCATTATTACTTCAACCTCTGTTGCAACTTATTGTTCCTAGCTAAATAGAATTGGTCTGTATTTAATGTTGTGTACAAAAAAAAAATTATAACAAATGATTCAAAAATTGGGCCATATTATATTTCAACCATAACAGTTTTTATAAAATATAATAAAGTAGAAGTGTAGATAAGAAATTAAAAATCTGTTTTAGTACCTTCAATTGGAACTCCAGTAATTTGAATTGTTTTCTTTTGTTTTTCTTCTATTCTGTGTTAAAGTGCCACAAAAATAGTTAATCGTGTCGCTAGTGAGCTGGTCAAAAAGATAATATAAAACCACTGTCTGCTTTATAGAACCTGCAACGAGCTTAAACTTGGCACATACATTCAGTTCAAAATAATAATGTACATCTACGTACTTCAGAGATGATTAGTAAAATAGGTTCAGTTATAGGCCATTGAGTGATTTTTTTGTTTGTACAGATAACATTTTTAAAAATCACATAAAAAAAATATTTTTAAAAGATCTGACGATGAATGATCAGCTATTTCCATATACGAAAATATTTACAAGAATCAGAACGAACGGAGGTTATTAAACCCAGAAGAAAGAGGACAATAAATAAGGCTGTTTTTTATACAAAGCTGTTACTTCATTTCTTCCTTCATATAAAAATATTAGCGGAATGTATTTACATTAAATAACTTAATGCAAGTAATAGCACAACTATTACCCGTAAAAAAAAGTGCGTTATTTGTATTGAGTACCTACGTTTGACATTCATAGCAAGTAAAATTTTGTCAACAATAACAAATTAAACAGTAATACTAATTACAACAATAATGCGACCGGAAACAACAAAAACTTTAAGATATGATTGAATCATCCCAAGTCGTAAATTCTCGACGGGTGGGCGACGCGCGACCTTTGGGCAACACTATTGTAACACAATAGCTTTTGAACTATGACGGGTTTCTGGAACTTAATTTATGTTACTCAAAATTATTACCGATTACAAAATATATATTTCTTGTTATTACCTATTATAATTCTTTTTATCCAAATCAAGCTACTTCGTAAATCTATTACCATATATTGTCTGAGAGACTCGATATTTTTTCTGTTTTACAATTTTTTTTATGAACTTTCGTAAAATAATATTTTTCATTAGTATTAATATTAGGTTCTTTTAATTAATTATCCGCCCACGGAGACGAACTCGATCACGATTGATCACTATTAAGAAATATTTAAAGAGAAATGTTATCGATCTACTTACTGATCGGCCCACTGCCCACTGTTGCGTTGCTTCATTCTTTCTTTTCGTCCCACTCGACCTTTTTCGTCCCATAACATTAGCTTTATATTTTACTAACACGAGGTTATGGTGTTATATCTTAATGAAGCCCATGTCACTAGATAGTATCGTTTTAATTTCAAAATAGCTTACTAAATATTCCCTCTTATTAACTGTTGTTAAAAGGGTTATTTATTAACAAAATTCTAGCCGATTTATTGTGTTTCGAACATTCTTTACCATTGGTATCGGTAACTTATTTGGGACGATAAACAATGTAACAATAAAACTTTTAATTAAATATCAGCAGCGCCTTTGAACCGCTTCGTGCTTTTAAATTATACCAGCGGCTAAGACTAATACCTGTCAAGAGACAAGAGGAATGGTTTTAAATAAATTCTTCGATACGATTAATTTTCTGTTATACCAACGATCGAAATTTTAATTAACCTCTAGGATTTAATTGGAAGACAAGTGGTATAATATATATCGATGATTATTGTATAATGACCTAATTTACGATTCTGGTTTGAAAATAAAAAAACAAATTATTTATTTAATAAATCGTATGAAACTTTTCTATATAACCAATATTACTATATTTCTAGTTCATACCAGTAGCGGGTAATCACAGATTACGCGATAGTTCCAACAAATGACTACCTTCGATCAATTCGATATGATCGAAGGTAGTCATCGGCATTCTTAGAATCGATATTGCATTGCAGTATATACATTATATATTCAGTTTAAATTATCAACATAAAAAGTATATTAATGAATCCTAGACCTAATAAGTACTAGTATGAAACGTTGATTGATTTAAAAAAGAAATAAGATACTTTTTTTTTAAATAAGGAGGTAAATATATTAATATCTGAGTGTATTTAAATTGAGATTCACACAATGATGTTAAATTTGTTACATATGGTTCTGTTAAACAAGACTGTGTCATTGTATGAGAGTCTGTTTTCCACTTAGTATTAGTTTATTGGTAGTTCAACAATTAGTGCTGAATCTATTATTGAAAGTTGTTACTGCAATCTCAGTTCAATAGCTTACATTGTCCCAAATAATACAATAAACATCAATGTTAAATAATATGAAAGCTTTAAAAAGTTTGATCAAATTAAAAAATATTTCACAAAATGAAATTTCTCTGGATTTTAAAACACATTGGCATTTTATTAATTTGTTATAATCGCAGCTTTGAAAGCTGGCTTATTATTAATAGTTTACATGGTTAGGGAATCTAATGAAGTTACCGATGTAATCGATTACGCAGGCTATTGAGTATGATATTAGCGTCTGTGGTTATCCGCAATGAGCATTAATATATCTATAGGCTAGAAATACATTATTCTGACTAAGTAATACTTATATAGGTTGAATAGACAAGTTCCGACGGTAGAATCTAATAAAAAAAATAATCTTATATTTGATCCCGCGATATCTAGTACACCGTCGGACGGTTATTACTTTTATATAAAATTTAAAAAAGCTTAATATGGCTATACTTAAAGACATTTAAAAACTAAATAAATAATGTTTTCTTCTTCAATTGGTATAATATAGTAACACTATATTTGGTTGTTGTAATAGAAAGCAAAATAATCATTACAATAAAAATCATAACGGATGAAATGAATAGAATTTTACGATTATTGTTATTTTACGTGCGATCAGATTGTTTTTTCGTATTATGGAAGAATAAAAGCAATATAGGAATGCTGAATAAGGATATACGGAAATAACATTGATTGTTTTATTTTTTGTGTTTCTTCTTTTTGTATAACAGTTGTCCTGGAATATTTGTTTTTTTTTTAACGGTAATATATATGCCTAATAAAATTATCTCATTATATTACATACATATCCACACCACGTGTATGAAATATACAACCTTATTTCCGTGATTAATGATGTGGTGTCGAGGTTCATTCAAAAACAAATAAAAAGATATAAAATAATTGACCTTAATTTATATAACATATATTTATTTATATAACATATATCCATTTTACATTACTTTTTCATAAGAAATGTCTTTTAAAAGGAACGAAAAAAAATCTCCCAATAAAATGCATCGGCGGCATTTTGCGACCACAATATCATTAAGCTATGATTAAACAATTTAATTGAAAATAGTAAACGCATCTTATTTTAATCTCACTAAATTAAACGTACTTCTTTCCATAGTGATAGCAGATAGTTTTAAATATCTAATCAAATATTCTTCAGAGAGATATTGGAATCTTTGAGGATGTGATATTATACCACAAAGGAGATATTCAAAAATTTTAATTTGTCAATACCACGCGCCTCAGCGGTCCAAAATACGAGGTTTCGGATACACAAAGAGTAAAGCCGAATGTTGGAACGCAATAACATCTTGCATTGGCCAAATTGAACGCATAACTTCCCTCTATACGCGCCAGGTGGTATATCCGATCCGAAGAGATGTATATGGGCTTGTCAAACTATTTTTGTATGACAAATATTTCATATTTTACTCATTTTATTAATTCCCATTAAATATAGGCATTTGGTTTTTGATCCATCCACAATTTTTTTTTGTAATGTCAAAGTTTGTTACTTCAAATGATTACCTACTTACATTGTTTTTATGTTACGTCCATTAGGATAGGGTCCATGTAGAAGAAACGGCAAAATAATCCTTGGGAACTTTTGGAATTTATCTATTAATTATATTTTTCTACGGAATTAACGGATTTTAATGGCAATTTTTAATTCTTTAATTTCAACATACGTGGTCGCAGGCAGATTCATAATTTTTAACTTTCATAAATAGAAAAGAGGCATCAGCCTTATACGACTCCAACATGTATTACATTTTTGAGTGAATGGCACATTAAAAAACAAAAACATAAAAAATATATCGTACTTATATATGTTTTGAAAACTTATAAAACGGTATTATCATTTATTTATATTTACAATACATTCTTACTATTAAAAAACATTATTTTTTTATAACAACGTATTTACATTACAGTAATGTTATTTTCTATTTTGAGGTTTGGTATAAATATTATAATTCAATAATTTAAAGTAGTTTTTCTTTTTAAAAGTCTTAACATTTAATTTTATGTCTTCAACTGCTCCCAGCAAAATTGAACTAGAATTTTATGTGTGATATTATAAATGTGGAGGTTGAGCTCTTCATTTCATTTACCTTAATTGCTTCATTTATTGGTGTCTTTGTAATATTGTAACGGTTCAAAAGATACAGAACCAGTTTACTACTTTTAAGAAATGACTTTCATTTATATTAACTTAACCATGCTGTTGATCGAGTGGTTAGCACAGACGCCTAACCTATAGCGACGCAATGGAGTTCGGGTTCGTTTCCAGTATTTCTGGGATTGGTCGTTTATTAAATTTATTAGCAGTTATTATTATGTGTATTTATATGTATTTGTATCGTCGTCTAATAACCTTAACACAAGCAAATAATTTGCCTATTTAAAGGTTATATCAATGTGTGTAATTTGTCCTGTGATATTATTATTATTGTTATCATTTATTTGATAATTAATTTTAGAAATTTCAGTAAGTTATACATGAGAATATCTCAAAATGTCTGTTTATTTTAGGTACCTCTCGGAATTCCTGGTTTTTGTGGCCTATAATAGAAGTATTCTCAATAAAAGGGCTATAGTTCAAATATTACTAAACACAGTGGGATCGCCGGTCCCCAGTATTAATGTACTTGGGAAGAAGACAACCACATTCATAAAAGGATGCTCGCTCTATGGTAGAAGAGTGAGGTAACCCATTGAGAACATTTAAAATATGTGCGTGTGTGTCACAGGGGACATCCGAATTTTTAATTTGCCTCTAAAGGGTTCATCTCATCATCATGTTAAGTTATAGGCAGAAGATTATTCATGTCACTTGTTTTTATTTAATATCGTATTTGAATAAAAATAAATAAATCACTATAATTACCCACACAAAAAAAAAAAAAACAAATATCTTCAAACAAATTTTTGATACAAATCAGTTTATTCTTATACAATTGAGATTTTAATCTTGATATCACAAAAATGGAGAAGTCAAATATCCCACGACATTAAAAAATGTTTTTCAATACACAAGACGAACTCGAATGGAACCATATCTTACTTGTGAATCAAAAACCTTTCGACATTTCCAGACCTATTCACAATAATGTTACTACTACTGGTACTCGAAATTAAATCGACTGAATTACCAAATATTGCAAATTACTTGACTTACTGTATTGCGATCAACGATGTAAAATATTATACGAGTAATGGTAGTAATTACTAAAATATTAATACAAGTATTATAAATTTTAATAAAATTATCTAGATAGTTCAAATAAAATACAATAAAATGGTTAAATGTATGACATTTTTCTTATAATTTGTCCAAAAACTCCTAAACTCATAAAAACAAATAGTAGAAGACAATCCAGGTACGCTTGAAGAAAGTAAACACGTCTGCGAGCACACTCTCAACATTGTGCAACAAATAACAAACTTCACTCATCTTGCAGAAATTTGTTTTCGAAGTAAACATACACGTTAGTTAGTTTTGTTTAACATTTGAGTCACCATGGGTAATAACTTAACCAAATATAATATTTTTTCCGTTTTGTCTTACAAAATTAATGAAAAAAATAGTATGACATTGACAAAATATTACAATTTAATCATTTAAGTTAATATCGTTATAATCATATCGATAACCGGCAATTTAAATAAATGCATACGTAGTCTTTCGTGTACAAATTCATGATAATCTAAGCCTTTTGATTGGTCAAATAATGCAGTGATTGTAAAAAATATTAATAAATTCATATTTAAGAATATACATTCCCTCTAAAACTAGGTAAAGTCTCTTGAAATCATCAAGGTTAGTTAACTTCTAGTAAGTAAATGTTGAGTGCAGGTTTTTGGCGGTGAAATGTTTTATATTAGTTTTGGTAATGAAGCAAAAGATGCTATAATGTAAAAAAAGGGCAAATCTCGTGTTTGATCATTAAAATGTCTAAGCTATAACAGAAAATAGAAAATATTACGCAGTTTACGTAAAGTCGATGTCGTATATCATGTTATCATAGATAATGCGCGGGTAACTGGAGGTAAAATCAGAATTACCCACCAGTTTACTAATAGAGCGGTGCCTCAATTGAATTAACTGTGCTACATGAGCCACTTACATTATAACGAGGCACGGCGCATCTTTGATTAGAGACTACATTCTTAACTATATCTTTAATGTCCGAAGAAATCTTATTTTTTTATCATCAACGAAGAATATTTTTCAAAACTTTTTAGGTAATGTTCGAGGCTTGACACAAGATAATTATAGATAAGACATCTCTACATCATTTTAAAAACAGTAAACTCAATCAAAAATGTAAAAAAATCTTGCGCTTATTAAAAAGAAAATTGAATTCATTGATAATATCTTCCTGTTTATAGAAACAAGAACAGGTAAAGTTAACTTTATAAAAAATAATATTTATTTAGTCCTTAGTTAATCATTGGTGTCTGGTGTCGATACTAATTTTGGTTTTGTAAATTAATTACATTATTTGGTCTCAGAATAAGATGTAACTGTTATTGATTGATATTACCAAGGAGCACGTATTAGTTTTAAGACTATTAAATTCCGATCTCGATTTCACGGAATTAGAACAAAAAGACCACTATTATGAAGATTAGTTACAACCTCTGTTTTCCAATAGCTTTAATATTAAGGATATAATCAAGATATAACCTTTGCACCCAACAGATTGTAAAAGAGATAACAATATCATTAGAGATGGGATGCGGTGAGACGTCTCAAGTAAAGTGCACTTCGTAATTATCCGATTAAAGATCTTAAGACTTAAGGCTTATTCGTTCAAAGATACTTTTCCACATTTCCGAGAAATGTCAGGAGAGGAAATAATATTAGCCCCATTTTCATTAAATAATTAATGTAAAATTGATGAATCCTAATTGAATGAATATTTCTTATTAAAATGAATAAAATTGCTAGTTATAAACCAGTCGGTTTAAAATCAACTTCAAAACTACATTGAAAGTTAAAATTTCGGTGAAACCAAGACTAACAAGGATACAAAGAATAACAAAAGTTAAGAGAGTACAGGTTACACTAATTTATAATTTCTCCTCCACTTTCTAATTTTCATATCTTGTAGTACAGTTTGACTTAAATACCAACTTAAAACTTAGTTCGCCGTTAACAGCAGTGCTAAATATACGGAAAGATAAAACCGGTAAGCGGTCTGAAACTTGCCGCCCTAGGTATTCATGAAGCGAGAACAACATAATTGTGCTCATCCTTATCCGGTTCTGAAATATATGGTCTCATCCAATACACTTTGCACCAAAACTTAGGAATTCAAACTACGCTTATAGTTTTCAAGAACTTGTTAGACAATTTAGTTTCTTTAGAAAATGGTCAAAAAAACTAACATTAGAATTAGTAACTTGGAAGTACGTTCATTTATTTTCTTTGTCTCAAATTTAAGTTGTATAATTGTGTAGCAAGAATAGAAGTTAAATAAAGATGAAGAGTTATGAGTTAAAAATTTAAATTTAAAATGTTTTAAACGGATTTATTTTTAGATGGAACTTAAGAGTGTACTAATTATTACTATAAATGCCAGATTTATTTCGTCGATTGTTAACGTTACAAATAAATAACAGATTATATATTTATTTTTTATTACCATTTAGAGAGGATAATACACAGTACTCTTAAAGAAGTAAAATTGTGAAAAAAATCCTTCGATAAAAATAACTACACTATTGAAAGCGAATACCGTATTCCTACTTTTAAGTATGTCTTTATAACATAAACAGATATGCATCTTAATTAACAACCCATTAATCATTAAATAAACATACGCTTTGAAATATGAATATTAAAAAATATATGTAAGATGATGTTAGGCTTATGATGTACAATTTAAACAGTATAACCAACTATTTTCATAATATAATTTTCGTTGTTCGTTATTGTTTTTAATGATTATTGATTCTTATAAATTCTTCCGAGTCTCGTAATTAAAATGCCTAATTATGAAAGTCTGCATTGTTTTAAGTATTTTGTCAAAGGAATATAAAATATAATTGTCTAGTTTGTTAATATTTCAATAAGTTGTACGGGGATTCATTATTAGCAGCAGATAGTTAGTGAATCTGGATAAGTGAGAATATTTTTGTTATGAACAATCAAATGTCGACGCGAATATTTCATTGTTCGATTTCAACTCCAATGTCTATTTTACTCTGGCATTGTAACGTGTTTTAATTACTTTTATTCCTGTGTGACGTAGGGATTATGTTTTGTTACAATGCATTTATTACAAAATCAACATGGTTTCATCAATACATAAGTAACGTTACTACTCGTATGAGACAGAATAGTTTTAAACTTTGCTCATTTACTTTTTATACTTTATTTAGGACTAAACCATGCGAGTTAAGTTTAAGTTAACCTACTTAAATCGCACTCACGATTGATTGTCCAACATATAACTATCCGTACTTGCCTAATACTCATTTAATAAAACATTACACAAGTTTATAAGTTACAATGACAATAAGAAGGCTACCGTCTAAAGAACTAAAGGACAATAATTATGAATACTTATATTTATATATCACTTATGTTTGGTGTCGTACTTTATTTTGAAGTCACGTAATAACTTTACACTACATTTAACAATACACCTTAGGTTATAAAACAACATTACACCTCCCGTGTTGCCTCAAGGTTAGATGATATAACACATACTTTACGTAGTAAACGTAAAGGGCACATTTTACTATAGTCACTTACTCTAAACTTTTAGCCTTCAACAACCGGACAGAAGCAAATGTTTTGTCAAAAGAAATAAAATGTATCGTTAAATGTTATCGTAATGCTTTGAGGCCACGGTGGCGAGCCAGAGTATCAAGATTATAAAATAAATAATAAATTTATTTTTATTATTATTACCGCCAGTCTCGTCACTAACATCATTATCATAACTAATTATCATCTGTTACAAGTTCCTGTCAGCTGTTTATGAATAAACACATAATCCCATTGAACTCTTGTCTGAAATGTAAAGATTGTCATTTGAACATAATCTTCTTAAGTATTTGTTAGAACAATTAGCATTGTAAAGTAACAAATGTGACAGTAAGGCGTATTGTCGATTTTAAGCTTAAAGCTGTTAGCATTGAGAGGTCTGTTGTTATTGGTCAAATAACTTTCGATAAATATTTTGAAATATAACTAGACATAAAAATCGAGTACCTTAAACGAATAGTCGTTGTTTTTAGTATACAAGTAATAATGTTTTAAATTTAAATTCAATTCTTACATCTTTCTTTTGCAATTTTAGTAGTTTGTTTTTCTATAAGAAGACGGCTAGATTTATTGGTACAAGTGAAGGAAGTGAGCAGCCTATTTCTAGCACAAAACATTTTAAGTAGTGACCTATACAGCAGTGTATACGAGTATATACCTGCTGAATAGGTCAATACTTAGAATGTTTAGATAACAAAGAAAACAATACCTAGCTCAAATATATGTTTTTATTTATAAATTGATATATGAATATCAAAGCCTTGTACATATAACCCGCACCTACGTAGTCGAGGTCATCGTTTTGCTTTACAATAAATATTAGGTATCAAATGCTTTAAAATATTAAATTTAATAACTAAATGTAACTCGAAATTGAATAAAAGCTGCGTGGGGGGCGCACACCCACTAAGATAACTAAAAGTATTTCACTTTAACTCGATGATACCTTGGTTCCATAAATAAAAAATTAAAGAATCTATATTCACTACATTCAAAGAATTCACAAAAACATATCTGACTTAATTGTATTAACTCTTTATCTACTACCTGCCACCGACAATTATAACTTGTTTACATCTTTATCAGTTTATAAAAAATAGACTCGCTCCTAAGCATATACATAGTTCTTTTTTTATATAATACGAGTAAGTGACGCATTCTATTAGTAATCGTGTTAATTCCGAACGACTTATTGCTTACTTGACCGGTTGAGAGATCGTATCCACACTAAATATATTTTCGTCTTGATGGCGATTTATAGATATGAACTGCAATGACGCTGCGCTGTAATGAAATGATTTTTATAAATGATTATTTATTGACTTCATAACTCGTGGAACCGGTAGTTTTTACTGCAAACACCGATTCCTATTTTATTGCCTTTAAAGCAGTAAGAAAGTTTTATTAAATTAATAAGATAAAAGCATTATTTTTTAAGTAAATAAATATCATTAAATTATAAATATCATAAAATACATAGTATTTTATCTTTAACCCGACCGTAAACATTTAAATGTGTTTCCGTTTATGATCGTGATCTGATGTAGTTTCACTCAGTGTATTAAGAGAAATCTGCGATAAAGACAAGAATAATAAGGGACATGTTTTGAAAAAGCAAGATTATAATTTTAATATTATGCTTATATTGGAAAGTGCAACATGTAAAAGTATTCTCAAAGACGAAAGAGGCTTTCTTGTTTCATTCATTGTTTTTAAATATTAAAGACCATTGATAACACCGTACTTATTTTTAATTATTCAGTGCATTCTATTACATTTTCTTTTGGAAATTATTTCTTTCTTACGATAAAATCGCTGTAAAGAAAAAGGAAAAAACAACGTTCAACTTTTATCAGTTATAAGGGCGGCTTAAAACGAACTATATTTTGCTGTAGCGTGAAAAAAACTTCGCCAACGAACCATTGAATAAGGCCCATTCAAAAAAAAATCGCAATTCAATAAAGAAGTTGAGAGCGATCGGCAAAGTTAAAAAAGGAAAACAAGTGAAGGTCAATAGGCAAAGTAATGTTTTTCAAACATTCATGCCTGAGCACCTTTGATACAAATAATTCTATTTGTCACAAAATTAGCAATTTCATCTATTCCCGTGGTCTTCGAAGTAAATAATATATTAGCTTATTAATACTAAAAAAAATGTGTAATTTACAATGCCATGAATTTGAGTACTTCTTAAAACTTATGCTCTATATGTATATAGGTTACGTTACTTTTATCGTTACAACTTTCAAGAGAATCTTTTATTTTAGAGACGGATAGCACAAAAGTTCGTCATCAAATGGATAAAGATTCGCACTTACGTCCAAAATGGCGGACAGGTGACGCAGCCGGTACTAAGAAGTTTTCGGAATTAGCACTGCCGGAAAGCGGTTTATGAAGAATAATGCTCTGTGGCTGTGAAATAAAAAAGTTAATGCCATATCTAACAACTTTTAAGGCAACTGTAATTGCGTGTATTAAAATAAATGGCAAAACTTCACGTTGGTTCATTGTTTCCATTTTTTATCTATGTTTCTTTATTTTTTAAAAGTTAAAAATTTGGTTTTTATTTATAGTCATAATTTCAAGAGCAAAAAGGATGAATAGGATTAGTTATGTATCCTTAAATATTATTAATCTAATTACTGTTTAAAAATATTTTAACAAATTTTTGGTAGATAACTAAAATCCTTATTATGAAACCAGTACAATTTTGCCAAGAAACATATAACCTGAAGCTGAAATTTGAGCCGTATTCGTCCAGACCTATTTCATAGACCAATCAAAACATTTTCTAACGAAAGAGGACACAAGAGCACCGTTAGTGTCCGCGAAAAATTGAATCTAGAACCAAAAAACACAAATGGAAGCTCAAACGTAGCGGTTCACTGGCCTGAAACAAAAATAGGCCGGATTTGGCGAGGGCGTTTATAAACAGTGGAATAAAAAAGTAAAAATGTAATAACAGAAAAAGAACACATTCAAAAATTGACGTTGTCGCAAACAAATGGTTTGATTGCACAGTTTTACAATGACGTGTCAGTTCATTCTATACTAGTTACAAATTATTAACGTGTAACTTTCATGATAAAATCAAAATTATATCTATTTTTGTAGATGAAAGCATAATAAAATAATTGTGTTGTATCAATAAAATTACTCTTTATTTATAGAAAAAAAATGCGTCATCTACAAACAGAACGACCGAAACTACAAAAAATAATATATATATATATTGAACAAAAATAGAACGTTTTTAAACGGGTAATAAATTATTTCAGCTTCACAATAAATCTTCAAACATCTGTTATTGAAAACAGCATTCTTCGTAACATTACGTTAACAAGACACCATTTGTTTACAAGGATGAAACGGTTTACGAAGTATTCTAGTTTTTATTCTCCCACAAACCGGTGTACAAATAAATCGAAAGCGGATAAGGGTGCAAGATCGCGATCGGATACATCCGAACAAATCCCTGCAATCGACAGCGAGCCATTACTCTAAACTATTTACGCAAACGAGGGCTTCCTCAGAAACGTGGCTTTATTTATATTAAATATACATACGGTCGCCGGCTGTTGGTTTCATTTGGATTCATATAGGTCGTTCCTTCGAACTTGTTACTTAAATGTGTTTTAAACAGAATGTAAATCCATCTTTTCCTATTTATATTTTTTTGTGTACAAGTAATATTATGAATTATTTATAATATAAATAATGTGTAAAATAAAATAATATCAAAAAATGAATACCTATTTTTGAAAATATCTTTAAACATGTGTAGCCATGTTAAGCTTATTTAAATTTATATAAATATAGAATGTAAAAAACCGGTCGCTCTACCAACTGAGCTACCGTATCGCTGTCCGTCTCGGTGAATTAAGCATTCTATATGTGATCGTCTTTATCGGGACGGTGGTGACATCTATTAGGTTTCTTTCGAAAATCCTAACCAATGTTTCTAACTTTGCAGTATAGATAAACATTGAAAAGATGCCACTACCGAAATCAATTTTTGAAAATCTCTTTAAACATGTGTAGCCATGTTAAGCTTATTTAAATTTATATAAATATAGAATGTAAAAAACCGGACGGTTTCCCAGTAGTCGCGGGTTCGAATCCCTGCCCGTATCGGTTTTTTACATTCTATATTTATATAAATATGAATACCTATTGGTAAATTGATATTTATATTCATCATCGATTGAAATATTAAGTACAAACTATTGTAAATTAGAATAGACAAAACTGTTCTCGAGGGTCGACAGTTGCCTTGGAAACATTTGGGAGTTGATGAAATTTCGGAAAAGTCGAGTTGGGAATAATAGAAAGTTCCTTATAGATGTGTATTTCGAAATGGAATAACAGAAATAAAAAATCCCTTCGAGTCATCGATTCTTTTAGGTTGCGAAGTAATCAAATAGGTATTACTCAGAAATACTTGCCGTAATTTTGGATTAATATTACTTAAGAAAGAGATTTATATTATATTATATATATATATATATATATATATATATACATTAATGAAGATTGTTATATTCTATAATAAGGCGGAGAAGCTATTTAACATAGTAATTTATTTCATGTAACTAATTTCTTATTTTCAAAGTATTAACAAGTGGAACAGACCAAATACAAACATGGCATATGTTGCATTAGGATAAACAGATCATTGTCTCTCTTCACGTGTGCGCCCGCGCAGCTGTTGAATCAAATTGAAAAAAATATTTTTTTTACTTTTTACCAATTCCGGATCTAAAGCATCCCGCGGTGAAAGAATTCCTTTTTGATGTTAACTAGGTCGGTTCGTTAATTTGTTTTGTTTTATATGTTTTATTTATGGAAGCTATAATTCGTAAACAGACTTATTATTCGGGTTTTAAGAATATATTGTTCTTCGTTGAAGAACAAAGAAACGATTCAACTTTGATCGTTTATGACGATGATGAGTGTAATGCTGCTTTGGGTTGGTTTATAATGTATAAGAAAGGTGATTTTTAAGTATAGTTTTAATAATATTATGAGATAAATCACAAATGCATCATATATATTTCTATTATAAAGTATAATTAATGTCAAACAATTAAAGACTTCAGTAACCCAGATTTTTCGATTCCAATTAACAATTCCATTTCATAATTACCATCCAACCCTTTTATGTGGAATGAACAGCAGGACACCGATCGGGGTAAATGGGACCACTTCACAAAAATGTAATTTATAACCGTATGTTTGTTCGACTGGTCCAATGGGTGATCTTTGTTAAAAAGGGTTCCATAATAGGACATAATACTTTAATTTGGCGGTACGTAATAGACTACTTACTTTTATATTTTTTTAATTTTTTTTAATACTATATTTTAATAATATTACATATTTTAATAAAGATCTAGTTGTCAGACATATTAGTTAGGGGTTTGACAAATGTATTACATATAGTATTTTTAAGATTGTGTTGACAATCTTACTCATATTATCATATATTGTATTGACGATATTAAAGCAGATTATATTAAGAGCTATAGAATATCTTCAGGATATATTTATAGGTTTTTCTAGTACAATTACTAATGTAAATAGTGTTTTCACTCGGCCTGTTTACATAAAACTTAATAATTATGCACGAATAAATTAAAATATCTTTCTTCACAAAATAATATTGTAATAATCGGAAATTTAATTTTTATTAATATTGAAGTTGAAAAGTTATACACTAAGTATTTTTTAGTAGCAGGAATTTATTTTCTTCCTTTATAAAAGCAAATTAGGAAATGTATAGGTCATTAAAATTTTAGATAACATTTTATAAGTTGTATTAGTTTCATTTTATATTTTTATATTTAGTTTATGGTAACAAGAAAATATTTTTTTCAGTTATTAGTATGTTGAACTTTTGGTAGTATTTAATTCTCATCTAATTTAATTTCATTAGGAGACATGGTGTGTTTTTGCAGTCCGCAGAACCTAAAACTTGATATTTTTTATTATTATAAATATATAAAAATGAAAAACCAAAAAGTAGTTTAACTTTGGAATGGCGGACCCCAAAATTCGTAATATTGACAATATCCAGTTTATTAGTTATCTAACATGAAATGACTTTTGCCAATTTTACGACAATCCCCTTTTATTTAACAACGGGTTTCATCTGATGAACAACTGTTTCTTACAACAAAATCTTTCCTGAAGTAAAAAATATATATATTTATTTTTATGATTTTTGTAATATATATTACATATTATATATATATATATATATATATATATATATATATATATATATATATATATATATATATATATATATATATATATATATATATATATATATAATAATATCACATGTCTGCAAAACATATTACTTTTTATCTATTAAATGAAAATGTTTTAGAAAAAGGTGTTGAAGATTTCTTATTTTATTTCAAACTAAATAAAAAATGTTTAGTTCGTGTGCTTGATAGAAACTTTGTGTAAAAACACATTGAAAACATTTATAATCATTAAATTACAAACTTAGAATGAAAACAAGATAACATATTAGAAATTCAACTGCTGGGATTGATATACTCATAGAATTAATTACCCTGAAAATAAATTATTAATTTATTTTGCTTTGGTATCCACTGCGTCGTTACAGCCACCACCTGCCAATGCGAACAGGCAATAACCATCAATGTAATTTACGATGTAGCAATAAATCCGTCTAAGGCTTCAAGTTGACGAGATGGATTGGGAGTGTCTGTATGGGTTCATACATTGTATCAATTTATATGGAAACCGTATTTTAGATACAATTGCGTGGAAAAATAACTCGAAAACTTATAAAGCTACATTTATGTGAAACATAGAAATATCAGCAACAGGAATATATTATTTTTAGTTCTAAATATTTTATTAAAAATATTGATCCAATTTATACTTATCAACTTTATAACATTTAATACTTACAAAAAAAAAATCAAAAATCAAAAACCCCCTACACAAAAAAGCCTCTAAAAAGAATAAAAATAATATCATTTTGTACTTATTGAATACGTTGCGTCGGGTGACAGTTGTACGTACGTTTAAGATGGTTTCTATTTTACAAAGTTAATCATTGAGGACTTAGACTATACGATTCGATATCGTAATTTCTTTATTTGCCTTGTTAACCTACTTGCATTTTAATTTCTTCCTTTATGAAACGGTCCCCCGACGCACCGAATGTAATAAGTACATAATAATATTATTTTTATTCTTTTTAGAGGTCTTTTTGTATCGGGGGTTTTTTAAATTTTTAATTCATTTTTTTTCTGCTTTATAAAGTTATGTTACTGGTTTCCGAATGGTACTAAATGAACCTACAGACACACAAGGTTTCAATTGTTTAAGTATTTCTATTAATCTATCCTAATATTATAAAGAGAAAAGATTTGTTTGTCTGTTTGAATTGAGGCTCCGAAAGTACAGAACCGATTTAAAAAAATCTTTTAGCATTAGAATCCTACATTATGCCTCTGATGTACAAAGGTTATATTTAATACGAGAAATACACATATATATATATATATATATATATATATATATATATATATATATATATATATATATATATATATATATATAATAAAATAAGGATCCGCGTGAAAATTTCTACAATGTAATAAATTATAAATGTATTAAGTAACATGATTCAAGACTTTTTCATATGGCTAAATATCTAATTATGGTAATTTCAATATCTTGGAGACGACTATTTGTATTTCGACCAAACATGGATAAGAACCATCTTGACGAGCATAGCTTTCGATAAAAAAACCGCATTCAAATCTGTCCACGCGGTTGGCCGCAAATTTGCCACAGACATATACACAGATACACAGATTGACAGGTCAAACTTATAACACCCCTCTTTTTAGTCGGGGGTTAAAAAGTACATTAATACACAATTTACATACTCTCCTACTTTAATAGTTTAATAATTGTATACTTAGTTTACTTTTATTAATCAGGTTTGATGAAATCCGATGCATCTAGATACTGTTGTTTATTTATCGTTATCTAGATAACGCTTGTTAGATAAATTGGCTTTGTTTTCAATGTAAATTGATTGGTCTTTTAAATTTTAATTGGCTGAAAGTTTACTTTATCCAATTATCTTATTACTTAGCTAATATAAAAATGTACCAAAGAAAACATAACATATTTAATCTTATTTCGTGATGATGGGTATCAAATGAGTCTTAAAGAGCCTGGGAAAATATTAGGCTGTTTAAGATGTGGACTCAATATCATTTTAAAAACGACATATATGATAAAACATAAACAAAAATAAAGGCCATGACTATTACAACTGTTGTTGTTAATCAATGTTATATTTTCATTAAACTATTTACCATCTGTATAAAGACGATTTGTACATTTATGACCACATGAAAATTTAATTATTTAAAGAGCGTTTTTAAAACCTAATAATAATTCGAGATATATCGTTGAATGGCCAACCAAATTCAGAGGTTATTCAACGGAGCCGATCACCAGACTTGACCTTGTATTTTATGCTGTTCTTCAATGCTAACTAAGATTACCAGCCTCAGTCATCCACGGATCACCTACATTAAAGTCGTTTTTCTTTCGAGTAATTCACAATCAAACGAAGAGCTTCATAATAAAAGAAAATCTGTTTAAAAAATTTTATCAGATATATCTGCAGTCTCAGGAAATATGAGCATATCTATCAGTTTCGTTTGAAACTTAAAAGATGTTTCGATAGACGTATGAATTACTCCAGAATTCTATCTACATAATATATTCTTCTGAATAGTTCGATGTTTTCTTCTTGTCTAATAGAACGTTTTTAGTTGCTTTAATTAAAGTTCTAAAAGAAGCATGTTCTTTTGAGCAGAGGGCTCATAGATTAGAAGAGATACGAAACCGTACAGCAACCGAGTCTGCTCAGCGACGTGAGAACCGGCTAGCAGCAGCGCATCAGACTTCACAAAGACTTCGTTTAATGAATGACCGTAATTTTATAACCAACATAAATCAACAGGCTGAAGTACTATGTACAGTCTGTAAGAAATTATTATATCCAAAACAACACATGTTATTAGTCACAGCAGGTTTTGATTTCTTTTCGGAGGAGCTAGTACAAAACTTGAACAAAAATGCTCATAAAATAAAAACTAATGAGCTTACCTTAATCAATTTTTTATGGGACCAAGTCGAAACTATTCCGCATAAAACAAAAAAAGAATTGTTTGAAAATATCTATAAACATGTAAAGGCATGTTAAGCTTATTTAAGTTTATATAAATATAGAATGAAAATTAAACCGATACGGGCAGGAATTCGAACCCACGACCTCTGGGAAACCGTCCCGTCACTCTTTTAAAAGAATTACGTAAATCGGTTCAGAAACCTCGGAGAAAACGGGGTACATACATTAAAAAAATAAAATATATACCGGCCGAATTGAGAACCTCCTCCTTTTTGGAGTCGGTTAAAACAAGCTTGTTTTATATTGACATAAGTTAGTACTCATGTCATTATAAAAGAAGCTTATATAATACTCATGTCATTATAAAACAAGCTTTTGTAATATTCATGTCATTATAAAACAAGCTTTTGTAATACTCATGTAATTATAAAACAAGCTTATGTAATACTCATGTCAGTCTCAAACAATGTTATCTATCAATAAAATTAATTTAAAAGAATATTTAATTTATAAGATATAAGAAAAGTAAGTCCTCGTATTATTTAATTTAATGAAATGATGTAATTTAAAATACGTATTTTAAATTAAAGTTAAAATTTTTGTTTTAAATATTTTTTAACTTTGTTATTGTTTTTCATCTGAAGTAATTGTTTTAAATGATTTCATACTTAATAAAATAAAAAAGTAAATTATGAATACAAAGTTATTACATTTAAGCAGAGTATTTTTTTTATGATTTTTCAACAAGTATTATATATTAGTAAATAAATACTCTACAATATGAAATTAATATTAACGTAGGTCAATATTCGGCTCTCTCAAGCCTTTGACAACAACATGTCCACTCGTTGTTCTGTTACAAAGTCAGATACAAAGAAACAGATATATGCATCTGTTTCTTATATAATTCTCCAAAAATAAGACATATACAATCAAACTATAAATGCAAGTATGTAAAATAACCATAAAAATTAAACATATTTTTCCATAAAAAACATTTTGAAAAGCTTATTTATTATAATCCATATAAAACCGAAAAAAAAATGGATAAATATCTTTTTAAACTCCTACAATATAGAAGGAGAAACTCCATTCATTTTTAACTTAAAACTGCCATCTAGATGATATTACAGCTAATCAAGATTCATCGCTCAACATCACCCACAAACGAGTGCATCTCGACAATAGAGTGCCGCAATTTGGGTCCCTTCACGAGTTCGCTAGTCTTTTGTGTGGACTTGTCAGCCTGAAAAAATATACAGCCCGACGGGAAAACTTTCACATCTCATTTTCTTGTTATGACGTCAGCTTGTGCCTCCTTATAATAGTGTGTGTTTACAATATGTATGTATTTTATAGAAGGGAATTTAAAATGATTACTGTTATACAATATTTAATTTTACCGTATCATGGTAATGTATTGTGCTGTTTTTATCCCTAGAAAAATCACCAAATCTATGTGTGCCAATTTTATCTGCTCTTTCTCTTATTTTCCTACAATTATAAATCTTTGTTTATTAATAAATTGGCTTATTATATCATAGTTACTCAAATAAAGCACATGGAAAGGTATTATATGCATAAAATATTATGACATTGAATTTAGGTTTTCTCAATAGTTAAAGCCGAAACAATGATATTTATAAATCTAATAAAAAAAAAGTGTTCAAAATTTTAATCCAACAGAAAATTCTTGTATCCTTTATTGTACAATTGTCAGATTGTTAGACGCGTTCACTTTAGATACTTACAGAAAATTTCATTGGTGTTTGTTTTTATTACTTTGTACTGCGTTTTTACGAGCGCTTCTACAATGTGCGTCTTACATTTAGCTTCAAAAATCATACCAACCATTTCAAGTAGCAGACTCCTGCGGTTTTCTAAAAAATAAAGGTGGAATAAAATTTTAAACGCTTTGTTTACAACTTCATAATTAAAACATACTTAAAGGGATTGGTAGTTATAATTTTACTTCAGCTTTTTGGGAATGTAGTTAGAGTTGTGTAATAATTTTCATTTCTTTAAATTGTATTTGACTAAAATGTAAATGTAAGTTTTTAAACGGATTAGTTTCTTGAAAACTATATTGAAAACTAGCCGTGCCTGCGACTTCGTACGCGAAGATTTCGATTTTGAAAAAACGTACCCTTTGTTTTTACCAATGTATGTATAAACTATAAACCTACAAAGTTTCATCAAACTAAATCAAGTAGTTTTTTGCGTGTAGAAGTATAACTAGTTTATTTATGTATATTTTTTAATGTTTAATCACTGGTAAGCCGCAATGGCATGAAAATAAGAGATAATAAACTTCTTTATTTGTTACCAGATTGTTAAAAAAAACAAAAGGTTAAGTGAAGCTCATTACAAAATATTCCCGAAAACTGCATCCAAATCGTTTAATACTCTTCAGCAATAAGCGTGCACAAATATACATACATATAAAGATAAACAGACAAAATTAAAAACCATTGTCTTTGGTTCTCTAGCTCTTATAAAAGCCCCCATCATGATTTTCTATTAATCTTTTCCATGTACAGAAATTGATCACTGACAATTTTATTGTATGTTTAGATTGCGACAAGGATAGAAGATTGCCTAATGAAAGGATCACTTTGGAATAAGAGTTATATGTCAGCACAGTAAATATAGTATACATAGTATGTTCGTTATCACAGAATAAATGACTTTGTCAAAAAATACTTCCACATGTTATAAAATATAAGTGCGAAAAAATATTAGTCAGGGATGTACGAATGAGAATAAAAATTCGAATAGTCAGTGGCGTTAATATTAATTTAACGTTAACACGAAAGAAAGTAGAGGGATAATTGCAAATAAGTATTTTAAGCTTAATCTTATAACCTTGCTATATAATGCCAAAATTTACAATTAATATATTAAATCAACTTTATGACTTACTTTATAATTTACTAACAAGTTAAAAAAATGAATTGATTTAGTAACATAATAATAAAAAATAAATTAAATTATCTAAGGTCAAAACTTGTTTGTTAATGTAATTTGTTATTAACTTTTATATTTAAAATGTTTTAGCTGGTAAAGTATGAGAGCCTCGCAAGTATTTATTATTAATATCGCTTTCTACCTTATCATCGTATATATGTAAACTGTGGTTTAAAAACTATTCATGTGATTTTTATGAACGTAAGTTCAAAGAAGAGAGCCTTTAACCAAGCTGCCAAGTCCTATGAAAAGGCATTGCGGAAGGCTCGTCTCGATCGAATCGCTAAGAATGGAGAAAAGCTCCCTGTCGGACCAACTGGCAGTCGAGCTTTCTAGTCTCTTGCTAAAGCGATCGAGTCGAACTTCTGCCAACCCTCACTATCTGCTCTGCTGAAGCCGGATGGATCCCTGGCCCAGACAGCAACAGAGAAAGCGAATGTATCTGCTTCTCTGTTTGCTGATAATTCGCATCTAGACACTGGCAATGCTTGTCCAGCACATCTTCCTCACTGCTATGCTATTTCGAAGCCTGAAATATCACATCACATCACTAACAAAGAGGTATGGAGAAAATTGTTTCGTTTAGATGTTAATAAAGATAGTGGTCTTGATGGTATACCAGCTATTCTGCTCAAGACATGCGCAGCTGAGTTCTCTACTGTAATGACAAGTCTGTATCGCCTCTCTTTCAAGACTGGAATAGTGCCGAAATCCTGGATTTTGCCAACATGCAACCCGTGCCCAAAAAAGGCAGCCGTGCCGATCCTGTCAATTACAGACCGATTTCAATCACCTCCATTCTCTGCAAGGTTATGGAGCGTGTATTGAACTCGCGCTTTCTAGCATATCTAGAAGGTAACGATCTCCTCATTGACCGACAGTACGGGTACAGTCGCCGTAATAGGTCTACTGGGGACCTCCTAGTGTATGCTATACACATTTTAGGCGAGGTCATCGAGAAAAACGGAGATGTGGTCGCCGTCTCTCTGGATGTCTCGAGGGCATTTGTCAGAGTCTGGCATGCGAGCCTTATAAGAAAGCTTTCAGCGTTCCGTATATCTCCCGGTCTGATTGGCTGGGCAAAAGACTTTCTGAGCCAAAGATCTTTCCGAATAGTTGTCGACGGATGTTCCTCGGAACCCTTGACAATAAATGCCGGAGTACCTCAGGGGTCCGTTCTTTCTGCAACTCTTTTTCTGCTGCACATTAAGGATCTTTCGAAGCCCGGTATCTATGGGTATGCAGACGACAGCACAGTTGTAGAAAGATATCTGCCGAGTATTCGGGCTAATCGAGATCAAGTACGGTCTGAAAGAGAAGCCATGGTGCAACGTTTGAATGATAAACTTCAGGCAGTCTCCGCATGGAGCAATGCCAATCTTGTCAAGTTCAACGACACCAAAACGCAGACGTGTCTGTTCACCGCCAAAAGGAGCCCTTTCACCTTGGCTCCTACTTTCCAGAATGTATTCTTGGAATACAGTGACTGGTTTCAGTGGTTGGGATCATGGATGGGAGTGGTTATACAAAGCAATGATCCGGTCGTGTGTGGAGTACTGTGGTCACATATTTTCTTGTGTCTCATCTTGCGGTTCTAGACACAATTGAGGCTAGGCGAAAAAAAAGGCTTATAGGTGACCCTAAGTTGGTTCAAGCCAATCTCCACAGCCTTAAGCACGGGCGTAGAATTGCTAGCTTCTCAGTATTCCAAAGAATACTTTTGGTGTGCGCACGAATTACACGATCTAATTCCCCGGCCCCCTTCCATCACCGGACATTCCGACGCACGGCAGGTATCCATCCTTTTGTTGTGGACACTCCACCTGTCCGAACGAAGCGCTTTGCTTCGTCTTTTTGACTTCGTACAGCAAAGGATTGGACCAGCTTGCCTGCGTCGGTATTTCCTTACACAATGTGGATACAATCAATAGAAGAGTGAATAGGTTGCTAGGGTAATGCGCCTTACCACCTAAGACTACGTTTCACTTACCATCAGATGAAATGTGGTTAAGAATTTCTTTAGATAATTTATAAAAAAAACAAACTTAATAAGTTATTATATTCAGCTCGGACCGTTACTTGCTACAGACCTAAGAAAAGCTTGGATTTATTATTTTTTTTAAGTCTATACATAGTTTTTTACATTTATAGTAAATCTGCCTGGCAGCGGACGGTATATGTCTGTCTGCATGTTGATGCTTAAATTAATTGGCCATCTGGAATATCCGTTACCAAACAAACATTCCTTAATTTTTGAGTTTGTTACATAGTTAAATACTTGAACATTTACTAGGAATCTGTTAAAAGAGTTTATACTTTTGCAAAAAAGTTACCTACTCTTATTATTTGAGAAGATATAACAATGTTATGATTTCACTTTGGTGATAAAAATAATGTTTATTCTTATAAACATATTTAAAGTCTTCGAAAATATTCAGTACATTGCGACCGTGAATACATTGATTTGTTTAAAGTTATATCGTAAATAATCACTAGGTTCCAATTTATTTTAGCAAGATTCTTTATTAAACGATAACAGTATCTGTGTCAACATCGCATCGCACACATTACTAAATCAAAAGAGCAGCCGGGCCAGTCTGGCAAAAAGTAGCACAGGGTATAGACAATTGGACGTAATACAGCATGTGCTAAATATATTTTATATTAGTTATTATTATTATCCTAAGCTAACTAAGCTACTAACTGTGTACTGAGAGTATTAGAGGCTTAAATGTATGGTTTCAATGGATCATTTAATGTCCTAAAACTTGAAATGGGTAAATTGCAATGGCAACCAATTTTTGGGTAGAAACATATTTATTATTCAAGACTTCTCATGATTCGGCTAATAATTAAAAACTCAAAGTAATTTGCTAATATTGTTAAAATACGAGTATATCGTAATGAAACTTTCGTGGTCAGTAAATATTATTAACGTCTGATACCTGAACAAAGATTAGACTTTATATCGTATAATATAGAAATAACATTGATTATTATTATTTTTACATTACTTTTGACCTTTTTTAGGTCGTATTATATTTTTTGTTTTTTCATTAAAAGCCCCGTTTCAGGGATTACCACTGTGTCGTGGGGGCTTCACAAACATATAAACAGGTTGTGGACAACATAACTATATTAAAATTATATTTTGATAAAAGGTTACCTACAGCTGAAATATCACGTTAGGTACTTGTGCTTATGACCTTCTATACTTCGAAGTAAGAAACATTGAATAGGAATATACTCAAGAGTAAATAATAAATTACACCTCGTTCCGGATAAAGAAGAGTATATTATATAGAGTGCTAAATTCATCTAGGGCTACAACAGGGTTACCTAGTAGCTAGAGCAACAGGACCGCTATTCCGAGACTATAGGGTCGAATCCTGCGGGTATTGTAGAATTTTTAATTCCATATTTATTTTAAAATTCTATTAGTTCTCTTCAGATTTACTTTTGTTTCATGTCTAAGTAATAGCAATCCAACTCAAAACCTTTTTCTAATTCGAATACTTATAAAAGTTTATTATAATTTAATTTATGATTATTGAAGACGGCCATTATTTATTTTAAATCTAGTCGTCGTAAATAGACCCTTTTAAAAACAAATTATAATGAATGAAAATCGCAGGTGTTTAAAAAGTTTTTTAAAAGTGCCGTCTGAGAGTTGACGGCTGCTAAGACAATATTATGACTTTCATCGAGGTTAACATTTTCGTTTGAAAACTACTTTAATATTTTTAGATCGTCGTTTTCCGTTTTAAAAGTAACACTACCTTATGAATATTGTTTATCTTTCCGTAGTCAACGTCTAAACTGTCTTTAAGTTATTAAAATTGCTGACATTTTGTTTTTATCCAGAATATAAAATATTATAGTAGTAAATTAGTTATCACTAAATTAATAAGTGATAATGAACAACCGCAAGTATTTCAATTATTTAATATTTAATATTCCTTACAAGATATAATTTAATATTCCTTGAAAGATATCAAAATGATAAAATAAATAATTTTAATACATATCAAGGCATTAAATACTGATTTTAATATTTTATTATTTTGGAAAATCGTAAAAAATCTAAACTACATAAAGAACTTCCAACTCGTTCTCCATTCACATTTTTATATAAAGATTATTAAACTTTATATACACTATTTTATATTATATTTAAACACAAATATTAATACTTGAGGCCTAGATTTTTTTTATAAATATAGAATGAATAATAAACCGACACAGGCAGGGATTCGAACCCGCGACCTCTAGGTAAACCGTCCCGTCGCTCTACCAATGGAACTACAGTACCTTTGTCCGCCTCGGTGAATTAAACATTCTATATGTGATCGTCTTTATCGGGACGGTGGTGACATCTATTAGGTTTCTTTCGAAAATCCTAACCAATGTTTCTAATTTTGCACTACAGATAAATATTGAAAAGATGCCACTACCGAACTTAATGTTTGTACATATCTATAAACATGTATGGCCATGTTAAGTCTATTTAAATTTATGTTAGCTTATTTAAAATTTCCGAGAAAGACAGCGATACGGTAGCTCAATTGGTAGAGCGACAGGACGGTTTCATATATATTTATATAAATTTAAGTTTGCTTAATATGGCTATACATGTTTATAGATATTCTCAAACCTAGAAAAGATCTTTATAATTACTGCAAGTCGTTATATGGCTTTGTGATATTTCTATATAAATGTTATTGCTACTGTTATTCTAAATAAATATTTAAAAAAAGGAGTGTTAGTGCATAAAATATTCAACTGATGTATAACATACAGAACTAAAGGAACTTGATTATACCAACAAGAAATCAATCTAGAACACTAACATGTTCATTCGAAAAGGATAATTCTAAATGAGACGCTGTTAAATAAATCACTTAAGTCGTAAACTGTAATCACATATGCCATCCGAATTCACACCTAGTCCGAAATCTCTGGTCTTTTCGGTTACCCCGTTTTATAGATGAGAGTTTGGTATAAGTAATGAGAGAACGGTGAAACAAGCCCAAGAATGGAATTAATTTTATTTATGATTATTTAGTTGTGTTTTCTTAAATAAAACGTTTGGATTATGGGACCCAATTTTCAAAATAATAGTATACTGTGATGTGGGAACAGTTGTTTTGAAATAAAGGGAGTATTGGTAGAATAGGATACCTGAAAACATTGGTGTCACAAGGTGGCGTTGAGGTAAAAACCGCCACCTCCATTGTCTTGTATTCTACAATCAAATCTTCCTAGTTTCCCCAACAGAATACTCCGTCAGCAAAAGGTCGTAAAGATAATACAGGAGTTGATCTCCATAACGAAAGCCCGATCTCCAAAGGAAATTTGAGTGATAATAAAATTTTAGTACGAATTATCACTTAAGCGCTTTGGGATCAGAGATTAATGCCTTTACTGTTTTGGGAGTGTCGGTCTTTATTTGTGTTATAATATCACCCTTTTTGTTTTTAATAAATATATTTTGATATATGTCTATATTGTTCATTATATATTTTTTCCAATTTAATACTTAAGGATTTAAAAACCGATTAATATTAAAATATATGTGAAGAGATACAAACTTTAAAGCCATAAAATTTAGAAGAAATAGGAAACCAAAATAATCAAAAATAATAAAGTGCTGAGGAAAAAATATTATGAAGTCAGGTAACAATAATTCAACAAACGTTTATCAACATCACCAGTCATAATACCCCAAACCCTCAACATTAAACTCATTACAGGGTCTCAACCGCAATTTTTGAGCAAAGTAATGTTTAAACGAATATACAGAGGGGCTATAAATTAGTTTGATGTGTTTATCCCACGGAGAGTTTTTATAGACCTTGTAACAAGACCCTCGATAATATACATACCTTCCATTGATATTGAAAGTTCAAGACCATAATTTAAGGTTCCTTATTCCGTTTTGAATCAATAATTCATCCAACGCTTGTCACTTTGTAATACGTTGTGTGTATTTTTATTTAGCCTATTTACAACAAACCAATGAAACATATCTTTCATTTTGATACAACCCTATTTCTAAAAGCAGTATTGTAATTACATGTGTACTCATTTGATTTTAAATTTCCATCAGTGAATTTGGTATCTATTACACCATACCGACAATAATTAGGAACTACGGGAGCCGATGAATTTCATCAATTGAGTTCTGGTTGGTTGTTCTGTCAATTGATAGTTTAACACATCAACACTTAGTTTCACTTAACCAAATTAACTTGTAAATTAATTTGTGTTGTCCTCTACTACCGATTTAGCTTTCAAACATTTACTCTATAAACTCTCTTTAAACTGAATATTTTGGTTTGATATCTGTTAAAAAATAAATAACGACAATTTTATAAGTATACACTTAGAAAAACAAGCAAAGCATTTTCATGTTTTGCGAGATATTATAATAATTTCCCCTTTTTGTAAGTTATTTTCAATAGCCATAAATATTGTGGGTTTATTAGTTCAATACATGAAGGTATACTTTGATACTACAAAATAAAAGATGCGGAAAAAATTGTTTTCCGCTTCGAATTCTCATGTGAGCTTGTTCTTGCCGTAAAGAGTAATTTCCTCAGCAATTTATATGTATTACTATGATAGGTTATATTTATTAGTTTTGGCTTACTTTCATATTGCTTACATTCCGCATCCATACACGTTATTGCGGTTTGAATAATTTACTACGAGCGAAATGCTGTTATGTTTTTAATATTATACTTCTAATATAACGTGATTACAAACATTGTTTATTTATGGACATCTTGTTATAATTTTAAATATATTCCAATCCAGTTGAGAAAATATAACACAGATATTTTTATGGTTAAGACAAATAACATTTATTAATTTGAAAATTCATCTAGTTTGTCATAAAAAAAAATAATAATAATACAGATGAGGAATATTAACATCATTTAATTGGTAAGAAATTGCTTTTTAACGATAAGGCCGCCAAATTTGTAATTTTTTTTCTGTCTATTTCACTGTTTTTGTTATTGTTTTATCTGGTTGAAAAATAAAGAATATTTTTTATTATTACTATAATATAGTACAATAAAGAATATTTATTATTATTTTTATATAAAAAATATTTATAAAGAATATATATTATTATAATAATAATAATAAATATTCTTTATTGTACATTCATGTAGTAACATAAGGTATTACGGAATTTCTGTCAAAACAAAACACGGATATATTCTGTTCACACAATATCTATGCAGCGGAATACGTTTTGTATTTGTTTGAACATATTACGAGCTGTCGTGTCGTGTCAAACAAATATTAATAACACAGATTCAGTTCTTATTCTTATTTCTTGTCACCATTTTTCTTAGTTTCCATGGTATCAAACAATTCCTAGCAATTCCACTCAGTTATTTTGGGGTAACTTTTAAGATAACGGGCTTACATTTATACTTTATATAAATGGAAAAAGATAAAAATAAACAAAACATTAGAACTGAAATATAATTTTGTAGATATTTTTAAATCAATATATTTTCAAAATACAAAAAAAAATTGCAAAAAGATTTTATATTGATAAATTTAAAATACTTCTATTCAAAGTTATCGTTAGATGGCACATCAAACACAATATATTCCTATTGAAAGCGTACTAAACTTTTATATAGGCTTTGGAAACAATTTTAATTAAGCCGTATACAAGATACAAATAGCCTGTCCCGATGAAACCAAATGATAGATATGTACATGATTAGAAATGGGATGTCAAAGGAAATCCATTTCAAAATTTGATGACTAAATGTCCCTTCACTAAGCCGATTACTCGTGCATTTGATATTACTGTCTGTTAATGGTTTTATATTGGTTTGGTTTTTGCAACGATGTTTGTTTATTGATTGCTTTCAACAAAAAGTAAATTATAATTATTGTTGTGAATTACAAAATAAGTTTACTTAAAGCAGATGCTATGCAATCATCAATTCTTATATCTTACCTGTAACCAATATTTTATCAACTTCGTGTTCATTTTAAAATAATATTTATTATTTTATATTAATTTAAATATGAATAAATAATTTTTGTACCAAATCTGTAAAAATTGTATCAACATTTTAACCATCAAAAAAATAAAACAGATATTGGTAACATTTTTGAAAAATACAATATCCTTTAATACATTAGCATTCAATCCGCACCACAGCCTATTTACATCATTTTATATAACACAAATATTTCACCAGCTAATTACTAAATGAATGTATACCGCAGGTTAATCCGGTGTAACGTTAGCTGCTCCCGCCTCAATTATAGTTTCCACTGCCTCCAAATTGAATGGTGGACATTTTATCATATTAATATTCCATTTGTAAACAAGATTCTGATAATGTTTACTTTTGCTGTATTGTACTGAATGGGTAATTTGAGATATTTCTAGTATTAAAATCATAGCTATGTTATAAAAATATTATGCACAATTGTGATCAGAAATTTGTTAATTATTTCATTAATGATGATAGTAAAACTTAGGGTTAGTAATTGAGTATTTATTTATTTATTAATTATGCATCAGTCAAAGTTTTAAGAAACATTTTGTTCTCCACTAGAAAAGTTTGTTTTAAGTAAAGTAAGCTACACCAATTTATATCATTATTTTAGTATAAAAAGATAGTTTTACAAAAATAGTTGACATAAGGAAAATCAATTGCCATATTGTCGGCCGACAATAGTGCCACTAAAATAAATACTATACAGAAAATAAGATTTATATCATGACATGTTTTGTTTCTTTTTATAATAGTAATGATTCATGGGAAATAGGAATATTGCTTTAAGTATATCCAAAGAACAGAGGTTAATGATCGAAGCAGGGATGGAGGTATCCATAACATTCTTCACCTTAAGCCAAACGAGATTGGTTTTTACATCAAATATTATTATATTAATTGAGTTGATTGAGTTTGTTTGGTTATCTATAAACATGTATAGCCATGTTAAGCTTATATAATTTTAAATAATTACTTTGCATTCTATATTTGTTAAAAAAAAAGTTTTTTTATGCATTTAGAACTAAATGATATGCATTTGAAAAACGTTTTACTTGTTTTCTCAAACAAAACAAATAGAATTAGTGGTGAACTGGAACAGCTATCGCCCTTACAAAACAAATGTAAGAGTTCCATGTTCCGCTCTGACCTTTGAGAATTCCGGTACAACCAATAAAAAGAAGTAGGAAATAACAATTGATACACACAGACCTATTTAATAGAAATCGTAAGATTTTTTTTTTCAGGGTTAATTTACTATAAAAATACATTTATTCTATTCTGCACAACGTGTATACAACTTTAAGATAAATTAAAATATGTTAAAAAAAGACGATGAAGTATATTATCAAGTTATGTTATTTAGAATCAGAAGAAATACAATATACAATGCGTGATAATGATTGCAAGCGGATTTTGCAATACCAATATTTTATATCACAATTTTGCAATATTTATAAGAGGATTATATTATTTTCATTTCAATAGCTCAGCCTACCACCATTGCACATTCAGATAAAAGTTAAATTTTAAATATATTCCAGGGTTAAATAAACTACAATAAAGTATAAAATATCATAATACTATCTATCTTTAATAAATAATCTGTAACTTTATTCCCTATAGTATATTTGCACTAATATAATGCTCGTGCACTGTCTCTTGACCAATAGTTTTTTAAAAAATCATTGTTTCTTTATATCCGTATGTTTTGATATCGACTAACGCGTTCCACATTCACGTAACACGGCTACCTTTAGTCGAAAATTAATCAAAGCGTGCGTGAAGTTGCTCACAATCACGCGATCACTGATTTTATTTATTGCTTATAACTTATTATTCATGATAATCAAATCCACTAATTGACTTTCAAAAGCTCAGACCTAAAGTATTTTGAATTTAAAAGGAGGGTAGGTGTAGAATTTTGGAATTAAAAAAAAAAACATTTATTTTTGGTTTTATACACTACATATTATAAGGGTGTTTGAAAATGCAAAGGTGCTAAGTTAGGTTTTGAATTGATACTTTAAGCCATAAATTCAGTTGAATAGTGTACGCTCCTAATAGAATAAGAACGATATATGCTTTAGTTTCCCTTCAACGGGTCCGCATAGTGTATTCCCCCTAGTCATGTGTCTATGAAAACTTACAGAGATACCGAAACATTTAAACATAGAAATATATTTTTCGTATGAAAAACAGTTCAATACCTTTTACTAGTAATCATAACACTAACAAAAACAAGACTTTTTAGTTTATATATATACTTTATGTTTTTAGTTGATGTATCCAGTAGGTCATATGTTCCATGAAAGATCTAGCGTAACCCTTACATTAACAGCTTCACAACTTGTGAAGGCGTTTTCCTAAATTTGAACAACAAATATAATACACCCTAAGGCCTCCATAATTCCTACTAACTAACAGTAAAGTAATTTCTTCCTGACTATACTACTATACTACTCAATGTTCCCATGCGTCCTTAACCCGAATGTATAGTACATTCGGATGGGCTTCATTTTTTACATCTCCGTCAAACATTCCTTCACATGTTTCTCTCATAAAAATAATGGGGTTAGGGCAGAAAATTATCGATATATCAAGTTAATAAATGTTTTTTTTTTTTTTATTAAGATATCAAAATTAAATTAATATTAACATAATATTCAGACTACGGGTGAGTTTTAATTGTTATTACTATAATAACTTGGTTGTCTTTTGTGTGGAAATTTAAAGACGTATTAAAATAAAAATAGAAGACTTTTAAAAATAGAAGTCTACTTAGGGAAAATGGATAATATTATATTGTTGTTTTCTCTATCGACATTTTATGTTAATATAGACATCACTATAACCCGCAGACATTACCGCATTTTGACGTGACTTTAAGAAGACGTGACGAGGGGGTATAACGTTACGCGTTAGGGTTTATTTAGGAAAAAGGATCATTGTTTATTCAAAAACTTGGTATTTTCATTAAATTCTTATTAAATGTTAAGAAAAAACAATTTGAAAAATCTATTATCCACCTAGAATTTTATGTTAAACTTAACATTAAAAAACTTGAAATAAGCAAATCAGTTTAATTAAAAAAATATCATAATACTACATGCAAGGATACAAATCAAGTATCAGATGTTAACAATGTATTGTATTGTATTGTACGTTCACAAAAGGACTTTAACGAGATACCCCTTATAATATTATAACATTATATTGCACATTATCAATGATGAAATTCGAATTATTGTAACATATAATTACAATAATTGGAATAAAAAAACATAAACTTAATTATGTTACACACTAACATAATTAAGTTTATGTTTTTGTTGTTTGAGAACAACAATATATATCTCTTTAGTTATTGATATATTCTAAAAGTCATCAGGCTATGTCTTAAATAAATATATATAAATTTAAATAAATTGTTTTAAATAGATTTTAAGTTCTGATGTTAATGTTACAATTCCAAGGTAGTGCTTGTTTTCCCCCGTAAAAGGAAAGAATTTTCCTCACTGGGATCTATTACCACCTGAGACCGACTTACATTGACAGCACACAAAAAGTAACATTATGAAATTCTTTAATTCCGACTTTTCAAACTAACTATTATTCTAAACAAGCAATCGGACAAAGAAAATATGGTTTTGATCTGTGTCCTTTGTTTAACACATTATGCTACAGTGTGTGTAGAATAATGTTGCTATCATTTTTAATTGTTTTTAAATATTGGTTTAACTTCGTTACTTGTTTTAAATATAAATAATAAAAAAGAAAGAACAATCATTGGTATTAGTGGCGTTTCGTGGACAAATCGTGTAAAAATAAATAGTTTTTTACTTAAAAAAATACGGATTTTCATTTAAAATTTTGATCTCCATTTAAGTAAAAAGAATAAAAGCAAATTTAGAATATTCATTAAACAAAACCTACAGCCAAATTCAGTCAGAATAAATCATATGAAGGTTATGTGACGTAACAGTTTACAAAACAAAACAGTTTAAAATAAATAAAAGATAAAGTAACTATCCTCCGGAAAAGACTAATTGTAATATAATAGAACTTATAATAAAAGTTAAGTATGTTAGAAAATTATTCTACTTTAATGTATGTATTTTTGTCACATGTAACATTCAGGTATTATTGCGAGAAAATCATAATATCGGAAAAAACTGTGATTTCAACTCTTTATAACTGAACTCCTGTATCTGCAGTTTGCTCTCGTAAGTAATATTTGACACTCGACGGTACGGAAAGCTCTGAAGATGATCGATGACGTCACAAAACAGAGGGTCGAGTCCAAACGTAACACATAGCTTGTTAAGTTATAAAAACATGTTATTCACCTAGGCAATGATTGAAGTTACGAAAATATCATCAGAAATTTCGTAACACCTTTTCAGCACTAATCATGAATAAAATGACTCTTCTTATATGATCAGGCAATTTAAAACAAGCACAAACTATCAAACACGATTGTTACACATGTTATGAAAGTTACATTTGCAGGCGAAAAAATATATTTTCATCTCTTTATCTCATAACTTGCACCTCGTAGAGTCACGCGATGTTTACACCGAAACGTCGTGTTGAATATTGAATTTTGAGTTCACGCTGAGTGAAGTTGTGGAAGTGTTGTCCGCATGTAGATGCTATTTGATATATTTTTTGAAAGATGTTTGAATTATTAGATTGTGTATGTTCTTTTTTCCAGAAAAACTACTGTTATATTTAAACGAGCATATTCTGTTATGGTTATTTTTAACGTAATATTTATTTAAACCTCATTGAACCACAGTTATATATTTGAGTTTTGTATATAATACATCTACTTCTATGATACTAAAGTTTATTTAATCTGTTTTTCAATCAGCAATGTCATTCAAAAAGTAACTAATAGGTTAGTTTTCCACGAGTTACATTTAATCTATCGTAGTTTCCAATCAAAACAGTATAGAATAAAAGATAACTAAATAACACCGATTGATATCAAAACACATAAATTGGAAACTGAACAAATATACATAACATTGCCCAAAATCCGAATTGACAGTCCAAAAGTATTGACGTTAAAACTGGGTTAGTAAATAAACTATGAATATTCACATATTCACAGATTCTAGGCTCTATCACAACTATTAGTTTAAATGAATTATGTAACGCTCCTAAAATTTTACACTTTCAAGACATTTAGTTTTCCAGATTTCTTACGGCTAGAGTTTATAATATAGACTTTATTTATATTATAGAGAGAGATCTGAAGCATCGCTTAAAGTTAAACAAAAGGTGTTAAAACTACTTAATTAACTATGTAAGTATGTACTTACATAGTTAAGCCAATACTGTCTAGGAGAAAATCGATTTAAAATTATTTATAAAAGTTCTGTACCCAAAGGAAAAACGGAACCCAATAACTAAGACTGTCATTGTCTGTGACTGACTGACTGACTGACTGTCTGTCTGTGTCCAAGCTGTATCTTATGAAATGTGATTACTAGACAGCTGAAATTTTCACAGATTATGTAGTTCTGTTGCCATTATAACAAAAAGTATTAAAAAAAAAATGTTTTTTTGAGTGCTCCAATACAACAAACGTTATTTTTTTTGGTAGATTTTAATAATGGTGACACATGCTTGTAATATTCACAAAAAATAGTTTTACATTTACTTTAAAAATCCATATTTAAATAAAAGTAAAATAAATGTTTGAGGGCTCCCATACAACAAACGTGATTTTTGCCGTTTTTATATGTAATGGTATTGAACCATTAGCGATCGGGTCTGGCTCGCACTTAGCAGTTTTTTGTTTATTTTTAATATTAAAGGAATTATAAGGATTTTCTACAATACAAATATTTGTCGATATTTACTAAAATTATTTAATTAAACTTTTTTTTGAACCATGATAATTGTTTAATATTTATTTACCCAGCTTTGTTCACGTAAATAAATCAGAATTTTACCCGGCTAGTTTCGAACACCTTCGGGGTCCTATACATAAGTAGGAATCATGGCGGACACGCGGCGCGACCTAACAGTTCACGTAGTCAGGCAAAATTTCAATTCAATTATGTGAACATAGCGAGGTATTGTATATTTAACAATGTCATGTAATTAAGTAAAGGATATAATATAAAACAAGGTGGAGGAGTGCTTCATGTATTCTATTGGATGGCAGAAAAGACGATTGTTCACAGGATGTACACACTCAAATATAAAGACATAGAACCGAAAACATAATAAGCGCTGACTCCTAGATTCCGATTAAGATAAAGAATTTTATCACAAAATAGCTCAAAACAAAGTTGATGGTTCCTTTAGAACACTAAATCCAATGTCAAGAGAACTCGTGCAAAATGACAATGTTTATTTTATATACCTACATACTAAGATCACCCGGAGATTATGATAGAAATCTTAAAATCAACAATTGGCTTATTTGAATTGAGCCTTCAAAACCTTACATAATAGTTGAGAATAGTTATTTTTCAATTAGCCGTGCGTATGAAACCTCTGGTTAAAACTTGTGCGAATAAATAAATAAAAAAGACGCACAGTTTATTACAAAAAATATTGTTATAAAATACACACATTTTATAGCACAAATTATAAAAATCCGTATATGCATGTTATTATTTTTTTTTACGGAATGTTTTCGAATGGAACTTTTTTAATTACATAACATTTTTGCAATAAAACATTATTTGCATGTAACGTTACATATACGAAACTTTTTAAATTCCAGAGTTCTGTTAAATAATTTACAAGCCAATAGCCCGCCCAACGTGAAGATAGATAAATTAGATACAAAAAAGAAAGAGCTGGCTATCCACGAGGCCCTGTTTATCCATGTCAGTTCCCACCCCTCAGTAAATTACTACAGACCGTTTTCCTTCCATTTTCATACAAAACCCTAAGCGCCCAAACAAAAGAGTTTTTATGGACTAATAATTACAATATTCATGATGTTTGCAGCAGGGCGCTTCTCTGAATCGCGATTAGTTAATTCAGGTTAATTATCTTTATTATCTTTACGCTTCATTTGATTTGTTTCTTACTCTTTGTAATTAAAATAAAACAAACGATATATTTTGTCAAACTAATAGTTATTGAAAGATTTATATGATTTGACTCTAATTACGTTGGTGATTAAAAGATGTTATTTATACTACCTAGATAGTATTATAGTTATTACATTAATATTGTGAGCTTAAATCAAGAATAACATCAAACATTAGTCTTAAATATAAAAAAAGGTAGAATCGAGTCATAAGACAAATAATTCGAAATCACATTCAAGTGGCGAATAAATATATATATAACTCGTGTTATTTCCCTCATAAAAATGTTGGGTCGCATATTTTTTGAGTCAATAATATATCAATCCTCGTGTCAAGCGACGCTCGGCGGGATGATGATGGATGGCGAAATAATATCAAACATTCACTGTTCGTAAGTTCAATGTAGGCCTTATAAACTTTACGTCTACATTATAATGAGTTCTACGTTTTTACTAATTAAAGTCAAGCGAGGTAACTATCGCATCATATCGCAGTTCACTTATCAGAAAACCAGATTTTAATTATATTTAGCCGTGTTGAAGCAATTCCCTACAGTTTTATTTTGTGGTAAAATGAATATTGTTTTAATAATAATTGATTGCTTCTAGGTAAGAAAAAAGGTAAATATGAAAAAATATATATATGTAGTATAAATTTATTTTATATTCAATCCAATTCATCCGATCACCAAAACACGAATGACAAAACATTGTAATCCCAAGCAGACCCCTTCTATCTCATCCAAGACCGCACTGCTTATCATTTACAAGTATAATATCGGATACTGGATTTACAATTCTAAAACGTTGTTCATATAATCGAGTAATATTGAAAACCCATTTACGTGAACAAGACTTAATTATGACTTTAATCTGAATATTATTTAGTATAACTCGAGCTTTAGTTACTTGCCTTGTTAGGTATATTAAATCTTGATATTAGTTCAGATTTTTTAATTTATTTTTGTACATATCTCGGAATGAAATTTCCAATAGATATTGCTTTTGATATTTATATTTTGATTCTTGCTTTTAATATTCGTTTAAAGATCGGTAAAGATATTAATCTATATATTTCATGCCAGCAATGATAAATAAAAACAAGGTTATCACTTTTCGGCTGACAAGAATTGTAATTTTATCAGCCGTATCAGAACCAATGGTGTCGACTGGACTTGAGGTATCAAATAGTAAACCGTTCTTTAGCGATTTTAATGAGTTCCGGAATATCCGCTTACGAGGCGATCCCGGATTATTACTTTATAGAAACCAGTGTTGGTGTTTTAATGAAATCCCAGAACTGATCGCACACGTACGAAATTTTAATTTAGTTTCGAAACAACCGTCCAGTTCTAACCTCGTTAATTAGTATTGACTGCTTCAGTTTATCCGTAGTGCAAAATAAATTGGTTTTCCTCGGTTTCTCAATTTAATATAACTTTTCTAATATCGTTATATAAAATACATCGATACCACAATAAATTGGGTCACGTTGAAAGTGCCAAAACTGTAAAAGCTATGTAAGTATTTGATGAAGATAAACCTGAAAATGAAACTTAGTAATTAAAATAAATATATTTATAAAGTATCTTCTGATAGCTGTATGAATTATTTTTTTTACGCAAACACACTATCAAGTAAAGGCAAGTTCCTTGTTTCAGTTAACATAAACCCATCTTCATATAGAGCAATGTAAGTTATACAGCAGATTTATTAGAGGAAGCTAGCTTATCTACGGACACATATACGATCGGTGTTCCTACATCTGTCAGAATGTCTGAATTGGGTCCTTCAAGGAGATTAAATTATGTAAATTGCAGTGGATTCTCGTGCTAATGGTTGAGATGTTTCGAGGAGTTTATGGCGGAATTATTGCTTACCATGTATGTGTCTTGAATAATAATCAGCTACTTTTTATATAAGTACCTGAAACAATTATTTGGCCGTTAAATGATGATAGATATAATGACTAGATAGTGAATTTATAAAGAAAAATATCATTAGATTATAATAAGAAAAATAAAAATTATAATAGAATTACGTTTGATAAATTAGTTTTGAAACAATAAAGAATAATGTGTATTAAAAGAAAAAAAAAATTAACTATTTTCTTTCTTGTCCGTATCTACAGAAACGTAGATATAGATAATTTACAAGACCAACGGTTTACTACACTACGAAAGACTTAATCTAAAGAGACATCCATTACATGAAGAATTAGATTAATCAAGCAAAAACACCCTTAACGGTCCCTTAGACAAAGCCGCAAATGGATTAAAATCAGCGAACCGTTTTATTGTTTTCGAATATTCTCAAACAATTCGCAGGATTCGCAAATTCCAGATCATATAATATAATATAATATAATAAGAGTAGGATTGTGTACTGTAATTATTTATCTATGTTGCCAAAAGCAGAAACTTTCCAAGTTTGTTTGAACATAGCATTATATTGTTTTGAAGTGTATAGAAGCTGCAGGTTACAGATTACATAAATGAAGCAAGCGAAATTCAGAATGACTGAAGTGACTTCATTTATATTAAGTAACATTAAGTTTTTCTATGAAACTTAAAAGAATGAAAGGAAAAGAATTAAGAAAATAACAATTCGTTTCATAACACATATGATAAAAATATATTTGTGCTAGTATATCAAAGCGCAAGCTAGTATATAAAGAGTTTATTTGTTTGGATACACTAACATCGATCGTTCGAAATTTAAAAACTATTGTTGTATATGATAACCATTTAGGAAAGTTATATTCTAGATGACACATATAATATTACACTACGATAACTTTTTTTTAAGCAACACAATAACCAATATTGCTGTATAAAAAATGCTAAATATTTTTAAAAATACACACGGATACTTTGATATATTTTCCATGTTTGATGAGTAGCTCTGAATCCATTTAAATTATATCATACAATACAGTGAGTATTGTTTATACAAACATTTTTTTCAATAATTGTGAATAATATTGCAAAAGAAGCACATTTTCCTTTGTATCATCATTGCTAACAAGGAATGGCTCTGAAGCCTCGAGGCTAATAACGTTACTGATATCTTTAACAATATTTCTTTCACATGCGTCTTGCGGTATTTTAGTAAATGCGATAAGAATATTTACTGAAAATAGAAATACGTATCTATTATTTTATATTTTTGTAATTAAAAGTTCAGTAATAATAAAATTAAAACAATTAGGAGTCCTTAAATTCATTAATAGTTTATTTGTATCTAAAACCGTCAAAAGAATAAATTTGTTGAAAGGAATATACCACAGCAAATTACAGTTAAACGATGAAATTAAATTATGATTACAGATGTCAGTATATATTATATAGGTAACTGACCCTTGATAACTAACATAGTAGATCCTATTTATGAAATCTTGAAGCTAAGGTAACACTATAACATATACTAGACGCCATCTTGGTCTCTGTTGACTAATGATGGCTGGTCACTTTTTTCCAAAGGAGCCTTATATTTTTCCTGAATAAATGGGATGTATGCTTTTAAGTGAATATACCTTACAAATTCATGTTTTGCTAGCACATACAAATTCAAATAATACTTAACGTAGTACTTTAAAGTTTTGATGGACAAACATCCAAACATAAAACACATTAATAATATTGATAGGTTACATACTCACAGGTACCCAATATAATATTATATATTGCATATATAGATAAAACACTACAAATGTATTTTTTATATTCATTAATTAAAGGATAAAATATACATATTTACTATCAGAAATTATATTATATTAATATTTTAATATATAAATATTAATGAAACGACTTAATTAATTTATACTTGATGTACGGACCAGCGAAGCGTTTGATAACTCCTAAGAGGTTTGTTATCTCCGTATTATTGTTCACAAATTATCCCATATGCTGCGTGTTGTTTGTTCTCACATCCTCTTTTGAGTTGTAATACTGTTTTGTTTTTTTTATTTTATCTCGTTTTCAGATGAAACGTGTGATTGGGGCGAGTTTAAATAGAATATACATTTCTTGTGTTTTTTCTCGTTTGATGGAAACCACAAGAAGATTGTGAAGAGAATAAAAGGCTAATGTGTGCTAAAAGGCTAATACTGTTCATAATTTTAAAATATGTTTAGAACCCTTTTATATGGTTTTTATGGAATATCAGTATTTAAAAAAAAAACTTTTATATTATCTTTATCAAAACACATTCCATAAATATTACCAAACAACTACTAAATAGACATAAAACATTCCCAAGAATTCAAACAATCCCTGAAAGACTCTAACAGAACAAAGGACCAGCCCTTGGTCCTTTGTGCCATAAATTCAGATCGGCCTATTGTTTTAATTGTAAACACGATCCTCATAGATTTATCGTCACTTGCAAAGCGAAACAATTACTGTATTTGAATTGATATTCGAAACCCTTTTATTGGCCACTTGGATGGCAGCATGCGAGTTTTATTATCGTCCTCATCAGACTGCTTCAGCTATAATTGATTTTACCGTTTTTGAAATTCTACTGTTTTAGGTTTTAATAATATTTTTGTTATACAAAATTTTGCTTGCAAATGTGTTTTGGTTATTTCTTTGTTTATAGCTTGAACGAATCATATCTATAGATTGATATCTAATCTAAACATAATTTACTGCAGTTATACAAAAAAGTACGTATTATTTTAAAATATTATAAAAGTAACAATAAGATAACCTAATATTTTACTGTAACTAAAGACTGTGTCTGCAAAATTTTAGAAAAATGTAAAAGCTTCCAGAAATGGCATCTCTTAAAGGCACTTACAGCTTTTGTTGGAGCTCTTGTGACTTTTCTATGTCATAAAAGAGTAACTGTACTTCAAATAAGTTAACTCTGGCTTTAACTTCGTCATTATTTATTTGGCCTACTTGCTGTGAAGAATTCTGAAACACTGTTCACTAAGTTTCAGTAACAATTTATTATTGCGCCATTTTTAAAAGCTAGGCTGACAACGTTTTTGGTTCTTACACTATAATAGACATCACAATAATAAGATATACTCTTACTGATGTGTTCACAGAATTTACTTTGCCTGATATAGAGATGAAGAGATAAGAATTTTTTCGCTTATACTCTTAGGTTCTCATTTGAATGACCAACGTTTAAATGACCATATATTTTAGTCAAGAATTTTAACCGTTAACAGTAAGACTACCATTATCTAATTAAAATATATACTTAAAATCAAACAAATATGTCCCAAATAGGAATATAATGCTATAACGAAATTCATACCAGCCAACCGTATCTAAATTCAAACTGCATTAGCTTAACCTAAATCAGATCTCACATTACACAAAACACATCTACCTCTCAAGCTGTTTAATGCTCATTGCATAGAAGGAAACGCAATCTGTGTGCGGATTACCGAGATTGCCTGATAACGGCACTAGCACATTACTTCGTCAAATGCACTTACGTCTTGGAGTGTTAAGATAGAAATAGTTTAGTTTGTCACTAGCTTAAATTGAAACAAATTGAACATTCTATTCGTAAGAATGGAAGGAATCGATTTAGAATTTAGATTTAAATATTATCGATAACGGTAACCAAAGATATTGTTTAATTAAGAGTATCTGAAATGTTTCTAATTTTTTATTATGTTCTGGTAATTATCCAAATTTTAATATTTTTTGGTGTTTCAAATATATTTATATATGTATTTAAAATATACCTCATTTCGTTGTATTATTTCAAATGAAAGGACTCTTATCTTCAATTTTATTTAGAAAAGTCTGGAAGTTTTAGCATGATATCTTTTTATAGCAGGACAGTCTTATGGCTATTTTATTATAAAAGATTTTATCAATTGAGATTTTAGATTAACTTTGAAGTTTAGTTCTTGAGAAGAAGGAATTAAACGGATATGTAATTCTTTATATATTATAAATTAGGATTGCCCATAATCATAACTTGCAACTCTTAGTATAGATAGCGTAAGAGAACTTCGTCAAAAACATAACCTAGATAAATTACTCAAAACTTAAACAAAATTCTACGTAGTAGTATTTTGATTTTAGATTTACATTTTTAACTACTCACTAACTCTGAAAATTACAAATTTCAATGGATATATATTTGTACTAACTTTTAGATTCAAATATTCAAAACTATCCAACAAAGCTAAGTGCTAAAACAATGGTTTAATAATGGCTGTTTCATAGCCGTCCAACTAAATTTATCGACTTACTTCTGCTATTATAGTAAAAACAAAATTGTTATATTGTATTATTAGTATAATATTATATTATTTATGCCTCATTTATAAGTCATAAATATAATAACATAATAAGTCAAAAGCATAAATAATAATAATATATATAAATAATATATAATGTAATTTTAAAATCTTTTCATATTTTCGGGGTTGTGCTATTTTTCAGTCTCAATGAAATTAATTACTAATTACTAATATACATTTAACCAGCTGTTGGCCGCGACATTAATCCTGGAAGTACGGAAACTAGTGTTTGAAAAGACGTGTTCATTGGACACTATTAAATCCGGTGTCCTTAACGAGCCTTGTAATATAAAAGCCACAACTCATAATTTGCTCATTCTAAGTATTAATGACAAATTTGTATACATCGAAATAATAGTGTCAATTTTTCAAATCTGGCACCATTCTTGCTAGTTATGCACAGTTATTCAAAGGTGATTCGAGCGTTACGATACTTTGTATCAATCTGTGATTGTCAATTGACAAAGTCATTGAAAAACATTCTACTTCTTCATCTTTATAGGTAAATTAAATTATTGTAACTTCTAAGCTTCCACTCGGTATCTTTTTAATTTTTCCAACTCTCAAACAATATTGACTTCTCAGACCATCAACAAAGATTTTAGACGTTTACAACAAAAGCAATAATAGAAGTTCTTGTAATTTTGAATTTTACTACATAAAAGTACAGTCAGTTGTCATAAAGCCGAGTACTGTCGACGATATAACCATTAAACGCTATAGCTGTAGACGCGGTTAGGCGTAGAGCCAGGAACCATGTTGTACAAGCGAAAGTTGTTTTCGAAACAGGCTATGTGATTGTAAGTACCATTGTTTTAAAAGAATATAAGATATAAATACGTTCTATATGTTCATAGAAAATCATAGACTAAAAAGCACAGAGATTCAATTGAGACTATTTACAAAAAATCGATAAAAGACAGCTCTTTAAAGAGTAGATTTAATTATACTTTATATTAAATATAAATGTAATTTATATTTTATTGTTATATAAACATATTACTAAGAATTAAAATCTAAAAACAATAAGATCACAGAAAACATTATCATTTTATTAAACTTAATTTATGTTTTATTAATAATTATAATTAATTCGATGAAAATTAACAATCTAAAATATGACCGTCGATTTTTTTTGTTATATTGTAACGTATCTGCATAGTTAACAAAAAAAAACACTTATCGTGAAGTATAACGCAAAATTATTACAAGAATATACTTCGGTTATAAAAAGGTTTTATACATTTTATGCAGTTGTATTTCATGGCCTCGATGTAGAAGGAACTTTTCTAATTTATTCATAACACGGAACCCGCTTGTAAAGTTGCAAAGAGTTTTCGTTAACAATAGGGATGAGCATTTTAAATAAAAATAATTTCGTCTCGACAAAAACGTAAAGCTGCTGGGATTGAGAGTGCTTACCGAGTTTAGAAATAAAGTAGCGTGTTTGATTGTTTGCGCAGATGTTGGCTTTTACTTGTTCCTTCAATTGCTAAGTAAAATATATGTGACATTTGTGGGAAAAGATATCTCAAGTGAAGATCACGTTATTCTTTATTTCGCTCTTTACCTCTCGTATATGTACGCCTACAGGCTTTGTGGAGTATTTTACTACTTTTTTATATCACTAACTTTTGTATTTTAAGCAATAATTTTTTTTTAGTCTTTTAACGGTTTTAGTGATATACAGAAGTTATTAAAAGTGGTAAATATTTTTTTAAAATCATTTCAAATAAAGATTTTTTATAAAAAAAAAACAAAATGATTGTCATAAAAGTGAAAAGGGTAAATATATGAGTAAATTGGTCAAATTAGCATTAAAATTAAGAAGCAACCGGGTCCAAATAAATTACAAAATAAGTCTTATTTGAGGCAAAAAGATGCTGGTGCTTTAAATCCAATTTAAATTTAGAATACGTTTAAATTATTTTTAATTCCAAAGTTATATAAAATGCTAAATTTAAATTTTTAAAAGAAAACTTAATAACATTGTCGTTATAATAACTTTGTCAAGAACAGACGCAGTCATTATTCATTCCTCGTGGAGAAGCGAATAGTTTTATTATGATATTAAATATTACTATCGGGATATTTAAGCGCCAGATATTTTTATATTATAACAAAAAACATCTATATTTGGAACAGAAGTTGCGGTGTTCTATTTATTTATCTTAAATATTAATTTAATTTTAATAATAGTATTATATGGATACACGATAAAATACGTAGCATGCAAGCACGTATACGATTTGTAAGTATAACACATTGGTACAATAATATACTATTGTGCTTACAGGCCAAAAATAAAAAAATAAAAAGTTTTATTACGATATATTTCTCGTATGGACATCTGTATCATATAATAACTTTTTAACCATAACGATACACCTATACAACCTCCAGTTGGACTAAGGAGGTTAAACATCTACTTTAAAAAAAAAAAGGTTTCAATATGTAATATTCAGAACATCCATAATTATTACAAGTAAAAATAAATTTGTTGTTATATTCAGCGTTTTATTTGCAATATAGTTTTACGTATAATATGAGAGTAAAAAAAGTAGTGTATGACACTGTACAATTTTTTTTTTTTTTTACAAAACTAGGTTAATGCTTGACTACATTCCACTACATTTCACCTTGTACATCACTTGGTCTTATAACACTCGTGTGGTACTATAAAAAAAATCGCCGGCGGCTCGTTTTATTAAAACACATTCGTGTTATAAAAATCCTTATTATGCAACAGTATCATAATCTACTATAATAACCATATACCTAGTCTTGTCATAAATATTGTAACAAAGAAAAAAAATACTTTTTTGATTGCAAATAACATTTATTATTTTAACAGTCAATGTTGTGGCTTAACTACCTTTTTAAGAATAGTATCTTGATACACTTGTGCCGATGTTTTGATACCTTTTTCACAAAAATATGGCTGTCACTCCTTCATAGCTAACACCCCACCAAACCATCGCTGAAGTCGGATACTGCCCACGTTGCACTCTGTCGACTAATTGGGAAACTTCGAATTCTTTCCCTTACAGATTTTGACCACCTCTTTCGTATGAACACTACGTAGACGGCTAGATCTTTCTCTGTCACAAACAGAGGAAGTGTCATTGTACCTACTAATAGCCCAGTACACAAACATTTGACTAATAAGTGTATAGAGAATTTAAAAAATTGCATTTGGCTCCATACCTACTTTGTGTAATGCAATCACATCGATTCTGTTATCTTTATTCATTTATTATTATTATATTATATATATTTTATGTGGATAAACAAAGTAATCAAAAGTTTTTATATGTGTAATTGAAGATAGATTTGACCCAAATATTTTTAAAAACCATATTTTCGCGGACGTTCTGATAAAATTACCTCAATTAATTCCAAACGTGACTCATGGAGTGTTGTTGAGCTCAGCCAAAGCTTCATTTCACTTTTTTTTATAAACTGTTGAAAGTTCCTTAATTACCAAGGTAATTAGGCTACTCAGGGAACACTAAATAAATTTAAGGCTTTAATACATTCAAATAGAGTTAAAAATAGCATGATTTGTTTTGTTCCTTTTTAAAAAGACACCAGCCCGCAATGTGCAGCTCTATTTTAAAATAAGAATTTAATAATGTTTTCACTAAAGAGATTGAAGTTTGTGTATATTACAAAAAAAAATGCAAACATATATTTTATAGATAACCTTTTCAGTTTAGCACTTTTAAATCATAAAGTTCCAGAATCTTGTCGTCTCCACACTGTATTATGTCTCATTAAATGCAACGTGAATTATATTTATCACCTTTCAAGCTAAATCACCCAACTCAATTACACGATTTTGCAGAAATCTTGTCATATTTCATACCACTTACCAGATTGTTCGAATCTAAAATATGGATAATGCCATACATTATGCGTAATATTTTTACGGCGTCAAAGCCTTGCAAAGTTAATTCGCCGTCGGCGCAGGACAATTTTAGCGAGGGGCGTGTTACTATATAATGGTGAATTTCGCTCCGCTTTGAGTTTGTGTAAAAGCGAAAATTATAGCGCAACTTATAAGCAAAAGGCGTATATTAGAAAAGAAAACAGCTAAAAAAATAAAACGTAACACTCAATTCATATACAACGAATTTTCTAATTAACTCTTTTAATGTACTTGCATATAGATATTTCTAAGAATATAAAAATGGTAAAGCACGCTAGATTGAAAAAATACTCAATACCTAGCAACATCTACCTATCTGTATCCACTATTTCATTAGCAATCGATTTAAGTTTGTATCTCTTCTCTTAGACCACACGTATAGCGGAGCCTGGGACTTGTGTAATTTATTCATAGTCGAGTAATGACACTCGATTACTTTAGCGTTAACCCTTTACAAGAGCGGTTAAAAAGAGTTGTTTTTATTAAGCTCAAGGAAATTGACGCTTTCAACATCAAATGGATCACTTTGTATTTTAAAAGATTTTTTTCTCTTTAAAGAGATTGAATATAAAACCTACATAATGTCCATTTATATCTTTATATAAACTAATATTATAATTATTTTATAATTATTTCACTAACGTTGGATTTAATATATCAGAACAAGCCAGTCAAATAAAGTAATATACAAATGTACATATTTATTACATATTTATGAATATATTTTTGCCTATGTACCTGTGCATGCCACAGATAAGCATAATCCTAGAAGCATTCTCTTCCAGCAAGCACTCAAACAAAGTGTAAACTCATAAAGATGCATAAAACATCAAGATAAAAATAGTAATAAATAATAAGAAAAAAATCAAATAACCTAATTACATAACTATATAAAGAATATAAAGAAAAATTATATTTCACATATCAGGAGACTATTACGTACAAAGGTGTTTTGGATTTTCGATAAAAAATACCTACTTACTTTTCATTAACAATATCGTTCTTTAGAAAGAGGTCGTGTTAAATATTTCAAATTCGATTTTTCATATCCAAAGTTGAAAAAAACTACTTTTTGTATAACGAGAATGGTAACAGAAAGAAAAACTAGTGGTTAGTGTAACATACGATGGTAATTAGTATTTCGCTGCGGTTTCGTGGTTTTAGATTGCCATTGATCTAGTATATATATTCTGTTAATTTTAGTTTGATTTGTTAGCGAGGACCCAAACCAAAACCGCATAAACTTAATATGGAATAATCGACCGAAATCTTAAATAAGATGTTACCTAATCTCACCGGTAATTAATTATTAAAATTATAAATAGTATAAATATTAATCCTCCCTCAATGTCGTTCTATGTAAGTATGATAATATAAAATGATGTAATTATTACTTATTAATCAATTATATTCGAGGTCATTGACGTAACCGACATCATTTTAAATACTTTAAAGGCCTCAAAACTACCTACATATTGCGATGAATAAAACATTTTGATTTCTTAATAGATTTGTAAATATAATTATTAATTAATTAGCATTGCCCTATATTATTGTTACCCTATCTTATGTAATAGGGATATAAATTAGATATAAAAGTGTGCTTCCCAAATACCAATTTGGTTACAAATATTGCATACCAAGCTTTATTAAGTATGTGTTTGTATTAATTCTAAGCAAATATCATAATGAATTTCTTTTATAATAGATTAAATCGTAAAAAAACATAACGTATTTACAAATTATAAATTAACGGCCGTTTAAAAATTATTTACAAATAATAATTAGTTAATATTGGTCGAGTGGTTAGCGCAAACGCCTAACGTATACCGACGCAAAGGGGCTCGGGTTCGATTCCCGGCAGGAACAGGCATGAATGTGATAGATATCTAAATTTTTGGGTTTGGCCGTTTATTAAATACTAGGGGTCGCTCGCGACTTCGCCCGCGTGGTTTTTAGTGTGGCCGCCCAGTTCCATACAAAATTGATATTTAAAACCCTTAAGGGTGGAATTTAAAAATCTTTTCTTAGTACACCACTACATAGAAAAACAAAGGTATCCTCCAATTTTACTATCATTACGACCTGCGGTTTAGACTGTATGCTATAACTAAGTCAATCAGAACCTATTAGATTATATTAATTTTGGATAATTTTTCATTGCTGCTTAACTTCTTTTAGTCACAGCGAGATGATATATACCCTATAGCCTTCCTCAATAAACGGACTATTTAACACAAAAAGAATTTTTCAATTCGGGCCAGTAGTCCCAGAGATTAGTGCGTTCAAACAAACAAACTCTTCAGCTTTATAATATTAGTATAGATATTCAAAGTATTAATAATGTGTATTTTTATGTATTTGTATCGTTATCTAACATAACACAAGCAAATAATTTGCTTATCATCAATGTGTGTGATTTGTCCTGTGCTATTATTATTATTATTATGATATGTATAAAATATTTGTTATAAAATATGTACAAAATATATGTACGGCTTGGATGTAGTACATGTTAATTTACGCATACAAAAAAGTATGATGGTATAAAGCTAAAAGAATTAGGACGTCACAAGTTGCGAGGTAAAATGAAACTTAAATGTCAAGTTAAAATTAATTACCACTTAGATTGACCATACGTAAAGGTTGAGTAACTGTTGAATCTTTAAATTTATATAAATATAGAATGTAAAAAACCGATACGGGCAGGAATTCGAACCCGCGACTACTGGGAAACCGTCCCGTCACTCTACCAACTGAGCTACCGTATCGCTGTCCGTTTCGGTGAATTAAGCATTCTATATGTGATCGTCTTTATCGGGACGGTGGTGACACCTATTAGGTTTCTTTCGAAAATCCTAACCAATGTTTCTAACTTTGCAGTATAGATAAACATTGAAAAGATGCCACTACCGAAATCAATTTATATTAATAATATATAAATTTAAATAAGCTTAACATGGCTATACATGTTTAAAGATATTTTCAAAAATTGATTTGAGGTGTTCGAATCCCTGCCCGTATCGGTTTTTTACATTCTATATTTATATAAATTTAAATAAGCTTAACATGGCTATACATGTTTAAAGATATTTTCAAAAAATGTTGAATCTTTATTTTCAAACGTTATATTTTTCATATATATATAAATATAGATATATAATAATTATTATTTAACAAAAATACTTTGATTAAGCTTTGATTAAAATTAATATAGTAATACGCATTCTACATCATACCTGTGTAACATGTAACTCCTAAACAAATACCTGTTATATAAAACAAATACCCTAGTTAACGTAATATATCAAAATAATAAAATGTTCAAAACAATCCACAAAATGGTCGTTATTAAAAGGAATCATTAGTTACTCCGACACATTTCCTAACTGCTGTATAATTGAGCCGTGCCTCTGAGTGCTTGGTGTGAAATACGCACCTTGCTTGTCCATTATAAGGGCTTGCAATATTATTTCGTTAATAATAATAAGTAATGACATTAAGATTTTAACTCGTATACAAACTTAATCTAAATTATCTTGATTGAGCAATACTTGGACTAGATTGTTGTTTTTTTTCTGTAGGTACTTTAAAAAAAATAAGATTCACTATACATAAAAGTAAGATTTACTCTAATTTTATAAAGAACGCAAATTTCCTCATAATATATCTATTCACCTGCCTTTTCTATTCAACATCCAACCCTGGACATGTAAAATTTAAGGCAATATTCAGTATCGTGATCTTTTCGATAATCATTAGGAACATACAACTACAAAGTAAGTAATAATAAATCCAAGTTTCGAATATATTTTGCCATAACATCATCAGTATTTAAATTTTCATCTTGAAAACGGATAGTACTAAAACTCCAAACTTTGTGTACTTATAACCGCAATTTTGAATTTATTAAATTTTGAGTTTCATTTTGGCGATGTAAAGTTTCATTCTGTACTGGTATAAAATTATGGAAGAAACTTTAAATAAAGCCGCAAGCTCGTTTTCAATAGGACGAATCTTGTTCGCGTGTGAAACCGTGGTCACCCCACTGTTTCTTGATTTATGACGCATTGCGGTTTGCTAAGGCGCCTTATAGATTTGAGATGTTTTGTGTAATTATATCAAGGGTTACACATATTTCATTGCCGCGGTACCGACGTCTCTGACGGGATACACGAACATTCATGTTCTTGTGTGCTTATAACATTAATTCACCCGTTTAATTGAATAAGGCATAATGTACTGGTTTATTTTTACCGCAACATGAACATGAATACATATTCTAGTAGCTGTAACGCATAAGTTTAACTCATTAGTACATATAAAAGTTTATGTTCGAAAAAATTATAAACATGTAAAGCCATGTTATTTAAATTTATATAAATATAGAATGAAAAATAAACCGATACGGGCAGGGATTCGAACCTGCGACCTCTGGGAAACCGTCCCGTCGTTCTACCAATTGAACTACCATATCGCTGTTCGTCGTCTGTGGACGGTGGTGAAGTGGTGGCGATGTGACGATCGAACTGTGGTGACATCTATTATGCTTCTTTAATCTATTTTCGAATCCCTGCTCGTATCGGTTTATTGTTTATTGTATATATATATATTTTAAAATATAAAAGTTGTTTGTTAATTGAAAAATGGAGATTTTTTTCTTAAATGATTTTATACATGGAAGTGTTATTGTAATGATAATCTAGATAAAAATTAGAGCATTTTCAAGGTTACCTACGTTTATAACGAGACAATGCACTCTAGATGCATTAAAAATGTATTGTTCTCTATAATTGCTAATTAGAACTTAAATGGAACAGACGAGAGATAAGACTTAAATCTAGATTCTTAAATATAAATAGTTTCCACTCTATTCACTGTTAACCACGGGGATTGTTACGTAAATCATTCATCATTATGACATAATATTGAATTTAATTTTATTATTTATAAAATAAAACTTCCTCATCCCACAATTAACCTTGTAAATCCAGAGAGTCACTTGAAGGTAAATGGTCACCATCAGCTTTGAGAAATGGAGGGATGAAGAGGATTAAAGCACAAGAAAAGGTTCAGCTTAGGGTTTTTTCACTTACAAGATGAAAAACTGTGCATCAGTCAGTCAGTCAGTTTATAAAAATAAGGCAGTGGAACTGTCAAAATGAATGTAACAATTTTATTGAAATAATAAACTTTGATATAATCCAACATTTTTATCGCAAGCAATTTAATAGATTCTCAAGATAAACTGCAATTTATTTATTTAGTGACATGTTCCCATTTACATGTTGCTGTGTAATATAGGTAGTTTTTGTGAAGTTAACGGACTTCTTAATAATAAATTATGATAATGTTAAGAAGTTTTAGATCTCCGTGTGTGATCCCTATCTGGAAGTCATAGATTTTATAGCCATCTTATCTGGTAGATAACGTGGCCAGTATATATATTGTTTGTCAAGATTATCCAATGATTTGTTGATGAAACGGATGTAAATTGTTTGTTGCCATAGTCTACAGTCTACTGTGTAAAGCAGTGTTTTTATTCTTCAACTAACGCCATTTTCTTTCTATTATTTTTCTTTCAATTAATTATCGTCCGCAACAATAAATACTTTTTATTGAATAAAATAAACTTTTTATATTAATATTTTTATGATTATATTATATAAAGTTATTAAAATATCGGGATAAAAAATTAGGAATGCGGTAATATAGTTTACGATGTTCATACATATTCAGCTGAATTCCATAATAATATATTAAACGCGGTGATATACAGCCCTGCGGTATACGCATTGCAAATTTGCTTACTGGCTCAAAGGGACCAACAATTCATCAAGTAAAAATTATAGCCTCCACTACTATTATGTCAAGGTTCTATAGCTGTTCAGCTTTGAATTATTTATGTGATATGTTCCAAATTACTTTATTGTACATATATTTTTTACACAGACCAGGGTTAAAAACTCCGCCTCCACAGAGCTTTTTGGGTATAGCTTTGTAATTTTCTGAGAGTAGGGTTTTGCTCCCAAGAGATAAGGTAATGCTTAAGATATTCGTTAAGTTGTAGCCATTACCTAATACTCTATAATTCAGGTTCATTTCTGTTTTCAGAAAAAAAGAAATAATATAAAGGGACTCGACAATTCGAGGGAAATGTTAAAGAAAATTTAAAAGTACCGCATTTAAAGTTACCCTTTACATTATTTCACAAAAATATTTCATTAAACCACTGCGAAGATTTTAACATACTTTTATCTTTACTATTTCACAGAGGCGTGTGCCGGAAAATACTTGGGATACTTCAGAGATTGGAGCTTACCTCAAAAATTAAAGGAATTTTCCACTTAATAAAATATTTCCTTGCAAGATATTGTTACTATTATATATTTTTTCTTATTATTTGTGCAATTAAAAAAAAAAGAATATACATAACTGGTAGCTGATTCCGTACTAATTAATATACTGTCAAAGTTTAACATTAGGTTCTCATGTTGTTCTCGAATTGAATTGTAAGTTAATAAATATTAAGAAACACGTTTTTACGGAAGATGTATTATGTTTTAATATTTTATATGAATATTTTATAGAAAAATATATGGATTTTGTATATAATTGTTATCGTCAGGTTATAAAAAGTTAGATAAATATGATCCAAACGTATTTAACAATCATTAGTCTTCGCCAGTCATAATAATATTATGATCAATCATTTATATTCCATTAATATAAGAAGAAATAAATGTGATAGCAACGTTTAAAGGTACAATTCTTAGACAATATATGTTTTGATATTGTATTGAAAAATATTTGTTTACTAACGTAGAAATAACTGATACCCGTGGGCATTGTTCACATGTTTCTAGTTAATGTCGTATTACATTTCGGAAAAGAGATAAGCCTGTAATCTTAAGAGATTTGAAACGTTATATCATGATGAAGTTATATAATCTAAAAATCATGCTTTAAAATTTTTGGCGCGGCCAATGACCAATCATTATACATATATAATTCAGTAAAATCTATGCGAATTTTTAGCGCAATTAGCGTAAAAACAAACAGATTTATATCGGTCCAAGGACCATTGTCTACAAAACATAGCAAAATATCACGTACCTATGCTGTATAAGAGCCGTTCTAAATAAATATTTTATTCATTGTTATAATTGCAACCGAAACATTATTTATGACCATCTCAACTGTCTATAGCTATCATGGTTCATGAGATGCAACCTGACGACAGCGAGACGAACTGACGGACAGAAGCCTCAATAATAGTGTTCGTTTTACCGTTGTATATGAAATAGGATTAATTATACGCAATAAATTAAATTCATACATTGTTATATCTGATTTAATTACTTACTTCGATTTTGTAAAAGCCAATTTCGAGAATCTACACTAGAAGCAATTAATAAACTTCCACTTTACTAGTATACATCACATCACAAGACCACATACTTTCCTAAAGAAAACAATCCAATTAAATTCACAAGACCCAAACTAATAAGAAACTACTTTCCAATTCCAAACTTGGGGACAACATGTTCTTTACATTTTCTAACAGTATAAAGAGTTATAAATGTTACAGAACTTCCAGTCGCATAAAAATCGCTATTTAAGTAGGAAAGTAATTTACTTGACTTGCCTGGTACTGCGGTTTGAAGTCTAATGAAACTAATTTCGAGCAATTCAGTCTGTTATGGTGTGCATTTACGTCTGCGATGAGGTTCATGCGGTTCCTAATTGCTGACAACTTCTCGCCTTCAAACTAGCTTTTATTGTTCAGTCTAATTATAAGGAAAATAAACAGATTGTTTATTTTCGGTTTAATATGAACGAGATTAATTTGTGGAATTTCTGTTTGTTTACAAACTTTATGTTATTGAAAATGGATGTTGATTAATTTATAACTATTTTAATATATTAATTTACATTCTGTTAACAATCGAAATATCAATATGGTAATTACTATATATTTCTTATGTTTGTAAATTAAATGTAATTCTAACAAAGTAAAAAATCAGCTAAGCATGGATTATACAATATCATGTTTATTACAAATAAAAGCCGATACAGGTAAAATACGAGCATATTAACAATAGAACGCTCATATAAGCCTTTGATGTATTGTACTTTGAAATAAACCCTACAATATAGTTTAGGGTCCATTAGTAATAAAATGATAAGTCAGATTGTGATAGAAAAATTGTTATCAAGTTAAATATTGATAATCGCTGTCTGTAAATCTTAAACGCTCAAGACATTTATTATTATTACTTAATGGTTTGTTACAGCAAAAGTTTTCTATGGTTTCGATATAAAAATATCCATCCATCCCAAACCTACAGAACCACCGACATAAAGATAACTTTAATATTTTCGTGACAAAATGCAATAACCGGTCATGTAGGCATGATATGTTTAACATATGCGCCTGCCGCATTGTCCTTGCCTTGTCTTCACAGATACTATAACGTTCGTAACATCTTTCTACTTTCAAAGTATTATCTGAAATATTTGTTTTTTTCTTGTTTATGGTTTTATGAGACAGTAAAGTATAAAAGGTTCGTATAAATCATTTCCGAAATGGTACAATGTTGACACTAAAGCAGAAGAGTTTGTTAAATCGTTAATGTCGTGAACTATCATTTAGGAATGATATTTTATATTTTTGGGAAGGTAAATAAGATAAGTGATTTAAAAAATAGATAAAAAGGTATTGGAAGTGCGTTCTACAAAAAAGTGGCAAATGCGGATAATGCTATGTCCTTTTGAACTGAACTAATGTTTCAAACGTGTTACGCTCGGGACAAACATGTGACTACACATGTGTATAAATGGACGAGTGTGTCGCAAACAACAGCTAATAATTTGTGTGAGTTTGTATGTGTGTGTATAAATATATTATACGTGTACATTTGTTTTGTTATAATCTTGATACTCAAAAAATATGCTGTAAACTTTCAACTCGAAAAAAGTATTTTCTGTCAGTACTACACTTTTATTAAGTCTTCTTAAAACTTTATTCCAATGTAGAATTTGTTTCCATACACACATTTTGTTTTATTATTTCTTAATTATTCTGTATAGTTGAAGAGTATTGTAAACCTTTATTGTAATAGGATGCTCATAATAACTAATCTTGTAAAATCCTCGGACATTAATAACGCAGTTACATCGTTTGTCGGATAATTCATTATTAAAACCCTAGGGCTGTCAACAACTCTATACTTTTTTGATTAAATATGTTTTTGTCTTAAATGTTCATTTAATTGTAGAATGATTTATACAGCGGAGGATTTCAGATTTATGAATTAATTTTAATAAAGGTACGAATGCATGTATAAAAGTATAGTAGTATTTTTCTTAAATATCTTAACATATAAGTAAACAATATCTAATTAAGATAATATAATACAAAAAAAGGCTTATACCCTACCAAGAGTTTCCTATAGCATAAAAACTAATAAATACAAATTTAAAAACCAAAAACTAACAATGTCATTACTTTATATTATAGATACTCACATAGAATAAAGAAAACTATTTTTATATATCATTATTATTAATATTTATTGTAACAATGCATACTTATAAGTTTATGGGAAATAAAGAGGTTTTCTTATTATTATTTTTTTAATACAACAAAATACTGGTGTTTACTTAAACTAATAAATAAAAAATATTTAGGTCTTTAGAAAACGATATCAAATAAATTAAAAATATATTTTACCGATACTTTTAGCTCAACAAATATCCAGAAACAATCACACGCTGAGCTTGGATATTCCCGCTCAATAAAACAGTTGCTTACCTTCAACCATTTATTGGATACATGAATTATAAATAAGAAAAACGACGCACTCAATCCATAAACTCTTTTGAAGCGAACAATACTTAAATCTTAAAAAGAATTGATTTGGTTTAGGAATGTATTTGTGAATTGGGTGGAAAAAATGTTTTAATAAGGCAGTTTTTTTCAGTCTTGGTATTTTTCTATATCATTAAATAATATGTAAAAAAGATATAATAACCTGCTGTCTGACGTAAGTCTGTTTTTAATAAATATCTGAATAAATAAAATCTATGTTTGGTTTCTCTATAATTTGCCCAACAATAGCTCTACTATCTAAACAATGATAAAAATATATTAAAAATACTCTTATAGTACAAACGACACTGAGCGAGCCATTTAGTTGTAGTCAAGAAACATACCTGGTTTATCCAAATCGCTGAGAAAATCCTCGGTATCGGTGTAGGCCGTTGAGTGGCCTAACACGAGGACCAGCCAGCCCCACGCGCTCCACGGCCGCAACATGGCCTGGCCTCACGGGTACATCACAACACTCATCACCCTACACTCAAGTCCGTTCCACTTGCACCTGAAAATAATTAAATTTTACTATATACATTTTATATCGCAATAAATTTAAGAAAGAAAGAAACTGACTCGTACATATTACTATCCGTTCAATTTACGTCAATGTAGGTCAAAGTTCTAACTCATTCGATGAATTTGAAATAGAAAATTCAATAGAAGTTAGTAAACAATATGTTTAAAAAGTCTGATATAAATTCATACAACTTCACGGCTGACATTTCTATTGTTCCTAAGTTTCCGTTTTGCGATCCGGTTATTTTGTTTTTTTCTAGATATTTCCTCTACGAGCAACTGAGTTTATGGACATTTAAATTTATTTTTGCATACGAGAGAAAAATAGCAAAATATTTTGTCGATACTTCAACAATTGACCAGAATCATATTTCTTTATGTTTATTATTATATTACTTTGGAAAATTAGTACGATCTTATTATTATTATACTAATCGCTGAATTTCGTATGTTTAAAAGCAGATTTTAGAACTAAAACGATTATAAAAGTTATATATACCCTATAAAGTAACTATTGTTGAATTCTATTTTAAGAAAACATATTATAAAAAATATGAACATGCAAGAAATAGCCCAAAACTTTTAAGATATTCAGAAGAATAGATTATATGGTGCTCTACCATCAACATCAGGCATGATGTTGATGGTTATTAACTGTATGTGTTTGTCTATTTATAAAGCAAACCATAGCTCCAAAATTGATAGAAATTCATATTTTTTATCTACCCCAAGGAAACATTCTTAGACAACCCTTAGAGTACAAAAACGCTAACAAGTTATGAATTAAAATAACAAAATTAAAGGCTACTTTATATTCTTAAAGTTTGTTATATATATTTTTTTATGAAATTGCTTCAAAACTTATTTTTACTTTGATTTGGAATTTTGAATCCGGTCTGAAATCTGAATATTATTGACATTCATTTTTGTTCAAGACTGTAAGTATTAATCTATTCTGGACCTTAAGGGCCACCAGCTATTGCTAGGGCGGTCACGTTTGAGCTCCGATGAGGTTGGACCCTTGTCATTGCCCGCCTGTCTGTCACAGAACCGAGGTCACATTTATTTTTTTAAAGGAAATAGTGCAAAAAGGTATCCTTTTGGGAATAGTAAACTTCAGGAAATAGACATAAATAGACATGTATCATAATATATTATTTAGGGTGATATTATTTATATTTAGTTCAACAAAATACCTAGATCATACTCAGTATGCTCTTAAAATAACTAAAAAGAAATTAAGTATTGTGTTCCAAATAACTCCTCAGAAATATTAATATGACTTCTTGATAAAGACAAAATTTGGTAATGGCATGAGCATTCAAAAAATGTCTTTTCTTTTAGTGTCTTTTACAGGTTAGGTTACAAGTGGTATTCATTCGTTTAGACTAAGATATTACCAATTCCAAACTATTTATGGCGTAACACATAACTTAGAAATATAAGTTACCAAGTGTTATTAATTGGACATAAAATTTAATAAAAAAATAAACCGGTTTCATATCAGCAATCGAGATGTAGATGACTCTTCCGATAATTTATTACAAAAGTGATCATAACAAGTTGATGAACTTGGACTTCTCCAATGAAATATTAATGCAACATCACTGAGTCATTCGTTAATGTCACTTAAAAATTTTCGATAAATAAATCTGCCCTACTCTGCTAAGACTGCAATTAATCACTAGCGCTATTTGTCAGAAACAGTTTTAATGTTCATAAATGTGGCAAAAGAAAGTCAATTAAATTCCAAATTATTACATTAATAGTTTCTTTTTACCGGTTGAAAATCTTTTACCTATTTCTTATACAACATACATTTTAAGATTAATTAAATTTTAAAAGAATGTTTTGTATTTTCGCCACTACTAGTACTAATAATAGACGGTAACGAGAGTCCTTATAACAGTATCAATTGACTATAAATTACGGGTTTGAAAGACGAGTCAGCTACGTAATGTGATTTAATATAAAGTTCGTTTGTATTACGCTGAGTTGCAAACTCCCACGCTTTTCACTGTTTAAATTACTAGGAAACGATTATATTATAAAACGTTTCGATGACAAAAGGTAAAGTACTTCACGATTAAATTATTAAAGGTCACTTATACTTGCAAAACAAGGTAGAAATTTTTTTACAACAAACATAATTATTAAATATATTATTTAAAGTGCATACAAACAACCACCACCTAAACATATTAGCCACTTATTGAAATAAAAAAAAAATAGTTTGTTTTTAATATTCACTTTAAAACGGTCGTTTTACATTTATTGGCACAAGTTATCTTAATTTTAATAAAGGAGGAATTCCTAGCTACAAAAAGCTACTTACAAAGTACACTAGTTAAAATAGAACGGCAACGTCTTCATATCGATCCTGCTTGAACATTTAACTGATTTTCTCCAGCGTAACTGACTAACAAGCTGGCAAATATTTGTTCAATGTCGCTCGTAATAGCAGGTATAGTTAGCCTTAGAGATAGCCAAGGATTTTCTGTTATAGTAAAGCACCATTCAACTGAGAATTTGACTAGTTAGATTACCTGTAACAAGAGTAACAACGTCCTTGTCCAATATCCTTTTTCTATTTAAAAACGCGGGAAAAGCGCTGTGACTTTAAATTGATAAATAGACCAGAGAATAGTTATAATATTAGGCCTTTATTAATAATCTATTACACTTGAAGCCACCACTCCCCATTCGTTTGATCAATGAGCGGTACAATATGGCGAGTTCGTTCAGCTATACCAAATAAGGCTTACAGGCGCGTAGGCGTAGGTTTCTATTATACTTGTACTGTGTCTTTATTGCAGACGACAGTGGCTTATAGTAACATACTTGAGGTCATTAACTCTACTCTCAATTTAATTCCTAAACAACAGTTTATTAATTCTATTAAAAATATATAGAACGGCTCTAACTTGCGAATAATTTTCATTAACTGCTTGGGTTGATGGCTACTATTTGTTAGATTATTTTTTTATTCGGTTCTTTTTTAGACAACCTAGTAATTTTTACTTTTTTTATTTAAACAATTATGTGTTTTTATGTGTTTATGATTTCTAAATCAACATTCTAGGGATAAAATGCTAACGAATATATTTTATATTTAAAAAATATATTGTAACGTATCTTTATTATAGCTATTCAACACAATGTCGATAGCTTATGTTAAATAGGTGGTCATTAGTGAATTTTTAAAACTAATTGTCTCCTTTAATAGTGTATTATGTGAATTGGCATCTAGTTTATCTCTATTAACGTCCGCATTAGGCATATATAATTCAATATTTTGATAACACTAAATGCCAAAATCATTTCCATCGCGATCAAACAAAGAAAGAGGTTGGCATTCATGTTCATACATAATTTATATGGTATTACACTAGACAGTATTATTTCAGGGTTGGAAAGACTTGGAAAATTCCCTCGTAATATCCACGGTATATTTAATTGAATATTTTCCGTTCCTTGGTATTTTGAACGTCAGCATTGCGCTAAGCAAACATGAAAAAACGTGCCAAGGAATCGTTTCGGGGATATTTTTCGGATTGACAGTTGGATATTTGCGGTTAATATAATATATTATACCATTTTGGACAAAAACATTATGCGTTAATTTATAAATCTGTTTACTTCTATAATGCTGAAGGCTTGTGATATTTGGTAAACTTTATTATAAACAGCATTGAGATAACAATATTACAAACGATATTTTATAATTATTGAAAGAAAAATATGAACATTTTTCCTCATAAAAACATTAGTGACTACGAAAATGAAACGCGGGAAAAAAGTTTCAATTATAAAAATATACAATAGCTACTCTATTATTAGAAGAACATAATTAAAATAAGTGACCAAAACATAACAAAAGCTATATCTTATACTTAATATTATAATGATATTAACTTTAACAATGGCTCCATGTCTCGTGAATAACAATAATTTATAAAAGATTTTTATCACTAACACCAATTTACTGGGCCACAAGATAAATGGCGTAATCTCTTTGTCGCGTAAAAGTATAACAGAGGAAAAAAGAATTTAAAGGGCTATAACTCAACTCGTTTCTGGAGTAGGTAAACGAAAGGGTGAAAGGAAACATTGCGCCGTAGATCATGTTGTTTCAATTATGTCTTCTTGCCTATTTCGCGGGTAGTAAAATATTTTCTTGTAAGAAACAATAACCCATATTTTTTCTTTTTTTATATTTACTGATTTCGCCCACTATTTTGTGAGTTTTTAGTTTTCATTAATTTAACATTTTGTATTGTTTTGTATTGTATTGTTTTTAAAGTAAAAATGTTATTTAGTATTATTTAATTACGATATTGTATATAATATTTATTGATCATTATTTTTTTGTAGATTTAATAAAATTCAGGCCTTAAACATGAAAATAGTTTATTTATAATATAAAACCTGTTGATCTGGAAAAGTCATTTGTGTAGCTACGTGACTTTTATTTTATGAATCTCATTCACAAATCTTTATTTTTTATTCCAAAAACACGTGACTAGAGACATTAATGAATGATATATATTTTATTATTAGGAAAATTGAGTAGTTTTGTAGGACACGTAAAACTATGCCATGAATTTGGCCCAGTTGTAGCAATGGATATCGAAGTTTTATCAACAATAATCTCATCGTAAACGGATGGACAGGAGAGGTGCAGGTCCTTTTCTATGTATTATATTAAATCGATAAAGTAAATTAGACTAATAAAATTAATGACATCTATGAGAGTAGTGACGAGAACCCTTAAGTGCTTTATTTAAGGTCAGGAAGCAAGCGCTGCCTAGACACACCAGTCACGTGGCCATATCTGTTTAGATCAATTAGCAGACGCTGTCTAATTACAATCACTCAATGACTCTCTAATTTTGTATACAACTATTATTTATTTAATGATTATTATTATTTATTGATTGATGCATTAAGAATACCTAAGTACTAAAAAGTTATATTTCGAAAGCACTACAATTTTCCCATTTCTATTTGCTTTATTCACAGTTATTGCAATTGTATAATAAACCATATTTAGTAGTTTCTTCTGGCGCGGTTCCAATATTATTTCCCTACTCCGTTTAGTTTACATATATAAACATTTTTATTTAAATTTGATTTTAATTTTAAAATACGTTTATTGAAATTGTTGTTAGTTATAGTCTGATTTAATAGTTATTAATTGTATACAGTCCACAGGATACCATCTCTGATATTAAATATCCTTGTATTACTTCCATATATTATGTCTGATTAATTTTTAATTATTGTAATATTTTAGAATATTTTATTATGTTCAAAATTTTACAATACCAAATAAATATTTGGTATTGTATTTGCACTTAAGTAAGTAAACCAAAAATCTCGTTATCCCTATGTTTACTATTCAAGTAACAGAAAATTGAATCTCTTAATTGCCTCTCCGCAACAGAAGATACTTTGATGAACTTTTTGAGTTTCGGTCATTTGACGGTGGTTCCTAAAAATTTCATTAATATTTTTCCTCCTTAGCCACAGGCTTGGAAAAAGTTTTTTAATCTCAACACTGGGCGGTTGTCAGGATGGAATTACATTTACCTTCGTACTAAATGTTTTATCGATTCTCGTATAAATCAGCCATAGAAATGTCAGAATTCTGTATTGTGTAATCGACATAATGCTTTATTGGAAAGAATATGTCAAAGTTTTTCCTTTATTTATTACATTTAGAGATCGCCTCGTATTGTTTCATAATATTATTTTTTCTCCTGACTAGAATGTCCCATCAAATCTATTGTATATTAGATTTCTAGGTTTGAGATCGATAATATAATAAATTCAGACTTCCGTTGGACTCCATCTCTGCAGAAAATATTTTGCAAATATGACATATTTAATGCTGGAATATACAAAAATAATTTGGCCGTCCAAGTATTGAACATAGTAATAGAAGTTTTAGTTTTTAATAAGGTCGGGCAAACAATAAATGAATCAAGCAATCAAGTTTAAAATAAATTTTAGACAATTAAATAAATAAAAAACTATTCCCGAGCCAGAAATTAGAATTTAATTATATCTGTTACATTTTAGCTATTAAATTCGCGATTGAATATTGTAAACATTGGAAATGTAGTTAAATATATTAATTATTAGCACATACAACTAAATATCAAGTTAACTTTGTAGAAGTAGGATTTTGATTATTGCACCAAGCAGAATCCATTTTGGTGAATTCGTTTATTAGGATGAATATTTCCCCGTTTGGAACGCTCAGACCATTGAAATCCAAGTAGCACATAAAATGAAGCGTAAATTTCTGATACTAATGTTAGGTTCATAGTCGACTTTGACGAGCTTAGTTTGTTTTTACGAGATGACTTTGTATTTAGTTGGCGTCAGATTCCTTCACTAAAGTGACCATTAAATTTAATAGCGTTCTGTTAAAATCATAACCCTTAACGATATCTAAATTTCAATTAATCAACCAAGGTTTAATTTTAACTCGAATATTTTTTGTTACATGTTAGGAGTTAATATACATTTTCGTTAATATTTTTAAGCTAATATAATTACGTTTTCGTTTTTGATAAAATTTAATGTAATTAATTTTATCACCTATAAGATTTTTGTGTGAAGATATTTTTTGGTACTAGTCAAAATATTCTTTCAAAAACTTAGTCCTGAAGGCCTTCAAGACCGTGACCGCATTTTTCAAAAGCTTGAAACAATAAAAGATAAAAGTTTGCAGTCGTTGGCAGCTTTTGAATATTATATCGGGCTTACTTTAAAATGAAAAAAAGCAAAGGAATCTTACATTCCTTTTTTTATGATTTACTTTAGTAATTCTTGTTACTGTATACGCATATGATATAACAACTTTTATTGAACAGCGGTTATTTTTTAATACTATGGTTTGAAATTACGTAAGAGTCAGATTTAAAGCCGAGCGCATTTAATAGCGCGGAAAATAAAAGAATTTTCCGATTTTGCAGTCGATTTCTCTTTTCAATGCATCTTATCTCCTCCTTACTTATTGCATCTTGTTTATCTCTTTTCTGTCCATTTAAATCGACGTATATGTATAATATGCAGCGTTCATTCACCTTAAAAAACAGGAGGAAAGTTTAAGTACCTACCATAATAACTAAGCGGGTTGTTAAAGTTGTAAATATTGAATTATTATTATTTTTGAATTAATATATTAATATTTAACTTAAGTTTAATACCGTAATTTGGTACTGTCATATTGAGAATATTATCAAATCATGTATTAGATACGCAAGAGCTCGTAGTACAAGTTGCCCTTAACTACGGAATTCTGAAGGAGCCGAGTATCATTGGTAAAAACATTTACCAAATATCTCATATGACAGGTAATAAGTTGTTTTTATATTTTCGATAAAATTTTTAAAAATATGTATTTAATTATGGTTACTCTTTTGGGTTAAAGTTAATAATAAACAATATAAAAATAATAAACAGAAAAAAAATTGAGAAAGAATTTGATTTATCGTTAAGGATAGCTGGACATATAAAACATTTTTTATTATATTTGTAAAGAATACAAATATGATATTATAATAAATATTATGCCACCGTTCATTTGTTTTGCCGAATTAATCTCAACATAGATTTTAATTCTAATTAATTTTAAATATTGTGTATGGTTACGAACTGGAGTTGCTGGAGTTACAAAAATTTGTTAATTTTATACATTTTGTAACTAGGTTATGTCTAGGTAAAGAACTGTCTTTATTTGTAACGTTAATTCCTTTAATTACTCCGATAAAAAAATACATGATTCTAGCCGGGTAAATATATATTTAACAATTATCATGGTTCGCGAAAGTTTAGATACAACAAAAAGAGTTTACTTTTAATTGCTAGAATGTTAATGTCAAAAAGATTTTCTAAACCATGTACACTATTTCTAATAAGTATCCTATATAGAATTTCTTACTTCAACTAATAAGAAAATTCTTTATATCAAAGAAATCTCTCCAAATTTAAAACATTAAAATAAAGCAAAGTATCTAATAGTAACATCATTGTAAAGTTTTATTATTTCCTTTAATGACCCGATGTTATTAAAAGGCAGTGAATCAAGTAAAAAAATTGGGTATAATAAAATGTAAGACAAAATTCTGAGACTCACTTTATTGGCATACTTTTGTGTCAGCCTTTTGTTCGGTTGGAGTTCGATTCTAACCTACACTAGTTAATTTTCAAGTAAAATAAAACTTTTAATTTTCTTCCAAAGAGACAAATAATTATTAAGTAAAAGAAAAATAACTGTAACATATTCTTTTCTATTTAGCAATACAAAAAATTACAACATAAAATTTAATATTTTATAATAAAATTTAATATTTTATAATAAATTTTTTTCTTTACTAAATGTACCTAATATGTAGTTATGTTGCAGTTAGTTATATTTTTAACACGAGAATTAAAAAACAACATTTTTCGAAGCAGACTTATTAATGTCTTCAAGAAAACCTTAAATCCACTTAGAAAAATATAAAGAAAGGTAAATATACTTCCGCAGGATTAACATGAATATTTCACGGAGGCTGAGGCGAGAATTTCAAACCCTCAAATTCTTTTTGATTAAAATGTCACAATTTAAGTTTAAATTGAGAAACTTTTAGGTACAGAAGTTTTATTTTTCTCAAATTGACTTTTTCAATATAATTTTAATGAAAAAATCTCAATCGGTTGCTTAATCTGTAAAAATAGAGCACAGGTATTACTTTTTACGTGCACTGGCTGAAACTATTTTTATATCAATATAAGTTTGACAAATAAACTAGGTATATAGATAAAAGATTTTATTAATATGACATCTTTTTTAATGTTCATGACTTATTTTACTACCGCTTAAATTATTTTACTAACCTAAGAGAACTTTATTCATAACAAAAGATATTAGGAATCCAATTTGTCATTAATAAGAAATGTTGTTTACTTCAGAGAAGTAATTTTAGATGACGGTTAACAGAACATTTTGTGTCGACCAAATTTCTCTCTAGGATTTAGGATTTAGGTACTAAAACAGTGCGGCGTCACGGTTTTAGTACCTAAATGTTCTTAACGATAAAATAAAAAAATCGCCATTAAGTATAAGCTAACTAATAATATTATTCAGAGTTGACCATGATAAGTCATATCAAATATGAGTATTTAATTAAAAAAAATTAAGTACTTTTTAATACATTTACACTTTCATAACGTCATAACTTTTGCGATATACTAAAGTTATACTAAATATAATATATGATATATTAAACTAAGTAAGTTAACTACAAGTTAAATTCGAAAGTATTATGATTTTTGGATGACAATATTGATCACGAATAAATAGCTTTATAATAAAAGTATAGAAAATGAGGAATTCTTTTAACAAATCTGGATCTTAACGTACTGCAGTTTTATTATTATTTCAAGAAAAAACATTGAAAGAGTAAGCAAAGTAATACTTCACGAGAAAAAATAACAAATTTAATACAAGACAAAGAATACCTACGATCGTCCGTCTACAACGGGCCTTTACTCTTTGGAAGAACATGAAAATTTAATCAAAACAACATCTCGGGGAGTTTCTAAGTGGCCCAGCCTTCCTTTTATTACTTTGATCAATGAACTGTGACGTAAATTGGCTTCTTTTGATGGAATTACGAACTATTTTAATGCGTATACAAAGTCCGCAGCCGCAACTACCTCATTATTTTAGTGAGTTCATAAAACCAACCTTAGTTTCATTTTGATGACGGTCAGTCTTTAAGAAAAGAATATATAAAAAATTAAATAAAAACTTTGCCTTTTTCATAACTCATACAATATTTCTCGATTTGTTCAAATCAAATAAATCTACTGCAAATTAGGTACATTATATAAAGGCGTTTCGTAATACTGCTTTTCGTCATTTCTTTGTATACTCTTAGCGAGAACCTTGCATAATAATGTATTTAAAAATGTAATTTATCGCTGCTCAAGTTTTCTAGATTCTAATCGATGTTGTATACATCCAATCGCTAAACTTCATGTTTCGTTTCCCCGTTAATGACTGACGAAGGCCGCTATAGTAGCTAAAATAGTTTTCAATCTAGGTTAAAGAGACCTTAGTTTCAGACATGTATTTAAATATTAAATAAGTAAAACAACAGAAAAACCGACCTTCAAAGGCCCAAATTAACAAATGATTTGGAAAGTTCAACATTTCTCATGAAAACTTAAACAGCAACCCGTAGGAATAACGGAGAGAAATGATAAATTTTAATGAACAAAAAGCAAAATCGCTATAAGATAGTTTAGTTTTATTAATATCAAAGAACATTTCTATTTCAAAATTCATGATAACATATTTTAAAATATAGAGAAAAAATATGTATAAGTGTATTGTATTTATCGTTTCGTTTATTTAACTGTTATTTTATTAAATTCGCAATATAGTGTTTACTATAACATTTTATGTTTATCGTCTATTACTTGAAGTGTAATCTTCTTAGTAGTTCAGTATTAATTAAGATTCAAAGTAGTTTCAAAAAACAAACAAAGCTTTATTTAAACGAAGCGCCTTAAACTTTCCCTACGTACATATTAAAATTTACATTTATTAACCCAGTTCTCATCAAAACACATCTCAAAGCAAGATAGAATGAAAGTCCTTTATTATTTAAAAGAAAGCATGAAAAATTTATCCAAAAAACAGTCCAGTTACTTTTGTTTTGTGCTTCAGTAGATAGCACATAAATATTTATTCGGTACTCTCTGAGTTAATTTGTTCTAACACTTCTTTGCTGGTTTTCTTTTGCACATCAAAGTTTGTGCATTGCTTTTGAGAATATTCATTACTTAAGATATGTTCAAATTACGCAATATACTATGTTAAGTAATAATTACTACAATAACAATTATATGCTAATATCCTTAGTAATATATTCCATAGATTGAGTATACAATTACTCCGAATATTACACTTCAAGAGTGAGGTGTAATAAGAGTGAATGTGTTTAATTCAAATTCAGAACACATAATCAATACGTCAATAAACAATCAAATTTGTCATTCAATGAGACCATCGCAACCAGCCAATTACTTGAGTTTCAGTAATTTCAAATGTAAATTACCAATTTGGGCAAACGCGACGATTTTCCAACTAACCGGTGTTATAGATAATTTATTCACTGTTCAATATTCAACGAATCGGAAATCCGAAGTTTATTATGAGAAAAATGATGAATTTATTGAGCACGAAAACTTTGACGACATTTTATTGCTTTCATTACAATTTACGTGTACCTTTTAATTTTATTATTTATCTTATTCTAATACTTTGATAATAAGATAATACAATAAAAAGAATTATGTTTTAGTTTTAGAATAATTAGAATTATAAAAATAGTAATTAAAATTTGTACAAGTATGTCGTGTCCATTAATTAATAAATCCAGACAAGCATACCTATTCATGTATTAACTATAATGAATGTATTTTAGTTTCTTACTTACTTACTACACGAACTGCGTAGTAAGTAATATTTCTCGCATCAGACGTCACAGTAAAAACCCAACGGAACTTAACTAATTAAGTCCGTTAGTAGTTCACCAAACATAAGTAATTTTGACTTTTTGCGGTCTCCTTAGCTAGGGGACCCTTGGAAAGGACTCTAATTGTCCCGTTAGGATTCTGAAGGTCCTGGTAATAAGTTGGTGGACACGAAATCCGTTTTTATATTTGATTTGTTGCCCACTTTCCGAGTAATACCAGTGCATGAACTATTTTGATGGCAGATTATTATTTTCAGATATTATTGTTTTCCTCTTGCAAAAGAAGAATCAAGATTTTCCTTATATTTGAAAACTGAGTAACCTAAATATCTACACATAACTTTGATAAATTGATTGTCTTTGGTAAAAAGAAAGCCATATATTACATATTAAATAGGTATATATATATATGTATATAACTTAGTAGTAAATAAGATATCTTCATGTTCCAATTTAGAAATAGACGGTTTCAAAAGGAAAAGAAAGCTAGAACTAAAGGAATCATTAGCGTCGGTATATTCTATTCGGCTCGATTGTTCTCACAAAGAGCTAACGTTAAAAGGAAACGAAGTTCATGGCTCACCATCGACTGTGTGTCTGTGGAATAAATACAAGAGAAAAGCGTGTACATCATAATTAATAAAAATAAACAAATGAATATTGGTAGAAATTTGTCAAATATATTTGATTAACAGAAAAGTAAAAAAAAAACAATAAGAAATAATTAAAAACTCCGAAAATGCTAAATAAGCTTGATTAAGTGTTGAACGAGATGATGCCCCAGTAACTTCGAATTCTTCTTCAAAAAGTTAATCGCTAAATCACAATATTTGGAATTATATTAACGCCTATACTATATTATACTATCACTTGCACGTAAAATTATGTAATTTCAAACTTCTGCAGACCATACGGATGCCGAGTAGTTGCTCCAAGCTCCAGGGGTCAATTGCAGTTAGTAATAATTTATTTAGCCGTGATAAAGATGAGTAATGACGTAAGTGTTTGTAATAGTGATAAGATTTGCCATTTCCAAGCTCGTAATATAAGGTGAATGGCTCCATTTTACTTGTATATTCTCGCGAATCGCCTACATCTTGGTTATAAATATGAGAAATACACCATTTTATAGCCACTCAATGCCCTCTCGTTATTCTTTGATATAAAGTAGTAATAGGGCAGTAAAAAGTTTAACAATACTGGTTGCTTTTATGAAAGAAAGCATTTTATCGTCTGACTATACAGGTAGCCAAATCACGACAGGAACTTACTTGATAAGAAATTATTATTTGGTCAGATAATACTCTATATGTGTAACACTAACGATTTGAACATAATATTAACGCATAACTAGTTTATGATCATTATTTATTTCTGAAACATGTTTCAATCAAATATACAATATTTATTTATTTAAAAGACCATCATTTACATATAAGAAAATTGACATATTATTAATACGTTTGTAAATCCCTTATAGATCTTTCCAAATAGAATAATAAGGTAACTAACACCTACATACAAAGTGAACTTAAGATAAACATAAACACATTCATAATTCACTGACTAAACATAATAGAGTAAAAATAAGTACGTAACTTTACTGATGACTATTTAAAATTAAATTAATGATACCCTTTCTGAATGGTTGTTTGCTAGTAACGAAGACATCAACATTTGAAAAGAATTTGTTATAATTTGTGCAAATGCGATGAATCGTGGCGTGTTGGGCATCATGAGTGGATTTGGTTGGTACGGAAAACAGTTTCGTATATTTAGTTCTCTTATTGGGTACATTAATGTTCAGGCTCGCGACAAGTGCAGCGGAGTCAAGGTGGTTGTCAGCTATACTCTGTAGCAGCAGTCATGTAGGGTTCGTTTGCCTTCTAAAGGTAAAATTTTTTAAATTACAGTAAACTCGTTTTTTAAAATTGAGGAAATTCAAAAATATTTTTTTCAATACTCTCAATTTTATTTTTGTTAATGCTATAATTTGGCGACCACCTTGTCGAATTATCTAGAACTGCAACTCGCATATTCTAAAATATTACGGACGTAGGCGAAATATATATATTTTTTTTATGAAAGCCAAATCTGAAAACGGTTGACGTGTACTTATAAAAAAGCCGAGATTGGTGTATGCTTTATTGGCAACATGGTCAATGTATTCAGACATGGTAATTTTTTGGCTCCTACTTTCCAGAATGTATCCTTGAAATACAGAGACGGGCTTCAGTTAGGCATAAAGATTTCCTCGAACCTCAACTTTGGTCGGCTCATTCAGTCCAAAACAAGAGCACCAGTAAAGCTTGCCGTTCTTGCGAAGGTCCGGAAGCATTTACATCGAGACAGCTTCTTGTTTTATACAAAACACAGATCCGGTCCTGTGTACGGTCCGGTCCGGTACTGTGGTTACATATTTGCTGGTGCTGGTTCTGGACTCAATTGAGAGGCGAGCGAAGAGACTTATAGGCGATCCGGCATTGGTCGAAATCGACCTCTACAGCCTTGAACACAGGCGCAGAATTGCTAGCCTCTAAGTATTCTATAGGATACATTTTGGTGAATGTGCGCAGGAATTACATGACCTTATTCCCCCGTCCCCCTTCCATCATCGGACATTCCGATGCACGGCAAATATCCATCCTTTTCCAAACGAAGCGCTTTGCTTCTTCATTTTTACTTCGTAGAGCAAAAGACTGGAACAGCTTGCCTGTGTCCGTATTTCGGGCTGAATACAATGTGGGTGTCTTCAAGAGAATATTGAATAGGTTGCTAGGGCAATGCCCCTTACCACCTAAAACTACATTCCAATTATCATCAGGAGGAATGTAGTGCCTATTATTACATTTACTTTTAGTTAACGGGATGTCATTTAATGTAATTGACTTTATTTCTTTTACGGGTGAATGAGATTTGTTAACGTTTGTGTACATTTACAGTTATATTATTTATTTTGTAGTACTCAGACAAGGATATTAAAGTATTATGAAGGGTAATGCTGTCTTGAAGATTATAAATTTTGCAGTATATCTTTTTATCATATGCCTATAAAAATGTTTACATGTTGTGAATCAACTAAAAATGTCATAGATATATGCATTATATAAAAGAGGACCCAAGTGTGAGAAATGTGAGTGGGAATTTATAAAAGTAAAAAGCAATAAATAAATAAAAAGTTAGTTTTTTCAAACATGTATGTTTAATTGTTTATGAAAATATATTATATTTTAACTAAAACCCAAAATGGCCAAAAGGTAATATGGCAATAGAAAATTCATAAATGTTATGATTGTAAGCTATTTTGAGTTATAAACATTAACAATAATGGCCACAAATCTGCATAAAACAATATATAGAGAGAACCAGAGATGACATCAAGACGTGCATCCAATATCTAATATTTGTTATGATGGATGAGATCCAACTCAACAGATGCTGCTTTTACGCCAGATCATGCAAAATTTCCAGTTATTACTACTGTTATCTTGAACTAAATAGTATGATTCACTTCATAGAAAAGCGAATGTTTGTATAAATATATATATATATATATATTATATTTATATTTTTGAGAATTGTGGATGTGACACATTTGAAAAATTAATTTTAGGAATCACATTTGACTTAATATTTAACAAAATAAAATGTCACACATTTTATAAGAATTATTTACTAACTATTATTCTTATATTACTTTATAAATTAATTTGTGGGCAAACTATTACTTAATTTAACAGAAGTGTAATTCTGACATGACAATATAATGAAAGATCACGAAGCTAATGGCCATGAAACTCCAAGACGAATTAAGCATACATATCGTGTTTATTTATTACACTACCTACTTGATGAGTATTTTGATTAATCAATACAAAGAATGAAAATGATTTAGTTCGTCAATTATTTTTTTTGTAGATAAAAATAAATAATCTTATCTTTGTGAACAGAAGCTCTTAGCTCATAAACAGAAGGTCAATCTTTTATTGCTGTATCTACTCTCAGTAGTTCAAAACAGATCTATTCAAAGATAAAAAAAAATTAATAAAACTTTCACAATGTATACATACTTAAAGTATAGATTTTCCTCGAATGTTTCTTTATGTAAGTGTATATTTGTCTATATATATATGATAAAAAGTTAGTTTTCATAAAACGTCTGTATCTTTTTAAAGAATTCTTGTTGACATAGATTCTCCAAGTACTTACATAATTTTTATGAATAGTAGCAGTTGCGCACAACTCTGTCTGTATGAACTACAGAAATACGGACGCATGGCTGTACGCCGACGCGTTTGAAACATTAGTTCCGAAATACTGATCACTTCCGGAATGAAACAGTAATATCCGTGTTTGGCATATCTTTGGCAGTAGGCATCACTTCATATACTTAACTTTATTTGTTTAAAAAGTAGTTTCTAATACAGATTTACTTGTGGTAACACCGTCAATGGGAAATAATTATATTATCTAATGGTGAATAAATCGCTGGAGATTATGTGAAACACAAAACACACACAAAATCACAAAATTCTTACTATTTCCTTATAATATTATAAAAGACTTTTGGAGCTTACTGATCCCTGGGAAACAAACATCCCCAGGGATCACACATTTAAGCTTAATAAGTATTACGAAATGACCAAAGAACTGTCCAGGAATAAATTTATAGTTAGCTTGTACGCGGTAGATGAGAGAGTGAGAGGTGTAACAGTAAAATCTTTCTATAACTTATTTAATGACCTTGGCCTTTCTAGAACCACATCCATTCATTTCTAGAACGTATTTCAGAGGCAGCATTAGTTGGATCTTTCCGAATTTGGTTATGTAGGGAAAGGTGTGGATAGTTGGGACGAGAGTGTTTGCACATCATAAAGGAACCCCCTTAAACCCTACTCTCCATGCAACGCGATGGACCCGGCACCCGCACGGTAAAATAAAGGAATGCTAAGAAGCTTCGTCGTTTTATAAATTAAAAAAAAACCTTATCAGTTTGCCTATCTTAAGTCAGCAAGACATTTGCTTTATGGCATGATGTTGTACTCGTCACTGAAGTGATAAACGATTTTTTTCATTTTATTCTCAATCGGAAACAAAAATAGGGATGAAGCATTTGTAGTTCGTAAATATGCCACTTATAATTGACCATGAGAAAAACATACATTTAGAAATTTCAGACCACAAACGTTTTAAGTTTGTCCTTGTGATTAGTTAATCGTCATGAAGAACGCAAGAATTCAAGAATGAATTCCTCATCTCTAACTATTCTTGCGCGCCGAAAATTATTTAATAGTTGATTTCTGATATCTGCTGCCTCACTTTGCTTTTGTGATTTAGAAGCACGGCATCAAGCCTTACAAATTTGAAGATCTACAAGTGCGATTTGTTCTTCTTCCGTAGTTTCATTCACTTGCACAAAACAAACACATCAACCGGTCTTCTTCAAGTTAAGTGTTTTAAAAAAAAGCATAGAAATTATTACGTTTGAGGTCAGTTGCATTATTTTACACTTAAAAACCAAACAGCATCAAAAAATTTTAAAGTTGTTATCAAAATAAAGCAAAGACCAAAATATAAAAGCTTCATCTTTTTAATGTTTTTTTATTGATGTATGAATGTTATATTTCAATACTTATTATCCTATTCCAGACGACGACAAATCCTGAAACACAAAAACTAAAAAAATCGATCCAGCCGTTCTCAAGGTATAAATGATGTTACTAATACTTCTTAATTATAATTTCTTTTATATATGTAGATAATTTAAATACATCTATCCAAAAAATACCTCAATTCGTTTATTATATTCTTAAAAATCCGGATGCTTTGTCTACAGTTAATTTGAAACTGGATTTAAAAGTTTTAAGAATTAAAAAAAAATACATTTCCATTCGTAATCTATATAAAATTATTATCTCTAATATATAGAAGAGTGAAAATACGCTCGCATTTTTCATTGTTTATTCTACATTTATTATTTTATTCATTGAAGACGTAGGCACATCAATAGACCCTTATTCAGTAAATAGGGCAGATAAGTTATGAACGCTTCTTCAGCGAAATATTGGCGGTTTTTAGCGCTACCCTTGTTTTGTTGATGTCATTTATTTTGTATAACTTAATGTTGTTCTTATTCAAGTATCATTTACGATCTATTGTCTTTTGATTTTCATTATAAAATACTCTATAATACTAGTAATACTAAGGTACTAATTATGAAATTTTGTTATATTTAATAAAATGACATATTCCTGTCGTCCTTATTGTGTGAAATAAACAATTTTTTTATAATATCGGTAAATGCCAAATAATAATATTTCGTATTTACCGATTATTTGGTTTTGACATATTATATTTTATATAGTAATATTGATAGTAAAATATGTTATACTCCGAACTGGTTTATTAATTTTTAAAATAATATCTAATACTAAGACCGTAAAAATACAACATCATAAAACTTAAAAAAGAATGGTAAGGTATATGTTTGTACAATAAGTTGGGTAACGACTAAAACTGGTTATTCAAAATCGTAATTCAATCAACAGTTTGTCTTGCGCCTTTCTAAGATTGATTGACTTTGCAAAAGTCGGCGTGAGGAGGCGGTGATTCCATTAAATTCTCAGCATTAGAGAAATGTTAAATTACATAATTTGCAGGGTATAAAGTCAATTTATTTAACCAGTTTTTTTTTAAAAGGTAATTTAGATATGTATTTTTTCCTATTTTTAAATATTATGTAGGTAATTTTCAATAAAACATATACTTATTCTGGCCATAAATACTGTTGCAATTAAAAATAACAACATTTGAATTTAGAATCTGTCATTTTTATACGACCATTGTTTTCTCATTTTGGCGCCAATATATTGTACAATATTTTGCGATATTAAAATCACCCCACGGTGATAAAGACAACAGAATTTCTGTGATTGCTTTACACAAAGTAGGTATTGAGCCAAAGGGAATTTTCAAAACTCTCCATACACTTGGTATTAGTCAAATGTTTGTGTACCGGGCGATTAATAGGTACAATAAGACTTCCTCTGTTTGTTACAGAGAAAGATCTGGCCGTCCTCGTAGTCTTCGTACGAAAAAGGTGGTCAAAGCAGTAAGGGAAAGAATTCGAAGAATTCCTGTCCGCAAGCAAAAGATTTTATCCGAACTCAAGGGAAATGAAAATAGCACTTAGAACTATGTCGCGTATTTTAAGAGACGACTTAGGACTTGCAGCCTATAAAAGACGCACTGGTCATTTCTTAACTGATAAATTATAGATGAATAGGGCGGTAAAATCGAAACAATTACTGAAGCGGTACGCGAATGGAGGTCACAGAAAAAATATCTTTTACAATTGAACAACATTTTATCAAACAGAATGACCGTATTTATGCTCAAAGCTCTAAGAAAGCTTCCCAATTAGTCCACAGAGTGCAACTTCAGTGATGGTTTGGTGGGATGGTAGCTATGAATGTGTGACTGAGCCAGATTTTTGTGAAAAAGGTATCAAAACATCGGCACAAGTGTATCAAGATACAACTCTTGAGAAGGTAATTAAGCCCCTAATAACATCATGATCAATAACCAAGTATGGTCCTTCCATCAAGACTCGGCACCGAGTCATAAAGCCCGGTCCACGCAGTCTTGGTTGGAAGCGATCGTCTCGGACTTCATCAGAGCTGAAGACTGACCGTCCTCTAGTCCCGACCTTAATTCGCTGGTTTATGATTTATCTTCAGTTTTAAAGAGTACAGCTTGGAATAAACGCCATAATTTGGAGTCCCTATAACAACTCATATGATTAGCAGTGAATGGAAAGAGAGCGTACTTCTATTGATAGCTGGCCTCAACGTTTAAAAGACTGTATTGCAGTCAATAGACACCATTTCGAATAAGCTTCTCATATTTTCAATTGATTTATATTTGTGTATTAAACTAATACACTGTACAAGTAATAAATGTTAGTTGCAATTATTTTTTTTTTCTTATTATAATATTTATGGCAATACTAGGTATTTAGTTGTATACTTAACTAAAAGTTAATTGTATAAAAATAGATTCTTTATTTATATAAGATGATTAAATTCGATTTTTAAACAAATAAATAATAAAATTAACTACATTTTATAATATTTATATTTTTTGTAAAATTACCGAAAACGTAAGTCTTGTAATTAAGAGAGAGATTAGCAAGAGTTAACGCTTCAAGACATCAACTACTTTCAACTTTATGCTTCAGAATTAGCTGAGAATTTAACTTGAACCGCAAGACGTTTTAAATTATTCAAAAGATAAATTTTGATGAAACTTAAAAGGCAAAGACTAAAGAAAGTCGGCAAACTTAACTCAAAACAAAAACCATTTTGATTTACAAAGAAACGTCAAATCATCATGACATGCATTTATAGTGTAAATACTTTATAGACGTTTACACTTTCTAAAAACCACATTTTAGGAAAATTATTTCAGATTGTTAATGAATAGTTTAATCTGAATGCTCATTTGACTACAAAGATTATCAACACAACGACAACATAGTGACGTTACTAATATGTATTTTAATAACCCCGGTCTCCAGTTATCCTGATTAAAAGATGTCTGCGTTGAAAACCCTTTTGTGAGATATAAGCTTGTTACTAATTAAATTTTATATCACATTATTATTATCAGCTGCATAATACAGGGATCATAAAGCGAGTTGCGATATCCACCTTGGTACATCTTTAGTGAAGCTTCTTTTTTGTAACTACTGCGTGAACTCTTACTATTTTCTCCTAAATGGGATTGGTCTGAAAATATTATTCTTCTTAGCTTGGCAGTGGAATATTTATTTACCAATTTATCGTATTCGTTGCAGTGAATACGATATCTTAGATAACTCATGGATACATACCTTGCTTATATTGTTACACTTTCTCTGTTTGTTACTCTATGAAAACCATTTATTACCCTGTTTTGGTTCGATAAGTTTCAATGTTCCTAAAATTGACATCCACTTAGTAAATTAAAAATATAAATTTGATTGCGTTTTTTTTTATTCGAAAGCCTGGTTCGTCGAAATGGTTCTTAAATATGTCAAAATAGAAGCAGTAATCTCCAAGATATAGAGTTTTTATTGGTGCTAATGAAAGGTTGCAATTTTGATAGTAAATACTTAAATAAGTGAAAATTTGGGTGTAGGTTCATTATATATAAGAAAAGCATAATTTAGAGAAAAAACTCTATAGGAAAAAACGTCTAAAAAGATGAAAAGAATATATCGATAAATAAAGGTAGAAATAAAAATGCAAGTATGTTACCAACGCAAACAACGAAATAACAAATATCTAATTCTAGAAAACTTAGACTAGTTTTCATTCATTAGCTCCGAAAAGTACGTAAAATATACACCATTGTCAACGTACATACAACGTACCGACGCAACGACTTCAATAAATACATAATAATATTATTTTTTATTTAATTCATTTAATTAATTTCCTTTATTTTTATAAACAAAAAAAGTGTAATTTATTTTAATTTAGTGAAGTACAACGGCATGATTACAAAACCACAACCGCCCGTTAACGGCCAAAGAATAGAATCGTATGTTTCCAAAACGACTGCGTGTGGTCTCAAAATGGTATCTTTTCTTCCGATTAGAATCGGACCCAGGGCGATAATCGACGGTTCGAATTATTCGGAAGCCTATCAGATAAAATTTATTAGACATTAACACAACACTTTATGAGTTTATGAATGAAACTAAATTATTAACTTGTGTTAATAAATTTAAATTGCTATTTCATATCACAATATAATAAAATCAGTATAATTCACATAATTTTGATTTATATTTCAAATAATATAAGACAGAAACAAGCAGACACCTTTCATTGTATATGTATATGAACATTGTAAGTATAAGTACAAACCATGGTATTACGTGGGTCGTAAACCGGAATCTCGATATAAGAAATGGGTAGATTTGGCAGAGCGTAAAAAAGTTACGACTACCATCCTCTTGATCAAAGAGTTGGAGTTATCTCACGATACTGAGGATAAGGAACCACTGGAATGTAAGTGATATACAATATTTGTAGTGTATTTTTTATACGTACCTACTAGCTTTTACAGTTTACGTGAAGTGGAAACTTTTTTTGGGCGAGAAATCGGTCAAAAATACAGCCATATTACTTCTCGGCCTTCCTCTGCCTTCATTATAAAATCTTGTGAATTTATTTTAGTTACTTTTTCTTATCTTTTATGTTCTCTTTACCAGTATAATACATTTTATTACAATGCATAGAGTATTTATACGACCGTTTTGAAATAAAAGTGAGTATTTATTATATTGTTTTTGTATAGGATGTCATGTAAATGTCTGCTTGGCCATATTTAGAATTCAATTTTGTCTTATGTTCGAACTAACTGACATACCTAAATATTTAAACTATTAATTATATTGTTTTTTTTTTAATATTATTCTAAAAATTATATAAGTTTTATATAGTAACTAAGCAAACTGACTCGTAGCAATTAAATTAAGGATCTAAAAAAATATTTACAATTACCAAATATGTTATATACCTTTGCTATGTAAAATTACTCTTTTTTTCTTATTAGTGCAATTCAGTAGGGAAAGATAAATATTGTCATAGTTAATCCTACAGAAAATTATTTTACTTTTAATTCTTGAGTACGGTACACAGGCCCCGGTACACAAGCCCCGGTACACAAGCCCCGGTACACAAGCCCCGGTACACAAGCCCCGGTACACAAGCCCCGGTACACAAGCCCCGGTACACCGGCCATCACTTGCTGTAAAAATCTAATAAAACTATCGGTTTTATTGTTTTGTTTCTTTACGAGTTTTCCGCAGTTTTTGTTGTCGGAATAATATGATCCCTTTGCATACCCATAAAACCTCGCATGTTACTGTTTCGGAGATTCAATCTTACGTATCTGTCTACAGAAACAAATATTGTATATGATATATTCTGAACTCCATAATACAGAAAAATATTTTATTATATTACTTTGCATGTGAGGTGGAAAAAATATTTTAGTCTGAAAAAACTGACATTGTATTTGGGATTTATATAATTTAGAGATCTCCATTGTGTTTCATATTTCCAATTGTATAGGAAAATATATATATGTATATATATTATTATAGAAAAGCTTTATTCTTCTTTGTTAATTACGTTTAATTTTGTGATAGACCTTCCAACATTTAATTTCTAAAATTTCTGCTAATAATCACCGTTAAATTAAATTTAAGTTTTATTCTATTTACGATATCTTTGGATCTCAACTTATTAACTTAACAAAGAAGCCGTGATCGTTTCGAGTTGATCTTCTTTCCCACGGTGTTTTTTATTTCCTATTGCTTATCAATAGTGTGTCTGTCTTATCTGTCAGTCGAACTTGCAATTATAAAATAAGAACGTTTGTATCCTAGTGATAATATTTCCATGGTTTTTGATTGCAGGTTATTATAATTTTCATCGATTTAGACGTGATTTATTATTATGATATTTCGTAACTTTAACAATAGGTTTTCTTTAAACACTATTAATGAACTAGGTGATCATTATAAAACGCATAAGACATAAGTATTTTAAATCAGTATGAAAACATATGTTTGATAAATGCTAAAGGCACTAAAAGAAAGATCACTAAAAGAAATACTAGCCCGTGGGTCTGGCCCGTTCGAGATGCAGTCAAATGGTTAGACTGCTTCACTTCCTCATAAACTGATAAATTTATAAAACAAATAATACATAATCAAATATTTCATATTAAAATGATAGTAACCCCTTTACTGATATTTATTTCTCATTATTTATCTCGGAGAATGTGTAATATATTTTTTTATTACAATATAAAATTTGTTATTTTTGAATATTAATAAATAATAATGTATATTCGTTTTGAAATTATACGATAAAGTACAACTATTGTTGACTGTTTGTTCCTGCCTATATTTGTTTAGGACGAAATTAGTTAATCCCGAAACTACTGTAAATATTTGATAGTACAAAGCTTTATAATTAAATAATCATATAAGCGTAATAATGGAACGGAACGTAAATAAATAGACAATAGATTGTATATTCAAATATTTGTATGTGATAATAATATGATTAATAGTTATTTTATATTTATATATTTGCAAATCACTTTGTCTATTTTGGTGTATCGTAGAGTCCTATTAAAGTTTTATGACGTCATAGTTCAACGAAACATAAATATTTAATTTTGTATACCCAGTATATGTTACTACGGACTATAAAATAAAGAAGTTACCGGACGAGGCGTAATGTAATTTACTTTATTCAGAGCAATGAAACTTTCCAAATTAAATACACGGAATTGCGTTAAAATAACAACCTGCATTGAAAATTAAATTAAAACGAATTTTCCTCTCGATTATATACCTATAAAAACTCTTTTGAAACGTAATACGATACACAATTGGGCACACGGCCTTCTCTGTTTAGGGGAGATCCGGTTTAAACTGGATTTTAGAAATAGAAATTCTTTGTTTTCTATATTCCTGGGAATTATTTTACAAGTTATCTGGTGCTTTTGTGTAATTATAACACAGAAACTTACCTAAATTCCTACTCTATCGAGTAAAATTCACCTGTTTTAGGTAATAATCATATATAAAGAATTTTTTACTCCGCTACCAAAAGAATAAAAATAAGCTGTATTTAATTAAGGCTATGGGATAATAAAAATCTTAATTATTTAAATTAACAAACAAATCAGGACACTATACAAAATAAGCCATGCGTTATTAAAGTCCACAACATCTAAAATAAAATTCCCATTATCCCAAACCCTTTCCGGAATTGAGGTGCGCCGGCATCAAAGGCTCTCTTCAAACTTATAACCCTCGTTCAAAACTCTCACCTTAGCCAACAAGGCGAAGGATCGCAATAAATAATACCTTACATTCCTGTTCACCCTAATTTATGAATCCATTGCTTTTTGATATGTCATAAAGTAATTAGTTGATACAAATTAGGCTTTTAGCTTAAAAATGTGAATATAAAAGTAAATACTTCACATTTTAAATATTACAGTGCTGAGTAAATTATTAATGTAACAATTAAGTAATAATTATAATGCAATGATTATTACTACTAATGTCATGATTACTACTAAAACGAAAGATTACTATTTATCACACATTTACATTAATCATTCAGTTTTTTTTTGTAGAATTTAGTGCAAAGACAAATATGGTTAGTAAAATATTTATTTTTTTTGCTTTAGTAACAACGTTTAAAAGAAGTCTAGTTCTAAGTCTGCCGCATTAGTTGGTTTTTTCTTAAAACATTTGGTATAATAGAATATTTGTTTATGCCTTTTTTCCTACATTTATTTTTAAATAATGTTAAGATACTTTAAGAGAATATTTTGTTGGCACATTCAAAATTAAAATAGTTTTAGTGAAATCGCATTAGCAATTTTGTGTTGAGAAAGAGCACTCAGCGCTGCAGACCGAAAAACTAGTTATGAATATTTATTATTTACCCTCATAGGCTGGTCCCGAAATTATTCCGAGGATAGAAATATGCAAAACTGTTGAGGTGGAAATTATTCAACGGACTAAAAATATTATACACAACAAATAAACATATCAATTATTATCTAGACTATGTTATCTATTTAAAAACTTTAGTGATAAGAATATTTATTCATTAGTCAAAACAATAATTTTACAAAATTACTTTTATGTTGATAATTTCTTTCTAGAATTAATATTCCAAAGGGGATTTAGATTTTCTATACCAAAGTTCTGGTAAAAGCAGAATAACACAAAAACGCAATTAAACCGGTACGTACCAAATATAAACAAACAATGGTTTTCAATGACAATTACTGATTACTGAGAAACCCCCCTCGGAAACCCCATCAAGTTGGGATGTCCCTAATCTTTGTTTACAGCGACACCAATTAACTCGCCGTTAATGACAGGTAACCCACGCGATGACTTTGTACTGGTCAGCCATACTAGATAGATAGATTCGATAAAATTTCCTCGCAATAGTGTGTTTAACATAACTGGAATTGCCTCGATAATTGCTGGTTAGAACAAATGTATTCAAGGACTAATCATAAATATTAAAAAGACAGAAATTTTGTATGTGACATATGTTCTGATAATTATAGTTTGATGCTAAATGATAAATTCTTAGAAACGCGGTGGATTAATAACAACGCAATTGTAATTTATAACAAAGAAGTTTGTTATATTATGGTACCTTTAATGTATCAGAAACCTGTTTTAAATCTATATTATATAAAAAGTACTAAGGGCTATCGATGACAATATATGGATAATACGAGTTCGATATATAATCACTTAAAAGCAGTAAAAATCCCCTACGTTTTATACTTAATTATACATTAAGGTACGAGTCTGAAGTGTTATATGAAAAATATAGGGTATGTCAAAGAAAATGATTGACGGAGATCAAAGCCGTCACAAATGAGGTTCTCTCGTGACTCTTGTACGATTTACCCGTATCAAGGAAAAAAGCTTCCGTCAAAGTTTCTTTCAGGCTGTTATTTTGGGGTGAATTTTGGCTATCAGTTCTAAGATCAACGAATCGATTGATGACAAATCATTTTTAGCGTTACAGTTATATTTGAAAAGAACATTTATAACCTTGAAACAATTAGAAATAACTTATAACTACGTTATGCATATATGAATACATTGACACAAATGACATTGAACCGCATGAGCTCGTCAAATACTGTTAATAGACGAAATGATAGAGGTGGTAGAACCACAAGTTATCTCATACTAATTACCTTATGTGTAAACCTATGTTTGCAGCAAAAGCCAATTAGAGAGTGCGACGAGTTCAAACATGGCCTGCCGGGTAATGATTAAAGGCAATTATTGATAGACGGGCAACAGAACTCTATCGACCTGAACGTTATTTGGGTTACATCGAATATAATGCGGCCGTTGTTTCCAGCACTGGAATTTTATAGTGGCGATTGGGAATCTATGATTATCCTAAATAATTGCTATTTTAAGACCTCGTGTAACGTTCATTGTTTTGTTGTATTTACAATCTGTCTAATTATCACTATGGCTGACGGTGTATGTTCTGTATAGTTATACATATATACGCCGTAATAATAATAATAATGATATTTTATATTTTTATTGCATGATTAGTTACTTGGATAAGAGAGGCTTAGGACGTTACAAAAATCTGTGCAAAAGTAAATTATTACGTAAAAATGTCGTATTAAAAAGATAAATTAGAATTTTTCCCGGGTTTCATGATAGCGTCTACTATTAAAGAGCCTAAAATATTACTTGTATTAGAAAAGATAATGGTCAAATTGATTTACGAACTTTAAGTCATTGACTTTGTATTGAATTTTTAATACTACATTTTTAAATTACGTATGTACATAAACGCGTATAAATAGATATAAATATGGTTTCCATCTTTAATATATACATAAATCTTTAGTGTATCATTGATTTTCTTATAACAAATTATTAACCAAAAATTCGTTTAGTTAGTAAATTTCAACTTTCATCAATCCAGTATTGACATTGTACGCAATTTGCTAACTAAATATTAAATCCAATTATGTAGCTACGTTTAACGTTCACGTTTAAAAAATATATATTCTGTCTAAATATATAGTCTGATTATTTTTAGAAACAGGTTATAAATAACCCAGTTGCGTAAAAAAAAGCTGAATCTTAAAAAAGATTTTTGTAACGATATCGCCCAGAGCCCTAGAAAACGACATGAAAAACACATAGCATAATGTTGAGTTCCTTTTGAGATTCATTTAAGATCATATTTTATAATTTTTAAACTACATGGCTTACAATATATATTGCTATAAACTGACAAAAAATTGATTTCATTTAGATACAAATAAATTTAATTCAAATAAAGCTTAAGCTTTCTTGCAAAACAGTTAAAATTGACAGAAGATCTGCCGTCATAATAAAATATCTTAGCATTTATTATATTTGGTGTCAAAATATTACCTAGCAATACCAAAATAACACAAAGTGTATTTTATTGAATAAAATAAAATTTAAAAATCATAAAACATGGCACATCATCAATTTCGCGCACATCGACAACCATCAACTCGGCTTCATTCATATAAGCATATTCTCATATAGAAGTTTAGACTCTATTACATGTGTGAATGGAGCTTAAAATTGCGTATATATACTGGGTTTATAGTAACAATGGGCATGTTATAGACAAGATCATTAACAGGGATTCGGACGTCGCGCAGCGTTGTCACTAATTTGTATCGGTTGAGTGACAGACGGACAAACGAACTGATTGACGGCTTTCATTAGTGAGTTGTATACTTTATTTGCTAAGTGAAACTTTACAATGAGATGTGACGGCTTTTGCTTATTTTGTTATGCGTTTAAACTTAATTATTAGTTAACTAATCGCTTACATATTTAAACCCTTTGAAAACTCTTTTGTTTTGATACTGAAGTAAAAAAACTTAATATTATATATCGCTTCAGAGTATGTGTAATTTATTAATCGCATTAAATAATTTTAAATGTTGTTTTATCTAGTAAATATTTTTTTGTATCTTATGACTGAAATGAATAAGTGTTCTCTAAGATATATTATGTTAAATATTTATTACATTTTATATTTTGTAATACACAAGTAATTATAATAGGTTAATCTATTTTTTTCATTTAAAGCAAGTCTTTTACTGCTTACTATTAATTTCGTTTAATTATATATATACAACAAATTAATATTTTTTTATGTAGTCTAGACCACCAGAGCCGTGGCAATAGTTTGTTAAAAATAAAACAAACAAAAATAGTAAAGTAACTTTAGTGACAAACGAACTTGATTGACACCGGTTGATTAGCGACTGGGAGAAATAAAACTGGAATAAACGGGACTTTTCAATTCGTAATCAATAAAATAGAAATAGAGGAGATTTATTTTATTCCACACTTCAGTCGTGAAACTTGCTGATATAATATTATTGTTGTTTGATATCTTGAGATCGTTGCTTATATTTTGTTAGTTTCAAGAAAAAATATTATATATTTCATTTTTTCTTACATAACTTTATTAAAGAACCCACAGTTTTAAATATACTTAAAGTATGGAAATAGTCTTAAGGAATAAAGATTAATAATTGAATAGGTTTTGAGTCTAAAGCTTTATTTATTTTTTTGTAATCATGTTTATCCTAATTAAATTGACTCTATTTAACTTTGATGATGATTGATCCAAAAAGAAAATTATGTTTTTTTTTACAGTAATTATAGTTATATTTTTTTATTTGTTGTGGGTCGAAAAGCTTTTGTAAGTGTCAACTGTACAAGTAAACACAGAAGATTTGCGTGGCTCTACATGACACTAATAAATAATATCTATAACTCACATGTCATTGGAATTATTTAGAAAATTTTGTGAGTTTTCTGCCATTTACATGAATTTTAATATGATGCAAATTATACCAGCCAAAGTAAATTATCTAAAAAAGTATATTCGTAAGTACAGATATGATATCACTCAAAAAATATAAGAAATATATTATATATTTAATATTAACATTATATCCTTAAAATTGCGAGCAAAAAGTAAATACTTAAAAAGAAGTACTTCAAGGAGTAATCTTCAGGGACTTGACTTAAAAAATATCCCTAAACCAATTTTATCTTTAAGGATTTTTTACACGAAAAATATATGTATTTAAAAACAGTAGAAAGTATAAACGAAAAACTAATAAGTTAATCAGTGACAATGTTATTAGTATTTGAGATATAATATATAAAATAGAACTCATAAACCGACTAAACATAATAAGACCATTTTAATTAAAAATAAAAAACCTGTTAAATTATTGAATGCGCTGACGTTACGACATTTACTGACTTTCCTATGTACTTCTAAATTAGGCGATTTTTTAAATATTGTTTTCAAATACCTTTAGTATAGGTTCAGAAATACAATACTTATTAATCGACGCATGTGACCGCTCCTATTAAAAGGGGTTCAAAGGAAAATCAATATCAAAGGATCTCCAAATGAAGTGGACAAATCGGTTCGTTAGTGCGGTCATTATCACTGAATTAATTAGTTTTGCTGCAAATTGACGCTAAGCTCATATTTAAAGCTCTTCTATGTGATTTGTCCCCTTCATCTGCTCCGCTCTGATAAATTTTTGTTAAGGTTATTATGGCCTTTAAGTATTTTTTCCTATACTAGACATTATTTATTGAGTTCATATTTTTTTGGCGCGGTGATCACCAAATTAATTAGTATTACTCACTCGATTATATAACTATTTGTTCTTGTCACCTGTTCCGCTCTGATACGTTGTGGAATTACTACTGAAGTGGCTAGCAATCTATATTCGCGACGTATATTTTTCTAGAAACTTAAATAAATCATAAATAACTTTCGCCATTAATGACTTTCATAGTTATAATAACTTTTAACTTGCCTATAATATTGTAATAAACTTCGTTATAGACGATGAGATTAAAAGATTTGACTTCTAGTTCTTAACATGCAACCATAAAACGAATTAAAAACATAAATCGGAATGTTTATTTATGTAAATAGATCAAGAGTTATCAAAAAATCTATAAATTTTACCAAAAGGTCGTACAAACCAAATTCTTATCTTCTTCCGCTTAATTTGAAATGTATTTATTATGAATATTATTAAAATGTTATTAAACTAGTTTTTATCATAAGTGCTACTTTAGGTGCATTTGGCCAACATTATAGAATCCAGAATTACTATGAGGCTCATGAAATAAATATAGTTTCTTCATTTCAAGGTACAAGTTATCACTAGTATGATTAAATTTAAACTTCAATGGTAATACTAATTATTTATTTTTAGTTCATATTTATTCAGGCAAATATATAATATTATGAAAGCATGCGATGAATAATACACCCATTAATAGAGAATAAATGGTTTCGATCAAAGATTTTATAGTATTATATCACATATTTAATAACATATTTACGATATTTCTTAAACAGATATTTAACATATTAATATATGTAAAAAAGTACAAGTCTCTTTGCTTTCTAAGTCAACGCAGATATTTTGACTACTTCACATGTTCCAATACATACTAACAGGTTTTTCCACGTGTTTCTCATACAAAATTATTTCCCATAGATTAATTATCTTGTAAGAATAATTAGCAACATTATCAATATTAATGAATTTAAATTCATGCCTACCTATTTTTTTTCACTTCAAAAGTAAAAAAGTAAATAATCAAATTTTGAGAAAAAAGGAATCTTTGCACATTCTCTAATTTATTTATATTTTATAATTTCTAATTTATCTCAATGGATAATATGAAACATATTTTAATGTGTAATGTTGTTGGCTTAAAAGTAATCTTTATAACAATGACATTGTTTGAAAATGTCTATAAACATTTATAGCATTAAGCATTCTATATGGGATCGTCTTTATCAGGCCGTTTTTGACATCTATTAATTTACCGAGACGGACAGCGGACCGAGACAGTTCAATTGGTAGAGCGACGGGACGGTTTCCCAGTGGTCGCGGGTTCGTATCGGTTCCCTGCCCGTATCGGATTATTTTTCAATCTGTATTTATATACATTTAAACAATGACATTGATAAGAGAAAAACATAACAGGAAAAATATTAAGATCACGTTGATAATTTCGGAAGAAAACTGGGACAAAGCAGCCGTTTTGTAAAATCAAAGTTGAGACCTTTATAGGCTATAATACCAAATTACTTTATTATTCAAATTTATTTTTTTGGTAGCACAACACGTTTCGGTTATTAACTTTTAATGAAATAACTAAAATAAAATATTGTCACTTGACCTTTAGTTTACATTTAACAGGTGGGAAATATTTGAATATCATTTTTAAATACGTTTTTAGCAGAGTTAGTGAATGTTTTCTATAATTTAATATTGATTAATGATATAAATAAAATTTTAGTTCATACATCTGAATTAGTGAATATTTAAAACAACAAAATGCTAATATGACAAAGAGTTTCGCGCCAATACAAACTTAATATTAAAATTAAATTTAAAAACAATACAATTACTACATTTAAATAATTTATTGGTTGATAATTACCGACCAAATTGTAAGTGCTAAGAGCAATTATCATCACCAGGAAATATATACAGCCATCATGTAAGTTTTTACTTAATGTACAGTATGTTTACATCAAAGAAGCATTTATGACAGAAATAAAAAGCAAACAATACAACCATAAATAACATCATAGTTTTGGATTTAGTAAATATTAAATGTGAGCAAAACTTTGCATTTTATTAAAAAAATGTTTAGGTTGTGTTTTTTTGTGTTTCGGTACGATGTTTTTATGTCTTAGTCTGAAAACCCCAATACGCTATGAAAGCTTTAAATTTCAATACACATTAGCTTCTCCTCGCTTCGTCATCCATTACAAAGATAAAACACATTCAAAAGGCTTTGCCTTTTTGCACATGCTTCTGTTGTATGGAGTGCACCGCAATCTTTCAAATTTATCGGACGGTTGGTCGCTTAGATGCAAAGTTAGCCTCGACGCTCCTTGTAACATCCTTGCGTGTTTCCATGAATATACAATATCACTTTAGATTTTTAGAAATGAACACGATTTATGCTTATAAGATAAAGAATCTTTGAACCAATATTTTGTAAAACAAGAAATAGACTATATTGATTAATAATGCTCCGGTTATCTATTGTCAACAAAGGCGAGAATCACACAATAAATTACCATCAAATGGTCTCACCGATAACACTCGCATGAGATGCTCTTAAAATCGGGCTACAAAAATCATTTTGTATGTAATCAGACTAATAAAGTACAATTAGATGCTCGATTCCAATAAATGTTTTTGAAGTTTTAATACAATCTAATCAAAGTGTCTTCATGTTTTATTTACGACAAACCATAGCATAATGAGGATCAACTTAGCGACGGCGCAGGCGCAGGCGCTGCACTGGTATCATGGGAGAAGCATTCTTAAGTTAAAAGCATAAAGTCTAAATAATGGTGTGGTTCTTTAATATGCATCATGCTTTTGAGAATATGCCGATATTAATTTGATATAATTTAATGTTTTGTTGAGACACTATTGTGTCTACTGTACGTTTTATCACGTGTATCGGTTACTGCAATGATTATATTAAAATACTCGAACGAACTATAAAGATAAGTGTATGCTGTTTTTTGAATACGTAATAGCTGCTACTGACATTTATTAAAAATATATTTTTACTTTTATCTTCGTAGGTTTATTGTAATAAAATAGTATATTCTAATTAGGAGTATAATTTTATTGTTTTTTTTTTAATTAGGAAAAAGCCATTACAATACATCAATGCTTTCAAGAAATTTAAATATTTGGTTATCTCAAAAATCAAACCATTTTATCATTGTGACATTTATCGGCCTGATGCCATCGATACACTTGCACGCCACATTCATATAAACCGGAGCTTATCAGAAATAAGCAAAGAAATCTAAGAGCATATCGTACATACATATTTTCTTTACCAAAGATCTTATCGATGAAGAATATAAATAACATAGTATCGCGTGTTGTACGGTCGGCGACAAGTTTTTATTGATATGTGCAAATGTAATCTTTATTCTTCGTGACATAAAGGTTGTGTATTGCATAAGGTACTTTATGTTGGTGGTATCTACCCAGCAGTGTCTCCGCCAATTTCGATTCAGGATCGAAGGTTAAACGCAGCATGTTTGATTACTTCCGTCTTCTATACGTGAACAGGAAATATAGAAACATACGACGAAATAGACTGGCTAATATTATATAATTAACAACCTAAATGGTTAATTCATTTATTATATCTTTCACTGTTTTTTTTAAATCTTATTGTGTTTTTAATATTAGTCTATTATTAGCTATATTGAATAACACCGGTCTTTTAAGTAGGTACCTACTAATTGATCAAGCTAACTATGAATTCATTTTCAGTTCTAACAACTTTCTACATCAACCTACTCCTAAAACTTTTTCAAATGCCCGAAGATTAAAAAAACAGTGAATTTAAAGGAATTATTACAAAATCGGTTTGAATATCGGTCATAAATATTAGTTTCCTTTTTATATGTGTATCATGTTTTCGACTTCAGTGGCTGATGGAGAGAATAACAATATCCTCTACAAATCTTAGATGACTTAAGTACTGACCATGTATACTCAATCCTTTTGATTTTCTGTTTAATTGTTGGAAGATACCTTCAAGTACGGCTATAAATAACTTAGGTGATATTATAGGGTCTCCCTGTCTTACACCCTTTCCTATTAATATTTCTTCTCCCTTCTTTTCCAGTATGACTCTGCTTATACTTTGAAAGTAAATATTTTTAAGAATGTTTATGTATGTTCTGTTGATATTGCATGATTTGAGAGCGTTCCAAATTGCAGTGTATGCTATACTGTCAAATGATTTTTTATAGTCTACAAATGCTATGTCAGCATTTACAAGGTGATTATGTTCTTTATATTTTTATATCATTTTAATGTATATAAATATTAATAAACTAGTAAATAAAAGAGTGTTTACCGTATACTTTTCGAAATGGGTCTTAAAATAGTAATTCTATGGGGCTGATATTATTTTTAAAACATTTTATCTGATGCACCAAATACAATAAAATTGTACATCCGTCTTAAAAAAAACGTATATGTTGTTAAAATGTCAAAAACCTATTAAAAATAAAAGTACAAATAATCATAACAATTAACTTAAATTTTGACAATTATTTACTAAATTACCAATACCTAATATGAAACAATATTGAAAGAGGAAACACGAGGGAAAATAGAATATTGTGTGCTTTTAGACAGTAATTCAAATTAATTGGCCAAAGTGCATCCCTTGCTCGTAGACAAATGAAATAGACGTATGAGCACTATAATTCAGTTATTACTTCATTACTTAAACAGAGAGTTATGTACATTAATAGGAGATTATAAACAAGAAGCTGTGCTCAAGACTCCCAATATTATTATATAACAATATCTAATCAAATATTAAGATTATTATATCGCAGGCATAAACAAAAACTGATAGTATTGAATATTTTAGCACCAACAAGAAGAGTTCTAATGATAAATTCAAATCTCGCCTCTCGGGAACAAAGCAATCAGATGCCGCACAAAGGTTACCTCGTCGCTTGCGGCGAAAGTTTACCTACAAACTTGAGGAGAGCGTACGGCGTTTGGTTTACAGTTGATTAAAATTTGTTAGCTGGATTGTAATGTGGTTTATCAATTATATTTAGTATCGATCGAGTTGAATCTTGAATCTATTTAAATCAATTTTTTTATATATATATTTGGCATAATATATTTTGGATTATGTTACAACATCAGTGACTAACTAAAAAAGTAAATTACATTACAACGTATCTTGAGCTAACATAATTAAATATACCGCTACTACGATTAGCTGTTTTAAAGGATATATAAGAAAAAATTAAGAACATTAATATTGTTCCACAAACTTTAACTAATATTTAACAATTGAAGTGAAAATTCTACACAACTGAGATAAAAATTACCAAAATCCTACTTTGGAGGCCTACATTAAAATTTATATTATTTAAAAATAAGTCTATCCAAAAATATAACATATTTTTAAAGTTTTGTTGGTTTTAAATAAAACCAGTATTTATAATTGAATATAAAATCATTTAGGAATAAAGATTTATAAAACATTTGTGAATAATTAAATCTGTCATGTAATTATCGTGAATCGGCTGTATGGGTTAAGGAACAGGATATTGCATTATATTGATAATAATTAATTATCGCACACAGACAGGCTATACTTATCATATCATATCATATCATATCATAGTATACTTATTATATAAAATATATATACTTAGTTTATAACAAAGAGAACATTGTATTTCAAAAGTTTTTAAAACCTTAAACGGATATATGGAGGGTTAGATTTACATAAATATTTATATCAATTATCATACAAAACTATCCTCTTAAGAATTGATATCACAGTAACTTTAACACCTATGCTAATAGATAAACAATAATATAATGATATTATAAATATAAAAACAATTAAAGATATCAATCGAAAGATTAATATCTTCAATTCTAAATATCTATTTGCAATTCTCAACTGATATACATAATTACTTGCACCAATATAGGTACAGGTCCGCGAAGAGACATTACTATTATATTATTATATTATAGACAATTTTAGTATTTTATAATAAAACTATCATAAATACTTGTATAAATTAGTATTTTAATAATGAAGGTAAGTAATATAACATTTTACATCCATTTTTGAATTCTAAAAACGCTTCAGCTTTCAACTTAGTCTGTTCAGTGTCAGGGGAAATATTTGGCCTAGGTTTTCAGAATCAGTGACCTTCATAAGAAAATATAAGGCTGTATTTTCATTGTTGACCGATTAAAATTAAATTTTGCTTTTTTTAAATTACCTTAAGTAAAAAGATAGTAAGAACCTTATAGCTGGATATTTTTATTAGTTATTCATCTTCCGGAATATAATTGTAATTAAAAATTTCATCAAATAGAATGATATTTGAATCATCGTCGAACCACCCAACAAGGACGATAAAATACCGTGACAAAATTAAAATTGCGTCGTATCCAATCATTTCTTCTTTCATAGCGAGTTTCATACAACAATCTAATAGATTACAAATCAACAATATTGTGCTTTATTTTTATAGCCTTAAGATCCTTAATTGCTGGTGTTTTGTTTTATATTCCATCACGTTAAGGCCGAAATTTGGAAGACTAAGAATCGACATTGATATTCTTAATGTTTGACTGAATATCTATCAATTTATTTGATTCGTTTGATTTAATAGTCCATTGAGGAATTAATTGAGCGTAAATAATAAAATGTATTAAAGGAAATAGCGATAATATACCATGTAATCGTCACAAATACAAGATACTCACATTATATCTTCTTGTATCTGTAACAGAAATAATAAAAATATTATTATATATACGACGAATTATTTAACGTGATACAAATTGTTTTTGTAATAACAAGAAAAAATAAAATCTAACAAAGAACTAACCACATCTTTGTTTACGTTTACTTTATTGTGAGACTTCTATTATCTCTTTATGAGGCTTCTAAGCTGTCTGAGGCACACCTATTTAATGTACTACAAATTGAAAAGCGTTCCCGACGATAATCCCACATCAAAAACCATAATATTAAAGAACCACTATACCATATACTAATCCGGCGTTATCTTGAAAATAGGCCTTGTGTAAATGGAAAAAGCATTATCTGTTCCCGAAGGACCATCCAGTTTGGAGCTGAACGCGGGGTCTATTATGTAAAATGTGATGATATTTTTTATTAAATTCGTAACACGATATTTTATTAAAAGGCTTCTAGTCAATGCAAATTTCTTAATGGTCGGTATTGGCGCTCTATCAGCGTTGAAAGTAAATTTTCTTAGAGCGAAATGATGTTAAGTAACCCGATTTCAAGCCAAGATTTTATAATTTGTTTTGAATTTAAAAAGCTTTTTTCATATTAATGGAATTTGTTTTGTCTACCTATTTTGAACTTTATTATAAATAAAATTTACCTATTATATATGTGTGATACTTTTTTCTATATATTATTTATGTAAAGTTAAGCTACATTGCAGTCCTATTATATTAGAAGAACAGGAATTGTTTATATATATATTACTATTACATTATCCGTCTATCCTTCACTAAACCTCTGAAATAACCTATTACCTGAGGACTCTTATCCAGGTTATAGGCATTATTTTTATTACTGGAACCTTTTCTGGCCTTTACGTGCTGAATTCCCTATAATCCTTCCTAAGCCCCGAGTGGGAGTCCATGGAGGGAAACATCTTTACAACTTCACTGTTACTTCGTAATATGTTTTATTGGATTAACATCTGTTTATTTTTATACTGTACTTAACTAAGCTTCATCATTTTGAAGATTTGTCAAATAAACAAACATATTTATTATGATCCGAAAATGTAATAAGTAGGTATTTTCGACATCATAAGCAAAAAAAAATTACTTAGGGGTTAGATCAATGTGTGTAATTGGTCCTGTGATAATATTATTATTATCTTCGACAATTGGTATCAATGGATTTTATATACCTACATTTTCTCGCTTAAAAAAATCTTATTTTAATACCTTTTATTACAATTTATATGCATATGATAAGCTCATATACTTCAATCTCGATGTAAATAAACAAATAGTATGAACGTCTCTATCCAAGAATTTGCAAAGGTCTAATCTCCAGCATACCTATTCCCAAACAAAGTGCACATAAAGTAAATATGAGGGATAATGATATAAATTCCTGTCCATAGGCCGGTTAAATGCTAACACAATATACAGCCCCAGTATTATATGAAGGATAAGCCCACTTTGAAACAAGATACTACAAAAGGGGTCCCCATCAAAATTCTGATGCCGTCAGAGCCCATATTTATCATTTTCCGCAATTTTCACTTAAAGCGGCATATAGTAAGTGGTTCAAACCACACACTGAACTGTTGTCTTACGTATTTTAGCATTTCATACTTTAATTTTGTAAACTATTTAAACATTAAACATGTAATAGACTTCAATTAATTGTACGCTATATTTTATTAATTCCTTCATATACTAAATTCTCTCCGACTGAAAGTAACTATAAACATTCTAATACCTTTTAATGAGACGGCGTCTTCACGCACTTTTATCAAGGATTGAAACGCATCACAGTCTCAAAGTTCATTATATCCTTTCATCCCCCTGGTCTCATAGCTTAGCTCGTTATGCACTCCTTTCTTGAACCATGACCCTTTGTATCTTGTGGAACCGCGCTCCATTGATAGTTTACGCCTTATAAGACACCATAAGCTTTGGAGGGTTAAAAAGGAAAAGGTATTACTTTAAACAAAAGAACACTGTAGCTAAGGGATTTTAAAACAATAATATAGTAAAGATTTTATTTTAAATGTAAAATATTACCGTATCAGTTTATAGCTATCCCACTGCTGGGATATATATATATATATATATAGCAGCAGTATATATATATATATATATATATATATATATAGCTTATTTAAAAAACCTAATTTCTTCTAAGATAACATGTTATTGTTATATTGCAACAGGGAATTGAACATAACATGTTATTTGATCTCTATTCTGTTCCATCTAAAAATTATTTTGCGGGAAATATTAGATCATATAAGCAACAGTTTTATGATAGCACTGAATCACTGGGGCAAGATATATTGAAGGAACTTAAAAGAATAATTATATTTTTAATAAACATACAGGGTAATTTTCACATATAATTTATTTGTAATTAATTCAGGCCACCTCTTGCAGGCAGCCTCTCTGCATCTATCCCAACAACATTGATTCTATGACTTTTTAAAATGAATAGTTTTTAAAATTTAAGTTTTCCCATACAAAATTTATTTGTTGGCTCTGAGCTAGCATTAGCTCTGAGAGTAGGTATGGCGCCCGGGCGTTGACCTTTTAAGTACTTACAAAATACAGAGTAATAAGTAAAACAGATAGCAATTTTTTTTTGAATTGTTTTTTTTTGTGTTGCTTATCAAGATTTGTAAAAAGTTGTAAAACAAATGTTGTTGGGATTGATGCAGAGAGGCTGCCTGTAAAAGGTGGTCAATTAATTACAAATAACTCTGTATATCTTTGTTTTTATTTTTTCTTCGTATTCTTCTTAGTTTATTTTAATTTTTATTAAAAAAATTAAATAGTCTACGCCCTCCAAATACCGTGAAATATAAATACCTGTTAACCCACGGAGGAAACGGGTCAGGTTAAACTCCGTACCCTCATTAATATAAGAAAAGGCTTTTGTCTTTGGGGGTTTTTTCATCAGATTTAGTCCTAAAGTTCATAAAATATGAACTAAATTACGTAATCTCAATTTCTGTCTCATCAAAACCAATCTGGAAAGCTAAAATGAAAGGTTTTTTTTTTCCGGATATTTCATTTTAACCAGAACCAGAAAGTCACAAATGAGTAATAGTTTAGCGCAAAAAGTGAAATAAAAATAAACTAGCACGGAGGGTAGGATCGCTAATGGTCGTTTCGTTTAGCCGGTTTATTCGGACACTCGGCCCTCTGTAAATCATCCTGGGAGGGACGACTTCAATTAGAACATTCTCCGTTGATATCCTTCTAACATTACTTTGTGCACTCCTTTTAACAAATGGAATACTGAGGAAAATAACTAGAAAATAACGGAAAAACAAGACTGTATTGTTCACCAGCATTTATATAACGTAAATAAAAACGTGAAGTAATTAAAAGCTTAAAGAACGTTTTTGTCGCCACTGTTAATGACTTGTTATACAAAATGAAATCTTATTCAGAATATACAAAAGGGACCGATTGTGAAAAAACCTGTCCTCATTCATTTATTGGCGCTAATGAGAAAATTTTCAGAAAATTTTAATATTAAATACAATTATCAGGTAAACATTGAAACAAACGGAGCTGTTTTAACTTTATGCACAAATTTTCATGGCTGGACAATAAATATGTTTATATTATAATACATTGAAATATAGAACTACTAACAATATATTATGTATTGATTCTAGATATTCCATTTATTGGTTTTATCACTATGTTATTGTAAAATCATATTTATTGTAGTCTGTTTGCTCGAAGCATCTTGTGAGGTGTTTTAAAGTGTGTGGGTCGCGTTCTCACCCAATATCTATAACATTTTCTACAATAGAATTCGAAGTTATTCACTAGAAAATATTTAAATTCAATTTGTATGGTTAGTACTATTTTTTTAAAGATGGTTTAAGCATTTAAATCATTTATAAAATAATTAATTTTATCCATTAAGTATTTATACCATCAAAAATCTTTAAAAAACTTCTGTATAGTTAAATAATATAAATTTTAACATTTTTATCATAAAAAGAAATTCATTTCATAGTTAGACGGAGGAGATTTATTGTAAAATTGATTTTAAGTTTATATCTCTCTGGTTTATCCCGGAAGTATTGTTCCATTGACGTATAAAAGGGTCAGATATAAAAAATATACATTACATAATATCCGGTTTTAACTGGAATGGTATAACTCATAAGAATTTATTTATAAGATATATTTATTTATAAGATACAATTGCATTAAATGTATGTATATATATTTTTTAATCTAAGTAGGTACCTTAAAAGTGTGATATGAAATAAGAAACTATCAGGAAGATTCATTATACCCAATAATTTCTCAGATTTTTTTAGCATATATAAAGGCGAGTACCCACTATGTTCCACAGCTCGGTGCACTCCGTAATACATACCAACCTCGCTTACAACATTTCTACAGAAATCTGATACGTGATCATGTGATCATGTAGCGCTACAAGTACTAGCATAACAGATAACCACCTTGCAAATGGATATTTTCTCACAAATTGGACTATTCATTTATAAAATATAGATATATATTTATTTGTAAACGAACTAAGAAAACACTGTTACTATATTATTGACAGTTAAAATATGTGTGTTTTGGTGTGTTTATAGCACAAGTAAATCCCGCCCAATATAATTACTAGCATAACACATTACATAAGCATATAATTATCATAATCTAATATAACACGTTGTAAACCGCGAACAGCGTTCATCTTAAACCAATTCTAAAGCGCTTTGCAAACTCCGTGATACGAATATCAATAAAGCAATGAATTTAATTAACGCCCAAACATTATTCGCTTTTTTATCGGTTTAAAATTAAAACCTTTTGTTCCAGTAATGAGTTTCGGTAATGGGTTGTATTACACGGTGTGTTCAGATATTGGGTGGAAAAATATTTTAAAATTTATTTGACTTATTGTTATATAGTTAAGAGTATACCTTTTAAATGGAGGACAATATTTTATAAATAATATTAGTTGACAACTATTAATAATGAACCTACCTACATGAATTACAAAATAAAATAACATTTAAGAAGAAAGATAAAAATATAAAACATTGCTATATCATGAGTAACAGATTATACTTTACAACTAGTTGGTAAATACTAATGTCACTTGTGTATTTTACGCTAGTTGTATTGATGTTTTGATTAAGTTCCTTATTGCAATGCCTCTTGACATGTGACTTTGACATAATGATGTGTGGGCGGTAATTGACAGTGAAATAATGAGGCAAAAAAATAGAGTGCCTCAGAATTTTATTACAGCTGTTGTAACTTACAAGTGTACTCAGTCGGTCAGTGTAAGAATGAAATGAATATGACTTAGGTTACTTGCACAAGACTGGCAAATTACACAGGTATGTTTATTCAAACTCTTTTATAGGTCACATACACCTGTTGTAATTGAATTGGTTTATTTTGAAAATCATATTCAGAATATTTTTCTAGCAACTATATTTTATTTTATATTCTTAAAAATAAATATATATTATTCGTCCATTTTGTCTGCAAGTTCTGAACGTGTTTGTCTAAGAAAATAACTTTCCGAGCTTAAAGCAAAGCCTTTGCTAGCATGCTTAGGAGTAAATCCATTTCGTGTAAATGGAGTTTAAAACATTCAAAGGATTAATTATGAATTTAGTAAGCTGTAAGCGGTGGGTTTTAGGATGCATATAATTATTTATAGTTAACTAATTACATTACAAAATTCGTAAAACGAAACTAATGTTAACATATCACAACATTTTTTTATCTGTATACTGGTTTTATATATACGATGGTTATGATTCAAACTATAAAAGTACCAAATTAAAAAAAAGGTCAAATGTTTACAAGAAAACAAACGGGAAGAGCATTTGTAGTAAATAATAATGATCTTCATTTTAACGGCTTAAAGTTCTCTATTTACAAAAGGAAATGATACAGAATAAAATAAATAACTTTTTACCAGTACTGTTCCAAGTATACTTCGTAATGTATGGCGCAAAACGTAAAATGAGAAGATTAGAGTATTAACGGCGAACATACGGGATAACAGACGTAGTTAAGTAGATTTAAAGTTGTTCCATTATACATTTAGACAGAGCGGAAATTATTTGAAATGAGCACGAAATATTTGGACCCTAAATTAACATAATCCTTGGAGTACGAGCATTTATCCGGAACCCGGAACTTTCCATCTCTTGTAATTAATTCACTTATTTTGAGGGAGCTGAGGACATTTTTTTGCTTTTTCTGGAGTAAATTTTGAAAACTCGTGTCCCCAAAAAGTGTGTTTGTTAATATTTTTTATAGTAAGATAATAATTTTTGCTTTTAGATAATATTTCGTGGGGGTAGTTGGTTTGTTAGGAAATTATATGAGCAAAATTTTCCGTAAATAGTCCGTCCCATATTCATGCAAGCAAAATCACAGGTGAATGTTTTAATGTTTGATATCTAAATGCAATTTAATTTGTACTGGTAACTGATTGCCTGTATTAAAAAAGCTTATTTGCAGTCCATAAAGAGTAAACTTTTAATATTCTGACTAAATTTTCTGAAATATATCCTCGTGAAAATAACATTATTACTCTTAAGATATTTATATTTCTATCAGGCGGATACATTCATATAAAAACACAAAGCACTTAAGCCATAGATAAATCTTGGAAAACTATCTCAATCTAAGTAATGTAAGAAAAATAAAAACATAACAACAATATATATCTTTGGAGTATAAAGATATAGTAGACCTTTTAGTACTTCAAATATCAATAGACATATTGTTTCCCCACCATATTATTTTCGTCGTAATCTTCTGGTCGGAAAGCAATTTTCCATTGTATCAGTCAAAATTTCATTCTTCACTCGAGGCAAAAAGTAAACACAAAAAGGTTAAGTCAGGGATGTAGGGTCATCCGTCAATATTTGCATTGAATTGGGTAATTCCTCTGTTTGCATTGTATTTTCATTTCCAAGATTTCTGGATGCCCCTTTATATTTGTCTTGCCAAATCCGAACTCGGAGTTATATTTTTCTTCATATTCCAAATACTGGAAATTTAGTTTTGATTGATATTTATATTTTGAGACGCTTAAGGCACTTTTCGTATCGAACTTTTTGAACCAAACAATATATTTAAACTAGTGCCCAGCTATATGAAAGTTACTCAACATATAATCACCAAAAAAATTGGTTGGGGTGGCAAAAATTTGGTAAATTTTAATTAAAATGCGCGTCCAAACTCGTTGTAGCGTAACCCGCGACCTTAATGCGGGAATCAATTTTATTATGCTAATAAAACACTTAACAATCTTGTTTGCTTTATTTGTATATCGATGTCTCTGTGACGAAGCCTTTTAATTGCTGTGTAATATGATATCGATGAAAAAGTCTTCTAATTATAATACAATGGATTTCATTCTTTTGTTTGTTTGTACATATTCGAATTTCTTTAATATTTAAAAAATGTAACATATTCGAAGTAGTCAATAAAATTATATAAATTATGTTATATATATTAAATATGTTATCGGTTTGTCACATCATATTTTATACATATAAACTTTGCAACCTTTACATAACTACTAAATTAAAAAGATACATTTCTTTTACCCGGACACATTTTTTGCTTACTGTTTAAAAACTATTTAATTGTCATTTATCAAATACTAATCATGACTCGACTCTATTTATTTAGTGACGTCACCACTAATGTAAATAACTATAAATCCATGGCTAACCAACCGTGGCATTATGACGTAACCTAATCTACACTAATGACTTCATCACAGAATCTTGTTAATTAGAATAAAACATAAACCAATATAATTAGAATTCCGCTTGATCGATCCTATTAATTATGTTAATAACCATGGACACCAATATTAACAAGATAATGAGATCGTTCTCGACTGCTTCATTGGACCCTTAATGCCTTTATTGTTAAATTGTATATTTCTTATTAATTAGACCTCCCTTGACGTATAATTTATACATATACGTCCAGTACATGTTATGCTTGTATGAAATACGAGATTATTGAAATAAGACTATGGGATGTAATCCTTCATTATATTATCTTTAACTATTAATAAACGATTTATACTAAACGTGCATAGTGATTTGTACTTGCTTCTTCAGTAGTAATGAGAGAGGCATTATAATAAATTATTTGAGACTAATACAGTCGTAGTCGTCCTCGTAATAGAGACGAATACGGTCAATTTGCCAGATTGTATTTTTAAAAATAGCCAGCTGAAGTTGAGTAAATTGCATTAACTAAAATTAAACACAATTTAGCAGTGCTAAAAACGGACCTAAAAAGGCACGCTCAGCAAAACCCATTTACTATGAATTTGCCTTATCTCTAAATTATGCACTTTGATACCTCTCCTTTTTACTTTATATATGATCAGATGACCTTTGATTTACACTTTTGAACATTTCTTAATATAACAATAATATAGCTGATGACTTCACGACATACTATTATTATTAATAGTATGTTCAATGTTGTGTTTCTTTCTCGATCCCAAAATTACCTCAGGTTGTAAATTTAAAGAATCGTTTATTATTTTTGGAAAAATAAAGGTACTTTGGCTTTAATCAACTTTGCTGTTTGAAACAACAACATAATTTAATATATTTTCATTGGTTACTTAATACAGTCACTAAAAGCTTTGAACGAGGTATAAAAGTAAAATAATTTTTGTCGTGTGTGGGCGACACATGCATACTACTATTATCTTCTATATATACTCGTACCATTTATGTAAAACCGTTTATATAAAGAATATATTATATTTTAGTTCATAGTTCATATGAAATAATTAGGATTTTTTTGAAAATTAAATATATTTTTAGTACATTTCTGTATGAAATTTAAAAGAGTCAGGTCGTAGGTAGGTATTATAACGGTTATTTAGATCCAAGTATGGACTACCGGATCGATTATTATTGCATTACATTATGCATAGCTTTATTTACATAAATCTTTACATTATCAATAATTTATTTATTTATAAAAATATATAAAAAAAATAATTTTATATGAGTTTTTAAGAATATTTCTTAAATATTCTCGCTGGGCCGAGACATACAATTGTACTTTAGACAAATATTTTTTTTGAATTTGTCAATTTGAATATAAGTATTGTTTAATGATATCCAAAATTAATACTGATTTACGGACTTTTTATTCAATACTCCTATTATATATTCATTTTGCTGTTTGCCAGGCTTTTGATTGGTCACGACATTAAACAGCTAAATTAATGACATTGACTAGAAGTATGTAAATATCAAATATTCCAAACACTCGTATAATTTAAAAGCACTTAATTGCTAAGCATAATCAATTGAAATACAAAATAATCTAATAATAACCGAATAGTTAATACTAATGACGTTATCCGACATTGTTTTCACGATAATTACGATAACATAAACATTAATAACTATTTTGTTTTAAACTCAAACTTTATTGCTGCCATAGATCATAAAATATATCTATGACGTCATCATGTGAGTGTTCTATCATAAAAATAAAAGTTAAAGTTTAGTATTTTTAATATGATTTATAAAATGTTAGACTAAATGGTTCCACAGTCGCTCCTCGTAGAAGTACCGACAAGAAGCTCTTCGGTTACTTTTTGTATCAGTATATTCCATTATGAAACATTTCCAGGCAAAACAAAAATAGCTCTATGTAATAAAAAAAAAGACAAATTTATGATTGAGATCAAATAAATCTGTTTTCAAACGTATTCATTTATCAAATTATGTTTTAATTTGGATTCAGAATTGTAATAATAACAATAACTTTGATTTATATCATGACGTTTATAAAATAGAATATTACACGTAGATTAATAAGTCCTTACAAATCACAATCAGACATTATTCAGCCTTCGTTGAATAAAAAGGTTTTAATTTCTTTCATTTTATGTATTAAATCTCAGCTAATCCCCGCATTGAGTTCCGAGAAAATGTCCGGAAAAAACAAGTACATAAAGAAATCTCTTTTCTTAATCGGATTAGAGGATCTTAAAATATCGCAGACTAGCATCTGCCACTTAATCATTAACGAAGCGTTACCAACAACTAAGAAGAATATATCCAGAGTCCGAATTTTTTTATGAAAACTGGTTGATATGGGTGATTAATATTTATGATTACCGACCTTGCTTTACTACTTTAGGCAGTTTTATTAAAAATATTTATTAAAATGATGAAACTTATTTTTTTTAATTATTTTTATTTTCAGATAAATTATAATTGGGAGGCTTTAATGATTTTATTAAGAAGTCTTGATTAAAATACACAATAGGCATTCAGACTGGATGTCGTTTTCTTAAATGTTAAAAAGCAGGCAAAAAATTACAATAAGTATAGAATTATTTAAAAAAAAACGACGTTCTCATATGTTGTTATTTCATCGTTATTTTTACTAAAAGATTATACATTAATTAATCAACATTATTGAATTTATATTTTACGACCTTATGCGTGAACTGCGAAATAATTTTAGAAAAACCCTATATGGAGCGATGGATTAAAAAGCTTTAAAAAGAACTAAATAGTAAGACGAGGAACAAACAAGAAGAAACACTTTTTAGACATAAGAGAATTATTAAAAGATTGTTTGTTATATGAATATTATGTCTGGATGTTATATCTGTATGAAGCTCGGCAAATACAGTGAACCAGAGTGTACTGATATAATTTAGAATCAAATATAATAATCATGATATAATAATTAGAATCAAAGTTTCTTTAACAGACTTTTGAATTCTTAGTGTGTTTGTGACCAAATTTGTGATTAAACATTTTACAACGAACTAAACTTCAATAATAAAATGAATATTGTCGTAATTAAAATGAAATGATGATAAATTAATAAGTAGGATTAACAATTTGTATTGTATGTATTGTGCGCGTCATCTGTTTGATGACAATACAACACAAGTTATTACTTATAAACTGAGTATTGATTATAAATCACTTTTAGATAAATTTATAAAAAATATATTAGTACTTTCTGAAGAATACAGTGAGACTCAAAATTCGGAGGTTATATCAACCGTTGAATATTAATCCTTATTATCAACAATGTTAATGTCATTTTAGAGAAAGCAATATCATCAAATAAAGTATATAACAGTGGATTTTCCACAGCTTCAATTAATAAACCAAACACTAAACAGACTCTAGCACTGGCAGAGTATTTCGTTCTCGTAAGAAGCTAGTATAAAACTTATCTTTACTGTTGGGTGTGCCCTCTACATCCATTTTTTAGTAATACCTTATTCAATTACAAGACACCTCTTCAAATTTTACACTATATATATTGAAACTTAGTAACCTTTATGCATAATAAGGGCCAGATATTGTACATGTAGGTAATAGGGTAAAATCAACTACGAATTATATCGTACCCGGGAATAGAAAATACACAGTACAATATTTGATTCAATGATTACAAACATTATGTTTTCTCTATTTCCAAGAGCTTTGAATTAAATATGACTATTACGGATGTTCAGTGTGTACATCCGGTTATTTACCACAACCTCCATTACCCAAGCCCTCTTTAGGTTGATTTACAGTACGCATTACAAGTTTCGAGTGAGCCTACATACACGTAGATACGTCAATTAGTTTGAACCACTAAGTATTTAAGAGCGCCTAATATGGAAGGTGCTTAGTGTTTAACAACTTAGCTACTTACGAAAGCTAGATTTATGAGTACAGTAACGTTTAAGACGATTACTGGTTTGTTTTATATTTTTATATGAATTTAACGTGTATTACCTACAATTTATATTATGTACGAGATAGATATCAGTTTAATGTCTTATATAGAAACAAGGCAATAAATACCTTACAAACTACACTAAAGTACTAAGGAGAATGTTCGTAACTAACCTAGATGTTTGTTAACGTATTATTGTAAAAGTTTCACTTTAAGCTGTCCTTTCTTAACTATTCGACATTTTCAATGCCATAATGCATAACGTGAACCTTAATGTCACTATTGTGTTTTTTCACAAATTATATCACCTTGACCGACTTCACTATAATTTTATTATTACAAATATAAAACCTTGTTAACCACAGGAAACCATAACTTGTTTCCTGTGGTTAATGAGATTTATCATTGCAGTAATAATCGTCTTTTAATACAAATGTCTTGTATTATGATATAATTGTGGAACTAATTAGAATGAATTACAGCAGCAGTATGTACCCAACCATTAGCTTATATAAGTATATGAAACATTATGTTTAATAATATATAATTTATTCCGAATTAAATTTGCTCAAGAAATAAAAAAATATATAAAAGATATTCAAGATAGAATTGGTAAAACCAAAAAATACAAAAATTTATGAAAGAGTAAATTGTTTAATTTTGTATTTGAAAATAGCATGTAATATAGTGTATTCATATAAAATCTATTCTTATCGTAAATTTAATATAGTAAAGTTACTACTTTACTATATTAAATTTAGTATGAGCTAAAAAAATCTGGGTCAACACTTTTTTTTTACATTATTGTAATATTTTAGATTAAAAATATTTGAGCTAAAAAGACAAATATTATATATACTATAAATTGTTTATAACGTATAATCTTAATTTTGTAACTCACCTATTCACAATCACTAATATCTATAATTTTATACTTATAAAACAAAATAAGTCAGTTAAATTTGTTCAAATTTACATAAACATGTTTAAATAGAAAACTCTTATTAGAAAAATTTTAACAAAGAAAATGATTATAGTATAAAACAGATCTAGATAATTTTAGAGATGGATCAGATAGAGCCCGCAAGGAAGCAGTTTGAACAGTGTTGAAGTTCTTTAGGAACTCGGCAACGTTTACCGAGAAGTGCTGACTGAACTGTAGGATATAAACTAAATACCTAGTTATGACTCGTAGAAAATATATTTATTTAAATTCAATCACGTCATATAAAAATCAATTTTGATATGAAAAATACAAGTATACACAAATTTAGATTTTTAAAAGAGATTTCAAATATAGAGCATATTTTTGAAATAGAATAATAAATTTGTATAAAAAAGGTATTTTTTAGTTTATTTTTTTTGGAGGACCAAAGTTATAAAATATAAAATATGTTTTAAATATTACACATAAACCTAATCCCTATTAAAGTGCTTGTATGTGTGTTTTTACTACAAATAAATTAATTATATTAATTTTTTTAAATAATCAAACGACCTATCCGTGACGTCAAAACTCGTTTCTAAAAGAAATGACCTTCGCCCTGTAGTGGCGTTGATAGACCATTTTGACCTAATTTATTCTCACTCAGATCATCGATTTTAGATTTTTAAATCCAATGACTTAGATAAGTGCACAGGGTACCTGTAGTTTTGCTTTAAATAACTCTTTCACTTATGTTATCTAGAATATAAAATATTTGAAAGAGAAAAAAAAATATTCATTATTACTAACCCAACTAAACAAACACTAAACATATTTATTCAAAATTATTTATGTTACACTCTACCATGAAAGAACGAAATAACGCCACTACAGAAAACCAAATTTGTCTTTTTAAACTTATACCTATGATCTAATTGTGATAAGATGAGGCAGGTCATAATTAAGAAGAAACAAGTTAAAAAATGATAAAACGCAATTATAAAATATTAATTAAAATTCATAATATCCAACTTTGGAGAATCCAGATAGCAATGATTAATAGTTCCAAGTGAGCCGGAACTTGGAAATGTTTTCAACGTTAAATTCCTCGGTATTTTAATCAAATATATTCAGTTATCATTCCGCTCTGGTATTTTATTTGAGTTAGTAATATTTTTATGTAAAAATATGTTTTTCATTTATAATTACTACATTATTTAATCGGGTTTATAAAAGTTGCTGTAAAATATAACATTTAATAATGGAGTTACAGTAATTAAAATTAAATATCAAATCATATTTAGGCAGAAAAATAATATTTTGTTTTTTGGAATTATCAAGGAATGATTTGTTTAATTCTAGTGTGAATTGTTATAAACATTTTAACGGAGACCCGAGTAAACATAAATATTTTAATCATTGAATATTTATATCATAGAATTAGTTGCCGTTTCTTTTCGGTGAACCTACCCTTTGAAACTACTCAAAATTTTAGGACTATTTGAAATTAAAAAGAGATAATTTAACTTGAAAACAAAAACGAATTCTATATATTTTCAATGCAACTTCGAAGTTAATGTGAAATCATTTTTAATATAATATTTAAAGATAGAAAGGGATTTTCCAAATAGAGTCATAAAACCTATGTTTATGAAAAACATCGCGTAATACTATTTATCGCTATCAGAAACAATATTAATAAATATTAATGATATTTTTATGAATACTATTAGCATGTTTAAATATATTATTTTATTTACTTACCTAATGTTTAATCTCTGGTATAAAATTTGCAAAACTCACAATTACCTACTTTTGCACAGATCACAAGTTTTTATTTTTTAATTTCACAGTAAAAATTTAATTGTAGCACATTTAAAACTATTGCACAGTATTTAAATGTCACTACTCACGATAACCGGGTGTTAGTTTTTTAGTCATAAAACTCCGCAGGATACATTTTGTGGCACAGTTTTTTTGATACAGCACAACGGGAAATATGATCGCTACGTAACACCAAAATTCAAAACAGGGTTATAAGAAACCTTCCATAACGTGCTTCAAGCCCGACAGCCTGAAGGGAACTGAGCGAATACCTGCAGCGGTACGCACACAGCTAAAGCTACACACACACGCGCACATTGAACTCCAGCGATTTTAAGCTTCGTCTCCACGTGCTGTACTTTTTTTTCTTCTAATACACACGCAGTGCACCAAGATCTGATTTACTGCAGATGCAGTAAGCGCGATTCTCTAAATTATTTAGCTTTCAGAATTATGAGCTTGCTAAGCACTTGCACGGCTTATTTAGATTTAATAAAAGCTCCGGAACGTCTAAAGAACATTCCCGTTAAGTTTATTGTTTTTCATAATTAATAAAATATAGGTATATAAATGAGCACGTATTATTTTAATATTATAACATGATAAAGTGTAATTATCTTTTGCTTTTTGATTTTTCACATACACTTTTTCAAATTATATAAATAATGTTTTATAACTAATTACCTTTTGATTGTATTTTAATAACTGTCCTGAATTAAGATAGTTATTTGTCGACCGTCATAACTTTGTTATATTATATTTATACATATATATGAACAATGGTATTTACTCGTATTTACGCAATTAAAATAAATTCAACATTGTAAAACTATCCTTAAACTGCCCACAGCATCATTACATAGAATTATGTAAACAGAAGCGACAAACATTATTATTCTAACATAGACCTCTTTTCTCAATAAAAATATTTATTTAGGCAGAGACACGTCTTTAGGTAGATACGTAAGTTATGTCAATTAAAAAAAAAAACACAATACTGGACCAAATAGAACTGGTTAATAATAAAAAACAAAATATATATTTCAATCTTACAAAAAAAATAACAATAGAAGTCCACGTTTGAATATGAAGCTCTGTATTCAACAAAAGTATAAGCAAGATTATTTTAATATTGTTAAAAATACAGCCTGTTTATGCTAAATGATTTAAATTGTGTTTTGATTATTTTTTCATTAGATCATAGTCTTACATAAGACCAGTTTTAATCCCTTTTATAAATTACTTGTGTGATTCTATGATATTATTTTTATAGTATACAAGATACGATTTATTTATTTTTATTTGCAATTGTATTGGATAGCTTTGATGTGATACAAGATATTGAAAAAGTACGAAATGGAAAAAATATTTTATGCTGCAAATAAATGCTTATTATATACATATATTTAATTTTTATTTTTATTTTTATTAAATGCCTTAATAATATCTCGTTAATTCTTACTTATATAATATACTCATAAGTTGAACTTCATAATTTTATTTTATATAACAACACTCTGAAATAGTTCTAATGACCGTTTTATTTTATTTTTTTCAATTAAGGAGACGCTTTGGGGGATTTCATATCGTTCCTGAGATTATCACTATCTTTTTTAAAATCTGAACAAGAAAACAGAAATTTGGGAAAAGTATCATAATTAACCCATTTAAGATAATCGAAAAAAGATTGATACATCACTGCAGCCGCAATAGATTTTTAGTCCCACTGACTTCAATTTCTCCCGCCACTTCCGCGACCTGCTCTGGAACTCTGTTATTTTATAAAAATAAAGTAATTAGTGAACAGCATGTACCACCCCTAGTGCAAGCAGGTATTGAAGCTTTGGAGCGAACGTGAGTTTGCTTATATTTATATACTCCTTGCAAACCGTGCATACTTCTCAGGCAGTCTACTTTCTCTATAAGTCCACAAAAAAACTTAGCGGGGCACTCTAAGCATAATTTTTTTTACGGTCTATAAATACCATATGCTAGTTGTTGTAAACACGTTGATATTCTTTGCACATTCGACTTAATGCAAATATGACGTCTGTCATAATCTGCGTGAAAGACATGAGCTTTATCCCTTGAAACTACTAAGATTTCTCGATTTTGCCTTTGTTTTTAGAAATGAGCACTAAGGACACCACTTACTGAACAGTAAACCCACTGTTATACAATATTCTATTGCTAATTCTAATTCTAAAGCTATTATTTTTATATCTGAACTCACCTACTTGTGTTTTACCCTATTAAATAAGTACATTTTCTTATCCTGCAACATTTTTAATAATTTAGATCAATTCACTTCAACACTCATCTTTAAATTTTATCATTCTATCACACATCATCATATATCTATCATTTTGTCTATCGATTTTGCATATTGTTTGAACATTTATTTTTTTATTTTTTTATTACAATATTGATTCAGTCCCCAAAAATTTATTTCACTGATAGTTTAGCACCTTCGTCAAACTCACTATAATGTCTAGTTTATTAACTTATTGCAATTAAAAAAGTTATTGTCTTTGATAACTTATATAAAGGATAGTAACTTTTTAATAACGAAAAATAAATTTTCTTGGTATAATAATAATAATTAATAATAGTAAATTAGTTTTTTATGTAAAATACAAAAACAGCAAACAGAAAAACTTACAGAGCAAAAACATAAAAAATATGTAAATTATATTATTAACATGTATTTTAGAAGCCGTGTGTTGAATAAATCTAAATTAAAATAACATTAACAACTAATTATTGAGGTATAATTAAATTTTATTGTTAATCAAATACACAAAATGCAACAAACTACAAAATACTATACAAATAAATACAAAACAGTAACGATGTGGTCAGATGGGAGATATGTCAACATATAACTATTACGTAACTTATGCTTTCGCTTTGAACACATACATATTACTTAGTGCACACATTTGTGCCGTTTAAATATGTAATAAAGCTGTAAATATTTTTTTTTATCGACTCACGTATTTTATAACCGGTTTTTCATTTTCATAGCTATCACCGGTTCGGATTATCTACACGGACATAAAAGAACCAGCTGAAGAAACTGAGTATCTTAATACAAAAATGGAAATTGTTGTACTTCAATTATAAACAGGCGGTCTTGTAACATTTTCTTGAAACTATATTTTTAAATAAATATACACTAAAAAAACAATTAACACGAGTAGGGTTATACACGCGACCCCCGAGATTTAAAACACATTCTATTTAATTGTGACTGACAATCCTAGAGAAATCATGCAGTAATGCTCACATAAAATTTCATAAAAATCATAGGTAGTATTACTATGCCTAACTGCGATTGTCGTAACATATTTCTTAAAGGTAAAAATACATATTTTATTATATAATTAAGTAGTGAAAATAAAAAATATAAATCAAGTTTTATTGTAAACTTTTGCAAATAAGTTCTCAATAGAAAAACTAGTGTGAGAATCGAACCCACAAATTTTGGTTCAGCAGTCAGGGTCACTAATCACTACACCGATAGGTCAACGAACATTTGTATTTATATAATAAATTTGAAAGTCATAAGCCAACTAATTACTAGTATATCAAGAATATTAACGGAAGAAACGCTATATTCATTTATGTTCCCAACAAATATAACTTCACGAAGGAAATAAAAAATATTTATCCAGGTCAAAAATGGTATCCAATAACAAACAGTAGTAATAGAAAAGTTCCTCTACCATATTTACTTTCAAGTGTCCTTTAATGACAGTCGAGATGCGATTCATAAGTCATGAGAGACATGCTATTAGTTCATACTTAAAGCAAATGTTTTTATTTTTTATATATATAAACAAACAATATGTATAAGCTTAGAAGATAATAAGTTCTAGTTCCTCATTTAATTTTTTATATAACTTTCTAATATATGGTTATTATATGATATATTTATCAAGAGAAACATGACACTAGTTTCACATATAATTATGAATTTAGACACAGAATCATGAAATTCTAGAAATTAAATATCAAAATACAATTTCAAGAGAAATATATTTGTATATAACGTCAATATACACATATATTTCAATAGATATCATCATCAATGTCATCGCTAAAATAATTATTCTTAAATCAGTAACGTTAAAAGTTTAAGACATAACCCACCACAAAATATCGCCAACGTCGTGACAACAAAATTCCCATCCGCGTCGATCCATCAATGTCTTTGAAAACTCCTTGTAATCGATAACTGTGGCTCCGGTAAAATTTAACAATCACCAATCTACAAATATTATTTTGTCATTGTTCTCAGGGTTAATCAATTTAACTAGATTAGATAGGTTATTAGGCTAGGTTATATTTGACACTACTAGATTGTATATACTACTTTCAATATATTAATTACTCTGTGGCATTCAAATTATCTCAACAAAGCCAAAATGAAGGCATTTTGACTTAATATTTAAGTCTACTCCCCAAGATTAAAACAATTGAAAGATATTAAAACAAATAAAACACAAGCAATTTTGTTGCTGAGGAGCCGTCTCAAGCTGATCCGCTGCTCAATTTGAATATTTGAAATTATAATGAGCATAGTGATTCCAAACTGAGCGGTAGAATTAAATATTCAAATATTCTTAAAACAGTGGCAGATAACGTTTTACTGGTCGTTTCAAATCGTACCCCCGCAATTGTCCCTTATCTTCCGCTTAATGTAAGGGGAAAACAAATTTCGTCCCCTCGCATTCGAGAAATGGATTTACGGGTGACGCGGCTAATTGAAATTGTCGTTATACCTCTATTTTTAATTTTTAATTTCCAATTTCAGGAAAATTTTATTTATGACGTAAAATTTCATACCTGACGCTTGTCATTTATTTTGTTTTGTGCCAGTGATCTCTATGAAAGCAATTTCTTATACTATATAATTGTGATTCACGCTTGCCACCTGTGAGAATAGCTGTAACCACGATGTAGGTTTTAAAATAAATATAACAACAAACTATTAATAATTTCAATAAAATTTAATAGGCAATATGAATATCTTATGTTTGTTTTATTATTTTTTCAACCATAATATTAATATTATATAATATTATAATAAGAAATAAAATATTTGTGTAAGCATCTCGCCCAAAAACAAAACAGTTGGCAAGCAAAATAATGGGTAACGAAAGTCAAAAGCAAAAAAAATGCTTTCGTATAATCGTTATCCTTTTAAAAAGTACAAAATATTTTCTTATATTTATTACTGATTTCTTTTAGTAAAAGAACATATTGATCTCATGAAGCGCTTAATCTTATCACACTTAAATTCCTTACAATTCACTTTTTAAAACAAATTATACATCGATGCTTTCACGATTATATGTAAACACACCGAGTCAACTCTTTTAAAAACTCATCTGTGTTAATTAATTTTAAACTTTACACCTAACATCATAAAGCCCATAATGGAGTCATCTGTGAAATGTTACTTTTCTAAGACAAGGATATAGAAAACGGTAGGCATCGAGCGATGAATATTTTAATTTCCGGGTTGCCGTCAACGAGATTAAGAAATACAAGAAAATTCGAGATAACTTTTGCTTTTATATCGTTACCCAATTTATACTCTTCCCTTCATTAAATTATGAAATTGTGTGTAACTTGTACCTTAAATAGGTACACTATTTAAATTGTTAATATTTTTTGCACATCATATATCATACATACAATTATATACTTAGTCTGGCCATAAATTCTTTTACAATTAAAAATAAAAAAGTATTACATTTGAATTTGAAATCTGTCATTTTTATACGATTGTTCATTGTGTTTTCTCAATTTGGCGCCAATACGTTGTACAATATTTGGCGACATTAAAATGAAGTGGGGTGATAAAGAGAACAAAATCGCTGTGATTGCATTACACAAAGTAGGTATGGAGCCAAACGGAATTTTCAAAACTCTCCATACACTTGGTATTGGTCAAATGTTTGTGTACCGGGCGATTAATGCGTACAATAAAACTTCCTCTGTTTTTGATAGAGAAAGATCTGGCCGTCCACGTAGTGTTCGTTCAAAGAAAGTGGTCAAAGCACTGAGGGAAAATTCGAAAAGAAATCGAAAAGAATTCTATTAAATCCTGTCCGAAAGCAAAAGATTTTAACTCGGAAAATGAAGATAGCACCTAGAACCATGACGCGTATTTAAAGAGATGACTTAAGACTTGCAGCCTATAACAGACGCACTGTTAACTGATAAATTACAGATGGATAGGGTAGTAAAATCGAAAAAATTATTGAAGCGGTACGCAAAGGGAGATCATAGAAAGAATTTGTTTTTTGGATGAGAAAATTTTCACAATTGAGCAACATTTTAATAACAAAATGACCGTATTTATGCTCAAAGCTCTAAGAAAGCTTCTCAATTAGTCGACAGAGTGCAACGTGTACATTATCCGACTTCAGTGATGGTTTGGTGGGGTGTTAGCTATGAAGGAGTGACAGAGCAATATATTTGTGAAAAAGGTATCAAAACATCGGCACAAGTGTATCAAGATACTATTCTTAAAAAGGTAGTTAAGCCCCTAATAACACCATGTTTAATAACCAAGTATGTACCTTCCAGCAAGACTCGGCGCCGGGTCAAAAAGCTCGGTCCACGCAGTCTTGGTTGGAAGCGAAAGTCCCGAACTTCATCAGAGTTAAGACTGGCCGTCGTCTAGTCCCGATTTTAATCCGCTGGATTATGATTTATCTTCAGTTTTAGAGAGTACAGCTTTGAACGCCATGATAATTTGGAGTCCCTAAAACAATCCATACGATTGGCAGTGAAGAATTTGCCCATGGAAAGAGCGCGTGTTTCTATTGATAACTGGCCTCTACGCTTAAAGGACTGTATTGCAGCCAAAGGATACCACTTCGAATAAGCTTTTTATATTTTTAATTGTTTTATATTTATGCATTAAACTAACACTGCTAAAGTAATAAATGTTATTTGCAATTAAAAACGTGTTTTTCTTTTTTACAATATTTAGGGCAAGACTAGTTACACACGTTTTATATAATTTTGTAGAAAGTTGATAAACATTTTCTTCAAGTCTGTTCTTCAACTAATTTGAATTCAGTTTCTTGATATTTAGGCGGTTCATGTTAAAGTTACATCTTATCAATATGAAAGTTATTATAGAACTTGTGTGTAAGTTTGTACTGTTTGGAACTTGCAAATAACGTTACAGAAATTTTAGAGAAAATAACTGCATCAGATGATAAAAAGTAAACTATGTAAATTTACAAAACATTTCTCATTAATTATAGAATTTTAGTTAAAAATATGTTATAAAATTTATAACTTTTGTACAAAACGATTATTTGTATTTTATAAAAAATGTAGAAGTGAGATAAAGACACTAAGATAAAAAGTCTGACAACCCATTGCCTTTGTACACTTCCGTATAGTATGTGTATAGTCCTCTATATTTATATAGTATAGTCTATCTGTATAGTCTATCTGTATTTTTAAAAGGCGACAACACATATGTGCTATAAATATTTTCTGATTTTATGGCAGAGTGACTAAGTTGAATGTAAGGGACTTTCAAGTGTCACGCCTGCTCGTTAGTCCTCTGGTTTTACCAAAATGAAACGTGATAAAATGAAAAGGATCAGTTATAATAATATAGACTTCACAAATCCCACCGTTTTTCCAAATTCAAGAATAATAGAAATATACACAACACTTTGCCAGTGAGCGTGTTATATCGTAAAATTTTTAACTTATGCAGTTTTCCTCAAAATGTTTTCCTCTCCAAACTATTACGAAAACATTTATATGCATTATACTTTTATGGGTGTAAAGGAAATCATTGATATCGATGCGTCAAACTGTTTTCATCTATGATTCCGTGTACTCTCGCGATTTAAACAGTCCTTTTTAAATTTCATAAGATAAGCGTAGCGATAATTATTTTTAATTGAATTTAATAACAGTAAATGATTAACAAGTTGACAATTACGATTACTCCAAAGCCTATACTAATGTTATTTTTTATCGAATTGAGTATTGTGTTCATATAATTTCAGTTCATATAAGTTAATTTAATTGTATCTTTCTTAATATGAACTTATCGTCCTAAACTAAAATGGCTTTAGTAAAAAAATATACTGTTAAAGTACAAAAGAAATATTTGACAGAAAAATCTTATGAAATAAAAAAATATTCGTACGGATTTAAGGTCGGACAGCTCTCCTGTGTGAGAAAATATTCCAAAATTATTTCTAAAAATCACTGGTATTACATGTATTACGTATATTACTGAATGTATTACGTGTTCTTTGTCACTTATTAAACCTGTTAGAGTCATGGAGTATTTCTCAAATACCTTAAAAAATAATATGTGTATACCCATGCATTATTCTCAAAAAAGACAACATTCAGTCATTCACAACAGTCCTAGTTACCTGCTATCTCTAAAATCCTAGAAAATAAAATAAAATAAATACAAAAACACTACTATAGCACGGACAATGCTATGCTTATGAATTTTCCTGTCACCAACTTCTCTATCTCTCTTACAAAAAAAAGCCTCCTAAAGCCAAATCTAGAATATTTCTGCAGCGCAATTTTGGTGGAATGGATTTGGCACGGTTGCATGAGGATGCATCTAAGATTGACTGGTCCATTGTTTTAAACTCTTGCTGTGTAGATGTGCAAGTACACCTACTAAATAATTCATTGACCACTCTCTATGATGCACACGCTCCCATACGCCCAGTTCGTTTTAAACATCTACCTACTCCTTGGCTTACACCTGATATTAAAAAAATCTAAGAAAAGAAGCACAGGGCAAAAAGAAAGTATGTGCATGACCCGAGTGATAGCAATTGGCAGAAATACGTTGCAATTCGGAATCGATTTAACAAATTGTGTAGAGACAAACAACGCCCTATTTATAAATCCGTCATAGAAGAGAAAGACTCCGGAAAAGTATGGCATTTTCTTCAATCATTGGGAGTTGGCAAATCACATCAAGATGTAAATATAGACCATTTAAATTTAAATTGCATGAATCAGCATTTTTCAAATTCTGTTGCTATTGATGACGCAACCAAGGTAAAAGCGATAAATCATATTTCTGCTTGCCAAATTTCTAATATTCCTGTTTTCTTTCTAGGTCAGTTCTCCGAAAGTGATGTTAAGAAAAACATTATGGCGATTAAACCTGATGCTGTTGGGTCTGACTGTATTGGTCGTAAGATGATCATTCCCATTCTTCCTTTTATAACTCCCGTTATTACCTGAATTCTTAATAATTCCGTTAATACCAACACCTTTCCTAAGTCGTGGAAAGACGCTCATATTATACCACTACCGAAAAAACGAAATGCATCTTCCTTTAACGAATATCTTCCAATATCCATTCTCCCTTTCCTATCTAAAGTATTGGAGCGCCTTTAAAATATAATATTTTAAATTCTTTCCAATCTGGCTTCCGTCCTGGTAGTGGTAGTAACTACTACATTAGTCAAGATAGCAGATGATATTCGAAAATGCTAGATAATCAACAGGTTACAGTATTGGCGTTACTTAATTTTAGTAATGCATTTGATGCTGTGGACTTTGATATTCTGCTGGCTATCCTAAGTTCTCTTCATATATCTCCTGCGGCAACTGACTGGTTTCGTAGTTATTTGTATAGACGCTCGCAAAAAGTTTCTGCAAGGAATTCGTATTCGAAGCGGTTGGAACTCAATGCCGGTGTTCCGCAAGGTGGCGTATTTCCTTTGCTATTTTCCTTGTTTATAAATACAATAAACCAAAAGTTATCCTCTTTTTACCATTTGTATGCAGACGATCTCCAGATATATAAACATGCTAGTGTAAAAGAACTTCCACTTGCTATCACTCGAATTAATTCGGATCTGCAGATCATAACCAGGTGGTGTAAAAATTTTGGTCTGAGTATCAATCCAGCTAAAACCCAAGCAATAATTATTGGTAGTTCTAAATTATTAAATAAGATCGATCTTTTTGAATCGCCCAATTTAGTATTAAACAATGTCAGTATTCAGTATTAAGAACAGTATCGAACCCACAAATCACTAACTTACAGCTACAAGCAACGGTTTAAAGTTGTATTTTGATCTCTAATGATAAATTATAATAATATTATAGAAGTTATACCCAAATAATATATATAATTTTATGTGTTTTCTTTTGTTTACACTCGAATTTAGAATTTAATTTGTATTTTATATATTTTTTTATTTTCGACGATGTACCTTGTCAATAGAAATTGCAATTTAATCGAAAGTGGCAGATTCGATCGTATTGCGGCTTGAGAAAAAAAATAAAAATATTGAATCTACTAGTTCCTTTACTATTCTATGCCAATCTATGTAAGAAATACCAAACTGTTAACAATTCGATACTTAGTCATTTAGTAGTAGTTATTAGTAATTTATTTATTTATTTACCTTGTTGTTGTCTGTTGAAGAGGGAAGGGGTACCAAAATCAAAACCTGAGTTTATTGCTTGAATTAATAATAATATTTATTAAAATGAAATAAAACATAATCATTATTAGCATGAGATTACAAGTACCTAACATAAAAGGATATACTTATACACCTACTGAACCAAATTATTCATCACAGAATGAAATCACACATGTCTAAATTAAAAATATTTTGTACTTTACCCTGAGATCATTAAGTATTATTAAATAAATTAAACAATCTTCTAATGTAACATACATACATAATAACTTAGTATTACGATTATTATTAATCAGTCTCGTTTACTAAACCTTTCATAAAAAAAATCTGACTAAGTATAACAAAATTATAAAAATAAAAATTGTAATCCCTAATTCTTTTCAAAAAAACATCTCACAAAAACTTATATACTAATAAAACTCAAAATTATTTAAACCATTTAATAAAACAGAATCAGATTCAACATTATTTTTAATCATCTTCATCACTCTCTGAAACATTTAGAATTTGACTCCTTATAAGGTTTTTAAAAAAGTCGTGGTATTGCCTGGGTATATGTCCTGCTTCACAAAGACTCAATAAATCTTTATATTTGGCTTCCGGAACTGGCAAACTATCAGAATACAGTAGCTTCAATGCGTCATTACAGGTTGTTTTCTTGTTGCGACGTGTTTGAACTAAGGTATTTAACCTTAAGTGTTCAAAATCCAAATTCACAATTCACACAGATTTCCTTAATATTATTCTATTTGACGTCTTGATTTAAAGTGTTTTTCTTGAAATTTCTGTTTTGCAACAGTTCTTTTAAATCATATAACATATCTCGAGAAACTTCAATGACATTATATGGCTCAATATTCGTTTTTGCCCAACGAACTAAAGCATACCATTGATCAGGAGTGTATATTTTTTTGCCCTTTGCAGATCTTTCTATTAAGGCATGTACACTGTCAGCTTCTTGTTGAGTATGACAGGACTCCAGAAATCTGTGACTGATATCTATACTATATTTCTTACTTGCGTACATATAAAGACTGTATACTACTCTACGGCGATTTTGTCCATTACAATTGTCCGACCATAACCTTATATCTTGTGCATCTCTAAACGCCTTTTTTTCAATAAAATCTAACAAACAACTTCCCACCTCGTTTGCTTCTCGTTTACCAACATTTTGTGGCCATAAATAGCAAAAAGCCTCTTTAATTCTAGCGTCGAAAACAGTAAAATGCATCAATGATAATTTTCTTTTATAATAAAAAAGTGACACTTCACCTGAAGGACAGTTTAGCAATTTCTGAAAATCAAAGGTCGCGCATACTATTTTAGACGAAATTTGAATGGCGTCTTCTTTATCTCTTGCCTTATATTTTCTTGCAATTTCCTTATTTAAAATATGTTTGTTATATTGTGCTGTTCTTCAGAGGGGTTGATTTCGTTGGAAAATGCGTGACACTTTTCGCACAAATCTCTTTTCGGGATAAAAAATGCAATGTTCATGTGATCATTTACAATGTTTTTCTATATTGTCTTTCGGTCTCAGCTTTATTATTATATTTAGATATTTCTGACCAATCATTGTACATTAAAGTCATCTCACTAAAACTCAAACCATTATCTAAGTATAATTTATTCGTATTTTTTCTGATGTAGTGGGATTCTACGGGTTGAAAAGAGTTGACGTGATCACAAACATTTTGTATCATCTCGTCGTCTATCTTTTTTGGTTGATTATCATGTTTTTCTCTATTGTCGCTGCTAGTAATGCCACAAACATCTAATTTGCTGTGTGCTGTTCTAATTGTTTGATCCGTAATACCAAGAGTACCACAAAATATCTTCAAACAAACTTGCTGAGTCTCGTAGGTGGAATTATTCGTAGGTAAGTAATATTTGGTTGTAAATTTTCGTCTAGAGGGATTTTCGGTTGTCATTTTTTTTTTATCAAATCTATTGGTAAATTTATTAATAAACTCCCACTGCTTAGTGTGATCGGATAATTTCCAGAACTCATCAAAATATTTTTTCGAGAATCTTGTGTAAAATATTTAGTGCATTGCAGCTTACAAGTTTGAGGGCATGCTGGTTTTATGGTTTTAGCTGGTACGGTCTTACCCCTTTTATTGAGTTAGTCAATATTTTTCTACGAACATAAACCCACTCTTTGACGTGACGTTTTCTTTTACGACCAGGATCAGTCTTGTATGTTTGTTTCCGCTTGCGTAAAGTAGATGAAGTATGAGTAAGACAACAATCATTATCGGATGTTGAAATCAGTGAGCTTATATTTGAAAGGTTTACAGGTTCTTCAGTAACACTTGGCATTGTTTCAATGGAAAGGTCCGGGGGAAATCAGCTGATTCGGCGTGTTTTCTTCATTTGGAGCTTCTACGGGGTCTTCAGTCAGTGGTGATCCGAAATTAAGGTCGTGTCCGGGAAGAGGTGATGGCATTGGTGTATCTTCTTCACTGTGCAATATAACATTGCTGGAATCAGTTGGGCTCTCATTAGTCATAACTTTGGCTTGTGGACTAGGCAATACCATAATATTATCGTCATAAATGCCGTATAATATCCTCCATTCTTCTTCGGTGTAGTCGATGTCATGTACAGGTGATTCTAAAATTAAAAAAAACCTAATTTAACATCTTTCTTTAATAATAAGATCAAAATAAGAGCTAATAATAAACTGTGAACAAACGAATCTGCTAATGAATTAGGTATCCAGCGTAGAACAATATATATCTGGTAGATTTGACAAAAATGTTTCCAAGTATACTATTGAAAGTACCATATTCGATAATTTGTCTGACTTATAATGTACACGTATACCATTGAAAGTGGCACTTTCGATGATTGTCAAACGCACATAAACTTATAACACTATCGATTCTACCACATTTGGTATTACTTGTTAATCTTCATATTAAAGAAAATAAAAAGGTAATAGAAGGCAAATTATTGATGATAGTTAAAAGATCAAACTACTAGCCATACAACAGCACTTATTTTCAATGTTTGTTCAGTTACCGGGTTAATAATCATCTTTTTCTTTGGGTGAGGCTTCACAACTCTCACGTTGTTCTCCTTTTCTCACTAAATTAACCATATATTTACCTCGACTATTCATTTTCGAACTTAGAATAAGAAATAACAAAATACTAATAACGTAGCTATGAAATAAAACAACTTAAAATTATATAAAACTAATACGTACTACTTCGCTTACATCGCGGCGAAGACTAACGAGTCGGGCAGTTACGGAGCGCGCGCGCGTATCGACACATACGAAAACTATCGAACGTGTAACATTCGAAGACGTTGGCCTCTCAAACGGTAAAGTTTCGATTGTATTCGACTCAAAACTTGTTTATATTCTTTCCTTTTTCCTTTTTTTTTGTTTCTGATACTATGATTTAAATAGTATCGATTAGTATAATAAAAGAAAAAAAGTTTTTTTTTAGAATCGATACTGTTCGTTGCGGCAGTCGATGTAAGTAACTACGTTATAAGTTTGAGTGTCACATTGGACCGGTATCTTCGATGAGGTCCTCATATAACTGAGGTTAGTAGGAGAATTTTTGCGTCTGCGGCGTCGTTGCGCAGATTGCGGAACTTTCTTCCAATCTCTACCAAATTTGCCCTGACACAAACTCTTCTCTTACCTATTATTGAATATGCCGACATCTTATCTTGACTTAAGTGAGGAACTTTTAGACAAACTGGAGGGCTTACAGAACGTTTGTATTAGATACATATTTGGTCTGCGCAAATATAATCATGTTTCCCATTTTCCAGCTAAACTCAAGTGGCTCCCGATTCCACTTCGCAGGAGTGCTCATATCCTTAACACTCTTGATTCCGTTCTGTTCAATCCCGCTACCCCTTCTTACCTCAAAGAACATTTCATTTTTTTGGGTTCCTCACATGAACGTTCTCTTCTCTCAGAGGATAACTTTACTTTAGAAATTCCTTCCTACTCTTCCTCCTTTTACACAAATTCCTTTACGGTTCAAGCTGTTCGTCTATGGAACTCTTTGCCTCTTTTCGTAAGATGTGCAAAATCTCAGGCAACATTTAAAATGAAAGTGAAAGAATTCTACCTTAATTCACTTAACTCTTCCTAAAACTCTCTTTTCTTTTGTCAATGTTTTTTTCCTAGTCGTCATAACCATAAACTTTATTTTTTTTAGTAATATTATTTTCGTGTATTTATTAAATTACGTATATATATTATGTATGAACATATGTATGTATAATATATATTATATGGTATATTTTAGTGCATATATATTGTTATTTAGTATTATGTTATCTATGTATATATATTCATTATTTCTTTAAAAAAAACTTATTCCACGTTAATACTAATTGTCCTGTAACCAAAGGTTGCCTGGAAGAGATTGCTCTTTAGCAATAAGGCCGCCTATTGTACTTTTGCTTTTTGTTTTTATTTGTGTTTATCTTTTTTGTTTATGTTTATTTCTTTTTTTTATGTATTTGTACAATAAAGAATATCATACTTAATTACTTGAACTAGTTTAGTAATCTGTCTAACCATTTATATGGTTTTACACACGGGGAGCTCACATAAGAGGCTAATACAATAATAAGCTCTTTGATAGTAAAAAGACTGTGCAGCAAAATTAAATGCGTTATAATGTTACTGGATTTAAGAAAGGCCTTTGATAGCATATCTGTTCACATCCCTATATAGAAGCTAGAAGACATACCAATGACTTGTATTTGAAATACAATTGACTTTGTTTGAGTTTGTTTAGTACTTACTTAACTGGTTTTACATAGAAGTCAAGAGTTAAAGGTTATATTAGTGATGAAACGTATGTCATTATTGGTTTGCCTCAGGGAAGTGTCTTAGATGCAGTGCCCCAACATGTGATACAGAAATTTAAAAGTGATTGACATATGGTAAAATATACGGGCATCAGTATATCACGTTACCAAAATCCTCTTAATGCCAATAATCTTGCGCACCCGGTGGAGAGTACATCAATGTGGTTTTTGAAATTTAAGGTTTCATCCAGGATTTACAAGTATACTCACGGTTTTGATTCTAGTTAAAGCTTCACAGATACACAAAGTAGCGTTGCAGGTTGCGCTATGAACTTTGAGGTTAAGTTGCAACTTTTATGTGGAGGCAGTTGTTTAAAAAACAAAAGTTGATGTACAGTTTTTTTGTGTGTAGTGTTAAGAGTCAAAAGTTTTACCAGTAACCATCTGGAAAGCGCACGAATTCAAAATCAACCTTTTTAATGGCAATCTCACAAGGTAAGCCATAAAATAAAACAACGTTGTCATCCGCGTAGCACACAATGTCCACATCTATAAAATCCATATCAATAAAAAAGTGTAGGTGCCAAACGGTACTAACAGTAATTAAGTCCCCTTTGTATCAAGCATAGTGGTATGCAAACTAGAAAAGAGCATAGATCTTTTTTATTAAAAAAAATAAGATGAAATGCTTAAAGTGCATTCTAAGACGAAGCTTCTTAGCAATCCATGGATTCACCGTGCGGGTGCCGGGCCCATCGTGTTGCAAGGAGAGGAGTGCAAGCAGTGCCTGGGACTTGCGACCCGGGAGTAGGTTTAAGGGGCCCCTTTATTATGCGCAAAAACGCTCACCTTCACCCTCCACACTCCTCTCCCTACCTAACCAAATTTGGAAAGAACCTACTAATGCCGCCTTTGAAATACGTTCTAGAAATGAACCGATGCTTGTTCTAGAAAGGCCAAGGTCTTTAAGTAGGCTATAGAGAGATTTTGCTGTTATACCTCTCGCTCCCACTTCTACCGCGTACAAACTAACTATATATTTATTCCTGATCAGTTCGTTGGTCAGTTCGTAATACTTATAAACGCTAAAAGTCCAAATAAGAAAAATACCCCTAGGACAGTCCGAGAGGGCGCGATAACGGAAATGAAATGCCCTACGTGCGGGAAAAATTACAAAAGACGAGCCTGGTTTATTAAACATCTTAAAACACACAATGGTGCTGAAGTGCGGCAACAGTCGGTAAGATCTTCAGTTTTCACTGCGGATAGAGTTTACCTTCATATATCTCATGGTGAGCAATTGAATGAAAACTACCAGGAGTCCATGACCATCCGGACGCGTCTTAACATTCCTAATACTAAACAATCGACCTGGAAAGTACATGACCAAAATATAGCGGCCCTGTTAGAGCACCCGGGCTCAAATCAGGTACTCGATGCGCAAGTAGAGACTTTCCAAAATACTATTTACGTCTACTTTAATAAGCACTATCCACCTACGAATCGTTATGCTCACAAAAATAAAGAAAACGGTTTTAAATTGAAAATGAGGAGGAAAAAAAGAGACCTTATAAAGAAACTTCGTATAGCCAAAGCCTTAGGCGATAATCAACTTAGTCACCAACTGTCTAGGGCATTGCAATCAATTCTTAAACTTATCCAAGGCATAACAAATCAAATAATAAAAAATCGTGATAGCTTTGATCGGGCAAAACATGAAGTAGACTTTGATAAAAATCTTTTTAAATACTCAAAAAACATTTTCAAAGATCAAAAAGGTAAGCTTCACTTGACAAACGAGCATATTTTCGATCATTATAAAAGCACATACGAAGTGCCAGAAAACCAAAGACTATATGGGGATCCTAACGAACACAAACCTGAGACTCCTACTGAAGATTTTCATGCCAACACACCAACTTTGGAGGAAATCAATAAAATAAATAAAATGAAACCAACTAAGTCAGGACCAGGTCCGGATGGTATCCCTTATATAGTTTACAAAAAATGTCCGTCGCTCCATAAACATCTTTTAAATATATTCGGTAAAATCTGGTCAAGAAAGCAAATACCGGTATCATTCGGAAAAGCCCTTTTTGTCCTCATTCCGAAAAACGAAAATGTCAATAATCCTAAGGATACTAGACCGATAGCCCTAACCAATACAATTTCCAAAATATTTTTTACTTTTTTACAAACAAAAATGACGCAATTCATGATTAACAATATATATTTCAGGCCTAATCACCAGAAAGGGTTTTTGCCCGGAATTTCTGGATGCCTGGAACATAACACGTTAATATCGAAAAGCCTTAAAGATGCTAGAACTAGCGAGAGACAAATTTCGGTTTGTTGGATAGACTTAGAAAACGCCTTTGGGTCGGTACGACATGAACTGATGATGTTCGCGCTTAAATGGTATAACTTTCCTAGATAGTAGTAGTAGTTCCTTCGGTAGTTCGCGACATTATTGCATCATATTATTCAAAATTATAATTCTCTATAATTTTTAATGAAAACCATTCAAAACCACTTAATTATAACGTTGGTTTATTTCAGGGCTGTTGTATTTCTCCTATTATATTTAATATAGTTATTAATATTTCAATAGACAAATTAATTAGAAATGAAAAAAGTGGGGTTATCGGTTTAAGTTCAACAACAAATACACAGAATCCATACTAGCCTTTGCAGATGATCTCGCGATACTGACACGTAATCCGAAACAATGTCAGGTCCTTTTAAATGTAGTTGAGGATTTCTATACGTGGACGGGCGGATTGAGGACAAAACCAAGTAAATGTTTTAGTCTGTTTCTGGGTAGACGGAATACCAAATATACCTCTTACGATCCGGGTCTTATAATAGTAGGCGGTCAGTGCGTTAATACGGTTACGGAAGCAGCTCCGTTTAAATTTTTAGGTAAAAAAATCGATTACCAAGGCCGTACTCCATCGTTGGATGTAATAGTCGATAGCTTTTTAAATGATCTCAAAAAGGTAGACAACCAACCAATAAGTAACGTTAAAAAAGCTTGGATTTACGATATTTTTTTAACATCACGTCTAAATTGGCCTTTCCTCGTTTATGATATTAATAAAACCCTTTTGTCAAAGTTAGATGCAAGCGTCATAAAGACATTGAAGTTATGGCTCAGGTTAGCGCACTCAGCGGACTCTTCAACCTTATTTAGAGACAAAAACAATTTTGGATTTAAATTAAAGAAACCATCGGAGCTCTACAAACATATAAGATCAAAAGACAAAAGATGATATCAAAAGACATATCATCGGAAAATCTAAAGATGATACTGTAACTTCTCTCCCAAAAGACAAAGTTGCCTCAGAGCTCGAGTCACGACTTCAATTCCATAAAAAAAATTATGATAGGTGCTCAAACGAATAAAGTAGGGCTAGGATCAAGTAGGAAAGTTCAAGACATAGACATAACAAAATCTTTTATTCGACAAGATGAAAACGATTATTACCGACTCCACGCGATGAGCCTAGAAATTTAAAACGAATGGGTGACCATAGGAGATTTTTGTATTCCACTAGCTTTGAAGTGGCGCACCCTAATTTATGATTGGTCCCCAGCATTATTAAAATTCTATCTTAATGCATTCCAAATGACTCTCCCAGATCAAAGTAATTTAGTAAAATGAGGCAAAGCCACCGAAAAGTCTTGCAACATCTGTGGGGAGGCAATAGGAACCGCGAAACACCTATTAGTAGGATGTCGGGTACTTCTAGATAAAGGTCATTACTCGCGTCGCCACGACAAGGTATTAGAAATTATACGGGAAGCAGTTAGTCTTTCAGTAGCAAGAGCGCGGAAGGGTATAACAACCACGATACGATCTGTAGAATTCGTAAAAGAAGGCTCCGTAAAAAATCAAAAGCGAAGCCTTATTCAATATAAGGCGCGGCTCCTGATTGGATTCTCATGATGGACACGTATGAAAAGCATTACAAAATCCCTGGGGATGTTGGTGTTTCGTCATCCAGACCGGACTTATTCCTGTATTCGAAACATCTGAGGCGCGTGATACTTGTGGAGCTTACTGTTCCTTGGGAAACAAACATCCCAAGGGATCACACAATCAAGCTCAATAAGTATTACGAACTGACCAACGAACTGATCAGGAATAAATATATAGTTAGTTTGTACGCGGTAGAAGTGGGAGCGAGAGGTATAACAGCAAAATCTCTCTATAGCCTACTTAAAGACCTTGGCCTTTCTAGAACAAGCATCGGTTCATTTCTAGAACGTATTTCAAAGGCGGCATTAGTAGGTTCTTTCCAAATTTGGTTAGGTAGGGAGAGGAGTGTGGAGGGTGAAGGTGAGCGTTTTTGCGCATAATAAAGGGGCCCCTTAAACCTACTCCCGGGTCGCAAGTCCCAGGCACTGCTTGCATTCCTCTCCTTGCAACGCGATGGGCCCGGCACCCGCACGGTGAATCCATGGATTGCTAAGAAGCTTCGTCGTCTGAGCTTGAATGTGTGATCCCTTGGGATGTTTGTTTCCCAAGGATGTTTGTTTTCCACATGTTATTGGATTCAAAGGTGGGAATATTTACTTGTTTTTATCTTAAAACTATTTTTTTACGTATTTTTTTAAATGAAAGCTATGTTAAATACACATATAAGTAAATATAATAAATCAAATATGATTGCATTTTAAAGCTTTGTCCGCAGTTAGGTGTATGTCTACACAATTCGTAAAGTAAGACCTACATTGAGCAATAAAGAGAATGGTGGTGTGATAGATCATGTAAGCAAGAATCCGGTACCTCCGATTCAATTCTCAAGATAAACATGATCTCAAACATCTGGGTGTTTACATTTTGAAGGTTTATACATATTTTATAGAAATATTTACCTTCATATTTGCTATCGTTGTAGGGTTACTTACATTAGAAAATAAAAATGACGTATACCCGACTGTATTTTTATTTCTCAATAATATTTTTCCCGGTAGCGTGTGTAGGTAGAAGTTGAAATTATAACCTAAATTTCGAATTAGATTCATAAATAAACTAAAATAGATATTAAGTAGTTATTGGCTATGTCCATAAGCCCATTTATTTTAATGTTTGCACATAAATAAAACTACTGATTGATCTTTTGGATCACGAAATATTAAATAAAATAACAAATGACTAGTTAAATATCTTCGTTAAGTGACTTATCTAAAACATTTTGTAAGGACCAAAACTATTTAATATAACTTCGTATAAAAAATATATTTGTAATATTTTGACAACTTTAAGTATGATTATTATTCGATATTAGAACAGTCTTTTAAAACATTATTGTAATTAAGTTTAATATTTATACAAATAGTTTATTACTGATTTTCAATTGAATATTTGAAAATGGTTTCCACGATTCGGTGGTGTCCTTGGTCCCAGTTATGCAATTGTGGAACTAAAACAAGTGTTAGCCTGGGAAGTAGATTCCATAGTGTTGCGGCAGTCTCTTTTTCAGTGTCTAAAAAGAAAATGCAATTATCTTCATATCTTTAACCTTTACTTAAATAGTTATTAACAAAAGAGACCGATTACATAAATTATTTCAAATATCAGTAATAACAGGAAACTTATTATTTTTTATCATAGAAAATATTGATTGAAAAAAATATTGATTTAATATAACTTTTTATTAAATCAAGTCTACTTTACTCAATCAATTTCCAATTTTATCGTTTGAACTGGAATCTATCAAGAAATTGTGCTGACTTAAAAAATGTTTAAGCTCCAGTGACAATTACGATTGCCAAAGTTATGTAATTAGGAGCTCGCTTTAGATCTAGTAAGACTTACCGCTGCTGAACATTTAGAAAAACATCTAGATACATAGTTTAGAGTTGAAATTTTAAACACATTGACACATTTTTAAAAAGGAAAAGTAAAAGTAATATCTCTATTAGCAAATTATTGTAATATAGCAACAGGGACGTGCAACTAAAGTAATGTGTAGACGTGTAAATGTATAACCGGACATACATATTCGAAAACATATAGTTAAATATACATATACCTAAAAATATTATTAAAATAATACTTGTACATATATCATATAAAGTAAAATTTTGTATTTTATTTCTAAAATATGAAATTTGATATTCTACTACTATAAATATCGATGAGTGCTCAACCTTTAGCAACTTGCAGCTAAAGCCTGAAACTGAGCCTAATTGAGTATGCCCCAAATGAAAAACTTTGAGTACAAAGTTATAAGAAGAGTATTAACTTTCTATGTTTTATGAAAAAAGAAAGAATATTCAACTTCTTGCAAACAAAAAAGAAACCGATTTCTCAACTGCAACTTATATTAGAATTTTAAAAACTAGATTTTAGTTTCACTGTATAATCTAGTACGTTCATGGTTTTAACGTGATACCTAAAAATAAATACTCATAAATAATTGATATAAGTGGTACTGTTACTGTTTAGTAAGCTGGAACTCCTTACAATTTTCATTTAAATCAATGACTAAACTGATTGTTAAAGATTTGTTCAGGATGCTTTGTTGATATGTGCATTCACATAATGCACTATGGTGAACTATATATTGTCATACCGGTATTAAATAAATTTGAGAATCAATTATGATCCATCTGAAATTTTATGTGATCATATAACAATTGAATAAAAAGATCAATTTAAAATACATAGATCCAGGAAATGATATTATATTAGATCCTTACAAATTGGATTTAATATGGGTGAAACAAAAAGTTGAATATTTTTTAATATAATGTATTTAATTAATCATAGTATGAACTTTTGTTTTCTATGTACTTTTGCCATCTTATAGATAGTTTTTTGATGCCTTAACTAAAAAAATCAGTCAGACAGGAATCAATAAAATCTTTGAAGGCGATTTCGACTGCTTTGTCGCAGTAAAATTTTTTCCCTTCCAAAAAGTTACCCAAATTTCGAAAAAACTGGTTATCTGTTGGAGTAATGTCCGAGAAGTATGGTGGATGTCTTAGATACTCTAATTGAAGCTTTTTTAATTTGCTAGCAGTCTGTTGTGCAGTGTGTGGTCTAGCGTTGTCGTGAAGCAGTAGTGGTATGGAGCGATTGACCAGCCTAGGTTGTTTAGCACCTAGCTTTTCCATCATTGTTTGCAATTGCTGACAATAGACATCTGCCGTAATAAAGTAAATATAAGTAATAAAGTAAATCCGGCACTAATCCACCAAACGGTTACAAATATATTTTTGTGTACATTTTCACTTGGGGTAGAGTTTGGCTGGCTGACCAGTATCCAACCATTATGATGAGTGCTTCCGATTAACGTAGTGAATCCATTTTTCATCATATGGTGCCGGTTCAGTAATGTAACGCATCAGAGTCGACGCGCATTTGCCGGTTTGTTCAGTCAATTCATGAGGTACCCACCTTTTTTGCTTTTTAATCTTCCCAATTTGTTTCAGAAGGATAAAATCAGTTTTATCTCTAATACCAAAGAATGTAGCTAACTGGGACGTGGTTTGCGATGGATCTGCTTCCACGGTAGCCTTCACTTCTTCATTATCAACTTGGTTCTCCGGCCGTCCACACGGCTTGTTCTGCAGGTTGAGATTTTCAGAATTATAACATAGGAACCAAAAACGAACTCTGATTTCTTTTGCAACACGTGCGCCATACACATCATTAACCCTTCGAGTTGTTTCCGCAGCACACATGCCACGGTGGAACTCGTACTCGTAATCAAACTGTTAATGTTATTGCAATTTTTGGATGGAATAGGTATTGTTACCAAGTTAAGGAAATGGAATGAAGCGGATAAAGAAAACTTTAAAATACATTTTTTTTACTAATTTTGTATGAAATATTAAAAATTTTAATGGGCTATTTATTTTTATCATAAACGAACCTTACACTAACTATTATTGTGAAAAATATATTTAGACACAAAGCTAGATACTGCATTGTATGCTTGTTGTTTTTTTAAAAAAAATCCTATTTTGTATTTTAAAATTAGAATTTGTATTAAAACGTACGATTACACATACAAGGATCTAACGAGAAGACTGAGTATATAGTGTTGGAGAAGAGAATCCTAATGTTCTTATAAATTCTCCAGATTAAAATGAGCACGAGAGTTTTGAGTTTCTGAATTAATAAAAATATATGTTTTAATATGCATTTTCATTATTTTATATAAAAGAATATTTACAAAATAAAAACCTCAACTGTTTATTTAACAATCTAATTAAGTGGTATTTTGAATTTATCTTTCAACTTTTCACGGCATAACAAAAGTTCTTCTGAAACTTTTTAAATAAATATGATTAAAGCTTTAATTGTCTTTTATATAAAGTTTTAAGAAACTGATAGCGTTTTTCTAATGAAATATTTGTGAACATTTTTTACTTACACTTTTTACTAATGCTACAAAAATATATGTATATATTAGATATACTAGAGACTCCGTCTACATGGACTGGGGAAGTGCGTCATTTGTTTGTAATGTTAGTTCAAAACTACTGACTGAACTTGAAAAAAAAACAGCATTATTCATATTTGTTATAAAAAATAGTTTTGTTTAGATTTCAGCTAAAATATTTATTTTGTATTTCTATAAAAACGAGTAAGGAACTACTCGTAAAGCCATTTAATAAAAATACGGTTCGCTTTTTATTAGTTCTAGTTTTTAATTAAATGATTGATTTAATGAATAGTGATTATTAGAATAAAATATACTACATATGAGATACACAATAAAACAAAGTCTTAACTAATAATTTGTTTGTTTCAATTATCCAATAATTAAACTCATAAAAACTAGTAAACCACCCATGGATGACCACTGTAAAAAATTAACATAACATAACAAATAACATATAACATTAACAGCCTCAAAACAAAATATAAATAACATTAACATAAACATTCTTTAAACATCACTTGTATTATTGTCTAACTTATAATAAGCTAGAAATATTAAATAACATATAAAACGCTTTCAGTATATTTTGTCCGATTCTCAAAAAAACAAACAAACAGATAAACAGGGCTATATCCAAACATTTCTAACATAAATGTCTGGGTCTGTATTACTACGTACTTAACTCCTAATTTCCTTTTCAAAAACAAATGTTGTACACACTTTTACAGTTTTTATAATATTGTAAGAATTTTATTTGAATAAATTCATAACATATATTATGAAAATATTCTTTTTAATAAAATTATATTCGTATTAATATTATATTTTTCACTTGAATTTATGTACTGTTGAAAACTAGAATCAGTTACTAACTTATCAACCAAATAATTTAAGACAATGTAGTTAAGAGTATAATGGTATGCTTTCTATAAAATGGATAAATATCCACGAATTTATATCTAATACGAAGCGAACATAAAAAACTTCTTATCTCGTTATCAAATTTCAACTCATTGAAGGAATAATTTGCACTAACATGTGCCATACCTACTTAATTAAAAAACTTAAAACTCTAATTTGATCTAGCAGTCAAGAGTGGGATTGCACAAGTTACGAAATCAGGAGCAACTCCAAACTTAACATGACTTGCTGCTGAATAACTTTTGCCATTCGTCGCCAATAATACCTAGGGAACATTTAGCAAGTCTTGGCAATCAAACATCTCAAATACCAACGATTATTTATTAAAACTGTAATGTATTAATGCTCGAGAGATGAATAAAATGTATTTCACTGTTACAGGTTTTTTTCTGTAGAATTCAAAGTACTAAAAGGTTTATTTGTGTGTAGTTTTTTTTTAGTTTAATTGTGATGAAACATCTTATTCTGTACATCAGTCTATATAATAGATTTGCATATTTTTTTATAATACCAGTTAAATTTATTTTTAGACTATACACAACGCAAAATTACTCCAAAAGTTATTTATGATTCTAATTTCTTATCGTCGTATCTTATACATTTATTATTGTTTTCTTTTTAACCAGCTTCTTCAAAAAAGAGGAGGTTCTTAATTCGGCAACTAAATATATACATAACTTTAAAACTAAAAAGTAAAAAATAATGAAGATTTAATATTTATTATATACTACCTATTATTTATATGTCCTATTTACTAATAGGTTTGAAGTCGGTGCCAAGCCTTAAACAAATAATTATATTTAACCACTTGTATGATTACGAGCAGATTAATACAATGAAATGCCTACTTTAACATAACGTAAATAAACATAATAAGAAGCAATTAAATCTTAATATTATAAGAAGCTCAATCAATACGTAGAATAGTGAATCTAAATATTATATCTTATATTTTGCCCTTGATTATATAAAAAAATAAATAAAAAAAAATATTACTAGCTTGAATCGAAACGAAGAAAATCAAAACAATCAATAATTACGAAAATGTATTAGTAAATAGTACATTTAAATGATAGGTATTATATAATAAATATTAAATCTTCATTATTCTTTACTTTTTAGTTTTAAAGTCGTTTTTTTTTTAATAATGCATACATACTTATCTAATAAGTATTTAAAACATGCTAAGTTAAAGTAACTTCACAACAAACTAATATTTTAAGTATATTATATACTAATTAGCTATCATATACATTAAGAAACATAATTCGTAAACGTATATATATATTTATATACGGATATACTAAATGGACTTATGGACAGTTGCTAAACTTACGCTGGACTGAATAATATTACATAATGTAAACCTACTAACATAAAGCTTCACAAGGCAGGTCTGTTACGCTATAATATTATATAATGGTGATCGGGCGTTACAACATTATTTGCTCCTGTTCTAGCAAAAGGTCGATAATAACGATTCGACAAACGAACTCCCGCAGTACAACAACAAGTATTAATATCACGTTTTCAGCGAGCGAATATAATATATAATAATAACAAATATAGTCTTTTTTTAAGGAGAACACATGTCAAAAATCGCTAAGCAATGTCAAGTTTATCAACATGCTAAGTTTTTTATTAAAAGAGCTTAATTTATAAAAAAAACATGATCGAGCCTTTTATTTAGGGATAAACTTTCTAATGGTTTTTGTGTATTTAAGAGTTTACCCTATGTTGTATCACAAGATACTCATATTTGTGTATTATTAATTGAAATGATAATTCTTTCTTAGTATTTAATTTAAAACACACAAGTCTATTGTTTATAGTGTTGTTAATTTAAAAGGTGAATATATAACTCAGTTTACCAGATCAGTCAAACAGATCATTGAATTTGAAAATTGTGTTTTATTTAAGGGGATGATTTAGATAAATATATCTATCTATAATTGTTAGAAAAAAAAATATTAGTCGTGCCAGTATTTATTTTATTTATTTTATTATTCTCCACCCAGTACAAAATATAAATATAACAAGTAAAAAGTATCGTACCCTGCCGGCTCAAATTATAAGCTATCATTTAAATTGTATGCAAATCGATACATTTGTTGTTTCATTTTTATTATATGTAACTAAAATCAACTCCTTAATCAGTTTTTATGGTTTTTGCTTTTCAAAACTGATTTTTTTGAGTGGGAAGTATTCTACACGTATCTAAACCGGGGCTTTATCTCCATGTAATGTATATAAATGTTTTATAAAACATAAAGATGCATGCTGCAGTTATTAGAACATAATATGCAACTGTTTAAAATTATATTTTAAATGCGAAAGTTCAGTTGCATTTTCAAACTGTTAGTATGTTTCTTACAGAGTAGTGCGTGTAGTGTAGTCGATAATCATTATTTGTGACGTCACAGGGTATCTGAAGCGACTGAACTGCTCCTGTAGGTACTCAAGAGAGAACAACCGACCGACACTTAAACAAAATCCTTCGAAGACGAAGACATCAAGTTTTCAATATTACAACCCTTAAAACAGCCCATTTTGATCATTCGCTTTAAGCCAGGATAGGTAAAATCTAGTACAGGAATAACTTTAAATATTTTATTTTATAAAAAAGGATGATCTTTGATAATATTTTACATTTATAAGTCACTTATTTGAGGATGTTAATAATTTCATGTATATTATGTTTCCTACAAATACCTATTTTAATACCAAATGTAAGTATAAATATACGTTAAGACGAAACCGAAAGTCGGAACACTTTATTTAATTATCGGTCCGAAATTGATTCGGGCAAAGAATACCGTATATCGAGATGTTGTCTTTGCTAATAGAATGATAAACATCCGATTCGAAGGGGCTGTCAACTGTCAGGATCCTCTTTCGAAGCAGTTTATCACATATATATATATAGATAGTAATGTAATAAAACTCTTTATTTTTGTTTTTTGTTTGAACGCATTAACTTTATGAGCTCTTTATGTTTTTTTATTTGATATGATAATTATGGGCTAAAATTTTTTATTAAGAATAATCATTTTTTGATAATAATAAGAATTACAAAAACAAATATGGCGAGTTGAGAGTGCCTTCTACGAACATGGGTGATGCTGACAGGTAATGTTGTTTCTTTCCCGTGTAAATTAAGGACATTTGAACTAATTTTATGAGCGTGTGTCTCTGTTGTTCTGTATAAATAAAATATATCATTTATTTGTATTGTTCCACATGAGATTTAAGAATTAATAGAATATTTCGTAAAAAAATTTTTAGGCAACGTTTTTATCTAAAAGAAAGATAAACATAAAATGAAATATAGTTTTGGTGGGTTTAAACCCAAAACCTTATATTTGTTATTTTGAACATTTAAAAATACTCTAATAATTATATTTTGGTTTTTATTTTCAATTATATAACATAATTTGATTCAATAATATTTCAATAGTACAGTAAGATTCCAGAGTTTTCACTCCATGTTATGGTTTTTCCCAATCAATTTCTTAGATAATGTTGTTATATTACTGGGGAGGCTGGGGAGAAACGATCGCTTATCGTTTGTTTTGTTTGACTACAAGGAGTGCATAGGAAACGTGATATATCTTTTGTATATGCTTGAATGCTTATAATTACTCTGTACTGTATAATTATAAGTGAATATTATTACAATTCAATATGAAACAAAACTTAACATGAAAACTTTCACTTACAAAATATACTTTTTATAAACACTGAAACAAAAAAGAGGTTTTATAAGTTTAACATCTGAACCTCTGACCCCGGGCGTTGTAACTTAAAATCAGAAGAAGATAAACGATTGCGATTATTCTTATTTATATAATTATTATATCGGTTAAATAAAATATTTTGATGACCACGAATCTTTCAATTTTAATGCATTATGTTTAATTATGTTGTTAATTAGAGGAAACAAATGTACACTTATTCTAGTTTGATTGCAAAGATTAAATAAAGTTTACTAGAAAATGATATTGGGATAATCATACAGGAGCTTGATATATCAGCTTTGCGTTACACCTAGAGTAAAATGTAGATTTTCTACAACGATAAACTTATTTAGGTATTGGTTCTATACTTTCTGGCAATTACGCTATTTGTATTATATTCATAGTATATTCTGGATACAGGAAACAGGAAATTTGTTACTCGATTAAAAACATTAAAATATTTGATTTTAAACTAAAATATTTTTCAAATATAAGATGTGAATGTTCAAATCGTGATATCTTTTTTGTTGTCACTTTTTAAAATAAACTTAATAAAAAATATTAATTTTTTCGTAAGTAAAAATATATAAATATAATCCAATAAATATATAAATTTAAAATGAAAGTGATATGTATAATATTTGGAAACATAAGTGTCTATCCTAACTCTTCAGAGGATTAGTGTGACTGAACTTTCCTGAGTAAATATTGGAAACTACGTTTATCCTGGGTGACATTAAGTTATTCGTAATTGGGTCAATTCCGAGGTCAAGGAATCGGACATTCACTCTCAGAGGAAGTATTTTGTTTGATAACTGATTTTGTATTAGAAATTTATAAGACACATTTTACCCAGCCAATAAATAGTTTAACTGTATTGTATAAAAAAAATAAGTTTATACTCATCCTCACTCACTATTCTCCTATTCTCAAAAACTAGTAATGAAACAAAACATTACGTGGACGAAATAAAAAAAAGCAATTAAATAGATGCTATGCAAGGTTCTAGATTTAAATAATAGTTTGGAAGTTTTAATAACTAGTTTTAATAACATTAACGAGTCCGGTGCGAATTGACAAGCGAAGCTCTGTGTTGTTGGATCAAATGCATTCTACGTCATGGAACTCCTTTGTAATTACTGCACCGATTTGATTCATCTTTTACAATCGATTGCTGTGGTTTTGGTTTCCAAGCAAAAAATCGGTAATATGTCCTTGTGGTACAATCAACCAAAAATGGTTTTCAAAGGTTTGCATTGAATTAAGCTAACGCGCACTTTTTGTTTACATTGAAACTCTTTTACTTTTTTTATTAAACAATTTGAAATGAGGCCATTTCATTTTTGACCTCCCTCGCTTGGCAATCAGTCAGAATGGCTTAAAGCCCTTAGGTTTATACTTAGTTAAAGTAAGGTTTATTCCATCAAAGATAAACGTGGTAAACATAAACGTGATATAAGAGCCATGTTCTATTTTATACTTCAAAATAAGGGTGCCAAGTTCAAAAGTCAGTTCTAAAATTTATATTTAACAACATTAAATATTTTTAGGATAATTTAGGATAATCAAAAATAATTTATTGAAACCTAAGGTTTGCCTTGGCTAGTTTCGAGTAGAGAGATACATTTTAGAATGTTTAAAATAAGAACTAACAACTTTAGGGCTGCAGAAGTTTATAAAATAATTCGTATATAAAAACTAGCAAAGTTTGAGGTTTGTTTTTGAACTTTTAAACATATGTTTCAATATATAATATTAATGGTCTTTGAGGTATAAGAGAGTCAAAAGAAGCTCCAAATGTTTGTGTAATATCCTTGTGTAACCTTAAGCTTGGCTTAACACGCTACCGCGTGTCTAGATTTCAGTCAGGTGTTTATATATTTAACAATTGTCTTCTAAGCTTCAATAACATATATATTTGGATGTAACTGGAAATAGCAGTTGAAAGTTAAAAGAAACTTTGTTCAAATTATTTTAATAAAACTAGTTGACGTTAGTTGTGGTAAAGTTTTAATTAGTAAATGTTTTAGATGATAAATTTCACTAACATGAAATGTTTTATTTGTGCCATAATTAAAAGTTATTAAAAAAAGTACCCAGTATAAAACTCTTATATTCGGTTAATTTTTCGTTAGCTGCCCTTGGTTAAACACTGGTCTGACGTCATATTGAACCATGGCTCAATATTATATGAATTTGATTTTTAATTAGCCTTTATTAATGAATACCAGCACTCACAATATTATACACAATATTAAATACAAATATACGAACACCATTCAATAGACAATTAAAATTTATTATGTATTTATTAAAATGAGTAATTATGTTGGCTTTATACTATGCCACTGTTTCTCGCGAATGTAATCGTTTTAGTGTTACATAAATTTATCATAATAATTAAAAATATATATAGTAATTAATTATTGTCTTAAACTAACTCATATATAAGAAACTATTTATTATTGAGACTTTAATTCTACAACCACTTCATGTTACAGAGTGATTGCTGTGGCAGAAGGCGATCTGGGGAAGATAATAAAGTAATATTGCTTGCTCAATATAATTGTTGTTCAAGTAGTCGAACAGTACGAATATCCTTAAAAGGATGTAACACTGCCCGTTGATTAAACGAAGCTATAATTAGTTGTGAAGTTTTATTTTGAAGACATAATAATGAAACACCATCACGAGGATTAGATTATGAAAGTGACGGTAGCAATGCTGATCTCACACTTTTAATAACAGTGCTGGAGGTCTTTTCTCCGCTATCAGAAATGGGATGGAACTTAATGTGTCTTTACAGCCTGGACCAGCTGTATTTACCCTGCGCTATTTGTCTTGACTAACATATAGCGTCATCTTCCGCGACATAACAAGACAGTACCCAGATATTTAACCGGTTTCTGCAGGATTGCTTAATATAAATTTGTGACATCTACATTGTACCGTACTTCAGAGGGTGTAATATATGCACTACTAGACTGGTTCGACCACGAAATGTAAGTAACGTATAACGCCAGCGGTTTTGGCAGCAAGAGTAAGAGGCTAGTACAGTAGATGCGTCCTTGTGTAAGGAGACAATGTTTTACGCCGACATAAGGTGTCTTAAGGGATTCCTAAACTGTGAGTTAAACATCTGAAATTCCATTTATTCTTTTTAAAACAGTGCTGGAGGTCTTTTCACTGATTTATATATACATACTCGTATATCATATATACATACATGTAAACATTAAAAACGTATTTATATTGAAAGTATGGTCTCATCAACGTACAAATGGGTCAGATATAAATAGATATCATAGAATATACAGCTTCAACTTAAATGGCATAAGTGACTTGCAGTTGTGTTTGTTAATAGAAAAATTAGAGATAAATCGAATTTAATTTAATTTAAAAAATCTTGTGCATGTTTATTTATAGAATATACAGCTTCAACTTAAATGGCATAAATGAGTTGCAATAGGGAACATTCATGTATTTTTTTTTGACGTAAATTAATAATTTACCTCTCTATATCGTAGAAAAAAATATAAATAGGTTTGAAAAGATTCTAGTTTTTTTTTTCAAATTAAAAATTAAAACCTTGAGTAAATTTGAACCGTTCAAACGCCGTCATTGTGTGCGCGCTTTGCGTGACGTCACGATGACACGTCCAGTGAATGTTTACTATGAACTTTTTTATTACTTCATACATATTTTAAGTTTTAATTGCTTTACAAGTCATGGAAGAAGATAAAAATCATCTTACAAATATTGTATACCGGAGTGCAAAAATAGTGTTAGAAAAAAATCCGAAAAAATGTTTTTTGTATTCCAAGAGATACGAAAATACAAAAACATTGGTGTATGGTAATTAAAAGGGATAATATATGTCCTAAATCGTGTTTATATTGTTGTGAAGATCAATTTAACGTAAGTATACTTTATTTATAATAAGTTTAATCTAATAGTTTAAATATATAGTAAGTATAGAACATTAGAAAATTTTAGTTTAAAATTAACCTAACCTAGCTTACAAAAGTTCAGTATAAATTTCTATAAAAACCGTATTCTTTTTTGGTTTTACGAAATTTTTATTATGTCGATTTATTTCAGGTTAAGGAAGATACAGCCAATTGTATTGAATATAATATGTATAACATAAACAACAAGGAGAAAAATGTAATCTAAGTTTGAAGAAAAGAGTTGTGCCTCATATATTTTTGTGGCAATAACACCAGCTGAGAGAACATTCTCATGAATGTGCATAGTCAAAAGGCAAAGATTGACATCGGTTAATGAAGCCTTTTCAGAGTTAGTTATCAAAAGTAGTGTTTAAAAAATGATGACCTTCATAAAGAAGTGATATACTCTAAGTAAGTCCTAGTACTGCCCATACAAATGTCTGTGATATTAATCAGCCAGGACTCAGTACTTCTCCTATTGAATGTGATGATCATAAGGCAGAGCCTTGCTTTTCGCATATTGAAGATAAATTACCAAGTGACTAAACTGTGCAAGTTAATATTAAACCGAAGTATGGAAGTAAAGGTGTCAATGTAAATATACCTGCTGAAAAACAAAATGTAGCATTGTCACCATTTCCTCATTCACACAACATTGGTACACAAAAGTTTTACCAGTAAAACTATCTGTTCTAAAAAATAAATGTTTAGCGAAAACACAGCTGATAATACTTCTATAGCATCTTATATCTTCTATATCTGCTGATTATCAACCAAGTTATTTATCTGAGTCAAGTGAAGTGGAAAATGATTCAGAGGAAGAAACATTTTAAAAATGTAATGTGTAGTAGCATGCTAAATGCTATTGAAAAAGAGTTTGTAGGTATTTGTTTTGTTAGAGTTGTTTAAGTATTGAAAAAATGTTTTTAGGATTACCTTAACAATTGTATCATTTAATATATCCTTTAAGCACGAAAATATAGGTTTAAATTATTTATTTTTCTCAGTAATACTAATACCACAGTATGAACTTCGACGCCGATAATTTGAATGGTGTGTCAAATGACGTCACATTTCCTTTCGACCAATGGTGGCGCGTTTTGGAATTTTGAATTTCGCTCCCTTAATTTACACTTTTCATAAATTATTTTATGGCCTTAAATGGTTAGTAAATTAAAAAAAAATGATTTTATTATAATAAGATGATAATAAGTAATCGAAAAAAAAAATATTTGGAACCATTTTAAATTTTTTGCATGTTCCCTATTGTGTTTGTTAAAAGACAAATTAGAGATAAATCGAATTGAATTCAATTAAAAAAATCTAGTGCATGTTTATTTTAAGAAGCTTTATTAGTTTCATGTGTATGTTTTCTTGTGTGTTTGCTTGTAACCGAGTTATCCGAATGCGGTCTTATCTCATTTCCTACCGACCGATTTTGTTCAAATTTCCTAGACAAATCAAGAACCGATAGAAAATAATAATTCGATGAGATAATCTCATTATCCTGATTAGGATCTCCAGGATTAATAATTATCTTAAGCTAACTGGACGTGTTTTTTATGTTTCTAACCCCCGACTAAAAAGAGGGGTGTTATAAGTTTGACCTGTGTATCTGTGTATCTGTGTATCTATGTATCTCTGTAACTATATATCTGTGTATCTATGTATCTGTGTATCTATGTATCTGTGTATCTATGTATCTGTGTATCTATGTATCTGTGTATCTATGTATCTGTGTATCTATGTATCTGTGTATCTATGTATCTGTGTATCTGTGTGTCTGTCTGTGGCAAATTTGCGGCCAAATGCGTGGACGGATTTGAATGCGGTTTTTTTAATCGAAAGCTATGTTTGTCGAGATGGTTCTTATCTATAATTGGTCAAAATAGAAATAGTCGTCTCCAAGATATATCTTACATTTTATTAATGCGGGGGAGAGGTTCTCATGTAATAATTAGCTGTTCCCAGCGAGTTCGCCCGCGCTATATAGGAAAAAAGCCTTATTATAAAGGCCAAAAGGTTTTTACACTTACTTACTGAGGTAAAGTACTGTATTAGGGTAGCTGTTGCCCTTGACTGCGTCCACGTAGACTTTAAAAATATATTTACATGGCTTATGATCGTAGTCATAAAGAATCATGGGCAACAAGTGATAACGGGCGACTCGTGATAATATAAATCCCTTCATCATAGTGTTATTAGTGATGTTTATGTTTATTAATATTCGTATATATGAAACCTACCTACCTACCCATATGAAAAAGTCTTGAATCATGTTACTTAATATATTTATAATTTATTACATTGTCTAAACTTTCACGAGGATCCTTTTTTTATTAAATATAATATATATATTTCTCGTATTAAATATAACCTTTGTACATCAGAGGGATAATGTAGGATTCTAATTCTAAAAGATTTTTTTAAATCGGTCAAATCGGTAAAGTCAAATACAGGTTTTTAAGGAAAATAGGTATAGAAAGATAATTTAAATTATCAGATACTTGAAACTCAAACATATATTAACAAACTAAAACCCAAAGAAATTTATTTTAAAATAACAAAAAAATATATACAGTTATAACTTATATAACTCTTACAAAAATATTTGTAGGAACATAAAAAGGTTTTTGTTTATTGTAAATGTGTGATTATGTATGATTATTGTATTGTTTATGTTTATTGTAAAAAAATCACACTCACATTCAATCACAGTCCAACGATACTTTAAACTTTAAGCACACGTAGTGAAGGCATACTACAAACGTGTTTTTTGCAAGAATAGTATCTATAGGTCAACTTTCTTTCGAGTTTAGGTTGGCACGAAAATTGCTTCTTTTGTGTAAGACTTCGCTACGTACACCCTAATACCATCTGCCGAGTTATTTTTTTAGAAATATTCCTTTATTAATTAGTCGTCTCAAACGTACATCATGTACCTAAATGATGAGATAGAATTCCAAATCCGGTAATTTTTTTAATAGACCAGCGCCTTGATCAGCATTTGCAAGAACACTTCTTATTTCATGTTATTAACTAACTTAATTATTAATGAATTAAATTCTTATAAACAATGTAAAGACAAAGCATATTTAATATTTCATATTGCCACAGTGAATACAGTTGCATGAACATTTCTCATTAATAGAATTATACAACTTTACAATTTCTGACTTCCCTGAGTCCGTGTCTGTACCTTCATTTAAAGTCTTTTCCTGAGTCTATGTTTCATGAACATCCGAGATCTCTACGTTGGAATAATTTAGTAAATATGCGCGCGACAACAACATTGTTCCGACGTCAACATGGGCGCTGACTATGCAGTTACTTAAAAGCAGATATTGTGCAAGGAAATTGGTAAACTAATAAGTCCTGCTGGGGCCTTCTAGACCGCATGTCAATACTTATAAGGTATTGTTGTAATTGCTACTTATTTATAGTACCTAATGAATTACTTGCATCCCATATTTATCATCCCACATATCAATGAAAGATAAGTAAATTATTTTTGCAAGGCGGAACAAGATTCTTAAATTTCTTTCTATTTATAGGAACTCACATCTCTATCTATTTTTGTTTATAAAAACCTTTAAACTCTAGTTTCATGATGTCATTACGTCCGGAGTGATACATCAAGTTACGAAATGAATGAGAAATTCTGAACTTTGATTCAAGACCAACGGGGCGGCCGTTGGTCGAGTGGTTAGCGTAGAGGCAAAACGTAAAGCGACGTGATGGGGCTCAGGTTCGATTCCCTACAGGGACTAGCTCGCATGTGATGAGCATACATGTCTGTATATTTGGGTATGGTCGTTTAGTAAATATATTCTCAGTATTTATAATGTGTATTTCTATGTATTTGTATCGTTGTCTAACACCATTAACCCAAGCAAATAATTTGCTTACTTAGGGGTTAGATCAATTTGTGTAATTTGTCCTAGTATTAAAAAAAAATAAGAAGACATGCAGTTTTTAAAATTATATTAGGACATTTTGTTTCAGTCGACCTGATGTTAATGAACGTTGCCTAATGACAAAAAAAAAGGAGGGGTAGCGGATTATTTAATTGGCACTCTCAATTACCTTAGAGTATCTAGTACTAATAGCCAATATGCGCATCTTTGGGGAAGGAGCCTGGTTTTACCGCATTTGAGGTACTTCATATGCGAGCTAAAGATTGTTGTTTAAAGTAAGTTACATATTTTTTTAACTTAAGTGTGGTTTTATATTTTCTAAATATACACAGATATAGAAAGACTGCTTTGGTTAAAAACATAAAAAGCTAAAAATAATTGGATATTATGAAAGTCCTTCAAAATAAAATTATTTGAAGAAGCAGATAAAAATCCTTTAGAAATAAATTATAATATTTCATTCATTTGGACTATGTACATACTTTAAACGAGTTATTCAGATGAGCACTTCTTATCTAATTTGCAATAGCGCTTTTTCTTATCGAATATAGAAAAATTGGATGGATTAACATTTTCAATACTTGTTTTCCATTCAATTGATAACCCTAAAACATTTAAGATGTTAAATTAAGAGCCGTATCTAAAGACTCTTTATGTTTCTGTTTTCTGTCTTAAGCATAAGCGGTCAGGTATGGTGTCAGATTATTTAGGCTTAAGGATATCTGTAGTGCCTTAACAACTTCTGTGTGATGAGAACAACCGATCTACACTTGAATGTTCCCTTCAAAGGACGAAGTTTTCAAGTTCTTAGTAATACAAGCATTAAAACTGACCCTTTGGATATATTTTTTTTGGTATTTAGTCCTGAAAAGCATTCTAATTCTGTAGTAATTTTATTTATTTTATAAAAAGGAAATACGGTATTTTATTATATGAAACTTTATTATCTTTAAATTGTTTTTTTAATAATTTGTTTTTTATAAAATTGTCTGTAACTATTCACACAAATTCATACTATTTTAAATAAAAAAAAAATTGATAATCAGAGAAAATTAATCGATCCGGAGAAGATCAGAAGCTCCTATATGCAAAAAAATAAGCTTCCGTATTCACTACTCACTTCAATGAATTTAGCTTTTTACATATAATCGCCTTTATCAGAACGGAAGCGGTTTCTTGGTTCAAAATATGATCTTTGTATTACTTAATTTTACATTATTTAATTACACACTGCTTACTAACTTACTAGACTATCATATTTTTACCAGTGCCCATTTAAATAAACTTTTCGTGAGTAAAATTATAATCATACGTTTAAGTGAAACCGAAAGTTGAACCACTTCATTGAACTATTCGTCTGATGTTAATTCACGCAAAGAATACGGCGTATCTCATATACGAGATGTTCTCTCTACTGATATAATGACAAACATCCAATGCAGAAACGATGTCAACTGTCAAGAACCTCTTTTGTCACACTTGATAATATAAATTTATATGTAGCCAATCTAAAGTTGCCGGGCCGATGGATGCGTGGTCAGGGACGTGCCAGATTGGTAGCGTGCCGCTGGAGCCAGATTATGCCCCAGATGACTCAAAGCCGCAATCTCATAAAGATAAGTTCTGGGATTTGCTAGACGATGTCGTGAAGGCGTGTGAAGGAATGATAGTGTTAGGAGACTTGGGTTGATTGGATTGCGAATGCATGGGTTGGTGTATTAAGGAGTGATTACAAGAGTGTATTAAAGAAGTCATTAGAATAGCTGAGCAAGTATAAGGAATGAGTATCTGTAAGAATTAACATCTAAGAAAAGCTGTGAAAAAAAGAAATAAACGTAGTTGGGCTTTATAGTCATTATGGCGAAACTCAGAATGGAAGAAACTAAAGGGTGGTTTCACGAGGAAGAAGACTTCAAAAGAAAAATGTCTGACAGTTTCCTGGACAACCAAAAATTATTTTAGAAACGAGTCCGTTTGTCCCGGGGTGTGTCGCTTAACCCTAGAATGAACGTTGGGAAATGTGAGGATGGTGACTTGGTAAGCAATAAAATGAATGAAAGACCTAGGGACGTGGAAGGATTATTTTATAAAGTTGTTGAATGAAGTGTCTCTGATTCTCAAATAGAGATATAAGGGTCTAACTATGAAAACAGTGACAAAGAAAATATTACGAAAGGGATTAGTTTAGAAGAAGTTGAAAAAAAAGGGCAAGGTATAAAGGCAAGGTATAAATAATCATATGTATGACAGAGTGAATGTGGAAATGCTTAGAGCTGGAAAACAACTGGTAGCTTCTTGTATGTTCTATGTTTGTATGTTCTTCAATTAATGCTGATCTGACGGCGTGGTAAGAGAAAACTCGTGCAAAGGCTTCGTTATATAGCTATATAAAGGTAAAAACTAACACCAGAAACCTAAAAATTATCACGGTATCTGCCAAATGAGCATTGTCGGAAAACTGTATGGAAAGATCTAAAAAGATAAAGTTGTGAGAAAGACGATTGATAAGATATAGTGCAAGCAAGATTTAAAAAGTTAATGAAATGTACACATCAAGTTTTCTCATTATGGTGTGGTACAGGGAAGTTTTTTTTTATTCATTTTTTTATACAAAACTAGGTTAATGCTTGACTACATTCCACCTGATGGTAAGTGAAATGTAGTCTCAGGTGGTAACGCGCATTAACCTAGCAGCCTATTCACTCTCCTCTTGAAGACACCCACATTATATTTTGCCGGAAATACCGACGCAGGCAAATTGTTCCAGTCCTTCGCTGTACGCACTAAAAAAGATGAAGCATAGCGCTTCGTTCGGACAGGTGGAGTGTCCACAATATAGGGATGGATACCCGCCGTGCGTCGGGACGTCCGGCAAAGGAACGGGGATGGGGGAATTAGGTCGTGCAATTCCTGCGCACACTCACCAAAATGTATCCTATAGAATACTGAGAGGCTAGCAATTCTACTCCTGTTCAAGGCTGCGGTTGGCGTCAACCAATTTAGGGTCGCCAATAAGCCTCTTTGCTCGCCTCTCAATTGAATCCAAAACCGCAAGATAATTCTTTGCGGCACCAGCAAATATGTGGCCACAGTATTCTACACACGACCGGACCTGTGTTTTGTATAATACAAGAAGCTGTCCCGGTGTAAAGTACTGTCGCAACTTTGCAAGTACGGCAAGCTTTCCTGCGACTGCTCTTGCTCTGGACTCAACGTACCGACCAAAGTTGAGGTTCAAGGAGATCTCTCAGCCTAACAACTGAAGCCAGTCTCTGTATTCCAAGGATACATTCTGAAAAGTAGGAGCCAAGGTGAAAGGACTCCTTTTGGCGGTTAACAAACACGTCTGCGTTTTGGTGGCGTTGAATTTGACAAGATTGGCACTGCCCCATGCGGAGACTGCCTGAAGTTTGTCATTCAAACGTTGCACCATGGCTTCTCTTTCAGACTGTACTTGATCTTGACTAGCCCGAGTACTCGGCAGATATCTTTTTACAACTGTGCTGTCGTCTGCATACCCATAGATACCGGGCTTCAACAGATCATTAATGTGCAGCAGAAAAAAAGTTGCAGAAAGAACGGACCCCTGCATCCGGCATTTATTGTCAAGGATTCCTAGGAACACCCGTCGACAACTATTCGGAGAGATCTCTGGCTCAGAAAGTCCGTTACCCAGCCGATCAGACCAGGAAGTATACCATACGCTGAAAGCTTGCTTATAAGGCTCGCATGCCAGACCCTGTCAAATGCCCTCGAGACGTCCAGAGAGACGGCGACCGATTCTCCGTTCTTCTCGATGACCTCGCCTAAAATGTGTGTAGCAAACACTAAGAGGTCCCCAGTAGACCTATTATGGCGAAACCCGTACTGTCGGTCAATGAGGAGATCGTTACCTTCTAGGTATGCTAGTAGCACGGCTGCCTTTTTTGGGCACGGGTTGCACGTTGGCAAGTTTCCAGGATTTCGGCACTATTCCAGTCATGAAAGAGAGGCGATACAGACGTGTCAGTACAGGAGACAACTCAGCTGCACATGTCTTGAGCAGAATGGCTGGTATACCATCAGGACCACTGGCTTTGTTCTCATCCAAACCACACAATGTTCTCTATACCTCTTTGTTAGTGATGCGGATTTCAGGCATCGAAATACCGTAGTGAGGAAGATATGCTGGGGAAGCATTGCCCGTGTCTAGATGCGAATTATCAGCAAACAGAGATGCAAATACATGCGCTTTCTCTGTTGCTATGTGGGCCAGGGATCCATCCGGCTTCAGCAGAGCAGGCAGTGAGGGTTGGCAGAAGTTCGAATCGATCGCTTTGGCAAGAGACCAGAAAGCTCGACTACCAGTTGGTCTGACAGAGAGCTTTTCGCCATTCTTAGCGATTCGATCGAGACGAGCCTTCCGCAATGCCTCTTTGTAGGACTTGGCAGCTAGGATGAAAGCTCTCTTCTTTGTACTTACATCCGGAGTTTTGCGGCTTCGAGTATCAGCCCAAATGAGGTATGTTGTTGGTGAGTTGTTGGCCAAATACTTAGTTTTGGTTCATTTTAATATGGATCGAATTTAGATGGGACAATTATTTTACAAAAATTACGTGTTATTTATTCCTATCTCCTTTTAAATTATCCATAAGATATTCACTGTTATCAGCAAACATGTAGTAAAACACTATTTTTTCGTTTTTAATCTCTGGTATTTCTCTCCAAGGGAAAGATGGAGACGGCTATGTGGTAATTAACTACCACGAACCAAGTTTTTTAACTACGTTACAGTGTTGATATAAAGAATAAAAAAAGTAATGTGATTAAGAGATTGTAAAATATAATGTGATTTGAGAAGTAAAAAGTTTGGGGAAATCGTTGTATCGTTAGTAGGTATTCTATTAGAACAATAGTAGAAATGTATTAGTTAATATTATCTTAAAATTTATTTTAGCCCTTGGAGCTCCGAAACGTTTGAGACCATGTTTGTCTAAAAAAATAATCGAAAACACTGGATTGCTACCACCACTTTAACTCAGCGCTCTGTTTTTACTATTTGTATAGAGCTTTAATGCGGGCAGAAATAAATATTTATTATACGTCTCAAATTAAAGAAATAACTATATTCAATTCTTGAAAGTTTATCTTCGAATAAAGTATTTAACATTAAATCAAATTGTAAATAGATAACTAATATTTTATAAATTGTTTTAAGCTTTCACGATTTGTATTCATGTTTTTATACTGTAAACGGGACTTAATCGCGTACATATTTAATCGAAATATTTACCTCGACTCTCGACGTTTCGGCCGTAATGCAACGGCCGTGGTCACGAGTAGACTGCTCGTGACTGTTCGAACTACGCTGTGGCTTTCAGCCACTTGGCAACTACTAGAGTTATTAAAATAAGGAATAACATGAAAAGTAAATATAACAATATTTCTCTATAGTTCATGGTAGTCTTGTTCCTAAAAAAATATTTACGGACATATTAGTAGTAATTGTTAAACCAAAATTGCAAGACAAAACTAAATGACATAATCTCCTTTGTTTCCCGATGTTTGTGAATAGCGATTAAAGCTAGAAATACATAAGACAACCCTTATACAAAGACTTACCTAATACTAATATTATTATTTATTATTATTTGATTCACCACTTTCAATACATGTTTAGTAAATAGTTATGTTTTTCTCGTTTTTAAATACGCTGTCTCGGCCAATATTCAAATATTTTTATAAATAATATAATAATACAGATATAAATACTGGGAATATATTTAATAAACGACCAAATCCAGAAATACGTACATCTATCAAATACATCAAATACATCAAATACATGCCTTTCCCTGACGGGAACCAAACCCGAGCCCCATTGCTTCGCTAAACGTTAGGCGTCTGCGCTAACCACTCGACCAATGGAGCGGTTAATTATCAACTTGTCGGTTAATTCTTCACTCTACCTTAATGCACATATTTCACAAACAGAAAAAACTCTTATAATAGACGTAAAATAAAGCCGCCGAATACCGGAAGATCAATTATGTTGTAAATCTTAATATATATAAATTACGTGTCACGTTGTTTGTCCACGATGGACTCCTAATATTTTTAGTCGCGATATTATTTTATTGCAAATTGTTTTATACAATTATCTGTGAATCCAAACAAGTTTAACAGATGGCGTTGTAATGTTAAAAGTACAAATGTTTCATATACAATTTAACATCATAACCAACACGCGTTGCTGAGAATAAGTTATGCTATATGTGTACCTGCTTCTTCGTTGAATGTATTTATGTGAAAAGGGTCAAGTTCTTTACAAATTGCATCTATGTAAAAAAACATAGCGGTCCACATCATTATTTTTAACCCCCGACCCAAAAAGAGGGGTATTATAAGTTTGACCTGTAGATTTGTCTATCTGTGTGTCTGTCTGTGGATACGTAGCGGCAAAATACGTAAACGGATTTGAATGCGGCTTTTTTTAATCGAAAGCTTGGTTTGTCGAGATGGTTCTTAGCTATGTTTGGTCGAAATAGAGGAAGTCGTCCCCAAAATTTTATTGGTGCTGGCGAAAGGTTTTTATACAATATTTATAGTAAAACAGTAAACAGGGAAATTAAACAGGGGAACTGTATTCGTAGGTTCATTTAGTACAACATAGAAAAAATTTAAATAATTTAAAAAAACAGAAAAAATAAATAAATAAATCCCGATACTAGATGACGTCTAAAAATGATAATAATATTAATATGTACTTTTTGAAGTCGTTACGTCGGGGCACCTTTGTACGTACGTTGATGAGTGTCTATTTTACAAAAATTTTCGGATCTAATGAATGAAGTCTTTGACTATACGATAATATCAAAATATTGTTATATCGTTATTGGCCTTGATAAATTTACTTGCATTTTATATTTTCCCTTTACTTAGCGGTCGGAGGTTTTTTAAATTTTTATTTAATTTTTTCTAATACCGTGACTTCTTTAATAGTTTACTACAGTGTAATAGGTATATCCAAAACCTTAGCGACCACAGCAACGCGTGGTCTGCTAGTATATAATATAAGAGGCATATGCTATTTACTATTATAGGTCTGTTTTCGTCGCTTCAAAGAAAATATAACACAAATAAAAATATTACACTTTTTTAATTAAACTGTCTAATGTCAAATGTTATATTAGTTGGTTTAACGGAAAACGGACCAAATTTCGAAATACAACGCTAAAACATCTTTAGCATTAAACTATGGTAACCTTAAACTATTTCCAAAATTTAAACTAACTGTATTTATTTAAACAATTAAACTATTATATGGTTCTAAAATAATTACTCGTAGTGTACAGGAGTTATGATATCAAGTGCTAGTGTAATAGCATAATTTGAAACTAAAACTTTTACTTTAATTCTAAATAATAACTTAAGTTAAAGTACCATTAATATTGAGAAGACCGCTTGAAACTATAATATAAAATAATAAAACCAATCTTACGCGGATTGGATCTGTAAGAACTAATATTTAATTAAAATGTTTATAGCAAAAAATGTAAGTTAAAATGTGCCTCTTTCTGTAGTGCCTATCGTGATGTTCTTGTTACTGTTACGTGTTTTAAAAATATATTGCTCTTTTGTCTAGTTTTATTTAAATGATTGCGATTGATTGCTCAGAGATGTTAAAAAAGGATTTGTCTATATTCACATAAATAAAATCGCCTTTATTTTAGTTATTATTAAAAACTATTACAAATTCTGTAATAAAAGAATAACAACTATTCTTTCTATAAATAAAAGTTTTGCTCATTTGCAAGTAAGTCATAACCATCAAAATCAAACGCTTTGCTTATATATGATAAATTGTAGTCGATATAATAACATCACACTAACTGTCCTGAACATTAGTTATTATTAACATACAAAGTGCGAATGTACAACAACAATAAATATAATTTCTTATAATAGACTTTTAGGATTCATGTAAAAATTGTTTTAAAAAACTATTAAGAATTCAAAGTAACCCGAAATCCAGATTACAACGTTAAAACTTATTTAGTAGGTAATAAAACTATGACACAAAACGTAAATCTATCTATGACTATGACACAAAACGTAATAAATATATATTAATAAAAGAATAGATTAACTACTCAAATAGGTATTCAAAGAACACTTCGACAATCACTATTCACACTTACAGAGTTTCCGTTCTCTAAAGGGTATGACTAATTTATAGAAATTGATCCCTACTAATTATTTAGAAATGCCCTCGACTCCTAACAGTATTTATTGTAGAAAGTTCGAAGCGTATACAAATACGCTCAGAGATAAAAAACAACTAATATTTCATTCATTAAAACTAACCTCTTATTTATATGCATTAATAATATTAAAAGTAAGCAGTCCATATCTTTTTGTAGCAGATTTCATAAATTGATCCCTTTCATTCAATTAACAAATCATAATTATTTTAGATGTTAAATTTGTAATTCTATTCATAGACTCTTTTTGTATAACTTGTATTCCTTAATGTATTGTTATGTAATGGCAGGAATCTGAAATACCCTGTCGTGACTTGACGATTTCTGTATAATGAGAACAACCAACCGACCCTTGAATATAGCCTTAAGTAGTTATGTTTTCAGTATTACATTCTGAATAAAACTGTCCCTTTTGATGGTTAGATTTTAGTAACGATAAGTATAATCTAGTTTAGAAATAACTATAAATATTATTCAAACAGGTACGTCATTTAATCGTGTTAATATTTCGTAATGTAATCGTGTTATCTATTAAATCTTGTCTCAAACACAGTAAGTTCGACATCTTGAAACAGTAAGTTCGACAAGTATCACGCGCCTAAGATGTTTTACAGGAATAAGTCCGGACTGGCTGATCAAACATCACCATCCCCAGGGATTTTGTAATGCTTTTCATACGTATCCATCATGAGAGTTCAATCAGGAGACGCACCTACAATTGAAAAAGGTATCGGATTTGATTTTTTGGAGTAGCCTTCTTTTACAAATAATACAGATTGTTTGGTGGTTGTTATACCCTTCTACGCCCTTACTACTAAAAGACTAACCACTTCCCGTATGATTTCTTATATGTTATCCCGGCGACGCGAGTATTGGCCACTATCTAGAAGTACCCTACACCCTACTAAAAAGTGTTTCGCGGTTCCTACTCACAGATATTGCAAGACTTTTTGCCGAGTTTGTCCCATCTTACTAAATTACTTTGATCTGGGAGAGTCAATAGGAATGCATTAAGATAAAATTCTAATAATTCTAGGGACCAATCATAAAGCAAGGTGCGCCACTTCAAAGCTAGTGGAACACAAAAATCTCCTATGGTCACCCATTCGTACTGAATTTCTAGGCTCATCGCGTGCAGTCGGTAGTTATCGTTTTCGTCTTGTCGAATAGAATATTTTGTTATGTCTATATCTTGAACTTTCCCACTTGTTCCTAGCCCTTCTTTATTCATTTGAGCACCTATCATAATTTTTTTACGGAATTGAAGTCGAGTCTCAAGCTCTGAGGCAACAATGTCATTCGTCATTTGAAGAGTGCCATAACTTCAATGGCTTTATGACGCTTGCATCTAACTTTGACAAAAGGGTTTTATTAATATCATAAACAAAGAAAGGCCCATTTAGACAGGATGTTAAAAAAATATCGTATATCCAAGCTTTTTATACGATTTTTTTTTGATTGTTTATCTTTTTAAGATCATTTAAAAATCGGTTATTTATATTCATTAAACGCTGCTGCTTCCGTAACCGTGCTAACGCACTGACTGCCTATTATAAGACCCGGATTCGAGGAGGTATATTTAGTAATCCCTCTACCCAGACACAGACTATAGCATTTACTTGATTTTGTCCTCAATCCGCCCGTCCACGTACAGAAATCCTCAACTACATTTAAGAATACCTGACGGTGTTTTGGATTTCGTACCAGTATCGCGAGATCATCTGCAAAAGTTAAAATATTGTAAAATTTAAAATAATATAATTAGAGAAATATAGGAATTCTAAACAAAACCTTTGTTATAATTGAGTGGCTTAAGGCGTTCTCTAAGTCTATCCAACAAACCGTAATCTTTCTCTCGCTACTTCTAGCATCTTTAAGGCTTTCTGATGTTAACGTATTATGTGCCAAGCATCCAGAAATTTGGGACAAAAACCCTTTCTGGTGAACAGGCTTGAAATATCTATTAATAATCATGAATCGAGTAATTTTTGTTTGTAAAACTGACTTTGAAAATTGTAATTATTAGGGCTATCGGTCTAGTATCCTTCGGATTATTGATATTGCCGTTTTTTAAAATGAGGAAAAAAGGGCTTTTATGAATGATACCGGTATTTGCTTTCTTGACCAGATTTTACCAAACATATTTAAAAGATGTTTATGGAACGAAGGACATTTTTGGAACGTAGTTCCTTTTCGCGCGTAGTGAAAGGGGGCTAGACGGTAAAAATTCTTATCAAAAGTTGTCACGACATGTTTTGCTATCTCTCTTTCTCTTATAGAAAGCAAGCAAGATATTTTCATTTCCATCATTATCATTTTTTGTATTATATTAAATTGCTTATTAGTTTTTATTATTTATTTGATATTTGTGTTTGTTCTTTTACAATCAATTTGCAAATAAGACAGTTTAAATGAAAATAATAAAACAAATTTGTGATCAAATATACTCGTAATGTTTTGTAACAACGCCATCTATTTATACCTTAGGGAAACATAATAACATCTGTTATATAAACATATCTGTACAAAGTGTAACCGCTAGGTGGCGGGACAATAAGTCATGGGTTTATTGATTACCACTGTTTAATTTAGTTATTCATTTTATTTACATTTATTATAAATTATCGGCGAAATATCATATAAAAATAGTATACAAATATTATTCATTAGTATATTAGCTTATATTAATAATTTAATATTTTTTTTATTACAGTAGGTAATATTCATTTTATTTTAAAAAATATAAATATCCTTGAAAAGATTCTATTTTTTTTCAAGGTAAAAATTAAAACATTGAGCCGTTCAAACGCCGCCATTTTGCGCGCGCCCTGTGTGACGTCAAATGACACGTCCAGTCAATGTTTACTATGAATTTTTTATTTACTTCATACATATTTTAAGTTTTAAGTGCTTTACAAGTCATGGAAGAAGATAAAAACCATCTTACAAGTATTGTATAGTACCGGAGTGCAAAAATAATATTAGAAAAACACTCGACAAAGTCTTTTTTTTATATTCCAAGAGATGCGAAAATACAAAAACTATGGTAATTAAAAGGGATAATATATGTTTTAAATGTGTTCATATTGTTGTGAAGATCAATTTAAGATAAGTTTACTTTATTTATAATAAGTTTAATTTAATAGTTTAAATTAATAGTAACTTGCATTAGCTATTGAACATTAGAAAATTTGAGTTTAAAATTAACCTAACCTAGTTGTACAAAAGTTCAGTATAACTTTCTATAAAAACCGTATTCTTTTTTTGGTTTTACGAAATTTTTATGGTTGTCGATTTATTTCAGGTTAAGGAAGATACAGCTAATAATATTTATTGTAATATGTATAACGAAACAAGAAGGAGAAAAAGGTAATCTAAGTTTGAAGAAAGGAGTTGTTCCTCATATATTTTTGTGGCAAAAACACCAGCTGATAGAATGAGAATATGCGTAGTCAAAAGGCAAAGAATGACATCGGTTAATGAAGCCTTTTCAGAGTTAGCTATCAAAAGTAGTGTTTAAAAAATTTGGTGACCTTTACAAAGAAGTGATATACTAAGTAAATCCTAGCACTGCCCATACAAATGTCTGTGATATTAATCACCCAAAACAATATAAAATGTGATCACAAGGCAGAGCCTTGCTTTTCGCATATTAAAGATAATTTACCAAGTGACTAAGTTGTGCAAGTTAATATTAAACCGAAGTACAGAAGTAAAGGTGTCAAGAACACACAATACTTTTACTTTACCAGTAAAACTAACTATTTTACATAGTTTTACTTTACCAGTAAAACTATGTGATAATAAGTATCCGAAAAAGTATTTGGGACCATTTAAAATTTTATGCATATTCCCTATTCCTTCTGTTCACGCTCAAAACATAATATCAATTTTTACTTAGTTTATAAGTTCTAACTAGATGGCGTTGTCATTGAAATAGATCGCGCTATCGGTTTATGATGTTGATTTGGTTAGGGTCTTGTGATTAATTAATGCAGTGTGCTAAATAAATCTATCCTAAAGATCAGTATACGTAATGGTTTCATTTGCAAAATCAACCTTATCAGTATTCACATTTAAAGTGAGTGAATAGTTATATCGGCAATAAACATTGGTCCATCGAGCCCGGATAAGAAATTTTTAGCATCAACCCGTGCAACTCGCAGTGGATCGCTGCAATAAGAGTACAGACTACAGGCATCGGTGGCGAACACCTAGCCCACATTGGAGGATTTGTTCAGCCGATGCGGAGGAGTGAGTAATAACGTCATAGAGGACGCGAATAACTCATCTTTCAAATAGTTCAACCGAGAGGTGGCCACCCTCGGTCAGTTCAACGTGACTTCATCTCAAAGACGTAACACCAAGTACAACGTGATATCAAGATACACTGACGCCGTAACTTCAAGTTTGCAGACACCAAGGGGCGCCACTTATAGAAGCGGAACATCGAAAATCGTGTGTGTGAGTGCAAAGTGCATCTGTGAGTACATTTTAATTTATATATCAAAGTAAAATACAGATTCAAGAATTTTGGTTATGAAGATTTTATTTTAGAGTATTATTGTACTTGTATTATTAGCTTATAAAATTTGAAGTAGATTTTAGAAAATTGTAAGCTGAATTATGTATTTAATTAGTGTGATTGTAGTGTAACTTATATTAGAACTTAGAATATTTTATGAAAAAAACGAAGGAACGGGGAACCTATGCCCGATTTCCGTTCATTTAATGATAGTTTAAAACACTAGTAAAATAATAGGTAAATTAATTTGGACTTAGAATATTTTAAAATCATTAGTTAACTTGTATCTGAAGTAGTTTTGTATCACTTAGAAAACTTTGATTATTGTTTATACATTTGTTTACAATACGTTTGGTTATTATAAACTGGACACGTGAATCGAGTTAGATTTCATAGTTGCTTGTATACATCTTCAGTGTTTTAATTTATAAAGTTTTACGTTTTGATACACAATATGGAAGGTTTAATTAGTGTATTAAAGGGTTTTCAAAATAGGATTAGTAAGGGTTTAATTAATTTCAAAAAGAGTTCAAAAGATAGATTAACTATAGAATACATAGAATCGCGACAAGAATTATTAGAAAAGGATTGGGCGTCTTTTAAAGAAACTAATACTAAACTTTACGAGTCGTTTAATTTTGATGATGTCGATCATAAGGTTGTTGATCTTTATGATAGTACAAAAGACATTTACCTCACATATAAAAGTTTAATGAATACAACGTTTAACATAATGAGAGTAGGTATAGAACCAGTACAACGTAGTGATGGCTCTCCTAATGGTGGGCCGAAGTCATCGAATTCCTTAGCTAGATTACCTAAGATTGTCATTCCTATTTTTAATGGTAAATACGGAGAATGGACAACGTTTCGTGATCTTTTTGTATCATTGGTTCATAACAATGAAGCGTTAGACAATGTACAAAAATTGCATTATTTAAAAAGTCATCTTACCGGTGAAGCAGAGCAATTCATTCGATACACTCCAATCACAGAAGCCAATTATAGTCAGTGTTAGGAACAATTAGAAAAACGTTACAGTAACAAGAAGTATTTAACTAATTGCATACTGAACAGATTATTTGGTCAAAAGCGCCTGCATACAGAATCAAGAACATCATTAAAGGGGCTTTTAGATACTACTAATGACTGTTTGAATGCACTAACGAATTTAGGAGTCACAACATGGGATGTTTTTGTTATACATGTTATGAAGTTTAAGCCAGACCCTGAAACTAGAAAGCAATGGGAACTAAAGGTCAATATTAACGACTCCATTAATGATTTGCCAACCTTTGAACAAATGAAAGTTTTTATTGAAAATCGTTTCCGCGCATTAGAGTGTTTAGATCAAAAAGAGACTGTAGGTCATCAAGTTAATCATAGATTAAATAATCATTCTCCTCAAACTATGTTAGCTACAAATTCAACAGATTTTAAATGTGAATTCTGTTCCGAACCTCACAAGTTATGTTTCTGCAAAAGGTTCGCCAATCGGTCCATTGAAACAAGACGGGAGTTTGTTTTTAAAAACAAAATTTGTTATAATTGTTTAGGTAGTAACCACAGTGTATACAATTGCAAAAAGAATACTACGTGTAAAATTTGTCAAAAGAGACATCATTCGTTGCTTCATGTCAACAGTCAGACCATCAATAAAGGCCAAGACGCTCAAGTAAGGACTACTGATGGTGATAGTTTTGCCACTAATTCTCAGGTAGTTTCATGTTTGTCTACAGGTGAGGCATTCAAACCCAGACAGGTTTTATTAGCCACTGCGCTAATAAAAGCCGAATCAAAAACGGGCGAATTTCAGACCATCCGAGCCTTACTCGATCAGGGTTCACAGGCCATAAGGCCAGGCCACAGGTTCATAACCGAAGCTACAGTACAATATCTTAGACTGAAAAAGATCCCGGTTAAAGGACTTGTTTCAGGGATAGGAGAAAACAGGTCAACCATAGCAAAGCATATGGTACATCTAAAGATTAAATCTCGTATAGATCCAGAGTTCAAACTTACTATAAGTGCGTTCGTTTTAAAAACGATCACCTCGTATCTACCTGAGCGAAGTTTAAGTTCAAGAGTCGCCTTTGACGTATTGTGTCTAGCAGATCCGGCGTTCGCCAAACCCAACAGAATTGATATGCTATTGGGCTCTGACGCTTACTGCTCTATCATAAAGGAAGGAATTATGAAGAGTCCTTCTGGAAATTTGATCGCACAAAATTCTACATTAGGGTGGGTCCTGTCGGGAGCAGTGGAGCCTGAAAGAAAAGAAAGCTCAAATAATAGTTTAAAAAACATCAATGTATTGCATTCACATGTAACAGAGGATGACATACTAAAAAGATTTTGGGAAATAGAAGAACAAAGTAACTCAAAGAAGATATTTACACCAGAAGAGAAAAAATGTGAAGAATTCTATAGTGTTACTACAAGGAGAGACAAAGATGGTAGGTACATTGTCAGGTTACCTTTTCATAATGAAAAGAAGCCTCTTTGCAAATCAGGAAATTCACGGGCTATAGCTAAAGCAAGATTTCATGCATTAGAGAAAACACCAAAAAAATAAAGATTTAAAAGAAAAATATACAGAAGTTATAAACGAATACTTACAATTAGGGCATATGAAGATAGTAGAAAGCTATGACGATAAAAAGGAAACAGCGGTATATTTACCACATCACGCTGTCATTAGGAACGACAAAACTACAACTAAGGTCCTAGTCGTGTTCAACGCATCTGAAAAAAACTGCAAGGAAGTGTCATTGAATGATACGCTGATGGTTGGTCCAAAATTGCAGGCTGAACTACGACACACCATTCTGAGATGGAGAGTACACCGAATTGGACTTGTCGCTGACATTTTTAAAATGTATCGCCAAGTTAAAGTTGCAGAGGAAGACACCATGTATCAAAGAATACTATGGCGTGAAAACTCAGACCAAGAAATCAAGGATTACGAACTATTGACAGTGACTTTTGGGACAGCTTCTGCTCCATACCAAGCAGTAAAAACGTTACGTCAATTAGCCGAGGATGAAGGCAAAAGTTATCCACTAGCTGCTGATAAAGTTTTGAATTGTTTTTATATGGATGATTTAATGACAGGCTGTGATAGTGTACAAGGAGGCAAAGAAATATATAAACAGATTAAAGAGTTATTAGCAAAAGGGGGATTTTTATTAAAAAAGTGGAATAGTAACAATGAAGAAACACATGGAAATGAGGACAAAACGTTAGAAATGAAATTAGATAGTACAATTAAAATATTAGGTCTTACCTGGAACCGAAACGAAGTCACATTCCAATACTCGGTGAGTCTTCCGCCACCAACGACTGCACCTGTTACTAAAAGAACAATAATTTCAGATATAGGTCGATTATTTGATCCTCTAGGCTGGTTAGCGCCTAGTGTAATTTTAGCAAAAACATTTAATCAAAAATTATGGCTTGCAAGTGTTAGTTGGGATGAAGAATTAGGCAATGAGTTAGTAAAGGAGTGGGGTACTTACCGCGAGGAATTGTCACTGCTTACCAGAGTACGGATACCTCGTTGGCTTGGAACTAAGTCAAAGGATAATCTTGAGCTGCACGGCTTCAGTGACGCCTCCAAGACAGCATATGCAGCCGTTATCTACTTAAGAACAGTAGATTCTAGAGGTAACATACGGGTATCGTTGCTAGTCGCAAAAACCAGAGTAGCTCCAGTTAAAGAGATTAGTATACCTCGTTTAGAGTTGTGTGGAGCAGTCATGCTTTCGAATCTACTCAATGAAACAGCAGATGTTCTTAATATTTCAAGGGATAAAATAAGCGCTTGGACTGACTCCACTGTAGTGTTATCTTGGCTTAACAGCCATTCCAGTAGATGGAAAACATTTGTGGCAAACCGTACCTCTGAGATATTGACTACAATGAAAGCATCTCAATGGTTTCACGTGAGAACAAGAGATAACCCTGCAGATTGTGCCTCCAGAGGAATACTACCAAGTGCACTTCTTGATAATGTTTTATGGTTTTCTGGCCCGTCATTTCTGATAGAGAAAAATATTCAGTACACAAGACCAACCGATTGCAATAATGGGTTAGAGGAATCGGTAAGGACGCATCTTGCTGTAACTCCAGAATGTTCCAGTATTTTGGAGCGATATTCCTCATTACCTAAACTAATAAGAATAATAGCGTATTGTCGACGATTCTCACAAAAGAATAAAACCAAGACAAAATATTTACAGAAGGTAGAACTAGAAGAAGCATTAGAATGTTGCATACGTCAAGAGAGTATTTTTAATATAGAATATTTACAATTACAAAATAAAGATTATTTACAGTTAAAATGTAGTAAGCTTCAACAGCTCTGTCCTTTTCTCGATAGGCAAGGCATAATAAGAGTTCGAGGTAGAATTGAAAAAGCTCCATTATGCGAGCACATCAAACACCCAATAGTTTTACCAAATTCTAGTCATATGACTAAGCTCATAGTAGCAGACGCTCATCTGAAGACTTTGCACGGAGGCCTGCAACTTATGATGAATTATTTAAGAACAGCATATTGGGTCATAGGAGCTAGGAATTTAATTAAATACCAGGTTCGCAAATGCGTAATCTGCGCTAAACATCAAGCCAGTACCAAGAATCAAATGATGGGATCTCTGCCAACTGTGAGATGTACTCCAGCGCGGCCATTTCTGCATAGTGGTGTTGACTATGCTGGGCCTGTAAATATTAGGACAACAAAAGGTAGAGGTCACCGCTCTTTTAAAGGCTACATATGCCTATTTGTTTGTATGTCCACTCGTGCACTACACCTTGAAGTGGTGAGTGACATGAGTACACAAGCTTTTCTAGCAGCATTTAGAAGGTTCGTGTCTAGGAGAGGCCATTGCGCTAAAATGTGGAGCGACAACGGTACAACCTTCGTAGGCGCTTCCAAAGAACTGCAACACATAATAACCACACAAACATCAGTTGCACAAGAGTTAGAAGCTATTGGTACAGAGTAGCATTTCATCCCTCCTCATAGTCCCAACTTTGGCTGCAAGCAGCGGTGAAGTCCACAAAGTTTCATCTTAAGCGTGTTATTGGTGATTCAACTTTGACATATGAAGAATTAAGCACGCTCCTCAATCAGTCGAGGCTTGTTTAAACTCGCGCCCTATGAGCGTTATCAATGTAGAAGATCCTGGTGAACCGCTACCACTAACACCGGGACATTTTCTTATTGGCGAACCAATAGTTAATGTACCAGATAAATCTATTGAAAACATCTCAGTTAGCTGCCTAACACGGTGGCAATTTATTCAAAGGATGGTACGATCATTTTGGAAACGTTGGTCTAACGAATATTTAACTAACCTTATGAACCGGTACAAATGATCAAGTAAAACACCGGAACCAAAAATTGGAGACATAGTTCTAATAAAGGAAGATGACTTGCCGCCAAGTCGTTGGTTATTAGGTCGCGTGGTAGAAAAACATCCTGGTGATGATAATATAACTCGAGTAGTCACTCTACGTACTAAGACTTCCACCATTAAAAGGCCAACCTCCAAACTATATATCTTACCTGTTACTGAATAATACATTTTACACTTAGATCAACTATTTACAAACATATTAGTATTATACAAATTTTTTATGAAAGCAATTGTCTTAAATTTATTTTAAGTCCTATGTTTTATAAGATAGACTCTGTTAATTTCAAGTTATAAATTATTTCTACATTTCTTTGCTTGTTGGATTTAAGATTGCCTGCTGAAGATTTAAAAAAATACATTATATATTTTTATTTTAATTTGTTACATAGTTTAAGAAAGTTAGATTTAAGCTTACTATATATCTCAGTTCAAAGAAATTGTAAGTTTTATGCTTTATTATGTTCAGATTGTTTATTATGTTAAGTTCGCCCATAAGATCTCTTTCGTATGTAATAAAGATCTTATGTTTATTTAGTGTCAAGTTAAATGTTAAAGAAGTACATTCCATCAGTAATGTCCTTGGTGGGCGGTATGTTCACGCTCAAAACATAATATCAATTTTTACTTAGTTTATAAGTTCTAACTAGATGGCGTTGTCATTGAAATAGATCGCGCTATCGGTTTATGATGTTGATTTGGTTAGGGTCTTGTGATTAATTAATACAGTGTGCTAAATAAATCTATTCCAAAGATACGTACGTAGTGGTTTCATTTTCAAAATCAACCTTATCATTATACACATTTAAAGTGAGTGAATAGTTATATCGGCAATAAACACCTTCAATAATTAATCGAAAGGAACTTCGTTCCATCCGGGTGTCCTTTGACACCTCTTAGTTTTTTTTATAACATATAAAAGGGATATCATCCAGATCTGGTGCTTGCTTTTAGATGTTTTCATTTTAATTATTTGATTTATTTCCTCCAAAGTTGATGGGTTGGCATGAAAATCTTCAGTAGGAGTCTCAGGTTTGTGCTCGTTTGGATCCCCATATAGTCTTTGGTTTTCTGGTACTTCGTAGGTGCTTTTATAATGATCGTAAATTTGCTCGTTGGTGAAGAGAAGCTTTCCCTTTTCGACTTTGTAAATGTTTTTTGAGTATTTAAAAGATTTTTTATCAAAGCTTACTACATGTTTTGCCCGATCAAAGCTATCAGGATTTGTTATGCCTACGTTAAAGAATTGATCTCAATGCCCTAGACAGTTGGTGACTAGTTGATTATCACCTCAGACTTTGGCTCTACGAAGTTTGTTTATAAGGTCTCTTTTTTCCCTCCTCATTTCAATTTAAAGCCGTTTTCTTTCTTTTTGTGAGCATAATGATTCGTAGGTTAGGATAGTGCTCATTAAAGTAGTTATGATATATTTATTTAGTTTTATAAGTAAATATATATATTACAAATATATATAAGTTTGACTGTAATTAAAAATATAAAAACTAATACCTTTATTAGAAGTCGGTTTTAATACAAATTCTTCTTTTTTCAAAAGCTATCATTTAGGATATTTAACACAATCTGAAAAGAGTTTGCTAAAGAAACCTAAGCTAAAGAAATGGGCCTTTTTTTTAAGCCGTAATTTTAAATAAAAGTACATAAATACACTATAATTACAATAATTTTAAAAAATTATTTAAATTGTAAATATTTTTTAATAAATACTTAAAAACCATCGCATATCCGCATACATAACCATCTACATTTATCCTGCAGAGCAAACTACTGTAAATGTGCTTGTGCGTGTGTGTGTGACTTTAAAAAAAGTGACATAATACAAAGCCACTTATAAATGTCGATTAACCAAAATTAAATAAGGACATAAATCTTTTCTTTATTATTAAATCATGTTAAATAATATTTCTAATAAGAGAAAATAAATGTATACCTTTTCTATTTTTATTCTATGGGTAATATAAATGTGCTGGAAAGTGCTATTACCAGCAGGAGCTGGATATATAAGCTGTGCATTACACCTTGAGCGGATTTAGATAAAATATAAATTTTCTACAACTGAATACTGGATTTAAATGCATGAGAACCGTATTTAGAAATTGGTTCCATGCATTTTTTATTCAAAATTGAATTGATTTGAACTTGAATGTATTTAAAAATTGAGTTATTTAAAACTTGATAATGGACAAATAAATTTTATTTTATTAGATATAAATTGAACTAAATGTTTCTTTAAACATTATTATTTTGGTGTTAATAATAAAAAAGAAAGATGAACTAAGAAATAAGGATATAAGAAGAATAAAAGGTACATGTTGTATTTCGAAACATATGTCCATCTTAACTCTTCAGAGGATCAGTGTGACCGAACTTTCCTGAGTATATGTTAAGTCATTCGTAATTGATTGTACTTTCCAGTTCAGTTCAGAAGTCAAGGAGTCGGGCATTTGCTGTAAGACGGAATATTTTACGAATAGCTGATATACTACTGATAATATTAAGGTTATAAAATATATTGTTGTTATGTCAAATTGTCAGATGTTCTATACAAATTGTTCGTTTTATTATACAATGTAAGAAAAAAACATGCATGTTGTATGAGTGATCTGAGTGATATGAGTTGTCTGGGTAACATTTTATCGTTTTTAAGTTTCCTTTTAATGGCAATGCAGGAGAAGGACTGAAATATTCTTAATAGATACTTAGAATAAAATGAACAAAGTAGTAAATAGAGTAATATTATAAGAACATGAATAAAGTAGCATAGTCTTTATTAATGGTTTATATATTATTTATCTGGTTAACGTATCGGTTATATATATATATACATAGTACTATAATTTTAAATTATCAATTATTGATATTTCTAAGAAAAAAATATGTTTATCACCTAACCGATACGTTAACCAGATAAATAATATATAAACCATTAATAAAGACTATATTCAACGATGATACGTGGAATAAACACTTTATAAAAGTCCTAAACACTTTATAAAGTTATATACTAACGATGATCGAAGCACTTCTCTGAACCTCATAAGGGTCTTACAAAGCCTTTTTTAAAATGTCACAGTCATAGCAATCCAGGATGACGTTGCTATACCCTTTCCAGAAATCTATAAACCTGTAAAATATTCTAACATATTTTATTGACTGATTCTTTACTTTTATAATAAAGAAATAGAGTAAATTCGACATCACTATCACCGCCATATTTTTCGACAAGTTGTATTCTCTGACTTCCGCTCTACACGTGTGGAATATATCGGAATTTGTTGGAAAACTATTGTTACAACTTATAGTTACAATTTTCCATTTAGTAACTATCTAATAACTTAATATTTACCAACATTGCCATGTTTACTATAAATAAAATAAATAAAATAAATAGAATTTTATCTCTTTTTTAATTGATTGCTTCTATCTATAATAATAGACATTTATTAAAATATGTCTAACTTTAGTTGATTCCACTTCATTCATTAAAGCAAGGGTAAGAAGAAAGGAAGAACCTTTGATTTTTTGAATGAACTGAAATATTTTATTTTCTGTTAGTATTATAACAAGTTTAGTATATACTATTACAACAAAGAAAATTAATAATTTAACAAATTGTATTATTACATAAACATAATATTATTGTTACGAAACACGAATTATAGCTTTTCTTCATAGTTTTCCTTTCTTTGCGCTTACAATCTATACAAATATAAGTCAAAATTTACCCAAAAAACATTACTTGTAAGCTTTTGGTGGACTAGTGCTGGTATTGCACATTACAATTTTCTTAAATCTGGCCAGACTATTGCGGCAGATGTCTATTGTCAGCAATTGCAAACCATTGTAGAAAAGCTAGCTGCTAAACAACCTAGGCTGGTCCATCACTCCACATCACTGCTGCTTAACGACAACGCTAGCCCATACACTGGACAACAGATGGCTACCAAATTAGAAGAGCTCCAATTATAATGTCTAAGACATTTACCGTACTCACTAGACCTTGTTCCAACAGGTTCCACTTTTTTTAAATTTGCAAGGAAAAATCCACTCCGATGGGGCAGTACAAATCGCCTTCAAAGATTTTGTTGATTCCCGTCCGACTGGTTTTTTTGTAAAAGAATCAAAGGTGCATAGATAACAATGGTTCATACTTTGAATAATTAAATACATTATATTAAAAAATAATCGAGTTTTTGTTCCTCCCATACAAAACGCTAATCTCATTTGTAAGGACATAATATATTGTATCAGAGTTAAGAAATACTTATCATAAGGACTAAATAGTTGTGGTACCTCTGGAGGAACTCTTGATTTTGTTGTTATTTTTGATGTAAATATTTTGTATCTGATTTTGATATGAATTACTGCTAACTGAACACATTTAAATACCTAACTAACTATTAAAATAAATAAATGTCCTTTTTTTCAACATTAAAAAAAATATATAGATTGCGGAGTCGGAGGGGACATTGAAGATGTAACACATGTATGGGATTTACTCGGTAAGTTTAATATTTTCTTAAACTTCACTTGATCTGGTCCATCAGACTCTTCTTTTCTGATTACTGGCTAAAGGTTAATATATTAATATATGTTTTTATACTAATCGATCCTGAACAATTTGATTGTGTAGATTATATTTTTTTTAATTCTAATATGTCACGGTAACCTTATAACCGAGTTATTAAACCAGGCGCTGCTGTCTAAGAGTTATGAAATACTTATTAATAATTTTGGTCAACAGATATAATAGATACTCTTATTAATATAAATATATAAAATTTTATGAATAATTAAAATAAAAAATCAAGATATTTTTAAAATATTTACTCGTACATTCTTTTATATGTAATATTTATTTAATAATTATTAATTTTAAAGAAATTCAAGTCATTGATCAAGTTTACATTTATCCAACAAAATACCACCTGTTTGATCCCTTGACCTCAAAACTGAACTGAAATCTATCACCCAGTTACAAATGACCTAATGTCACCCAGGATAAACTAAGTTTCTAATATTTACTAAGAAAACTTTGGAAAACTTCTCTTTTGAAGAGTTCTACACTGGTTCCCTCTTAATCCAATAATATAGGTTTTATAGTAAGTACATCTAACTTTATATTTAGTACCTATACCTAATATACAGATAATATATTAAGCTCATATAATATATAATATACAGATAATATATAAGCATTAACATTTTGTAAAGTAAACAATATATAGTGGTTGTTAAATTGAAAGAACTACCCATTTTACATAAATTTATTTATTCCCTATTTATAGATATAATACAGTTAACCGATAAATCAAAAACGGTACGATTCATGTCTGGAAGTTTCAGTTGATTTATTAGAGCATGAAAGTTTCATTTGTTCATATATTATTGAACTGGAGATCTAAACTCGACAGGAAGAATATTATGCGCAAAAACAATATTTTTATTTGCAAGCATAAGCATTAGGGCACTTCCGATTTCTTGTCATTTTTTTTTCACAATGTATTTTATAATAGTGTCATCAGTAAATACGCCAACCAATGAACATATTATAATAGTTATATTTTTAGTTTTTCGCTATTATATGCAAAACATATTTGATTTTTTTTATTAAGAGGTTTACTGAAAGTGATCTATATTATATTTTTTGTATAATATTTTAGCTCATGTAGTTTTATTATTATTTGTATGATAAAGAGCAACTAAACAAACAAACAACCATTTTTTATACGAATATATCTCTCGCATGTGAAAAATAATAACGCCCTCATTTTTTTACATTGATGTAAAGTCCGCATTATGTATTAATCACATCATATACAGGAAATATATTTAAATAAAAAATCATAAGCAAACAAATGTAAAAATATTTTGATTTTTTTTGCTGTTGTAATGCTGTTGTAGTTAAAATGTTTTAACAATAGAAAACACTCTTCATATAAATTAAATAAAAATAATAAAAGATATTAACACCCTTACAAAGACATATTAGTCTGCATTTTAAATACCCCAATAAATTTTCTTGTTTTTAATTGACTTGAAATAATTTATATATTACGTAAATACTTTAATATTGTGATCTATAAAATATAAATAAGATTATGGTTATATGTACAACTACATAGAAACCTATGTATTAGTTTATACAATACGAGAGGTTTTAAATCCTATAGAACTGATAATAAAACATTAGCTCTTTATATTAAAGTTTATATTCCAACAAAGTTTAATGTAAATAATATTTTTATTTTACTTGCTATAAACTATAATATCGAAACTTATTTATTAATTGTAACAAACTTCAAATAAAACAAAACAAAAAATATACAATAAAATTTAAAAGTGGAGGTTGCTGACAGTTGACGGCCCCTGCTCATGATGATGTTTGTCATTATTAAAGAAAACAACTGAAATGCAACATACAAAAGTATGAAATACAACAGTATAAAATACAACAGTATGAAATACAACAGTATAAAATACAACAGTATGAAATACAACAGTATGCTTTGCTCGATTCAATTTCGGATAATTAAATGAACTCTTCCGACTTTTGGCTTGGTCATGAAGTATACTTATAATTACGAGGAGTTTGTCTAATTTAATTATTAGTAGACTTTAGTAGGATATATCATATAGGCATTTAAAAATCTGTAAATTTGAGCAACTAAGCAAGAACCAGGCAATTGACAGTTATGTATTTAATAACGTATGAAATATAAAATATAATAATAATTAAAATTAAAATTAATATTTTCATGTTTGAGTTGTGAATTAATTACTAGTAATTTCTTAAGCTTATAATGGCTTACGAGGTCTGTTTAAAAAGAATCGCGAATTCCGAAATTCCGTGGGCTACGTATATTAAATTTTTGATGTGTGAAAAACAATAAAAGTGCGCAGACGTATTCCGAATGTTGACTGTGGCATATGATGAAGCTACCTCGGACCAAAGCAACATTTATCGGTAGTACAGAATATTCTCAGAAGGCCGAGAAGATGTGAACGACGAACAGCGTGCCAGATGCCCGAGCACGTCAGACAAAACAGACGAAAACAATAAAGTGAAGAATCTAATATTTGCAATCGTCGAATCTCAATTAGACAAGTTGCTGAGGACCTAAACATATCGACTGGCACATGCCATTCCCTTTTAACAAAATATTTAATGCTAGGGCTGTCCCATAAGTTCCTTCCCTTTTTTTGATGCGAAATGATTACATGTTGTTTAAAATTGATTTATTATATTATATATGAATCGTTCTGTTCTATAACCTTCTTCCTTCATCTCTTAGAAAAGGCTTATTTTGCCATCTTTCCAATTATTGAAGCTTACCTTTAAAATATTCATCTCGATGCGTCTTTATTTTGATTATGGATTTAAAAGATGTTTTTTAAGAGAGAAACGACTAATAATAAAAGAGCATGGTCTAAAAAGTACGGAGGATGAGGTAAAATGTCCTAAGCAACCTGTAATAATTTTTTGCTTACGGCCAACGCAATAAGCGATCTTGAGTTGTCGTTTTAATGGAATATGACATCTCGTCAGTTCGCCAATTTTGCCCGTTTTTCTGCAATAGTGGCTACTTAGTTGAACCAGTTGATTGCAATGTTTGTCAGCATCGATTTTACTAAAATTCCGGAAGGAGCTCGTTAGCACACTAAACTCTGCCAGTGCCACCAGGCACAGAAGGCCTTCTGCGGATAAAGCTCAAGCTTTGCACCAACTAAAGGTCTACTATCCACCTATTCTTAGATCTGGCCATAAAAACTGTTACAATTAAAAATAAAAAAATATTACATTTGAATTTGGAATCTGTTATTTTTATACGATTGTTCATTGTATTTTCTCATTTTGGCACTAATACATTGTACAATATTTTATAATAAAGTGAAGTGGGGTAATAAAGAGAACAAAATCGCTGTGATTGCATTATACAAAGTAGGTATGGAGCCAAATGCATTTTTTTTTAATCTTCATACACTTGGTATTACTCAAATGTAGTGTTCGTACGAAAAAGGTGGTCAAAGCTGTAAGGGAAAGAATTCGAAGAAATCCTGTCCGAAAGCAAAAGATTATCTTATCTCGGGAAATGAAGATAGCACCTAGAACCATGTCGCGTATTTTAAGAGATGACTTAGGACTTGCAGCCTATAAGACTTGCAGCCTATAAGAGGTATGGTGGGGTGTTAGCTATGAAGGAGTGACTGAGCCATATTTTTGTGAAAAAGGTATCAAAACATTGGCACTATGGTGTCAAGATACTATTCTTGAGAAGGTAGTTAAGCCTCCTAATAACATCATGTTTAATAACCAAGTATGGCCCTTTCAGCAAGACACGGCGCTGGGTCATAAAGCTCGGTCCACGCAGTCTTGGTTGGAAGCGAACGTCTCGGACTTTATCAGAGCTGAAGACTTTCCGTCGTCTAGTCCCGATCTTAATCCGCTGGATTATGATTTATGGTCAGTTTTAGAAAGGACAGTTTGCTCTAAACTCCATAATAATTTAGAGTCCCTATAACAATCCATACGATTGGCAGTGAAGAATTTCCCCATCGGAAAGAGCGCGTGCTTTTATTGATAACTGGCCTCAACGTTTTTGAAAATTATCTAGGCAAAAAGTAAGTGTGAACTTAGTGGAATATATAAATATGTTACGGGAGTTTTTGACACCACATTAACGTGAAATAAAAGGATACAATAGCAGGGCGTGGATGCAACAAGATGGAGCAACATTCCATACCACAAAACTTTACCGGTGGTCAAAGAAATGTTTTCCAAAAAATTGACATCTCTCAAAGGTATCTCATGGCCTCAAAGAAACCCGGATCAGATTTTTTTCTTGTGGGGATATCTGATGATTCGTATGTACCTTAACAAACAGATGATCATATAACAAATAATAGAAAGCATCTACGAAGAGATAGCTACAATTAATCTCTGCATGTGTTAGTGAGTTTTCGATTCGGTTACTAAGTAACATTATAGTTTTTTCTATTTATCTTATATTTGTAGATACAATTGGTTTTTAGTCTAATGGAAAACTTTTTCAGCAGAATTTGCAATTGCACGCCATAATTTTAAGTTTAGAATTTCTCATTTATTTCTTAACTCGCTCTATTTCTCCGAGCCTAATAATATCATGAAGTTAGAGTTGGACGCTTTTTAATAAGCAGATACAAGATATTGCATTTCCTTCTGTGATATGAGTTTCGATAGTGAAATAAAAAGATAAAAATCTTTCGCTGTCTTGAAAATAAATATAATTGTAAGTTTAGCAACTTAAACTTATGACGTTTGTTTTTAAACCTTTTTCTTATAATACTTTACTTTTCATTAATAGGTAACTTGAGCCAAGGAAGCTAAATTGGTGGTTACAGTTGTATTAATAAGACCAAACCTTAAAAAAAAGTAGGTCTATTTAAGATATTATTATGTTGTGTATGTGTAAATATTTTACGGGTATATTCATAAATATTCGTTTTTTTTAATAAACAGTGCCAAAATAAACTCGCCAAATATTTTTCGTAATGTTGTTGTTATGGTTAGGTACATAATATGTATCTTATAATCACTCCTTAGGGAAAAGAAGCTCTGCTTTAAAAAATATTTAGTAGTAGATTTAAAATGTTTTAATATCTAGGATTAATTTTAGTGACAAGATGAGTTTAATTATCTACGTATCTTGTTTTTGTGATAAATATAACAAAATATAAAAAAAATATTTAATATAAGTATATTAAATATAAGTATATTTAATACATTTCCACTTCAAACTATTTTCTACTTTAAAATTTCTTTAGAGTAAGTAACAAGACAGACTCCTCTTTAGAGTAAGTAACAAGACAAAGCCGTAGCTTTTTCATACTGTTCATGAACTTACTCGGTTCTTAGGGGGCAAGTAATCATTAGTGTTTGGGTCATCGAAATTATATACAGAAGTAGAGAAAAGTTATATGATTTATATGGTGAGAGGTAATGGTATCATGATTCGGTGCTCTTGAAAGTTAGGAATTTCTCAAAAAAAAAATTAGGAACGTTCGCGTACTAGCCAAGTCGATTGATATTAGAAATAAAATCTTAAATTCTGAGATATATTAAAATCAACTTGATAATTTTCATCTAGTGTTACTGGAACAACTTAGTCTGCTTATTAACCTATAAAGTTAAAATTTTAATATTGAAGTAAATACAGATATAAATGTGGCGCCAATTTTTTATTTTTTTTTTACTGTAATTTGAATAACAGTCACGCGTAATTAAAATTTTTAATCATCTGATGCTAATCGCCGAATCAACTAATAACGTTAGAGTCAGTAACAATCATTTTGGTTTTAAACTGTTTTATCAGATATTTTGGTGGTAGACCATACTTGGTGGTAGACCATACTTGGTGGTAGACCATAACATCCGGTCGCCGGCAAAGTTACCACCCATCGGGCAGAGTCGTGCCGCAAAACGACCTAGTCGTGTTCCGGCACGTTGCTCGATGAAGCCGTTTATGGGAAATGGGTCTGAACAGTTGCGGTGCGTTGGCGAACCGGTCTGACGTCGGGTTGGTGTTTGTTTTGTCGGGTGTCTAGTCGAGGAGGGTAGCGGGATCCGAAGCGACGGCTTTCCGCTGGCCGCCCGCAGATAGTTGGGGGCCCAATTAGTGGGATAGCCAACCACGAAAGGCTGCCCCGCCAGCTGTGAAAAATCCCAGGGTGGCTCCATCGTGCTGGTTGGCGACCAGACGAGGAGGCCCGATGGCGATCCCTGGGGGGGTTCGGGCGTCCCCGCAGTCTCCAGACTAGCCTCCCAGTGGCAAGACATCACCAATTTCGACGTCGGGTTCGATACGTACCGTCTCGTTCAACTGCCATTTCCCATCCCTATTCACTTTTATATTTATTTATTTTTTTATGAAAAAGTTAAGAAAAAAGAACAAGGTTACACAGCGGTTGCACTCCTCCTCATATAAAGTGCACCTTACTAATATCAGGGGTTTGCACTCAAATCTTTTAGCTGTCCACCACCACCTGGAGACAGAGCAGCCGCACTTGCTCTTTTTGACGGAGACGCAGATACAATGTCCTTTGAGCGCTGCATACTTGGATTATCCCGGTTACTCGTTAGAGCACAACTTTCGCTCACGGGCCGGAGTCAGTGTGTACGCGCGGAACGACCTCTGTGTTCAGCGTCTCCGTCACCTTGAAGACCCCACTTTTTCTTCCCTATGGGTTTTAGTGGACACAGGAAACGAAAAAATCCTGTATTCCTGTGTCTACCGTTCGCACAGCGGTGACCAGGAGACAACTCGTTTATTTGAGTATCTCAGTGAGGCTGCAGATATGGCTCTGTATCAGTACCCTTCGGCGCAGCTCGTCTTTCTGGGGGACTTTAATGCCTGTCATCAGGACTGGCTGTTCCCGTACCAGAAGACCGACCATGCTGGAAGAGAAGCGCGGAACTTTGCGTTGTCCTTGGACCTCTTTCAGCTGGTGAGGCAAGCGACAAGGGTACCAGATGTGGAAGGCCATACAGCCAATTGCCTGGACCTTCTGCTGACAACTGATCCGGACAGGTATCGTGTAGAGGTCACGTCCCCCTTGGGAACCTCCGATCACTGTCTGGTGAAATCTGTATTTACATATTCCCCACCAGCTTTCGAACCACATGGTGTTAGGCGAGTATGGAAATACAAGTCAGCAGATTGGGATGAGATGCGGCACTTTTTTGCGTCTTATCCTTGGCGGCAGGTTTGCTTCTCTTCTTTGGATCCGTCGAGTTGCGCGGATGCTATAACCGATGTGGTGCATCAGGCAATGGAGTATTTTATTCCTTTTGCTGACGTACCCATCGGTGGCAAAGCTCGCCCATGGTTTAATGCCGAATGTCGTCATGCACATGACCGTAAACATTCGGCATACCTCATTTGGGCTGATGCTCGAAGCCGCAAAACTCCGGATGTAAGTACAAAGAAGAGAGCCTTTAACCAAGCTGCCAAGTCCTATAAAAAGGCATTGCGGAAGGCTCGTCTTGATCGGATCGTTAAGAATGGCGAAAAGCTCTCTGTCAGACCAACTGGCAGTCGAGCTTTCTGGTCTCTTGCCAAAGCGATCGAGTCGAACTTCTGCCAACCCTCACTGCCTGCTCTGCTGAAGCCTGATGGATCCCTGGCCCACACAGCAACAGAGAAAGCGAATGTATTTGCTTCTCTGTTTGCTGAGAATTCGCTTCTAGACACTGGCAATGCTTCTCCAGCACATCTTCCTCACTGCGGTATTTCGATGCCTGAAATCCGCATCACGAACAAAGAGGTATGGAGAACATTGTGTCGTTTGGATGTGAATAAAGCCAGTGGTCCTGATGGTATACCAGCCATTCTGCTCAAGACATGCGCAGGTGAGTTGTCTCCTGTATTGACACGTCTGTATCGCCTCTCTTTCAAGACTGGAAAAGTGCCGGAATCCTGGAAGCTTGCCAACGTGCAACCCGTGCCCAAAAAAGGCAGCCGTGCCGATCCTGCCAATTATAGGCCCATTTCAATCACCTCCATACTCTGCAAGATTATGGAGCGTGTATTGAAGTCGCGGCTTCTAGCGTACGTAGAAGGTAACGATCTCCTCAGTGACCGACAGTACGGATTTCGCCGAAATAGGTCCACTGGGGACCTTTTAGCGTACGCAACACACATTTTAGGCGAAGCCATCGAGAGGAACGGAGAAGCGGTCGCCGTCTCTCTGGACGTCTCGAAGGCTTTTGACAGGGTCTGGCATGTGAGCCTTTTAAGCAAGCTTTCAGCGTACGGTATATCTCCTGGTCTGATTGGCTGGATAACGGACTTTTTGAGCCAGAGATCTCTCCGTGTTGTTGTCGACGGGTGTTCTTCGGAACCCTTGACAATAAATGCCGGAGTACCTCAGGGGTCCGTTCTTTCTGCAACTCTTTTTCTGCTGCACATTAACGATCTGCTGAAGCCCGGTATCTATGGGTATGCAGACGACAGCACAGTTGTAGAAAGATATCTGCCAAGTTCTCGGGCTAGTCGAGATCAAGTACAGTCTGAAAGAGAAGCCATGGTGCAACGTTTGAATGACAAACTTCAGGCAGTCTCCGCATGGGGCAATGCCAATCTTGTCAAATTCAACGCCACCAAAACGCAGACGTGTTTGTTCACCGCCAAAAGGAGCCCCTTCACCTTGGCTCCTACTTTCCAGAATGTATCCTTGGAATACAGTGACTGGCTTCAGTTGTTAGGCTTAGAGATCTCCTCGAACCTCAACTTTGGTCGGTACATTGAGTCCAGAGCAAGAGCAGCTGCGGGAAAGCTTGCCGTACTTGCTAAGGTGCGACAGTACTTTATACCGGGACAGCTTCTTGTATTATACAAAGCACAGATCCGGTCGTGTGTAGAGTACTGTGGCCATATATTTGCTGGTGCCGCAAAGATTCATCTTGCGGTTCTGGACTCAATTGAGAGGCGAGCAAAGAGGCTTATTGGCGACCCTAAATTGGTTGACGCCAAACTCCACAGCCTTGAACACAGGCGTAGAATTGCTAGCCTCTCAGTATTCTATAGGATACATTTTGGTGAGTGTGCGCAGGAATTGCACGACCTAATTCCCCCATCCCCGTTCCTTTGCCGGACGTCCCGACGCACGGCGGGTATCCATCCCTACGTTGTGGACATTCCACCTGTCCGAACGAAGCGCTATGCTTCATCTTTTTTAGTGCGTACAGCGAAGGACTGGAACAATCTGCCTGCGTCGGTATTTCCGGCAAAATATAATGTGGGTGTCTCTAGACGTGGACTTTGAGAGAGAGTGAGAAGAAGAGGATAGATGCCCTAGAAATGTGGTGCTGGAGAAGAATGCTTGGAGTGTCGTGGACAGAATTTAGAACCAACGAATCTATCCTCCAAGAACTCGGCATTAAGCAGCGTCTATCCTCCATTGTACAGTCTAGAATCCTTACCTTCTTTGGCCATATCTCGAGACGAGAAGATATATCTATCGAACGCCTTGCAGTACAGGGGAATGTGGATGGCACAAGACCGCGAGGAAGACCACCGATGCGCTGGACAGATCAAGTAAAGGCTGCTGTTAATGGTCCTCTTTATGAGTGTACTAGAAAAGCAGCAGTCCGAGACGAGTGGCGACGGATAGTGAAGCGAGCTACCAATCCCAACTGACGACCACGACCACTCTGCCAAGAGTGCAGCGACCAAGAAGAATTAAAAAAAGTTTTATTTTTAGTTTAGTCTATAGCCAGTTTTAACAAAGGAATTATTTTACTAATTTTAATGTACCGGTTTCCATATATATTTTATTGAAAATTTAGGATAATTGTGTGGCAAGATCATTTATAATAGAGATAAGTGATTTAACTGACATACCCCAAAGGTATCCAGTTATTTCCAGGTTTAAGGTTATAAATGTTAATTTTTTTTTTTTTTTTTTTTTTTTTATACAAAACTAGGTTAATGCTTGACTACATTCCACCTGATGGTAAGTGGAATGTAGTCTTAGATGGTAAGGCGCATTGCCCTAGCAACCTATTCACTCTTCTCTTGAAGACACCCACATTATATTTGGCCGGAAATACCGACGCAGGCAAATTGTTCCAGTCCTTCGCTGTACGCATTAAAAATGAGGAAGCAAAGCGCTTCGTTCGGACAGGTGGAATGTCCACAACAAAATTCAAAATTCAAAATTCAAAATTCAAAATATCTTTATTCAAGTAGGCATTTACACGCACTTTTGAATCGTCAATTACATTAAATTGGTCAGTATAGTCAGTCTGTGAGTAAGCTACCACCACCTCGGAATGCTGTTCTGCTGAGAAGAGCTGGCCAGAAACTCAACAGTTGCTCTTTTTAAATAAAATTTAACAATGTTTGACTTATAAATTATAACATCAACCCTGCAAATGAGTCAATGATCCAAGTTCCACACATTTCGATCAACCAAAAACTCTTGAATGTTATAGTAAGATTTATTTAGTAATATACCTTTAATTTTAGATTTGAAACCAAGAAAAGGAAGATCTAAGATATCTTGTGGAACCTTATTATATATGCGTACACTCAAGCCCATGAAGGATTTCTTAACTTTTTGAAGTCGAAATTTAGACGTTACGAGCCTATTTTTATTTCTTGTATTGATTGAATGTCTGTCGCTGTTTTTTTTATAGTTATTTAAATTTTGGCGTATATATAGTAAGTTATTAAAAATGTATTGAGAAGCGACCGTAAGAATACCGATTTCTTTAAAAACTTCTCTTAGGGAGTCTCTAGCTTTTAAGTTACAAATAGCCCGTATAGCTCGTTTTTGTAAAATAAATATAGAATTAATTTCGGCAGCGCTGCCCCATAGTAAGATACCGTAAGACAATATACTATGAAAATAACTAAAATAAACGAGTCGAGCCGTATTAACGTCTGTTAATTGTCTTACTTTTTTAATTGCAAAGACGGCTGAGCTAAGTTTGCTTGCGAGTGTCGAGAGATGGGGGTTCCACTGGAGCTTTTTATCTAAAGTTAATCCTAAGAAAGTTGTCGAGTCAGTCAGTTCTAACACTTCATTGTTAAGGAATAAACTACAATCTTGACTTTTTACATTAGGAAGTGTAAATTCCATGCATTTAGTTTTCTTAGTATTTAATACCAAATTATTAATTTCAAACCAATGAAGAACACGTGACAGAGCACAGTTAACTTTGTCAAAATTAGCATTATTACGATCAACTTTAAAAATAAGTGAGGTATCATCAGCAAAAAGTACAATGTCACATAGTCCTTTTACGTAAAAAGGCAAATCATTAATATAAAGTAAAAATAAGAAAGGGCCTAGAATAGATCCTTGTGGAACACCCATTTTTAGGTGAGATCCAACCGATTTACAATTATTTACATCAACCGTCTGAACTCTTTGATTCAAGTAAGAGGCAATAAGATCAAGCACAGCACTACGCACACCATAGTGATTAAGTTTGCAAAGTAATGTTTGATGGTCCACGCAATCAAAGGCTTTAGATAAATCACAAAACACTCCGACTGCATTCTGTGACTTTTCCCATGCGTCGTAAATGTGTTTAAGAAGCGCGGCACCCGCATCAGTTGTTGATTTGCCTTTGGTGAAACCATATTGTTCACTATGCATGATTTCATTGCTACAAACAAATTCTGACATTTGGTTTAGTATAATTTTTTCGAAGATTTTACTTAAAATAGGTAAAATAGAGATAGGTCTATAATTTCCGGGTTCTAGTCTATCGCCACTTTTGAACAAAGGAACTACTTTACTATTTTTCATTAAATCTGGGAAAGTACCGGTTTCAATACATTTGTTAAAAATTAAGGATAATTGTGGAGCTATATCATTTATAATACTTATTAGTAATTTTACTGACATACCCCAAAGATCACCGGTTTTTTTCATATTTAGATTTCTAAAAGTTTTAACAATTTCATATGATGTAACAGGTTTAAAAACAAAACATTTATTACTGACTCTTACGTTATTCGTCAATTCGACGATTGCATCACATGGTGAAGAATTTAAATTACGTGTGATTGTTAAAGGAATTTCGTTAAAAAATGTCTCAAAAATAGCCGCTACAGTTGAATTTGAATTTATTTCAATATTATCAATTTTTAACTTAATAGGTCCATTAGCAGCCCTATTTTTCCCAGAAACACTAGATAAAACATCCCAAGTTGCCTTTATTTTATTTTCTGAGTTTAAGATTTTATTTCTTATGTAAATCGACTTAGCTTGTATGCAAACGGTCTTAAATATTTTAGAAAAAATCCTAACTTTATTCAAGAATACCGGATCTTAATTCCATTGCCTCTCACTATATAAATCATATAACTTATCTCTACTTTTATATATTGCCACGGTAGCCCAATCACTAAATTTAAGTTTTAGGTATTTAGTCATAGTTTTTGGCTTAAAAACATTATTAAATTCTTGTAACAAAAAACCGAAAATGTTATTATATAAATTATTTGGATTATCATCGCTCATGTCTACTTTACTCACTTTTTGCTGAACAGTATTCTTAAATGTTAGGACCCGGTTTTTAGTAATTGGTCTACAAGAAAACTTTTGGGGCTTTTCACTTTCGTGATTAATTAATAGAGAAAATTTTAGACCACAGTGGTCTGAACTTAAATTCGTCATTACTGTTTCTTCATAGATGTTACAGCGACAGAACACATTATCAATACAAGTCGCGGAAATACTAGTAATACGAGTAGGTTCAAAAAAGACGTTCAATAAGTTAAAAGATTTAAACAAATTTAATAAACGTACACTAGACGAAGTTTCTTGTAATATATCTACATTGAAATCACCGCAAACAATCACGGACTTGTTTTTATGACAAAGCTTGGTTAAAATATCCTCCATTTTGTTTTCAAATTCATCAAAGTCACTAGAGGGGGGTCGGTACACGCACAAAATAATATGTTCATTGAGCTCAATGCATGATAGTTCAATAATTCGCTCGACAGAGAGCGCCACTATGTCTGATCGAGCCTTTAACACTACATCGTTACGAGCTAAGATAAGTGAGCCACCGCGAATAGCTTTCTCTCTACAGAACGAACTTGACAATTTATAATTTTCTACATTTATTATATTGTTATTCTTTGATAACCAGTGCTCTGTAATGCACAATAAACTTATGTCATATTTTTGAACAAAGAGTTCCACTTCCAATTCCTTGCCACCTAAGCCTTGTATATTTTGATGGACAATATTTAACAACTTAGGCTTTGTCTTATCCATTAGTTTAAAGTGGAACGCTTATGTTCTGTCAGTAATACATTATTTAAAGTACATTTATTTTTCGTTATATCTGTTATAACGAAGTTTTTTAAATTAAATGCTACTAAAGTAGCAATTTGTTTTTTATAATATAAAGGCAGATACATTGTACCTTTTGTCATCCTAAACCTATTATAAATAAATTTATTTACATCAAAGTAAAAGAATGCATCACTATGACGGTATGTCAAATTATATAATGTCAAATTTAAATTATATATATATTTATTTTGTTTGTCTGAATAAGAAGATGAATATGGAAATGCACAAATTACAATTTTACAATTATTCTTATTATGTAATTTCAATAATTTTTCAATATTACTAATTATTTCAATTTTCTTAATCGACAAACCATCTCCATGTAATAGTACAATAGTACTGTTTTCAGTCAACTTTGAGTCAAAATTAATTATTTTATCTATATTGTGCTGGTAACTAGCACCAGGTGAGCATATATTATGTACATTATTTAATTCCCTACTTAAAAGAGACCCAAAGCCCTGACCTAATTGGTCAGAAAAAACAAAGTAATTATGGTTGTGCACAACAGAGGACCTATTATTAATTTGATTTTTATTCATTATATTTATGTTTTTATTACTACTTTTAGTATGTATAGCCGAATCATCCAACACCTCAGAGTTTAGTTTAGAAACAACATTTAATTTTTCACTTAAACAATTACAGTTAACATAATTATTAGTTAATGACTCAAACCGTTCTAAGTTATAACTACATAGGTCAACTAAATTACCTGTAGCTTCAATATGTTCCTTAATTTGATTCTGAGAAGATTCATATTTTTTACTTATTGAATGCAATGCAGAAGTTAATTGAGAGATTTCCTCATGCAAGTTTTGGGTGTCTCGCTCATACAGTGACCTACTCTCAATCATTTTCCTATTATAAACACTTACTTTTTTAATTAATGTGGAGCGTTCAATTTGTAAATTCTTTATTTTCTTTGCAGGAAACTTGTTTTTGATGAGATTATTACATTTTTTAATTAATTTCTTAACCTTCATATACTTTTTTAATTTTTTATGACTTGAAAAGTATATGGGGTGCACAATACTTGACTCATCTTTTGTTAGATCAATTATAGTAGAATTAACATTTATGAAATTTGATTGAGTAGGTTGTGAGTTGCATTCAACCAGCTCCTCATATAAGCTATGAGTATGCTGACTTTCTACATTTAACTTGCAGGTTTCTAGGTCTGAAATAGTTATCCTAGCCTGCACCAAATCAGACTCAAGCTCTGATATGCGATCTAATGCCCTCTCATGCTCATTGCTGCACTGGTCAAATGCAGTCACTATATTTCTTAACTGATCTCGCTGAGCCACAATATCCAAATAATTGGTATGTAGTTCAGCGAGCTTACCTTTAAGATTAGTATTTTTTATAACAATATCTTTAATTTCCTCTTCACTGTCCTCTCGTTCCTGAAGTAGCTTGTTGCACAAATCTTTGGATGATTTTAATTCTTCTAAAGCCAGTTTTAACTTTTGCTCCAAATCCTTTGCAGAGGCCTTGCGAGTTGCAATTATTCTTTCCATTGTTGAACCTGGGTACAAATTACCTTTTAGATACAAATGGGAGTTTCAAAATGCTTGTTTTATGTATATAAGTAAGGTAAAGTAAAAGTAATAGTTTTGTATGAGGCCAATGTTTTTGTCTTCAAATTTACTTCCAACTAGTCAAGTAAAGAGAGTCAATAACGGTGCCCGAGTGTGTGGATGGACGTAACTCACTATAAAATGAGTAGTTGTTAGTTTAATGTAAGTGTAATTATAATAAAATTAAAATAAAATACTCCCCGGGATTGAAGAAATTTGAATTCGACATCCGTTGGTTGACAGCTCAGTATATTTCTTTGTTCTTATGAAATTAAGCACGAAGACAAGGTACAAACAATAGCACTATAGTAAAATGGTATTTTTAAATACAAAATGAGATAATTGCACTTAATTAATATACATAAAGTAATTTAAAATTAATTAAAATGTACAGAGAAATTTTCTGACGACTAGTTGTCCCAAAACAAAAGGATGGATACCTGCCGTGCGTCGGGACGTCCGGTGATGGAAGGGGGACGGGGGAATTAACTCGTGTAATTCCTGCGCACACTCACCAAAATGTATCCTATAGAATACTGAGAGGCTAGCAATTTTACGCCTGTGTTCAAGGCTTTGGAGGTCGGCATCGACCAATTCGGGATCGCCTATAAACCTCTTTGCTCGCCTCTGAATTGAGTCCAGAACTGCAAGATGAGACTTTGCGGCACCAGCAAATATGTGTCCACAGTACTCTACACACGACCGGATCTGTGCTTTGTATAAAACAAGAAGCTGTCCCGGTGTAAAGTACTGCCGAACCTTCGCAAGAACGGCAAGCTTTGCTGCTGCTGCTCTTGCTCTGGACTCAATGAACCGACCAAAGTTGAGGTTCGAGGAAATCTCTAAGCCTAACAACTGAAGCCGGTCACTGTATTCCAAGGATACATTCTGGAAAGTAGGAGCCAAGGTGAAAGGGCTCTTTTTGGCGGTGAATAGACACTTCTGCGTTTTGGTCGCGTTGAACTTGACAAGATTGGCATTGCTCCATGCGGAGACTGCCTGAAGTTTGTCATTCAAACGTTGCACCATGGCTTCTCTTTCAGACTGTACTTGATCTCGACTAACCCGACTACTCGGCAGATATCTTTCTACAACTGTGCTGTCGTCTGCATACCCATAGATACCGGGCTTCAACAGATCATTAATGTGCAGCAGAAACAGAGTTGCAGAAAGAACGGACCCCTGAGGCACTCCGGCATTTATTGTCAAGGGTTCCGAGGAACACCCGTCGACAACTACTCGGAGAGATCTGTGGCTCAGAAAGTCCGTTACCCAGCCGATCAGACCAGGAGATATACCGTACGCTGAAAGCTTGCATATAAGGCTCGCATGCCAGACCCTGTCAAATGCCCTCGAGACGTCCAGAGAGACGGCGACCGCTTCTCCGTTCTTCTCGATGGCCTCGCCTAAAATGTGAGTAGCATACACTAGGAGGTCCCCAGTAGACCTATTACGGCGAAACCCGTACTGTCGGTCACTGAGGAGATCGTTACCTTCTAGGTATGCTAGTAGGCGCGAGTTCAATACACGCTCCATAATCTTGCAGAGTATGGAGGTGATTGAAATCGGTCTGTAATTGACAGGGTCGGCACGGCTGCCTTTTTTGGGCACGGGTTGCACATTAGCAAGCTTCCAGGATTTCGGCACTATTCCAGTCATGAAAGAGAGGCGATACAGACGTGTCAGTACAGGAGACAACTCAGCTGCGCATGTCTTGAGCAGAATGGCTGGTATACCATCAGGACCACTGGCTTTATTCACATCCAAACGACACAATGTTCTCCATACCTCTTTGTTAGTGATGCGGATTTCAGGCATCGAAATACCGCAGTGAGGAAGATGTGCTGGAGAAGCATTGCCAGTGTCTAGATGCGAATTATCAGCAAACAGAGAAGTACATTCGCTTTCTCTGTTGCTGTGTGGGCCAGGGATCCATCCGGCTTCAGCAGAGCAGGCAGTGAGGGTTGGCAGAAATTCGACTCGATGGCTTTCGCAAGAGACCAGAAAGCTCGACTGCCAGTTGGTCTGACAGAGAGCTTTTCGCCATTCTTAGCGATTCGATCGAGACGAGCCTTCCGCAAAGCCTTTTTGTAGGACTTGGCAGCTTGGTTAAAGGCTCTCTTCTTCAAACTTACATCCGGAGTTTTGCGGGTTCGAGCATCAGCCCAAATGAGATATGCCGAATGTTTTCGGTCTTGGGCATGACCACATTCGGCATTAAACCATGGGCGAGCTTTGCCACCGATGGGTACGTCAGCAAAAGGAATAAAATACTCCATTGCCTGATGCACCACATCGGTTATAGCATCCGCGCAACTCGACGGATCCAAAGAAGAGAAGCAGACCTGCCGCCAAGGATAAGACGCAAAAAAGTGTCGCATCTCATCCCAATCTGCTGACTTGTATTTCCATACTCGCCTAACACCATGTGGTTCGAAAGCTGGTGGGGAATATGTAAATACAGATTTCACCAGACAGTGATCGGAGGTTCCCAAGGGGGACGTGACCTCTACACGATACCTGTCCGGATCAGTTGTCAGCAGAAGGTCCAGGCAATTAGCTGTATGGCCTACCACATCTGGCACCCTTGTCGCTTGCCTCACCAGCTGAAAGAGGTCCAAGGACAACGCAAAGTTCCGCGCTTCTCTTCCAGCATGGTCGGTCTTCTGGTACGGGAACAGCCAGTCCTGATGACAGGCATTAAAGTCCCCCAGAAAGACGAGCTGCGACGAAGGGTACTGATATAGAGCCATATCTGCAGCCTCACTGAGATACTCAAATAAACGAGTTGTCTCCTGGTCACCGCTGTGCGAACGGTAGACACAGGAATACAGGATTTTTTCGTTTCCTGTGTCCACTAAAACCCATAGGGAAGAAAATGTGGGGTCTTCAAGGTGACGGAGACGCTGAATACAGAGGTCGTTCCGCGCGTACATACTGACTCCGGCCCGTGAGCGAAAGTTGTGCTCTAACGAGTAACCGGGATAATCCAAGTATGCAGCGCTCAAAGGACATTGTATCTGCGTCTCCGTCAAAAATTTAAATTATATTATTTTATATTATTTTATATTAAAGTGTTAAATTATTGCTTTCATCATTAATATAGTTTATAACTATAATACAAATAAGGTAATTGGAAAAATGCCTTGAACAAATATCTTTCGTAAGAATTTAAATCTAGTCTGCATTTGTGAAAATTATGTTTTATCTACACCCACTCAGGTGTAATGAACAGCTGATAAATCCGAAGTATTCCGACTTTCGGTTCGGTCTGAACATATGTATGTGATGTAATGTTTTGTCTTAGTAAAGTAGACATTTGTAGAATCTTACTCTTGACTAATATTTTAGTGCGAATGTTTAGATGTTTGGATGGATGGATGTTTGTTACTCAATCACGCCTAAACTACTGAACAAATTTTGATAAAACATAGCAACATTGTTACTTATATACCAGGATAACACATCGGAAATATTATGTTATTCAAATATATGTATATTAATAGAAATATTGCCAATTATGCTATTTTTATGTTCCCTGCTGCAACTTAAAGGGATTAAAGGATTTTATGAGGTAGCGGTAGATATTTATATGGCTTATGTTCCTAGCCATACAAAATATTATTTTTACAGTGTACGTGGACAAAGTCACAGGCAACAGCTTGTAGATTATATAAGCAAATAATGATCTGCAAATTTTAGCAACTGGCCAAGAATCGAGAAATTTACAGTAAGTTTGTTGTTCTAAATATACAGAAGTCGTTAGGTTTCGACAGATACCCTTTAGGATCTAAAAAACCAGAACACCACGTTAATTAGCGATCTATGAAAGAACTAATTTATATATAGAGGGTCTATAAATACAGCTTTTAATTAAAAATCACAAATAATTAAGACATAAATTGAATGTTAAGCAATTATTGGAAATGTTAATTTATTAAATTCGCCGTGTTCGCTATAAAAGGGCGTAATCGTAAATTAGATACGAATTGCTTGTCTGAATAAATAATTTAATATACAATGTACTCCCAAAATTCAACGATAAATTGAAACCAGTAGGTGGCGCTGCTTGTGCCAACTTACGAAAAAATAAGAAATAAATATTTTTCATGCATTAACAAAAAAAAACGAGATCTTTGAAAATTTTACTCTTTAAGATCTCAATATCTCTCTTTATTTTGTATTAGCAACCTAAAATCTACCTTTTTATTAGTCAAGTACATCTTCTATTCTTAATGTGTTTGGTGTCTTGGTCCAATCTTATGGCCACCTCGTTCACCTGCTGATCTAAATCCTCTGGACTACTTTTATTGGGGTTGTCTCAAAGAAAGTGTTTATAAAAATACTATTAAAACAATTAATGAGCGTCGCTGAAATATTACTCAGTTTGCGGCACACATTAAGAATAGAAGATATGCTCGATTAATAAATAGGTAGTTTTTAGGTTGCTAATACAAAATAAAAGAAAATAAAAGAAAACACATTTATTTGGGACCAACAAATCACAGACATTTTCACACACAGAATTACAAAAAATGGGCATCCCCTAGATAAATATAAATATAATCAAACAACCAAACAAAAACACAAAATAATAATAATTAAGACAAAAAAAAATAAAAAAGTCAAAACAGTAATAATAATAATAATTGAAGATTTTATTATGGTATAAAAATTTTCGCTGAAGTTGTCATTTGTATAAATGTATTTTATATTGGAACGAAAAGTATTTTTTGTTTTCAGGACCTGAAGCGGAGGTGGCAAGTTGTTCCAACATTTTGTAGAGGCGTTGCGGAAACTATCACGGAATGCTACAAATCGGTGCATGGGTACATTGAGCATATATGATGTTGCTCGCGCAGGGTAATTTTTGTTACATTCCCTTGTTCAGGTCAATTTGTTTTACAAGTATACAAGGGCTTTACTTTGGACAACGTCGAACAGTAAGGTCTCCAGATGCAATCGCCTACGATACTATTCCATCCTAACCATAAGTGCGTCATTAATATATGGAGAAACATGCGCACGAGGTGGTATATTGAAGGAGTGCCGTTACACGCATTTTGTACCCGTTGTATAAGCTTTTTAGTAAGTGAAAATAATCTAGACTCGATTACAATGTCTGCATAATTAAATTTTGAAAGAATAAGCATTTCGCATAACTTTACTATGAACGTTTCTTATCTGGTATAATACTTTTAGCCTATAAAAACAATTACGAGCTGTATACCTCTCAAACCTTAGCCCTTCATCTATCACTAACCCTAGATTACGTATCTCTGTCACACGTTTTATCATTTCACCCCTTATGTGTATAACTCATTCAAGGATTCAAACTACTGATTTTCTTAATTTGATCTTTTGTACCCAATATCATATATTTCATTTTGCCTGGATTCAACACAAGGTCATGAAACTCTGAGATGCGGTTGAGATACTCATTTAACTTTTGTACAGCCACACTAGCTTCTGACTGTTTAAACGAAATATAAATCTGTATATCGTCAGCGTATATATGATGTTTACAATCTTTAATTTGAGTTACCATATCGGCACAATATAGCGCAAAAAATATGGGTCCTAAAATTGATTCTTGTGGTACTCCCCTATATACCTGAAATACAGTCCAATCGGTTTCTTTACCCATCACCATTGACGATTTCAACGATCTGTTTTCTATTTTGTACCTACAAAATAGAAAACAGATCGTTACCTAACTAGCGAACCATTTTATAGTTTCAGAGTTTAACGAGTAATATTTTAATTTATCCAGAAACAGTTTCCTGATTATCGTATCAAAGGCACGAGAAAAGTCCAATAATATAAGGATCCTGGCCTCCCCCACATCCTAAGCGCACAATATGTTGTACGACATCTAACAATGCTGTGTTGTGCTGTGATCTTTCTAGAACTAGATTGCTTCTTTGGTAGAATTATATTAGACTCTTAAAATTTTGTTAATTGATTACATTACTCCTGGATAAACATACATACATACTAACCATTTTATGAGAGCTGTTTGTAAAATAAATTAATTTAACGTAGATGATAATAACATTTAATATACGAATGATACTAGCCTCAAACAATATTTTCAATCTCGCTATAAAGAAATATGGGGGCGCAACACCATTACGAACATTGCATAGTTTTAAACTATTATCAATACTACAAAACACAATTTACCGTATGCTGTAGAATACATGCAAAGTAGCAGATTACCTAATAAAATCATGAACCGAAAGCCTTTTACTATTTTTAACACATATGAATAGTTTACTTTTAAATTAATAAACGTAATTATAACATATCTGTTTGAATTTGACATTATGCAAATGACATACAAACTCAAGTTATGAAAAAAAACATTTGAATGTATCCTTTCCTGTTCGTATCCGCTGCGCCGTTGTTTCTGTCCCCTGATGTATATATATTCTCCCATCCCGAGTCCAAATATGCCGCCAACCCAGACGTTTACCCTCTTCCCTCGCCTTATAAAATAGAAGCCGGTTAATATGAGTCAGGTGTTCGTTAAATAAATTCTAGACGGGTTCCCGTCGGTCCCTCCAGAGGTATCCGTATCTCGCCGCACTCGCGTTGCCTTTATCATATCCTCGTGTAGCACCCGCCGCGCCAGACATACTTCAATAGGACTACTATAGGATAACCTAACCATAACCAGACTTACTATAATGGGACTACTATAATAGGACGCGGGTGACGTCGATCCTCACCCATCGTCTTTTTTTTTTTTTTTTTTTTTTTTTATATGATCTAGGGCAATGCTTGACTACATTCCACCTGATGGTAAGTGAAATGTAGTCTTAGGTGGTAAGGCGCATTACCCTAGCAACCTATTAACTCTTCGCTTGAAGACACCCACATTGTATTCGGTCGGAAATACCGACGCAGGCAAGCTGTTCCAATCCTTTGCTGTACGCAGTAAAAATGAGGAAGCAAAGCGCTTCGTTCGGACAGGTGGAATGTCCACAACAAAAGGATGAAAACCTGCCGTGCGTCGGGACGTCCGGTGATGGAAGGGGGACGGGGGAATTAAATTGTGTAATTCCTGCGCACACTCACCAAAATGTATCCTATAGAATACTGAGAGGCTAGCAATTCACTACGCCTGTGTTCAAGGCTTTGGAGGTCGGCTTCAACCAACTCAGGATCTCCTATGAGCCTCATTGCTCGCCTCTCAATTGAGTCCAGAACCGCAAGATGAGACTTTGCGGCACCAGCAAATATGTGGCCACAGTACTCTACACACGACCGGATCTGTGCTTTGTATAAAACAAGAAGCTGTCCCGGTGTAAAGTACTGCCGAACCTTCGCAAGAACGGCAAGCTTTGCTGCTGCTGCTCTAGCTCTGGACTCAATGAACCGACCAAAGTTCAGGTTCGAGGAAATCTCTAAGCCTAACAACTGAAGCCGGTCACTGTATTCCAAGGATACATTCCGGAAAGTAGGAGCCAAGGTGAAAGGGCTCCTTTTGGCGGTGAACAGACACGTCTGCGTTTTGGTGGCGTTGAATTTGACAAGATTGGCATTGCTCCATGCGGAGACTGCCTGAAGTTTGTCATTCAAACGCTGCACCATGGCTTCTCTTTCAGACTGTACTTGATCTCGACTAGCCCGAGTACTCGGCAGATATCTTTCTACAACTGTGCTGTCGTCTGCATACCCATAGATGCCGGGCTTCAACAGATCATTAATGTGCAGCAGAAACAGAGTTGCAGAAAGAACGGACCCCTGAGGCACTCCGGCATTTATTGTCAAGGGTTCCGAGGAACACCCGTCGACAACTACTCGGAGAGATCTGTGGCTCAGGAAGTCCGTTACCCAGCTGATCAGACCAGGAGATATACCATACGCTGAAAGCTTGCTTATAAGGCTCGCATGCCAGACCCTGTCAAATGCCCTCGAGACGTCCAGAGAGACGGCGACCGCTTCTCCGTTCTTCTCGATGGCCTCGCCTAAAATGTGAGTAGCATACACTAGGAGGTCCCCAGTAGACCTATTACGGCGAAACCCGTACGGTCGGTCACTGAGGAGATCGTTACCTTCTAGGTATGCTAGTAGGCGCGAGTTCAATACACGCTCCATAATCTTGCAGAGTATGGAGGTGATTGAAATCGGTCTGTAATTGACAGGGTCGGCACGGCTGCCTTTTTTGGGCACGGGTTGCACATTAGCAAGCTTCCAGGATTTCGGCACTATTCCAGTCATGAAAGAGAGGCGATACAGACGTGTCAGTACAGGAGACAACTCAGCTGCGCATGTCTTGAGCAGAATGGCTGGTATACCATCAGGACCACTGGCTTTATTCACATCCAAACGACACAATGTTCTCCATACCTCTTTGTTAGTGATGCGGATTTCAGGCATCGAAATACCGCAGTGAGGAAGATGTGCTGGAGAAGCATTGCCAGTGTCTAGATGCGAATTATCAGCAAACAGAGAAGCAAGTACATTCGCTTTCTCTGTTGCTGTGTGGGCCAGGGATCCATCCGGCTTCAGCAGAGCAGGCAGTGAGGGTTGGCAGAAATTCGACTCGATGGCTTTCGCAAGAGACCAGAAAGCTCGACTGCCAGTTGGTCTGACAGAGAGCTTTTCGCCATTCTTAGCGATTCGATCGAGACGAGCCTTCCGCAAAGCCTTTTTGTAGGACTTGGCAGCTTGGTTAAAGGCTCTCTTCTTCGAACTTACATCCGGAGTTTTACGGCTTCGAGCATCAGCCCAAATGAGATATGCCGAATGTTTTCGGTCTTGAGCATGACCACATTCGCATTAAACCATGGGCGAGCTTTGCCACCGATGGGTACGTCAGCAAAAGGAATAAAATACTCCATTGCCTGATGCACCACATCGGTTTTAGCATCCGCGCAACTCGACGGATCCAAAGAAGAGAAGCAGACCTGCCGCCAAGGATAAGACGCAAAAAAGTGCCGCATCTCATCCCAATCTGCTGACTTGTATTTCCATACTCGCCTAACACCATGAGGTTCGAAAGCTGGTGGGGAATATGTAAACACAGATTTCACCAGACAGTGATCGGAGGTTCCCAAGGGAGAGGTAACCTCTACCCGATACCTGTCCGGATCAGTTGTCAGCAGAAGGTCCAGGCAATTGGCTGTATGGCCTACCACATCTGGTACCCTTGTCGCTTGCTTCACCAGCTGAAAGAGGTCCAAGGACAACGCAAAGTTCCGCGCTTCTCTTCCAGCATGGTCGGTCTTCTGGTACGGGAACAGCCAGTCCTGATGACAGGCATTAAAATCCCCCAGAAAGACGAGCTGCGCTGAAGGGAATTGATGCAGAGCCATATCAGCAGCCTCACCGAGATACTCGAATAATCTAGTTGTCTCCTGGTCACCGCTGTGCGAACGGTAAACACAGGAATACAGGATTTTTTCGTTTCCTGTGTCTACTAAAACCCATAAAGAAGAAAAAGTGGGGTCTTCAAGGTGACGGAGACGCTGGATACAGAGGTCGTTCCGCGCATACACGCAGACTCCGGCACGTGAGCGAAAGTTGTGCTCTAACGTGTATCCGGGATAATCCAGGTGCGCAGCGCTTAAGGGACATTGTATCTGCGTCTCCGTCAAAAAGAACAGGTGAGGTTGTTCTGTCTCCAGATGGTGATGGACAGGTAAGATATTAGAGTGCAAACCCCTAATATTACTGAGGTGCATTTTAAATGAGGAATCAAACGATGCGGACCGGCGCGCTCGGTGCTAACTAAATCGCGAGATTCAAGTGTGATTCCTAATTTGCTTGAGACAGCTTGTGTCAGATGCATCACATTCTCACCGCTATGCTCAGGTACGCCAGCAATGATGTCATCATTAAGCAACATCGCCTGCTCACGATCGTTTAATTCTTCCCTTAATTGCTGAATTGCCCCATCGGTTTCAGACTCATCACGTCGCGCTTGAAATTTATTTTTATTTTTCATTCTATATTTATATAAATTTAAATAAGCTTAACATGGCTATACATGTTTATATATATTTTCAGAAATTAGTATTGGTAGTGGCATCTTTTCAATGTTTATCTATACTGCAAAGTTAAAAACATTGGTTAGGATTTTCGAAAGAAATCTAATAGATGTCACCACCTTCCCGATAAAGACGATCACATATAGATTGCTTAATTCACCGAGACGGACAGCGATACACTAGCTCAGTTGGTAGAGCGACTGGACGGTTTCCCAGTAGTCGCGGGTTCGAGTCCCTGCCCGTATCGGTTTATTTTTCATTGTATATTTATATAATTATCCTAGTTTTTTAAATAAGCAGTCTTGCTGACTCCTTCAGAAAATTGTACTTATTTAGGAATATATTAAGTATCTCACACACTGGTGACACATTATGCTAGATAGATTTCACAAAATAAATAAAAAATATAAAATAATAATTACATTTTATAGCTTTAATAATTATTTAAAAATGCTGGCATTTCATTAACTCATATACCAGTAACAGCAGTGTTGGCAATACTGTAATATTTTAATGGCTTAAATAATTTTAAGCTATGAAATACGTAATAATATTTATTTATTTATATCTTTTCCACTTAGAATCATAATCAGTGATCACTTGTGTACGTCAACATGGAAGTGTCAGGAGGGCCTATTACGATACTAGATTTATCGTAATAAGCCCTTCTGAAAAAGCACTTTCCATCTTAGTGTTAAAGCTATGAGGGTTCCAAACGCGTCCTGGTCTGAGAAGAACCACACAACAAACTCAGCCGGATATTTTTTGTTACTGTGATCACTGTTTCACAAACGTCAAACTTAAATGCAATTTTGGAACAACTAAAACCGTCGCAATCAATCGGAAAAGAAGCCTTATGATTTCAGGCAACGAAAATTAAATAATAATAACAGAAAAAATATATATATATATATATATAGATAACGAGGGATTTTGCCCAACCGAGTTTTTAGAAAGGGTGACGTCAGCATTGCTGACGTCACTATTCTCAATATTTTCACTCATAATGCAATGATAACACACTATATTAAAAGAAATACTTTATTAAATATTACACCAATTTAAAACTCTTTAATCTAATAATTATCAAAAATGACTGTACTTACAAGATCGTCTGCTTATTCCAAAGTCACAAGTAATTATGCCGCACATTTTAACAACACAAAAACATGTGGCGCTTTTTTGCCGCCAAAACGAAATTAACAATGTAATCTTCCTAAATAAATTGAATTTACATCTCATAATTCATGAGTTTATTTTTAATGATTTTTAAAAATAGCTAATCATTTTATAAACAGTTATTTAGAATTATTATTTCAAAATTCACATTCAAAAAGCAACAACTTTACTACAACGCCATCTAGTTGTGTAAACTATGATGAACAAAGAATCAAAAGTTGTTTTTTTTTGAATGTTCATATTTATTGGTTTATTTTGTTAAATTAAATCAAGTTACTAAATTTCATGATTGTAAATAATAAAAGACAAATTAAATTTAACTAATCATAAAAATAATATCTTTAAAAACGAACGTCTACGCTTTTGCGTCGACACGGCCATTCTGCGGGGCGGTGCGTGCTCTGCGCCTGCCACGTTTCTGGAAGTGAAAATATTCATTTGAACTAGGTACCTGTGCATCGATACACTAGGTACTAGGCAGTTTGAAAACTTTAGTTAACTATAGTTAACATTATGAAGTATTTTGGTAAATAAAGTTATCGTAATGTTGTAATACCTGATTACTTGTTGCAAAATTAAAGTTCATATTTATAGTCATTGTAAATGTGTACTCAATAACAATGAGTCAGTTATACTACTACTACTATGTACTAAATGAGTACTGTTACAAAATAACACGTTATAAATTTGTTACTGTGCTTTAGGAATGAGCTATGAAGTAAAATATTTTTGTAGACGGTGTTTTTATGCTCCACGCATTTAACACACTTTATTAGTAGTTATTAAATGCAAATGTCTCCACGCATCCTTGCATTTTATTATAATATACTCGTAAACGGATGATGCTGTGGTCTGGGCGGTCTTTTACGCCGTGGTCCACAGGGGTTCTAAGGGATTTGGGGGCTAGGTCGAAGCTGTGGTCTGGGCGGTCATGTACGCCGTGGTCCACAGAGGATCTAATTTTATTATTATTATTATTTTATTTATTTTATTTTATTTTTTTTTTATTTTTTTTTTTACAAGCCACATAGTATTTAAGATTGTGAAATATTTCATAATTAAGATGAATTTATAATATAAAAGCTCATTGGAAATTGTTACTGTGGTCTGGGCGGTCATGTACGCCGTGGTCCACAGAGTATAATTAAGGACGGGAGAGGCCGATGAGAGGTCTAGGTTTTTATTTAACCGTGGTCCACAGAGGCTCTGAAAATGTCAGTAAAAGTAAGGAAACCGGAATTAAAAGGATAGCACAGTTTTAAGATAACGTTATTATAAAATTCATATTTAAAAATCTAGTATAAGATTAACTGTAGCACATGAAAATATGGCAAGTATCTTCAAAAATACGTCATTATGAAATCGTCATCATATTATGAAAAGAACTCACCTAAATTCCGGCATCACATGTCATCGCAGCTCGTGAAGTCGAAGGCTGCGGTTCGCTAGAGTTTGTTTGGGGCTGAAGGTCTGCTGGGCTTAACTGTCGGTCAGCATCAGGACACGTCGACACGGTTTCCTGCTCGCCTGGTTGTGGTGCGCGACGTAACTGATCGTGAGCAATCTTACGTGGTCGCCCTCTACCAGTAACTCGTTTGACGATGTATCTGTCATTATCTTCGATTCTTAGGATCTCGTATGGCTCACTGTATTTTAGGTCAAGGCATGTCTGGTTACGTGGATTATTTTTAATCAACACGTAGTCTCCTTTTTGAAAGGGGCGTACCTTGGCCTTATTCTTGTCAAACCATTGTTTGTCGTACTGAGCAGCAGCTAGCATTTTTTGTTGAACTTGTTGGTCGAGTAGGTCAAAATCAATAGTTTCTTCATCAATGTTTACCAGTCGTAGGAGCTGTGGCGGGACGCTATGCTGTCGACGAGTCAAAAGTGTAAGTGGTGCCACTCCAGTTACACGATGAGGAGTACAATTGAATGCTAATTGTAATGCTTCCAACGCAGTCTGCCAATTTTCAGTTTCATAATTTTTAATCATAGTCAAAGCATTCTTTAATGTTGCCATTATGCGCTCAACTTGACCATTAGCTCGGCTTGCTCCTGGTGTAATTGCGTGAATATTAATATTAAAGTTCTCGCAATAGTTTTTGAAGTCGCCTAGAAATTCCCTTCCTCCGTCAACCACTTGTATTGGTGTCCCAAATAAATGTATAGTGCGTTTTAATGCTGCAAGACTGTCACTTTGACTTTTACTGTTTGAATAATTTAACAGTACATATTTGGTAAACGCATCTATAGTGACAATCACATATTCATCATGACCCGACTGGTTTTTACTACCCAATTTGCCTGTAATATCCATATGGATAACTTGAAACGCCGCGGTTGGTTTCTGAATTGGATGAAGTTGTACTTGTATGGCTCCAGAAGGACCCTTTGAAGTTTTGCACACAATGCAATTGTCGACAAACTTTCGGACCACTGTACTCATTTTGTCAAACCAGTAGCACTCTTTTAGTTTCTGTAGTGTTTTATCCCATCCGGGGTGTTGCAAAGCTGTATGGTAGGAGTTTATCAAACTCCACTGAAATGACCTTGGTACTACGACGGCTTTGTAAGTTCCGAGTAACGGGTCAGTAATACTTCTTTTGAGTACACCTTCCACCAAGACATAATTTTCAACTGGTTTGCCTTTTGCTATGTCATCAATAAGTAAACGTAAGTCATTATCTCGCCTCTGTTCTACTTGGATCCATTCAGTGTCCCTAGTCATCATATTGACTGACCATCAGTCATCAGTCGACGGATTTCTGCTGAAGAAATCTGCGTGTTGAATGTTTTCACCTTTTCGGTATTCTATGTCAAAATCATAATTCTGTAAAAACGCCCACCAGCGATGGATTCGTGGAAGTAAATCCTTCTTGAATTTTGATGCCTTTAACGCGTTGCAGTCCGTTATGACTTTAAATCTCCGCCCATATAGGTATTGGCGAAAATGTTTGATTGCTCTTACTACAGCCAAGGTTTCGAGTTCGTAGGAGTGGTAACGGCTCTCGACCTCGGTAGTACGCAGGCTCATGTAGGCAACTGGATGATGTCGCCCGTTGATTACTTGCACTAACACCGCCGCAATGCTGCTTGCATCGGTGTAGAGTTCGATTGGTGCGTCTTCCTGGAAAAGTGAAAGGGTAGGGGCGCAGTAGACAGATGTTGGATAATATAATTCCTAGCCTTATCATGTCTATCGTTCCATTCCCACTTTGCATCTTTTTTCGTTAATTCATACAGAGGTGCCATAATAGATGAAAAATTAGGAATGAAACGCCTAAAATAACTAGCTAGCCCATTAAATTGCCTAACCTGTTTAACAGATGATGGTATGGGTGCTTTTGTTAAAGCCTCTACTTTCTTTGGGCTAGGACTAACTTGTCCGTCGGATATGATATTTCCCAAATACTCAATAGAGCGTTTAAAAAAGCTGTTTTCTCTACATTGATCGAAAACCCAGCTTCTTGTAGAGCCACGAGTATTCTCTCAATGCGAGATAGACCTTCTGAAAAATATTTACACTTCGTAAGGACATCATCGACATAAACTTGACATATTGGATCAGATTCATAAAGTAGAGGTTTCAAAGCTCTATTTATGCATCTTTGATAAACTGAAACAGCATTACTTAAGCCAAATGGCATAGCTAAATACTCATAAAGGCCATCGGGCGTCACGAAGGCAGTTTTATCAATTGAGCTATCTGACACGGGAATCTGGTGAAAGCCTGCCGCCATATCAAAAGTGGAGTAATAAAAACCCCCTGACAATTGATCGATTTGATCGGAAATGATCGGCAGAGGATAATGATCTCTCAAAGTATTTTTGTTCAGCTCACGGTAGTCAATACACATGCGATCCTGTCCGTTTTTCTTTTTAACTAAGATTATTGGGCTAGAAAAAGCAGAGGAACTTTCCCTAATAATATTATTCTCCAACAGTTCGGTTATAATCTCTCTTACTTTTTCCCGTTCAACAGGACTTAGCTTGTATGGTCTGCTTTCTACATATCGATTAGGATCTTTTAAACGTATCTCTAATTTTCCTGTATTTACGCGTGTCCGAGGGTACCCGCGAATAAATAAATGTGTATACTTATTTAACAAAAGTTTCAATTCATTTATCTGATCTTCATTAGACAGATCAGTGTTAAGTTTATCAAATTTACAATCTTGGGATCGCATGTGGAAAACCACCGGTTGCTGAAGCAATTTAGCACCCTGCGGAGTAACCAGTACACTTAAGTTTGTGTTATCGATAAGATTAGTTCCAATTAACATATCAGAACATATTTCGTAATCAGGAACTACATGAAATTGTAACTCTACACATAAATTATCAATAACACAAACAGTCACTAATGTAGTCAATGATACTACCGTAAACTGACCGATGCCCTTTAGATAATTAACCCCATTTACACGTTTACCTGGAATTTTTGCGGCTACCGACTCACGTACCAAAGAACATTCTGCTCCGCTATCAAAAATTGCATTTAATTTAAAATCCTCAATGGTAATAGGTATCCAAGTTAGTTTCGGTTTACCTACGATATTTACGTTTGAAACGACCGCGCGATCACGTTTATAACACGTTTCGTAAGTATGACCAATTTTGGAACAAAATGTGCAGGTAGGTTTCGTGGTATTTTGCGTACCGCTGTTAGAATCATGGCGTGGCTGAGGAACTGTATTTTTATTTGCAAAACGACAGTCGCGTGTATCGTGATTTGTTCTCTTACATACTTGACAATACATATTCGATTTTTCAACTAAACGGGGGCGCTCATTCAAATTTTGTACCGACTAGTTAGAATTTGCACGTTTTGTTGGACGTATAGACGATGCAGCTGAAATTAATTCCGGCACGGATTTTGCACGCGCGTTTAATAATTCAATACGTAATCTTTCATCACTAATGCAACCAATCACAGCCTCAACCGCATCATCATTCGATAACTTATCTTTTGTAATACGTTGCCATAAAACCCAGGCCTCGGACAGAAACTGCGCAATATTTTTACTACTATCGTAAACATGTTCTCTAAACCGAATTATATCTCTTGAATACCGACTTTCTGGTTCAAAAGTAGTTATTAAAATATCACGCATCTCTGGCCAAGAGTTAGTAGTAACAAGCCAGCTGTCTACGTACAACCTAGCGCGGCCTTTTAGCAGGCTACCTACTTTCATTCGTACATCATAATCATTTAGGTTGTACGTATCCATAGCAGTAGTTATATGTTTACACCATTCACGTATCCCAATATTAGAATCCGGATCGTATGACGGCAAAAACACATCACCGATTTTCACTTTAAACTCTGATGACGTCATGCGATCCGACATGTGTTTCATCATTTGCATCATTTGAGAGAAAAACTCAGCTGGGACCCCGACAACAGAAGTGTTTGCAACGGAAGGTTGATCAGAATGCCCGGCAGAAGTGGGTGGTGATCCCACTTCTGATAACGAGGGATTTTGCCCAACCGAGTTTTTAGAAAGGGTGACGTCAGCATTGCTGACGTCACTATTCTCAATATTTTCACTCATAATGCAATGATAACACACTATATTAAAAGAAATACTTTATTAAATATTACACCAATTTAAAACTCTTTAATCTAATAATTATCAAAAATGACTGTACTTACAAGATCGTCTGCTTATTCCAAAGTCACAAGTAATTATGCCGCACATTTTAACAACACAAAAACATGTGGCGCTTTTTTGCCGCCAAAACGAAATTAACAATGTAATCTTCCTAAGTAAATTGAATTTACATCTCATAATTCATGAGTTTATTTTTAATGATTTTTAAAAATAGCTAATCATTTTATAAACAGTTATTTAGAATTATTATTTCAAAATTCACATTCAAAAAGCAACAACTTTACTACAACGCCATCTAGTTGTGTAAACTATGATGAACAAATAATCAAAAGTTGTTTTTTTTTAATGTTCATATTTATTGGTTTATTTTGTTAAATTAAATCAAGTTACTAAATTTAATGATTGTAAATAATAAAAGACAAATTAAATTTAACTAATCATAAAAATAATATCTTTAAAAACGAACGTCTACGCTTTTGCGTCGACATATATATATAAATCTTCGGCCTGCCACACAACCAGTCACCGCAAGCAGCACCCGTTCACGAGCATAACACAAGAGCCAGCCATCCCATCACCCCCTTCGCACATATTTGAGGGAGGGAGGCAACCCGACTCCCGATGCTACCGCAAGTAGTGGCTTCTAAGGAATCGGTGTGATGCAGAAGGTCGATAAAGCAAAATAATTTACAACAAAAAAACAAATTGCGGAGATTACTAGCTATTCGCAATACAATACAGATTCATTCCCAGGCCATACCTTCGTCGATGTAATCCTTTACACTATAGTAGGATTTTTTTATTAAATTATTTTTAACGTGTAATTTAAATTTATTTAATGATAGGCTTAAGGCTTCATTTGGGAGCTTATTATAAAAACGTATACAATTACCCTTAAAGGATTTACCTATTTTATGGAGCCTAGTGCCGGGCATAGCGAGTTTATTTTTTTGTGTAAAAATAATATCTTACTTTATCACCAAAATATTGAACGCTTTTGTAGTAAAATTCTAGGTGTTTAATTTCTAATAGACAAATACCATATGGAGATTTTGTTTTAGTGGATCTGAGCAAAAAAATGATAACGTTGCTCAAGGTTCAATTCTTGGTCAGTAGAATGGGTCCTTTTGGTAATAATAGTTCCTAAATTTAGTCTCACTTGGACAAAAACATCTCTAGTGAAAAGAAAAGACAATATCATGCCTAAATTTACCACCTACTTATCGGGTAAAAACAAATCTTATATTAAACGCGATTTTATATCTAAATCTTACTAAGAGACTACGTTGAAGAAGGAAATAACTTCATGTGGGCTGTTTATGACGTTACGTATGACTTTTTTAAGGTTATGAATTCAATAGAATTGTTTTGAATTAAGTTAAAATTCTTTTCAAGACAAGAAGTACATAGTATATTGAAATTTATGTTCATTTTAAAACTAACAATGCAAAGGTAATAGTAAATATTACCGTAAAATAATTTAAGAATTTAAAAACTGAGATATTAGAAATTATGTCTATCTTGAAACAGTTCTGAAGACGAATTTTTATCGGCACCGAATATAAACTACCATTACTTGATACTCCGCCCTCGGTTTTTTCCATCATGTATGTTTCACTTTACTAACTATATAGAGATTAGAAGTAGCCGGAAATATAATAAAGTTTTTAAAACATATGTATATAAAAATTATTTATTTATTACCATTGTCCGGATCTAATAGCATTGAACACATTCATAACTCAGATTATAAAGTATATAACAGTGTTGTTCATTTTCGTAAATTTCAAATTAAAAAAAAATATACATTTCAATGTCTTTTTTGTATTTTGGTCTTCTTATATAATATATATTTCCCGTCATTTTTGTTTTTATGCAATATAGTCCCATGTCAAAGAATACGATACGAACGAGCAACTTTAACTTCAATGTAAGTCACATTTGCCAACGAATTGTTGCCTGTTACATCCGCTCTATACGTATGGAATACTTGGAAACTTGTCGGGAAACTATTCGAACAACTAATAATTACTTGTTGCCATGTAGTTAGTTACTATCTAATGATTCTATATTTTTTTCAGTTACCAATGTTGACTTCAGTTATACTGAAAAAAAGATATTATTTCAATTCTTATTTAACTTTTATAAACTTTATTAAAAAGTAACAAAAAACAAAGAACTGGCTCAGTTAACAAAATAGAAAGTGTTTTTCGATTTATAATTTGATGAAAACAATTTATAATATACTAAAATAACAACAATAATTTTGTACGAAATTTATAAAAAAAATTAGTAATCTTCTTGCAATATGTAGTAGAAATGTTAGAGATGGTGTAGAATATTTTAAAGAATGAAGTTAGATGGGTAAATTTATGATGGTAAGCAGTGGCATCAAATGGTACACCAGTAGAATTATAGAAGCTATTAAGAATGAAATACATAAGTGGCTGACATAGTTCTTCCACAAGATATTGCAAGAGCAGGTGATCTAAAAAAGTTCGTCTAAGGTCAAAAGTAGAAGTTAAGTATGAGGTTGCAATAACTATCGAAGAATAAGGCTTCTGATATACAGTATGTAAGTGTAAGGGATACTAATCTGAAAACGACTGCGGGAGAAAAGCGAATCACCTAAAATCCTTTCGGGTAGGCTGGCTCGAAGAATTACAAAGGCTATTTGTTCTACGCAAACTAGAAAAGAACTCGAACAGCTAATACTGACTCTGAAAAGTCATTACATTACTGTTTACATTATTTTCATTTTGACTGACACACCTTGACTTTCAGAAAAACTTTCATTTTTTTTAAGTTAAACTTTCTTCTACGAAATTTCACATGGGTTGTTGTTCACATTTTGCATAAGTTTGTCAGTCTAGTATCCTTTTATATATTATACACTAAAATGGTTTCAATCTCATCTATTGTAAAGAATCATGGCAGTATATGTACCTAGTCTTGCCATAAATATTATAACAAAGAAAAAAATTTGTTTTTAATTGCAAATAACATTTATTACTGTTACAGTGTGTTAGTTTAATTCACAAATATAAAAAAAAAAATATAAATATAAAAGCTTATAAAAAGTGGCGTCCATTGTTGTTTGTTCAAAAATATAACATTAGATTATTGTGCATTACAAAGCACTGGTTGTCAAAGAATAGCAATATTATAAATGTACAAAATTATAAATTGTAAGTTCGTTCTGTAGAGAGAAAGCTATTCGCGGTGGCTCACTTATCTTAGCTCGTAACGATGTAGTGTTTAAGTCTCGATCAGACATAGTGGCGCTCTCTGTCGAGCGAATTATTGAACTATCCTGCATTGAGCTCAATGAACATATTATTTTATGCGTGTACCAACCCTCCTCTGGTGATTTTGATGAATTTGAAAACAAAATAGAGGATATTTTAACTAAACTTTGTCATAAAAACAAGTCCGTGATTGTGTGCGGTGACTTTAATGTAGATATATTACAAGTAACTTCGTCTAGTGTACGTTTATTAAATTTGTTTAAATCTTTTAACTTATTGAACGTATTTTTTGAACCTACTCGCATCACTAGTGTTTCCACGACTTGTATTGGTAATGTGTTTTGTCGCTGTAACATTTATGAAGAGACGATAATGACGAATTTAAGTTCAGACCACTGTGGTCAAAAATTTTCTTTATTAATCAATCATGAAAATGAAAAGCCCCAAAAACCGAATCATTACTTTTAAGAATATTGTTGCGCAAAAACTGCATAAAGTAGACATGAGCGATAGTAATCCCAATAATTTATTTAATAAAGTTTTCGATTTTTTGTTACAAGAATTCAATAATATTTTTAAACCAAAAATTATAACTAAATACCTAAAACTTAAATTTAGTGATTGGGCTACCCCGGGAATATACAAAAGTAGAGAAAAAATATATGATTTGTATGGTGAGAGGCAATGGATTCTTTAATAAAGTTAGGAATTTCTCTAAAATATTTAAAAACGTTTGCGTACATGCCAAGTCGATTTATATTAGAAATAAAATTTTAAACTCCGATGGTAAGATAAAAGCAACGTGGGATGTTATATCTAGTGTTTCTGGGAAAACTAGGCCTGTTCATGGACCTATTAAGCTAAAAATTGATAATATTGAAACAATCACAGATTCAAATGTTGCGGCTATTTTTGAGACCTATTTTAAAGAAATTCTTGTAACAATCACGCAGAATTTAAATTCTTCACCATTTGATGCAATCGCCGAATTGACGAATAACGTGAGAGTCAGTGACAAATGTTTTGTTTTAAACCTGTTTCATCATATGAAATTGTTAAAACGTTTAGAAACCTAAATATGAAAAAAACAGGGGATCTCTGGGGTATGTCAGTTAAATTACTTACCACTGTTATAAATGATATTGCTCCCCAATTATCCTTAATTTTTAACAAATATATTGAAACCGGTACTTTCCCAGATTTAATGAAAAATAGTAAAGTAGTTCCTTTGTTTAAAAGTGGCGATAGACTTGAACCGGGAAATTATAGGCCAATATCTATTTGGCCTACCTTAAGTAAAATCTTCGAAAAAAATATTCTCAACCAAATGACAGAATTAGTTTACAGCAATAAAATCATGCATAGTAAACAATTTCACCAAAGGCAAATCAACAACTGATGCGGGTGCCACGCTTCTTAAGCACATTTACGACGCATGGGAGAAGTCACAGAATGCAATCGGGGTGTTTTGTGATTTATCTAAAGCCTTTGATTGCGTAGACCATTAAACATTACTATGCAAACTTAACCACTATGGTGTGCGTAGTGCTATTCTTGATCTTATTGCCTCTTACCTGAATCAAAGAGTTCAGACGGTTGATGTAAATAATTGTAAATCGGCTGGTTCTCTCCTAAAGATAGGTGTTCCACAAGGATCTTCTTGGCCCCTTTTTATTTTTACTCTATATTAATGATTTGCCCTTTTATGTAAAAGGACTATGTGACATTGTACTTTTTGCTGATGATACCTCGCTTATTTTCAATGTTGATCGTAATAAAGCTAATTATGACAAAGTAAACAGTGCTCTGTCACGTGTTCTTCATTGGTTCGAAATTAATAATTTGGTCTTAAATACTAAAAAAACTAAATGCATGGAATTTACACTTCCTAATGTCAAAAGTCAAAATTGTAGTTACTCCTTAGCAATGAAGAGTTAGAACTGACTGACTCAACAATTTTCTTAGGTATAACTTTAGATAAAAAGCTCCAGTGGAACCCCCATCTCTCAACACTCGCTGGCAAACTCAGCTCTGCCATCTTTGCAATTAAAAAAGTAAGACAATTAACAGATATTAATACGGCTCGACTCATTTATTTTAGTTATTTTCATAGTATTTTGTCTTACGGTATTTTGTTATGGGGCAGTGCTGCCGAAATGAATTCTATATTTGTTTTACAAAAAAGAGCTATACGGGCTATTTGTAATTTAAAAGCTAGAGACTCCCTAAGAGATGTTTTTAAAGAAATCGGTATACTTACGGTCGCTTCTCAATACATTTTTAATAATATATTATATATACGTCAAAATTTAAATACTTATACTAAAAACAGCGACAGACATACGATCAATACAAGAAATAATAATAAACTCGTAACGCCTAAATTTCGACTTCAAAAAGTTAACAAATCCTTCATGGGCTCCAGTGTACGCATATATAATAAGATTCCACAAGATATTTTGGATCTTCCTTTCTTAGTTTTAAATCTAAAATTAAAAGTATATTATTAAATAAATATTATTATAAAATTCAAGAATTTTATGGATGATCGAAATGTATGGAACTTGGATCATTGTAGGGTTGATGTTATAATGTATAAGTAAAACATTGTTTAATTTCATATAAAAAGAGCAACTGTTGAGTTTCTGGCCAGCTCTTCTCAGCAGAACAGCATTCCGATCTGGTGGTAGCTTATTCACAGACTGACTATATTGACCAATTTAATGTAATTGACGATTCAAAAGTGCGTGTAAATGCCTACTTGAATAAAGATATTTTGAATTTGAATTTGAATTAGTTGCAATACAGTCCTTTAAGCGTTGAGGCCAGTCTGTTATCAATAGAAGCGCGCGTGCTTCTATTGATATCTTATAGTCTTTCCATGGAGAAATTCTTCACTGCCAGCCGTGTGGATTGTTTTAGGGATTCCAAATTATCATGGCGTTTAAAGCAAGTTGTACTCTCTAAAACTGACCATAAATCATAATCCAGCAGATCAAGAGCGGGACTAGACGACGGCCAGTCTTCAGCTCTGATGAAGTCCGAGACGTTCGCTTCCATTCAATACTGCATGGACCGAGCTTTATGACCCGGCGCCGAGTCTTGCTGGAAGGACCATACTTGGTTATTGAACATGATGTTATTAAGGGGCTTAACTACCTTCTCAAGAATGGTATCTTGATACACTTGTGCCGATGTTTTAATACCTTTTTCACAAAAATATGGCTCTCGCTTCAATCATCCCTTCATAGCTAACACCCCACCAAACCATCACTGAAGTCGGATAATACCCACGTAGCACTCTGTCGACTAATTGGGAAGCTTTCTTAGAGCTTCGAGCATAAATACGGTCATACTATTTGGTCTGGATTTAGTGTTTTCTAAGGTTTTCACGAGTACTACACATTGAAATAAAACTATTTTTACGGATTTAACTCGCGTATATTGAATTAAATTTTAAATTTACATTTTAAATCTAACCCAACGTTTCGAATGCTTTGCAGCAATAGTGTTCACGGTAAGACGAGATGGAGGTGTCTGTCAGTAAGTCAGTTAATTAGTCATCTACCTCCAACGGTTTCTAAGCTGGATTTGTTCGTATCCTTTCCCTTACTGCTTTGACCACCTATTTCATACCAACAGTACGTGGACGGCCAGATCTTTCTCTGTCACAAACAGAGGAAGTCACATTGTTCCTATTAATAGCCCGGTACACAATCATTTGAGTAATACCAAGTATATGGAGATTTAAAAAAAAATGCATTTACCTACTTTGTGTAATGCAATCACAGCGATTCTGTTCTCTTTATCACCCCACTCCATCTTAATATCGCAAATTATTGTAAAATGTATTGGCGCCAAATTGATAAAACACAATGAAAAATCGTATAAAAATGACAGATTCCAAATTCAAATGTAATATTTTTTTATTTTTAATTGTAACAGTATTTATGGCTAGATTAGGTATATGGGTATAAATAATACGATATCATTCCAACTTCAGCTGATCCTCAAAGATCTCATTTGGAACCAATTTTATTTTTTAAGTTTTATCCAAGATGACATTAACAAACTATGTGTGGCGTAAAGATAATAATAAAACATGAAACAAAATCTGGAAAAATATTTTCACGTAAAGATTTTACGGAAAAGAAAACATTTTGAAATTTCATATAAAATCAATGGAAATAATTTTTATTTTATTTGTAATGAATATTGACGTGATGTGCATACATGCAAGTTAAATTTAAACAGAAAAGTGATTTTTATACTGAAAGTTACTTTACTTTTGTGTTACTATATAAATTAAGAATAATCTTTGTTTACAATTGTTTACAATACAATGTTTATCTATACTGCAAAGTTAAAAACTTTGAGTAGGATTTTCGAAAGAAACCTAATAGTCATCACCGTCCCGATAAGGACGATCATATATAGAAAACTTAATTTACCGAGGCGGACAGCGATACGGTAGCTCATTTGGTAGAGCGACGGGACGGTTTTTCAGTAGTCGCGGGTTCGAATCCCTGCCCGTATCGGTTTATTTTTCATTCTATATTTATATAAATTTAATTAAGCTCAACATGGCTATATATGTTTATAGATTTTTTCAAAGATTAGAATACTTTAAGTCAAGGTCCTTTAAGTCAAAGCAACATTATGAAATTTGACTGTAAATATCATTACAAAATTTCTGTATTATTTTTGCGGTAAAACTTCTAATTTCTATTCTTTTCTCAAATCTCTAATCGTTTATAAAACTAAAAGATACCAGCTTTAACACTGTAGTCAAACCTAAGGTCACTTATTATAAATGACTTGTTTATATTAAAATAGTGAATACGCATCGTATATTACGTATGACGTCACACATATAGTTCAAATTTAAAGATGCCTTTAAGATATTATTTGGTTTTTAAAATAGGTGTTCTTATTTATAATACGTATTATAAAGTTATTTGTTACTTCAACCCGTCCTTTTTTAAACCTTTTATAAACTTAAAAGATTATTACTATTACTGAAATACAACCTGTGATTTGATTATTAATACGTATAGACGTATTAAGTCAAAGCAACTAAAAATAGTTATATGTTATATACCAGATACTAACACTTTTCTTTTTTGACTTCGAAAATATAAAAACAAACGGCGAGGTTTATACATTTTTAAATATATTTTTCAATAGAACACCCTATGCTATATACTTTTAAATAGTGAAATAGTTTTTTTTCACATTTCAATAAAAATATTTGTAATTGAAACTGTATGCTTTCTGGCATCCATTTCCGTTGCAGCTTTAAAGTAAGATTGTTATTATCTGGTCGGGAATCAGCGTGTTTACTGAGCGGTGAATCAATCAGCAGCGTAGTGATCCATTGTGCCTTACTAGCAAACTGGACTTTCCGGAACTGGCTAAGATTTATTTTATGGAACAAATTTAATTTTCTTAGAGGATATATAGTTTCTCTTAGAGTTTGATCTTTGATATTTGAATTACTGGCATTGAATTTTAAGATCATTTCAAAATATAAAAGCAAACGTTAATTTGAAAGTTGTTAAATACACTGCTATCAAGTGGAAACTTTGTTCTTAAATTTTCCGAAGTAGGACAATGTAGCACTTAATGTGATGATTAAAGCATAATGGATGCCTATTACGCTATAAAGGGAAACCCTTTCCATGAAAAAACATTAAGAAGTGCAATTCTTTATGGTGGCTTGTTAAATGACTTGGATTACCAACACCAATCTTATTTTTTATACCTACTATAATATGATCGTATTGTGTTAGCTACTGTTTTAATGTACGTTCAAAATTCTTATATTATGGTTACCTTTGACAATGTGACAAGGAGCCTGCAATTGTTAAGGTTTTCAAGATCCAGTTTATTTTATGTCGAGCATAACTTTCATACTTATGCGGTTTCAAAATTTAGGTATAACTAGGTTATACACGTTTTATTATAATTACACTTTTCAAATATATATAAATTATAATATACATCGTTAAGGTTTTGTTCAATTTATTAAATAAATTTTAATCAGTTAGTTGGTGTACAATATGATTGATTATAAAGGGGTTAAATTTGGTCGTTAATCGTTAAAAAACATTTGTGATAATATTAGAACAATACGTACAAAATATCTTTTGAATATAAAAACTATATTATTAACCAACCAAGTTGCAAAATCAAAAATCAAGTAAGACTTCTACAATAGCTTTGAAATCTTCCTACGTTAGAAGACACCGCTGGTGTCTATTTACACAGACAAATTGAATCTATGGCGAACATGAACGTGGGTGGTCTTTAACAAAAGAATTGTAGTAAAATATAAACAATGTGTATTTTATTTATCTTATTTAAACCAAATAAGCTTCTAGGTAGACACATGACCTGCGTTTATATAAATGTTTTCCGATATACTACTTTTCTTACAACTTTTCTACACTATTTATTATAAAAACCTATTAATAAGGTTAGGTATAGTTAGAGGATATTATACAGTTTTATATTTTCTAAATAATCATTCATAACCCTCACGTTATTAAGGGTCTTAGTTATGGTTTAAGATCCAATTTTGTTAATATAAGTTTGAAGTCACTGCCATTAAATGCAGAGACAGATATATCACGTGTTCAGTCTATCGTGACAGTTTTTAAATAGATCCATATAATTTAAAGCTTAAGCTTTTGCATTTTATGGCAAGCCAAAGTTTTTTTACGATGATTTTAATAGCTTAAAAATTTACGTAAAAATGTATTACTAATAGATGTAAAAAAGTATTACTAATACCCTACTAAGTATTAAATTAAATCGTAATTTACAAATAAATAAACATGGAATTCATAACATTTATAGTCAGATATATAATATTATAATTTTAAATAACATGAAATTAATACTGAATGCACTGTTGAATTCCATTCAAAACAGTAATTTAATCCGAAGCCTTTCAGCGTTGGTGCTTCACACCAGATAATAGAATTTCAATAACTACTCGAGCAATAGGTAGGTACTTGGTATCTCGGTCAAATGCCAAAACTTGTTCTGTGGCAAGTCGTAGTAAGTTTGGAGTTAGTTCCTAATTACGTAACATCAGCAATCCTCACCAAACTAATCGTATGGAACTAGAGTTGGAGTCGAACTTTTCACCATCACCAAATAAGTTTTACGTTTTTGCTCACGAATATGATTTTGAAATATGTGATTACTATCTTTTGATTGTTATCACTACAGTACGTTTCATTCATATGAAAAATACTTGCTTTTCTTTCTATAAATTCCTTTTTAACAGCCCTATTTGTATTTATACATTAAATATAAATATTAAACTATTCCGAAATCATTATGTTACTATTTAAAATGTTCGGGCTTTGAATTATACATCTCAAAACCATTGCGGTTACACAAGAATTAAAACGGTTATTTCACATCGTAAATTTCCAATTTCTACCAGATGCTATGCGTAAGTAATCGCTGGAATCAAAGTCGATATTTTCTTTAACTGCAATTGTATATTCTTCTATAAATTTTACATTGTTATATTCTTCTAAAAATATGTCAATTACAAAAAATATCATGCTATTTGGAACTATCTGATTTTATAAAAATGAGCAGTATTAAAAATCTTGTAATTTGTTCAATATAAGAAGGAGATTTCTTCCTTCCTAACCACTATCAATATTAAATCAACAATATTTTATTTTTGGTAAGCCAGATAAAATACAAACTCAACTGTTTTCATTTTTACTGTTTTTTAAATCAAAATAATTTTAGTTAGAAATTATTTTGATTGAGATGATTTTATTTATTTATATTTTGTGCTATTTATAGTAATTTCATTATTTTATTTTTAAATTGTTTCATTAATTTAATACAAAAGGAAGAAAACAGCAGTATATAAATTATACATTGTATCATTTGTTATGTATTAAAAATATATGTAGTCTCTTAACGACAAAACTTATTACAGGAATAAAATACACAAGACAAATTTCTAAGAAAAAAACGATAGACTAATTTATTTGTATTAATACTAATGTTGGAAGGAAGAAGTCCATTTTGTTAAATGTTAACAACATTCACCTCCTGATGAGTGAACATTCACTTAGGTGAATCCTCTACCTTGCCAAATTAAAGCACCAGTTGGATTTCTAGAAAATATCCCGATAACCGGAGACACCGCAGGTGGCAATTTACACCGGTTAATTGAATCTGGACCGAACACAAACAGCTGTGATTATTCCCTCAAAATAAAAGTTTGGATTAATGCAGTTATTAATGAATGAATCCACAGTTAAAGCCGTAAAAGTTCGGTTTCAATAAATCTACTAAATTTGTTCGCACTTTTATACTTGATTTGTTTAAATGCATATTGAGTTTGTCTAAATAATAAAAAAAATGTTTCTTTCTTTTCAGCTCTTGAAAATATACATTGTCTTACAAATTATAACTTTGAAATAGTTATAAACTGCAGCTTGTATTAAGTATGACAAAAATGCCAATATCGTTGTTCAATCTTCGAATTAAAATGGTCGAAGTTTAAAAGATTTACAGGTTAAGTCGATGTCATTAAACGCAGAGGTAGATATATCAGGTGTTCACTCTTTCGTGACACTTTTTAAATAGGTTCGTAAAATCGACGTCTTAAGCTTTGCCTTTGATTTGAGACCAAAGTTTAAGACTGTTTTAGATTTAATTTATTACCATTTAGAAAAAGTTTATTTATAAAGGGATAAAAAGATTACAAATTGACTACAATTGAGTTTTGAATCAATAATTCATAAATCTGAACCGACCTACAAACTCCTTTCAAAGTATTTGTGGCACTTATAACGGACAATAGAATTTGAATAAATACTTGAGTTTCAATTTACACCGAGTACAAGAATTTGATAATCACTCAAAATAATAGTTAAAAAATCAAGGTAACATAAAAGTAAGGTAAAATATGCGCCTACTTGATGACGTTCTTTGTGGAAAAACGTTTTATTACTTTTTTTTTATTATTACGTTTTATTAATATATAAGTATATATATTTTCTACATTCACGTTCTAAAATAACCAATACAGACTATTTGGGAAACAGTTGTGTTTATATAAAATACTAGCTTTTGTCCGCGGCTTTGCACGCCTTAAATTCGTAGTAAAACAATTCCCTTTACCTTTTTTTTGTATTGACTTCTATATGACTTGTTTTAAGTGATACTATGAAAATTATGACATCGGCAGACATCGCTCACTGACAAAAATGTATTTAAAGTTTTTAATAAAGATACAATATTAGATACTGTATTTATTTACACCTCTCTTGTTTTTACTTAAACATCCAATTAAATACTTTTAAACAGAGTACTTAATATACCATTCTGACTATATATCATACTTATAGATTTTCATTGAAAATAATCAAAATATGACCATGTAAACTTGAGGCATTCTGAGCTACACAATCGACTTTATTTTGACCCTCAATTTGCAGGTCTTGTTTTTTTTTTTAAATATTCATTTTAAATGCTAAAGAATATGTATTAGACATTCAGTTACCTATATGCATCAATAAAAAAAAATCAATACTGAACATTCACAAAAGCCATTTTTGAGACGGTTTGCACGGTTCCATACCAGAGTGCACCGGCCGACTGTACCGCCACGCCGCAAACGCGATGTCCCTATATTTCAAATCTGTAATATCTTCGAAAATATCCATTTAAATTACATGATGTAAAGGGCTATATTGTTCCATATTAAATGTCAAATGTATTATCCTTAATTCTTATCTAATTAACGTACTTAATAAGATAAGGATTAATGCTGTTTTGCTTAAAATCTTCTCGTAAAAAGTTAAGGATAAAAATTGGCTATTGTGGGTTATCCCTAGGAGATAAATAACCATTGCGGATTTTGATCATATTTTGATCTATCTCGTAGAGTTCAGCCAGCGTTTGCAATGTAAGCGCAAAACAATGTATTTGTTTACGACTTTAGCATTAGAAATCTTAAAATTATTAGTGGTTCTCTAATATATCGAGCATTTTATTATACATATAAACCTTTTTCTTCAATCACTCTATTTATAAAAAAAAACTACATCAAAATCCGTTATGTAGTTTTAAAGATCTAAGCAAACATACATACAAACATAGGGACAGACGCGGGAAGCGACTTTGCTTTATACTATGTAATAATATTATTTAGGCTATAAGTAGATTAACGATTGACATATATCAAAGTGGAATGGAAATTAAACTGGAAATTAAAGTGGAAATTAAAGTGGAATGGAAATTAAACTAGACGTCATGTTTCTGTTCAAGCTCATTAATGGTCACCTTGACGCTCCTGATCTTTTATCAAATGTAAATTTAGATATTCCTAGAACATTGCCTAGACAAATGAAATATAATCCATTTGTCCAAAAACTAGCGCGATCAAATCTAGGGCTTAACGTCTAACGATATGTTAACGATATGTCTCTGAACAGACTTTTTAGAAGTTACAACAATATACATAACAAATTTCTAAATATTGCCGTGAACTCTTTTGAAGATAATTCAAACAAACCTCTAACAATTGATATTTTCTCAAATTCTCTTAAATATTTCAAAAACCTGTTAATTCAGTTATTAAATTGAATTTTTCCGTTGTATTGTCATATAAATTTTTATTTTTAATATAATTTAATTTTTGTGTTCATTTGACTCATTTTACTGTATTGTTCCGATTGAAACTAAACATAATTTTTAATGTGTATATTTTAATTATTTTCATTTTTTTATTTTTTTTTATAATTAGGTTAACCATTTTATATTTATTATTTAATTGCTTGTTATTTGATTGTTTGTTATTTAATTGCTTATACTTTTCTTAAATATTTATTTCACTATTTGCTTTTAAAAATCTGACATAATTTGACATCTTGAATCTAGTAATGTTTTTTAGTTTATTGTTTTTTTTTTTACTAATCAGTTAATTTGTTTAATAATAGTAACAAATAATATTTATTTTATAATAGTATATTGCTCATATTAATGTGGTTTGCTCCTATAATTGAGGTAACACTTACTTCTTAATGTATGCTTGTTTCAATGTTTGTTTGTTATAGTGTTTACCTTGTTGGTGCGATAAATAAATAAATAAATAAATAAATAAATAAATAAATAAATAAATAAATAAATAAATAAACATAAAAACGTAACTTTAAAAAATATATTAATTTCATTATTATTTAAACATATATATATATTAGATTCAACAAGAGAACGTAAACCACTAAACTAATACTGATATTCGTTAGATATTACATTTCATACAAATCGACAGTACTTGAACAGCTAACATGTATTTACATCATTTGCTGCCACTGCTATTATAATCGATGGATTGTGAATCCATTTGAGGTAATTTCCCCAGAAAATTACATTTCATTATGATTTGGCTAAAACACAGTGTTCGTTGAAAATGTGAAACATTTCTCGGTAAAAGTTTAAATTAACGAACTTCAAATAATTACTTCATTGGAAGAATCGTTAGAATATTTATGTTAAAAATGTTTGAATTTGTCTATTAACATATGACTCACTTACGGTGTTATAATTTATAGAAAGTATTCTTTTTATACGTAGCAAACTAATATGGGAGGAAAATTGTTAAAACAAGCATGACTTGCACCTACGACCGCTGGGAGTCCATACCGCGGAAACGGAAAAACTGAATTGTGAACTATTAATACTACCTAATACATGTGGATTAATGATTTGTTTAATAGATCAACAAAAAAGTTTTTACTGAAACTGCATCCATTCCCGTTAGAACTATAAAATAAGATTGTTTTTATCTGAGCGCGTAACAATGTTTACTAAGCGGTGAATCAATCAAGGGAACAGTCGCTGGAAAGGCGCAATGTGCTTTTCTATCTTGAGTTTTCAGAACTAGTAAAGATTTTATTTTACACTGTATACCTTTTTACGGGTATTATATTTATTGTACATCTTGTTGTTGAAACAAATTTGGTTATCCTTATTGTTAGGGTGGTTGAGAGTGTAGTCTATGGATATAATTAATAACTTTTACATTATCCAAATTGTATGTTTTTTTAACACAGAACATGAACAAAAAAAAACTTTTATATAATAATATATAATTAATTACAGGCATTTGCTCAATACAGTTTTACTGTTTGAAACGCCAATTGATGTAAGATTAAAATAACATATATGTAATAACCATCTATTAGGCTATTATTTAGCTATTATATAAATTATTATATGAGCTCGAAGTCTATCGGACTCGCATCGTTAACTGTATTCTCTAGCTTACTAGTACGGACTCGCTGCGCAGCAACGGTGATGGCAGTTATGGCGAAGATGAAGTGTTGTCTTCAGAGGTCTCATGCAGGTCTTCTTCACTCGTCGTTATTATACGTTGTGTTTTTATTTTTTGATTCTTTGTATGTTGTTATTTTTGTTATTTAAATGTCAATAACCGATTTTGGAGTCGATTGTAGTATCCAACCAATATCCGTATTGAAATTCGGTAGAGTTCATTTCGATAGCTTTGCTTGTTAAAGTGCTTAGTTTAGAAAGGATATACAACTTTGAATTAGAGGGATTTAATGAACGTAATGCTTTCAGAAGGTGTTTATTTTTAAGCGCCTGTAATAATGTTGTTAGTTTGATTGCTATTTTGGTAGTAATACTGTACTTTACATTCTTGTAGGTATTATCATCTGCTAATGTATGATTTTATTTTCATGCATCTTCGTGTCTACAGTCCCTCTAGTTGGTATTTTATTTGTCCGCCGGTAATATTATAATATCCTTATAATCACGAAATTTATATTATATTGTAGATAAGATGTAGCACAGGTTTTGTAAGGCATGGGAACTTTTCAAAAGAGTTGGTAATGTGCTCCTATTGTTCTCGTGATAGCAAACATTTTCATGGACTGGTTTAAAAAATATATTTTAATAATCCTCCCAAACTTGATACTGTTGGGACTACATAGATGATGTTTTTGCTATTGTATATGGAGACAAGCTGCAAATCTTAGAGTATTATCTTAGCGGTGCATATAAAAAGGTATAGTTCACATTGCGTACATTAATAAAAATAGCTCTACAATTATGTGGAAAAGCATAAGAAAGGAACGGATACAATTGGCCGCAAAACCTAAAACTAGTAAATGGGAAAAGCTTACAATTCTGATTATACCTATTACTGATAGGATAGGAAATGTCCTATCCTGCATTATAGGAGACATTATAGGAGGTGGAATGCCACCTCCTATAATGTCTAAGTTTTCTAAAATTAGATTGCTATGTAAAGATTGGTTTTTCACTGCACAATGGCAATTGGCATGCACTAAAACTGGATCACAATTGGTCTGAACTACATTAAACACATATAACAAGTATTCTTCAATTAGCTCAACGTGTTGTTTTATTCATTTTTTGATTTTATCTTTTTATAATTTTTGATTTTTTTATCATATATATTTTTATTGTTTTTATTATTTATAAATAAAAAAATTATATTTTGTAATGATCGATCGAAAATCAAAAAATATATTTTTTAATTTAATTAATATATCAAATTATTTTATATACGTCTGTGTTTATGTATTAATTATTGTTATCATTTTTTTTGTGTGCTTTCCTATATATATGTAAACATTGTATAGTTTTAGCTCATGTGTCAACCTTAGTTATAACTACGCCTTTACTTAACCTATTTGGAATGAAGTCAATTTTTTGGTTTTTTTGTTTTATTTTTGGTCTTCTCTTTTTTTCTTTGTTAATTGTGTTTGGATGCTGTGGCAGCACCAGCACGAGGCGTGAACTGAAAAGCAGCTTTAAGCTGAAATCATGTTCCTTTCAGTAGCATCTTTTTTTATTTTGATAATAACTGTAATAATTTCTCATTGGTAAATGTATTTTTACGTGTGTATGGTACTTGAATAAAGCTCCTTTTATTATTATTATTATTTTTTTTTTAACTGAAGGTATCGAAATGAACCGCCTGATGAATTCCAATAGGGATAGTGGATGAATAATAGCCATCGGCTTGGAAACCGATCATTGACACTATAAAGAATAATCACGTGATAAAGTAAGTTCGATGTCTACACAAATTATTACGACGAGTAACGAAAACCTACACAAGACCCGTGAAAACGACACTATATCCTTTCCTTAAGAATCACCACCGTCGCGTAGCGGCCAGCGAGCAGCGAGCTGAGTCACGCCATGAGTCCGCCATGCTTCGGGCTCATAAATAAGAACCAGAGTAGATCTGAAATTAATCGAAAAAAATTTCGTAAATATAAAATATATTATTTAATACATATGAATTACTAGTTTTTGTCAAGGACTGTGTCTAAATCCGTTCATCGAAATCCGTTAAGTCTTTTTGTATTCTATATACATAAAGACAACATATAGACAAACTTTCTTTTTTATGTTTTAATATCCGTGTCATGTAGGTAAAAATACTATTTTCAAAAAATATTATACATCAAGAGATTTCGATCGGTTTTTGTACGATTATAGGTAATGATTACAGATAATGGATATGGATTATAGATAATGGATATATGTATTATGTATGCTTGACGGATTACATGGAAAAATTCTTAGCTGCGCATTTTGAAAATCAAGGCAAAAAATTCTGATATTGCAATAAAAAATTTAAACAGAAAGACGTTCTAACAAGTGTCTCTTGTACTGAATAAATTATTGAAAATGAAATACACAAAATCTTTTACCTTCCGAGAAAAATCTTTTACGACAGCACATTAAAAGTCTAATAAATAATATAGTTGACATATTTTAGATTTTATAGATAGTACATTTTTTTGTAAAAACTCGTGATATAGATTATTTGAGATTAAAGATGTTCAATTGTTACCATTTCTTACTTTTTAACCCCTGACCGAAAAAGTGGGGTGTTATAAGTTTGACCTGTATATCTGTGTGTCTGTTTGTGGCAACGTAGCAGAAAAACGCGTGAACGGATTTGAATGCGGTTTTTTTATCGAAAGTTTGGTTCGTCGAGATGGTTCTTAGCTATGTTTAGTCCAAATAGAAGCAGTCGTCTCCAAAATGTAGCTTTTATTGGTGCTGGTGAAAGGTTATTATACAATATTGATAGTAAAAGTCTAAACAAGTACAATAAATTTGTTCGTAGATTCAGTAAACATAAAAAAAAAAATTAAAAGAACGCAAAAAAAAAATAAAAAAAACGATACTAACAGACGTCTAAAAAGGATAAAAATAATATTATTATGTACTTATGGAAGTCATTCGAGACACCGCTAAATAAACGAAGAATTCAAATGCAAGTAAGCTACCAAGGCAAATAACGAACTAACAATATTAAATCGTATTGTGAAAGTCCTTATTAATTAGCTACGATAATTTTGTAAAATAGTCACCTTCGTCAACGTAGATACTACGTTCCCCCGACGCAACGACTTCAATAAGTACATAATAATATTATTATTATCCTTTTTAGACGTCTTTTCGTATCGTTGGTTTTTTAAATTTTAAAATTATTTTTATTGCATATTCCCGGATTAAAATCCTGGTATAAACAATACCTTAACATGTTCGAGTGTCATCCATCCAATATTTATGATAAGTGGCTGGCTTTCTTAACACAGATTTTTTCAATAAGAAGACCACTAGCATGCAAAGCACCTTTAGAAGTTACTTTTAGTGTAACGATTTTATTTTTTAAAAAGACCATCTTGACCTTGTATCACGTATGTCAGTTAATTATTATAGATCATTTTTGATTATTTATTTTAACTACCCCAGAACGGAGGTTTTCCCACATCCGGTTTGTTATTTAACGACCTTTACCCTGACCGGCTGGTTACACTGAATCTTGTTTGAAAAAACATTATTTTAACGTCGATTAGAATGTAATAAAATATTATTTTATGAAATAAAAATGCAAGTTGGGTAACCCATATCTACAATATATAAGTTTTTAATATTTTTAAAATATGAATAACTTCTGTATAAATATTATGATATAATGAAAATTGTTGTATTAAAAAAATAAATCAAAAATTTTAAAAACCCCCGATAAAAAAACATCTCTTAAAAGAATAAAATAATATTACTATGTACTTTTTTTTTTAAATCTTTATTTATTTATTGAGGGTTTATTCAAACATTGAATATGTCACCCTCATAGGGGCTTATGTTACTATATTCTACGCTTAACTACTAGTTTATATAATTATATAATGATAAAGCTTTTGCTGACAACGGTTTGCTCAAAATGACATTACAAAAAAACAAATCTAATAAATTTATGGTATTTTTAATCAAAAAAATGTGCCTCTCCGGCTCAACCCGAACACATTCGATCAGAACATGGTATACGTCTTCGACGACTTCACACTATGAACATTTTGGGGTTGGAGACTTGCCAATCAAATATACAAAACCATTTAGATGAATGTGTCCAGGTCGGAGTCGGAGAGCCACTACAAGATTATTTCTATTAATTTTAATGCCTGCAAACCATGGTGTATGGGGAAGTGACGGTTGAATGGTTTTATACCATATGCCTTTAGTAAGTGACCTCGCATCAAAATGTTTCTTCCATATAGCAGTGCATCTTATCGTAACAAAACTAAATATTTCACTGAAATAATGAAGAACCGAATGAATTATGTCATCTGAACATGCTTCATTTGCAAGCCGGTTTTAATTTTTTTTTCTGATTTTTAAAGTTATGTTACTGGTTTCTTTATTGTACTAAATGAACCTACGGACACACAAATTTTCAGTTGTTGAAGTATTCTATCCTAATATTATAAAGAGGAAAGATTTGTTTGAATTGAATAGGCTCCGAAACTACTGGACCGATTTAAAAAAATCTTTTACCATTAAAATCCTACATTATCCTTGATGAACATTGGCTATATTTTATCATCATCATCATCACTAATATTATAAACAGTATATATTGGATTATTTGCTTGTTTGAATTTAATAGGCTCCGAAACTTCTGGACTGATTAAAAAAAAAATACCTTTAGAATCCTACATTATCCCTCTGATGAACATAGGAAATATATAATACGAGAGAAAATAAGGATCCGTGTGAAAGTTTCGACAATTTAAAAAATTATAAATGTATTAAGTAACATATTTTTCATATAGGTATATACGAATATTAGTAAATATAAACATTTAGAGTTAAAATGATTTACAATCACTAATAACACTATGTTGAATGGATTTATGTTATCACTGGCTGTTGCCCGTGACTCTTTAGGGCTATGATCATAAGGTATATAAATATATTTTCTACAGTCTACGTGGACGCAGTCACGGGCAACGGCTATCCATAATAAAGTACTTTACCTGAGTAAGTGTAAAAACCTTTTTGCCTACATAACAAGGCTTTTGTTCCTATATAGCGCGGGCAAAACCGCTGGGAACAGCTAGTATTGCATAAGAACTTTTCACCCGCACCAATAAAACTTCAATATCTTGGAGACGACTGTTTTTATTCCGACCAAACATAGCTAAGAACAATCTCGACGAACATAGCTTTCGATTAAAAAAAAAAACGCATTTAAATCCGTCCACGCGTTTGGCCGCTTCATTGCCCCAGACTGACACTCAGGTAGACAGATACATAGATACACAGATATACAAATACACAGATACACAGATCGACAGGTCAAACTTATAAGAGCCCTCTTTTTAGTCGGGGGTTAATTAAAACAGACTGACATGGCTTAAAATAATTTGCTACTAAAAATTCTATTGTAATAAGTCTTGTAGCGAGCTTAGTGTAATTATATTGAAATTTTAATCAGGCCAAGATTTAAAGCTGAGGGTTGTATATTATTTAAATGGGGTCGAGAATTCATTTCCATCCTTCAGAGCAGGCCCAGGATTGACTTGGAACTTGGAAGTCTAATATTAGAATCAAGGTTTATGATTACATAAACTCGTCTTTGAGTTTTAAATCTCAACAAACTATATTTTTTAAGTTCTATAACTAGTGTTGTTTTAATATAACTTATAGATTACTGGTGTATTTTGAGTTTATTTACTTATAATATAAAAAGTTTCCTTAAATTATATATATATAACTGTTTTTCCACTTTACTTTAATACAATTACATCATGAAATAATATATTATGTAAATAATAAACATTTTGAGAGGCTTATTATACAAAATTTGCACCAACAATAAAATAATAAAACCTTATCTTAATGTGTCAGTTTCCAATGCCTTACGAATTATTTCACTTGGAAAACAATGTATATGGAAGTTATTGAACTGTGGGTGTATCTTATACTTCAAAAATCATTGCTTTAAAAATTACAATACATTTTTGCTAATCTATAATAAACAAATAAAAATATTTTAAGTAATAATTATACATATAGACAATTTTTACCACCATTATCACAAAATGTATATTGTATATTAAAATCACTCTTTACATGTAACATCAATTACTCTATGCAAGTAGTATCAATATTTTTTGAGTTTATTATATTACATAATGCTCTATAATATTTGTTAGACGTATTCTATAACCGCTCTTATAATGTGAACAAACATTTAGGCATGTCATTTTCAGCTACCGGATTATTTTATCTCAGTCTCTTGACAGGGACTTTAAGATCGTTCTCTAAAAATATTTTGCTGTTTATTAAGTATTACTCATGCAAGAAATTTCACTTGAACATAAGTTGTTATTTATCTTTAGTTACAAGATAATCGATAAAAACTATATGCTCTATGTAAGTTGTGGTTTAAATAACCTCCATATTTATATAGAACATATTATTTATAAGTGAATACAAAATTTCATTAATTATTTTTTGATTTCAAGGGTTCTGAGTCGATTATACCCGTTCGATTGCACGTCCAATCCGCACCAAGGATTAAAAGACCGACAGATTTACCAAATCAGAAGGCAAATATTGCGTGAGCATATACAAAAGTGTTTTTTATGTATAAAAATTATGGTTTTATTTTATATCCATAAAACTAATTTTCTTTTTTTATTATATTTTATTCTAATAAGCGTACGATCCGATGGCAATAGATCTAACGATATTTATAATTGAGCATAGACTAGTGAAGTCTAGGCTAAATTTAGTCATTTATTACCATTGTTATCTAAATATGTTAAAGATAGCGATCATGATAATGTTAGTTATACCTAATAATACGTTTGTAGAGAGCTTGAATTTAAGAAAATTGCTTGAACTGTAACACATATGGATCTGATTCTCTACTTGATATCAGTTAGGAGTAAGCTCTCGATAAATTTATTATCTATTAATATAAACCAAAGTTACGCTAATTTAAATCCTATAATACATTTTTTGAAAAAAAAAAAAATCTTACAAAAAGGAATATATATATAGAATAATCTAAAATAAATTGTATTTTTTTTAACTCATTTTAATAAAATATTCCTTTAATAATGCTATGCAACATATTCAGTAACGATGTAAAATTTGCATTAAATTTTGTATAAACGACACGGAGTGGAATTATCTTATCATATATTTGCAATGTTACGTTTGAATACATCGTATCGTAAACTATTTAGTAATATAGTTCTACATCGAGTAAGTGAGACCAGTATGGACGTTATGCCATTCACTCTATTGAAAAGATTATCAGCAATTAAGTGAAAATAATTAAAGTAATTAAAATTTTAAATTTATATCATAAAACAAATTCATAAAAAAGTGAAGAGATAATTTTTTACGTGTCCTAAGTTGTCGTTATTCTTGAAAGTTTCTACTTAAAAATATTGTTTGCAGGAAGATATGAAGAGCAATAGTAAGCGACGGGGAGATATTTATTCAGGATCAAATCATAAAATGGAGAATGATTTAAGTACCGCAGCAACTTTAGTACAACCAGGAACATATCACCCAAGTAATCGTAAGTAAATATTTTTTTCAGTTGTCTTGTGCTTCTTGCAAAATTGAACATATTTATGAATATTATCATTAATCTTACATTTTTATAATATCTTATTTTTATTTTATCTTAATAATTTAAATTCTATTAATTACCTACTTCCATTTTGAAATAATCTATTTATATTAAAATTACTATTTTATTTAGTTACGTTAAGTAGAAATAAATATTTAATTCGTATCTGCTTTTTCCAGGGGCATCATGTTCAAAATATATCAAAAGAAAAAATTTAAGAGCTGTATTTAAGAGCGGTGAATTCAATATACATAAAAAAGCAACAAAAAACGTGAAAATGTTTTCTAATTATTTTTTTTTATTAGTCGAAACTAGGTGGCGTTGGACACTTCTTAACTTTTTTGCAGCTTTTAGTTGTATTTGGTTATTTTTCGCTGCCATTTATTGGGGAATCTCGTACAACCACGGTGACTTTTTGGAAGAACATCTTCCACATAATCAGAACATCTCAGGATTTACGCCTTGCGTTAAAAACCTTTTCGGATTTACATCTACCTTTCTGTTTAGCGTCGAGGTCCATACAACAGTTGCGTATGGCAAAAGAGTCATTACATTGGAATGTGCAAATACAATCATAGCCATGTGCCTTCAATGCATTGTAAGTTCTATTTTTCAAGCTATAATGGTCGGCATCCTGTTTGCTAAGTTGACACGTCCAAGAGCAAGAACACAAACTATACTTTTTAGTAAACAAGCAGTTATTCACGTTAGAAATGCTAAATTTTGTCTCATATTTCGCGTAGGTGACATGAGAAAATCTAGAATATTAAACATTCAACCGAAAGCATATGTTATAAGGTTCAACAATGATCATGAAGATTTTATAACTTCAGACCAAGTAGAATTGAAATTGGATATTGACGAATGTGAATCGACGTTCTTTCTATGGCCTGTAACAGCAGTTCACATGATAAATGAAAACAGTCCATTTTATGGTCTATCTGCAGCGGACTTACTGTGTTGTAAACTGGAAATACTTATCGTGTTTGAAGGTATAATTGAATCTACTGGTCAGCCAGTACAAGCAAGATCAAGTTTTACTGAATACGACATTCTATGGGGTCACAGATTCGAATCAATGGTTGGATTTAATTATGACAAATCGATATACCATGTAGACTTTTCTAAGTTATCCCAAGTTCAACAAGTCGATACCCCCCTTTGTTCCCCAAGCGAGTATGATTACCTTTTGACAAAATTTTCTGATTCTGTGACTTTTTCATCCAAACATGAATATTTTTCACAGGAAACAGATTCTGCTAGTACGGAATAATAAGACATAACAAGAAATATTTGATATTTTATTGATATTCGAAACAACATGGTCTTGCCTAAATCTAAAGAAAAATATTTAAAATTAAAATAAGTTGAAAGGTAAACTCCTTTAAACTTAATAATAATAAGATATAAGATTTCTTGACAACATTAAACAATGAACTAAAGGTACTCGAGAGAGAACACAGTTACTGGTATTGTTTTACACTTAATTCAACAAACAATCGGCTTTAAACTTATGTAACGAAAGAAAATCACTGCCATATTATAAATATATATCCATTACAAGAGGTATATAAGTTTGTGTGTTTAGATTCAGCGACATAAATATTTAATTATTATGTTACTAAAAGTAATGTAAATAAAATAATATAATTTATAATAAAATAAAACAGTGTTCTTAAACTTCTATATGCAATATTGAAAATCATTTTATATTTCTTAAAATAATATGTAATCTTAACAATAATAAAAAACTTATAGACTCGTAAATATAATTCGCCTTAAGTAAAACGTCTGTTTTGAATTAAAATGAATTTAAAGGTTAATTAATATTCAGCTATATTTTTTCTCAGGTCCACTTTCGTGGTATATTTCGTAGCACTTTACTTGTTGAAATTTTTGTTTTTTTTAATAATGCATATCGTATCGTTGTCTATAAATGAAATATTGCCAAGTTTGGCTACAATCTGACGAACTTATAACGAGACTGAAGATAAGCTTGCCAATTAATTAGGCAAAGTTTTGACTAGGTTCCAGAATTAATTGTTAGAGGCTTGAATCAAAGCTAGGGCGTAATTGAGTAGTATTTTGTTAACCATCGAAAACATAATGTTAAATATATTAATATTTAAGCATTTAATTCTATGTTTTTCATATCTGAATAAAAAGATTACTTTGTATAAAATTTGTTAAATGTAAAAATATCATATTTGAATACCCCTCAGACTTATTATATATTATTATATTAATAATAATAATAATAATAATAATAATAATAATAAAAAATGATTAATAGTGTTACTAAGAGCCAATAGCCCAAAACAAAATAAGATTAAATCGTATATTAATATTATTAATTAAAGCAGTTCCGATTTTGTATTTTTTTTATTGGAAAGGGTATTATTCCCTGAGGGAATGACCACTTTTTCAATTTTGAAAAAAAGTCTTAACGCAATAGTACGAAAATTAGAGATAATTAACTTCTTTATTTGTTTATATGAAAAAAACTAAACGTAAAGTGAAGCGCATGACCATTTATTCCCGAAAACTGCAATCAAACCGGTTAATCCCTTTCTGAGATCAGTGTGCACAAACATACACACAGATAAACAGACATACAAACATACATAGGAACAGACAAAACAAAAAACCATTGTTTTTGCTTGCTTAAATAAAGATTGCAGCATTATGAGTTTTTTTAAATATTTATAAATGTTAAGTGAAGACTACTACAATGTATTACTGAAAATTGCATCCGAATTGGTTGAGCCGTTTCTGAGATTAGCGTGCACAAACATACAGATATACAGACATATATATACAAACAGACAACATTAAAAACCATTATTTTGAGTTGTCTTGCTCATATAAAGGCCTCCTATAATGTTTTTTTTATTAAAAAGTATTATGAAAGGATGATAGTAAATTAATAATTTAATTTATAATTAGTTCATTTCTTTTTTTTATTATAAATAACAAGAAGCATATTCCCGAGCAGGAGGAAAAGCAATCTACAAGGAATAATATAAAGTGTTAGCTTGTTTATTTAAAAGACATTGAAGTCACAGGCAGAACCTTATTTATAATTATTAGTATAACATTATTACTATGAATTAGCTGGATAAAATAATGAATAATAAAATAATATTTTATGATAATATTATTATTCATTCATGAGATAATTAAATTTTAGTGCACAATGTACTAAAATTTATTATTGACTATTAATTTTTTGGCTTTAGTGTGTTTATTAGATTGTTATGATAACCAATTTATTATGGAAAAAACTATTTAATAAAAGATCTATACAATCGTTTTTTTTATTTCATATTGAGTAGTATCAGCCTATTAGCCTTACCAGTTAAAGAAACTTTGCAGTATTTAAAATACAAGCAAATATTTTAATCTGGCCATGTTCTTACCAGATATCCGACAATGTAAGGCTGTATATATTGCTGTGTCCTAATATTATGTTAGTGATTAATATAATCATAATGTTAACTACATCTTAGGTGGTATTTTCTCTCTCTCTCCCTCTTCTCCAATCCTTTATCCTGAGCAATGCCGTTATCAGCTCATCTACTTCGGCAGATTATCAGATAGTGATTTACCAACACTTTTTACTAAGCCTGATAATCTAGTAGTTAAATTAGATCACCATAAAAATATTACATTAATATAATAATAATAATAATTTAATAGTTTACACATAATTTTTACTTTTGATTCTTGATTTTCTTTATCGCTCTTATATGAATATGTATATTATGCTTTATATAAATAGTTTTTTTTCTAATTTTGAGCCGTCCTATTCAAAACTAAGAAAATTTATTAAGTATTGTTATAATACACCACAAATATCTGTAAACACCATTAGAGCTACTACTAAAGTTTTCACTATTTAAAATTTAACATGACAAAGCTGTGAATATTAATATACAAATCAAACTTAAATTACACTTACGCCAATGCACATGTATTCGTGTATAACAAATATCTGATAATCTGTATTCCCTGTTCGTACATTCGAATACAAAAGTGAAAAATATTTTCGATATTTGTAAGCACTTTTTAATTCCCGCCGACAGTTGCAGGTAGAGATCGGACGCGCAGAAGCAATATTGTACGTGACTGTACCAAACATGGCGCTGTCTTCGCTTCCTGATTAAACTTGGATAAGAGAAATGTTGAAACGCTCAAAACTGCACCTTTCTTATATTCATTTCAGTTTTGTTTATAGTAAGCTCGATGAAATTAAATTCTGATACTTGTTTTTTGTAAATGTATTACTATTATTTTTTTTCACGTTATTTTCTATTTTGATTTCTACTTTTAGCGACTACTTTTAACTACTCTACTTTAAACTATATGATTTCTGCTTTTAGCGAAATAAGTATATTTTATTCATTTTCCTAGCTTCCGTTGATTCTCCGTCTAAATTCGGATTTTGAATTTAACAATGTCATTTCAATTCTGATTACAATAATTTACCTTGACATTTAAACTTATACGAGTAACAATAAAAACAGAAAACGACATATTAAACATAAGAATTCAAAGGGAGTAATGACTTTGTACAGGAGTACGCAGAATTACAGAAATTGCATAATATATCCACACGAATCTCAATTCTATTACAACTCAATACAGATTAATTTGATATGTACAAAATGTTTAAATCGTACTATTTATGTGAGATGCCGTATATTGTTGAAATTAGGCCAGGGATGAATCACGCTAGTAATATCGGACGTGACTGTACCTTGGCAACACATAACGTTCTAAGCATTAGAAATTAAAATTCAGTAACGTCCAGTCCAAAAATGTAAATACGATAGTTAAGTTATTATTTTGTAAGCTATATAATCTATACTATCTGTTAAACTACTAAATAAAAGTGAAGTGCCTGTCTATACATTTATTATATTTTATTTCTTTGTTTTTTGAAAATGCACACTGGCCAAGTTTTTGATGTGGTTTTATTCTTGGTTTTCTTTTCTCTATTTTATTGTTTTTATGACCTTAGAAACTTTTGTAAAGTTAACATAATAATCATCAACGCAACGCAATCAATCTAAATTAATGAACCTAAGTCAATTCATAGAGATATTAATAATAATAATATCACGGTACAAATTACACACATTGATCTAACCCCTAATATATATTTTTTATTACAATTTATGTTATTTATTAATTAGCTACCTTTGTTTCAAATGGTTATTTAATTTTAATTCACTTTATTTTATTAATTGGCTACCTTTATTTTCAAATTTATTATATTTATATCTAAATCAAATTATCATCTAGTTTTAAATTATTGTCTCTTGCTGTTTTTTCTGGAAGGGTTAGGTCTCTTGACACGGATATCTTTATGGATGACTTTGACCTTGATGCCTTTACAATGCTTGTTATTAAAAACTAATAATTTTTAATTATTATTATTATAGACAATGATACACAATCTTAACATACACTTAATAATGTATTATCTTGAAACCGAAAATCTGGACGATGTGAAAAGCTATCCTCATGTTAATATTCAAACAACAACTAAATTGCAAGATATATTTAATGTTTGTATTTCATTGTATAATTGATATGGGAATAGGAATCGAATGTACACATAGACAAACTGTCTATATCTCTAACTCAAACTGTATAATAACAGACTTCACATATATATTAGCTTTACGATTGCTTACTCAGAGTCATAGTTTTTATTTATTTATTTATTTTTATTCGTTTGTATACAACATAACACAAAATAAAAATAACAAAAAGACAGTAGATATACTGCAGAAAGAAAGAATATTATATTTTATAGAAAATTATATTTCCACTAACCATAATAATTAACCCATTTAAGAAGCAGAAGAGAAAGACTAAGAACACAACTTTAATAGCAAAAATTAAAACATCCAAAATAACTAAATAAATAAACTTACACATATTCAATTTTGCAATTAAAAATTTTAAAAAAAATGTGAAAAATTTAAATATTAGTAAAAAGATAATAATTTGCAGGTACATGAAAGGTAAATTGAATTGGTTCATTAATCGATTAATATTACACTTTAGATTAGAAAGCAAACATAAAAATATACAATATCTTAATATATATAAATTACGTGTCACGGTGTTTGTCCGCGATGGACTTCTAAACTACTTAACCTATTTTAATCAAATTTGCACACTGTGTGCAGTTTGGTCCAACTTAAAACATAGGATAACTTACATCTCAATTTTAAGTCGCAATATTATTTTATTGCAAAATATTTGTTTACAATGATCTGTTAGATCCAAACAAGTCTAGCAAATGGTGTTGTATCTGTCGCCTGGATTGAGTTAGTGTTCAACAGATGGCGTAATGTTAAAAATACAAACAATTCATATACTTACAATTTAACATCATAACCGCCACGCGATACTGAGACTAAATTGTAAATAAATTTTTAGTGTTAGAATAGCCGGCCACGTGTTAACCAAAAATATTTTGCACCGATCAATGCATAAATAATTCAAAATTAAATTTTAATTGAATTAATAATTAAAAATAATAAATGTTATTGTTATAAAATGAAAAATATCTGCCCTACCTACCTCATTTATAAATTTGTAATGTACATTTGTTACTATCTTGAAAAAACAAAAAAATAAAATTTAAAATTAATTATTTTGCCTAATATGTACGATAATTTTGATCAATCGTATTCAAATACCTTCCCCGTTCAAATCCCAATCCCGTGGCTTTTTACACTAGCTTTTACGTTTTAGTCTTTTTTAGTTAATAATAATTTCAGTGTTTTAACCTCCCCGTTGGTCGGTCGAGTCATGAGTGGTAGAGCGCAGACCCCTAACGTATAGCGGCGTAATGGGGCTTGGGTTCAATTTCCGACGGGGACAGGCATGTATGTGAGCATAGAGATCTGTATTTCTGGGTTTGGTCGTTTATAATGTGTTTTTCTATGTATTTGTATCGTTGTCACCCTTAACACAAGCAAATAATATGCTTTCTTTAAGGGGCTAGATCAATGTGTTAAATTTTTCCTAATATTATTATTAAAGATGTGCCGAATAGTAGTTTTGCTGAATGTCCGAATACCGAATAATATTCGGTTTAACCTTTACTGAACCGAATATTCGGCCGGACTATTCGTTTTACCATTTCATTGTTTCTTTGTAATAAATAGGTACTAACGTGTACTAATATATTAAATACTTTGACTTGATATATTTCGAAATAAACAGTTTTAGCTTGAAATCAAAATTGATTTGAAACTAAATTGAATTATATTATTAAGTTCTATTCATATTCAACACATTATTTATAAGATTTCTTTGATTTATAATATGACATAAATCTAAGTTTTGTCTTTTAGTTCTTAACCGTGTCGTGTAGCCAAAACAATAGAAGAACTCGAATCGAATACATTCGGCACCAAAACGGAAAAAGATGCCGAAAAAACCCGAATGTTCGGCGCATCTCTAATTATTATTATATTACTAGCTGTGCCTGCGACTTCGTGCGCATAGATTTCGATTTTGATAAAACGTACCCTTTCTACTTACCAATGTATGTAAAAACTATAAGCCTTCAAACTGGTAAGCAGCAATGGTAAGACAATTACAGATTATTAACTTTTTTATTTGTTAACCGATTGTTAAAATAAAACAAAATGTAAAGTGAATCCCATGACAATATATCCCCGAAAACTGCATGCAAATCGATTAATCCGTTTCTGAAATTAGCGTCCACAAACATACAGACATACAGACAAACTGAAAATCCATTGTTTTGGGTTCTCTTGATCTTATAAAAGCCCCCTATGATGTTTTTTTTTTAATATTTTCCACGTACAGAAATGGATCAATGACAATTTTATTATTATATATATATATATATATATATATATATATATATATATATATATATATATATATATATATATATATAGAATAGATAATAGATATAGATTGTAATGATAGTAGAAAATCAGTCATAGAGGTCGTTTTTTTACAAATTGCATCTATGTCAAAAGACATGGCGGTCCACATCACTATTTTTCTAATACCGTTACTCCTTAAATAGTTTACTACAATGTAATGTTATATTAAAAACTTTAGCAACCACAGCAACGCGTGGCCGGGTCTGCTAGTAATATATATAGATTTTTCATTGTACATTCTACAGGAACGATGAAAAAAATCATTTAGGGCATATTTAGTTTAGGTACGGAGTAAATAGAAATGATTATTATTACGTTTAAGAATATTTGATATATTAAAGCTCAAACAACTTAGTAAGTAAGGGCTATCAACAAAATAATTTATCAGTTTAGATAAAAAAAAATGGTTTCTCAGTATACGGCGAACCTCAAGTGAGTCCACCCTAGGCGTGCTCTGTCGCGAGTGATAAAACTTATACTGCATATGATTAAGGAATTTAACTTGAATACTTTCAATGGATTCAATATATATATTTTGTATTGAGGGCTCCAGACAGAAGATCCAAATTCCAATTAAGACCGCATCTGACTATTGTGATTAAGAATAGGAGTATAAAAATCTTATTTTACCCCCAGTATAAAGCCAAGCATACGATAAGCCCATCAAACAATTCGGTCTATATGACACCCAAATGTCAATTTTCTATTTATAAATACCCAGGTCTCTCAGCTCAGAAACGCAGTCAATATTTTCTTGTTTTAAGATGATACTCTTAAGCAATTGGATTTTTTTACGTGTAAAAAAGATAACACTACATTTTTTAACATTAATAGAGAGCTAATAATCCTCACAGTACTTGAATAGATTATTGAGATCTTCTTGTAGTAGAAAACAATCCGACACCCTTCTAAAAACCTTCAAATAATAATTGTTATGATATAATAATAACCAATGTTGTTTATATAGTTATTGAAGAGCAACCAAGGTGAGAGCTCTGCGGTACACCATATGAAAACGGAATATATGACGGACAAAAGCCTTTTACTGTCGCTGCCTGACTTCTGTCACGAAGATAAGAGGATAACCACCTAAGTAGACCACCTTGTATACCAACTTGCTCTAGTTTTTTATAATGGATGTTATGAGATATTCTATAAAAGGCCTTAGAGAAATCGATATACGCGACATCCACCTGGCTACCAACATCAATGATCGCCAGCACACAATGAACCAACTCACACACATTCGTTTCTACGGATCTTCTACTGACGAAACCAATTTGCTCATCAATCAGAATACCCTGTATAACAGGATACATCTATCCTGTTATACTGTATATTGAAAAAAATGTCTACTATAACATCTTATAGTAGAATTATTTTTCGAACATAATATTATCTACAGTACACAATTTAAATATTGTGTTTGTTACCTGATTTATACATTGGAACCACAAAAAAGCGCCAAACAATGGGCATGGAACCAGACCTTAATGATTTATTAAAAAGAAGAAATATAGGATAGGATAATGAGTTATAGCGTTTCTTTAAAAATATAGGTAATATGTAATCAAGACCGTATCCTTTATTTGTATTAAGTGACCTCAAATATTTTTAACAGCAGATACTGACAATTCTATATGGCCGATATCAAAACAACAAACATATCATTAAGCAACAAACATACTGCCTCCTCTTCACTACCAGTTCTATCCGACACTTAACAAAAGACTAAAAGTGTTGGCTGTTTTTCCGTATCATGACTTCTGCCATATGAATATAATCATCACAGCACTTAACTTAAACTATTTTTTGTAGTTCACCTAAACGAACAAATGCGTCATGGTCTGATATCCGTTCATAGATTATTTTTCATTCACATAATATAATTATTTATCATTCACATAATATTATTATATGCCTTCGGATTTGTAAGTTGTAGTGGATATTGATATATAATCTTATATGTAATCTATATATATATATATTTATACTATTTTTGTTTTTTGTAGGTATTAGATATATAATTTTTTTTCTTTAACATCTTTTCTTTTTTTTTATTGTTTTCTTTTTTTTATATATATAAATTGTACAGGATGCCTTCCAATATTCTATCACCACATCATATTTTTTGGGTTGGCTGAAAGAAATCTCTGCACCTAGAGATAAGCTCACCTTTTGTGCATTTTTATCTGTTTCTTTTTCTTGTATTTATGTTTTGTGTGCAATAAAGTATTAAATAAATAAATAAAAATAGATTTTCCATTTTTGGTGGTATTTTAACTTTTCTGCAATCATTATTATGAAGGACGGGGTATACTAATATGGATAGTTCTTAAGGGACCTGAACAACTTAGTGAGAACCATATTAGAGATAGCATGATCTATGATCTGATAGAAAATATCAACTGGCCGGGGTATGTCACAGTCATTATATATGTCATACTAATACACACTCTCCAAAGTCAGGTTATTAGCATCATAGTTTGCTTAACAGAACAAGTGTATTGAACGAGAAGCTGTGTTACTTCGTTTGTGCGTAGATATCGTTAACCCTATATGCAAAGCCGGGTTGTGCGCATCTTTTTTCTTTATGAAAACAATACATTTATTTACTACGCACTCAAAATAACTAATTACAAGATCTAAGAATCTACCATTTTGATTTGAAATAATATTAAATTGTTTCAAATATTAAATTGAAGAAAATTATACAAGCATTTTATTAAATCATAACCAGAGTCATAATTGTCAATTATCATATGTCTACTTTTTGCCACCCATCTAGTTTCAGAAATAATGAAATCACCCACTTTAAAAAAAAATCATCGGCATGGCAGAGAAACTCCTATGAAATTATTTCATATAATTCAACATGGAACTTCATGTTACGATTTACAGTGTGGAAAATAACAACAAAACACTTGTAAGCAAATGACAATGACAACAAAACACATGTAAGTAAATACATGAGCCTTAAAACGAATTCAGATGTAGTCCTTATTACGTCTGCCGCTCTATTTGTTAACAAATTTTGCGAATTTCTATATATATATTTTTATATATAAGCTTAACATGGCTGTTTAAAGATATTTTCAAACTAAAATTTGCGAAGACTCATAAACAGAGAAATTAGAGGTAATAGCAATTAAAACTTCTACGCCCATGCTATCACTTCTAGAATCATAACACCTGTTACTCCTGTACACGCTGTAACGGGAATCATTTATTTCAGTATCAAAAATATCCCCGTGCGACCAATTCTCAGTGAAACCAACTATGGCGTTATTCTGTTGCATCAGAGATCTATAAATGGTATTCGTTTTAATTCTAAGTCCGCAAAATTCTGATAATATATATTGAGCGTTTGATCATGATGCTTCCAACATCATGCAAATATAATAAGTACATATAAACAAGACATATTTGGGCATATACACACAAACTCACTCAAACTAAATGAATAAAAATACAGTGAATAATAGTATAATTAATACCAACTGTTCAGTTCAGTTAATATATATTTTAATAAGCTTTAAATTTAGGAACTGATGGATTTTAGCAACATGAATGCGAACAATATAATAATAATAGCTAAAAACCATTTAAAAACATAGTCTTATACCGAATTCAATTTTTCACAATTTTTTACATTTTTTTCTCGCCAACTTCGGCACTGATGAAGTGCATAACAAAGAAGTCCGAGTATATATTAAAATGTACCTCACACGCTTCTATGTAAGCCATATGATATTTTTTTTAAATCATGAAATTACAATTTTTATCTTATTATTAAATGTATTGTGCATTACACGTCGGAGTTTATTAGCTATTGATTCTTATAACGTAAGTCACCAGTCGTATTGAATTTTCATCGTTTTTATCATTATTACATTTTCAATGTTACTAGTTTTCTAAGAGCTAACGGATCCTGAAAACCGATAAACAACGAATGGAACATTCATGAACGCCAAAACTATGACTAAAACTTGCGAAAACAGAGCGAGTCCATTCGCAGCGCAGTTGAGGCAGCGCGGCTTTATTTTGTTGTACACAGTTCGGTCAGGTTGCGGTGCTGTCCTGCTTCTAGAAGTTAAACGTCACTTGCAACTTTAATAGTGACAGAAACTCACCTCGTCAATAATCATAACCGAAACAGACTATTTTAGGTTAGTTAGTGAATGTTCAATTAATGTATACCATCTGAAATAAGAAGAGTAATAAGAATATTTAATATTGGAATAAATGGTAATTGATGACTTATAAACATTTTTTCTTCAATCATTGATTGTTGTGTTTTATTGTTATTTCAAAAGAAATAAGAATAAAACACAATTTATTTATCATTATTATTATTATTTTATTATTGCTACTTAAAATTTCCTTTAAGCTTACTATGTAACTAGTAAAATAAATATAATAATAATTATATTGACTTTTTACTATGCGATTGTGATTGGTTAATGTAATCTTTTAGTGTTACTTTAAATTATTGTTAGTGCTTACTAACTAAATTGTACATGAAAATGTTTGAATAACTAATTATCAATTATTTGTAGTCTTGCAATAACCGAAATGTAAGAAACTATTTATCATTAAGACTCGGTATTGTAATGTTAGAACAACTCCATGTTACTTAGTAATTGCTATGGCGGGAGATGGTCTAGGGAATATAAGGAAGGAAGGAAGAAAAAATGCTGCTCCCTCTTTTACTTATCACTCTGCATTTTTTAAAAAGCCCTTTTACTTATTACTCTGTATTTAGAGTTAATGCCAGTTCAGAGGCAACAAAAAAAATTAGTATGGGAAAACCTAAATCTTAAAAACTATTAATTTTTAAAAGTTGTTGAACAAATGTTGTTGGGATTAATATAGAGGCTGTCTGCAAGAGGTGGCTAATTAGTTACAAATAACCATCTATATACGTTTTGTAAACTTGTTTTTTTTTAGAACAAAAACAAGATAATTTTAATAAAATATTTGTACTGACTGAGACAACTCAACTCAATTACCAACGCATGCGTGAAACTTCACTCTGAAGTTACCAACTTTCCTTTTTGTTTTTTTTTATAATTTCATAGCTAAGGAAGTTGACAGTACCTAAGTCAAGATCGAGTGAAAAATAAATCTCGTAAAATCGTAGTAAAGTTATGAGAATAAACGTAGTTTGTTAATGACACCGTTGTTTACGTTGTTAAGAGTTTCATAACCGCCAGTAATCACTGTCTCGGTCGATGGGTCGGTCGGTAACGTAAAAGACAATAAAAACGTCAAAATGAATAAGATTCCTTTTTTTTTTTAGAGAAGCCTGTAATTTTTTGGGTATTTAGAGAAACTAAGAAGATATAAACGTATTAAAACATACTATGCATGTTCAATAAAATTATCAGCTTTCATTTAATAATACATTTCTATGAACTTCAAGTCATTCCATGTGATACAATTGAGCAAGGAGACATGTCTTTCATAACCCTATTGTTCTAGTTCATACGTTCTCGGTTTTAACGTGTTTCTTTATATCAGCAACTAAAGTAATAGACTGTGTAGAGTACAATATAGTCAAAATGTTATAGCATTATAAGTTTTAAGTAGAAATAAGCGGTTTGGGCTTGGAACGTCTCGGAGGTCGCGATAACACGACGAAACAGGAGTTTAGGTGGTGGTCTAAGTTAAGAGAAAAAAAAAATCATTGTTGTTATTTGTAGAATCATACTCACTTATTTAAAAATATCATAATATTATTATTCATTATTATATTCTAATTAAGTAAAACAAAAGTATAAGTAATTAAATTTATTTATACAAAGTTCGAAATACAAACGTATACCTATACGATGTATTAAATAAACAAACGTTTATCAATAGTTATAGAATATGTGTCAGTTCCAAACTCTTGTATGTTAACACTTACACCAGATCCAAACATTACCAACTAAAACTTCCAAAGTGATTTTGAGTAAAGTTTTCTTGAGAAAATGACAACGTGGTAAACTGTATTACAGAGTTTATTTACAAATAAAACAATAAAATATCATTTTGCATTCACGTTGTTGTTATTATTATTTGTACAGCTATAATACACAATGTGTCCTCGCATGTAGTGTCGTCATAAAAATGGGATTCCTATATTTTTATGATTTATTCACACAGGAATATTAATTTTACTTTCATTTCACTCTCTTATTATTTTTCTCCTATTTTTAGCCGAAAATATTTATTTTTTAATAAGGAACAATGTGTTTACCTAATTTTTTTTTTCATTTATGTGAAAATAAATACGATAAAAATCCTAGATAATTAAAAAAAAAAAATTAGTAAAATACAATAGTAGCTCTCGTGGAAATTATTTTGTAGTCACATTAATACAGATAAAATTATTAAGAAGCACGTACTACTTAGGTCTTACGATCTGAATTTAAATAACAAACTGTAATCCAATAAACTTTATTTTCTCTAAAACTAAGTTTTCATAATTGCGGTTTTAGATTTTATTTTACCTGGATTTTTAATAATGTAGGTACAACAGTAATTTCTCGAAAGATATTTAAATAAGATACTGTCAAAGCTGCACAAAATATTCCACATACCAACAGTAATTGTTTGTGCATTCTTGACCGTGCCTTTAAAATTCCTAGAGTAATATTAAATTAATAAATGTTGGAATTCAAACAGTTTTAAACAAAATGCTCCAAAATTACTCATAAATTTGGATAAATCGGACATTACACAAAACTGTCTCACAGTTTGTTACATGGTATGCTCATTACGGGATAGTTTCCTTATAGTTCAAATAGTTATTATATATTGTTAACATTATACTCTAATATAGATTTTATTCATTATAGTTCAGGAATGTGAAGTAAATCACCATTCCCGACTATAATGAATAACCAACAGTTGGGACCAGAATCCATATTTATCATGACTAACAAAACATAATTAATATCTTAGTACATTCGCAGAATATAAATACTTAGATATAATTACAGAATATAATTTTAGTTTACAAAAATTTAGAAGATCATAATATTTGTAAGAGAGCTAACTAAGAATCCAATTATATCAAGTTGATACCACAGTACCACTGATTTATGTGAGGCCGTAAACTAGTAAACTAAACACCCACACCGATGTAATAACGTGGATTGTATAATTCTTTTAAGGATTTCTGATTTTTATTAAAACAAACATTTAACAAAGATGCAGTCTTTCTAATTATTTTTAATTATTAATAGCTAAACAAGATATCCTATATCCTAATCTTATTCTGTAAAAGAGTAATAATTATTAGTCACTAATTCCGTAACATAATTATTATAAAGTTTTTATTGAGAACTCAAGTAAAAGACCTTAAGTAAAAGTCTTCCGCTTAAATGGATTAACTTCATAGCTCTGGAGGCATTGCGTTGACCACGTCCGGAATCCCACTATCTAAGAAGGGTTAAAGGAATACCTATGTAAGCCTTTTAAGATGCTATACGGGCAAATAGCTTTTCCTTGTCTCCGTATAAGCATAGCGAAGCTATTATGGAGATATCTGACTGCTTTTTGTTCGTGGCTATAATAATAAATTTAAAGACTGAGTATGTGGTTTTAAAGCGGCTTACTACCCTCTAACTTTGAACGACGTACCGCAATGTTGCATCGTTAGTTTCTTTAAAAAGGATAATTATTTTTAATACTGTTTAAAATGTATTGTAATATTGTATGTAGTTTTCTTGCAAGATATTTTTTTAAGCTAAGAAATAAGTCATTTGTCTTTTAAATATCAATTTATTGTTTAGTAAATATCAATCCTTTATTTTGTAAATATTAATGCAGTTTCAATATATTTAAAGTAAGCAATATAAAATAAATGTATTTAAGAATTGCAAAAAATTCCTCCCTTGCGATCCCACTACAACATCTTGTCTAGCAGATGCCAAGGGCAATGAAGTACCTGTCTGAGCACGTGCCTGGGGCATCCATCAGCAGCGCCGCGGGGCCTTACCTTAGCACATCGATACTTGAAATATAGACGCAATAAACATCCTACGAGTGGCGATATATGTTGCTGTGTTTTGGTAATCTTTCAGAATTATAAAATAAATTCCAAGTTCTTTTTAAGAAATGCACTTTGGAGGGGACATCGCATTTTTTTGCTGATAAAAGTTTTTTTTTATCAGCAAAAAAATAACATTAAAATTTTATTTTTGTATTGCGTTAATTTTGAAACATGCCATACTACTATTAATGTTGTTGTCTTTGAGCTCTCGACGCGTATAATAATAATGTGGAGAGTTTTAGAAAATAAACGAAGTAACTAATTGAGATGTAAAAGCTTGGGACCTTAATGAAATATTTAATTGAAAACGAAAAAATAACAAACATACATTTATTTTGTTTGGCAGAAGCTCGTTCGACGCCTCTCTAACATTCCCTAAAAAATGATATCCCGTTTTAAATTGGACTTCTCGTACCTCGTTTTAGATTTCTCTGGTAGGTTAAAGATGGGACAGAAATATGAATTATATTATTTTTACAAAAACTATCTCCGTACAATTTCAAATCTAAACCCAAATATAAAAATATTATTAAACCAAATCAAGCCAAGGAGATCTTTCATACGAAGTCGTAAAGTCGACAGTCACGCCAATGCCCTCAATAGATGGTATTGTTGTGTAAGGAAGAGACGATTGTAAATTATTGCACTGATATCGGAGATACGTAAGAGCTTTTACCCATAGCGGCCATGATAATAAAACATATCGCGGTTATGTTGCTGATAAAATATATGAAGGAAACACGCTCGTATTAGAATGTTTCCTTCGATCTCCGGATTTCCTTAACCTTCTTCATGAGGTATTCCTAGGAACAGAAATATTGTATAGATGATCATTGTTTCTGAAATTGTATATTTAAACCAGCGACTATTACATCTTCAGTATATATTTCTTCAATTAAATACAATTTAAAAACACATCCCCATATTTTAACTTTCGAGAAAAATATTTCTCCGGTTTGCTTATTAAACTTCATTTGAAAATTTTAACTTAATTGTATTTAATCAACTTGCTCATAATCATACACCTCGTGCTGCACATTTATAACTTTATTGACTAAAGTTGTCTCTATTTTTAGAACCTGTTCAGCAAATTTGAAACTTTCCTGAGCGAATGCATAAAGTGTAACTAACTGACCCTGGGGTCCGTCAGAGCAGATATTAACATAGCTTTGTGAGATAACTTTATCTCTACTGAATAGTTTAAATGTTATGTAAGCCATTCATTTATAATTGCTAAATAGTAGTGTTGACAACAAACTTGTTAAATGTCATTACACAACATGAATTAAAAATTTTTTAAAGAAAGTTTTTTAATGTCATATTAATATTTGATAGGTCTATGCCTAATTATTTATTTATTATTATTACATTTACTTTTATTTTATTTATTATTATTTCAATTGACCGATCAATTGTCAATTGTGATTTTCATAGTTTGTTCTTTAATGATTAGATAAAAACACATTAAAAAATACAACAAAAATAGTTCAGAATTAAAGTCTTATAAAGCATTTGCATAACATTTATGTCAATTGAGACAAAGGGTGTCACACATTAAAGAAACACTTAACCAGAACATAAGTATCCAAAAAATGCAGTATCATGTTTCCAAGCCTGACACATCCAATAACTGTTATATAGGGTACAATGTGGGGCGACGTTATTTTCAAAACGACTGTTCATTTCCGTCCTAACACGACTCGCGACGTGTCATGTGACTAAATGCGGTTGAGTAACTGATGCTCGACTTTTAAATTCGCTTATGAAAGCTTCTAGATATATTTTAGCTTTTAGTCTACTTTTAAAAGGAGCTTTTCACTGCTACCCACATTTTTCTGTATCATAGAATGAACACGACGGTTGTCATTTAGTTGCTATGTTAACTATGACCTCACGAAATAGAAACTGATATATTTTTTTGTAATCATACAAAAATAAAAGGTTTTAAAGATATATTCTCTTGCAGTTCTGAATAAAAGTTTTTCGCTGATACTTCAATGCTTTGCATTTTGTTATAAAGCACTTGAAAATTTTGTCAAGTTCGTTTCAACTTTTTTATTTTAGGGTCTCCTCTCCGAAATATAATATGTCAAAAAGAGCGAGAAAGATTCGTTCCAATATTTTGATGGTCACTATAATGATCTATATAAATTAATGAATTATATTTATATAAATACAGATTAAAAAATAAAACGATACGGGCAGGGATTTGAACCCGCGACTACTGGGAAACCGTCCCGTCGCTCTACCAACTGAGCTACCGTATCGCTGTCCACCTCGGTGAATTAAGCATTCTATATGTGATCGTCTTTATCGGGACGGTGGTGACATCTATTAGGTTTCTTTCGAAAATCCTAACCAATGTTTCTAACTTTGCAGTATAGATAAACATTGAAAAGATGCCACTACCGAAATTAATGATTGAAAATATCTTTAAACATGTGTAGCCATGTTAAGCTTATTTAAATTTATATAAATATAGAATGAAAATAAACGTATCGGTTTATTTTTATAATTATTGATTGATAATTAATTATTCTAACATTTTTATTTACAATTTAGTTAGTATACACGACAATGATTTAAAGTAACACTAAAACGGTAACATTAGCCAATCACAATTGCATAGTAAAAAGTCAATATTATTACTTTTTTTAATAGTTCCATCGTAAGTTTGAAGTAAATTTTAAGTAACAATAATCAATAAAATTGAATATCTATAGAATGATCTTCGTCTTCAAGCCGATGTATGTAAAACGTTTGCTTTAGAAAAATAAGTAACTAAATAATAAGAGTAAAAAAGAGATAACAAATTATGTAATCAATTAAAAATAGAAACAAAGATTCCAACCCTTCACTCGAAACTAAATAAACAACATTAATAACCGTCTCCATACGTAAGCCTCGGCCATTCTTACATCGTAAAAAAGGAATATTTCCCTACTAAACCTTCCCATAAACACGATACGCCAACATTAGCGATTGCCATCAACAACACGTTTATTTGTTACTTAGTAAGATCGAAATTTGCTTGAGCAGACGACATAGTTATATTTGCTGTGGCCCCACTGTGTAACGTTCCCTAATTCCGCTATAAAAGTATGGCGCACTTTAGTTTATTGCAATCTAAAGTTAATAACTTTGAAGATGGTTTATGCAAGCCCTTCGACGGTTTATAAAGCATTATTAATATGTTCATGCCCATGATATCTTTACATTGTCTGGACAATGGGTTTGCTTGCAGTTTATGATGATGTTTATTACTGTTTTATGACGAGGGTATTTTTATTTAGACAGCATATTTTGTAAACTTTTGATGAAATACTTTCGTTTTAGGAAAGAAAAAATGTTTGATGTGATCTGACTGTTAAAAAAATATTTTTATTTAATTTTAAATTAATTATTACTTTTTTAATTATATTGGTTTTAAGAAAGTGATTTTATATATTCAGTAGTAATAGAAATACTTTAAATTAAAGTAAATTTTTGAATGATATAAATAGTTAAAAAATGACACTAGTAAAATTTGTCATGTCAGTCAAACCTGCGAAGGCTAAGTACAATTAATAAAAATTATCAGTTGTATACTGTTATTATATTCATTAATTAAACTTTTATAATTACGTGACTGTCTGTACATGAACATAGTAATACTATATTTCATTGCATAATACTAATTAAAGGATATCTAATAATTTATTCAAGACCAGTAATAAATGATCATAATAAAACTGCATGCTTGAATACACAGGACATGAAGAAGAAATAAATATGACGGAAGGTTGCACTTGACGGGTATTCTGCACCGTTCATTTCATTTACCTCTAAACTTACTTTGTCTATATCGAGTACACAGACTGAATTTCTTTAGAGGCAAACTTCTGGTATAAATGTTTTTATTATATTTATTTGTCGTTGTTATTACAATTACATTTTGGTATATATTTGTACATGACTTCATTAGAATGAAGATAGATAAATAGATCTTAATTTTTATGATTTTTGACTTCATTTCAACTTTTTTCGTATAATAATTATGTTTTATAATCTAATTCAACCTACATAAAATAAGAAAGTACGTATGTAATTTATGTGATATGAAATCAATAAGAACTTTTAACAAAGTTTATGTATTAGGCGTTACAACGTTTTCTCCAGTCGGTTTTTAAACCAAACTGCGCTAGTAGATGTTATACAAAAAATTAAACATTTTCTCCTTCCTACGTCCCACTCTCTTCATCCTTCATCTACTTCATTCCTCTCTGTTTTTAAGGGCGTCACAATTTTCCATATTTATTTCCAAAGGTAAACTACAAAAAACTAAATAAAAAGATAGATTGTCCGTTATTTTGAACCCGAATTTAAGAAATGTGAAAAACAACATATAGTACGTTTTTAATTTAAAATTATTAAAAGCCATTTTGTACAGTTTTTAAGAAACCTTGATTACATTATTTTATTGCCCGAAAGCAATGTTGCAATTTTCATTAAAAATAATATATTTGCTACAAAAAACATCAATATATTTTATTTTAGGTCATACGTCTTTGATCGCTCTCTACTATCTTATGCATTGCTTGTCCTCATTGTGTATACGACGTGGGTTTTTATTTATTGCCAAAAATTACTCATATTCACAATGTGTAAGTATTGAGTGTTATTCACGGTCTTCGTGGTGATACGATAATGCGGAAACCCAATATAAAAATAATTCAGTTCTGTGCAAGAAAGAAGAAAATTGTTTTTTTTTTAATAAACTTTCCACTAGCGGAACAGCGATATATAAGTAGGTACTTTGTAAATACTTATATACCCCTATAAGATCTTCAGTTCTTCTATTTTTATGAAATTAAATACATTTATTTTAATACAACAAATAATAAAAGAGTATTATTTATTTCTAATCTTATTTGATGTTAAGCTGCCTGCTCTCCATATGCGCGGGTTACAGAAGGGCGTGAGACGGTAGCAGGGAACATTAGTTCATAACGAGTGATTGGATCCGAGAAGAAAACAGCAATGGCAGAAACACCTTGGCAATATTTTTAAAAGGCATTTTTCTATCACCAGTTGTATAGGTACTGTGATGTTAACCATGAATCTTAATTATATTTCCCATCTAATAATACTTAAATATTATTTCAAATCCAGCCCGTTTCAAAAAACGAAGAGATTTATGTAAACGTTTTAGAAAATAAGATTACAGTATATTCAATTATTAACATAATTTACAGTTATGTAGTTTCTTACAAATTAATATGTATTTGGAATAAAAAAAATGTTTTTATGGTTAATTTAATGGGTTATCATAAAAATAAATAAAATGTAACTTTAAATTAAAATTTCCAAATTAAATCAAAATAGTTTATCAAATTGTACCTTTACTTTTAATCAAATTTGTCAATTTGTAGATCACGAAGTTTGTGCTAGTTTATAATTGTTTATAATTGTTTGTTGGGATATTATAATTTAATTCTCTAAATAAACTTTATATTATTCGGTATTTTTAGGTGATCAATGATATTTAGTAAGTTATATTTAAGTAATGGTCTTGTAAATTCAGATGTCTGTTCGATAAAGGGAACTTGCTAGCCGTTAAAACTAATATTAAACTCGGACTCGTCTTGCTTTTAAATATTGTTATAAAGATTATATATTGTTTACAGATCAATGTACAATGAAGTCAAATAGTTACACCACTCTTTGTGTACACTCCTTAACAGTAACCTGTATAATTTATAATATAATTTACGCTTTATATTATAAATTAGTATATTATCAATAATAAATTAAGATAAAATAATGACAATATTTACTTTAATTACACGTTAAAATATTTATCACATTATATAAAATATTTTACAACTAATTAGGAAACATATATTCTTAAAACTCTCTATTTGTAGCTGCTCTGTGGTGACAACTAGCGCAGGCTATATGAAACGTAGAGTATGGCTCTAAACAAACAGTAACGGTAGAGTTTTACTTCAGGCGCACTTAAGTTGCACTGCTCATATTGTTGCATCCACTTTACTGTATCAACTTAGCGTACCGCCTTTATTGCAAATATTTAAAGTGTATCGATCGGTTACGGAATTTTACATGTCATAATTTTGGTAAGTTAAAGTTACGTATTTAAATGTAACCTCGATCTGCACTGCCAATTAAAAACTCATTTTTTATTATCTATTGCAAACAAAATTTAAGAGATTACAATTTAAAAAAATATATCTTAAAACAAACAGAAGTTTGATTAGTCTCTTATTACTTATTGTCTTTACAATTACTAAAATATTCATAAACTACTAAACCAAAACTGTTTAATATCATTTAAAATAAATAATTAAAATAGATTAAGCTAAAATAAAACATTAATTCTTAGCTAAACTAAGTTAATGAGCCAGCTTAATGTAGTAACTTAAAAGGAAACAAATGTTACATTCTTAGCCGAGAAGTTTGTGCCGCTACAAGATTTAAAACTTGATTTAGAGTCCTGTAATGTGTGCCAGAAAATGTAAGTTTGGAAAAACAAGTTTCAAAACTGAAAGCGCTTGATTTAAGAGTTAATAACGTTTGGTTTATTTGTTTCTGTGTTTGAACACATTTCAAATAATAACGTAAATTGTTAAAATATAAAACGTAAGATTTAAACTTTTATAATATCCTATGTAATGTTTGCAAATATTAGAAGAACGTGTAAAAAGCAAACATTCAAATAATATTTAAAGTTATATATAAAGACAAATACAATCATATTACTTAATAAAAATGTGCCTCGTATCGCATTTTAGCGAACACCCTGATGTAATATTCAATATGAGAATGTATGTACAAATTAAGTATATGCTTTCAGATAAATCGTGTTAGGTCTCAATAACTCGATTGCCGCATATGAAAATTTATGTAGAATCCGTAATCGAATTTACTCAAACAAGCTACGAGTAACTGGGGTTGACACAAAACGGATTCAAAAGTTGTTCCCCGAATATTCTTGATAACATTTGATCGAGAAGACCAAACTGAATATTATGCAATACATTAAAACAAAATCTGGTTTTATAAAAAAAAAGAAAAAGATATATTTTGAACTGATATTCATTTTCAACTAAAAACTTTAATAGGTATTTTAATAAGTAAAGTGCTTCATGATGATAATTAGCGCGTCGTAAGTGTTATGTGCATTTTGTGCCAAATCATTGCAGTGACGTGAGTTATGGCCAATTAATGTCAGAATGTCTAGTTAAACGAGTTGTGAACTTTTGTTGTAAACTCTACCCGTGATATATTTCATGAATTTACACACGTTCAATTCAATTCTTGTTTAGCACCAACAATAATTGTTACAATTTCTTGTATTCATTAAATGGTGCATAAATGACACTAAAAGCTCAATATATATTTGTACAAATAATTGTTTTTCTATTGTGCTTTCAGTTGGAAGTATTTTATAAAGCTTTGACTGGAATTCTCGCTACAGTTGTCTGAATAGAACTATTTTATATTTTTTTATTGTTCTTTTGTGTTATGTATTGCAACTATTTTATATTGTATTGATTTTTATATTCACTTTAACTTTTTTCACGAGATGAAAATATCTTCACACTATGAACTTAGATTATTAGTTTGTTACTACTAAAGTACCTATATTACATAACGCCCCAATATAGAATTCAACAAAAAGGGAAAATTAAGGTTAAATAAAAAACAAATATTAAAAATATAATGTTTATTTTATTCCTCGTAGAACAATGTAATACTAAAACGTATCCATTAATTTAACATCCCAATGCTGTAGAGTATCAATAAATATATGAATACATTTATAATCATAATTTAACATATTTTTATAAAATGATAGCAATTATGCATATTTTTAACATACTAGTTTTTATATTAAAAATTTTTTCGTAAAAAAATTAGCTTTTTTACGAAAGCTCTATTTATTTTTTTTTACAGATGTGCTAATTTACACGATTCAAAGCAAGGGCGGTTGGTTATCTCGCCCATGCGTTTTGATCTTGCAGCGAAAAATAACATTTAGTTTGTTTATGAAAATTTAAAAACACACTTTGGTTTTACCATTGATATATTTAGTTTAGTTTCTTTATAGGTTTAAATTTTAAGTAGATTGTAAATTTTTAGTTAATGTTATACTGTAAATTTAAATAAATGAGAATGAGAACAAAAAAATAAATATTTTTTTGTTTTCTTTATCCATCTATTTTAACATTTTTTATAGCTGTTCTAATTCATCGTTCATTAAATAAGAATCAAGCGAAGTAGGTATTCTAAAACCCTTCATAAGGCATTTAATTTATTGAGTATAAATTTATATAAATATAGAATGTAAAAAACCGATACGGGCAGGGATTCGAACCCGCGACTACTGGGAAACCGTCCCGTCGCTCTACCAACTGAGCTACCGTACCGCTGTCCGTCTCGGTGAATTAAGCATTCTATATGTGATCGTCTTTATCGGTACGGTAGCTCAGTTGGTAGAGCGACCAGACGGTTTTCCAGTAGTCGCGGGTTCGAATCCCTGCCCGTATCGGTTTTTTACATTCTATATTTATATAAATTTAAATAAGCTTAACATGGCTATACATGTTTAAAGATATTTTCAATTATTGAATATATTTTGAATATCATATTATATTAATAATAATAATAATAATAATATCAGGACAAATTACACACATTGATCTAACCCCTAAGTAAGCAAATTATTTGCTTGTGTTAAGGGTGTTAGACAACGATACAAATACATAGAAATACACATATAAATACTGAAAATATATTTAATAAACGACCAAACCCAGAAATACAGACATCTATGCTCATCACATACATGTCTGTCTCCGCCGGGAATCGAACCCGAGCCCCATTGCGCCGTGACACTTTAGGCGTCTGCGCTAACCACTCGACCAACGGGGCGGTTATTGTTAATCATCTAATTATAATTACCCTCTGTTTGGGTTTTACATAGTCACAGATATACAGTCCATGTAAGATAGAGAGAAGCCGAACCGGTATGATAACAACCATTCGGTTTTTGGGTTGGAGCCTAAAACAAATTATTATAATGTAATAGCAATTTTCATTTAATTTTTATTAATATAGCATCCTGACTAATAAACCTCTCTATTATGAAATTCCTGAACTAAATTTAAAAAAATGTTCTTGTACATGAGCCAGATTTTTACAACCATTTTAGTTATTACTTACGATTAAAATAGAAGATATGTAAAATATCAAGGTCGTCGACTTAATAAATATTAACTTTATTATTTACATCACATAATAAAAAGAATTAAGCTACTGTAAAGCTACATTCGGTGAGTTATAAGATATTAAAACCTTCTTACGACAAGAAATGTAATTGACATAAATACTGTCTATGTTAATACCCGTACGAAAATATTTACAACTATTGATTTCAAATATGGCATCAATTGCTAAACTTATAATGGGAATTCACAAAAACCATAAATATCCATTATTCAATATAAATAGAATACTTTAACTTAAGCAATCGTATCACTAAATAATACTGCAGGCATGCACACATACACACATCACGATAATCTTAGTATTCTAAATCTTTGCATTTTTCATTTTACAGCCTTGATTCATTTCATCTAACTTTTCATATATTGTTGGTATGAAATTATTTTAATAATATGAATAAAGAAAAAAAACATTTAAGTGTCCGTCTGTGTATTCATATCACCATGTCCGGTCAGTTCTGTTTCTTGAATTTCATCGCCGTGAGAGGAATCTCTATTACCTGTAGAATAAAGTAACGTTTCAAATCCAAGAAACATCATTAGAATCATCACTTTATAAAGTAACCGTTATAAAATATGTTCACATACAATTAAATATTTGACATCTATACGTGCTAGTATGTGATCGAAGCACAATTATATAATGTAACACAACGAAACACAATTATACGATATAATGTATAACAAATGCCTGTAGCCGTGCTACAGCTGCGCACCGTGCGGCGCCGCGTCCAGCGCCAGCAGCGCCAGGGGCGCAGGGTCGAGCACGCCGGACCAGCGAGCGGCCAGCACGCGCGACCCGCGGGGACCACGCACCAGCACCGTCGGCACCACGCTCTGCGACACACACGAGCCGCCGTACATCGACACGCCAACGCTGCGACGGAGGATCGTGCTGGAGGACAGCGAGGATTCTTCGTTGATTTGTGAAATTATTATATTTTGACATACAGATTAGAAAAATCGATATTTCGTTGCGCACCTCCGTTCTGGATCCGGTTGAGGACGCTGCTTCTTCTTGCACACGAGGACCAAGGTGACACATAACGTGGTCAATATGGTGAGCAGTATGAGCGACAGCGCGGCAGCCACGAGCAGCGTCACGCTGTGGTCGCTCTGTGGCGGCGAGGGAGGAGCCGCTGTCATCGTTTGGAGAGAACCTAGTAAGAGATCGCAGTATGATGAATGATGAATAGGTTATGAAAATGTTGAGCTGTGTTGTAGATATCGTGTTACCTGGTACATCTAAATCGTCTAAGGTCCGTAAAGATATGCTGTGTAATGCCGCGGGATGTTGTGACCTTCCACGAGGAGTTTCAGAATATACGAGAAATGTGTACCGTCCGGGAGATAATGCATCGAGTGCGAACTGTGGAGTGACGTCATTACTGGCTCTGTATACAGCTTCTGTGAGACCACGTCCTGAGATACCCTGGATTGAAATATAATACTAATTATATATTGTTAAACTGAGAAGTAATAGTTTTTAACTGTAAGTATGACTTACAGTTTCTAGAGGAGGTTGTTCAAAAAAGTTATAATATTAAAACATTGTAATAGATGAAATAAAACTATTTTTACGGATTTAACTCGGATATAATGAATAAAATTTTTAATTTACATTTTAAATCTAACCCGACGTTTCGAATGCTTTGCAGCAATCGTGTTCACGGTAAGACGAGCTGGGGGTTTCTGTCAGTAAGTCAGTATTTTCAAAGTGTAGTACTAGTAAAAACCTTAGAAAATACTATTTTAATAGTTCATTTAATAATTTAATATGCCTCGTATGATTTTTATTAAATAATACGTTCAGGATTCGAACCTGAGATATTACTCTCGGGATCTTTTGAAGATATCCATAAATCGTTAAAGTAAAGCTATTGATCGAGCTTCAGAAGCCGACCTGATCGTTCATAGTGGACTCATCCCGCGTGGGCTCGCGGCGCACCTCCAACGCCTCCAGCAGAAAACGCTGTGGCAGTCCTCCATCGTGCCCCGCGTGACAGCTTAGAAAATCACTTTCTATCCTGCAATCGGTTGGAGGTTCGGGGAGTGCTAGAAAAAATTATGTTTTAAGAACTTGACTTTTAGTTAAAAGTATAAAAGCAACTAAAGCAACGCTGGATATAATCTTTCGTTGAATTGTGACAAAACTAACCTGCAGGCATTATCCTAAATAAACAAGGTTCTCTTTGGTTTCCTATATCGTTGCTGGCCCAGCAGGCCAGCCAGCCTAAATCTTCATCACCATCCGACGACGGTAAGCCATGAATAACGGTGCTCGAAGATCCCATCACTGTGACGTTAGATGCTGGAATCTATGACGATTAGTCAGTATGTGAATGAAAAAAATCTTTGTCATTATTATTTTATAAATATACTTACAGGCAAAACATCTTTGGTCCCATTATAAGTCCAATAGAACCTTAAAGGCCCAGCATCTTTTGCTGAGGGAGCCGACACAGAACACCGCGCTCGTACTTCGCCCTGCGGCGCTGCTGCCAACTGCTGCACAACGCTGCCCGCGGAGCATTCGGGCCGGGCTATTGGCGATTTAAAAGATTATGGTAGATAGAATTGCATTAGAAATTAAATGAAAAGACCATGAAATACAAACTAATTAGAATATTATGAAGATGAAAAGGAGAAATACGAGTAAATGAAAATACCTCCGTTAACAGTGTTATCATTTTATTAAATAGTATTAACATTTAAAAATAATATTATAAAAGTAAGTACCTACACTTACTTTATGTTTTAATATAATCTTACTACAGAGCGGGCGCTGAGTTAATGATTCTCAACTAAAAAATAAAAAAAGAAAATTATAACTAAGTATTACAAAATTATTAAAAGATTTAAGAACAACTGAGTAGTTAAATTTTTAAAACAGTTTTCTAAGTACTTATAGTACTTATAGACGACCCTAACCGATATCATTTAATAGGCTATATAAATGTAAACGGGTCGATTTATCTAGGCTATGAAAATGTCCTGATCACTTATATGCTTGTATATTTGTAAAAAATATTTTATTGGAATAATATATTTATTTATTTATTTAATACTACACTGCACAAGATAAAGTATAATTGGCCGACTTAATGCTAAAGCATTTTCTACCAGTCAACCAAAACGACAAACAGAAAAAGAAAACAATGAGAGTAACTAGTTAATACATACATTATATAAATTTACATACACACACAAAAAAATCAAATTAACTAAGTATCAAAAATACACCTTAAACAATAATTGTAGATACAGACAAATATACTATGTAATAACAGGATAGAACCAAATAAATAAATATTATGATCTTTCATGAAGATATTCTCTGATGCGTTTCTTAAATACTTGCCTAAGACGTCGAAGTTCATCAGGCAGGCTATTCCACAGTTTTATGGCGTGTATTGTGAAGGAACTAGACATAAAACCAGAATGGTGCGAAGGGATAAATAAATTTATATATATGTTGCAGATCACGATAATTTAACGATAATTAGTAACTCAATTGATATCATTGCAACAGTGGAGTGTGAACGCCGTGATGTATTGAGACACGTGATCGGAATCGTTTGGAGGGGCACCAGAGACATTTTAAATATCCGAGAGCATCGAGACGAGAGGATTTTGATTAGTGTGAGCCTTACAGTCCGGGCCCCCCAAACGGGACCGGCGGTTCACGCAACTATCATAATTGTATACCTACTAAGTAATTTGTGATAACTGATTATCTACATTTAATACAAGAATTGTCATATTGTGTCTGTGTGGTTTAATTGCCTCAGACCTATGCCTCGGATCCTATACGAGAAGACTCCATCAAGAACGGGCAAGCCACTAAATCACACATCTCCGATAAATATTATATCCAGCTATTTACAAACAACAAATAAACTAAAAGTATTTTCATTAGTTTAAGAACTATTTAACATTTTCTAAAAAATTAATGAAAAACTCTGTTTCTGTAGCTAGTTAAAGCTTTTCTCATATTATATTAATCTTTGAAATTTAGGAATGCGGTTAATTATAAACATCAAAGGATCAAAAATTGAATTGTTATTATATTCCACTCATAATTAAGTTCTTACTTTACAAAATCAATATTATTTCACCGAGTTTCACATTATAGAAGTTCATAATTAATTTCATCAATAAAATAGAAATAGGATAAAACTGATACAGTCAAATGAATATAGTAAAAATAAAATTATTTAAAAAACAGGTTAAAAGCAGATGATTTAAATCTGTAGAATACTCAAATAAAAATACGAGTATATTAAAAGGATAACGGTGTTTTCGTTGATGTTTTCAGTAACGCTTACATATTGATATTTAATTTCATTTGGAATTTTACAAAAACGTTATATTCAAAAAAAATGTTAAATATCTTCAATAATTTCGTTTGTGGCACTTATTTGTTTTTAATCGACATCTTGGTCTGTGCTTAAGGTTTTAGGTTTCTACATCTCCTTCAGCAGCAGCAACAGTACGTACTTTGTTTTATTTAGATGTTTAAAACGGTCTTTTGTTCTAAATTGGTTCCTTTTCTCTCATTCGCTTTTGCTTCTTTTACCATTTCGTTGTGGATATTTTCTTGGGCAATTATTTTTAAATGATATCATTTAAAAAAAATTATTTATATATATATATATATATCTAAAACAAATAAAATATACGTATCAAGGATAGTCCTCTGGAAGCCGAAAGAGGCCGATGTCACTTTATTGGACAGGGGACCGTTGCCAGGGGACTGTATAATTTAACTTCATTGGTGGTATTACAAAATAAAACCAAAGTAATATATTTTTTATTTTTTTACATAAAAACTAATCGTACCTTAATATACTATATACAAATAAAAGTAAATCACTCTTACCAGAGGACTATCTGTTGATATATACTCGTAATACGGGTTGCAGTCACGGAGTGATGGTTAAGTGAAAGTGACACTTGACAAAGAGAGCTTCCAGTTTTTTTTCGACAAACATGCTAATAACAAGTTCGTTTCATTCTATTACATGCTTGAATATAACAATTTAAGCAAAAGACAACGGTACGCGCAATTTAATATACACAATTTAAATGTTTTTGAAATATATATAATATTTTTTAATAAAAAGGTACACTTCACTAAAGTATCACTTAAGTAAATAAACATAGTTATTTGAATACTAAAGTCATAGTTAAAATATTTTACTGGAATTCACTAATTTGTTGCAGGGAATTGACGAGAGTGATTTATAAAAACGTATTTGATATAATGAAAACAAAATGAATTATTTTTTTCTTTTATTTTAAGTTTTTTTATATAATAATAACCTTAAAAATTGTCGTATTGTTGGTTGTTGTGATAATAATAATTATTATTGTAATGATATTATTCACCTGTTAGAAGGGTTGTAAATTTATCAAGATATAAGACAATCTTTGATAAAGTCCAACATCTCGGCTCATAAATCAATAATAAACTATATACTTACATAAGATATTGATTGTAAGCGGTTCACTCAGACCGCTTCCCTCAGAGTTAAAAGCTCGGCAGCGGTATCTTGCCGAGTGATGTCTCCTCAATCCTCTTAGTAGTAATTTGTTTCCCTCAACAGATATTCCACCTATTGGATCATCTCGTATGAGGTGGTCCTGTTGATAATAATATAATATACCGGAAACTATTACATAAGTAGATAATAATAAATAATAACTAAATTTATTTATTCATTTAATTATCTTATATAATAACTAAATCAATTAAAATGATTTTAGGAAATATAATTTTTAATTACACCGTATGTAAGTCTAATATCAACTTCCCGTTGAATATATTTTCCATCCACGGACTGCAGACAAGGGTATCAAATGCAAACTTTCATCAAATATTTTACTCTTAGTTGCAAGTTATGCGGAAAGTAACGATAGCGCTCTTATATTTATTATTAAAAGAAGAAAGAGAGAGAGAGATTTATTTTTCGTTTAACGAAAGTATCAAGTATCATTGGCTGGAGTTTGTTATACAATATGTGACTTCAAAATTTGAAACATGAGAATATCTTGCTCATACTTTCCTCCCAAAGTTTAGATCGATCTACCGCAACGTTCTACCAAAAACTTTTATTTTCGATAGTATGTGAATTTATTAGTTCAAACTTTTATTATCAATTTTAAATTTGTGTGCTTTTATATTACAAAGACCGAAGACATTTTATGTCTGTAAAATATTACTGAAGTGGCTATTATACAAATAAGAATAGTCCTTTATCATTTTCAAATCAATTCTTACACGTAGATGAAGTCATATGTTTTTCGCGCTCCTTTAAATCTCGAAGGGGTTTAAAAAAACTTAAAAACGAATTTAATACAAGCAATGGTGTTATTATGATGTCGTTTCTTTCCACCAATAACTAATGTTCCTGAAATATTAATTAAGGTTTGATTGCCTGTCACGTGGCGTCACGCTACATGGAAATTACGATCAACTTAAGTTTCAATTTGCGTGAAATGCCTTTAAAAGATAATCCACAATTTTAATATTAAGGAAGTTGTGAAGCAACACGCAGAGCTCTTGATGGCTAATGGGTAATAGGAACCATGAACACGTATACGAGTAATAAAGTAGTCGGAATTTAATTGCGGTCTAATTAGATATAATAGTCTTATAATATTTTTATAGCACCAAAGCCACTTATTTCTAAAGAACAATTTTAACATACAACTATAAAAAACAACAGTTCAAAAATAATACCTATCTATTTAGTAATTCCACAAATTTTAATTATATATATGTACTATTAAAAGTGTATTTCTATTCTTAATGCGCCATTTTAATTCCAACTGATCAACTATTTTAACATTGAATGAATGAAAACATCAAGTTATTCGTTTATATTTGTTAGAGATCTTACTTTACTCAATATTTATTCGTTAAGCAACACAAGTAAGGACTTTATTAACTTCTGTACATTACATTCAAAAGTTTGAAAGCAAGCGATATTATGTTAGAACCTAAACAAACTTCATTATACTTCAGTCAAGCTTGCTTCAGCTAATTAATTATACCTATAAAAGTCTCCATGTACCGAGTAACTTATTGCATTTATAATGAGATGCCTATATTAAATTATTATTACAACCTAGCAATGTTTTGTATATTACAAGTGTTTGTAAATTTATAAAATCACAAACATAGCATGGACTATAATATAGTCTATCTAGTCAAGAGTTCCTAGATCATACCTCAGATCCCTTATAAAAGGTGAAGTTGTATGCTGCGGGAGACGAGTCAGCTGAGCAAAGTAACACTGCATCTTCATCTTCACGTAAGAGACGCGGCGTTTTCGGTTCCACTAAGGATAGCTGTGCTATTGGTGGATCTAAAATAAAAGATTCATTTAAAAATGAATGTAAATAGTATATTATTTTAGAATCGTGACATTTGTACAAATAAAAAGTAATTAATCGATTTTTTTTTGTTTTTTTTTTATTTTATTTGCTTTTATGTTAGTATTATAACAAATGTAGGTCAACTATGCATATACATCAAACATTTTACAATATGGGAAAGTATTCCAGTAAAATGGCGATAAAGCACTTCAAATCACATATGAATATCGCTTTCAATACGGTGATATTTTTTATTGACCCTCATATGTTGAATAAGGTTTTTTATTATGTCGCAGCTGAAACTCATAACACTGAAAAACGAGTCGGCCATGAGTCAATTAGCTGTGAGAATTTTATTTCGTTATCGTTTAAATTACTGTTGAAAATGCAGGCTGCTTAATTACGAATACATATTCTGAAATATTAAAGATATATTTGTTTGGGTTTTATATAAACCACTTAAATAAAAAAATGTTACTTCTAAGGTCATTAAAACTTTGATGTGTCTAAAGTACTTTATTTCTTTGCTCTAGGGATAAAGTAACAAATTCATTATATTAAAGTCTATTTCTAGAGACTAAAACTTTTGTGAATGTTTATAGAAACGAATTCACTAACAATGATTCTACCAAAGTATAACAAAGATCATGAATTTTACAGAATAAATAATTATTTACACAAAGCTTGATTTATTTTATTAAATATCTAAATCTGTGCATATTATTGGGTTAGACATATGCCACTAGTAAAGTCACGGATAAATGTATAAATCAAACAAACAATGACACCTGTCTGTATTATACTTTGTTTTATCGAAGCGTTCTTGAATTCGAAACAGCTTTATTCTTTAATAAGAAATAAGTTGACGTGGAGTTCAGAGGGCTGCTCCGGTTGCGAAATAGTTTAAGAATAGTAAGTGCTTTAGTTGTGTGAGAGAAAACTTGTTGTGGAAAATAAAATTTGAAACTAATTTTACTCGAAAATCGGCAGAAAAGTAAAGAAAAGCCATTTACTAGCTTTATTAAGATTTTCCATTAAAGTTAACCTCTAACAAGTTACAGTCCTCAAATAAAAAGTATACCAGTCGACTGTACTTTATTGTCTCATTAAATCACAGCAGCACTTAAAAAGATTTGCTCGATAAGAGGAAGACCGCTGACCGAACCATACTACGAGGGCAACTAATTGATTTTCTTTTTTGTTTACTACATAATTGAATTAGTTAGTAGGTTTGTTATACGTACTAAAAGAATACGCAATTTACAATCTCCCAATTTGTGTTTCTTAGAATTCAAAAAGTAATTAATTTACTAAGCATCATACACTATATAAACAAATAATATATTGTGTATATTACAAAATTGAATAAGTTTACAGTTTTGTTAAACGTGTTTAAGGATTACGGATTTGGTTAATTTCCATTATGTATTTTTTGGAATTAGAAAATGTAATTAGTTTGATAAATCATATATATATATAGGTAAGTAGGGCTTATTAAAAATATATATAACCATTATGTCTATTCACTATATTTACTATACTAATACATATGTATATACCTAGTAGTAGTATAAAAAAGGCTTCTTCCTTCTACTTCAGGAAGTCTCTATATTGGTGAATTCCGGCCTTTCTTTCCAGTATCTGGAACACTTTTAGTTAAGACTTGCAGATTTTCGATCCAGATCATATTTATTGGTGATAAATTTTTAGGTCGGTCTTTTTTATTTAGCAGCTAGTATTTGTACGTATGTTTTGAAATGTAAAGTAAATGCAAGGTATTAAATTTCAATGTTTAATTTTATAAATGTTTTTTGTACCAAACTGTTGAACTAATAATAAAAAAAAAACATTTGTCACTGTTAGACATCTTGTTTAAATACTAATATTGTTTAATTTTAAACTTAAAGTTACAATAATTATTTACAAATAATATATTTGCTCGTATAGCTAATATAAAAATTTAATTGATGGTAGCAGCATTCGAAAAAAATGTACCGTAGTTGATAATATATTTATTATTATCTTGAGCCACACTTAAATCATTTATGACACACTTTCTTGAATAATAAAATTTTAAATTACAATTAAAAACCCGATACATAAAGAACTATAAAAGGGTATGAAAATAATACTATTATATACTTATTGAAGTCGTTGCGTCGGGGGACCGTTGTACGTATATTGACGATCGCGATGGTGTCTATTTCACGAAGTTTTCCGAGCTAATGAATGAGGACTTAGACTATTGGATTCGATATCGTTATTTCTTTATTTTCCTTAATAGCTTTGCATTTTATTTTATTCCTTTATTAATCGGTCCCCCAATGCAACGACTTCAATAAGTACATAATAATATTACCCGCACCAATAAAAACTCAACATCTTAGAGATAACAGCTTCTATTTCGTCCAAACATAACTAAGAACCATCTCCACGAACCGGGCTTTCGATTAAAAAACCGCAATCAAATCTGTTCACTCGTATGGCTGCTAGAATACCACAGAATTCCACAGACATACAGATACACCGATACACAGGTCAAACTTATAACAGCAAAACGCGTGGGACGCGTGGACATCGCGGGACCGCTTAATAAAAGAGCAAAAGGAAAGGCAAGTAAATTACCAAGGCAAATAACGAATTAACGATAACAAATCATCTAAGTCCTCAAAAATTAGTTCCGAAAACTTAGTGAAATAGACACCACTTACAACGGTTCTCCGACGTACCGGCTTCAATTAGTACATCGGTTTTTCGTGGTGGTAGACCATAACATCGGGTCGCCGGCAAAGTTACCACCCATCGGGCAAAGTCGTGCCGCAAAGCGACATAGTCGTGTTCCGGCACGTTGCTCGATGAAGCCGTTTATGGGAAATGGGTCTGAACAGCTGCGGTACGTTGGCGAACCGGTTGACGTCGAGTTGGTGTTTGTTTTGTCGGGTGCCTAGTCGAGGAGGGTAGCGGGATCCGAAGCGACGGCTTTCCGCTGGCCGCCCGCAGATAGTTGGGGGCCTAATTAGTGGGTAAGCCACCCACGAAAGGCTGCCCCGCCAGCTGCGAAAAATCCCAGGGTGGCTCCATCGTGCTGGTTGGCGACCAGTCGAGGAGGCCCGATGGCGATCCCTGGGGGGGTTCGGGCGTCCCCGCAGTCTCCAGGCTAGCCTCCCAGCGACAAGACATCACCAATTTCGAAGTCAGGTTTGATACGTACCGCCTCGTTCAACTGCCATTTCCCATTATGAAAAAGGTAAAAAAAAGAAACAAGTTGACACAGCAGTTGCACTCCTCCTCACACAAAGTGCACCTCACTAATATAAGGGGTTTGCACTCAAATCTTTTAGCTGTCCACCACCACCTGGAGACAGAGCAGCCGCACTTGCTCTTTTTGACGGAGACGCAGATACAATGTCCTTTGAGCGCTACATACTTGGATTATCCCAATTACTCGTTGGAGCACAACTTTCGCTCACGGGCCGGAGTCAGTATGTACGCGCGGAACGACCTCTGTATTCAGCGTCTCCGTCACCTTGAAGACCCCACTTTTTCTTCCCTATGGGTTTTAGTGGACACAGGAAACGAAAAAATCCTGTATTCCTGTGTCTACCGTTCGCACAGCGGTGACCAGGAGACAACTCGTTTATTTGAGTATCTCAGTGAGGCTGGAGATATGGCTCTGTATCAGTACCCTTCGGCGCAGCTCGTCGTTCTGGGGGACTTTAATGCCTGTCATCAGGACTGGCTGTTCCCGTACCAGAAGACCGACCATGCTGGAAGAGAAGCCCGGAAATTTGCGTTGTCCTTGGACCTTTTTCAGCTGGTGAAGCAAGCGACAAGGGTACCAGATGTGGTAGGCCATACAGCCAATTGCCTGGACCTTCTGCTGACAACTGATCCGGACAGGTATCGTGTAGAAGTCACCTCCCCCTTGGGAACCTCCGATCACTGTCTGGTGAAATCTGTGTTTACATATTCCCCACCAGTTTTCGAACCTCATGGTGTTAGGAGAGTATGGAAATACAAGTCAGCAGATTGGGATGAGATACGACACTTTTTTGCGTCTTATCCTTGGCGGCAGGTCTGCTTCTCTTCTTTGGATCCGTCGAGTTGCGCGGATGCTATAACCGATGTGGTGCATCAGGCAATGGAGTATTTTATTCCTTTTGCTGACGTACCCATCGGTGGCAAAGCTCGCCCATGGTTTAATGCCGAATGTGGTCATGCTCAAGACCGAAAACATTCGGCATATCTCATTTGGGCTGATGCTCGAACCCGCAAAACTCCGGATGTAAGTTCGAAGAAGAGAGCCTTTAACCAAGCTGCCAAGTCCTTCAAAAAGGCATTGCGGAAGGCTCGTCTCGATCGAATCGCTAAGAATGGCGAAAAGCTCTCTGCCAGACCAACTGGCAGTCGAGCTTTCTGGTCTCTTGCGAAAGCGATCGAGTCGAATTTCTGCCAACCCTCACTGCCTGCTCTGCTGAAGCCGGATGGTTCCCTGGCCCACACAGCAACAGAGAAAGCAAATGTATTTGCTTCTCTGTTTGCTGATAATTCGCATCTAGACACTGGCAATGCTTCTCCAGCACATCTTCCTCACTGCGGTATTTCGATGCCTGAAATCCGCATCACTAACAAAGAGGTTTGGAGAGCATTGTGTCGTTTAGATGTGAATAAAGCCAATGGTCCTGATGTATACCAGCCATTCTGCTCAAGACATGCGCAGCTGAGTTGTCTCCTGTACTGACACGTCTGTATCGTCTCTCTTTCATGACTGGAATAGTGCCGAAATCCTGGAAGCTTGCTAATGTGCAACCCGTGCCCAAAAAAGGCAGCCGTGCCGACCCTGTCAATTACAGACCGATTTCAATCACCTCCATACTCTGCAAGATTATGGAGCGTGTATTGAACTCGCGCCTACTAGCATACCTAGAAGGTAACGATCTCCTCAGTGACCGACAGTTAGGGTTTCGCCGTAATAGGTCTACTGGGCACCTCCTAGTGTATGCTACACACATTTAAGGCGAGGCCATCGAGAAGAACGGAGAAGCGGTCGCCGTCTCTCTGGACGTCTCGAAGGCATTTGACAGGGTCTGGCATGCGAGCCTTATAAGCAAGCTTTCAGCGTACGGTATATCTCCTGGTCTGATCGGCTGGGTAACGGACTTTTTGAGCCAGAGGTCTCTCCGAGTAGTTGTTGACGGGTGTTCCTCGGAACCCTTGACAATAAATGCCGGAGTTTCTCAGGGGTCCGTTCTTTCTGCAACTCTTTTTCTGCTGCACATTAATGATCTGTTAAAGCCCGGTATCTATGTATCTATGGGTATGCAGACGACAGCACAGTTGTAGAAAGATATCTGCCGAGTAGCCGGGCTAGTCGAGATCAAGTACAGTCTGAAAGAGAAGCCATGGTGCAACGTTTGAATGACAAACTTCAGGCAGTCTCCGCATGGAGCAATGCCAATCTTGTCAAGTTCAACGCCACCAAAACGCAGACGTGTCTATTCACCGCCAAAAGGAGCTTTTTCACCTTGGTTCCTACTTTCCAGAATGTATCCTTGGAATACAGTGACCGGCTTCAGTTGTTAGGCTTAGAGATTTCCTCGAACCTCAACTTTGGTCAGTTCATTGAGTCCAGAGCAAGAGCAGCAGCAGCAAAGCTTGCCGTTCTTGCGAAGGTTCGGCATTACTTTACACAGGGACAGCTTCTTGTTTTATACAAAGCACAGATCCGGTCGTGTGTAGAGTACTGTGGACACATATTTGCTGGTGCCGCAAAGTCTCATCTTGCGGTTCTGGACTCAATTGAGAAGCGAGCAAAGAGGCTTATAGGCGATCCCGAATTGGTCGAAGCCGACCTCCAAAGCCTTGAACACAGGTGTAAAATTGCTAGCCTCTGAGTATTCTATAGGATACATTTTGGTGAGTGTGCGCAGGAATTACACGAGTTAATTCTCCCGTCCCCCTTCCATCACCGGACGTCCCGACGCACGGCAGGTATCCATCCTTTTGTTGTGGACATTCCACCTGTCCGAACGAAGCGCTTTGCTTCCTCATTTTTAGTACGTACAGCGAAGGACTGGAACAATTTGCCTGCGTCGGTATTTCCGGTCAAATATAATGTGGGTGTCTTCAAGAGAAGAGTGAATAGGTTGCTAGGGCAATGCGACTTACCATCTAAGACTACATTCCACTTACCATCAGGTGGAATGTAGTCAAGTTTTGCCTTAGATCATTTAAAAAAGAAAAAAAAAAAAAACATCATAATATTATTTTTATAATTTTTAGACGTCCTTTTGTACCAAGGTTTTTAATTTTTTTAATTTAAATTTTAGAGTCGGGAATTAAAAAGAGTTTTGTCATTGAAATAAGGTACAACATACCTAATGTTGAATATAAATATTAGTTTGTCATTTTTTAGGTCATAAAGCACCTTTCATTGCCAAATAATAATAATATAAAATGTAACTCCTAAACGACAGACTAATATAACAAGATTGTTTTTACTTATAACGGCTAGTATAACATACAAAATCATAACAAACACAAAAACAACAGTTTTCGACAGTCCGAAATTAATTAGTTTTTGTTTTCTTTGTCAACGAAATAGATTAGATTGTTTTTTTGATAAACAAACAAACATGACTACAAACTGCTACTACATTAACAAAAGTTTAATAGATAAATTTAAAAAATATTCACGAGTATGTTAATACTTATATTTTTATTAAAATTAAAATTTAAATTTGTCATTAAGTTATTGAAAAAGCCGAAGACATTTATATTAAGATGTGTCTTATTACCTTCTAAAAAAAATGATTAACCCAAATAATTTTGTAATCAAGTAAAATTTATAAGGATCTCGTCGCTTCCGAATGTTCAACAAAAAATAAAAACAAGATTAAGAGAAGCCGTAACTTCAACAGACAATGTTCCTAGCGGTTTTAAAACCATCAAGATATATAACAAAATTGCTGTTGACACAATCTTCCCTAAAATACCCGCGAGAAAATTACACTAAAGTTTCCGAGCAAAACGTATAATGCCCTCTGGATTTGAGTCACAACGCATAAAATCTCGTTACGCTGAGATGCAAAACGTAGCGGGTATATTAAAAACTTAAATAAGGCTAATGTATATTTAAAAACTAAAGCTAGGCTCATATGATAGAAACTAGTAAACAAATTATCTTTATAACAAACATCTATATTGGGAAAGACTCCATGTGTCTCAATGGCATTTTACTAAATTATAAGTAATATTCCTAAACTTCATCCAGCGTAAAAGTGAAAACTAACCTTAATTAGGGTTATAACGTTACTATTCATTTACCTAATAACTTAAGAATTAAGAAATGTAATTTTATTATAAACAAAACACATGATTGTTTCTGCTCATTAATATTTCACTCAAAACGCAATTTCTCGGAGTAAATAAAAGAAAAATTACCTAAAACAAGTGAAGAACTCAAATAATAATAAACACTAACACATTATTTACGACTTGTCCTAACACAGTAACTTTACTTTGTCACAGAAAAAATCATGCACAAGTCCCCACGAGGCGATAAACTTACATGATATTTAAGCTTGATGAGACAAAGTTTGCGACAACTGTTCCACATCCAGCAGTTCAGTAACTTTTGATGAATCAATTTCATGAAATTGAGGAAGAAGTTCAAAAAGTTTAAGTTTTTATCTATATTGTTTAGAAATGTGTTTTCTCGAGAGACGTACAATACGTTTAAGAAGAAAAGAAGGCGAGAGTTGAAAGTTATTTTTTAAAACGACGCTCGGTACTCAACGGTAATTTATCGAACGGTAATCATTAACACTCATTTACAATACACGAGCTATCCTTTTGTAGGAACGTCATTCAATGTGCCCATTAGCATATAAATTAACTATTGAATTTCTCTTTACATATTCACGGGAACCATTCTGATTAATGGTTATAATATTAATTGGTACGAGATAACTCATCCCTTTATGAATAATATTATGTTCTAAAACCTTCCAGTGACCTAGAATTTTTTTGAAACAAAGGTGCATCCAGAACCGGTTTTAAATTGTAATGACGTCACAACATAATGTCCTCTGATAGTTACTGTGGAAGTTGGCAGAGCCGTGGCGGAACCACGCTATCTCTTGCTTTTGATGCATAGTCGCCGGTTTTTAGAAACTTATGCTTTGTTATTTATGATCATGATTTTCTATGAAAATTTTCTGGAGGTAGCTCTGATTATGATATTATATTCGGATAATTTAGTCGTCTTCATTTAACCAACAACAACGAAAGCCTTTTTTTATAAATCGCATATTTTTATATTTTAAGCAACAAAGGGTACCAAGTTAGTGCAACTACAACTACCTTCATATAACTTAATCTTAATCTTATCTTTATATCCAAAACCAGTTTATCAATTGACACCCATAACAATAACTTCGCGTTTAGTTTTAATTCTCTCTCGTAGGGCTCCTTTTTTATGAGACATATTGACTAGTTTTAAAAAACTTTTCTAATATCAGTATTTTTTAGAAAAACTTCAATTGCTATCATACCGTACATTTTTTTAATACTATTTATGACTTTAAACTTTGTTTTCTTAATAAAATCCCTGTAATTGGTTTTCTTGATAGACCAGCAAGTAATGTTTGAAGTTGCCGACATGCTATTATTGCAACGGCGCATGAAATGAACGACATAATTAAAATGTAAACCAGAATGCTGTGGATTTCATTATATTGTAAAAATGCAGTAAGGAGACTTAAAATACATTAAGTATTAAAATAAATACAAATTCACTATATATGTTAATGTATTTTTAAACTTCTTGTTACTAAACCTATGGTATTTAAAACTAGACAAATACTACTAATCAGCAAAGAGTACAAGCATCAAACAGTACCTACACAGACATCGCTTGATACTAACAATTATTTCTAAAATTCGTAACAGATTTGATAATTATTTTGAAATTGGAAGGTAATCTCACCTAAAAAACTTTCACCGTCATTATTCTTTTGGTTTTTTCTCTATCGGGTTTTTATGCGAATATTGTCTTTATCCAACTCCAATAATGTAAAGTGACTAAAACGCGTATTTTACAAAGTTAGCATATAATGAGCCAGAGTTATTGCCTAACTATTTTAAGAATGAGGTCCTATCACAACAGTTTTCGCTAAGTTGGCCAATATTATGTGGCACGTTGCCAAGCGACTCGTCGAGGTTTGAATTTCAACACTTTGAAACTCAAGTTCTTTCTATATGAAAATTGACAATTGGAAATTTTATACCAACTTTCATATAATAAACATAGTATCTAAAACAATTTAAGAATTACTGAACACTCATATATTTCCTTCACATATAGTCGAAATTTCAAACAAAACGAAAAATTCTTAAAAATAATGTTATGAAATTGTGAAAAGAGTTGAAGAACTCCATATAGGCTAAGCATTACACACATTTATACATAATTTAAAAATCTGTGTACATTGGTTGAATATATTACAAATTGAATTGACCACATTTTAATGTTATAATTGATTTTTTTTAACTTACAAAGAACTTCCAACTTAAGTGCATCTTCCAAACTATACGCTGGAAACCACGGATTTGACACTCGACATACGAGTTGCCTACCGCTATCTTCTCTTCTAACACGCCACGTTAAAATACTTTTAGTTAGATCGCCATCTACTTCTACCTGTGTGAGAAAATTTGGTGCTTGATTTTTATAAAGAACTGTATCTATGTGCTAAATATTTTTTCAACATAGTTACATAAATGAAGTTTAATTTATAATTCGTATTAACTACCAAACCTTTCAATGTATCATTTTACAATTTTAATAGTCACCTGAGTGAGCCCAGAGTCAATCTTCTGCGAGTTGACGAACCAGTCGATGTTTGGCGCAGGTCGTGACCCGCGTGTGGCGCACGAGAACGCACGGTCGCGGCCGGCGCGAGTGGCACCACCGCCAGACACGCGGATGAATTGAGGTTTTACTGTTTAGTATATTCAAATTTAAGAAGACACTTTTATGGTCCGTTTAGATAAGCTAGCAAAACTAGCTTAATGTTAATGAATAGTAAGATATTTTTAATAGTCGTGGATTCAAAACCACTGTTCTGTTTTCCTCGCATGGTATTTTAGCTTTATACACCAGGCGTGATGGGTTTGTTAGCTCAAAATACTTTTAAAGTATTCAAAAAGTTTATCATTCAATTATATTATGTAAAGTTAAGTTCGAATTGATTCCTAAAAGCGTCGATGGATATAGTATCCTTGAAATAAATAACTTCTCTGTATGATGAAAAAAATACCTATGATAATTACATTTTAAAAATATTTGAATAAGTGTGAACCGTGAAAATGTATTTATAAGTCTTAGGGGAATACTTAAAAATTATTAATTTAAATTGCAAAATGTAACAGAATATTGGATAGCGGTTTTATGGTTTGGTTATGTGGTATATGTGTACAAAAGGTTAATAATTATTTTAAGTTACACTATTGCGTCGCGTATTAACGAATCTGGTCACATATCGAATTTTTTCATGCTGTATTTAATTTCTTTCTAATATTTTTTTTTTCGCAATTTGTTACATCAAGATAAAGCCTGAATTGAATAATTTACCAAAAAGCAAGAATGCTACAAAGACAATAATGCTCCTATATTAAAGTACTTACAATATAATTTAATAGTGACGTCTCTGACTAGTGGTTGCAGAAGCGGCGGTTCGACTTTACACTGCAGTCGAGCCCCAGCCATCTCCCTAGACAGCGAAGGTAAATGAATCTGGCATACGGAACCATCACGAGTAATTGCCAGTCGTTCTTCACCTCTATACCACGAAACGTCTGGTGGGGGTTTACCTGAGAATAAGTTATGGCCTAAATCGTATTGATCATCATATTGAAAACGTACAATATAACACTTATATTTGATTTATATTTTTTATTGCATACTTTATAATTGTAGGTAATAAAGTAGTAATAAAAAATATTATGTCATTATATAAATTTTGTAACCGTTTTAACATAATATTTTGTCGAAATTTTATTAAATTCTATAGAAAAGTACTTACCACCGGAAGCTTGACAGGATAGCAGCAAATCCTGGCCTTCGCGGAATGGTCCAGCAACTGATCCCAAAATCTCTCGTCCCTCAGAGTCGTATATTCGAGGCGAATCTGGTGGAACTGTCGATAATAAATTATTTTAGGTAATATCTCAACTTCATTTATTTCAAAAAAGCCTGTGTGCATATATAGGCTTTTATATTTTTTATATTTAGACAAAATTGTTTTATGCGCAAATACATCCAACAGGTTTATTTTAGATGTAATAATAATAATGACTTACCAATCACAGTTAAATTAACTCGATAGTTTCGTGTCGGTGAATCTATATAATCTATTCTACATCTATAAACGCCTTCATCGTAGCGAGCCACCTTCTCCACGGCAAGGTGAGCGGATGAAGGGTCTGACTCATTGAGAGCGAAGTGAGTTCGAGTTCCAAATTCACCCGCCACTGCCCAATGAACTGGATGTCCGTTTCTGAAGTCGACACTGTCGAAACATAAATATAAGAACAGTAGCCCTAATTACAAAAAAAAAACACTTCACGTATAACTCTCCAAAATTATTATATTTCTGTTTAACTTATTTTTATCTAAATAAATGTTTACTTAAAAGATTAAAAATATCAGCACGAGTCAAACAAAACGATATAAAACAAAAAAAGACATAAAAAGTATTTAAAGTATTCATGAATGTAGAGATCGGATCCTCAAATAACAAATTCAAGTCTACAAATGAATACATCATCATTTGTTTATTTAATAATTTATGGGAATATTTCACTGACTCAAATGATTCATCTAACCTCTTAAGCCCCTGGGACTGATGCCGTAATTTAGTTTACAGTTGTAAGGAAACATTACAAGAATGTTATTAATATTAATTTTATTTTCTTCCACTATCCCAAGCTAAACTCAATTGCTTTTAAATAATAAAATTTGTTCTGAAATTCTCAACACTAGGAATATGAAGAATATGGCAGTGTTAGGTTTACATATATATTAGGTATCCAAGGAACAGTAACACTTCTTTTAAAATATAAATATAAATTCATGAGAAGCACATCAATTCTGAAACACAACATTTTGCAGAACCGAACCAAATACGAATGCACATGAAAAGCCATAAGCGTGAAACAATAAAACACGATAAATAGAAATTCAATACACTTTATCCCATCATGGGCAATATCGCTGCCAAATCGAGCTCACATCCAGAAGCACTGAATCGAAAGATTTTAAAACAACTCCTTGGGAAGGAAGCAATACAGAAGGCGCCCCTTCCGCTTTGGAAAAGGTCCAGTTACACCAAAAGATATTATTTGGAATATAAGGAGTCATTATAAAACGAGATGCGTAGGTTTTGATATTCTTATATGTCTAGTGTCTTACTTTAATTACTAATAAACTGTTTTTTTATTATTATAAAATACTCGTTTCACTATGAACAATGTCATCGAATGTCTTAAGAAACCCTTTTTTTTACTAAAATGGGAGTGTTTTTATTATGAAATAACCAAAATTTATTAATGCCACTTATGCTAAAACTCCAGATATCTTAGTGTAAAGAGAATCATTACTCTTCAGATAGTTTGCATTAATGTTAAAACCTATCACATGATAGCACGTGCCAAATTATGCATATTCCTAAAAGTAAAAGCGTTGGTTACGCCCAACTCAATTTCGGATCTCGTATTAATTGTAGCATTATTCCACGGCTTTCAGGGGTCCCAAATTAAATTTCGACAGAGTGAAGCTGGGACCACTTAATTGCAATTTGTCTGACTTATTAGACTTTCCAATGTTTTAACCGAGTTGGAAATTCGCTTGTGAAAGATTTTAGAGAATTGGCTTAGTTAGCTGAAAGTTCGGTTGACGCTGATCAGCAAACATCCCTTGAAAATTAAAGATTTTACTACTTGTGTAATATTAAAATTATCCTTGTATATTAAATATCAAGTTATATTAAAAAAAAGAATCAATACTTAATAATTAAATTAAGGAGGTGGTAAAATTAAGATGGGTTTACGTAATCTTAATACAAAACAAGTTGGTTATTGAGATAAAAACTGATACATTACACTTTTAGACAACGATGATATTAATCGGTTATAAAAAAATATATTATCACAAAACTGAGCCAAAGAGTATCATGACTGGAACCATTATTGTCACCGCGCTAAAGAGTGGCACATATCATAAACGCAGCTTTATTTTAATGCAATAGTATTCAAAACTCGCCCAACTAACTGGATCACGTGCAGGTAAAATATGTGCTGAGAATATAAAATAGACTTTATTTTAGTCTGACAGAGATCATTTATCACAATGCAACAGGACCTAACAAAGCTTAGAAGTCGAGATCAGGTGATCGTTAGGAGTTGTGCTGGCATCGAACCCGCTACCAACTGGCCGCTCGCCAAAAACCCCTAGTAATGTTTCAGCATTCGCAATTTATCGAGGCCTTTGTTCTAGACGATGTAATTTAAGCCTTTTTGCGCTATGAATATGAATATAAAGTGAATATACGGTAGTTATTTATTATAATATGAAAGGAATCTTTAATTAAAGTTGAAGATTAAAGATTATTTAAAAGACATAATTTAGTTATCTTTATTAAAATATCTGCAACTCCATAAATTCATTTAATGTTCAAACATAGATCTCTTAGCAGAATTAAAATAGATTAATAATACATAGATTAATTAAAATAATAAATCAAAATAATACTCATCATAATATTACTGTCTTAATGAACATTTATACAGATGAAAACTGTCACAAATGCATATGTGTTACTATTATTAATTAAACACAATTACCTACCTTACTAGTGGACTTTTAATAAAATTACCAAGATGTAGTCTCTTAATTTTTTTTAAACTATGTAAAATTTATTTCATCTTAATTTAAGACATTTCAAATCTGTCATTAATTTCGAGGATCGGTTATTAGAAAACTCAATTGATGTTAACAAATTTCACCATAGATTATTAATTGACCCGTCATGTTTTTGATACACTTCTTAAATATTTATGATCAAAAATAAATCGGCCAGTTTGATCTTCTAACATAATAAAACATAGAGAACTGAAGTACATATAACTAGATAATACTAGCCACGTTAATACAAGACATATAAAATAAACTATTAATAACTTTTATATATAGATAATGAAAAATATATAATGAAAAATAATTCGATATGAGCAGGGATTCGAAGCCGCGACCTCTGGGAAATCGTCCCATCGCTCTACCACTTGAGCTACTGTATCACTATAACCGATAAGAGCAGGGATTCAAAACCCGCAACCTCTGGGAAACCGTTCTGTCGCTCTACTAATTGAGCTACCGTATCGCTTTCCGTCTCAGTGAATTAAACAATCTATATGTGATCGCCTTTATTGGGACGGTGGTGACTTCTATTAGGTTTCTTTCGAAAATCCTAACCAACATTTCTAACTTTGCAGTATAAATCAACGTTGAAAGGATAACTACCGAAATTAAAGTTTGAAAATATCTATAAACATGTATAAGCTTATCCGAGCTGAGCTACCGTATCGCTCAATTGGTAGAGCGACGAGACGATTTCTCAGAGGTCGCGGGTTCTAATTCCTGCTTGTATCGGTTTGTTTTTCATTCTATATATAAAATTTAAATAAGCTTAACATGGCTGTACATGTTTATAGATATTTTCAAACTATTAATAACTTCTTCAACAACTTAACGTTTTGTTGACGACATTATAACGTGACGAACTCGACTTTATGATAATATAAAACTCTTTCACTTTAAAATTCACTCTGGACGTTTAAACTCGTTGTTATAATCCCTCATATTATATAACATATTAAATAAGTCATATAATATTTATGATTCATAAAGGTTATATAAAATTATGCAGTGGACTTTTTAATAAAATCTTCGTAAGCGAGCGATCTATCGTTGGAAGCAATATAGCTGTCTAGACTTAAGTTTGAAATTCATGTACCCATCAGTGCAAGATTCTTTTATCATTCACAAAACTATTCTGAAGACTTGCCAAGAATAAGTGTAACCTTATAATGGACTGCTTTCGGATATCAGTTAATGATGTATTTACCAACTAAAACTATACTAAAGGTGGCAGTACACCAATAGATATTAAGTCAAATTAGTTCTTTATTGACAATCGGAACCTGCGCAATAAAAGAACAGATATATATTAAATTCTCATTTAATATCTAGTCGAGAATTACCAGAGTGGAAATGTAAACAGATTTATTGTTTTTTGTAAATTTCTATTGTTTTTTGTTTTGCAACTTTTTATTTGTGTCAATATTTCTAAATACATAAAATAAAATTGACTAGGGAACAGAACGATATTACAAAAAACATGGCCGCCGTCCAGGCACTGCGGAACGGAATAGAAGCTATTTGTACAAACTGTATTGTTTTGTGTTAGTGAAAATGGCGAGCGTGGTAAGGGCGAAAAATATTTTTTTCTGTCGTAATTTTTTTTACACACTTTTTTTTCCCGGTCTTTCTTTATTTTTATTTTCTTGATATAAAATATATTTTCTAATACAATCTTAAAAGAATATTTATACCAATTCTATTACAGTTTCACGTCTGGCATAAATAGGTATCAAAAAAAATCTACTAGCCGTAAAGTAATTGATATATTCATTGAAATGAACCAAAACACAATTAACGATATTTATGTATTTCAAACTGTACCAAAGTGAAGGGTTAATGAGCATACTTGGACTCTGTTTTCCTTCTCGTTAATTACATACATTAGAATATGTTATTACATTCAATAGATTAATTTAAAACGAAATATTGTCGAGTCAGTCATAATAACATATTTAATAATATTCTTACAGTGTAATAAAAATCAGTTATGTTTTCATAAAGCGTATGCCAGCTATGAACTGAATGCTGAAATTCAGAGATCGATGGAGTAAATAAGCTATTACGACCACAACGAACACTCTCAAGAGTACAGTCAGTAATTACTGAATTGGGATACGTTTCGAAAACAATGCTATCTGAACCGGGTTTCGCAAGTTTTTTGGATAAATGCCAAAAAAAATACTATTTGTTTTCGAATACAATATACTTTTAAATAAGTTCTTGAATAAGAAACTTAAAAATTTCTTTAATTGTACCTATCTATATCTAATGGTTATATATGGTTTCTATTTTTACTAATCTTTAAAAGTCGAAAAGTTCAAGCTTTTAGGAAAGCATATTAAATAAACGCACACAACACGTTAAAACAAATTTAATTTCTGTAACTTCTAGACGAAATATTCTTATCACTTTTAGTAAGTTTTATTTATCATCGGACCTAAGTTTATGGTTAGGTTCCCTTTTGGGTTAGATCCAATTTATTAATATCTATCTTTGAGTACCGTACGAAGTTTTTTTCTTTTTCTCTTTTATTGAGAGACGTCCTCTGCTGTGTACGAGCACCGTTCAGTACAACAAGCTGCGCTTCATTTAGTCATCTTGACTTTATAATACGACCTGACATCACGTTCAACATGCCTCCAACTTTACGTTATATGTATCGTCACTGAATATAACTAGATACTGAATGAATCAATGATATAATGATTTCATTATCGTTTTAGTGTTTTCAAACATCATCTAAATGTTTCGTTTTATTTTAAGTTTTTCCATATTTCTATTATCAATAAGCTATTTTAATAAAGTAAGAAATATAACTTTAAAAAAAATAAAAAAAAGAGAATATTGAAAAAAATTGCTGAAAAAAAAATGAAATAATAGCATTACAAGGTAAATATTTTAACATTATTTTTAATCAGGTTTTTGTAACCTTTTAATATTAACTTCATGTAAAAATATTTTTAGCAAGTATATATACCTAATTATTAACTAAAAGGAGAGAAGTTATTGGATATTAAATATAAAAAGAAATGCAACGAAACTTATCAGAAATCACAAAAGTTTAAATATAGAACATAATGCAATAGTTCTGGACATTCATTCTTTACCGCTATTATTGTCTTATCATATAATTAAATTGTTAATAAAATAAATTTAAAAAACTTAAATTAATTCAAGAATATTTAAGGGACCTAATTTGGTTAGAGTTATCTTATTTAACCCATAAAAAGGCGCGCTATGAGCGTTTCGTTCGCTCTTAAATCCGTGGTTATTTGGTCTACAAGCTTCTCAGAACTTTCCTAACATTTCTCTTTTCTTTGATACACCTCACACGCCGCACGTTACCTCTGTGACTGCGTACTCAGGTATTCGTATGACGTGAAGCAGCATTGTGCTCATTGCCGTCAACTTATGTACGTATTTTTTCGATGATAACAAAATGTATTGTATGTAACGATTCAAATTATATTTATTAACATGACTATACTTCATAAGTACTAAAGTATACATTTTTTTTATTGTGTTTTCAGCATCCAAGTCTATGAAGCCTATCAAGTTTTTTTTTAGTGCTTTCGACAACTCACTTTTGTTGGATGTGAATTGTGATACTCATTTATAGTTTGAAGCATATGTGTATGTCGCAGAACCAATTTTATGAGATTTTTTATTTGTACATCCAATTGTATTTTTATATTTTTAATGAGTTAAAAATAAAACTTCTTATTTATACAATATATATAAATATATATATATATAATATATACATCATTATATATATATATATATATATATATATATATATATATATATATATATATATTTATATTACGAAATTAGATTATGAAATATATTTTTTTACAAAAATAACATTTGAAGGTGAGTGATCGATCATTGTGCTCACGTGAGTGTGTTTCAGTAACTTTTGAGGTTTAAACTTCTCAGGGATCAAAATATTTTTGTTTATCTGACCGTTCAGTATTCAGTAACAATATTTATTTTTAAGCAGACCTTTCAAACATTTTGCAATATTCTTATTCCCGACGTTATGTACGACGTCATGTATGCATCTGCCAATGAGCCGTGACATTTTGTTATCTATCTTCAACGATTGCTTACCTACTGACTATGGTCGGTATAAACGATAATGATAAGGTGTGGCGTCATCAGTATCGTAGAGTGAATAAAATATTTAAAATTATTACATTCCTTAATAATATATGTTACATATTCACTAAAGATAAAACTGAAACTAACTGGCAGTTTTCTGCTTTATGTTATCAGAAGACATAAATAAATTGTACCCAAATAACCAAAGTTTTCCAAGTAGGGCAGAATATTTAAATCGCCAATATATTCTACGAATTATAACAATACAACAAACCGAGGAAAACTTTATATAAAGCAAAACGTTAACCTCTATATATTATGTTGGAGAACCGCCAACTTACTTGTTACCACTCGTAACTGTGAAATCCTTTTTCCTTTTAACTACAATACCTAAGATAAAATAGAATTAATGGATCTTTCTATTTATATTTTATAATTAAAAAACTTTAGTTTTAGAATACAATGTTTGATAAGTCATTAATTTTACTGTTAGCAAAACTTTTTATACTCTAAGAAATATAATTGAATTTTGTCTCATTCAATTTCGAAATTCCTAATAAATCGAATAAAATATTCTTGTAACACAATAGTTTTGGTTATACATAAATCAATGTTTCTAGAACTTCAGTGACTTTCAGTAAATTTGGCTCAGAACCGTATTAATGTAACGACTCTTTGGAAAAACTGTTTCTCATACGATGTGATACAAAAGCACTTAGTGGATTAACAATCAAGTAACAAGGTCGGATTAGGCTAGAAACTATTACATTTAATACAATTATGATTCTCTTTAAGTATGAAAATTAAATAAGCAAAGGATATTGTATAGAAGAAAAGTAATCAATAAAATTATATAAGTGTATCGTGTATTGAAACTGACCTATATCTGTCTCAAGGGACATCCGATAAGTTTCTACAGAAGATATATCCATGTACCTTTTATTAATTCAATCTAGTTTATTATTAGTATTATTACTACAACATTTATATTTATATAATTAATATTTGTTTATAACTACAACATACAATTTTTTAGGGTAAAAAGTATTACTACGATTGCAGTTTTATCAAAATCTTAAGTAACCTAAGTAAACCCCTTATTTTTTACCTTGTCCTTAAACCCCTTAATATTATTTGAATATTGAGAAATAATTCTTATACAAACTTTCATCCATTTTTTTAATCGAAAAGTAGGCTGTCGTTCTCGAGATTGTGTTCTAACGTGCTAAGTATTATCAAAAACTTTTCAGTAGTTACAAAATAAATATCTTAGGTAACAAATAGACTTTTTAATATAAAGATGTTATAATCTCTGACCCACAAATATAAATATAGTATAAGAAGGGTAAAATTTGGTTAATTTTAATTTAAGAAACCTATATATTTTCCTCCAATATGAAATAATTATACACTAACTGAGGCAGCGGAATTAGTAACATTTGAATAATTAAATTTCAAATTTCTAACAAATATGTGATGTTACAAGTAGTTTTTTAAATTTTTAGACATTTTATATCTTTAGCAATTCTTTCCTTATAAAACTTTTAAAAGTGAAGTTCTTACAAATGGTAATAAATAATACTATAGTCGTAGTAATTGTCAGCATTAATCTTTAGATTTAACGGAGGGAGTTAAAACTTTTTCAGCTAAAGTTAGAAATGGACGCCATTACGGACAGGGACAGATAGATCATATATCTAGAGTAAGTACTGAGTTCATAGTTTTTAAATAGTGAGTATAATTTTCGTTCAAGTTTATTTGTCCAAATCATTTCATTCTCTTATATTTACGACACCCACGGTAACATAGAGAGCAGTATTATAAAACGGCATTTCTTATAAAATAAATACCGTTCAAAATATTACTTACAAATTACATAATGATGTTGTAACATTTATTACTATTAATCATTATTCAAACATAAATTCAACCCTTATCACTGAACCACAATACAACAATTCAAGTCAGGCTTCAATTTAATTACGTGAGGAATTTACGAGTAATATAAATGGTAGGACACAGTCAGGTCACGTGAATTTATGTACAGCTTGTAATTAGTAGCAGTGCCTCAGTGTGGATTATATATCATGTATACTGACAGAGGTCTGAGGACACTCCGTGAAGAAGATCAAGAGTTAGTTAGTTAGTAGATAGATCAAGTTATTCTAGTTGAAGTGCCTATGTTATAAATTGTATTACTGTAATAATTGTAGATATATCCACAAAATAAAAAACATATAACTTGTCAACTTTATATGCTAATTATTAACATATGTGTATTAAGAGAAATCCATCATAAATATACAAATATAATTTTTGATTGCTGTTTTAAACTCATGGACAGAACATGGAGAGAATTTATAAAATATTTCTTACTTTGATAATGACAGCCTTTTTACAAACTTTAACCATATCTGTTTAGGGTACGGGATGAACAAAAAACGTGAAATATGTATTACTTTGAAATAAAGAGTTTCATATAAACTTCTATTACCTATCTAAGACTATGAAATATGTTGTAGTATTACCAATAATTCTTAGTAAGTGTCTACATCATAAAATACATGATCGAAATTTCAGATTTCTGACCACAGACATTTAGTCTGTATATTTATAGATCAGTAAGTCAAGACAGTTTATAATATAAGATATATAGGTATACTATGTGATACGTTTTTTTTTTAGTTAAAGGTATTATATACATATATATGGCACGTGCATTATCAGTCATTTAAAGTATATTTGTCAAGGTTTTTGTCGTGTGGCAAAGTAGTTGATATTGGCGGGTAGCATAGGAAAATACGTCACTAAGTAATAAACAACTTGCCTATGTTATATACGTTATTAGATATAACGTAACATATGACATAAATAGAAAACGTTATATAACAAAACGGTTGCCAAGATCAGTTGTTTAGATTTCAATTTCTGAACGTCTACGTCAAAATGGCAAATTGACGTAAAATAAGACACAACTAATAGTCAAACCATAGTTTCATCAACTGTTAGGATCACATTCATCCATCACTGTGTCGTCAGACTGTTCGGGCGCTTTGTAATTAATTACCTATGTTTTGTGACGTTTTGGAATCCAATTTATCATCAACTTGATGCAAAGCAGAAGTTGTATTCCAAATAATCTTCCTAAATAGACTATTAATAGCTTTGGTATCGGTATTTTTTTATTCCTTTCAAATCTTTCAATCAATCGTGGCTTGTGTTTCAACTATATGTACTGGGATACGAATTTACCAAATTCAATTTGTTCGTGTCTTTACAATTGTTTAAAAAACGAATTTAAAGTAATCTCTATTAAATTCGTAGTTGAAGTAGAAAACCAGATACTAATTCATATCGGTCTATTAATACTCAGAACTTTGTTCAGTTTATTATATACAATTAATTTAATATAAAATAACCTTTTTTAAAATAAATGGGTTTCTAGTGAGCGCAATGTAAAAAAAAACATTGTTTTTGGCATTTTTATTTTATATTATAAATAAATACAATTTAAAAATTAAACAGGCACGATTTTTGTCATGTTTATTTAGATTTTTTGATTTGATAAATAAAGAAAAATATTTAAAATGTAGAGATTTTAACTTTAGGAAAATTGGATATTGCTTAGAACATCAGGAAATCAGGCTAAAAAGAAAATTCAAATATTCAATTCATTTCATACCTATATTTACCATTTAACAACGTGAAATTCAAAATGTCCTCTACATAAATCCAATGCAACATAACTTGTCTGAATATTTAGCTGCAGCACGTATTGGTTCTATTGTCCTTGCTGATTAGCTATTCAGAAGCCAAAACAATGGGTTTATTAACTTACGCCAAGGCGGTTCCATTTGCTATAGTTTATTATTACACACATATATAATAAAACCGACTATTAACAGTCTAAGAAGCGATGCCAAAAGTGAATAATATCTATCTTCCATTTTGAAAAGTATAGCATATAATGTAATAAACATTAGCCTACCTTTTTCTTGCAAACTCAACACACAATAAATTCTGTATAAAACTACTTACGTGTATAAAGGCATCCTGTCGCCATCTTTAAACCACATCATCATTGCCACCTCGTGGACTGAGGCGACCAGATCACACGGCAGTCGGGTCTCACTGCCCGGCGCTGACCACACTTGGATAACACCTGCACAAATTGGTTTCGTTATTTGACTAGCTTTCGAATTCGAGCTCAAAACAACTGTGAAACCGATGTTTGAACTGACGATGTTAAATTATCTGACCACCTCGTAACCAAATAAAAATCCTACGACAAAAATATGCTTATAATCAGAGCTTTCCAAAGACATATTATATCTGAACCATTAAATTAAATACTTGAATATACTACTACTTTTGAATGATTTGACAGCCACGTTAAATTGACTGACTTGCACATAAACACACAAACTCTACAATATTATAAATTAACTTTATTATAGAATCTTTAGTGGCTGAATAAAAGCTTTTTGTACGACTACGAGCATATTTTAGTTATTATTATTTATTATTTCAACATATTTCTATAACTCTTACAAGTAACATAAAATTGTAAAATATTTTTTTGTCTACAGAAACAACTGTATAGAAACATCCATCAAATTAAAACTTTTCTTTAAACACAACACAACAAATATAGAACTCGTTAATTACGCTATACCCAGAAACAGCAGATTTCAACCTACATTTTATTCATGGATAAACAAAAAGGAGTATACGAGTATATTACAAAAAATTCAGAGTAAGCAAAGCATTTTTAAGCAGAAATCGTCGGAAAACTGCCAAGAGGCAGTACATAAGTGTGCGTGAAAACAGGGTGTATTGTCCGCTGCCGTGACATTCATGAATTGTTTAGATTTGTTAGTTTATTATACCAGCGATGCATGCAGTTAGTCCTTAAACGTACTGCATTAAGAACTTATGTAACCTTTTTAAAAGGAATCTTATCTAGTACCATCTATGTACTTTTATTTATCATCAAATGTTGCATTTGTTATGAAAATTTTAAATAAATTGTTTACCAGCCCAGAATTCTTCTTTATAAGTATGACAGTAGTGTCAGAGTTGTTTGTACGAAGCCAACCGTGAAATAAACACTAATCCAAAGAGTAAATGAGCATAATGAGACTGCTACAACTCTTCACCCTTCCACTTTACTAAACTCATATTTTATTACCCATTTGAATTGTATACGTGATCTACGGCCTTGAACTCTATCGTGTAAACGAGGCACAGTTGAGGAAAATCTTGGATTTAATGACGCCTAAAAATCTTTTGTCGCACCGAAACACTTCTAACACGATTCACACGTCTCTAGGCCTTTGATCTGAATCTTGTCTTATCCTTTGGAATTGGGGCTCTTCTATACATGTATGGAATGTATTGTTCGTAGAACTAAGCCGTTACATCTAAATGAGGGAAAATTACATTTATATTGTGTTTACATGTTTATAAAAAAACGTTGTGAATGACTTAAGGTTAAACAAATACTTTACAAATATGATAGTAAATAATGAATGGGTGGAAGTATTATGTAAAATCTGTTTTTTTTTCTCATTTTTGTTATAATACAATCATATAAAATGACATATTACACAATATTGTAATAACATCTTTAAACACACAACTTTTTCATCATATCTAACTATATATTAAAAAAATACATGTTGAATTAAAAAAAAAATGAATGAAAAAGAAACCGATACGGGCAGGGATTCGAACCGGCGACTACTGGGAAACCGTCCCGTCGATCTACCAACTGAGCTACGGTATCGCTGTCCGCCTCGGTGAATTAAGCATTCTATATGTGATCGTCTTTATCGGGACGGTGGTGACATCTATTAGGTTTCTTTCGTAAATCCTAACCAATGCAATGTTTCTAACTTTGCAGTATAGATAAACATTGAAAAGATGCCACTACCGAAATTAATGTTTTTAAAATATTTATAATTTTGTATAGCCATGTTAAGCTTATTTAAATTTATATAGAATGAAAAATAAACCAGGTTTCCCAGTAGTCGCGGGTTCGAATCCCTGCCTGTATCGGTTTATTTTTCATTCTATATTTATATAAATTCATATGTCCTATGTAAGTATTTTACATAATTAAAAAAAAACATTATATTGTATTTTATATATGTATGTATATATACGCCCCACGTGGGTGTCTATCCGATTTATGGCTAGTACGGCTAGTATGGTTAGTGTGGGTAGTGTGAGTAGTGTGGGTAGTGTGGGTAGTGTGGGTAGTGTGAGTAGTGTAGCTAGTATGGGTAGTGTGGGTAGTGTGGATAGTGTGGGTAGTGTGGGTAGTGTGGGTAGTGTTGGTAGTGTGAGTAGTGTTGGTAGTGTGGGGTAATGTGGGTAGTGTGAGTAGTGTGGGTAGTGTGGGTAGTGTGAGTAGTGTAGCTAGTGTGAGTAGTGTGGGTAGTGTGAGTAGTGTGGGTAGTGTAAGTAGTGTAGCTAGTATGGGTAGTGTGGATAGTGTGGATAGTGTGGGTAGTGTAGGTAGTGTTGGTAGTGTGAGTAGTGTTGGTAGTCTGGGTAGTGTGGGTAGTGTGGGTAGTGTGAGTAGTGTGGGTAGTGTGGGTAGTGTTATCACGACCAAGAACCATCCAATTATTAAGAATGGCCGCATTATAGTATACATATTGAGTTAATTACACCCAAAGGCTATTTATTATACCTGAATACGAAAATAATATCATTGAAATAATAATAACTTTGATAAATACAAATCAGTTTAATCATTTATTCGATTTATTATACAATAGACAGGTATTTTCATAATACAGTATAAATTAATCTGAGGACCTTACAATTCAGAACAATATTTCTTTTATCTTTAACATCAAAGAGATTTATAATTATTAAGTCAAATAAAAGCACATTTTATTGACTCAAGTAATTGCAAACGAACACCGTCACTGAGCTCATGGTGTCAGCAATTAAATCTTAATCGAGACGATGTGTATTCATTAACAACGGCATGTTGGAGTGAAATTTTAAACCGCACTTAAGAATTGAAATTAAGTGGTTAAATATTAATCATAAGGACGAAATGTCTTTCATGTCACGTCTATACAAGAGATACATGCTCAAGACTGATGGTTAAAATATTTATTTCAACGGTATATTAATTACAAGTATAATTAACTTCAATTCCAAGATTTTAATTCGATATCCAATATTATTCAATAGAACTCGTTCAAGGTTAATGTAGAATATGAACAAATGGTTTTGCTCTAAACGTTAAAAAATAATTAGTTACATATTAAATAGAGCAAATGTAGAAAACCGTCAATCACAGTTTCTTGCGACTTGTTTCTTTCGGAAAGATACAAAGGAATAGGAATATTCAAAGAAGGTCTGGTGGTTAAAAGGTCTTACAAAATCTTGGTGAAAATCATGAAAAGAAGTATAATAACCCTGGCTATCTAAAATAAAATATGGTACTCAATTCAGTAGTGAAAAATGCCAGGATACATATTTTTAGAACCGTGCACTTTCTGTAATATAACATGATACATATTTTTAGAACAGTGCACTTTCTGTAATATATCAATAAAGTTACAACTGGTTTTTTTTATACAAAACTAGGTTAATGCTTGACTACATTCCACCTGATAGAGAATGGAGGTGTAGTCATAGGTGGTAAGGCGCATTAACCGAGCAACCTTTTCACTCTTCTCTTGAAGCCACCCACATTGTATTCGGCCGGAAATACCGACGCAAGCAAGCTGTTCTATTCCTTTGCTGTACGAAGTAAAAAAGACAAAGCATAGCGCTTGAGGTGGAGTGTCCACAACGTAAGGATGGAACCTGCCGTGCGTCGGAACGTCTGATGATGGACGAGGAAATTAAATCGTGTAATTCCTGCGTACCCTTACCAAAATTTATCCTATGGAATACCGAGAGGCTAGCAATTCTACGCCTGTGTTCAAGGCTGTCGAGGTTGGCGTCAACCAATTCAGGGTGCCAATAAGCCTCTTTGCTCGCCTCTCAATTGAGTCCAGAACCGCAAGATGAGTCTTTCCGGCACCAGCAAATATGTGACCATAGTACTCCACACACGACCGGATTTGAAGTAGCTGTATGACTAATATAATATTAAAGTTATTATATTAGATGTTACTGAATAATAGGTAGCACTAAATGACATCTTGATTTAAGTTAAATGCTTCTTGATTACAGATAACATTCAATATAATAATCATCTAAAACAAACAGTGATGCTCATCTAGGTACCATTATCTATTAATATTTTGTTTGAATTTACACTTCTGGCGTATTGATTAAATAAAACATACACTTGATTGAAATTTGAAATTAAAATGGTTATTCTATTTATACAAATATATATACAAAAAATGGGCATTCGTTTGTCTTCTTCTTCACTTTATCATCTTAAAAGATGTTAAAGGCTAGATATTTATGACTTTCTTACCCATGCGATTTATTTTCTAGACCAAAACGAATCTATCTTTTCTTCTTTCTTGCAGGATCCATTGTTACGATGACTATCTTGCGGGCCATAATATCCTCCCCAAGCATAAAAACCATTTTCGTAATTAAATGAAAATGCATCAAATTCAAAAGACTAATTTGAATCTTCAACACGGTGTCAGAAGTTGTAATAGCTATGTATGTTTAGTAGTTGTCGTCAGCACAAAGGAGTTTCAACAATGAGATAACTAGATTTTAATTGGGTTATTAATACAGAAGGATTCTGCTAGTCTCCTATAATTGATACTATACAATATTCTACATAAAATAATTGTATTTTACAGTGACAATGAACGCTTATTATAAGTAATGTTTGTCTCACGTAAAACCGTGTTTCAGTTTTGTAACAATGATATGAATGTAATATTCTACGAGGTCTCATTAAGGTATTATATGCATATCATTGTTAAATTATAGATATGCATATAATAAACCCGTATACTTTTAATTTAAAGTTCGTGTATTGGATAACAATTTCAATTTAAACTGTATCATACTAAGTGCTAATGTTACTGTGTACTGTGTACAGAGAAACTGTTTGAGGAAGATGATTTATTAATGACTGACTGGACTGGCACAACTACATGTTATCGAAGCATATGCATAGAGTCGAAGTTAAAAACAATGTAATCAAATATAGGAATAGAGAGAAATCGCTAAAAAAGTTTTATTTAAATAACATACATAAAAATATAATAATACAAGTAAATAAGTTTTTTAATAATATTTATTCTATCTCTTATATTAAAGAATGATTACACATCTACTGTCATCTCGAGACACTGATATTAGATTCCGTAAATTTCATTGACCCTAAAAATAAAATACGGTAGTTTGGAATACAGTTGATCCTACCTTTTATTAAAGTGATTCCAAAAAAACTAAAAATGAACAAATATGTACTGTATTAAATCCATCGCTGCATCGTACTATTAAATATAAATCAAATGACAAAGAAAAAAGCAATGGATTAAACGTACAACGATAGTAACATGATTTTTCCAGTGTATTTTAAGTGGTGGTGTTTTAATAAACGAAATGGTAAAGCCCTCTTTTAATGGAAAACAGTCCTATTTTGTTAATAAATTCATTTTAATTAATATTTAAATAAGGTTACCTCAATATATATATTGTTTTATAAATTTTTCGCAATATTGAAATATATAATTTAATGAGCTTTAACACATACATTACAACATACAAAATATATTAAAACTCATTACTATTTGAAATGGTTTGAATAAATATTAAAACAAAAATATTTTATCATCTTTGATTAAAATATTAAAAAAATATATACACCCTTATATATCAATATCAGTATCTAGTTACCCTATATATCAATCAACTTATTTGAATTATGAACCCTTATTTAAAGAGCAAGTTTAAGTAAGTAATATATTAAATATTACTAATAAACTACAAATATCTAAAGTTTGAGATATATTGTTCCATAATTCAAAGAACATTGTCAAGGTATAAAACAAGGGATCTATTAAATCACAAATCTTATAAACTTATTAAATATGCTCAAACAAGAGATCTGATTTACTTGGCTACTCAGATTGGTCGTAGCAAAAAGCCTGAAGCATCCTCAAATATAATTGGTGGCTCAAAACTACGTGGCGGCTAATTGCGTCGGTCCTGAATATGTATGAGCATCGATTGTCGGTTATAATGAACATTTCGATATTGGATAGAACGAATCCTACGCTCCTAGTGATTATAAATGCGCCAGTCACTACATTCAGATAGTTTTTTTTATCAATGTAAGATGAAATATATATGCAATGATGGTCTATGATACTAATAATTATTTATAGTTTAAATTTAGGTATTACCTTAGGTATAAGTGCTAAACCTGTTTTAAGTAAAAGTAATTTTAGTGATATTTTGTTTATTTTTTTTTTCTTTTCGATAAAGGAAATTAATCTAGTTTTAGTGTGAAATACTCTCGTAGTAAATATATGTATGTGAATCGATTTTATTTGTCATAGTGAACATTTCCATATTGCATAACAAGAATTCTACAATTCTAATTACTATTAATACAGATGTTTGGATGTAGATTGTAAGGGGAGGTGCTGTTTGTATACTACCTATAACATTTTTATTGATGTAAATATTAATTATTGTATTCAATTATATTTATTACTTTTAACAACTATTGAGAAGATCAATTTAGTTTTAGAATTATATTCTCTGTTTTATTAAAGTACATCAAATTTATTTTATTTAAAGAATAACTTTTCAAGTTCTATTTTGGACTATTTCTTACAAAGAAAGACAAGTCTTTGAAGTAAGTTATGCGGGTTCATCTCTGGAGAGATGCGGCGCTTGTTCCAATATTATGTCTCGTAATCAGATAATCTAACTAAATATAAAAAAATTATCATGTAATTCAGTACATGACGTTAATGAGTTGATAATAAATTATCAACGTTAATGAGTTGATAATTTCTTTGGTTTTTATCATAACTATCAGATCTGGGTTTTATAACCCTATTATTAAATGGCTAACTTGTTAAAGATTATAAATTTAGGTTGATTGCACTGGACTACTATTATATGATTAATGTTTGTGAATTCTTAATTTACGACATCTATGATCCTGAAAAAAAAACGAATGCTGTAAGACATTATTTAATAAATAGTTTTATTCACTGACCTGAACTAGTATTAGAAATGTTTAACTATCTTTATTATAAAGTCTGTATGTACTGTAGTACATACAGTTTATACCATTATGGTAGTTGGTCGTCAGGAGAAAATTACAGGCGACTGCGAACTACAACCTAATTATGTTTGCCTTCAGGACACTTGTAATTTCAGGATGAAATGCTTTCAGTTGCTCTTTTAAAATTATACCGCACTGTAGACTTTTTAAGTTAATTTAATAGATTTGTATACGAGATTAAATTATTAATAATTAATTAAAAATGTACTCTCACATTATAATTCAATTGAACAATGAAATGTAGAATAATATCACAATCAATACGAGATAAAATAACAAAGCAACTGAAACAACATTAGAACTATTTCTTTAAGCACTAAAGAAATCCCATCGGTAATAATATTATAACGCAACGAATGGACAGCGAACACTAATCTATATATACAAATGGGGTTCATTTACGGAGATAGTATTCAAACTTACTCTTCGACGATATCTTTGTCCTCCGCGGCCGCAGAGATAAGAATGCTTAGAAGTTCTTAGAATTTAAAGAACTTCTAAAGAAATCACAAGATTTAAAGTGAAAATGATGTTTTTTTACAAGCTGAAAGAATGTATTAATTTAAATAATCAATAATTTGAATATAAACTTTTTAAATGCAGAGAATGGTAAAATATTAAAAATGTAATATTAAAAGCAGTCAAAGTCTGAGCCATATCTAAAATTTCAAAGTTCTGCAGCAGGTCTTCGATACGGTTGTTCGAAGCACTTCAACTTGTGCATTCTATTTGCATTCAACAATACTGCAACACTCATTTTTGCTCTTAAGTAGGACATTTCAATGAAGCGCTGTTCAAACAAGTATCGATTGTTGTTGGAACGTTCGTTTTGTTGACGCACTGTTGTTTCATTGTTTATTTGTATTGTCGTGCGATTTTGAATCGCGAATGGACGGACATTTTTATAGCGATGTAATTGTTCGTCATCTGTCTGGATAGGATCATGATTGAAACGCAATTATATCGATAATATTTATTTACGTAGCCTTCATAGTAAAAAAAAGTTTTTTTAGTATTATTTTGACCAAGAGTACTATTGATATAATTGAGTTTAAAAAGGCTCTGCAAATTTATCACCAAGGCATATTGAAGTTTGAGCACGAACCAGCTAAGATTAGCATTTTTAATTGAAAAGGTTGTAATTTGCGAGATATTTCTATAATTTTAATATATAACTTCGTCAATATCAAAGTGTAGTTGTAGTTATTATATCCGTCCAACCGAGCATAGAAATTAATTTCCATTCACATTACAAGATATTAATTCAAATTTAATAGAGAATTGCGACCCATTTTGCAATTTCCTTAGAACAAGACGAGTCGGGAGTGAATTTCGCGCTTCAAGTACGTTTTATTAAGTATCTCGCGAAATATATTATTTCACTTCAAAGTTACACTTTGTATACATAAATAGCACAAGCCACTCTAGCTCTTATTACATATTTATACGATATATTTTACAGCGAGCTCGAGGCAGAATTACGACTATATATATCAAGTACGTTGTTCAAGACTGTGGCATAATTTGTCACTACCGCGTATGCAAATAAGAATCTAGTATAGTTGAGATAAGCTACTTGTTAGTATAATTTTGATAGTTAGGTTTGCGAGGCTGCTATGAAAAGAAATCAGTGCATCGTCCTTAGACACCGGCCTGTAGACTGATTTATGTACCTCACTTTTAGTATTTTAAAAATATTATTCTATTTTAACAAGAAGTTTTACAAAATTCAAACCTACTTACAATGTTCTTTCAGAATCTCAGATGTATTTCAAGAAAACTACTTTGAGGAAATGTGACCATAGTAATTACTTATTCGGTGGTAGTGCTTTCAAATTTATATTATGGTTTGAATAAATATATTTACATAATAATGTATATATATATAGTATTTATTCATTCATATTTCTTAATCTCATGGCCCGTACAGTTGTTTCCGCAAAATATAACATATGTAACAATTTATTCTAATATATTTTTGATAATACCTTTATTTAACTAAATATATTCGAGTTGTAAGTTAGGGTTGAAATTTTAATTAGACGGATCTCGTCCACATCCATGTAATTAGCTTAAAAAGGCTTAAACGATTTACTGAGGAAGACCGATTAAAATCAGGTTCATCAAGTAATATATTTTTAATTAAGAAAACGGTATGTGGGTGACAGCTTTGTGAATTAAAAATAACATGCGCTAGTTTTTAAGTAATTAAAAGCTAGTGTTTCTAAAATATTACTTGGGCTTAAAATTGTTTCACTTTGAAGTTATCAATTTAAATTTTAACATTTCGAACGAATTTTTTATTATTTAATCTCATATTTTCAGGTTTAAAAAATATAACGCAGCGTTTTTATAAGATAAAACTTGATGTGATATTATGTATACATATATAAATTGTTGATTTATTTAAAGATGATGTTTTCTATATATATAAAAAATATTACTTTCATAATTAAATATGTTTTATCTAAAAAGTTACATTAAAAATATACTTTATTCAAAGGAAAACATTAAAGTGGGTGATAATAGTGACCGAGGTTTCAATTTTATACCCCATGTATTTGAAATTGGTTGAATCTTTAAAGTTATTTCTAAAGCGTGCATTAAATAGGCCAGTAATAAAACTAAGGAATCCTCTGCAGAATCAAGCATCAAATATTCCTATTTTATTCTTCATTTTGAATAGCGATAAAAAGTATGAGCCATTTCATAAAGACGTTTCACACGAACGCCATCTTGTGATATAGCCGCCGCGTGTCTTCAATTGCTACGGTTGGTATTCAATCTTTTCCGATATCGAATATAAGGCTGTAAAGTCAGGAGTTATTGAAATGGACTAGTCTTAAAAATTATAAAATATTTAGTTGTATTAAATAATTAAACATAATAAACATTACAGAATAAGGAACGCATAGGTTAAGCATCTTTCAAAAATAGCACATTGAATTCTAAATAACCTCTTACATATACAATATAATTTAATAGATATTCAAAACCATGAAACCTCCGAACAAGCTTCTACCGATAAAATAATAAATCAGTACTAAACTTGACATAATAGTTAGTTAGTTAATCGAACTATTCTAGATTCCACAACTTATAACTTGTTAACTCTGTTTAGACGTCACTTAATTTTATCAGCTCTATAAATTGTTATCAGGCAGCCTTTTATCACGATGTTACTAACTTTGATAATCTCATTACTCTGTACGTAAAAATCTCATTTTAAATTACGTACCTACGTTCGTTCATTGACTTAAAACTTTGCAGACGGTTATAATTTTAAATACAACAATAAAAACTCAAGGTGTTTGATTCTGATATTGGAAATTTTATTTTATTATTCGAGGTTTATTATCTTATCGTATATAGTAATATTTAATGGTTTCCTTCACTAACATGTATTAATATTATGTATAGCAAAATAATTTAAAATAAAAGGTTTCAAGAAACAATACTATTTTCGCAATAGTAAAACCACTATATATAATTAGTAAATCAATACATCAATTTTTTTTTTATATCTTTGCAGGACTTAAAACATAGGAATTAAGAAACTGTAATAAATGACAATTTTACCTTGTTAATCACACTAAAATTCAAATCAACGAGCTTTAGCGTCACGTACAATTTTATACCCTGTGTATAGAGACTAGGGTATTATTACCAATATTTAGCGCTAATACAGATAATCGATTCCAAAATCTGCGCAAACCAGATAGGAGCTGAAACAACGACCAGGGTATCTTTGTTTACTTAAAAAGCATGGATGTCATAAGAACATCGTCCGTTGAACACAATATATTTTTTTTGATGTCCATCCAAGCCAATACAAAATTTTAAAAATAATATATATAATGTAATTGCAGTGCGATAGGTACTTCTGACATAACCCTTAATATAAAATAGACCAGCTATTATTCTCGGACAATATTTACACGAAGATTTACGAAGACGACAAAGAGTTTGTCTTTTTTGTTTGAACACGATAATCTTTGGAACTTTTGACCAAGAACTACTAGTCAGATTTGAAAAGCTATATCCATATTATATCATCACACTATGGTCATTATAAATAATAATAGAAAGTGTCTCTTAAAAAAGTAGGTATAGTTATTGGAAATGCTTTGAAATAAAAAATCTGTTTCCTCCAAGGATTAGAACCATAGTTCTGAACTGACATTCTAAACATGTGAACATCATTGTCCATCCTGAGCGAATAAGATGTGGAAAAGCTGGATATACGTATAAATTATAATAGTAAAAATATTCGTAGTTTTAACTCTTCAAATATTTTGTCAATTGATGAATAGGTACAGTCGCAACTAAACTCTTTAATAATTGCTTCAATTAATATTACCAAAACTTTTAATATGGAGAGTGACAAACCAAAATCGTTGTCTCACAGTCATAGTCAGTTCATGGAACAATGAGACATTATGATGTCTCATGTCTATTTTGATTACCAAAGGCTCACAAACTAACTCTAGCATTCACTTATTAATTCGATGAAATAATTTATTAAATCATGAGTAGCTGAAAGACGTTTTCGTCTTTATTTGTTAGGTTTAAATAGTCAGTTTCCGTACTTTTACAAGACGATGGTTTCTACAGTACCCTTTGTACCACAACTCAATTACAGCAGAGGCTACTGAGATTTAATATTGTTTACGTACGTCTCGTCTCGCCTTGCCTTTGTACTGGCTATAACAAAATTTATCCCACAGTTAAGATTTTAAGATATAAAGATTTGTTGAAGAATATTAAAAATAAATATATTTCATTAATTCGCTTACATTTATAACCCTTTTAAATTGGATCAGGTTAATAAATAATTTAAACAAGATTTTACAAAATTTTCATCTCAACATTCGCATCTAAAATTCGTAAAGGGAGGTAAGCTTGTAATTCTTAAGATTATAACCACAGTGTTTACGAACAAGCTAGGTGAAATGTTATTTTAATAAATTATCTTAGTAATATGAAAATAATCAGAAGATATTTAAACCTACGTAATTGCTATTCTTAGTCACACAGTGTTATTACTGGTCGGGATCTTCAAAGTACCTACAAATATAATTAAACCATCATAAAATAAACTTTTTCAAGCAAATATAAAACAGCTTTATAAAAGTAAGTAATAGTTGAAAACATAAAAATATTAGTATAACATCCTTTAGTTTATAACACTGTCTATATCTATAATGTTCTCACGTCTTTATCTTCCGTCATGACACAGGAAGCAAGATGGCGCTGCAGTGTCGCTACGATGCGCATTGTTGTGAAATCTGTTCGTTAACATCACAGAAATGCACTGAAATATGTTTTCATTTGTACACTAACGATAACGCTAAGTTAGACTCTGTTTTGTTGACAATAGAATTCTTGGAGCTAAATAAAAATGTTATATTTTATTTTTAAAATACTTTAGGAAAATGAAACCTTTGTATTTGTCCCCTCGAAATAAACCCCAGCTAATATTCCGCCAGTTGTTGTGCTATGGGATGCCGCATACATAAAACATGGAGACTCTTTGCCGCATCGCACCAGGCTATGATCTAATAATGTGCGTATGGCACGCAGTTCCATCATTTTATACGTCACGACATAAAATAAAATAAATAAATGAACTTTGATATTTTAGCAATGGACACAAAATTCACGTTACTAAATTTTGAGAGTCCTCATATTTGGGTACAATTCTCTCCATGGATTTATAATTAATTCCTTACCTTTTTAATAAATTTAAACATCTCAATAAAAATGAATGCAACGATATCGTTCACATATTGTGAAATAAAAAGCTCTAGAATGTACCAAAATAACAATATTTTTCTATTTATTCTCCTTCAAACCAAAACGATACATTTTACCATTTCTGTTATACCTAAGTGTCAAAACCGTTCCCAAAATAGACCACCACGACTTAACTATAAATACGTCCCCCTCAAAAGTGTCCTAAATACAGATTTGCAGCGACACTCAATATAAAGGGATCGGCATTTCCTGGCCAGCAGCCAAAGATCTGATAAAATTAGATAAGCCATAGCGCCACCAATAATCAACATTAATAACATTGTCAAGTTTGATGATTTACTTACTTCATAAGAATATTTACTAAATAAGGCAAACACCAGTTTCCAATATACAGAGATTCTCGCACAAAAGCTCTAAACTTAGATAAACTGTGTGTGTGAGATAACGCGATCTATTTTACATACTAACGCCATCTAGTTAATACAACTGCAGTGGCCTCATCCACATATTGTTGGTATTGTAATTTCAAATACAGGAATATGTCGCATAGGTCTTTAAGTTATATATAAATTTCGACTCATTTGGTTTTTATGTGAAACCATTTTAATAGTAAATCTGATTTCAACGCGCTTCGAACATATATTTTTTAATCAATAGCTGTTAGTAATTCTTTCAAGTTTTTTTATTTCTTTTTATTTAACATACTTATAACACTCACTCACAGATTCTCAGAAATTAATACAATATTTTACTTCAAAAAATATGATATTCAACTCAAAATAATTGGGATACAAAACAATTCTTCACAAAATTCCATTAATAGAGAAAACAATATTTAAAGTTAGCTCTAAAAGACTACTACTATATTTATAAGATTATATTTTTAAACATACATATTTTTTTCTCGGAATTACCTAAAAGTGAGTGAATCTAAATAATTTTTTTTTCTATTTTTCTTAGTATTACTAGGTTAAATTTAGTATACTACTAACTATTTTCAGGTGAAAGTGTGAAAGAAAAAAGTTACTTTGAAACGTTAAATTTAGAAGAAAGTGTTTAGTCAAGTATTGGCAAGAATCCAGAAGTTAAAAATAGTGTTCTAAGACAAGGCACATGTCAACAAGATCTAATGAGTTTTGGTGGAATAAAACATATTTAATAAGTTTATTATTTTATTTATTTCGTAAATGTAACAACAATGTAAAATGTTTTCAATGATAAAATACTTTTGAAATAAAATGTTTATTGGTTCAATAAATATTTCAGATAAAATTATTGATGAACGGATTAATTATTGAATATGAATATTTATATATATTAAAACAATGTTGAAAACACAGACTTTAACACCTTTGCATTGATGCCCTCTGGCAAGTATTAAATGTAAATTTATATGACTTATGTTTTATTCAAATATAATTGTAGATGTTTATGACTTACTTTTGTCATTACCAGATTTTTTAGATAGAAACCAAGAAGTATTCATTTTAATACGTCATTGTGTACAGGACATTATAGTATACACACAAACACACATGACTACAAAAAACAAATCTTCATGCTCCTTATGGCTTGCTCTAACTAGACTCAGAGACGCAATCTATAATTATCTCCCAGGTACATGATCCGAAATTATACTAACATATAGTCGCCTAAGGGCTAACGACCTGCGGTTTGGACGCAATCTATACTAAGAGTACACCTGCTATTATCATGTATCAAAGTGGGGTCATGTCATGTTGTGTGTTAATGATAACAAATATATTTAACAAGTTACCCTACTAACATTTGATTCTAAATCTCTAAACTATTGATATATCGTATAGAGAATGACTGAGAATGATAATTAATTTATTTAATATTTAAAATAATTAATTATTACTTAAAAGATATTTACTGCTGACCACACAATGTAATAAAAGTATTTAGTTTCTCAATAATAATACAATATTCTCTAGTAATGTTTAGTATACTAACTCATGTCTACTCTTGACAAATCTAGATTCTATTCCCGACCGTGAGAAAAAATGTGAAATATTTTATTTTTTGAGTACCGGCTGTGAAATGTATACACATTGTGTTAATTGTAGAACCCGAATTCTAACAAAAATGTGTTAAATATTGTTTATTTGAAGCTATGTTATTTCTATTCTAGTCGTGTTCAAGTTTTATTCTTCATGTTACCAAATGTCACAACTATAAAATTCAATTTTGTCAGTAAAATACCGCTATCCAGAATAAAAACCATCGGAAGCTCAGTGATTCTAAAGGCAAACAGACCAATTTAACTTAACTAGACTTTAAATTCACTCGACTACTATTATTTAGATCTCTTTAGGACATTACAGTCTTTAGGTCTTAAAAATCCTAATGGTTTAGTTCAATTTATTTGCCCGGTTTATCCGGATGAAACTACGTACGGATAATAAAGTTTAGGTGCTTTGCCGGGTAGTTTTCACAGGTTTTTAATGAGAATTTAGTATGTAAGTGTAAAATTGAAATATAAGCTAACTCCCTTAACTTTATGTGACACTTTCAACATATTTGTGTTTATTTATTTTTCGGTATGCGATGTTATTTTTAAATTAAACATGAACTTGAAAACACTAATAAAAAACTTTTGATAAAATATGTAAGAATAGTATGGACTTTACTAACCATAATCTAAATTGGTAAGCTATTTGTCAGAATTTATGAAAAGCTAACCAGCAGTGGAAGTCAGATTAGTTCCTGGATTATAGTACGCTTTAACATCTTCTGTTCTTGGCAACCGGCGATATTGTTAAAGACCATGATTGATGGTAGTTTAATGTAAAGTAATATGAAGTATGTTTTAAAACAAGCGTTATTATATAATTGTAGCGATATCAAATGCAATATAATTTAATAAAAATTGTTTTCATGAAATGTTAATATTGGACGTAAAAGTATCTAGACTATAAGTAAGTATAGTATATATATATATACTGTATACTATTAATGTGAGAACCTTTGATTTAACATAAATGTTTGTAAGTAAATAAATTAAACTATATAAGATAATAGAAGTAAAATATAAGTTTTTATTTAAATATATCCAACGGTAGAACGTATAAAATAATAAACTTTAAAAATGTTAAAATTTTACGAATACTCACAAAATAGAATAAAAACAAATATTGCATTACTGTCTATAAACCATTTTTAATGTTCTCAATAATACCAATCTATGCGACTTTCATAATCCGGACAAATAAAACAACATCGAATTTACCATCAAGCCAATATTATTACCTACAATTTAATTAAAGTGGCTTTAAGTCATATAAAATGGCGGGTTACGGGCAGTATTTTATTATCTTGTATTAACTACAGGGTATATTAAAATAACTACATTGTTTTAAAATCATGGACTGTTGTTATTATCGGAAAATGAAAGATTCGCTTTAATGTAACCGTAGAGAACTGAACTCCCAGAGATCTTTGGGCTCATAATTAAGCCCACTATCCATTATTGACAAGGCACGTATGACAGAACCGCTCGTGCGAGTATATATTCGTTCAATTTGGCTACTCGCCAACAGAAACGTTCTGAATGCGACATTGCCTGTTCTAATAGATACTGAAAATTCAACGAGATTCCTCTGAAAGACGACTCTCCATGGCTAATTATTGTTTGTAGCGCCACTAAACAATATGTATGGACAGAGTTAATTCTAGAGTAAGTAGAAACTGTTCGAAACGTATTTTGCATTTACTTTATACTTTCACTGTTAGTACTATAAACAAAACGGTATTTGCAGAACAGACGCTTCTCTTGGAGTTGACTGGTTCAGAGTGCGAATGACAATATGTTATGTTAGGTGAAAACTGTTTATTATATATTTTTCCGGATCTGGTCAAAGAAAACATCGTAAGGACAAATTCTACGAAGCAAGCTTCAAAGTAAAACACGTTTATCCTCTTGACATATTTTTAGAGAAGACCTGTAAAACCAGATACTTCAAATAAAATATTTTACTTACTTGCTTCCACAATTTCCTCGCTCGTGTTAATCAGGCTTAGCAACACAGTTAATATCAACGAAGCACACAAGTTGGAATCCTTCGACATCTTCACTATCGTTCAGCCTTATCACTTCACTATACCACTCCACATTTATCTCATTTGATTTAGCACTCATTGATCCTTCTCGAACTCCGCTAACTTAGCTTTGAAAAGTTTTTGCTTATTCTTCAAAATCTTTTAAAGTTATAAAGCATACTAGAAAACTTTATATAAGTTTGAGAATTAAATATAGTGCTTGCTATTTTTAAAAGCTTGTTGGTCTGTATTCCGTTTAACTTTCTCTAAAGTATACATAACACATCCAATATCAACCGGTGCAAAAACATTAATCCAGTTTTCCTGTGAGGCCTGAAATTAAATCCCCCATAAGCAATTCCAGCGGCTATTTCATAATCCATCCCAAAATATAAATCTATTTTCGTCCATCAAAGTGTCATAATGTTTGGAAGACGTCCAAGATATTTTTTCGTATTTGAGTGAAATTTCGCGGAGCCGGAACTGGAATTCTGAAAAGAAATATTATATTTGATAAAGTAAATACTTGTGTGTGGGGTATGGGGTTTATGAAAATCATTCTTATAAATAAAACTCTTTGATATAAAAACACAAGTGCTTTATATCACTTAGTGGATAAATAAAAATCGTGTCAGATTTATTTAAGGAAAAGATAATAGCTCTGGTAGAATGATTCCAGGAAAACGAAAACAAAAAATTATGAATGATTTTAATTTTGAGAAAAATACTTTCTTATTTTATCAGCCAAGGGCTTCAAAGTTTTGGAACAATATTTTAGTTTCTCAATCAAATATTTGTTTAATACTTTAAACTGAATATACCTTTTTATTCTTTTACATAACTTACATTAAAATTTATTATATCTATTATGTTCGAAGAAATTTGTGAAAACTTTCGTAAGCTATGAATATATAATATATAGTATTATTATAATTGTAAATAATTTTCTTTTTCCAGAAATTTCATTGAATAGTCAGTATTTAAAAATCAACCATTAAATTATGACACCCGAATCTTGATGTTTCATGAGAAGCAATATTAGCTGGGGAGATCATATTATTTTGGTTACAGTCACATTGCCGTCGATCCAATAATAATGCCACCCTCCGGATATGACGCTTCCTTTGCCTTGAAAATATTAATCGGTTGATTCAATTATATCCAGTTTGGATAATTAAATGTCGTGACGTATTTATCATCCGTAGGAAATGAGTGACATACCAGATCTAACATTATAGCTGGTACTATAACATATTTGTTATGTAACATATTATTTATTTGGTCTAAAAAATTTGCTATGAATTTTAACTCAAGTCGTGTTTTTTAAAAGAGATATTTATATAAAAAGTTTCGGCTTTTAATGGGTCGACTTTAGGAATTAAGAAATCATTTGTTCTTGCCTTGTATGGACATTTTAATAGTATTTAAAGTTAATAGATTGTCATATTGTTTACAAATTAACGCATTATCCTTTATACGTGAGTTTATTTTAATAATATTTGAATATTTACAAAGTTAATTTAAGTTTGCACATGAAAGGTCTTTGAAAGAACAATGTTTATTGCTTCACAGTTGAGGGGATTATGATTTTACTAAACTTTTCTTTCACACTGCCTGCTGTGAACTTTAAATAAAATAATGAAAAACTCTTATAATATTCATGGTAAATGAGTTTTCGAACGCTTTTTACTGAGCAGAATCAGATGAGAATATAAATAAAATAATAAATATATAATTAAAAATACATATTTATTAAATGTTTAAGTAAGTATTATTGACTTCTATCTAAAGATATTAAAAATATAGTAATTTTAATTATAATTTGATTTTCAAATAACATCATAATAGTATTTTACTGTGTAAATAATAATGAACAACGGAGATCGTATAAAATTTACCATATTTTATAATTTACGTGGCAAAAAACTCCCCCAGCCAATTTGTCACTTATGAGATGACACGAGATAAGAAACATGGGGGTGAAGATATCTATAGTTAAGACATAAAAACCTCATTAATTTTTATTAACTCTTATTAAGTTTTCATTTATTTTAATCAATTTTAGTAAAAAGATATCATTACAATTATTACTACATAATAATTATTTACAGCCAGTGAATAAGTTTCAATTATTTTATTGATCGTTGAATTAGTTCAATAACGTTAATTATATGTTTTGTAAATAAATTAATTTAAAACTATAGCTGATTTGATATTTTGATTTAGCTTATTATATATTTAGTGGCTTTAGTTTCATGCATTATGTTGCACCTACATGTTAATTCTAATATTGACTTAACATCACACATAATATCCAAATTCAGTTTATATACATATTACAATACGATTACCGAGGCAGGTATGGATTTATAAAAAGCTTAAATTTAATATGCTACAAATAACACACAAATATAGCTATTTACTAGGAGACCTTCGAAATAACATTTGATAAATTTTGATAAGAATAACTTGGCAAGTAGCACCCTTGGGTTTAATTAAGTCCTCCAATTTATTACAAGAAAACAGCAGCTTTCAAAACAAAAAATAGATGCATAAGAAGTTAACATCAAGAACTAAACATCACTTATCATTAGGGTGAGATCCAAATACAGCCAAGTTTGTCATCAAGTTAAAAAAGGAATCCATAAATTCAAACGTTGCGTCCCCTTACAAAGTTATAAATGCTGTTGTCTGAGTTTCAAATATTCTAGATATAGAAGACATTATAGTAAAAAGGAATGAAGATGCTGGTTTGTCGTCTATAACACTACCTTTTGATGTGATTTTCTTTGATGTGGATGACATTTTGTAAACTGAAGATGATTTGCTTCGTGTGGCACTTGCTGTGACTGACAACGAAAGGCTGCCTATTGTAGTAATGTGCAGCTAATTATAGATTTTTTTGTGTAAGTGTAATGATGTGAGAAGTGAGTGTTTATTTTTAATCCAAAAAAAACGACATTTGATATATGGCAGTGTTTAAACTTTTAATGAAGATTGATATGTTTTGAAAGATTTGGAAATAAATATTATGGACATCAAAGATATTTCTCAAAAAATCGTATATTCAAATATTAATATTCTGTAACGGTCATGTTTGTTGTTGAACTTTACATTCCGAAACCAATTATAAATCAGATAAGCTACGGATTTCAAGTATCAGTTTGTTTTCCTTTTTAAATCTATTAAGATTCCTGGAACCCTGCGTGTGGGATGTTTTAAATACTGTATAGCTTGGCGCCGGTGCAATTAAGATCAGAAAAGATGAGTCAAATGGAATGGCACATGTCAGTACACATGTGAATGCTAATGTTCTACTTTAATCAACAATTAAATATGTAAACGAAGTGTAAAATATCACGACGCAGCACCCAAGATATACGCCATCTTATTATTATATATATAATATTTCATTTCATGACATTTGTAACTGTTGCTTGAAGAATCTTTTACAAGGTATTATATTAGAAAATATCACACTGAGATATCAATCGCTTAATAAAAATGACTAATTTTGAATAAAATGTACCTAATCCCAGGACTGTTAAATTTACTAAATATTTACCATTAGGTAAACATAATCTTGTTAATAAGCAAGTATATAATACAATGTCTCCATGATGCTTTATTATTTTTATTATTCTTATAATATATGTAAAGTACAGAGAAGTGAATAAGATAATCGCAACCGGGACTATTACACCCCCGACCAGGTCTCAGACGAGGTGACGCGTTCCATCCATCATCATTATGCAGTTGCATCTAAAGGTCACGGCAATAATACCTAGACTGAAGTTTAATTAGACACATAAAGAACGTAGATTAAACTAGTTGTCCAGCAATTATACTTTATAGTAATAAAATTGTATTCCGTACAGCACCAGCACATATATTAAACAAAATAATATACAAAGTGTAACCATATCTTTACAATTATCTATGCGTTGACAAGCGAGCTCGACTGGTTTAGACAGCTATTGTTGAAAATTATCATCATAAAAGAATTCTTTGCTATATTTATATCAGCGACTGAGAAATTGTATTTAGAGGCGGTTACAATAACATTATATATTCACAACATAGATTTATGATGGTAGAGCCCAGCTGTGCTGTGCCCAGATGGTAGAGCCACACAGCAGGTGCTGTTTGGACCTCCAGTTTGGACACTTTGTAGTGTGAGATAGAAAGCTGGATGTCGAAAATCATCCTTCTTTTCTGTAGGCCCTATAAGATATATTAATATTGTTATTAAAATTTCAGATACTTTAAGGTAAACTGCTGGAGAATCAGGTTTGGACATGAATATTGCAGTCATATTATTACTTAAAACATTGGTTGTAGAATTTAATTTTAAATTATTTTATCTATCAATGTTATTTATATATATATATATAGAAGGATGTTTGTATATATGAAATCGATGAACTCAGAAACTATTGGACCGATGATTATGAAAATTGGTATGTATATGTATTTTTCCACGGAGAAGGTTTATATGGTATGCCCATTGATGTAACTCGCCACCAGGCGGCGCTGTCGACTTCCGCCCCGTTCAACCGATTGTCATAAAAATTGGTATGACCATGTATTTTTCCTCGAAGAAAACGAATATGCTATGCCCATTGATGTAACTCGCCACCAGGTAAAGTAAGGGTTAGCCCAGCGAAGCGGGCTGGGTTTGCTAGTAATATATATTTCCTATCAATCTGTCTGTTTTATACCTGATATACCTTCTTACATACTTCTACAACACTGAACTAATACCAAATGAATTGACTAACTGAATTACAGCTTCCTTCTTTCGCCGATTATATTGCACGGTCGTATATTAATAACGTACAGTATATAGTAAGACCAATTTAATTTTGATACATAGTGGGTGGATCATAAAACGGTAGATGAGAAATATGTAAAGTAAAACGTGATGAATGTTTTAAGTATGTTTGTAAGCAAAAAAATATTTACTTTTCTCATGGTCATGATTTACAATGTTATCGTTATTTTTATTAACGACGCTGTTTTTTTATTATATTTAAGACACATATATGAGGACGTGACGCTAGATGCTATTGGAATGTACATATGTTTCTTAATGACTACCGCTGTTATGATATTTTCTAATATTAAATAATAAAATTATATAATCATATATATACAGGTAAGTACAGTTTATAATATACTTTATAATAATATATTATACAACTGATCTACAATTATACAATTATATAATTGTATATCAATTGTATCATATAGTTTATAATATGCTTTATGCAACTTATATACAATTATTACTAATATACAATTATACAATTGTATCATTGTATATCAGTTGTATAAAGTATATTATAAACTGTTATTATATATTATTTTATACAATTGTATAATTGTATATCAGTTGTATAAAGTATATTATAAACTGTTACCTACAAACATGTTATTCATAGCATCTCTACCTGTTGAATAGAAACAATTTCAAACATCCAGAGTATTTCATAATTCAATATTTTGAACGTACGTTCCTACAAACTCAAAGATAAACTTCTGCCCACGTGATTTGCATTCAAATGAAGTATGGTAGGTATCTGTTCATTGCAAGCTACATATCGCATACGTGGTATCATTGTAATGAAAACAAGCTTTAAACTATAATATAATTTATTTATTTTCTTGGAATGTCACCAAATTGAGTTCTATATTTGTTATCGCTTTCAGGAGCTCTAACTGTCAGTCTGTCAAACGTATTCCAGGAAGATTAATAATGACATTTTAAAAGTCGTACAAAACTTCAGAAGATTAATTTATTTGTTAGTTCTAAAAGAAAATCAAGAACGTTTATAAATATATTGCCGGGTCCGGCAGACGTGGTCCCACTCTAAAAAAGAAAAAATAACAAATGCAGTGGGTTTAGTGTGAGTTTAATTAATGACGTAAAAAGCACGTAGAAAAATATCATATATTATAGTAACGATAAAGTTAACTAAAAGAACCAGTAATAGCATTGGTTTTTACAGAGTAAAAAAGATAATAATTGATGGCGTTATTGTTTTTAAAACACATATCATGTATCTGGCAGTGGTTCACAAACCTTATGTTTCTAGCCTATACGTCTAGTCCCCTCACTCGCCCGTAACTAATCTACCTGTTAAATTTGAAACATCCTCTACCAAACGTTTCGCACTGCTACTTTGATAGATCACGCGAATCACCAAATATTTTGCTTTGCGGAGTATTTTGTGATGACATTAATCCTACGTGAATATTTGTACGTATTACGTACATATTGTTAAGCTTATTTTATGGAATTCTTTATCGGAAGTAAGCCTTCTATGCCCACGATAATTAAAATGTATGATAAAATAGATAATATCTACATTTCGTTACAATTTCAATGCAAACTATCAAAAGATAAGTATAGAATAGAAGTAATAAAAATTCAAATGTGCATAATATCGAACATGATATTTAATATTTTAAAGTTAAGTAAGTTATACACAGGTGATTTCAGGACACGGAAATAATAATTTAAATTAATGGAATATGAACACCGAAATGATCGTTCGGTGTGACCAAAAGAGACTAAAGAATATTTTATAGTTACTGATATTACCGTCACAATTTCCGGATATTACTGATAGTATAATATCCGGATACCACTGTTACTGTTACTTCACCAGTCTAAATGAAGTGTCCATAAATAGAAAGTATAGATAACATCGAAAGGTGAAGAGTAGAATATATAAGGTCATTCATTAATCATTCTTATCTTTGCTATGTTTCCGCTTTTATACGATTATTGATATTAATTGTAACCATAAATCTTTATTGACCTACGCTTCCGTCTGTCTGTATATTATTTGTTTTTCCTGGATATTAAAAATGATAAACGATTGCTTTATATGCACCCATTATGGTTAATACACACTGTTACGAAACTTGCTAACGTAAAAGTATTCATACGTGCATACAGTCGTAAAACTAATAATTATTTTTAACTTTTTTCTTCAGTAATTTTTACTTATTAACTTTTTTACTCTTGACATTATTCGGAGTTTGTAAAACTAAACGCAAATTTTCTCCCTGCAATATCTCTCAATGATATGACAACTATATACATTAGATTCCATTCATCTCTAACAGCTCAATTTGCAGCAGCAATTCAATAAACGACTGTAAAAAAGTCATATGTCATTTAATAATGAAATATGACGTGTATGTGACACATCTGATATTTGGATTGTGATTTTGGTTGATATTAAATTTCTGGTAGTTCCAGTTACTCTAATGATGTTATTATTATCATTGCAAATAAAAATAATTATTATTTGACTATTTAAAGTTAACATTATCTTATACTGGACGTGATATGGGGCTACCCCTGCACTGGTTCAAAAGTATCATACAACTAAGACTACTAAACCAATGACTTTTTATAAAATTATCTCTTAGCACATTCTTTATGGGTGAAATTTCTTAAAATTATATCGCATGCCTTTTCATGTAACTAATCCAAGCCTTTCGATATTCCTAGATTCAGTTTAGGCTATACAGTCTTTCAGCCAATCAATGTATGAGTTATATTTAAAGATATTACTAATCCGAAAGTTTGTATGTTCGATTTTCAATCACTGTTGCACGACTAAATATACGAATATATTAGTGAAATATAGTTCAGAAGTTTCTAGATCCTACCTATACTGCTAATATTTGTTAAGAAAACTGCTCATGATAAATCTCGACAATAAAAAAGTACTAATATATAAATTAAATGAAGAATCTTTAAATGTAAATGTCAATGCCCGATTTGGTTACGTGTATAGTTGTAATACTATCAATTGAAATCTAAGTTTTAATGACACCAACTATAAATAGAGAAAAAAAATACAAATTTAAAGTAATACCTATTATAAAATATAATTATATTTTTTAATACTTACTTCGTTTAATTTAATTGATAAATCCAAAATATTCACATCACAGAAAAGTTGGGAACACAATGTTTTTCTTAAACAGACGCAAACGACTTAAAATGTCAAATTTGAATTTCGAATTCCATGGCGATGCGTGCGCGCGCTCCGCTCTCGTTCAACAACTACAGTTTACGTTTACAAAGGTTTACTATTAATAAATTGCTTTTACATCGCGTTTTCTAGTTCAGGAACTAAATAACCTATTAAGTGTATAGTTCCACTGTATTTTTATGAGATAATCATTTTCGATTAACGTTTGATTTTATACTTAATATTTGCAATCCTAAAAATAGCAAGAAAATCTTTTCGAAAACGTAATACAAGTTTCTAAGCAATTTTACTGCTTATGACAAAAAAATAATAATTGGTATAATTAATAAACATTGTATTTGTCAGTGAATGTATTCTTATTGGCCCCATCAAATGAAAATAGTATTTAAAGCTTGTAATTAAGAGCTACATTCGCCCAAATCTTTCATTACTAATTCGCGTGAACGAGATGGTTTTGAAATGTTAATACTGGTTTCAAATCTGTTTGTAAAATCTTGTCAGAGGCTTCGACAGGTAATTGTTGGCTTTTGGAAGTGATTGCTCGTTAAACTGTGAATAATTTGAGAACTGAGCCATCAATGGCTTAACGGTTGGACGGAATGCGGTCGTGAATTCTTTGTCAAGTGTTCTTGAAATTAGTTGAAGTAAACAGATACTTAAAACATCACAATAATTACATAAAGCATTTAGATGAAAAAATATATATATACTTATATAAGAGTAAAATAATCAAAATATATAGGTAATCTAATTAAGAACTCATGGCTGGGCAAAGCCTGTTTGCATAGTGAAAATGATTGAAAAAGACGCACCTCATCATAGAATTTTCAAGACATTTTTCTTCGCCAACAAGTACAATTAATAATTATTAATCATGCAATTTATTACCGCCGGGGATCAAACCGCTGGTATGCCAAAAGCAAGTCGGTAAGCAGTAGCATTGATATCTGTTATCGGAACCGTTGAAGTTCATTAAAAAAACAATTTAAACTTTATTTTATTATTAAAAGATAGATTAATAATATACCATTAATACCATAAACGCCATAAAGCGATACTTCAAAGGTATTATTGTTTTATTATGAATCACATTAAGCCAATTGAGATTCGCGAACGCAGCAGGGACCCTCGTTTATGGGACCCATAATAAACCTATGGATTACCTCTACGTCATTTTAATGTTTTGCTCTTTCACGCCGATTTTCAAATATATCACAAGTAGAATAACATTATAATATTCTTTAAAAATGAAAAAGCAACGAAAAGATACAAATGTTTCAAAACTACATGATTTGTACTACATAGAAAATGTTTTTCCGTCTACCGTCCATCTGAACGTATACCGTCTTTATCAATTGTATTGTGAGAAAGGAGAAGGAAATATAATTATTTTTCTTCATAACTCCCACACAACATATTATAATAACACTCATAAAAGGAAGTTAGTGAATATATCGCCAATGTCCTCGTTCTTCTCACGCTCCTACACGAGGTTACCATTATTCATCTACTCTTGTAAATTGTAATTAATTCTAAAGTGCTTTGCTAACTTTTGTGATGAATTAATATCGTTTGGTATCGCGTTGCCTAATACATTGTCTTCATATACGTTACGTTTAAACACATGCAAAACGATTTTTTGTATTATAATCATATTATTTTAAGAATATTTGTTTACGTTATAAAAGAAAATATTCTGTTTTATCATATGAATGTGGTTGAACAACATTTTTGGGGATTAATTTATATATGTACTTTATCGAAGTTAGCCGACATTTTAACTAAAAAGTCTCAACGATATATTGTTAACGCGTTCTCTATAACAGTCAACTCGCACAGCGTAGTATTACGTTATATTGTTAGGAGTTTTACCGTAATGAGTGCTGAGTTTCAAATTAATTTACACACTTTATAAAATAATTCAAACTCTTGCTAGGACTTTATTCGGGGATTTTATATTGGCTTAATAGGCATTTGTTTATACGCATACGAGTAAACTTGAACAAATCGAAAGAAAAACTTCATAAAATTCCTACTATTTCTTAAAATTTTATTGTTAACAAAAATGAGAATTCTAGTATATTACATATTACTTATTATTGTATTGTATCCGGTTATGTCGGTAAAATAAGCATACTATCTTTGCAATATACAGTTTCAATTATTATTTTTAATTACTAAATAAATTTATGAGATATATTTTTTTCCCATCGTCATCAAAATTACATGTCAATATCCCCTACTTAAAGCGGGATCTGCGAATGACAGTGTTAAAAGAATTATTTATGGTGTCCCGAAGTTTACTGCCAACATCGCTGTGAGGAAACCATGAGTCTTAGGGTGAATAAAAACAGATAAAAATAGGTCGTAATTTTTATGTTCAAATCCATCTTATTTTGCCATTCCTTACAAATTTTCCTAAGTACATTTTTTTGTTTCTCCTGCTGAAAAATATCTTATTTTTCGAATTAAAAACTATTATATATGTTCACCAGCGCAACACTCATACCAAACTTCATCTAAAAACTCCCTTCTAAATTATTTTCTTAATACCTACATCATCTATGAATGTTACGAGAACATTTTTATTATATGTATAAATATTTTGGTGGTAGAAGGCAGTCATTGCTGTTTTTTATAATGACCAGCTCGGCTGGAGCAGTACCATTTCATCACAGAAGATCAGCCCGAATTTGACTGTCGAGTTGACTGGAGCGGCGCGGTGGAGCGGCATCAATTCTGATCTTTAAATCGCATGTTCCCAGGATCGATCCCCAGCCTTGAAAATCTGGAAACCTATCATATAATAAAAAAAATATAAAAAAAATAGTTTTATTAGTCGAGAGCCCTTACGGTGGGAACTCACTTGCAACTCTTGTAATGTTGTTAATATCTTATAATGACTAACAGAAGTACTATCTGCTTATTTTCAAATAAACCATCACATTAAAAAAAAATCACATATAGTATTTATTAGAGAAGAGTACTTGATTGTTCAATATTTGAAGTAGCCTCATTATCTTTTATAAGCATATTTCAGTTATTTACATTCCCATATAAGATATAGATCACGTCCGTTTTTTAATTTAAACTAAAATATATGAGAGCTTCGTGCGCCATATGTTCATTTAGATTTTATTCGGAACAAGTTGATGTTGAAATATTTTATTTCATTTTACTTGAGAGCGAGATCCTTAATTTATAAAATATTCATAGTAAAAGAGTTTTATGTTTGCTATGTTTTATTTTTTAACTAATATTATATATATCTACATAGACAATGGTCTAGGGACATTCAAATACAATTTTTATAGATTGATAGATACATATTTAATGCACACAAAAACAGAAACATACACAAAAAAAGTTTTAGAATTTTAGTATATTCATAATAAATACACTGTATAAAAAAATTGTAGGAAGCTAAATTTTCATAAAAGCCAATAACAACACCGTAGCAAAGTTAGTAAAACATGGGATACAACGACTAAGAGTCGCTGAACCAAATCCCCCGTTTTGGCGAATTTTACATTCTACATTTATAAAAAAAAATACTTAGAGTATTCATCACATCACATCACACAACTAAAATTTATAATATAAATATATTCTAAAATTATCTTGTTTATTTATATGGTGTAAATATATTTAGTAACATTAATATTATTCAGAACTTTAATAAATTTAAAATAGAAAGCTTCACTTCCCGGAACAGACTGAAACAGGTTTGAATCCTGTTCGTGATGATGCATTTTTCATAATAAATAAAGACAGTCGAAACCATCGAAACCGTCTTAATTTTGGTATTGTAGCGAGCTTGGATTTATGTATGGTTGTTTATATTGTGAGTTCAAGAACCGGAAACCAATACATCCACTTTTTCGCTGTTCTCCAGTAGTTTAATAATCTCTCCCCTTTCCTAACGGATGGTAACCCTGCCTCATACAAATATATAATTTATGTGTGTGTTTCTGGTGTATGCATAGCCTAGTCACTACACATATATTGTTATTTCCTGGTTTGTTTATATCCAATATTCCCAAGAGCAACATTACAAGAGATCCATCTCAGCATCAATAGTTGCGCCACAAATCAGGTAAAAGCACTTATTCGTTAACTTGACTAATGTTAACGTGAGATGTGATATATTTATTTTTATTATTTAAGAAACATAAAGTATATACAAGCGTCGAAATTTATAACTATTTGTTTAAGAAATTGTTTTCAACATTTTTTAAGAGTTGGGTGATATCAGTCCTATAACATTTTATTTTTACACCAACGACGTTGTGTTTTTATTAGACTTCTTGCAAAAATATTTTTATTTTTTATCAATTAATGATTGCAGTAACAATCGTTTTGAAATAAATTTTGAAATATTATTCTTAACAGACTAATTATAACTTTAATTGTAAATACTTCAGAATTAAATTAATTTAATTGTAAATACTTCGGCGCTGTAATACTTCAGAAAAACACCTGAAAAGGAATTTTACAAGATTAAGAGCTAATTGTAAATTAACCGAAATACTGTTTAATAACAGATTTGACGTTACTTTTATCAATTTCCTTGACGATAAGGAAAATTGTATTTTGTATTGCGAAAATAAATTACAGATCTTAACAACAATTTTTTTTGTTTTGTGTTAAGGGCAGGAACACATAAATCATAAAGCCGTACCCAAGATAGTCCTCACTCGAACCTTAGACCTCCTATAAATTTGGTAGAAAAATATATTAAAAAGATTAAGTTGCTTGTTATTTTATTTACAAATAATTATTGTTACACGTTTTATGTAAAATTTATAAATATCGGAAAAAGGCAATCCACAAAAAAAAGAGTTATAAGTAATCAGATTTCATCTGAAATAAACAGAACTGAAAAATATAAGTACGGTTCAATTGCTGTTTTTGACGGAAAAATTAACTACACAGACGTACATAAAAGATATAAATATTTGAGTACTGGTTATTACCTTAAATTATTTTAATTATTAATTATCAACGGAAACCTAAAAAAGCTAGCGATGTCCTTGTTATTGTTAGCGCCTTTTTAAATCAAGGTAATTAACTTTAAAAATGTCTTCAAAGGAACAAAAACGAAATCATTTCCAAAGCTTTGTCACCTAAATATTATACAACAAAAGAGATTGTTTTGATTTTTGTGGTTTTTCTTTGTCACGCTTGCTTTTAATTTAAGACATTATTTTTTATAAAGCAATGTTATTAAAAATAATTATTATTTTTATTTTATTCAAAATTTGATTATATCTCTGTTAATATTTTGATGGTTATTGTTGTACTTGAACATAATTGGTATTTATGTTCTAAAATTTAAAGTCTATTTATTACAGTATTCAAATTGTTCACAATATTATTATTTATTATTATTGTAAACATTGAAATGAAACGCTTATTCTACATACAAATATCTATTATTTTAATATAGCGGCATTATTCAGTGACGACTACTCAGTCACTATTATCCTTCTTTCGTTTTTTGTAAAATTGATCGATGGTATTGTTTAAATTTTATATAAATAAAGAATGAAAAATAAACCGATACGGGCAGGGATTCGAACTCGCGACTACTGGGAAACCGTCCCGTCGCTCTACCAATTGAGCTACCGTATCGCTGTCCGTCTCGGTGAATTCTATATGTAATCGTCTTTATCGGGACGGTGGTGACATCTATTAGGTTTCTTTCTAATATCCTAACCAATGTTTCTAACTTTGCAGTATAGATAAACATTGAAAAGTTGCCACTACCGAAATTAATGTTTGAAAATTTCTTTAAACATGTATAGCCATGTTAAGCTTATTTAAATTTTATATAAATAAAGAATGAAAAATAAGTTGGTAGAGCGACGGGACGATTTCCCAGTAGTCGCGGGTTCGAATCCCTGCCCGTATCGGTTTATTTTTCATTCTTTATTTATATAAAATTTAAATTAGCTTAACATGGCTATACATGTTTAAAGAACTTTTCAAACGATGGTATTGTTTGTTAAAATAAACAATATTCAAGATTCTCCTTCAAGGAGTGTCCTCAGACCTCTGTCAGTTCACATGATATATAATCCACACTGAGGCACTGCTACTAATTACAAGCTGTACATAAATTCACGTGACCTGACTGTGTCCTACCATTTATATTACTCGTAAATTCCTCACGTAATTAAACTGAAGCCTAACTTGAATGATGTACCCTATTGTATAGTGTGGTGTGTGTGTGTGCGTGTGTTTGTGTGTGTGTAGTGCGGCAGTGATCGAAGTTAGAAGTTATAGTTTATATTGTGCTAAGTTTTGGCACAGTTGGAAACTATTGGAACCAAAGGTGAGTTAGTATTCTGATATAGATATACCGACCTAATTTTATGACTAATGTGGTGAACTCAACAACCCAGTAATTGTACTGTAGTGTTGGTATACTATACATATCAACGTCGATTTTGAAAGCAAAACATAAAACTATTATAATCTTTTCGTAATCACAATATATATTTTTTTAAATTTCAATTGATTATTAAGAATCGAACTGGTGTACAGATGTTCCAGTATGCGGTAGTCCTTAAGCGGACTGACCCTCATGAAAGCGATAAATATAATGTATAGGTAATATATCACTTCCAAAATAGATTTACCAGAAACAACCATAAATAAGTTTTTCTATGAATCATTCGTAACGCAATTCCTCTGTATGTTTGTTATTACTGCGTCCGATTGCGTAAAACGAATCCATAATTAAAGATTTGGGTTTAATGAGTGGGTCCGGCTTTAAATAATGTCTAACATGATTTTCACCGCAATTCTTGTTCGTATGAGAAAGACAAGAAAACACCTCATATACTCATATGTGATGTTTTCTTGTAAGAGGAGTGTCATGTGTCACTCTACTGACTTTCCGTCTGTCTTTCAAGCAATGTCAGCTATTTGCTCTGTTGGTTCCTGATAGAAAGTCTATTATTATTCAACATTGAGATATGAACATTTTACGTTATATATTATGGTTTAGATATTTTCGTCTCTAAATTGAATACGAAAAAAACTCTAAACAATTAAGTATTATCCAAGCTCTTTGGTCAGAACTGGTGTAGAGTTTGATATAAATAAAATCTTATAAAAATTCCAATCAACTCATATTAATAAACAATTTTAGAACTAGAAAACTCTTACTATTTGCTCCTGAATTACATTTTCTATTACTTCTTCATCAATTTTTTTGAAATGTATGAACTATTTCTTGTACATAAAAAAATATAATTAAATCTTTGAAACATACAATCTGCTACGTTGCTAATCAAAGCGACGTATCAAACGGCATCGAGTTCAAAGTCGATACTTTACCTAAATTAACTCGCGACAACTTGGCCAATACAAACATTTGTCAAATATCAAAGCAAAACCATCCGACGGACGATTCTAAACGCATACACCGTGGCCTCAATTTCACGTGGCGTCGCTCAAAAACGTTGAAAAATAAAACCAAAAGGCCACCCCAAAAAAGGTTGAAACCAATAAGGGCGATGCCCAGCAGCTAAAAGGCCGGTGAGATATGTGTAGGTTAACCATAAATTTGCTTTCAGCCGGACAAATTATATGTTAATATGACTACATAAGATAAAAAAATATGTTATCCTATTTTTATTACTGTACAAAATACATAATATTATTAAATTTCCAAATATATTTATCTGTTTGAAGTTAAAAATACTTTCCAAAAATAATAATTAACAAAAATAACCTAATTCTCCTCAAACTAAATTTAAAAAAGGCAATAAGCGTACAAACAAATACATATAATACTTAATAGCTTTTGTAACGTCTTCCAAAGTAAAAGTAAATCACATTTAATGTAAAAATAAGAAGTATTTGTTTATAATTTAATCAGTATATATATTCACATTTTTAACATGTAATTTATGAGCTGTATATAATATGGTATCCCTGAGTACATGACACGAGGACGTGGCTGCGAGAATCCTTTGACAACTAGTTAGCCGTAATTCGGAACGTGTTTTTCAGTACACGTCTGAATGGTCTGTATTTTTTTGTCGACGTCAAAGAAGTGTCATTTTTTTAATTTGCACAAAATTATTCATCAATCATAAGACCTTAAACTGTCACAGTTTTTGCACCCTTATAATAATAACAAGTGCGTGTTTATAGCTTAATAATGAATAAAATAGAACATCATCCACCCAATCGTGAAACGAGTATAAATATAATATTTTAAATGTCAATCAATATTTTTAAATAAATAATGTTCATCGATAAGGAAAATGAAGTGCAATTACTGTACATTATCTGATGAAGGGGTAACAAATGTATTTTAATGGCGGCCGGCCACAACAAATAAATAATTGTATTGGCCCTTTGCTTGGAATTGCAAATTGACCTGTCGAACCCGATTGCTATCACTAACATAATATGATAAACGTTGGGGTCTTTAAACATATGTACCCTTATACGACCCAATACGGCCAGTGACCACTAATATTTTTAAAGAAAATCAAACAGTTTAGTATGTACTTGTAAAACACAATCTTGTATTTGTTCTGAATAATAATTTCGATTTATAAGCTGCAAAAGTTTATGTTAATGAAATTTTAGTTCAGGATTATTTGATTAACTTGGATAATTGTATATATACATATATATCTAATTGGAGTTACTTATGAATAGAATGTGAATCAATCAATGATCTAACACACACATAAACGATAAAACACAACACATGGCTGACATAAACGTGTCTACAATGACTCGTAAACTGTTTATTGTTTTTATAATTGGCATTGTATTTATTTTTATTATACTCCATAATGTATCACGAAAAGGGATTTGGAAGCTCATAAGATTATTATTTATTACTTTCGTTATTTGGTTAATTCTTAACTAATCATAAACTTAGCAAGCACTAGGTCTTATTTAAATCTATGTTTATTAGGTTTATATTCTGAATTGATAATAGAATATCCAAAAAGATCTAAATAAACTGATTAAAAAATGACATTTCGTGATAATTAGTTAAGAACAATACGATAGAATATAGCCGCGTAGTTGACATGCGATTGGCTCGTTTGAATGCACTTTACAAAAAGATTTACTACCTTCGTTAAAATAACAACCTGCCAACAATATTCTTTATATTATTTGGGGCACAATAAAAGTATATTGTCTCATTTCAATGAAAAATCTGTAATTAATGTTATATTTTAATAATTGGTATGATCCGTTCTTATCCGTTGTTATTCAGTAAGCTGAAAAATGATTGGGTAAATTCAAAATTATCAATAAGTATTGTTGTGTATTTTTTGAGATCGTATTTTTGTATTTTTGTATAGCACAAAAGCTTAAATTGTTAAAAACGTAAATCATTCACATTATTATTACAATGCATTGAGTGAACACCTAGGAATACTGCTGATGTCTAAGTCGCAGACCAGCATTGTCAGGTGATGAGTTCTGCTATCACTATACATACACACATCTATCAAAAGGGTCAATTAAATTAATATAAATTTAAAGGCCACTCTAATGTTGATACATTTATAAAATACAGCATACAACATACAAACATAATTTCAAGGTTTGAAAAACTTTACAAATCCCATACAAATGTAGATGAATTCCGTCAACTATAGCCAATGGCTTATAACAAATAAACTTTCAATGTCATTGACTGGAATAAAACTCAAACAGCTTCGGAATACCTAAACCCATATGCTCTCTAACATAAACACAACAATTCAAGTCGCGATCCCGAAATAACAATATAAATAACTTTAAAAGGCATTTCTTTGTAACGTACCAACTGATTTGTGAACTGTTTGAAGTCTCGCCAAAGAATAAAACCGCAGATCATATTGTTCTAACGAAGTGTTTTAAAAACCATAACATAAAAGATAAAGAGTCGTATATGCGTCGAATACAAATTTTTAGACTAAATTTTAAAATATAATGTTTAACAATTATTAACATTTTAGTTTATGAACACTAATTCTGAAAATTATTTTAATTAAAAAAATATAAAAATACGAGTTAAAACCATTATTTATTTTTAATTTAAATTAATAATTTTCACAAAATAAAAACACTCTTCTTGGATGTCAGTATATGCGTGTTAAAAACAGGAGACCCTTCCAACGCATTTACCGCTTTTTTAACTAAAAATTAAGAACCAACATCTCATCTCATCTGGTATGTTGATGATCTTTGCAACTGATATATTTAATGTTCCAACGTGTATTATTATTGGCGTTGCATCGCGTGCGAGACTTGGCCTTCAAGACATATGTTCAGGACATTTACGTACAGACTGAAAACCAATATATCTGTATAATCCATTTCAGTTTCAGAAATGGTATGTTTACTTAGTTGTTTATTTTAAACATATAACTATATTTATTTTAAGGCTTTTATAAGCGTATAAGAACCTTATTAGTGAATAATTGTATAAAATGTATAAATGTACATATTATTAATTCTGGGCCAAAACTTTCTATCCATACAATTGTATAAAGATAGAAATGTCGTGATAATATTTGTTATTACTAGCAAATGAAAAACAAGATCCGTCGAGTTAATCTTAACAAAGATTATATATATTGAGAAATAAAACTGCACCTATACCTGATATAAAATAATATCATTAAATATCTGACTTTATTTGGTGATGAATAATAATATTACTATTTTAATAATATTACCACTATTTTTGAGGTTAAGATATACATTTACCTATAAATTACTACCCAATATGTTTATTTACTGTAATAAATTGTAAACTAATCCAAAGTTACGAGGCTATTGAGATATAGAAAACAAACATGCACCACAATTACCACCTGTTTTAAAACTGTTTAAAACAAATTACTAGCTAAGTCACTATACAGTAAGGTTATAATCGTTTGCCGAATATCGCTCTAATGTGTTGGATTTTACACAAATACTACCTCAGTAGCACAGTATCATTATTGGTCATTTGCACATTATTCTACTAGAGTGTAAGCACCCCTATCAGAAATGTAACCACCTCTAGATAACTCCAATGTATGCATAAATCTTACTTATGAATGCTACATTCAATTAGCAAGAAACTTTTGACCTGGTGCAGAGGAACTAATGTCATATGCAATTCGGGAACTTCAATAAATCGTGGGACTCCGATGACATATTCCACTGAAGTTTCACCTCGTTTGAATTTATTCATGAGATATGCAAATCCAACAAGTCATTTGTTATAAGTCATGGGACATCTTATCAAGTAACAAACATCATTTAATTATTATTACCTAGATAATATTGATGTTATTATTATCTAAGTCATTACGACTAGATAATGTTTGAGGATAAACATTTTTCGGACAGTTTCTTCTGCTTTCTTAAATCGTAAATAACTCTTAATTGTTTGATATTGATTTTCTATTAAAAAACTGTTTGAACGTTTGATTACCCGGGCAAATCTTAACTTAACACAGATCAACACAAGTCAAACTGTCTCAGGTTAGAAACGTAGAACTTAACACAAACCATTAGTATCAAATATTATAATAAAAGAAATCAAATGTAAATGAATATTAATTAAAATAATTAAATCGACTACGTTTTATAGTCGCTATGAACATCCGCACTCAATTTCAAAACCGCTCAATTTTACAACGCGACAAAATGATTCTCATCCATTTTCATTTAATTACTTGACATTTGAATATGAAAATTCAACTCTGAAAGTGATTTGTCATTGGAAATTTAGTTGTATGCATTTTGTAAAGTTAGCAGCTCTATTACGAGGTTTGAATACAATAGCGACCGAATGATTTGTATCAAATGTTTTTAGTTGTATATTGACTCAATTAATTCGTATAATCTGTACATTCATCTAAAATGGTTTAATAATTGAATTATTAAATGATATTTCCACTCATTATAAACATGCTTTTAGATCGAACTTCGATATTACCAATTAAAATGTCTTTATAACTAATTAATAACATGACAAACATTATAAATGAGCAAAAATTTTAAATCAAATGGTAATTATAACGAAAGCGGTATTGAATATGGATCAATCAGCTAATATTACAAAATGGCGTCGCGACGTTATTAAAATGTGCTCTTTGATCTGACACGTGTTACATTATTTTAATTTGGATTGTTAGATACTAGCTGAAACTCGCAGTGTTACTCGTAGATCTAATATAAGATTTAATAAAACATTAAATAATTTACTTATCACATAAAAAGCAACAAAAATATGTAACACAATAAATTATGCGACTTCTACTATGTACCACGTAGCACAAGGTTATATAAAATTATTATAAATTTTTAAACCGAGATAATTTGGCATTAAACGAATAAAATTTTACTTTAATTACACTAATCAATGTTATTTATGTTTCGTACATTTAAATATAAATTAAAACCAAAAAAAGTTCCCCGGTATCATCTCAGTCATCACTGATTCTGTAAAACTTTACGGATAAAAGTAAACGAAATGTTTGAAAATATCTATAAACATGTATAGCCATGTTAAGCTTATTTAAATTTATTTAAATTTATATTAAAAAAAAATACCGTTCCGTTTCCCAGTAGTCGCGGGTTCGAAACCCTGTCCGTATCGGTTTATTTTGTCATTCTTTATTTATATAAATTTAAACGAAATGATGAAATTTGGTCTATATTTTATTTTAGATTAAGAAATGGTCAATATATTTTTTACGAATTTTTGGGAATATAATATTTACATATGTATTTATAGAATATATGAGTTAGTTGCTATAGATAAAATAAATGAGTCCCTAATAGCTTATTACATGGAAGTGCCCTAATAATATAAAAGTAAATAATATATTTAAAATTAAGTAATTTATTACAAATGCGAAAATGGGGATCTCAAATATATCTAAGTGACAGTTGAATGCGTCACGTTTTGACAATCACGTATTCGCAGATAACAAGATTTTTTATGAATAGTCAGGGTGTTGGGAGGGAAATGAAATTCGTTACGTATTTGATTTGGAGTCTTCAGATTATTTTAAATGGATTTTCTCCCTGCCTTCTATTGTTTCCGCACAAATCTGTAAATCCTTAACACAGCATCTTGTAGTACAATACACATCTAAGCGAACACTAAAGAGAGATAATCTGTTGACTATGATCCTATAGAGCTCAGTTCAGTACAAATATCAGGTAATCAAAAGTTTTGTTACATAATTCTTACCTCTTCTTAATTAGTTAAAAAATATTTTAATCCTGTGCACGGATATAAATTGTTTCTATAAAAAATAATATTTATTCTATTGCTTCCTTACGTCATAGTATAATAATCCTAATTAAATTATAATAGAGTTTAATGTCTATTAGTAATAGCTGTTTGTTCTGACCTACTTCCCCGGATATTTTAACAAAGCTTCACTGATTGGACAATTGAAATTGTCAGTTACTGCTACTACTAAAACAGTTAAAACCAATTCATATTCATAAACACCATTCCTTTCCTAGATTATAATTTCTATATATAGTTAATAACTTACTATTTTTTTAAGGGTTTTATTATTTTTCATTTCACTGTTTAACTGCATTGTGAACTTCTTTCTTGTTATGTCAAACTTCTCGTTATTACATTTTATTTATTTTTTTACCAAGTTAGTTAATTTAAAAAAATATATATAAAAACACTTATATGGCTGTTAAAGCCAACAATTAGATAACAACATAAAACTTTTCTTTTTATATGCATATGTGAATTATTCAAGGTATTTTCAAGATATTCAAACAAAATTAATAATGTATTATGAATAAAAAAAAGAGATGATAATTAATTATAATAACCAAATATAATGTTGCAATATATAATATGTCTTGTTTAGAATGCGTTTCAAGTTATTTTGGCCAAATATATCTGGATTTATTGAAAGCCACTTATGTAAACGTCTTAAAATGCGGAAAATAGACAGACGAACAAAGCAATAGCTAAGCAAATACGTGTTCACTAAAAATAAGATATAAATCTTTCTATAAACTATAAACAAGTAAATTTTCTTCCTACAAATACATAGGTCTATATAGAAATATGTCACCGAACTGACATTATGTACGTATAAGTTTTGTATGTTTTGATGTTTGTTCATTAATCCCAGAGAGAATAGATGCTGATTGGATTTGTTTTAAATACTCATGCATTTAATCTGGAATAGGGATAGGAGAAAGAATACTTTTAATCCAAATCCCATAGTAGAGCAAAAACAATTCATCTGTAGAGAACACAACGTTAGTCCTCCAACCCTTATCCCGTTATTGACGCGAGTGATGACGCATGATTAGGTTAGTATATTACAGAATATAAATAGAACGGTATACATTAAGATTATTCCAACAATAAATTGTTCACCTATCCGATATCTGCTTTGATCTCGCCATAGTAAGTTGAGCCATCTCTTTCACAACATTTAGATTTTAGCTCATGAATCAATATCTTCTTAGAAATATTTATGTTCCAAAACTCTTTAGATCTATACAGATAATAGTAATGTATAGATGTTATTTACGTACATTGACCATTTTTAAATTTAGTTTTGAGTTTTTAATTTAGTAACTTTTAAGTAATTATTTCTAATACATTTCAGCAATTTATTATTTTTAATTTGCTCACGAAACCTACTACACTTATTTTAATATAATTTGGTGTAGTGTGTGTGTAGTATTCATAAAATAGATGTATAAATTCTATATGAATATTACATAATGACGCATAACACACATGCCAACAGGGACGACATAGATAATAAAAATAAAGCATTTTTAGATAGAGACTTGCTTAAATATTTTTTTATTATTTAATTAACAATTAATAATTACTTAATTTGTAAATTACCATTTGTATCCACTACTTTATAAACTATTGCCGGCTGTTCCAGTTTAGTCTGCTCTCCACCGCCCTCCCCTCCCGACTTAAAATAATAAGCTATCTATTATCAAATTTATACCTTTTTAGTTTTATTGCTATTATTGGCTTTATTGATTTTATTAAACTGTTTAGTAAACTACTATAACAGCGTTCTCAGTCGCTCTTGGGTTTGATTTGCTTATTGCTATTATTCAATATAAATCGTAATTGAAATATTGCAAAAACGAAATTTAATTTGTTTCTACATCAAGGCGTGATATATAATCATCTTATTACGTTTCATACAATTCGCAAAGGGTCTTGATATGCCAGTGTTCATCTCCGAAACCAATTTTCTACTTGATTCAAACTCGTGCTAAAGCAAATGAAGTCACAAGCAAATGCCGATGTAGGAAAAGAATTCTACGGATAGTTTTATTTTCACGATTGGAATTGTTACTAAAACTCATTTTATTTTGCAGAAGTGTTAGCGTTTTCATTAATACCATGTATAGCACTCATAAATATTCGACTTCATTTTATTTCTATTATATATTTTAGTAATATTAAATGATCAATATATTGTATTATTAAAATAACTGTGTTTAAAAATGACATGAAAAAAAATTAACTATTTCACATATTTAAATAGAAACCCTCGGTCTGCAACTTGGACCACATGGAGTACAGAAAGTAGTTTGGACTACTCGAATTCATTCAAAACTACTAATCAATTCCAGTAACTATATTTTTAAATGCTCCTGCAATACTTTTCCATTTTTAAACATACTTTACAATACTAATTAAATTTATTATATTGGAATGTTACGTAGCCTATTATCTCTAAAATAATGAACTATTAAATACAAATGTGACAGATAATGACACATATCATCTCATTTAAACATAGTTCATTAATTACGATGATGATATAACACAGATCTGGCGGAACTATGAACATAATACATTATACGCACAATTTATCATTGTTTTTATTTATTCATTAAACGCTTTCAATTATTTTTGAATCAAATTTACTTTCAACAATTTTTCTCAAATATTAACCTGATAAATAATTTGATTTGTGCACGATTGGCACTTTTCATGGTAAATGTCAGCGAATTTCATGGCTCACGTCAAGATGTCAACCCTCTACTTTATATCCCTACTGTGATGGGATTTGGAATAAATCTCCATCAAAAATTATTTGACATCGAAATACTCTTTTCTGTTTAAAAATTTAATACAATTACTGAGTTTATACTGGTTTTTGTTTCTTTTTATTTCCCATTTCATATTTATCTAAATATTATCGTCTTAATAATAAATGAATAATCAAATAAATATTTTGATATTATTTAATATGTATACATTACTCAACTAGAATGTTGTGTAACACAAATGAAAATGAAAAATTTAATACACTTTTTTATTCTAGTCCATTAATAAATATACTAACAAAATAATTGCAACTTACGAAAGTATCACTTTTTGTCAAATGGATTTTAATAAAATATAATACCCTTTTTTTATCTGACACATGAAAGATACTTTATAAAAATCGTTCTACACAAAACACAATAAAATAAAAATATATGTGAATGACGGATGTGTTAATAGATCTAAAAGTTATAGAAAAGAAAATAAAACATCAAAATATTTATCTCATAGTGGTTAAAAATAGCAATAAGTACCATCTGGAGGCAACGTGGCCAGACTTCTTAAATCCCTCTTTGAGTTTCGGGAAACCATGATGTCATAAAAGTGACGCACTCATTAAACACCGCAGACCATCAACTGTGGGGACACCGTAATTACTCCATCCTTTAATAAAAGTTTTAGTATGAACGTAATTATAATATACGTTAAGCACTTTAATTTAAATTTATTTAGCATGCCGTAATTACCCTAACTACTTCAAAATAGAACCAAGCCGACTCAATTTATGAATACTTTTACTATTAGTAACTGCTTTGCAAATTAACTAAAACTTATTTGGAAAATATATAGGAATTCTGAAATAATTGTACATACTTAAATATGCAGGATGATACTTCCTAAACATATATATTGACGGTAAAATATAAAGTATTAGTGTTCAGAATATCTTTACACGAGGGAAAAGCTTACAATAGCTTGTAAAAATAAACGTACGATGCGATCCATACATCCATCGTCATCTGAAATGGAAGACCAAGATTCTCACAGAACTCCGATTGTACTTTTCCTTTTTGTATAAAACTGCCACAGAAATATTAACGGTCTATTTCCCAAGCACAGATGGTCTTTTAAAGTTCAGCGAGTTCAACCCCTACAGTTGACATAATATTATTATTGTCACAATGAATGAACAGTTGTTGATAGGATTTGCTTTTATAAGGAACAGAAGTTCTTCTGACAATATAGTTCTTGAAAGTGTTAAGTAATGTTTATTTTGAATACAGGGAAAACCATAGTTGTAAAGATTACGTAAACCATCCTGTTCCACCACGCATGGCCGCACACGAGGGCAGTAATAATTAAAAAACCACCTCTGATACCGCAACGCCTGAAATCGACATATTGTTTTGGTTGGTCTATTAAGTCGATGAAGCCAGAGGTTTTGTATCTCTGTATCTCTCTGTATAAATTATGTTTGTTTAATTTTTGTGCGTCACAAAACAAAACATCTGTTGCGTAACCACTCGACAATTATTGATTTAATATAACTATAATAAAACCGGTGGATGATGAGTTAGTAAGTAGTTAAAGAATCTTGGAGTTTTATTGCATTTAAAAAATATTTTCAACTTATCGATTATATTTAAACCAAGTCTAGTTATTAGTAAATCTAAATATGAAGTTATTATTTGTAGATATAAAGCTGGGAATAAGATAAGTAATAAAAAGGAAGCTTAACATTAGCAAATATTATTACTTTATTAACAGGAAATTCCCAACACTTTCCTCGGAACGATACTTTAATCCAAGAATTGTACGTGGAGCGATTGAAATCAAAAACTACAAAACATTCAATCCAGAAGATGGATGTCAGTTATCAGCGTGGACTCCAATGAAAAACGTAACACTTCGCCTTTTTGCGCATTCATCTAAACACCAGGGACGCGTTGGTTAGTTTAAAGAATTCATTGTGAAAAGAGAATATTATTAATATTAAAGTTGTCGGGTGGATGGAAAAACTTTCACTTTTCACTTTTACTTTTGGAATTCACGTCTTCAACGACCGACTACGAACAGTGCCACCTAGTACGAGACGTAAGGTAATTAAAGGTATATAATACATATTTCCTCGGGCGTTAATTCCCGTAAATATTATAGATGTTATGATACGTAACTTTTAAAATGTATCAACGAATCAAAACACTAACAAGATTTTAATACAGCAAACAACAACGTAATCGTAACTTCACTCCTTCAGGGAATAAAAAATTTGGAAATTTTTTGTCCATCCGTTTGCTGAGCAGCATTTTCTCATTACAAGGAGCGTTGTACCCTCAGGGGATAACTAGGCAGTCGTAAATCTTGTATACTTGGAGTTTGTGCAACGGATTTATGGTTGAAGGCTCTGATACTTGGCACTGATTATAAAAATGTTGTGTTAAACAAAACTCGGAAGTGGCTTTGAAAACTTATTTTAATGATTTTGTTCACTTGAATTAGTTTCCATTTTAGCAAATCTATATATTATATTTTATTTTTTTATATTCTAACTATAATTCTTTTTACGTCCTAACTCTTAAATAATGCATAGTTTAGAAGACACAACACTACCTAACTAGGTGATATATTATAAATAATATAACTATATTACTATTCTAAATAAAAAAACACCGAAATAAGAATAATATAAGAATGTGTACAGTTAATATAAACGTATGAAGGAGATGACAGAGATACAAAGTTACACAAAATGGGTGGACGGCAAATAAATTTGATATGCAAAAATATAACTCGTTTCTGAGAAATTTTCGCGTGTGAGAATCAAAATATACTGTGAATTCGTTGGTAATTTCTTTTGTTGAATGATATATACGCAAATATCTTTCGAGCTTGAATTTGGTTTTATACAAAAAAGTAACTATATAAATAATTAAATAATGTTGAACTATTGTCATCATAAACTTATCAACAAAAAACATAATGCATTTATGAAATGTACGTTATAACTTATAACTGGTGTAGTTAATAAAAACTCATTTTGCCTCCAACGTCCAATCACGTGACGAATCAGATGTGACTGAAAGGATATTGACGGCTATTTTCCACCCTTACGCCCTTCAATAGAAATATCTTTCAATTGCCAAAATCATACATCCAACTTTATTCCATAAGCCAAGCAGTTTACGGTACATTATTGTACTTTCTTTTATGGTATATAGAACGAAATATTTGTTCAATGATATCCGTAATAGGCGCTATAATTCGCAGGCTTCAGAAATAAAACCATTTTTTCCTGAATTAGTCTACGTAATGATTGTTAGGGCATTAAGATAGAACTGTTATGTGTTTTAGTGCTGCGTGATATTTAAATATGAATTCACGGTTGAAAATGGAGAAATATTGTGAATACCTTTCATTCTAAGACCTTAAATCCGTGTCTATACAATACGGAACACCTCTGGATTGTGCTGAATACATTAATAGTGTCGAATTTGGGCGGTCAGCTCGATCGTGCGTCGAATACATTCTTATTGTTTCCTTTTAAATTGGTTCCCTTAGCGGCGATTGCATTGTAAAGGCGGGACCGTGTGCGTGGTTCACAACAGATATTTTACTGGTAAGTGAGGGTGTAAACGAATAAACGTGTACAGAATAACGAATACCTTATAGTCAACATTGAGAATACATTTATTACCTTACATAATATATTACTTACAAAAACGAACAGGAACAGAAAGGCATATTTAGCTGTCGTATCTTATTTTCAGTCAAAACGTACTATATACCTATATTCATTTCCTACCTTACCTATCTACGTACCTTCCTACGTACCTATATTCATTTTTCAGGTTTAAATGTCAATAGTCCAGATTAACAAAAAAAAAATTTGTTTCTATTACTAATATTGAATTTTTGACTATTACTCAAAAAAATTACGAGATTTATTTTCAAACAAATGTGTGATCAATATCTTTCTATTTTTAAATTTCTAACGTTAATATGACGTTACTGTAGCATCAAAATGATGTTAAGATAATGTGGCTTGTTGGAGAAGTATCTTGTGATGACGAGACATGACTTCCAAAATGCAACGTAAATGTACTAATCTGTTTGTTTTGAAATTACTGATGGCTTTCAGGAAACATCTTGTATATATACCAACTTTAAACAATAATAACTTATAAGTAACTATCGTAGGTTACTTTAAAAATAAAAGCTGAGGTTTCTTTTTCAATCATAACTTTTAAATTTAAAAAACTTATTCAACTTTGTAACTTTTTCTCAAACTTTCGATGCCTTGTAAATCCAATTACTTTAGATGCTTTAAGAGTTATGAGTAAAGTTTAAATCTTGATGGAGCTGGAATAGTTTTGGACAACATATATTTGTCATGTTTCTAAATAATATTATATATTTTATGTTACTTCCTTATTTGTTTGGGCTTGTACTACATAATAACATCAATATACCAACAAACTTGCAATATTTCTTTGGTCAACGGTATGCCGTTGAACAAAAGATACCTTTTATTTTGGCTTTTATTTCATCAGACAAATAAAGCCGCCGCCATGATGGACCATCAAATAAACTCGTAAACCACACATTACTTGTATATTCACGGACCCTAATTACGGACAGATATATAATGTTTGATTAACAAAAAGACAAATCGTGGCTTTTCTTGCAATCTATCTCTTAGTCCTCTATTTTTGTTTTTTAGCATATAGGTATGAAGTATTTCTTTTCTTTATGTACATTATATTATAAACCATTTCATTAAAATAGTCTCTGATATTAAATTAAATATGATATTAACTTCAATTTATAGCACGCTCTTGCAACCTAATATCGTGTTCTCTGGTGCCTGTAGTCAATTCACATGGACCACTTGACGCAAGCTAAACAGAATGTCTTGTTAGATACAAAGCCGTAAGGCCAATAACCAATATGAATATATCAGATATGAATTTATGAGGCGATTGAACATCAAAGGATTGGTTTACGCGAGGCCGATCGCAAATCGCTCCTGCTTATTCGGCAATAATAAAAACACTCCAAATAACCCCATAACCTCGGCCACATGTGCTCAACGGACTTAGTTCCAGCACTTTATTGTGAACCATTAAATTTTACAACCATGCATAAGCTACCACAGATTAAATAACAGATGCCACAAATCTTTCCGCCTCTTGGGACAAGGGACTGTTTAATAAAAAAACTCGATATAAAACCTCGGAGCAGTGTTATCCTGGTGATGTAACAATTGATTAACTTGAAGTAGCTGAAATTTTATCTTAATACGTCCTCAACTATATTGAACCTCACGCACGTTGGTTTACTAGAATTATGAGTAACAAAATAAATATTATTTCGAATACTAATAATACTGCCACTTCTACCACTATCTCCGCTATACACTTATCTTTGCGTTAACGCTGACCGCGACGAGTTTTACGTATCTGGGGGTGCTTTTTTCGCTTTTTATCTCAAACTTTGTAACATTCCGTCACATGTCCACGCGGAAAACTTTTTACGCTTAAGGTTAAATTACGATATAATGCTTTATTTAGCTTTGTACGATGATATCACAGACCTCGCTTTAAATTTTTGCACTGCATAAAATAACGTTGTCATTAACATTATTCAATCTTATTATAATACAAACAATATTTATATCTCTTTATTTTTGTTTAAAATCTCATATCCATTCTCATAGATCTATACTCAAAAGTGTTAGAACCATCGAAGAAAAGAAGATACAACCATATTTTCATGAAACAAATCGTTTAAACGTGGCAATATATCCCGTAATATAATTTCCATTTACCCAGATCATTGAGCGAATCACACGGGATAGCTGTAACTTGCAGAGCTGCGGATCAGCTCAGCTGAGGTCGGTCGGATATCGCGGCTTACTGTGACACGAGAGAACACTTCAGACAATGTATTGCATTTCAAAATATATGTTTAACGAAATATATTTATTTATGGATACTAGATATTAGTAGTCTGTTAAAAAATCGTACACACAAAATCAAATTTCTGTACATGGAAAATATTAAAAAAAAACATAATGAGCGGCTTTTATAAGAACAAGAGAACCCAAAACAATGGTTATTCATTTTGTCTGTATATCTGTATGTTTGTGCACGCTAATCTCAGTAACGGCTTTATCAATTTGAATGCGGTTTTCAGGAATATATTGTAAGTCTTCACTTACTATTTAGTGTTATTTCATTTGAATCTGTTAATAAACAAAAAAGTTATGTCAATTTATGCCAAATGTAATAGATGGGATGCAAATCTTCTTATATACATGTGATAAATCTGTAGAGACGTAGTCTCTGTACATTAAAATATTAAAAAATATAGAGCCGGGATGTAAAGTTGTAACTAACATAATCCATTTCTATCATTTTTGATTTTTTGTCTGTTTATCTGTTTCTCTCTTAGTTGTGTACGCAATACTACAAAAAAATATATGGCTAATGTATAAAAATATTTATAAACATGTATAGCCCACGTTGAGCTTATTTAAATTTATATAAATATATATGGCTAATGTAAATAACTTTTATGCATATAAATTGAGCGTCAGTATAGGTCAGTAACAATTCGTTTTTAACTTTCATTGCAATCTTCACTCTGTAAAAAGATATATGTATTTAAAATGCTCCAGAAATCTATCTTATTAAATATAATAAAACTGTAACTGTCTGTACGTGGAATTAAAAAAATCGTAATGGGGGATACATTTTTGCAATTGCTTATATAGCAAGAGAACCCAAAACAATGTTTTTTGTTTGTCTGTATGTTTGTATGTCTATGTCTGTATGTTTGTGCATGAGAATCTCAGAAAGGGATTAACCAATTTGAATGAGGTATGAGTTAATATATTGTTATTGGCTTCACTTTACATTTAGTGTTTTTTTCTATTTTAATTTGTTAAGAAATAAAGAAAGAAATAGTTTCTTAATTTTGTTACCATTGCGGTAAGACATTTTTGCAAAATTAAAATAGTGGTCTTTCCCTCGGGGCATAATAATACTTTTCTATCCAATAAAAAAATACGCAATCGGACTACCTTCTCTGTGATTAATAATAAAAAGATTTATAACAATAAACTAGACATACTACTTGGCGGTGCTTGATGAAGCTTTGAAGGTTTATAGTTTTTTCATACATCAGTATGTACAAAGGGTACGTTTTAGAGGAAGAGAACAGTTAAATACTTGTTTTTTTTATAACCCGAAATACATACATTTTTAACAATGTAGAAAAATTTAATAATCCATAAATAAGTCGACAATAACAAACATTGTATTTCTACCGAATATAATATAAATAAAAATAACTCGTTGAAATCAACTAGCATTCAAGATTTAGGCATTATAATAGATTCAAATGAAATTTTCAAGATCCTATTTCGTGTATTATATTGAAAGCTTTATAATTGTTAGGTTTTACTTTTAGGAACACCAAATATTTAAAACGTCATCAGACTAACATATTTTTTTTTAACTCGCTAGTTCGTAGTACTTTGGAATATTGTAGTCAAGTATGATCACCATTTTATGAAGTTCATATAAATAGACTAGAAAGAGTGGAGCGCAATTTTTTAACTTACCTGGATTACGGATTAAATATTAACAATGAACTTAATTCTTATGCTAAAAGGTTAAATCATTATGTAACATCAAAGTTAAATAAAAGAAATTTATTATGAATTGTTCTTATATAAATTACTTAAGAACGAAATTGATTGCTCAAGGTTTTTGTCCCAAATAAATATAAGCGTACCAAGTAGGTAGCCTCGCAGTAGAATTTACAAATAGTTCTTCGTTCGTTTGCATTACACGACTCTAAGATATAACTTCCCTTTATCAAGAATGGCTGCTCTATATAACAGTTAACTAAAGTCTCTTAAAATAGATAACTTTTACACATTTAAAAACAAAATATTTGAATGTTTTTCACAACATAATTTTTAATTTTTTATTGTAGTTTAGCTTGTTTAAGATCTGTAAGATTCGTTTACTTTTTTCTCTACCCTAAGCTGTGGTTGCCTTTTATTGGCAAGACACTTAAATTGTTTTTATACTGTAAAAATAAATAATTATATATAAGTTATTAATTATAAATATAAAGTAAACCTGCCGTTGGCAATCCTTAAAATAATAAAGTATAAAACTAAGAGGTGTCAAGGGACACCCGGATGGAACGAAGTTCCTTTCGATTAATTATTGATGGAATAGGGAATATGCATAAAATTTAAAATGGTCTCAAATACTTTTTTTTCGGATACTTATTATCATCTTATTATAATAAAAACATTTTTTTTTTATTTACTAATCATTTAAGCCCATAAAATAATTTGTGAAAAGTGTAAATTAAGGGAGTGAAATTCAAACTTCCAAAACGCGCCACCATTGGTCGAAAGGAAATGTGACGTCATTAGACACGCCATTCAAATAATCGGCGTCGAAGTTCATACTGTGGTTTAGTGTTACTGATAAAAATAAATAATTTAAACCTATATTTTCGTGCTTAAAGGTTTTATTCAATGATACGATTGTTTAGGTAATCATTTTCCACTTCACTTGACTCAGATAAATAACTTTGTTGTTAATCAGCAGATATAGAAGATATAAGATGCTATAGAAGTATTATCAGCTGTGTTTTCAGTAAACATTTTTTTTTTTAAAACATACTATTACTGGTACAGTAAAACTATGTAAAATAGTTAGTTTTACTGGTTAAGTAAAAGTATTGTGTGTTGAATGAGGAAATGGTAACAATGCTACATTTTGTTTTGCAGCAGGTATATTTACATTGACACCTTACTTCCTTACTTCTGTACTTCACACTGTACACAAGGCTCTGCCTTATGATCACATTTAATATCGTCTTGTCTGATTAATATCACAGACCTTTGTATGGGCAGTACTAGGACTTACTTACTATATCACTTCTTTGTAAAAGTCACCTATTGTTTTAAGCACTTCTTTTGATAGCTAACTCTGAAAAGGCTTCATTTACCGATGTCAATCTTTGCCTTTTGATTACGCACATTCTCATTCTATCAGCTGGTGTTTTTGCCACAAAAATATATGAGGAACAACTCCTTTCTTCAAACTTCGATTACCTTTTTCTCCTTCTTATTTAGTTATACATATTACATTCAATATTTTAGCTGTATCTTCCTTAACCTGAAATAAATCGACAACCATAAAAATTTCGTAAAACCAAAAAAAAGAATACGGTTTTTATAGAAAGTTATACTGAACTTTTGTAAACTAGGTTAGGTTAAACTAAAATTTTCTAATGTTCAATAGCTAATGCAACTTACTATAAATTTAAAGTATTAAATTAAACTTATTATAAATAAAGTATACCTACGTTAAATTGATCTTCACAACAATATAAACACAATTTAAGACATATATTATCCCTTTTAATTACCATAGACCATTGTTTTTGTATTTTCGCATCTCTTGGAATATAAAAAACAGTTTGTCGGGTGTTTTTCTAATACTATTTTTGCACTCCGGTATTATGCAATACTTGTAAGATGGTTTTTATCTTCTTCCATGACTTGTAAAGCACTTAAAACTTAACATATGTATGAAGTAAATAAAAGTTCATAAATCATAGTAAACATTGACTTGACGTATCATTTGACGTCACGCAGGGCGCGCGCAAAATTACGGCGTTTGAACGGCTCAAATTTACTCAATGTTTCAATTTTCACTTTGAAAAAAAACTAGAATCTTTTCAAGCCTATTTATATATTTTTTTACGATATAGAGAGATAAATGATTAATTTATCTGAATATCTGAATAAAAACCTGAATATTACCTATTGTAAAAAAAATATTAAATTATTAATAATAATAAGCTAATATGCTAATGATATTTGTATACTATTTTTGTATGATATTTCGCCGATAATTTATAATAAATGTAAATAAAATGAATAACTAAATTAAAAAGTGTTAATCAATAAACCCATGACTTATTGTCCCGCCACCTAGCGGTTTCACTTTGTACTGATATGTTTATATAACAGATGTAGTTCTGTTTCCCTAAGATATAAATAGATGGCGTTGTAACAAAACATTACGAATATATTTGATCACTATTTGTATTATTATTTTCATTTTAACTGTTTTATTTGCAAATTGATTCTAAAAGAACAAACTCCAATATCAAATAAATAATAAAGAACTACTAAGCAATTTAATATAATACAAAAAATAATAATGGTAGAAATGAAAATATCTCGCTTGCTTTCTATAAGAGAGAGAGAGAGAGAGATAGCAAAAAATGTCGTGCCAACTTTTGGTAAGAATTTTTACCGTCTAGCCCCCTTTCACAACGCGCGATAAGAAACTACGTTCTTTTTTTTTTTTTTTTTTTTTTTTTTATATGATCTAGGGCAATGCTTGACTACATTCCACCTGATGGTAAGTGGAATGTAGTCTTAGATGGTAAGTCGCATTGCCCTAGCAACCTATTCACTCTTCTCTTGAAGACACCCACATTATATTTAGCCGGAAATACCGACGCAGGCAAATTGTTCCAGTCCTTTGCTGTACGCACTAAAAATGAGGAAGCAAAGCGCTTCGTTCGGACAGGTGGAATGTCCACAACAAAAGGATGGATACCTGCCGTGCGTCGGGACGTCCGGTGATGGAAGGGGGACGGGGGAATTAACTCGTGTAATTCCTGCGCACACTCACCAAAATGTATCCTATAGAATACTGAGAGGCTAGCAATTTTACGCCTGTGTTCAAGGCTTTGGAGGTCGGCTTCGACCAATTCGGGATCGCCTATAAGCCTCTTTGCTCGCCTCTCAATTGAGTCCAGAACCGCAAGATGAGACTTTGCGGCACCAGCAAATATGTGTCCACAGTACTCTACACACGACCGGATCTGTGCTTTGTATAAAACAAGAAGCTGTCCCGGTGTAAAGTACTGCCGAACCTTCGCAAGAACGGCAAGCTTTGCTGCTGCTGCTCTTGCTCTGGACTCAATGAACCGACCAAAGTTGAGGTTCGAGGAAATCTCTAAGCCTAACAACTGAAGCCGGTCACTGTATTCCAAGGATACATTCTGGAAAGTAGGAGCCAAGGTGAAAGGGCTCCTTTTGGAGGTGAATAGACACGTCTGCGTTTTGGTGGCGTTGAACTCGACAAGATTGGCATTGCTCCATGCGGAGACTGCCTGAAGTTTGTCATTCAAACGTTGCACCATGGCTTCTCTTTCAGACTGTACTTGATCTCGACTAGCCCGAGTACTCGGCAGATATCTTTCTACAACTGTGCTGTCGTCTGCATACCCATAGATACCGGGCTTCAACAGATCATTAATGTGCAGCAAAAACAGAGTTGCAGAAAGAACGGACCCCTGAGGCACTCCGGCATTTATTGTCAAGGGTTCCGAGGAACACCCGTCGACAACTACTCGGAGAGATCTGTGGCTCAGAAAGTCCGTTACCCAGCCGATCAGACCAGGAGATATACCGTACGCTGAAAGCTTGCATATAAGGCTCGCATGCCAGACCCTGTCAAATGCCCTCGAGACGTCCAGAGAGACGGCGATCGCTTCTCCGTTCTTCTCGATGGCCTCGCCTAAAATGTGAGTAGCATACACTAGGAGGTCCCCAGTAGACCTATTACGGCGAAACCCGTACTGTCGGTCACTGAGGAGATCGTTACCTTCTAGGTATGCTAGTAGGCGCGAGTTCAATACACGCTCCATAATCTTACAGAGTATGGAGGTGATTGAAATCGGTCTGTAATTGACAGGGTCGGCACGGCTGCCTTTTTTGGGCACGGGTTGCACATTAGCAAGCTTCCAGGATTTCGGCACTATTCCAGTCATGAAAGAGAGGCGATACAGACGTGTCAGTATAGGAGACAACTCAGCTGCGCATGTCTTGAGCAGAATGGCTGGTATACCATCAGGACCACTGGCTTTATTCACATCTAAACGACACAATGTTCTCCATACCTCTTTGTTAGTGATGCGGATTTCAGGCATCGAAATACCGCAGTGAGGAAGATGTGCTGGAGAAGCATTGCCAGTGTCTAGATGCGAATTCTCAGCAAACAGAGAAGCAAATACATTCGCTTTCTCTGTTGCAGTGTGGGCCAGGGATCCATCAGGCTTCAGCAGAGCAGGCAGTGAGGGTTGGCAGAAGTTCGACTCGATCGCTTTGGCAAGAGACCAGAAAGCTCGACTGCCAGTTGGTCTGACAGAGAGCTTTTCGCCATTCTTAACGATCCGATCAAGACGAGCCTTCCGCAATGCCTTCTTGTAGGACTTGGCAGCTTGGTTAAAGGCTCTCTTCTTCAAACTTACATCCGGAGTTTTGCGGGTTCGAGCATCAGCCCAAATGAGATATGCCGAATGTTTTCGGTCTTGAGCATGACCACATTCGGCATTAAACCATGGGCGAGCTTTGCCACCGATGGGTACGTCAGCAAAAGGAATAAAATACTCCATTGCCTGATGCACCACATCGGTTATAGCATCCGCGCAACTCGACGGATCCAAAGAAGAGAAGCAGACCTGCCGCCAAGGATAAGACGCAAAAAAGTGTCGCATCTCATCCCAATCTGCTGACTTGTATTTCCATACTCGCCTAACACCAAGAGGTTCGAAAGCTGGTGGGGAATATGTAAACACAGATTTCACCAGACAGTGATCGGAGGTTCCCAAGGGGGAGGTGACTTCTACACGATACCTATCCGGATCAGTTGTCAGCAGAAGGTCCAGGCAATTGGCTGTATGGCCTACCACATCTGGTACCCTTGTCGCTTGCTTCACCAGCTGAAAGAGGTCCAAGGACAACGCAAATTTCCGCGCTTCTCTTCCAGCATGGTCGGTCTTCTGATACGGGAACAGCCAGTCCTGATGACAGGCATTAAAGTCCCCCAGAAAGACGAGCTGCGCCGAAGGGTACTGATACAGAGCCATATCTGCAGCCTCACTAAGATACTCAAATAAACGAGTTGTCTCCTGGTCACCGCTGTGCGAACGGTAGACACAGGAATACAGGATTTTTTCGTTTCCTGTGTCCACTAAAACCCATAGGGAAGAAAAAGTGGGGTCTTCAAGGTGACGGAGACGCTGAATACAGAGGTCGTTCCGCGCGTACATACTGACTCCGGCCCGTGAGCGAAAGTTGTGCTCCAACGAGTAACCGGGATAATCCAAGTATGTAGCGCTCAAAGGACATTGTATCTGCGTCTCCGTCAAAAAGAGCAAGTGCGGCTGCTCTGTCTCCAGGTGGTGGTGTACTGCTAAAAGATTTGAGTGCAAACCCCTTATATTAGTCAGGTGCACTTTGTATGAGGAGGAGTGCAACCGCTGTGTCAACTTGTTTCTTTTTTTAACCTTTTTCATAAAATAAAATAAATAAAAGTGAATAGGGATGGGAAATGGCAGTTGAACGAGGCGGTACGTAGTGCGGTACGTGGCTAGTCTGGAGACTGCGGGGACGCCCGAACCCCCCCAGGGATCGCCATCGGGCCTCCTCGCCTGGTCGCCAACCAGCACGATGGAGCCACCCTGGAATTTTTCGCAGCTGGCGGGGCAGCCTTTCGTGGGTGGCTAACCCACTAATTGGGCCCCCAACTATCTGCGGGCGGCCAGCGGAAAGCCGTCGCTTCGGATCCCGCTACCCTCCTCGACTAGACACCCGACAAAACAAACACCAACTCGACGTCAACCGGTTCGCCAACGTACCGCAGCTGTTCAAACCCATTTCCCATAAACGGCTTCATCGAGCAACGTGCCGGAACACGACTATGTCGCTTTGCGGCACGACTTTGCCCGATGGGTGGTAACTTTGCCGGCGACCCGATGTTATGGTCTACCACCACGTTCCAATAAATAACATCACTGTCTACTGATTTATGGATTAATAGACTAATTAATCGTAAATTCATAGGTATAAATACACCTATGAATTTACCATATTTATATTATATTGTTACCTTCATACATGTTATTCCTAAGCCTCTTTGAAGATCACACAAAATGCCACTGAAAAAAGATTGTATTCAAATTCATGCGGTGTAGAAAATAGTATATTTTATCTCAACCAATTTTTAAAGTTCAAATAACGTTACTACCATTCGATTCCATTGATAGGAGCTGAGCCGCTGCGCTATAGGATTAAAGTCTACTCTTGGTTTCACGTGAGAATGATAGCTTAGTTGTTTCATTCCACGCGGTGCTGTTTCAGGGATTTGTAACGGGATCAGGACATGTAGACAATAGGGCTTAGGTCTTCTATTCAATTCATGGTTTGGTTTAGGAAAAGTTAAACAAAAACTGACTCTAGTTTGTCGATGTTATTATCAATTAAATCTCTGCAGGTAGAATTGACACGAAACAATGTGCTCTTTATGTTTTACGGTGCAAATAATGAACAATTTAAACTCAGTACGTTTTAAAGAAACCACAAAAGCTCAGGCCATTAAATCTCACAATTAATAATGAAGAGGTCGCACGTGTCCGCCATTACGATTCCAACTAAGAAATTTATGATTTTAACCAATACCTACTGTTCTATAATGAATATTGTAACAGAGAAATATTAGCACAGAGAAATTTTATATGTAAATTTTAAGGTAACATTATACATAAATATCCATTATACGACATCTAATTAGGCTAATGATACTCTGTAATATTATAATTGCTCAAATATATTTTGTATACAAAAGATTAGATTCACGTTTCAGAAAACGTTAATTAGTCAAGGAAAATTTATTTCACAGAATAATGATGTGTACATATTCCAGACACATTTGCGGAGGCATTAACTATCGAGCACCCTTGTTCCTTGCTACGAACAACCATTAGACTAAGCTTATAATGATTGTACTTATTGATTGTGCTCTTCATATTCTGTTATCGCCATAGGCTAGAACCCCTGACACAAAGTTAGATAATAACTTACATGGGATTTCGTTTGATGTTTTGGGCCTCTATTACGTATTCATTCATTTATATTTTAATATACATAAATTAATAATATATTAAACTGCGTTTGTTTTAAGTAAAATTTAATCTTGGTTACTTTATAATAATTGCTTTATTTTGACTATATTTTGACCCTAATAATTTTTTACGTGTCAATCATTATATATATTTGAACCGTCATGGCCTGCTTTATTTGTTTTATGCTTGCTTCTTGTAATGTACGCATGTAGCTAATATTGTATTATGTAAATTTTGCTGATGCTAAAGTTAGCTCACTTGATAATAATTATATAATATCCGAATATATTCTATAATATCCGAATATGATAATAATTATATAATATCCGAATACATTGTATAATAATAAAAATATAAGAATCCATTGTACCTAATTTATATATTTTTAATAAAAAAAAACAAATTTTAAGTAAAAGATGTGCATGTTTCTTGTACAACTATTATTTCGTTATATTATAGAGATGTCCAAGGTGGATTTGTGTAATGGACAATTGGTATTTTATAAATTGCTTCACGATCGTTAAAAACAAATATTAAGGAAAATAATACAATTAATGTGCAAAGTAAATAAGATTGAAAATAAATTTGATGCGTGTTTGAAACATGCACGAGGTCGATGACGAACGTCATGAGACAACTCTTTTGATCTATAGAATTAAAATCACTAGGGTTTGGTACATTTGACAAGCGATCGTCTCTCAAAGATATAACGATTTTTTTATGGTACGTCTGTGTTAACAGAATGTTGTGGTAACAGAATTTTGTACATCTGTGTTATTTATTTTTCCTTGTAAAAAGTGACTTGTCCTAATTCTGTAATGCCCTAGTTACAGTAGATTACTTGTTAGATTGGCCTTCAATTACGGGCGTAAATTAAATCAATGAATATTAAATAAATATTTCAATTTATTTTGTGATGATATCTTTAATAGTACTTGATATTAGATTTATGAGTTTCACTGTTTTCTGATGGTCATCGAAATACGTATCTGGATAATTTACCAATTCGATATTCCTCAAAACTTTTTGTTGTTTCCTGCTAACAAACTCAAAAATTTGCGGAGTAACATAGAGTATTGGGACAGGTCGTACTCATGACTTAGAACTATTACAAATTTTGTATTTGTAAACGCAATATCGTATATACTAGATGAAAAGTCAAAAAGTCAATATTTTCACAGGTTACTATCGTGTAAGTATAGAAAATAAGTGTGTTATCTAATCTGTTAAAAATACGCTGTCTCTAACAATATACCCCACTTCCACGGAAGACCCGCATAATGTCTGTCTGTCTATCAGAACCGGGATAAATTCGCAAGGTCCAACGTATAAATGATCCACACAGGCATTCGTTGTAGAAACTCGCCTTTGATTTAATAAATCTAGCTTAAGTCTCCGCAGTGCCAAAATATTTGTACAAATCTGTGAATAATAATGTTATGGGGAAAATGGTCTAAGATGAGATCCCTTATATTTTATCCAGCAACCCACAGAATTATTAGGTTTAAGGTTAGGATCCACTAAACTTATTAATAAAATTTTAGTATCCAGCAGTGTTACATATAGATTTCATTGACAATTATAGATAAATTAGTTTAAATTGACAATAAAATTAAGATATATGATGCATTTTTATAACAGGTAGTGTTTTAAGAAGGATCTAAACTGTTGTTGATAGAAAGGTATAGTAATAAAGGATCAACTGCTTATAAGTTACACCAAACTATAAAGCCAAACGAAAACAGTCTGCCGTGCGAAGCCTTGCTCAGTTTCAGCACAATGCCTTTGTAAGCACTTTTCAAGACACGTATTCTTCTAGAAATGACTTTATGTTTCACAAACTCGGTTATAAAATGCCTTGTTATGAATTTGTTGTTTGTTTATTCTAGTTTTATGTTTTGCTTGTTTTAATTTTCAGAATGGTATTAGTACCGAAATATGTTCCCTCGGTTAAACAAACTTTTAAACATATAATTTTAAAACATGCTCTTACGAGCTTTTGGTAAAATAACATTTACATGTTCATCTTATTGTTAGAGATTACTAAATGTTTGTATTTTAGTAAAGTAGGTTTATTCATTTATTGTCTCCTCTATCTTCATTCACTTAACAATTTCTGAGACAGATGCGTAATGGAAGATACGGCAACTAGCCCAAATCGACCGAAATTCTTTGACAATGATGGAGGAAATTGATACTAAATATATTATTTTCACTTACTACGTCATTATAATGAATCAAACACACAAAAGGTGTCATATCATATCTTTTGCGTAGGTACCTACTACGTAATTGGTGGAGTCCGCAAAACACACAAAATACTCACCACTACTCTATGTACAGGATTCTATAATCCTGACCTATTCTTTAATAAAGAGAAATTGAAAAATCAAAATTTTAAATGCACCGGTTTTCAAATTTAAAAATGCAAATTCTAGAATTGCGCGAAATCGGTCAACCGTAGTATCGATAGAACACACTTTTATTTCCCAGGGTTCATGCAAATATATTCTTTCTCTCATTACTATACAAATGAAAAATAAAAACAGAACCTCATTATCAAGTTTTAAATGAAGGAGCGAATGTACTAACAACGTATTAAGTGTCATTTTCCTAACAAGACACGTATGTCTCTTGTAACAAAAACACATAATTTATTCACATTTCATATTTCATATAATAGAAATATAGCCTTTACGTAGACGCGTTAAGAGCTACTCCTATCATAAATTAGGAGCCATCCGCGTTTTACAAATACGAATCTGCCCTTAACATTTATTATTTGAACCTTATTGCGGCGTAGTAAAGACCAGGTTAAGTACATTACAGATGGTTTTTGCGATATAAAGATGAATGATACTGTCTTTGTAGGTGGCCCATGACAGACAGATGCTCCCCTTTATCCCATACATCACAGTTCACTCGCATTTTTTAATTTTAGACTTCCAGACGAAATTCGGAGTAAACATAAAAGATTTACTTTGTTGATTGGAACGTGGTGTTTAGTAAACAGCTCGTAAATAGTAGGTACCTACCGACATTTAGGAAATTCTAGGGCGATTTAGTGCAAACCATCAGCAGCGCTCGCAAACAAGCTATTTTCTTTTCAGTCAATCACTCGGAGTTCCTTTTGTCGCAAGGTTGAAATACTTGTATTATATATATATTTATATATATATTTATTATTATTATTATATATATATATATATATATATATATCGAGTTTTAAAGTACTATATAAATATGTTTATGTGGATATTAAAAAATTATATTTTTAACTACAAAACAATAAAAAACAACACTTTCATAAAATATTCTTATAAATATATATTTTTTCTATTCTTATCAACTATTCAATTAATTTCCTGATTTGTTAATTAAGAACTGTGTTTTTACGAACTACTGGTTTTATAAAAAAATGTGTTTATTAAGAACTGGCTGTTAATTTCATTTTACCAATAAATTTGTTAAATAGTCATTCACATCTATAGCTTTACCATAAACTCAAACTCATTTTATAGGTTTGAAACTCAAACATAACTGAATTTAACTATTCTTACTTTAATAAAAGCTAAATATAACTCAATTCAATAACTCTTTTTTAATACATGCCTAAATCATTAAAAAAAGGTTTAAACAAATTTCAGAATTTCTGGTTGGTTGCTTTCGATATACCAAAAAAATATCTTTTATTTGAACACCTCGAGGGATTATTTTCACATAAAAATGAATTTCTTTTTTGGGATGAATAGCTTCACTATAAATTTTCCATTTTTAATGCCAGCGGTTGTATTTTCTGGTGAAATTGTAAGAATAGCGCCCTTTTGATAAACCTATTTTTATTACTGCTGTCAATTTGTCGTTAAATATGTAGAGATAAACTTGACAATAATTAAATTAACCAGCATCTACAAGACTCTAAGGTAGTGAAGGTAATAGTTATAGCCCATACGTGAGAAACTAAATTGTTGTTCCAAAATTCATTGCATTCAATAACGCAAAATCCCTTGAGAAAACTTTATGGGAAATGGAGAGACACATCTCACACTGAATAGGCATATTCTACGTTATTAATGCTATGTATTACAATATCGCCATTTGATCTACATCCGTGAGATAATGGGATCAATCGAATGTTAATGTCTGGATAATAAAGCCAACTAATCTCTATGGGATTGCTTTTGTATTTCCAGGATACCTGATGCAGCTGTATTGGGCTACATTGCAGTATGGACATCTTAATTATAATAGAATTGCTAGTGTTTTGTTTCTTAGAATATAACATTATTATTAGTAATCGAGATTATTAGCATATTTTAAATCATAATAATGATATCATAATAATGATATCATAATAATGATATCATTAAGATTCAAAATCTAATTCTTTATTAAAAGTGAGTTCTTGTTAAATCCTCAACCGGTTAGTAAGTGTGAACATTTCTTTTTTTGTTTATTTGGCAGAAGTGTTGCTTATACGACAACTAATAACCCCTTGAATTCTATTATTTGATATTTTATTTTCTTTATATATGGAACAACGATATTCGTTAATCTTCTTTAAAATTATCATTTAATTCAATGTATGAAAATTAAAATCTGGAAACTTAGTAAGAATATCAAGGAGTTTGCAGTGGCTCTTTGATATCTCAGAAAAGCAACACGAGCTTTCACGAGAGAATTTTCTATTTCGCTGACTATTACTTATTTGGTACAATAAAGTACATTTATTATTATCTTATCGTAAAGAGTTTATAAGCAACTCAGATTTACTTTTGTTAATCAAAATGGTATTCATTTTACAGAATTAGCAAAATGTTTCAATGTTGCTCTTTATAAACATCAAAAAACTTTTACCTATACAGTGCCTATACAATAGTCTTATTTCTTATATTTCATTTAATATGTTTGAAAATATCTATAAACATGTATATCTATATTAAGCTTATTTCTATTTAAGTTCCGTCGCTCTACCAATTGAGCTACCGTATCGCTGTCCGTCTCGGTGAATTAGGCAGTCTATATGAGATCATCTTTATCGAAACAGTCGTGAGATCTCTTAGCCTTCTTCTAAAAAATCCTAACCTGAACTTTGCTGTGTAGACAAACTTTGAAAAGATGCCACTACCGAAATAAATGTTTAAAAATATCTAAAAACATGTATAGCCACATTGAGCTTATTAAAATTTATATAAATATAGAATAAAAAATAAAAAGATACGAGCAGGAATTCGAACCCGCGACCTATGGGATACCGTCCCGTCGCTCTACCAATTGAGCTTATATTTTAAAAAGTAACAGACAAAACTTAAACAGTAAAGTAACATATTCAAAGCAGATAAGTTATATTATAGGTCTTTATGAAAATATTTCTGAATTAAAAAAAAGTGATTACGATATTATGAAGAATTTCAGAGTAACCAAAATACTTTTTCAACAAAAACAGTGATAACTTTAAGTTAACCTATGTGTGGTAAAAGATGATCTGTGGTAAAAGATGATGAATTCGTCAGCGTCGCCGGCAAGCGGTTTACAGACCACACACCGGCTCTTACTTGACAACTGTATTACAGGCCCGGTGTCAGCGTTAATTCATATTTTAAAAAAAAAATATTTATACTAATAAAAATAAATAGCTAAGTATCATTATTATTCAAAAAGGGGCGTATAATTTGGTTCGTTTCTTAACTTATTAGGAAATTTCTTATTATATTCAAAATTGATCTCAGCTCAAGTCCAGGTTATTATATTTAACAATATTTATTCTACATTTGTTTATTTTATATATTAGAAAAAAAAACTAATAATTGTAATAATAATTTTATTGATTTATTTGTCTACAATAGTTACAGCAAAATATACATAGAGGAGACTTATGCTACATAGTCTAAAATACAACAACCGTTTGTTATAAATCAATGCCCTTAAGACCATATATTAAGGATTTTATTTTAAATATAAATTTATTTGCTAATTATAACTATGAAAATAAAATCCTTACTTATCAATAATAGTACAGTTACTTAAACAGTAGAACCAGGCCCTATAAGAACGATTTATCTAAAGCGAGCGTTTGAAACTGACGCACGGTGCCGCCATTTGTTACAGAACACAATGACGCCGCTTAAAGTTCCGTCACTCACTATGAGATATTAATTAGACCTTCACTTAACTTATGTATTAACTACGGAAATACGTAATAAAAATTAAACTCTAGGTAGGGATTTTGTTATATTATCTGTTCTGATTTTATAATATTGATGAAAAATATTAATTAAAATTGTAAAGAGTTTAGTTTTTTACTCTTAAACTAAAAGTATAAGATTGACCATTAATTATTTTCCAAAAACTTTCTATTTTTATTATTTACGCTTTATATTCTCCTTATCATATTTAAATATCTCATATCTATCTTCATGATACAATTTAGGATATTAAATGTAATACAATGTTCCAATTTACATTTTAAATGTAGTGTAATAATCATACACTTCTTGTTATGGATATAATTTAAGAGCTAATAAATATTTTCGTACTAAAATTTACAATAAATATAAAATGTAAAATAAACCTATGCGGGCAGGGACTCCAACCCGTGACCTCTAGAAAACCGTCCCGTCGCTCTTCCAATTGAGCTACCGTATCCCTACCCACTTAGGTGAATTTAGCATTTTAGGTCCACGAGGACGTCTTTATCGGGACGGTGAAGTGGAGACATTTATTAGGCTTCATTCTGAAATCCTAACTAATGTTTCTAATTTTACAGTTTAGATTAACATTGAACAGATGTAACGTAATTATTGTATTGTTATGGTTAATCTTGGCATTTTTAAATAATAACAAATTCATAGCTTCAGGTTTCGCAAAAAAAGAACCATATATGAAAAAAAATATATATATAATTTATTTAATAACATCGATTACTTAAACTAGGAACTATTTTCATTTTCTTCTTTATTTTTTTACTATTGTGAGTCTTAGGAAATTTAAACTGCGTCGGAATCATTCACATTTTTGTTTAATGGATTTTTACAACTTCAAGTCCAAATTGAAACCTGATGAATCGTTTAATTGACTTTAACTTTCTTTTAAGGGCAAGGTTGCTTCTAATACAAGTTGATACCGCCAGTACAACCAATCATAAATGGCATTCAAGGACAATCAGACGAGCACTATCTGTAGAGTGGATTAGGCCATGTTAGCGCTGAGTACCCTTCAAACTCACCGATGCTCAGAAGCAAGCGTGCATGGAATACCGCCATGATATCATTGAGAAATTCAAAGCAGGCTCATTCCGACGTGTTAACGATATCACAACAGGTCAAAAATATTGTCAGTCAGTAGTATGACAGTTTTAAAAAGAACCAACGCCCATAAAAGTAAAGCTATTGAAAAGCGCTTCAAAAATAAGTGATAGCCAGCGTTTTACACATAACGGAAAAAAATAAAAAATAACTACGTTAAAAAAATCCGACTTTAAAACTAAAAAGTAAAAATTAATAAGATTTAATATTTATTATATACTACCTACTATTTATATGTCCTATTTACTAATAGGTTTGAAGTCGGTGCCTAGCCATTTAGTAGGATTATTTATTTTTTTGTTTTTCTTCGTTTCGATTCAAGCTAGTAATAATATTAAGATTTAATTGCTCTTTTATAGCTGTATTTACGTAGCTTAATTTTTGAAGTAGGCATTTCATTGTATTAATTTGTTCGTACTCATTTAAGTGGTTAAATAGTTCAGTAGCATTCTTTTGGATGATGATGATGATAGTTAGAATAAATACGTTACTGAAGTTAAAACGTTAACGAATAAACACAAACATTATAATAACATAGACTAATAATAATCCTGTCTTACATATGTGTTACCTACTTTAATTAAATCGGAAACCATAAAGCACAATTAGCAACACCTAAACACCTAATACCCATTCATATTAATAGTACAATCTTGAAATATAATCACGAAACATATACGCAAACGAAAATAAGCCTAATAATCTACTAGGTAAGGGGCATAAAGGGTTATTAAATTAGCACGGAAACCTAATACCATACTAATGTGTAGATAATTAGCTTCTCCGATAGCAAGGGTAATATTGTATTTTCACCTTAATATCAAACAGATCCTAATGCTACGCTTTAAAATGTTATATTTTGCGGTTTTGAGCTTAACTTGGCCAATGGAATTAAAAGCCTATCGCATGTACATATTCCCATCTAATGTATTTATGGAGAATAGATTATAATAACTAATTATATTAAATATTTGAAGATTTCATGTTACATAATACGTTCTAATCGGAGCTTTAGCTCCTTTTCTGAATTCAATTAAAAACTAGACATTAAATCAATATTGAACTCTTAAATAAAGTAACACTAAATTTAAACCATGGCATAGTATATTTATGTATTGACAATTTCCTAGCACATAAAACATACGAAAATATACTCACTAGCGTGCAATTTAATGGAAGATGAAGCATATGAAATCAATGTTTTCTCGTTAAAACAATATACACCGAGACTCTACTATATACGCAAGGGCACTCATTGTTTTCACTAAAAGCATTTTAAGCAAAACACTGTTAATTAACACTGAATCGTTACATTGTTTTAACTCCGCTGATATTGCTCTAAACTTAAATATTCTCTGCTCATCTTAATATTTTGACGATAAGTCAAACAGACCGTAGATAATTTATTCCCGGCATGTTATAAAAGCTGTGTAATGTTCCGACTTCCATTATATTTCACGGATTCCTTACATACATGATTATTTGTAATAAATTTATAAAAGTTAATTTTCACAGCTTGTAATAGGACTTGAGTATTTAAAAGATAAAATATGGTATTTCTGACATGTTAGAATTATTTTTATATAACAGAAGACTAGATTTAACAGTTATTGTATGAATTAAAAGCGAATAAAAATTATTTTTTTTGATAATGTTTCATATTTTTGATTTTATGAAACAATTACGCTATGTTTTACATTTCCAGAATCGTTTAGTAAGAGCACCAAGAATTAGCTCCCCGATAAAAACTATAACACTAACAGCATACAAAATACCAATCAACATGAAAGCTCCCAGCAAATGTTGGATAGTTAACGGCTCTATGGTACTAGTTCCATCCGAGCCGATTCTGTGAATAAACAACTCTTGATTCCATTTATTTATCAAACCATTTTCAGAAACCCTTCGTATAATATTATTGAACCTCTCTAGCATCGGAAACCATTTTCTAGCCAATAAAACAACTCCGTATTTGTATAGGTTATTACTCTCAGGAAAGCAGTAAATCAACGCCGCACCTTTGCCTAATTTCTGATCCATGTATTCAGCCTGCCTCCTCGATGAAACAACAGCGAAATTTCGATCAAAAGCCGCCCGTCTTATTCCCTCTAAGAATGTGGTCGAGCTATATTTGCGATACAAATAAAACGAACTAGCGTTATTAGTCTCAAAATAGGATCGGTAAATCTCTCTGCCTCCTAATGGTATTCTAGATTGAATGAGATCCAATTCACTACTTATCTGTTTCTCAAATCGTGGATGCATTAGAAAGCTTCTCAGGAATGATTCATAAGATATACTCATATTTAAACTAAAACAGAGCCAACCAAATATCAAAATTCGGAACGGTGACGATTTTGCTTCGTATCTTGAACCGTTGCCTAACAGCATACTAATAGTCATTAGAATGGAATACGTGGGCCATTTTGTCGGATTTCGAACCTGTTCTTTATAGTGTAGATAATGAAATGTAAGCCCCATTATCAAAATACTTAAAAAAGTCGCAAGCCATGTTGACCATTGAAATATTATAATAAGATTGTCCCAAGTGGCTGCACGTTTGGCTTTGGGCAAGCACCAGGTCATTTCATCTTGAGTGTAACTGACCGTCGGATGGAACCACTTACGAATTGTTCTCGTTACTTCGATATTACCAATAAAAAAATCAACAAAATTATTTCTTAAAATACCGAATCCTCCAGTCGCCGTTCCGTTTTGATACACCTCACCCCAGTTGTCTTCTTGTTTTGACATTCTAAATATAACACTCATATTTGTGAATTGACTTATAATCTTAACGAGATTAATTTCTCCCCCTCTTTGAAATTCATAAGCATCGTTCCATATTGTATGTGTAAGTTTTCTTTCAGGTGGCAGCACGTACGGCTCTGATATGACGGCATAAATTGTTAAAGGACATCCTTTTAAGTCTAATGGAAACATTTCTCTTTGAAGATTAAATTGCGTTACATTGTTGTCTTTACATTTGTCTAGAATGTATACAGAATCACATTTGCCCGCGCAATTTGTTTTTGTATAAGGAGTCCAGGAATAAGTTGTGATTTCATCATTTATTGGGGAATACAAAAATATTATGCTTTTAAAAATTTTGTAGTCACGAAGTTTATTGATAAACCAAATAGAAACTTTGTCACTCTTTTCGTTTATTCTTAAATGGTAATAAACTATAACTTTAGCTAATGGATTCCAAGTTGGCAAATGACTCAACAACATTAACTGATACGTCAGCTGAGATTTCTTTTTCAGAATCATGAAATAATTCTTAGCTTTCTCCGGGAAGTGAGAGGCGTTAGCGTGTTTGCGATAAGAATTTTTTACCATAATGGAATATTTTATACCACTGTGAATCGTTTTTAATAGCAAAACCTCAGTCCTTGATGGAATTGAGTCAATGCCAAATATGACAATGCTACCCCGAAGTGCTTTCTTTTCGACTAAATATTTTGTAGACAATTTTAAAATACACTCAGCGCTTTCTGGCATTTTACCGGAATTTCCTGAAGTTATCAGAAGTGGGTTTTCGCTTGATGCTTTGAAAATGATATTTACAAGAACTAAATAGAATAAATTGTAACAATCCATCTTGACTTTAGTTCATACTCCGATTGCACTAGAAATAAAATTATACTTCTCTAACGTTGAGGCTTAAACGTCGTTATAAATTTCTAGAAATCAGATGTGCTAACAAATGTAAGAAATTAAGTACTTATCTTTAAAACATAGGTATGTCTTTTGTAACTTGTAATAAATGTTATAATCTTAAGTCTCTATTTTTTTTTAATTTTGTATGTCGTATGGTTACATACTTTAAAGGTATAAAATTAAATTAAAAGGTATTACATACGTACATACGTACATAGATACATTTTAAATTTAAGGTATAAAAAAATATAATTGTTATTTGTGTTATAAGTAAAATATTGTTTACAAAATATGTTTAGAGTAAGGTTTTCTAAATAATTAAAAGTATTTTATAAAACTTATTTTATATTATAAGAAAACTCTTCTTTTTTCTCTAGTTTACGTTTCATTTTTGGTTTCAATGATTCACTTAATTAAGTACATAAAAGAAATGTAAGTATTTTACACAATACATCTACCCTAGAGGTGAGCTAATAACGATTTTTGGATATTTTATTCGTTTTTTAAGTTATACCTTTGAGATATTGCTGCTGCTTCTTTATTTATTATCTTTCTGAATGAAAAATATACAATCTACATACTTTCTTATTTTCATGTAAAAGAAACTAGTTTGGGTGATAGTTAAAAAAGTAGCAACTAAAAATGTATATATATGGTTTTACACAAATACTGAACACGTTATTTAGCCCCTTTTGTGTGCTCAACTTCCCCTGAAGTTGAACACACAAAATCAATGATAACAATTAATTAGTTCAGATTTAAATTAAAAACTGTTCACGACCACTGTCTTTAATAATATCACCTATAGCATTCTGTTGACATTTCAAAGTAAATGCGGCAATCATAAGTAGTTTTCAGTTAATTATTTATAAAAGCAACCGTGAACTTCCGACTAAAGGTCGTCTTAAAGATTTAAAAACACTTCCTAACTTCAGAGCTGAATTCAAAAACATATATGTCTTATTAATATTGTAGGTATACGTTCATAATAAATCACACAAAATATTATCCATTTCATGAAAATTGACTAAGTAGTTTCGGAATTCATCATTATATAATATATATATATATATATGTTCAACTTATGCGAGATAACATAATATACATAAGCATATATTTAAAATAATCTACTGGATTATTTTCAAGTGCGACCAACAGTGACGGATATTTTATATATATAAAGATGAGTAGATAGATATATATATATATATAATATCGCAGTTATTGTAGAACTAGATACTATTTTGATTGAAAATATCTTTACGGAAAATAGCATTACGGTAGCTCAATTGGTAGAGCGACTGGAGGGTTTCCCAGAGGTCGCGGTTTCGAATGCCTGACAGTGTCCGTTTATTTTTCATGTAATATTTATATCAATTTAGAGATTATTTTGTTTTGTCCTAAATATTAGGTAATGTTTTAAATTTACTCATCCTTGGATTTATTTCAGGCTTTAAAGTATTCCTTTTTATTTACATCTGGTTGGTGAAGGTAGGTAGGTAGGGCGATTAAAATGTCCTTAAATAAATTTCAATGCTGTCTATTTTTATTTTCCTATATGAACAAAACATTTTCTAGCTTGGTAAAATATACGTCATTTTATATAATTCAGACAATTTATTGTGCAATTTATTAAGGATGATAGATATTAAAGAGCTTTGATATCAAAATTTCGATATTTTCTTTTTAAAATTTTTGTTATTGCCATCGGTCCTTGAAAGGTATACAAAAATTCTAATAAATTCAACCATTCAAAGTTCTTAAATTAAATTCAAGGTTTTCGTTACAAAGTTACATGCATACAACCTTAAATAACTAGGATCCGGCATAATGCGCTGCGGAAGTTGAGCTGAGCGCTCTCCCCCCTTTTTATGCTACTAAAGTCGGTCCATACTTCCAATGGTTGTAAAATTCCAAAGGTCCGAAGGACTTCCAATGAATGCACCAGAAAGGTTAAGAGTAACGATTGGCGAGCGCGCACAGGTTCAGTTAAGCTTAAGTCTGTGGGAGATTCCGTTTTTTGACCATATATTTAAAACTAAACAATATTTTTTTATTCTGTTTTTTGAAGTAGAAGCCTAGTGCTTCACTTGACATGCTGCCAATTTTGGTTAAAATTGGTCAAGTGGTTTTCCTGTGATGTTGTCTCAAAAAATTTATTCCCAAACAGTTAAGAGTTTCGCCTTCGCTCAGCTCAATAAAAGCTATCTTACAACCCATTAAGTACAATACAATACTATACAATACAATAAATACAATTCTATAGTTTTGTCAAAATCGCTTAAATATTTTTATCATCTTTTTAACATTTACAATCCTGTGTATTTTCTTTGTTCCTTTTTTTGTGGAAGCTGTAATGTTTTCTTGTTTCTGAACTTATACTTCCTTCAACAGTTAAACGACATAATAAATTACAAAGAAGTTTAATTATTATTTATAAGGGCTCTTGAAATAAAATAACAAAAGTGTAAATTACATAATTTATTATTATTTCAAAATCTGATCGCTTTACACAAATAAAACTTGGTCCGAGCGTAGTCGGCTGTACAACAACTTTGATTGAACGAGGCTTAAACAATTATTTAATAGCAACAATAAGAAACCAGTATACATTGCCAAGTCGATTGTCAGAGACTTGTTTGGTTCGGTCTCTCGGTCGCTCCAGTATTTGGAACAGTACAATACTTCTCGACAGTTCAAGTATAAACCTCCAAAGTAAATCACAATAAAAATACATTAAACGTTAATTACGACTAAAATTGACAAACCAATTGTTTTTCTAACATTTTGTGCCGTAAAACGAGTGTGATTACACCGTACAATACCGCTTAATTAACTATATACAATAAATGCAACCTTGAGTACCTAAAACCTGTGCTCCATAACAATCTATATAAATATGATATTAAAGCTAATTGAAAATTTATCGGGAAAGAGGAAAACGGGACGGTGGATGTACAAGCAGGTGCTGCTCCGGAAAACATCAAGACTGGCTCAGTTGCTGATTGTAATAACAACACAACAAGCAGATAGATTCCATTGATTTTAACATTCGAAATAAATTATGAATTTTAGACTTTCTTTAACATTAGTAGATATTATAAGGACGATCCGGGTACGAGCCCTCGGGGAGAGAATATTTTTTAATTCATTTACTATGATTATTTACAATCTTTATAACGAAAAGTTTTTTGTATTTCTTTTTATTAGGCCTCTATTCGGTAAAAGTATTGATTTAAATAAATTATTTGATCAAAATCTACTAAACCGTCATTTCCTACAAGCTCGTATGTTTTACGCCTTCTAGATTATACCTGTCTATATCAAGCTAATTTCATCCTTCATCCTTCGTGATAAGATTTAATTCTCTACACGCATTGCCTATCCTTTAAAATATTGTATAAGACCTAATAAATATAGGAAAGAGAATCGATTGTATAAGTACGGTAGTCTTCAATAGAACGATATGCATATTAAGTGATGGCAGCCCAAATTTTAGCCTTGTACTCCTTTATGACTGGTATTGAACGATTCCCATCGAATATTTCAATTTGAAACATTAAAAAGAAACTAACAAAACACGATACATTACAATTGAATAAACTCTCCATTAAAAACTCAAGCAACGTAATAAAAACAAAATAAACCGGATCAAATTAAAATAGCCGATGAAGATATCTTTACAACCATTATATTATCTTAGCATTAGTTAAACTATGAAAGGCAAGAGGTCGTCAGCCATTTTAATGAAAGCTATGTCTGTATAAAATGAAAATGCTTATACAAAGGCAATGCATTTTATTGAATACAAGCCCTAATAATAAATCATTTATTCAAAGGAAGATACTAAAAATCTAACATAAAAAATTAGTACAAAACTAAGTCTAGTTTCATGAAATCTATGATTTGATGTAGAGGTTACAGTAACGCTAGACCACACGGCACAAGTGACGTCACTACACAATAATATTTACACTAACACGTTTGTATCAGTCGGTGTATGTCTAAGTAGATTAACAAAGTGACTCCAATAACAATGACTCAATAGAATTAAACGGTATTATGTAATGTTTAATATCCATTGCCCGTTTTCTGTCATCATTGATTATTGGGTCACATTGTAAACCGATCATGTCAACGCAAATAACTGAATGTATAGGAAATAGCGTTATGGGTTATATCCATGTTGATATGTTGCACGATACTTGCACGATAATGAAATTATAATATACATAGTAGTATTATAATCGGAAGTAAGTTTGTGTTTTGATAAGATAGTTGCTATATCATTTCATAGTTAATTTTTAGACCAAAGAAATTATATGCAATCCCGTATCCGATTACAATATTGCTAGGCAACTATATTTTTCATCGAAATCGAATCGCCTCTTTCAGCTTTTCATGAAATTCAACATGTATATCAGTTTGCAAGTTATGTTATATTCGGAGAACGATAAGTATAGAGATATAATTAAACGACTTAATATTAATATATTTTCAAATGATGCTATGATTACATTTAAACCATTCAGAATTATTATTCCGAAGAGCTTAGAATACTCTTATTTATGGCTAATACTATAAGTATCACATATTTCATGATCAATGTACATTCACTATATTGATGTAAATATTTCCCTATACTTATCGGGGGTCGATATTAAAACGAGTTTTACAAATATCGCGACAAAAATTATTCATAATATAACAACATAGACTTGAAAGTTACCAAAGATTGATAAGAACACAGAACGATCGAAAATAAATACATTTCAATTACCACTCACTTTAGTAAATCGAAACCATACCGTCCACGTTACATATTCTAATAGTAACACTGAAAAAATTCTGAGACAATGAAAAAAATCTTTACAAATTTATTATACGCAACGAAACATTCGAACACATTTCACACAAAATAAAAATGAACTAAGTCCTAATAGACTTGTTCACGGACAAATCGTTCAACCCCCTCCCTGACGACTTCCTACACGTACCACTCCTTGATGCCGTCCCGCTTGACTGGTTGCGGCGCGCGGTTGAGCGGCAGCGGCTGCAAGCTGCGCCCGTTCCCACCCCCCGCCGCCCCACCCACTCCCGCCGCCCCCGCAGGCCCCGCAGCACCCGCCGACTGGTAGCCCGAGTGAGCCTGCGAAGTCACGGATGGATATTTTTAATAGATTTATTCACAATCTGCATTGTGTTACTTATTAATGAATAGTAGTGGTATTAAGTATAGTACAGAGTCATCTTTCAGTTATTCAAGAATAACAATAAAACCCTGCAATTTTACTATAACATCCATTCGTCGGTCAATTACACGACAAAATAGCAAATATCAAAGTATATTATTTCCTAAACAAAATGTGGTGGTTTGTGTTTGTGTGTGTGTGTGAGAGAGAGAGAGAGTATGTGTGGAATGTGTTTGTGAGAAAGAGAGTTTGTGTGTGGTTGTGTTTGTTATGGTGTGTGTGGTGGCGTGTGTATCTGACGTCCGGACGTGTATACCTGGTGCCCGAGCAAGGCAGCGCTAGCGCTCTGCTGGTAGTTCTTGTCCTCCGTCACTTTGTAGGAGGGGTCCAGGCGGAACATCAGCTTCAGCACTATTATCACGATCAGGATGATGGCTATCAGCACGGACGCCACTATACCTGAATACGACACGTACATTACTTTCGTGCCTCGATATAATTGATAATTATATTATCACGTCTTAAATTAAATTTTTAATGTTTGGATGAAAATGTGATAATTTATTTATTTTTCATTTCTACAAAAAACAATTCCTTTCGATTGGATTCCCTTTATTGAAGACTCGACAGTTATATCTATGAACCGGTTAACAGATATCTTACCAACGATAGTAGCGAAGAACTCCGATTCGGGTGGTACCACTCTATTGTCTGTGGTCTTGGGATGATACCACTTGGTTGTGATTTCCGGCTCGTTGTTATAATCAGAGATGCGGTTGCGGTCGTTGACGTCGTGTGTTGGTCGCGTGTCTGTGTGAGTCTCATAGTCCGTGTGTTCGTACGTCGGATCTCGGTCTGTCGTGTGCGTGAAGGGATGGGTGCGCTCTAATAAAATATTTTTATTAAATAAAAATTTAATTAAATTATATATTGTTTAAGTATTATCTCAAAATCAATATTTTTTTTTACAATTCAAAACCATTCATACTTACCATCTAACCTACCATCGGTAGGTGTAGTGCCCTTCTCAGGGGTGGTAGCTGTGTCAATAGTACCGGCGTGCATGTTGTCATGATCGTGGATGGTGGTGGGATGTTCCTCCGGGTCGCTCTTAGTTGTCTCAGTGGATCCATCCGTCTTGCCCGTGGATCCGACGGATTTGTCCACGTGTTCTGTGGATATCGCTGCAGTGGGTGATGTCATCGCATGGGTGCTGCTGGCGGCTGACCTGAGTTGGGTGAAAATTAAAAATGTGGGAAGGAGACTCAGAGAAGAAATAAATATCTATTTGAAAAATGTTGAATTACGTGGTGGGATGTTCGGGCTCCGTGATGTCATCTCCACTGGAACCGGAGCCCTCGATGCAGTCCTCGTCGTCGCACGGCTTCATGAGCTTGCCGCTTATATCACCCTAATAATAGGAATGCAATGAGTTTTTGTACTTTAAATAGGTAAAACAAATATGTCGAAAAATTACCGCTGACTAACTAAAAATAATTTTTGTAGTAGATTTAAAATATAATAGTTTTACCGGAATCTTATTACCTACTTAACTTCTTTTATTCATTTAACCCAAATAAAGTTATCAGTAATATAAAATGTTTATTAATTATAAAAGAAGTTTTCCAATAATCGTGTGAATGGCGATGAACAGCAGGTTAACTTACTTTGTGCATCTTGGCGGGCGGGCGGCGCGTGGACGGCACGTACACGGGCGTGATGAGGTCGTCCCCAGAGCCCGCGTCCGGCAACACGCAGGCGTCCTCGTCATCGTCGCGGCAGCCCGAGCCCGCGCCGGAGTATACCAGTTCATCCGGAGCACCCGGACCTCCGTAACCGGAGGGGGGCGTCTGCGGGGAAAGTGTTAGGTACAGTCTACTACAGGTCCTGGTGTGTACTGGTGAATAGATGTTAAGGCACGTACTTTGCGATGTACTAGTGTATCGTATACTGATAGAGTTGCAAATCTCTATCAGTATAAGATACATTACTCGGCTTATTGTTCGAGTTGATTTTGAAATTAACAGTTTATCTTAGTCTAGCTGCTTACAATCGGATGCAGCTAGCGCATGAGGTATCTCGGAGATCTGTAGGTGGGTGCTTCTAATCACAGAAGTTCGTCGTGAAGTTTTTATTTCATTGATTACAATACGGTCAATGAGGAGTGCAAAATCTTAAACCTGAGCTTCTATCGGTCACTATATCTCTCCGAAAGGAGGTAGCACACCTGTATTTCTACTTATATTATCTCAAAAGATAGACCTCCTACTTTTATTGCCCTCATAATATATACGGAGTCGACAACTCGTCCTAGTGTCTCACCTGCTGCATTTCGTTGACAGTAACACGTCCCAGTATCTCACCTGCTGCATCCTGTTGGCGGCAGCTCGTTCCGGAGTCTCACCTGCTGCATCCTGTTGATGTCTCTGTCGAGCGGGCCGGCGGCGCGTCGCACGTCCCCCCGCAGCGTAGCGGCCGGGTCTGCGGCGTCGGCCAGGTCCAGCGGCCGCGCTCCGTTCACCACCAGCCCCGCCACCACGCCTGAGAAGGAGCGCGCGCCACCCGCCCCGCCGCCCACAGTCACGCGAGACATGCTGTTGAAGATCGTGGACTGTTGCCCGCCTGAAGATTTATTTAAAGACCGTGAACATATTGGTACAACATATATCATAAAACAAATTTAGAGAAAAAGAATAAATAACAATCGCATGTTACCCTGGGGGTGTCGTATGTTGACAGCGTAGTCGTCGAGCTGCAGTGCCGCCCGGCTGCCGTTCCTGGTAAACCGCGCCACGTGGTATGCGCCATCATCGACGCGTGCGGACTCGTCACCCAGCGGGTGCTCGCCGTCACCCACGTTGTACACCGTGAACAGGTGCCCGTGGATCTGGGGAAAATCCATCATAGTAGGAGCTTGCGGCACAGATAAGTTAAGAATTTAATATTTCTCCTACTCTTTATCCAAAGTCTGTATTCTGAGTCCATAGTCAAATAGTATATTCTAAGTATATTGATATTCTGAGTTCATAGTAAAATTTATATATGGGCATAAGTTATAGTACTGTTTAAGGTCGAAACATAACATATATCACACATTGCCATATAACACATCCTTCTGGGTCGATTATAAAAATATACAAACGAGCAATACGGACGAGGCGCAGTGAAAGCGGCAGTTCAACTTACGATCTCCATCTGCAGGTAGTCCTGCGTATCGGCGGAGTCCACCCGCAGCAGCACGGCGTCGCTCTTGGTGGTGAGGAAGCCGACGGCGACTCGGTCGGCCTCCGTGTCTGCGGCACCGCGAGCCAGAGTGTACGTCACCACGCCGCGACCCGGACCGAACTCGAACGCGATGGACTCTGGAGAGAGTCACGTTATGTTGTTTCGAGTGGAATTTTCATCATACATAGCGGCGTATGCATCAATCAACACAATATTAATTTTTAGTTTAGTTAGCGAAATATATAATGTAGATTAATTCAGAAATATTAGGATCCACGAGATAAGTTTGATGCATTTCTCACCATCGTAGCAAGTGGGGCCGGTGAAGGACGTGAGGTCACAGTCGCAGGCGTATGTGTTCCACTGCTGGACGCAGACGCCCTTGTTGGCACAAGCGTTATGAGTGCATTTTGTTGGACCTGGAAAATACACATTTGTTTCTTTTATTTTTTGTTTAATAAAGTTCATAATACATTTATGAAATGTTGGTTTGTTTATTTCAGCATACCAAATCTGGTTTTCGCTACAATAATTCAGTAATATTACTATTGAACAAAATTGTTACTGCGTGGATTTTGTTATTTTTACAATAGATGCGTTATTGCTAGGAGTCATTAGGTAATAATATTCGAGTAATAAGTTGTATTCTAAGAGACAATCAACCTACCGAAGCTTCCTTTCAACAAAATGTATTATACCTTCACATCCAGACACCAGAGATGAGCTCGGTACAACGGCGTCCTCGATCAACGACGGGGATTCGCCTGGGAGGTCGAGACTCGCCATGCAACCCTCGAAACCCTGCCGCGAGAGCACCCCCACCGGGAGGGAGGTGTACAGCTCCTTGGGGACTCCGCCCACGTACAACACGCTGTCCAGCTCCAGCATGAGGTTGGAACCTATCATTTTTTAATTATATTATACTTGTACAAATTCAATAAAATATTAAACGGTATTCAAAATGTCGTAAAATATAAAACAAGTCATACTTGTGGTATGCATTTCCAAGTCGTCGTCGATCTGCATCGTGTGTATCTTAGGTGTGGGTCGTCTTATCGAGACAGTGTGCCATCTGTTGTCATTCACGAAGGTCTTTAATTTATCCTTCATAGTGACGACGCCATCTCCGAGATTGAACACGCAGTGGACGTGACCGTTCACCAGCTCTATGGCTATAAAATCTTGCTTCTTACCACCGTTGTAGAACAAGAGACCGTCCATTTCGGTTGTACGGAAATAAAAGTCCAAATACGTATTTCCATACGCTTTAAGTAAGGGCAGCCCGGCGTACGTGTGCTTTGATTTAAACGTAACAGATTTGTAAACGTTCAAGGAGTCCGGTTTAACAATTTTTCCAGTGAATATTATATTGGAAGTATCATAGATGTTATTGTTCTCGTCGTTGCTTCCGATCCCCAGAGTTTTAGCCATGTCTATATACTTCATACCGTTAAAAATAAACTTTTGAAGGTATCCAACGAAATTTGGTAGAGTTGAGGTCATTTGGATTTCTTCTTCTGGATGAAACAATCCACCCAAGTGTAACGTGGAAATCTCTAGAGTGGACGCTTTTCCTAAAATAGTTTCAGCTGAAACGCAAATCAATTAAAATGATAATAAATAATATTAAATATATATTATTCACAACATTGACTTTAAATCATAGAAATTAGCAAAGAAATAGCGCTGTAAAGATTTAGCAGCCATTCTTAAACATATGTACAGTCTATGAGCCTAAAAGTTTCCATACAGCCAAGAAAAATAATATTTCGTTATAAGAAAGTAGAGATTAGTCAGAATAATTGTGATTGTATAGACATTTGTGTTCTTTGTTAACAGTTAGCTCAGAATTGTTTATATTCCTAGTAAGTGTGTACTGTACAGTACTGTATAGTATATTTATGAAAATCTTATATCTACAATTTTCTTATGTTTCGTTTAAGTACTTATTCTTTAGACATTAATTATAAATTATTTGTTTATAGTGTAAGGATTCTCATATATATATATATTGCTTATGATTGAAAGAATAAGTACTAAAACATTAAATAATATGCGAAAAGACAGGGAAGCTACAGGAGTAAGAAATTAATGAGAAATAAAAGCACAACAACAGAAACGTGAAGGTCACAGTGCTAGCTAGAACCAACTAAAAATAAGCTCTAAACTACTACTAATAGGATCTAACATCAAGGGTCCTATCAAAAATATACTTTATTTGTGTAGTTGTAGAGTCGAAAATCCCTTAAATAAGAATCCTTGAATTTCTATTAAATGAGTAATAAACCAAATGATGTTATGAATAATTTAGCAATAATTTCAGATCATTAGCTCGTTTACGTCTGTAATAGCTTATTTCTGCTGTATACATGGTGAATTGTTTTTTATGTTACAACACATCAAAATTAGTATAGTCAATAAATATATTGTTGTTTTACTTAACCTCACTGTAGCGGTACACCCAAGTGTATTTTCTGAAGATCTAAAAATCTAAGAAGTCGTTAGAACTCTCTCGAACCTCACGAGACGTTGTACATACAGACGAGCCATCCACTCGCTCCCGGTGCTCTTATAAATTTTGCTTATCAATCATTTTTAAACATAATTTATCAGAAATCTTTTAACAATTGAATGAAATCCAACGAATTTGCAAGTGCTATCAGGAGCGAGCGTCTCTGCTGATGGGAGGGGGGGGGGTCTGGGTAAGAGGATAGTGCAGTGCTGTATACGTACATAACATACCGCGCACGGGCGGCGCGCCGTCCACCTGCAGCTTGAGGTTGGAGGCGCGCCGGCTGAATCGCACCGTGTGCCAGCGGTCGTCCCACACGCCGCTGCCCGCCAGGAGGTTCTGTACCGACATACCTTCAGTTACGTATCGTTTTAACATTGCAAATCATTAAATTAATTATCTGATATCCGACTTGTATAGGCCGTATATCGGTAGACCGAAACAGTAATGAGAAAAACGTTGTTAGATCTTATTCCAAAAACTATAAGTACGATTTTTTATTATTACCGTTTTATTTCGAAGGGAAGCCGGGCTATAAGATAGCGTGTCGGTTCGAGCATTGGCGCTTACCTTTTCCCTATCCCCGAGCCTCACGCTGGCCCTGACCCGCCCGGCGGCCACTGCCAGCTCGATTCTATCCGCGGAGTGCTCGGAGGCGGTCCGCAGCAGCAGCCCCGCCTTGGTGGTGCGAAACCGCAGAAGCAGCTCCTCCGTCTGGGTCACGTGCTCCGCGCCCAGAGTCGCCGTGAGATGCTGGCTACCGTTGAGGTATATTGTTGGAGACTCTGAAAACACATAATTAAAGCAATTTAGTTTTAATAAAATTTATTTCTGTAAGTAAATAAACACCACTTTTTGTTTTGATGCATTTATTATATATTTTTATAACTCCATATTTTTTATATCGTATTTGTTTCAATTGAGTAACATCTTATATTTTTTCTAAACTATCCTACGTAATTCAATCCTCAAAAGTATTAACATAAATGAAAGTAACCTCGTCCGCAGGTAGGTCCACCAAAATTGGTGCCGGAACAGTCGCACAGCGGTCTGTTCCACCCCTCCGAGCAGGCGGCGGCGTGCTGGCAGGGTGCGCTCGCACACTGCTTCAGTAACACGTGGCACGCCGGACGAACGGACGCTGGAAGGATGGGTTAAAGTAAGCTATTTTGTTATGAGTGTGCATTGCTTATATTTTCATTATGATTATATCCAATTTTTCATTAAACACTTACTAATTAAACACTACCATTTACGTCAAATTTTTATCACTATAATTGGCATACAGTCGACGATTCTCACCGGAATCCTGCTGTCGTGCATACGCAGTCAGATCCTGTGGTTTTCCATTTAGCACCAGATCTCTAATACAGCCGACGAAACCCTGCCTCAGGGCTGCGGTCCATAACGCGGCCGGTGTCCGAGACGCGGAGTACTCGGATCCCAGTCCTCCCACGAATAAAGGCCCGTCCAGTTCTAACTGATTTGATTCACCTGAACCCATGATTGGTTAAATTAGAAGATACAATTAGGAACAGAAATATTATTATCTATACATATAATAAAATTGTCACTGATCCATTTCTGTACATGGCAAATATTTAAAAAAAACATCATAAGGGGCCTTTATCAGAGCAAGAGAACCCAAAACAATGGTATTTCAGTTTGTCTGTATGTCTGTATGTTTGTACATGCTAATCTCAGAAACGGTGTAACCAATTTGAATGCGGTTTTCAGGAATATATTATCACAGTCTTTACTTAGCATTTAGTGTTTATTTTATCTAAATTTGGTTAAAAAATAAAAAAGTTATGTCAATTTATGTCAATCATTTAATAGGTACCATGCAAATGATATTCTATATATGTAATAAACCTGTAGAGGAGTAGTCTTTGTACATTTAACTTATTAAAAAAAAATATCAGGATGTGATTTTTTTAAGCAATCTAAGTTAATGTTTGACTTCACTCCACCTGATAGAAAGTGGAATGGAGTCTTAGGTGGTAAGGCGCATTAAAACGTGATAACTAACAGAATCCATTTACAGCATTTTTAAAATCTTTGTCTGTTTATCTATTTGTCTTTTAGTTGTGCACACAACACGAAAAAATATTTCCAAAAATTCATACAGGGGGCCTTTATAAGAGCAAGAAAACCCAAAACAATGTTTTTTCATTTTGTCTGTTCGTTTGTAAGTCTGTATGTCTGTATGTTTGTGCACGCTAATCTCAGACACGGATTAATCGATTTGGATGCAGTTTTCGGGAACATATAGTCATGGGATTCACTTTATATATTGTTTTTTTTTAACAATCGGTTAAAAAATAAAAAAGCTAATAATATCTTATTGTCTATAAGGTTTATAGTTTTTACATTAATTGGTAAGTACTTTTTATCAAAATCGAAATCTACGCGTACAAAGTCGCAGGCACATCTAGTTAAAAATATATCTTTAATCCAAGCTTTAATTTTGCCAGTATAAAACAACCTATTCCTACCGTGCTTACCAGGAGTCTTAAACTCAGCGTTGGCCCCATCGACGGTAACCCTGCCATCTCTCCCAGTTCTCCTCAAAAGGAACTCATGCCAATGGGAATCATCCACCCTCCTGCGAGAAGCCCTCACTCGAACCCCACCAGACCCTAGATCCACGTGCACATAGATGTAACCGTTGAGGATCTCGACCGCAAAGAGGTCCGCCTAAAAGGTAACTGGGCATAAATAAAGGTGATATATTTTTATCACACTGTAGACGATTTATACGTTGATATATTTAGTGACATGCAATCTTTTCAATAATATACATTTGTATACACATGCGACGTGATACATATCCATAAGTATATTTCGTAACAATTTACCTAACAATACCAATAGTCGACTAGAATAAAGTTTTATTGTTTCAAACTTGTCTACTAGCAATAATATAGTCCATTCTAATTTAATAACACTATGATAAAATCAGTAGGTACATATTTAAGTGTCTAAAGCTCTAATAATTGGCATCTTAACATAACCTAATTGGAAGTTTAATCGCTTATTAATCACTGCACTTTATTAATTAGCGGCGTATTCTGAGTTAACATGGACTAATCAGATTCAGATGGGACGCTATGGATTATTCAGATATTCTCGCCCCGGCATGACGTCATGAATGTTGCATTGCTTTCATGTTCAGATTATTAGATACTAAGAACATTATATAATTAACATTTTGATAAATTTCTAAGATGAACCCAAGACAAATGTTCTAGGTAAAACGTATTTCTTTTGATCTACGTAATTTTTATTTTAGCATTAATTAAATATTAAAATATAATTTGCTATATTCTATAACTATAAACATTTCACATGATTACCTAAAATAAAACTTGAATATTATGAATGTTTTAAAATAAACCAAATCAGTTTAACGTCATAATGCATGCAGACCATTCGCAAACAATCTGAATATTCGGCGACTAGACGTGCATAGTAGAGAATCTATAAATATATTAAACCTAGTTTATAATACATACCAATATTATACATGATAATGCTTGGCGACAGAAAAAAAAAATTAAACTACATTAATAAATAATACGAAATTCACCTATTTTGCTACACCCAGCCTAATATAATTATTATGTTCTACCATGAAATAACGACTACGGAGAAAACAAAAAATATTAAGGTATAATAAATAACAATTCATAGAAAACTATATCCAAGTATGAGGTTCAAAAATTACAAATTATCCAAGTATGAGGTTCAAAAAGTTAATTTAATACTTTTATACACGGTAATATTTTACACACAATAATATTTTACATACATTTATATTTTAAAAGCACTATGGGGTAATGGTGCGAATTTGTGTAGGTATTAATAAAGCTTTTAAAGAAAAGCTTCAATACAAGTTCTAGGCTTCATAATTGAGTATTTGCTAAAAGTCTTCAGTTAGGTCAACGTGCTATGAGCTGGATACCACTGTGCTGGGGCGCTACGTGCACATCAATTACATAAAACACAAAACACTTCAAATTCCAAGTGGGTGAAACTTTATAAGGTACCATACACAAATTCCCCTACTCTGTGTCTCCGATTCTCTTAACTTACCTGACTTACCATGCAATGTACTCAGTGGATACGATTCCTGTTCTGATTTGTTTTAATTTTATAAAATCTACAAAATATAATAATTGCTTATCCATTGAGTACAATTTATAGGAGATTGCAAATTAAGGATGAATATTACTAGATAAAAATACTATTTTTCTGGCTTATAAGGTGTAACTAGTCTAATCATAAATTCTGTTACTGGTTTATATACATAAAAAAAAACATTTATTTGAATTTCGAACATTAGCTTCTACGAGAAAAAAAACACTTCTTTCCCGCCATTATTGTATATTTTGTGTTTCGAAATTATTGGTTTTGAATGAGGTGGGGCACTAAAGAGAATTGGATTGCAGTAATTGAACTGTACAAAGTACGTAAGACAAAGCTAAGGATTAGCCAAATGTTTGTCTATCGTACCATCCAAAGGTACACTGAAAACATGTCTCTCGTGACAGTGAAATCTGGCCGAACGCGGTCTATACGAACAAACCAGGCTGATAATGCAGTCAAGGCTAGAATTCGTCTCAATCCCATAAGGAAGTAGAAAATCCTTTCTAGAGAAATGAGAATACCACCGAGGACCATACAGAGAAAAATTCTCTTTACCGATGAAAGTAAATTTAAAATCGAAGGCACTACCACAAACAAAATGATCGAGTGTATGCACATAGCTCTAAAGAAGCTTCCGAGGTAGTGGCCAAAGTACAGCGAGGCCATCATCCAGCATACGTCAAAAAAATAAAATACGTCATGGTTTAGAAGGATGTCTCCTTTTTTTTAACGTCGTCCTCATGGATACAAACCTCCATCCAGGGGATGATGGAGGTGGTTATGTGAGACTCCTACTCATTAAACCTGACGGTTGCCGCCGCCGTCATAATGGGACATCACGGGATCGCTTTCGCAGTCACCGTGATGCCCCGACGTAAAGAAGGATGTCTCCTACCAAGGGGTTACGGAGCACCATTTTTGCGTACCAAGATACCGTGTTAAAAGCGGTAATTAAACCTCTCAGCAACGCCTTATTCAAAAAGAAGTGTGGACATTCCAACAGGATTCAGCCAAGGATCATAAAGCGCGCACTACCCAAACTTGGTTCGAGCAAAATGTTCCAGACTAAATAAAGGCCGATGATTGGCCTTCGGCTACTCCAGATTTAAACCCTTTGTACTATAAATTGTGGTCTGTGCTAGAGAACATGGTTTGCTCTAAGCGTCGCCGAAATATTGAGTCACTCTAGAAATCTTTGGAGGCAGCAGTGAGCAAGTTTCCAATGAAAACCGCTGGTAAATCCATCGACTAATAGCCCGACCGACAGACCACTCTGAATAACTAGTTTAGTAAGTTAAAATATCTTATTCACTCTACATAATTACATATAAAACATTTTTTTTTTTAATTATCAATTATTTTCTTTATAACAGAACTTATGGCTAAACTAAGTATATTGGTTATACTATTTAGTATATACGATTCGTAACATTGAAATCATAGTTTAATATGCCGATTACTCATTACAAAATATATTTAATGAACCGACCGATGAAAATACAATATCGCTTCCAATTTACTGAACACGAATTATATATTTGAGAGCCTTTGATAGGACCGTGATGAGTTCGTTACATATAACATCGACGGCGTACGAACGATTAAAATGTAATGAAAACATCAAAAGGGAATATATTTTATTTTGCAATCTCGTATAGCCGTTGAATGGGTATGGAATTTGTGACGAAGCTGTATTTCGGAAGGAAAGTAGTTTTGGAGTGAAAATGGTAATGAATTCGGCAATGATGGCGAACTGATCTCTTTTGATGACGGTCCAACCCCAAAAGCTTCACCCCTTACCGTGCAACCTACCCTTGGTGGCTTGGCGCCCATGTTGAATAGAATCAGTCCATTCGGTTCATTTGTTCGGAACTTAAATGATATGGTTCCAGTCTTCACGGCCTCCCACTTTGGTAATATCTGTAGACATTTTTAAAATAATTCGTTATAGATATTTATATTAAACAGCAGATATAAATGCGGTAAGATTAGATTTGTATTCAGATATGTTCATTTTTATAATACGTTTTTAATCATAATTTATGAAATATTCAGTTTTCATTATAAGTATAATGTAAAAAAGATACAATATAGTACGATACAGACAATTACAAAGGCCAGCGGCCTTGTATCATATACAGTCCTTCACCGCGTGGTTAAAGCAATTTCAAGATCAACCTCGCGATAATCCACTTTTATATTCCCCAATTTGGTTCATATTTGAAGTGTTCATTTTATATTCTCATATAAAAGCAACACTCACGTTATCTGTAGTTAATGTTTAAACATTAAACCTCACAACTCATTAATATGTGAAAGCAAACAAAATCTAATATTAAAACTTTTTTAGTATAAACTTCATCTAAACATAGATAATATTGCTTTTTAGAAATTTTCGCTTTTCGCAGAAAGTATCTGAAAATATATATTACCCGGGAGTTATTTGCGTAGGTTAACGTGATAGAAATTCTATAGATTTTATGTGTTTTTACAATATCAAGGATTAACTTAACAAATTAAAATAAAACTACACATAATTTATATTAAACACGAACTAAAGTTAAATACAATATAGGCTAATACATAAATAATATCGTATCTAAATTCTAGGATCATATAAAACCGGTTAGAATAAATCCGATTACGTCAAATAAACTTCCATTATCCGAGTAGCAGAGCGTAGGATTACTAATATTTTTATACCAACCCTTTGTTACCATTTTCGAAGCGACCTTATCACAAAAACTGAAGCAATTATTTTCAACATATATTAATTATAATCGTGTAGGATTCTAAAAGCTTCGTGTTTGAGGTGAGGGTCAAATTAGTCCTGTAGTTCAGAATTATATAACTATCACAAATATTAATGAAATTAATTATGCATTTCGTACCCTTAAGGTCTGAGAACATTGCTAACAAACATATAACTTGTTACAGATATGAAATTTCATATTGTTGTAAAGTTAACTTTAGAAAATTTTAATCTTATCTTTTAATTCCTTGAAGTAATATAAAAGCATTTTATATTAAACTATAAAAACCAACTTACACTCAAAACTTAATATCAGTTTAGAAACAACGTACAATATGAAAGAAACTAAGAAATAGTTCGTCTGATAACAATATTGGAACAGTTTAATATAAATACAACTCAAAGATCCACGACAAAGTAGTCGAGTGAATCAATTCTGAGAAATTATAGGAAATAGGTCTAAATCTGTAAATATGCGAAAATGTTCGTATCATTTGTGATAGTGACATTGTCTAACTATAAAAAACTATACTCACGTGACTCTAAGAAGGAACCTACCAAGATACAAACTTTCTGTATTTAATCGCTTTATATAATTGCTAACGTCGTGTCGTTACGCAGTTCCAATATGAGATTTCTCATTAACATCAAAATACATACAAATACAATTTATACTAAATACATCACAATAGTTAGATGCCAGTTAGCGTGTAGTGTATAAGTTTTTATTTTTACATAATTCCACTAATTTTGGGTTTTCTAAAATGATCATAATTACAGAATATCAACTTGACTAAGACTAGTGTACCATGAAAACTAACTACACTACACACAAGACGAGAAGCAAAATGAAGAATATGCCGTAGTATTCTTGTAATGATAATAATTACGATAAAACACAAGCTTATTGTGAAACTATCATTTTTGCAACTCTATTATATACATGATATGGCCCATGGTGTCTTGTTCTGACATTATTGATGGATACTCTCAAATACCATCATGATTGATTTGACGTGAAACAAATACTTAAATTTTAACACGGATTTATATATTTTAGATAAATATCACACAAAAAATTAAAAAATATAATTTTAAAACATTCTGAAATAGATAATAAAGAATATTACCTATATTATTGTTACAGAAAGTAGTATTTAATTGGCTTGATTTTAACAATTATTATACGATATAGCATTAATTGATATATTTAAGTTAATCACTTTATAAGTAAATAACATATCAAGTTTTATAACTAATTTAGAGTGATAAAACTTAATATACTTTATATTAAATATCGCTCTACATTTTCAAAATATACTTCATGGTTTATAATAATATTTATAAACGTAGAACTGATAAAACTTATTGTTTTAAGAAAAACATACTAGGCAAATATGTATGTTTTATAATATTCATTACGTTTTTAGAGATTACAAAATCTGGATATAGAGTAAATTGCCAGATATCAGAGACTAAAGTGGTACAGAGTGGTTGTAAAACGCTTAACTCAAATCCAATAACCAGTTCCGATCTAATCAGATCGAGACTACTCCAAACACTTGGCTAAATTCGAGAATCCGACTTTTAAAGGACCCTCCACTTTTCGCTACATTTCCTGTAATGGTCGGGTTATAGGACAATTTTTCACGTAAACCATTGTTTTAATTGGTACTTATCCCGCACGATGGACGTCCATTGTAAATTAATGAGGTTTGTGAGAGTTATTGTTTGAGTTCACCAAGTTTAAATCGCTCTGAAAAGTCTTCAACAGCACAAGCGGCGGGCATTACAAATATTTAAAAAAATAATTAAACATAGATCTCTGATATAATCTAACTTGCCTAAATTTTTGGATACAGATAGTTGTCCATCTTTCAATGATGGAAAATATTCATATCAAATTTGAAACCCTTGCAATTTGTAATTTATTTTTTTCACGTTTTGATGTAGATTCAGCACATTCCATAAAATTATTTCATCTGACAATGGGACCGGTTCTCTTAAAGTGTGTTGTAAAAAAATCTCATACAATCTAAAAGAACATACCAAATGCGCATCCCTCGTAGCAAATGTCACGGGATCAGCTGCATCAGTAGCAGTGCACGCGTACTCCAAGCGCCCTGTCACCGCTATCAACTTGCTGCCCGTACGCGCCAGGTCTATGAGGTTCAGTCGAAGTGTGTCTGCCGAGAACTCCACCTGAACGATACAATATTAACTCTTGAGATTACTGTTTTTTTTTTTAATGGACTATATATCATATAGTTCAACAAATACTAAATACTAATCTCTATCTACGTCTAAACCTTTATAATTTACCTTTTTTAAACAACCTATAAAGTTAGTGTGGACTCTAGCACCAGGAAGTGCTCGTGCGTTCAAGGAGCCTCCGACATGAGCCCTCGAGCTCGCCAGCATAGTGAATGAGCCGGCCACGTGGGAATGCTCTGAATAAACATCATCCACTACCGCTGCCACCTACAAGAATAAGGAAGAAAATACTTTTAAGCATTCACAATTAAGTCGCATAATCATCAAGCAAATAAATTCGAAATAAATATAAACAGTTTTGCGTTGTTAAACAATTCAAAATCCATTTATTATGTGAGGAGTTAAGAAAGATTTATGTCCATTTTCACATTTCAATAATAAACTTGGACTTTGAGTGTCGCTGATACAGACAAATTGTGTATTATGTTAAAGAAACACAAAGAATGAAATACATTCATGTCCGGGAAGTAAAATATGGAGATGAACAACGAAACCGTTTATCTAACTTTTGTTGTCAGAAGGAAAACTTTTTTCATATCCGAACAGGCTTAGGAGTGTTTAATAAAAATGCTCCGAAGATATTAGATATAGGTAGACGTATTGGGAAAACACGCGCCAGTGTTTTGTTGAGTTATTGTAACCGATGTCACGACATGACGTGGACATTTTTAGGAGATACAGAAAGGTCAGAGGAATACGTTATAAAGAAGAATTGTTCGAAAACATTTTATCAAGACTTATCGTTATTTGATATTCAACGTGACGAGTAATGTTTACTTAATTGTCTTACTTAATTACTGTGTTATTTTCCATATAATTTTATCCATTTGTCTTAGTTATAACGTAATTTAATATTATAAGCTTTCTTGACTTCTCGTAGACACAATCATACAGCGTCTTAATTCTTTTGCCATCGCTAAAGCACTTAAGCTACTCTAAGAAATGCAGGTCTTATGCGAAACGCCACTGTTGACTCTTTGAGATACAATTAAATGACCGTAATTAATTATCTCTGGAAAATTATATAGTGTAAAGGAAGCTTAATTAACTCTATTTTTATCACATCTTATTCTTTAAAATATTTTTTTTCTTAAATTTTCTTAACAAAATGTATTTTTATCTACCGATTATTATGTACAGGTTCAATCAAAATTACCGTCAACTATATCATTATAATCTAAATTCTTATCGAATTTATAAAGAAACTAGAACAGATCGGTCTTTTTGTTCTTACATCACAATAAAGTTTGCGTGCTTTGGTAAATTTGTTTGAGGACAATTTATTCTACACATTGATGTATTTTGTCTGATATCTTGTATAAATCGAAATTTCAGTCTTGAACCCAAGGTTTATATAAATAACATGATTTAACAGTATTCTTTGAATAATATGCAATATACTGTTTGATTTCAAATTCTTATAAAAATAACAAAAGAGAGATAGCTTTGCTCTTTATAGTAGGTTTTCAGCTTAGTTTACTTATTGTACTAGGTATTAAAAGTTATTTTAAATTTCATCAGAAAATAAAATATTAAAGAAAGTATTATTTTAAAAGGAATTTCAAGCAATTGCTAAGCAGACCTAGCTTAGAAGTGTTATCCAGCCACTGTATGATTTGCGGGCTGCATCTATTATACAAGTACCGTCAAGATATTAAATTAGAATGTATACAGGAATAAAAAAATTATAAAACTAAAGAGATTAGTTGTTTATGTGTTTCTTTAACGCCGTTAATATCCGCAATTTTTGGGTAATCTTTGAAAAATATTTTTTTAAGAAAGGTTATAGGAGATATAGCTACATTTTTCAAGAACAAATGAGATTTTTGTATTATTATATTATTATGCAACAAGCATTTTAAAGAGCATCATTAAGATAGAGTATTAGAATCTTTTAAGAACAAAATGCATATAATACTGTATTTTTCTCTATATGAATACAAAATATATAATCGTACGTAGACAACTAGATGATACGGTTAATATTGGTATTGACGAACCCCGAAATCAATCTGAACCAGTGATCCGAACGTGAAAATGCCTTTCGGTAGTCCACTCGGACGAACTCCATTATTAAACTTGTATAAGGTTTATCTTTTTATACTTTAAGTATCCGATAAAAAATATTATTGATTATAATAGATGACTTAAAAAAAAAATAAACAGAAATTGCAGTTTTTATATTCTTGATTAATTATAAAAACTGCAATTTCTGTTCTCAGGGTTTGTAAAATAAAATATATATACTTTAACTCAACTATATGTTTTTTCATTTAACCGATATATCGAAATGTTATCAGTAATTGTGTTCTTGAAAATCAATAAATACTATATTGAAAGATGTTTATACTTGCAATAGTTAACTTTAAATATCACTGTTAATCAACGGTTACAGATCAGTTAGTTTTCACTAAAATGCATAATTCAACGTTTCACAAGATATGCAAAATTTAGCTGCTATCTCTACGACACAGATTAAATCCTCAGGAGCGAGATAGCACCACAACTCGCCTTAGATTAATGTTTACCGAGCGATATTATACATAGACGAGCAAATACATCGCGCAACTAATGAGATTTAGTGGGACTTCTTCCTGAACGTAGTTTCCTAAGTGCAATATGTCATGTATTATGTAAACAGAATGTCGTAGTGTAATTATATTAAAAGGTATATCATATTGACAAGTTGTCATCCAATTAAGTTATTGAGCCATTAATCACTATTGTTGATATGTTTGTTCAACATGTTTTCTTATGATATCAAAAGCGAAGTGAGTCAAATTTATAAGTACCTGTTGCCTGTCATGCAATGCTATTTAAAATAACGAACATGCTTTATTGTCCTTAATATAAACCATCTATCAAAATGTTATTGGTTTTATTTGTTTCATTCAGTCATTCACTCTCAGTAACTTCATGAACAGCCGCAGGTGATTGTGATATGATATAGGTTTTGTCTCCAATTTTGGTTATGGTAGTACAGATACCTCACGGTTTGATTTCGGTGTCTTTACATATTTGACTATAACATCATTTGAATCGGTTTTTTATCACATAATTACCAAACAAATATCGTAGTATCGTAGTTTTACAACCTTCAAACGTATATTCAGTTTTTTCGGATATGGTAGATCTCAATCTTTAAGAGGCTGTCTTGAGCGGGGTGTTTCCACCCTCTCTAGATATGAATAGACATGTCTTTCCTAGTCTGCTGTACCCATTTTTAAACGCATTTACATCCATATTTGCTGATGCATGTGTTGACGGCATCACTACCATCAGGTATACCGTCTGTGAGTTTATCAGTCTATCCCATAGTACTTCCCTCGCCTCTATCAGTCCTAATAATTATGTTTACAGCATCTCAACACCACCAACCCTTCTGATTATAAAGGTTGAGCCGCTATACTTGCACCAAAGTTTACCCTTGGTACAAGGAACCTTATATCAGCAGGGGTGACCTCAGAAGTCGTCCGATAACGGCGCTATAAGAATAGTAAGCTCGCAAGGCTATACGTCATACACAAGTGCAATGGCGGCCATCTCTACTGCTACCTTTTGTCCATGAAAGGTTCCGGAGCTGTAAGGCACGCTCACTACCCGTGTAATTTCTCACACTTGCTGAGAACGTCAGAAAAGCTAACTACCAGTTTCAAGGTGGCGCCGGACCCACCCTACCCTACGATGCTGTTGAATGAATGGATAGACGCTAGCACATCTATCTAACCTCTAAGCAGGGGGCTACCCGTAGGGACCTCTGCTTAGGGGATGTTTCAAGTTCCAAGCTCCGAAGTGAAAGACCCCAGTAGCCCTTCACCTTAAATTGGTCACCTCACTAACCACATTACCACCACGAATCCAAGACCAAAACCAGTAATCCGACAGTTTACACGCGCAAGCGCCTGCATCGCTGCTGGAGGACTTAGGTACCGACGTCTCAAGGTACTCTGATCTTACAGCTGACCCGTTGTTTAGGTGTAAACTATCCACCACCGGGCATCTCAGTAGATAATATATAGATAGGGAAGCCTATCTCACATTAAAAAAAATATATATTAACTAAGTAATTAATATTCTTAGATTGTATTTTTAGTATAAACACTATTTATAAAACTTTCTGAGTCAACGAACTCAGAAAGTTTTGCTTATTATATATTATGGAGAAGATTAGTAAATAGTATAAATTATCGTATAACATAAGTATATTACTTGGTTTTACATTGTCCCTATACTAAAGTGAGATTAAAAGTTGCAAAGTCAATAAATCTGATCAAAGTTCGGTAACTTGGTATAGCTAAGTTAAAGAAGATAGTAAAACTTTGGACAAAGCGTTAAAACTAAACTCACTTATCTATAGATGTAGTTTAAGGCAATTTCATTCAATATTACGATAACGTAGATGAAGATTAGCTCTCAGCTAGCCAAACCAAGTTTCAAGTTAAATTATTTTAGACAAGTAACATAATACTCGAAAACATAATTTTAAGCTTATATCCTTATGTAAAACCCTGATACCCTTTGTTACAGCAAAGGGCATGTAAGATAACCTTTATAAAACCTAACAAGGCATTCTGCAGGTTTTATTTTTGAAACGTGTCGTAACAGGCTTCCAGACGTGAATAGAATTAATTTCTATCTCAGCTATTGTACTACTCTTTTCATCGCTGACCCCAATGTCTACTCATCCATTCTATTCTATCACAATCGTGTAGTTTTTAGCTTAACTAATATTTCATTGTATTTATATAAATCGTTTTCGGATAAGATTTCTTTCCCCATGATTCTCTAGTCTCTACTCGATCAAACTTTCAAAACGAAACAACACGATTTTAACTTTTTTGACTCTAAGTGGACATTATATTGGCAGTAGCTTACTTCAATGCTGTTTAAGTTTTAAACTCCTTGTTCTGAGACAAAAATAGTCACCTTTGATGGATCAATAATAACGTATTTATTCGTTATCATGTTATGTAAATTTGAAAACATTTTACGCTGTTTCTTGATAATAATGATTACAGAGATTTAAGAAATACTAACATTAGTTTTATAACTTATATAAATAAATAAAATACTTGGATTAATGCTATAACTTACCCTGCAAAAGCTCGTGAACGGTGTAATCTGTGAACAAATATCATCTTATAAAGCACATTTTAGTTTTAAACACTAGTATTTCTGAAATTACTAATTAAAAGTTTATATTTATTATAAAAGTATCTTTTATGGAATGTTCTACTAAATATGATTTAATATTTATAATTAAAAAATGAAAATGTATTTTCTTACTAATGAAAAGGTTTAGTTTAAAATTTAAATGTGAATAGGATTTTTATAGCACCAAGCAATTTTCTTAATATTTTTTTAATCGCCAAATATCGTTAACATTTGAGGTATTGGAAGAAAGCCTTGTACTATTAAAGTATTTTAAAATACAAATAATATTGATTGTGCTCTAAAAAAGTTTACTTCGGTGATCGCTAACCTACAATACACTGAAAAATTAATGGTTTCGGGCCCGTACCGATGAATACGAAGATATTACGGTAGTAAATAAACTATTAACCTTATTTTTCGTATTACGTGTAATTTCCACTCATTTTTATTGTATTCGCGCTTCTTAGTCTTAATGCTTAATTGTCTACAGCTTCATTAGTTACCTTTTATTTTAATAGTTTCCATTCGATATTAATGCTTCTTTATTAGAAGTCATATAAAATTGAGAAGTTCCAATGTACAAACTAATATCAGGTTATAATTAATCCCATAAATTAAAATAGTCAATCAAAAGAAGTTTCAAAAAAATATATTGAAACAACATAATTACAGGGTATTGGTAATAGCTTCCAGGTAAAAGTTGACTGCACAGACTACATGCTTATTGTATTCTAATGACTTTTAGGAAAAACGGAAACATGCACACTGTATCGACTTATAAAGAAGTGTAAGGTCAAATAAATTATTACACTTCAGTTAAATATAACAGAAGGTACACTATATAGGAATGTATAATTAATATTATAAAAATAATTCTGCCTATCTTTATTTTCTTCTTTCTCTATCTTTCTCTCTTTAAATTAAAGAATACATTTTATAAACTGTAAATGGTTTTATTTAAGAATTGCCTGAAAAGTTAATTAGTTTTATTTATATTTTAAAATAAATAACATTAACAGAATTACTTTCTAACTGTAACGAGCTAATTCTGAATATTAACATTATAACAAAATTATTGTTAAAAATACAATAAATACAAATAATTGGTTTCAAGCTTTTTCAGTAAAGGCAAATCCAATACACTTTTGGCGTACGCTCTATCTAATAATTTAATTAATAATTAAATCGAATAAAGTAATGTACCTCGCTTGCTAATAAATAACGAACTAGTCTAAGATAAACCTTCAATAAATACGAATAATAAATGTGTTTACTCTCTTGTGGTTCAACTTTAACTAATAGGCTAAGTTAACTAACTCTGACTGGTGTAAATATTTTACAGGTTACAAATATAAATGTTTAATTGAAGTCTCCTTCCTAGTTGTAGGACGGTAACGCACTCACTCTCCCCTACCTCTAATGTGAACTAGCAATAATATACATGTCATAGAATTTATGTAGAATTACAATTTTACATACGATTTGTTTTTCATGAGCGAGACCGAATCAAAGACACATCAGTTCAAAGGCAAACATTATTACCACAATGTCAGAGAGTCGTATAAAATAAAACCTTCAAACTATATTTTACTAGCTCTTGGTCTTGATTTCGTGTGTAAAATATCGAAGTTCTATATAGGTTTTAGTTGCTTATTTTAGTTTTCTGGTATTCAGTAATTCAATAATACCTTTGTGGAGTGAAATAAAAATAATGTTACATTTTCTAAGCTACCATCCATCTAAAGCTACTCTTACCTCTTGAATCTTCCTCCTTACAGTAAGTTTATGCCACTGGTGATCGTCAAAGCGAGTCTTGCTTGGTTTGATGTGCATCTCTTGCTTTCCGTTCCCGAGGCCCATAGTTAGGGAGAGCCCGCCATCTCGAACGGCCAGGTTCAGGTAGTCTGCCTCGTGACCTGCACAGGTAAGGTTACTGCCTATATACGAGTTATAAATTCTTAAACAATGAATCGTAGCTCTATACGAATGTGTGATAGATACCCAATACATTTTGTTTTGTATGTAATACAGATGCAAACATTTTATAAAGTAATTCCAAAACAGCAGATATTATCCATCTTCTTAATTCTCCATTAAGTTGAGTCCAATCTTCAAATTCCGAAGCAAATGATGCTTAGAAAGGGAAGAGAGAGGAAAACGAGGAAGGTGAGGTGGCCTGCTCACCGCTCCCTCCTCATTCTCTCCTCTCTCCTACCTCTCTCTCTTCTTTTCTGGTCAAGGCGGTTACACCGTAGATATTTCATTTACAATTTAATACTATTTCTTCAACGTAGGTACTAAATATTGGAAAATAAAATAAAAACTATTTATTAACATTTATTACAATAGGAAAAAACAATAATGCTAATCATTATTTATCAATATTAAATAAACATTAGTTGACAGAATTACATGTAGAAAATGTTTGAACATAATTAACAATAATTAGTGAAGATGAAAATAATCAAGATCATGTGGAAGCTTACAATACCTACCAGTGTAAAACAATAGGCCATTCGGTTGTCTAGTCTTAAAATAAAGAGAGATGGCGTCCTGCGTACTGACGATGGGTTCGCCGCCGGTCTGTGTGAGGTCGTAGGAGAGGAACTCCGCGCCTCGGAACGTGGCCTCGGAGGGAGCTTTATCTAAAACAATATAAGATATATATATATTTCTCAAGTAGTATTTAAATAAAACTGTTTTTAGCGAAATTAAAACTCGTATATATTTAATTTCAAAACTAGTTTGTGCAGTAATCGTGTTCACTTGTTATAGCAAGTAACAAACAAATTAAAATCAACATCTAAAGGGACCCTTAAAGAATATTACTTAAATACATAATGAAAGTGTTTAATATTATTATAATATAAAGTTTATTATTATATAAAGAAATTCTCTATGAATCGCAAAATTGTAACTTAATTCCGTAACATATCAAACACTATTTTATAATACTAGTAAAATATTTTTTAAATAATATATTACAGGGCTAGTAATCAACAGATTTAATTAAAACCATAATCTTAATTTAACGAGACATCATTAATTCGTTATTAATGTTTCATTTCACAGAAATAAACCATAACTGTAAAATTAAATTAAATTAACAAAATATAAAAATATTTTATTAAGTATCAAGAATATTAAACTCATAAACCAATTAATGAGTGACCTCCAAAGCTAAAAGTATTTACAATATCACTAGACTTATTAAAACGTCCGCAAACGAAAAGTCATTAATAATTCTTTTCAACTAATTGAACTTCAAGTTGGCGGCATTATGCAGTTTTAATCGTCTTTAAACTCGCTCCAACACCTGAAAGAAGGAATTGATTAATGACTACAGCTCGTTCTCGCTAACTTTCGTGTGATATGCTAACGACTTGGTTGCGAAAATCATTATGATAACAATTTACGTAGCTTTTGGTTTTGTTTTTATAACTTTAGGATTTCTTGGTCTAATCACTAGTGGCCCTGGCTGATGAATCGAAGGTCGAAGGTCGTGGACACGACATTAATCTTTATGTGATCAACTCATTGTTGTTCAGTGTCTATTTGTACTAAGTCAATTGCTTTTATTTATGACACATTTCTTGGTATAGGAATTTCAAATTATTGTATAGTATATACAGGGTTATTATTAATTAATAGACTTGGAGTGTCTTATATCAAATGAAATAGCATTCCATAGTTTAACTGATTTAACAGTAAAATAATCGTTGTAACACTGCGTATGACTAAGAGGTATCTGAAGCAAGTTATCATTTCGGGAGCGAAGGTTCATTGTAAGACAAGAGTTGGCGCCAAGAAAAGGAAAACGTTCTTTCAGGTATGGAGAGGTATTAGGATGGAAAATAATTTTGTAAAGAAGAGTAAGAGTGGTTTAATTTTGAAAGCTGATGGTGTTTGCCAAAAATCGAGAACTGTGACTTGCATGGATTTACAGTCAAACCGTATGACTTACACCAATCGCTAATAGCGATTGCTAGCTTGGGGAATATCATTGACAGTCGTTGTTATATAAATCTGCAAATCATCAGCATAAAGATGGAAGGGTAAAGTGTGAAGTTTAGAAATAGAATTTATGAAAATAGAGAAGAGTAAGGGTAAGATAATACCTCCTTGCGGAACACCGGTTCTGACACTACAACATGTACATAATTTATTATCAAGCCGTATGCATTGTTCACGGTTATGCAGATAGGAGCCGAACCATTCCACAACATTAGAGCCAATATTAATGTATTTTACAGTTGCCAAAAGAATATCGATATCCACTATATTAAAAGCGTTGGAGAAGTCTAAGAGAACCAAAATAGTAATTTGCTGATTGTCAACACCTAAACTAATATCATCGCACACTTTCGTGAGAGCTGTTACGGTGCTGTGGCCGGATCGAAAGCCAGACTGGAAAGGAGATAGTATGAGGTTTTTACTAATGTAGGAAGCAAGTTGTTTTTGAACTATACGTACTATGATCTTGGGTAGAAATGGGAGAATTGGAATAGGTCGATATTGTGATGAGCTTGTCGGGTTACAGACTTTTGCAAATGGAATTATATGAGCAAGTCGCCAAATGTTAGGAAAAGTGTTTGAGGAGAGAGAATGGTTAAAACTATGACAAAGAACGGGAAGAATAGTATCGAGTGCCAGAACAACCATTTTACGGCTGATGCCATTTCACTACCGATTGCGTTAGATTTAATAGAAAGAATGTGACGTTTGAGATTGTTAATACTAACTTCAAAAAAGTTGAAATGATCGAAAGAATATGTAGGTAGACGGGAAAGAGAGTGCAAAGTGTTACGTCTGATATCGTTATTAAGCATTTTGACCGTGGTAAAATCTGCGTTGAGTCGGTCAATATCTAACATTAGTCCCAAAAGGAGTAGTTCGTCGATGACTTATACCCATCGCATCAAGAAATTTCCATATCTTAGCTGGACTATTATTATTTACAGACTCATGGATGTATGCGCATTGAGCGTCTCTGCAGGTCTTGTTGCATAGGTTTCTCAGTATTTTGTACTTTTCGAGATTTCTATCAGACGGGTGCGATTTGTATTTAGATTTAGCGGAGTTACACCTAAACATTAATGTCTTAATTTTATCGGTAAGCCAAGGAGCAGGAAGATGTTTGATTTTTACTGGTCGTAAAGGAGCGTGAACGTCATACAGCTCCAACAATAAAGAATTGAGAATATGAATTTTGTCATGGACATGAGATGCATCAATGATCTCATCCCAGTGGATACCAGTAAGATCGCACATGAAATCATCGTATTTGATGTTATTAAAGCTTCGTCGCATCCCTACAGTCGGTTTTATATTTGGTGGACAGATTTTGCATGATAAATAAATAAGGTCATGATACGAAATAGTCTCTGCACCCGGCTGTCCATGAGCCAAAACTTGATCAGGTGAAGATACAATACTTAAGTCTAACAAAAATGGAAGAGAGTGAGGAAAAAATGTGTGGCGGTGGAGGGAAGAATATTGAGATTGGCACTACTAATGACATTTCGTAAACGGACCGTGCGCTAGTCGTTTTTCAAAAGGCACGTATTAAATTATGGTGTGATAATTATGGTGTAATAATAAAATAATAAATACGCTAGGAACATACTTCTCTAGTAAATCTTCGAAAGTGCTGAAATAATTTATGTGTAGAGAAGGACTATAGAATACTCCAAGTAAAAGCTTGGAGGTACTGAAAAGGACCTGTATGAAGAGATGTTCAGAACATGCTGAATATGGAGAAGGTGATTAAAAGAGGATAAAAAATCATTGTAGTGGGCAGGTATACTTTGGGCATTGATATGTATTACATTAAAGCTTTTACTGAAATTAAAAAATGTGGTGTCTAAGACTACATTCGAGGACATGGTAGCAATTCAAAAGCATGGTAAAGTTGTATTTGACTAAAGTATAAAATTAAATAATGTATGTACATGTGAAATATAAAATAGTATTTATAAATACTGCCCAGAAGTTTGGTGACGACATAACTTTGTACCGCACTAATTGCATATTGCTCCGTTGTTCTCAAGTTATAATTTTATTAATTCTGCCATTTCCCTTTGTTATATTTAAATTGTAAAGTGTGACTATCCTCAAAATTTTTATAGTGTTTTACGAAAATTGCGCTTTTAAAATGTGTAATTAGTAGTACACCTTAAATAAAACTCAGATAAAAACATAATACATACATAATAAACATCTTTAGTAAAAATAGATAAATAAAATATTAAACCAAAAAGAAGCATATTAAAATCAGCCAGGCATTCTGACGTACAAATATTTTAATGTTGCCTGTATTTTTCGGGTTCCGGACAATAAGGGTAAAAACGAGACCCTATTATTACTAAGACTTTGCCGTATGTCTGTCTGTTACCAGGCTGCATCTCATGAACTGTGGTAGACCGTCGAAATTTTTACACATTATGTATTTCTGTTGCCCCATAAAACGAACATGGTTTTTTGTTCGATTATAATAATGGTAAAAGGCTCTCTTGAAATATTTACATAATATTTACTTATATATTCACTTTTAAGCTATATAATTAAATTCAATTAAAATAACATAAATATTTAAGTGAAGCTCCCACAACAAACGTGATTTGGTTTACTGTTTGTACATATAATGGTATGGAGACCTACGTGCGTGAGGCAGGCTCGCACTTGGCCGGTTTAATTTAAATTCCTAAACTAATATTTTAAGGTGTAGACTACTCTCTTTCATTGCCTTAAACATTTATTTTATTATTAAACATTTAGTTTTATAAATATAAGCAAGTCTTAACCATTAAGGTAAGCCTACAATACAAGAACACTTCAAGAACAATATTTTTTCAGAACATAAATAACTCTACATTTATTTTATTTTCATATTTTCATTTCATTCAACACTGTCGCTTAGATGACACTTCTTAAAACTATCATGAATATTCAAGTACAAGGTACATCTACGGACTACATGAAACCATCAGTCTGTTTTGACCTTATTTGATATCAGAATAAAACATTATTAAAACACTAAACTAAACTAAAAACTATTTATTTCATTATTAATATCCAATAAAGTTTATTAGTCTACATATACATCTGTATAGTATTTGTTTTGTCTACAAACGTTTTACTGCTCTTTAATTACAGACCATCAATAGTGTTTGCTAGCAGTGGTAATCTGGTTTTTAATTACTCTTTCCAGCAATATACATCTTAAATTGATTGCTTGGATGGTAAATATAAAAAAACAAAAGAAGGCTTCATAAATTGTTTAGCGTTTGAATTATAAAGGCATTTAAAATAAATCTAACCATGTATAAATTTCTTTTACATCAAACCGCGTATAAACAGCATCCGTACGCCGATGAATACGAACCACTCGAGCGGAATGTAATCTACAAAAGAATCACTGAAGGCTTTAAAATTTAAATCTATGTTCGCCTTATTAATATTATATATTTCTTTACAATAGTAAAAGATAAGGTTCAGTAGACGTATAGATCAAATTATATAACTTTACTATCAGATATTCGAGAACTTTACGAGTAGTTATAACTTCACTTTACAAAGTTTAAATTCTTCAAATTTTTATAAATAAACGTAAAAAAATACAAATGCAATTTTCAAGAGAAGATGAATAAGAGATTAAAATGTAAAATTTTATTGAGATTTTCATATTTATGCCATAAATGTAAATTGAAACGAAAAACCAAATATCGAGATAGAGGAAATAGAGCCAAATACAGAAACAAAAAAACACAGATTGCAATACGAACGTCACGGACCCAAAATTGAATATCCAATTAAGAGACGCATATTTCGGAACGACAGATAGAATAATGGTCAGAAAAAAATGGTAATTGTTAATTTATATATTTTCATATCTTAGGTAAAATATGCTATATTGTTAAATTTGTTTTAAACCATAGGGTCACATCTCTGATGTAAATAAAAACTTTGATACATAGAATACGTATATGACATGAGCAATAATAATATAATAATAATATATAACAGTTTCAATTTCTGGAATGCTTAGCCAGTAGCCATCAGACGAGTGAAATCTTTGACTACTTTCAAGAAGCTAGTCAAAGATCACTATCTCGAACCTTGTCCCTCTCTATACTAAATATATTATCAATATTTGTTACACTTTTTCTTGTAATACTACAGCATGATATTTATGTATATTTATTTCTATCTGTAAGTATCATTACATATAAATATGTATATATAATTATATTTGTAAGTATCATAAATATTTCATAAATCTAAATTTGATATACATTTGTACATTTGCAGTACTCTGTACTCTCTTTTTTCATTCCCATCAGTATAAGGTTGTCTGGAATAGATGGGTAGCGATAAGACCGCCTTGTTGTATTACCAATACCTCTTATGAGAAATTTATATGTAACGTTTCTGTATGTGGTGTGCAATAAAAATTATTATTATAATTATTGGAAACTTTGATCTTCAAATTGGATTTGTTTTTTTCCGATAATCGAAACCTATTCAACTATTTTAAAACGTTCAGTTAAATGTTAACATTTACTTCAAAGGCTTTCAAATACTTATCGGATTTTATTTCAACTGCCATAACAATACACAACACAAATAAAATATCCACACATGGATCAAACAAATATTTGAAAAAGGTTTGCAGCAGACGCGATTGCCAGAAATGTCCAAGCTCCTACGATTCCAATTCGAATTTCCGAACGCCTCCAGTTGCGGCCATTTCCGTGACGTGTAATGGCGGCTCGTGACAGGAAATGGCGCGATGACGGAGCCCGGAAACTTATCCCGTGTGACTCGTGTGACACGCTCGCCGAAGTCTGTGTCAATTTTTAAATTGGAACTTTGTTTGATTAGAGTAAGTGCAGTTCCAATCCAATGTCTGATTGAAAAAAGGTTTGACCAAATGGAAATATGGTGTTTTTTTTTGCATATATGAAAAAACATAGTTGGAATCTATCCAAATTTTGCTTGTGAGCTTAAAAGCTTCGAGTAACACCTGTTTTGTTATATAAATTGTTGAATGTTGCCCGTTACAAATATTCGAGCTCTCCTCCGTGCACCAGATCAAATAAACTTTTGAAGGCAATGTGCATTAAACCAATCATATGAAGAGGCAAATTTAAATAGATTTGAATTCGGCCATTTTGTACTTTATTTGATTGAAACATATTTCTTTCTAATACAGACATATTTCAAATGAACTTAATGTTGATATATTTTTTTGTATTACATTATTAATGAACGTCTGGTATTGCAATACCAATATTTTCATTTGAATTTGTCTCGGGCCCGTTCCCCAGACTCGTGACAAAAATATTTGATGAACAAGTTTATTAGTGCGAGTATGATCAGTGAAACGTCGTAAAGAAAACTAAGAAAGAATTCTGTATTATCTGACAGCGGAACATCGCGAAGGGTAGAATTCTTAAGTCTTTAAAATTCCTTGAAGCTGGCCATATTTAGCCTCTGTTGCATGAATTAAACTTTTTCAGTAGATTAGAAATAAACAAACAGATAAAGCGAGCTATAATTTCCCTAAAACTTGAAGCTTTAAAAGTTTTATGAAGACGTACAAGCCGAAACCGAAAACACTCGTAATAATTCACTCAACATAAAACAGAAAGATTTAGAACTGCAAAAACTAAAATCCAGCGGGTTACGTTCAAAATAAATTTCCACGTATAAAAAAGACATTACCCCAGATCATCCATTCGTTATTTGGCATCGGGGATAAGGAAACGGAATGCCTCATTACCGGCACAGGTCAAGCGGGTGAAAGATCTTTTTACTTCAAATCTCGATTTAGATTTCTAGATGCTTAAAGTGACCTAAAAACTGGAAGTGATTTCAGATATTCAAAATTTACTTTTTTCAACACTTTTGTTTAAACGAACTGAATGGCAATTGATTTCGTTTATAAGATGGAATTAAGTTTCAAGTGTGATAATGTATTCAATGTAAATACAGGTAAAACAAATATTTATATAAATCCTTGTTGAAAGTATAAGATTCAGGTTATTGGCAGGTTTTCTTTGAATCGTCAAAGAAAATGGTAGTCACGTCCGGCCTGCCAGTCGTAAAGGAGGTTCAGGAGGTGACTTTAAAAACATTAATCTTACAAATCCTCGTCATTTTTGAGCCACTTTCAGTAAAATTGCATTATTTTATATCTGCGATTTTTAACGAGAATAAGAAACTCACAGAAAATTCTATCCAAGTGCTTTTTGATGTCAGCGTTGAATTAATTTATATCGCATCTCGTCTAGAGCGTCTTCGTCCTCGTCTTAAATGAAATTGTGATGAAAGTAGAGATAGGTTACAAGTTTATATGTGCCTCTAAGTAATCACTAAAACTAATGCATTCTTGATTAGTTTACATTACATAACTTGTGTTGCAGATTATACCTTGAACGTACGTACATTACGAAATAGTAATAAGAATTCGAGCGTATGTATGAACACAATGTACGTACATACATAATACATATGATCGAATTGTTGTTACAATTTAAAAATAAAGACGATTGAATTCATAAGTATTTAAGAAAAAACTAATGAAACTTAAAAAAATTGTTAAAAATACTTATTAATACCAATAAGTTTCCCTGTCCAAATATAAGAGGAGGATAGTTTAGAATTTCCGTAAGAAAATAACTAATATATAATACTCTGAAAAGAAATAAAATAATTGAACAAAATCACTTCAAAGACGTACGAAACAGAAGCTTCAGGAATTCCAAAGTAACCTAGGAGATTGCGTACAGCATGTAGTGTAGTGCGACGTGTTAGTTGTAGTTAGTCTTCGCACACTAGGTACTACTGATTTCATTAAAGTGGCTGAGAGAAACGGTTTTCAGTTTATTCTTTTTTTGGTATTGTATTTTGTACATCTTTTTTTTATTTTGCACATCTGCCAGTTAATCGAATACATGAATTGTATAATATATCATACATATCAATATATATCGACTACGTTATTTTCTTTAATATTATTATAAATACCTGTATTGCTCTATGTGAGTTTGAACAATATCGTATCAAGACAATACATAAAACTATTCACATATAAAAACATAAATATCCTGATAATAGAACTCCATAACAAGAAACATTAAAAAAACAACAATTCGTGTTACCTCAAAGCAATTTTAATAAAGTAGAACTGAATATAAAATAAAAGCGATCTAATTTATCCGCTAAGCATGCATGCAGTACGCAGCAGCTTGCACACGCTATTTCGCTATTGTCCTGTCGTATTGTTTGCTTTGCTGCATTTTTGATAGTCACCACTTTATGAATATTGTAAACAAAAATAAAGAACAACTTAAAACATGTATGTATACTATTACTATCACGTTATTGTGATTAACATTATTAATAAGTATTTTATGACAATATAAGTTTCCATTAATTTCATACATTAATGTCTTGTGATGTAATCACATTTTAAGGAAATAAAATATAAGTGAACAAACAGACGAAAGACATCACAACTTTATGGTATCTTAAGCTTTCCTGCATCATGATCATGTTACATTGTATTTAATGAATACTTACTTGTAATCCGCTTGGACTGTATGCACTTTACTCTGACCTAACATCAAATATAGTGTTTCAGAAGATACTTCTCACTACTGAAATTTATATGTGAATTACTACAAACGAGTATAAAGTGCACAACACAACACCTTAGTTACTCTTTTTATATACTTATAATCAAAATGAAAAACATTTCTATTTATTAATTGATAAAGTATCTTTGTTTAAAATTTCTCTTTTTATATTAAACCAGAAGCCTGGATTGTCTCCCTAGTTGGTAAGTGGTTATTGGATGTTGGAAGATGTGGATAGTTGAAGATGCATAGCCACCTGTTATCAAAAGGAGAGACGGAGAGAACAGATGAAGAGGGTTCTGACTTCACGCCTGACTTTACTCAGTTCGTCTATGAATTTACTAGAAATTTTAAGTTAACTAAAATGTTTTTTATAGCGTAGAACATACAAAATAGCAATAATTTTAATATGTATACATTAAAATAATATGATTATAAAAACATGCGCTACTGTGACATTGTTTCATTTGGTGTCAATATTTGCGATCTACGAATTATATATTTTTATGCAAACAATAATAATAATTGATCATTAATACCCTCTGTGTTGTCTCAATACAATAATACCATCAATGACAGATTAAGACCCAAGATTGATTGGGATAATGCTTTAGAAATGATGATGCTTAACCGGATTAACCGTCAAGATTATTACACCCCTACCTTGTATATGCTATACCGATATAATAGTACATATATTTTATTAGAGCTCTTATGTACGGAGCGCGAACAGGTCTGACAGCGCAATTACATTTCCCACCAGCATGTTAACGACAATTCAACTGCACTTGTATGTACACTCAGAAAACAAAGCCCTGTCCTAACCAACCACTCAGTACGCCTCAGTATTGCCTAGGCAAATGTTTGAAAAGTATCTTGATTTCAAAGAATCAATATTTGAATATATTGATACAAAAATTATGTTTAATTTAGTTTTTAACTACAATAAAAATAAACGAAAAACATTTTTTGTGAGTTTTTTGGAATAGGTAACATGAACTCAAGCTAACAACTAATATTCAAAAGTGTTTTATAACTCAAGACACTTTGATTTTAAACACGCGGCCTAACAAGTTGTTGAAATGGAAATCAGCAACAAAAAAATGTTCTTTGGGAAAGTAAAAATAAGGCTTCGAAGTCAAAGCAACCAAAAATACAACAATGCCGTATATTTTGACACTCGCAATTTTATCAAGTTCCCTTTGAGCAATAATTGTGAAACTTGACAAAACAAAGTAAATCGATCCTTTTAGTGATGTTACATAAAAAGACATTTTTTGAAATTACAAAATTATATTTACAGGTGAAGTATTGATGACAACTTATGTTGTTATTAAATATTATGTTTTTCAATAAATATAGAATAAAAATGGAACTGGAACCTGCGACCTTGGTATTTGGTCTCCGTCGCTTCGTCATTGAACTATGATGTTTATAATCTTAACCGTGCATAGACCTAAAACATGTAAGTTAATTTCTTCATCTATCATAAAGCTTCGCTGTTTGTAAAATGCCAAACTTACTACGTAACACAAAATTATAAAAAAGTTTTACAGAGTCTCATAAAATACTAACTAACAAAACACTTTTAACTTATGAAACGAGGTATTTCTCGGAAGTGTTTAATCCGTTTCCATGTGGTAATGAATGGAAAATTTCAATGTCACAAGTCAAGGACTTATTGTACTTGGACTGGCAAGAAGTAGGTACAAGTGTATCGATTATTGTAGTAAACAGTAAACAACAATATCATTCCTACATACAAGGCACTTATGAGTTCTCCGTATACCCAGGTTCACATTTATCTGTTCAAATAAAAATCGTCAAAACTTTTATTTTATTCAAAACTATTCAGTCCCTTATAGACATTAATCGAGATCTAAAAACAAACTTTCACATTGATATAACATAACTAGGTCATCTTTAACTTCCTATACTTACAAATTATAATTATATACAAGTAAGTATAAATAGGTATGTTTGTATTTAGGGTTCGATGAATATAAAAATAAATGGAAATAAATAACACAGTTATATATTTTATATATTTATATAGTTATATACATATTTTATATTTTGATTTGTATACTTTTATTTTTTTTAACTTTAAATAGATATCTACAAACAAATTGGATTAACTTGATATCAATAAAAAACAATATAAAAATTAAATATCGACTATGCTTCAAGCCAATTAAAACCTTACAAGTCAACCTCGGGGCGATGACGAGCATTTTAATATTTCAACCACAAAAGGAAAAAGAATAAGAACTGAACTGATTTATAAAAATAATTTTATATTCATATACGACTTATTTAGAAGCCCCTGTTCTTCTAGTTAAGCTCGAAGACAAAGTGTACACTGGTTTAAAACACATTAAACCTTCGATATACTTCACGTTGTCGTTTGTTTGTCTATCGATCGATATCTAATAGAAATGAAGCCGGGGATTAGAAGCGTGAAACTTTCAATGTTGAAATTGTAATCTATCAGCACATAGCAGTAATGGTCTGGACGGCCAACATACTTGCAATAGATGAATAGCGAAATTTTGTTAGAGTTTGAAATAGCACATATATTTAAGTTTCTTCTACCTTAAACGTTTGAAAGAAACCTTTACTTGTCCTTGGATTTCATAAAAGATGAATGTTTCATAAAGTATTTTATGTTTTTGAATATGTAATAAAAATTCTAATCCTTGTCTGGCACGTCTTTGTATATAAATCTAATGTTATAATCAGGCTCGCGTCGGTCGACGTAGCTTAACCTACAAACTAACCTCGCATTACAGCTATTGTGGGATAAACAAATGAGAATTTAAACCGAGTACCAAGCACCAATTAAATATGAGCCTCGGTGGAGCGTAATTTAGAATAACAAGTGTTTATAGTACCTACTAGTTGGATCCTAAACTCGCTGTACTGCCACAATAATTAACAAATGCTAAACCAATCACTGGTTTATATAATGTATATGTGTCTGTGACTTTGGCTGTATGCTATGTCTGGTTTTTTTGGATCTTTCATATAAAAATCTTTTATTTCTCCAAGTTTTCAAAAGCACATTATCGTAATATAAAATAATCATCTTGATACATGTTCATGTATTATTAATGTATATTATAACCTGTTTTATTACATATAATCTCGTTTCGTTCGTTTCCGACATTTTTCTCATAAACTAGCTCATTTTCTTCATATACCATAAAAGCTTGGTTTCTGCTATTGCCATTTACTACTATATTACTGACATAAAATCTTAAGCACACACCGTACACACCGTCGCAGCACTTATAATAAAAGTTAAAATAAAATAACACAGATCCCTCCAAAACCTTGATTATATACTAGAAAAAATACTTAAGAAAAACTCTTCCATCAAAAGTGAACAGTTAGTGACAATAAGATATCTCTAACTGTATAAATACGATCACATAGAATGCTTAATTCACCAGCAAGGCGGACAGTGATACGGACGGAACGGTTTCCGTAAGGTCGCAGGTTCGCATCCCTATCCGTATCTTTCTATTTTTCATTCTATATTTATATAAATTTAAATAAGCTTAACATATGCTTTACATGGCTATACATGGTAAAGATATTTTCAAACATCTTTAATAGTTATATTAATAAAAAATAAACAATCGACTTCAAAAACATAGATTAACTTTAAAAGTTGTTTTCCATTTTGATTTTAATACAGTATCTTACAGTTCGATACAAAGAACGGCTTGACATATATAATTGAATTATAAAATGGGGTCAAATATTTCACAATATACAAGATATATCCAGTATATTTTTTAAAATCACCGCCTCACTTCTATGAATATACGCGAATTTTAGTTGTTTCGAGAGACCCTCATCTGGTATTTGAATATCCACGGAGCACGGAATTGTTTCGATGTTAGTACTGAAAATAACTGAAGTTCTGAAAACATCGTACATTAACGATTTAAACAAATTGTACTCATTCATTTGCATATTTGCACATACGAGTATTTAAAAAAAATTGCAAAACTAAAAACAAATTTACTTTTAGCTGGAATTTAAGCATTCTCTGCAAATAGCTGGTTCGCGTGCCTGGTCAGCGTAATGTGGTGTTGCCATTAGCTAAGTCTTAAGAGTCTGAATTAATGGCAACCTCCATTTTCCTTTTATAATGAGCCGGTATTTTTAAGTTCCTTGAAATGTTTTACCTGATATGTCAGTATTATATAAGTTATTATGCTTTTAATATTCTTCTGTTTATTATACGAATTTATGTAGCAATAAAAAAATATTTTTTTTATGTTGACAGTATAAAAGAAACTGCAATTTACTATTTAACTGTAGTAAAGTTTAACTGTATTAGATTTAAAATGGAGAAACTAGCTTGGTTGAGCCCTTTCAGCTGGAGCTAAACCAAAGACTTTGTAAAGACCTTTATTAATTAAATATAAACGAAGAAGGTATATAGCTAACCTCTTTCACAAAAAGCTCCCTCGTAGTCTCCATCCCGACACTCGCAGATGGGTCCATTGTCGGTGCTGATGCACACTCCGCCGTGCTGACAAGGATCGCGCCTCTCGCAGGCATCACCACTGGCGTTGCTGATGCGAGCAGACTGCAACCATCATTGGACTGTTATTATTATATTTAAATGGTGGTTAATAATAAAATTATATAAATTTAAGTTACATTATATTTTGAATATATATTCGTAATGTTAATCGTTATATAATTTATTAATAAGGTAAATCTGTTCCAAGATATTTTACATGGCATTCGTGAAAATGATTATAAGATACTATTTTATTATGTGGTATGAATGCAAAAAATATACAACCATTTTAACAAGAAAATAAGTTGTATATAAGTTTTACATAAATTTATATAACTTTCTTTTAGCAGAAAACATTAATGATCTCATTAACAACTAACTTAATAAAACGAAGAACTTTAAAAATAAGAAAGTTCCAACATTCACTGAAATAAAACTTTATAGGTACAGATCAATTAATTAGAGCGGGTTCTTAGAACAAATTTATAAAATAGATTAATTAAAACCGTCTTAATAAAATAAAATATATATATGTATATCAACATTATAATATATCTGTAACAATATATTAGTGATAAAAGGTTCTCATCTTAGGGTATATTCTAATTAGCTATAAAGTGGATCTTTGATGTTACTTGAGTGCTCTCTTGTAAGTTACTTACGTAATGTAACGAGATGTTTAATGCATCTCTTCTTTGTTTTAAGAAAACTGTTTGAACTTCCGGCATCTTGTCTCACGGAAAGGGTTTCATATGAAGCTTATTAGAGAGAAACTAAGTGCAAGTAATAGCTATTTAATGTTTGTATATTATTTTAACGATATAAGAAACTTACAAATATAAGTTAGAAAAAACTTGTATATATTATCCGGATATGTATCTTTCTATGAAAATCACATAACCCTCTTTAACATAGATATGATTTGTGAGAATAAATTTTTCAATTAATCCACGCAGCTTTTCGCATTGTATTTTTATCTCCAGAAACGTGGGTAGTCATAAAACATTTAAAATGTCGTAATTAAATCTAAAGACTGAAAATCTCACAGGTGCTTCATTCCTGGCGGGCGGCCAACGAGTTTTGGCGAAAAGTTAATAGTCACACCTCCTTTTTTCATAGTTTGGAAGTATTTCGTTCGTAATATCTAGTTGATCGTAATAGCGGACCGAAAGAAAATTGCTTTAGTTATTTAGTAGTTGGTCTAAACAATGTTACGAGGGCGAGTAAAGTATTTTGTATAAACCTAATATTTTTCCGACAAAAGGACATTTTTTCTCGGATAACATTTTACCGGGAAAAATTATATCAGTTTTTCTTTTGAATTATATTTTTCCAAATATAACAGTTATTTGATTAATAAGAGCTATTAGAGACCAACTATACAAAAAAAATATATATATATAAGAAAATGAATAAATAATATGTATTTTTTTTACGTATTGGCAATTAAAATGTTTTACATGTAGGTCGCATTATATAATTTACATAATGCAAGATTATGACGAATATGCTAACTAAAGTGTAACGAGCATTGTGGCCGAGCCGCTAATTAGGGTCAAAAGTTTCTATTCATTCCAAACATAAGAACGTGGAAACACAAATAAATATAACTGTTAATATTAAATATAACTGTTTTTAGGAAAGTGATAATAACGAATGGGTTTTTTTTTATAATTTTACGATAAAATTGTATTATTTAGCTATTATTTTAATAGATATTAATTATTAGCCCAAATAGGTTATAATTTCTTTTGTAGCCTAGTAATGTAATAGTTGTGACATCGTTATATTGTATTTAAACGCGAGTATTTTATCGAATATACCGCAATTGCTTAACACGCCGTTTAACGATAATCACAAAAATCACGAACATTTCTAAGAGGTCAGCTAGCATGTTATGACTGCTTTATTTAATTCAACGCCCACTGTAGTGCGGCAAAACTATAGTACGGTACAAGAGTTGTCCCAGCCAAGAACTAGTGTGATTATCAACTCGACGAGAATAGAAAAAGAAAAAGAAAGATAAATAGGTTATTTGTTGCGCGAAAATTAAAATTGTGGATTTAAAGCGAATTTAATAAAATTATTTACGTATTAACATCTCCTGAACATTTTAGAAAGTAGTATAAGTAATAAATGTGATTTGTTGTAAATCCTATCTCCGAGTTCCGCTCGTGTTATTTTATGTGCGGTCGCCCACACACTACGGATGTATTGTACCTACTACAACATCTTAACGTAGGCGGTGGGTAATTTAATAAAAGAGGAGTTTAATATATTAATTTTACGTAATTAGTAAATGTAATTAAAATGTAGATTTCATCTCAAAAGTTTTTATAAATAATGTTTATTTAACGATATCAGTTTATTTTCATTAACAAAAATAGTCTTATATTTTATTTTTATCTATTCATCAGAACATTCCCTTTACTTAGTAATACTTATTATTTATCAGTGTCCCACGCGATTAGGTACCTTAGAGATACTCAGCTGGAGATGAAACAACATTGTATAGGCGTTTTAAATAAATACTCAGAAATTTCAGAGAAACGTTTCTATATTATAATATTTTATGTTTTTGTTTTACGTTTTGAAGTGACTTTCAGATAGTAAATAAATTAATATAATATTATATACGTTGGGATTGATGTAAAGAGGCTGCCTACAAGAGGTGGTCAACTAATTACAAATAACCCTCTATAAAACTTTTTACATAAACTAATATATATAAAAAGGATAAAATAATATGAAAATATAACAATAATTATCAAAATCAAAATCAATATCTTTATTGAAAGTAAGTTTTACACAAAAAAAATTCATTGTCAAAGCCACCAACTCGTTAAAATATTTTAAATCGCTTCCAATAATTTGTATTTTATTTTACGACGTCGTCCCAGAACGATGAGATGTAGGTCTGTTAGTAAGTCATGTTCTTCGACATCAACTACCAATTGTTCCTAAATGGCTGTAGTGGATCACAAATAGAACATATCAGACAATCATATTTAAAAGCCTCCTCTTGGCACGAATCACCATCGACTGAAATTATTTCATGGATTACTCCATTAAAGTCGTATCATGTAAAAAACACACGTTTCAAACCAAATTTTATAATATAAATATGTTCAAGGATCCCTATAAAGAAGTTTTAATATTTATCATCTATATATAGTTCACATAAGAAAGGTTAAATTTAAGAAAATATTCTGAAATTGGGCATCCGCCTACACAATAGCAGCCGTTTACTGCTGAACTGACGCACTACCCACTACTAATTGTAACTAGGTCCCCATACTTTATTTCTAATACTATAGAACCCAAAGTAAATATCTACTTACAAAAAAAAACCAACATTATTTATTGTGTTAATAGAAAGTACAATGGGCAATATTTAATTTGTATTTATTATTAATACTACATTCTCAGTATAATGCAAATATTAGTTTCTATAGTGCTAGATATAACCAACAAAATTTATAACAAACACTTTTATTATAAAATACACTTTACTTTTATATTTTTTTATTGCACAATGTGCTTCTCGAGTCACCGTTCCCTCTCATCCGAGAGAGGACTTGATCTTACTCAACGGAGTCACCTCATTCACTAGTTTTAAATTGCGGTTAGGAAATTTATATTAAGCGAATTATTCTTTAGTATCTTTAGCATTAAGTTTCAGTAAAATGGAGAGTGAAAATTTTAAAATGAATGATCAAAACAAAAGACAGTTCTATCCCCTGGTACAAGTAACTACCTGCATTCTTTAAAATTTTATTAAAGAATGCAAGATTTCGTTAATAAATAAAAAAAATATGTAATGTTTTTAAAAAATATATTACAAATAATATTAGTTAATGAAAACAATTAGTATTATAAGTGCATAAAAGCAAGTTATATTTATGCATATAAGTATTACAACAGATTGAAAAATAATAAACTTGCTTATTCAGAAGCAATAAATCCAATAATACTCTACCTTATATCAGTGGATCTAATTGTTCTAATGACAACATAAATTGACATGAGCTGTCAAACAAGTGACGTCACAAGATGGCCGCAATATCGGCGCGAATGACGTGACACACCATTAAGCTCAAGCAGGCTATTAACTTGACGGTGAGATGAAATTCACCGGTGAATATTATGAAAGAGTTATACTTTACTTAAAGGCATACAATTTTGCAAAATATTTTTTCACATAAATTTTACGCAAAAATATTGTATGTAAAAATATAACCTTTTTCTTTTAAAAAATTTAACTCACTGAACGAGCAAAGTTTAAATGTTTTGTTTTTATACATATTTAGTAACATGATTAACTACCTGCAAAATTAGCAAACATAATATATCCATATCTAGAGTCAAAATTCTAAACTTCTCTAATACTATAAACTGATATTAAACGTCAAATGACGTCACAAGATGGCCGCAATCACCGCCATATGACGTTGGCTGGCTGGCCATTAGCCCGAGCGGGTTGTTAAATACAGGACGGGAGTCACAGGTGTAATTAATTAGCAGATGAAAATTAAATATCGATTTTCAATTTACCTTGTGTAAGCTTTTTGTTTTGTTCAGTGGATTGTACGATATATATTGTTATAAAAATATTTTTAACAACAATTTACTTGATTCTGTGTGTTTTTATATATATTTCATAAATAATATTAAAGCATGGGTATATATTTTGAATTTTATATCAAAGAAGGTATTGATATATGTATTCAAGTAATTTATACTAAACAGACATGTTAAAACTGAATTCGTTAATTCGATTCCCTGTAACGAATAGTATTTATTATTTATTTATTTATTTATTTATTTATATCTTTTCCACTTAGAATCATAATCAGTGATCACTTGTGTACGTCAACATGGAAGTGTCAGGAGGGCCTATTACGATACTAGATTTATTGTAATAAGCCCTTCTGAGAAAGCACTTTCCATCTTAATGTTAAAGCTATGAGGGTTCCAAACGCGTCCTGGTCTGAGAAGAACCACACAACAAACTCAGCCGGATATATTTTTTGTTATTGTGATCACTGTTTCACAAACGTCAAACTTAAATGCAAATTTGGAACAACTAGAACCGTCGCAATCAATCGGAAAAGAAGCCTAATGATTTCAGGCAACGAAAATTAAATAATAATAACAGAAAATAAATCTTCGGCCTGCCACACAACCAGTCACCGCAAGCAGCACCCGTTCACGAGCATAACACAAGAGCCAGCCATCACCCCCTTCGCACATATTTGAGGGAGGGAGGCAACCCGACTCCCGATGCTACCGCAAGTAGTGACTTCTAAGGAATCGGTGTGATGCAGAAGGTCGATAAAGCAAAATTAATTTACAACAAAAAACAAATTGCGGAGATTACTAGCTATTCGCAATACAATACAGATTCATTCCCAGGCCATACCGTCATCGATGTAATCCTTTACACTATAGTAGGATTTTTTTATTAAATTATTTTTAACATATAATTTAAATTTATTTAATGATAGGCTTAAGGCTTCATTTGGGAGCTTATTATAAAAACGTATACAATTACCCTTAAAGGATTTACCTATTTTATGGAGCCTAGTGCCGGGCATAGCGAGTTTATTTTTTTGTCTTGTATTAATTTTATGTAAATCACAATTTTTCTTGAATTTTGAAATATTTTTATGAACGTAAATTAAATTTTCATAAATATATTGATTGTAAACAGTCATAATTTTAAATTCTTTAAATTTGTTTCTTAAAGAGTCTCTTGGTCTCATATTATATATTGCGCGAACAGCCCTCTTCTGCAATGTAAATATGGTATCAATGTCAGTCGCATTGCCCCATAAGAGTATACCGTATGACATTAAGCTATGAAAGTAACTAAAGTAAACTAATCGAGCAGTTTCCATATTCGTTAATAGACGTATTTTTTTAACCGCGTATGCAGCAGAACTTAGTCTGCTTGACAAATCAAATATATGAGGACCCCATTGCAATTTTTCATCTAAAGTAATGCCCAAGAAAGTAGTAGATTTGACCATGTCCAAATCCTCATTATTTAATTGTACATTGGTTCTAACATTTTTAACATTTGGTAAACTAAATTTGACACATTTCGTCTTTTTTTTATTGAGCAACAAATTATTGGCGTTAAACCATTGTACAACATCTGAGAGAGCATTGTTTACATCGTCAATAACAGATTGCCGTCTATTAACTTTAAAAGTAAGAGAAGTATCATCAGCAAACAATACTATCCCATGTTTTTCCCTCACTAGGTGAGGTAAGTCATTTATGTAAATGAGGAACAAGAAAGGCCCTAAGATAGAGCCCTGTGGCACACCTATTTTTACCAAAGAACCAGGGGAACGTTTTCCGTTTACATCAACTTTAAAACTATTAGGAACAATTCAAATCAGCTGTTGACCTCAGTGTTGCCACAGACCAAAAAAAAAAACTATTAAACTATTAAACACTATTAAACAAGGAATTGAATTTCATTTGAATTTCCTCTTGAATTTCACAATTTTCAGGCGAGTACAGATTAAAAGCTCGTCTCGTGTGTGATGTGTAATGGATTTTTAATGGCAGTCCATTTAGCCACCTTCGTCACTATGCGGGGTACTTAGCTAGGTTTGACATTCGTCTTTATTTCTTAGGACAATCTTAAAAGACGCCATATAATATAAATAAAAACACTATTATATTTAATTCATTACTATGTTAATAAAATAAGCTTATAAACTATTTGTTTTGTCGTAAAATGTCAACTATCAGAGAACATATAGTGGACTACTTTGCTTTTTAAACAAAAACGTGGCGAGCCTACTCACGGGACTAACAACGTGCTTCGCACAAAAAAAATCATTTCACCATACTATTAGGGATGAAAGCACTATAAAAGCTGTAACGCTTTTTAAAACGCAAGCAATTATACAAGCAGTAGTTGCTTGTACGTACTGTGAATAAACTGGTAAATGTCTAGCTAGAGACTGGAAATAGTTTAAAGTCCAGCGTAAAATATATTTAACTTTGATGTTTAACGAGTATCTTAACTAAGCGTAGCTCTTATACCATCTATGTTTCATCCTTTTCACTTATACAGTATTTGGAGAGTAACATACACTTTCAAAGTAAACTCTTTTATTCAAAGGTCACTACAATATTTGTCAGTATTGTGAAGTGTGACAAGAAGTATAACTGCGCAATAACATAAATAACTATCGCCCTGAGACTGATAAAATGCAACCTCGATTTCCTCCCGAATTCAATATACGAGTTGAAAATAATCTTCAAGAGCAAACATCGCACTGCTCCCGGCTTCTATACGGATACATCTCTGACATATGAAAAATATATAGACGCTATCGCTTTTATTAATGTAAAGTCCACGCGATGTATAATTACAACTATTAAAAACATAATATACGGGAAATAAAACAAAGTGCTTTTATTTAAACAAGAACATACAGTCCCACTGATACATTTTATCCTTGAAACTTGACAGATACACAATTGCACAACTTATATGTAACAAATTGTCAGAGTCATAAAAATATTACATATATATATATAATATATATATATATAAATTGTAATATATATATATATATATATATATATATATATATATATATATATATATATATATATTACAATTTTATATATAACGATTACGAATATTTTAATGTCGTTAAAAGCTTAAATAGGCAGGAATTGAATAGTCAGCTTTTTATAAAATGAGATTTCAGATAGATCTTTTACGATCATCGAAATGTATTTCATCTACTTACGAGCGAATAAGAGTTTTATACTATCACTTTATACACAGAAAAACATTATTAAAATTTTCGTCATACAAATATTTTAAGAAACAATACTCACAAAAATGCATTTTAAAAAACATGAGTTTTAACGTTAATATTATAAGTAAAATATCTAAATTCCCAACTACGTGTTCTAGAAAGGGTTCAATCCTCTCCCGATCAAAATAAATTTCAAAGTTCTAAAGGATAAATCTTAAGCAACCCCTATATTTTAATAAAGGTCCAAGATGTATAGCAAAAACTAAAAGAAGGACAAGAGCATTAGGTTGAATTCCCTATCTATCTTCATATTTTATATTCGAAAAGTAGCATTTTTTCCAGTCAAATGTATAAATAATATCAGTAAATTAAAAATACCTCTAAATTTCAAGTACATATATCAAATTTGGACCACAAAATCACCCATTGTTCCGTTTATCCTTCCTTATCAATAGACAATGAACCTTAGTAAAAATGACAAAGCACGGAACATCAAGTTGTAAAAAATAAGGTGACATACGATCCCACACAGCCCATATATCAGTCGCTATGGAACACCATAACATACACAGCGACATAACACAGATAACCGATGAAACATCATCGGTTATCTGTCTATCTCATAAACACGCTAGCCCGCTTTACGACTGGGTGCCCTATCTATTTTATACTCTATGTTCCTCCATAATTTTTCGTTTGACTGCATGTCATGTATGGATATTTCTTATTGATATTTATGGAGTTTCAAAAATAGAGTTATTATACATAGAGTAGGGTAGCCAGCTTAAAATATGTCCGTCGTAAAAAAGAGAAAGCAAATGAAGCTACCTACCTGTCTCTCATTTTTATGGTAGTACAAAAGGTAAGTATGGTAGTATTTTTACACAAAGGTAAGTATGGTTCTCTCATCTTCCTTTTTTTATTTTTTGTTAGACACTCGCACTCACAGGCCTGCCTATAACTTAAAAATTAATGTATAATAAGTCTATTTTTAACACATAGGTTTAATATAAAAATGTTAGAGAATGAAAAAAAACAAATACTACTTTAAGTAGTTATCATAGTTTTAAATCAGTTGTAGCTTTATAGTTCATAAACTAGGACAAAATATTTTGACAACATCAAAACACAATCGTTCGTATGCTATCAACTAGTCGGTGACTGTTTGCCAATGTTTTATCTCGCTTCTAATATTTCACAGACAAAATATTGTACTGGAATACATTCGCTTAATCATTGTGAATTTGACGTACAATTTTATAAACAGTCATGTATTGACAATTTTTTATACATGGCCTTCTAAATGATTCTATTGTTTCATACTACTAGTATTTTTTTATTAAAAACAGAATCATAATTTTTTTCTAGTTTTAAAACGAAACAAGAATCAAATAGCAAAGCTGGCATTTACGTCGTCACGAGTTAAATGGGTCAAATGGCGGGCTACAAAAATAAATTGAATAACCTTTGCCGTAGATGCGGTACAGCCTCCAAAATAACGCGGCTAAAGATATGTGTGACCTTTTATAGTAAACTGACTAGACGACTATAGATGTGCAACCTTTTAAATGCAGATATTTTATTTATAGTAATATATTTTCTCATTAGTTATTAACAGTGATGTTATAGTTTATAAAGATATATTTGACTGTAATATTTATGTGTGCTTTTAAACAGATATGATATTAGAATTACAAGCTTCTTTTACAAATAAAGAATATTTTGATCAAAGTTCATGATAATAATAAGTAAAATAAAAAGCATATAAGATATACAAAATATAATATAAACAAGATATTTTAAATAATGAAAAGATTAAGGTCATTAAAGAAACGTGTTTTTTTTCTTACAAATCCCTTTAAGATTTTGTTTCAAAGCGTCGCGTCAGGAAATTATTCTAATGGACACCGACAATTTCCAAAGTCGTACGGTAGTTACTGCACACGACTAGTATAAAATAAGAAAACAGAGCGACGGATAGGAAATGAATGAGTTTAATAATAACAGTGATTACATTTTTTTTTAATATCATGAACGAATAGAATTTTTAAACTAGAAATACTAGAGAGTATAGGAGAGTACTGTGTACTTTGAGATTACTGCGATAACGTATTGGTATTGAGGAAGCCACAAGTTGGAATGTATAGTCTTAAACACATGATCAAACTTACATAGCTCTAAATTTTGAATTATTGTTAGTACATATTTATAGTAAGTATATAGTAAGTAAGCGATGAAGTTTGTTAAGGACTACTTCATTAGCTTCAAAACACATGTGCATAGTACAATATTGGTTATAATAATAAATTAATGAAAATTAATTTTGTACTAAAAGGTAGAAATTTCTTAATAAGTACCAAAATCAAATCTTAGGTATTATAGAATTTGCCCGATTTCTGAACTTGAACGTAATTAAGGGAACAGTTTTAAAGTATTGCTATTTTATTACATATGAAGAATAAATAATTGTCGTTCTTTTAAATCGCAATTGGTAACAATTTTGGCCAACTGGCAACAGCCTAAAATAAAAGCTTGATACTGCATTTAATTTTAGTGCCGATGTACGAAGACCAAACCAACACACACTCTAGAACGACATTCTATGAATTAGTTGCTGGATCTATCAAGTTGACCTTTCTTTGTACATAAATCTGCAATTCATCGGCATAAAGACGATATTGATGGATTAAATTAGAGCTAAGGGTAGGGTACAAAATAGAGGACTACTAGAAACATAAAATACAGCCTTGAGCGACTCTAGTAACTATGTTGCACTAATCAAAGGGGGAATATCTCATTTAGACTGACGTGCCTACGCCTTCGAGAATAAAGAGAGAACCATCTGTTAGAAGACACCGAGTTATAGTACAGAGACAGCAGAGCAAGTATAATGTCAACAATCACTAACATTAAACACGTTACTAAAGTCGTAGGGGTTAGATCAATGTGTGTAATTTGTCCTGATATTTTTATTATAGAAGAATGAAGAGATTTACAGATCAATATAATCACCAGAGTCCAGGGAAAACTTGATTATGTGAGTAAGTCTAATGAGCGAGTCTAAAATAAACAGAACCGTCATGCGGTTCACGCGTCACAGCTGGTAGCCTTTGATGAAGTTTGTAGAACGTCAAGACATACAAGTTAAACTTGGAATAAGTTGTAGGTCCAACATCATTGATTAGAAGCGAATAATTTCTCTTGAGGTTTGCACCATTTAGTAACATTCTCAAAGTTATGGTAGTTTAACGTACATTTCCATTGAAAACTATGTATGAATATTACTTTTCCCGAAAGAATATTAAATAGATAACAAAATATGAAATGTTATAAGTTATTTTTGAAGTTACATATATTTAGTTTATTATAAACAAAGCGTTATCTATTATCTCGAATGGAATTTCAGCTCTAAGAAATGCGTATGATTTTCCGTGGATCTAATACGTGAAGGAATTCCTTTGTGAGAACTGTATATTTTCCACTTCAAGATACTACAAAAAGAACTTTATGAAGCCCCAATTAAGTTTAAAATACAATGGCAGTAGTTCATAATAAAGATGGAAAATGGAGATGTCTAAGAAATGTATTGATCTTTTCGATGTAATATATTACTTTCATTTTTTATATAGAATTTTTGTTGATAATCGGAATTATTATATAGAGCTTATAAATATATAAATAACAAAAGTATATTCAAAACATTAGCGTCTTTCATAGTAAAAATTATTCTATTTATTTTGTGTGTTAATTGGTAATCGAGTCGTGTTGAAAACTAAGCTCTTTAACATTTAATATAATAGTCGAATATTTAATCAAACAGAATAATACAACATCGTCAACGTCGTTAACTTCTATTTTCCCTTAATAGTATAGATAAGTTTGTTCAAAATTTCCATCATAATATTAATAATTCACATACCTTCAAATCCCTGGAATGTCGAAGTTCCTGTCTCCGAGGAGGCTGTCCAGGGAGATCTGAATAGACGAGGTTACGAACTGACCCACGAAACTTGGGCTCGAAAATAACTGATGGGAGAGCTAGGGTAGTCAGCTTTGAATTGTACCTGGGAATGAAAGAACTTAAGATTATTATTAAAGCTTAAAGTTACTTTTATTGGTTCAAAAAGTGAAAAAAATATAGTCAAAATCACTTTAAATATTGTACCTACATAAATTTCACGATAGATTCGATTAAATATACAAGAACATAAATTTCATTCATAAATTTCGTTCGAACAATTTAAGAGGAGATAGCATTATAAATTGAAAGACAACTTATTTTAAAATAAAACATTGCTCGGTACAGTAATGTGTTTCGGGAGTGCGATTCTGCGATTCTTCAGCGAGGCGAGGAGAAGCCATTTATCCTGCCTTTTCGTTGTTATCAAGTGTTGACAGCGCAATACATTTAAGACATATCACCTCAAGGTTGTTACGATAATAATTTAATTTCGCATAAAATTATACCATACACTAATAGTGTCTCAGTTTGACAATAAAACTTCTATTATCTATAAGTTTTATTGAAACCAGACAACAGGCCGTCTACAAAGTTTACCATAATACTAGTGTTATAAGGACACGCTAATAAATTACACAAACTTTCAAGGTCACGGAAATAAATTAACTCAATACAGTTATAATTATTTTCATAACTAAAACTTACTTTCTCAGAGCTCAGATATAACAGCATAGTTTCTCTTGTCTAGTTTATCTGAAACTGGTCTGGCTTTGATACTCGGTGTTATCTTAGGAAGTTAGACAACTCCCGTCGGTGCTACAATTTAATTAATTTAAGTGTTTCAAACGAATACTTAAAAGACTTCAGTAGCACGCAGCTGCCTTTAGTATACATTTATTAAACAATAACCTTACCATAGTTGTGGTGACTGTTTCATATTATTAAATTATAAAATTAAATATGTAAATAAATAGCTTACAAATTAATAAAGTCCTTAAGCAAACTTATTATTAAATGATATACAGAATAAAACACATACATATAAGTAGGTACATTAGAGTTTTCTTAAAACATTTGATTCTATAATTTTCTTTTCATGAAACTTTTTCAGTTTAACTTCGCTACGTGGTACCGATGAACGTGAAAATGTTTATAAACTTAATGTATGTTTTTAAGAGGACATACATATTATATATCACATTTTAATGTTATATGAATACCAAAAAATATATATTTGTCTATTTTATAATATTAAATTACTACAAAATATTAAATGAAATCTTGTACGTTATTAAATATTTAAAAGTAATTAAAATAAAAAATATATAAAATAATACAGTATCTTATATATAATCAATTTTATATTCATCTTAATTTATTTGAATTTAATGGACTTTGTACTTATTGACATATCTTGTGAATTATTTTGTCAACTGTACCACGTTCAGAAACTTGCCGAAACTGCGGTTGCCATGAACTAACAGTACCAAGTTTTGAAATTGCACATAAAACTTAAAAACTTAATTTACAGATTTGGTAAAAATATATAGCGATATGATAATACATTTTATCTTTAAGGTATTCAAAAATAATAATACATGTAACTTTAATGATACCACAAATATAATATGATAATGCAGTAAAAGAAAACCGTACTGAGACAAAACAAATATACCTGTATTTCAAAAAAATCATTACATCTTTGACACGGCCAAAGTAATATCATAGCGATCTTGTCAAAATAAGATGAGTGAAATGATTCAGCCTATATATAAAATAATTCAAAATTACAGACACTACCATCACGTTCTATTATTTTGTACATCCTATCTAATAAATAATGAGTACATTATGATAGTAGTCTCTAAAAATATTTAAACATAATACATATTGCATAAAGAATAAGTGCACAAACTATCAGAACTTCCACATGCGACCTGTAGAATTCAGTAAGGCTCAATAAGCTATATAACACTTGGAGAAAGTGACGTCCTGATGCTAAGCTGTTCAATAAACAAAATAATGTATAAAATATTAAATACATAAAAAACTATTAACATTTCACCAAAATTTGAACTGTGTCTAACTATGTTACTAACATAAGTCTAATAATAATAATAATATCAGGACAAATTACACACATTGATCTAACCCCTAAGTAAGCAAATTATTTGCTTGTGTTAAGGGTGTTAGACAACGATACTAATACATAGAAATACACATATAAATACTCAGAATATATATAATAAACGACCAAACCCAGAAACACAGACATAAATGCTCATCACATAAATGCCTGTCTCCGCCGGGAATCGAACCCGTGCCCCATTGCGCCGTGAGACGTTAGGCGTCTTCGCTAACCACTCGACCAACAGGGCGGTTAATACCAAACATATTTGATGTATCAATGCTACATAGAACGAAAGTAATAAAGTTTCATTGCTGAGTTCTTGATCTAGTAATCTTGACATAAGCTAAGTCTAGACCCGTCTCTAATGAAGTAGACAGCGGCCTAGCTGAAGGCAATTCAGCTCAAAATAGGTCTTATTACAACCACAACTATAGAAGAATAAGATTACAAAATAAACAAGTAAAAATATATCATTGTAGTGTGTAGAAGATTTTCCACGGCTCAGCAAATCCCTCAGTTTCAATTGTATAAATAGTGTAGGCAATATAGCAAAGGCAGATTGTATATGTAACTTATATATATATATATATATATATATATATATATATATATATATATATATATATATATATATATATATATATATATATATATATATATATATATATATATATATATATATATATATATATATATAGTGCATTACGTTTTTTAACTGAGCAAACCCTTTCAAATGGTATTTAGTTACAATAAATAAAAAAATGTTAAGTAAAGGAATACAGGGCGGGATTTGAACTCCTAAGTGTTGATAACGGGTTCAAAACTGAGACCGTCCATTAAAAAGCAAGTATTGATTTGGCTACGTCAGATGATCCTCCCACATAATGCAATTACCTAAAAGAATAAGGTTATTTTCTCATACGTACAAAATAAAATACGTTCCAGTGGAGCGAATATAATTCATTGAATTTTGCTATCGTAGTGGTTCGGAAGAACTATAGATTTTCTTAAACGACAGCCGCGTACATAAATAATACCTCGCGCAGTGTAACGTACTGTGTTAGGATCAAGTTTGTATGCGCTATAAATTATAAGGCCAATATAGCATACCTAGCAATCTTGATCCATTGGCTTACTTAGTAATACAGTGACGTAAGATGCACATATTATGTACTAGATGGATTTAGGAGATCAATGCACTGTACGTATCTATTATTAATTTAGGAATGTATATTAATATACAGAATGACATTATATTAAAAGTATTTATATGTATATTTTACATTGTCTTTTTACCGTTTTGATATATGTATATATGTAAAGGACTCACTGTATTCACTCTCTTAGTATTTTGCATTTTTTGAGTAGAAACAAAAACACCTGTAAAATGTTTCTGGAATTCAACAACGTAACTTTAGCGCGCTGTAGAAATAAGATATAATATGTCGTTTGAAACTATCTATAATTTTGTAAGGACACATGTATAAATTTGTAATTTTATAAGGACACATGTATAAATATAATCTATCTATAATTTTGTAAGAACACATGTATAAGTTTGTAATTTTATAAGGACACATGTATAAATACAATTCTTAAAATATATAAAACAAAAAATACTTCGATAAATTCAGGTTCCTACAGTTCCACAGATTTCGCGGGTTCGAATTCTTATTGTATCTTTTTATTTTCCATGCTATGTTTATTGATATTGTATATAAAATGTTATTTTTGAAATGAGAAAATGTTTAAAGATCTTACTTTGTATCTATTTGTCTGAACGCTATAAATCTGTGCATTTGTCTCTAAAAGGGAAACATTTAAGAGCAATTTCGAATACAATAACAACAAAATGTACTTCCTTTTCCCAAAGACAAACAGCAAGTCAAGTTATTTCTGAAAGACGCGCCCATTCTCTGCCCTAACGTGTAATGGAATGTAAATTAACATTTTAGGCGGCCATTGAAATCCTGAATTTCAGAGTTAATTCCTTTCCAAATCCACCTTGCAATTACGTAAAACAGTATTATGAAAACTTTTAAGTATACCAACAATATCTTTTAAATAAATTAAGATTTGCAATATATGTTTCTCATATACTTTTTAAAACATTTATTCAACCCAAGATGATAAGAAGAATGAACATATTAGAATTTTTGCTAAACACGTATAAGTATAGAGATAGCCTATAGCCTTTCGATACTATTAAAAATACCATTTCCAATACTTCGTACTTGACATAATATATCTATAATCTTTCTGGATGCATTGTATGATAAGATATCGAAAGCGGTCGAACGTCCTCGGGATGTAGGTCACGAGGGAAGGAACGGTTGCGCCGATACAATTCCAGACATAAATAATAAGAGTATAGATTCTGTTAGATAAATGTCCACACCATTGAACGATACGAAAAGAAATGAAATTACAACGAACACATTTTCTTTACATGTATTATGATTTACAGATTTGTTCTATGTATTCATAAAATCTTATAAAATGTTACAACACTTATTATAGAATGTTAATAAAAAAATATAAAGGTCAGTTATTTTTTTTAATGTATACTATAATAAGAATTACTGTAAAGATGTTTTATAAAAAAAAGGTTTTATGTATAGTCGTAAGTGTTAAATTAGGTTTGAGTAATGCAAACAAATGTAGGTTAATAGAGGAATATAGAAGTGGCTTGAGAAATGGTTCAATTACTTGTGTTATTACCGAGGACCCTTAATACTGACCCAATAAAGTTTTTAAACTGACCCCAATAACTTAGTTAATTAGGCACTACAAATTTCTCTTAACTGTTTTTATGTTTTGCCTGTTTTAATTGAAAAAAACATAACATTTGTATCGAACAGAGTAAAACTATTTTCAGAAGGAAGCAAAAAAATACTAAAAAAGATGTGTTATATAAAAAAACAATCGTACAAAACCAAAATAAAAATATTTGGGTCAACTAGCAGAGTTTTTATTTTTATCTTTGAGGTATTAAATAATAAAACAAAAACTTAAAACTTAAAGATTAGAAAGCAATGGAGCCAACCAAAACATACGTGTTACAAAATTTCATAAAATAAACGACTCGCAAAGCTTTTTAAATTTAGAACACTCGTATATTCACGTAAGATAAAGACCTCATTTCCAAGCCCATGTTAAAATACCAAAGTTCTTCAGTTGTATGTTTATTTTTCTGTAAGGCATATAACGAAAATTTAAGATTTTTTCAGTTATATGTAGGATATATTCGGATATACTTAAAGGCAAATTAATTTAATTATATCTTCTATCTATCTTTATTATTTAAAGTATATAAGATTGTTATGTTATAACATCAAACAAAAATCGAATTAGATTCAGAATAATTAACCATCAATTTCGTAACAAAGCTAACCATACCCAAAGAGCCCTCATATTTTTTGAAATCATGTAATTTAGGAAGAGCGGCGTGGCGTGCGTCCGCACTCTCATTATAAGAGGTCTTTGCCCTCCGCTCGCGAGCTAACACAATGTATCTGTAGGTGATATATGACCAGAAGTTACATAAGATAAACATTATATATACCAATGAAAGTCAAGTATTAGTTTTAATTTTATAACGACACATTATTAAGAGATATGAACATGTTTCCTTAAAGACCTATTTTTTGAGGTCCAGTTAATAATGATCATGTTAACTCTTGGAGTATGTTGCGTTTTATTTTACTCTGTATTTAACCAATTATTTCACTGTAGTTTCTTAATATTTCTTGTCTATGTCTTCCAACTTCTAAATACTTCAATGAGTATATTCAAGATGATAACTGAAATATACTTTCAGACCCCTCTGCTTAATTATTACCTCAAATAAATAACAATAATAATTGAACAATGGTTTGCATAATGAATCGAAGAACGTGCTTCTCAGTTAGCTCTAACGAGATGAACTAGGTCACGTGACGTAGACCAGCTAGGTTTCAACAAAATTTTCAAGCCAACGCAAATTGCCTGACAAACAGCTTTTTGTATGGAGTCTCCGTCGCTTGGTTATATGATTTGCATTCTATTAGCTCTTCCGCTTTGTAATGGATTGTTTATTTATTCTCACTTTGTATACTTTATGTTATGTATAATGATTTTTTATAATTATACTATTATGCCTTTAAAGACATTTCTTCTATTATTGATATCAATATAGCGCCATGATTGACCACTACGACTCTATTTTTATAGTAGTCATTTTTTTCTTTTAAAGTAGTATAATTCTACGATTTTTATATAATTTCTCGCAATAGATCTCAGCCCGATTCCTCTTTAGATATACTTATTTACATATGCTTACTTATATTTATAAATATATATATATATATATAAAAGAGGGTAAGCCACCATGAAGGTCAGTTGGTGGTAGGTATTCACCGTCGGCCACGGTCTCTTGTGATATCAAACGTTGCCGGCCTTCGAGGAGAGTGTAGGCAATTTTTCTTAGGATAGAAGTCACTTCTAAGAGGTTCGTTAACGAAAATTCTTTTCGCATCCATGTGGTAGGAATGGTTCTGCAGGCGTAGCTTTTAGTGCGACATCATCATTGTACGGTGAAACAAAGATTATAAAACTATCATCACTTCATGTAGTATTAATTAAACTTAAAAACTGTAATTACCTGTTTATATTTGAATTAATATTATTATTTCTGTTAAATACTTTACAATTCAATTTAATCTCAAAATCCCACTAAATGGTTTGTGTTCTTCTAAGCCTTTTACTCTTAACTCTCGTGTCCATTGTTAAGTTTCAGTTTTAAAGGAAAATTCGTGAATTTTGGTATTAATGACGCTATATTTCAGGGATACCATCTTCTTTTGAGAACATTCATTGGCTATGGTTCAAATATAAGCGTCAGCGAATGCTAGTTACTTTTTCAAAAAATGTGTTATATAAAAAACGAAATAGTAGTATCTCTCGTTATATTGAATAAACGTCTGTATAATCAAAAACTAAATAAGCTTTTAATTCAGATCAATAATTCCCTTTTTTAAGTAGACCCTAAAATCTACTTAGAAAAAAAATACATTGTTAAATGTATTTTTTTTTTCTTTTTGTTGTCTAACCGTATGCCCGTCTTCCTGTCTTATGATCTTTGACTATATGTTTACTTAATATTTACTACTCTAAAAGTTTAGTTCCCTGATCAATATAAGGTGTAAATTAAGGTATCATAGTTACCAATATATAAATATTATAAACTAGAATAATTGGTCAATTGACTATAAATTTTGATCTAGACATTTGAGTCTAGGTTTCATTAAGACAGTTTTTATTGAGTTTGGTTTTATTATTAAAAGTATCATGTTAAATTACAAGAGACATTTAAACTATTCAAGTCTGTAGGTCAAGATCACTCTTTACCACAAGTGTTTAAGAATTAAAGCTTCGTGGTCTTTCAAATTTATAATTTATATTTTGTTGTTTTAATTAATATACAGAAACTATTAATATAGTTAACCTAATTCTGAGAAATAAGAGAAAAAGAAAAATATTTACAAGACACATGTTATTACAGAATTAAAACAAACGGACATACTGTCCGCTTTATAATTGTTTTTTAATATTCAATTATAAAAAGAACGTGATATTCGCATTAGGTATATGATTAAAATACATTTTTAAATACACTGACCTAAAATAGTGTATAAACAGTCTCTACAGATGTATAAATATGTAGTAGATAATATTTCAAGCAAGCGAAGTCGCGCGGACAGCTAGTTATTAAGAACAGCTAACATTTCAACATACAATTACAATTACGTCTTACCGCAGTCGCTCCAGTCTTCCACCACAAACTATTTAACACAGACTCAATTAAGATTCCTCAGGCGTCCCCATCCCACTTTTATTAGGGTAATTTTGACAAAATGGAAACTTGGAGAAGCGACTTTATAGCGAGTGTTGATTGGTTTTAAAACACCGATTTTAGATTTCAATCTTCACTATAAGGTGTCCCCAAAAAGATAAATGTACGCATAGACTTGGTATCTATATAACCATCAACATAAAGGTATTATTAAAACTGTGCTACATTTTTTACATGTAAGGATAAGAAAGAAAGCCTATTACTTTTGAAGTAGGTGCAGGTGTCAAGGGACTGCTGTTGTGAAACACTGTGCTTGTATAAAAGTAGATGAACACATAAAAAATATCTACATTGTGGTTTATTTAAAAATATTCAAGTTCTAAGTAAGACAAAATGGATTATAGGTTTCCTTATAAAAGTTCAAAATACCATTAAACTAAAAATATATATAACTACCATTTAATATTGATATAGTTTGAGAATGTTTAATTATATTTTATATTTCCTGTGTTTCGTTCTGAGCACATAAAGTTTGGTGCAGTTAGAGTTCGTGACCTGGTTTAACACAAAGGACAAAATTTAAAGCAAAAACGCCAGAAACGTAATTCACAAGTACATTGTATTATATTTATTCCAGCTAATTAAAAAATATAGAATAATGGAAAAGTGGCGCCCAGTATGGGGCATAATAATTAAATAAATTATGAAAATATAAACGTAAAGAAAAGATATTTAATATAAGTATCTGCTTACCAACAAATAAAAGGAAAATAATAGCGGAAGAACGAAACAAAACAAGTCTAAGACAAAATTGAATTAGAGAAACGGTACTTGTCCGAGCGACTCATACATATGTAGGCCGTATTAATATTTATAATGTGTGCTTATGGGGTTAGCTGACAGAAAAAAAATGCTCTTTTTACGTGACTTTGGCTTCATGATTTGAACCCGTTTAACATATTTTTCAAGTTCCCGAAAAACATATTCCAAATAAGATAAATGCGACTGAAAAGGATTCTTCGCAAAAAAGTTTTGTTCTAGGCTCTGAAGACATATATAAAAAGGCCGTCACCGACTTTTAATAAGATTCTACTAACTACACAAAAAAAAATACTTTAATAACAAAAAAAGAGAGAACGAAATACTCATTTTATTAAGAGAGATCAACTAAACATTTAAGATATTTCACAAAAACGTTCATTAAAACTGTAATATATTATATATTATATTGCAAACAAATTAGAATACCCTGTAAATATTGCATAAAAAACAAATGATTGTAACTAGTATTTATCCCAGAAGCTTTATTAGATATTAAGAATTCTAGAATAGTTTTTAAAACCACAATCGAAGAAACTCTTATTTATAATTCTTCTACCCACCCCACTCACTGCATCAATAGGCCCATTCCCTATGCTTTAGATCCATACACTGTGCTTTAGTTCGGATTTTAATGAATGCGTGTACAAGAAGGTAGTGTTTTAGACAAAAGGAAGCCTACAATCAAGAGTCCTTACGCCTGAGGCGCTGACTATTGTAGGAACAGACGGATAATATTTCGTATCGTATACTACCTCAGACAATTGTCTTACCTACTGTTTGGATTTTAGAATAGCTAAAGATAGAAAGCAAAATGTGAAATGATAATTTACGTTTAACAATGTGAGACTACAGTTCAATTTATTTTAATATGTATCCATCCATTTGAATCAAAGAACTAAGTATTGCAGACATTTACTAGAAAATAACATAGTAAGGTTTATTTTTAAAAAAGCCAGTAATTTTCTTTTAATTACAGCGAGTGCTTTAATTTCCTTAATGTAAACATTGAACAAAACTTCATTACAATTAGATATCGAATATATGGGTACAAAATTATCAGATAGATAACTGCACTACATAATATTAGATTATTTATTTTTATGTTTACTATTATTTGGGCCGTTTAATATTAGAATTGAGAACAGTGAGATATATTACATTTAAAACGTATTATCTCAATCTTCTAAGATCGGAAATTTTTGAAGCAAAGGATAACAATTAGTTGAGCTGGACCCAGTTATTCGATTTTGGTTATCTTCTAACAGAGATATCGAAATCCAATATAAAGACCCACGTTCCATTTGAAAACCCAGTGAATTCAAAAGAATAAAGTCTAAATGTTTGAGTGTGGAAGATCAAATCTAGATCACGGGTTATTGTGGGTAAACCGATGTTTGCTCAAAGCATCGGTTATTTGATTACCATCAGAGCGTTTATTCCCTGAGGACACTAAGTATGGAATTGAATCGGACCTGCGATATCAGAGGCATTTGTGATTTGTATTCATCGAAGGATAAATAGGAAATGTTACGTTTTAACATTAAATGCTAGAATATAAAACTTGTTAGTATTTCGTAACAACGATATCAAAAGTAATGTAAACGACAGTTTATTACAAAATAAAATGATTATTCAGAAAATATTAACCATAAGATACTTTTTCGTTTATTTCACATTGAGAAGTCTGCAATGCCGTGAAACCAAAGTGGTTTAGTATGTTCCGTTTTTGAGAGCAAACTAACGAAATATCTCCCAGCTTAAACAAGCAGCTCAGCTTGTTGATTCATACTCTGTTACATATGACACTGAAGCGGCAACCTAAAAGATTATCATTTATTTCATGTGCAAATACCGTAATAAATTATATAAAAAACTGATCTCATTACGATATTATTCATATATATAATTGAGTATAATTCAAAGAATGCTTCCATTTCTTTCGTCGGCTATTTACTTCTGTAAAGTAAGATGAGGTTGAATAAGGTATTGTTTCTGTATTGTTTCTCCCCACTTCAAGCATTATAATAAAAGCAGAAACGATCGGGGCGAATGCTTCCGATTTATTGAACTGAGAGCTATCTAGGCCAGGGTTTATCTGGCGACGTTCTGCGATCCGATCACTTTTATGAAGATATCTTTTATCACGATTTCAAACGTAGTTTCACTTAGCCGTATTTTTAAGGTATATGTTTGTTATAAATAATAGACAATATAACTAACATTATATAATTATTGTAGAACACAACACTTTTAATTTCCTCAAGATATAAGTGATTGTGGGTGTTGAATGTAAATATAATTTGATTATAACCAGTTAATAAGAACTCTGAGATAAATATATTTTATATTTATATAAATATAGAATGAAAAATGTATATAAATTTAAATAAGCTTAACATGCCTATACATGTTTATAGATATTTTCAAACAAATATATTTTAGCAGATTTAACTCGATTAATTAACATTAAATTTGAAACTATCACCTTTAAAAATGGCCTTCTCAGAAGGAGTAAATAAATCATAAATAAAATATATACGTACTAGTTAAATTAAATGTAGTAATATTTAAATCTTACCGTTGTTCATTTACCTAACAATTAATCCCAGTCTCCATCCGAGCGCGCTACAGCAGCGATTGTGAAATCCTTATAATATATATGAGGATAAGGTTGATATCCGTCTCAGTCCATGTATAAACTTAAACCTTATAAGATAAGAAACAACATTACTGTATACTTAACATTAAAAGATATTTCTTTTTAGAATGTATATAAAAAATTTACTGAATGATGACATATTCACAGGTCAGTCCAGTATTATTATTTATTATAACTTATTATTTATTACTAAAGGTACTATGTGTGTCCAACTTAATAGAATACTGTAATTATTAGTTTTTAAGTTATAATGTGATAAATATTTAAAATTAAAGAGAACATGGCAACTGGGTCCAACAGTCGAAAGTTGGGTCCGAGGAGATTTTGTGACCCAGATTCACAGCATGTCACACGATAAATCATTTTAATATCTGTCTGTGAGGAGTTAGAGAACTTTCATATATTTTCGATTAACTTCGAGCAATTTCTGATTTTTCAGATGTTTGTAAAAAATAGATACACGCAAATTTAGACAAAACAATCTTAAAATAGTGTATTTTTAAATCATTTAACAACCAGATATATACTTGTAATAAATGTCTATCTAAAAATGCGATATATTTAATAGATGAATCATAAAATTAGAGTAATTATAACGATTTTCATAAAAAGATATACGAGGTCGTATCTAATAGACGGAATTACATTTTGTAAGTATACAATTAGTTAATATATGAAGTACACAACGACTGAGATAGGAATTACACGCTTTTGTGTTCTGATTGTGATTTGTAGAGCGATTCATTATAAGTGGCATAACGATTTATCATCTGTTTGTATAATAATAATTTTGATAATTTATACTGGGAATAATCGAAAATAACAATTATTTAATGCACAATACACAATCATTTCAATTTTAGTAAGTAATTTCTATAAATATTTAGTTATTAATTGGCAATTACACAATCGTATTGCAAAAGTAGGCTACTTGACACAATTAAATATAACATATTATAAATCGAATTACAAATCGCGTGTTACATACAATAGTGGCTATTGCGTGATGTCTGCAGAAAACAATAATATTTGAACTATGACATTTGAGTCAAAAAACTACCGAAACGTAACAAGCTATCATTAACTTATAAAGAATGTTGAGGAAATTATAGTTATCCGACTCTTAAATAAACTGAAAAAACATTTCGCTAACAATGTTACGTTAACGTTCTCTACTCTAAATGTCAATATTTATCGCACTTTAGACAAAAATACAATAACAGCCTTTTTCCATTACGATATCAACAGATAAAGAATTACAGTTATTATACTCCACAGAAAAATATTTGAAACTATACTATAGAAGTCACGTACATAATACTTCAGCTAATTATAAATACTACTATTCAAAATGTTAATTATAAATCAGTGTAAAAATTACGTAAAATGTTTTTCTACAAAACAAATAGAAATTACTGAAGTATCTAATTGATCTTCTGAAACATCTAAACCGGAGCTGGGTATACAAATAGCATTGCTATTGAAAGTCTTTTCGTCAATTCACTCAGAGGGTGCACCACGGGTGGTAGCAGGTGGTGGTAGCTCGTGGTGGTAGCTCGTGAAAAAGACGTCTTTAGTCACAACACGTACGTCGCATTACTCAGACGAGCCATAACGACCACGTGTTCTAGGATGTAATGCAGAGAGTTTGTAAAAATTATGTAAGGAATGTTATATAATCTATCTAACGTTTCAAGCAGCTAAAAATGCAGAATTATATATTTATTACCATAATATATAGAATTATAAAATATGAAAATGCTTAGGATTTTAAAAACAAAAGCAAGTTTTATATTTTTAATCTGATCCGAGTAGTTTGCAATAAACCCATACACGAGGATGTGTGGGAGTCAGTGAGTCACGATACTTCGTCATCTAGCTCCAACGATTCCGCAATTTCCGGTCTCAGGGAATGCACAGACAATACCCTAACCATCTCATTGGATCGCAAAATAATGTCATAGAGAAGTTCAAAATAAACGATAAATATATACGAATAAAAATTCTTTTAATTTTTTTTTCTATATATATATCGGCGCGAAGGCTTTGTAAAACAAAATCATGATCGTCGAAAGAGGAACATTGGGCTATAATTTAACTAGTTATTGCTTGTAACAGAATCAATTTATCGTAAGAAGTGATCAAAATACATTGTTAAAACAACAATTATGATGTTACTAGACTTGTTTAAGTCAGTCGTCATTTTAGTATAAATATGGGCGATCGACAGTCCGAGAGCTAGTCTTGCTCAAGTCATCGGACTGTGCGGATCTCTATAAGGATACTGTTACGAAGTCCGTTGAATAAACGAAGCTATAATTATTTATGCAGTTTTATTTTGAAAACGTCATTATGAACCACCATCACTACGACTACAATACAGTGACGGCAGCAATGCTGACGTCACACCTTTTAAAAACACTTACGGAGATCTTCATTCCGATATATATACTACATTTTTAATCTTAAAAAAAGGTAATTATATTTTTTAAATGTTGGAAGGGATTTTATTAAAATTATTTACAAAATTTTACAATAGCTGTTTCTAGTGACGTGGACTACAGAAGTGGTCCGGAGCACGTACGGAAGATTAGTTCAGAGCTACTGATTGAAACCGGAAAGTGTGATCCGTTTTATATGTCATTTTATGTGGGAACTACTGGTGAGGCCATAAAGTCTCTATTACATGTCCTATATACCTTAATCAGAATTTAAACTGTCAAATGCATAAAACACAAATACCACTGACTGCTATAGAGATTAGTTCGTTAAACCAAAAAAAAATAATATTTTCAGCTTCATTATATTATATTAATACTATACATATAATTTACGATATACAGCTGGCAAAAACCATTTACTATATTCAAAATTATTTATCATAAAATTCATAACAATGTACTTTCATGCCAATTCAATGTTAGATGTTGAATTCAGCTGATCCTACTGATCCCAAGCTCCAATAGTACTAACCTTAGATCTTTTATAAAAGTATTTTATAAGTGCCTCTGTCAACGTTTCAAACTTAAAACCATTGATTTTTTCTCAAAATAATGAAAACCCATACATAGATATCAATGCCTATGACGCAAGGACAAACAATGAGTTCTTTATACTTCTTTGAAATTATTCTATCTATACATACAATAAATCTGTCCATGATCGAAAACTGTATATGGAAAATATTAAAAAAAAATCATGATGAGGATTATAAGAGCCACACCTGTTTTTCACTTTGTCTGTTTGTTAGTATGTTTGTGCACGCTAATCTCAGAAACGGTTCAACCAATTTGAATGCGGTTTTCAGGAATATATTGTAATATTTTTCACTTAACATTTAGTGTTTATTTCATCTAAATCGGCTGAGAAATAAAAAAGTTATGTAAATTTTTGTAAATCACTTAATAGGTAATCAATTTATTTAATTATTATTAATAACATAAATTGAAATAACTTTTTTATTCCCTAACCGATTTATATGAATCAAACACTAAATGTTAAGTGAAGACTACTATAATATATTACTGAAAACTGCTTTCAAATTGGTTAACCTGTTTATGAGATTAGCGTGCACAAACATACAGACATATACAAACATAATGAAAAAAGTTAGTAATATCTATTTTCGTACCTGCATTGCTGTGATTAAACAACTTAAAAAAATAGATAAATAAACTAGAAATACTAAGAGTAAAAACTACTTGATTGAGTTTGATGAAACTTTGAAGGTTTATAATTTTTACATACATTGGTAAATACAAAAGTACGTTTTATCGAAATCGAAAACTACGCGTACGAAGTCGCAGGCACAGCTAGTTTTTCAATATTAATATTAGTAAAAATAAAGTTTGTATGTTTATATTAGAACGTAATTTTCAAAACTATTCCACTCTCTGATATTTTTTGATAATTAGAATGGACTTTAGGAAAGAACATAGGTAGTATATTATTTAATATAAAAAAATACTTCTGTAGAAACCAATCTTGTAAGGTTGATAAAAAACAGTCGGAGAAACGAGTTTCTTAAAAAGGCTACACGTACCTGTATCTGTAATAGGATTGAGAGTAAAAGCTAGTATTTATATAGACTTTTTAAAAAGACGTACTCCATAAACTAACTAAAATCTTGAGGTCACTGCTTCTCTTCTCCGAATCTACTTAACGTGCGGTTCGGCTTTTAGAGTAATATCATTTGAGACGGTCAAAGCATATATTAGCTCTTAATGAATGACATTTTCGTTTTAATTAATACAATTTATACTTGAGTTTTACTTATTATTGAATTCTTGTATTAAAAAGTAATCATCTACACATCTTTTTTTATTAAATACTGCAGGTATGTTATTATTCTGTACAGTAAGAAACGTTAAAATTTAGAAAATATAACATAAATACTTTGTTTTTATTTTACTAATATTGTATCATATACCTTCAAAACAAAAACGATACAAAGATTTTTATTGAAACAATAAACCCAATTGTCCAAGTGTTATGCGTGTGTGAGGGTTGAAAAAAATATCACTTAATACACGAACAGATATTCTAACCGGAAAGAATACAAGCAAGCTTCGTACAGTATCTATCACATGGCACAGCTGCGCCGCTACCAGACGGTATGGAGGCACATACTGTACGAGACATTCCAAACACGTGCCGCATACTTTATTAAGGAGTAAGTAAAAAAACGAATCCAAAGTAAGAAAAAATACATTTTCATTGAAAAATTACTTACCTTTAATTATTTTTATCGTTAATTAATTAAAGTCGAACTAGGTTTAAAATGTGTGCGTTAAACAAAAAATATTAGGAAATGTTTTATTACATAAATTCAAATAGGTACATATTGCGATTTTATACTTCTCGGTAGACAATGATTCATTAGGATCGACGAAAAACTTATATTTCTATACCCTTTTCATCTAAAACTTCCTGTTACCACTACAACAGTTTAAACTAAATCCAGAATTCGTTATAACCGCAGTGATGCGGTGAGCGCTGGCACTGAACGCAACTTTTGTGGACCAAATGTATAGTTATAACCCAGCAAACCTTGTTTATTGTTTGACGGTTTATTTGTACGATTTTACGGATTTTTTAATATCATTCTCAATGAATAAAATATAAAGTCATCGTTATTATAGATATGCAACGGATTTAAATAAGTAAGAAATATATACAAGTTTTCATTGATCCACCATCGTATTTAAAAGATGTCTTGAAATTCTTCAATCCCAGACTATGACAAATATAATTTTCAAATCTATTCTGTTTTATTATATAGAACTTTAAGACGCATTCTATTATCAGCTGGTGATATAAAAACAATTCATAGAAAACAATTATTTATTTATTTATCTCAAGTCTACAATTTAATTAAATGTCAACACCAGTTTGAAGTGACCGCAGTATGACGAGATCCTCACAGCATCGCGGTCGCGAGGTAGAACGGTCATCTTGAAATAATGTGTGTTCTTTTTAATTAAATGTTAGGTTCTCACGTTAAGGGACTTACGAGTAATGCTTTGTGAAAATGACTCAAGTTTTTGAATTACTGTCCCTTGTATTAATGTTTGTTTTTTGTTTTTGTGACCTTAACATCTGTCATACTTAGGGAGTTCTTTTACTATTCATTATATAATTTATTATAGAAGAGTCGCCTACATAACACGCCGTGTTTGTAGATCTCTTTCGAATTATCTATTCTATACATCTAATAAAATCGTCACTGATCCATTTTTGAACATGGAAAATATTAAAAAAAAAACTCATATAATAGCAAGAGAACCCAAAATAATCGTTTTTCAGTTTGTCTGTATGTCTATATGTCTGTATGTCTGTATGTCTGTATGTTTGTGCGCGCTAATCTCAGAAACGGCTTAACAAATTTAAATGCGATTTTCAGAAATATATTATCACAGTCTTCACTTATCTTTATTAGTGTTTATTTCATCTAAATCAGTTAAGAAATAAAAAAGTTATGTCAATTTATGTCAATCACGTAATAGGTACCATGCCAATCTTACTCTTTACATGTAATCAATCTGTAGAGGAGTAGTCTTTGTACATTGAAAATTTTAAAAAAAGGACCAGGATGTGAAGTGATAACGAACAGAATCCAATATTCAGCATTTTAAAATTTTTTGTCTGGTTATCTGTTTGTCTTTTCGTTGTGCACACAGCACAAAAAGAAATATTTTCAAAAATTCATACAGGGGGACCTTTATATAAGCAAGAGAACCCATAACGACGTTTTTTCATTTTGTTTGTTCGTCTGTATGTCTGTATGTTTGGGCACGCTAATCTCAGAAACGGATTAATCGATTAGGATGCAGTTTTCGGGGATATATTCATGGAATTCACTTTATATTTTGTTTCTTTTTTTTTAACAATCGGTTAACAAATAAAGAAGTTAATAATTTCTTATTATCGTACCATTGCTGCTTACCAGTTTGTAGGTTGTTAGTTTTTACATACATAAGTACTACTAAGAGTATATTTTATCAAAATAAAAATCTACGCGTACGAAGTCGCAGGCACAGCTAGTTTCATAATAATATTATAACTCTCAAAAGACTATAACATAATTAAAATATGTGTGTATGTGTTCTAAAGTATATTACTATTATATACTTTGAACGAAAAGGTTAACTATAGAAAACTAGAATAAAAGCTAAAAAGATTAATTATAAATGATATTACAAATTGCATTTTATTTGAATACTTAGTTATTTTATTAAAGTATTACGTGATACGCTCTCACACAATTATTTTCACTAAGAGCAAATTATATCTGAACATATTACAGATTCAACTAAACTGAACTAAGCTGTATCGCATTATATTAAAAGCTACATTTGGTTAGCAAATAATAAATGTTTTATCATACTTTATTACAACGGAATAGAGTTAAAATTGGTTATAAATTAATCTCATAGATCACGGTCTGGATTGAGGCAAATAATTATTGAATCGATTTGACGTCGGATTCGCTGTTATTTATATTATGCTATGATAATTTATCATTTAGATCCTGTGTTAATTTTGTATTCAAGTATTCGTAATGGACTGTAAATAATGGTAATTGTATTGTTTATAATACTTTGCTTTTACGTCTATAAATTATTTTATAAGTTTAACTTTTTTTACTAATTAATTAGACTGTAAATACATATTTGAAAATATCTATATACGTGTATAGCCATGTTAAGCTTATTTGAATTTATATAAATATAGAATGAAAAATAAACCGGGACGGTTTCCCAGAAGTCGCGGGTTCGATTCCCCGCCCTTAGTGGTTGATTTTTTATTCTATAGTTATATAAATCTGTAAATAGATAAAAAAATAAAGAAGTTGAATATACCCGTTTCATTTTCATATAAATTTAGCTTTATATTTACCTTTAATAATTTGGTTGTTTTGTGAAAGCTACAAAGTTTTCGATGTTAATATAATATAATAAGGCTATTATTTATTACATCTAAGAATAACTAATTAAGAATAGATAAATAAATGATGAAGTAAAAAGATTTTCCTTGTAAATATATTTTTGTTAGCAGTTCTTATAAAATATTCGCTTGAGGCTTTGTTTAATAAAAATGTATTTTTGATTGAAAACAAAGACTGATAATAATATTTCATGTTCAAATTGTTTTTTTATGAATTCAATATTCGAATTTCTCTAAAAATATATTGTAATTACATAATAATAATTAAAAGCCCTTTCATTACGATAAAATGTATATGATATTGTTCAATTATAAAATGTAGGTATATACATATTGCCATTTATATGCAAGGCATTAAGACATGTAACAATTTGAAAAACGTTGTATCAAACATTGGTTCCAACATTTAAATTCTCGAGTCACTTCGCAGTGGATAGACCCTTTGATGTTTTCATGTAGGTCATGTTTGTTGTGCCAACAACGTATATAAAACAAAGTATATAATATATAAGCTTATAACCATGTTGCCGGACAAACAGTTACCCCATTTTATGTGGAATATATTACTTACAGCTATTGATTCTGTATTTCATTAAATTTTTTTAACGCATAAGAAATAGAAGTAACTACTAGCGTAATAGAATTGTTAAATTATTAAAATAATTGGCCATTATATTGTTGATTAAGTCTGTACCAACATTCCAACTCCAATTTGGAGTAAAAACTGTCTTAGAGAGAGATACTTAGCAAGCCTTTGGTCCAGGCTTAAATAGCTTATTTGTTTTCAGAGCACGGTCAACAAACAATATGAATCAAAATAATATTATCTAAGATTTTGTTATATATTCCATATATTTTGTAATAATGTTGGTTTTTGTCTTATACTAAGCTATAAAACAAAAATTTTCAAATAAAAGCATCGTTTATAATATCATCAAGTACTATGTACGGATATTGGAAGATTGAAGGAAATAATTCTAAAGTTAGATCTAGTAAAATAAGTTTAGGATGTGTTTGCTGTCAGTACGTAGGATGTAACGCTTAAGAATTCTCTAGTGATGATATCCTGAGGATGTGTTCTAGGACTTCCTTTAAGGTTGCTTATGTAGGTCGTAATAACTTGGCTTATACTTTATTTTACATCTCCTTTCTGTGTCTTTTTTTCTTAACTATTGACAATGTAAACAGTGTTATTATACTTTTATACATATATTTGTAATTAAAAAAATATAATTATAATACAATAATATACCTGGACTATAACCAACTATTTAAAACTTAAAAACAGCCATGAATTATTTTTAAACGAATAATTCCAACGTACGTAGCGCCGTAGCGCTGTAGCACTCGTAGCAAACCTGAGCGTAGCTTTAATTTTGCCCCAAGGACTTAATAAGGGAAATGGACAAACTTATTTTGTTAAATGTAAAAATGTAAAAAATATTCTTCATCATTCAATAACTTTTTTAATATACGAGAAGTTATAAAAGACAAGATTTAACTGGTATTCTATTCAATTATATTTGTACTTGACATAGAATTCGATTTTCATTTAAGTTTAAGTAAGGTGTGCTGTTTAAAAATCAGTTATGAACTTTTTTTTTATGTGCTTTTAAGATTTTTATATGTAAATGTACTGTTCTTCAAGAAAATCATAATAAGAAATATTTTATAAGACTATAACGAGCATTGAATTTATATGTCAACTTTTTGTCTTCTATGAATACTTTAAATATATATATAAGAAATCGGAGATAGAATCTAAACAACTGTGAATTTTATCTATGTAATTTAATATCTAAAAACTTTTAATGTCTGCAAAGTAATAAAAAAAAATGTATGTTCTTTTATTAATATCCATTTAATCGTTTAAGGGAAAAAAGTATAAAATAACGTATGCGTATCCCATATAAGTTAAGCCAAGGCGGGTTATAGCGATCATAAAGTCATAAAAGCTAACATTCCTTGTTAAAAATATGATAAGAATATTATTTATTATGCCCGCACTATACTATATCATTAAAAATATTGTAAAAGTCACCAAAAGTTTATGTAACTTGGGACAATTCATAGAAGTAAGTTAATACGTCTCGAGAGACATCCTCTCACTGAATGTAAATGAAAACGTGACTAGAATTAAATAATTGATTGTACTTTTTTAGTAACATTTCAGATAAAACAACTTACTCATAATGTTAAGAGTATCTGAATTAATTTGCGCTGAACTAGTTTACATAAAAGATATTTTGTAATGTTTTTTTAGACAATTTCAAGCATTAAATAAAATGTTTACAAAGAAATTGCCAAGTAGTTTATTTAAATTAAGTAAATAAAGTTTAAGTAAATTTAAATAAAAATAAATGTCTATAGATATTTTCAAAAAAGTAGTTTATTGTGATTAAAGAGTTTATTCAGTTGACTGTTGTATTAATTAAGACTGTCTTGGAAAGTGTTTTTTGCAAAAATCTTACAATTTCTCATTGTTTGCGACACTAGGAACAAAGGAGAGTGGCGCACACTTAGTTGTTTGAACATTTTTAATATAATTGATACGAATGTAAAAGCTGTAAGAAATTATTGTTTCTATCCGTATTTTAAAAAGCACTCTACATTTAAGATGAAACTGAAAATTGTTGAAACCAACACATTAAATTTTATGACTATAGTTAGTTTATTATATTAGTTTTGTATGGAATGCACCATTGTTTGTATTTCTAACACGCTCTTATTAGTTTTACGTGTATGTTTGTTTGTTTGTTTGTTTGTTTGTAACCGACTTTTTCAAATGTGATTTTATCTTATTTCCCACGGACCGATATTGTTCAAACTTTGTACACATATCAAGGACCGATAGTCAATTAATATTTCAATTTCGATTGAGATTATCTCATTATCGTGATTAGGATCTCCAGGATTAATAATAATCTTACAGAACTTTTTTGCATGAGAGTGAGAGAGACAAAATAAGTTCGTGATCAACGTTATGAGTTAAGTTTCGAAACCAACTCTCCGATTCTATTATACTCACATGGTATAATAGATAGTTAAAACTCTTTTCGCTCTAGGCGACCCTTCCCTCATTGTTCATATGCTGCATAACTTTATATCTATAGTTGATAAGGTAGGTTTTTTGTTATAATCATTAAACTTTTCTTATTATATTTCCAATAAATTTTCGGGCATTTAAATTTATACTAATTGAATTTCGTTATTTCAAATAATAAACATAAACATTTGCTGACTAACATATTAATATACTCGCCTTTGTGGTTCTACTACAATAATATATATAATATAATTTTTCCGAAAAAGAAATCATTGCTGAAAACATATTTGTATTTAAAAAAAATGCTTTTTTAATCATCTATTAGATTGATATGTTATTACATTTTCAAAAATATTTTTTTTAGATCTATTATATATTTGAAAAACCCTTTTAGATATATATCGAATTTAATACGAAATTACTACGATATTTTAGTTTTTAAATAGAACCGATAAATATATTAGAACTATGTCGAATTTATTACAAAAGTAAAAAAACATTAAAAATATATATTGAATGTTTTTTTCCACAATAATTTTATTATATTTTGCCCATTATTCATTCTCATATTACGAATAATTTTTTACTTTTTAGTTCGATTTATTTTGAAAAGGTATTTTTAAGTTTTTTAAACTACTTAGTCTGGTCATAATTACTGTTACAATTAAAAATAAAAAAATATTACATTTGAATTAGGAATGTCATTTTTATACGATTGTTCATTGTGTTTTCCCATTTTGGCGCCAATAAATTGTACAATTATTTACGCTCAAATCTCTAAGGAAGCTTTCCGAAATTCCCGAATTAGTCGGAAGAGTGCAACGTGGGCATTATCCGACTTCAGTGATGATTTGGTAGGGTGTTAGCTATGAAGGAGTGACTGAGCCATATTTTTGTGAAAAAGGTATCAAAACATCGGCACAAGTGTATCGAGATATCAGTCTTGAGAAGGTAGTTAAGCCCCTCAATAACACCATTTTCAAGTATGGTCCTTCCAGCAAGACTCGGCGCCGGATCATAAAGCTCGGTCCACGCAATCTTGGTTGGAAGGGAACGTCTAGGACTTCATCAGAGCTGAAGACTAACCGTCGTCTAGTCCCGATCTTAATCCGCTGGATTATGATTTATGGTCAGTTTTAGAGAGTACAGCTTACTCTAAACGCTGTGATAATTTGGAGTCCCTAAAACAATCCATCCGATTGGCAGTGAAGAATTTCCCCATGGAAAGAACGCGTGCTTCTATTGATAACTGGCCTCACCGTTTAAAGGACTGTATTGCAGCCAATGAACAGCACTTTGCATAAACTTTTTATATTTTTAATTGTTTTATATTTGTGTATTAAACTAACACACTGTAAAAGTAATAGATGTTATTTGCAATTAAAGAAATTTTTTTTTCTTTGTTACAATATTTATGGCAAGACTAGGTATATGTATTCATAATAATATCACAACGTGCACATTAATAGTACACGTATTGGTGTTTGGAGCAAGGTATCTTTGACAAATTGAATCTATTTGCGTGAATTATACAACTAGTTATATTCTTGGCTGGTAAAAGCCAATTTCTAGTTATTAATGCTCATTATTAGATATTTCCCTTTCTAAAACGATACAGGGCTTGTGCACAAACTTGCACAGTCCAAAATAAATCTTGCTCAAACATCCCGCCTCTGATCAAGTTATTGTGGCGAATTCTACCAATTCAAAATCAACATGGTCATAACTGCCCCGGCTCGGCTTGATTCAAACTATATATTTATTATAAAACTAGAATTAGAGTCCTTGTGTTGACTGTTTCATCATTTTAAGGTTTTATATATGTCGCAGATCACGATAATTTAACGATAATTAGTAACTCAATTGATATCATTGTAATAGTGGGGTGTCAACGACGTGACGTAACAAGTCATGTGATCAGAATCATTTGAAGGGGCACCGGAGACATTTTAAATATCCTAGAGCATCGAGACGGGATGATTTTGATTAGTGTGAGCCTTACAGTCCGGACCCCCCAAACAGGACCGGTGGTTCACGCAACTCTAATAATTGTATACTTACTAAGTAATTTGTGATAACTGATTACCTACATTTAATACAAGAATTGTCATATTGTGTCTGTTTGGTTTAATTGCCTGACACCTACGCCTCGGATCCTGTACTAGAAGACTTTATCAATAACGAACAAGCCACGAATATGCCTCTATCTCCGACATATATGTCTTTAAATCAAATGTTATTGACAACTGCCATTAGCAATTCTTTAAGCAGTTGTTTGTGTCACCTACGTGTCTCGAAAAACCGCAAATATGAATGTTACGAAATAGCAAAGGTAGCTTGATATATGACACCTTATAATAATGTTTACTAAACATGTTATAGATGCTTATAGCGTGATATATTTTAGGATATTCATTATTATTTAATTCATATACCATCTACAGTACGATGGCATATTTATTATTTTTCTTTTTCGAAACAAAAACATTCTATCTCTTTTTTATCTTTACATTTGTAAACAAACAGTTTCCTCAACACCACGCAATTAATTCTTTTTGTTCTTTAATGTAGTATCATAAACTTTCTTAAAAGTTATCCTGGCTCTTATCAAAGAACGTGGTCTCGTATTTATTTTGTTAGTTTGGTCATTTGTATTATATTGCGGTAAATGTAAGCCATTGTCGCGGTTGGTTCTCTCAATGATGATTGAACGAAGTAGCCGGTCTGCCGGTTACTATTAGAGATAAGAGTTGTATCAAATGCCCCAAGGAATCTTATGGAACCCAATATTACACGAAAAGGCTTCTACATTTTTATAATCTTAATATTGATATCCAATATTAATTTCAAATATGCAAAAAACTAAAAAATAATATTTAATATAACAAAGCTTACAAAATACGTATGTATTTAGGCAAAAATGTTTAGATACATAACTCTCACATTTTAATATGTTTTGTTAATAAAATTATATTTTAATTCTTTCTTCTATCATATAACATAATATTTAAAACTCTGAAAGTTTCATCACATTACCATTATAATAAATATTGACTAAATTTGTCTGAATTGTCAATATAAAGTTTTAGATAAATACAATTATCCCACGGCTTGTAAGTTTTTCTAAATCATACTAGAAGTGTACACATCTGTGTGGAATTCGAAATCTATCAAAATTATAAAGACCATTTGGAGACGAGTGTCAAAGACTTAATACACACTAATACAGTCACTTTTATCTCTACATGATCTAAGACGGGTGGTAATAAAGATTTAAGAAAATATGAATACCTTACTTACCTTAATTTATACGATGTTACAATATTATATAAAATAAACCTCCTTTTTCTAATGTCGCTTCAGATTCCTACAAGTTATATATTCAGTAATTAAGCCACAAGATTAAAAAGATAGATAGTAAATAGAAAATTGAGCACATCGTCTATATCAAATAACATTGATAGTGTAATATGTCCCCGCCATTATAACTACTTAATTATTGATAGATTTCAGTAACATCGATAACAATAACAGTCTTTTATTATATTTTATATTGTGCTATTGATTATTTTGTTTTTATTACCGTCAAAGGAACATTTAAGTCATAAATATATATATATATATATATATATATATATATATATCTCTCTTTATTGTGTCCTGATATTACATCAGCTATGCTAATAAGTTTAAAAATTTGGTCTTACATTAAATTCGTGGTTCTGTATGTATTAGGGAACTATTATTAAGCTTCGCAGAAAATTGATTAATAGCCCACGAGACACCAATAGAGATTAATGAAGCCGTACAAACTAGCACGTAATTAGTATTCAAGCGGCATTTATATCCATTACCACTGTTTATTAACTGAACATACATAATTATTATTATTCTAGCCTACAACTGCAAACTAGTCTTCTTTAGAAATTGAATATCATTCATTCATTCATTCACTATTAAACCGTTCTGTAAATAAATAGTGGGAGAACTAAACATAATGTGCCGTGCCGATCTGTTTATTATCGTAATCCGGTCACATTTTATGACTGATTGTGACCGTGATAAGCCAAACTGTATACATATGTGTTATCTTTATCTGTAATATATTCAGTTTATAGTACTCACGATGAAGGGATGCCGCCCACGAAAACATCAGAATTGCTGTTGAACTTTCCGAACGCGAACTCCTTGCCGCGGGAGGCCTTGCTCTGCGCGTTGCCGTCCACGGACAGAGAGGTGTGTTCATCTCGACGAGCCACCTATTAAAGAGTTAAGATCATTCTGTTTCAATACATCAATTGTATTGCATTATTGAACAACTTATGTGAATGAGATGATTTGATAAAACTATTTGGATGATAACTTATAAAGGTAGGGTACAATTTATATTCGGACAGTATTTTTAAATATTCAACACTAAAGGCTAAAATTAATTAATTTGAATAGGGTAGCGACAAAAGGAAATAACTAATAGAAATAAAGGTCGAAATAAATCAAACTAATCGTTGACATAAATTGGAGAACTTACCTGAACTTTGTGCCAGTGGCCGTCGTTTAAATTGCTTCCCACCGTTATAATCTGAGCTCCACCGCCCAAATTATACCTCAGTCTTAGAGCTCCGTTCACTAGCTTCAACTCAAAAAAGTCGTAAGTTCCACCATCATCGGTGTACAAAAGCAGACCATTCGGCTGGTCAGTTTTGAACTCGAGTTCCAAAGTGCCGTTGAGTCCGGCGTTCCATTTGCGAAATTGCGAGTAGGGATTCTGTTTGTCGAGGACGAACGCGAGATTTCTATTGAGCGAGAGAGAGAGGAGACAGAAGAGTATGTAGCGCATCGTTCTGACGTGTTCCGACATGGCTAATGCACGTCACCAGGCGACGCTCGTGTGTGACCTTTTCCGTTTCATTTCTTGTGTGCCTGCAACAAAGACTTAAAGTTAGATTGATAGAGGGTACGTTCGTCGGATAAATAACGCTTTTAATAGTTAAAGCTTCGGGGCCTTATAACTTATGCTTTTGAAAGTTCCTTGCGAGTCAAACTTTTTTAATAAAATAGTTTTATATAGACCAATCTAATAGTCAACATAGAATATTTTTAATAACTTATATACTCTTCGCATTGTATAATTAAAAGAGTTTACAACGTTTATAAGAAATTTATAAATAATACTTACCGCGGCGCAAAAAATGAAATTTTTTCCTATAAATTATTAAAAATATTTAGAACTTTACCAATTAAAAATTAAAAGTTCCAATTTCAACAAGAACATTAAGAAGACTCCCTGGAGTTGCCAAGAAACTCCTAAGAAATATGCTTCTTGCCAAAAGTCAAAACAGGTAAAGTTGCACTTTCCTTTCCACACGGAAAATCGCTCGGACAAAGCGAGAATCTGGAACGGAAAGATGCAGTCACGCTAATCAGGAGAGAGGAGAGAGGGGAACGAGGGAAGCATAAAAAGTTACAAAACTTTGAATATGTACAAAAGATAGTGCATTGTGACAAATGCACACATTTTTTGTAATAAAATGTTCATGTCGTTTATGTCTATATGTTGAATATATCTCTACAACTGGTTTCCTTATATAATTGTAAAAATAATGTAGATAGTACCTACAGCTAAGAAGTAAAATAATGAAAGTCTTAAAATACTAAAGGAGGAACTTGCCTGTATTTTAAATCATTAACGGTTTTTAATGATAATATCTCATTTTTCTTACATTAGTCTTACCTGCGAAATGTCTATTATATTATTACAGATTTTTATAGACAAGTTATCAAATACCAAATCAATTTCATCCCCAGGTCGTGAGATTCTAAGAATTCAAAAGTGTATTTTTTGTAAGTGAATATATAAAATGTATCAATAACACAGAATTTGTAAGAATGTTATTTAAAAAATTACATTAATTCTAATAGCCAAAATTGCTCTTCAAAAATCACTTTTCTTTTTTTTCAGAAGATTAAAAAAGAAACCATTCAATTGTTTCAGGACATCTTGCAGCAACGACAACTGAAGAGACTATCAAAACTGTCAGAGAACTGACATGCTCGTCACAGGCCGACAAAGCAGTCACAAACTATTAACCGTTATGTCCGTTATATTTTTGGTTGTAGGTAGATTATAGTCTGATGATAATTGCTATCATAATCGTAATTTTATTTTATTTGGTTTTCGTCATTTAAGATATTTTTTTTTATGTAAATAATGGAAATTATTTCAAATATTTAATTAAATTATTTAAAGGCAAGATAAAAGATTTTTATGGTTTAAAAATTAGTTCGGTTACGAAGTAGAAGTTTGAAAGCCATTTTGGGTCTAATTTGTAAGGGCTGCTTGAATAAACTTATTATTTCATTTACATCTACTAATCAATACATATCACGTCTCTTATTACTAATTAAGTACTCATTTCAATTATTATGCTTAACTAATTAGCTATACAAAACTCTTCTAAACAAATGTATTTTGATTTGTATAAGATTCAAGTATATATTTCCATGTGAACCGAATAACTCTCTAACAAGATCGCAATTCATTTCCACTTCTGGCCCGTTCTCATTGATAAAGCCGTAGAAAGTTGGCAGCGTTTCATAGCTTCCACCTTTAGTTTAGTTTTTTTTATCACTTGTAGCGGATTTGACGAGCAATTTCGTTTTATTCAGAATCACCAAAAATTCCTCCCAACATTTGCATCGTAAGTGATCTTTTTTCTCTTACGAGTGATTAATAAAACTCCTTAATTTATAAGAAATATTGAAGTTAGAAACAAATATGTTTAAATGTTATATGTTATAGAATATCCAAGCTTATAAGGACTATTATTTATAAATAGAAATCTTACATAACTTGAAAATATGTATAACTAAAGTTTAACTTGAAATCGCTCTTTTGAAATAGATCTAAATGGCGACTGAAGTTTCCAAGCGCCTTAAAAGAACTATCTGGGAACGTGTTAGTTCTCACGACCTATAGTGAGGGCTTAGATATGTTTATAAGGAATGAACTGGAAGAACCAATGGCGCGGAAATAACTCGCAGACGACCATATCCTTGAATATTGTATGCCTTTCAAGTTCTACGGAAGAATAAAGATCGATAACATTGTATAATTTATGCTATTGCTATAGTTTTTGCAATTTAATGCATTTATTTACTTTTAAAATATTTATTTTTAAAATATTAATTTAGTTTTACTATAATATTACAGGAACAACCAGTAGTGGTAAGATTCGATAAACAAGGTGAGATAAGACAGGTAGTTTGGTAAACGTATCTCGCAAATGGTCCCATAAGTCAACTAGATTCTATCTGAACATCCGTAACTATCTGAATGCGATATATGCACAGGTTTCCTGAGTTTAATAATATGGAAAATGGATTACAATATTATAATCTAGATTTATATAAAATTATTTAAATTAAATAATGTCTCGTCCAGAAAAAAAAAATTCAAGTGTAAATCGGAATCATCATAACGATTGTCTCAGTCCAGAATAAATGATAAAATATACATGACTCGGCGACTGACCCGAAATGCTGGCATATTATATGAAGTCTAAAAATGGGAGTCATGCTAAATATAACATTGAAATAAACAAAAGGAAACAAAACAATTCAGGTACAGCATTTTCGATTTCAGCTCCCTCTGTGATGAGTGTGGGTTTTCAAAGAAAAAGCTCTAATCTCGCTCGTAATCTATCTGAAAGGTTTAAGCGTATCAATGTTATTAAAATATAGGCATGTGTCTATTTAATTAGAGTAAAGAAAGGTTTTAATGAGAGGGGTTTCATCTTGTAGGGCAAGGAAAGGATCATATTTTACGCATTTGAGGAAGATTATTATCAAGGGATGAATATTATGAGGCCACAACTTAATTAAATAACGATATAGTAGGTGTTACAAAATAAATTACTTTTAATACCGCAGTCCCTTTGTCTGTGTAGCGACTAGCGAGGTTGGTCAGCGTTAGAAGCGAACACAGGCAACTCCTTCAATATTAGTCGCTCTAACTCTCTCACAATATTCTGATAATCCAATTTAACTTTGTTAGTTGGTTATATATAACTACACTTTTAAATGAACAGGTAAAGTTTTATGGATTTTATATTTACATCCTAACCCATAAGCTGGCGGTCAAAAGAGGACATGGCGGTAAAATATTATTTTAATAATAAACTACAATACTTAATAATTTGTATAAATGAGTAATCATTCTTGAAATAATGCTAAATCTTCTTTGACCTAATTTAACTTTATCTTTATTCGTTGTTCCATTAATAAATATACAAAAATATGACATTTTGTAGAGTTTTTATTTTTCAAACAGTAATTGAAAAAGAAAAGAGTCATTTCCATCTGCTTCTTCTGTTTAGTATAATCTGATTCAGTTTAGTTTATAAATCTTATTCATGTTAGTTTATGAAATTGCAATTCATATGAGAAGATAAAAAATAGTCAAATAGTTTTTTTACCTCTACATTAAGGCTTTTTCCACTCTGTATTACCCTTCACACTTCAGTTTCATTACGATCTCAGTCTGGTAAGATGTTTTTAAACACGAAACAATTAGAGCATAATAACCCTAGAATTCTTATTTCGATCGAACCTCACTGCGTCTTATATAATTTGACTGACTTGACTAGACTAATATAGAGCTACGACGGGAACTACAGTGTACATTAAATTTATAATATAACAAATGCTCTGATTTAGCTTTTATCTTTTTAAGAAAACATCTGCGAGTCAAATGCTCACAGTTAATAATCTGTTATGAAGTAACATGATTAGTAGTCATTCACAGACCAACCAGCTTATATTTTTTTTGGAGTTTTAAGTGAATAAATATTGCTGTAATTCAATATTACATACAAGTGTATTATATATATGTTTATCTATCATAAAAACTAAATGAAATCAAGATTCATTTCGCAGATTACGAGGTCAGCTGTAAATCTAATAGTATTACATTTGCTTATAAAGTAATAAAGTGAAAAATTTGTGCACAACAGTACAACATTAGCATAGAACTGCCATTGCAATTTCTAACGCTCTGTAGCCAGAGGTCGGAAGCTGTGGCATCTAGAAAGCATACCTCTTGAGGAATGCTATGTAAAATATGTATATTATGCAGGTATTGTGAACAATTGTCTCCTTTGTGTGATGTTTATTATTTTTTATAATTATAGTGGTATGTTGCATTCTAAGCAAAGCTAAATTAAACATTTTTTTAAATAGCATCATGTATAATAAATATGCTCCAAAATGTAAAACAACTTCAAAATATTTAAAACCTCAATTATAATATGACGTATAATTTAGAGTGAAATATCAAATAAATCTCAGACGGTCACATTAATTGTCCTTAGTCTCAAGATACAGCAATATGCCATTCATAAGCATTTAGCCCGAGGCTTGCTATTGTGGAATAAATAATGAATAGTTATGGGAAGTTCAGTCTATCTTTGGCCAAGTTTTGGACTGGATCTGTGATGTGACCGGAGACAAGTCTTTAGGGAAATTAACAGTGGTTAGAACATTACAATTATAAGATCTTTCGGTATCCATTGTACTAATTATTATTCAATTGCACTCTTTAATTAACATTCTCATTTACGTAATTTATTAATTACTTTTATCTCGGACTCGCTTTTAAATTTTATTTCTTTGTCATAGTTCTGCTATCTTCAACTCTTCAAGGTGAAATCTATTCTTTTCAACTATTAATCATTTATAATTGTCTGAAACTTTCTCATCTACTTTTATTCCGGTTTATACTCAGGTATCGTTTTTCTTGTATTTACAGAGGATTCTTTTTTTTAAGTTCAAAAGCTGGGAGACCCTATAGTGCATTTATTATACCTATAGTTTAAAATTATTTTTACGTGTTAGGTATATCTATGAAGAATAGAAGAACAATCATAATAATTTGCGTCTGATTTTATATTTTATATATTATTGCGCAAACCTATCACGCAAAAACGACTGGACAGAATTTGATGAAGTTTGGGTGTTCGGTAGTACCTTGTTTTCACAATACACAATAAGTCAACAAACACGATACTGATAATATAAAGTATGTCATAAAAATAATAAAATCCCTATACTGTCAATTATTTTATTCCTTGCATGTACCTACCAATTATCATATCCCTGTATAAAATTTAAAAAAAAATATTTTTGTTGAATTGCCTGTTAAATTTCCCAATTAGATAAAAAATATGTGGAGTGCCTTAATTCATAAACTTTTCAGGCGGTTCCCGATACGATAAAGTCTGTTAATATACGACTACAACGAGTAAATAACTCCCATTTCCATTGTGGGTACTCTGATTACATATCAAAGAATATATCTAATATAGTGTGTGTTGGTTTTACCCTCTCGTGTATTTTTATCAAACCCAGATAAAAATAACTATGTAGTTCCGTACATTAGATGTGAAGAACCTCGTGGTTCAAATTCAGTTCAAATTACAAAATGTTGACGACCTCGCAATTATGAATGTGAGCTTAGTTGTCCGGTGTTTAATGTTTCTATATCATTGTCATTACAACGGACAAATCCTCACAAATTTTAATATATATTATAGTTACGTACGAAAACTATTCAGTTTATTCCATTTGTTAAAACATTAATTGGTTCGTATTTGCCTTTTTAGAGACAAGCGCTTAAAAAGATTTTTATAGAATTCATTACAGAGTGCGTGGTATTTGACGAGGGTATAAGCTTGAATATAAAACCTCAAATTTAAAATATAAAAGTTTTGCAAGGATTGATTAATTTCAGGAACATACATTTCATATATTTTATCTAAACCTTATTTTTCTACATTCAGTAATATAACCAGATTTTTTTATAATTTTGCTTGCTTTTTATTCAGCATTGATAAATAACAAATAATTTATATAAAAATATATATTTTGTTTACAGTAAATAAAGGTTTTCTGTGTCTGTATATTTAAATATATACACAGGTATGTTACACGAACACATTAGGAGAGTAGAGACGCTATTGTTACTTAACAGACCTACGTTTACATAAAAATACTCTGAAACATACAATAAAGGACTATAAATAACTGAACGTCACTAGACTATAGACGCTGTAAATTAATACTGCAGCAGAAACAAGACAGATTGTACCTCGTAGCAATCCTTCAAACATAAAATACGAAAAAACATCAAAAAGTAAAAAAAAAAATACTTAAAAATAACTTGAATATTATGGACACCAAATAATATATAACAAAAACTTACAATAAATACATAAAAAGTACAATACAGAAGCGTATAAGGGTGTTAATAAAACAACATGATAACGAAAATTGAAATTACAACAGAATGAAACACGGAACGTAGTGTAGCGTGCTTACAGAAGCGTATTCGTAGTAATGTACATATAATAAAGTATACACTACCTATGATATGTCCATTAGTCTCTGCACAAAACCGATCACACAGGCTCACTTGTACCACGTTACGCACGGCTGTAGTAATTTTCAAGAAGTGAAGGGGTTAGATTATGTAATTATATTAAGTTTTAGGACGCATGGCGCGAGCTGGACGCGCTGAATACGACTGCAGGCAGCAATGGCGGCGGCCTGCGCGCGCAACCCGCCCTGCGGTTAAAGTAGCATTCCATTGCAGCGACGGATATTTAAGCTTTTCGAAAGCTTTTCTATCTGTGATGTTCTATTTTTATAAAATATACCTATGATAAGTCAAATAATAAAACTACTACGTTAGAGTAAGAAAGGGCTCAAGTTTCTCAAAAATTATAAAATATTATTTTTATCAAGTTAATTTAATTAATGGGAAATAAAGTATTAGTTAACATAACAACGTATCTCAAGTGCCTCCACAGTAAACCAGACTTACTTAATTTTTACTCGAGTATCTTAAGTCAAAATTTTTAATTGGCTAACGTGTTCACAAAACCGTACCTTAACATAGACAAAAGGCTCACACTTTGTAACGTTCAACATTATCTTTCAGCAGTTACGTTCTCTACCAATCTTACACAATTTTTCAATCCACCGCTCAACAACTCCGTATTGAAATACCCCATTTTTCTTCAACGCGGCAATGCATACTAAATAACATAAATAATCGAATACATTAATAATAGTTCCCTGGCAAGTCGTCTTAAAAAAAACGTTGATTTTCGTACGATCTCGACCGTTTAGAAGTGCAGCGAGAAATTTACTTGAAATTCTTTGTTGTTCGTAATAAAGGCGGGAATATAAATTCAACAGTTTACGCTTTTATCTGCCTCGGGGCGTAAGGGTGGCTTATCAATACTTGTAAATTTTACCATGGAGTTTATAAAGCTACTTCCATATTTTTTCTCCGCCGATACTGTTTTGGAATCACGGAAATATTTAAGTCATATTCATGTGTAAGAGCCGCTATTGCGAACGTGAAAAAATCTTATTTATGAATAAAAAATATGTTCATCATTCAATAATAAGGAAACCTTTGGAAATACTTTTATTGTTTCTGTTTTATTCATATTTAATTTCTTTTATATTACCTATTTATATTATAAATTAATGGTTTTACAAAGTTTTGAATCTAATCTAATCCCATTGGATATTGAACCAACACGAAATTTATGATCCTCTGAAACTAGGGGCTAAAACTAAAGGGTCACTGTCCTTGTGGTTTAATATCATAAATAAAAATTATAATATAATTATAATCATCGTAAAATGGTGAAGGTTCCGGGATTTTTTCTCCGTGACGTGGCAAAGTAGACAAATGAAACTCCAATTCGCCTTCAGGGATTATCTTTATTGATCCAAATAAAAATCTTTTTAATCACTAAAATTCCTTTAAAAGTATGGTGTTGTTGAAACTCATGTAATTTTGGAGCTGTATTATTTACGTGTACCCAACTTTTGTGAACGGCTTGATGTTTAAAATCTCATCTTTATATTTTTTTAGTTTTTTAGGTGTTAGATTCGTTTCTTACTCCATACATTATTGAAATATATCAGTGTAGTGCCAAACATGACACTCAATTTATGGTTACTGTAGTTTGTTACACGCAGACTAAAGTTATCATCTGGATTTCAAACCATAACGGAGTTTATAGACATTTTTTTTAAAGGCTTGTGATCTGAGGATGCGAGACAACTTGAACTATAAACTTGACTTGAACTTGACGGAATTTCAAGTTAATTTTAAATTTAAAATACATTCCATCAAGATAATTTTCAAATCGATTTATATTATTAATAAGTTCTTGTAAAAATCTTCGTAACATTAATTATTAAAAACTTTTTAACTTCTAACCCATTTTTATTATACATAGTAATATTTGAAAAGGAAATAAAATTTTGTGAACAAATGGTTATATAAATAAGGTGTTATGCAATTAAAATACAAATTGGAAACAACAGTAATGTAAGAGAAAATTTTAGCTTAGCCTACAGATACAATAATTATCAAAATATCAATTATGGATTGCTGCAAGAATAAGACAGATTATCTTGCATCGGGCACTAGGTGGATATAGATGGCAAACATTATACACCATGATAGACCGATTTACGTCTTATTATAAATCCTCCTCTAGATACAAATCTTTAGAGAAACAAATATGGGTGACCCATTTGAAATGGTAATTATCAGACCGAATAATATAGAATGATGGCTACATCTAGGGCTTTGTTTCCGTATTACGACTCCGGACATTAAACAAGATTTGTTTGTTTACCGGTTGTTTAGATATTCTTTATATCTTTTGTATTTTTAGGGTTCCGTACCTCGAATGGAAAAAACTGAATCTTTAAAGGATCACTTTTTTGTCCGTCCGTCTATCAAGACCCTTTTTCTCAGGAACACATTTTATTTTATTGGTAATGGTACGGAACCCATCGTGAAGGGCTTCTTGAAATTTAGAAAAATCTTAAGTAAAAGTGGCAGTATATAATACAGGACCGTCCCAAGTCCCAATACATATTAACAGCAACAACATAATTAGTTTATAACATAAAATATTCGATAACAGAGCCTTAATCACAGCTGCCGCAGCCACAGCTGTATTCTATTTTTACTAACTTTAAAATCGCTATAAAATCTCTTTACAAGCCGTGTCATATGGTATTTTATAGGTATGTATGTTAATTTTACGTATAAAAAGGTGCTAAGTTTTGTTACAGTGTGATTCTACTCCACTTTTATGTCATTATTTAATACTCAGTAGAATTATCAACATAAAAACCATAAACAAAATCGTTGTCTTGTTAGCGTTATTCCTTATTTTGTTGTTAATTTTGTCTTCTAATAAAAAATAGGGTATAAATATCGCAAAAAAACTGACATTAAAATAAAAAATATTTTTCCTAGACATAAGCTACAAAAATATAATTTTAAACAACTTGGTTCAACTGAAGGCAGAAGGTTCTATATATATTTAAAAACCCGGCCAAGTAGAGTCGTACTCGCGCACGAACGGTTCCGTACCTATATATATATTAAAAAACGCCAACTGAATCACGTTTGTTAAACGGGAGCCCTCCTTATATTTATAATATTTTATTTAAATTTAATTATTTATTTTCAAATTCATTATAAAACTAAATATGCTGTGAATATTTCAAGCGTCTACCTGTTGCTCTTAATCATATCCAGCAAAAAAGTCACATTTCTAGCTATCACGGATCATGCGGTACAGCCTGGAGACAGACAGACATACTGACGGACAGCAAAATCTTAGTAATATGGTTCCGTTTAAAGATATAATGGATTTTACATGAGATGAATACTTTGTTTTAACTTAGTTTTTATTTTATAATGAGTTAAATAAAATACTCTCACTTAGTTAATAGTACGTACATTTATTAAGTTTTAATGTCGTGCCATCGCGAATTACAATATAAACAACCCGTAACTTTCAAATTAGGGGCCAAAAATATTAGTCCTACACCACTAACAAAGAGGCAGGCCAGGTTGGCGTCAAATGGAGTTGATGAATTTACAAATACATTATTATTTCAAAACGTAAAATACCTTCTAGATGTAGCTGTCATTTGTTAAATGTCAAACGACACTGACAAACAATAATAATTAATAGTATTAATTTTGCCATAACTAGTAAGTTCAATTTTATGTGGTTCTGCATGAGTATTTAAGAAATATATATATCCAGTACCTAACAAAATTGGTAGTTTTTGTAGGTATTATGAGCTATGACTTCTCATTATAAGAAATTCACTAAATTGATTGCAAAGTGGCCCGTAGATAGCACTAAACAAGAGAGGTTAGTTTCAAGATTCAAGTTTGAAATGAAAATTGCAATAATAACACTTATATAATGCTCTAATTGCAGGGATCTTGGCAAGTTTATACGTGAAAAAGTGAAAATAGCTTTTGACAGTGCTGCTGCACAGAATTTAGATTCGGAACTTTGCACTCGTCAATATAACTCCCTTAATAGAATAGCCGATAACCATTACAGAAACAAGTATAAAAGGATTCATCAAAGCTCTGCAACAGGGCTCACCACAGAGGAGTGCAATCTTGTCTTGTCCACTGAGGTTCTGCAATATTTAAAGGAAGAAAATAAGGGTTTCTTTAAAAAAGTTTTCAAAAAGGATTAAACATGCTTTCTTATATTAGACGAATCTATGGCGCCCAAATACGGCGTCATGTCCACAGTAAGGCAGTGAAATATAAGGATCATACACCTGTTATGTTACATGAAGTTATCAAACATTTAAAACCAATTGACAATGAAATTTATATTGACATGACATTTGGAGCTGGCGGTCATTCAAGAAAAATACTTGAATCTGCAAATTGTCAACTCATAACATTAGACAGAGATCCAACATCTTACGAGAAAGCAAAAAATCTGGCAAAAGAATATCCAAACAGAGTTATACCACTGATTGGAAGGTTCAGTGAACTGCCAGAACTTTTAAAATCAGTTGATATTAAACAATCATCTATAGATGGCATCCTATTTGACTTTGGATGTTCTTCAATGCAATTAGACAATGAGGAAAGAGGCTTTTCAATTAGTAAAAACGGTTACCTTGATATGAGAATGGATGCTGGGAGAGACCCTAACCAAATAACCGCTAGAGAGGTCTTAGCAACAGCTGATGAACATGAGCTATATAAGATATTCAAAGTCTATGGTGAAGAAAAGAAAGCAGCAAAAATAGCACAGACTATCATTCAAACTAGATACATGATCAAAAACATAGACACCACTCAAGAACTAGTCAAGATTGTAGATGCCTGCTGTCCAGATGAAGTGAGGTTAGATAAATTACAAAGACCTCAATCAAATGCCACCAAAGTTTTTCAAGCTCTACGAATTTTTGTCAATAATGAACTCAATGAATTAAACTATGCAATGGTCTTATCTAAATACTTCCTAAAATTGAACGGGAGATTGGTGACTATTTGCTTTCATTCACTTGAGGACACAATTGTTAAGCGACACATTGCTGGTAATATATCTAATGAAACAGCGAACCCTTTGCCGTTGAGGTTTCTTAGTCCAATGTTAATACAAAATCAAGATACCATTAATCAATTCTTAGACACTCCGTGGAAAGCATTAAATAAACATGTACAGGTGCCATCTGAGGATGAGGTAGAAAGAAACCCTAGAAGTCGGAGTGCTAGATTAAGAGCTGCTATCAAGATCAAATAAAATTACATTTATTCAGATAGAACATATTCAACTAGTATTGAAATAGATGAAAATTAGTTAGCTTGTAAATATATTATAAAAACTACATTAAAGACTTATATTTATTAGTCCTAGTAAACCTTACACACAGCAAAGACAGAGACGAAGCTTCTTAGCAATCCATGGATTCACCGTGCGGGTGCCGGGCCCATCACGTTGCAAGGAGAGGAGTGCAAGCAGTGCCTGGGACTTGCGACCCAGGAGTAGGTTTAAGGGGCCCTTTTATTATGCGCAAAAACGCTCACCTTCACCCTCCACACTCCTCTCCCTACCTAACCAAATTTGGAAAGAACCTACTAATGCCGCCTTTGAAATACGTTCTAGAAATGAACCAATGCTTGTTCTAGAAAGGCCAAGATCTTTAAGTAGGCTATAGAGAGATTTTGCTGTTATACCTCTCCGCTCCCACTTCTACCACGTACAAACTAACTATATATTTATTCCTGATCAGTTCGTTGGTCAGTTCATAATACTTATTGAGCTTGAATGTGTGATCCCTTGGGATGTTTGTCTCCCAAGGAACAGTAAGCTCCACAAGTATCAAGCGCCTCAGTATATATACATTATAATAAATAATACAACAAAATGATGTAGATTCCTTTATTGTGTTACATTAAACTGAGTTCCTAATTACTACTAATTTAAACACATTACCAACTATTATTAGATCTTACATCTACACCATTAAAAAAGAAAGAGTAATAAAAACAATTATATATTATTTTTGACAGTATTTCAAATATATTTTAGAATACTAACAATAAACTAAATGCATAAAATATTGCAACAGTAGCTGTTACCATGGCATGTAATACTTATTAATAAAGATGTTAGGTAGTACCTCGCAATTTGATCTTTTGTATTTGAATTCTATGTTACAAGTAAAGTTGAAAAATAATGTGATATGTAAATTAATATACTATATTTTTCATGGTTCACAGCTGTTTTTTGTCTGAATATAAATACAAAACAGTTTACAACCATTTTAACAAAAAATAATCTATATTTAATTATACTAAAAACATTCCAACATTTATAGCATGTTACAAATTAAATATAAATATCTGATTTCTAATAATTTACATACTCAATGTTAAGTTACTTAAATTAACTATAATTTGGAAATAAAATATTTTTATAATTTATGACATAGATAGACTTACGAGTTGTCGTATTTTTTTTAGAAAATATATACATAACAATCATTCTTTGAGAAGTTCGAATGTAGAGTTCAGTCCAAGATGAAGTGGTTTCATAATCCCACAGCTGGAATGTGGTGAACCAATGATATCAAATGTTACATTAAAAATTAAATATGCAACTTAAGATACATATAATATCATGTAGCATGTCTAAAGGTACATGTAGCATTTTATATGCTGTAAGTCAAACATTATTTAAAACCCATTAATTTGATTCTTCAATCTTGTCAAGTATCAAGATAATTGGCAGTGCATATATAACTATACGTAAGGTTTTAATTACTTACTATAAATAATAATTTTTTTTTTCATAATATTGTATTTTGTGATTATCTTGCATCTGTATCGTTCAATATGGATCTCTCGTTACTTACATTTCATTTGATATTTTTTTAAGTTAAGGTAACATTTATCATCTGTGAAGTATTTCTTTATAAATACTTTACAACTTAATTTTATTATCTGGATATCATCAAGCACTACTCATTTTCGAGTGACTCGAGGGAGGTGTAGCAACTATTCAAAATTAGTGGCGTATCCTTTCATAGTGAAACGAATTGTTTACCTCCGCCTGTACGATTACCGACTCTAGTTCCTCCCTCCCTCTCCGGCGCGCGTCCCTAGTCCCGTCTGGTTCGCTCGTCATGTTAGCTGGTGTGCACGTTGGTGAGCACGTTGGAGCGCGCGCGGTCGGTGGCAGCGGCGGCCGCCTCGCGCATCTCCTTCAGAGTGAACACGCCGCTGTGGGTCTGACGAGGGTACATGGAGTGGAGCACGTGGTTAAAGCCGTTTACCTGACGAACATCATTATGTTATTGTTTTGTTTTTCGACTGATATTGATCATACTCGGAAGGACGACTGGTATTTTTTTTACCAACCAATAAGTAAATACGATGTATTCACCTATAAATAAATTAACGTATATTTTTTTTTCTCATAAACCAAACAAGGCAAACTATAAAATATCCCTTTTTTATTTTTATGGTTATAAATTTAATAAAAGCAGTACGAAACGATTCATAGCCGACAATAAATATAAAACAGTTCAACGATTACCATCTGCGATGCGTTCTTCTTGAAGCGCTCTACCCCGAAGGCCCGGATAGCTCGCGAGAAGCCAAACAGCTGCGAGTCGATCCACGCCGAGCGCAGCGCCACCGTGGCGCCGGCGCCCGCCGCGCGATACTCCACGCGCTCCACCACGCTCTGCAAGGAAACGAGCGTTTACAATATCAACAGTATCTTATCTTTCAATAGATTTTGACTAATACAGGTGACAATTTAAATACGAAAGACCAAATACGAACCATGACTTTAGTATATCCTAGATTCCTCGTGTATGTGATCAATATCTTCTTTTCGGGATCCACAATGCTCTCTTCGATTATCTTCACTGATTTTGCATTGAAGAGTCTGTAAATAGAAATGATCTTACGAAATATGTGTAACGGATGGGAAAACTGATATATGACAAATGACAATGATGTAGAGGCCTAATGGTTTACTGTCACAGCATTTCATTTTCTATTTTATTTCGTATAAATATAACATTAACGTCTTAACATCTTAAAATGTCACATATAATGTCCTAAGTATGGTTTTTAAATGTATTCATAATTTAACAGTGCTTGATATATAATGAAATTGAATAATTAAGTTTATGGGTTAAAAACAGCTTAGAGATAAATAATAAATATGTCACCACATTACACAAATATACACTTATCTATTTTTATCTCAATCATGAAAACAAAATATATTTTAAGCCCTCAATCTTGAAATATAAGATAAATGACCGATATGAAGGAATTATTAATTTTGTTCCCTTGTCTACTCTTTTCATAGTTAACTTATGAATTTTACTTATTAATTACATTATTGTATTAATAACTTTGACCTTACTCTAAATGTGGTACATGGTATAAAATATACATGAACATTACTATTTTATTTTATATGTCATATAAAATGATTATGACTCAAATCTAACACTAATATTATTTTGCCAAATCTTTACTGGAAAAACAATATTATAAAAGGGACAAAGTCTGACTATGCTGATTTCCTTGTTTAAAATAATTATGATTTATTTTAAAGTAATGTGTGTATTTGTTTTCTTTGATTAAATAAATATATATATTTATATACATATATATATAAATCTCTAGTGTTTATGTAAAAAATACATTGTGAAGCAAAATTATAAATAATGAAATGTCATATGCATGTTTTTATACTGATTCTAAGCTAAGCTTATTGAAAATGCTTTAAGGTATTAAATAATGGTAAAGAGTTCGAATAAGCAGCCCCAAAATAATTGAATCACATATATTTGAAGTTATCTTTTAACATTATTAACTATTAATGTTTAAAATGAATATATTATATAAAATGAGAAATAATTTTATTTTCTTATCATTATTTTATATTTTCTGTGTTTTGGTGTGCAATAAAGAAATTTATTATTATTATTATATAAAATAGATATATATAACAAAAAACATATCAATATGGACAAGCTCTGTTAATAGTGCGATGGAATAGTTCCAGGCACTTCAATGGGTCAAATCTCATGACTTTTTCAAACCAATAATGAAAATAAACTCCTTAAACATACTAACCATTTTGGTTTATATATTTTTTTATATAAATAATATAAAATAGAGAATAAAAACCTTATAGGTCTTGCCTAAGTCGCTGTTAAGATATTTATCATATAATTATAAAATATTAAATTCATTAAAACCAGCAGCAACAAGGAATCTCATTTATAAGAGATGTAATACTAAAGGTCTGGGTGCTGCTCTTGTGTTGATAAATTATTCCTAATATACATAACAAAATATGTGCATATTTTTAACTAAATATTTCAAATACTCCATCTCTTCATTACCACAACATATTACCACACAACCATATATTTGTTTACATTTTTAACTTATTTACCAACAGAACCTTGAAGGTGACTTGGTAATCAAATTATCAAGTGATTTAAATAGAGGCTATGATAATGATCAAACCAACACATGTTAACCTTGATTAAATTCCTTCTTACTTATTTATATTGAATATTATATTTGAAAGTAAGAGAAGAAGATATGTCTTAATTGGATATTAAAACTTATTGAAGTTCATAAATATCAAATGTATGTAGCAATTGAAAACAAAAACATCTGCATTTAATTATAGGTTCATACTTTGTTTAAGCATATAAACAAGAGATATATACATATATAATTATATATTATATAAAAATAATAATAATTACCTTTCACCCCACTTTGGAACTCTATTAGTCTTGGTTAACAGCCTCTTTGTATACAAACATCCATCCTTCACTTGTCGAGTCCAAGTATCTTCTGAGAGTACATGTGAACTACAAGAATTAAACATAAAATAACATAGGGAAAAAGAAAATTTTACAATGTACCTTTGTTAATTTCATTGTATAAACTTTGTTTTGAAATATATTTTAAGGAAAATAAAGATATTGTATTTAAAAAAGGACTTTGTATTTAAGAATAACTGTAGTTTACAAACCTTTGTGGGTTTGGATACCGCTTCCAATATCCACGCGCAACTTGTTCCCAGCTGAAGTTAAATGTAGTCGTATTTTCAAAATATCTTGCCATTTTTATTTATTTTCACTTTATATTGGAATGCTTCTAAGCAAGGAAATTAGATCGCCATAATTCTGACACCCTAAACCTGTAAGTCATAAAAATGGAATAAACACTTTCGACTCACTTTAATTACACGTGAACATCGTGTTACATAAAGCAACAATTTAGGTTACTATACATGTAATATATACCACGATAGTTAACCGACTACTAAGTACATGAACATGCAATTATTGCAATTTGTAGACCAACATTGAGTTCTGTGACTATAGTCACATACATATTTTATCCAGTAGGCTAATTATTTGAATACAAAATACAAATAAAGAATTTAATGACATACATTAAAAATATAAACTGCAAAAGATATACGATTTAAATAATGTGTTAGTTACTTTGTTAAAATTGAATATTTAGTTAATCTAATAATCACTTAAAGGTAGACCTCTGGCTTCCAAGGAGCGTATTTTCACCAGTCCCTCTTATACTTTGTCACGCTCCTGACTCTTTAAGCATTTATTTGAAATTTAAGTACCGACTTCTTCCAAGACCGCATGTTATCATTCATATTTCGGGTGATTTTGATAAAATTTCGATAATTTGTTTCATAGATAATACCAAAGAACACGGAAAAATTTACTGTGTTTTGAACAGAGTGCCACAGACTAAGCGATAGAAACAGTTAACATATTATTAAACTACAGATTTATCATTTAGGGTGCGTTCCACTAAGCGTTCACAACGATCAAAACGCTCCTTTAGTCGTTCCACATAAAGACCGCGGTCGTTGTGGTCGCGGCGAAAACGTCACTTATGACGTCATGACTTACGCTCACGACGACCCATCTAAAAAGGTGGGTCGAAGTGATCGTTGAGAAAATTAGCGGCGTTTTCAAAAGTCAAAACATCAAAAATGGCGACCGTTAAGCTTAGATAATTTAGTAGAAGTGAATGTTAATGTTGATAATAAATCATTACCTGAAGTGACTTTTGAATTCATGAATTACATTATTATAATCAATAATACGTGGTCGAGGTTTTCTTTTTTCACAATCATATTTTTGTAAAATTGTATTCCATTTTTCATCTGAACTGGATGAACTAGTACTTTCTGGAGCATTATTGCGACCTCTTACCAAATATCCAAGTACCGCCGCAAAAGATATTTTAATTACATTTGAACGTAAATAATTAAATACACCACTAATATTAAATATCAAAAAATTAAATTATTATTTTTTTCAATATAAATCGTTTTAAACAATAATTAATTAAGTTTATTTTCAAGGCTTACAGCTTACTACTTACTATAATAACCTAACCTTTTAAATCTTTTGCATTTTTTTTATTAACAGGCCATTTGTATTATTTAGGTAAATACGCTCAAAACGCTCTATAATCCATTCCACTTGAGTTTACGACAGTAACGCTCACAAGCAAGTGGAACGGGAAAAACTGCGGTCGTGAGCGTGATCGTTGTGAACGCTTAGTGGAACGCACCCTTAACCGACAATGACCGACAATTAACCATAGAATTAATATACATATCTCTATGCAATTAACGACATAATGTCTTTGATAAAAGATCCTATGAACATAGGTATTATTCCATCAAGTAAAAAAAAACTTTTATACTGTTTATTGTACATAAGATTTTTTACGTTATAAAATTATGGCATGCGGCAATGAGAAAAGTAAACAAACTAATTTATATCGTTAGATTTTAAAGAAGATTGGCAAAATAATCCACAAAAAAATAGTAAAAGTTAGAAAATAATGTGTGTGTGTATTAGTGTACACATGTAAGAAGTGAAACTTCTTTATGACATAATTTTTTGAAAAATGATTCATTAATTACAACTTTACAGGAATGGCTAATTAAGTTAAATTAGATAAAGTTTAAGCAAAAATAAAGATGGCGCGTAACAGAAAAACGTTACAATTTTTTGATGTTGCTATAAAATTTCTCCCATCCGTCGATAAAAAAGTTTCACTTCAAATATGGCGCGTAACGGAAAAATGTGACTTAGAAATAAAGATGGCGCGTAACAGAAAAACGTCATAATTTTTTGACATTGCTATAAAACTTTATCCCATCTGTCGATAAAGAAGTTTCACTTCAAAAAGATGGCGCGTAACGGAAAAATGTGACGCGTAACGTAAAATGTTGCACAAAATTTTTTTTCAACCCCGATAAAGAAGTTTCACTTCAAAAATAAGAGGTAAACATAATGGGTACTGGTAATTTTTATAAATGCGTATCACAAATAACATTAAGCAATAAATAGAGTTATTTATTACTGAGGTGTAACTTGCAAGTGTAAGTGTATTCATAACATTGTTGTCACTTTTATAAATAAAGTTTCTTATTATAGTTATTTATTAAGTTAAATCTAGACATGAAAATCAATTGCAGATAAACTTCTCTTGCTATTGAATATGAATGTTTATAAATCTTACAAATATTTAGTTAAATACTTATCAATAAAGAATTTAAACCAATGATATAATAGCTACTTAAGGGTAACTCAATAAAAAAAAACATTCAGAGTAATACTTGTTAGGTCTTTAAAAATAAAATTGGCGTTCTGTATGGGAGGAACAAAAAGACGAATATTTTTTAATATAATGTATTTAATTAATCATATTATGAACCATTGTTTTGTATGCAATTTTGCCCTTTTATCGGTAGTTAATTGGTCCCTTTCCTAAAAAAACCCGTCGGACGATAATCGATAGAATCTTTAAAGGTGTTTAGTCTGTCCCATCGGAGTTTAATTTTTCCCTTGCAAAAAGTTAACCAAATTTCGAAAAAAATGGTAATCTGTTGAAGCAAGATCCGGGAAGTAGGGTGGATGTCTTAGACATTCTAATTGAAGCTCTTCTAATTTGGTAGCCGTCTGTTGTGCAGTGTGTGGTCTAGCATTGTCGTGAAGCAGCAGTGGTGTGGAGCTATTGACCAGCCTAGGTTGCTTAACAGCTGGCTTTTCCATCATGGTTTGCAATAGATGACAATAAACATCTGCCTGACCAGGAACCAACCTTTGCGATGAGTGCTTTTGATTATCGTAGAGAGTCCATTTTTCATTACAGGTAATGATTCTATTCAAAATCTCTTCATTATTGTGCCTGTTCAATAATGTAACGCGCAGCAGTTGACGCGCGTTTGCCGGTTTGCTTCAGTCGATTCAAGAGGAACCTTTCAAGCTTTTTAATCCCAATTTTATTAACAGTTTTATCACTAACACCGCAGCCTATAGCTTATTCGGACTTAGTTTGCGATGGCAATAGCTTCCACAATAGCCTTTAATTCTTCATTATCAACTTGGGTCTCCGGCCGTCCCCGGGGTTTGTTCTGCAGGTAGAAATTTCCGTAACGAAAACGTTGGAACCAAAAACGAACTGTTTTCTTTTGCAACCCGAACGCCATACACATCATTAATCCTTTGACTAGTTTTCTCAGCATTGGCGCCATGGTGAAACTCGTACTCGTAAATAATGCGATATTTTAAGTTTTCAGTAAACAAAAACAAATGAATGACGGTGAACAAAACAAAAATACACGTGTAAATAGCCTGTAAGAAACTTAATTTGGAATTCCTTACAAAAGAGGAAAATTTTGTGATTAAAGTGGCCAGTACGAAAAACGCAAATTTCATAATATATCAGCTTTTACTATTGTAAGTAAATTCTATAGATTGAAGATGACAACTAAGTCATTCATACAGCATACTTCGTATATTATTCTGATAGCACATACGGCGACAAATGGAATTTTAAATTGCTTAACAATTTCACTCGTATCAGTTAACTCTTCTACTCATAGACAGTTTCCACTTTTGATTGGCGGCAAATTTAATGTAGGATCTCAAATTCAGATCGACACTAAAAAACTACATCGAAGTTTTTGCGTGTTGTTGCAAGGTATACCATACTCCTTTCTACCAAGTGTCAATATCTATACATACATATTTGAAATAAATAAATTTATTGTTCACTATTATCAAAGATTGAATCTTATTTTTAATATTCTTTTTAATTATGACTTTACTACTTTCTCATAAAGAATATTTACTAAAACTAAGAAGAATGTGTGTTGATGAGCCTTTTATTATACTAGTACGTGACGTAAATCCCATGTTGAAGCATTATATCAAGCTTTTTGATAATGTAACATTTAAAGATGGATCATACCATACATATTATGGTGATATAAAAACAATTGTCAACAGTTATACGAAATACTGGACTGATGTATTGGATGAAGCGATAAAGGCATCTGATAGATTGACTCATTCTACAAATAAATGTGAATTGTTGACAATGGTGGAACAGACTATAGAAATGCACAAACTAAAACAAACTCAGTTTATAGAAGCATTTTCTGAATGTAATAGCCCTACTGAAAAACAACAGTACGAAGAATTAAAAGATAAATACCCCGAATGTATGATGTACCTAAACTTACTCAAAGAAGATATTAATAAGCTTAATAAACAGGAAAAAATAGATGGTTTTGCTAAGAAACATTTTCCTGAATCGTTAAAGAGAATGAATAAAATATTCGCCTTCACTTGTGATTTCATAGCGATGAAACTTAGTTTAGCCGTCAGTATCTATTATTATGTTTCTCGTAGAGTAGCGCAGTACCAAGTAATTACCTAATATAGAATATAGCGTAAACATGTAGTTGCTCAAAGGGGCTTGGGTTCGATTTCCTACAGGGACAGGCTAGATAAGCATATGTATATGTAGGTATTTGTATGGTTATCTAACACCCTTGACACAAGCAAATAATTTGCTTACTTAGGATTTAGATCAATTTGTGTAATAGGTCCTGTGATATTATTAAATTATTACAAGAACTGTGATCGATAACATTTTTTGTGACGACCGCTAACACCTTTCTTGACCCTGCACACAAATAAAACACTTAAGTAAAATACGTATGCATGATGAAATGCCTTTACTTATTCGGAGTTTTTAATTGATTAATTGAAAGGTCAAGAAAGGTTCTAGAGTCACAAAATATGTCTTAAGTTTGTGTTCGTGAGGTACACATTCGAATGGTAACACACTTATATATCTCGAACGTTTTGTCCAGGCATTTTAATTGGGTCAAAGGTACAGATCTCAAGTCATTATACCTACTAAAGTAAGGATAAGGATTATTATTATTAGATATAGTTTATATTCCAGGGCTAGTTTATAATCATTTTTAATAACTAGGTACGTTGCATTTCAGGTTGATAAAATTAAAATAAGTATTGAAGAAATACTAAATCGTCTACGAAATAACGTTCGGTCTTTTCAAGAGAAACTAGAAACTAGCGTTTCAGAACTGCTAATAAGGTTGTACGAAAAAAACAAGGAAAATCTTATTTTGTCTCGACAAGATATCCGTTCATCAACAGAATTAGCCGAAGTTAGTTAAACCAAGGAAGTATAAGGTTTAAAGTTATTAGGTAGAGGAAAAACAAAATAACTACTTTTCCTCATTTTTATTTCTAAAAACTATAATATACGGGTAACTTTATCTACACGCGAGAAGTATTGATAAATTTTATCAAGGTATTTTAGTTAACATATAGCTACTAGGTACTATTACCCTTTGTTTCTTAGAAATCTAATTTTACTTATTTTTTTTTATTCCTTGTGAATTGCGAATGAATTACTTCTATCTATTTTCTCAAAAGTTATTATACAGAAACTACTGAAGGGACTTTGATGGTACTTAGTATAATGATAATATAGGTATATTATCACTGTATTAAACTTGTATCTCATGTAAGTTAAGTACAATTTGTCTTGAAATTAAAACATTTAAGTTTCTAGCAAGAGTTGCTGCTAGCAGCCGCTCACACATTATCTACATCTATCATTATAAAGATTAACACACGTATCTCTTGTAAGCTAAGAAGAGGAATTCGAAAGTTCTAGCTTACGCACTCCTTGAAAGGAAACTCCTTAGGACCCTGTTTATTACTATAAGCAGTACCTACCGACTCTTTTTACTTGTGTTTGTTGCGGACAGGTTAAGCGTGGCATGGACATAATAATAGATAAAATAGAAGATTCGAAACATATGCCCTTGCAACGGTTGGATGACGAATATAAGTACTGGGAGAAACTATTTGAAGAATTAGAGCAGATTGCAAATACCATAAAAAAACTAGAGCAAGAGGAAAGAAGTCTTCTAAAGCAGGAAACACTTTTTGCTTCTGCGAAGTAGGAATATTTACTTATACCAAGCTCTTTCATTCCTCTGTTTGTTTTAAGATCCAAATTACGTAGCTATTTTTTTTATTTCTATATATTTTTTTATTTCAATTTTATTTGAAGTCAGCAAATGATTACTTTAACGAAGTAAAGATATTAAGTTCATAAAATTAATTTTAGGACGTTAGAAGGTCCAAAATATAATGAAAAAAGTTTAGAAGAAACATGCGGGAAGTTTAAACAAAAATTGCAACATGTAAGAAAACTAAAACTGAAAGCTGCTAAAGCTCTGCTCACTTTCTTTAGCGTGAGAGGTAGGTTAATGTTTGCAACATTTTTAATGTTGAAACTATTTTATTCTTATATTTAATGAAATTACACTATTAACATACGGAACGCCCTCCTAAGAGGAGGGATTATAAGGAATTTTAGTCTAAAAATCTCACATGAAATAATGAGCTAAATTTGAAATGTCTCATTTTGAGATAACATAAAACTTTTTGTTAAATTGACGACAAAATCATATAGTTTTAAGTATCTTCATAAAGTCATAAATTTAGGTGAGGATAGAATTTACTACACCGACAACATAGGCACATACTTCATGGACGACTACGGACACCAAGTTTATATAATTGATTACGGACTTAGCGTCTACCACGTTAACTGCCAGGGAGAGTTTATAGAAGTAAGGAAAACAATTGTGTTAAAACCCCAACTGTGATACAATACAAAATATTTTGTGTATTAAGTATTTAAAATTTATAAGATAGTGGTTATCCTGTTTATTAATGTATGTAACTAATTTAGTCAAAAGAAATTAAGGACAGCGAAAAAACATTTTAACTTAGACTGTAGACTTAGAATTTAGTGTTAAAAAGTAAAGTAAATTTTGAAGCAATCAGAAAATGAAAGATACTATTACGATGACAACGGTCGCTACACCCTCGAGAACGGTGAGAAGTTGTACAACATCCAGCCGTGCACCAGCCAATATGAGATGAAAGACGAGGTTTTTATCAAACACACCAAAGATTGCGGACATTCCGAGAAAGTGAATGAAACATGTCGCATGCAAGTAAAGGATCCGAATGAAGAGGTCTTATTACCTGACACAGTTCCCATCAACATTACAGGTGGAGTCATCTATTTTACTTTATAATATAAAAAAAAATATTTTTTTATGAAGTGACAGTATTATCATAGAAGGATTAACTAATTATTTTTTGGATGAACGTATTACAAACTTTGCTAAATGGTTTTTCTCTCAGGCACGTTGGAACCCGAGGTAATCAAATATCTGTGGGATGCATTCGGACACATCTTACCAGACGCACTACATGATGTTGTCAAGTTGAAACCCAAGAACCCTATACACTGCTTGGCTCATAAATTATTGTATTATAAGTAAGCGACTTTTATTTATTTATTCAGTGTTTTAAGTAAGTTTTGTACTACCTTTTTCAACAAGAAGGTAAAACATTTCTTTCTTTCTTACCATCTAAGCAGTAGCCCTCTATAACTTTTTAACTTACTTGATACTTTTAAAATTAGGTACAAGAGATCATGCAATGAGCACCAAAAGAAAAGAGAAGCAGCTGCCGAGTATCGTGAAAAAATATATCAAGATGACATTGAGGTAAGATTGTACATAAATTAAAACAAGTCTATAAAATAATCAATCTATAAAATAATATTTTTATAAAAGGATATTTATGCAACACCCACACAAATAAGTATGCCCCGTCTCTATCTCAAATAACCGCAAACAAACATTCTATCTGTCTCGCACTCATACAAATCTACATGTCTCTCTCCCTCGCGCAGCGTGCGCGCGTCCAGTACGAAGTGTGGCGCTCCAAGCAGGGCCGCGTGCGTCCGGAGCAGGACGACCTCGCCGCCGTGGCAGCCCTGCAGCAGCGGGAACAGTTCATACGACACTTGAACTATTACTACTAACTAATTAACTCATTGACATATTTTAGTTACATTACAATTTATTATTAAAAAATAGTTACATAATATCTCCAGCTTCTTTCGAGGTGTTGTTATTTTATGTACGAAATGGTGCGTTTCTAAACTATGGAAAATAAAAAATAACATAAGGTACGTACAGGTATTTATTTATTGTTCAAGCGTCTACTAGATATAACGAGACACACTTGTCGACTTTCGTACGAAAGCGAAATTATAAAAAAAAACAACCAGACGATTAACCTACTACTATCCGTCTAGGATGTACATAAAATTATTTCAATTCAAAACCCACTGCCAGATATATTTGGTCTAATTCACAAATAAAAGAAAAAAACATTATCTGAATTAAAAATAAACTAATTAGCATTGAATAAAATCAATGCGCGACAAAAGAGGATTATTAACTAAGGATAATAAACCATTAAGTTGTCAAAAGAAAAATATAATAATATATGACTAAAATGAGTCGAAAAGGACATCTCTCAAAGCAGTCATTTCATTGTTCAATGTAAAAAAAAAAAAATAAACAAATCTTATGCATAGTGAGAAATAAAGCCAGTTTCTTGAACCCATCCTTATTACAGATAACGCATAAAATGTTCAATAATAATCATTATCAATAATGTTCCTTCCTTATGTAATAAGAATGAGAATCGTAGTTTAATATAGATTGTTCTAATTCCATTATAAGACCCTAGTGATCTGGTCGAGCAGGTACAAAAGTATTTCTTTATATACACGAGAAGAAATAGACTACTTAGGCTGTTTCACAACTTAACATCGAGTCGGTTAAATTCCTTTAAAATGTGATACAAGAAATATATTTACTGCCTGTTACACAATAATTCAGTAAATAAAAACAAATAAAAGATAATTATATATTCAAAAAACTTCTACCAAATTTGTAACAATCAATATAAAAATGAAAAGCAAGTCCGAAATGGTAAATAAATTATTATGTTTAAGTACAAAGCAATTGTAAGCGACTAATTTGGACATGTCTAAAAAAACGCGGGAATTACATAATAAGTCACTATTGAATTTAGTCGTGTATTCAAACTACAAGGAAACATTTCAAAATTAAATTTGGAAAAAAAAATCCTATAAGACTCTATAAGATGTATAATTCTTTTTTGAATACAAGACAAAGTCAACGAGTCAACGACCTCACCGAGTGTTAAAACAAGCAATCGTTATTGAGGTCCAGTTCACAGAACGTTATGTACAACTGCCAACATTTAACATCAAATTTGACCATCAACTTATCAATATTTTAAATGTAATAGGTGCTGTACTTGAAATATAAAACTAACGAAACGAACATGTTTCATCTGCGGCGACAGAGGGCGGGGGTGATGTTTGAAGTCATAGAATGGATAACACAATACACTTTAGATTTCAATATATATTTTACTTGAATCTCTATACATCTAACACGACGTGTAGTCAACGAAACAGTATAAAGAACTAATCTAAAACAAATGTTATGCCGCCATATTGAATACACTTGCACCGCCATACAATTAATTTATTTAAAACTATTATATTTGGCTATATATCGTCCGGATAAATCAAACTGTGCCGCATAGTGTAGTATGGAGCCGATCTGTATTTCCAGATACAACGCCGATGACTATTATAACTAAAATAAGACACAAGCATTAAAGGAAAAAAACAATTATGTCTATGACCCACAGCAGATAAGGCTAGAATATTAAACATTAATGTTTCTCAATGCTAGACGTTCCCGACTACGCCATTGTCGTTTCGGCCTACCATAGAGCCACTCGTCTGTCCGTAGACGAGCATCTACGGCGTATAAGCGTGTTTTTTACAAAGCATTTAAAATCTAACGACAATGGACATAGAGCAAGGAATAGCACAGAGGCACATTCACACCGCACACTCTTCGAGACGCGTTTATTTTATTTACAAAAACAAGTTGTCAATATTCCTTGCGTGCGAATGAAGCTCTGCCTCCTCACTAACCTTCCCCTCGAAGTGTTACTTGTACAGTGACGGCGAGTATAGGTTCAGCGGTCGTTTGAAATATGTTCTTAGACAAGACATCCAGACATCCTCACACTTACAAGATCGAGGCTTAAAACTTTAAACCGCCTTGTGTTTTGTGCTCAGCGAGACATTGCTCCGAGACGGAGAGTCAATATAACATTCCAAAGGATCGCTCGTTACAAACATTAAAACGATAAATTGACTAATAATTTTATTTGAAATCTCATTGTATAGTTATAGGATATCAAGAATAGAGATATGTGTGTGTGGGGTTTAAGGTTTAAGCCTCCTTGTGTGTCTGTGTGTGTTAGTTGGCGCCGAAGGAGTCCAGCTCGGCCTGGCAGTCGAAGGTCTCCGAGCTGTCGATGTGCTCCGGATAGAACTCGCGGTATATCTTGTCCAGTAGAGATTGCCTACAAACATATTACACTTAATAAGTAGTCGGAAGAGTTTAAGTTTACTGTTTGAGAGTTGTTCGAACCGAGTTTGGAGTTAATATTGTACTAATCTATTCATATGACATATCAAATTCAATAAATTCAAATTTTGTTCTGATATTTACAAAAGAATACTTGTTCCAGTGATTGACCAGTAGTTGACGGTGCTCGCTTGGATTATAATCGGTTTTAAAAGAAAACCTGTTTTCAAACTTTTAACAGATTTTTCTTTATACTTTTCTTTTTTTGAAATTTTTAGTCAAATGAAAATTTGATGGTAGATGATCAATGTTATGATCAGTGATTATGTAGATGATCAAGGATTTCAAAGTGAGAAGGGAGAAAGTAATCACAAATGCCTCTTAGTGGACAAACACGCATGAAAAACATTTTCTGCCTAAGCTTCTAAGTTAACTAATGCAAAACTATTAAAAATTATAACTGAACAAAGCAATATCTGTTTCTACAATGTGCTAAATTTATGAGTAATATTCACATCTTGGACTAATTACAATTCCTCATTCGACTAAGATTAAGTTGAAACATAATCTTTTACTAAAAGGTGACCTTGAGATAGTGTCTTAAAGTTACAGAATTACTTATTTATTTTATTTATTTATTTATATCTTTTCCACTTAGAATCATAATCAGTGATCACTTGTGTACGTCAACATGGAAGTGTCAGGAGGGCCTATTACGATACTAGATTTATCGTAATAAGCCCTTCTGAAAAAGCACTTTCCATCTTAATGTTAAAAAAAGTATTACTTGAAAGTATTATCAAGATATAAAATGTATTTGAATAAAGTATGATGGCACTCACTTGGCGGCCAGTCCTCCGCCCGGCGGCAGGCCCGATATGTTCTCCTGCACCAGCTGCTTCAGCACGTGCGAGAACCGCGAGCACGCGTCTTCCTCCGCGCCGGCGCTCTGCTCGATCAGCGCTGCAGGCAGATTACTTTTATTAGGTCAAGTAGTTGGTGGTCCCGGCTGCTGAGCCTAAGGTTATGGGTACGATTTCCATAAAAGAACAATTATTTTTTTTCGACACGGTTGGCAATTCCGAGTCTGTGTTATTGTGTACCCGGTGTTGTGTAGTCGATTTTTTTTTAATAAATAAAGTAAAATGACTTTTTCAGTTTCCATAAAACGAGAAGAGTAGTTTTTCTCTGTTGCTCGTTTTCAAATGAGTGCAACGCTTGGCTAATCGTAAATTTATTAATTCATAGTCACACATAATCTGAACCATCTTTTCAAAACAACGTAATTAATACGACGTGTCGATCGCTAACAAAACTACAATTAAACGTAGCTTTCTCTGAGGGCATTCTGTAACAACGTCAAGACTCGTTATTTTAAATCCTATCCGTCTTTGCTTGTTTGATAACGTTAAAATTTTTATAGTTTTAGGGTTAACTGCAACTTATGAGGGGAATGTCCCTTCATTCCTAGAAATGCCGGAAAAGGTCGATTATCGTAAACGGGAATTTTAATGACGTTAGTCACATGTATTGTTTCTTTTATTTTGTGATATGTCTTTTAACAACTTTTATCGTGAAATGTATTTAAACAATAACTAGACAAAACATTTTATTGTAATGTTATACTGGACGGCCTAATTAGCTCGTATACTCAAAGAATCCATTTAGTTTCACAATAGGGACGGAAACAGGCCACCGCCTGCGACTAACCTAGACACACTAAACATGCTACTAACATTAAAAACTTAACTTTAATATATCTTACTCAAAAACACTAATAATATGAAATCATCATTATATATTTAGTAATATTCTGGAATCAAGATTTCATTTCTAACTCTTTTAGTTTTGGATAATAAGCGACTGACCTCATTTGATGCAATTTAACACAGGAAGTTTGGATCCTAGAAAAAGATAATAATTCTAAACTGATTTAATTAAGTCCTAACGAGAAGAGTTGAAGTGCTAACGGACGGTGAAATATGGAATTACCTAAATGAAGAAAAATATTTTCAATTATTAATTCAAAGTTAACTAAATATTCCAGTCATAATAAATGACGAAAAATTTATGTTAAGCATCACGTACAACGTTGGGGGCTACCTGTAGGAACTCAACAGACTTGATCATATAGTATACTTAATACCTATACGGTGCATGAACAATGCTATTATAGATTATTTACTCCAGAATAAATAAAATAGTGTACGTAAGTTACTTTTAAGCGCTGTCGTATCTCAATATTTATTATGTGCTGCTATGCCTGACTGTAATTATACACTAATTCAGTAGGTAGTTTCTTTGTAGAGTATAAGAGTCAAAGCTTTTCTTTGTATATATTAAAATCAACCACCCCTCTTGTATGACTTCGAACAGTGTTGACTCGTTCAAGTCACGACATAACCTTCGAAGTTTATTAATCTTATTGCTAAAGTAACAAGGTACGTATCTAACTAAATACTTTCTAAACTTTTAAAAACCTTTTCACCTTGACTATATATTTACAACCTTGAAAATATTAATAATTTCTACACTCTTTGTATAACGCTTACAATATTAATTCGTCAAAATATAACCATTAAAATACCGATTATAACAATAAATCTATCATAAATACATTCAGTGATGCCAACATTAAGATAATGAACGAAACCTTTAAAATCATATGAGAACTGTTTATGGCACATTAATTATATAATGCACGACAAAATCGATAACTATGTTAAGAACGTGTCATACGGCTTCGTTTAAAAGAGCGATATTTTCCTTCGTTTTCCATTCACATGTCAGCTGTCAGAGACCGACCACGTTCATTGCTTTAACCCCATTCACTTTATAATTATTATTATTATTGAATTTAAAACAAAACAGGGCCAGGACTAAAGCAATGAAACTATTAATAAATTTAAACGTGCTTTAATAAATTTTAATAACAATGTAAATATACTATTATATTACAAATATAATAAAATTATGTAATATATTAAAATGATTATAGAGATGACACAATATCACATGTGGTTTACATTTAATGTCTTAATGGAGGACAAATAACATTTGAAGACTACATATGGTTTATTTTGGTCACTAATATTAAAAGGGAACACTTAGAGGTGATTGTATTAGAGTTTGGCCATTAGTATAGTGTACTAATTAATTATTGTTCTATTCAGGAATACATTTACATAAATTATCAAATTTATATTAAACTGGTTCGGTATTTGCTTTGAAATACAAGGAATTAGAATGTACTTTTAATAATTTAGTCATATATTTATTATTGTTTACTAAAAATATATCCTATATATTTCTTATTTGCTTGATAAGAAGACACTTCATGTGTATGTTGTTATCATTTTAATAATAATTATACAAAATAATATTAAATTGCAATCAAAAAGCTTTTATATTGTAAATATTATAAAAATAAATCAAGACATACTATATATTCATACTGTTACAGTATAAATATTAACAACAATTATTATTTGTACCATATGTATTGAATCAATTCAAATGTACACAAACGCTATCTTCACAAACAGAAATGCTTGTTTTCTATTTATCTATCATGAATCACGGCCTCTAATTCAAAGTGTATTACCAATAATATTACAAGTTATATATACTACAAAAAAAACTAGTATTATTATTGTACATCTTCGGTATTAATATTCGAATAAGATATATGTGAAATATTCCCTTTTGGACTACATAAATATTGTTTCTATAAATATCAATTTAACGAGTACATATTAAAAATAACAATTTATAATAATGCAATAAATTATTCGAACATGGCAACATTTTTAATTAGAGATGGGCCAAATATTCGGTAAGTATTCGGTATTCGGCGTCTTTTTCGTTATTCGTATTAGGTTATGGTGCCGAATATATTCGGTTCGAGTATTTCAATTTGTTTGGCCATACGACACGGTAAAGAGTTAAGAGACAAAACTAAGATTTATGTCATATTAGAAAACAATGAAATAATGTGTTCAATAAAGCTTAATAATATTTAGCAATTTAGCTTCAAATCAACATTTATTTTGAAACATATCAAGTCAACATATTTATACAACTATTCCTAACCTACTAATTGTAGTTAGTATAGTCAACATTTATTTTGAACCTTAAATATTTTCTGTATTTATTATAGTTCATAGTATATTTAGTATATAGTACGTAAGGTATATGTTTAAGTTTGTTAACTTATGATATTTTAGTTTGTATATGTATTATATATTTTAGATCTTTTCATAGTTTTGAATTTTATATTTTTTTTATTTTTCTGTATAGTGTTTCGGTTGACTGGTAGAGAATGCTTTAGTATTAAGTCAGCCAATTGTATAATTTTGTACAATAAAGTTTAAATAAATAAATAAATCAGAATTTATTTTCAAACCACATGTAACGTACATGTTAGAACCTGTTTATGACAAACAGACAATGAAATGGTAAACAATAGTTCGGCTGAATATTCGTTTTGCGAATCTCTATTTTTTATAGTCTCACGATCGATTATTGGGACTCTTAAAACAATACTCTCCAAAACTAGAATGCAAATATTAAATATAGTCGTCTGTAGCATATTAGAGAGCTCTATACCTTAAGTAACGTTTGTAGAAGAATAAAGAGAGTAACGCCATTGGAGAGAAATATTATATGAATTGGACTAAACATGAATGGACTATAAAAATAAAGACTATTTTTTTTTTCTTTTTATATATTATTAGAGAAGTAAATAGGTATATTACCAAAACACCTACTTACCCACAAGTAATTTTATTTTAAAGAGTTCAAAACCGTAAATGTGATATAAGTATTGCTATTTAGAACATACCCTTACATAAGTAAATAATTGACTACATATATTAATATTTATTTATTATAAGACGGTTCAGGCACTGATCCTAAGTTCTAGATGAGAAATGGAAGTCATTAAGTTACTATACTATAAATTGTACTATTATTAAATACTAAAAATAGAATTCACGAGTTGTTAAAAACTTTATAACAATAGGAGGATATAACTAATATATAAAAATGTACTTTATTAGTACTTTAAATGAGAAAGAATCATATTTACTCGTCACAGGAAGATTTTAAGGAAGTTATATTAAAACCGCAAGTGCTAGTTAGTATATAAGCCGTCTCTTTATAAATTAACTCCCACGTAGGTACTTTCAAGTTCACGCTCTCCCTACACTATTAAAACCCACTCCTAATAAAATTATTTAGACGATATAATGTAGAGAAACTGATCTCGTTTAAAATTTTTCTTTTATATGCGTATTTTATTACAAATAATATATTACACAAAAGTATGTGTAAATAGATGTTTATACAGTGGGATTGGTAGCATTTACCGAAATACGTGTCGAAAACGATAACAAAACGTCGCGTGATGTGAAATCAAACACCACTAAACGAACCGCGGTACCGGGCAATAAACTAAGGTCTAGGGATATTACAATATAATCATAGATATTGGAGTTAAATGCTATTAACATCAAAAGATACTGGTATGAAATATATATATATCACAAGAATACACAAATCTGAAAAATATGGTCATATGTTAAATGAAAACGTTAACAGATATGTCACGAAATTATCTATATATATGAACATACAGAAGCGCCTTATTATTTCTTAATCTCCTAATCAAAGAAAGTTCACATCAACCCTTGTCTACTTATAATAGTCCGCACATTGCATGCTAAGATGTCATTCGATATACTCAAACATGCCCTTCATCGAATGTCACAAGTAATGTGGTATTCAAAATGGTTTTGAGACATATATTTACGTTATTCCTAAACATTAAAGAAATATCATATCTGTCTAATTTACCATTAAATCTTTGAAAACAATCTGTTATTACCAAAATAACTATTACGTAATGTTATGTAAATATCAAATTTAAAAACCAATCGAAATATCTTTTAAAGAATATAATACTTCCTCATTAAATAAGACACAACATAAATATTTGTCTTTGCTAAGATCAAAACGCAATCGAATCTTTAAGGAGAAGAAACAATAGCAACTATCACCTTTAACATGTTTTATAACATAATTATTTCATTTATAATTAAATGACTCACTAATTAGACAGAGATAAAACGTTAATTTTTTTTATAAATATTATCTGGAAAAACATGAATTATTGAGATAAGAAATCTTAAATAAATAATTTTATATATAAACCAGAAAATTATTATATACCTTTGAAATATATTCTCAAGTGAAAATATTTTATTTGCATCATTTAGATTTAAATGTTTTAACTTTTAAGTAAGTATATATCAACAATATTTTAATTTTAATCGGTTGCTTGGCATCTATCGCATTTTAATATTAGTAGAAAATAGTTTTTTTTAAACATTTAATTAACCGTGTCCTACAAAAATCTTGAAAAAAGTTTTAAAAGTATAATATCGTCTAATATCAATTACAGCAATCGTAAACCCTACCAAACAATGAAATATAATATCGCCGGTCTTGAAGTTATATATTTTTTATCGTAAAAGATTTAAAATTACCAACAAGATATACGTTTTAGTTTTTATGAATATCGCATTAAAGATTTAATGACCTTAAAGATCCGTAGGACGATAATAGCGCTGATTGTAACTTTATTATCACAATCTGCTTGACGTTCACTAAATCACTTTAAAGGCTAAATACTTCTGGACTATAGTATCGATATTTTATTTTGCACAGTATTTAACTGTTAATGAGAAACCTTTTTAGGTAATAATTCCTTTTTACCACAGCCCTATTAGTCCAACTAGTAATAAATAGTTTATACCAAATGGACTATTCATATAATCTAAGTATCACTAAGTACTGACTTTTTTAAATTACCCTTTTATCCCTAATTTATAATTATTGCTAATAACTTTCTAAATATATGTATAAATAATATTTTATAGATTGGTAACAAATGTACTTGTATATAATGTAGCCTATAATCATTTTATTGCACTCGATTTGGTCTTATTCAATCCTAAAATATAGATGCCTCAAAATCTAGTCTATGTATGTAAATTTGCTATCCAGTTGTAATTCATCACTCAATCCACAACTAAGACTAACACCTAACATCCCATCATCCCATAACTTGATTCTCATCTAAACTCGTATCGGTCGGTCCGTCAGTCCGTCGGTCGGATGTTCCGTCGGTCCGAGGCGAGTGCGCGCACGCATGCAGTATAGAGTAATAGCAACCTGTAAGCCGCTGCCGCAGCGTGTCGTTCAGCTCGTTGTCAGCGCGCTGTGCCTCCGCGTTCGGTTTCGGAGCCGCCGGGAACACGACCAGCACAATGCTCATGTTGTCTTTGCTGCCCTGGAATTTACCCAGAATGTAATTCGTAAATAAATTGTTGAATTTAGCTGATTGCAATACTTAAATACCACTTTTTGTGGTATGTAATTAAAACACTTTAGCATTCACATTGGTTGAAGAAACCTATAAAAGAATAAACTAATGTTTATTTGATGTAGACGGTTGTAACATTTAGTCTTTGAAATAAGAGTAGACTCATGGTCAACTGTCAGATAGCAACAACAAATGAAAGAAGAAAGAAGCCTATAAATAGATAATTGAAAAACTGTTGTGTGCGGTATTGTTAGTTGGTACAGCTAATGTGGTGACACATTTATAACTATGAGATACTATATTGAATAGAATAAATAGTGAAGTTAGATAGTATAACCTTATATATAATTGAAAATATGTAGCCAACTTGTATTTATATTAACATGGGATTACATGATTTTGGTATAATTTTCATTGTGATACTAAAAATCTTGATTTCAACAATATATAGTTGTTGACCTTTTATCACATAAAATTGACAATTTTACACATTGACCTAAATGTGTATCACAATTTTCTGTTGTTCAGCTTCAGTCAACATTTTCCTCAATATGTATAATTTATGTTTCTTTTTAATGACACAATATTTTGTTTGTATTTCTTGTCGTTCATTTACTATTGAAATAATATGTTGTTATCTAATTAATGTGTGAATTGTATTATCAATAATAAGAAAAACCTTTAATACTTTCTTAACCTTACTTCTTCATATAGAATATTAAAAAAAAGTATTATTCTCTAAGTGTATTGTTTCTATATTTTTATATATTTGTAAACTTTTACACCAATGTAGTTCATTGATCTTCCAAGTTATAGGGAGTTATTAAATTTAATTATTTTCTTTATAAGTTTGCAATAGAGTGTGACATGTTATGAGTAGGAATGAAGACATAATGAGCAGTTAGGCTGAGCTAATGTGTAACTAGTGCCATATAAGGGAATACAAGATCATTACATGATTTTTAGTCTTACATGTTTTTAAACTGTTAAGTTTTACCTTCTTACTCAGACACATTTAATGAAATCTCCTAAAATAATATGAATAAGTGGTTTGTGCTTATTATTGGCATTAGGAAAATCAAAATATAATGTACTAAATGTAATTTAATATTAGTTCTAACTAATTTTACATAAAATTGTAACTATAGACTTATTCTGGGTATATTAAATTACATATAATTACCTTATAAAGGCAGGTGTCAATGACCTGGTTTGCGATAGCCACAAGGTCATCCGTGAGAAGCAGTAGTGAGTGAATATATGCACATAACGCCTCATTGCTCATCACATCCCATACTCCATCACAGGCCAGCACGAGGAACTCATCCTCAGCATCCAAACGCTCATGTATAGACACCTCAGGCTCTGGAGACACCAGCTGTTCGCAAGGTCCAAGGTCAAGTACCTTTTTGTACTCATAATCCCCTAGAGCTCGGGACACTGCAAGACTACCGTTCACACGATGTATCATCACTGATCCCCCTGCCTGAACAATGCGAGACTTTTCAGATGGCAATTCCGGCTTATGATCTCGAGTGGCAAATATCGGAGCACCATTACGTGCCAAAACAGCGCGTGAATCCCCGCAATTTGCTATGTATATCTGTTTTGGTGAGACAAAAGCGCATACTGCTGTTGAACCTGATTTCTCCTCACCGTTAGACAGCTCCGGCAATTCACGCATTTTCTTGTCGAGATCTAGAAAACCTGTACGGATCGCCTCCGATATATCTTCTCGTCGAAATTCATCGGTTTGCAAGATGCATTCTAGTAAATTTTCCGCACAGTGTGCAGACACCCTGGCTCCCGCGTGGCCATCAAATACGCCAAAATATGACCAGTTCGATAATGTTTCATTTAGAGTAAGTTGAGCATGGTGAGCATCTTCCATCTCCATGCGCCAGCCCTGCATCGACGCCACGCCATAGCGTAATCCGTTACCTTCGCCATTCTCATTGTACTTCTTAATTTCGGGCTTGTTTAAAAAGGCCCCCATGCTGAGTCCCACAGTACTATTTTGCTATTCGTACATAGTTTCCACACCATCAGGCACTCAAGTTAACGTCGCTGCTGATAATGTTGGAGACCAGGAAGAGCATCACTGGACTAGAGATATGATCTCGTCGCACAGGTGAACTACAAATTTGTCACACTAAACTGAACAGTTAACTAAAAAGTTGTAATGATGCCTAGATGTGGTTAAACAGCTTCTTCTGCTTCTACGTAATTGGTTTTAGGCTATGATGTTGCGTCGAACTCGATGACAAATCGTGCTCCCTACGAAATCGTAAAACGAAAAAGCAACTCAAAAGAATGAATGGCGGACATAAATAGTATTTGTCTATGACTGATTCAAAGTTATTATAATGGAAAATAAAGTTTTTTCTCGATATAAAATAATTTTATTTTATTGCAGTAAAATCTAAATAAATTATACAATCTTTATTACACTAAACATACAAGAAAATATGTTAAGTTTTTCAAAAGTAACAGGAATTTAAAGATAAATTATAAAATAGCTCAAAAAATTTAATAAGCAATAAAGAATTCGATGTAGTTATTAAACTTTAAAAAAGCCCAGAAAAAAATGTAATAATTTATAATCATTACAACATGATAAATGTATTTTTTGTGATGTGTTTTAAGTTTGCTGAAAAGCAGACAACGAACCAAAGGCATGCAGCTTTTATATAAACTGATTTGTCAAATTCTTTGTACTAGGATTTAAATTGTATTTGAGGTTATGTTATGATTGTGATGGTATATTTACTTTAAAACATTACTCATATTATAAGTTGTTACATAGTTGTTTTTTTTATAACTGAAATGCGTCTACTATAATATTATAAATATAAACTAGAAATTATTATATAATACCATGTACAGCGGCATATTGTTTAGATGGTAAGTTAAGTATATTAATAATAATTATAATAATAAAAATAATTTAAACACCTTATTTTTAGTATTTATTTTTGGTTGTAAAATTATTATAAATATTGTAGTCAGAATATACAGTGAAGAGTTGTCCTTTTATTTTCATATTGTTCTTACAAGAACATTGTTCTTACAATAAAAAATTTTAACTACATTTTAATTGATTTCAGGTCTGCAAGACACTACAAAACTGGATTATTTCAGATTTTAGAACCAAATAAGACTTATTCAAATGAACTGCAAACCTGGAAAAGATTTATGAGACCAATATCACTATCAAGTATATCTTATAAAAAGAGAAAATCAGTGGAAGAGCGGGTATGTAATAAAAAAAAAATGTATTTATATAGTATTATCCAACCTCCATGTTGCTACAGTAAGCAGCAGTTGACCTCCAGCTGAAGGACTATGTATGTTAGTTATTCATATTGACTGATATTAATGTTCTATGCATAATGATTTCAGTGATTATTGCACATTTATAAAATCACATGTTACTTGGTTCCACTTCACTTTCATCTTAATTTTTTTAGATCACTGTTGTGGTTGACATTAGCATTAGCATATAGCATTTAGTGCACTGGGCTTATAATATTTGAAATCATAAAATACCATCCCCGGGACAATTGTTTTGTTTAGATATATAATGAGTATACATTTTTAGGCTGTGGAAAATCAAGGCAAGAGGGTCATAAGATATTCTCCTAAGGCAGGATCAGAGGTGGTAGGGATATGGCGTAACATGACTATAAAGGAGATAGCTAATGTACTACAAAAAGATGTTGGTTAGTTGTACCTCCTGGCCTTATTTATAGTTTTACACATTTTTTTTATTTATTCATAAAAATATTATTTTGAAATTGTCTAGATGCATAAAATATTTTATTACGATTTGCTATGTAATATTATATATTTTTTTCAGATCATGTTTACAATACCTTACACTTTGCGGACAAGAATTCTGAAGTATCCTACAATGAAAATTCAGTTATTCATAATCCACAGATAATAAGGGATATTGTGAAAATCACTGGATACAGATTTAAAGTTGTGCCCCGACCTGTCGAGATAGAAGGGGAAGAACTTGTAAGATTTGTTGTAAAGCAATGATTTTAATTTATGTTTTCAGATATTTGTATTATGTGGAGTGTAGCAGGGCTATGTCATCTTTTAATTTTCGTTTTTAATTAATTATGGAATTAAAAAGAAATAATGTTAAACTATATTTGCAATCATTTCACAAAGAAATAATTTTTTTTTACACATATTTGTTAATCTTAATAGAACAAAGATGTTCTTCCCGCACCTCCTGCACCCCGGGAGGCGCTTCGTCCGCGTGCTCCTGTGGTGTGTGTGATGGGTCATGTAGATCACGGCAAGACAACACTACTTGACTCCCTCAGGGATACATCTGTAGTTGATTCAGAATTTGGAGGCATCACTCAGCATATTGGTGCCTTTGAAGGTAAATTTTCTTATTTTTACTTACTACAACATGATTTTTAAAAATAAAATGGTGATTTAAGTGTTCTTAATACTATAGAGCATTCATTAAGAAAAAAAAGATAAACATTATATAATTATCATACTCTATTATAATGAATACAAAGAAATGAAATAGGATATAGTTAATTTGATTCTCGAACGAATCTGTAGAAGGCTTTTGGTGGTCCCTTTCTTCCTGGTTTTTGTTTTGTTTAGGTAACTGTTTGTTTTTTTATTAGTGATTGTGTGTACTGAGAAGAAGGCACGTGAAGATTGGGATTAGAATAAGAGTTTTATTTATTTTATTTAAGCTTTATTTATTCAATATACTATATAGTATATTGAATAAATAAAGCTTATAGACCGTAGTTTCTCGGTGGTAGACCATAACATCAGGTCGCCGGCAAGGTTACCATCGGGAAAAAGTCGTGTCGCAAAGCGACCTAGTCGTGTTCATGCCCGTTGCTCGATGAAGCCTTATATGGGAAATGGGTCTGAACAGCTGCGTTGCGTTGGCGAACCGGTTGACGTCGAGTTGTTGTTTGTTCTGTCGGGTGTCTAGTCGAGGAGGGTAGCGGGATCCGAAGCGACGGCTTTCCGCTGGCCGCCCGCAGATTGTTGGGGGCCCAATTAGTGGGTCAGCCACCCACGAAAGACTGCCCCGCCAGCTGTGTTAAATCCTAGGGTGGCTCCATCGTGCTGGTTGGCGACCAGATGAGGAGGCCCGACGGCGATCCCTGGGGGGGTTCGGGCGTCCTCGCAGTCTCCAGACTAGCCTCCCAGTGGCATGACAACACCAATTTCGCCGTCGGGTTCGATATGTACCGCCTCGTTCAACTGCCATTTCCTATCCTATTCACTTTTATATTATTTTAATAAAAAAGCACAATAAAAAAAAACAAGTACCTACAGCGGTTGCCCTCTTCCTCATTCAAAGTGTACCTCTCTAATATCAGGGGATTGCACTCCAGTATCCTACCTGTCCACCACCACCTTGAGACAGAGCAGCCACACTTGCTCTCTTTGACCTCCGTCAAGACGCAGATACAATGTTCCTTGAGCGCTGCATACTTAAATTATGCCGGTTACTCGTTAGAGCACAACTTTCGCACACGGGCCGGAGTCTGTGTGTACGCGCGGAACGACCTCTGTATCGAGCGTCTCCGTCACCTTGAAACCCTACTTTTTCTTCCCTATGGGTTTTAGTGGACACAGGAAACGAAAAAATCCTGTATTTTATTCCTTTTGCTGACGTACCCATCGGTGGCAAAGCTCGCCCATGGGTACGTCAGCAAAAGGAATAAAATACTCAACTTAATGCTGAATTTGCTTCGTTTGCCCACAGGGCCTTACCAAGTAGTTGTTTTTAGGGTCCATCGTCCCTTTTTGTATCGAGAAACATTCCCTGACCAATGCCATTTAAGCTTTAGAATTTGGTGAAGGGCGTTTGTCAGTTTAGTTAATTTCTTATGGATTTTCTGTATTTTTACCCTCGACCTTTCCATTGCTCGCTGGAAATATCGTATTTTGTATTTTATTTAATTTTTAAATGTACATTTCTGGCTCCCATAAATCAAGCTTGGGGGAATACCTCTGTCCTACGTTTTTTTTTAGTACTACTTTTTTTTTAGTTTAAGCTGTACTTTCCTTTTAATATTTCCTTCTGAGACTATTTTTTTTCAATGTGAGTTTAACTCTCCTTTCTACTTCATCTTCGTTGTTATTTTCTATTCAAACTGAATGAGACCTGATTTCCTAAATATATGTATGAGTCTGTGTAGTCTATGGGGCTTACTGACAGACATATAATTTTCCTATGAATGTTTGTCATTACTTGTGTTTTGCTTGAATTCATACTTTCATACCTAGTCCTACCTTTTTGTTTGTGTGTCTAATGTCGGTAGCATGTTTGAGACGTCAGTGACTGATGAAGCGAAAATAACAATATCGTCTGCAAATCTCAGATGACTTAAGTACTGACCATGTATCTTCTAATGTTTTCATTTCCAGTTTAATTATTGGAAGATACCTTCAAGTATGGCTATAAATAGCTTATGTGATATAAGGGGCTACCTATCTTACACCCTTTCCTATTAATATTTGTTCTCCTTTCTTTACCAGTATGACTCTGCTTACACTTTGAGAGTAAATATTTTTAAGAATGTTAAATTGCACTGTGTGTTATACTGTCAAATAATAATAATAATAATAATAATATCGGGACAAATTACACACATTGATCTAACCCCTAAGTAAGCAAATTATTTGCTTGTGTTAAGGGTGTTAGACAACGATACAAATACATAGAAATTCACATATAAATACTGAGAATATATTTAATAAACGACCAAACCCAGAAACACAGACATCTATGCTCATCACATAAATGCCTGTGCTCTGCCGGGAATCGAACCCGAGCCCCGTTGCGCCGTGACACGTTAGGCGTCTGCGCTAACCACTCGACCAACGGAGCGGTGAATATACTTTTGTATAGTCTACAAATGTTATGTACAGAGGGTTATTGTGTTCTTTATATATTTCTATAATTTGATTCCTTGTATGTATGTGATCTATCGATGAGAAGCCTGGTCGAAAGCCAGCTTACTCCACAGATTGATTTATACCAATTTTTTGAGATACTCGACTTAGGAGTTCAGATTTAAAGACTTTGTATAGACAACAAGCTGGTTGGTTTGTAGTTAGCGACATTTAATAATAATAATAATAATAATAATAATATCATTTATTGCCAGAATATACATTCCATAGAAATAGATTCAATACAAACAATTGCTAAAGATATTACTCATATACAAAGATACAAAGTGAATTTAACTTACAACAAAAGTTTATTACATTAAGTTACATTGAATAAATTAAATTTAGTAATGTCAGTTTATATTATAATAAGAAAATATGTTAAAACAAAATCTACTATAAATAAATTGAAGGAAAAAAAAAGGATTGAAAATATAAATTGATTATAAATATAAATGGAGTCAAGTTAATTAAATTAAATTATTTTAACATAACGATAAAGAATCAATAAAAAATAAAAATCTAATTAAGTCCCATTAAAACATATTAAAACAACAAAAATTAATAAATAATAGAAATAAAAATTCAAACAAAAACAAAAACTACATTATTATCCGTCATAAACAATGCTCTAACACACTCCTTGTAGGTTTTTATGCACGTGAGACCAGTGTCTTGTCAAGTTACCAACATTCACTTCCACGGTGGCTTTAATAAGTTCGTTTTTACTCCGCAAGTAACGAAGCCATGTTGTAGCCGTAGTCTGTATCATCAGTGCCCAAAACCCTGAAGACGAATGACCGCAAACATTTGCGATAGCATAGATAGATAGATAGAGGAGGCACTGCAATAGCGATAGGGGAGGCACTGCAATAGCGATAGGGGAGGCACTGCAATAGCGTGAATATTAATCTTAGTGCATTATTATATTGCATTCTGATGGCATTTATGGCAGTCTGCGTGTATTTACACCACAGCACATTAGTGTACATGCTCATATAGAAAGTGCGGAAAAGAACTCTTTTCACCTCTGCACTGCACTTGTGAAATATACGTGAAATCATATTAGCCCTAACAGTGATTGCTCTTCTTTGTCTATCAATATCATCGACATCTGAGAGATCCTGCCTTATTATGTGCCCGAGATATTTAAAAGAGGCAGCAGTAGAGATGGCATTATTAGAGGCTCACCGGTGGTACAATATCTGGACCTTTACCGTGACGGAAAACAACAAGTATCGTTTTGGAGTTATTATATACCATATTGTGTTCACGAGCATACTGCTCGCAAATGTTTAGCAGTTTCCGCATGGCTCTGATGTTAGGCGTAAGTAGCACTACATCGTCTGCGTAGGCAATATGGTTAACGCACACATTGTTCACGTAACATCCCATACGAGCCTCAATTAATCTCTTGCTTAAGCCATCCATGTAAATGTTGAAGAGACTAGGAGACATTACATTTAATGGGTTTCCTTTTTTGTAGATTAGTATTATGTCAGATTTATACCAATGTTTCTAGTGTGTAACCTTGTTAGTTGTTACCCACTGGAAAAAAAGTAGTTAAAACCTTGTTCAGAGTTTAAAATCATATTGAAGAGTTTTGTTATATAGTTAATCAATATAGCTGCTTGTCAGAGCCTGGAGTTTTTTCAGGTTTCAATTTCTTTATATGAATTGTTATTTTGCGTTTGCTTATTGGTTATATTGTATATTTTTCATCCTGTATACTTAGTCTGGCCATAAATACTGTTACAATTAAAAATAAAAAAATATTACATTTGAATTTTTAATCTGTAATTTTATACGATCGTTCATTGTGTTTTCTCATTTTGGCGCTAATACATTGTACAATATTTTACGATATTAAAATGGAGTGGGGTGATAAAGAGAACAGAATCGCTGTGATTGCATTACACAAAGTAGGTATGGAGCCAAATGTAATTTTTAAAACTATCCATATACTTGGTATAAGTCAAAATATTTGTGTACCGGGCTATTATTAGGTACAGTGAGACTTCCTCTGTTTGTGACAGAGAAAGAACTGGCCGTCCACGTAGTGTTCGTACGAAAAAGGTGGTCAAAGCAGCAAGGTAAAGAATTCGAAGAAATCCTGTCCGAAAGCAAAAGATTTTATCTCGGGAAATGAAGATAGCACCTAGAACCATGTCGCGTATTTTAAGAGATGACTTAGGACTTGCAGCCTATAAGAGACGCACTGGTAATTTCTTAACTGATAAATTAATAGATGAATAGGGTGCTAAACTCGAAACAACTACTGATGCGGTACGCAAAGGGAGATCACAGAAAAAAATTGTTTACTGATGAGAAAAAAATTACAATTGAGCAACATTTTAACAAACAAAATGACCGTAATTATGCTCAATACTCTAAGGAAGCTTAACAAACAGTAGACAGTGTGCAACGAGGCATTATCCGGGCATTAGCAGTGATGGTTTGGTGGGGTGTTAGCTATGAAGGAGTGACGATAACTTTAAAGGATTGTATTGCAGCCAATTAACACCACTTCGAATAAGCTTTTTTATATTTTTAATTGTTCTATATTTGTGTATTAAACTAACACACTGTAAAAGTAATAAATGTTATTTGCAATTAAAAAAATGTTTTTCTTTGTTACAATATTTATGGCAAGACTAGGTATTTACTTTGTCTTCGTTTTCCTCGGATGATCTCTTCTTATCTAAGTAGTCTGTGGTTTGATGGAAAGAATATACTGTTTAGAACTTCACTGTTTGTTATATTTTTTGCTTTGTTGCATAATATATAGTCAATTTCGTTGTTAGTCTTTTGATTTTATGAGATTCAAGTCCATCTGATATATTTTTTCTTTTTTAAAAAGGTATTCATAATCGATAGCTTATAATCACATGAGTATTGAAGTCTTTGACCTCTTTCATTTCGTTTACCATATCTTCCCAAGACAGAGGTTTCATGTTTTTTCGGTTGGTCTACTTTAGCTTTGAAGTCTCCTAAGACTATAGTAGTTTTATCCTGTATTTCGCGTGCCTTTCTTAGATCTTCATAGAATTTATGAATATCATCATCGACGGCTTTTTCAGTTGAAGAGTATGTTTGTATAAGAATTATTTAATCATTTCCAAATTTAACTTTCAAGACTGCTACTTTTTCTGATATTGCACAAAATTTATTTTAATAAGAGTTAAGCTACTTTATTAAATAATAAGAGTTAAGCTAGTCAATATTTTTTTTATATTATTTGAAAATTACAATGGAAATGCTGAGGATATTTCAGGAAGATTAAAAACAAAACTAATTTCAAATTAAACAGGTTACTTGAAGTAGGTCGAGATGTAGTGACTTGTTCAGTAACCTTGATACTCCAAATTAGTGTTAGTGTAGTGTAATGTGGATGAGCTTTTTGATTGAATGTGCAAAGGAGAGTTAATAAATTCATCAGTGTTGTGGGCCTAGCAAATGGTAATGTTTTGCGTCATCGGCATACAGATGATAACATCAAATTCAGTCTTAGGTTATGGTTGATATATAATAAGAACAAAAAGACATAATGTATACCTCCTTGTAGAACACGAGCAGTCAAGTCCCACCAAATGGACAGAATTTGGTCCGTGTACAATTTTCTGTCGCGAACAAATGCTGTCTATGCTGTTAGCCCTGTTGGCTATTACCGGGGGAGCGGGTGGGTCAGGAGACCCGCCCTTACAAGGGGGGGCCAGATGGGCCCCCATGGGGAACGACGTCCCGAGGGCGTCTCAGATTGAGACACGGACCTCGGCTCGGGGCGTCGTTAGTCAGCAGGGAAGATAAGGAAATTTGGACACTAGCGTCCTCCGACGGCAGAACGCCGGAGCAACGGAGCACTTACTCAGTTGGGACCTCGTCTATACCGGTATAGACGGTGTGTGTCTGTATGTTGTGTGGTGTCGCCTACGCGTACACGTTATTACCTATTGTTTACGCGTCGTCGGGGTCAACGAGTACCAACTTGGGTCTTCTTTTTCTGACTAAAGTAGTCTTACGTGGTCTATACTCTGCGGCGTCAGCCACCAGTGGGTTCGGGTGTCGCTCAGCACGTTCAAAGTACTTTTGGGAAACCCCCTTGAAGTACTGAGCGATGGTCGGAAGGTCTAAGTCTCTATGGAGATCGATGTTGCGTACGAACCACGGGGCCCCGGTTGCAATCCGTGTAAACCTGTTCTGAATCACCTGAAGGGGTTTCAGATTAGCGTGCGCAAAAGCGGGACTCGCATAGGACATGACGGAACGTATGCAAGCTTTGTAAAGTGTCACCTTATTGCGAAGGGACATTTTACTCTGCTTTCCTAACAGCGGATATAAACGACCTAATATGTAGGCCGCTCTGCTACGAACGGTCCTAATATGCGCAATGAAAACTAACTAATAGGATACATTTTTGGTGAGTGTGCGCAGGAATTACACGAGTTAATTCCTCCGTCCCCCTTCCATCACCGGACGTCCCGACGCACGGCAGGTATCCATCCTTTTGTTGTGGACATTCCACCTGTCCGAACGAAGCGCTTTGCTTCCTCATTTTTAGTGCGTACAGCGAAGGACTGGAACAATTTGCCTGCGTCGGTATTTCCGGCCAAATATAATGTGGGTGTCTTCAAGAGAAGAGTGAATAGGTTGCTAAGGCAATGCGACTTACCATCTAAGACTACATTCCACTTACCATCAGGTGGAATGTAGTCAAGCATTGCCCTAGATCATATAAAAAAAATAATAATAATAATAACTTTCTATCTAACGTTACTCCTAGGTATTTTGCCTCGTCTTTCCAAGGTATCGGTCTATCAAAGAGTTTGATTCGCGGGAGGATCCTTGGGGGGCCCCGTTCGAAGAGCACCGAAACGCTCTTCTCAGGGTTTACCTCGATCCGCCATTTCCGCAGCCAACTCTCGAGGGAGTCGACTGCGGATTGGAGACGTTGGTATGTCTCCCAGTGATCCTTAGAGGATGTGTAAAGCGCGGTATCGTCCGCGTACATGGCAAGGCGCACTTTAGATCGCGGCCTAGGAATATCGCTAGCGTAGATGGAGTAGAGGATGGGCGAGAGAACTGAACCCTGGGGGACACCCGCCCTGATGGGGCGGGGAGTTGACAGAACGCCTTCCACTCTGTAGCGAAAGGAGCGATTCGACAGGTAGTCCCGTATGATGAGTACGAGTCTGTCCGACACCTTGAACTGGTATAGCTTGTACACCAGTCCATTGTGCCAGACCCTATCGAACACCTAAGCTACATCGAGGAAGAGCGCTCCTGTCCTATGCTTCTTGGCCCTCACAGTGGCCCCTATCAGTATGTGCTCCGTGAGGCGTTGCACCTGATGGGAACATGAATGGTTGGCTCTAAAGCCGAACTGCTCATTTGGGATGATTTTGAGTCTCTCGACTTCCGATCTAAGTTTACAGAGGATGATTCTCTCATATACTTTCCTTAAGGAACTAAGAAGACTAATGGGACGGTAACTAATAGGCAGATGCCGGGGTTTGCCCGGCTTATGGAACCCTATTACTATGGCCTCTTTCCACTGGGCCGGAAACGAGCATCCGGCCAGTAGAGCGTTAAAAATGGTAACCAATAGGTTAATTAGAGGAGGCGGAAGGAGCTTTATCACTTTGTTAATGATCCTATCGGGACCTGGCGATTTCTTGGCGTGAAGCGCCCTAACTATGGACGTCACCTCGTCTATATTTGTTTAACACATTATATTGACCGATTTGTCGACTATTTCGACATGATCGCGATCAACCGATTGAGCAGACAGACGGCACTGGCTCTCTAGACTGTCGGCTAAGCACTCAGCTTTGTCAAAGTCGTCAAACGCGATGGCGGAGTTAGGTCCAACCAAGGGAGGCATATCTGAGACAGTTTCCGCCTTCAACGCTTTCTGCATCCGCCAGAATGCCTGGTGTGTTGGAGAGAGCGCCGCAAGCGTCCTATCCCAGCCGCTATCTACTACTACTACTACTACATGGGTTACTTCAAAAAAGCGAATTCTTTCGTAATGGCATACCATATCGCTTCTGTAATTCCTCCGGTGTTACAAGAATCCATTTTAAAAGGTGTTCATATACTACCCGGCGACTCTCATGCTGTTACTCCTATATTATAAAAAAAATGGGTGCCAAAGAATAGAAGCCCAGGACAACATCCCTCGGACATTGCTTTTTGTTAAATATTTGACCTAAAATATTCGGCACCGGAGGAACGCGAATCAGTGTGGTTTAAGGCTTTTATGTGAAGGAATCAACTCGGTAGAAATGTTTATAATTATATAACTATTACTTATAGAAATATAATTATTACAAAGGTATAGAATTATAAACTTTTTCTCTTTGTTTTAAAAAGTGTAAATCTAAACTCCGTTAACGGTCTTCTAGTTAAAAAACGAAAGCATAGATTATTGACCACCTCCATTGCTTAGCACCTTTATATCATCTTAAATAAATATGAATTATGTCGTTTTCAAATAATGGTATATTAAATTCATTAAAATATTTGTTTAAATCCAGTCAAGTTGCCCTCGGGAGATAAGGTAACGTTCCTGGACACCCCTGGCCACGCCGCATTCACCTCCATGCGGTCACGAGGGGCGCAGGGAGCGGACATAGTGGTGCTGGTGGTGGCGGCCGACGACGGCGTCATGGAGCAGACGGTGGAGAGCGTGCGGATGGCGCGGGAGGCCGACGGTGAGTACTGTGGGGTGGTAGTGGTGGTGACATAGTGGTGCTGGTGGTGGCGGCCGACGACGGCGTCATGGAGCATACGGTGGAGAGCGTGCGGATGGCGCGGGAGGCCGACGGTGAGTACTGTGGGGTGGTAGTGGTGGTGACATAGTGGTGCTGGTGGTGGCGGCCGACGACGGCGTCATGGAGCAGACGGTGGAGAGCGTGCAGATGGCGCGGGAGGCCGACGGTGAGTACTGTGGGGTGGTAGTGGTGGTGACATAATGGTGCTGGTGGTGGCGGCCGACGACGGCGTCATGGAGCAGACGGTGGAGAGCGTGCGGATGGCGCGGGAGGCCGACGGTGAGTACTGTGGGGTGGTAGTGGTGGTGACATAGTGGTGCTGGTGGTGGCGGCCGACGAGGGCGTCATGGAGCAGACGGTGGAGAGCGTGCGGATGGCGCGGGAGGCCGACGGTGAGTACTGTGGGGTGGTAGTGGTGGTGACATAGTGGTGCTGGTGGTGGCGGCCGACGACGGCGTCATGGAGCAGACGGTGGAGAGCGTGCAGATGGCGCGGGAGGCCGACGGTGAGTACTGTGGGGTGGTAGTGGTGGTGACATAATGGTGCTGGTGGTGGCGGCCGACGAGGGCGTCATGGAGCAGACGGTGGAGAGCGTGCGGATGGCGCGGGAGGCCGACGGTGAGTACTGTGGGGTGGTAGTGGTGGTGACATAGTGGTGCTGGTGCTGGCGGCCGACGACGGCGTCATGGAGCAGACGGTGGAGATCGTGCGGATGGCGCGGGAGGCCGACGGTGAGTACTGTGGGGTGGTAGTGGTGGTGACATAGTGGTGCTGGTGCTGGCGGCCGACGACGGCGTCATGGAGCAGACGGTGGAGATCGTGCGGATGGCGCGGGAGGCCGACGGTGAGTACTGTGGGGTGGTAGTGGTGGTGACATAGTGGTGCTTGTTTAATGACAATCAACAATAACAATACAATAATAACAATACAATAAATAAAAAGATAGTTGTCCATAGAAAGTATATTTTCTTATAAAATATATTTTGTGCAACAAAATAACTAAACTGGAAGTGAAAGAACAAAGTGTACTAGGAAGTAGACGTTGTAATTATTGTTTTAATATTTGGTTACTTCTTTATCTTTTTTATGTACTTGGATACCAGAGTTTCTAATTTGAGCTGACGGTCGTATGTTCGATTCTCTTGTTGTTTTTTTAATTAATTCCTAATCGTAGAATTATAAATCAATATAACAACGTGTATGTTTGTTGCAGTGCCGATCCTGGTGGCCATCAATAAAATGGACAAGCCAGGTGTGAACATTGTAGGTATGCCTCTATTTGTCTTTATGTTTTGTGTCATTTAATTTTCTCATCAACTTCTAGCTTGCGGTAGAAACTTCACGATTTAACTCTATATTTGTTTTACGTATATCCTAATATATTTCTAAAGATCTATTGACTATTTCAGGACAAGACCCTCAAATCGCTCGCTCAACACGGAATAGTCTGCGAAGCTCTCGGGGGAGACGTTCAAGCGATCCCGATATCGGCTCTAAAGAAACAGAACTTGGACACCTTGGTGGAGGCCCTCACTCTGCAGGCGCAGCTCATGGACCTGCGGGCGGACCCCGGGGGGTACATGGAGGGGGTCGTCATTGAGGCACTCGTGGATCCTAGCACTGGGTTAGTTTGGATTGGTTAGATGTAATTTACTTAGATTATAAATTAACAAAAAATCTAAAGTGAATATCAGTCGTCCAAATATCTACATGAAACCTGAGTTCTTAGATATGCTTTACGTTATATATTATACTGAGTGTTCGTATGTTCGTTCGCAGTAAGCAGGCCACGGTGCTGGTGCAGCGTGGTACTCTACGCAAGGGGTGCGTGGTGGTGGCGGGGACGGGCTGGGCCAAGGTATATACGTATAATTAATAGTTTTCTTAGTTCTTTTCTTCTGATGAAAATAATTTCGACTTAGATTTTTCTTACCTGTCAATTTAAGAAGGAAATGGATCGTATCATATACCATCTTTTTAAATATGCTGCTCTGGTGTCCGATCCCTCGTAACAGTCCGCTCGTGTCCCAGGTGCGCGTGTTGCAGACGGCGGAGGGCTGCCCCGCGGAGGAGGCGTCTCCCGCCACGCCCGTCGGGGTGCTGGGCTGGCGGGAGATGCCCTCGGCGGGAGACTACGTCATAGAGGTCGAGTCGGAGGTACGCACGTTCATTTTCATCAGTATCGAAGTTGATAATGTTAATGCCGTCCTATGAAATGATTTATTCGATTTCAGAAGCGGGCCAACGAAGTCATAAGATGGCGCAACAACCGGCGCATGAAGGAGAAGCAGGCCAGCGACGGCGACGCCATCGCGGAGAAGGAGAGCTGCCACCGGGCGGAGTACCGGCGGCTGTTGGAGCACAAGAGAGCGCTGGGCCGACTGCGACTGAAGCCGGCCGGCCCGCGCCAGAAGATGATACAACACGACGGACAGCCCGCACTCAGTATAGTCGTTAAAGGTCAGGACGCAATACTTTATATTAAATAAACATGTCATCCGATTATTTTCCATTATTTGTACGTATATATAAATAGTACTTATGGGATTCCGGTCTCCTGACGTTTACTTCCATCGTTTTAATTAAAATAAATATAAATTAAATATATATATAATCGAGTCGAGAAATGTCCTCTTATTCACGTCCATTACCATATATATATTTATTAGGTGAATAGGGAATATTCATGTTTTTTTTTGACGTAAATTAATCATTTACTTCTCTATATCGGGGAAAAAATATGAATAGATTCTAGTTGTTTTTCAAGGTGAAAATTAAAACATTGAGTAAATTTAAGCCGTTCAAACGCCGTCATTTTGCGCGCGCCCTGCGTGACGTCAAAAGACACGTCCAGTCAATGTTGAACTTTTTAGTTACTTCATACATATTTTAAGTTTTAAGTGCTTTACAAGTCATGGAAGAAGATGAAAACCATCTTACAAGTATTGTACCTATAGTACCGGACTGCAAAAATAGTGTTGGATAAAAAAAAACCGACTTTAAAACTAAAAAGTAAAAAATAATGAAGATTTAATATTTATCATATACTACCTATTATTTATATGTCCTATTTACTAATAGGTTTGAAGTCGGTGCCAAGCCATTTAGTATAGGAATTCGGTTGAATACATTTTCGTAATTATTTATTTTTTTTGTTTTTGTTTCGTATCGATTCAAGCTAGTAATCATATTAAGATTTAATTGTTCTTTTATAGCTTTATTTACGTATCTTAATTTTTGAATAGGCATTTCATACTTCACATGTCCATTTAGTTTAAGAATTCTGTTAAATATATTTTCATAATTTTGTTTTTTTTTTCACTATTCTTCGTATTGATTCCGCTGCTTATAATAATAACATTTAATTGCTTTTTATTATGTTTATTTACGTTTCTTAATCATTATAATAGGCATTTCATTGTATTAATTTGGTCGTATTCATTTAAGTGGTTAAATATAATTATTTGTTTAAGGCTTGGCACCGACTTCAAACCTATTAGTAAATAGGACATATAAATAATAGGTAGTATATAATAAATATTAAATCTTCATTATTTATTACTTTTTAGTTTTAAAGTCGGTTTTTTTCTAACGTAGTTATTTTTATTTAATACTTTTTAGTCTATTGCTACATTATCAATTAGCCATGGGTAAACCTACAAAAGATGCTGCACGCCTTAAAAAATACAGATCTCAAGAAATGGGAACTGATAAAAGTAGTCTTCTCCGTAAAAATGCTCTTCGAAACACAACTTCACGTTCTTGTGAGACTATTGAAGATCGTGAAAAATGTTGGTTGGCCTCATGGCCATATATGAAATCATATATGAAATCACGATTACGTCAAAAAACTCTTGATCAGTATAATTAGACTCGAAAACATTAGACAAAAATGCTTATAATATAAAAACTAATGGGCCTTCCTTAATCAAATTTTTATGGGACCAATTCAAAACTATTCCGCATCAAACAAATAAAGAATTACGTAAATTGGTTCAGAAATCGCGGAAATCGGTGTACATACATAAAAAAATATACATATACGGGCCAAATTGAGAACCTCCTCCTTTTTGAAGAAGTCGGTTAAAAAACACCCAACAAAGTGTTTTTTATATTCCAATAGATGCGAAAATACAAAAACAGTGGTCTATGGTAATTAAAAGGGATAATATATGTCTTAAATTGTGTTTATATTGTTGTGAAGATCAATTTAACGTAGGTATACTTTATTTATAATAAGTTTAATTTAATAGTTTAAATTTATAGTAAGTTTCATTAGCTATTGAGTATTAGAAAATTGGAGTTTAAAATTAACCTAACCTAATTTACAAAAGTTCAGTATAACTTTCTATAAAAACCTATTCTTTTATTGGTTTTACGAAATTTTTATGGTTGTCGATTTATTTCAGGTTAAGGAAGATACAGTTAATAATATTGAATGTAATGTGTATAACGAAACAAGAAGGATAAAAAGGTAATCTAAGTTTGAAGAAAGGAGTTGTTCCTCATATATTTTTGTGGCTATAACACCAGCTGATAGAATGAGAATGTGCGTAGTCAAAAGGCAAAGATTGACATCGGTTAATGAAGCCTTTTCAGAGTTAGCTATCAAAAGTAGTGTTTAAAAAAATGGTGACCTTCACAAAGAAGTGATATACTAATTAAGTCTTAGTACTGCCCATAGAAATGACTGTGATATTAATCAGCCAAGACTCAGTACTTTTCTCAGTAACACTGATACCACAGTATGAACTTCGACACCGATAATTTGAATGGCGTGTCAAATGACGTCACATTTTCTTTTCGACAAACGGTGACGCGTTTTGGAAGTTTGAATTTCGCACCCTTACTTTACACTTTTCACAAATTATTTATGGCCTTAAGTGATTAGTAAGTAAAAAAAATGTTTTATTTTAATAAGATGATAATAAGTATCCGAAATAAAATATTTGAGACCAAATTTTATGCATGTTCCCTATGGTTTCATTCATTCGATCGTTGATAAATGGTGAAATAATAGGTCGGTTCAAAGTCTTTTCGCGTATAGTATGTATCCCATACCTCGAGAGCGTCGCAGAAACCACATGCAGCCACCCAAAGTGGAGCGTTAACCAGCTGTACTACCACATCCGAAAGGAGTTACTGACAGACTCGGCAACATCTTATATATACTTGACTCCGACTGTGGCTTGTCATACATGGGTTAAACAAAGAGGAACATCAGTAAAAGAGTTAGGGAACACATATCGGAAATCAAACATGGCGTACATCGAAGTCAGCAGTGTGTGAAGATACCATAGACAAGCCCAATCATTATATAAGATTTGATAAACCTAAAATCCACGCTAAAGAATAACGTTACATTCCAAGAATGGTTCGTGAGGATATTGTAATTAAAAAACTCTCTAATTTTAATAGAGAAAATGGTTGGGGATTATCTAACACCTGGGACCCACTCTTGAAAAATATAAAATCCCATGTCTGTGACCGCACTGTAAGACCTCAAAAAACTGTTAGTGCGTTTTGTGTGAATCCTGAACTGTATCCCGGGAGCTTAGAGACCGTTGGAGGTAGATGACTAATTAACTGACTTACTGACAGACACCTCCATCTCGTCTTACTGTGAACACGATTGCTGCGAAGTATTCGAAACGTCGGGTTAGATTTAAAATGTAAATTTAAAATGTAATTCATTATATCCGAGTTAAATCCGTGAAAATAGTAACTAGTATGTATGTTGTAATAAAAACTGAACTTGTAATAAAAAAATCTTTGCTGTACCATTTGTATCCGGCTAGTTTAATGACATTAAAACATTGAATTATTACCATAAACTTATCATACATAGAGTAGGGAAGTCAGCCTAAGGTTTTTGATCGAACTAAAAAGAGATAGGTAGATCTAAATTAACTATCTGTTTTTTTAACGCGTGCGTAATTTACAGTAATTGAGTGACCAATTGTAATTTTTACTAAAATTCTAAAAGCTAACCTAATTTTTCCATGTGTGAGATCAAATTTGAGTAAAAGTTATACTATAATTATAATTTATAGTTTATTTGTTGAGCCTATAAAATGAGAATGTATTATGTTTTAAAAAATAATCTATATTTTTCAACTATAGTCGCAGTTTTCACAAGTAAGAAATTGACAGATTTATATTTGTCATTAAAAGATATATTAGTAGTACATAATGTGTTAAAAAAATAATGCCATAAGAAGATATTTAAATTTATATATTTCTGTTCAGATTTTCTAAGGATAATTCTATTTAAAGACAAAATGAATGAATGCTATTGAAAATTTACTCATTAAAAAAAACTTCAAAGATTTGTATGATACTGGATCATAACTTATATCTTAATACTGATGAATATACAACTTTAAGAAGATTACTATAAAATTCTGTACCTCTCGTGATATCAAGCAAAGAACTATCACAAGATCTTACAGAGACTCGCTAGTCTCTGAATACGGTGATATGTATAGGTTATATGTCCAATCCAAGTCCAAGTAAAGAACCACCAAACAACTTCTTGAGGTGTAAGACAGGGTGATGTTTTATTCCCGAAACTTTACACCACTGCACTGGAGGATGTTTTCAAGTCATTATAGTGGGATTATTGGGGCATCAATGTCCATGGTGAATACCTCACCCACCTCCGCTTTACCGATGGCATTACAGAATAATTACAGAATCGCTGCAATTCCAGCAGGAAATGCTGTCTAGTCTCAATACTGCCTCAAGACGTGTTAGGTTCATAAACACATCATCCCCGAACCGAAAATTGCGTCACATGTTTAAGTCATTTTTGCCACAACGCCTAAAGACGGAGCCGAGACGTGGAACCTGACGATGAAGCTGACCCACTATCTGCATGTCACCCAGAGTGCTATGAAAAGGTTTATGCTTCGGATTTCACTAAGGAACAAACTCCTAAACGAGGTTATCTGGCAGAAAACAAAAGCGACTGACATAATCATTAAATACATAGCAAGCTAAAGGGGCAGTGGGCTGATCATATCTGTCTCAGAACCAATGGTCTGTAAAGTAAACGGGGTCTCGAATGGAGACCTCGAATGGCAAAAATAGTGTTGGACACCCACCGGCTAGATAGACCGATTTAGATCGATGACTTGAAGACGTTAACTGGCAGTGACTGGATGACGACGACTAGAAATCGGGTCCAATAGCGTACCCTGGGGGAGGCCTAGGTCCAGCAGCAAATAAACTCACTGCTGATCTGCGCGAGGAACGGCCTTCTACAGCGACAGATGAAGATACCATCAGTGTTGTGCGGCGTATTAAAGAGTGACTTATCTGTAGATTTACTAAAGCTAAGATAAGATATAAATATGAGCCAAGTGCGTAAAATTCCCCATGAATATTTAGCTTATATCCGGTGGAGAACTCATAATTTGACCGAAGCCCAAAACACCCATCGTGTTGATGTGTGCCGTGAAATGCTTCAAAGATTTAACGGTGGTGACTCAAATGCTGTGTTCGAGAAAATTACGGGTGACGAAAGGTGGATTTACGGTAACGATCCGGAAACCAAAAGGCAGTCAGCAGAGTGTGTCCGTCTGAGGAGTAGCCAACCTAAAGGAAAAGAGGTCGAAGTGTGGGAAATGGATGGTGGCCTCGTTCTTCGGAAGGATTACGCGACAATTGTTTTAGAGGATCAGAAAAGCTTACTGCTGAGTAGGGCACTAAATACTGTTTGCCAGTTATTTTGGAAAAGGTTTGATAAAAACGACCTAGCACTAGAATCCTCCTTCACCAGGACAACGCCTCGTCGAAAAACGCCGGACGAATAGTCGACTATTTGAAGAAGTCAGATCCAGAATTAAACGATATATTTATAGCCTTGACATCGCACCTCACATTTTTATATATATTAATATGGAAGCCGAAAAAGCAATAGCTGAGTTTCAAAATGCCGTCGAAAAATGTCCTAAGGACGGGTGGGCAAAGTGTTTTTTTTATTTTCTAGGAACTTATTGTGACCCTTGTTATGTCAAATATATACTAAAAACGAAAAAAAAAATTGTATGGGGCTCCCACACAACAAACTTAATTTTTTTTCTCGAATTTAATAACGGCAACAGGTAGGCGCTTAGAATATTCCCAGAATATTCCCGGAATATTCCCAGAATAGCTCCCATACAACGAATATGTTGTTTTTTTGATGTTTTTATATCTAATGGTACGGAACCCTTCGTTTGCGAGTTCAACTTCAAGCACTTAGCCTGTTCTTTCCCCTTTTTTTACGTATTGTATTACACTGACATTAAATTTAAAATATATTTTCAAGATATAATTACACTAAAAATAAAAAAATATCCAAAATTATTTTGTTTTGCGAACTTTTTGGTGCCCCTTTGTGAGTAGCGACCGAGGCACGACGACACACCTTCTCCCCTCCCCCCCGCCTCCCCATTCTCGCTCAGACCCTCAATATGATTGTCAGTGTCTGACAAATAATAAAAGAGAATAATATTACAAAATGACTGACCGCTACCTATCTTTCTCTAACCACACATGAATGACAGACAGGTAGCCTCATTTGCTTTCTCTTTTTATTTCGATGATCACATTTTAGGCCATTCTTGCTCTTTATGCTGCATAATCATGCATCATCTATTCTATGCATAAAAACGGTTACATATAAAAAAACGGAAACAATTATGTAACATCTTGCTTCTATCTGTCAAAATTACTGAATCTAATGAAGTGAAGAAGAATTTAATGAAATTCGATACATTTTAAAGTTTTATTATAAAAAAGGGAAAAATGAGACCAGCCACGAAAAAAAATTGTGGAAGTCCTTGACGGATATCATGCAGTGTCATTAAGACTAGCACAAAGTTGGTATAAGTGTTTTGAATCCGGAAATTTTGATGTCAAAAATGCACCTCGCTTTGGTCGCTTTTTTACAAATAAAATGGACGCAATTTAAAAAAAAAAATACTAAGATAGACATCTCAGTGTTTACAAAAGTATGTAGTTGAAGAAAAAGTCCCCGGATTTTTAAAAGGTATTATTTTTTGCTACTTCACTCTCACAGTCGGCCGATAGCTTATATTGTATTCTCAATCGTCAGTGTATTATAGTAGATTATGATACTCTTACGTAATAAGGGTTCTTATAACACGAGTGTGTTTTAAAAAAACGAGCCGCCGGCGAGTTTTTTTTAGTATCACACGCGTGTTATAAGACCAAGTTATGTACAGTGTCATACACTACTTTATCTACTCTCATACATAATACGTAAAACAATATTGCAAATAAAACGCTGAATATAACAACAGTTTTTTAATTGTCAAATGTTGGCGCCAAGGCGAAAACATCGATTGCGCATGCGTTTTGCGTCGCCGCGGACTCGTTCATTGAAACCTTTTTTTTAAAGTAGAGGTTTAATTTTCTTGGTCCAGCTGGAGGTTGTATAGGTGTATCGTTATGATTATGATACAGGTGTCCATACAAGACCTGTATCGTAATAAAATGTTTTATTTTTTTAAATTTGACCTGACGTAATGTTTGTCAAAAGAATTTTGTTTTCAGTTTTATAATCTTTATATTATAGTATCAGAGTAGATAAATATATTAAATCGTTAGTAATCAACCATATGTGTGTGCGTGTGTGTGTGCAGGCGACGTGGACGGCTCGGTGGAGGCGCTACTGGACATGCTTGACACCTACGACGAACCACGAGTGAGGCTAAGACTGGCGCACTACGGGATCGGACGACTCACCCCGGGAGACTTGGAGGTCACTAACTCATTTATACGTACTCACACACATACACGTACACATACGTAGGTATGTATGTGCACACATGCACAACATACTCACACTATCACTAGCACAAATGATCAAACCAGTTTGCTATTCCAAAATTAAATGTTGTATTCTAATTAGTTGTCGTCGGCAACATATGTTGTTCAGATAGCCCGGGCCTTCGACGCTATAATATACGCCTTCAACGTGGAAGTGCCTCCAGAGCTGGCCGTGGAGGCCAAGAACTGTGGCGTACAGATCAAGAGACACAACGTCATCTACAAGCTGGTGGACGACCTCCAGGACGAGCTCAGCGCGCGCCTCCCTTCCACCACTCAGGACGAGATACTAGGTGGGCCCATGGACAGCGTACAACCTCCGGCTCCCAAACATTGCTTACTACTACATAGCAGCGATAATAGTACTTATTCATTACAAGAATTAACTGTTTATAACCCAAAATCTTGGGGGGGGCCTGCCGTGCGTGCCTTGATGTACAACTCTTGTCTATTTGAACAGGTGAAGCGAACGTTCTCCAGGAGTTCCAGGTATCGGAAGGAAAAAAGAAGGTCCCGGTGGCCGGCTGCCGTTGCGTACGAGGGTCACTCGCCAGGAATGCACTCTACAGACTCGTCCGAGGAGGGGAGGTCGTATATGACGGTGAGGGGTCAACGATCTTAGGCTCCTACAACTTATTATAAAGTCTAAACTCTAAATATAATATTTCCTCATTTCACAAATGCCATCGCCAGGTAAGCTGGCATCGATGAAGCACCTGAAGGACGAGGTCCCTACCGTCAAGCGTGACATGGAGTGCGGCCTGCGGTTCGAGGACCCGGAGGTACGCGTCCAGCCAGGGGACTCCGTGGTGTGTTACCGCACCGTGGAGGTCAAGGAGGTCACCAGCTGGGACCCCGGCTTCTAGATCTTCAATATACGTGTAGTTTAACTGTTGTGTTTTATTGTATCAATCGCTCTTGATATATAAGTAACTAGTATTCTGACCATAAATTTTGACAAATTGAAAGCTTTTAAAAATAAAAAAATGTTATACCTACAATTAAGTAAAACCACTACAACTCGTACAGAGCTTAAATTTGTTAACTGTTAGTATAATTTTTAATTTTAATATGGGTGGTTACTTAAAATTATTATTATTTTTTTTTGCTGTTTAATATATTTTTTTCTTTATTATACTAAATGAACCTACGGACACACTAATTTCATTTGTTTAGGTTTTTACTATCAATATTGTATAAGAACCTTTCACCAGCACCAATAAAAGCTCAATATCTTGGAGACGACTTCTTCTATTTCGACCAAATATAGCTATGAACCATCTCGACGAACCAAGCTTTCGATTTAAAAAAACCGCATCCAAATCCGTCCACGCGTTTGGCTGCCACATTGCCACAGACACATACACAGATACACAGGTCAAACTTATAACACCCCCCTTTTTAGGTCGGGGGTTAAAAATATATATTTAATAGGGCTCCCATACAACAAACTTATTTTTTGTTCAATATTAATAATAGTAACAGATAGACGCTTGAAATAATCATAAATATTTAGTCACTTTAAAATCTAATAATTAAATTCAAATAAAATAAATTATTAAATCCACATAACATAAATATTTAAGGGGGCTTCGAAATAACGAACGTGGTTTTATTTCATCGATATTAATAAAGGCAACAAGTAGGCGCTTGAAATATTCACAAAATATTGAGTTATGTATTCCTTTAATTAATAAATAATTAAAATTTAATAATATTATCCTATTTAAAAAACAAGTTTTTTAAGTCCTTTTTTACATGATATGGTACGGAACCCTTCGTGCGAGTCTGGCTTGTTGTTGCTTTTTTGTTGCTAATATGTTGATGAGTGTTGCTATCAAATAAAAAACCCGGTGACAATCGGTTCAGTAGTTCAGAAGAGGAAGCATCCGCAGGAGATTTCTTCCTGCGGATGCATTGAAGCCAATTACATGAACTTCGCTCAATACTAATAGTTGAAACCCTGGTGTTGTGGCTTGTCTTATTTGTCGTAAATAGAATCACGGCTAAATGAAACTGCATTAGAGTATAAAGAGAATCCTCTATTTATTAACTTTGTAGGCTCATAATTCGTCTCACTAGTTTTGAACAAACTTCATCTCAATAAATTAATTTGATCGCACATGCGAAATCTAGTAACTTTAAATGGAACTAATAGTTTACGTCGAACAAAGTCATACAATCATATTGGGGTATATGTATACTATATTTTAATTAACTTAGACGTCACAACATAACCTAACATATGTAATGTCAAGGGTTGTCAATAATTAGTCTATTTATTTGCTATGTTTTCTGAAATCACATATGCTAAGTTTTGCTTGTGGTCATAGAACTGCAACTTTGGAATCTACTCTCATTATCTTAATACACATAGGACTTCTGGAATAGTAACAGTTCACATAATCTTTAACACTTTATAATCTGCTGTATGTACACATACAGACCATTACATAAATAAATATATAAATAATACAAATTAGTTGTAATATGACTAAAAAACATTGATATAACAAAAATTATAACAATTTACATCTTAAAGTCAAGACCTGTAATGATGACAATTGAAATAATTTAATTGGTTTGTTTTAAGTGAATTATACATTTCAATCAACATTGTTATTTTTGTTATATCAAAAATTTTCACACATGTTTTGGGCAAAACAACATTGAGGAAATAACTAATTAACATTCGTTGTAAACAAATTAAACATACAATATTTATCAGTTCTTTTGAAGCAGTAGATGATATATAACATTTATATATATATATCTCAAAACAAATGTTAAGAAATTGAATAAATGCATGTAAACATTTGAATTATACATAAAAATGATTAAGCATCATTTTGAATATTATTAAATATTTTCAATATTTCTACACAGTAGGAAAATGTACACCTTCAATTATAAGTAAAGACCCAATTTAATAGAACCGCGGGTAAACAATGTTTGAAAAATATTTATTTTCTTTCTCATTGAGTGGATTATGTTTTTATATATTAATATATGTAATGTTTAATTATTAACTTTTAAAATAAGTAACATATAATACAGTTTTTTTTATTGTGGCTTTCACCCAATTTGACTTAATTTTGATTAATGTAGAATTTAATTGAATCACTTTACTTAATTATTATTTATTATATTTATTTATTTTCTCGTGAAATGAAACATAGTCCAATGATATATATTTATAAACATTGATACCACGCGTTCAATTATCGACTACCTAACTACTATAATTCACTCTCACCGCTTACAGCAAAGGGAAAAGTACTTAACATGACCAAAGACTAGCAACACTAAAAACAATTCTACAAGAGTTATTTTAAAGAATACTGAGTTGAGTTGGCCATAATATGGGCAACACTGTAGTTTTCAGATTTTTGTTTTTTTAGAAACTGTGTTATTTTTATTTTAATAATTTTAATACATGTTTTTTCAAATTTCACTGTCTAGTGCAAGTATAAATATACACTTCACCTTAACATTTTACTTCACCTTCACATACATGATATGTATAGAAGATTTAACATATTTTTTTTAAACAGTTATAAATTTAGTAATAGAAAGAGCACTTTTTTGTTATAGTCGATGAGAGTGAACAGATAAATCAAGAGCTGACGATATATCAATTACTAGCCACAACAGTCTCACAGACCTCGATCGATTTTACATTAAAATTTAACAAAATTAAATAAATAAATTTCAATCATTCAAAGCCCACAGTGCTTTCTTATTTTAAGCCGCTCGATTTCAAAATAGACTCTAATACAATACGTAGTAAGGTCGATTTTCAATCAAGCGGTGCTACAATCTTTGATTGCTTTACCTACATTCTATATATACACGTGAGCCGAAAGAAAATGTCTTTATGATACACTCGTAAACGTCGAATCTCAAAGCTGTCTGTAAACCCCACCTCACACGGACTCTGCTACTAATGTAACATTTATTTCTTTAAAAGCTAGATTATTTAAATACTTTTTTCATAATATATTTAATTAAAGGAATCAGTCAGTCAGATGTAAAAAAAAGCCCGCTAAGTGCAACAAAGCCCGCGCTTACCTCACGATCCAATCAACTATATTACATAGGATTACAGGCATCACTTCACAATCACCACTGACAGGACACTTTGTACAATATATCTTACAAGACTCAATAAAGCTAAAGTGAAGGTGCTTATGATTTTAGAAATTTTAACAGTCTGTTGTTATCTATCCCAAACATGTCGAGAAAAGCGGATATAACATCGGAATATTAGTTTCAAAACAGACGTAGTTCACACTCCGACATCGGACAGATTAGAAACAATTTAATATATAGTCATTTATAAATATTTTATTGCAATAGAGGCTTACTCGTGCACTAATTTACTTCGTATTCACATTTATTATCATTCTCATAAACTACGTATTAAATGCTGTACATGTGGCGACCTCACGTCACTGCACCCACGACAGGAACCCGTCACGACACGTTATCACACGTCACGACACGTCTCACGTCACGCAACAGGACCGAAGGGAACATTTAAATCAAGACTCCGTCGAGCTCGTTCAAGAGGGTTTTCATTTCATCGCTACGAGACCGCGTGCATGTGTGCGTGCGTGCGTGCGACGGTGTGCGTGCGCTAGTCCACGAGGTCGAGGCGGTCTCTGCGGCGCTCGGCGCGCGCGGGGCGGGCCCACGTGTTGACGCCCCCGTCGGCGCACGCCATCAGCAGGTACTCGGCGCGGAACAGGAGCGCCGTCAGCCGCTCGTGCGCCACCTTCTTGCACACCAACGGCTCCAACACGGGGCACTCGTCGAAACGCGGGCAAGCCGGCGACCCCATGAGCCGCAGCGGGTCCGCCGGCGGCGTCGCCCCTGGGCGTTCCGTCCTCCCCAGGCTGAAATTGCGGCGGTGCTCGGAGCGCCGCTCGCCGAACGAGAATCCGGCCAGGCGCTGGGTGAAGTGCGCCCCCAGCGACCCCGACGACTCCTCCTTGGCGCGCCCCACGCTGATGTTGAGCGTGGCTACGCTGTTGGCCTTGCCCCGGACGGGCGGCCGCGCCCCCGATGGTTCCCCACCCGCACCGCTCAACTCCGCGTGCTTGTGACCGATCTTGTTCGTCTTCGCGCACTTGGGTATTTTACTACCGGGGACGCCGTTGGGGGAGAGGTGCTGACTGTTAGGGGACAGGTGGGCGGAGGCCCGCGCCCTCACCGGAGGCCGCAGCACGTCTTCCGTGAGATCCCACAGACACAACTGCGTGTCTTGCGACACGCTGCCTAGCCTGTAGCACTGGACGCTTTCGGCCTTCTTCTCCTCCTCGGTCTCGCGATCGGTCTCCGCAAAGCTGACCACGTAAGGGTCGAAGGCCACGACGGAGACCCAGGAGCGGTGTCCCTGGCCGCGCGCGACCACGCGGCGCTCGCTGAAGGACCACACGGTGACCAGGTCGTCCTCTCCGCCCACTACGACGTACTTGCCGTCTGGCGCCCAGCACACGCACAGGAACCCTCCAAAGTAAGAGCGCGCGCGTCCGATGAGCTCCATGGTATCGTAGTGGAACACGCGCAGGAAGCCGTCCTGCGACACCACGGCCAGGTTGGTGCCACACGGGGAAAACGCAAACTCATTTATGCAACTACCCTCAGCGCCTATAACCCACCTGAAAATTTACGCATCACAATTAATTTTACTTACGGCATTAAGTGTTTTTATTTTATTTATTTATTTATATTTTTTCCACTTTGAATCATAATCAGTAATCACCTGTGTATGTCAACGTGGAAGTGTCAGGAGCGCCTATTTCGATACCAGATTTATTGTAATAAACCCTTCTGTAAAAACACTTTCCAACTTAATAGCTAGCTAGCTATTAGCTTTAACAGCTATGAGTTTTTAATATTAATCATGGGCCATGGATGTCACTGCCTAACAGAAATATATGTTACTTTGTTCCTGTACACTATCATTCTTTTTTTTTTAATTCAAAATATTTCACAAAGTTTTGGTTCTTTTAAGTATGTTGCTACCTTTTATAGCTACTGAACCTACCTATATAAAGGATTTCTAGTGGATTTAGTCCGGCAGGTGTGTATGGAGTACCCATCCCCCGTCTTGAACAGCTGGTAGTGTGGTGTGGTTCCACACACCAGCTCCTCATTGTACACGTACAGCTGCCCCGATGCGTGCGCGCTCACAAATAAGTTGCTGGAGCCCGGGACCCATTTGATGCATGTCACCCGGGTTTTGTCTATTAGCCTCTGGAAATATGCACATAATATTATAAATATCAAATTCACTTCTGTTTTTAATATATGCTCATGGTGTAATAATATAATATACAATGTCTTTGTATATAGTTTTATATCTTAGATATTATAATTTCTCAAATCTATGGTATATCAATGTATCTACAATATATTATAGATACAAAACATTAACTTAGTCTTTCAGTTAAGTAAAGGAAAATTAAAGACGACAGAATTGAATATGTACTACAAAAATTTGTTTGATAAGCAATTTGCAATATCAGTGTAGTTTCCTCACCTCTTCATTATATAATTTACTTAATTCCTTCTTAATAGGATCTATGAGTTGAATTTGTCCCGTGGAAAACCCTATGATTAAAGAGACAGTCTCCGATGTCATAGTGACTGTGTTGAAGTCATGACATGTTGGATTAGTTCCTTTGTACATCTTTTTATCCACAGGTTTAGTAAGGTCTGCAGCCTGGTGATAAAAAATAGTGAAAATAGAAAAAAAAACAGGGTAAGGATGATAGCTATTCAATAATACAGTCAGTACATATGCTTCATGATTTATTTGTTTAGACTCATATAGAAAAAAAAAATTATCAACTCATTTAGAAATTCAATTGCTGTTTGTGTTAGTTAGATTATATTTTTGTAATATTTATTATGAATAATGTTTTGACTTAAATTTTTAGTACTAGCTTTAGAACACTAAAAAATGACAATTATTTTCTGTAGTAAAAAGTAAACATTTTATATTATCCTCTACTTAGTTTGTTGAATATTTATGAAATAGAATTTGCATGAAAACTATATTGTAAAAAACTTTTTATATACTTAAGAATATAAATCTAAAGATGTCTTTTGTAACTTGATAACTTTTAAATAGTAATAGTAGAGTATTTTAAGCAGGTGTAATCTATTTATTTTATCAGTGAAACCTCTTAAAGATAAAAACTTGTATTCTTCCCTCACATTGTGATTGTCAGTTGAAAGTTTAATTCAGATACCTTATGCATGACTTATTCCTTTTTTTAACACATACCTAATTTTGTTAATAAATTAAAATATTATTTATAATAAATAACTTTTTATTAGTTTTAATATACAACCTAATAATATTTGTTGGTGTGTAGAATTTTAATAAAGTATTGTCATTATTAATTTCAACTGATGAACTGAACTGATGCTTCCTGACCACTATATTCTTATGTAAAATGATATTTATATAACAAGAAAATGTTTACCTTCTTAATTCCCCTATAGACATAAACATAAAGCTCCTTCCCATGATTAAAGCATATTCTTTCATTGGAGCCTTGCCCGTCGGAACCGGGTGCTCCGTCTCCCGGCCCCGGCGGGAGGGTGACGAGCGACACACGCACATGAGTGGAGCCAGACCCACTCGTGTACCCCACACGATTGGGCCTCGAATACTCGGACAATGTCATCAATCTGTAGGTCCCCTCCCGGGTAACAAATTGTGTCTTCACGTCGTCCTTCCCGCCAGAGTCAGATTGCACGGCCATGTTATCATATCCTGTTATTATTCATTGAGACCGCCTGGGAAGCCTGATTAGATCAGTTGACACTTCAGCCCGCACGCGTTTTAAATGGGTTATACACAATTTCCATAGCTTATAAGAACTTATTGCGATCAACTCATCGAAAGATAAATTATAAAACTGTGTATTATGTGTTTTAATTATGAAATACTGAATCAAATTAGTTATTCTTATGTGTATGCAACATTAGCAGTCAAATGTCATATAAGACAACATGACGGCTCCTAATTTATGACCAAAAATTTTTACTGACGTAGATTCCGCAAAAATAATATTTGTCACCAACAATTTTATTGTATAGTGTTTTCTAAGGCTTTCACGATTACTACACATTGAAATAAAACTATTTTTACGGATTTAACTCGCTTATATTGAATTAAATTTTAAATTTACATTTTAAATCTAACCCGACGTTTCGAATGCTTTGCAGCACGATTGCTGCAAAGCATTCGAAACTGATTACTCACTGTAAAACGAGATGGAGGTGAGGGGGTGAGGAATTTAATTCATACGCATACAATACGCGAGTTAAATTCGTAAAAATAGTTTTATTTCAATTTTATTGTGGTCATTGTAGTAATTTGATGTTAATGAAAATGAAATAAATAATAAAGAGATAATAATGATTTTATATAACTATTATTTATTTATATAATACGAAGAGTGTTTTTCATATTATACTCTTCTATTTTTATTTATATATACATTAGAATTTAGAATGTAAGTTATTTCAGTTTATTATTAATCAATGTCCTTTTTCGGAATATTTTACAGTAATTCCTGTCGTCTGAAGTAGTTTTATAATTGTGATTTGACTTAGGGTCATTTCGCCTGTTTGCGTCCATCGCCAGTTTGCGTCCATTCGACGGCTATCCTTTCATAAAATACTCGAAAATAAGTGCATGAACTTTCTAACAAAACCAAATGTAATTTCTGCCAATACCTCAATATATAGGAGATACACAGTCATAAACAAAATTTCCTTGAGCGCAATCCTTCCCTTTAAAAAAAAATAATTTATCTGAGCCACGGGACAAAAGACTGCGAATGTCTTAAATGTTAGTAAAAAAATAATGAGCAGCAACACCACTCACGGTTAGTTTTACATTGTTTTATGTGAAGTTAAGGATACATAGATGTTTCTAGGCCTTAATAATAAAGAAAGGAAAAACATAATTATGAATTTACTTAAGTTTTTTAATTGTTGACAGTTAAAATAAGGTGGACGCAAACTAGTACATACAAATTTTAAAAATTCCACTTTGCGTCCGCAGTGGACGCGAATTTTATGACCTATTATTTAGGACAGACCAGATTGCGTCCACCTTTGTTTTCTTGTTATCTATTTATAAAAGTAATTAAAAATGTATAGTTTATTTAAATTTAATAAAATTGTATATACCTACGATCAATAATATCTTAATGTTATTATAATAAAAAAAATTTACGTAATTTATTAACGGCTCCTGATTGAACAAATTAGAAATTGTTCACAATTTCTAATTTGTTCAATCACAGTGTATCAAGGTGCAACTCTGAAACTCATGACATGAATAAAAATGATTTTGCCTATATATCTTTTTGGCAGTTACGGGTTACTGTAGCTTAGTTCAATAGTGTCTTCAGATGAAGTTCTTATTTTACCACTAAAAGATATGGAAACTCATACTACACCAAGTCTTGAGAAAACTAAGCAACAAATATCAAAACCCCCTCCGACTGCTTTTATTCATTTAGCATCAACTGTATCACCATCTATTTCACCTATAGAAAAGCCTCCTAGTTTACAATCATCTTCATTATTTATTCAAGGCATTTCACATTCAGAAACCTTTGATCCATTTAAAAGCGACCTGATGTTGGCTGAAATTTTTAGCATAGCAAGAAAATTTAATCAAAGAACTCCAGCGGCCATATCTTCGTCTGCATCGAGAAAGTATTATGAACATAAAGAGCAGATGGAGAAAAAAAACAAAGTAGTAAGAAAAAGAAATTAAGAACGAATAGAGAAAAAAAACTTCAAAGAACTGCTCCAAAACGTAGGAAAAAGACACTTCCTTTAAAGTCACAGTAGATACTGATACTCTGAAAAGAAAATTTACCAGCCGTGGATAGTACAAAGTGTGCTGAATGTAATGACATACTTATATCAGATGTAGATGAAGACGGCGAAGAAAACATTGGCTGTGACAAATATATAAGATGATATATTTGTTATTAAAAATATTTTAAAATTTAATTAGTTAAATATTTAGACATAAAACAATAAATTGTTAAAATCTAATCTTTCTGAATAATAATTAATAAAAATCTCCCCTACATTCTATATATAAGTTGGTGGACGCAAACTGGACATGAGTGGACGCAATTTAGATTTTTTGGACGCAAACTAGCTAAATCGCCCAAATCTGATATTTATCACTTTTATATTTAAATTGTTATATCTTTCCACCAAAACTTTAAATGAATGTAAAAAAGACTATATTATTAACACTGTACATAAGTTTTTATTCAAAACTAGTGCTAAATCATTTTTATTTTGTCTTTCAAAGTCAGCAACTCCACTAAATGGACGCAAACAGGCGAAATGACCCTAACTTGAAGTTTGAAGTTTTTGCTGAGGATTATTTTTTTATTTTTGAAGCTGAGCCTCAGAATAATAGAGAGCTGAGCGTAATAAAGCTAATTATGACAAAGTAAACAGTGCTCTATCAAGTGTTCTTCATTGGTTCAAAATTAATAATTTGGTCTTAAATACTAAAAAAACTAAATGCATAGAATTTACACTTCCTAATGTCAAAATTCAAAATTGTAATTTGGTCTTTAACAATGAAGTGTTAGAACTGACTGGCTCAACAATATTCTTAGGTATAATTTTAGATAAAAAGCTCCAGTGGAACCTCCATCTCTCAACACTCACAGGCAAACTCAGCTCAGACGTCTTTGCAATTAAAAAAGTAAGACAATTAACAGATGTTAATACGGCTCGACTCGTTTATTATAGTTATTTTCAAGGTATTTTGTCTTACGGTATTTTACTATGGGGCAGTGCCGCCGAAATTTATTCTATATTTGTATTACAAAAAAGAGCTATACGGGCTATATGTAACGAGATGTTTTTAAAGAAATCGGTATTCTTACGGTCGCTTCTCAATACATTTTTAATAACGTACTATATATATGTCAAAAAGTAAATACTTATATTAAAAGGGAAGCACCCCTTGTTTCCCTTTTAATATAAGAACAGCAACAACACCGAATCGGCCCAACTGTCAACCTCACCTGCACGTGTCGAGTGGCGATGGTGTAGCGCAGTGGTCGGCAAACTTATTAGCCAAAGAGCCAAATATAAACATTACAACAATTTAAAAAAAATAAGAGCCAAATCTGCTTGTTTAGTAAACGTTTATTAAACTAAATAGTAGTAAAGTAAATAAAACTAAATTTCATACTTAATAAATATTTATTAATGCGACCAATATGCTTATATCTCTTTGCAAAGTTTGAGTAAGTCAGGTTTGTATTGTGTAATTTTTAATATTAAGCATGATTCCAAGTTATCATCAATAAGATGACCTCTCAGTTTACTCTTTATAATATTAATACTTGAAAAAGCTTGTTCGCATATGTATGTAGAACCGAAAAGGGAAAGGACAGCAAACGCGAGCTTTTTCAGCTGATTTTAAGATTCGGGAATAGTATTCCAAGCGTTGAAAATGATCATGTCTTTCTTCTCCAGGTCAATCAAAGCGGACCACTTGCGTTGTGAACTAAGATTACATTATTTCTTCTCCAATATTTCCAATTCAAAACAAAGACGTTCGAATTTAGAGCGCCATATTTCCTTACTTTTTAAATCCAGCAATTGTATTTTAAAAGTACCAAAATCAATTTCAAAAGTGAAAATTTCAACTCGGTTATCGTAGTTGCATTAAGAGGATTTTTCACAAATGCTAAAGTTGCTCTGCTGTTTTAAATCCCTGAAACCTGCTGAGAAATGCTTCCCTCATGTTTAAAATTATCGTTTTAAAATGGTGTTTATCAATAAAGGAATTATTTTCTTGGCGATACTTCAGCAGGCTTGTGTGAAATGCTTCCCTTTCAAAATCCTGAACAAAAATGGATAATTTGTTTTTGAATGTTATTACTTCTTCTAACATCGAAAAAATTAAGTTGCCTTTCTCTTGTAGTTTATGACTAAGCTGATTTAGATGAGACGTAACGTCTACCATGACGTCTGTTAGTTCTGGTTAGTAAATGTCCTTCTCAAAGAGAAATGCTTTAATTTCCGGAAAAGGGAACGCGAAAAGTTTTCAAACGTTCCCTCTTGATAACCAACGTACCTTGTTATGAAGGAGAAGATCAGCGTACTCACTTTCCATTTCAAATAAAAATTCTTTGAATTGGCGGTGATTAAGAACTTTAGCTCAAATGGAGTTGATAATGGTAATCACTAATTCCATAACTTTACAAATTTCATCCGGAAATGATTGCGCACAAAGAGCTTCTTGGTGAATGATACAATGGTAAACAAGTATCTCGTGATTATTTTTTTCTTTCAAAATAGCAATAAACCCTTTTCTTACGCCGGTCATACTTTTGGCTTTTGGCATCTATACAATCAATTACAACATTTGCAATATCTTCTCCATGCGTCTGACGTTTGAGTGGTAATAATCCTAAAAGTTCTTCGTTGGGGCCTGAATGAGACATAAATCTTACAAAAAATGAAACATCATGATCATTTATGTCACAAGACTCGTTAACTGCTATTGATAAAGCCGAAACCAATTTCAGATCTTCGATATGCTGGGTTATATTCAAACACATTTTAATTGATCTATCTTCAATGGTTTTGGCAGACAATGGTAACTCTTTAATTCTTTTCAGAATATCTGCTTTGTTCTTAAAATCCCGATATAGCTCTTCGGATTGATTTACAAAACAATTTTTTATGTATTCGCCGTCTGTGTACGGTTACCTTCTCTTAGCATTGTCTTAACTAAAAACAAAGCTTGCCTCATTAATATTTCTAGAAGATTGCATCCAGTTATCAAACACAGAAGTTGACGACTCTTGGGTCTGCTGAAGTTCCTCAACTGCTTTCTTCCTTGCATTACCGGGAGGATAGTACTAAATGACGCGTGCTTTTTTGTAAAGTGTCTCTCTAAATTTGACTTCTTGTTATGGGCAAAATTCTCCTTCCAAATAAGACATGTCGGAAGTCCATTTAAGTTTTGAATAAACGCAAAGTTCTTGGTCCACTCAACTTTAAATTCTCGGTTTTCATCTTCCGTTTCTCTTTGCTTTTTTTGGTAGCCATGTTAATTGAGGAATCTTTAAAAATATTCCAAAAAATATTGAAAAATACAACGACTTTTTAATAAGACAGGACAACGGTAGACACGGTAGTTAAGACAAAACTCTTTACACTGCAACTGCTGGTCTGTGATGCCAATTTGCCCCCAGTACTTTAGAAGAAGTATGCGCGCGCATGCTTATGGTAACTTTTATATTACACCGGAGTTCGCAGAAAACATACGAACAATTTCAGCCGGTATCTGGTACATGGTTTGCGTTTAAGTTTACAAAAACTAATGAAATTAAACTCGATGTTCGTTACATATTTTTAGAACAATATAAAATTTTAATTACCTTTCTATCTTTTAACTTAAACAAAAAATTATACATATTCTCGATTTCTAGAAGAATTTCAATTTATCAAAATAAGATGTAATTTTTTCTTACAAAGTTTTTTTTTATTTGAAAATATTATTGCGTCTTCTGTAGATATTTGTGCCAGAGCCGCACTTAAGGAGCCAAAGAGCCACATGTGGCTTTGGAGCCACACTTTGCCGACCACTGGTGTAGCGTATACTACTTCATGGTGCTCCCTATTGGAAAACTGACGAGGCAATGGTGGCCGAGTCAGAGGCGGCATAACCTCTCACCTAGACACCTAGAGGAGGCTACCACTGGCCTTGGGGACTACACCCCTAAAAAAGACTGGCAATAGCATCTTGGGAAAAGGCTATTAACTAAAGTGCAACCCTCCCCTCCCCTCTCCGTTTTTTATGAAAATATCAGATAAAGAGATTGGGTCGTCATGCGATCTGGCGAACCCCCGGCGCCCTTTGGTACCCGGGCCAGAAGGTGTGAAATCTGTTACCGTAGAATTAGTTGAAGCGGGTGACCAGGCTTCTGTGGCAGTGAATGCTACTGGAAAGAGAAAAATCGTGCAACAAGCATTTCACCCCAGCTTGTTTAGCTTTAAGACAGAGAAGCTCATTTACAGGAAATCTCAGGGAACTATACAAGGTAAGTATAGTTGACAAGGAGAATAATCTGATGAAACCAGAAAATCAACAAATTGCTGGTCCTCCCTCTTGGCAAAGGGTCCCAGATTCTAGCTACTATTCTAGTACCGAGAGCAATAAAAAAAGGAAACTGTCACCCACACCATTTCCAAACAAGCTAGAAACTTCTAACAGATTTAATGGCCTACATATAGATTTGACCGATCCAACACCAGCAAAAACAAAAAAAACCCAGCTAACCACCACCAATATTTTTATATGGTGTAGAGGATTTAAACAAATTAACCGACCTCTTGGAAACATTTGCTACAAAAACACAAATCACCTATAGGATTATAAATAGAAATCAGTTGAGAATTAATTGCTCAGACGTTGCAGCTTATAACCTCATCTCAGTGGTACGAGAAAATAGCCTTATAGAACTTATACTTATACTATACTTTCAAAAACAAGAACGAAAGGCCTTTTCGACTAGTTGTCAAAAACCTTCACCACTCAACACCGATTATTGCTATAAAAAAAGTTTGGCAATATAGTGATTGGCGAAATTGTTAACTCAAAGTAAGCTCCAGAAAAAAAGCCAACCTAAAATTTTTTTATGAACCTCAAAAATGGGCCCAACAACAAATCAGCCAAAGACATCAATTGCATATATCGTCAAATAGTCACCATTGAGGATCCAAAATAAAAGATACTTTGTGGGTCAATGTCAAAGATGTCAACAGCATAGACACTCTAAGAATTATTACATGAGGCTACCGTTGTGTTAAGTGCGCAAAATCCCATAAAACGTCAGAATGTCCGAAATGACCCAACACAACCATTTTTTATTTATTTTTTTATCGTTGGAAAAAATGCGTTACGCATTGTCTCTGCGGGCAGAAAGGTGATGAGCGAGGGGGTATGTGGGACTACCCGGCAGCATAGAAGACGCTGCCATTTTTAAGGCTACCCACTAAAAAACCAACGGTTGACCTCATCGCCTTAGTGGGTCGTCACAGGATCGGTTTCGCACTCACCGTGACGCCCCGGCAAGCCTATAATGCCCCTAGCAAGCCTATAATGGACGGGAGAGGTCACCCCCCTCTCCCGTCCAAGCACTACAGCTGGGGAAGGAGGCTGCAGGCGTAATCCCGCTTCCTTCGACCCAGCCTACCCCTACGGAGTGGTTCAGAGGAGGATGCCTCTCTGTCCCGCTCCGCGGCCTCCTTTGCGGCAACGACTTGCTCGCAGAAGGAGGCCATAGCGACCCAGGATCTCTCGTCGTCGAGCATCGGCTAAACAACGCTCGGCAACGAGATGTCACTGCCAACCACGGCCGTCAGCTCAGTACGTTGACGGTCCCAGGCTGCGCACTCCGCCAAGGTGTGACGAGCCGTGTCCACGGGCTCGTCACAGTGGTGGCAGGAGGGGACCGCCTCTCTGCGTGCTATCTTGTGCAGGTACTTTCCGAAGCAGCCATGCCCCGAGAGCATCTGCAGAAGACGGAACGTTAGAGTCCCGTGCCGCCGGCCGATACAACGATCGAGATGGGGGGAAATAGCCCCCACCGTCGCAAGACCGGCCGACGGTGGCTCTAAGTCCCTACTCCACTGTCGGATCAGGGCTCGGTGAGCTAAAGCCCTGATCCGATCCGCCTCAAGCCTAATCAGAGAAGTACCAGGAACGATCCCGCAGCTAGCGCCGGCAAAGAGGGCCTGCACCCTCTCGCCCTCGACGCCCAGGCCAACTTTCCATCAACGAAGGCCGATGGAAAGAGGCATGAGCCCTTCCCCCTGCGGGCAGGCCACCCCGAAAGGTTACCTGCCCTAGCTAGCCATGGACCGGGCACGAACCCCACTGACCGACCCCCACCGTGCCGGGTATTAGCCAACGGGAGAACCCGAAGGTTCTCAGTAACCGTTGTTACCCAGGGAGCAAAAAGAGGAGGTTCCCGGCATTAGCTCCCCATATAACACATATAACATCAACCCTGAAAATGAGCCAACAACCCAAGTTCCACCTATTAGATCTCTCTTACCGCAAAGAATCGCCAACGACAGTCCTACTATTCTTTAAAGCACTTTATGACACTGTTCACAAATACACTAAACTGTTTACCATTTAAACACTTAATTATCACTGTTACACAACTTAGTTTCTCGATCTCACACTCAGCGGTTTATTATAGCTGTTACACTTTTATCACAATAATACCACCCCACAACTTGTACTCCCAATTTCACACAATGCCTTCTCTTAACCGAGCTGCGATTTATATACTTCTTATTCTTAGTCAAATCAGTATTCAATATTACATTTATTTTATCAATTAAACTTCTATACAGAGATTCAATTGTTTTAGTCAAATCAACAACTTATATCTTTGTTTTTAGTCAAAACCAAACTACTACATGTATAAAAGCTAACACACCCATTTCGATCAACCAAAAATTCTTGAATGTTATAATATATATTTTTTAATAATATACTTTTAATTTTAGATTTAATATTAAGAAAAGGAAGATCTAAGATATATTGTGTTACCTTATTATATATGTGTACATTGAAGCCCATGAAGGATTTGTTAACTTTTGAAAGTCGAAATTTAGGCGTTACAAATTTTTTTTTGTTTCTTGTATTTATCATATGTCTGTCGCTGTTTTTAATATAGGTTTTTTTTTTGTTTTGGTGAGATCATGCAATCAGTCGTGGACTATGGAGCAGATATGTGGAGAGCGGATTGGCATGTAAAGCTCATTCTCTTCAGGACGTAACTCTTGAGGTTATTTTTTTTGGCTGCTAACTGATTTGGGTGCCCTTTCAGCCTCTTTTTTTGTTTTGAGCTATGTGATAAGCTCCTTCACTGTGTTAACTTTAAGGTTAACCCATGCATTTCGTTGATTCCTATAAACCATGGGGCATTCGTTGTGTGCTTTAAAATGCCATTCTGACCCCCACAGTTGGATGCCGTAGGTCCACACGTGGTCTACCTTACGGTTCTCCCGTTGGCTAATACCCGGCACGGTGGGGGTCGGTCATAGGGGTTCGTGCCCCGTCCATGGCTAGCCAGGGCAGGTAACCTTTCGGGGTGGCCTGCCCGCGGGGGGGAGGGCTCATCCCTCTTTCCATCGGCCTTCGTTGGTGGAAAGTTGGCCTGGACGTCGAGGGTGAGAGGGTGCAGGCCCTCTTTGCCGGGGCTAGCTGCGGGATCGTTCCTGGTACTTCTCTGATTAGCAGAGTGGACTGTGGAGTGGTCCCGCGGCTTGTATGGGGAGGGGTACGTGGCGGTTTCTTTCTTGCTGAAGAGGAGGCCTTCTGTGTCGTTTAGGGGTCTGGACCTCTTTCTACCAAGCATTGACAGAACATTGCTTGGTGGAAAGACGGTCCGAGACGTTGCCTGGGGTGATCGTTGCCGAGTGCGATGCCACAGTTGCGCTTGGCGATGGTTAGCCTGGGCGTGGTGGGTTCCCGACTTGTCGGATTCGACGTTGGCTCCTCTGACTTGAGAGGGCTTTAGTGCGACCCGGCGCGTGGTTCGCGGTTTGACCAGAGCCGCTGAGCCCGCTGGGTCGTATCGAGAGTCTGCTCTTCCTGGGGGGCCTGACCGGTAGTCTCCTCTCGGGGAGACTACCGCGGTGGGGCTGGACAAGGTTGATGATGGTCGAGTCGGGTTTTACACCTCATTCCTTGAGACCGTGTCCGGCCAGACGGGGGTCTCGGCCCCCCTCAGACGAAGCAGGCTTGGGTGGGGGGAAGGAATCCCTCTACAATCTTTCAAGCTTGCGAAAAAGGGATGGGTGATCCTCGTTGCGAAGTGCCCTCTCCGTGGATCAGGTCGGGGCATCGCGGTGAGTGCGAAAGCGATCCCGTGGTGTCCCATTATGACGGCGGCGGCAACCGTCAGGTTTAGTGAGTAGGAGTCTCACATAACCACCTCCATCATAACCTGGATAGAGGTGTGTGTCCATGAGGATTCCTGACGTTAAAAAAAATAAAGGGTTGATGTTATATTGGATAAGTCAAACATTGTTAAATTTCATTTTAAAAGAGCAACTGTTGAGTTTCTGGCCAGCTCTTCTCAACAGAGCAGCATTCCAAACTGGTGGTAGCTTACCCACGGACTGACTAATACTGAACAATTTAATGTAATCATTGACGATTCAAAAGTGCGTGTAAATGCCTACTTATTTGAATTGAATTGAAAAAATGAATATAATTTGAATTTTTAATTTGAACGTGGTTCACGTTTTTTTTTTTTTTTTTTTATACAAAACTAGGTTAATGCTTGACTACATTCCACCTGATGGAAAGTGAAATGTAGTCTTAGGTGGTAAAGCGCATTAACCTAGCAGCCTATTCACTCTCCTCTTGAAGACACCCACATTATATTTTACCGGAAATACCGACGCAGGCAGATTATTCCAGTCCTTCGCTGTACGCACTAAAAAAGATGACGCATAGCGCTTCGTTCGGACAGGTGGAGTGTCCACAACGTAGGGATGGATGCCCGCCGTGCGTCGGGACGTCCGGCAAAGGAACGGGGATGGGGGAATTAGGTCGTGCAATTCCTGCGCACACTCACCAAAATGTATCCTATAGAATACTGAGAGGCTAACAATTCTACGCCTGTGTTCAAGGCTGTGGAGTTTGGCGTCAACCAATTTACGGTCGCCAATAAGCCTCTTTGCTCGCCTCTCAATTGAGTCCAGAACCGCAAGATGAGTCTTTGCGGCACCAGCAAATATGTGGTCACAGTACTCTACACACGACCGGATCTGTGATTTGTATAATACAAGAAGCTGTCCCGGTGTAAAGTACTGTCGCACCTTCGCAAGTACGGCAAGCTTTCCTGCAGCTGCTCTTGCTCTGGACTCAATGTACCGACCAAAGTTGAGGTTCGAGGAGATCTCTAAGCCTAACAACTGAAGCCAGTCACTGTATTCCAAGGATACATTCTGGAAAGTAGGAGCCAATGTGAAGGGGCTCCTTTTGGCGGTGAACAAACACGTCTGCGTTTTGGTGGCGTTGAATTTGACAAAATTGGCATTGCCCCATGCGGAGACTGCCTGAAGTTTGTCATTCAAACGTTGCACCATGGCTTCTCTTTCAGATTGTACTTCATCTCTACTAGCCCGAGAACTTGGCAGATATCTTTCTACAACTGTGCTGTCATCTGCATACCCATAGATACCGGGCTTCAGCAGATCGTTAATGTGCAGCAGAAAAAGAGTTGCAGAAAGAACGGACCCCTAAGGTACACCGGCATTTATTGTCAAGGGTTCCGAAGAACACCCGTCGACAACAACACGGAGAGATCTCTGGCTCAAAAAGTCCGTTATCCAGCCAATCAGACCAGGAGATATACCGTACGCTGAAAGCTTGCTTAAAAGGCTCACATGCCAGACCCTGTCAAAAGCCTTCGAGACGTCCAGAGAGACGGCGACCGCTTCTCCGTTCCTCTCGATGGCTTCGCCTAAAATGTGTGTTGCGTACGCTAGAAGGTCCCCAGTGTACCTATTTCGTCGAAATCCGTACTGTCGGTCACTGAGGAGATCGTTACCGTTCGTTATCGTTCTACGTACGCTAGAAGCCGCGAGTTCAATACACGCTCCATAATCTTGCAGAGTATGGAGGTGATTGAAATGGGCCTATAATTGGCAGGATCGGCACGGCTGCCTTTTTTGGGCACGGGTTGCACGTTGGCAAGCTTCCAGGATTCCGGCACTTTTCCAGTCCTGAAAGAGAGGCGATACAGACGTGTCAATACAGGAGACAAGTCACCTGCGCATGTCTTGAGCAGAATGGCTGGTATACCATCAGGACCACTGGCTTTATTCACATCTAAACGACACAATGTTCTCCATACCTCTTTGTTCGTGATGCGGATTTCACGCATTGAAATACCGCAGTGAGGAAGATGTTCTGGAGAAGCATTTCCAGTGTCTAGATGCGAATTCTCAGCAAACAGCAAATATATTCGCTTTCTCTGTTGCTGTGAGGGCCAAGGATCCATCAGGCTTCAGCAGAGCAGGCAGTGAGGGTTGGCAGAAGTTCGACTCGATCGCTTTGGCAAGAGACCAGAAAGCTCGACTGCCAGTTGGTTTACTTTGAGGTAAACATTTGACTAGTTATAAGTCTGTTGCGTCTAGTATTTCTTTTTAAATAACGTAATAAATACTAGGTAGCAGTGAACATGCATATTAGGCATATAATAATTATCATGTTTCTATGGCATATGTATCCTCTTATACAGTATATAATATATATAACTGATGTGATATTTTATATAGAGATATGACAAAGGTAGAAATAATAATTTAAAAACAAAAATGTTTTAGTCTATGTAAAACTAGGAATGCAATCAAAAACAAAATAAAAACAAACATTCATTATGAATTTTATTTAAAAACATACATGAGTTATGTTTTAATATTATCATCTTCTTTCTTATCTTTCACTAAAATGTCTTCTTTTGACTGTTTGGAATTATTGTCTTCATTCAATTGTTCCTTGTCTTTTTTCCCATCTTCTCCTTCCAAAAACTTATCCCACTTATTTATTCTTTTATTAATATCTGCATCTGTCTCAGCTATCTTATATTTAGTTCGGCCATCATATGTTTCAGCTGTAATTTGTCGTTTCCCAAACCACCTACCATTGATAAGTTGAATGACGGCATCTGCTTCTTCAGGTTCTTTCATAGTAATCTGTGCGACCCCCTCAGGATGACCATCATAAATCACAACTTTCCTCACCTCTCCACATTTTCCACACTCCTCCCTCATATCCTGTTGATAATCAAGTATTAACTGAACTTCATTATCAAAGTCAGATGGATGAAACAAATTCTTGACAATAACAATTCTTTCATGTTTGGACCTCTCCCCAATGAACTTTTCTGGTCTCCAGTCAAATAGTTTTTGCTGCATTTTTTTTAGCTTTTCTAACTCTTTTTTCTTTTTCTTTTTAGGTTTCAATGCTGGATTGTAATCACCTTTCATTTGGAATTGTGCTCTCTCAACTTTTATCTTTTGTCCTTTGTAATCACTACCATCAAGCAGTTTCAATGCCAATTCTACAGATTCAATCTTTATGTATGTGCATAGGGCATCACCTTTGAAACAGTTTTGATCTTTGTCCATGTACAATTTAACCTTCATTTTCTGATTAAATGGGTCTCGTTCCACGAGCCCACATTTTTGCATCAGATCAACAAACTCTTCTTCTTGGAGGTCTGCAGGCAAGTTTGATACATAAACCTTGGTATTTGTTTCTCTGGACTGGTCAAACCATGTAGGTTCACTTTTTCGCTTAATTCCCATTTCATTTTTTTTGGCATTATCTTTTGGTTTCTCTTTTTGAGATTTTTCATCAGATGTATTATCAATAAACCCATAAGACATTTGGTAAAAAGCTAAAAAGTCATCATCAACCTTTGGAATCCAAGCTTTCTTCTCTTCATCCCAAAAGAATTTTGATCCATCAGCTTCTGTGTATATATGGGTATCATTTTCATAACTGTAAGTGCGCCCTTCTGGTTCTCCTCTAGGTTCCCAGGAATTTGATTCTTTGTTCCATGTGTACCTTTGTTTTGTGTTTGGGTCTGTATAAAAAGCTTCTTCACCTTCATATGAAATGTATGGAGCATAATTACCCCACTGGTTGTCTGTTTGAACTTTTATCTTGCTAGTATTGTCTTCACTTTCTTTACAAACTGTTGTAGATTTTACAAACTGTTGTGTGATGTTTGTAAGTGGTAATTCTTCATTTTCTATTTGAGATGTACTTTCAAAAATCTCTTTCGCTGGACCTTTTTTTTCCTTAACTAGAATAGAAATAGCCTTTTGTAAACCTTCAGACTCCTTCTCTTCATTTATTTTATTCTGTACTCGCTCTTCGCATATTTTTTGTACAGTTTCGCTGGACAGTTTTATTACAAATCCTGTCTTCGCTGTCTTTTCGGATTTCGACATGATAACACGAGTGTACACTATCTTATGTCAAATAAATACTTTGAGATCCCTCCAAGTGCCAATTAGTTCATATTTTCATTTTATAATCAAAATTGCAATATTTTTAGACAAAATATAATTCCAAAATTGTATTTGATGGAAATATAATATTTTATATTTGCACACTCATAAAGATTTTTGTAAAACAATCTTGTCAAATGTCAATGCCAAACTTTTCATTGTCATGTGTCAACACTCAACGTAGAGACTAGACAGCGTAGACAGAGAATATTACTAAATTCACAAACCGTCAGAAGCAGATATATAATGCTAAACAAACAATACGAGCAAGCCCTATTTCTCTCTTGAAAATTATTCTCAAGATTGGTAAATTCAACTTTACCAAACTTGGCAATATTCTTGGTCGTCATCTTAATTAACTAAAGGGAGACATTATGCATCAATTCAATTCTTCGAAAACTTTGATTCTTTAAATATAAAAAAGTAACCAACAAGTAACCTCAAATTTGTAGACTGCGAATAGGTCATGCTAGCACCCCAGTGCACTTAGCTAAAATAAGGATTAGACATCACTCATTGTGTGAATGTGGGTTAGACGAAGGTACGATTCCTTATTTACTTTTCTCCTGTTCTCGACTCACTTATCAACCTTATGAAGTTCTCCCAGCTAATGTTCCTCGTCGCTTAAATGTAGAATGTTTTTTTAACCTCAAACCTTGTTAATAGTTCTTTTGTCTAGTTTATTTATAAATTTATTTAATGTAATAATATAAAAAATATACATATTTTCATATTAAAACCACTAACTTATGCATATATAAATAAATATATATTATCCTTTTGTGTTGTCTTAAGTGCTGGTCAACAATATAACTAAGGAATTAAATTTTATACAAAATTCAATACTTTTCAATGACCTTCATATTTTCTCCACTCTGTACCACAAGTATTATTGGAAAATAAAAACCATACATATATGTGAATGAAGCCGTAATAACAAAAAAAAAATACCGCGGGAACTTAAAAAAAATATACAGGGTTATTTGTAATCAATTGGCCACCTCTTGTAGGCAGCCTCTCTACATCAATCCCAACAACATTTGTTCTACGACTTTTTGCAAATCTTAATAAACAACACAAAAAAACTAAACAACAAAATGTTTGCTCACTCTTTTACTTATTACTCTGTATTTTGTAAAGTACTTAAAAGGTCAACGCTCGGGTGCCACACCGACGCTTGAGTTAATGCCATTTCAGAGGCAACAAAAAAATTTTGTATGAGAAGACTTAAATTATAAAAACTAATCATTTTAAAATTTAAAAATATCTATTAATTATTGCCAAAATCTAGAATCTAGATATTGTAGTAGTTTTAGTGTTACTTAGTTCGTACTCACAGAATTTCTGAATTATTAACCGTCACTGTCAAGTGTCATATATAGAGAAAACTGAAAAGTGAAGTGTGAAGAATGATTAATATTTAATCCTTAAACTTGAAAATAGTGATACTTGAATTGGGTTTCTATTTTCGTTCTATTTAGTTGCAGTTAGATTGATTTTTCTTACCTTTATCTATCATTTTCTCTAATAAAAAAAAGTATAAATTACAAAGTATTTATAATTTTGGACTATGGAAGATTTGAAGGACGTCTATATATCTCCCCTGCCGGACTCTCCGTACGTAAAACCTTTTAGGTTTAATTATACTCAGAATGGTAAAGAAAAGACGTGGGATTTATTGGAAGTACACGACAGCGTCGCTATTGTTGTTTTTAATGTATCTCGAAAAGTTATGATTTTCGTCAAACAATTCCGTCCAGGTATTTTTAAACTTTTAGAAACCATTCTTGTCTTCTTATTGCCATAAACACTCATCTAAGTAAACTTTTTCTCTGACCAGCCATATATTATAACTGCATTCATCCCCAAGACCGTGAAGAGAAAGTTATAGATACCAATAAGTACCCAGCATCTCTGGGCTTAGCTCTGGAGATGTGTGCAGGGATCATAGATAAGAATAAGTCAGTAGAACACATTGCTCAGGAAGAAGTGCTTGAGGAGTGTGGTTATGAAGTTCCTATTGAGAAATTACAGAAAATCACTTCTTATAGGTTAGATATATGTAATTTTCAATGGTTTAATTTTTAAATTTGTCTAAATAAATGAACTATGGATATTATATTACATTATTGTGACATGAATATTATTATTTAATATTTGGCATGACTAATTCTGGGCAATTTCTATTCAAATATTTTTAAGGTCTGGTGTTGGAGTTCAAGGAGCTCTTCAAACATTTTTTTATTGTGAAGTCACAGATGACATGAAGACGGAACAAGGTGAATTGGCACCTTCATTGTTAATTATTATGCTATATTGATAGAATGTTTACATTTTACAAATACTTCCAGGTGGTGGAGTAGATGATGAAATAATAGAGGTAGTAGAAAAAACTATTCCTGAAATAGAGGAAATGGTAAATTCCCCTGGACCTATAGCGAGTCCACCAAGCTGTTTATTTGCTCTTATGTGGTTCCTTCACTATAAGGCAGACAAGTACAGGAAGTGAGTACTGAACTGTATATTGTACTTCATTGGTTTGATTGGTTCTATTATATTATGTGATATTAAGTATCAAAAATATATTTCTATGTATAAATAAAATATTATGCACTATAAATACTTATATTGATCAAGAAATTGACACCGTATATTATAAATATTACATAATTATTGAAATAATATAATGTAATGTGTGACTCAATCAGCAATGAAATGTTGATTTAAACTTAAAAATTAAACTTTAATTTCAACAAAGTTACTTATTTTTACATCTATGTTTCATAACTTTACATACTTATTTTAATTAATTTACAATTTGATATAATGACATTATTTTTATTATTTATACAGATCTTATGGACCATTTTGTAAGGAATGTAAAATTGATAATAATGCTAAATTATTTTCTTAAAGATTCTTAAAGATAAGAAGTATGTACCATGATTTCCATACTTTGTTTCCATTGTTAATAGATATTTATTATAGAGCTAGCTGATTAATGTAGTTATGTAATACATAGTGTTATTATAAATAGTAATGTACTGTGAATATCATACCATCTTATTTGGCTGTCAAAAATATTTGGGTCCATTATACATACTTATTTAGATTATTTTAATATACTTGCAGGCAGTGTGTAATTCTCTTTTATTTGTTGCCTATAGTATGTTAACTTTTGTTTTTCTGTATTGTGAAATTAAGTCACACTTAATTTATTAGTATACCTAGTATATATTTTTTTTTAAACATTCTTAATTTTAGTGCCTTAACCATTCTAATTTATTAAAGCTTATTGGAATAAACCTAAGCGGAGGGAAATATCTTACTATGTAACATTCCTACCCTGCAGACCAGACTGTACATTATATCTATTGCCACATATTGAACCTCAATTTTAAATTTAATTAAAGACTTCAGGTTTATGTACAATTATTTGAATTATATATATTTCTGGTAGCATAATACCACCAAAAGTACTAAGTATATGATTTTTGTAATCCAATATGGTTATAGCCTTGTTTAATAAAATATTAGATTTTATGAAGTGTTTAATTTATTCACATATTATTTATATCAAAATATAATCAAACATCACATTTTTTGATTGGTTTACTTCAATATTAACATAATACATAATCAATTTCCTACACTTAATAACTGTAATGCTATGCTTCATTTTCCCAAAGAAAAGTTACATGTTTATCAATTATCAGTATATGAAAAATATAAACAGAACAACAATACTATAGTACTATAGTTGAAAAAGTACGTTATATAAGGTGTTAAATAAACAGCCAGTTACAAGACAAATATTTAATGCACTAGTGTATCCTCGTGAGGTCCTCCACAATCTTAATGAGGTCGTCAACAGTAGCATCCCGCATCATGCCACCTCCGTCATCAATCTATTCATAATAAGTTATAATTTACTTGCCATAGGTTTACATTTTTTAGAAGATTTAGATTTTATAAATGGATCTGGTCTTATTTGAGTTTTAATTATTTGTTAACAGTCAAATGTTTTTTATAGGAACTAAAATTTATAGCAAAAACCATTTAAGATAAGATATTGCTAACTTATTAAGAGGTAAATAAGAAAGGAAGGAATAATTTTTGACAAAGTGGAAAAGTACCATATTTTACTAAAATATAAATTTTTAATGACATTTATTTATACCTGTAATCCTTGTACTGTTTCTTGTTGCATATCTCTAGAAAGGTCTAAGAAGCTTTCAATAAGGTCTCCATCTATGAACCCTTCTGCAGGATCTATTTTTTTATCAGTGTTAAAGGATCGCCAAAATGAGTGTGGAATTCTGCCTACTGACTTGATAGTGTGTGTTAGCCTCTCCTCTAATTGGTGAAGGAAATCAAAGAGTTCTTGAGATAATTGGACGACTAGACCTGAGAAAATAATTAAGCTTTTATGATCTAATATAATCAATAATGAGTCAGCGATGCGCGCGTTTCCGTGCATGCTGAGCTTGCCCGTGTATGTGTGTGTGTGTGTGTGTACGCACAGATGGCGCCGGTGACTGTGGCCAGGAGCACGGGTCGCGCTACGGGGGCGGCGGTGTCTGCGAGCTGCGCCACGAGCGCTCCCCGCCTCATGACATTGACCATGTCCCCGATGTGGAACTGCCCCATGTAGCCCATCTGCTGGCGCTCCTCGTCCGTCGTCGCCGCACTAATAATACAAATTTAAATTCAATATAACATGGAATAGGGAACATTCATGTAATTTTCTTTTGAATTAAATTAATCATTTACCTCTGTATATCGTAGAAAAAAATATAAATAGGTTTGAAAAGATTCTAGTTTTTTTTCAAATTAAAACATGTAGTAAATTTGAACCGTTCAAACACCGTCATTTTGCGCGCGCCTTGCGTGACGTCAAATGATAGGTCCAGTGAATGTTTACTATGAACTTTTTAGTTACTTCATACCTACATATTTTAAGTTTTAATTGATTTACAAGTCATGGAAGAAGATAAAAATCGTCTTACAAATATTGTATAGTACCGGAGTGCAAAAATAGTATTAGAAAAACACCCGACAAAGTGTTTTTTGTATTCCAAGAGATGCGAAAATACAAAAACAATGGTGTATGGTAATTAAAAGGGATAATATATGTCCTAAATCGTGTTTATATTGTTGTGAAGATCAATTTAACGTAAGTATACTTTATTTATAAGAAGTTTAATCTAATAGTTTAAATATATAGTAAGTATAGAACATTAGAAAATTTGAGTTTAAAATTAACATAACCTAGCTTACAAAAGTTTAGTATAAATTTCTATAAAATCCGTATTCTTTTCTTGGTTTTACGAAATTTTTATTTTTGTCGATTTATTTCAGGTTAAGGAAGATACAGCCAATTGTATTGAATATAATATGTATAACGAAACAACAAGGAGAAAAATGTAATCTAAGTTTGAAGAAAAGAGTTGTTCCTTATATATTTTTGTGGCAAAAACACCAGCTGATAGAATGAGAATGTGCATAGTCATAAGGCAAAGATTGACATCGGTTAATGAAGCCTTTTCAGAGTTAGTTATCAAAAGTAGTGTTTAAAAATGATGACCTTCATAAAGAAGTGATATACTCTAAGTAAGTCCTAGTACTGCCCATACAAATGTCTGTGATATTAATCAGCCAGGACTCAGTACTTCTCCTATTGAATGTGATGATCAAAAGGCAGAGCCTTGCTTTTCGCATATTGAAGATAAATTACCAAGTGACTAAGCTGTGCAAGTTAATATTAAACCGGAGTATGGAAGTAAAGGTGTCAATGTAAATATACCTGCTGAAAAACAAAATGAAGCATTGTCACCATTTCCTCATTCAATACACAACATTGGTACACAACAGTTTTACCAGTAAAACTATCTGTTTTAAAAAGAAAATTGTTTACCGAAAATACAGCTGATAATACTTCTATAGCATCTTATATCTTCTATATCTGCTGATTATCAACCAAGTTATTTATCTAAGTCAAGTGAAGTGGAAAATGATTCAGAGGAAGAAACATTTAAAAAATGTAAAATGTAGTAGCATGCTAAATGCTATTGAAAAAGAGTTTGTAGGTATTTGTTTTGTTAGGGTTGTTTGAGTATTGAAAAAATGTTTTTAGAATTACCTAAACAATTGTATCATTTAATAAAAACTTTAAGCACGAAAATATAGGTTTAAATTATTTATTTTTCTCAGTAACACTGATACCACAGTATGAACTTCGACGCCGATAATTTGAATGGCGTGTCAAATGACGTCACATTTCCTTTCGACCAATGGTGGCGCGTTTTGGAAGTTTGAATTTCGCTCCCTTAATTTACACTTTTCATAAATTATTTTATGGCCTTAAATGGTTAGTAAATTAAAAAAAAATGATTTTATTATAATAAGATGATAATAAGTAATCGAAAAAAAAATATTTGGAACCATTTTAAATTTTTTGCACGTTCCCCATTATTTCTAAACATGATAGTAAAGTTATGTTGACTTGAAATAAATTCAAACAAATTTAAAATATGAAACCTGCAACTTGGGGGAGTCCCTCTACGTCACCCTTATTTTTTATGGGACGGTTTTTATGGCTAATGACTACACCTTATTAAAAAATAATATTTACGCATTTCATACATATTATGCAAATAAAAATAAAAAAAATATTTGCAATGTCTACAAATATATGTGCAATATACAAGTGCTTTTTTTCGCACCTAAAAATACAACAGTAGGAAAAGGAGGGAAAATGCTTTTGTTCTTATCATACAAAATGTTCTGAAATAGTTACTTCACGTTGATTTTCTATGCGAGGGTCTACAAAGTACAAGTAAGAGGATTATTTGTATCATTCTATGCTAACTATATACTCAATATTTTACTTCAGTAAGTAACCTAATCGAGAGATCGCTATCCCGTTACCAACCTGTCCTTTTGACACACAAATAGGTTGAAGCTGTTTTCGGCTCCCAGGAACGTGTCGTCGTCTAGGATCTCGACTGCTGTCATCCAGTTGGGGCAGTAGTCCCGAGCTATTTCCTCAAAGGAACCCTCCATCTGTGGTGAGTTATGGTTAGGTTTTATTGTGACAGTGGTATACAAATTGTTCTTTCAAACATAAGAACATACTTGTTATTGATATTATCAATGGTATATAAATCCTCAACCTGTTTATATTGTAGCAGTGATATGGACCTCATGAGATCACCGACCAGAATGAAATCTCCTTTAACTTTAACATACAGAGCGACGATGTTGTTGAAGTGGCTGCACTCCAATCGTAACTCCTTTTCTGACGTCCATTCAAACAATCTTACCTGAAATATATCTTGATATTCATTTTAAAGAACATTTGATTGTCGGTTAGACACATTAGCACTATAAAGATAAACATTATGCAATATTTTTGGCTGACTGGTTTGATAATTGCATAGAATAAAATATACAATGTATTCTTTTATTAGTATGTAGTATTTACTTACAGTACTATTAATAGATGCCAGAAGTTTTCCATTAAACTCAACTAATGTGTAACATCCCCCTTTGATCTCCTTCTCAGCCACTTGTGTGAGTTTGCCTTCACACCAGTGGAATAATAGAATTCTTCCCTGTCGTAGAAAACAGAGTTTTACTAAGTATTATGTGATAGATAGGAATGGATTTACGGATTTAAAATAGATTGAGGCAGAGAATCATGAAAACGATTTGTTCATTTTAAGTTATTGGATTATAAGTTTTAAAGTAATATATTATTTAGGTAAACGTTATAAGTAAAAATTTGTGAATTATAGTGAGATGCATCACCTGTTTGGGCTCGGACTCTTCCGGGTTGAGTATGGCGGTGCCCACGGCGTAGTAGTGGTTGGGGTCGTCGGCCAGGCGGCACGACACCAGCGACATGGCAAATTCGTTGGCCAGCAGCTGGTGCGCGTGCAGCACTGGGGGTACATTACATTATTACATTAACATCTTCAATCTATACTTCTATACTAATATTATAAAGAGGAAAGTTTTGATTATTTTTTTGTTTGTTTGAAATGAATAGGCTCCGAAACTACTGGACAGATTTCAAAAATTCTTTCACCGTTGGCAAGCTACACTATTCCCGAGTGACATAGGCTATGTTTCATTTTCAAAAAATTAGGGATGATTACTAAAACTTGAATATTCTAACGAAGGTGTAAAAAAAAAAACAAAAAACTGCGTGCGCTGCGAAAACGGTGAAAGTTACGCAAAAATGATATTCTATGAAATTGTTCCTCTTTAAAAGATTACATGAAAAGCGACCTACACACGGGCGGAGCCGCGGGCAACAGCTAGTATTCAATATTTCTAGTAGTTCGGATACAGTTCAAATCGGATTAAACTCTTCATTCAAGACAACTGCACTTTAATACAAATTTTGTCGCAATTTAATACATTTTTTTATAATAATAGACTCAACCTCGAGTACGCGCGCGTCGGTGTCAATAATGCACGTCGCCACTTAAACTGACGATCGGATATTACGATGCCGGCCTTTGAATATAAAACAAAATATCATAATGAAAGAAATCAATAATCAATCGATTGCGCATCGAGTTCTTCGAAAGCAATCCCAGGATAGGCGTCATGGAGCCCGGGCGCAGGGCGGTGATAGTCACCCTCGAAGGTGTGATGGTCCAGCACGAGCAGGTTGTGCAGCTCGAGGTCGAGGGGCGCGGCGGGCGCGGGCGCGTGCTTGGCGGGCGGGGCGGCGGCCGAGGCGGAGGCGGCGCCCGTGGACGCGCTCGCCCGCACCAGCGACCCGCAGCCGCCGCTCCACTCCACCTTGTCGACGCGCATCGTGATGACGCCGAACGTCTGCACACACGGACGTACTGCACGTCAACAATTACTGCCATCAAATACGTTCCTTGAAATGATCGAGACCGTCGAGCGTTACATGAGTAGAGATGGAATTGAGTAAACGTTATCGACCGACCGACCGGAGACGGACATTTTGACACCCCGTCGAAGTATCTAGCATCGCAGTAAACCGCCAGATATTTTGAAAGTACGTGTGCCCATAATTAAATTAACATAATGAATGATATTAATGAATGATAACAATATAACCTGTGAGGCTTCCTGGTAGGCGATGCGTCGCGGCGTCTCTCCCAGCGGCACCGTCCGGATGTGCAGCTTCTGTATCTCGTCTATGGTACCGATGGTGACTGTACTGTCTGTGGCTAGAGCCAAGCTAAATAGAAAATAAAAGTAATATTTTTTCATATTTACAGTTAGTGTACAATTAAAAACAATAAAAGTATTTTAATGAATTTAGTCCGCACATAATTGAATTTACATTTTAAAGTTTAAAATTTAGCCAAACATATGTGAACCCGCAAAAAAAGACATCGAGCCACCCACAGTTGAGTCTCGACCGGATCCCTGCCCTATGTAAAGGGTGTTAATGACAGAACTGCCAATAACTTAAAAGGTTGCTAAAACTACTTAATACCTCATTGCTAAGTGATCTTACTTTTGAGACCAATTAAAAGTAATATTCGTTTATAATGGTCTAAGAGATCAACGTCAGCAAAGGCAAGCCCATAAGCTACCGAAATTTATTATCATCTATGAAATTATTGAAAAATATCATAATTTTAATAGAGAGGATGGTTAACACTTGAAACTACTCATGAACAATATAAGAACACATCTGCACGGAGAGACCTTAAGATAACTGATAGTGCGTCATGTGTACATCCCGAACTCTATGACCGGGCTCTAGGAACCATTGGACTTAATTGACTAATAAGCTGACTCAGTGACAGACGTCTTCCTTAAACACGAGACTGCTGCAAAGCAACCGAAACGTCGATTTAAATTTGAATACTTTTTTTTTAAATGTAAACCCAATTCTATGCGGCCTAATTAATTTAAAAATAGTTTTATTTAAAGTTAGTTTTATGGACCCAATAATTTATATTTGTTAACTTAACTAATTTAATCAGACTACAAGGACCACCCCATAATGTCAGTTAAATAAATAACATTTTCCAATCACACATTATAACTAATGAAATAAATATACATTTCCAGTGTATAATAATAACACAATAGAGTACCTGTCGGGATAAGCCAGTGCGTTCAGCGAGCACATGTGGGCCACCTCCTTGAGGTTGACGTTGGAGAACACCAGCTTGTGATTGGACGAGAAGATCACGGTGGGGCGGTCCGAACACGCGAAGATGTTAGTCGTCGATAGAGATCTGGAAGCAGTATGTTTAATGGTAGACGAAGCATTTCTTACAAAAATATATACTGTCAGCTACGGTCACGCAATATGGGACCAACCAATCTCCTCACAAGTCTATTATAATAAAAACTCATAAAAAATAACATTGATATTGTAATTTTAATCTTTAGTAGGTTAGTTGTAGTAGTTTTTATAGTAGTAGGTTGATCGATGTCGGTACCTGAAACTTCTGAGTACGGTGGGTTGCGTGCCCAGGGTCACCTTCTTCTTGTTAGCGAGCGCGCCCGTGGCGGGGTCCACCGTGAAGTAGAACATGGAGCCGTCCCCCAGCGCACACAGCAGGTAACACACGCCCTCCAACACGCAGATCAACAGCGAGCGGGGGATTATTTCTGCACGTGGGTCATAAGAATTTATTTTATTTATTTATTTATATCTTTTCCACTTAGAATCATAATCAGTGATCACTTGTGTACGTCAACATGGAAGTGTCAGGAGGGCCTATTACGATACTAGATTTATTGTAATAAGCCCTTCTGTAAAATCACTTTCCATCTTAGTGTTAAAGCTACGAGGGTTCCAAACGCGTCCTGGTCTGAGAAGAACCACACAACAAACTCAGCCGGATATATTTTTTGTTATTGTGTTTCACAAACGTCAATCTTAAATGTAATTTTGGAACAACTAGAACCTCGCAATCAATCGGAAATGAAGCCTAATGATTTCAGGCAACGAAAATTAAATAATAATACAGTTAAAAAAAAAAAAAAATCTTCGGCCTGCCACACAACCAGTCACCGCAAGCAGCACCCGTTCACGAGCATAACACAAGAGCCAGCTATCACCCCCTTCGCACATATTTGAGGGAGGGAGGCAACCCGACTCCCGATGCTACCGCAAGTAGTGACTTCTAAGGAATCGGTGTGATGCAGCAGGTGGATAAAGAAAAATTAATTTACAACAAAAAACAAATTGCGGAGATTACTAGCTATTCGCAATACAATACAATTCATTCCCAGGCCATACCGTCGTCGATGTAATCCTTTACACTATAGTAGGATTTTTTTATCAAATTATTTTTAACATATAATTAAAATTTTTTTAATGATAGGTTTAAGGCTTCATTTGGGAGCTTATTTTAAAAACGTATACAATTACCCTTAAAGGATTTACCTATTTTATGGAGCCTAGTGCCGGGCATAGCGAGTTTATTTTTATGCTTGTATTAATTTTATGTAAATCACAATTTTTCTTGAACTTTGAAATATTTTTATGAACGTAAATTAAATTTTCATAAATATATTGATTGTAAACAGTCATAATTTTAAATTCTTTAAATTTGTTTCTTAAAGAGTCTTTTGGTCTCATATTATATATTGCGCGAACAGCCCTCTTCTGCAATGTAAATATGGTATCAATGTCAGCCGCATTGCCCCATAAGAGTATACCGTATGACATTAAGCTATGAAAGTAACTAAAGTAAACTAATCGAGCAGTTTCCATATTTGTTAATCGACGTATTTTTTTAACCGCGTATGCAGCAGAACTAAGTCTGCTTGACAAATCAAATATATGAGGACCCCATTGCAATTTTTCATCAAAAGTAATGCCCAAGAAAGTAGTAGATTTGACTAAGTCCAAATCCTCATTATTTAATTGTACATTGGTTCTAACATTTTTAACATTTGGTAAACTAAATTTGACACATTTCATCTTTTTTTATTGAGTAACAAATTATTGGCGTTAAACCATTGTACAACATCTGAGAGAGCATTGTTTACATAGTCAATAACAGATTGCCCATCCCATGTTTTTCCCTCACTAGGTGAGGTAAGTCATCTATGTAAACGAAGAACAAGAAAGGCCCTAAGATAGAGCCCTGTGGCACACCTATTTTTACCAAAGAACCAGGGGAAAGTTTTCCATTAACATCAACTTTTTGAATTCCTTCATTAAGATATGAACTAATCAAATCTAGGGACTTATTTTTAACTCTATAATGTTATAACTTTTTTATAAGGATTTCATGTTGAACGCAGTCGAACGCCTTAGATAGATCACAGAAAATGCCATGTGCATCCTGTGATCCTTCCCAGGCTTCAAATATCTTAAATAATAGCTCAACACCAGCATCTGTTGTAGAGCGAACGGCAGTGAAACCAAACTGGTTTTTGTGTAAAAGATGGTTTTTACTGAAATATGCAACAAGTTGATTAAGAATTATTTTCCATAAAAATCTTACTAAATGTGGGTAAGACTGAAATAGGTCTATAGTTACTAGGATCTAATGAACAGCCAGATTTGAATAATGGAGTTATTTTACTTTGTTTCATTAGATCATGAAATATACCATATTGTAAACAATTATTAAATATTAATGCTAAGTCTGGCGCTACAATGTCAATTATGGACTTAAGTATGTCAACAGTAAATCCAAAAGATCACTAGTCTTTTTAACGCTAATTGATCTAAATACTTTGATTACTTCTTGAGCATTCACTTTTTCAAAATTAAAACTGCTAACACATTGATCTACATTCTCTCTAAGTAAACCTATAGCTGCAGCGGTAGAAGAATCTAAGATAACGTTGTAGTCACTGGAATATTAGTAAAAAATGTTTCAAAAGCTGTAGCAACCTCGAGGTATTGAATAAACATTTAAAATTTGGAATAACACTTGTAAAAATGTTATCAATACAAGTGGCACTAGTGGTTGTGACTCTAGTAGGCTCCATAAACATGGGTAAAAGATTATAAGATTTGAACAAATTTAAAAACTTTATACTTATTAAATTTTTGAAGAATATTAATATTGAAGTCTCCACAAATGATTACCTTTTTACTAGAATGTGATTGTTTAAACAATACCTCATCCATAATCTTTTCAAAATGTTTAAAGTTAGATGGTGGCCTATAAACATTTACAATTATGAACTCTTAAATAATTAAAATAATTGAATAGGAAACTATTAAGAGTATAGTTTAAATATTTGATGAAGTCGGAATAGATGCCTACCGCCTGATAACTTTTCAGTGTGTAGCGGTCTCAGATCCGGTAGCTTGAGTACTCGGACAGATATGTCGGTCCACAGCCCCACTCCCAGCAGGGCTTCGTCGCCCCCCGGACCCAGGTCTAGACAGGCGACTTCTTCGTCCATGCACACCTCTCTGACGAAGTGAAGACATTATAAATCGAGAGCATCGACCGCTTCGCACCGGACATATGTATACCTCGCGCTCGCTACACACACACACAAACAAGCCAACTGATCGACGCTCATCCAATATTGACTAAAACTAAACCTGCACTTTACGCTATAGCATTCGCATTCACCGATCGACTCTCACTATACTCACACTCGTTCTATCGCATCGGGCGAGCGGCGCTTATCCTGCATTCATGAATACCACACACAATCATCCAACCAATGAGCAGTCTGCTTGTCACGGTACACAATTTATAGACCAATGGAAGGCTCCCGCGGGGCGGTACTGACGCGAGCAGCTGCAACGCGGCGCGGTGTATGGCGACGAGGAAGAGGCGCGGACCGGCGGCGGCGACGGCGCGCGTGTGGTCGCAGGCCACCACGGACAGCGCCCGCGCGCCGCCCGGCGACCACGACGCGCTGGCGCCCCAGCCGCCGCCCGCCTGCCGCCCCACCAGACGGATGCCCTCGTCCGTCACTTGCAGCAGCTGGTCGTGGCACACGTTGCCCGTGAAGAACGTCTGTCTGTCCGACACGAAGCCCTTGATCTCCGTCTCCTCCACTTCCTCTCCGTTTAGTGTTAGTACCCTGCGAGGCCACAAGAGTTTAGGATGGTACCGGCGTCGGAGACTTCCGGTAATGATAATATTATAGCATTATTGATGTGCTTAGTTTTATTTCTTCTTCCGGTTTTTCCGTTGTTTTGTTTTCTGTTAGCCGTGTCGGTTGATTGATAGAAAATAATTTAGCAGCAAGTCCGTCAATTGTACTTTATTTTGGACGGTGAAGTATTTAATAAATAAATAATAATTTCAAAATTGCAAACATTTTACGATACTTGTAGTTACAATTTTGTTGTACTTAATTATATATAGTTACAGTAATGCGGTTTTATTTTCTTGTAAGAATATTATTTTTTTTTTTTTGTAAGGATTGTCAAATATTCAGATCGATATTGCCTGCCTGCTATGAGCTCAAAAGTGTCAGAGTGTCGGTCTCACCGCGTCTGACCCACGAAGGACAGCACGAGTGTGTCGTGATGCTGCCCCTGGCCCAGCGTGAGCGCCCACATGCCCTTGATGCCGGGGAGGTCGATGGAGGCCTGCTCCTGAATGCCGATGCCGTTGCGGATTATACGGAGGGAACCCATCTTGAATGCTCCTGGAGGTGAGGGTATTATGTTTGTATAGTTGTTTACGATCACAGTAATGGGTCAACTAAATTTATAAGACAGAATAATGCGCATCTCTCCTTATTCAAACAAACAAAAATGGACCAATTGCTGTACAAAATAATGTATGTGTGTGTGTGTGTGTGTGTGTGTGTGTGTGTGTGTGTGTGTGTATGTTTGTGTGTGTGTGTGTGTGTATGTTTGTGTGTATGTTTGTGTGTGTGTGTGTGTGTGTGTGCGTCACCTGAGCAAGTGATGAGTTGGTTCTGTCCCTGTCGCTCCAGGTCCACGACGCACATGTCAACGATGGGCGCGAGGCTGGTGAAGGTCTCCATGGGCTGCACGTACTGCGCCGCGTCCTCGCGCGAGGCGGACAGACGCACCAGCGCGCTGTCTCCTAGCCTGGAGCCCACGAACACCACGCCGTTGTCCAGGTACGTCATGCACTCCGGGATGGGGATGTCGCCTGGGACACGGTTTGTATTAATTTATATACAAATCACACTGTATATATTTTTTAAACTGAACAAATTTATAAGCATATTTGAGCGATTGCTGAACCTACCAAAAAATGGTAACATTGAGATAACCATATAATAATAATAATTGGTAACTTAATGTTACGATTTTTTGGTCACACACGTGTCGCACTCGCAGCTCTCGCTACTAGTTAGGTACCGACGCAAAATAGTAATATACATGGTAGAGACCCGCTTCTATAATGACTGCCAGTATATCCGGAGCCCCGGTACTCACCCAGCGGCTCCACCTTGAGGTCTCTGACGGTGTGTCCGGCGGCGCGCTCGCCCAGCTCCAGCAGCAGCATGAACAGCCGACCCGCGATGTCTCCCAGCAGGTAGCGCAACCCGCGGGAGTCGACGCGACAGTAGCAGTTGATAGGAGTCTGAGAGTCAAAAAAATATGACAGCGTGATCCACTAACAAACAGTTTCATTTATTTTTATAATTATTTTAAACTTAACTTACAACTGGGGTTGCCAACCATACTTTATAATAAAGTATTATACCTTATTTTTGTAATTATACTTTATACTTTTGCATACAAGTAAAGTATGTAACATTACTTTATTTTCAACCTTTACTGACCGAAATGTATCTAACATTTCTACAGTTAGTAACATGTTAATGTCAATGTGTCATCATCTGATATCTATACATATAATAAAACTGTCACTGATCAAAAACTGTACATGATGTTAAAAAAAATCAATAAGGGAGGGGGGGGGGGGGGGGGCTTTATAAGAGCAAGATAACCTAAAACAATGGTTTTTCACTTTTTTTGTTTGTCTGTATATTTGTGCACGCTAATCTCAGAAACGAAGTAACCGGTTTCGATGAAGTTTTCGGGAATATATTGTAATGGGCTTCACTTTACATTTAGTGTTTTCTACTTATTTAAATCGGTTAACAAATAAAGAACTTAACAATTGTTTATTAGTAAGGTATTGGTAAGATATTTTTCCAAAATTTAAATGTGGTCCTTCCAGGGAGTAACAATTTCCTTTTCAATAAAAAAAAATAGACAACCTCCACTGTTAAAAAAAAATCTGTATTTAAAAATAAAAAATATATATAAAAATAAACTAGAAATACAAAAACTATTTGCCGCAGTTTGATGAAACTTTGAACGGGTGCGTTTTATCGAAATCTATGTGTACGAAGTCGCAGGCACAGATATTATTTAATCAAATTATCAGTATTTTTTCACTTTTTATTGATAGGAGCTTAAGTTATATGACAAAATGGTTTGATATTAGCGAACATAACTGGCTTTCTATACTTCCTAACATGTCTTTGAAATTAAATTTTAACATTTTGATAAGGTAATAAATTTAATTACAATCGAATTATTTATTTAATTAATTTTCAATGGTGATAGTAAAACAAGCTTTGAAAAATTTAAAAATAGTAAAAAAAATTGGGCTTGTGCTAAAAGCACACAAAATTACGTTTTTAGTTCAATATAAGCATAAAAATTTAAAATTCTTTTTTTTTTCTTACAAATACTTTTTTTTCCTACTCAAACAATTTTATATGTTTTTTTCGTCAAAAAAAGTTTCAACCCTACTTACAACTGAAATAATATTATTTTGACATTAGGTTTATTGATGTTATAATAAATTATATGTGCTGTAATAAAAAAAATATTTAGAAATTATAATTACAATTATAAAATTTAAATATTTTAAATTTACATACAAGTCACTAAATTATAATTCCCTCAAACTAGTGAGTTATTATGTATCAGTTCTGTCACCATAGAACACAAGTTCTAACTTACACCAAATTTTGTTTAGACACAGACAACTAGCTCAGATATATTATATATAATGACTTCAAAGCTTTTATGTGAGGTTTTAACATAAATTGAAATAAAATCACAATCTTTGTTTATGGCAGCAACTGCACTTTCAAATGTCCAATGTGAATATATTCATAAATCTACAGTAAGTAGGTTACTAAAAGATGTTGTTGACCTAAAATTTGTAATGTAAAAGAAACTATTTTACTTATAACAACTATTATATAAACATATTTTTACCTTTATCTGTGGAGGTGCAACCGCTACATAACTCTGTCCGTCATGATAAACTATAGATTCTTGACCTATAACAATAGCACCACCTACAAAAGAATAAAAACATTTATAAGCCATGACATACCAAACCATTTTATATTCCTACATTCTGTTTCCGTTTCCTATATATGAAAGAAAATATGACAATACCTAGTGGACTGGGTACTGGAATTAATATAGAGGCCTCTGTCTCCACATTATCTTGTTTCCATGGTATCTTCATAAATTCTTTGTCTCTTAAATTTATTTCATGTGTCTGTGTTAAAAGCAAAAAAAAAAGTCAACATTTTATTCCGCTTAAAGCTACTTTAGTGTTATCATAATGACATATATGTAAAAAAATAATTTATATAAAAACAAATATTTAGTGCCCCCTTTCAGCTGACACAATGATAAAAGATGTTCATACCATATAAAAGTTTTCATAATTTTGAAACTAGAATATTTTACCTTTATATGTCTTCCATTGAGATCTTGATGTATTAAAATTAAAGTGGGGTTAGAACATCCATGCAGAAACTCTAAGTCGTAAACATTTAATTCTTCCAACCTGAAATTTATAATAATATTCAGACATCAATATTTACATAATTATAAATTCTTGTTTAACACTTCTTAAATATTTTTTTATTTTACAGATTACAAACTTGTGAAGACTTAAATCTAAACATATATTTAATAATAATTGTGGTTCACAAAAATTTAAATACAAAAAAAAAATATCTAATCTTATCTTATCAAACCTTAAACTAGCAGCTTTAAGCTCTGTAGAATCCTTATCAAGTGGTATTATTTTAAATAATCCATCATATAACCTTAACCCAATCACTCTAGCCTGTGGGTCAATGACCGCAAGGATACCATTCTCTGAAGGGTTGCCAATAGGATCTGCCACATTGCCGTGGGCTCTGGTAACTACTTCCAGCTCACCATTAGCTCCTGTTCTCCATTCTAGTATCATAGCATTGTAACGGGCTGTTAGAATGAATACAAGATCTTTTTCCTCATACTGAAATAGTACAATTGAGGTCAATGAAATTAATCAAATAATTAAAAACTACACAATAACTTTTGTCCTTTGCTTTGCTTTCTTGACTATGTTGTTGTTATAGATTTTTTTATTTAGGTAAAAAAAATATAATTTAAAATGTTTGCTAACCAACAATTTTTGATCTATTTATTAATAGCAAAGACTATAAATAAATATTTAAACATTTTTTTTATGTTTTAAACTTGATTGTTTCCCGGAAACTTTAGATGTCCTTAATTAACTTACAGGTGGTCTAAATAATTTCATCTTAGCCACTCTTCCATACAGCCCCACTTCCTTCATTGGCCTCAGACCTTCTGGAGTTACAAGGTACATCTCCAATCGAGACACTTTTGCTACTAGAAGGTTCAAGTCGGTAGGGGATGTGAAATTCCCTGTGACATGGAATCTATATTAGTTTAAGAGTTTAATTAAGACATATGACATATATAAATATGGACAAATGCAAAATGCTGACGAATTAGGAAATTAGTGGCATGATAACTATAAAACAATAAATATTGTTTGCTGGAAAGTAAAATTATGTTCTTTTATTGTCATCTAAAAAGTAATACAAACTTTAAGAACCAAAAATGTGTTGTTTAAGTTTTGTAGTTGTAGGCTTGTAGCCAGTGTGGGCGATACTGTTGGTAATTTTATACATAACTTTTCATATGGAAGGTTTATAGGCATTTTTATGTTTCGTATAAAGTCAATTTTCGGTTGATTGACTGACTTTTATATTGATTTATAAATATAAAGTATAAGTAACAACATAATAAAATATTATCTCTGTGAAGAAATACCGAAATAATCTCTTTAGCCCAAAATAACTCAATGTTATATACTATTATGGGTAACCTCCATCGAGAAAATCATAATAACTTTTATACCTGTAACACATGCTGTAACTGCTGTTGGCTTCTGTGCGGTGACCACGTAATGATAAGCCATAGTGAAAATCTTGAATTGCGTACTTAATTTGTAATAAGTTTTCTTTATTTATTTTTATAAACCGATACAATAAGACCCACCGCCGCTTGCTTTTCTTTTTTATCTGTGAAAATTATATACTTTTTTATAGACTACAGACTGTAGCATTTACATTTTATAACTCTATGGTTTAGACTTAAAGCCAAATATGATTTTAAATTTTAATGAGCTTTATTTATAATCTAAATCTAAATTGAATGTACGCATAATATAATGTAATACTATCAGTATGTTTTTGTAGTATATGAATAGTAGAGAAATTCTTTACGTAGTATTAACTCTGTACTTTAAGAAAAAACGAAAGACTACATATTCAGTACAGAATTCACAACAATGATATTTCATTGCCGGTTTGTCTATTTGTTTTTTTCGCAAACAGGAAAAAGAATCGCGAATCTTGTAAATAAAACAAAGAGGATAAAGCGGATAAAAACGAACAACCTCGTTGATAAGAGGAAAAGATCAGGATCATATAAGGAAAATCTCAGATTTGTTTGGCTAAATCGGCATAAATATGATAGTATGACAATATGATCCCAAAAAATAAATAAAAGATAACAAAACCATAAAGTGAATAGGTGATAACTTATTATTTTCAATAAGTTATCACCTGCAATCCAGTAATGGATTTAGGTTTGAGGACGCCCTAGGCCCGAGACGATATGGCGCCCTTTATTTTTTGTAACAGTATATATATGTGTGTGTGTGTGTGTGTATAAAATAATTCAAATAATAACAATAATAATAAGAAATCTAATTCAGGTATAAATTAAACATTTATTCTTTATCAACTTTTAGGACTTGCCTGATTAATTATTTTAACAAAGAAATTCTACCCTCTTATTATATTATTATAGAAATTCACCATCTTAAAATTATAGAAATTCACCATCTTAAAAATTTTGGCGCTCCTCAAAATTTGCCGCCCTAGGCCCGGGCCTCACGGGCCTAAGCCTAAATCCGCTACTGCTGCAATCACTAAATATACAATCACTTTTCCTACTAGGCTAAGAAATAGTATGGTTTCTCGGTGGTATCCTATAACATGGGGCCGTTGGCAAGGCTGGTAGCCTTATCCAGCCCATCAACAAAGTTGTGCAGAAAAGCATAGTCGTGTATCGGCAATTTGTATAATAAAGTCGTATAACTCGAATGGGCTTGGCGGCAAGTTGCTTTCTGTTGTATTGAGTTCCTTCTTGACGATGTACCGGGAAGCAAAAGTTTACGATTGACTGACCGCAGGTAGTTGGGAACCAAAGTAGAATTCTGCCCCACTAACTGCAAAAAACCCAGGGAGGCTTATCGGGCAGACTGGTGAGCAGAACAGGTGGTCCAATAGGGTTCCCTGTAGGTCGTCACCCAGTCTCTAGGCTAGGCGTCTAATAGCATGGATTCATAAAACTCCCGATTAAAATTGACCAATTGGGCACTTAGCCCATGTTCAAATCAATCCACTCTACGCCAGTGATTGTGTTAACCTAATGCGGTAAAAGCCCTTTATACCATCGAGTTTTATTCTACTTATAAATATAATGCTGCTTGCGGTGACTGGTTGTGTGGCAGGCCGTAGATTTATATATATATATTTTTTTTGTTATTATTATTTAATTTTCGTTGCCTGAAACCATTAGGCTTCTTTTCCGATTGATTACGACGGTTCTAGTTTTTCCAAAATTGCATTTAAGTTTGACGTTTGTGAAACAGTGATCACAATAACAAAAAATATCCGGCTGAGTTTGTTGTGTGGTTATTCTCAGACCAGGACGCGTTTGGAACCCTCATAGCTTTAACATTAAAATGGAAAGTGCTTTTTCAGAAGGGTTTATTACGATAAATCTAGTATCGTAATAGGCCCTCCTGACACTTCTATGTTGACGTACACAAGTGATCACTGATTATGATTCTAAGTGGAAAAGATATAAATAAATAAAAATAAATAATAATGTCTAAATTACTTAAAAATCTAGTCCAATTTAAGTTTAAATCAATTCTCGAGAGAAGGTGCGGAATTATTTTTAAGCTTATTATAAAAGAAACGATTGAGATTAAGAATTTATTTTCCATAAAAAATCCTCGTTTTTAAACCAAATTCAGAAAGAAACTTGTCTTATCCTTACTGAATGTAGTCAAGCATTGTATAATGACCTAAGATCTTGTAACTTTGACCCAAGTAAAATGCCTGAACATAACGTTCTAGGTATATAAGTGTACCATTCGAATGTGTAGCTTAGAGACACAAACTTAAGACATATTTTATGACTGTAGACTACGGTTGCCAACCATACTTTATAATGAAGTATTATACTTTATTTTTAGTCATTATAATTTATACTTTTGCATAGTCAATAGTAGTAGTATACATTACACATCAAACAGTTTTGGATACAAGTATTTATAATTAATAGTTATGCCACAATTCCAGTTATAATTGTATTGTGATTGTATATACATGTCAATTAGTCAATACATTTAGTCAAATTTCTACATACAAATAAAATATGTGAAAATACTTTATTTCCAGTCCTCACTGCGATGCATACAACAAAACCCTTATTATGGGATTTCAAGGTAAGTAAACTTTTGTAGGTCTACCCATGGCTAATTGATAGTGTAGGAATAAACTAAAAAGTATTAAATAAAAATAACTACGTTAAAAAAACCGGCTTTAAAACTAAAAAGTAATAAATAATGAAGATTTAATATTTATTATATAGATAGGTACTACCTATTATTTATATGTCCTATTTACTTATAGGTTTGAAGTCGGTGCCAAGCATTAAAGAAATAATTATATTTAACCACTTGAATGAATACGAGCAAATTAATACAATAAAATGCCTACTTTAATGATTAAGATACGTAAATAAACATAATAAATAGCAATTAAATGTTATTATTATAAGCAGCTCCATCAATACGAAGAATAGTGAAAAAATAAACCAAAATTATGAAAATGTATTTAACAGAATTTTTAAACTAAATGAACATGTGAAGTATGAAATGCCTATTCAAAAATGAAGATACGTAAATAAAGCTATAAAAGAACAAATTAATGTTAATATGATTACGATAGCTTGAATCGATACGAAACAAAAACAAAAAAAAATAAATAATTACGAAAATGTATTCAACCGAATTCCTATACTAAATGGCTTGGCACCGACTTCAAACCTATTAGTAAATAGGACATATAAATAATAGGTAGTCTATACATATAATAAAATTGTCACTGATCCATTCATGTACATGGAATAAAAAAATAAAACATTATAAAAAAAATGGCTTTTGTGTATGTTCAGTATTAAAAATGTTGTTAATGCATATAGCTAACTGAATGTTTATCATTTAAAATAGATTTTTTTTTAATAAAACTAGACCTGCAAGTTTATGGTGAAAATAACGTCGATTGTGTAGCTCATAATTCCTCAAGTTTACATGGTAATATTTTGATTATGTTCAATAAAAACCTGTAAGTGTGCTATATGGTTAGAATGGTTATTAGGTACTCTGTTTAAAAAGTATTTAAATGGACGTTTAAGTAAAAACAAGAGAGGTATAAAAATAATTACAGTACCTAATATTGTATCTTTATTAAAAACTTTAAATATAGGTACTTTTGACAGTGAGCGATGTCGGCGGATGTCGTAATTTTGACCGTATCACTTAAAATAAGTCATATAGAAGCCAATACAAAAAAAGGGAATTGGGAATTTTTTTACTACGAAATTGAGGCGTGCGAAGCCGCGGGCAAAAGCTAGTATATAATAAATATTAAATCTTCATTATTTATTACTTTTTAGTTATAAAATCGTTTTTTTTTGTTCAATAGCAGTTAGCATGCTACTATACATTACATTTTTAAAATGTTTCTACCTCTTCCACTTCACTTCACTCAGATAAATTAAACTTGGTTAATAATCAGCAGATATAGAAGATATAAGATGCTATATAGAATTACTATCAGCTGTGTTTTCAGTAAACAATTTAAAACAGATAGTTTTACTGGTAAAGTTCCAATATTTTATGTTGAATGAGGAAATGGTGACAATACTACATATTGGCAGGTATCGTATCACAATATACTCAACCTTCTCAATATTATTTATATACTCAGGCGTAAAAGTGCTAGCCTCTCAGTATTCTATAGGATACATTTTGGTGAGTGTGCGCAGGAATTACACGACTTAATTCCCCCCGCCCCCTTCCATCACCGGACGTCGCGACGCACGGCAGGTATCCATCCTTTTGTTGTGGACATTCCACCTGTCCGAACGAAGCGCTTTGCTTCCTCATTTTTAGAGCGTACAGCGAAGGACTGGAACAACTTGCCTGCGTCGGTATTTCCGGCCAAATATAATGTGGGTGTCTTCAAGAGAAGAGTGAATAGGTTGCTAGGGCAATGCGACTTACCATCTAAGACTACATTCCACTTGGGGGGCCGTCGCCGAGAACCTCCTCGTGTGCCCGTCTGTTTCCCTTGTTGCTCGGATTCGTCCGGTGGCATCGGAAGCGGTACGGGCCGGTGCTCCCTGGGCAACAACGGTTAATGTGATCCTTCGGGTTTGCATTAGCCGTTGGCTAATACTCGGCTCGGTCGGCCATGGGGGTTTGTGCCCGGTTCATGGCTGGCTGGCGGGCAGGTTGCCTTTCGGGGTGGTCTGTCTGCGAGGTGGGCTCGGGCCTTTTGGCCTGGGCACTAAGGGTGGGAGGGCGCAGGCCCTCTCTACCGGGGACAGCAGCGGGGTCGCCCCGGGTACTTCTCTGTGCGCAGAGTGGACTGTGGGGCGGTCCCGTGGTTGTGTGGGGGGTACGTGGCGGTCTCTTTCTTGCTGAGGGGGAGGCCGTTGCGCTGATAGGGTGATGGCCCGGAATGGTCATCGTCAGGTACAATAGCGCTTGACGATGATTGGTCCGGGCGAGGTGGCGGCGGAGCTCTTCCTAGGGAGGGCTTCGTTGGCTGGACCACGTCCGTTTTCGGACGGGGTCCGGCCCCGGGAGGTTGAGTCGGATCGGGACACCTTCTTCGTTGAGGGAGTCCTGATTTGGCTCGGCCGGCTTGGGTGGAGGGCAGGGGAGCCCTTCGCCATTCAACAAGCCCCGGAGTGGGACGCGCTCAAGTCAACCGGGCGCGTCACTCCATGGAGGTGGTGGCTGCTCACGCGGCCTTCCGTCGGAGCAACGCGGTTGTGTGCGCAAGCGTTCCCGTGGCGCTCCATTACGACGGAGAGGTGTTGACCGTCTGGTTTAGTGAGTAAGAGTCTCACATAACCACTTCCATCTTCCCCAGGATGGAGGTGTGTATCCATGAGGATTCCAGACGTTAAAAAAAAAAAAAAAAAAAAAGACTACATTCCACTTACCATCAGGTGGAATGTAGTCAAGCATTGCCCTAGATCATATAAAAAAAAATACATTCTACCGTTAAGCTTATCGCTATAAATGTGTATAAATATTTTCAAACAATAATTTCGGTAGTCGTATCTTTTCAATGTTTATCTATACTACAAAGTAGAAACATTGGTTAGGATTTTCGAAAGAAACGTAATAGATGTCACCACCGTCCCGAAAAAGACGATCACATATAGAATGCTTAATTCACCGAAACGGACAGCGATACGGTAGTTCAGTTGGTAGAGCGACGGGACGGTTTCCCAGTAGTCGCGGGTTTGAGTCCCTGCCTGTGTTGGTTTATTTTACATTCTACATTTTTATACACTTGGTATAAGTCAAATGTTTGTGTACCGGGCTATTAATAGGTGCTATGAGACTTCCTCTGTTTGTAACAGAAAAAGATCTGGCCGTCCACGTAGTGCTCGTTCGAAAAAGGTGGTGAAAGCAGTAATGGAAAGTTTTGGAAGAAATCCTGTCCGAAAGCAAAAGATTTTATCGCGGGGAAGCATCTAGAACCATGTTGCGTATTTTAAAAGATGACTTAGGACTTGCAGCCTATAAGAGAAGCACTGGTCATTTCTTAACTGATAAATTAAAGATGAATAGGGTGGTAAAATCGAAACAACTACTGAAGTGGTACGCAAAGGGAGGTCACAGAAAAAAATTGTTTATGGATAAGATTTTTTTTACAATTGAGCAACATTTTAACAAACAAAATGACCGTTGAGCATAACTCAAAGCTCTAAGCAAGCTTCCCAATTAGTCGACAGAGTGTACCGTGGGCATTATCCGACTTCAGTGTTGAGTATGAAGGCGTAACTGAGCCATATTTTTGTGAAAAAGGTATCAAAACATCGGCACAAGTGTATCAAGATACCAGTCTTGAGAAGGTAGTTAAACCCCTTAATAACTGGCCTCACTGGCCCCTTAATAACAGTATTAAATGTTATTAGCATTATTTTTTTTTGGTACTATATTTATGGCAAGACTAGGTAGGTGTACAATATATAAGAACAATAGATTGGTTATTTTTTACTGTCACAACTCTTGGGTATAAACAGAAATCTATACTATATATTTGCACTGGTCTGCCTATTTTCCCCGGTGACCCTGTAATAGCCAACAGGGCTAACAGTATAGACAGAAAAAAACAAAGGACACCCGGATGGAACGAAGTTTCATTCGATTAATTATTGAAAGAATTGTAATAAAAAATATTAAAGTATTAATATAAGCTAATATGCTAATGAATAATATTTGTATACTATTTTTGTATGATATTTCGCCGATAATTTATAATAAATGTAATAAAATGAATAATTAAATTAAAAAGTGTTAATCAATAAACCCATGAGTATTGTCCCGCCACCTAGCACTTGTACAGATATGTTAATATAACAGACGTAGTTATATTTCCCTAAGGTATAAATAGATGGCGTTGTTACAAAACAATACGAGTATATTAGATCACAAATTTGTATTATTATTTTCATTTGAACTGTCTTATTTGAAAATTGATTCTAAAAGAACAAACTCCAATATCAAATAAATAATAAAGAACTACTAAGCAATGTAATATAATACAAAAAAATATAATGATAGAAATGAAAATATCTCGCTTGCATTCAATAAGAGAAAGAGAGATAGCAAAACATGTCGTGCCAACTTTTGGTAAGAATTTTTACCGCCTAGCCCCCTTTCACAACGAGCGATAAGGAACTACGTTCCAAAAAAGGTCTGCCTATGAATCAAAAGTACCTAAAATAAAGATTGAATCATTACGAACAGTGATATAAGGTTCTCGAAAAATCAGTTTTGAATTTCGGTGATCGAGTTTTAACAAAATAAATATCGCTGCAAGTGCACTATGCAAAGGATAATAAGACTCTTTATCTTGAAAATAGTATAATTTGTATCTGCATTGATTCTTATAAAATATGTTATTTACAATTTCTAATAATTTTAAAATCAGTCTTCATGGTTGTTAGGCGGTACACTCTCGAAGAGTACTTGCATTAGGAATGTAAATTTACCTGTAAAACAATTACATTTTAATCATATTTATTTAGAACATAATCAATGTTTATTGCTATATTGTGGTGGAACAAAAAATCTATGATGTCAGTAAAATCAGTCTACATATAGGACCTTTTTAAAAAAAGGGGTTTGTCTTTGACACTCCAATTTGCTTTACTAGAAGTTGGCGGATGAAATAATATATTAAAGAATTTCTTTTAATAGGCACCCATCTATATATTTTTTACTAACAAGATTCAAACCATAATCCATTATACAAAAAATATAACAAGGTCTTAAACTCAGAAACTAAGATTCAAAGGGTACATTGGTAAGCTTTACTAGTTATTTTGAAATTATCTCATATACATTTCTCAAACATATTTTTTACGTTAGAATTAATATCTAATCATACTTACTTAATAGTGTTGTCGGAGTTTTCTTATAATAGACAAACAAGGTGTACACCCCAACACCCATGACTATAAATCCGATAGCCATTAAGTATTTGACGGACGGGTCGTGTACGATTGGCAACACTGATAGGAATATTGCCACTAGCAGCACAAAACACGGCACTGCTGTGGGCACTCGGTACGGCCTAGGCTTGGTTGCTTGAGTCTTTCGCAGCACCAACAGAGACACCATGGCGAGACCGTAAAAGAACCATAGGAACCAGCTCGCAAAATCTATTAATGTCTTGATGTTGCCGACTGATATGAATATTGATGTCAGTAGTGCCTGTAATAAGTCAAATATTTGAATAGACCTATATATATATATATATATATATATATATATATATATATATATATATATATATATATATATATATCTACCTTTATATTAAGTTACAATGGAGCATTAGATCAACATGATATACAGAGTTATTTTTAATTAGTTGACCACCTCTTACAGGTAGCCTCTCTACATCAATCCCAACAACATTTGTTCTACAACTTTTTAAAATTAATAGATCTTAAAATTTAAGTTTTCCCATACAAAATTGATTTGTTGCCACTGAACTGGCATTAACTGTGAGCGTAGGTATGGCGCCCGGGCGTTGACCTTTTAAGTGCTTCTTACAAAATACAGAGTAATAAGTAAAAAAGGGCAGCAAACATTTTTTTGTTTGGTTTTGTTGTGTTGTATATCAAGATTTGAAAAAAGTCGTAGAAAAAATGTTGTTGAGATTGATGTAGAGAGGCTGCCTGCGAGTGATGGCCAATTAATTAAAAATAGTATAGACTACTAAATCTATGGGGTTTTTTTAAACTTATCGGTGGTATGTCAGTACATACCTGCAGTGCGACGGCCGGCGCGGGCGTTAGACGACGCATGTTAACGAACGAGAACACCTCCAGCATGTGACCGCCTCGAGCAGCCGTGTAGCACACTCTGAGAATAGGTTAGGGTAATTACTTATTGAAGAACATTATTTAAAAACTCATTTTAAACCTAGTTAAATACATTAATTATCTATTTACATATTTTTTTAAACATGTAAGTATACAAATGTATTTCACCTGGTAACACCAAACTGGACACTCATAGCACATCCAAATGTAGCGATGGCAACACCGAGCGGTATTAGAAAGCTAGCCGGTCCCAACACTCTTGTACCAAATGCTACAGCCACCGCGGGGACGGAGATCATTTCAGAGTAACTTAGCACTGTCATGTATGCTACATTCATGAACACGTACAGCCCCGTGATGAGCGGGACGGCTATCGATATGCTGAGGGGAACGTTCCTGTAAATATGATTCTTATGTAATAATATTAATAAATATTGTTATTTCGACACTACCGCCATATGTATAAAAAACACAAAATACAAGTTCAATATATAAATATTAAATATAGATCGTGATTTTGTTTATTTTGTAAACTTTATTCGGCAGTATAAATAAAAATAACTAATGATCTAGATAATTAATATATTTTAATTTCGTAATTGCCTCACCTAATTTGTTTGTATCATATGCTTGAGTTTGATAAATATATATTTTTACTAGTTAGCCATAGTACTCACACTCCAGGGTTGATGATCTCCTCAGTAACAACAGTGACGCTATTCCAGCCGTCGTACGCCCAAAGACCAGAGTATAGTGCGAGCGCGATCCCTCCTGGGCTTGTAGTGCTGCCCTCGAAACCCTTATTGAGATTTTCAGTATTACCTGTTTATAAAATGTATGTTTTGTTAAAACTTATAAGTAACCAAAATATTATTTAAAGTTTTCTGAAGATTATTTATATTTAAATCATGATCTGTAAAAATTTTAATACTCTATTTTAGTATAAAATAAACAGCTCACATACATAAGCACCTCTGATATATTATAGTAAGTATAATGGGAAATAGATAATATTAAAACCAAAAATATTTAAATATCTATAGAAATGATTTTTTTATGTAACAATGAGTAAAAGTAAGCACATTGTTCTTATTTAACAATACCTTTACAAATTTCATATATCCCTCCGCCGATAACTATAAGGCATGCAAATACTTTGCAAACACCAAATATGTTCTGCACCTTAACAAACAGCTTCACACTTGTTATGTTAATGTATGTCATTAAAACTGAAAAGATAATAATAATATAATAGTAATAATTACACACTTAGATCTAACCCCCTAAGGAGTAGTAACAAAGATACAAATTTTATTGTATAAAATATTTTCACAGGGGATTTTAATAATACATCTTTATTTTTGAGCCCTGATATTATTTTATCTTTAAAATGTCATTATTAACAATTATTTAAAATTTCAAAATGGGTTAAAAATTTCAATTTAATCAGCATAATTATTGTGAAAAGTGAATTTTAATAGAGAGAAATAATAAAACATCACTGTTCAAAATGATTTTATTGATATTTAAATTATAGTTAATAAGCTATTTTAACTTCCATATTATTATATGGATTGTTTGTCACTAAATTCATATCTTTTAAGAGCTCTATTATTTTGTAGTTGTCTTGTGTTATTGATATGTAGCCATTAGATTCTTCCTTTAATTTCTCTTGCATAAGATGCTGGAATAAAACAAACAAATTAAATTAATTTCTTATATACAATATAAAGACAGTAAAAAACATGAAGCAACAGTTTTTGAAAAAGTAAATAGATTATTTTTACTATAAAAAAATAATGTATATTTAGTTTTTTCTTTCAACTTCATCTCTTACCCCCATAACATCCATAACTTTATCACTGGCCTTAGGGAACAAGGACTGGATAAGTCCATGTAATTCTGTTTTCAGTACATGAAATGTTTGTTTAGCTTTATCTAAGTGCTCTGGATGGACCTCTCTTTGGACAATCCTGGGCCGTGATAATGCTTCTTCTGCTGTTTTGGTTAGATTATTCAACCTTATGTAAAAAGAGATATAAAGGTATGTTTTAAAATAATATCTAAAACATTTTACTAATACATATAACATTAAAAACAGTTAAGTAAAATTAAATTTTTAATACCTTTCTATTTCCGTATCAATATCAAAAATAGCTCCTCTTGTGAATGCAGCAAGTTCTTCAACCTGTGATGTTTTTTCTTTCATTTCAGCAAGATATTGACTTATTATTAAATTTTTATCAGTCGGAATTGCAGTGTTGGTGTTCTGGAGATCCGTTCGTAATCCTTCAACGTAACAAAGAGCTTTTTGGCAAATATTATGTGGTGTTATAGTCGCAACAAACGGATCGTTTTCAATAATATTACACGTGTCTAGACATCGTTCTTGAGTACGCTTTATTTCTTGTGAAAGCATTTCTTTAGTTTCATTATTTAATTTACAAGACATTGCGTTTTGATTTATTTTTATAAGTATATCAGATTGTCACAGCCCGTAAAACGTATAACTGGGATATCAAATGGTATTTTTTATGATTTAAAGTTTTATTTGTACTAAAACACAATTAAAAGAAACTATTCGTATTAAAACTTTCAAATATATTTAAAATAAATGAAACGTCCGATTTTCCAACACTTAGCGGATTATACGCCAAACCGAAATAGCCGTTATCTCGACAGCCGACAGCCGTCGCTAGGGATGCTCGATGAACATCGATGTTCGATGATCATCGATGTTGAAAGCAAAAACATCGATGTTGGTTTACGAAAAATATCGTAACATCGATGTTAACAAATTCGTCATCGATGTTAACTCATGGTCTCACGGCTCACACACAACCATATTAATATCACAGGAGAAATTACAGACATTTTACAAATTATTTGCTTGTATTAAGGGTGTTAGACAACGATACAAAAACATATATATTATATTTAATAAACGACTATTATAGCTATTATAGTTACATCAACGCCAACCGAAAGAGTATTTTTTAAAGCTGGTTCTACTCCTAATCAATAAAGAAATAGATTAAAAGGTGCTTCTTTATCAAAATTCCTTTTTCTTCAGTCAGTAGATAAAAAAATATTAGAATATATAATAATTTGCTGTTTCTTAATAGATTTCTAACGATTTCACTGTATTTTATTTCTTTGTCACATAATAATGCTAAAATCATCGATGATATCCAACATCGATGTTCAGTTTCCGATAAATATCGAACATCGATGTTGGGCTTCCGATAATGACATCGATGTCAACATCGATGTTTTTCTAACATCGATCATCCCTAGCCGTCGCCCGTCATACGAAGAAAAAGGTTGCCAGACTATAAAATTTCGATAAGCCCTAGAGTACACTGTCGACTCTTATCTAAAATAAAGCTACACATTATACTCAAATATATAATGCTTTATTCTAGTTTTAAGAGACGAGAAAGGAATTAAAAGTATTAAGTGTCATAAGATTGGTAAACCTATGACTAAAATATTGAATGTAATTAGTACTTACACAAAGCTGCTAGAGATCCCAGTTTTATAACTATGGGTTTGTAGTCCGGATGTAAATCTGTAGTAAACGGCTGTATTGCATATTCAGCGAAAGTCATAACAATTATAGCCACTTCTGCAGGTCTTAATATGACTACGTATATCCAAGCACAGATAAACGAAGGCAGCGGACCCCAATACTTATGTGTTTTTCCAAAGGCTTCTTGAAAATAAGAATATTCTGCACCAGATTTGCCGAGAACTGTCCCTAATTCAGCGAATGACAAAGCGCCTGAAAAAAATATATATATTTTTGGTAACTAGAAATATATATATCTTGTATTTTTTAATTAAAAAACCTAAATGGCTTACCTACACCCACCTAATAATGATATAATTCCAGAGACCGTCCAAACAATTAGGCATAAAGCAACAGAACCAGAATGTTCTAAGGCGGATGCAGGAGAGACAAATATTCCGGAGCCAATCATCACCCCAAGTATCAGGTTTACAGCTGAGAACAGGCCTAGTTCTCTCTTTAATTCAACAGTACTTCCATTAGCACTCACCGATTCATCACCTTTTTTTTCAAACGCTTCCACCTCCTTGCTAGACATGTCGCTAACTGAAACAATGCGATAAGAAAAATATATATTACGCAAATTATTTTTACGCAACACATGTGCTTTACATGATTGTATAGTATTGTATCGTAATCTACTGTTTAATGAACTTGAAATAAGCGGACTTATCGTTCTTGTTACTTATGTTATTAATACGTAGTTGTTAAGGAAGCCTACCTAAAACTATTACCTGTCATATTAAAGAGGTTCAGAAACTGTTCGTAGGAACTAATAAAAAGAAAAGAGGTCACTGGTAGTTTAAATACCTCATTGCCGAAACAGGAAGGCTGCCCACTTAGTGACAATCAAGATGATCTTGCGGTGAACTCGACAAAGAGAGTATTGTAAATTGGGCACACAATAGTTACATGAGCGTTCATGTTCAAATTAACTTAACCATTGCATTAATCAAATTAAAGGGGTTAAAGTTTAAAAATGATTTTTTGACAAAACACTTATTATATCATTAGTTTGGTAATTGACAAAAATATATACTTATTTATAAGACAATTTTTTACAAAAAAAACTTTTCAACTTAAAACCGCTACATAAGCATAATAATAATAATAATATAATAATAGAAATAAAAAATAATCTATCTATGCTCTATACAAAAATAATAAATACTTAAGAAAAAAATTCTAGGTGAATTTGATTCCGAGTCCAATTCAAACCAATTCTGTGGCCTTCAATACACTTTGAAAACTAGTGCATTAAAGTTAATGTTACGAATATCAGGTGCATGTGCATGACTCGTACACTTCGCAGTAACTATCTTCCATGTAGGTAAAGACCTACATGGAAGCATTGTGAGCTACAAGTACTGATAGTGTAAAGATTAAACACGTACAATCGGTCAAGTGTCTTTTATACACATAATTGTTCCTAGTATGGAATGCCTTATACATTTGTTTTTTTTAATAGTATTTTTCAAGTTATAATAACTTATAATTCAATAACTTAAAATTTCTATAGATGAAATGTTTTGGATGTTAATACTTTTTTAAAGGTTAAATAAACACATTTAATTTGATATATTATGTATGGTCCTCGGGTCATAAGACGTAGAGATCACAGTTACAGGTCGAACTAGTTAACCTTCAGTTCACAGATGGCATTATAATGGCGTTATTATTAACCGCTAGTAAGTTATTGGTTGTAACTTGTAACTATGTAGGTATGTATTAATATTTTATGAGAGTGATTATTTGTTACTAAAAAAATAATAATAAAAATTTAAAAAAAATAAAATAAATAAAAATAAACATTATTATTAGGTATTATTAATTATTAAATTTTATTTTATAAATAATATTAATAATAAATACTAATATGCAATAAACAGGGTCAAGGGTTTGTAATAAAATAAAAAACCTACTTGAAACTACAATCTTCTGTAATTATAAATAAGATTAATTAGGTTAACAAATTTCAAGTACTGAAAGTAGGTTGAGGTAGAAATTACTTTAGTTATAAAATGTTTTAAAACAAAGTTTCTTCTATAACAATTATTGGGATATAATATAAGTAAGTACCTATGCAAATAAAATATTGCAAGCATTTATCGTAAACAGAGAATAATGTATCTATGGCTTTTACGAAATTTTATGGATAAAGATACTACAAATTCCCAAATGACTGAAGCCAGGACTTTCATTAGTGGAGCAGCGAATCTCCACTAATGAAAGGTGCGCCATTGCGTAGCTAATTACGTTACCCACCGGTATGCGTATTTTGGACCCTATTCCACCAAAAGGGTCTATCCAAAAAAATAAGTTATTGATATAAAACCATATTGTCAAGTTTAATGGTATCATGAATTACTGCTGTTTTAAAATACAAATGACATTAACATAAATTCGAATTAGACATTCATATACATTATTATTTATTATCAAGTCTCTTTTGTCGATTAACGATAAAAAAATTAATGTCGCAACACCTAGTAACCGATAACGATGAAAGATCTATTTTATCACGTATATTGTCGTTTAAGAGAACAAATTCTTTTGTTGGTCACACACTACAAAAAAAATTTAAGACAACAAAAACTTGTATTAGACACGTCTTAACACAAGGTTTAACTAGAAAATGGTTTAAATTGTCAATTTACGAAATGGTGATGTCGGCATTATGTCTGTTCTATTTGTGACGTGCTAAGAATTGTTGTACTACTTAGATTACACCACACTACTAAATATACAAACACGATTTTTAGAATCACGAAAATTAGAATGTTTTTTTATCAGTTGTAATAATATCAAGAAACCAATGTTAACAGAGATGTTAATGACATTTCATAGCTCAAAATTATTACCTTGGAATTAATGTAAATAGGCTAACGACATAAATGACGCATTTGTATATTACCTGCGATTTAGTTATGTGCGTAGGTTACATGCTGTAGGAAAGAATGACAACCCTGTATCTCGTTTTGAGTACAAAATAAATGCCTGTGTGTACATGTCTTTATTTCTATTATGCCAAATTCAAAACGAAAAAAATAGGGATTCTGATCCTTATTTTTTTCGTTTTGACTTGTAGTATCTTTACTACGTTATCGATAGTTGTCGTCATTTTATTTAAAAACATCGGCTATTTAAAGATTTGTCCTATACATCAAAATGTAAGCGAAGGTAAAGATATTTTTATATCCTCGAGGACGGCAGCATCAATTCTTATACAGCTGTCACTGTTTAAATTTTCGCTTGGCTTTATATAGTAGGAAAGTAAATTCAAAAAGTCCACACCAATGATCGTTACCTTCTCCTTCTTAGGGGTTGTAGAAATTTTATTAACCCTCTTACTTCAACTAATTTTTGACACTGCTGAATTTTAAAGATATTTTATTCACCCCTTTTTCCACTAATGTTTGACACTGCTTTTTCTTTGATGGAATTTAGTTACTCGTAAGATATTACAGTACCTATCTATAGAATTTATTTATTTAGTTATTTTATTTATTTATTATTTCTTTACATCAAGTACAGGAGACGTTACAATTAACTACATAACATTTTGTGCGAAGTCAGGAGGGATGGTTTCAACGCAGCTACTTACCCTGGATATCTCACTAGGATACCCTGTGCTTTTTTTTTTTTTTTTTTTTTGTTGGAAAATCCTCATGGAGACCCCCGCCCTTGGGGAAGGGCGAGGGTACTGTCAGACTCTTACTGACTAAAAACCAACCGTGTCCTTCTCGTACCCATGTGTCGGGGGCGGGTATCACCGAAGCATTCGTCACACCCGCCCGACGGGTATTGGCCCTCCAAAACGATAGGAGGGCCCCGTCACGGCCCGCCGATTCAATGGCGGGCCACGTCACCCACTGCGGCCGACACCCCGGCCGCAGGACTCCACTTCGAGGGGCGCGCGTAAGGACACGACGCCGCCGCCTCGAGGCCTGCTGCTGGTCGGACGACAAGACGCCCCGAGTCTGTCGTCCGCAGGCCGCGCCCTACGGTGGCCGAAAGTCGGCCACCCTACGACGCCTAGTGCGTCTGCTGCGGGAGGGTAGAGAGGAGGCGACCTCTCTCTCCCTTTCCGCCGCCTCCTTAGCGGACATTACTGCCTCGCAAAAGGCGGCGACGGCACTCCACCCCGACTCGCTCCCGACCATCGTAGAGACAACAGCCGGAAGCGAGAGGGTTCCCGCAGCACCTACGGCCGCGACCAAGTCACGGCGCTGCTCAGCCCAAGCTGGGCATTCCGCCAAGGTATGCAGCGCCGTATCGTCGCGGCAATCATCACAATGATGGCACTGGGACGTCTGCTCCCGGCCTATGCGACACAGGTACTTCCCGAAACATCCGTGTCCGGTCAGCACCTGCGTCAGCCGGAAGCTGAGGGCGCCGTGGCTCCTCTTGAGCCACTCCTCCAATATGGGCCTTACCGCCGCTACAGCGGCGTGCCCCGCCGTGGGTTGCGCTAAGCGCGTCTGCCACTCCGCCACTAGGACCTGGTGGAGATCTGCCCTGCGTGCCTCAATCTGTCGAGGCACCAGGCGCTCGCCCCGCTCGACCGCCTCCGCGCGCCACCAATAGAGCGACGCGAGGAGCCTTGCGTCGAGATCCCAGGGCGCTGATCCGGCTAGGAGGCCCGCCGCCTCAAAGGAGATCGTACGGTACCCCCTTATGGCCCTGACGGCCATTGCGCGCTGCGGCCTCCGCAGCGCGGCGATATTACGGGCCGTCAGGGCGTCCGCCCAGACTGGCGCGGCGTATAACGCCATCGACCGTACGACCCCCATGTAGAGCCTCCGGCAGGAGGAGCCAGGTCCCCCGAGGTTGGGCAGCAAGCGCGAAAGCGCAGAAGCGGCGCCCAACAACCGGGGGGCGAGCCGCGTAAAGTGCGGCCCGAAGTTCCACCGACTGTCGAGGACGAGTCCGAGATACTTCATCGTCGGCTCGACAGCGATGGAGGCCCCTCCCACTATGATTGCTGAACCCGGAGGCGGCTTCATCCTCGGCCCATGAAAACATAGGGCCTCGGACTTGTGCAATGCCACCTCCAAGCCCAGCCGCCGGATCCTATGCACGACGTGCGCGACACCAGCAGTCGCGCGTATGGCCGCCTGCCGGTACGACTTCCCACGTGCTGTGACGAGCGTGTCGTCGGCGTAACAAATGACGCCGACGCCGTGCACAAGCGCACCGCGCAGAGCCCAGTCGTATCCGATGTTCCACAGCAGCGGTCCCAGGACCGAGCCCTGTGGAACACCGCACGACGTCTCCCGCCGACCCCATCCTTCTCGACCCGGGTATACGACAGCTCTCTCGGAGAGATAGGCCCCGACAATGCGTTGGAGGTAGCGCGGCACCCCGTGGTAGCGGAGTGCCTCCCTGATAGTGCTCCAGGGCAAGATGTTGAAGGCGTTGGCGATGTCGAGCGACACCGCCAAGACCACCTCACCCCGGGTGACTGCCTCCTCCGCAAGGACCCTCACGCGCATGATGGCGTCCACCGTGGAGCGCCCCTGGCGGAAACCAAACTGGTTGTCCGCCAAATCCAGACCCACCCCAGACATGTGCCGGACGAGGCGATCGGCGATTACTCGCTCGAAGATCTTGCACACCTCGTCCAGCAACACGATGGGGCGGTACGCAGACGGCGAGTCTGCGGGGCGCCCCTCCTTCTTCAGCAAGACCAGCTTCCCGGTCTTCCACCGGCTTGGAAACTGGCCCCGCTCCAAACATGCGCTTAAGAGCCCCTCTAGTCGGGGCCCGAGAGCCCTCATGGCCAGGAACCATGCGCGGCCTGGAATGCCGTAGGGCCCTGGGGCGGTGTTCCTTATGCGAGCCACCGCCACTCTCAACTCTACCCGGGTCACTTCGGGCACGTCGTCGTCAATGTCGTCTTCCGCGTCGAGCACATTGCGAGGCGGAACCATAGCCGGTGGCGTGTGCTCCGGCCTCGCCGGAAACAAGGCACACACCACCTCCTCCAGCAGCTGTGGCTGGAGACTCCGGGACAGCGGGGGAGCCCACTGGCGCAGCTTGCCCCGTACCATGAGGTAGGGGCGTCCCCACGGGTAGGATACCCTGTGCTGAGATATCCTATCCTAACCTAACCTAACCTACGTGGCAACTTTTATTTCTAAAATTACTATATACCTATAATACGTAATATTATAAATAATTATAATAATATAATAAAATAACAATATAATAAAAAAAAAAAATATTAATAATCATAATTATAACACTAATATAATAGATTAATATATTTATATAAACTCAATATAATTTCGGATATATACGGGGATATAAATCAAATGTTCTATATGTATATTTTATTCAATGTTATTATACCGTTTGTTTCCATAATAAATAAATAAATATATAATATTTGTGCAATGTGTATGTAAGGATGGTCAACGTACTGCAAAGCGAGTGATTAGCGCCGATAAGACCTATATTGTTAATTTTAGAACAATAAATATATGTTATCATAGTAGAATGCTACTTAAGTTATAAATGTAGTATGGATAGACTGGATAATTTATTACGGTTTTGGGATCTATGACGAATAGTTTTTAATCTAATAACTATATTTAATTTATAATATTTTCTGAGTGATAAAACATAAAATACATTATGTTTATTTTATAAGCCAGTTTTTTATAAGACTTTCAATCGATTTCAGATACATTTTTAACATATTTAAATGAGCATACATTTAAGTAAAACGTTTCAGGTCATTGCATGCAATGCAACAATGGACAGATAAATAAATTCCGTCTTATACACATGGGTCTAAATATAAAACCAAAACATGCGTCTGCGCATTTACATGTTAATGACCGAATCTCGAAGACGCATTTCAAATCTAAATGCTTTTCTCAACTTTTATTTTTAAGTATACGGCCTTAAACTCTTTGCATGTTGTATTTATGTATTTGTTTACTCTGTACGTTCCAAGAATGTAATTTATTTGAGTATGCATTAAACTTGACACTGCACAGCAGGAATGTATTATTGTAAAAAAAAATATCTTACGTACAAGTATTAATTCAAAATGCTTCTCGGAACTGATTGATTATAAAATATTAAATATAATCCATCATTCATTTTGGGAGATATGTTTAAGAAATATGCGATAATAAAATGTATTTAATTCCAGGAATTAATTACCTACTTTTGGTCCGACAGCAATACCTAAAGTAAATACTAAACTCTTTAGTTAACAACTTGCAAATAGGGCTGTTTCCTAATTGATAAAAAAATATATGATAGTACAAAATAAATACAGACTATCTATATCTATACATATAATAAAATTGTCACTAATCGATTCCTATACATGGATAATATTAAAAAAAAAACATAATGGGGGGTTTTGAACTCCTGCATAAGCAGGAGTTCAAAACCCCATTCCCATGTCTGTCTGTACTGACGGACCTTAAAAGACTATTAGTACATTCTGTGTGCATCCAGAACTGCATCTGAACTCTATGCCCGGAAACTGAAAACCTTTAGGTAGATGACTAATAAACTGACTTACTGAGAGATTACAAGTATTTTAAAAAGTTGTAATTTTTATCACGATACTGATTGTTAAAACTGTAGGTACTACTACTGTAATTCTTCATGTAAATGTATACAAATAAATGAAGTGAGGTGCCTGTGATTTCGAAATAAATTCGATAATATTGTTTATTTTATTACCTGTATGTTTGTATGTTTGTCTGGGGTAAACTTTAGAACATCGAACTTTGAAGATAAACCGATTTGAAATGATGATAAAGGAGTTTGTAAAGTTACATATAAGTAACACTTTATCCAGGAAACATTTAGACTGAAACGTCGAAAACCGAAAAATCATAAAAATTAAGCAAAACTACACTTAGTGTACTAATAAGTAACGCCAACTATAGGTATGAAATATATATGATTTAAAATGAATTTGATTAATCTCAGGTTGAGGAATTTTTCAATTAATCAAAAAAAAAATTACCACATAACGCTAAAGCTATTGGCTAATTACAAATGTAAAAAAAAATATTTTTTTTTTATAACATTCAAAAGCTGTCGAGGATGTTAAAACTGTTTGTTGATAAAATTCTCGATATCAAACTAATTATTAACGCTTTTGTGGCACCGCGTCATACGAGGAGATCACGAGGAGATGAACACGATCGGAATCCATTTTGTATAACGGTGTTTAAAAAACAATTATTCGCTTTTATTTGTATCTCTTTTTTAAAAGTGTACTGTGTAGTTTATAATTATTTCGGTTAATTCGCGGTTATTTGCTTCAGTATTATTTATAGTATTAATCAACAAATAACTTAAGAACTAACACACCGGAACTGAGGTGAATATATTAATAATTTTATAAAAAAAAAGTGTAATAATTGAATTTATATAAAACTTTTCAAGAGTAAATTTACGTCGAATAACAATGCAATAAAAATATTTGATATCATTTTATCATGGAGCCAGGAGGATATTTGTGTAACGCAAACATTGTTGTTCTGTGTCTGGGTGTTTTTGTGTTTCATTGTTGTTCAGCCCGCACGACACGGGGTTTATTTCTCTAATGGAGCTGATCTTATTAAAAAAAAAAGATTTTCAATTCTTATAAATAAGTCTAAACCATAATACCTATTAGGTGCAAAGGAGAGACTGTCATTATGCTGAGACGTGGAAAGAGGAATGCCCATAGTGACCAACACCACACGCGACTCAGTTCGTTCTTTTAAGTCCTCAGCTCCCGTCCTGAACCAGAGAAAGTCACAACTTTGCTGAAGAATATAAGGGTTTTTTTTTACTGTACTAGTAGGTACTATGTTTTTCTGTATTTATTCATTGAGAATGTAGAAAAGTAAATTATTTTATTACATTAATATTATATGTTATTAATATATACTATTAATATTATATATTATATGTTATACTATTAATATTATATGTTATTAATATATTAATATATACTTTCTTAATAGTCGGTTTTCAACTAAAGAGCCAGAAAATTGGGAACTATTTCTCATAATTAATCGTAAGTGGACACGTTCTAAAGACCTATTGTATATAGTTTGTTCGCGAACTACACACACACACACAAGCTTACCTACGTAACTTACTTTTAACGTAATATTTCTTATTGAAATCATTCAAACAGTGCTAAGTGTTTTAAAGAATACAATTATTATTAATATTTAAAAATTATTTTGTATCACTTGTCAAAAATAATAATAATATATTTATGACATGTGGTTGGCATCATAGTTTTGCAATTGCCTCCACTATTCTATATTGTCTATTCTTTAATATTGGCCGGTGGCCCCGTTTACAATAATGTAAAATAAATAAATAATAAAAACTAAGTGGCACTTTTAGTATTCTGTTAATTTGTGCCTATTGAGAAAAAATAATAATTAATAAGGTCTTATTTACTTACCTGTTTAATAATTTTGTTTATTTGAACAAGTGCGAGTATTATTAACTAGCCATATCAGCCTAAAATTAATATATTATTGTTTGTCCGATGGCGATAAAATATAAGGATTATTTTAACAATAGATATGGAAATAATAAACCTCTTCTTTTTTTTAATATTAATACAACTTACTAATAATATATTTTTATCTATTACTTATTTAGGTACTTAACTTTATCAGAGGATAACAAAAATTATATATTTTTTCGTAATTTTACTTTCGCACGAATAAAGAGTATTTGTTAAACTACCAGACTACGACACTAATATACCACTGACATGTTATTATTTATTTGTACTTGTAACTTAATACCAATTAATGTTTTTTTTTATTTATGTTCATACAAATACATTTAAAGATGTATATATGTATATATTACTAGCTGTGCCTGCGACTTCGTACGCATAAATTTTGATTTAGATAAAACGTACCCATTCAAAGTTCCATCAAAATCAAACACCGGCAAGTAGTTTTATCGTGTAGGAGTATTTCTAGTTTATTTTCATATACTTTTTTATTTTTAATTACAGTTTTTTTACAGGAGAGGTAGTCCAATTTCGTATTTTTTTATTGGAAAGAATACTATTATTCCTTGAGGGGACGAACACTACTTCTATTTTGAAAAAATGTAAATTCATACAGACGAATAGACAAAATGAAAAAAATATGTTTTGGGTTCTTTTGCTTATATACAGGTCCCCTAGTAAACATTTTTGAAAATATTTTCTTTGTACATACAGTTTTATAATATTTATAAAGATACATTTCTGGAACACTTTAAAGGAATATATCTTTCGATACAGTGAGGAGTGTGCAAATTGCAATGAAAATTAAAAGCTAAATGTTACTAAGAGTGACGCTCAATATCTATGTATAGGGAAGGGGGCACAAAACGGGCACCATAACTTTCAGTGACAGAAAAACGTATATTAATACATAGTATAGCCACTTTGAATACAAGGACTTTGAAAAGATTTACAGAAGAACTTGAGATTTACTTACTTGAAGATTTACAGAAGACTTTGGAAAGATTTAAAGATTACAACAGAGGAAAGACTTATAGAACTTAAAAAAGCATTGGAAGATATTGCATAAATAACTTTAATATTCTATTTTTTTTTCTAAGAGCCTTAAAGTTCGTCCGAATTGTTAGGAAGGACTATAGCATAAGTAAGGGCTATGAGATCTGTGAGGATGTGTTGAGTTTGTTTAGCTTGAGTTTTTAGCTGGTGCCCAAAGTGGGCTCCTTTCCCCTAATAGTTATTTACATTGGCCATTACATTGATCAGATTTTAAATATAAATAAATATAAAATTATTGATATCGGAACATCGAGAGACATAATGAAGATGCTAAACTTATAGGTTACTAGCTTTTTCCAAGGACTTCGCACGCCTTAAATTCGTAGTAAAACAATTCCCCTTTCCCTTTTTTGTATTAGCTTCTATATGACTTATTTTAAGTGTTTACAAACATAATTACGACATCGGCAGACATCGCTCACTTTCAAAAATCTATTTAAAGTTTTTAATAAGAATACAATATTAGATATTGTAATTTTTTATACCTCTCTTGTTTTTACTTAAATGTCTATTCAAATAGTTTTTAAACAGAGTACTTAATAACCATTCTAACCATATGTCACACTTATAGATTTTAGACAGAGGAATTCTGAGCTACACAATCGACGTTATTTTGACCATCAACTTGCAGGACTGGATTTATTAAAATAAAAAACTCTATTTTAAATGCTAAAAAATATATATTAGACATTCAGTTAGCTATGTACATTAACAAAATTTTCAATACTGAATTTTCACAAAAGCCATTTTTTAAGACGGTTTGCACGGTTCCATAACATAGTGCGCCGGACGATCGTATCGCCGCAATCGCGATGTCCCTTTATTTTAAATATGTAATAATATCTTCGAAAATATTTATTTAAATTACATGCTGTTAAGGGCTATATTACTTAGATAAGGATTAAAGCTGTATTGCTCAAAATCACTTCGTAAATAAGCCATTATTTTTTGTAAGAAGTAAAGGATAAAAATTTGATATTTTGGGTTATCCCTAAGAGATAAATATATACCATCGCGGACTTTCTTGTAGAACTTTTTAAGGTATACAATACTTAGTACATTTTTTTGATCTATCTCGTAGAGTTCAGTTAGCGTTTGCATTGTCGCGCAAAAACAATTTGTTTGTTGACGACTTCGCATTAGAAATCTTGTAATTATCACTGGTTCTCTAATATATTATGTATGTTATTATACACATAAACCTTCCTCTTGCATCACTCTATCTATTAAAAAAATCTGCATCTAAATCCGTTGTGTAGTTTTAAAGATTTAAGCATACATACAGACATAGGGACAGACGCGGAAAGTAACTTTGCTTTATACTATGTAATGATATAGTTATTTTATATGTTTTCGTTATGTGTATAATAATATTAATATATATGTATATTATGTATTAATATTCAGAATATGTTAATAAAAAATGCTTGAACTAATTATGGAATAGATTCTGCATCTAAATCCGTTGTGTAGTTTTAAAGATCTAAGCATACATACAGACATAGGGACAGACGCGGAAAGCAACTTTGCTTTATACTATGTAATGATATAGTTATTTTATATGTATTCGTTATGTGTATAATAATATTAATATATATGGATATTATGTATTAATATTCAGAATATGTTAATAAAAAATGCTTGAACTAATTATGGAATAGATTGATAAAGGCTATAAAAAAAATAAAAATAATTCAAGCAACGCGAGAACAAATAAATATATTATACTTATATACCTACAGTTCGTTATACGGTTTCATATTGTCTGTGGAATCCAATTTACAATAGTAGATACTATAACCGTCTAGCGTAGGTTTTCAATTACTATGTTCGTAAAGTGAACAAATATTTAATTTGCCGGCCACATGATCCATAAGCGTACAGAAATTTATGTATTAACTAGATTTCTCACCTCTCACCGGAAAGACATAAAATTTTAAATACATCAACCGTAGAAATATATTTTCAAACCAACTTATTTTATAAATGTTTTTTGTTTATAATTATTTTACTAGTAACTTGTATCTAGGCATAGTCTCAACAGATTATGATATAATTATGCATTTTGAATGTCATTGAATGTCAAATATGTAGTAATAAAACCTCTGGGATTAGGATTTTGCACCCGTCGCTTTCATACAATTATTATACAAACTATGGTCGCTTTGGCATCTAGCTATATACCTTTACAAATAAAACGGGAGTAAAATAACTATAAAACTGCTAATTTAGAGTTCATAATCTACAGAAGCAAGAATGAAAGTAATTATATTCTTTCGAAAAAAGGTTTTATCTACCAAATATGTCAAGGCTTATTATATCAAATGACTTAGTTTTTATTATCGCGCATTTGATTATCTGTCCAACAAGATAAATACTTACACATATTTAAATAAAAAAATATAAATATGCCATTGGCACAAACTTTTTAAAATTATTTTTAACAAACACCAAAAAGATGAGTATGGACGACAGACTATAAAAGTGGGTGTTTGCAGTTTTATTCTGTTTTCAAAACTGTGTCAAAATATACCTACTTTAAAATAGAATTTTCCTCGAGTTTTTAAGAAATTAATAAAATGACTTCCTTATTTCACCAATAATGTACTGTATATCTTTCTAAGGTTTATTGTGACTGTAAAATTATGTTAGTAAAATATTTTTTTTTTATATATATATTCTTTTAAATACAGTCGATGTAGAAACAGTTTGGTGAGGTATATAAATTAGTGAGACTTTAACCAGTTTATTTCGCTTGTAATGAATTCAATAAATATAATATAGATCTTATATTTTATAGTAAATAACATGCTTACCGTATTTAAAAGTCAATAAAGTCAACATTGAATATGGCATCAGAAATAATAATTATCATAATATGCGTATTAAATTGTATTGAACATTTTAACATAATAATAAACATCATGGAAAAGAAATTAAAAAAGATATATTATAAATAAATAAACTAATTAGGTATACACAAGTCCATGCTATTTATTAACTCTAATGGTCATAATATTATATAGTTTCAAACTAGATCTAAGAGTTACCAATGCACAGTAAAAGAACGTCTATACATATAATAAAAATGTCACGAATTTATTTCTGTACATGTAAAATATTAAAAAAACACACCATAGGGCATTACAAGAGCATATAACCCAAAACAATGGTTTTTCGGTTGCCTGTTTGTCTGTATGTGCACGCTCATCTCAGAAACGGCTTAACCAATTTAAATGCGATTTTCACGAATATATTATCACAATCTTCATTTAAAATTTATTGTTTTTTTCTTCTTAATCGGTTAAGAAATAAAAAAGTTATGTCAATTTATGTCAATCACGTAATAGGTAGCATGCAAATCTTATTCTATACATGTAATAAATCTGTAGAGGAGTAGTCTTTATACATTGAAAATATTTATAAAAATATACCAGCATGTGAAGTGATAGCTAACAGAATCCGTTTTCAGCATTTTTAAAATCTTTGTCTGTTTATCTGTTTGTTTTTTGTTCGTGTATTATTTTTCTTTATTGTATTTATTAAAAAAATATATATATTTTCAAAAATTCACACAGGGGGACCTTTATATAAGCAAGGTAACCCAAAGCAATGTTTTTTCATTTTGTCTGTACGTTTGTGCACGCTAATCTCAGAAACGGATTAATTGATTTGGATGCAGTTTTCAGGAATGTACTGTCATGGGATTCACTTTTTTTTTGTTATTTTTTTAACAATCGGTTAACAAATAAAGATGTTAATAATCTCTTATTGTCGTACCATTGCTGCTTACCAGTTTGAAAGTTTATAGTTTTTACATACATTGGTAAGTGCAAAGGGTATGTTTTATCAAAATCGATATCGTCTTAAATATAACAAAATACAAACACTGTTGTTATATACAGTCTATTCTTGACATAGAACTATGGCTTAAATCATAGTATAACCTAGTTGAAACTTGAAGTACGACTTCTCGACTCGTAAAAGTCAGTGGTGAAGTAACGAATTTATCACCGTTTTACGCGCATTATTTATTTATTAAGTGGCCTTATTTGTAATGATTGTGTATTTCATATAATAGAATGTGGTTTTAAAAGTAGATATATAATAATCACGACATATCTACCTACTATAAAACGAAATGCCCTTCTGCGTATTATGTTCCTAGATAACCTTGAAAATTATTATATTTAATTTGTTTCGGTTTTTATAGAAACATACTATCAATATTTAGTTAAAATAACCACCATTACATCAGGTCAAATCAGACGAAGCAAGGACAGTTTGCTGGTATTATCTAAAGCTAACATTATCCGAATGGGGTTATTCGAAGTCATTAAGTACTTAGGTAATAAGAGCGGTGTTAGAATAGTAATCATAGAAACAGCAATCGAGATTGACGATCGATGTTGTTTTTAATATTATAATGTAAAGTTGTCATAAATAAAGCAAAATATATTTTTTTAATTGTTGTTTTAAAAATAAATCCAAATTAGTTTTATTAAACGTCATTACGATATACGTTGTCCTCATGCAGGTAATAAAATTGTGATGGTCAGTTTTCTATTACAAAAGTTTTATAGGTATTTCTAAGATGTTGCATACCTACCTAGGTATTTTATCTAATATTAAAACGTCAATGGTTTCCTTTTTTTACATTATTTTACAAACTATCGCATAACAGGTTATGTAAAGTTAAGTTTATCAAATATTTTTTTTAAATGTTTTTGTTTTTTTAATTTAACATGCACATATTAAGTAGTAAACGGTTTCGTAGTTTAGATGATAATATCATCTTCCTCAATAATCTAGGATCATGAAGAGATCAAGAGACATTTTAAAACAAAATAGAAGTGATTCAGTAAATTTTGTAGTTATAGATATGTGTAGCTTTTAAGTTTAACCATAAGTTTAAACAATTCCTGTGAATCCTCAATTTACCATCCCCTGAGGGCTGAGCCCCCGCTATCCGAGATCTGAAATGTGACTAGTGAAATAGTAAAAAAATCAAGAAATCGTAATAATATTCACAAAACAGGGAACTTTAAGGAATTTTAGTATAGTATTTACATCTTCAACTACGGTCTATTTTAAATATTAGCTCATAATTAGGTAGGAGGAAGATGAAATCATATCATTTCATTGTACCTAAAACATGTTGTGTTTTAGAAAAGTAGAATTATTATTACCAAGAATTATTAAATATCTAGAATACCTATTTTTATACCTAATGAATGAAAATGCATACATTATAACTAATAAATAGGTACATATAAAGATTATAACACAAAAATAAATATACAGCCACTAGTCACTCTAGTAAAATAATCACTACAAAAATGCAATGTAAAAAAATTATGGCATTATAAATTATGTTATTTATATAATATAATTTATTTTATTGTAGTAATTATTGATTAGTAATACCTATAACATAAGTGATAATATAGGTAGGTATTAGAATATTATTGAATTGCATATAAGTGCATCATCATTATTGATTTCTAAGTCGTAAACGGTAATCATTGTTACTTTGCTTTGCTTTAAAAATTTGCTTTAAAAATTAAAACATTTCGTTCAATAACTTATAGAAATGTTAATAAATAAAGTAATCTAAATTATGACTTACCTATAAAATGTTGTCAATTAAAAAACAAATATAGGTAAATTGTAAAAATTAAATCATAAAAAATCACTGTCACAAGGAATTCATTTCAGTTCAAGATTATTTCATAAAACAAATTGAAAATATTTTAAAATATTCGTTGGACAGTTTTAACACGAGTGTTCGCGCTCTTTGCAGTCCACAGACTAATGAGTACTGAGTAGTGAGTGGTGCGAGATTCGTGTTCACAATAATAAATATCGGCGACCGCGCGGCGTCTCGATTAGATACCGACATGAAGTGGGCATTAGGTGATAACGATGTTGATCCTATATTTCGATAGTCGTTATTAATATATAGGAGACATTACCATGTTCAGAATAAAATGTTGGAATTGATGAAGAGAGGCTGCCTGCAAGAGGTGGCCAACTAATTACAAATAACTCTGTATATGAATTGAATATATATATTATTTATACCTATGTTCAAATAATTATTTAATAATTTTCCTATATTGTTTGTAACTTTTGCATGAATAAAATTGTGTTAGAGGCGGGCAAAAAGTACATACGTAATATATTTAGATAGGTATAGGTATATACCTATATTTTAACAAAATATAAATACATAGTCATTTATGAATGATATTTCATATTATAATTAGTTGATATTAAGTTTTATCATTTATCACGTGTTAAAGTAATTACTTTTAATATAAATAATGTATAATGATAACTAAATACTAATTACATAATATGATAACAGACGGACGGAGATAGGTATATTTCATAAATTATAATCATCATGAACTAGATTTTGCAGGATGACGTCAGACCTGTTTGAAAATAGTTTCCCAGCCGCTGGAACTTTGTCTAAATCGTGTCAAGTTTACAAACAAAACAAACAACGAAGGTTCAGAACAGGAATTGTAGGTGTTAAAAATAATTTATACATAAACTTTAAAATTTGATGTCTTTCATTGTCTATGATTAGAAAAAACACAATTTTCCATTTCAGCCCCGTTGGTTTTCAATTTACCGAAACCCTCCTTCTTCATTTTCCGTCCGTGTTTTTTTTCTGCTTGAAAGTTTTGAGATAATATACAAATAAGTCAGTTTTCCTTTATTCATATATTATTTACCTATAAGGATTTTAAAAAATCGAATATCTACTAATGGTCTAACTAACAACTAAATTCCAAACAACCCCATCCAATATTTTTAATATTAATTAGCGGTAGGTATATTTATAATGTACACAAATGAAATATACTTTGATATACGATTTTGGCGTATTTAAAAATATTAATTTCTGGTTTGAATTTTGGATTTTTTAACTTATCTACTATACTAATTTACATTACATCTAAGAATTACCAAAAGACATATCATCGGAAAATGTAACAACTCTCCCAAAAGATAAACTTTAATTCTATATTATGATATAGGTGCTCAAACTAAGGTAGGGCTAGGATCAAGTAGGAAAGTTCAAGACATAACAAAATTATTTATTCGACAAGACGAAAACGATAACTGCACGCGATAAGCCTAGAAATTCAAAATGAATGGGTGGCCATAATAGATTTTTGTATGCCACTAGCTTTGGTGTGGCGCACCCTGCTTTATAATTGGTCACATAGTATTATTAAAATTCTAACTTAATGCATTCCAAAAGCGACCGAAAAGTCTTGCAACATCTGTGGGGAGGCAGTAGGAACCGCGAAACATTTACTGGTAGGGTGTAGGGTACTTCTAGATGAAAGACAATACTCGCGTCTCCACGATAGAGCATTAGAAATCATACGGTTAACCGTTAGTCTTTCAGTAGCAAGAGCGTGGAAGGGTAACAACCACCCAACGATCTGTGGAGTTAGTAAAAGAAGGCTCCTAAAAAATCTAAACTGAAGCCTTATTTAATTTGATTGCACTCTTATGATGGACATGTATGAAAAGCATCACAGAATTCCTGGGATTGTTAGAGTTTCGTAATCCAGACCGTTATTATTTCTGTATTCTAAACATCTAAGGCGCGTGATGCTTGTGGAGCTTACTGTTCCTTTCGAAACAAACATCCCCAAGAATCACACATCTAAGCTTAATAAGTATTATGAACTAACTAACTAACCAACTAACTCTCCAGGAATCAATTTATAGTTAGCTTGTACGCGGTAGAAGTGGGAACGAGAGATATAACACCAAATTTTTCTATAACTTACTTAAAGACCTTGACCATTCTAGAACTAGCATCGGTTCATGTCTAGAACATTTCAACGGCGGCCTTAATAGGTTCTTTCCAAACTTGGATAGGCAGGGAGAGAAGAGTGAACGGTGAAGGTAAGTGCGTTTGCGCATCATAAAGTGGCCCCTTAAACCAATGCCTGGGTCGCAAGTCCCAGGCATTGTTTGCGCTTCTCTCCATGCAACGCGATGGGCCTCAGACCTGCACGGTGAATTCATGGAATGCTAAGTAGCTTCGTCACTAGGAATTAACATAAATTATTTTAAAAAGGTTTGATGGAAATAAAAGGTTCTTTAATAAATAAAATAAAAAAATCTTCTAGTTCTTTAGTAATAAGAATAATGATACCTACCTTTAGTGCCTATAATACTAATAGACCACTGTTAACTTGTGGCGAATCGATCCCTAAAAAGAGTGACTTTGACAAATAATTGGCGCCAACCAATTGCTACAGATTATTGATATAACATTACTTATTAAGTAGACAAAATGTATAAGAGTTGAGCAAATATAGATATAGTATCAAGTAACTCTGTTATTAACCACTGCCCCCTTTTTCTTATGATGGAATAAGAACATTCCACAAGCTAGTTAGTAATTGACTATATTTACTCTCATAACTTACGGCTTTCACCATTTCAAACAGTTTTAATAATGAATAATACGCATTAAATATATATCTCCGAAAAGACATATTTAATGGTTCACGAATGGTGATTACTTAATCGTTATAAAATTAAGATGTGGCCGAAAATTTTAATAAATTACACAATCCCAATGGCCAAATATAGATGGATGATAATAGAAAAATAAACAAATTTTTAAACTATACCAAAACTTGAAATACGATAACCCGACTTAGCAACTACTTATCAAGAACTCCAATTTTATCACAAGCAAAAAAAAATTTTTCTAAATAGTAATAGTCATTAGAAAAAAAAGTTTTCTAAATAGTACCTAAATCATAATACTATACTATTTTTATAAGTGAGTATTGAATAAAACTTCAACTTTACATTTTTCTAGCAAAGGTAACATTGAATAAGTATATTTACTGACCGTATACTGTGTGATACTATTTAATTCGTATTATACGATTAGTTAATAATTACCCAAGCAAGTTAAAATGTTAGTTTCAAAAATCATAACTTAACGGTATAGTAGCTTCATCAATTTATTGCTTTTTGAGGCAAAACTTTTTGTGTATTGAATATTAGGCATAGTGTACATAATATTAATAGATTTTAGATTAGAATTTAGTTTAGTTTTTTTTTTATTGTAGTTACTTATGTAATAATAATATATTAACCCAAAATTATATATACTTTAAACATAAGTTAATAAAATTATTGGTTAATAGTTATGAAATCTCCCGGATATTATAAATATTTTTAGTTCTTCAATAGTCTATGTTTCTTAGTTTTTCTGTAGTCTGTGCTCGCAGCTTGTGCTTCATAATTTGTTCAATTTTCAGATCAACTCTCATTAGAGAGGGGATTGTTAAGTGTAATAAATAAATCTTAAGAGATTTTGCCTAGATATATCGTAAATTGTGATATTTACTTAATAAATCTCCTATTAGTTATTGTAATTTAGTATTTGTAAGTAATTCAACCAGTTACCTGAAGTAGAAATACTCATTAAATTTCGTCTATGACGGATCGATTTGGCGTACATTGCTAAAAGTTGCAGGTTATATCAAATTTTATTGTTTCCTTGCTGGTGTTTCATTCATAATAGATTAAAATGGAGAGTATGGATGTCGCTCAAGAAAGTACTTCTACGGCTTCAACGCCTGCAACAGAAAATGGTGAGTTTTTTTGCAAAAATGTGCACTTCTAGGACGCCGGTATCTAGCGGCAAAAACGTGTTTCTTTGTTTCGTGTTTTTTATAGCAAAGTAAATTTTTAACACTTTTAGGACCGGACAAAAATGTTACAGCCGAAGAGATGACATCACGAGACTATTATTTCGATTCGTACGCACATTTCGGTATCCACGAGGAAATGTTAAAAGATGAAGTCCGCACTCTTACATATAGAAACGCCATGTATCACAATAAACATCTCTTTAAAGGAAAAGTAAGCATTCTTAAAATGATTTTTTTTTATAACAAACATGTTTTTAACTATTTCGAGATTTCTGAAAAATAAATCAATCTAATACTATTTTTTTAAGTAAAATTAATGATTGCCATATCTTTACAGACAGTACTAGATATTGGATGTGGAACTGGCATATTGTCTATGTTTGCCGCCAAAGCAGGGGCAGCTAAAGTTATAGCAGTGGAGTGTTCAAACATAGTAGACTATGCTCGTAAGATTGTTGAAGCTAATAGACTTGACGATATCATAGAAATTGTTAAGGGAAAAGTAAGTTTTCTCAGTATTTGCAAAAACATAAACATGTCCCAAAAATTTCATAGTTCACAGTTCATGATTATACAGATTGATATTTATGTAAATATAATTTTATATCTGGACACTCACAGTTTGAAAATTAGAGATGCCCCAAATAGTGGTTTCAGCGAATAAACAAATACCAAATACTATTCCCTTTTACCCTTACCAAACCAAATATGTGGCCAAATTGTTCAGTTTACTATTTTATTGTTAGTTTGTCATAAACAGGTTCTAACATATACATTATGTATGGCTGTTGGCTAAATGAATAAATATGTGAGGTTGTGGTTAAAAAAAAAAATTGAGGTTTAAGGTTCAAATAAATACTGTTTTAAGGTTCAAAATAAATGTTGACTATATGAAATACTAATTGTAGGTAAGGAATAATAAAATAAATATGTTGCAGGAATAATAAAATAAATATTTTGTTATATGCCTAACGCTAGCGATACAATGGGGCTTGGGTTCAATTCCCGACAGGGACAGGCATGTATATGATGAGCAATGTCTGTATTTCTGGGTTTCGTCATTTATTAAATGTATTTTCAGCATTTATAATGTGTATTTCTATGTATTTGTATTGATGTCTAAAACCCTTAACACAAGCAAATAATTTGCTTACTTAGGAGTTAGATCAATGTGTGTAATTTGTCCAGTGTTATTATTGTTATTATTATTATTATGTTGATTTGAAGCTTTAACTGCTTTCTATTATTAAGCTTTCTTCAACACATTATTTATAAGATTTCTTTGACTTATAATATGACATAAATTTTAGTTTAGTCTTTTAGTTCTTTACCATGTTAACTAACCAAGAAAATAGAAATACTCGAACTGAATATTATATTTGACACCAAAACAGAATAATTCGGCCGAATATGAATAGCGAAAAAGATGCCGAATATGCTGAATACCGAATACTTACCGAATATTCGGCGCATCTCTATTTATAATATACTTCTTATTATAAGAAACTTCGTATAGCCAAAGCCTTAGGCGATAATCAACTTAGTCACCAACTGTCTAGGGCATTGCGATCAATTCTTAAACTTATCCAAGGTATAACAAATCAAATAACGAAAAATTGTGATAGCTTTGATCGGGCAAAACATGAAGTAGACTTTGATAAAAATCCTTTTAAATACTCAAAAAACATTTTCAAAGATCAAAAAGGTAAGCTTCTCTTGACCAACGAGCAAATTTTCGACCATTATAAAAGCACATACGAAGTGCCAGAAAACCAAAGACTATATGGGGATCCAAACGAACACAAACCTGAGACTCCTACTGAAGATTTTCAAGCTAACCCACCAACTTTGGAGGAAATCAATAAAATAATTAAAATGAAACCATCTAAGTCAGCACCAGGTCCGGATGGTATCCCTTATATAGTTTACAAAAAATGTCCGTCGCTCCATAAACATCTTTTAAATATATTCGGTAAAATCTGGTCAAGAAAGCAAATACCGGTATCGTTCGGAAAAGCCCTTTTTGTCCTCATTCCGAAAAACGACAATGTCAATAATCCCAAGGATACTAGACCGATAGCCCTAACAAATACAATTTCCAAAATATTTTTCTCTTTTTTACAAACTAAAATGACGAAATTCATGATTAACAATAGATATTTCAGGCCTAATCACCAGAAAGGGTTTTTGCCCGGAATTTCTGGATGCCTGGAACATAATACGTTAATATCGGAAAGCCTTAAAGATGCTAGAACTAGCGAGAGACAAATTACGGTTTGTTGGATAGACTTAGAAAACGCCTTTGGGTCGGTACGACATGAACTAATGATGTTCGCGCTTAAATGGTATAACTTTCCTATGGTAGTTCGCGACATTATTGCATCATATTATTCAAAATTAAAATTCTCTATAATTTTTAATGAAAACCATTCAAAACCACTTAATTATAACGTTGGTTTATTTCAGGGCTGTTGTATTTCTCCTATTATATTTAATATAGTTATTAATATTTTAATAGACAAATTAATTAGAAATGAAAAAAAGTGGGGCTATCGGTTTAAGTTCAACAACAAATACACAGAATCCATACTAGCTTTTGCAGATGATCTCGCGATACTGACACGTAATCCGAAACAATGTCAGGTACTTTTAAATGTAGTTGAGGATTTCTGTACGTGGACGGGCGGATTGAGGACAAAACCAAGTAAATGTTTTAGTCTGTGTCTGGGTAGACGGAATACCAAATATACCTCTTACGATCCGGGTCTTATAATAGGCGGTCAGTGCGTTAGTACGGTTACGGAAGCAGCTCCGTTTAAATTTTTAGGTAAAAAAATCGATTACCAAGGCCGTACTCCATCGTTGGATGTAATAGTCGATAGCTTTTTAAACGATCTCAAAAAGGTAGACAACCAACCAATAAGTAACGTCAAAAAAGCTTGGATTTACGATAATTATTTAACATCACGTCTAAATTGGCCTTTCCTCGTGTATGATATAAATAAAACCCTTTTGTCAAAGTTAGATGCAAGCGTCATAAAGACATTGAAGTTATGGCTCGGGTTAGCGCACTCAGCGGACTCTTCAACCTTATTTAGAGACCGAAACAACTTTGGATTAAAATTAAAGAAACCATCGGAGCTCTACAAACATCTAAGAGTTACCAAAAGACATATCATCGGAAAATCTAAAGATGATACTGTAACTTCTCTCCCAAAAGACAAAGTTGCCTCAGAGCTCGAGTCACGACTTCAATTCCATAAAAAATTTATGATAGGTGCTCAAACAAATAAACTAGGGCTAGGATCAATTAGGAAAGTTCAAGACATAGACATAACAAAATCTTTTATTCGACAAGACGAAAACGATAATTACCGACTCCACGCGATGAGCCTAGAAATTCAAAACGAATGGGTGACCATAGGAGATTTTTGTATTCCACTAGCTTTGAAGTGGCGCACCTTAATTTATGATTGGTCCCCAGCATTATTAAAATTCTATCTTAATGCATTCCAAATGACTCCCAGATCAAAGTAATTTAGTAAGATGGGGCAAAGCCACCGAAAAGTCTTGCAACATCTGTGGGGAGGCAATAGGAACCGCGAAACACCTATTAGTAGGGTGTAGGGTACTTCTAGATAAAGGTCAATACTCGCGTCGCCACGACAAGGTATTAGAAATCATACGGGAAGCGGTTAGTCTTTCAGTAGCAAGAGCGCGGAAGGGTATAACAACCACCGAACGATCTATAGAATTCGTAAAAGAAGGCTCCTCCAAAAAATCAAAAGCGAAGCCTTATTCAATATTAGGCGCGGCTCCTGATTGGATTCTCATGATGGACACGTATGAAAAGCATTACAAAATCCCTGGGGATGTTGGTGTTTCGTCATCCAGACCGGACTTATTCCTGTATTCGAAACATCTGAGGCGCGTGATACTTGTGGAGCTTACTGTTCCTTGGGAAACAAACATCCCAAGGGATCACACATCCAAGCTCAATAAGTATTACGAACTAACCAACGAACTGATCAGGAATAAATTTATAGTTAGTTTGTACGCGGTAGAAGTGGGAGCGAGAGGTATAACAGCAAAATCTCTCTATAGCCTACTTAAAGATCTTGGCCTTTCTAGAACAAGCATCGGTTCATTTCTAGAACGTACTTCAAAGGCGGCATTAGTAGGTTCTTTCCAAATTTGGTTAGGTAGGGAGAGGAGTGTGGAGGGTGAAGGTGAGCGTTTTTGCGCATAATAAAGGGGCCCCTTAAACCTACTCCTGGGTCGCAAGTCCCAGGCACTGCTTGCACTCCTCTCCTTGCAACGCGATGGGCCCGGCACCCGCACGGTGAATCCATGGATTGCTAAGAAGCTTCGTCTTATTTACTTTCCATTTTCACAACCATTTGTTATATGTAAATATACTAGATATATTTACATAGATTCTCATAGGTTAAAATTTTGACTATGGACTATGAATGATAATTTTCTAAGCATTTATAACAGTACTATGATATAAATTTTACACCTATGTTTAAATTTTGAACATTATTTTGTACCATGTAGACATATAATTATATATTATCACAGGTCGAAGAAGTAGAACTGCCAGTAGAGAAGGTAGATATTATAATATCGGAGTGGATGGGCTACTGCCTTTTTTACGAGAGCATGCTGGACACAGTGCTGTACGCTCGGGACAAGTGGCTTCAACCTGATGGCATGCTGTTTCCTGATAGGTACATTGTATAATATTATTGATATATATTAAATAGTTAAATCTTTATATTTTTATTATAAAAGTACATTATTTGTAAAAGTAGTTTTATAGTATTTTGTATTCTATAACTTTTTTATATAAATTAGCCATTCGTTTTAATAAGCGCTCAGACTACTCTGTTTTTTAAATATTGTTAAATACACTTTTACTTCCTCATTATCTGTTTATATATTAATTTACATGAAAAGTATTTTTTTTTTACATTTTTCTATAACTATTTTTAGATATGTTTACCTTTTATATTTTATACCATTACAGATGCACACTCTTCATCTGTGGCATTGAGGACCGACAGTACAAGGATGAGAAGATCAACTGGTGGGATGATGTTTATGGTTTTGACATGTCTTCCATCCGGAAGGTGGCAATATCCGAGCCTCTTGTGGATGTAGTTGATGCAAAACAGGTATGTAATTTGTATTTTATTAAAAAAAGAGAAATTATTTTACCTAATTATTTTATCTATTACGTTTATATTTTGTGTAATGTGCCTCTATCAATAAATCTATCATTTATTAGTTAACTCTATTTAAACTTACTTTTCTTTACTACAGGTGGTCACTAATTCTTGTTTATTGAAAGAAATAGATCTGTACACTGTCAAGAAGGAAGATCTTAATTTTGAATCTAAGTTCCATCTTCAGGTATGTTAAATTTCTTAAGCTGTCATTTTTAACCAAATAAATTTTTATTCACTTTTATAAAATACTCCAGGTGCGTCGGAATGATTTCATCCAGGCTCTGGTGACGTTCTTCAATGTAGAATTTACTAAGTCTCACAAGCGTCTAGGGTTCAGCACGGCTCCCGAGGCGCCCTACACGCACTGGAAGCAGACCGTCTTCTACTTCGACGAGTACATGACGGTGAGGTTATTATGTTATTAATATGTTTACATGGATCAAAGCTACACTGCTATATGTTCTGACGCTGTTCAGGTTGGAACATGATTCTTTAAAATGATATTAATGGAGATAATTCACAAATAAAAAGTTTCAATTTAGCACTGTTATTTAGTTTACTGATAAAACTTATTTGGTTAAGTGATAAGACCAAACACAATTTTTCCATCAATTATTAATAACAATTGGGTTTAAAAAGTGAAAAGCTTCCTCAATTGTCAAGGTCGTTCTGTAGAGAGAAAGCTATTCGCGGTGGCTCACTTATCTTAGCTCGCAATGTAGTGTTAAAGTCTCGATCAGACATAGTGGCGCTCTCTGTCGAGCGAATTATTGAACTATCCTGCATTGAGCTCAATGAACATATTATTTTATGCGTGTACCGACCCTCCTCTAGCGAGTTTGATGAATTTGAAAACAAAATGGAGGATATTTTAACTAAACTATTTTAATAGTGTGTGATGACTTTAATGTAGTTATATTACAAGTAACTTCGTCTAGTCTACGTTAATTAAATTTGTTTAAATCTTTTAACTTATTGAATTTATTTTCTGAACCTACTCGCATTACTAGTGTTTCCGCTACTTGAATATTGCAACACGGGTATTAGTTTGAGTTTACTTTTACTTATATTGATGTAAAATTATTTGATAAGATAAATATCACTTTGAAGTGTTCTTATGTAACTAAAAATATGAAATAGAAAAAAAAACTTTTTTGTGGTGAATATAAGCTCTCGGTATTTTGTTCAATTGTTACTTCCTCATTGTCAATTATAGTCCTTATATTTATCTGCAATCTTACGATTCATATGAGTGGTGTATACTATGAGTTTATTACACCAGCGACTTACGTATAATATACGCGTCACGGATTATGGAGGTGACCGAAATAATTACTAAAAAATGTGATCTGACTTGTGAACCCGTCGAATGACCCCGCCACCCACTGACACCAGGTGTACGTTCGCAGGTGAAGAAGGGCGAGGAGATAACCGGTACGTTCTCGATGCGTCAGAACGCCCGCAACAATCGCGACTTGGACTTCGAGGTGGAGCTGTCCTTCAAGGGCGAGCTGTGCCAGGTGCAGGAGAGGAACCACTACCGCATGCGCTGAGCAGCCTCCCCGCACTGCTCAGACGACACCTTCAGTACCACGTGACACTTATTATTGGAAATGATGTATTCTAAGTTATGTTTGACATTTCTATACCCTCCTACCGATAGTGAACCGATCTGGTAACCAGTGAGTCACTGTCGTCGCAGCTCCGTAGCTCGATATCGCTCTAGATAAGTAAGTCAAGCCAAAACACAGATATGATATCGAATAGCTTCGAGTTATTGTACCGTAGCAAAATGTACCGTTTTGCACCATTTTTTAATGTAAGGCAGAATAGTTTTTGTATCTTAATATTTAAGTGAAACTATTTCTACAGTTTTGTCGCTATTTTTATTTTTACCCGTCGACGATACATCGAAGTCAAAGAACAGATACATTGTTGCATGGCTAACGATGGCAGTATTAGTTGATAATTTTATTAATATTAAACTATTGCTTCTTGATAAATGAGGCTCCTTGCTGTGGTCTTCCTGCTTGTGATGTTTATATATGTTGTGTCCGGATGATCCATAGCAAGCTAGGATCTGTGTTCATTTATCTTGTGTCAGCGAGTGAGGTCCGTGTCGAACTACTGAGTTATTTTATATCTGTTTTCATTCAGTCTCAGTAATGTGTGCTTTTGCTTTTAAACGATACTTGTGATAATGCACCATATTTTATATATGGATGTTATTTTAATGATTGTGAATACTTGTGTATTATAATGAAAATAAAAATTGCGATATAAACTGTAAATATAGTTTTATTTAATATTGAAAATGCAAGCAAGTAAACTATGTCATTGACTTTAAAGCATGATATTATTAAGTATTTTATAGACCGCCTATACTGAAGCTTTAGCGTAACTGAAGCTGTTAAAATTGTTTTAAGACAAAATACAGAATACTTGTTGGTGAGAAAAACATTCAAAAGTTTCAAATTGCAAAATGTTGTTTTCTTCATATTTTTGTAGACATATTAAATATTTTTTTACTACATGCTGTCTTGCTAACACACGTAAAATACAATTATTCAAAGAATAAATGTAGGTAACAGTGTATTTTTGAAGATAAAGCAAGATTAACCGATACTTCCTCACCACAATTTTTAATTGATGATAAAATATTTGCTGTAATTTTCGAATTAGCATTTAGTTGATTACAAAAGGCTATTAGTTTCAAACGTGGCCTAAATAATATTTGTATACATATACATATTTCGTATGGTATAGAACAAATACTTATTTCCAGAATATACTTTTATAATAACAACCATCCACTATTATAATAATATGATTTGTAACCAAATAGCCATGTGTTCAAAATACCTTTTCAAATATATTTATTTTTATATTTTACAAGATGCACTACAGTGCATCCAGTGTAATATTGTAACGCGCCGCGGCATGTTATGTAGGTATTAGAATATTTTGTAAGTGTACTAAATAAAATTACAAACAATAATGCATTTTTAATTTTTAGTTTTATTTTAAGGAATTCTTACATAATGGTTTGTAATGAGGCCATATTTACCTTATGATTTATTTTTTTCTATTTTTATTTATTATAAAATAAAGAAACATGCATATATTTAAACACATTTTAGACACAAAACATAAACTCGTTAGAATTTTACCGTGTGTCAGATTCGTTGAACACTATAACTAAAGCATATAAAACTAATAATAATAATATTAATTCTCTAAACCTTAAATGTAACTAAAACTAAATTGATTAAACTAAACAAAGAATGATGAATAAACGAAACGTCATAAGTGACGTCAGTGTTATTCACTAGACAGATTTGTTTATAAAAGTGTAGATTAGGAGGTAAAAATATATTCACGCCTCGATGCAGTATTGCTATCTCTTACTATTGTTTGATAGTGTGCATATTTTCGTCCTTGTTGACGAATATTGTACAAACTTATTAGTATTGCATACAGGTTGTTATGATATGATAATCTATATATTTTACGTAAATTAAATACAAAACAATATTTATTTGATTTTATATAAGAATATTTAAAAGTATAAAAAAAAAGTAATGAAACGTATGTAATAAATACACATTTAAATTGACCAATATTTCAGACTCCGCTCTTACACATTTTACCCTAGTTTATAACAAGAGAGATATATATATATATATATATATATATATATATATATATATATATATATATATATATATTATAACTAATTTAGAATGGTTTTTATAATGTAATAGTCGATTAAATTGAAGTCTTAATTATGTTTATGTTATGGCAACACTAAGGTACAGCTGCAATGACAGGTGCAATAATCGCGTTCTTTTGTAAGTCGACACAGCAACAGTTGGTAATGAGGTGATACTCTTGGCACGAGTTTGCATAAATGAACTTGCAGTCGCTGTTACGGCGGCAGTACGATGAGTCTGGAAGTTGGGTTTTATTGTAAATTAATCTATATCTTAAATACAAAATATGTTTGTTTTTGCTCCGTATGTTTTGTTCCACTATATATGATACGATTACTATTAAAATTTAAATTAAACATTTTGAACGCCGCAAAGGGTTAAAATTAGGGCTTCCAATCCCGGAATACCGAGATCTCGGTATTGCGGGATCCCGCGTCATTTTTCAATCCCGCATGATGCGGGATTACGGGTGCTGGATCCCGCGGGATTTGCGGGACTGAAAAGCCCGAAGAAACCGAAAGGGCCTTTTCTGGTGCCGGCTATATTGTCTCCAAAATACGCAATAGTATGGCAGGCGACATTTTAGATATATTGTTTTTCCTTCCCAAATAATTTCAATTGAAAGCTGGACCAAATGGCCGAACTAAGTAATTATAAAGATTTAAATAATTATCATGGTCTTGAGTTTAAATATTTTTCTGTTTCTTTTCTAAAGGATAGATTTTTTGGTTTTTCCAGTATTTATTATTAATTTTTATTAATCTCATACTAATAGTACCTAATGCCTAATTAAATATGGTGTTAGTTGATTAATTTTTTTTTTTTTTGCCTTATATAAGTATAAATATTTTTAATATGCGGGATCCCGTAAATACCGAGATCCCGCGGGATTGAAAATTGGTAGTCCCGCAAATACCGAGATTGGATGCAAGCTGCGGGATTGGAAGCCCTAGTTAAAATTAGTGCAACCATTATACAGTAGATGTAGTAGAAGTAGGTTCAATGCTAGGTAGTTAATAAAAAGTACTTTTCGTTCTTTTAATTTTTGGACAATTATTAGTACGATATATTCACGACTGCTCTTGGTAATCCGATTAATCGGACAAATACTTGACGGGTAACGATTATTATAACTTGTTTACCGGCTTAATGCTTAAAGCTTAAAGCCTATACAATATTATATATTTAGTAGATATATATTAATATATTTAGTAGATTGTTTTAGAATTAAATAAACATAGAGATATTATATATGAATTCTATGTAAATAGATCGTTCTATAATTGTCATTGTTTAATCTAAAACCAATTTATAAACTATTTCCGAATTCATAGCCAATTTAGTATGTTACTTGGCGATATATACTAAATATTAATATGTTTGTCTTTTTACAATTTTTGTTGTAGTTTTGGTGAATTGTTTGTATGTCAACATAGTTTTCTGCAAAGCCATTACTAAACTTATTTATAATAATGTTATATTAATTTGAATAATTCTTGTTTGTTATTTGTAAGACGGTAATCTATATCGTTTTTTTTTAGTTACATAAGTGAAAATCTATTGCATTCTATAGTGTACATGTGTAGATATACAATCATAAATGAACAACTAAACAACAAGCTAAATGCTTTAAGTCCTGGGTTTGATCAATGAAATGAATATTATGTACGTAAAATGGTAATGTACGTTCATTTACCTACAGACATATTTTATAATAGATAAGAAGGTATGTAAAGATTCTTGCGACCTACGCCATCGTATATTTACATAATTCGTGGAATTACCGTCCATTACTTATCCGTAATGAACGCAAAAAGTTTTAATGTCTGTGTAAAGTAAGACACATAATTACGTTGCTGTTATGTCTCAGTGGTTAAAACATAATAATTTCATGTTTTAGCATTATAGTAATTATCTAATAGTTTATGTTTTAGTATTTTTTAATAGCTTTTGTCCATTAATACCCTTACTAGCCTTTGTATGCGGATTTGTTCGCATGCACACATATCTGGTTAAAAAGCCAATGATACTTCTCGAACCATCATATTGAGAGTTAGAAAAAAACCTTAAAGTGGAAGGACAAACAGTCACTGATTATATAAAGTTATCTTTTAAACGTATAAACTAAACTACTCACAAGGAGAATTTTCACAGCAACAGGAGTCATGTGCTTGTTTATGTGAACAGTAGCTGTAGACGGATGAATCACACAGTGGACAACCGGGATGAGCCCCAGGTGGACCATCTAGACCTGGATGGTATCCCGGATATTGGCTCCCAGGATACTGTCCCTGATATCCTGATCCGGGATACAGGCCGGAACCGCCGGGATAGTAACCGGGATAATTGCCTTGATAGCCGTTACCGTAACCTCCTCCTAATAAATAGTCCCATATGTCTCTTATAGTGAAACCTGTTGAATGATTGTGATGAGAGTTAGTGAATGAGTGAATGACTTTATGAATGGGTAGTTAGAGTTTTTATATGAGATGAAAATGAACAACTTACTATATAACAAATGATTTTTTATACTGACATAACAATAAGAAGTAAAGCGTTTAAAGTTTGAACTTAAATTTTACATTTGAATGTAGACAACGTAAGACAAAACCAAACAAATGCGATAATTTTGTTTTTAACGTCAATTTTAATTAGGAGTTTCATGGCCTTGGTGCTTCGCTTAGTTCCTTGTAATTACGAATCTCTTAATTAGTTTTTTTTTATATCATTGCATGTATGTAAATATATATTACAGAGTTACATCGACATTACATTTTTGGAATAATAAAAAACAAAAATATGGAAAAATATACATTATAAACATTTCCGTTACCGTTCTCAAAAAAACATATTTATTAATTTTATTTTAATGTTATAATTGTTGCCTTTTTAACATAAAAATACTCATATCCAGTTCATAGAACAATAATAAAATTTCGATATTTTAGTTATGTTCCAGAAAAAAAAATCCAGACCAATTTTTAACAAAGCTTAATAAAGTGGAGGCTATTCAATTTATATTATGGATGAAAAAGCTTTTAGATAGAATGGGTTTGCGCTAAAAAATAATGAAATGAAACCAAGCTTCTTGTTAAAAATGATTCATGTTATAAATTAATTAAAAGTTGTAAATTTATAAAATATCATGATTTTAGAAAGGATTGTCGTGTTACCGTTACGCGCGCCATTTATTCTGTTTCGGCTACGATCGTAATTGGTCGGCTGCAAACCTAATCATATCAATTATTAAATATTCCTTAGTTATAAATAGTGTTTATTATTTATTTATCCTGAAGGTTCAAAATATTAACTATACCATTGTTTATACAACATGTCTTTATTCAAAGTAAACTAATTTTAAATTTAAATTGTTTAGTTAAAATTATTTTAAAATCAAGTTATTAGTTTAAAATATATGTTTTATTCTGATATAAAAGCTATTTTATAATCTAATTTAAATAAAATACTAAAAAATAAGAATAAAAACAATTAATAAAAATTAAATGATTATATATCTGTCCAATATTATTTTAACTTACCATAAGATAATGACAAAACCGCGGTAAAAGTGAGAACAGTTAATTTAGAAGGCATTTTGAAGCACTGTTTGTTTGTCTGTTACACAACGAGCCTTAACATGTGTATCGTGTCGCGGATGGGAATTGAATGTTAATAATAAAAATATATGTTTCAACTAAGACCAAGCCCGACTTACCGGTACAGTCGCGATCAAAACGAACAACTATAATAATGTATATAACAATAAATATATCTCGATATGCTCGTTAAAGAGGTATGTTGATTAAATATTTTATTTAAAATATATTTATAAAAATGATTTACTAGATCAGATCTCCAACTGCGACCATTGGAGATTCTGAGCTATCGTGTTCAAATTGGCTGTGTCATTCCAATTTAAAATCATTTATTTACAGAAAAAGAAAATGTACAAGGTTACACCATAAATTTTACTAACAATTTTGAAAATTGTAACTAACTTTGATCAATTACTAAAAGCGTATTATTATCAGCACTCATTTCAGTTATATGAAGATCTTTGCATATTTTGTGATAGTTATAGTTAATTATTAACTAATAGGAGTGCGTACATAACTGTACTCAGTGCGTTATTCTTGGCCTAGGACTAGACTTGTCCTTAGGTAACTCCTAATAGGACCCGTTCTCTCGGAAAATGGTTATGATACATTTATAACTAGATACCTGCAGTAAATAAATAACATATAATGAAAACAAACATACATTAAAATATAAATACACAGATATTTCATATAAGAAAAAGAACCAAATACGAGAGAACGAGTGATTTTATTTAACATCTAGCTGTGCCTGCGGCTTCGTACGCGTAGATTTCGATTTTGATAAAATGTACCTTTTGTACTTACCAATGTATGTAAAAACTATAAACCTTTAAACTTGAAAATGAAATCTTTTAGTTATCACTTCACATCCTGGTACATTTTTTTAAATATATTCAATGTACAAAGACTACTCCTCTACAGATTGATTACATGTATAGAATAAGATTTGCACTTCCTATTACGTGATTGACATAAACTGACATAACTTTTTTATTCTTTATCGATTTAGATGAAATAAACACTAAATATTAAATGAAGACTGTAATAGTATATTTCTGAAAATCGCGGTCAAATTGGTTAAGCTGTTTCTGAGATTAGCGTGCACTAACATACAGACATAAAGACAAAAAGAAAAACTATTGTTTTGGGTTCTCTTGTTTGTTCTCTCTCTTATAAAGCCCCCCTATGATGTTTTGTTTTGAAATATTTTCCATGTACAGAAATGGATCGGTGACAATTTTATTATATGTTTCGAATAGAAGATGATAAATTATAAAATATAATAATTTTAGAAGATAATAAATTATAAAATATAGTTGTTATACAGTACTGATATAATGACATATTAAACATATATATGGTATACATATATTATGATACTTTATATTATTTTATAAGTATTGAAGTAGGTATACCTACCTGCCTACTACCTACTTAATCACTATAGTATACGAATACCAACACCACTTATGAATAATACTTTAAGAACAAGTAAGTAACTGTTATTTGTTACATTTTTTTTTTCTATATATATCTCTTGATATAATAAAGTTGGGGAATGTGGTTTTATATTAGATCCCTCAGAGTTCTAAAACTAAATCCTATTTGAATAGTATTTTAATGAGCACTCAAATCATAGTTCACTAGGGGTCGCAGGCGACTCCGTCCGCGCGGTTTTTAGTGTTTCCTCAGCACACGCGAGGAAAGCTCTCAAAAAAGAAATCTTTTCCCGTTTTTGCAGCATTTTTCATTGCTGCTTGACTTCTATAAGTCACAGTGAGATGACATATACCCTATAGCCTTCCTCAATAAACGGTCTATTCAACACAAAAAGAATTTTTCAATTCGGGAAAGTAGTTCCAGAGATTAGTGCGTTCAAACAAACAAACTCTTCAGCTTTATAATATTAGTATAGATTAAGAAGGTTTAATATTATTGTATATTAAAAAATGGTATAGCCATTTCTTTTCTGCTAGTATAGTTTAATTGCAAACGTATAACACTTCTATAGTCCATGAAGAAGCGAAATCAAAGGCTAGTTTTAAAATGGACTGAATATGCTTAACGTCTTTCGTAACGGAGATATATATAATTTAATTGCACACAAATAGAGTATGTAAAAATACTTTATTTCCGACATAAGAAGATCTAACGAAAAACTTATGACGATAAATAATTTTCAGTGAAAATCACAGTCTAAAACTGGTAATTTATATTTAAAAATGCTTGTGATAGCTTACAAATGTAAAAAAACTTTTTTACCTTCGGTCCGAGTAATATGACATCTATCAGCTTAATTTAAAACGAATTGTTTATTTATTCAAATTTAAATGTTGATTGTCAAACAATCTTTAAAACATTTAAAAATGGCAAAGAATTGTAAGCTAAATAAAAGCTCACAAAAATATGTATATATTATTCAATCTGTAGGATATTTCTTAATTTGGTAAATTCTCTCATCTGGGGTATAATTACAATATAACAAAAGTAGCTACTAGACGTTTTTTATGTAATTTAATATGGTGTTAGCTTTTTACAGAATTCATTATAAAAAAATATGTCTTATTTATGAGAACACCAAAAATAATTATGATCAAATATACAGATTAAAAAAAAAAATAACCTTCACTGAAACTATCTGGCTTATTAATTAAGGGGCAAGGGGGGGGGGGGGGGTAAAGTCGTTGACAACGTTTCGTATATTTTATTTTTGAGTGAAGTATAGTTTCGTTGTTTGTTTTTTGCTTACACTTTTTTGTAAATATTATTTGTTTTCTCCGAAACTAATAACCTAATGTACTTATGATATAATATTCTAGCGAGTATAGAAACTAAGGTGTATTAGCCGTTTTCTTGCAGCTGCACCGCAGGGCTTCGTCTTGGTAATGTCAGGGTCTCGAGGTAGCTGACCGCGGTCCCGTAACAAACCAGTCTCAAACTTGACTCACTTGTTTGTTAGGTGACGAGCATACGAACGATTAAGGCGCAAGATATGTGCTAATTGTTTGATTTAAGATGTTTTCTCAATGCTAGATCATAGAAAATTGCTGTTTCTATACGGTCACGTAAAATATCATGAAAATTATAATAAATTCATATTTAAATGATTACTTTTTTCTTTGCATATCCTCCAAAAATTATGCCATTCCTCTAATAATTTCTCACAACAGGACATCAACCCCGTGACCTGTCTTCTCATATAAAGTTTTGGTTACATAAATAAGAATCTTCTTGAATACCAATACAATTTTAATTACTATTTAAATTAATTCTTCTTCAGTAAGTATATGCCTTTATAATTATCTTAAAACTAAATCGACAGGTTAATTAAACCACTTGATTAGTGAACGGTATAATAATATATATAAAAACTATACAACTGTTACCTTTTATAACATCTATAAATTTAGATCTTAAAACCGTTTTTTGTGACGTTTAGAGTTTTTAAGTAATTTATTATATTTATTTTAACATCACTTAATTAAACATAGTAAATAAATTTCACTAAACCAGGAATTTGTGAAATGCTGAAACATTGGCAAATCTATCTTACCCGCATTTTTTTTTTATCTTCAGGAGCTTTTTGAGACTATTGCAAAAGATTTAGTTAATAGCGTTGTTTTAGCGTCTTGACTTATGATTACTTTGGGGGCCGATCGCTTCTGTCGGTGCAGAAAAGGCCTTAAGCATAGATTCAGATACGAGTCCCACCAAAGAGCCACAGACCAGGAGTTCTCGTCCCGCACCCGAGGCGAGAATCATGACACCGGCCTAGTCGGGCAAGAGGAAGCCATTTAGGTGCGGGTTTCCGAGGTCCAGTCTGTGCCTCAGAAGTAGGAGTTCTCGTCCCGGAACCGAGCCCAGAATCCAAATATGACCAGCTCCCTCGACAACGGACTCCCCGAGGCTACCTTTCAAGACTCGAAGAAGAGCAGACACTCAAGCAACCCAGCGGGTGCAGCGGTGGAGGACCCGCGTAGTCACACACCAGAGCCACTCGAACGTCCACTCAAGGTAGGAGGCCCAATGATGAACCCGACATGCCTTTACCGCCAGCCACGGTGGTCAGCCCAGACAAGCAAGATGTAAAATGCATAAGTCGGGAACCCACCACGGACTAACCATCACCAAGTGCGACCGTGGTGTCACACTCGGCAACCATCCATCCAGGCAACGTCCCGGATCGTCTCCCCACCAAGCAATGCTCAGCCATTGCTTGGTAGAAAAAGGTCCAGACCCTAACCCCTCCCCGAACCGCCACAGGAGCCAGAGCCCATCTCTCCCCCGCTGACAGGTCCCCCCGAAAGAAAACCCGCTTGCCTTCCATCCATAGACCGGGCACAAACCCCCATGGCTCGTACCCACCGCGCCAGGTATTAGCCAATGAGAGAAACCGAAGGTTCTCATTAACCGTTGTTGCCCAGGGAGCACCACGAGGAGGTTTCCGCCGCTTGACCCCCAAACATAACAATACCTAGTTTAATCATTTATAATGACTAAAATTTACTTACAAATGTTTATCATACGAACGGAAATCTCAAGACAAGTTATGCGAGCGCTACGCTAAGGAGTTGTTGATTTACTAATTAGGAAACATTCAATAACTATTTTATTATTCGATTACTCGTAATTTTAAACCCACAGCAACATTTATTTAATTTTTAAATGCATAATACAATATGATAACTTTTTATTACATTTTCTGATAGTTTATTTTAGGCTTTGTTAGCAGCAGACCAGATGGCAAGTGATCTCCGTCGCCCAGTAATATGTGGAGCATATGAAGAGTTGAAGACGGCTGATCAGCACGAGACGGAATTACGTATTCTCTCCCCGGTAGAGTTTTTTCGCTCTTACAAATCCTAAGTAAGTATAATTATAATAATTAATATAATAAAAATAATAATATTTTTTTATTTTCGGCAAAACTGTAAACGAGTCCTTAACGAAAACAATCGGATATTGGATTTTGGAAAATAACACTAAACGAAAACGCCCACTGGTTTATATTGAGGTGGTAAGTACAAGACAAGTTATTGAAACCAATTATTATAAAAGACGTTCATCATGAAATAAATAAATGATTGCTCATTAAAAGGTATATTATGCTATTGGTCCAAGAGCTAGTGGCCCATCCGAGTAACGGTATGCCTGTAAGGCTAGAAATTCTTATAGTGATGAGTAATAGCATGCTAAGTATGGTAACCATCGCCTGGCAAACATCAGCCCATGGATTACCTCTACAATAGTGATCTAGAAATCTATATGGAATATGGCAAGATGAACTTAAAAAAAATTTCAATCAATATTTCACAACTACACATAAAATTAGGGCGTCTTTTATGCCAAAGTTTACCCGGATTTCACGCATTAACCGGTTGTGATTTTAATCCATGTTTTGTAAGAAGAGGAAAAAAAACCTTATCAATTATTAGAAAAAAATATTCAAAAAATACTTGAAAAATTTGTTTGCCAAATGTACGGGATGAAATCTGCAAATTCAAATGAAACACGGTATGAAACATTTTTCAACACATATAAAACAAATAATTCTAAGGTGTTTATGAAAAAACTTATTAGTTATGACTCCTCAAATTTACCTCCGTGTCACCGGGAACTACAACAACAATTATTGCGATCTGTATACATTGCAAATGTTTGGCAAAATAGTCATTTAAAAGAGCCAACAGTTCTCAAACCTGAAAATCATGGTTGGAACTTAGTGGATGGAGAATATGCTTTTAATTGGTTTGAGGGGGATACGTTGCCTTCTTCTATCTACGAAATATTACAACAGCCTCCTGATACTGCCGAAAATGAGTCAAGTGAAACTGAAGAACAGGTGAACGGTAATACACAACTTTTTCATTTAATAAAAAATATATAGAATTCTATGTAATTGAGCGCAAGATCCAATATATAATGTTATTATTAATCTATTCAAACTTTGTTTCCTTTCAGAAGATGACATCTGTCATGAAGATACTTATGATGATGACAGTAATGATGACTTATCAGATGAAAATGGAGATTAATTTAAAAACTTATGTCGATTTAATAGAAACTTATAAAATACATATATTTTACCCTTGATTTTTACTCTTACATATTAATTTATCTCGCACTCCTCTAGCATCTTTCCCGTCACCTGTCAAGTACATGTGCTAGCCAGAACCGCCTGTCATTGTACATACTTACTTTAAATAGCCTAGACAAGCACATATATAAATTTAAACTTTACAGGAATAAAATTATTTCAACTTATATATTACACACCTTTCGGTTCACCTGTCAGGTACTTGTGCTCGTTGCACACGCCTGTCATTTTTTTTTAAACTTCCCTTCTAATGAACAAAACCATATAAAAGTTTCAAGCTTACAGCGACAAGTTTTTTTTTTAATTTTATTTACAGTTTCAAAAACATAGGGGTTGATGACGTGCAGGGCTGATGTTTGCCAGGCGATGGTTACCATACTTAGCATGCTATTACTCATCACTATAAGAATTTCTAGCCTTACAGGCATACCGTTACTCGGATGGGCCACTAGCTCTCCTACTATATTTATGTTTAAATGTAGATTTATGTTTGTCGATAGTTGTTTTAAACGGTTTAGCACTTTTGGGTTAAGGTTATTTAGTGTTATTATAAATATTTAGTTACAAATTATTCCGTCGTAATTCTAAAGTGAATCTGAACATTTAATAATGAATTTATGTATTATAACTAGTAATAGAAACTAGTAGTACATTAGAAGATACTCATTTATAGAAGAAATATAGAATATTATAAATATTAATAAAACTACATTATATTATTTCAGTATTTTACTTATTTTTACACCTAAAATATAATAACATGATTCTGATAACTAAATCAGACTTCAAAACATTAATCTTACTTAAAATTTATTATTACGAAACTTATTTTAAATGAAACAATAATAAAACCTTATTTCGCTTTTTATCTTTGTCGGTTCCTAGTTGTGGTTATCTGTTATTTAGAATAAAAGTTTTTATTAAGATCGCTGATATGCATCAGATGGTGAGTGGTTCTTCATCACACTGGCAGTGGCGAACAGGGGATAAGTTAATTATTTTATGTTTTCGGTAATTTTATCATACGGTGCCCATATCGGAAAAACGAAACATCACAGTAACATTTAGCCTTTATCAACTATATTCTTAATATTTAATACAAAAATTATCTGCAAATAAAATAATTATGTATAAACCACAGTATTTATAATTTTTATAATCGTTTCCAAATTTCACTTAAACTTATAAAAGGAATACTTATCGGACTAAAATATTTATTATATAATTCCTCACTTTAAATAACACCCATCAGCTATTCAAGTTTGATGTAAGGTTCAAGTTTCATGGCCCTCATGATGTCTCCTGTGACGGAGCACCTCCCGGCCTGCATGATGACGCGCGGATCCTCGCGCCCGGAGACCAGCTGCTTGAAGTAGTGCTCGTTGAGAGTGAAGGTGGTATCTGGTTCTTCTTCTGGTTCACCTTCGTAGACTGTCACTTTATTCAGGTCCATTGCTTGAAATAGGGGTTTAAATGTTTTAAATATATTCAAATAGTGACACCAAGAAGAAGGTATCAGATTCAATGTTACAAGGCAGTTAGAATAAGAAAAGTTAGAGTTAGGGACGCAGTGCAAAGTTTGCTTACAGATTGATATTTCTTGTACAGTTTCTTGATAACTTACTCCAAGAATACACCGAGGTTCCTTTGATAACATTAAATAGAAAGACACCGCCCAGTTCTCTCGCCTGCTGAGGATCGACACTTTCGACCCTCGCCTTGATTCTGGACACCAGGTCAGCTTTGCCTAAATTAGAGTGGTCACTGTGAGACGCGCCCTGGAAAAAAAAACTAAAAGTTATTTGTTGAAAACTTGAATCTTTCAAACCGGTACTAAAAGATAAATAAATAATATTTTTTATTCACTATTTTCTATATTTTTCACAACAAAAAAATAAATAAAAAAATAAAATAAATAAAAAATATAAAATAAATAATAAAATAGAGAATTGATTATGGAATGATTTATTCATTTATTTTATCATTAATTTATTTATTTATTCATTCTTCTATGCGTATATCTTTTCCTGTGCACGGCACATGGAAGTGTAAGGAGGGTCTATTTTTATACCATACTTATCGAACTAAGTCCTTCTCTAAAGATACTCTTTAGCTTAAAATAAAGCTACGAGGTGAATGAAGAAGATCCACACAACAAACTCATCTGTACTTAGGGTATTATATCATTGTTCTTCACTGTTTCACTTACGTCAATATTTAGTGAGCAATATTCCTGTAGATCAAGTAGACTATATAATTTATCATGATATAATTATAGTAAAATAATTTCTTCATTTTGTTACCAGATGTCACAGAGTCGCAACATAAAAAACCAAAAATATTTTGGAAGGAAAACACAAGAACTAATTTTGACTAAACTTACATACTTGGCTGGTTTATTATCTAAGTCAACTTATAGGTATATTGTTTTTATTCCAAGGCTTTTATCATAATACTAAAAATGTTTCAGACCGTAACCCTTGCCTCACCTTTAAAATAATCGTTATTCCGTGAACAGGATTACTGGCAAGAAAATAAACTACTTATTCCATAATAAAAAAGATTTATGTTTAATTTGTTCTTTTGTATTAAATTAGGAAATGTTCATTATATCTTAGTGTGTCCTGGTCTTTATGTAACTGGTTTACACGCAAGTTGTTTGACAACAATTACAATGTGTGCGTCGAAGTTTCGTACATATTTAATAAATTAACGATGTTATTAAGGTTGCTTTCACATTAAAAGTGTTTTGTTACTTTCGATAATGGATTTTAATATATATTTATTTTGATATTTCTGGTAGATCTTAAACATCTTAATTAATTTCAAGAATGTTTGTAAAGCATTAAAACATGAAAAAATGGTTACATGATATACCTACTTATATTTTCCTAAATTGAATTTTTAAAAGTTGTAATTTTTAATTTGAGTTTTGTCAGAGGAGTTCAATAAAGGTATGTGCTTAAAATTTATTTTATTTTGTTCAATTCCATTTCAAGATGCAGAGTTTTGAGGAACTGGCCATGTTCAATACTTACCTAAAATTAATTAGATTTGTAATACTTAGTAACACAAGTACACGTTACACTATATAAATTTATCGGAAGCACAATTTATTATTAACAATAATATATAAAAAACTTTAAAATAATATGATATAAATACATAAATATATCAATAACACATTTCGTACACTCACCATATTGTGTGTCGAGTGTCGTTGTGGACTGTGGAGGCTGGTTTGTTGACGGACTTTCACTCTTACAACAGACGAGAGTAGGGTGACCCTGATACACAGTTATTGAAAACTCCATGTAAGTACCTGTTGAGATGCTAAAAAAAAGAATATCGACAAAACTAAGGACGAAATTTAATATTTTATTGTATATTAATCATCATTATTATTATTATATATTATTATATACATAGTTTTTTACAACATAGTATTTTGTGACAGACTGTTGATAAGGATACGCCTTTTTTGTTACAAATTAAAGTCACACTCTTAAAAGTTTCTACCATAAAATTCTTGTCGTACAAAAGTTCATTTTTCCTTTTGTTGATCTTCGAGTCAAGTCGATCAAGATGTCTAGAAGAATCACCATGAGAAAAGATTTTGAAGATCTTTCAAAATCTTGCGAAAGCGAGATGAAGGTTTTATAAATGCATAACCATAGAGCAACGAGCAATTATCCAATGTTAATAAATTTATTTGCATATATCTAATCAATTTGTATTACAAGTCTATGGTGTTGTATTGCTATTTCTTTATATTAAGATAAAAGAGAGGATGTTAATGACAGGCTCCAATATTACATTTGATTAAAGGTACATTATTTAACTGTCAAAAAAAATACACATTTTATAGTGCATTAAGCCTTCATTGAACTAAGAATCTTGTAGAACGCATTTCAGATTAGGTATCGATTATTTTTCATATTATTGATCTCAGTTTGCATAGTTAATAACATATCTTTTCTTTTGTCTACTCAGCCATAAAAAAAGTCCATAAAAGTAATACTCCACGGCTACCATAGCAATGTATTCTCGCACTGCGTCATACTTGTCTCAGTTAATTTCACTTGTGTGGGTTATTTCGTGATGGTTATGAGTATTTTGTTATTTCCTTTGTACTTAAACATTGCTTAATTGTAAAGAAAACATGAGAAACGTTGACCATTATAAGTACATTTGTAGAACTTGTTATAGAAACTCCATCGTGCAGCATATTCTATCAGTGTAATTTGAAAAATAAAGAAATAGACTCGAATAACTAAGACAAATATCATTAACGAGTATGATAGAATACCTATAGTGTACCTATATGACTGCGTCTCACATACGGGTTGGGAGAACGTAGGTACGTCCCACATACGGTGGTCCAATAAGTAACTTACAAGACGTAAAGGAGATATTGTAATTGAGTTAAGTTGACTTCTGTGAGTTATAGAGTACGGACTTTGACTCTCCATTTCGCTCCGTATGTCTCGTCTCTTTCATTGTCACTCTTTCAGCTCTCACCTGACTATATTGGAGACCACTATGTTTGCACATCAGATGAACCGTATGCTTCATTACCGTTCTATATAACAATACGGCTATCCATTCTTTTCAATTTCATTTGTGAATATTTCTGCTTTATGTATGTAAATATAATGAGCTTAATAATATTAATATGTATTATTAAAATGCAAAATGAAATACTGGGATATATTCTATAGCGCTTGTGATAAAGTGTAAGCATTGTTTCGCACTGGTCGTATTTCTCGGATTTAAATTTGGACTGGCTATGTGGTACAAGTTATAAGAATTTACAAGTTACAAAGTTACAAGAACGTACCTACCAATCGTATATACCAGGACACCTAATATTTTATTGTAATTTAACTTTTAATAGTATTTAAACTTTTTAAATATAGCATTTTATCACCTATTATTTACAATTTTATTCTAACAACTGCGCTACATACGATATGACGGTGGAAGGCGTAATTGAAATGATTACCTATAATTTCGTCCTTTTATTATAAGGATACTAGAATTTGGGTTTTTAGTAGACTAAATGTATTCACGTAATTTCTTGATAGAAATCATCCTTGTCTCAAAATAATCCTAATTTTACTTTAAATAAATACAGAATATATTACACCATAATCGCTGTCATTTATACCTTGTACCACACAGCTTATGCGTGTAGCGTTCAATTTAATTGTTTACCAATATTTGATGACCTTAAATATTTGGTTATCCGGGTTTACCTTTATAATATATTTCGGGATATTTCGTTAAAATCAACCCTTTAATGGGATTTTCTCATGTCTAATAACCTTTACATTTTTCATTTGTTTCTCACCATAGCTTGTCATTATAATACATTATCATTGTTTAAAATTATTATTGCTATAACAATTTTCTATAAGTTTGCTATGTAATTATTAAAATAAGTAATTGTATTGAGATTTTACTAGGCGATTACATTTTGATAATGTAATCGTTTTAGTGTTACTTAAAATTATTGTCATATTTACAAACTGAATTATAAGTAAAAATGTTTAAATAATGATCAACTAAGTAATAATGAAATCTAAGAAAATATTTATTATAGAGTTCTGTAATCGTAATGTTAAGACAATTATATTATTGTTACAGCGGGAGGAAATTTAGTGAATATAATCAGGTAAATTTGGGAACTTAAAAATTATTGCTCGAGAAGTCGAACAGTGCGAATCCCTCTGAAAAATTGTAGAGTGGCTCGTTGATTAAACGAAACAAAAATTAGTTGTGAAGTTTTGTTTTGAAGAGCAAATAATGAACCACCATCTCGAGGACTACGACAGTGGCGGCAGGAAGGCTGAAACTCTTTAAACACACTACGTCTACGTCTGAATCTTTTGAATTTACGCTAAAATATTAGGTTAGGAAAAAAGAAATCCATTATTTTTGCGAGAAATGCCAAAAATAGAGTTATGATGTTTTGTTGTATAATTTTATGACATTTTAAAGAAACTTTATTATGCCTTTTCAATAGAAGTCTTGGATCTTCCTTCGATTGATAATTTTCGGGATATCGATTACTGCAGCCATCTACTGAGAAAATAATAGATTTCTCTTACCCCAACCTAGAGTTGCCAACTTTTTTTGACGAAAAAAACGTATAAAATTGTTTGAGCAGGAAAAAAGTATTTGTAAGAAAAAATAAAGCATTTGTAAGAAAAAAAGTATTTTTCAAAATATGTATTATGCTTATATGGCCTTAAAAACGTATTTTTCTGTACTTTTAGCACGAGCTAACATATTTTTTACTATTCTCAATGTTTCAGAGCTTGTTTGACGATCAACATTGATATTAAAATAGATAAACAATTCGTTTCTAATTAAATTTGGTATCATTTCAAAATGTTTAAATATAATCTCATTTAAATACATCATCATAATCATTCAAAGACATATTAGGGTGTATGGAAAGCCAGTCATGTTAGCTAAAGTCAAACCATTATTTTGTCATATAACTTTAGCTCCTCTCTATCAATGAAAAGTGAAAAGATACTGATAACTTTATTAAATATTTCGGGTGATGATAAATTCACATTAACATGTGACTGACTGCATTAAATATTAGACACATTTGGGTGAGTAATTTTAATTCGTTTCCATCATCTGTTGTAACTTATATTTATGTTAAATAGTTATCTATAAATCCCATAAGAAGTGTTATGTTCTACGCATCGCAGTAAAGCTTGAAAATAAAGTATTTTCACATACTCTATTTGTATACAAAAGTATAAAGTATAATTAGTAAAAATAAAGTATAGTTGGCAACCCTTTTTTTTTTTTTTTTTTAACGTTAGGAATACCTACCTACCCTACCCCAACCTATTATGTAGTAGATCATAGTCAGAGTATTCTTTATTTACCTAGTATATGGTAAAACAGCAGTAAGACAAGTCTACTATTGATTTGCTAGCGACGAAGGTAAAAATATAATTTGGTTATTTATTTTACAATTTATTAGGAATACGAAAGCACTCTATATAAAACATACAATAATAAATAGTTTATATCAAAAGAGTAGTTTTTATCTTTGAGGTCAGCAATCAGTCGCTTCGTGTTTAAATGAATAATATGTTAGTAGGTAGGACAAGAAGAAAGAAAATAGTTCACAAATCATAGATAATAAATTAGAAATAGATAAAGCGGAAACGGCTAGATAGATATTGTTATTATATACTGTGTGTATGTGACAGCCGGTGAAATATAGAAAAATTAATTATCATGTTTATTAAATACACTAAATGTGTAATATCATGACTTTATAAGCCCGGTACTTTTTATTTGCAGTTTTATGCACATTTACTCAAAATACATGCAAGAATGTGTAATTAGTAGCGACCTCTTTATGATATTCTTTGCAAGATTATGACTTCTTGAGACAAGCGGTTTCTTACATATCTTACTTTATAAATTGAAATATAGATGTCACTGTGACGTAAAAAATAAGGGATAGTTATTTGAATTATAGATGTTAACTAGAACTGCCTCTGTATGTAAGTATTTGTCAAAACAAATGTAAAATTGGTAGTGTTGCAGCAAGCTAAAAAAAATAAGGGAAGCGCATTTTCATATTTCCAAGTTCCATTGATCACTTTTTAAATAATATTTATCAGAAACACTTAAATTTCGTAATTAATGTTTTTTTTAGTTATATTCACTAAATCATTTTCGGCTACGTAAAATAGATAGTTGAAGTTTTGGTATAGTAGTAGGTATCCATTAATCATTTAAATGAGAAAACTAGCTGCCTTAATAAGTTTTCTTGTTTTGACGTATCCTTTCATAAATAGACCTGGTTTTCCTAACATTTAAACAATTAATGTATAAATTTCATAGAATCTCTATAATAAATTAACAACTACCTATACAACTGACGTTTTGACGTTCTACATTCAATAATTTGACGTTTCTTTTTCAATTATTGCATAATATGTAGTTTTGACATTTTGAAATTTCGGTTTTTGTTGTTCAAAGGGTTTTCAATACAAGAGACTTTGGATATAAAAATCGCCTTCATTTTCATAAAAGATTTTTACATTACGGCGCGCTGCGGTAGGTCATATGTCACTGGATAAATAAAATACCAATACTTTTACTAAATCGATCGTTAATATGAGTTAATAACAAATATTCATTAAAATTAATCTAGTTTTTATTATAAAAAGTAAGAAAAATAGTTATATTTGTTCTGAAAGCACGCTAAATCTCTTATCTCTCTCTCTTATACTTGGTATTTATCATATTGAATGTTCTTTTATACATTAAAAATAAACTGAATTCATACACTTATAAATTTTCTAATACCTAATCATTGCATCGTACTTTTACCATTAATAATATCATTCAGTTTAATTTAGGAATTGAAGATAAAGTCAGAGTTGTTTAAAGTTTTGGCTTTGTTTCTCCTTTCTTTGTCAATAATTTATCTCGAAGTGTATAATAAATTTTTGCGACCTCTTTTCAGTCTAAAATATGCCTCTAATTTTCAAGATTACTTCTACTAAATTAGATTTTGCATTATTTAGTTCCTGTCAGCTTACTTAAACTGGCAATATATTAAAAAAAAATTTTGTTTGTTATATATTTTGTTAAATATTAATGTACAAATACGTATAAATTGTTATACATAATGTGGTTCCGACCATTGAGAAGCTCGCCAGGTACGTCGTCTATTCACCAGTAAATAGGTATATGAACTGTTCAAACATTTCATATGAATAGTATTTTTCTACCTTAGCATAAAATACATAAAGAAATATTCACGAAAGATATTATAAAAAAAAAACTTAAGGCAATACTTAAGAATATTAAAACAAAAAACCTACTACAGTAATTTAAAAATACTTATTAAACATATATATAAGTACTGGATACATTAAGTGATATTTGAGAAACAAACACGAAGAAAATGAAACAAATACACTGAACGCCATTAGCGTTCGAAAATTGGCGATGTATTTTAATTCTATCAAGAAAGTATACATGATAAATACAAGAACCAGGTACAGTCACTTAAATAGATATTAAAGGACATTCAACCTTATCGCAAGGGATGAAGATGTAAATAATACTTCTGGAAAGGTCTATATAAATTTGCAAGAGCAATAGATTATTTGGGTAGTCCTGAACAAACGCAAGGCACTTTCTGAAGACGCGCTTAATATGTTGCCAATAAAAAAGTTGTTTGAAATGCGCAATAAAGTGCTCTGTTTCTGTTTTTGTTTTTTTAGCTTAGATTAAACTCATATTATAATATCATTTTGGGAGTGTAACTGAAATGTAATGTGTAAGTAATTCAATTTATTGTTTGAATATTCAATTAATAGCTTCACAATATGCTAATAATATTTGTTCATCGAATTGGATTTAGAAAATAAAAACAACTTCATTACTGGTTGTTTTTAACATAGATTTTAGTGGTTTTGAGATTCCAGACCGATTTAATTAAAGTTTTCTTTATACAATGTATTTATTAAAAGATTTTTTTAAAGAAAAAATAAATGAGGATTAATTAGCCATTTTTTAAATAAACATTAAAATAGAAAATGAAGATATTTTAACTCAGTATTATCTCTACAGATAGATAAAAAATATTTAAGGAAAATAATTATATCCCTTATGTTATATAACTATAACGATTATCAAAGCTATGTTTAAATCTTTAATGTTTTTGATAACAAAAAATAATAGATAAATAAAAATATATAGATAGATACATGACACAAACAGATGAACAGAGTGCATGCTATTCCGTCTCAGGTGATTGTTGCTTAACCAATCTCAGAACTAGGCCACATCACCCTCATTTCTATTCAAAACTATTAGAAAAAATAGAGCTATTCCTTTCAATTTCTCCATTGAACAGAAAAACGTCAGAACAAAACAGTTGATACGAAGAAAACAGTTTTTAATATTCCGATAGCGAACGAACATGAAGGCACGTCTCCACTCATGAATTTATGAATATCATTGGTTATTTCCTATTATATGGTTATTTCATCTGCTTACTTTTATTTTGTATCAGTTTTAAGAGCCTCTTAAGTTAATTAAGTTTTATAATATTCTATGAAGTTAGCAAAATATATTTTAATATGTACTTATCAGTTAAAGCTAAGCGTTAGCTAAGATTCAATTGATTTAAATTACACCCAAGTTATGTGATAATTATTTCAAACATTTAAACTGAATTAAACAGATTATCAAGGCTTCAATCATTTGATTATTACAAACCTGTCAGGTAGTTAATATCAGCAGGCAAGTAATATTAAACCGGAAATTATATTCGAGGGACGAGACGTATTAGATAATATATTGTTAAGGTATTAGCAATAACAGATCTAATTTGTTGCAGATCGTGTAATGAAATATATTAAATTCTAATGGTTATAGTTTCTAATAGACCGATTGAGATTTTTATATTAGTGAAAATTATTAAAATACTTTTTAATGATTTGGATTACCAAGGTTAACAATAGTGATTCCAACGTGTTAACGGTCTGTGTTTCAGATATTATATGAAATTCTAAATCCTTAAAAGTAATGACGAACTTCCAAAAATAATTACAATATATGTAAGCGGTAAGACAAGAAAAAAAAGTATTACAATATAGAGTTTGAACTTCTGAACTAAGGTATTTAAGTCGATAAAGAAAGTCTCAAAAAAAGTATATACCATAAGATATAATAATAATAATCTAAAAAGATTTTATATGAAAGATTGTGGTTTACAAGTAATAACGAAAGTTTAGGGAATTTAAAAGGTAAGAATATCTACGATAGCACGATTTAAACATTTTCAGAAACATTTGGTATCAGATTGAAATAAAACTGTTATTTGCCTTTACCAACCATTTTATTATGTAAACAATTGGTATTTCAATTACTTAAAAGTGTACGTACCACTTAGCATTAACCGCTCTGTTTTCTAGATAAAAACTAATCATCCACCTATATCTAACTCAACTTACCATTTGAATATGATAAGATACTATTTCATTAACCAAACCAAAAAAAAATAATTGTTTATTTTCAATATATGTAATTTTTTAATTTATTCTTATTTACTAAATAAGAGGCAGAATCGCAGTATATAATTACATCACAATATTGCCAAAGCTCCGAGGAAATTTTAAAATATAAAGATATAAAGAAGTTTCAAAAAATACGAGTTTTTAATAAGAGAACAAGATGTCAGTACTTTTACTTGTACGTTTTAATTGAAATAGATAAAGACGACGATGCTTCCTACTATTCCATGGATTCAACGTGCGGGTGCCGGGTCCATCGCGTTGCGAGGAGAGGAGTGCAAACAGTGAATAGGACTTGCGATCCAGGTGTAGGTTTAAGGGGTCCCTTTATGATGCGCAAACATGCTCGCCCCAGTCCTCTTCCTACCTAACCAAATATGGAAAGAACCAACTAATGCCGCCTTTGAAATACATACTAGATAAGCCTAGGTTTTTAAGTAAGTTATAGATAGATTTTGCTGTTATACCTCTCTAAGCTCATTATGGATTTATTTCTGGACAGTTCGTTGGTCAGTTCGTAATACACGACGAAATACCAACATCCCTAGGGATTTTGTAATGCTTTTCATACGTGTCCATCATGAGAGCCCAATAAGAAGCCGTGCCTAAAATTGATTCAGACTTCAGTTCTGATTTCTTGGAGAAGACTTCTTTTACAAATTCTACAGATCGTTATTAAAATCGAAAGTTATTAAAGTAAATTTATGTATTCAATTAAAAAATGTTCTATTTCTATACGTCAAACGACCTTAACTTTAATTCATTATCAAATGAATAAATAATAATTTGTAAAATTTACATTTGTAGACATAATCTAATAAAATAAATTTGACATTGTTCTATGCCATCGAGAACTATCCTCGCTCAGTTTTGAGATGTAATTTGTAATACAAAACTCATATGAGTTTTGGCAGAAGTTTCTTTGACGACCCAAGGATATTATGAGGTGTCGTGTTCATGATGTAAATATTTTACAATCTAACAAAGTTAGGATCTCATGTGTATGGAAGAGTTCACCTCAAGTAATAAAACATGTAAATATAAGGCAAAAGTTAGTTCGAACTTCGGATGAAATATAATTCACATTTAACCTGAGAATTGTCGCCTCTTGAGGCTTTCGGTTCAGTAGATTATATATTTTTTATTATAATGGAAAAAAACAAAAAAATAACGTTTTACAATACAAAAGTTTATAAAAAAAAAATACGAAACGACCAAAAATACATTAACAAAAATACGAAATATTTTTGTATATTATATATTTGCAATCGTGTTCTAAACCTCAAAAGACTTTAAACGCAAATTCCATCTAGACTTTCAAAGGCTGTATCATTCATACAAACAAACGAAGTTCTGGACGTGAAGTGGCCTCAAATTATGAAGTAGCACTCGTCGTCCTACAGTCTACCGCCACAGCTCTCAGACTCGGTTTCAGTCTGTTCACATAATTAAACACCCTGACTAATATTAAAAATAGGAAAGCTAGCGCTTGTTGGTTTTTCTTTATGTCGCATTCATTTAACGTCATAATATAATTGCCATTGAATAATTGTACATCTGAAAATTACCTAGCAATTATTCCTACCATTATTGATGAAAAACAATATGATATTAATAATATCCTAGATCCTGTAATATTTATTAGAATAAATATTATAGGATCGTAGCTATTATAAGCTAATATATATATAATATATTAAAATGGAATGGCATTGTAATATGTATATACTTGTATAGCTATTTTGTTGTGTATTTAAAACTTAGATAATACAATAATCATTACAAATATGACATACAGGTACCCACAGCACAGATCAATAACAAAAACTTGGCTGTACCGTCAGTAAGCTGAATTCAAACGAGCATGCAAAGACGCGGCCACAGGGGAAATTACCCAGACCGGGTAACCCGGTATCCGGGTAATTCGTCCTTGTCCCGCTCCATACGTCCGACGCGACACGTCAAACCTCCTTAGTGATTCTGACGGAATCGGATGGATTTATTTCGAGGCCTTGGGAATCATAACGGACTTTAATAAGCTCATGGGATGTAACCGTTATTTAAGTCCGTTTTCCTATCTTCATATCTTTGTATACCAAATATAATAAATGAATAAATAAATATATTTAAAGATGAAAAATTGCACTTTTACTAGATACGTATGATTTTTTTAATACATAAAAGGTTAATAAAAACCTTCGTTAATTTAATTTAATAATGGATTTAGTTTAGCTAATAGAGATAAAAAAATTAAATGAAATGAAGATAAGTATTAAATATTTATTCGGTATGTTTCAAATTTAAACTAATAAGTTGGTAATATATCACATCTATGCAAGGAACGTAATGGTTTCAGGTTTCAATTTCGGGATCTGGTTTGGTAGTTACTTTGCTGCTATTATATTCTAAATATTTTTCTGAAACCAAGCAACTGCTGTCACAGTCCAGTGACTTTTTAGAAGCAGAGTTAGGAAAACCATCGGAATCGAATGTATTTTCGGAAACCATGGAACTGCTTTTATAATCCAAGGTTTTGTCTGATGAAGCACAGGAATGCTGCGTGCCCTCAGTAGTTTGTTGTAGGGGTTGATGAGCTGATGCTTCGCCTTGGTTTTCAAGTAGGCGTTGGCGATGTTCTACTGTAAATGGATTGTACATTACCGAGTCTTTTAAAACTAATTATCTATTGTTAGAAATGTATTGCATTATTTACTGCATCTTTCTCCAGTGCACATACAAACTTAAAATAATTACATAAACAACACAATTGTAGGACAACTTACGGATTAGCCTTAGCCATAATCCGCCGTCTAATTTAAAGATGTATCTGTAGAACTATATTATAGGGCCTACCTAGTTTGATTATGGTATTTGTAAATGGTTGTATAGTTTATTGTATTCTGTTTGGGAGAAAAAATCAAGCAAGTAATCAGTGACGTTCTCAAAAGAATGGATTTATATAGTATGTGATTCGGTCAGTCAATCGGTAAAGATGCTACACGGTCAAAAAATCACAAAATTTACATCAATATTATATTTTTGCTTACTTAAAACAAATTAGGATTGCAAAATAACAGAGAGAAAATAGAGAAGATGTATTTTTCTTGTAACACAATAATAAGTTTGTTTCATATCAACACTCCAATATACTTCGCTGCAATATTTTAACAGCTCTGGAAATTAAAAAAGTTATGAGTTGCGCTTACAGAAACAGTTGGATTTGACTCAATGCTAGTTTAACTATTTATTCATCTAACTTTTGTTGCATATATATCAAGTATATAAGTAAGGGTAGCTGACTGATCTTTCCAGGTTACTTACTCGGCAAGCTATGATTTCTAAACTGACAGAAGTTGTAAAGCCATTTAAATAAAATATTTTACGGATTTAATTTGGGTAGGTATACCTGTTATTAGATACAATTGTTAACGTTTTAAATGCTTTTACTAGGAGTGAAATGATGTCAAGATGTTTATACAGAGTCAGTAAATTTGTTGTCATGCTCCAGTAGCGTTCAGATGGTAATAATTTGTGTTATAAGTTCCAAGGTAATAAGTTCCAGTAGTTTTCAGATGGTAATAAAAGTAATTACGGACGGATTTGCAAGCATATTATTGACAATAAAACACCCATATTTTATGTCACGGAAATAGGAAAGGAAAAAAAATTACGTTGCCTGGACTTAAAAAAAAATATTTCTTGGAGCATTGGTTAATAAATAAATAAAAAATAAATTAACTTACTAATACGTCGTATTGCATTCTCAATACGGCGCTCGAAGATGGTACCAACCAGCAGGAACAGCACCACCGCCATTATAATAGGACCGTAGAACCGCCATTCCATAGGTACCTACACATACAAATAATCTTCATAATTTTATTTAATTAGTATATTTTTCGGATTAAAAACGAATTTAATTAATAATCATGGGTAATCTTGTGTCTATCTTAGGACATGTTTTGATTAAATTAGATTCACGGATCATATTCGAAATTATATGTACATGTGGTATGGATTTATGGTAAGCCCATAAAATAACAGACGGGGAATTCTTAGGTAGAATATATAGATTGATATTATAAAAGTACGACTATGAGACTCGAATTTCAAGCCAGAAAGTTTAATGAAAGATAAAAAGATACGCAATAAGGCTTCATGTTCGTTCGAATGTATTCGTTTTGTCATCCGACCATTATCCATTCCGGTCGTTTTTTAACAAGCGCTCTAAATTGGAGGGAGGGGCGCAGCAAATTGGGTTCGATGCTTTACGTTAGATAATTCTACTTTGCGACCGTACGTGAGGACTGTATGTGGAGCGAAATTTAAAACAACTTCATATTAGGGTTTTGGAATGTAAGAAATATTATTTTATTTAGATATAAATAACCAGCGGTTACAATCTAGGTTGTAGAACTGCCTTTATGATCCAAAGTAACCTTATAAATAAACTAAAACTATTATAATATTTAGTCTGTTTCTACATAACATTTATTAAATTACATAGTATGTAACAACTTACTTATTAACTTATACGGATGAGATTTTTATAGTTGTTATTGTTTTTTTCTATTTTGAATTAATATTCTCCATATTTTTTTGGGATATAACATGGCCGACTAGTTACCGATAACATTGTAGTACAAATGGACAGATTTTTTTAAAACATTATTATTGAGCAATAATTATATACATTTGACATATTCGGTTTGAATGTAATTATTTTGAATGACATTAATTTGTTTTTTTTTTTATATAAAACGGCAGGCTAAAGTCTAACCATCATACTGCCTAGAGTCCAGACTAACAAGTAAATATTTCGAAATATTTCGTTATACCAATGAAAAAAATTATTAAAAGAAAAAATATTCAAACATTTCATAGATAAATGCATAAATTACAATTGAGACATTTACAGTTAATCAATGGAGCAATTTATTTCTAGCCCTGAATTTTATAAAGACCTACGATGAGATATAATGAATTGATTTACAAGTTATTACTGTATTAGTTCTATTTAAATTTATAGTTGTAAATAGAGAAATAAATAAATCATTGTTTCCCCAACCTGATTTTCGTGATGTCCATATGATAGTAAACAAATTAAATATTTAAATTTTAGATGCATCTAGAGATATTTGTAGTTAGTTGACCACCTCTTGCACGCAGCCTCTTTGCATCAATCCCAACAACATTAATTGTTCTACGACTTTTTAAAATTAATATTTTTCAAAATTAAAATTTTTCCATACAAAATTTATTTGTTGTCTCTGAACTGCCATTAACTCTGAGCGTCGGTATGGCGTCCGAGTGTTGGCCTTTTAAGTATTTCTTACAAAATACAGAGTAATAAGAAAGAGGGAGAACAATTTTTTTGTTTCGTTTTTTTTGTGTTGTATATCAAGATTTGTAAAAAGTTGTAGAACAAATGTTGTTGGGATTGATTTAGAGAAGCTGTCTGCAAGAGGTGGTCAACTAATTAAAAATTACCCTGTATAATGCAAAACGCATGCATTCAATCACTATATATGATGCAGAAATAAAGTTTCTCAGGACTCGAACTGCCCACTTCTGAGAAATCATTCCGTTATTTCGCCAAATGAGTTACTGTATCACTATCCACATCGATGATTCTAGAATTTTATATAGGTACTAACTTTGCAATACAGAAGAACATTGATAAAATATCATAACTGAAACTAATGTTTGAAATTGGTTTAAACATATTTAGTCATGTTAAGCTTATTTAAATATTACATCAATGTAGAATGACAAATTTTAGACTTCTGTAGCTTTGTCCCCGATATAGACGATTATATATAGACTGCTAGATTAGCAGAGTGACAGGATGGTTCCCAAAGGTCGCAGATTTAAATCCAGAATTTGCTTATAAATTTTTCTATTATATAAGTATATTATATTTAAATAAATAAGTAAAAGTAAATAGCATGTTTATAGTCAACTGTTTTCAATTGTTTATAAATAGGTAACGTTAGTAAATATCTCACAATTCTTTATCATTTATTTATTAACATCTTCATTTGAAATATTTTATTGACTGAAAAGGACAAATAAAGCTTTAATCGTAAAAACTGCACTCAATTTAAAAACATATTCAATATTTTAAATTAAAAACGGACCCTTATTGAATAGTTCGCTTAGGTCATCATCTTATTAGACTAGCCTAGAAAAACTACTTTGGTAAAAATTATCTTGCGGCGAGATAATCTCTTAGGATCATCTGCTATTTCACGCCTTTCTGACGCCGATCTAACGGGACACACAGTATGTTTTATCTTTTATTACATAAATAAAAATATATTTTCATTTCACAATTTATTTGTGTCCAAATTATATTCCCTACAATTCTAAATATGGCAGAATTATTAAAGCATTTATATGAGCTGAAAAAATATATTTAGTTTAGTCCAGATTTATAGGTAGGTAATTAAAACATTTTCATTAGCTTATGTCAAAACTAAAATATATCACTTACTATAGTATCACATACAAAATATATTTAATGCAAAGTTCTAATTTTATTTTACGGTAGATATACTTCTATATACCTATTTAGCAACGGTTAAAAATATATTAAAAATATTACGTTTAAAAAAAGTAGAACCCGCGACCTCTGGGAAACCGTCCCGTTGCTCTACCAATTGAGCTACCGTATCGCTGTACGGCGGGCTTTCTTCTCTCCCTCTCTTTGAGGGAAAGGTGAGACGATATCGGGGTTTGGGGTTAGCCCCAGATTGTGGTTTCTGAAGACGCGCGTTACTACGCGCGTGGGTGGGGTTAGGGCTAACAGGCCCTGGTTCTCTATACTGGTAAGGTTATGAGCCTTAAACCAGATGGGCGGTTAGTCCAGTCAAGGTTATGAGCCCTAAAATAGAGACACCCGGTTATCCCAGGTGTAGCCCGGACTGGGCAACCAGCGACCCGACAAGTCTTATCTTGATTGTTAATTTATAGAGGCAGAAGGAGAAGGGATGATGTCCCTTAGCAATCTTCTCCTCGCTCCATCTGGTGGGCGGGTGTGCCAGGGCGCAATGTCTTGCACATGAGCGTGCACCGAGGCATCGGCCCAGCCCAGCGGTATAAGTTGGAGGCAAATCTGGTTATATGTTCAGCCAGAAGTACGGAACCCAAACTGCTCCGGCTGGGGATGGAGATGTTCCAGCAGCAGCGGAAGCAGCATCCTCTCAAAGAGTTTACTGACTGCGCTGAGTAAAGTTATTGGCCTGTACCTGTCAGCCAGTCTGGGGTTCACATGACCACCAGGCCCTCCTCCCACGCTTTAGGAAATTATCCCACGCGTAGAATCGCGTTGAAGAGCCTGGTGATCGCGCCTATGGCACGGAACGGCAGGTCTCTTAACGCGGTGTTCGTCACCTCGTCCCTCCCCGGAGCTTTTCGGGGTTTAAGCGGCGATGAAAGTCCTCGCAGTGAATTGTTCGGAGGGGTTCGGAGGGGTTCGGAGTGAATTGTTTCTCCAGACGAGAGGCGAGCGAGAGTGAATTGTTTCAGCCCTTGCTTGGGCGTCAAATGTTAATGTTCCGTCCACTTGAAGAAGTGGGCGGACGAGTGGAGGTTTATTGAGCACAAGCCGGCACAGCTTGCTGAGTGAAGCCTGGTCCTCACTTGCATCGGTGATGCGCTCCTGACATATGACCTCAGCCATCGAAGCTAGCTCCCTCCGGACACGCTCGACCAGCCGTTGAGCTTTGACTTGATGGCAGGGTCTCGGGTGCGCTGCCATTCCCTGCGCGTATCGCTGTCCGTCTCTATGAATTGAGCATTCTATATGTGATCGTTTTTATTGGGACGGTGGTGACATCTATTAGGTTTCTTTCGACAATACTAACCAATGTATCTAACTTTGCAGTATAGATAAACATTGAAAAGATGCTACTACCGAAATTAATGTCTTAAAATATCTATAAACATTTGTAGCTATGTTAACCTTATTTAAATTTATATAAATATAAAATGAAAAAACATTACTTTTCGAAAGATAATTAAAATATACGTAAATTATATAATTTATATATATTGTAATTTTAAAGTAAATTGATATCTGAATTTTATTTGAAAAAAACTTACGATGACGTATAAAAGAATATAATATATATGGCATTTATCTATTATAATAAATGCAGCCACCCTGTATAGTGGTTAGAGAGAAGCGGATATAAAGCTCGGGGTCTGAAGATTTACCCGATATCTACCCGCTTTGTGATGAACCTACCACACCCGTGACAATGTTGACATTCATTCTGCACTGCTAGGAATTAACCACTAAATTAACCTAAATTTTTTATTATAAGTCATATAAAATTAGATATTCTAGACTATAAAAAAGTATAAAAGATTTCTTGTAAAAGTATAGCTAAGTTTTTTTTTAAACATTTTGTTCCAAGAACCTTAACATTTACAAGCAAGAAGTTATACATATCATGTTTATAAATTGTTTAATATATATATATATTTTACTCCAGTACGACGGTGGTGCCTCAGTTGTCATATATATATATATATATATATATATATATATATATATATAGGTTTTAGTACATTTGTATATTTATGGATATTCATTTAACTTTAAATTTAAATTTGTCAAGGGACATGTTAACATTCTAATTTATATTTATTTTTTTGTTAAGTAACGAGACTGTAATTCATATTATATTATTGATTACGAGCGAACGCGGATTCAATCCTGTTCATTTAGAATTTTAAATATATATTTGTATATTATTTTGAATATTTCAAATACATTTTGATTGTAAACACAATAAATAGCCGCCGTCCATAATAGATACATTAGCGCAGCGTCGCGCATTACATTTGTGAATACGCGTTACATAAAAAATCAAATTGACGTTTAAAAGCCGTGGTTGAAAAACCCAACTAGAATATTCTTTAAAATGTTGCTCGTAGTTTTGAACTAAACTGGAGCAGTCAAACTAACGAGCCGCTATTGAAATACTCGCTGACCCGAATTAGATGAGCACAGATCATAGCATACTAGAAATTGCTGGTGGCGATGTCCACAAAAATCTGAATTCCTAACAAAAATAATTTGACCTCCGTGTTGAACGAAACTTCCTCTGGCTATAGGTCAAACCTTATAGCTAATCAAACAAAGAGCTTTTTTGCTTTAACCATAAATTAAGATAGCTTTTACGTTGTCTTTTATTAGAAAATAGCGCACAAAAACCATATAATATTTAGGTTAATATTTTGTCCATTTATAGATATAAAAACCTATTAATAAAAGAATATTGAATTATCTTACCGTTATATAAAAACTTAAATATGTAAATGTCTTTGATAACATATAGGCTGATTGAGCAGATGAGCGCTATTGGTATATTTACTTAAATGTAGGGTAGTTTGTGTCGAGTGAATGAACTACTGAGCAAGATTGTAACGCAATCCAAAAGTACGTTACATTTCTGTATTTGACTTATTTTTTTGACTATTTTTGATATTGGTAACTCTGTTGCGTATTTCTTAAATTCGATAATCATAAAAACAATATAAACAGGATGTATTTAAAAATTTTTATATTCTAGTGTTCTAAAAAAAAAATAACATCTCGCACAAATGGAAAGACTTCTATGGCATAAGCAGAAGATATTAGGTTGTTTTTTAAGACAGCTTAAGTATATATCTTTAGACATTTAAATACTTTTGTAAGTACTCTTGTGGTTTTGTCGTCAGTTTTACATAAAACAGCCCAACTTCATGAAATATGCTCGTTTATAAATGTTCTGAACATTTTATTTCGTGATATATTATATTTCTTGCGGGTTGTTACCGAGACATGTCTCCGGGTGTAAATCTTAAAATATTTCTATGATATTCACGCCGTTATGGTTCCAGTTATATGGAATTTAAAGAGTAACAGTGCGAAAAATGAAATCTAACACTATTGAAGGACTTATCACCAATTTCAACACGAGACTTCCTTCGCTGATATAAAATAACATATCGTATTATTAAAACAATAAAAACTTAGCTCTAACAACAATTTTGTTGTATAAATATTTAAATAGAATTACAGAATCTCTCCAATTCTGATAATGAGGTACATAAAAATAGGACTATAAAAGGTTTCTTCCATTAAGTGGTTCTTAACATTCAGTCAGCGTGCGCTAACAAAAACAATTGACACGCAACAAATCGGCCAGAATCGGGATACCGGTTGTAACCACTCCCTCTGTGTGCTCCAGATTATACTGAAACTTTGTTTCCATTGTAATTAGCGATTATTAGGATCCAAAATAATTTGATTAGAATCTTAAAATAAAGAACTTTCATCATAAGTCTTCTATTCTATCTTCTTCTATTTGAAGCATCTATCTCAGTAGATCGGATCTTCAGGTATCTTCCCAAACATAGCTTCACTATTTTCAAGTATTTTTTTTACTCATATGTCTCTATAATACCATATCCTAAAGGAACATATAACTTAAAACATCGATAATAAACATTATTATAATAAAAATGGAAAGACGTGACATTTTCAATTTCTCGCACAAGGAATAAGCGGTTTATCCTTTACTTTACTTAAAAGAAAGAAAACCTTATTATCCCGGCTCTAGTATAATTTAGTGAATAACTTTTGACAGATACAGTGGAAACGGTCTTTCTCTAATTGCTACGTGGTCCGAATCAGAAGATCGTCGATTGACCGCCGATTAATTCCACTGAAATAGGTAATATCTATTAAGATGAGTTCACAGGGATTCAAGTTCTCAACTTATCTTCAAACTACAAGAGTTTTGAAATAATTAGATTTAAGTTGGCTTAGACTATGTTAAAGATGTTACTATCTTTGGTTGGCAGCTCCGACCGCGGACAAACAATTATTAATAACTCTCAGAGCTATCGGGTTTCTATATTGAGCATATAAATCATTTAAGTCTATAAATTTAGAATATTCGTATTTCAAGTTGGCTGCAGCGCTATCGAATCTTAGCATATTTATGAACGATCGTCTTGACGATCACAATATATGGGGCAGTATGACCTGAATCGGTCAACTGGTTCAGAAGTTCGACAATCACAATAAAGATGAAAAGTTTTTGTGAACGCACCAATCATTGGAAATAACAAAGGGATATTTTTATTTTTGCATTTGGTAGAAAGACTTATTATGAACGATTTATATACATATATACAATATACCATTACACTGCGAGCCTTACAACTATTAATCCTTTTAAAAATATACCAAACAAGTGTGTTGTAAAATACTTGTAAAATATATTTTGATTACATAAAGACACAAGTTCAGCTCAATAAAAGGAAAGTCAGACAATTTCATACAAATAATCTTGTTAACGATTCAGATAAATTGTTTGAATGCTGAATTTAGAAGTTTGCCAAGTTATTTCTTGGCCAGCTTCAACTGTGCAATTAGACAGGCAACTGTCAATTACTCAACAAAGAACAAATAACAATCCCGAACAATCTGTCTACACAATCAAAACAATACCAAGACTACATTTAATAATTACTTACCACTGAGATACTTTAATTTCAAAGCATTTAAAGCACTCTTAATTTTAATTGTTAATCATTAAATACAAAAAAATGCACGATAATCTTAGTAGTTGCTACGTAAATCTAATTTCTATTTTCAATGTGTGAAAAGATAAAATAATGTGTGTTTGAAATAGGGTATTGAAGTTGTCGCAGATATTTTATTTAAAAACGTTATATTTTTTTATCGAATAGGATAGTGGACACATTAATGTAATTATAGTAATTTTTTGTATTGTCCAACTTTGTTGGTGTGAAGTGAAGAGTTGGTAAAAAGTATGTCGTGTAGTAACTTGCGTAATACAATTTCAGTTTTGAACCTAATAAATATTGAACATTGTTTTGTTTCATTGGTTGGTTTATAACTTTAAGCATTTCGCTTAAGATTTAGAGTAGGTATAAGACGATCTGCGTGTTAACGAAATTGGAGATCCCTGTTGTATATAGTTTAATATTTTTCTTTTTACACAAAGAAACGCGTTTTCTGCACATTAAGAGAATATATAATCATTACTTGTATGTATGGATGTTGTTATCAAATCCCGTGTCTCTCATGTCACTTGAACAAACGAACAGTTCTATGTAGATTGTGAGGCACTATTGACACTAGTGAAGTGATCATAATGAGTATAATTATTATTTTAGCCACAATAATAATATTGTTTATACATATAACAGATTGTTTACTTACGTTGTCAGTATCGGTAATAGATCGAGTGGCGAGACGACTCTTTGTCATTGATACATCTTTTATTCAGTGCAAAATTAATTAATTGATTATATATATCTATTGATATAGAAAAACAGTTTCAGATTCCTATCACGCCATCTATAATATTCAATTAAATTATTTATTATTTATTATAGTGTATTACTGTAATCTTATTATAATTCAAACTAAGACGAAGTTTTAGTTATTTTATATAAGTATAACTTTTTGTTTCATCTAACTCTAAACACAAACTCGTGAAAGTCTAAATTAAAAGCGCAGTAAGTCACCTTAAATTGTTTATTGTTCCTTTGAAATGTCTGAAGAACTAAACACGTACTTAATTATTTTAGATTAAATGCTGCAAACACCTAATAAAGTGTCTCGGAACAATAAATCGCGCGATATCAGCATCGTCGTAAACCTCGACGTTCAAACCATCTTCTCTCACAGATAAATTTATAGTATTTAATTTAAATTATGGTAAGAAAGAACAAAAATAAAGAGCTCGGAATACACACACATATATATATATATATATATACACACACACACACACACATGTGTATTGTAATGAATATACGTATTGTACATATAATTGAAGTAATAAAAACGATGCAGAAAGAGATGATACGACAGTTTTCTTTGACTATTTAATTTGATATAAAAATTACTTAATACTATAAGGAATCGGTAAAACTTGTTCGAGGCACAGCATGTATATAATATTTATCTTTGGTCACGCACACACTCACATTATACACACATTACTTAACAGGCTGTTGCAAATGTTACATCATAAGGCTGTCCGAACACATAATATCCTACGTTAAGCTCGGTCTTTGTTTATCAGGATAACGAGTCATAAATTACCAGCCATTATTGACCTTGGGTTTGATCCCAGCAAATAGTGGTAGATTAGGCCTATCGAAACAATAGCTGGCATTCCAAGAGGTTTTAATAGCGTATATTTTGGTGGATTGCGCCCAAAATGAAATTCATTGTGCCCAAAATGAGTTCTTTTGTACCCTAGATAAAACAAGGCAGGAAAATTACGGAGGTTCCGGTCGCTAGTGTCAGTTATTGAATACAGGGTGTTACAAAGTTTGACGGTTTTTTTATAGTTTCATTTTGGGTGGCAGTTTTCGTATAACCTAGAACTCGCACACAATAAAACAGAAAATTCAACTCGCGTAATAGAAAAGCTGAAAGTGGGGCAGTTTGTTTTTATTTCGTATACAAAGACCTTTGTGGGTATACGTACCGTTGTGCGAAACTAGGTTTAGTTTTTGATTTAAAGTGGAACTTATTTTTGTTGAAATAAAACAATTTTTGTAGAACTTTAATTATTATCACAAAAATGAAACAAGGTTATTAGTTTAAATTTTTATGTGTACTTTTATTTCCAATAGATTGAGTATTACCTGTGAGAAACTTTAAATAAGTAAAAATAATTAAAATTGTCGTGTGAAATAAATAGGGTTTATCACTGAAAATAGTTCGGTATTCATTTATTTTGTAGTTTCTATTTTAAGTAACATTTGGTTAAATTTATGTATTGACATCTACTTTATCATATCGAGTTTCTTATATTTCTTGTGTACGAAGAAATAATTAAAATATTGACGATTTATAATATTGCATATTGCAATGCAATATATATATATATAAATATAACTTATTCTTTGCTTCATTAATTTCTTTTTCTTTTTTAGTTTCAAATATAATATCATATAACTATTTTTTCACGGAACCCTTGGTGCTAATCCAAATTCTCCCTCGACTCATTTTTATATAAGACTGCACTTAAAAAGTTGAAATTACTTGCATCTAAGTGCTACAATTTATAAACTTACGAAAAACCAAATTTTGCTGAGAAAACATACTCACATATCGCATATAAGTACGACTTAGTAAAAATACAATATTTATTGATAGTTTTTATATCAAATTCAATATATTAAATTAAAATGTAGATGTCGTGTTATAATTAAAATATAATAAAAACATTAATTAAACATTAACCATATTGTCTGTTAGTCGTTAAAATGATGTAAATTGGATGCAATTACCTAAACAACGAGTAGGCAAATGATTTCGGTGATTATATTTCGTTTTCAATTATCGCGGATGTACAGAAGCTTACAGTTAATTTTGTCATGTTTATTTTTAACAGAATATAAATGAAGGTATATTTAATTAGAATAACGAAAATTTGCAATAAAAATACATTACAATAGTTTTGTTTTTCTGTTTCATATTATTTCAGCTGTCCTGTATAACAAAAGTAGAAATGTCTATCGTCAAATATCAATGAACATTGAACAGTTTTAAAATATTATAGATCATTTAATTACACAGCATAATATCAAAAGTATTTCACAATTTTAAAATATATCTCGTATCTAGCTCCGATTTTATTTGCAGTGAATACGAATTAATACATCGTTCAATATCAGGAGTGTTTTTTTGTCGGCTATAAGTGCAGTTCGCGTGCGAAGGCAAAATATTTGCGGAAAAAGTTGAGAACAAGCTTTAAATAAATGTAGTATTTTTTTGGGAACGTGGAATGAGTTATGACTTCGGGAAAATTGGAATTTTATCAGTATTATAGTTTCTGGATAATAATGTTTTTTTTCAGCTAACTGACACTCATAATGAATAGATTTATTAACCGAATGTAAGGCTTGACACCGACTTCAAATCTATTATTAAATAGGACATATAAATAATAGGTAGTATGTAGTATATAATAAATATTAAATCTTCATTATTTTTTACTTTTTAGTTTTAGAGTTGGTTTTTTTTTAGTTATTTATTTTCCTAATTTTGTCTGTAATAAAGTTAAGGTTGGAAAAGAGTAGGTAGTATAAGACAAAAAAGCAAGGCTTGTCGTTACTTTTATTCCACAAAGTTTTGTGGCAATTAAGAAGAATGTCCACGGAAATTGAAGCGATTTCATTTCTTACCTCGAGTACCGTAAAACATTAGGAGCGGCGGCTAACGCAATTAGGGTTAACTGGAAACGAAGGTGAACCTCAGGCTTTATTACAGCTCTTTATAATTAATCTACAACAATAATAGCCTGGGTGCGAGGAATTGTTCTGGAAATTTTAGGACTTTTCGTTGGAAAGAAAATTAAAAGATACATTTTTTCACTTACAATATATTGGTATCATCTGAATTATCGTTTCTATAAGAATGATTTAGTAAACAATATTTGAAAACACAGGCAAGAGGAGTGATTTGTCTTTGTGTTAATATTAAGTAATCCAAAACGTTAATAAAATATTTGGAATTAGCCTGCTCGAGAAAAAGGTTGTCAGAAAATGTCTATTATAATATTTTTGATCAATGTAAGGAAAAAACACCAAATAGTAAGCATAGAGGTTTACCACTGTATAGTAAAATTTTCGGACTATGCTCGTGGACATAGAAATAACTAATAGGAATGCCGATAAATTTTTTTCCTTACCAAGAAGAAGCGTTGTGTAAATAAACCTAAACAAAACTTCAAGATACTTAATACGATGTATTTGACTTGAGTTATCTAAATATGAAACCATACAAGATAGTTTTGAAGGGCTTTTAGAGAGGTTAACGGTTAAGGCTTAAACTAATTTCATCTAAACCATCTCTAAGTAACTAGCATCTTGGATGACTAGATGACACTGTTCTCACGAGATGCCTTGAGACATCTTAACTAAGACTTGGTCTCCTACAATTTCAACTACTGCTTTAAAGTTTATTCGGCTACCAAACAGAGAGGCGTTAAATATAAGTTTCCTCATTAGAATCCTGTAAAAGAATTCTCTTCTAAATAGCCTCGTAATATAAAATTGATCAATCAATACAGAAATCATTCGAATATAATATAAAAAATTGTATTGTTTTATTCTTAATGCTCGTTAGTTTCTCTTAGAGTAACCAATATCCGTGCTACGAAAATAGCCAAATGTATTTTTTTCATCGGTTTTTTCCGGCCGCAGTGTCACCCGCACGGACAGATGTATCGCCAGTCAAGACAAATTATGCTGACCGGCGCCGTTCACCCGTCACGAACGACCTCACTCTGATTTTCGGTTTCACTTGCCACATCTTATTTTATGCTATGAAGGTCATGACGTTTTGTTTATTTTTATCCTTAGAACCAATCAATAAATTTTGAGTTCTTTTATATGTATCATTCGAAAAGGTTATATGTCAATAAAAGTGTTGTATAATTTCGGCAAGTACGGACGATTCCAATAAACTTTATTATCTAAATATACTCTTTCTTACTTCAAACCCACCAAGTGGAAACACTCTAAAGGACTAAAGTCTTACAAAATCGAATCCAAGTGTGACTTTTCGAGTGTCATCCACTTTAATGAATGGCCAGTGTGCTGATGAAAGCTTTTCAAAGAACCAATCGGACTCCGAATCTTTCAAACGTCGTGAAAGGTTCCTAGTTTAAGATGAGTGTTAGGAAGGTATCTAAAATAACGCTTATGCTGCAACGGAGTGTGTAGAATTTTTATAATAAATAACTTATATAACCGCCCCGTCGCGTTGGTTAAGTGGTTAGCGCAGACGCCTAAAGTATACCGGCGCAATGTGGCTCGGATTTGATTCCTGACAGGGACAGGGATACATGTGATGTGGGTTTGGTCCTTTAATAAAAATATTCGCAGTATTTATAATTTGTACTTCAATGTATGGATTTACATGTATTTTCATTCTATATTTATATAAATTTAAATAGGCCTAACATATACAATAGGCTATACATGTTTATAGATATTTTCAAACATTAATTTCGGTAGTGGCATCTTTTCAATGTTTATCTATACTGCAAAGTTAGAAACATTGGTCAGGATTTTCGAAAGAAACCTAATAGATGTGACTGCGATACGGTAACGCAATTGCTGGAGCGACAGGACGGTTTCTCAGAGGTCGCGGGCTAGAATCCCTGACCGAATCGGTTTTTTTTTATTTTATATAAATTTAAATAAGCTTAACATGGCTATACATGTTTATAGATACTTTCAAACCCTTACCACAAGCAAATAATTTGCTTACTTAGAGGTTAGATTAATTTGTGTAAATTGTCCTTTGATGTTTTTATTATTATTAACACGTTAAGTAACGTCTTAACACAATTATCCATTAAATTTACCTTTAACCGATTTCGATTTTGTTCGGTTTCAGCGAATTTTTCAACAATGTTTACTATAAGTTATGTTAATAACAAAATAACATTAATTAATTAAGATAGAAGAACATTGTTGATTTATCTTAATTCAAATACTTATTTTTTTTTGTATTTACGTCCAAGGTGTGTGTGGATATAACCTTTCCCTATATAACCTTTGTCTCCTATAGATATGGTAGTTTTTGAAATATTTTCAAAATAAAACAATGTCGAGGCGAAATGTTTTTCAAAGCAAAAAATATTTTTTTATACATAATAATCATATAATCCACACAAGTAATACTTTTTCCTCGCATCAGATACGGACTGAATTTTAAAGACATTAAGGGATAGTCAGGTTATCAGAATGAACATAATATACAATTCAACGTAAAGGATTTTTAGTGCAGGAAAATCTCTCTTGAAGGGCAACACAAAAACTGGTTTAAGCTATGGTTAAAATATGATGATTTCGTGATGGATCACTTGCATTACCAACACCAAAAAAATTTATAGCCTATTTAAGTCACTTTTCATTGCGAAAAGAATAACTTAGAATATATTAAGAGTTATATATATTATTAGTAAATGTGTGTATTTAAGGAAATTATTAAGATTTAATGTTGTGGGTTACAAGGCGAGGAGCATTTTAGGCATCCAGCTTGCTATTAGTCTTTGGGTAACTTGTTTATATAAAACGTTGATCATAGTCATGGTGTTTTTGTCAAATCCATTAAATGTAAAAACTCGAGATATGTTTTTAATTAATTACAAAATATGTCTTATAATAAACATTTTTTAATATCAAACACTTTTTTGGTTGCTGCCAGGGTATTGCCAAGTGGAAAAATTTCAGAATAATATTATTTCAATATCAAAACTGTAACGTTCGTATCATCCCGACCGACGTCTCAGAATTTATGGCCACTTAATATTAACGCAAGCTTTTTAGACCTGCAGCGAGCGTGGAGAGGGTTCTTTCAATAATATTGAAGATTAAGAGTTATGGCTTGAAAAATAAGATTACCTTCTTGGTCTAGATTCAAGAATGTCTAATCAAATTCTTTCTTACATAAATTGATTAAGTGTAACCGTAGGTAAGTAAATATGTTATATATATTTTTTAATTTTTTACCCAATTTTGTCCTTTACTTTATCCTGGGGTAACCAAACTTTAAAACATGACGTCAACAAGCAAAAGAAAACCAGTCAAAACCAGCCAAAAAAATCAAAGCGAGATACTAATCCATGTGAAATCCAAAAGAGTCGTAATAAACTATGACAAAATCACCGTTGGTTGTACATTTTCGGCTGGCATCGGCATCATCGGTCTATAAATCATTGAGAATAAATTGGTCAGGCCATCGCTGAGGAGTGCTATTAGTCAATGATTACCTACTTATTATTTTATGAACTGGATCATATAAGAACCAACTACATGTGGTTACAACAGGACAGTACAATGTGGAACATAGATCATGGAAACTATATACAAGTGATTTGATGGCATAGTCATCTTATGTGAAAAAGATATGAAATGGGCATCAAGATCGAGCAGCTTAACGTAAACTCTAAAACGTTTTCTTGTGGGGTTTTCTTTAGTTGCAGGTCCATACCAATAAACGACACACCACTGAGGCTCAAAGCTCAAAGCTTATATTACATATACCATTAAATTCAGTTAAATTCAGTCTAATTAAAGAGGCAGAACCTTAAAATACTTTGGATGCGTGCCACTCAGGAAAGCCGTGGCGGATATTTGCACAATGTTATATTCCGTAGATAACGTCATCGATAGGCATTCCAAACGAATAAATATTTATGATTATATCTGACACGAAACTGGTTTTATTTAAATTTTAAGATAGGATACGATTAAAGAAAGACCCTTCATAATATTTTTATGCACCTACCTCTTTTAGTGGACCCCTTATGGTAACCCTCGATAAGCATCGCTAGATGTTTTTAAGCATGTCTTGTAATGGATGTCTTAAATAGTCTCTTTGATATTGATTAATTGATTTGTCAAGATTGGGCTGAGTGAGTACCGACATGCATAAAATGGGGCCGTATCATTTCAAGTGTTATCGAATAATAGTTATCGAATTTGAAAGCTGAAAACTAAATTTCGCTCATAGTATTGTTTAATTTAAAAGGTTCAATATCTTAAAGGACGCTTGCGTCGTATATTGTTTATTAAAATTTAATATGATATACGACAATGGGTAAGTGCCCAATTTTCCCCTCGACGGGTAAAATTACCCGCGAGCGATTCCTACGTTACAGTTGATTTGTGGCCGCTCGAACCGATCCGATATTATTATTAATGGGGCATTGAAACGTTGGATCTTCTTAACGAATATTTAATATCCCGTGAACCGATTTATTGTTCTCCAAATGTATTATACTTTTGGTGCCATGCTTTCCAATATTACTTTGTGAATGTATGACTATATTTGTTAACTTAAAGAGCACAAATTTTATAATTATGGTATAATTCTGTGATGTTATAAAACTTGTAGCTAGTCAAATTTAATTTCAGTTTGCATATTTTCTCACAAATCATAGTTCCGATTCATACGATCATGCCTGACTCGTTAGGTAGTTGAAAACACAAAGCTTAGTCCAACGTTAAACGCAATTAATGTCCCGAAAAGTTATATGAACATTTGCGTCGGCGACCCTTAATTCACTTTTGAATTAGTTAAAAAAAACCCAAACGACATTGCTCTAATTAAGCGACCCTTTGAGTTGATTTACGATTTCATGTTTGCTTCTAATGTTTTATGTCCGTGAGCGGGTTTTTTATGTATGGTTATATTTTATTGATTATAATTGTGTTAACCAGGATATGTTTGTTTGTTTATAAAACAAAAACTTTCCTTTTTTGCTCTATCAACTCACGATATGGTAACTCATTAGTTAGAGTGATAGGAGAGGAATCCAGCAGATAGCGGGTTGAACTGTTGAATTACTGATAATTTTTTTATACTACATTCATTTAAAAATATTTTTGAATCATTCTTACTTAGTACTATTGTTTAGGAAAGGGAAACTAAGTAGAAAGAAAAATAGTGAGTATGTGACATCATTTATTGGTGGTAGACCATAACATCCGGTCACCACCCATCGGGCAGAGTCGTGCCGCAAAGCGACCTAGTCGTGTTCCGGCACGTTGCTCGATGAAGCCGTTTATGGGAAATGGGTCTGAACAGTTGCGGTGCGTTGGCGAACCGGTTTGACGTCGGGTTGGTGTTTGTTTTGTCGGGTGTCTAGTCGAGGAGGGTAGCGGGATCCGAAGCGACGGCTTTCCGCTGGCCGCCCGCAGATAGTTGGGGGCCCAATTAGTGGGTTAGCCACCCACGAAAGGCTGCCCCGCCAGCTGCGAAAAATCCCAGGGTGGCTCCATCGTGCTGGTTGGCGACCAGTCGAGGAGGCCCGATGGCGATCCCTGGTGGGGTTCGGGCGTCCCCGCAGTCTCCAGACTAGCCTCCCAGTGGCAAAACATCACCAATTTCAACGTCGGGTTCGATATGTACCGCCTCGTTCAACTGCCATTTCCCATCCCTATTCACTTTTATATTAATTTTTTTATGAAAAAGTTTAAAAAAGGGAACAAGTTAAAGCAGCGGTTGCACTCTTCCTCATATAAAGTGCACCTCACTAATATAAGGGGTTTGCACTCAAATCTTTTAGCTGTCCACCACCACCTGGAGACAGAGCAGCCGCACTTGCTCTTTTTGACGGAGACGCAGATACAATATCCTTTGAGCGCTACATACTTGGATTATCCCGGTTACTCGTTGGAGCACAACTTTCGCTCACGGGCCGGAGTCAGTATGTACGCGCGGAACGACCTCTGTATTCAGCGTCTCCGTCACCTTGAAGACCCCACTTTTTCTTCCCTATGGGTTTTAGTGGACACAGGAAACGAAAAAATTCCTGTATTCCTGTGTCTACCGTTCGCACAGCGGTGACCAGGAGACAACTCGTTTATTTGAGTACCTCAGTGAGGCTGCAGATATGGCTCTGTATCAGTACCCTTCGGTGCAGCTCGTCTTTCTGGGGGACTTTAATGCCTGTCATCAGGACTGGCTGTTCCCGTACCAGAAGACCGACCATGCTGGAAGAGAAGCGCGGAATTTTGCGTTGTCCTTGGACCTCTTTCAGCTGGTGAAGCAAGCGACAAGGGTACCAGATGTGGTAGGCCATACAGCCAATTGCCTGGACCTTCTGCTGACAACTGATCCGGATAGGGATCGTGTAGAAGTCACCTCCCCCTTGGGAACCTCCGATCACTGTCTGGTGAAATCTGTGTTTACATATTCCCCACCAGCTTTCGAACCTCATGGTGTTAGGCGAGTATGGAAATACAAGTCAGCAGATTGGGATGAGATGCGACACTTTTTTTGCGTCTTATCCTTGGCGGCGGCAGGTCTGCTTCTCTTCTTTGGATCCGTCGAGTTGCGCGGATGCTATAACCGATGTGGTGCATCAGGCAATGGAGTATTTTATTCCTTTTGCTGACGTATCCATCGGTGGCAAAGCTCGCCCATGGTTTAATGCCGAATGTGGTCATGCTCAAGACCGAAAACATTCGGCATATCTCATTTGGGCTGATGCTCGAACCCGCAAAACTCCTGATGTAAGTTTGAAGAAGAGAGCCTTTAACCAAGCTGCCAAGTCCTACAAGAAGGCATTGCGGAGGGCTCGTCTCGATCGAATAGCTAAGAATGGCGAAAAGCTCTCTGTCAGACCAACTGGCAGTCGAGCTTTCTGGTCTCTTGCCAAAGCGATCGAGTCGAACTTCTGCCAACCCTCACTGCCTGCTCTGCTGAAGCCGGATGGATCCCTGGCCCACACAGCAACAGAGAAAGCAAATGTACTTGCTTCTCTGTTTGCTGATAATTCGCATCTAGACACTGGCAATGCTTCTCCAGCACATCTTCCTCACTGCGGTATTTCGATGCCTGAAATCCGCATCACTAACAAAGAGGTATGGAGAACATTGTGTCGTTTAAATGTGAATAAAGCCAGTGGTCCTGATGGTATACCAGCCATTCTGCTCAAGACATGCGCAGCTGAGTTGTCTCCTGTACTGACACGTCTGTATCGCCTCTCTTTCATGACTGGAATAGTGCCGAAATCCTGGAAGCTTGCTAATGTGCAACCCGTGCCCAAAAAAGGCAGCCGTGCCGACCTTGTCAATTACAGACCGATTTCAATCACCTCCATACTCTGCAAGATTATGGAGCGTGTATTGAACTCGCGCCTACTAGCATACCTAGAAGGTAACGATCTCCTCAGTGACCGACAATACGGGTTTCGCCGTAATAGGTCTACTGGGGACCTCCTAGTGTATGCTTCACACATTTTAGGCGAGGCCATCGAGAAGAACGGAGAAGCGGTCGCCGTCTCTCTGGACGTCTCGAGGGCATTTGACAGGGTCTGGCATGCGAGCCTTATATGCAAGCTTTCAGCGTACGGTATATCTCCTGGTCTGATCGGCTGGGTAACGGACTTTCTGAGCCACAGATCTCTCCGAGTAGTTGTCGACGGGTGTTCCTCGGAACCCTTGACAATAAATGCCGGAGTGCCTCAGGGGTCCGTTCTTTCTGCAACTCTGTTTCTGCTGCACATTAATGATCTGTTGAAGCCCGGTATCTATGGGTATGCAGACGACAGCACAGTTGTAGAAAGATATCTGCCGAGTACTCGGGCTAGTCGAGATCAAGTACAGTCTGAAAGAGAAGCCATGGTGCAACGTTTGAATGACAAACTTCAGGCAGTCTCCGCATGGAGCAATGCCAATCTTGTCAAGTTCAACGCCACCAAAACGCAGACGTGTCTGTTCACCGCCAAAAAGAGCCCTTTCACCTTGGCTCCTACTTTCCAAAATGTATCTTTGGAATACAGTGACCGGCTTCAGTTGTTAGGTTTAGAGATTTCCTCGAACCTCAACTTTGGTCGGTTCATTGAGTCCAGAGCAAGAGCAGCAGCAGCAAAGCTTGCCGTTCTTGCGAAGGTTCGGCAGTACTTTACACTGGGACAGCTTCTTGTTCTATACAAAGCACAGATCGGGTCGTGTGTAGAGTACTGTGGTCACATATTTGCTGGTGCCGCAAAGTCTCATCTTGCGGTTCTGGACTCAATTGAGAGGCGAGCAAAGAGGCTTATCGGCGATCCCGAATTGGTCGAAGCCGACCTCCAAAGCCTTAAACACAGGCGTAAAATTGCTAGCCTCTCAGTATTCTATAGGATACATTTTGGTGAGTGTGCGCAGGAACTACACGACTTAGTTCCCCCGTCCCCCTTCCATCACCGGACGTCCCGACGCACGGCAGGTATCCATCCTTTTGTTGTGGACATTCCACCTGTCTGAACGAAGCGCTTTGCTTCCTCATTTTTAGTGCGTACAGCGAAGGACTGGAACAATTTGCCTGCGTCGGTATTTCCGGCCAAATATAATGTGGGTGTCTTCAAGAGAAGAGTGAATAGGTTGCTAGGGCAATGCGCCTTACCATCTAAGACTACATTCCACTTACCATCAGGTGGAATGTAGTCAAGCATTGCCCTAGATCGTATAAAAAAAAAAAAAAAGAGACAAATTTTACCGACAAAATCCTTGTCCGTCCTTATCAGGATCGTTTATAGAATGCTTGATTCACTGAGAAGGATAGCGATATGGTAGCTCAATTGGTATAGCGACGGGACGATTCCTCGCGGGTCGCAGGTTCAAATCCGTACCCGTATCGGTCTATTTTTTGTTCTATATCTATAAAAAAAATAATCTCAGCAGGTTAAATAAATCATACCACCCTTAGCAAACAAAATAATTTTTGTAAACGTAAATATAAAAAAATAAGGTTTCTTAATGATTTAGGCGCGAAAATACAAATGAGTTTACTGATTTATGCGTATTATGGCAACTTTTAATTTCGCAGCGCAAAAGCTTAACTATATCTTTATAAGCCATAAAAACGTCTACTCGTAGTATTTATAGATCCTAAGGTTGCTTGAAGGTACTTAGTTTGATGGATAGGCTTTATTAAAATGAAGTTTAAATATTTTTAAGTCTATGAATATTTTTACAATAAATATATTGTTTTAATGTATAGTTACGTTTTTATCTTTTTTTATTATCTTGCATACTATTTATTTATGATTGTTTTGTGTTACATTTTATTTTTAATAAATAATTCTTGTTATGAAAATGAAGTATTTAATATCGTTTTACAATGATGTAAATTATGTTTTAACCAGTAGCGACTTGGCACCTATTTTGTAAATTATGTCGAGTACTACGTGAATGAATTTTGAAATTATTATAAAAAGTGTTCGTTTCTTTATTTATAAAGTAAGTACTTTTTAAATGCTGTTATTTAAAAGAAATAGGCGTAAATAATTTATATGGCTGTTTTATTGGGATTAAAATTAGTAAGTATCAGTATTAAGTAATTTATTGCAGATAGAAAATATCATTTTACTGAATTATTACTTTGTTTGTCATTACTTACCGTATTTGGAAAAATACACTCTCTCTCTCACACACACACATGAACAATCAAATACGAATACATAATTTATTTCTCATAATATACATCATTTATTTATTTAACTATTATACATAATTCATTTATTACACACACACGCTCACTTTATGAAACAATATGAAAACAACAAACGTTTACGCACACAATATGAAAATTGTAATTAAAACGAATATTGTGATTGACTTGGACGTGATTTGTTAATGATAGAGCAAGATATCCTAAAGAGAGTATTTATATAACTATATGTAATGTAGACACTACAAAATAAGAAATAAATATATTAATATATATAAAAAAGAACTAACGTGTACTATTTTTTATCATATATATATATATTTATACATATATATTATGAGTTAGTTCTCCTCATATGAAATTCCACTAAAATTATATCAAAATTCCGTCTCTGTGTATCCAAGATCGACAGTAAGCTGGAACTTGAAAGGAATCCCTGAGAATAACAATATCAAAGATATGCGTAATAAAATTACGTGTTAGGAATGTTAGGAACCTTCCAAGAGAAATATTGATTAATATGAAGATTTAACATTTGTTACCAAGCAAATCATTTTATTACTGATTATATCTCATGACTTTTTGAATAACTTAACGCAATTTCTCTGTATTAACGGTTACTATATATTTTATTATTTATTTTTTCATAGAAAAAATATCTGACCGACTGATCAATCAAATCGTAGCCTAAATAGATGGGTTAGATATTTAAACCACTGACTCTTGGTTCCATTTACTACTCAGAGAATTGCCATTAAAAAAGGTTAAATTAAAAAAGGTTAATATACTGAAAAACTTCAGCTTTAACTTTTTAATTCAGAAACATGTCATTTTATATGATTTGGTCATACTGTGAAGCTAGGAACAGAAGCTTATCCTTCTAATGCTTTCAACGAGCCCTGGCTTCATAAATACTATTTGCTAGTGAAGTTTAAGTTTATTAAAATAATTTTAATACATATGTCTGTCTTATAACATTTATCTTCAGTGGTTTATACTTTAGACACTCCATTGTCTGTCAAAATGAAAATGTTTATAGTAGTTTTTAGACAAAAATACTATCGAAATTTTACTCTGTTTCTTCAAAAAGTTTTCATCATGTCCTGTCCTGAATTTGGAAGACAACAAAGATAAATTAGTTAAATCGGTTGCGCCGTTCTCATACATGAAGTATTTTTGTATTTATGATTATGTTAGTCCATCCGCCAGTTTGTGAATAAGTCTGAATGGAATCAGACAAACCTGGACCGGCTTGGAAAATAATATAGGTTACATTTAATTAATATGAAAATACACGATTCATTTGTCACACGAGAAGTTCCAAGGGCAAAAGCTATCTATATTCTATTATCAGTAATTTAAAAGAATATCTAACTGACATATCAGCGGAGAAATCAATTGGTTCTGTTTTGGTGTGTTGTGGTTGTTTGGAAATATTGATCGAATTTGATGGATTTTCACAGACCGAACTGTAATCAAATATCCTGTGTTTATAACGGTAATAAATATTGACCGCCCCGTTGGTCGAGTGGTTAGCGCAGACGCCTAACGTGTCACGGCGCAACGGGGCCCGGGTTCGATTCCCGGCAGAGCACAGGCATTTATGTGATGAGCATAGATGTCTGTGTTTCTGGGTTTGGTCGTTTATAAAATATATTCTTAGTATTTATATGTGTATTTCTATGTATTAGTATCGTTGTCTAACACCCTTAACACAAGCAAATAATTTGCTTACTTAGGGGTTAGATCAATGTGTGTAATTTGTCCCGATATTATATTATATGTGTAAAAAATATATATATTTTCACCTGAACCGTGTGTGAAGTCATAAAATAAATTAAAAATAGAAAAAAACAAAAAAAAAAACAAAAACCCTTTGAAAACCAACGAATATCTTTTTTACTTTTAATTTATTGAATTAATAATAAAAATAATGTTTTGATAACAACGGCACAATAAACAGCACCTTGAATTTTATGATTACGAATTTTGGAAATGCATTTATTTTGAACGATATATATATATACATATAGTAAGAGAGAGTATAATTATAATAAGAGAGAGTTAATAGGGTAAAATAACCATTAAATGTACTTATTTTTCGTATTCTTATAAGGTAACAGAAATTCTTTTAAAAAGACGGGAAAAAACTCCTTAGTTAGTTAGTTAGTTACTGTTACCCATCATAACAAACAATGTAACAGTAGCTTAGCGTTAAGTATGAAATGAACTTTAAACCGGTACATTAATCTATCTTTATGAAAAATTGTAAGAGAGATACGAGCTAGTAAAGTTTTAATGCGGTTTCCTTCGACAATTTTTAAACGATTAACTTCACTGCAGCATTTTAGATTAGGTTATGATGTAGCGTCTTGTTATTTGATATTTATAATATTGTGGAAACTAAGAAATATTGTTTATTCAATTATTCTATACAGTCTTGGTCAGATAATAATATGAGAACATAACATTTAGTTCTTAGGATAGTTCAAGTTATTGTTTTACAATCAAATATACTTGTCAAACCCGCCAACCTGCTGGCAAACCTCTTACCGAGGCATATAAAAGTGTGGTTTTATTTGTGTTTATTTGAATGAGTTTGTATTTATGTCATAACGTACTATAAAAGTTTATTTATAAATAAATATGTTATTTCTTTATTTTGAACAGTTGCGATGTAATCTGTTATATCAGATCCAGACACGTGAATAGGCGTCTTGTGTGTCGGTGTATTGTTGTGATAGGTTGTATTGTCTCGGTGCCTTCATTTACATAGCGGCTGACAATTGAATCTGTTCAGTCGATTAGCCTGTGATTGATCGGTTTCAACCTCTAGATACGAACTGGGGTATATTTGATAGGATTTAACACCATTTACTATGTTTCTATGGGTATTGATATGCCCGCAAACAATAGTTCGAAATAAATATTATCATTTAAGTGACGAAGCATATGAGTACTAGAGCTGTATTGTATGCAACGTTTAAACAGTTTGATATACATTTTTCGCAGAACGTAATTGTCTATTAGTCGAAATTGAACGCGGGAAACGCGCTATTCAACGAAAACACAGAGAAGAGTAATTAAAAACTTCATAACATCCGAGTATTTCCGCAGAGTTGATATCACTATTGTTAATGTCATCGTATTAAATATACAGTTTTTAAAATACGATAAGTTTTATTTTAGAATATGTATTGTTTTAATTTCTTAAAATTTAGGATATTGAATATCATAACACTGTTCATTATTTTTTTATTTATTTTATTGTGAACGTATCACAATTATATAATACTATAATAGTAATAATGTCAAAATAAAATGTCTAATGAACAATCCGTAACATAAATTCTTGATAGTTCTGCGTACGTCCAAAAACAAGGCTGCATTTTCGCAAAAACACATGAGCTCGTACTATGAAAAATTCATAACTTGTACCATAGAATATGAAAATGAACATTCACATGTATCATAGCTACTTTGACGGAAGCTCACTAAGTTATGACGTAATGCGAAATACGTTGACACAGAAAAAAACACATCTAAGACATTTCTGTATAGTGCTGTTTATTCTTTAAAATTACGAGAGTGCAGTTTTTATTCTATGATTCTATTTTCCGATCATTACTTACTCACATATGAAGGAATCTGTAAACATGATTTGTATGTATAAACGTACTAATATCGTGTTTTAAAATAATTATAGTTCTTTGGTCGCAATAAACGTTATAACACATGCAATGCGAGAAAATGTGCATTTACAACGCACGTGGAAACTGTTGCCTTTTATTATTAACTGCGGCTTCGCTCAGTATTGGAATAAATAGCAGTTAAAATAGGCAAAGTGAATAATGTAAGGTGCATTCAATGAATAAAAGAGAAATTCTTTTTAAACTCCCAATATTGTATTACCATACATAGCGTCTTTGAATCCCTAAAATATTGTTATTATGACTTATAAAATAGCTTGTAGCTCTACTACATATTGTATCAGAATTTTACTTTATTAGTTTCCCAGAGAGCAAATAAAGAATCTACAAAAACCATCATAACCATCATCGTAAGGGAATCAATTGAGAACGGCTTAACTATTTTGACAGTTAGTTTGCTATCGTCTTCATAGTTGTCAGAACATGGTTTGCTTGAATCGATATTTTGGAAAAATCCACGAGGAAGTCGGCTCTATATTATTGTATCGTAAAGGCTCAATTTAATTAAAGCAGTTACTTTTCACTCATATGCCCTTAGGTTTTAGTGTTTTCGTTAAAATGTCAATGAAGTTTTCCTACTTTTTTTTTTTACATAACGACAGATTTTGTTTTTCGAACATACTTTTCTATTTGTCATGGTAAGAGTTATGAAATTAATTCTCTCATTGTATGTTTTGTTTTTTTAGCCTTTTCAGTCTGTTTTGTTTTAAAAAGTGTTATTAGGCAATAAAATAAAGGCATAAAAAACGCTATATAGTGTTAATTAATTAGGAATGTTAAAATCAGTATAGGATTTACTATAAATGTAATTTGTCAAAATAGAAGACATCGGAAGCTTGGCGCCATCCCGCGGCCATCCCGCGGCCGGCCTGAGCTGAGCTTAACATTGATTTATAGAACCTAAAACCTCATTTTAATTCCTCTGTTACCTAAAAAGGTCTAATAGCGCCTCTTAAACTAAATAAACAATAAATTTGTCTTGACATAAACAATAATTATTTATTTATTTGATCTTCTAAAATACTTGTAATAGTAATATTTATCTACTGAAAAGATAATAATCACAGTATAAAGTAAAAAACCTTGTACAAAAGACTTTATCTTCCATCCCTATATATTTGAATGACTCTTATATTTATAAAACCGATGTAAAATAGTTTAAATTTTTTTAATTGGTTTTAATTGATTTTTTTATAATATAATTATGTATCAATCAGTTGTTTCGTTAACCGATTCCTTTTACACATCATAATCCTGTAGCTGAAAGAGATCTTTGTAAAGAGATAAGTTAATCAGTGCACTAGTTGTTTTTTAATTATAAATATAGTACATTCATATCATATTATCACTCATCATATCATTAAATAATACTTAGCTAGTTTCATTATAGATAATTTCAATCATATTTATATATTACATAAAAAAAAAACGTATTTATGGAGTGTTATGTTTATCTCAGAAATGACGGGAATGACCTATCTATAATTAATAGCTATAATAAAATGAGCTGTACCGACTATCGTAATATGAAGGTGGCTCATGGAAGAGATCAAGTTATAGTGGTTCTTGTTTCTGTGTTTCTAATGGTGAAAAAAACAGCTCTTCTTCTCCCCTCTTCTGACATTCGTCAGAGAGTAATCACCATTTATTATAAGAAAGACATTACTTTCTACAACTTAATAAAATGAATAAAAGAGAACTTCTTTAAATTCATTAATTACAATATCTATAAAAGATTTAATTTCTCAAGTCGTTTTCTAATAAATGAACGATTTCTTTCAAGTTATAATCATATTAAATTTTCCGAATCAGAACATTCCAAAGATAACAAACATCTTTTTATGAATTCGCTTTTTAATTTACGATTAATTTAGCGTTGTTGAGGAAAATACCATTCCTAAGCCAAATTACTTTCTGGATTTACGTTAGCACCCGCTTTGCTTGAAATTAAAACGATATCGTAAAACAATGCTTTATACACCTAATAATGCCGAGTACCTTATTACCAATTGCAATTTGTTATTATTTAATTACTCGCAATTATAAATACTCTTTAGTCATAATTTCGTTATTAATTTACAATTTGTCCTCAATGTGTTACGAAGTTTTTTGAATGTGAAGTTTATTTTGCGATACCTTTATTAATGAATATTTGAAGTAAGCTTAAGACCATATTTATATTGAAAGCCAGATTTATCAAGCCAATATCGTTACGATAGCTTAGTCATCAGAGAAATGATTTAATCTTTTTAATTAACTGGTTCAATTCTTTTTTATATTGAAGACGTTTTTCAATTCTTTTTAATATAATAAAATATATTAAATTTGTATTTGATTTTAGTTTATCATTTTAGTTGCACATGTGATACTAAAAACCCCAATTTATTAAGTCTCACAGCGGCTACAGAGTTCGCTCGGTGTATTTATATGAACTAGAGAGAATATTACATACTCAGTGGAATTGTTCGTCATGTTTATCTACTCTGTTCGTACTAAATAATATTAAAACAACGAAGGTATTTCGGAGCTAAAATATAGCTATCACTTTCTACAATTTCTCTAATGTTATAGTGTTTAACGTTAGAGAAGTTACAGTCGTAAGTCGAAAAGATTTTAAGTTTCGTTTTTTGTTAAAATACTTGAATAGTCATATTAGTATTTCCTATATGTGTGAATAATAAACATGTAGGTCAGATCAAACAAAGGTCATCAAACCTTATCCCTGGTTTGTATATTATTTAAAATATTTTTAATAAAAGAAGCTTTCATAACTGAATGACTAATTGTATTACGTTTTTGAAACCTATGTTTTTAAAAACTTCTTTAGAGTCAACTTATTTCGATTTTTATTTAGATTTAGAAAAAATATTATTGATAATAAGATTGAATTTTATTTTACTGTAAAAATAGTACAGACAGACTATATGTTTTCTTTTATTTGATGTCTAAAAATAGCTTTAAATTTATGTTCAGATTATTATTATAATTATAAGAATTCTAAATATATAAGTGTTTTTTTTATTTTTGTATTTATTAAGGAAAATAATGTTGTTATCTTTATATAAATAAAGGTACATTTTTATATTAAGGTCAAATGGAACTGTGGGTACAACCTCGAAACACGGCCACCCGGAGGCGACATCCCGCGAAATTGAACAATGATTTAACAAGAATTTAGACTACTTTCTTGTACACGGGTACTGTTCAGTACAGAATAACGAATTCTGCTGGTTCCATATAGTTTATCAGTTTATTCTATTTGTAATTTATTGTATTGTATTAATTGTATTTGTTTAAATAACCTAGTATAACTGTTTAGATATTAGGCCTTTTGTACTAGATCTATGCTTGAGTGGCATTTTAGTATATTATATTTTATATATTATTATTGACCAGGTGTCTGTTAAATGTAGCTTTTTTAACGTTTTTAAAGTAAGTAGATATATGTAATTATTTATTTATTTATGTACCATAATCAGTTACAAAAATTAGAACAATAACAAAGACGTACACATAGGATGAACTTATCTCTTTAAAGAGATCTCTTCCAGCTACCCAAGAGTGTTGGAGACGTGGTTATAGAGGGCAGAGAAAGGTTCATAGACATTATATTTTATAAACATAGCAATACAAATGGTAAATAAAATACTTACATATATATCGACATAAATACAAAAATACATATAATTACAATATATATGAATACATAAAAATGCATCCATAATAATAATAAATATAACTTATGTTTGTGACATATAATAATTTTTCAGTCTACGCTTAAATATCACGACGGAAGGACATGAAGTAATATGGCTAGGTAGGGAATACCATGACCTCGCTGCTTGTACGGAAAATGATTTGTAATAAAAGCTAGATTTGTAGGAAGGAATATCGAAAGTTTTTGCTAAGACGCAGGAACGTTTAGGGCGGCTACTGGGTAATGAAATTTGGTAATTTGCAAATGAGAGGGGCTAAATGAGAGAAGACGTTATATAGCAAGGATGTGCATATTCCGGCGTAGGCGGATAGGGAGCCACTTAAGTTGACGACGGAATTCTGTATTGTGGTCAAATTTTGCGTAGTCCGAAAACAAACCGGATACACAGGTTTTGAAGGCGATCTAACTTATTAAGTAACTCCTCAGATGCATCCAAGTAGCACACGTCGGCGTAGTCGAGAAGGGGTAATAAATGAGATTGTACTAGCAAGATTTTAGCCCGCAAGGGTAAGAAATTCTGCAAACGTTTAAGGGAGTGGACTGACATATGAATGCGCTTGCTAACATCATTAATTTACCGACTAAGACAAATATTTGTCGAATGTCAATCCTAGAATTTTAACTTCATCGGAAAAGGGTATAATAGATTTGTCGTATACTATATTGCTAAGTTGATTAATAATAATTCTATTCCGAAAGTGTCTGCTACCAATTATAATAGCCTGTGATTTTTTGGGATTTATTAAAAGTTCAAACGACTCGACCCACTCTTTTAGTAATCTTAAGTCATGATTTATAAGATTCACAGTGCTATTAGGGTTTTGGAATGATGAATGCCTATAAAGCTGTAAATCGTCTGCGTAGGGATGGTAGTGGCAAGAAAAGATTTTAGTGATTTCATTAATAAATGGAGAAAAGAAAAAGCCGCCCTATGGGACGCCAGCACTAAGTTCTGCCCATACAGAGAATAAATCATCAGAACAAGTAATCTGTCGACGTCCAAACAGGAAAGTATGAAACCAGGAAATTACGGGTGGAGATATGTTAACACTGCTCATAATAGTTAGGAAAATATCCAAATCCACTGTGTTAAAGGCATTACTAAAGTCTAATAGGACGAGGATATGTATTTATATATCTTTATAAATATATCTTTATATATATATATATATATACATATATCTATGCTTATGTAAGTCATATTTATGTTTTTTTTTAATCTATTACATTATTAACGACAATAATTAATTTAATAAATATATTTTATATGATCTAGGGCTTGACTACATTCCACCTGATGGTAAGTGGAATACAGTGGTAGGGCACAATTGCCCTAGCAACCTATTCACTCTTCTTTTGAAGACGCCCACATTATATTTGGCCGGAAATACCGACGCTGGCAAATGTTCCAGTCCTTCGCTGTACGCACTAAAAATGAGGAAGCAAAGCGCTTCGTTCGGACAGGTGGAATGTCCACAACAAAAGGATGAAAACCTGCCGTGCGTCGGGACGTCCGGTGATGGAAGGGAGAAGGGGGAATTAAATCGTGTAGTTCCTGAGCACACTCACCAAAATGTATCCTATAGAATACTGAAAGGCTAGCAATTCTACGCGTAATTCTACGCGTAATTCTACGCGCTAGTAATTGTGTTCAAAGCTTTGGAGGTCGGCTTCGACCAATTCGGGATCGCCTATAAGCCTCTTTGCTCGCCTCTCAACTGAGTCCAAAACCGCAAGATGAGACTTTGCGGCACCAACAAATATGTGACCACAGTACTTTACAAACGACCGGATCTGTGCTTTGTATATAACAAAAAGCTGTCCCGGTGTAAAGTACTGCCAACTGACTCAATGGACCGACCAAAATTGAGGTACGAGGAAATTTCTAAGCCCAACAACTGAAGCCGGTCACTGTATTCTAAGGATACATTCTGGAAAATAGGAGCCAAGGTGAAAGGGCTCTTTTTGGCGGTAAACAGACACGTCTGCGTTTTGGTGGCGTTGGACTTGACAAGATTGGCATTGCTCCATGCGGAGACTGCCTGAATTTTGTCATTCAAACGTTGCACCATGGCTTCTCTTTCAGACTATACTTGATCTCGACTAGCCTGAAAACTCGGCAGATATCTTTCTACAACTGTGCTGTCGTTTGCATACCCATAGATACCGGGCTTCAACAGATCGTTAATGTGCAGCAGAAAAAGAGTTGCAGAAAAAACGGACCCCTGAGGCACTCAGGCATTTATTGTCAAGGGTTCCGAGGAACACCCATCGACAACTACTCGGAGAGATCTCTGGCTCAGAAAGTCCGTTACCCAGCCGATCAGACCAGGAGATATACCGTACGCTGAAAGCTTGCGTATAAGGCTCGCATGCCAGACCCTGTCAAATGCCCTCGAGACGTCCACAGAGACGGCGACCGCTTCTCCGTTCTTCTCGATGGCCTCGCCTAAAATGTGTGTAGCATACACTAGGAGGTCCCCAATAGACCCGTACTGTCGGTCACTGAGGAGATCGTTACCTTCTAGGTGTGCTAGTAGGCGCAAGTTCAATACACGCTCCATAATCTTGCAGAGTATGGAGGTGATTGAAATCGGTTTGTAATTGACAGGGTCGGCACGGCTGCCTTTTTTGGGCACGGGTTGCACATTAGCAAGCTTCCAGGATTTCGACACTATTCCAGTCATGAAAGAGAGGCGATACAGATACATGTCAGTACAGGAGACAACTCAGCTGCGCATATCTTGAGCAGAATGGCTGGTATACCATTAGGACAACTGTCTTTATTCACATCTAAACAATGTTCTCCATACTTCTTTGTTAGTGATGCGGATTTCAGGCATCAAAATACCACAGTGAGGAAGATGTGCTGGAGAAGCATTGCCAGTGTCTAGATGTAAATTATCAGAAAACAGAGAAGCAAATACATTCGCTTAACCTGTTGCTGTATGGGCCCCCTGGCTCCCTATCCCTATCCCTATCCATCCGGCTTCAGCAGAGCAGGCAGTGAGGGTTGGCAGAAATTCGACTCGATCGTTTTCGCAAGAGACCAGAAAGCTCGACTGCCTGTTGGTCTGACAGAGAGCTTTTCGCCATTCTTAGCGATGCGATCTAGACGAGCCTTCCTTTTGTAGGACTTGCCAGCTTGGTTAAAGGCTCTCTTCTTCGAACTTACATCCGGAGTTTTGCGGCTTCGAACATCAGCCCAAATGAGATATGCCGAATGTATTCGGTCTTGAGCATGACCACATTCGGCATTAAACAATGGACGAGCTTTGCTACCGATGGGTACGACAGCGAAAGGAATAAAATATTCTATTGCCTGATGCACCACATCGGTTATAGCATCCGCGCAACTCGACGGATCCAAAGAAGAGAAGCAGACCTGCCGCCAAGGAGAAGACGTAAAAAAGTGCCGCATCTCATCGCCATCTGCTAACTTGTATTTCCATACTCGCCTAATACCATGAGGTTCGAAAGCTGGTGGGGAATATGTAAACACAGATTTCACAGACAGTGATCGGAGGTTCCCAAGGGGGAGGTGACCTCTACACGATACCTATCTGGATCAGTTGTCAGCAGAAGGTCCAGGCAATTGGCTGTATGGCCTACCACATCTGGTACCCTTGTCGCTTGCCTCACCAGCTGAAAGAGGTCCAAGGACAACGCAAAGTTTCGCGCTTCTCTTCCAGCATGGTCGGTCTTCTGTTACGGGAACAGACAGTACTGATGACTGGCATTAAACTCCCCCAGAAAGACGAGCTGCGCCGAAGGGTACTGATACAGAGCCATATCTGCAGCCTCACTGAGATACTCAAATAAACGAGTTGTCTCCTGGTCACCGCTGTGCGAACGGTAGGCATAGGAATACACGATTTTTTCGTTTCCTGTTTCCACTAAAACCTATAGGGAAGAAAAAGTGGGGTCTTCAAGGTGACGGAGACACTGGATACAGAGGTCGTTCCGCGCGTACACACTGATTCCGGCCCGTGAGCGAAAATTGTGCTCTAACGTGTATCCGGGATAATCCAGGTGCGCAGTGCTTAAAGGACATTGTATCTGCGTGTCCGTCAAAAAGAACAGGTGCGGCTTCTCTGTCTCCAGGTGGTGATGGACAGGTAAGATATTAGAGTGCAAACCCCTGATATTACTGAGGTGCACTTTAAACGAGGAAGAGTGCAACCGCTGTACATAATAGAAATTCTATTTTATTTTTCAAACTAAGAATAAATAAAAGTACTAGTAATAGTACTTCTAATTCTACAAAAACAAATAAAAGTATAATTCAATGTACTTTTACACGTGGACTTGGAAATATTCAAAACTTTAACACTAGTACAGTACAAAGTAGGCAGTAAAAAGTAACGGTACAAAATATTTGATTCACAAATACGAGAAATAACGTCTATGGTGGCATTTTAAAACCTATTTCGTGGCGGGCGAGTTAGTCTAGAGCACAATACAGGAGCGTAGCTAAAGAGATAATAATAATAATAATAAAATCCTCGTAAAAATATAACTTCTAAAAGTTTATTTTGGATTGGATATAATTGGAGCACTTGTCAAGTAATTAATTGATTTAAAGTATAATAAGGATAATTTTCAAAGTTGTTAATTGGTTGTAACTTGTATTTAATTGGTTTCTACATTTAATATATTAAATATTAAACAGGTATACTATGGCCACCGTAAATAAATAAAATATCGTAAGTCGCAATTACGAATCCGAGTTATTTTATTTTATTGTAAATATATAAAATATGAATAAGAGGTCATAAATTAACCTTAAATACCATTCGTAATATTTAATTAAAAATACTTTTAAAATAATGATTACAATACAGAAAGCGTCGAACTCGTTTAAACTACCTGATGATTTTGATGCTCATGTTTACCAGGATAGTTTGAAAATGTGTGTGTAAATAGCTTAATTCAATTAAAGTGATTTTCTAAACTTCTTTACAGTATGACTGAAACATATTTTAAACAACATAAAAATACTCCATATTCTATATTATTCTGTATGAATATCGTAAAATATTATAGAGTGAATTTATATAAATATAGTATGAAAAATAAACGCTCTACCAACTCAGCTGAGATACGGTAGCTCGGTTGGTAGAGCGACAGGATGGTTTCCCAGTAGTCGCGGGTTCGAATCCCTGCCCGTATTGGTTTATTTTTCATTCTATATTTATATAAATTTAAATAAGCCTAACATGGCTATACATGTTTATAGATATTTTCAAATATTATAGAGTGTCATATTTGCTACGCATATTTAAAAAAACTAAATGTTTATACAAACCTAATAAATAGGTATAGCTTTTAAGATCACTGGAACGTCGGCTTAAGAATAGTCGATTCGCGGCTAACCGAGAGAAGGAAGCAAGTGAAAGTTATTGTTTAGAGTTTAAAATATAAGTTGTTGTTTCGAATTGAAAATAAAATCTACTGAAAATAAAGACGAGCACTCTTAGAATTTGAATATTTGAAACCAATTTGTTGAAAAGAATATTGGAATTTTAATTTTAAAAAATAAAATAAAAAATCTATACGTAATAATACAAACGTAAAGATCATTTTAATGCACATCGAAGATACAAAAGACATATTAAAGGTTGTCTGCATTAATAAATGTATTTGGGCGTGCTTCGTCAAAAAATTACCTTATCGATGGAAATGTATGCGACCTTAATAAAGTAAATTTGTTTAAGATTTTTTTTTTATTTTTATTTCATCGGAACCGGATAATTTCAAATCACATATATAAAATTTATGTATCCATGTTCAAAATATAATGAGTACATAATTATATCCAATATATATATATCACTATTAATATCTTTAGTATAAACATTAATATCTTTAGTATTATCATAATTCTGAAATAATAAAATTAATAAAAAAAAAAATTCGACGAACAACAGACGACACAGACATCAGCTAGTATTATGTTATTAAATATCGATAATCGATTTTAGAACATCAAATATTAATAAAGTATATTATGATATCCAAATTTTCTTTATAAGGAATTTTCTCGAGATTTCATATTATATGATAATAACGAACAAAAAATGTATTCATTATATAAGTTCAATTATTGTAGAAGTAAAGTATTTTCTAAAGACCTTTTAGAAACTTGCTTCTTCCCTGTTGACATTTATCGTTCAACACTTAGGTACTTTTAAATAAATGATTGTGAATGCTTGGCCTCAAATAATAAACGAATTCGGTCAAAAGAAAATTCTCGACCCTATCGCGTTGGGCTGAAATTAAATCGATGAGCAATAAATCTACGTACTCACAGTAAATATAAACATAAAATTAAATATATAAAGTTATATATTGTTATGTAACTACACCATATTTAAATGTAATGTAATAAATATATTTTATTTTGTATATTTTATGCAACTTAAACAAACAATTTGAATTTGTTAATCGTTAATATTATAATATTATATTTTATTTAAAAATGAGAACTTCCTTACATTTTTAAATTCCTTCCATTTTTTTCCAACATTGACTGATGCCTGCACTCGCCCTTAGAAACCGTACCGATTCGTCTTCCTAAACACATAATAAGTCAGAGGGTACCCATCTTAAAATTGAAACGTCTTTTTGATCTTCTTTACACCGAGTTTGTTTTTATATTCTTACTTCTATTTTATTTTAGATTTGAACCTTTACGTTAATTCCAATTTGTTGATTTTTTTGCTATGTTCTAATAGTATTAATCGGTTTTTAAAAGTAAATTATTTAAAAATAATTTATTAAATAACGCAAATGGGTTTTCAAAGAAATTTGTAATGTCAAAATAATATACGTATATTGTAACCAATATATTTTTTTGTATTAATTTGCATATATTCTGTTAATTCTAAGCATGACATGTTTTGAATCTGTATTGTATTGTGTATTGTAATTATTATTGTAAAAAAATAGATATATATCATCTTCCGGGGAATTTATATTGTAGGGAGCTAGAGATAGGGACACAGTACAGAATATTTAAATAGTGATCGTAGCAGCACTCTCTTGCGCCATAATGACGTATGGCTGACATTTTTTCGACAGGTACAGTAAGGGAAAAGTATTTTTGCAGAAATAGAAATTAGCGTCCGTCCGTTTCCATGAACAAAACAAAATCTATTTAAACCATACCAGTGGTTTGTGTGATTGACGGACAGACATCCAATATTTCATATTGGTAAAATTAGAGGGGGGAAAACTTAGAAACATACTTCAGACTTCGACAGACTTCGTAAATATAATATAGTAAAGTCTCATATACTCTCATAAAAATATAATCACAATTTCGCAATTATTCGTATTGAGAGATTTCGTGTATTTACTAATATTATACAAAAAACGAATACTGGTTTTATATATTCTTATATCATATGAGCAGATTTACTAAGGACTTTATCCTAAATAAAAATGTAATGAAATATTTATTACAGGGTAATAAAATCGTAAATCTTGAAAAAAAAAACACTATTTTTCTAACTTCAGATTTACTAGAGGGATATAAAACGGGATGAGGTACCGATAGAATCGGACCAATGCATAAATCATACAGCCGAAACCTAAACATGTCCGGTTGACAAAAAGGGTGATTCAGCCGAATTTATGACCAACCCAGGGCGTGCACATGGTGAAGGAAAATATGATGTTGAACTATTTACGATGGTCAAGTGTATACTTATAAGTCGTCAAGTGAGATTGTGGAAACAAAGCTAAATACTGTTAGGTTAAATTATTGCTAAACGACTATTTTATAATCATTCGTAATGTTTTGATTCGTTTTAATATTTTGATGGTCACTATTGATCCATATAAATTAATGAATTATTAATTTAACTTTAATAAGAAGAACCAATAAGGTGTAATTATTTAAATCGTTGTTTTATTTACTTAAATAGTAATATTTAAAATTGTTATGTCAAGTAATGGTTATTTTCGTATGCTTAAAGTAGTTTATTTGACTAAGGTTATTATTTATGTGAGGAGGGACATTTGCTTAATTAGTAAATACTTGAATAAGCTAGAAAAGTGGGACCCATTAAGACTTCATAATTAAAACCAATATTTAATACCGCTTTTACCGATACTTATAATTGTTCATTTACGAGTAGTTGTTATTTTGTACGTTTAAAGAAGATGATTTGACTATGATTATTGTTTATGTGAAGAGGGAGATAATAAAGATAGGTATATAAACTGCGGTTAGGATGATACTCGAGACAGACGCTGCTGCATAGTACCAAGGAAGGCTTAAATACAAGTATATAAAAGTGAAGTGTGAATAGTAAAATCTGTGAAAGAATACAATTGGACGTGGCCCTTATAATACTAATAGTGAATTTGTATTCTTTCCCAGTTATACTTTCGTAATTATTTCTTAGAGTATTTTATATAATCGCTATTCCATATAAAACATTACATTACATTATAATATGGTAATTTCCTTTTAATTATTAGTGCAGTGTCGTATACAATAAAATAAATTTTGAACACTAAGTAATTCAACAAAGTTATAGTAATATTATGTTTTAAACTGTTAAAGACGAAACAAAATATTTATTATCATTTGTAAAACTACTTTATCAACATGATGCTTTATGACATCTCCCGACCAAATTAAATTAACGGGGATAAAAGTAGGCTTCATGAGAAAAAACGACTTTTCTATTATATTTATAGCAAATGTTATTCAAACTGTTTTGTGGGATTACCGAAAAATATGTAAAAGAAAGGACAAAGGCATCTCAATAACAAATTGTTATCAAAATGTATTCTCTCAGTTTTAGCGTAATGCTGTTAGTAGGAAAGGACTCTTTCGGGCTACGATTTATTTGTAAATCATGGGTCAATCTGTAAAACTTAAAAGAATTTTGTCAGTTTTTCCACAAAGACGTATTATACTCCTGGAACCCTACTACTGGTGTCTGAAATTTCATAAGTGCAAAGAAGATATTCACTTGAAATGAACTCTGACTTTGACAGAAGAATGAATGTTAACAAGTACGTTCGCATATAGTATTGGGTATTTTGTATTATTATCATATAATATTAGTTTGAACAAAATTATCAGAATATTTGTAAACTTATTAACATGCCTAAGAAACTAGGTATAAAAATAAGCAGGGTTTTTATTGTTTTTCTTCGTGGATAAATATTTTACTTGATTTCTATATTTTCGGTAAAATGAAAGATAGACTTTTTTTATAGGATTTATATTTATAAAATGAATGTCATCAGCACAATCCACATGGTGGAGAAGCATCGTATGTACTCATTTTATCAAAGACTGTACTGTAAATCAGAATCTTTACAAGAAATTAAAATCGGTTGAATTAGTTTAAATCCTCAACTACGTAGATTGTCGCGGATGTCTCAAAGCAACGGCGATTATTTTCATCAGGGGCATAGATTGATTTTGCATACGCAATAAAAATCTTAAAACATCCCTTTCCGGTTTAGTCAATAGTCTTCCAAAATGGTGGTATGAAATATAAAATGCCTTTCGTACCATAAATACCTAACACAAATATGTTTGCACGTCAAATCCCAATTGCAAATTAGCATCAAATCTAAAGCTTAAAAAGCTTAATACAGAGGTACTTAGTTTCGCTATCTAATATTTATTATTAACAAAGCTGTCCTTTACGATGTTATCTTATGAAAGACAAGATCTATTACAGGTCACAGGTGTTAATAAAGATTTCATTGTACTGATAGAATCCTCCAGATTAAGGCCACGGTTACCCGAGATAGTGCTCTCAGAGCATGCAACCAATTTATATCCTGATACGGTTTCTCATATAATTCAGGTAATTGCTATTAGGTAATCAATTATGTAGTTACACTATCGGTAGCAGCAGCTTAGTCTGCAGGTATTATTAGAGCGGAGGTATTGTATTAATAATAGGTATAATACATCCAGTACCTACTTATAACAAAACGTATATACAAAATTACATATATTGTAATGTAATTAATAAAAAAAAAGTATGTGTGTGTGTGTATTAGTGTACACATGTAAGAAGTGAAACTTCTTAATGACATAATTTTTTGAAAAATGATTCACTAATTACAACTTTACAGGAATGGCTAATTAAGCTAAATTAGATAAAGTTTAAGCAAAAATAAAGATGGCGCGTAACAGAAAAACGTTACAATTTTTTGACATTGCTATAAAATTTCTCCCATTCGTCGATAAAAAAGTTTCGCTTCAAATATGGCTCGTAACGGAAAAATGTGACTTAGAAATAAAGATGGCGCGTAACAGAAAAACGTCATAATTTTTTGACATTGCTATAAATTTTATCTCATCTGTCGATAAAGAAGTTTCACTTCAAAAAGATGGCGCGTAACGGAAAAATGTGACTCGTAATGAAAAAATGTTACACTAAATTATTTTCCAACCCCGATAAAGAAGTTTCACTTCAAAAACTGTTGTTACAATAATAAATTGATAAAACATTGATTATAATAATTTTTTTCATGATTGTAAAAAACGCATTAGGTACATGACTGCAGAAGTAATATGCCGTTAAGTTAAAGTACATAACCATAAAAGTAACCGCACCTTATTTTTTACAAAACAAACTTTACTTAAACAGTTAAAGCTCAAAGAACAAACAAAACTCGTCGTTTATTATTTAACAGTGTTTTTAAATGGCGAAGATGGAAGAAATGCAGACAGTGATAATTACACGCGAATAGTCGACGTTAAATTATTTAATCAACGATTGCTTTGAGTCTGCTGCTGTAAGAGATACAAATACAATACTAAATGTTAGCCTCCACTGTCAGCGGTTGTCAAAAGAAAATGTTGAAAGGTGCCAAACCAGGATTGCAAGACGGATTACTCGAAAGGGAAACCAAACTAGGTTAATGCTTGCCTACATTCCACCTGACGGAGAGTGGAGTGGTAGTAATAGGTGGTAAGGCGCATTAACCTAGCAACCCGTTCACTCTTCTCTTGAAGACACCCACATTGTCCTCGTCCTTATCGCCGAGTGTTTGGGTTTGTTGGGTTTGTTGGTCTTGATGGAGTAAGAAGCCGTGGAGTACCTTACCTACATACCTATCTACCTACAAAAACTTCTGAGACAAATACTTCTCATAGTGCACGATTCTGCATTGATACTACTTCGATGTCTTAAGGGATTGATACTAAATACTATGTTAAGGAAAAAAAAACTAACGATCACCATTTTTCAAAATGGGAATGATATAAAATGTTATCGCTATCACTCGAACGCGACAGGTTTGCATTCAAAGCAACCGTCTCAAAGCAAGCGAAATCAGACGAAATTCATAATCATCAAATAACAAAACCCAGTCTTCAACCAAGCAATCATGTCTTATAAAAGGTTTAATATTTAAAAAAAATATATTGCTAATATTTTTTCTACAACTAGAAAAAAATATATAAAGTTACTTGAATGAAAACATTTTTTTAGACCATAAATAGCGCCGTTAATGAGTTAATAAGTTGATTAAATTTAATGACAAGTATCAAACCAAACATTTACTATAACTATTACACATAACTTAGAAAATAATATTTTTTTATTTGCAGCAGCCTTCGTAGGAAATTAGGAAGAGTATAAGACTTATTATATATTCTATCACTTATACTCGTACTCGACAATCACAAAACACATTGAAAAGTTAGTATTGCTCTGAAACACAAAGACGTTAGTGTATAAGTAATATCTACCTTAAAATTATTTATATTTTAAGACTACAACGTGTGCTATTAAGTGGCTTCGTTATATTTTCTTAAGGCTTTATCCAGTTAGCCGTATTACTATAAGATAATTTCAAGGGCGTATTACAAATTCCAAAATTGAATTAACTTAATACTTTAGGTCATATTTTGTCTTGACTGCATCTTGCATATTAGGTAAGGTAGTAACACGAATCCCGGCTGTTTGGTACGATCCCAGATGGGGAGCTAAAGGCATATAAGAAATAATAAAGTAGTCTCACTTTATTAGTTTGTTATTTAAAAATAGTTGTTTGGGGGTTGATATTTCTTTTTGAAAATGCTTTTATTTTTATTGCAGTGTAAATTAAGTACTATGTAGAAAGCACATAAAATAAACAGAAAAACCTATGTCAGGTAGAAAAACAACATTTCAAATAATATCTGCATGCAGATTAAATAGCAGATTATGCAGCACGATTACGCCAACGTTTATATTCGTTTATTGATTTGCAATGCGCCGACCGCATCGCTAAAAGCTAAATAAATGCAATTCAAATAAATTACAATTGCAGCGCGGTTACGTCCAGTAATTCTATCGCCACAAGTGGATTACGTAATCACAAACAAAGGAGTTTGGTATTGGGAATGTTATTGTATTGTGGCTGAGGTTAAGTATGCAGTAATATTTAAGCATTATGTTCTAAGGATATCAAATCTTTTGATAATTTTATGCGTAACTAAATTACTTTTTTGCGAAATGATCACTCCTGTTTGTACACAGTAAAAAAAGATATTTAATCAATAGTTTTAACAATCTCCACATCATTTTATGTAAGTAAGATTTATGATTGTCATTGATATGTGTTGAATAACGATTGTCTGGAAGAGAAATAGATTGTTTGCACAAGATCTGTCAAGTTTCAGGATTTCAGGTAGTTTTTGCTATGCATTGCTATCAATATTCCTAGTCTCATTCAGCTGTCAGTTAAGAGACCTGATAGCTTAATACTCTTACTTCGAAAGGACATTTTTGTAGGATAAATTGGGTTGACACCTAAAAGATTCATTATAGAAATGGCTATAAGAACTAGACTGACTATTTAAGATTCATTTTGCAAATAATTTAATAGATTACAATTTAACTTAAGGATATTAATACTTCTTTAAAAAAAACTCAAAAGCATAGCCGCTCAACGAAGCAATATTGCTGGCGGGAGTATTTTAGTATATTACTAGTATATTAATACGTAAAGCAAAAACTTTAGACCCCGTTTTACGAAAATTGCGCGGACGGAGGGGTATTAAATGTGTAGAAGTGCAGAACGCTAATATTTTTCGATAAAAATATACTTTTAAGACATTAAATTAATGAAAAAAACATTACACACACTACGATGGTTAACATTATACACACTACTTCGTTGTTAACGTTGGCATGTTCAATGTCAGGAATATATATGATGTCTGATGTCAAATAATCGCACCTAGTTGATGGTCTCTTGATGTAATAATATAAAAAACAAAAATAAATATGCATATAGGTTTTAGCTCAAACTTTCCTAAACATTATCTCTTTAGATTACTGAGAAATTTGGCCGTTGGGCGGTAACTATTATATTGTACGTTTTAAGTGTTACTTGTAGTAAAATATATTTTTGAGGATGTCATTAGAAATTTTTAATTAACTTTGTTATATCCGTGAATTATGATATTGAACGAAAATGGAATTGGAGTATTTATTCTGCTGAGTCGCGCGCAGGCTCTTATCGCCGGATCTTGATTACACTGGCCAATTTAGCGTAACATTTTAATTTTTAATAATCCCTGCTTACTTGGCTGTTTCATTTTACTTAAATAAATCTTATTTGTTTACAATTAACTTTTGCTTGCTGTTATATCTTTTATTAAATTAACTAATGTTTTTCGTAAGTCGGGATTATATTCAATACTTATCGAAATGACTTGAAACTTTCTTTACTTTTTTCTGATAAATGTTATTTTTTATACAAATTAAATGTACCTAAATTAAACTCGGTAGCGTAAGTAGACTTTTAAAAATATCGATGTGTGTGTAAGTAAATGAGTAAAGCAGTATATACTTATTTTATGAATACTTTTTCCACGAGGTATTAAAAGGTTTCATACTCCGCTCATATTGGAAGCTTTAGAGTATAACATAACCATAACAAAATCCACTCATTACAAGAAAGTATAAAGAGTATTAAGGCTGTTTAAATACACGAGACACTCGAATATTTATAACCAAATAAGACACCCACTTTATGATAACACAATATTCCATGGGCTTTTCCCTGAACAAATTGATATTTACCAAAAGTAAACTTACGTATTAAGTGAAACTAATATTAGGAAGAAAGTAGATATTTATTTTTACACAACAAACACTGATAACTAAGCCCATAGAGCTCTCATATTAAGCACATAACGTTTATTATAAAATAAATATCAAAGATTGAAAAGTATGTATATAATTTAGTATAATTGTCTCTAGTATGTGGGTAGCCTTAACTGAGTACAATACGATGCTCAGCGCCAGCTCACGGAACCAATCTAATTCGCGGCAGCTCGTGCACCATTAATTGCGCATTACAGGGTTCCGTACACGCCCGGCCACTTCATGTGCTCTTAAAAATCTATTTTATAAACGTTGTCTTACACTGCTAACATGGGGTCTGTAATTCAAATAATATTGGTTAAATTTATATACTTAGTCTTGTCATAAATATTGTAACAAAGAAAAAAAAAATATTTGTAAATAACATTTATTACTTTTAGAGTGTATTAGTTTAATACACAAATATAAAATGATTAAAAATATAAAAAGCTTATTCGAAGTGGTGTCCATTGAATGCAATACAGTCCTTTAATCGTTGAGGCCACTTATCAATAGAAGCACGCGCTCTTTCTTTGGGGAAATTCTTCACTACCAATTGTATGGATTGTTTAGGGACTCCAAACTATCATGGCGTTTAGAGCAAGCTGTACTCTCTAAAACTGACCATAAATCATAATCCAGATCGGATTAAGATCGGGGCTAGACGACGGCCAGCTCTGATGAAGTCCGAGACGTCCGCTTCCAACCAAGACTGCGTGGACCGAGCTTTACGTCCCGACGTCGAGACTTATACATTTACGTCGACAATTACAATTTAATGTAATTGACGATTCAAAAGTGCGTGTAAATGCCTATTAGAATAAAGATATTTTGAATTTGAAATTGAATTTATATTTGGTTATTAAACATGGTATTATTAAGGGGCTTAACCACCTTCACAAGAATGGTATCTTGATACACTAGTGCCAATGTTTTGATACCTTTTTCACAAAAATATGGCTCAGTCACTCCTTCATAGCTAACACCCCACCAAACCATCACTGAAGTCGGATCATGCTCACGTTGCACTCTGTCAACTAATTGGGAAGCTTCCTTAGCGCTTTGAACATAAATACGGTCATTTTGTTTGTTAAAATTTTGCTCAATTGTAATTTTTATCTCATCTAAAAAATTTTTTCTGTGATCTCCCTTTGTTACATAGTTTTCCTACAAAAATACCATTTGAGTTTGATACAAAATTACCATTAAATTATGACTTCTAGTCTATTTTATTTACATTATAGCTTCAAAAGCATTAAATATCCTATTGGTGGAGTTGCATTAATATTATGTAAGTATTGTGAATAATTACTAATATTATGTAAGTATTGTTAAATAATGATTTATTAACATTTCATATGTTTACAATGTATCTACTATAAAAGAAAAAATATGTCATCACCAGTATACGCATACCTGAACAATGCTTCGCAGCGAAACACCCTGACGCGCTAACACGGATTTTGCTTTTAGACCATTCTCGCAACGAGATTACTAATCGACGCCTCCTTTTGTGATTGTGTATGATTTTTATTAGAAAATAAAAGGTACATTTACTTTATGTATTTATTTATAACAAAATATCAAAACGTCACTCTCTGATGCGCTTATATCACGCTTGTTAAATTTATTTATATTTAGAAAAATCTTTAAATATTGTATTGTATGTTGAGAATGTCATATTCCTTAAAATATATAAAACTTGTTTTAGGAAACTTTGAAGTGGAGGAGGAATTAATAGTGCATAATAGGTATAGATGGTATAGATGCGCTGTGTGTCTGCATCTTATAAATATACACAATATACTTCTAACCATTTATCTCCTCCGAACACTCCAGTCTGCTTTGAAACCGCGCCAACTGTGAACTTTTGCTTAAAAAGGTTAAAAAGTCTTTATAATAAATTATCTGTCAATAAGACTTGTGCTTAAGTAAATAATTTTCTATATGCACTTATTTTGATCACCTTAATTACACTATAAATATATACCTTCCCAGGCCCTTCACGTTGTTTGTTTGTCTGTGTGATAGCGATCTCGCAAATAGTCGCAAAAACTACACGGATTTTGATTTGCTTAAGCAATAGAGACGGAGGTTATTTCTTTTAAAGTTTTAAAAATGTATTTACTTTATTCTATCTCTGCGAAATAAAGGTAATCAATTCTTAAACATTTAAAGGAATCTAAGAATATAAATAATATTTAAAATATCTCAATAGTGCCAAGGAAAAACATGGTTATTTTTTTATATAATAACAACTCGACATATAAATACATAATCTATTTTCCTAATTTCGAAGCGAGCGTAGTTTACCATCGTCTTCTGTTTTTCCATTATCCGGCCAGATCCAAGGGAAATAGCGCTTTTATTTGCTGAATAGTGAATGTCGAGCACTTAGCTTCGCTTGCTTAAAGAATAATGTGGACAGTTTGCTGTAGATTAGACTCAGACGATCTGGCCTCCTGTAATGAATTTCAGCCTAATTGTTATGGACTGCCAGAAGATACATCAAATATTTAAATTTATTTATTTCTTAAATTTTTCGTATTACTTAATACTAAAATGATTAATACTTCAGTAATTATGAAATAACATTAAAATCTGTAATGTTTATAAACTAAAATAACGAGTACATTATAAGGTGAAACTGAAAGAAAAACTACATTTTAAAACCTCAATGATTACTCACTCAAATAAAATTAACCCTTATTAATTGGCATTGAAAGAAAAAAATATTGCAAAATAAAATTAACAATCAAAGCCGGAATACAGTCAGTTCACTTCTTGTATTTTATTCTGTGGTTATATTTTTCATGACAATAATTTCACTGTTAAAATAAATTTGTACAAAACGAGTAAGCACTTCTTAATCCTCAGGTTCGTTAACGTTTTGTGAAAATAACTGACATCGCAAGTCTACTAAAATATGGCACTACAGGGATTATGCAGATTTAATCTAGCTACAAATGAAGTTCTATAAATTCACAGGGTTTTAATCATGACTTGGTCTTCAAAGGTCTTGCAATCTTTCGGGCGTGTCTAAAACGGACGAAACCTATATTTTTAGAAGAGATTGATTGTTACTGAACTACCAAAGATTTCCGGAATGACGTAACGTAATAAATACAGTAATTAATATTTCTCATACTAAATAAATAAAATATATTTATATTTTCATTTTCGAAACATAAAACGAAAACAAGCATGTGCTTGTAATAACAAGTACATGGAAGTGCTTTTCCATTCCTCGCAGGGGTTCGCTGTTTATTTTGTTGAAGCTGATGCAATCAAATGTATTAAGACTCTATTATTTTATTTACTTACTCTTTTCCGAGTCATTTGTCTTTGGAACAATTTTTATCTTACTACGTAACTATTTTTTTTTACAAAGATGATTACAGATGTTAAACCCGATATTGCAGAGTTCTCCAAAAATATGAGAAAAAAAAAATTATAATAATAGGAACTTTATTCAAGTAGGAATATATTTACAAATAATTAGTTATTACAGTCATTTAAAAATGTTGCTTAAAAGAAAATGATCTTAGCTTAAAGCTGCTTTTCAGTTCAAGTTTTTCTAGACGAATAAAAACTTGTATTTCATTGCCCACTTATTGATTTTTTTGACATATAACTAAATTCCTTACAAGCAATAATATGTAGTAAGTGAATTAAAATCGAGCAAATACGATGATAATTCTATTGTACTATATTATATTCGGGTTTCTTTATTCTATTAGTAGTTTTGCTGTAGTTCGTGCAGATAAAGAGAAACAGCTTACTTAAGTATTTTTATTAAATATATTTAGACAAATTACCATCGCTTTGACTAAGTTTAAATAGATCTCGTTGTTCCACTGTGACACTAAGTTAATCTGCTTTTGTGTACCCAGCCTTAGGGCGCACGTTCATGTGTCGTGGTCACTAAACTTAATATTTGAGCAAGCGGGATAATTAAATAGAAAATTCAAATTAAAGCCAACGTATGTTTTTTTATTTTGTAAATATTATAAATTTAAATACTCCAGTAAAAAGTATATTTTTTTACAAGTATATGCTCTTACTCGATTTTCTACCTCGATGAAAAGAACCGTTTGCTAAGGCATCATTTATTTTCACTATCCTTTCTTATATAACCAAAATGTTAGAATACCCTTGGACTAAGAAAAGGTAACATTTAAGGATCCTACAGAACACTGTTACCAGATAAAGCTATTGTTACTATATTTTAAAGCAACACAACTTGAAATTACCATTGCTTTGACTTTGCCTAAATAGATTACCCCACTACGACACTAAATTAGTCGCTTATGTACACAGCCTTAGGGCGCATACATGAATATTATCAGACGGGCAGTTCGTGTGTACGGAGGCGTCACAATTAGATAGCGGGGCACGTAGATGTTCATTGCTGGGTTCTAGATGTGACCTATGAAGTGTCATTACAGTTTCAACTATAAATTATACAAGTTTGATACACATTTTGAATTTAAATATTTTTTTATTGGATGAGTCTCAAAACATTTCATTTAATTGTTATTGAATATGATATATCGATTGATTTCTTATATAAAACGTACGTATAAAATTTTAATATAAAATCATAACGATTTGATAAAACACAAATTAACTCCTAATGATAATAATTCCTTTGTTATTCAAAGATATTAGAAATTACTCATCATTCATTCATTGAACTTGTGATAAGTTAGTGCCGTAACATATGCTTATCCATAAAATTTTCTTAACATTGCACCTTATGTAACTTATTAAAAATAATCAACTTTCTATTTACAAGATAATTAATCTTAGCTAGTTCATTAAATATTTAATATTTCTTTGAATATTCACCTTAATGAATCATCATAATGAAATAGATTAATAATATATATATTTTGCGGACTTTTACAATATTTTTCTTGTCTTTATAGTTATCAACTTTTTTCTTTGTTTCCTAGAAGTTGTTTCTGTATCAGTCGTCAAAGAAAAAGAACAATTATTCTTATCAGAGTTTTTTTCTTTAAAACTAAGCATAAGCGATTTCAACTGTTTTCCGACCCAATTAATAAACAGCCATCACATAAAATTTTGTAAAAAATATATTTTTGTGTCTGGGGTTAAAAAATAGAATACCTTTGAATAAAAGGAGTCCTTATAATTTAATAAGCTTTCCACACATTCACAAAACAACATACAAAAAGTCGAAAACTTTTGTGTAATTAGGGTATATAATTAGAAATTAGATTAAAAAAAAATATAATGTGGATTTGAATTCGTAATGTTTATCTTCTTTTTTATTTGTTTAAACTATTGAATAACAACTTATTTAAGTTTTATATCTTGTTTGAGAGATATATTTTTATCTTTGTTTAGATTTAAACTGTATAAAGTGATTTTTAAATAGATTGAGACAATTTTGGAGAACTTTTATTCAAATTTTGTTGATGCCATCATCTACATATATTAGAGTTTTAGATATATATTTACGAAATCGTTTTATGTACCACATCTTGTTATATATTATCGGTGGTGTAGTTAATAGATTTATAGAAATACTTGACTGGGTTCTATGGGCACTCAATTTTCAATGAGCCCTATTGAATTAAGCCTCGTTCACACGGTCGCATAATTACTATTTGATTAGTGACTGTTGTTTTAAGGTATTTGCAGTATAAGCAACAATTTATATTTGGGGATAACTAAGGATACTTCACTTTGAGAGTGTTTGCTTAAATAATAAAAAAATCTTTATTTTTAAATATGATGGTGCTTAAAGTTATATTCTAACACACCACAAATATATACGGCTATCAATTATACATGTGTATATTTGTCAAATAGTTCAATACATCAGAAGATGTACAAAAATAATAAATATTATACTTCATATCTGTTTAAAATAGGAATCATAGTTATCATTGAAATCCCAAAACCGATGACACTTCCAAAACCCTTCCAGTCCGATACACGAAGTTAATAGAAGTAAATTTATTTATGTACCCCAACTCCGAGCAATGTTTTGATTAAAATTTAATTTCCCCAGAAGCGTGGGCAATATGGCCTGCTTAGACTCGGCAGCAACCTCTTAATTACATTGTTATTAGTTAAAATTACCTTACATTTTACTCGTGAGTTTTACTTGTATTATAATTTGTGTAATTTGACAATTAGATGCTTTTTGTTATTTGTTAGCTGAGACTTGACTCATCATGAAACACAGATTACTTTTGAAATATTTACATTTGTAAATATCTTATTACATTTTTCTTTTCACTGGATCCTTCGAATCATTAGAATATCGAAATATAAAGTATCATATATGCCAATGTATATCAACTTTTCTCAGATATTTGTTTGAGAAATATGTACATATGTTTGTGAAAGTAGCAAACTTATTTAACATGTCTTTTAATTTAGAAACATTTTTTAAGACAACATGATTCAAATGATTAAGGAGATGCTCAAAGTCATAATTATTGTTACTTTCCTGTGGAGTATAATCTACTTGCAGCTCGTAAACAGACTGGCTCGTGTCGGGTTGTGTTAACCACCGTATTGCAGGTCTGCGGGAACTAACTACGTTCCCTATGGTAAGTGAAAGAGCATAATCCCTTCTCGTGTCCTACTTTATATCAACCCTCCGTTTTCTTTAAAGGTAGCATTGTGTCTGTAACTTGCCATATATGCAGAGTAAACCGTAACCACTTACTGTCAGCTGGACTAAGGGGAGGGACGGGGGGTTCCTAACTCACTCAAAGTATACAACCTATGTCTCTTTCTTCTGTTCACATAATAAGAAATTAATGTTAAAAAAATATATAAAAGAAAACTTAAAAAATCAAATATTGTAATTAAAAAAATTGTTCTGACAATTTTTAACATGCCCCAGAGATTTAAAAAAACGTATCCGCCACGGTTCGACAGAAATCAAAACATAAATAATGCAAGGTCTACCGGGGAAGAGATTTGTTTTTACCTTATTTGTGATTCAGAGGCCTCGGGAATATAATAAGAATTCATGTTGGAATGTTTCAGAGCTTACTTAGGGGAGAGGTGCTTCAAAATCGAAATTAAAATCCAATTTCCAAGTATAATGATTTCTAAAAGTTACTTATTTTATACTAACTGCTAACTATGGTTTATTCTGCTTTGTTACTACAAATAGTTATTTTACACAAATAGTTATTTTACACGCAGTCACTTTGTATACTTCTCAGACTATAAGAATGAAATGTAATTTATATGCAACAACAACCACTATGTCCAAAACTAAACCAGAATCTGTTCTTCAAAAATGACGCCTTTCCATATAAGCGCTTTTACCCGGTTAACCTCTTCAGGGATTGAATCAAAAAAATCTAATGAAGAATTTTATGTTTATAGATTCAAGAGGAAAAGCTGTATCCTTTTAAATACTTATATAGATCGGTACAGGTAACAATAAATATCTGATAAAATGTTTACTGTCATTAGATAATCTCGCTCTGTTTTAGTTTATTTAAAAATCAACATTTTATTTGACGTTATTATGTTATGATATCAATATTTGTATTAATCAAAAGTTACTAATATACTACACAGTATTCATAATGTATAATATTTATTTAGCTTTAGATAAATAATGTGTGCGATTTAATGAATTGGATGTTAAAATTAAAATGATAGATCGTTGTACCAGTTAAAATATCACCAGCAAGTACTTCGGTCACATCATTTTCACGGAGATTACTGTGAAATATTTTCCGCAAATGATAATACATGTTATGTATTAATTACCAATATTCCGCCAGTGACAGCCATAAAAATAAAACTCTTGTTAAGTCAGTACGACCTTATCTTAGCAGCGAGTCATTAAGCCAACGACGCGTTTTAATGGACTTACACTATTAACCGTCGGATTAACGTCTGGAACCCGCAGACCTAATTGGAGTTTTTATTGCCTTTACCGATCACCTACGAAGGTAAGTTGAAATCAACTTGGCCGTGGCATTATTTACAGACTACGGTTTAATTGCTAATTTGTTAACGATAGTGTTTGATCCAAAATAAAAGTTTGTTTATCGAAAAATACAACAATATTTAAGTAATGATAAATTTTACTTTAAAATTCATAAATTAGAACCTTTTAAAATTTAAACTCTAATATTTTTTTTATAAATAATTGTTTTGTATAGATGTGATACTGTTAATTTTGTTTAATGCCTTAGTGACATCCACCCCGTACTTGGTTGACCCGATTCAAAAAGGATCGAGCCCGATCAGGGATGTCAAAATCCTGTAAATAAAAAGTAGGTTTGGTTTTTGCTTTAAAATACAGGTTACATTTGAAATTGAATATTGTTAGGTTTATTAAAGCTATACATATCATTTGTATATTCATGTTTCAAAGATGTTAATTACTCAATATCCTGCCAAATGGAGCTTAAATAGCTCGTCCTTTGCTTCATCGCTTCAATTTCCAATATTGGCTCGAGTAGACAAATATATTAAATTATGGAATAGATAACCTAGTTTATTCAATTGTTCGGTAGTTTGCACTTCATTAAGTTCTCTGCACAATAGTTTTATGGGGTCTGTTTATGTACGGAAATTATTTTATTGAATTAATACGGTTTAGTTTGTTATATATTCTGTTTATATTTTCTCCGGAACTGATGAGTGTTAAGAAATATTTTTTGGAAACTCATAAATTCCTTTTTAAAATAGCACACCAATCTTGATTCGTTTAAATATAATTTGTATGGTGACTATTACATATATATATTTTTTATTACGTAATAGGTTAGGTTACAGGATTGGTTTTATTGAAAAAAGTAAATTTAAAAAAACCACAGCATGGAGGTTCGTACCGTGAATTTAAGTTTCTTTTTTCAATTTGCTAGACGAGATCGTTAAAAATTCAATAGTTAAGGTTCCATAGTGACGCTTTAGGATTTTGCGTAAGAGTTTGGTTACGTGATTGTATGTGTGTATTTAGGTTGAGAGGTTGTTGTGTGAGAGTTGGTTGTACATTATAGGGGTGTTTTTTTTGCCAGTGATCTGTAAGTAGAGTTATTTAAATATAAATGTAATGCCAACAACTATAGATAAATAACGGTTAAGTTAATTTATCGACAGTTATTTGAATTGTATAAGATACCATTAAAAGTAGAACAAGGTGTCGACAGCAGTCACTGTTAAAAAATAATGAATATTGAAATAGTTCATGAATACCCCTAGTAAATTAAATAATTACACAAAATACAATATTATTCAATAAATGTATTTCTTTTCTACGAATGATTTATAACCGCAAGTATATAAAAACTTTTCTAACTGGTTTCAAAAAGTTTTTGTGTGACCTAGCAAAATATTAGTACGTAATTAAGAATAAATAAAAACGGTAATACGCAAGTCAGAGCTTCTTGCTGTATCTGGGCAGAGCGCGTGCGTTGTACGCAGCCTCCGAGGGGTGGTGCAAGTGAAGAGAGAACAATATATATTCGTAGATGAAACGAGACATATTATATATAATTATATTAAATTTAATCTTCTGCTTATAATTAGATCACAGATTTATAGATATAAAAAGATATATTTTTTATATTATTAAATTTGTGGAATAGCAAAATTTTATAGTTAAAATTCTTATTGTTTTATAAGAAAGACGAAAAGTTATATTTCAGCATATTTTTTTTTTATGATAGGGATACCTAACGTAATTGTTTCGACTTATTGCTATTAGTGCAAAAATATATAATAAAACATAAAGTATAACATATTTAACAATAAATATGAAGTAATATTCATATTAATTGTCGTAACTACATTGTAACTTGTGCCTCACTGACGATGGATGAACCAATGGGTCCGTGTGTCAAAACGAGATAGTTATATTTTTCTCGATACATAATATAGGTCTTTGTAACAAAGGCTTTCAGACATAAAGATATGACCATTAAAATAAAACTATTTGATCTTTGATCCTCGCTTCACAAAAAGCGTTTTAAGTATTTAAAATAAAAGTGCTTACTAAGTCTAAGACTTAAAATATTCTGAAACAAAGTAATAGTAGAATTTTCTATTCGAAGTAATTTTTAGACCGGAACTGTGAATTGTTACAAGTTCTAGAGTAGAAGTTATTTGACTCGAAAATGGACTATATTAAAAATAAACTTTTGTTTATCGTTGATGCCTATTTTTTAATTAATAAAGCTTATTAAAATATATATATATATCATTTTCAATTATGAGGAAGTCATGACAAAATATTGTGATTGAAGTAAATAAAACTTTGTAAGGAAGATAAATATCTTATTTGTAACCAAAAGAGATTTATTTGATGTCTTTAGATATTGTAATTAGCAGTGTTAGTATTCAAAGCTAATAAGTAACATATCAAAACACACTCACACACGCATCAAGAATTTAAGTTCATACGGTCTATATATCATCCTTATCCCTCTAAAGGACAAGAGGGGCAGATTTTTATTAAAATCTCGTAAAATATAGTCCATTATAGGATAACATACGTTACTTTTTATTGGGATCTCTCAAGACGGCAGTATGTCATTATTTTGTGAATGGGACCATTGTAATGATGTAAATACGTCAATGATTTTTACGATTATCGGCTAACGTTAAACGTTTTAGTGTCAATAAATAACTTTATATACTGTTCAGTTATTAAATATTACTGTAATAATATTATTATGCCATTAATTTGTGATTGTGGTTATATAGTGATCAACGGTTCACTGAAGTAATAAATTTAGTTGAGTTATTTAATATTTATAATTAATGCTCCTTCAATCCATTCTTCTCCACTGATTTCCAACTCTTGCACTTCTTAGAAGTCAAATTAACGAATCGAAGTTAAAATAATAACTTTATTCTGACTCGTGAACTACTAAGTTAATATATATATGAAGATGTTATTTTTAACAATTCTTGTTTGTTGAATTTTTCAAGTTGTTTTTTAAGTTGAAATAATTAGAAATATTTTAATGACATCTATAAAGTTTCGTATTCTTATTTACCTATTGTTTTTAAGGATCCTTGGGATGGTGTTATACTATATATTCTATACACTGAATGATATAAGCGCAATGCATGTATTTTTTAATTCAAAATAAACTTTGAATATGTAAATTGAATGTAAATTTTCAAGACAAACAGAAAAACCTGAACAAAACCTGACGAAGAATTTATACAAACATTTAATTACAAAATGTCTGGAGTTCTTTTAGTTTTAGCGAGTGCAGTGCTTCGAGTCGATTGCAGGAAGAAGAATGGTTGTAATAAATAAGAAGAAGTATCAATTCTATCGAATTAGTAACTATCGGCTACTTGGCTTCAACTTCTACAATACGTTCGCGCCTGCCAACGATCGTATCTTAGGGAGCTTGCAGACGTCCGACAAGACTGTATTAAGACTGTAGGATGGGTTCCTTTTATTATTAATCATGATTTAAATTACTTAAACATATAATATAATTCAAAGGTATTTTTAATAATAATTAAATGATTCTTTTGAAAAATTTGCTTTATTTGGTTATCACAACATTTTATAGTTTGATTTCTGACTTTATATGAAAGGTTTATTTCTTGCAATATTCATATTTTTTACACAAATGGAAAAACATTGCCATTTTTATTTGTTTATTAGTTTTATACAAATATCCTTTTAACAATGATATTTGAAATATCGCAATCATGTGTTTCGTCTGCTCTCTTCCGCAATTCAATGTTAGCGAAGTACTTTGTATAATGACTGAGCCATCCAAAATCTTGGTGCATGGCAATTTTAATTGATGTATTTTCATTTGTAAATGTATTAATTAAAGTAATTATAATATTATATATATTTTGAATAAGTAATTAATTATTATTTTGTATCTTCTAATGTATATAAATAGATATATATATATTTTAATCTTTACTATTCATGGTAAAATGAATAAAATGCTTTACAATTGACGATTATAACTAAAATATTACGTGATTAATTCTTAGCATAAATGTAACGAGGATATTTTAAATTTATTTATTTTGCAAAAAACTGCCAAATACATAATATAATTAGATTTACTAAAATTTGGCTCTTAGTCTGTGAAAGCACGCAAATGTTCTTGCTTATATTTTTTATTCCCGTTAAGCCAATACTTATAAATAATATTAAGATTTAAAAGGTTTTTTTGGGTTGTTGAACTAAAAGTAAAGGTTCTAAAAAACGTTTAAGGTAATTTATGATTTATATAGTTTAAATATCCAAAGTATTGGTCAAAATATTTATTTAAAATTTTATTGTAAGTATCAACCTTGAAAGTCAAATAAATTAATTACAATTTTCCTTTCCTCTGTCTTTGCGTTTTCTTAGTGCTGTTTTTGTCAGTATGACTACTCAAGTTTCTCTTTTTGTCAAGTGTTTATTCCAAAGTGTAACTGGACAAAAGAAACTAAGATATTATCAGAAAGAATAGTGCAATAACCCAAAACAAAAAAGTTTGACTATTTTGCATACAATTTCTGAATTTATTTCTAAAACTTTTATTCAGTTTTTTAATTTGAGGACGTGAAATGTTATTGTGTATCCATAATAATTATTACTTTTATTAGAAACCGAAAGCGTCTTCATACTTTGTTATAAGCAAAATTTATTAAATATAAATTTTTAGATTTTTTTATAAAATAATACAATAAAATAAAAATGCTGTAAATAAAAAGTAAAGAAAAAATATTCAGTGTTGTACGACGCTAAACATGAATTAAGTTTAGAAAATCTCTATTAAAGTTATGCTTAATAGTCTAAACATTTCTACTACATACTTATTTTTAATTAATCATGGGCATTTATTTTAGATAAATTATAGAAACTTGTTTTTCTATAACTTCCAATGTAGACGTTGCGCCGAAACGCAAGGGGTGGGGTCGACGCGACGGCAGTCGTAGCCCGCGCGTAGCCCGTAGCGCTACGCCGAATTACAGCTACGTACAAATATCGTGTTCGATAGTGCCGATTTCATGTGTACTTTTACACTTACTGTGTGTGTGTATGGATAGTGAGGTGTTCAGTGTTAGTGAGAGATAGATCTTTATGATGATCTTTGTCTTTTACATTTTGTGTGATGCTGACTTATTATTATACTATCGTGACATAGTATGTGACTGAGCCTTCTGTGATGTTGTTGATTCATTGAGGTATGTTCTAAGATTTGCTTACATTGTCATTATGTTACATGTGTAATATAAATATCTTAATAATAATCCTTTATTTACTAAACTGTTTGTTGAGTCATAACAAAGATATTGTACTTTCCTAAATAAACAAAAATGGCTATATGAGGGTCGTTTACAATTTATTATGATCGGAGAATAAATATAATTTGTACACAGCAAAAAATTGGAAAAAGTACATTAATATTACGTTTATCTAAAATGTAATAAAATAGGTTAAATTTTTATATAAATACATATTTAATTAAATTTAGATATTAACAAACTTGAAATGGATAAGTTTATTGGATGGATAAGTTTAAATGGATAAGTCTATTTTAATTCATTATTTTTCAAATTAAAAATAATAATGTAATATTACAACTATTCTTACATCTCAATTAACTGTACACCAAGAAGTATTACAAATATATTCTATCTCTTTATATAAATATATAATATATGTATAAACATATATATACATATTTAAAAAAGAAGGTCACGTCTGAATTGAAATTCAGGATTCCTACAAATATTAAAGAAGTTTCCAATACCTTATAAACCCACATCAATATATATTCACCTATATATATTCATCTATATATATTCACCTATAAATATTCACCTATATATATTCACAACCTGTGTAGTATCTTTAAACCTACCATTTATATGAGTATAAATTTATACATGCTTATATACAAAAATAGAATTATTATATTTCGATATTTATCTGTACAGGCGTAAGGCAACAATAGCTTTAGATAATATTTTCTTTCAAGAATGCTTTCAAAGGCCCCCGCCTGGGTTTATTGTTTTGAGACATTCTCCCGGTGTGTCTCCAACGACGTTTATAGGCTCGGAAAAAATACCACTGACAAAGAACACCGTGTTTTTTTAAGTGGAAAATATTTTTGATTTGCTATATAAATATTATTTAGACGAATATTGAGAATAAAAGTATCGTATATAAATTTCTGTGTTGTCTTTTTTAGCTGAAAAGATTTTATTATAATTTTTTATTTAATTATTATATTAGGGGATATATTATCATACTGTTTCATAAAAAATGTGTATTTAAACAGATAATTCACACTAACAAAATCCCCAAACTGTTTTAAGCCTTTCAAGTCAAAAGATAGTCGTCATTAAAAAAGTGTTTTTCAATGTTTTTATAGCCTTGCAGACTAAATATTAATTTAGTCTTGAGACAATATATTAATGTCCGCTTAGAAATTGGCAATATTTATGATATTTTTATGGATATCGAATATTTATTATAGATCTTCAAAGCTATTGTTCGAAGCCAAATATGTATCAATAATTCATAAAGATTAATTAGACATGTTATATTGGTTACATTGAAAAAATAAGATATTATAATGGATACAAATAAAATAAATATTTTTGAATGATATTTTTATTTTTGTCGAAACAATCTAAATAATTATTAACATAATTAAAAGTACAGTCATAAAAATAAAATAGGAATATGAGAGTCGTTGAGTTTAGTATTTTTAATAAAATAGAAATCTGATCTCGAGTCTGAAAAAACCAAGATATTCCACTTTTTTATTTGTTTCGACGTTACAATTTTGTTCGTAACAGTTCTTTCAAAAATGGTATTCTAAAAGCAATTTCTTTTTGAAATTGTACTAAATGTATTTAAGTTAAAAACTACAGAACAATTTATAAAAAGAAAGAATGTAAAGAAAGAATGTAATGAAAATGTTAAAATCAAGTAATTTTTTTATGTGTACTTAACATAAATATATATAAAAAAGGTAAACGACAATAAAAGTAATTGGTAATACCAGCATTATTAAAACTACTCAGTAAAATTCACAATAGTCAATAGATTATCTCTAAGTGCTTCAGTTTACTTTTATCGGCTCAAATCTTAAGTAAAAGTTAGAATATACGCAATAAGTTCGTAGTGATTTTTCAAGTTAGACAAGTGCAATCTGTATTGACCCTTATGACGAGAGGTTTCAAGATGAGAGCCGTGTATCAACAAAAGAGCTTGTCGAATTAAGTAGGGATCTTACCCGCGGAAAAATCTCTTAGGTTTTGAATGTTTGTGTCCAATATACGTTGTGTATAGATTCGGGTCTTTTTAAGGTTCCATACTTAAAAAGGTTTATTTGGACCTTTGTTCGGTTGAAAAACACGCTTACTTATGGAAATAATTTCAAGTGAATGTTAAAAAACTCAATTTGTACTTCTCCGTATAATGATTACTTGTATTTGTGTAAGATGTTGAGGACGTGTTTTCGGTCAGTCCATTCATTAGTTAGTGAAAAGTTACTAAGTAGAACATTTTCTTATTTTACAGACTATCATTAGTCTTTTCAAATTTTTTCATCTCCAGTCAAAATATTTATAATATATAATATATCCTTTCGTCTTAATGATATATTTGTAACTTGCTTTTGCCAATTAATTCCTTGCTTGTAATCATAATTGGTTTCAAGATCTCCTTCACAAACCTCCTCTCTGACAAAGCCATTTGTATCAAGTATCACGATTACCTGTACTTCAATTAATAATAATGAAATAATAATTATGATATAATTATGTAACACATATATTTAGGTGTAGTTAAATTTACTTTGACAAATGATATTGGTTTACCTATAATTATCGTTTATTTAATTATTATTTTAAAGCCGCGGCAATTTGTTGAAATGTCTATGCATAGAAATATTGATAATAATTAAAATTCTATTTCCTCTATTACCATAAGACGGTCGGATACTGCGAGCCTGGTAATAGGATTAGGTTGACACCCTTCGGTTAACACTAAACTATCAAGGTGCCGTACCCTTTATAATATTTGTACTACGTATTGTACCCTTTATAATACTTGTTTTAATTAAAACCATTTATCTTTTGAGGTTATGTTAAGAATATTTATTATATCAGACAACATATAATATTTATTATATCAGACAACATATAATATTTATTATATCAGACAACATATATTAGCAAAAATAAGAACATGAAAAGTAAGGTTTTATTAAAAAAAATCTTCTAGTAGGCGCGATTTGTAAAGTCCTTTGACGCTCTTTAGTAGAGTACAAACTTGCATCTTTTCCGTATCATTTTTCACTTACTTCTTTCATGCCTTCTTCGGTCGCCTTCTTTTTTTTTAAGCATCAACATTCACACTTAAGACTTTATCCTTTTCATCACCGTTGCCACCTACTTTCGAGCTACATCTTACATACACACATACAAGAATACTTTATTCAACGTCGTCACACACACACATCTCAAAATTATCATTTCTCAAAATAACAATAGAAGCATGCACTTAGTTTTCAGATCCTTTTCGGAGCCTAGCTTGCTGACCCTTCCAATACAGCAGGTCATGTAACCATGTTATAAACTCTTTAATATGAGAAAAATACTGCTTAAAGTTACATTTTGATAAAAGTGCTAAAAGTTACATATATATAATAGGTGATAAAATGATTAATCTAAAACAAAAACTTGATGATGATTGATCCCTAAGCACGGAATAGTAACCACGTGAATGATAATAGCTAAACTAATATTGAAAATAGTGGCATAAAGCGATTGGCATCTAACCTAGGTCGTTAGGTGAAAGCAGACACACTAGGTTCAACTAATTGACCACCTGGTGTTAACGATTATTATCATTGGAAGCGATAATTACTGAACAAACCGTCTTGGAATAATGATTTCACCTTTTGATAAGTCTATAGTAATATACAAAAGGAAATTAATACTTCATTTAAATAACTTGAAATAATATTATTTTTAAAATGGTATGAGTTTATTGTTATTGATCATTTATATAGGTGGTCTAAATGCTAGATGCTTAAGTCAACTGTTAAGATTTGTTCTGTGTGTTTCAGAAACAATAAACAATAACTAATTAAAATTGTATAAAACAAAAAAATATTAAAGTGCGGTACTCAAAATCATCTTGACGCAATACTTATATAAGTTATTTAACAAAAGTCGATTTGATAATTTGTGAAATGGTTTTTCCAATTTATATTTGAGAAAGTACTATTTGTAAAAAAGTTATTTTGAAGTCGCTAAAGTAACACTCTTATAATTTCTGCCAACAAACATTTTTTTCTAACTTATTAACGGTTATTTTCTCTGGTTATAAAAAAAAAAAAACTGTTTAATTGCTCAAAACAAAGGTAATTACCGTTTTGGTAATGTCACTTTCATTTTCATAAAGTATTTATATATGTCCTTAAAATTAGAAATGTTTTGGATTCAGCTCCCAAAAGGAATAACATTTTATTTTTAGAAGCTTATTTTTTTTTTTGGATTATTCATTTACTTGTTTAAGCATTTTAAAATGGTTATTACCCTGGTTATTAACCAAAAGTTGTGGGTTTGATTCTCCAACGGGACAATTCTTTGTGTGATCCACTAATTGTTGTCCTAATTCTGAATGCAGTTTGTCCGTTATTCATAGGTTTGTGAAGTCCCCCGGTACACACATTGATAATATTTTATCTAATGCGTTGTCTTTTATAAAATGTATAAAAATAATTTCCACTTCATATATGTTTATTCTTCATGTAGTTTGTGTAGTAGTGTGTGTAGTGTGTGTAGTTGTATTTGGAAAAATTATGTTATGATTTTTTTTGAAGAGAATTACATGTTATGTTTATACAACACGTTTGTCATTCTAAATCACTAACCTTGGCGTAAATCTAAAAAAAAATAAAACATGCTATGTTTTGACAGTGACGTAAATCAATTTGATAACAAGAATGGTTGAAAAGAAAAAATAATGTGATTTACATTTGCTTGAAAAAAAATGACTATAATTTTATTATTTAAAACTACCAGTGTAATGACTTGTATGTATTGGGGTTGAAATATAAAATAGCATGTTAGTAGCGGTCGAGTAATTTAGTTTTTTACACGATAGCGTGGTAAGGGTTCGTGATTGTCGTTAAAGGGTAACCACGCGAGCCACTTATGACGGGAACAGCTTTTATACAATTTGTCATGAATAGATATTTTGTTTTAAAGTGTAACATTAATGTAAGTTGTAATTATCACTGTAGTTTTTAATTTATACATGGTTCCGCTAAGCTTGAATACCCTTTATGTTAAATATATGTTTGTTACATTTGAATCCATGTAATATACTTGACATAATCTCGAAACTATCTTCATATGTAGATTTATCTTCCCTGCAATTAAATTCCACGTGATCTTAAGGTGTATTAGTAGTTGTATGTTACGCGTGGTACGAATACAAGCGATTTATGAGCCATAAAGTATCAAATGTTTATTGTTGTTTAGTGATATGTGGTGTGGTGCATGTGCTAGCGTTTATGTGTTATCTGATACATTATTCTGTTATATTAAGGTGTACCTACCTTACTACCTACTAACTACCTTAAAAAAAACTTCACATAAAATCGAATATATTTAAAATAAAAAAACATGTTAATACGATTGATGTATTAACAGAAAACATTAGTAGGTCTTGTTACTTGTACCACATTCTATCTCAAACTTGGACTTCCCAAACTTGTCGACGTGTTCACGTCACGTGACTAACGGATGGCAGCCATTGCCACTTCGTTAAGACGTGTAATGTTGATGTTTCACGTAATTCACGTAAATTACATCTTTTGGAGCCTATGTCTGTTAATTAAAGGCTTATACGTTTTGTAGCGTTTGTTACTGATGTATTGTAAAATAATTCGTTTTATTCAATATGGGTCACAATCTTATAATTTTATTATGTATGATATATTTTAACATTATTAATTTACAAGTGTTAGTCTTTTACGTATATTCAAAATATTCAACACCAAAATATTCAATATCAAATAGATAATATGTGAACAATAAAATATGTTCTTCTATTCCGTTTCAAAATTGAAAACAAGCGAATAAAATTTCAGTCATTGTCTGATACGGGCACCATTAATATGTTTTGTTGAGTTATTTGGTTTTAGATTCGAATATGTGCTTTTGTTAGGACATAGATTGAAAATATTCTATTCGACTATTGATTTATTGCTTAAAATTGAGATACGGGCAATATATATCGATTAGTCTAGACTTGTAATATATGAACTCATTGATTCACAATTAAATGATCCGCAAATATTGAGAAGGAATTCAATAATTCGCAGTGCTCTTAATAATTTTATATAAGAGTCACAAAGAATCAAGAAAAACATTAGGAATAGTATTGTAGAGGTAGATTTCAGTAACTGCCATAAAGAGCTGAACTCAGCAAACTTGGCTAGTAAATCTAGCTAGAAAGGTTGGCTAAACTCCCTCACTTGCGGCCTACCCTCGTTAAATACAACTTAAGTTATTGTTTCTTAACATCCAAGTTTCATATTTATAGCCGGGTTCAGATTTGCGGAAACTTAGCCGGTTTTAAACGTGTTAGCCGGTTTTAAAACGGACAAATGGGACAAGACTAAACCCCTAATCCACCTTTGAAGTGGTTTCTTTTAACTTTAGTTAGGAACGTTATTTAGTGTATCTCAAACTTCTAAATGAAAATCCCGGTTAATCTTGTACATTATTTTGTAATGAATTAGGATTGTGCATTACATACCATGGTTTGTTTTTTATGTTAAAACCTACTATAAAAGATAATATTATAGTAATAGTTTCATCAAGTTATAAAAGTATATTCATATACATATATATATATATATATATATATATATATATATATATATATATATATATTTATATATATATATAAATGATTATAATATGTGATCACTTCAGCTTACACACTCGTAAATGTTCTAAACGTAAAAATAAGATGAATATTTTAAAAGTTTAAATGAATTATATTTTAAAAAGTTTCTTTACTATTTATGATATATTATTTAATTAATATCAATAAAAATAATATAACCCTATTTAATTAGGATTTCTTTGTTATTGTAAAAAAGCAAGATGTTGAAAAAGGTAAACAGTTATAAAGATGTTATTATTGTGATAATTGTATACAGTTAAAATAAGTCAATCAATTCAAAAATGGCAGTTTATATAAAATTGCTTGTCTTAATATAATGATAAATAAAATGTGCTAGTGAATATGTAAGGTGCTATGTAATATGGCAAAAGACATTCTCGTTATAGAGGTAACTGCGGAAGGTCGTCACTTAATAACTGTAAAACATCTTTAAAGTCTTCTGAAACGATGCTTTCATTCAAAAATCGTAACTTTAAAACCTTTACCATCGACCTTTAGTTAAAAACTTTTGTTTTTATAACTATTATACTTATTCATAACTTTTGTATTTAACTATATCTTAATAATATAAGTATATAATCTTACATATATTTTGAATATTGAGGCTATGTATAGGTTTTGAGGTTAGATTATTCCGATAAATTTAAGAATAAATAGATTCGTAAGCCAAAAAAGAATGTAATAGTTTAATTTTTTTTAAGTTAATTTTTATCTGAAAAACTTTGTACAGCTAAAATTTATAATTTGTTTAAAATATTACCAAGACTTTGAAAAAAACAACATCAATCTGGATTTATAATTGAAATTTCTGAACTAATTTATATATCATTTCAGACTTCGGTTGTCAGGACTTCTTTCTTAAGAAATTATCTAAGCTAATATTCTGCTAGCTCTTAAAGTTAAATAGCTGTCACTAGCACCAACTGTTATCTCAAACCCAGACAATAAAAGTATATATTTATTATTTCATTCTGTAAAGTAGCTTTCTCTCCAATAATTCCTGAAAACTTATAAAAAAAACACTAAAACGATGCCGTGGTATAATAGTACGTTATAAATACAATGTAAATAAGTAAATGTTAGTAAATAAAAGATTAGGTATGTGTTTCTTATCACATAATCTATAACAGAAAGAAAGACAAATAAGATTATTTGGTCAAATGACATGCGAGAGTGTGTCCTGTGTAATAAATTGTGTATTTGAAATCATATATATTTTTTTATTAACTGGCTATTAATTTAATAGTAAGTCTATCCCTTGGAACAAGAAATCCTTATACTATGTCCTTTTCTTCTTTCTTCTTTCTCTTTTGACAAAATATGTGCAAATTTTGATTTTAAAGTCAAGTCTTACAATTCGTGTATATATAATACAAAGATTTATACATAGCATTAATAAATAAAACATAAATAAATGGTACAAGGTTATTTACATTTATATATATTTATATAAAAATAGCTCATAATATTTGCTAACTTTGAAATTGCAATCTTTAAGTCATTTGAAGTGCAAATTTTGATGATGATAATAACACATCTTCATTCGGCATCATAACACGAATGACGTACTTTAAAGAAGTAATTAAAATGCCGTATTCAAACCCGCAGTAATTTCACGTTCTATTTAAGGGCTTGGAAAGTTTTAATATGTTTATTCTCTTCACGGTGCTTCTACTTATAAACCACACATTGAAATAATTATATCACTAATCTTTGAAAAGTCTTAAATAACTAATTGTGAAACACTCATATTTAATTAATAATCTAAAATATATTTATACATTAAATTAAACATAAATAAATTTGTGTTAATAATTGTTTATTCTGTCTGTTATCTCGTAACTTGTAAAAGATTTGACGGAGGTCATATTTATATGAATATTTATATCGTTGAGAACCTTAAGTGAGCTATGTCAGAATCCTATAAGTAAAGTTGTAGTTATAAGTAAGATCGATATTTAGTGACCGCAAAGTATAATAGAAAATATACACTATCTTAAGATAAACTTGCAAAATTAGGAATCAGTCGGGCTATGAATAGAACTATTCATTTTAATTGTTTCTTTCTCAAAAGATATTATGATAATAGTAGATTTATTACCTTCAATTTGGAGATGTTCGACTTTTTATTCCTAATATATTTCTTATAAAGATTACTTTGTGACCCGAGTTTATTTCGTAAGATAAACTTGATTAAAGTAACGTGACCTTTAGACGTTAGAGCATTGACTACTAAGCATTAAGATTAGGATATTGCAATGTAACAATATATTAAACATATCGGTTTTAGAATTAATAATGAATGTTGTGATTCACAGATGGCCCTAATTAGTTATTGAAATTTTGGGGTAATATTTTCTTTAAGAATTATATTTGAGCCGGAAAAAAGGATATTGATAGTTTAATAATTATATTTTATACCTGAAATTAGAGTGGGGAATAGTCGGACGGCAGGACAGTGTTGACATAACGCTTGTATATATACATTTTTGAAAATATCTTTAAACATGTATAGCCATGTTAAGTTTATTTAAAATTTAAATAAATATAAAATGAAAAATAAACCGATACGGGCAGGGATTCGAACCCGTGACTACTGGGAAACCGTCCCGTATTGTTGTATCCTTTAAACAGTTTGACCTAAAAGTTTACCGTAAAAAGATACTGGTTTGATTAAATCCAATAATCCAATGAGAATTATAATAAAAAAAACACATTCAGTCATAGACAATGCACAGATTCAATGCACATTACATGTACAAATTCATTGGTTATAATCTAATAATAAATTACTGTATTTATGGTGTAATAGGCATTCCAGCCCATGTTAATTGGATGCCCTGAAGCGGAACGGACATCATAATATTCGATGATTATACAATGAATTCACACGATATTATATTACTAACCAATTTATAGCTTGTTATTTTTAAGCGGTTATTTCTGGTTAGGGTTTCCAAATGGAACCCTACCGAAATAGTGGTCTCACGAAATAGGGTTGAGTAGTATTTAACAAAGAAATGCTGATGGCCAACTGAGCCATTCTGTGACAAAGTATAAAATAGCACGTCTTTAAGCTTGATCTGGTTGTCACCAGATTAAGCTTACTAAGTCATTATCAAAGTTTTTTTTCTTTAAACGTTAGTTTCTCTTTAACAATTAGTAATTTTCTTTAAGTTACGTAGATAATTTCATTCCAACGACCGTCTCATCTAATATTAGGAAATGTCTTTTTTGAAATTTGCTGATAATACTGTTTCTTTCCCGAGTTATAAAAGTAGTTTCGAACTCATATTTGTAACGTGTAACTCGGACGGATCTAGTCCCCTTCAATAGCTCGTCATTATTATATAACGTATTATATGAATCTATAATTTTATAATACTGTTGTTAAACAATTTAGTCTTCAAAACGTGGAATCTAATATAAATAATAATATTAATAGATAAGCAGTAATTTTATGTAAAACATATTTTCGCAATCATTACGAAAGATTTTTGTCACATATTATAATACAATTTTGATTTCACGTCAGATAGTTTGAAGACTAAATCAACTGTCAACCTAACCTCATATATTCTAAAGGCCTGGGAGAAGTAACAGGATGCCACTTGAATCATTTGAGATCTTTCTAAGACCTTTGACCGCGATTACCACAATACCTAAACTTTACCATTCCGGAGTTCGTGACCGGGTTTCAAATCTTGTAGCCTGGTATTTATCAAATAAATAATAGAAAGTTAAGATATTCGGTCCTACTATTTCGTGTAAGAACGTTAGTCAAAATAGCCTCAGGAGTCAATAGTTGTACCATGTTTCTTCTTAGCTTATATTAGCGAAGTTTATCGTTTATGTAAAAAAATATGTGGGAACATAAACGATAGTTTACTGGTCTTCCTCAAATGGTCGAATCGAACTGTGGAAAAAAAACTACTTTATACGCGTCCTCGTATCTAAAAGTTACTTTTGTACTAAGAACTAAGTTGTTGTAATTGCCAATGACCATCAAAAATTCACCACTTTCCAAGTACTATATTAGCATTTCAAACAATGGCAGTACATAATCAGTATCATTTAAACTCTTAAGTTCTTATAATATGAAAACATACTAGGATAAGTTGACATGGCTTTTCTTTTCAGTACTACGCTGAACTTTAATAAAAAAAATATCTGACAATATACATACATTATAACTGTCTCCCAATAAAAAAGCTTTATAAAAAAATAACCATGAAATTTCTTCTGGTCTGGTTCTTTTCCATGGTAGTTGCTCTGGTCTGGTTCTTCTCCATGGAACTATTCTTTGAAACCGTCCAATAAGATTCTGATATTCCATAAATATAATGAATGCCTATTTTAATTGAAAAACATTGACCTTATCATATAAATGTATGTTTTTTTTATCAAACAGAAAAGAAAGAGATAAAAATCTTAACTGATGGTTTTGTGGCTGTCATGAGAAAGAGGTTGACAACGGACCTTTGACAATCGCAACATCATCATTGCAGCTATTGCAGAAAGCCATGTTGCACAAATAGTTAGGGTCTGGGTAAAATTTATCAATAAATAAATATTTAATTGTTAAATTTATGTCACATTTTGTTTTGGTTTTAAATATTAAATAAGTGTAATTTAATTTATCATTATGTTATTAACTTTTTATAATTTAATTTATTTTTTTATATTTCGATGTACCTACTATTTTGATGTGTAATTTTCATTTTTGTACTTTAGCCTGAAATAAAGTTCATTATTATCATTATTATTAACAAAAAATGCAATTAATTTAAAACAAATAAATAGCATACCAAAGGTAGAAATAGAACCATCACAATTTATTGAATCACGCGAGCCGTTACTGAACACAATAGAGTATACAAATGGTATTTTTCAATTAACTAGGAATCAGGTTTGTATCGTTATATCATGGAAAATAGATCGACTCAAAATTCAATAAAAAATTGTTGTTCAAATTGCTAAGGTAATAAAAATTCTAAACTTTAATATATTAATATACATGAACGAAACGTTTTAAAAAATATATATATTATAGATTTACTGACATGTATGCATTACTTAAGAATGTAACGGAGACCTTAAATTTAAATTATCATTCATTTCTATTCGTTCAATATATAATAGCACCCTTTCAAAAACGTTGATGTTACAATAATTTAATAAAAACTTTTCACTTTTGACACAATATTAAGCATAATGTTTTTTTTCCAGGTCCTCCCTAGGTAAAAATGATATTTTTTTATAATTTACCCCCCATAGTACTTTTTTATAAGATAAAACTAATAAATATATAAAACTAATGTTCAATAAGTAGTAAGATATAACTACTAAAATAATTAAATATCAAAATATATAAATTTCAATATTAAAATAGTATTCCAAGTGCACTAAATCAAATAGAAAAATGATATATAAATCAATCTCTAGTGCCTACGCTAATGTTTGCTAATATGATTGAAAATACAGGTAACCGCAACTATTTATTTATAGCGAATATTTTTTATGGAATTAATATATTGCTAACACATATACCTAGAGTCTTAATAACTGCATATGCTAGCATGGCGGTAAATTATGTCTAATGGATTTCGGCTAGCCAATATCGATGCATAATAGCATCACGCGGCCAACAGCCTGATCGAAATTCAACACAGAACAAAAGTACTATAATTTAGCAAAAACGTAAAAGCCAATCTGTTTTCGAAATAAAATTAATAGTTTTAATGCATTTGTATGAATATAAATAATTACGGTAAGCATATTTGGTACTCATTTTACTAGCAAATTCATGTTACAGCAATTATAATAGTTTAATTTATTATCGGCTAGTTTAAAGTTATGGAATACATGCAGTAAATTTAGCCTACTAACTGGTAAAGATGCTACATATGTTTTGATTATAAAACATTTAGGAGACTAAAGCTATATTTTAGTACTGCAAAAATAATTATTATTTATATTTTGAAAATTATGTATTGTAATACATGAGATAATAAATATAATAATACACGAGTGATTAAGTTGTCCCAAAGACATTGGATACCTCTCTAACAAAAAGGAAAACAGAAAAATTACATGCATTTAGCCGTAGTTATACTCGCTTACGACGTCTTAAGTATTTCGTGTAGTAATTATGATTCCTGGCTCATCTTGATATAAATGAAATTTACAACATCCATCACTATATAAAAGTAAATGTACGAAGGAAAAATCTTTAAGAATATTTTTTCCTGGCATTCAATTAGATTTCAATAAAAAGGTACCTCGCAGTATTACAAATAGTAAATAAATATCGAAATATCGATTATGTCCCTTTATCGATATTAATCTGGACATTTCATTACAGACAGGATAAGTCGGGTCAGATATCTATCTACCTACATGTATGAGGGAGGGTAATAAAGGACGAATATTTTATGTTTGGGCTCAAATTCAATATTGTTTCAAGTATTTTATTTTAATGATGGAATTACTTGCTATTTATTTCGCTTCAAATAAAAAGAAAAAGTAATAGGAAAATACATTTAACTTACATTTTAAGCAGATTGTATTAAGATTTAAGATTCCCCCAGTAGTATTTATTTAACTTTATCTACACTTATCGGATGACCTACATTTTTATATCGAAACCAAATTTAGGTTTTGGTATTTATCTTTTGTACCGCGTACATATTTTTTAATTATGTTATAAACTGGGTATAAGCGTACTAAAGGTAGATATTTTAATTTATCATTTACTACCTATTTTTTAATTTTAAAGGAGAGGATGGGTATGTTTACATAAATTATCTTTTTAAAAAAAAATGATTATCTTTTTTTTCATCAAATGAAAAAAAGAAAATTTTATGTAAGATGTGGTCAAATTGATTCATTACAAATTGGTTTATTTGCAGGCAATTATGTAAATTTCATGACGATGTATTTTCAAACTATCTTACCAGGGCACCATAAATGAACAGAGTTATAAAGGCGTAAGGGTTGTGTGCGGTCAAATAAATCCCTTAGATCGATCGTTCGGTTTCACTCTCCACAAATTTATTTGATCCAGTGCGTCGCCGCAGACGATATATCGTGACTTCTGTCTGTTAATGATCTAAATGGCACTCTCCGAATATTTGATAGCGTTCATGAAATATGAATGTTCACGATGTAGGTTAAAAAATAAGAAACGTAGTAACTTTATATTATATAAAATTATTACAATTATATAAAAGTTTATATTTATAAGTATAAAATATATTATTCCACATTTGTTAACTCAATTCCTTATACTTAAACTTCAAACTGGATACAAAATAAGATGTTTGAATAAAAAAGGATATCACAATAATATTACTGTAACGAAACTGCACGTCTACCTAATAACCAAAAATATTTACGAAGCGACATAAAAAGATGTCCCCGAGGGCTGGTCCCATCGTATTACCTTTTATTTATAAACACGATTCGCGTAAAATCAAACTGAAGAGGGGAGGGGGTGCCATTTGTTGGCAAATTTATTAGTTCATGCGTTGTTAAAAATATATGGCGTTTTTCGTTCACGTTTTGCGCATATACTAACTCAAGTCTTACTGACAATGGTAATGTTGGCTGTTTAACTTTTTAGAAAAAGGTTCCTTAATAACAAAAACATTGGATTAACTTATTGCTAAATAGTATAAAATAAAAATTAAAATATATGCTCGTCGAACTTTACAAAGTACATTCTGTTGTATGCGTATATGTAGGGAGTGATTTAAAATAATATTTTACACAATAAACAGTGGTTTTAAAATTTCCGTTATCTAGTCAGGTACTTACTCTTATTAATGATGTTTATATGATTATTCTGAAATGATTTAAAATATCATTCTAATCTAACTCAAAACTTGACACATAAATATGTGTCAAGTCTCTATAAATATAGAGTCTAAGATTAATTGATTTGTATTGTTTGAAATATTTTTTATTATTAAAAAAACTTAACAAGTTAATTTCCTTAGTTTTATAGCCCGGGTATTAAAAATGTCAGCACAAGTACGGTTCCATCTCGTGTGAATAATTCTAACAATTTACTTTTATGGCAGGAATTTAAACTCTACATATACGTTACGGATGGAATGGAAATTTAGCTACGCCGGAACGGATACGTGACGATGACTGGTTTTATGTTTTAAGAGACAAAGAATATAAACGAAATCATGTTTGTAGTTTGGTACAAATAAAACTTTTATCGAATCGGCAAAAAGCAGGTTGAATCTTTTTAAAACTAGTTTTTAATGATAACTTAGATAATAGCAATAAGCAGTGCATTATTTTCCTAAGAATACTATTTGCACACCTACCTACCAGAGTAGGGTAGAAAGTGAAGTTGAAAAATGATTTACCCATCACATCAAAAGTGGGATAAGATGAATACAAAAATGTTCAAAAGAAGAAGAAGAAGAAAAGATTTAATTTTATTATGGTCTTATAATGAAATAATGTTTACTTTTGTTAAACAAACGATTATTGAAGTGTCAGGCCTACAATATGTGGAGATGAACATGCGTTTAAGATTTTTTTTTTATATACTAAGGTTAATCACATCCGGTACTCATCATTTAAGATTAAAAGATGGCGTGTCTTAAGTGGAAAAAAGTGACATCTTATTAAGTCCCTTTTACCTTCGTAGGTTAATTCATTTAATGTCCTTCAAGTGTGATAAAAGCGAAATTACGCACTCGCTTCATATTATTGAATTAAATAAGAACAGTCGCCATATTACAATTTTTATAGTATTATATAATTTGACGCTCTATAAAATCCAATATTATTTTTTTTATGAAAATAGTTAACTTATTTTAAGTTTGGAATGCAAAACGTTTGGTAATTATACTCTTATTTTTTTTACAAAGTAATTTATTTTGAAATATCTATTAAAAACCTCTTTTTATTTAGTATAAAAGTAAAATATTTAATCTAAGTGCTTTCGCTTTTTAATTGACTTGAAAACGAAACAAGAGAGTTGGTAGATAATTTCTTATTTATGTCCAGAATTTAGACATCGACACAGCTTTGTCCCTTGTGGATCTTAAAACTTACTCTTTAATACCAAAATAAGTACTAAAATGATCAAAAGGAAGCCCGATTAAGTTAGTAACTCTTTCGTAGAGTAGAAAGTTGCGAGTCTTTACTGGGATCTACAGTTATTTTGTTTGGTAGTAAGTTGTTTTATTTTGTCGTAAGTTGTTTTGTTTGGCCGTTATTCGTTTTGTTTTTGTGTCCTTGTTTATCTATGGTTTGTTCGTTTGGTTCACAGTATAATAAAAAAGTTCATCGGCGGCCATTATTATAGATTTTAGTTTTTTTTCATCAAGTCTATAATGGTTTACAATCAGTTAATTTTGGCAATGTTCATTAACTAAGATTAACTTGTTGCTTTTGTAAATATAATTAAGCTTAACCACAAAAAGCTTAAATATAACTATCAAGTCGATTAGATAAGCAAGTTTGCGTGCCACTGAACATTAGAAGGGTGTTAACCTTACTGCTAATAAGATCATTAACCTTTTACTAAATTTGTTTTCCTTGGATTACTGATACTATAAAATAAAACAAAAACTATATGTTATTTTCTTCTTTTTTCATCCCCCTGTTGTAAACTCATCTCTTTTTGACTCACTGTGTTTATACAGACTATATTTCTTATGTAATAAACCTCGCTGGTTTACAAATGATCTATTTATGAAGTCTATTCTCTTTGTATCAACGCTATTAAATCTCTTGAGGTTTGGTATTCTGAATTATACTCCTTATTTCGCTACCGGTATTTGATTGCAACTTTCACAAGGTGCATGTAAATTATTCAGGACAATTAGTAGCTGTAATAGTTAAGCTGTTATTTGCTGTGCAATTTGTAACATAATTTCAAAGTGACGTCATACCTAGTTAGCTAGATGTTTAGTGCAAAAGTTTCCCTGTAGTGAGCAGATGCAATCAAATTTAGAATCTTGGCTTGGGTATGAAGTTTATGTTCGGCTAACATAAGTTCTATATCAGGAAGTGTGATTGAGCAGCGATCTTATTAATCACATTAAAAAACTTGACATATATAATTTTAACATGCGCAGTCTTAAAAATGAGGTAGTTAAGGATTCAATGTGACGCTAAAGTTCATTTTTAAACCGCGGATCAAATAACATGGATGTCATAAGTTTGATATACCTATACCTATTTTGTGTTTTTGTATGTTGTATCATAACTTACCGCAAGTCTTGTCTATCGAGAGATTGTTAAAGTGAGAGACTGTTAGTCAAACTATTGTATTGAAGCTAATGCCGAACTTAGGTTAACTATGCATGTTTATTTTATTTTGTCATAAACTCGTACAAAGTCGTTTTGTAATGTAATGTAATATTGTAATGAAATTAACTTCAACGAACGTAGTGGAATATTTTTGATTAATAATTATTATAATTATTGTTGAATTTCAAATATATATTATCGCTACAAGAGAACTACCAATTAAATGCATATGGATAATGAAAGTATCTTTTATCGGCCGGGTCAGATTCCTATGCAATCTAATTTTGGTTTAAGATTGGATTCGTCGCTTCTTTCAAAGCTAACAGTTTCGTTTTAATCGCTATTTATATTTAAATCTTTCCTATTAAAACGTACCAGGGACGTTTATAAAAGTATTAATTGTTCGGTTTTCTTTAGCTTGGTTCTGATATGGTTTTATAAAAGAAGTTCATCACCACGTGTTTCTATTGGTATTTTTTAGGTTGGATAAAACATATATACACACTAAAATCTAATTTAGATTAGACATTATTTAAATTAAAGGAAAAGTCATAAATCAAGGATTTGCAAAGAAATGGATACGGAACCTAATATAAAAAAGATTTAAGTATTTAAAAAAAAAAGACTACCTCTTGTATTTTTTGTCTCTATTAAAAGTGAAATGTACCTTTATTATTTTGCTTATAAAAACAACTGAAAACAACCCAAAACTCCAATGAACCATAGAATGTATTCTCTTCGTCTTTCAAATTACTACAAACCCCATAAATCTTTAACTAGTAAGAAAGTTCAAGCTCGAATATTACCATTTGTCTTCAAGAATCCTTAATATAGATTGACCAATTGAATTGTTCGAGCTAGTTTATATTATACAGTTAGAGGAAATATTTCTCAGAATTAATTTGTCCCGGTACGAAAGCGTACTATGAAAATCGGAGAATGCTATTTATATTGCTTTCCATCTGTTTGGACATATGTCGGTGCTGTAAAAAATATCATATAGTTTTAATATAGAAAAATTAAAAACATATCATATATTTTAAAATTTTCACCGCTAAGACATGTTACCAAAAAAAAATCAAACTGATGCATACATTATAATAAAACATTAAACATTATTAGAACTTTCAAACAATTTAAAAAACCAATAATTTAAAAATTAATTAAAAAATGCAAAAAGAAAAATAACTTTATGTTGTATATATATATATATATATACAAGAAACTTACATACTTACAACAATATTCAATAAACAAGCAAACGAACCTGAGGGTTACCGTGCTACGTAATTACGCCCCCCACGGTCTCCTGTAATATCAGAGGTTGCACAAAGCGTTGTTGACCTTTGGGGAGGGAGTAAGCGCTCTTTTTGAAAGTGCCCATATGGTAAAGACCTAGAAACACAGCCGAAAGAAAGGCATTTCACACATTGGTTAATTATAGAAAGTACCTAGAAAACAGCAATGTTTTCAGCAGCAACAACCATCCAGAGAAGAGGAAAGAATTATAAGACGAAGGAAGGAATAGAGAAGGAATTTTAGGTGGCGTGTAGTGCAATAGTGACAATCGGAGTTTTGATTTGAATAACTTGAATATATTAAATTGATTGAAAATATATTTAATAAATGACCAAAACCAGAAACACAGACATCTATGCTCATCACATAAATGCCTGTCTCTGCCGGGAATCGAACCCGAGCCCCATTGAGCCGTGAAACGTTATTCAAATTCAAATTCAAATTCAAAATATCTTTATTCAAGTAGGCATTTACACGCACTTTTGAATCGTCAATTACATTAAATTGGTCAGTATAGTCAGTCTGTGAGTAAGCTACCACCAGCTCGGAATGCTGTTCTGCTGAGAAGAGCTGGCCAGAAACTCAACAGTTGCTCTTTTTAAATAAAATTTAACAATGTTTGACTTATAAATTATAACATCAACCCTGCAAATGAGTCAATGACCCAAGTTCCACACATTTCGATCAACCAAAAACTCTTGAATGTTATAGTAAGATTTATTTAATAATATACCTTTAATTTTAGATTTGAAACCAAGAAAAGGAAGATCTAAGATATCTTGTGGAACCTTATTATATATGCGTATACTCAAGCCCATGAATGATTTCTTAACTTTTTGAAGTCGAAATTTAGGCGTTACGAGCCTATTTTTATTTCTTGTATTGATTGTATGTCAGTCGCTGTTTTTTTTATAGTCATTTAAATTTTGGCGTATATATAGTAAGTTATTAAAAATGTATTGAGAAGCGACCGTAAGAATACCGATTTCTTTAAAAACTTCCCTTAGGGAGTCTCTAGCTTTTAAGTTACAAATAGCCCGTATAGCTCGTTTTTGTAAAATAAATATTGAATTAATTTCGGCAGCGCTGCCCCATAGTAAGATACCGTAAGACAATATACTATGAAAATAACTAAAATAAACGAGTCGAGCCGTATTAACGTCTGTTAATTGTCTTACTTTTTTAATTGCAAAGACGGCTGAGCTAAGTTTGCTTGCGAGTGTCGAGAGATGGGGGTTCCACTGGAGCTTTTTATCTAAAGTTATACCTAAGAAAGTTGTCGAGTCAGTCAGTTCTAACACTTCATTGTTAAGGAATAAACTACAATCTTGACTTTTTACATTAGGAAGTGTAAATTCCATGCATTTAGTTTTTTTAGTATTTAATGCCAAATTATTAATTTCAAACCAATGAAGAACACGTGACAGAGCACAGTTAACTTTGTCAAAATTAGCATTATTACGATCAACTTTAAAAATAAGTGAGGTATCATCAGCAAAAAGTACAATGTCACATAGTCCTTTTACGTAAAAAGGCAAATCATTAATATAGAGTAAAAATAAGAAAGGGCCTAGAATAGATCCTTGTGGAACACCCATTTTTAGATGAGATCCAACCGATTTACAATTATTTACATCAACCGTCTGAACTCTTTGATTCAAGTAAGAGGCAATAAGATCAAGCGCAGCACTACGCACACCATAGTGATTAAGTTTGCAAAGTAGTGTTTGATGGTCCACGCAGTCAAAGGCTTTAGATAAATCACAAAACACTCCGATTGCATTCTGTGACTTTTCCCATGCGTCGTAAATGTGCTTAAGAAGCACGGCACCCGCATCAGTTGTTGATTTGCCTTTGGTGAAACCATATTGTTCACTATGCATGATTTCATTCCTACAAACAAATTCTGACATTTGGTTTAGTATAATTTTTTCGAAGATTTTACTTAAAATAGGTAAAATAGAGATAGGTCTATAATTTCCGGGTTCTAGTCTATCGCCACTTTTGAACAAAGGAACTACTTTACTATTTTTCATTAAATCTGGGAAAGTACCGGTTTCAATACATTTGTTAAAAATTAAGGATAATTGTGGAGCAATATCATTTATAATATTTATTATTAATTTTACTGACATACCCCAAAGATCACCGGTTTTTTTCATATTTAGATTTCTAAAAGTTTTAACAATTTCATATGATGTAACAGGTTTAAAAACAAAACATTTATTACTGACTCTTACGTTATTCGTCAATTCGACGATTGCATCACATGGTGAAGAATTTAAATTATGCGTGACTGTTAAAGGAATTTCGTTAAAAAAAGTCTCAAAAATTGCTGCCACAGTTGAATTTGAATTTATTTCAATATTATCAATTTTTAACTTAATAGGTCCATTAGCAGCCCTATTTTTCCCAGAAACACTAGACAAAACATCCCAAGTTGCCTTTATTTTATTTTCTGAGTTTAAGATTTTATTTCTTATGTAAATCGACTTAGCTTGTATGCAAACGGTCTTAAATATTTTAGAAAAAATCCTAACTTTATTCAAGAATACCGGATCTTGATTCCATTGCCTCTCACTATATAAATCATATAACTTATCTCTACTTTTATATATTCCCACGGTAGCCCAATCACTAAATTTAAGTTTTAGGTATTTAGTCATAGTTTTTGGCTTAAAAACATTATTAAATTCTTGTAACAAAAAACCGAAAATGTTATTATATAAATTATTTGGATTATCATCGCTCATGTCTACTTTACCCACTTTTTGCTGAACAGTATTCTTAAATGTTAGGACCCGGTTTTTTGTAATTGGTCTACAAGTAAACTTTTGGGGCTTTTCACTTTCGTGATTAATTAATAGAGAAAATTTTAGACCACAGTGGTCTGAACTTAAATTCGTCATTACTGTTTCTTCATAAATGTTACAGCGACAAAACACATTATCAATACAAGTCGCGGATATACTAGTAATACGAGTAGGTTCAAAAAAGACGTTCAGTAAGTTAAAAGATTTAAACAAATTTAATAAACGTACACTAGACGAAGTTTCTTGTAATATATCTACATTGAAGTCACCGCAAACAATCACGGACTTGTTTTTATGACAAAGCTTAGTTAAAATATCCTCCATTTTGTTTTCAAATTCATCAAAGTCACTAGAGGGGGGTCGGTACACGCACAAAATAATATGTTCATTGATCTCAATGCAGGATAGTTCAATAATTCGCTCGACAGAGAGCGCCACTATGTCTGATCGAGACTTTAACACTACATCGTTACGAGCTAAGATAAGTGAGCCACCGCGAATAGCTTTCTCTCTACAGAACGAACTTGACAATTTATAATTTTCTACATTTATAATATTGTTATACTTTGATAACCAGTGCTCTGTAATGCACAATAAACTTATATCATATTTTTGAACAACGAGTTCCACTTCCAATTCCTTGCCACCTAAGCCTTGTATATTTTGATGGACAATATTTAACAACTTAGGCTTTGTCTTATCCATTAGTTTAAAGTGGAACGCTTATGTTCTGTCAGTAAAACATTATTTAAAGTACATTTATTTTTCGTTATATCTGTTATAACGAAGTTTTTTAAATTAAATGCTACTAAAGTAGCAATTTGTTTTTTATAATATAAAGGCAGATACATTGTACCTTTTGTCATCCTAAACCTATTATAAATAAATTTATTTACATCAAAGTAAAAGAATGCATCACTATGACGGTATGTCAAATTATATAATGTCAAATTTAAATTATATATATATTTATTTTGTTTGTCTGAATAAGAAGATGAATATGGAAATGCACAAATTAAAATTTTACACTTATTCTTATTATGTAATTTCAATAATTTTTCAATATTACTAATTATTTATAAATAAATGTATTTCCTGCAGTATTACTGCAGCTACAGTGGTGGCGCAGTTACTAAAATCACAGGAATAAAAAGGATGTATAACTTTCCTGTATGCATATTAATCAATATGTGGTACCGTAAATATAATTTACACAAAAAACTTTAAATTAATATTGTTAATTATACACGAACTGACAACACCATGTTAAACAGACAACTTAATATTTAGATGTTACTTCAAATATCTATTTGAAGACAGAATACACCTCCGAATGGCTCACATCTTCAATATGAATGGATTTTTTAAAGTTTAGACGTAGTAGAGATATGTTTTATGGATATAACTTTTTTTTATTTAAGCAATTTTCTAGAAAAATAATAATTCAAATGGAATGGAAAAACATAAGTCAGAGAATTATTTGTTGTAAGCAGAAACATTATGTCCAGCATAGTCTGGTGGAGAGGATCCAATTTCACATAATAATGATGCATCTATCTTCTTCATTAGTATATTATTGTGTATACATTGGTGATGTAATTTTTGAAGATTTCCATAATAATGATAATATATAATCGTATTTATGTCTATAGTATGAAATTAAGGTTTAAAATTCTAAACGGCGTTGGTATTATATTATTTCTGTAGACCCAGTTTTTTGGAAGACTTATTAGTCTTCTAGTAATTCTTTTGGCCAATTATCAGACATTTTAGCTGGATAGGTCACTGTTCTTTTGTAAAAGTTTAACAAAAAATTGAATTTAATCCTAAACTTATAATAATATATAATAACAATGACAGTTAATTATAACTGCGGTATTTATATTTCTATTTTTATAATGTTATATAGTTATGAAATAAGGTTTAAAATATTTGTAGCGTAGGGATGAAACTTAAAGAATAGCAATTAATTTTTATACGATATCTGACAAAAATATTTAAGTGAATAAAGAATTTAAAATATTTGAAAATACAATTTATTTTAAAGCAATAAAAGCAAACAGCAGCTTTCTTCTTTTTGTAACTTCAAACATTTAATATTGTCATTATTTAAAATAATATGTGCTTTTTAATTCTATCAGACTGCTCGATAATGCAGATCGCGAGTGGTATAAACTTTTTGACTCCGGCGCAATTCGATATGCAAGGATTTAGAGAAGCGTTGATATTATTCCAGGATAGAAGTTCGATTTTATATTCACTGAACTAAAACTAGAACATACTGATTAGTTTTAGGAAACTAACCTTACAGTCTAGAATATTTAAAATATGTTTGTGTAAGAGAATAAATTATTATTATTGTTTACAATTACAAAGATATATTTTTTACGAACTAGAAAACAGCAAATTACGGAATAGTTATACTATTCTAAACCTTAAACTATATGATAAATTCTACATTTTGCGAATAAAAAGCAACCTTTTTCGACGAAGTTCATAAGTATTCTTCGCGACATTCAGAGGTAGATATGGATTATCAATTACGAAGATGTAAAAGTGACGCGACGCAAATAAAATTTCCTTCCGACATCGATATTCGTTTTTGCCACAGCTTCAGGCACAACGTGATGCGAAATTTATTGACAATTGATAAAATCTTCAGTATTGATATTAGGAATTACGTGAGTTTTTGTATAGAAGATTTGAGGTAAAACATAAATTATATTTACGATTTTTGTACATAGGTTACCGATAAGAATTGAAGTAGTTTTACTATAGATACTTCAAAAATGTTCTCGAATGTTCTCGAACGTCTTTTTTAATAATGGCACATATAAGATGAAAAGTATAATTTATATCTGCAGGATGGAGGAGCAGATTCAAATAAAATCTACAATTGTCGTAGAGCGCAACACCTTGTAAAGCTTCAGCAAAATTATTATTCGCGGGACAACTTTTCAACGTTGAGAATTTAGATTTTTCTATCGCATAAGCGCCGATATCGGAAAATGCAATAGATTATGCGGCATATTGAGAAATTCTAGGCGCAGCGGAGACGTGATCTAGGCGTCCTAGACGTCAACGCCTTTATCCTGTTTACTTTAAACTACTACCGGTATGACGTGAAGAATGGAACCGACTGAAGCCAAACTTTAAATATATTCTAGAAGTGAATATGTCCCTGTAAATATTAATTCTGGCAACTTATACCGTTTATAAACGGTATAAATAAGGCTTTTATTCGGTTATCATGAATATATATCACAATTATATACATATTACAAATATATATATTTATATGTCCTAGTGGTAGGTATAAATAAGTTTTTTCAAATATGTTTTTGGTGTCCAATAAATTATTCAATTGAATAGGTCAGCTCCGTGTTTTGAACGAACAAAAGCCGATTTAAAATTGAACAAAAAAATAAACTATCTATGTCAATAAAATGATTTGTAGAGTATTGTATTTAAACTCTTTTAAAAGTTTTTAAAAACATTTTTAGGGTTGTAAAAGCGTGAGATATATCGTTAAATATAACACATTAACACGTCGCTTGTTCGCGGCTTTGCTTCCATTTTGGCGCACCGCTGTACGATTCGAAGCTGACCTGAATAAAATATTGGAGTCTATTCGATAAATCTTTTTTTTATTTTCATTAACTTCGCTCTGTTTTTGGTTTTTGCACAAAGCTTTTTGGTTATTGCAGGTATTCCTGGTTTGGGAAAATAAAAGTTATAGTAAAATTTCCTGTATGGAGTTTGATCTACATTATGTATATTGTTAGAAAATACGAAACATTTGACCGGGTACTTTATTTGTTTCTCTCCTTCTCCATAAGGCATCTAAAAGCATCTCAGGCATCTATTATCACCTATCATATAATTTCCTTTGTTATTGAAACTATATCCGGCAACATTAAAGTATTTTCCTGAGAATATAAAAGAATTTACGACAGTGAAAAGTATCAACTAATAAATAATGAATATCAAAATTAATCAAAATCTGAGTAAAAGTTATTGAGTATTGAGCAAAACAAAGAAACAGACAGATATTTAAAAACTATTGAGACTATTATATATATACACGGTTAACTATTTTATTATATGTATACACAATATGTAAATACGTAATATATCAGACTTATATACTTATTTATAGATCAATTTTGGTGTTCGCGTAATATAAACCTAATTTACAATCGCTATATAACTTACAGTACTCCTCTTCGAATGAACGGAACGTTATGTTTCTTAACTGTTACTATCTTATAAATGCAATAGGATTATATTTTTATTTTTACTTATTGTTATGTAACGTCGTTTGTTTTTATTGCCTAAGCAAAATAACGATTGATAAATAAAGATCAGTATAAGGTAAAACTTTTATAATTATTAATTACAAATCTTTGACTTCCAAACGTATATAAATAAAACTAAAAAGAATTATAGATGATAAAGATAAATATCAAAATGGCATTATTGTGGCATAGCAGATGGTTTCACTTCGCTTTAACAGGATATGTAGAGAGATAAATTGCAACCTTAAGAAGATGTTATCTTGTGTAAATGATGCACTCTCAAGATACTTGTTGAACAACACTGCTGGTGTGGTCTTTTGCTTTCAAAATTTGCTTTATATTTAATAAAATAATTAGTCCTTATGCTTCCGATCTTTCACGCTTCACACCATCTAGAATCAGATTATTTAAAAACATTCATATAGGAGTATCTTTTTTAACGGAGGAGGAAAATCAAGTCCTAATATTATTTTTTAAGTCCAAAGTTTGGAAGAAGCGTTTCCGAGTCAGTTAATTAGGGCCTATTCCTTGTTCTTATCCAAAATACCCTGTTAAAAACAACCCTGTTACTATATTTATATATCCAAACAACTGTCGGCTAATTTATGTAGTGTATTTTTCTGGTATTCAGTTTTAAAATTGCTTGCGCGACATTAGAACCTCAGTACACACGATTTTCTTTTTAGAAAAAAAATTTACTTCGTACATTCTTAGTGGCCTGTTTGGTGGAAATTATTTTAATTGAATTCGTCTCACCGTATGGTATATTTTATTCACGTAATAACACTCACATACGATATTTTCCGGACATTTTCCGTAAATCGCCATCAATCATATCCGATGTCGATTAAGGCTTTGGAACTCGTTTCAGAACATCAGTATTACTAATTACTTTTTGTATGTTTTTATTTATTTGAGGCTGATTCATTTTGATCGTGTCTCGATCATAAAACACTTAGGTCGGCTATTAAAATATAACAAGCTTAGCTTAGCAAAGTCTAACGATGTCGAATGTCAAATATTTCACTTTTAGGGTATTTTATATTTAGGATATCACTCAATAACAGATCTCCTAGCATTAAATATGACACCTAAGATATATACATATATATAATGATTAGTACATAAGTAATTATCGAGAATTTCTGAATATATAAAAAAACTATAACTGACATTAATGCAACAAAAATATAACAAATAAACCTACAGCAATAAAAAGAAAGCATAACATCTATAATTTACATGAAAACTTAGGATGTAAAAATATATAAAAACCCATTTTTTTTGACTTGGGTTCAAATCGTTACTTCAGCAACTTAGAACAGCTTCATAGAACCAAACCTGAGTAAACATCTCCACATCTATCACCTGTGAGTGGACACTTCCTGGTAAGGTATTAATCATTTTTATCGGACGTGCGGATACCATTATTGATTGTCGTGATGATAAAAGTACCATTAACTCAGATGGGTCGTTATGCCCCATAACCGGTTAGTACCGAGATTAATGTCACTTAGACTTTATATTAGAAAAATTGGTTAAGATTCGCAAATGTCGGATTTTGTTTTGAGGATCTCATAAAATATTTGAAGTACGTTGTTTTAATTCCATCTGATGTTTTTCCTTTTGAGAGTTTTTAGAATATTTGTACCGAGTGAAATTCAATTAATATAAAAGTATTCAAGTAAAATTTTTTTTATGTCCATGGAGAGAAATTATAAAAAAATCAACAAGCTTTAATGAATTAAAGCTGATTAAAGCAATCATCAAAATGAACATGATTAATATAATTATTTGTACAAATAATCCCTTCATATCAATTGGTTCCGACAAATTCATATATTTTATTTAAGTCCTAAAACAACTTAATAAACAATAGTTATACATTAGCGTACTACTACAATATATGGAGTAGTAGATTATCTAATCATTGCAGATTTAAAAAAAAAGTATTAAATTTAGACTAAACTAGACTAAAAATAGTATAAGTATCGTCTTTTTTCTTATTTTATAAAAATATATCTTTATATATATATTTCTTGTGTGCGTGTGTATGTCACTGAACTCCTCCTAAACGACTGGACCGATTTTTATGAAATTCTTTGTGTGTGTTCAAGGGGACTTGAGAATTGTTTAGATTCACAATTTGGTCCACTGGAAAATGGTTTTTTTGATTAATTTTTAATGTGTAAGTAGAAGGTGATTTTGGAATGTTTCACATTGGTTCCGACGGACTGCGTTACCATGGCAATGTCAAATATTAAATAATATTATATTTTAATTATAGACTGCCCTGACAGTTGGCGTTGTGATAGAAATAAGAAAAATATTTTAGTACTAGCGGCCCGATAAGTGCTTCGCTACGTAAAAAGTGAAATAAAAAAAAAATATTGGAACAAATTCATTTATTCAAACAAAAAATCTTTATTTACATATTCATACGGTATCGATTGGTCGAATTATGATAAATGTACATGTAATGACGTTATAGTCCGGGAGCCAGTAACAGATTTTCATGACCAATTTCCTCCCGAGTGAAAATTTGTAAAATGCAATAGGAAGTTGTGTTATGAAGCTTCGCGATCGTCAGCTGCGACTCCGGTGGTGGAGAAGGCAGTGGCAGCCTCCCACGCACGAAGAAAAAAAAAAATTTTTTTAATCATTTCCTCCCATTCTAAAATTTCTTGAATAATAGTTTATCTAATATCTTGAAGGGAAAATAAAGTCAGCTGACCATAACATGGTGGATTATACGTCAGCTGGCCACCTGAATATGAAAAAAAATAAAAAAATTCAATGATTTCCTCTCAACTAAAAATTTATCTGGTGATAGTTTATATGTTACTGTGAATGAAAATTAACATCAGCTGGCTGCAGCTCAGTGGAAAGTTCGTCAGCTGGTTACTTGAAATGTGTAATGTAGCTGCATTTATCACCTACTGAATCTTATCAGCTGACGACTTTTCCCTTTACTTAGAGCTAGCTGATTTGTTTTATTATTTACAAGAGTATATTAACTATTCTCTTATAAATTTTCATCCAGGAGGAAATCACTTTTCTCTATTTATCTCTTTTTCTTATATAAATTAAAGTAATACATGAGCCCTTTTTACATTGTAGCTAGATTGTAGATTCAAATTACCCTCTCCAGATTTTATAAACACACTAATAAAACAGTAAAACACACTAACGAGAGGGTAAGTTGAAATTATAATGTGACTCGAATGGAAAGTGAAAGATTCCATGTTTAAGTTGGTCAGTCGAACATAGTGTTATTACAGTAACGGATAATTAAAAATAAAAATGTCTAACGTGGTACCTTTTGTAAAAAAAACTAATGTTCTTCCAAAATTATTTAGTGAAGATAATTAAAATAAGTGTAGATCTATATTAACAATACGAAAAGTTAATAATCTAACCGGTCAAAATAATGTGCTTCCTACACAACTTAACCATTTTCAGTTGTATCATAGTGAGTGTTATCGACGTTATACTGCTTTGCCGCAAAAATATCGGAAAATAAGAACGACATCAGAAGAGACACCTTCAACATTAACGTAAATATATGGGTAGAATGTTATTTCTTTCTACTACTTCGATTATAATTTTTTAACAATTCATTGTAAGAAAAAGTATAATTTAGTGTAATGTATTCCAACTAGGGAATTACACTATTGAGAACTTCTACAGTAAGCATATACATTATATATATGGGTGTTTCTCTACTAACGGGAAAATTGATGTCCCAAGCAATTTGCACATTGTTTTGGATATTTTTTTTTAAAGAAAATATCTAAAACTATAGTACATTTCAGTATCTTTGAGGCTACCTGTTGATCATGTAAATGTTTTATATCTTTTTTTCTTTTAATCCCAACCATCCCAGAATCTTCACTTTAAATCCAATTTTAAAATAATATTTAAGTGCGTGTAATAAATTTAAAGTACATTTTAAAACTAAATATACTGAAAATCATATATGTTGAACAAACACTACGTAAATGTAATAATAATTATTCGAAATTATGTTGTTGAAAAATGTTGTCCTAAATATTTGAACACAATCCTCTGGTTAATTTGAAAAAATAAAACAAAATTATATAGTCTATGATAACGACTCAATTTTGTGTTGAATGAATCGCTGACAGTGTGAAGTCTTCTAAAATTGAAAACTTCTAAAATTTAAAATAGCAGACTAATCTTCCAGCCTTTTATAGACTTGAAAATCGCTTGTTATTAGCTTTCATTCTATATATTTAAAACCCTATTTTAAAACAAAAAGTGAGCCGGACAAATTTCATGCAAAACTTTCCCGTTAGTAGAGAAACACCCATATATAATTTTTACTTAAGCATTAAGTGTATATGTGCGCTGTTATCAAAAGTAATAATAATATAAATTACAAATAATTAATTATTAATTAATTAATTAATTAATAATTAATTATTAATTATATATGGTCGCAGCAGACGGTGCAAAAGGAAATAAGACATACTTAAAATTAATGTATTTTATAATTAAATTATTTTATATGATTCTAAAACTGCGTCGATGCGATTCAAGCCAAAGCGAGAGCGAAAATGAATAACCGTATTTTTATTTTTATACTAACAGTATTTTTATTCATTATATTAAAATAAAATTTCATTAATTTATAAAATTATGCTTCAATAAATTATTGATTAATTAAACTTTAGTTATAACTATATTTCCTTCATTATTAAACTGCATATTTATTATCAAATCAAATATACTGCCAAACAACCTGAGAAAAGTGATTTCCTCCTGGATGAAAATTTTTAAGAAAATAGTTAATATACTCTTGTAAATAATAAAACAAATCAGCTAGCTCTAAGTAAAGGAAAAGTCGTCAGCTGATAAGATTCAGTAGGTGATAAATGCAGCTACATTACACATTTCAAGGAACCAGCTGACGAACTTTCCACTGAGATACAGCCAGCTGATGTTAATTTTCATTCACAGTAACATATAAACTATCACCAGATAAATTTTTAGTTGAGAGGAAATCATTGAATTTTTTTATTTTTTTTCATATTCAGGTGGCCAGCTGACGTATAATCCACCATGTTATGGTCAGCTGACTTTATTTTCCCTTCAAGATATTAGATAAACTATTATTCAAGAAATTTTAGAATGGGAGGAAATGATTAAAAAACATTTTTTTTTCTTCGTGCGTGGGAGGCTGCCACTGCCTTCTCCACCACCAGAGCCGCAGCTGACGACCGCGAAGCTTCATAACACAACTTTCTATTGCAGTTTACAAATTTTCACTCGGGAGGAAATTCATGACGAAAATTGGTCGCTGGCTCCCGGACTATTAGACATTGTGATAACTTTTTAATATGTTTTTTTAAAGTTTGATTTTTTTTAATTAAAGACGATACAAGACAACGTCTGATTATACAAGACAACATCTGTTGGGTCCGTTAGTCTAAATATAAGACAAAAGAAAAGATGAAAATAATAATTGCTCTGACATTATTTAAGAAGAAAATTATAGAACTTAATTAATTATTAATTAATATTCAACAGAAACGCTATCTTTGTGTTACTATTTAAGAAGCTTAATGAAATCCTGATCAAACTTAAGATTTTTTGTCCCAGAAATTAATATTTTGTACAAAAAATATTAGTCATTTAATAAAGATATTTTTAAGACAATGTGTCTCAAAGAGGTCTTTGAAGGCATTTTTTTACCAGCTTTTGGTTACGACCACGCCTCGTGAACATAAAATGTGTTATTTACTCGCTTGTTAAGTAACGGACTTCTAATTTCAACCCCTATTAAATAGGAAGTAAATTTAAAAAAATCTTATATTTATTTAATATACTGTAAAATATTCCAGATACTAAAAAAGCTTAGACCTTAAACCTGAAGTATGTGACCCAGTAAGTTAAACAAAGTATCTTATAACTTACATGATAAGATTTACATCATTTTCTCACTTTTCCACTTTCTGATAGATTTTTTTATAAATAAAGTATTTATTTTCTCATATACAAGAAGTAGGGGAGTTAAAAAAGAATTTTGTAATAACAAAATAAAACTATATATTGGTTTTTATTTTTTATTTTTGTTGTAAAATTTATTTTATTATTTCAGTTGTTCAGTTATTGTTATAAAATGTTTGTAAAGTGGTTGTTAAAAAACATCACAATCATTTTCAATATTCACTGTTTCGTTTATTTTTTAACATGAAAAAGAAGCTGAGTAGTTAGTTAAAAATACATAAGCTTCAACTTAGCTGTCAGGTTCAATTCTGTTGGAGTTTAATGTTTGTTTTTAATAAATTGGTTTTTTTGTTTTCTCAAATTTACCTGTAAGTTGTAACCTGTGGATATTCTATTATATAATTCATCTACTCTAATCGTTTTAGTTTCAAACGTCTAAATCTAACTATCAAGACTACTCAATCCAAACAATATAATTTATTATCGTAATTACATTCCAGATCAAGTTTCCACAATCTAAACAGTAGATAAATAATACTAATAAATTACTGCATGTTTGTACGTAAAATATTAGGGCCTTGCGATTAAGGACTGCTCTAATTAAGCCTTCCCTGATGACACCTGCTCCTAACAAGATAGTATGTGTCATGTATGCTTAGTAAATAATTTATGATAATACCAACTAGTTGGATGACTTGTTGCTTGACAAATCAAGGAAATATAGCGTTTGGGTAATTATAGTTTGTATATATAATTTACAGAACTGGCAATGCTTGAGGTTAATAACAAGATTTTAAAATGGAAATTAGAATTATTATGTTTAGACCAAAAAATTTTTTTTGCCTTTTTTGATATATCCAATAAAATAATATAGAAGCAAAGACAAATATCAAATATTTATTGAAAAAAAAAATGCTATGTTCATTACTTGTGACGAAACTCAAAAAATATTTAAAAATTGTTATTTGTTTGACAAACACATTTGCTATGAATATTAGTAATTGCCCGGTCACAACATATAATATACGTATAAAACATTTTTCTTTGTTTTTTTTTACAAAAAAAAATATATTTGAGCTTATAACATACAATACAACAAAACTACGCAACGAATGATATTGAAATTGACATATTTACTAGCTTTTGGTTACGACTACTCCTCGTGAACATAAAATGTGTTACTTACTCGCTTGTTAAATAACGGACTTCTAATTTCAACCCCTATTAAATAGGAAGTAATCTATCCTTTTTATATTTTATTTATTCTGGAAAGTTCCCTTATTTGTCTCGTTCAAACATAAAAATCGCTTAGGATTATTATCGTATACAAAAAAAATATGTAAAAAAAATATGTAAAAAAAATATGTAAATATTAAAAAGAAGCTTATAAATTGTTCGACAAAGTCGTTAAAAAAAAACAGCAAGTAAGTATTTCCTTTTGTTAAAAAGATAATTATGAAAAATACGTAGTATTTGATAAGTGATTTTAAAATTGAGAAATTTCTAATGAGAAATGTTATACATAATTAATTATTATTACTAATTACATTACTTCAACTAGCATAATTTTTTCAAAGGTTGCAATGCATCAAATCAAATTGTTTGTTATCACACTAAGAAAATAAACTGAATGTTTACTTAGTTATGCTCTAACTGATTGATGCTGATATTATAAGATAAACTGGTTATTAATACTATAAACACAATAATTTCAGTGGTCCACTTCATCAACTACATAAAGTAAAATAAATAAAATCAGTGCAAGTCCATTATAATTTAAATTCAGGTCCTATTTAATCAGTAATGTAAAACATTGGTTCTTATTTGTCTTTATCACGCACTTAATTAACTGTTTGTGAGGTCAGAATAAACATACACTGATAATTACTGTATTATCTGTTTTAATGACTGCATTCAGTTTTGTTTCATTACTTTATCAGATCCAGTCAGGTGACTATTATGTTAATATTAATCAATTTTCAACACATTCCTTGCTTCACTTTTCATTTCATAAGATACGAACGTAATGATATAAGGAACAGGTATTATTTCTTATGTTATATTACTAAACGTAATAATGAATTCCTTCTTCGATACGGTCCTGTACGGTATAGTTCAGGATACGTTCCAATTTTAGTCCTTTTCTTTTACTAACAATCAGCCAAACACTATTTTATCAGATTAATATATATTTTTTAACATAATCATAATATGATATGTATTAAAAGCATTATTGTTGCTTGATTACATACAATTTATTAATTTAATTACATATGTCATTATAGAACATATTGACCGACATTTTGTAACTATTAATGAGTATTTGTTGGAGTTATTTCATTAATATTCGATAATAATTGCACACTGCTTGTCTGTCGAATGAAACTCAAGTATTGTTGATAATTATTTCCGTTAATTGGACGTAACTCGAGGGTTTTAGGACTAGGTGATATTTGGTTTAATAATTCAAATATTTGAATAATGTTTAGGAAGGTTTAAATACCATTGGAGTCGTTATAAAATTATAGGAATTGAGTTTTGTTCCATGATAAATATCCCGCTGGTAATAATTTTATTTGCATGTATTCATTAATAATATTTTATTTATATGCACAAGCAGTTCCTACTCTTCGAATTGCAAAATGTTACATAACACAATCTAAACACTTATCATTTACACAAATTGGCTTTCAATTGTCTTAGTAATAAAGTTTAAATTCAATTGGAATGACCGTGCAATTGCAGTAATGTGGCGGTAATGACAATTACACTGGTGTCTGTGTGATGGTAATTTAAAATTGAACTCTACTACTGAGTGATAAGTATTAAAATTGCAGTTTTGTAACCGTAAAAATACATTTAAACAGTATTCGGTAATTAGTATGATGACAACGCAACTTTTTGAACCGTAGATGTGGATACGAGTATAATTTTAACGTGAATTAAATAATTATTTTGGTTCTAGTTGACATTATTTCGTATTTAAAATGTCTAATGTTTTAAAAAAAGTTTTTATAACTTTTTGGAACCTCAGTTTTCATTTTGGACTTGGTTATTACCCTTAATTGAGATCTTATAATAGATATGATCTTAGTTAAAGTGTAAGTTAGTATGTTCGCTCTAAATGGGTATGAAGATCGGGTTAGATTAATAAGCCTAGATTGATCCTTATCCCTTAACTAACGCTACGGAAACGATGCGCGTGTGACGAGAACAAATTACGATCTAAGCAAAATCTTATAGAGCCTTTAGTAAGAAATGAATTCGGAATTTTGTAAAACATATTTATATTTTAATGATGTTTATGTTTGAATTCTTATATAATAGAACACTTCCATCAACAACTAAAAATATACATTTAACCGCGCAAAGTCGCGTGATTTAACGACCTCACATATTGTACAAGTCAGCAGTAAATCAACAACTGTGCTACATTTATTCACAAGCGTGACAATTAAAAAATAATGAGTGTATAATATCACTGTGGAAGTCATTTATCTATCAATAATAAAAGGATTCGTTAAATATTTCTGCATGAAAATGTTTCTTAATTGGTGGCGTGAAGTCTAAATCCGAAATACAAAATCATTGCTAGGGAGGACTGAGAACATTATATTTCTACGCACAACCTCGTATAAAAAGCGTGTATTTTTTTCAACCTTTTTGTTGTATATATATGAGTGTCCAAACGAGATTTTTGTGGAAATTACTGTGAATAATAAAAATAATGATTTCAACAAGAAGGGGAAGTCTAAGCTGTTTGAATACAAACTTCACCATCACTAACATTGAAATGGTTTTTCAAAATAAAGGTTTGTTTGGATTTGTCGGATGTGGCGCGAGTTGTTTCGTTGTTTCTGAGTGCTAATAGGACCATTGCGTCCATACACTAATGCATGTTTGAAAGCGTGGCTTATGGTTAACCCTATTTGTTGTAGGAAACAGAACATTTTAGATGGTTGAAAAATTATTTAAATTTTAAATTTCTTACAATAGGCACAAAAAAGAAGATTTATGAAAATCGAATCTAATTAATATTTTGATTTGTTTAGTTCTGGTTCAAAATAGATGCAGTAATTATTTCTATAAGTAAAACCGGCTTCAACAGACAGACAGTCTTGATTATAGAGCAGTCACTAAATCGGATACAATATTTGGGACTATTTGAACAGTAAGCGTTCAGAGAACGTTAGAGACCTCTTTGTATTGAGGATAGAGGGTCTGATCAAAATCATTAAAACCCTTATCTAAAACACGCTCTGGAGGATTGAAGTCGTTGCTAACGAGGGGTGGAGGTACATGTATGTTATTATTTGAATTTAATCTTTTTTTATCTTCAAAATAATGTTTTGAGATATGTTTGAAATTTAATTTTAGATTCAGGCATTTGGTTATAAATTTAATGATATACAGTATATTCAGAATACAAAAAACAACTTTTTTGAATTTATAAGTTCCTAGTTAGGCAATTAGTTTCTAGCTTTTGAAAGAAGTGAGCAAGTGTAGTTTTTCTAAGTATTTCACAAGTAGCAATTTACAGTTTAAGTCAGAATTAAAATCCACGCTTATATGTTTATAAAACAAATTAATTCAAAGATTTTTTTAAATCTTCAGTATTAAAAATATAAAATATTCCAAATGAAAATCGCATTATTAAACCATTACAGAACAAATATAACCATTTGTATTAATTTATTCATGTAAAATTATCAAAATCAAATTAAATGGTCTTTATTTGGACATCACATATTAATCAAAACTAAAATAAAAAAATAAATCTAATTTATAAAACAAAAGAAAAAAAAATACAAAATAGAAAAAAAATAATAATACTATAACAAAGAAAGTTATAAATATGATGCCCAAATCGGAGAACCACTCGGCTATTGTAGAGGACTGTCCCCTACGCTGATTTTCAGTGACCGCCGTTTAGTGACATTTCGAACGCTAATGACGGAGATACAAGTACAAAAAAACACAAAAAAGACTGCTACGATAAAGCTATTGCAAAGCATTTTTTATCAACTTATGCAAGTATAATTATTTATTTATTTATGTAGTTTTTTTTTCTTTGATGTTAATTCAAGCTGTGTAACTTGCATGTACGTGGTGACCTATAAGAAACATTTTTTTCTTTTAGTGAATAAATGACTCATTTATTGGGTTTTCGATATATCGATAATTTTAAATATATCAATATTGGGGTTTGAAATTCAAAAAAATATCGATATTTTTTTATAGCCGATATATATCGGCTCTATTTAAAATAATTAGTGTAAGTAATGTTAGACATGCAAGATGGTATTTATTTTTCAAGTGAGTTGCTAAATTAGTTGTATTTCCGCTGTTTTTATATTTTTATTGAACGGTTTTATTTAGCTCACCCCGTTTGTTTGTAAGGGTCAAATTTAGTAATTGAAATTTAAACCTGTTCCCGTTAACCGATTGATATGAAATTTGGTATACGCTTTTGATTCTAGTGACAATACAATTATCCATATTCAATATTATTTTGAATCCAAGATGGCCGCCGCTAGAAGATGGCGAACAACTTAGTTTTTTTCAATTCCATCAATATAGGTATCAAATAAAAGGGCTTATCAAGTAAAATTCAGTGCACTATACAAAATCAAAATCAAAGATGGACACTGCTACAAAATGACGGATAATGTAGTTTTCAATCCCATCTATATTTACGATTCCCACGATTTTATTTTTGTTTAATCAATGCATATGTTTAAAATTTGTACACTTATTTCAAAAATTACCACTTTTGTCATAGGAGTTTACATAAATGTATATTGCATTTTTAGGAATTTATGTGACCATAGATATTTCCAGAAAGTGATTAGGTTACGAGTTACTTTATTTTGAAAATATAACAATGTATACATATTCGTATCCATGACTGTATCCATGAAATTATTTTTTAGCTTTTAGTACATTTATGTGCATCATAAAACCGTTTATCTTAATTTTTTTTTTTACTTTTTTTCCCGCATAAGTTGGATGAAAGACTTCTTGTGTCAACTGTTTTAAAATACATACCATAAAATGATAGAAATTATTGAAGAATATATATTTTGGCCGTGAACTATTTCTATAAAACTAGATATTGTATGATTTAGTGTGAATAAATTAACTTTTACCGCTACGATAATAGGAATTTCTCTTTTTCACTTATCTCAATGTTAACAGTGATAGTAAAATATAATTTGTCGCGCATTTAATGCGACAAAGACGATATTATCCACTCCTATAAAGTAGGTACTCCATAGTGTAATCTTTTACCTTACACTTTAGAGGTACATCTATACAAAAATAAATTTCGTTTTAAGATAAGAAGTGAACTAGGAATAGTGAAAAAACATAGTATAATGTAAGTAATGTATAGTATACTATATGTATATAGTAAGTTTATGATTGTTAAGAACTTTTTTGAAATAAATATCGACCACGATAGTTGCATTTCAATATCAAACTATCGATATATCGTTCAAAAATATATTTGTAATAAATATCGATATTTCTAAGAAATAATATCGATATATCGATACATCGATATTTTATAAACCTATTCCTATTTAAAATCCTATCTATATAGGATATAATTTCTCATTTTAAATAGGACTATATAGTCCTATTTAGAATAAATTATCAGTGCTATGTAATATCATAAAAAGATTAATGATAACAGCTAAAAATGTTTTCAACCTTCAGTCTCACGAATAAAGTTCAATTACGATTGTTAAATTCTTGTACTCAGGGTCTTTTGTAACGCCATAACAGAAAATCATTAAAATGAAAAGGCTTGTTGGAAAAAATACATTTGTACAAGTAAAACATTTATTTTAAAATAAATCTTAAATAGTAGGTTACATAAAAATATAAAGTTAATAAATACATATTATCAACTTGGAGCTTACGCTATTTTTAAAAGATAGGTACACAATACTGGTGTGTTAGGTTATTTTCGTTACAGAATTTCTGGATTCTGTCTTCACGCTCAAGGCCTGCGATAGAAGCTATACAATACAATCTATACAAACTATACAAAATATAACATTGGCATCATAGCACAAAAAAAAATATTAAAATAGAAAAGTAAAATAATAATAATAATAATAAGTAAAGTAAAAATAAAGATGATTAACAATAATAACTATTATTTACTATACTATACTGTACTGTACTGTACTGTACTGTACTGTACTGTACTGTACTGTACTGTACTGTACTGTACTGTACTGTACTGTACTGTACTGTACTGTACTGTACTGTACTGTACTGTACAGTACTGTACTGTACTGTTCTGTACTGTATAACACTACACTACACTACACTACACTACACTACACTACACTACACTACACTACACTACACTACACTACACTACACTACACTACACTACACTACACTACACTACACTACACTACACTACACTACACTACACTACACTACACTACACTACACTACACTACACTACACTACACTACACTACACTACACTACACTACACTACACTACACTACACTACACTACACTACACTACACTACACTACACTACACTATACTATACTATATATCAAAAAACCAGCAACTAATAAACAAATACAAAAGTGATCGCATTAGTAGTAGTAACCAAACAAACCGGTCCTAAAGCAAGAACGACAGGTACAATCCACCGCACCTTGTTTAAGATATATTATGATTATGTAACTACAAATCATAAACAAGACACACTACGCCGAGTTAGTCAGAACTCAGACCCTTATAAAAACAGTTGAGTAATACTATAACTTTAGTGAATAATAATATAATTTAAGTGGTTAATAATACAGTTTTAGTGAATTTGTGTTTTTATGGTGACGACTGATAATTAGATATAAGAAGCAGAATGGGTATGTTAAAGAAATCAAAATTTAAAACTTACAATGGTCACCATATGGTAATAAATTTAATAAACATGTGCATAAACGACAACATAACATTTAAACATTAAAGTGCGTAATAACCTAAATGTCTTACTAATATTTTTTCAGAATAAAACACACAAAAAAAGTCCATTCCGTAAGAGATGTATGATATAAAAGTACTTAAGACATACAGCATAACGATAATACAGAACAACAGGTAAGTATTTAGTAATTTTGTTAACCTAAGTACAATTGCAACAATATTATGATTACAGTAATATACCCATTATATTAATTACGAAAGCTTATTCGAAAAAAATATTGAGATTCTTAAATTACATATAACATTAACAATTAGATAAAATTTTAAAGCAAAATATATTGTACTTTATAAAATAGAACTAGTCCAATACGTCAAAACATATTCTTTTATCCAAAATTAATAGACGCTTCATTTAATTCTTTATAAAAAAGATTTTTCCAACGTCAATCGGTATCAAACATCTATTGGGGAATCAACGAACCTGATACACCTTTCACTAGTTTTCTTATTGCCTACTCAATAAGGACTATTTTTGCATTTATAACTTGCACGCATGCCTTCACTAATGGAATTGGTTAATCAAATGCTCAACGAACCACTTGTGGTAAATGTAATAAAATAGCATTTTTAGGTAAGAGGAGCAATAACCCATAATTGTTTAAGGATGTCAAAAGAATTGGATTTTGAGATTTGGATTAACTATACGAATTTTCATTATTTTCAAGTTTTAAATTTTCTTTCGAATACATTTTTATTTGGTATTGATATAACTACTTCAACCAATTTGGTACATAATAATAAATATTGTACTGTTTTTTATATTTTTAAATCTGACATTGATGATTAATATAATAATCAACAATTTATTTATTTATTTATTTAACATTGCATTTCTAGGTAACATAAGTAAGACAATTAATATAGCACATCACAAGTTTTATAAACTTTACCGTGTGTCATAGTCACCGATTTTTATTAATAAATGTGAGGGTAGATAAACATAAGAATCAACAAGAGATCGTCACTCGCATCGACCACTCAGCGTTACGCAACATAACAATATTGAAAACCGGTCGTCTTAGAATGCAATATACAGGAGGTTACTAAAAGAAAAGAAAAAACAGAATTAATTTAAGTTATTATTGTACTATATTAATAAAGTCATTTTTAAGTTTAAAATTTATATGTTTTGCATTCACTTCAGATACTAATGATGTTGGTTGTTTATTTATTAGATCTGGAACCAAAAATTCCAATGTTCGTTTTCTATACAAGATATTATATTTGGGTACTTCCAGTTTAGGTTTTAATGATTTACGAGTATTGTTATATTGAAAAATTATACGTTTTTTAAGTTTTTCGTTGAAGTATTCTTCTTTAAGTAAGGTATACTCAACTTTTTTGTGAATTGGTATCACTTTGCACTGATTAAATAGATAGTGATAGTTTGTATCTTTATATTTTATTTTAATGTTGTCAGTAACTATGGTTTTTAACGTTCGCAGCTGTAGTAAGTAAATATTGTCTAAATGGGATTTGTAGCTCCTCCCAAAACTAGATAGACCATATGAAATAAAAGATTCTACTAATGACCGATAAAACTGGATCAGAGTTTTGTATGGGTTTTTGTACTTTATTAAAGCAAATTTTGCTAGCAGTGCTCGAAGTCTGTCACATACTACTTTAATGTGATCTTTCCAATTCAGCTGATCATCTATTAGAAGTCCCAAATACGGTCTGCGTTCTTACAAGCTCCAGTTCTTCACAGGTTCAGGGTGGTATTGTGGTCTGTCTGTCTGTATGTATTGTAAAGGCATTGGTGGTTATGCATGATTATTTTAGGTATAATGTTGCTTCTACTTCGGCTAGTACTAATATACATTAACTTGTTTTTTTATTATTAATAGCTAGTCCTTTGTCATAAGATTAGAGTTCCTTCTTTCTATCTTTTATCTCTTAAAGTTATATATCTTTATTTCTGCGTTTTTAAAAACGTAACAAGACAAAACATCTCAAAAATGCAGTCACAAAACATAACACAATTGCAAACTGGACATTTTAACTAACAGAACATAAGATTCACGTATACGTGGCAGAGACAGTAATGTGAAGTTTACACTATGAAGGTGAACACGACGTGAGTTAGATTCTAACAAATATCCAATATGTCTGTCCACTTATTATATCAACTATATGTCTTTCTATGCGCTGATATGATTAGCACATGTGTTTCAAGTACGTCTTTTGCTGTATAAAGTTTATTTGGAAGGAAAGGGGTAATCGATTGACTACAGCAAGGCTATTGCTTATCTTTTTTGTCAAATTAAATCATAATCATTATCGGAAAGTGCGTAATAAATGTTTGTGTAACGGTTAATTTCGTATTTCGTAACCGCGTGGGTGTACCAAGGTGACAATCTCACATGCCATCGTAGTTCGGTTCACTAGAGTTTCATTGCCACTAGTTAGCCAATAGCCTTGCTTGTCATATGCGCACTGACTGGACCGAGACTGCGCCACACTCATAAAGTCTGAGCTATCTACAAAATACAGTTAATAACGATCGAAGACTATAAAGAGAAACATAAGCTCCTTCAACTGTTCGTTCTCGTGTTACGTAGAGCGTTGTAACTGTATTTTTGCACAGATTTTCCTTTATTACAAGCTTTCATTTTTATGACTATCATTTGTAAGAACTTCACCAAGAGAATCTATATTTAACAAAAAAGGTTCCTAAACGACCATCCTCGTTGAGTCGAGGCAATCGATTTTGTTAAATGGACTGCGAAATACTCACTGACCGCCGAATTCCGGAGGTGTAACTTGGCTACTACGTTTCAGTTCGATTCAATTCGTTAAGCTGTAACGAGATTTACAGTAGTATCAATGTTTTCTTATACTTTTCCAGGGTGTGTAAGTCTTAATTTTTTTTTGTATTTCTACTAGTTGACAATGACATCGTGAACTAGGAATATCAATAATTTAGGAATGGATAACCAATTTGGTTACAGGTATATTTTTTACCATAGAAATAGTACATTTTCTACAAAAGCAATTACTTTATTTATGATTCATATACAGATTTGATCTCGTTACTGTATTTTTATATTTATTTTTCCGTCAAAAATTTTATTTTTACCAAGAAATATTGTATCAAGTTTACAAAATAACTGTTTTCTTATTATGCGTCGTATTGCTGCTCAGTTCTGAGCGTTCGATTAATTGAGCCTCCGTTTTGCGTTTGCGTCATTTATGGCTCCTCTGGAGTCAATAGGCGTTGCCTAATTCTCTCTTAACAGGAATAATTACATCTACAGTCACTTTGAAAATGGAATTCACTCAAGCCTTAGGTACATAGTTATTTCTGTAAAATTTTTATCACACCAAAATTTGTTTTTAATTTAATTAGAGTACCATTATCAAAATATTGATTACATACCGATACGTTTTATAATTGTCTACTTTAGTCTCAATTTGTATACGCTATGTTAAAAGTATATTAAGTATATATAGTACTTATGAAACATCTAATTTTAAATGATATTTTCTATATCTGTTCCTAGAAAAGTTATGTTAGATTTACAGTTTCATTTATTGCATGAGTACGAAACTCTAATTAGTTTTACTGTACCTGAGAGTACTGAAGTATATTTATACTCCTATAGAAAGCTCGTATCGCACAGTTTCAACGTTTTCGGAACGTGTACTAACGTTTTATCAATTGTGTTAGATCACGTACGACGGGAGGTCAGGGACCCTTAAAATTAATTTATGATTAAATGTTCTACCTTTTATTCTTTAAAAATATATAAAACTTTTATCCGTGGCTTAGTTTTTGACATAAATTCATAATGAGATCTGGAAACTTATTTACATATTATTCGAACAGAATTTTATAAGTTCCGGTGGTATAATGATTCGGTAAACATTGTTGCGACTATTTTTAGATTGCAAACAGTGGTATTGATAAAAGAATTCCACTAACCATTACTCAAGTGTTTTAGTCGAAGCTTATTCAGTAATCAAGTAAATTGGTCCGCAGCACATAATGTCGAACTTGATCAACATTTATCAAGTCTTTAATGTATGAAAAAGACACATCTCTGAGAAAAAGGTTTACTTCGTTTTGACTTTATTTCAGATAAAATTTTCTTCGTAGCAAATGTTAATGGGTGTTTTATATTTTACAAACATTATTAGAATTGAAAGGATTTTCTTGAGAACTAGTAAGGGTATTTTTTTTTAAGTTGGACGTGAATATTGAATTATAATTTTAATCATTGCACTGCAAACTGTCAAATTCACAAAATCATCATGTTAAAATACTGTAAATACGGATTTACCGTTTACCACTAATTACGTTTAACCTTTATCGGCTATATATTATCATCATACATACAAGGCAATATAAAACAAAGTCACTTGCATATGCGGCACCGACACATGCACAAAGGCTGGCAAATTGGAAACGTCGCAGCGACACGCAGCTCGCAGACGTGTTATTTGTTGCTGGGTGCGTGGTGCAAATTATAAACGAAATGCTTTTCATATACGGAAATGTTTGATATAAACAACTTTTCCGGTTTTAATAAGCTTATCTTTGTCTTTAATTTTTTAGGTTCATATATCTATACATATTTGTTAGTATCTATCGCTATCAATAGTCATGTAAAGAAGAAGATAAAAAATATATTCGTTGGGTGATAGAATTAAAAATTTGTCGCTAAAATCTTATACTATACGAAGTTGAGTCTCGCTTTTGCTTTCAAATTGCCAACTGGAAGAAGTGAAAAATGTCCTTCTATTGTTTTCTTGCCAACATATAAACAGATGGCACAGCTGAGATGAACCCGGAATTAGAAGAAGAATGTTTTCATATACAATATTATTTTACTTTTATGAAATTTACTTTCGAATAAGCTTTGTTGCTCTGAAAGCACAATTAATTTGTGTTTAATTTAAAAATAATATTTTAAAACTTAAGTTCTTGTATTCACAAAGTGCCTTTATTGTTTATATTTCTGTTACAATGAAATATTTTCCATTTTTGTATAGTTGTAGAATTATATTTTAAATTGCGTTAATAACATTAACTCCGCGGCATTGCACGTAAATTGATTTAACCGCCGCCTCTATGATAATAGAATTACGCTTTGCAATTTCATTTTTCTCGTGAAATATTAAATAATACCTTACTCAGAGGTTACACGAGCTTACATTTTTTATGTTATAAATATCCACGTTAATATAATGTAATTAATTAAGATATAAAGTTAGTAAAGGTTAATGAAAAAAGCTAATATTGTACTTTTTATAAAGTTATTACAATCTCGTTACGAAGTTAGCAGTGAATTTTAAAACTTGTTAAAACAAGTACTTGAAGTAGTTTTAGTTAAAGATAATAATAGTTTCAAAACATTTTTCAATTAGTTCTTATATTAATAACGCTTATGTTTCATCTCTCTATCTATATAACGAGTCACTTTTATTTTAATTATATCTAATAGTTTTATAATACAATAGTTTTATAGTTGGCATTTGTTAAAATAATTAACAGAATTACATTAACAATAACTTAATATTCAACAAATAGATATTACTATTATAAATATTCAAATATTCTATCCATAGATTAAATAAAATATATAAATATCCATAAATTTATATATATATATATATATATATATATATATAAATTAATGTTACTGATTATGAATAGTATTAATTATTTAGTAAGTAAAGTCTTTGTTTGTAAACAAACTACTTAGTATTCTATCTTATATTAATGTAGTTTGGCACAAAATCACGCGTTTCACAAAGATACAGTTGGAGATTAATATTTCATAGATAATATAATAAAAGCTTTTAGTGTAAATCGTTTATTTTCTGCAATTGAGACAACTGTCAACGAATTTAAAATGGACTTTTATGCCTAGAACTGTCTGTGTTGGACTAGTTGTATTCTAACTTACATTTATAATATTTAACACGCGACTATTTTATAGAATTGTATAAAGCTTACTTTTATAGTTTTACTTATGTATTCAAAGGTATTAATAGAAGTTCAGTTCAGGCAGCGAATCCAATATTCTTTGTGCTGAAGAACACACACAGTGGTTTCGATAGTCGGGCGAAATTAAAAATATATATACAGCCTATTATAAAGTTTCGTAATAATTATTTTTTACAAGGTTTTAAAATAAGTTTAATAATAAACTAATTTATTTACAGATTTTGTCTAGTTCATAATAATTTTAATTAATATATACTCTGTTATGACCAAAAAAATAATGCACAAACTCCTTACCATAAATTATAAATACATAAATACATATAAATATGTAAATTTGACATTGAAAATTATATAATACAATATATAGCATAATAAGTAGTTATTATAGTCTCTTTGTAACTTTAATTTATGCATAGCATTTGAATATTTATAAAAGCAATTATTCGAGTCTCTTTGTTGAATATTAAGTTATTCTCATATTGTAATCTTCTTAGTTATTTTAACAAATGATATATAGAAATGTAAAAAATACAAATAAGTTAAAAGGAATAATTTTAAAGTAAATTATAGAATTTAATATAGCAATAATAAATGTATAATAGCAATAATAATCAATGTTTGACAAGGGTTTCATATTAAATACTAGCTGTAGCTGCGACTTCGTACGCGTAAATTTCGATTTCGATAAAACGTACCCTTTATACTTACTAATGTATGTAAAAACCATAAACCTTCAAAGTTTCATCGTAAATTGGTTTTCGTTCAAGTAGTTTTTGCGTACCTATTATATTATATTTCTAGTTTATTTATGTATATTTTTTTTGTTTAATCACTGGTAAGTAGCAATGTATGAAAGTACGAAAATAAGGGATTATTAACTTCCTTATTTGTTAACCGATTATTGAAAAGAACAAAATTTTAAGTAAAGCCCCTGACAACATATTCTCGAAAACTGCATCCAATCGTATAATCCGTTTCTGAGATTAGTTTGCACAAACATACAGACATATAGACTAACAGACAAAATGAAAAACCATTGCTTCAGGTTCTCTTGCTTATATAAAAGCCTCTCCCATTATGTTTTTTTTTAAATATTGTCTATATACAGACAGCGATTAGTTATAGTTTTATTGTATGTATATAGATACATTTCTTGAACACTTTAAATACATATATCTTTTGATAGATTGAATAGTGTGCAATGAAAGTTAAAAACTAAATGTGATTCGGAGTGACGCTCAATTTTATGTACAAAAGTTACATAAATTCTTTATATTTTTTGTCGCGTGCACAATTAAAAGACAAACAGTAAACAAAAAAAAAATACTAGAAATAGCCCCCAACATGATTTTTTTTAATTTTTTATTTTCAGTTTTTGATCAGTGACAATTTTATTATATGTGAAGATTATATAATTATGTTCTAGAACAAACTTACTTAATTTAGCATGTTCTATAATGAACTTAGTTGTAATTACATTGCATTGGTAAGACATTCAATATAGGATTGTAATTAAGGAATATTTGAACCTACTGCGATATGTCCTTTATATATTAAAGCTCAGGACCATCATTGTTTGTGACAAGTCTGCTGGTACCAATACCACTCAATTCTATCAGATCTGAGCATCAGAGCGATAAGTGATCTGACATATGTCCATATGTCGGTTATATAATGACATTTGCTTTAGTGAGGTTAGAGTTGTATTGTATTTCGATAATGAAAGTGATTAATCTAAAACCATACTCTCTTACGAAAGAATGAATACATTTTAAATCAAATGAAATTCAAGTGTATGTAGCACAATTTTATAACACCTTAATATGCTAACATACAGCCCATAGACATAGCCCGTATAACATAGAGCCTATAGATAGCACTATTGATGTAAAGGAACTATCCAATAAGAGAGCACTAACCTAAATTGAAAGTGTCACTCTCAAGTGAGGTGCATCTAACGTGAAATACATTTGTAGCATTCGATTCAGGCAACCTTTGCACGTATAGTGTTGAAAAAAAAACTATCGAACTATCTATCGATGTGTGGGATGTTACAGAGATATCTGATTATGCCAGATTTAGCCTTACTAAAGGGAGTTGTTTTGTCTGTTACATTTTTAGTTCTTAACTGCTCATGAAATTTTTGTCACACGATGCCAGGTACTTTACATCTCAAAACAGTATCATTGCCGATGTACAGTAAAACAAATCAAAACTCCGGTTAAACATACAACACGAGTGAAACCGCTGTCAAATCTAGTTCTATACTAAACTAAACTAACTTAAGAATGTCAAGTAAGTACTTTTATTTCATAGATATCCTGCTATTTTCACAGACTATACACCGATTGTATTATGGTAACTAGACGACATAGGTGTCTTATTTGTTTTTAAAATTCGTCACATATCATATTTATTAAATATAACTGTCACAACTAACTTAACTAATAAAGTCATGGTATTTTGTACTACGTTACACTTTGGTTGATATGGTAAGAGTAGAGCCAAATAATTACCAGTTATTTTACTCTCTTAAAGAATTAGAGTAATGCATTTCGGCGTAACCACAACGGTTTCCGTCGGACATTAACGAATCAGAATTATTAGGCGCCAGCTGACGATGAAATTTGGTAGGTTTACTGGAGAGTATAGGGTTATTATGAGGATTTATAGTATATGAAGTTAAACTATCAAAACAATTCTGTAAATCACAGTAAAAAAAAAATGTTTCGACTTTAATTAAATACCTTAAAACTAAATCGAATTAATATATTTTAAATTCTGAATATTTAATTGATTTGATGTTCTTATTTATCAATTTATAACGAATTAAATACTACAAGGACTATTATTATTATTAGTATTATTAACATGATTTTTTATAATTAAAAATCACATAATCTAATTCAGATAATAGAATACGGATATTCAATTAACCCGAAAAACCGCGAATGTCAAAATAATTTCCAAATTGTCACATTCGTATTCTTGTTTGTACGCTTTTGTTTGAGCTTGTTTACAATTTGGATGACTAATTCAAATAATTGACATTGAGCTACTAATTCTGTTTACATTTTGTTTACAAGCGACGGAACCAAATTTTGGAGGTTTGGATTATATTAGAAACTAATTTATTTTCAATCAATATAGAATTATGTCATGTAAGTATATACCTAAAGTAGATGTTTCTACGTTCTTATTAATTGGAAACACCACAAAAGGTCCAATAATCCCTTTCAAGATATCGTAATAGAGTAAATCATATTGATAAATTAACTATTAATTATCACATACTCATTTATAAAACTAAGTTAACATTTTTATACATTATTTTTGGTCTTCTTTTACTGATATCAGTAATTAGTGATGATGTAAATAGTTTTACACGAACATCTCACAGAGACAGAGTGTTGTAGACAATACTATTTTTATAAACCTTACTGTATACAAATATTTGTTTATATAATGTAATCCTTAGTTATTAAGTATTAAAACCAAGAAAGTATAATATTTAAACCAAGAAGTGAATACAGAACTATGGAATATAACTATTTGATAAATGGAAATGTTTGATCACGAGCTACTTAAATTTGTATAGCAGACCACAAATGTCAAATCTCTAATAAACTGTATTCCTTATTACTATTGAGTTAAGGTCGTAAATAGTTTCTGAACCTAATATTATTCATTAATATTCGAGACTCGAAATGGTTGGCTTCGCTCCGTTTTTGCAAAGTCCTTTAAAGGTCTTTGTACACATACCCTAATTGATAATGTTGTCAATACAGCTAACACATTTTATACGGCTTTATAAATAAATAGTATTCTATAGCTTAATATTATTTTATCCCAACTAAATTCTAACATAATATTAGTGTAATAATTCTCGTCTTCGTCCCCTGGGGTTCTTAATGAATTAAATGTATTATAGACAATTTCAAAATTTTTAGGTAAATTATGCTATAACAAAAATTCTAAGTAACATTACCATAATTAGTTTTATTCGCTTCTTCAGCAACAATAAGGCAGGGTGGTGGGTGACCGACTTGATATAAGGAAGATAGATGGAAGGATACATCATCCCCATCCTTAGAATACATGTAACGCGTCAAATAATATAATTAATCGTTTTACTAGAAGTAAGACACAAACGGAGTGTATTCTATCTTGTATTGATTATACAATACCGTGTTTGAGGAAGCCAGACGGCTCAGTGAAAAGATACACACCACGGCTTACAAACAAAAATTGACATTAAAATATAAACAAAAAATAATAAGATTCGGACTGAAATAAACATTTTATAAGTGTGTTCAATTCTTCACTGTTTTATTTTCTCTTGTGTGTGTGTATGTGTATGTATGTATGTGTATTTGTGTTTGTTTGTGTGTTTAAATATCACGCCCGATGATTATTATTTGACTGTAATTTTTTAATTACATATAATCTAAACATTTTATCCAGCCAAGTAATTTTTTCTTTAGTGTATATAGATCATAAGAACTTCTTTTTAAATATTTATATTTGGTATGGCGGATTTTATCCTACTTATTTAGAAATAAATCCTAGAACCCTTTAGCGCCACCCACCGTATACAATTGTGAATCAAAACCTAACTGGCAGATGAATGTACATTCAAATACATAAAAAAAACAAAACTTATCAAACCGGTAAATGGGACTCAGTGACAAATACACGTTCAGAATAATTAAATATATAGGATTTTAATATTATATACTTTTATGATTTAAAATAATAATAGCATAAACAATTTGCATTCAGCATTGTGTTTAATTCTGTTTTCCTCTTTATTGTATTATGCTTATTTGTTTTATTCTTATCAAGATAAATCAAAACAAAAGCTATCCCCTTATCTCTAGACAGCCTAAGTTCTTTGTCATTTTAATGCCAAAAAAAAAGCAAGAAATTTCTAATGGGTATATTTTTCCTAAAGCGAGCATCGTTACTAGAGAGCATTTGTTGTCCTTTAATACAGCAAAGGGAAGCAGAAATAATTTCTTTAGAATCAGTAACTTGAAACGACGAACACTAACGAGGAGGTTCGAGCGAAATCAAAGGTTTATTTTGATGTAACAATAGATTCAACGCACGGAAAACATCGGAAACCGGGGCGAGCTCGATAAATTCGTACAATTTCGCTGAATTTCATCAACAGTGATTCTCAACTAACGGCGAGGGAGCTAACCAACAATGAACCAATATACTGACTTAACGAAGCGAATACGTACAATTTCTAACCCCCGTTTCACAGATGGTGACAAATTTAAACAACCAAACGATTATCGACTTTCCTTGTAAGGAGTTTTGAAGAAAATTATATAATTTTCGACGTATAAAATGTATTTTTACTGTATTTTGACTGTATTTTGTTTTTCTTATTTATTAACACAAATACATTTATCATTTTAATTATAAGTATCAAAAATAATTTACCTGCAAAAGACACTTAGAACTGTTATACCTTATAAAACACACTTTACATGTATATCAGTAAAATAATTCTCTCCAAGACTTTCAGTCTCGCGCATCTCAAATTTAATTCCACTTCTGCTCTTAAATTTTATAAAAATACATTCTTAAGTGCTTCGAATGTAAATTACCAAAATCCTTGGATTAAAGCCAAGCCAGTATCAAGGGTTGTTGCATAATGTAAGAGTCTAGCTCGTTCTTTTGATAGTTTAGTACTTTGGACGCGCTGTGAAACGTTCGAACCACACGGTGTACACTAGTGAGATACATCCATATGTGTACACTTTGTATATATTAGAGAATTAATTAAGACTAAATTAACTAAAGTTAATATTTAGTTCATGGTACATTTTTGACCTTATATACAGATGCGATTAAGGAAAAAAATGTTATGGCTGTAAATTGCAGTCACTTTTAGGCACTAACAAAAAAGCATAAAGATAACTGAAGAGTTAACTGTATTTTTTCAGAAGTGAAATACCGGCAAAAAGGTGTTCACAACAAAAAAAACCTCTTCTCTCTGTAGATAGTAAGACATTTATATTTATAGCCGGAAGGGTAAGAAGGGGATTTTGGAATTAAGCTTTCCATCACGGAACAAAAAGTATTTATAATAGTTACAATGTCTTCTTCATGTTCTATGAGAAGTTGATTTCAATCCGCCTGTGTACAAGCTTCAGTCCAATGACAATCCTTTCCATCCTTATCCTCCCACAAATATAATTCAACATTTCTTTCATTTCTCATAATATTAGGATATGATAAATTCTATATCATTTTTATTTCAACAAGAGCGCTAACTCCACCCGCCTGAAAGAAATAATTTTCTCCATTATTTTATATTTCGGAAGTAATTCCATTATCTCCGTTCCATTTATTCTTTTATTATATTTCAGCAACTACTTTTTTTATACATTTTATATCCAGTAATAGGCTTCAATGAGTTCCTGGAGTAGGCTGTGAGTTTACTGACTCAAACAAGTAAACACAATAATTTATAAGACATAGATCATCACGTAGGTCACATGTACATCGCAGAATTTCTTTTAAAACTGATATTATTATGACATCAAATATATCTCTCATCTCATGGAAATATAGTGGCTTTACCTACGAATGATCGTCCGTCTCTAAATAGTAACATTTTAATGACGTAGTATAATTGCTCAGAAATTAGTGTTTCGATATAAAGTTACTGTAAATATAATTGAATATGCATGCCCCATTATAATTTCTTAACCAATACATTGCATCATAATAATATAATTATAGTCATTATGTTTTGTTATTTGTGGCATATTTAAAACTCGTTATGTAACAATAAAGCTATTTGACTCTTCAAATTATAAATAAATGTATTATTTTAAATAAATATATAAAACCATCATATTGGTTTCTAAATAAAATATTTTATCTGTACTATAAAACATTTTATATTTACAAAACATGTTAATGAACGTTCTTTTTTCTGTCAAAATTCATTTCCAATACGATGAAACAATTTATCTTAATGAAGGTTGTAAAAACGATTGGAAATAGTATTGGTTTCGAATATAATGGCTGCATGTGAATGATGTTTTGAAAAACGTGTTAGTTTAATTAAAAATATAGAATGTTCCAGATGTTTATACATTGTGGAAGTTTGGAATATAGTGAGTCTATAACTCAATAAAGTTGTGGAATCTTAAAATTAATGAAATTAGGAGTTCCCAATATATTATTATTTGTACCACATAAATTAGAACAATACTATTTATTAAAATAATTATGTTATCTGAATTGTTTGAAACTTCACTTTGTTCTGGTCTCATCTAATTTAGAACTCCAATAATCCTTAAAGTAATTTCAAACCCCATTACAAAAACAAGCTTCCATCTACAGCTAATTAATTATCCCAATTAAACCTCTTTACAAAACAAAGCTATCGACATTTCGCAGGTCTTGTTCTAATGCCCGTTATTTATCAGGTGTAAAGGCCGTTGAATTATGGTGGTAAAATTATAACGTATGATTCATTTAAATTGAACAGGTGTTTATGATTCAGTTCGTATTATAAATCATTCACATGTTTTTAAGAATTGTTACCGCCCCGAACACAAAATAATTGAAAAGATTTGGAGATTAAATCCAATATATATTCTGTTCCATTATTGCTATTGCAATTCTGCGGGACCGAGGCCGGAAATCACACACACACGCACAAAAAAATATGCTATTTTACCGTATCCTGGCTGTTTATAATCAAAACATTGGAAATTCGAATTTCAAAATTTCAAATTGCAATTCTATACCGCTTTTCATTTGACGCGTACGTTGCACGTTCGAGAATTGAATTTCGAATTTGGGGAGTCTGACGTCGACAATGCACTATTTACGTTTTCGCCATGTCAAATTCGAACTCGCTGTGTTTATAAATTGCATTTATAATTATAGTTTTGGAATTCCGAGCAATTCATTTTAGTTGAATAGAAAGTTTATTAAATTAGTTTTCAACGACCGAAACGTTGATATATGTTTGGAGTAAAAGTTTGTTTTGCAATAAGGATTTATGTTATTTTAAGTAGCTATAACTTGACTTTGTGGTTGCAATTTGGTGGTTATATGTTTTTTTACAGTAACCTATTTTTTAAGAATGCAACAATAATTATTTTTTTTCGTTTCAGATGTCTTGAATACCCAAATATTGGTAAAACCCAAAAAATGGTAAACAAACAATTACTTTAAATAGTAACAAAGTCACAAACATACAACAGTATTGACATATTTAATCAGTTATAAAAGACATATGTCAGACTCTATTCAATATGGAATTTAATCTGTGATGGCGCTCCGAACAATATCGTGATAAGTGTCATGTCTGTGAAGACTTATACGTGATGTGATGTGATGGTGTAGTGATAGTGATCATCATGCCGCCGGCTTTGTGTCGGCTGATCGCGTCTGCTGCGATCCTCGGGGCTACAATCGCAATGGCAGCTAAGAACGGTATGTTACATTTTTTTTGTTTTGTTTTATGTTATCATAACGTCTTATAAGTTTAGAACATAGATAATAATAATTAAAAAAAAAAATAAAATTACTTAAGTAAACACAAAATAAAAGTAAGTTGTGGAAAAATAAAAAGTCATTTGTGTATCATATCGTCTACTAGCATATATTATGTAGTCTTGTTGAAAAAACCAATCAATAATAACATCAAAAATACACAATATGTAACATTTAAAAACTGAGATTGCTGTAGCTCACCTTTAATAGTAGCCGTGCGTTCTAGTAACTCCGTATCGATTTATTTTTTATTAAATATTTATTTAAAGTTTAATTAAAAGATTAGAATGGTTATAAGTATTTTCTATCATTTTCAGGTTTCAAAAAATTTACAAATAGTATTTATTTGTGTTGGTATTATTTATTTCAAATATCATGTGATGAAATTATTTACATGACAACGGTGAGGTAATCTGATAACATTCAACCAATCCATCCAAAGCTTTGAACATTAACAATGACGAGCCAGTGACGTCACAAAAAGATTAGAAAAACAGCCACAAGTCGAGAGAACATCGCGATATCAAGAATGTCGCCGACGGCCTAAGATAAACGGCTGGAACACACTAACTCGATGTTTTGTGACTCATTACCCTCAAATCGTTTCGAGAATGAGACGTCACACGCGAAAATGAAACTAAATGCAACCATGTAAGATCAAAAATGGGAAATTGTCGCATCAATGAACCTTATTTTATTGTAAATCTCACCCGAGACAGTCACCATAAAATCTCGAAGCTTCCTCTTTAATTCTGCTCATGGATTGCAAAGTTCCGCGGATGAATCGTTATAGCTGGATAAAAATATTTTCTTTATAATTTCTCGATAACGTTGCTTTACGTTGGACGGCGAATGCATTTTAAGTCCCCAGTTTAATGTACTTTGTTCTTGCTTTAAAATTCTCTTTATATATCATATAAATATTTTAAAATATCAGCAGAACAACGGCAATATAAATGTTGTTTTATTTTTTATAAAGCTTTGAAACGTTTGAAAGTATTGAAGTGCTTGCTTTTACAACTTTTTAATTATTCATTAATATCCTATTTAAATTTTTAGTAGCAGTTCAGTTCGCTTATATAACGTATAATATTAACAAAAGCTTAGCTTCCAAATAGTGTATCATAGTAAATAAAAAACTTTCACATATCGCTATAAAATTCCTTGAAGGTATCGAAATTTGAATCCATTCAGATTTTAAAAAGCAAAGCATTCCCAGGAGTGTCGTACCGCTGATGAGAGACTGAATCGCTATTTTGCATGTCTGCTTTCCCCAGCGACGTGCTTTCATCTCTTTCCTACAGTGTTTCATTTGCATTGTAAATATAGTCTGAATTAGAATCATGATCAAAGCCAGAGCTAATAACGAATAAAAAAAAACAAAGCATTATTTGGTGTTCGACGCTTTGACCAATTGTACGTCAGTAGCAATCAAAACAGAAGTTGCTTTGATTAGAATGTGCATGGTTTGTTTCTGAGTGTTTTATTAGACGGCAATAAACACTTATTTCTTCTTATCCGAATAGAATAAAGAAATACGTCAATATAAAACATATTGTTTAGATAGAGCATTAATGTTATCCGACTAGATTTAAAAGGCAGTCTTTTTCATATTTTTCTGGCTTTATAAATTCAAATATTAAAATTCATATTTTTAATGAGGTCCATAATTATTTCCGCAAACATGTTACAGCTCGCCACGTACGTCCAGACGTGACAAGACTATAACATGAAGTATTTCTATGCCATTTGCTATTTGTCAAATGATCGTGGTCCTTAAGACCTCGCCAAGATTAAATCGTCGTTCATTCTCTCGTAGGACAGATGCCTTAGAATAAATCTCATTTTATGTTGAATACAAAATGATTGTCTATATTTTGTTTTATTTGGCGTTAGAAGAGGGCTTTTGTAGGCAAAAGCAGATGTTATGCTATAGTATGAAAAAGTTTCTTAAGATTTTTGTAAGCTTGATATTCATTTTATTCTTAATTATACTGCTGTTTACTAGCTTTTTACATTCCTTATAAAGATATTGGGCCAATAATGTTTTTATTGTAGAAACGCGAACATTTGGGTAAATACTGAGACTTTTTAAAGTTATATTTATGTCCTTATTCTACAGAAACCTACAACCTTTGTATATTTTTTTTTTATTTTGAATACTTTTCAACATAAAAAGTATTTTCCTTTGAAGAAATTTACTTTTGACGAAAGCGACTGTTAAATGCTCTGTTTTGATTCAGGATTACAATTGACTTTCTGGTGTTTCTTTACAAATAAAAAGTTTGTCTATTGTGTTTGTCAATCACTTAAAATACCATTACTACTAATGGAATAATTCAAACCAATGTTTACGTTTAAAATATGAAGCTATTTCATATAACAAGTGTCCCAGCACTATTTAGTAATACGTAGTTATTACCATACATCTGTATAAATTACTTGCGAAAACGGGAATTGTAAGAGCAAAGTCGCTTCGTAATGTGCGACTATGGAGTCCCAGTTGGCGTTTTAATTAATATATTCATGGTACATTGTATTTTAATTTACACCGTTTGTAATTGAATATTTCTATTTCTCTAAGCATATATTTCTATGAAAGTAAAAGAAAATCTAGAGTTTTTTATTCTGTCATAAGGATTATAATAGTCTATTCATGATATCTTTAAAAAATCTTATATTCTATGTTACGAATTTATGGTAAACACACGAAAGGATATGATGTATATTTTTGAAATACCGGAAATAAAATAAAATGAGCTACAACAATTTATTCAACTCAAACAACCCATTTCTTCCGTAAAGTAAGAAAAATATAATAAAAGTAAATAGTCCCGAGGAGGATGCGTAGGCTTTCATTTTAGAAATTATAACAAGGGATGAGAGAGATGAAATGAAAACAGTATTTGTACTCAATTGGTATTCCGGAACCAGGAACACGAAGAAGTTGAAATAACCTCATAAAACCCTTGACATACATCTGTGAATATGGTAATATATAATATAATACGAGAATATACGTATTTTTAATAAATATTTGATATATTGTTTTAAATATTTCCCTTAAAAAAACATAACATGGCCGATATGTTTATGAACAATTTCATATAATTTCAAAAAGAAATATTGAACTGGTTTTAGTTAAGATTAATTTAATTTCAATCCTAGAGTAATAATATGGAAAGCTAAATTTTAGCGAAGAAGTACGATTAAGGTATTAAAAGTCTCTTAACCTACTGGGTCTAAAATAGGTTTATGATTTCGAGTTGATCACTAAGTGTAAAGTTTCTTCATTATAGAAACGTGAATAAAATATAAGGTTTGCGGCAAAGTTTAAAAATTTAATTCCAACTTTAAAACTTAGGATCACACAAAGACAAATTGCGTTCACGTAGCTGTAACGACAAAAGTTTATTGCGTATCTTTGTCCCCCACTGTATCCAAGTTCCGTTCTGTGTGCATACGAGAGAATTCACTCAAGTGTTCGGGAACACCCAAGAGAAATTGTGACTCATTCTGTTTCCATCGACGTTTATTGACTCTTTTATAACCGAAGTTAGTATACTGAAACTATTATGTATTGTAAATAGTAAACATAATATTAAACAAAACGTAGCACTCGAATTAGTATGAAATCCCTCCTTATTTATTCGACAATGTTGGACTGAACATTACCAGAATATTATTTAAATGTTATGCTCATTTAATTTTCAATTCAATGCCAAATGATATTCTAAAACGGCACTCAGTAATGGATACGAAGTTATACGTTAGAAGTAAAAACCTCTTTATTCTATTTGCTCACTACTCTCCGCTCCGAGGTTTGTAATAATGTAATGTAACAAGCTTGTACTTTTCTTCTCCTTTACGATATTTTAGAGTAACATAGACAGCTCTGTCATATTTTTGTTTATCAAAATACTGTTGTTGCAATACTTTTCCATTTTATTTATTTCGTATAAAATAGAGTTCGTTCGTTCATGTGATATAATAGGATTATTTCTTTAGTTATATAGCGCAAGTGATGCCGCAGGTAACATTTATATTTAAATGAATACAACTTGAAGATGCTTACAAGTCAAAAAAAAAAATTAAAAGCTTACAAAGACCTGTGGATTTAGAAAGTAGGGAATAAATCAGCAAATAGAAATGCGGCTTGATTTATACATACTCCGGAAAAATAAGGCCTTTTGCTGCGCCACTTTTGTCATAAATTATTTTGGGACCTCTTTCTGATAACGTCACATGTAGAAAATAGCGAAAGGTAAGATTTCTTATTAATACAACACTAACTATTGAATTCCTAACTATTTAATATAATGTGTTGAAATTTATACAATATTTCACATGCTACTTAAATTAAATTAAATAAATGTTAAATAGTATGTGTTTGACCTATGTTTAAATTTGTATAAAAAGAGGACCATTTATACCGTTTTAACACTTTATCTGTTCTTCCTCGAATAAGTTTATTCGTTTTCCTTTTGTAAACGAAATGTATTGTTTCTATTAGGCGCTTGAGGCCGACATCGTTCTTCTTTTTACTTTATGGCTTGATCTTGTTTACGTTTCGTTTATGACGATACAAAAACCACGTTTTTACTGTGCTACATTCGTTTTACTACTTTTCTTGATGCATCTAAAAGTGATCTCCGGGGTGATAAATACAACGTAATCTTATTTATTTGGAGTAAAACACGCATATGTAATATAAGACACGCCTTACCAATGAATATTTACTATTCATAGAATATATACAGGAAAATGAGTTTGTCGTTACGAGGAACGTGGGGAGAGTGAGCAATTTTTTGTGTAATAATTCACTTTCAAAAATATTAATTACTTTACATGTACCAGCTACGAGATTAACAGACTCAATAAAAAAAGTTCTAAACAATGCCGTTAATACTATTTACAATTTAGGGAATATAAAATTATTGCGTTTTTAATATGTCTTATTGCAACGGTACGTGTCTTGCTGGTGGTCAGTGCTCGAGATGTAGCAACATTGCTACATTTCGTAGCACCGTAGCACGGTGATCTGTATTTATATCTGCTTGTTATCGCGTATCCGTGTTTACGTGTCCTTACAAAGGTGCTCGAAATGATTATTAACAAAGTTTTCATATATATATTGAAAACTTTTCCAATGAATCTGGCAAATGGGTTTGAAATTCTGAAATCCATAGCTGTTATTAGCTGTTGCGATGTTATATTAAATTTATATATTTTTTTATTTGATGTATTGAAACCATTTCACTTAGCACTAATTAATGTTGCTGAGTTTTCTCTAGTGTAAAACGAGAATTTCTCGATACAGAAATATTATTATGAAAATATGAAAGGTTTAGATTTGAAGATAACTTATTTGGTCACTGGAAGGATTTATTTTGAATTTTTGAATTTAATTGTCATTCGACTTGCTTATTGCCCTTTAATACTATGTATAAATTAAGTTTGGTTCTTAAATTATTATATATTTATGATTGGGATAATAAATTATAAAAATAATAATAAAAACCACAGAATTCTTAACCTCGATCATAACTCAAAAGTGATAGAGCATAAGACGATAAACTGACTGTTCCGACAAACACCATTATTATTCACAAAGCTATGTATCCTATAGCTATATAGCTCTATTTCCAGTTTTGTTTTTCGGAAGGGCCTTACACGTAGAATATTTTATAGTACTAACGATTTATTTTTATTAATTTAGGAATCGAAACACTTGGTAAGATTACATTTTTAGTATTAATAGTCGTACCTAATATTGATATAAGTCCGAAACTGACATTACAATGCTGTGAACTTTGGACTGGTTTTAGTCGCAACCAGGAAGTAACCTGACCAATATTTATGTGAAACACCATTAGAAGGGACAGGCAATTGTATTTGAATTTGCAAGTTACGTTTCTGTATTCTATAAATGTTTGGTTCATCGTATTAAAACTATTCAAAATGCAGCTATTTTCGAAAGAAGAATTTAACATTTTTTATAGTAATATTGTTATTTGGACGGCACTAAATTGAATTATAAATAATTTTTATAATATATTAATATATGTTTATTAGTAGTGACACGAGTAATTAAAGTAAACTAACGCTTTTTAAAATAATCTTTTTTATCTTTTACTTTAACAAAATGATAAATCTGAAGAAACCTCAAAACATTAAGAAAAAAGTCCGCTTTCGTTAAATCATTGGATGTTATTTATTAAGGAACATTTTCTTAAAAGGTCATTCATTATTTATTGAAAACTCTGAAAAGAAAGTAATTTAATTTAAAGTGATTCTTTGTTACATTTTTTTAAATCAAATACCAAAGGAAGATTTAAATAAAAGTAGTAAATGGAAACTTACTTATTTAAGAAGATTAAATATTGAATAGAAAGTAACGACGCGAGATAGCAAAATAACCGATCCCGTGGTGTCCCACAAAGGCGATGAGGTCGTAAGTTATTAACTAATTACTATTATTTCACTATATATATACTTTTTTACCTTTTAGAAGTTTGTAAGCGTAAATGTAGGTACATATAGTCCGGGCGGGATTAGTGGTTATAAAATATTTTTTATGGTCTATAAAAAAGTTAAAGTAGAGTCTATGATATGTGTCTATGTTTTTCTTTATGGACTTAAGCTTTGGATCCATGCAACAAGAGTCTGACGTTTTAAAACAATGATGTAAGCTTACATGAAATAAAATACTTTGACATTCAGTTTTAAACTACACACTAATAAACTATGTCCTGTATATAGAACAAATGTTGAAACTATTTGGATTTTTTCTTTCAAATTATCTTTTCAATTTATTTTTATAGGTTTAAAAGTTTTTTATTTTCTTGTTATTTAAGTAGGTTTTAAAATAGTACTACACTTTGTTGGCCAATGAAAAAGATAGTTGAACAGCATTACAAACATTGACCTTAAAACATTGAATACATTTAAATTAAAAAAAAATACCGGTTTATTGATTATTGTTAGCTCTAAGCTAGTATATTTTTATTTTCTACAGAATATTGAACAATATCCAAGAATAGGAGCCAATCTCGTATGATTCTACCAACTGTCGCTCTTTAGTATCACACTAAAACTTTTTCTTTTCAAAAGTTGCTTGACACTTTTAGAGAAGTAAGCCGAATTTACGAGCAAACTTGCCTTTTACTATCTGTCACCCTGAGTTGGGGGATCCTACAAAATAGATCAAGGAAGGAAGTTCGGAGTTTAGAAAGTCGGGTCCATCAGGCATTTTTAGGACAAGCGTTGTCAATTGGATTCGATTGACAATTTAAGATTTACTAAACTATAATATGTAAGACTTGACTGTTTCAGTTTCTTCTAGAATATCTTAATTTTAAGAGATTCAATTTCAGGTTTCGCTTTTTTAAATATATGACAATCGTTTTATTTTCTAATCTAGTTATTACTGGAGTTACTTACATCATTATTTCGTTGAATTATTTTCCCGTCCGTTTGATGTACGGATGTCCCATTCTGGTTATTTTTCTACGAGATTGAAGTCATTTATTACCGTACGCCATCTTGTTCTGGCGCATGTTATTATTATAAATGTTATTGTATCTTAAAAGTTATGGCCATGTTTTTGAAAGTAAGTTTTAAGAGATTAATACATATCTTAAATATATTTAACCAGTCAGATAAAGATAAGGTAATGTAATATTATTTCCAATTTGATTTAATTTATCGTAATCTTATTTTATACGCGATTATTAGATTTCTTTCACAGTATTTACGGTGGTGCTGAATAAAAAAAGAACAAACTGAAAGGTGATAACATCTTTTAAAGTGAAGGTTAGGAGTCTGTTACTTGGTGTTTTCTTTAAGAAGCAGGTGTCTATAAGATTTTGGAATTGTGCAAATTACACCTCATGGGATGTGGATTATACAAGGGTAAAGTTGCTATTCTATTTTACGTCTATGTTTTGCGTTAATGAAATACGATTTGATTTATTAGTTTTGTTCGTTTTTTTCGGCAATTAAAATATTAGCGTTAAAATAAATAGCGAAATAGGAATAAATAATTATATTTTACACCTGCGTTGCGTAATTTGAAACTTGCCAAACACCATAGGTTCATGAACACAGACAGACGGAATGCTAACAGTGCCATTCCCTACATTACTCTCAAGTAGGCAGACTATTAATATTGATGCCGTCTGAATGTAAGAATTCATTAGTGACAGCCCTGATGTATAATTGTAGAGTTCCTTTATACGACACGACAAAATTTATTTTTATCTAAAAAAAATATTAAAATTAAATTTTGACGTTACCGGGATTTTTTGAAACCATGTTTTTTTTTAATATTACGTTACTGCCTTTTTTATATTAATATTTAGTATTTGAGGCGGCACTTTTCCTTTACTGACAATTTTTAATAAAATTTGTCTTGATATAAATTTGATTCTGAGTAAAACGAGAATGATATTTATTTATGATAAGCAAAGTAACAGGTAATACATCAAAGAAACTCCCTTATTACTTTTTGTCAACATTTTAGACGGTTTCTTGCGTAGCAGGTTTAAACCTAGAGCCAGTCCACTTTATCCCGAGACACGGAAACTCGCAACAACCCGAACATGAGGAAATATTTGAATGAGGGATGCTCATATTTGTATTGGTCGATGAGAAAGAATCTTGCAAAAAAACCGCATAATTTAGAAGAAAGTATACGATGTGTTGTGAAATATTTTTTCCATACCTTTCCTATAATTGAAATGGAGGCCTTTGTGTGGTTGCGGGACATCTATTGACCGACGCTTACATATGTATTGATATATTTGATTTTAGATTGATTGTATAAATTTAGACGCCTAACTAATCTCTTATATTTTATCTTTACCTGGTGATCTTTGTTTTGAAATTATGAAACTATCCTAATAAATATATAAAACTTTTTGCTTATTACTCTATTAATTGTAATTAAATAGAGTACATACAAATCAATAAGAACAATATAATGTAAAATTACATCCTGACCTTCTCAGGAGTAAAATGAAGTTCTGTAAACGGATCCTCCTTTGATATAAGGATACGTGTATCGATATTGTTGCCTTCACTTTCCTCCTCAAGTGGGCCATTAAAATATTTTTTGTTACCCATTCAAAGGCACAGAAGCCATTTTGTGAAATATTTTCTGGAGATCTTAAGATACAGTCCTGAAGCACTTCAACCTTTATGAGCATGCTTATATCATCTGACAAGCTCTTATTGATCGTTCCTTAAAAAGAACTTCGCAAAAATCTCCCCCTCATGTGTTTTTAAGCAATTTTGACAATCTTATTACAATGTAGTAAGAGGCAATTTTCAATAGCAAAAGAGGCAGGAGCAAATGGCACCATTTTCAAGACGTTTCATGTTTTTTCCTCGTCAAGTACACTGTATAGGAAAAGAGTGATGTTATACGTACTTAATCTAAGAGTGCCGGGAGGCTGTAAATATTTCTTACGCAAAAGTCACTTTACACTGCTTGCTATAAATAAAATATTTAGGAAAATCTTAAGAACACACTGATAATATTATGACATGACTGATGACTACCTGTTTGAATTTTTTCTACCGAAATGCTGAATAATTTTACCAATATTAAATTTTGAACATTGTTCCCCAAATTAAAAATAGAATATATTACTCACAGGTTATAATTAAAATTGCTACTATTTATTTAATTTGCTTAACTAAAAATTCTTTTATTTGAGCAATAAAACACAAATTAAGTACAACTTAAGTAAAAAATATTTTGCTTAACAAAAATACCTTAAATTGTGTAACCATTAAAAAGTAAACTTCCTACGTTTTGTCGGGGTGTAAACGGTTGGTGTTATATTTTTGCGGTTGTGGCAAAAATCCGTGTGATATAAACGTGCTTTTAGGCTACATTTTTAATACTTTCCGTGTTTACGATTAAGCCAAAGATGCCACATGCTCACCTTATTTCTTTATGAGCATTGTTGAAAGAAAAAGTGATTCTTAATATTGAATGGAAAATGCACGTTGTATGAAATGTGTAATGAAGACGCTTGACTTGAGTTGTTTGATTAAATATGAGTACACTTATATAGAGATTGGGTGCTGGAAACACCTCTCAATGTAACGTAATCGTGTAGTTTCATTATTAAATTTTTACCTGTTTGTCATTTAAAATACCCTCTTCGCTTATATATACAATAAAAAAGGTAATGCGTAAGGGCTCATTCTCATAATGTTTATATAAAATGATACCATTTTTTGGAAAAATGTATTTATTTCCCTTAATTAGTTCCAACATTACATATGTTTTGTTTATGGTATGTGAAAACAGCGAGATAACAATATTTGACAATATATTCATGGCATGCAAAATCAGAAACTATTTTATATGTCTGCAAATTGTTTAGGTCCCAAGTACATCCTAAGTTTCGTAGCAAGTTCTATGAAAGTTGAGACCACGCAGCCACCAAAATTTCGAAACTTCAAAACATATTAAAATCTAATGTATATTCTATACATGAAAATATTTGTATTACAGGAACAAAGTTTTCGAGGAGAATGTTTTAATATCTAAGAGAAGTTATGTTGTATTGTATTCACTAAGAATTTCATATTTCGTGTAAGAAAATATGCTATCATCTACATTATAACTAAATGTTTTTATTAAATCTACATTAAATATATTTATGCCTTATATTATCTTAGTGTTCTTTTTGTAACCAAGTGTGTGTAAGTGTGTATCAAATCAATAGAACAATATCGTGTGTCGGAAAATAATATTTTAGAAGGATTTAGATTTAAACACACAGATAGTCATTATCAATTCACTGATCATTGTAACTATTAAAAATAAGTAGTAAAAATAGCAAGTAAAATAAAAGTACGTTCTGCTAAAAAAAAAAACTAAAATTGTCTTATATAACAAAAATTAATGACTTGTTTGCTATCCTCTCTGATTTTGTTTGAGTTTTTTAAGCGCTTCGTTTTTTGTGAGGGGATGCAACAAAGTGCAATTTTCTTCGGGAACTTTCTACTATGAAACTGCTAACTTTAATTAAAATCTTATTAAATATTTTTCTCGTTGAACAAAACAAGTGGAATTTTTTAAAGATGTGTTTTTTTTATATTATGGAAATATATTTCATGACATTAACAAAATACTTGGAAAATTCTATAAAATTAATTAAATATTATACTTTTTTTCTTATGAAACTATAGCGACATGACTTAACTATAATAAATAAGCTTTATGAAAATAATAAAATATTTATTTTATCACATTGATTTTTTTAATGTGTTTAAAAGCTCTCGGAATAACAAGAGCTGATAATCGATTTTAGATGACTACCAAACAAAGCTAATACCCATCTCGTTAGGCAAGTTTTTCGATTAAAAGACAGCGCAATCAAATCGGTTGAACCGTTCCGGATGCCACGGACAGAGACTCAAATACACATATACACAGACATTATAACCTTAAAAGAACACATCGTATCTGCGTCAGAAGAGTAAAAGAAAAAGAATTAAACTGTACCGAAGCTGCGTTCGATGATTATAATTTATAGAAACACAAGTTAACCAATTTGAATTCATTCTCCAAATGTACCGAAATGATTCAAAGCTCCATCTACATACGAGTGTTATAACTTCGAAATACTTTTCTTGTTGAAAGACGCATAATGAATTGAGTCCGCTCTATATATTTGTTCCCCAACTCGGAGACGAAATTTTCTAGCTAGAGAGGGAAAGTTCTGCAAATGATTTTCAGAGATCTTCGGACGGTAAACAGCAGTTTGTAGTAGTTGGAACGCCATTTCTATCGCGAGTTGTGATTGGTTCGTATCATACGAATACGAATACTCGGTTTCGATTCTTTCTATCGTTGAAATACAGTTGGGATGAGATAAGTTTTGTATTAACATTTCGGGAATTGTTAGTTCTGTTAACAAAGTAGTTTACTTTATATTAAGTAAGACAATTTTGATAACGTGTGGCTAAAATAAATGATATATCTTATGTTAAAGGGTCTCAAAAATGTTAAGGCTTTAAAAATCTAAAATTAAGGCAAATAAAATTATAGTCAAGGTCAGACGTAAATTACTATTATTACTGAAAACAATAAAGAAAAAAATACGTTATCGGTTTACATTTCATTATAAAAATTCGATTATGGAAAAATTCATAATAAAACTATCGTTTTTCATCTAATAATAGGTAATTTTTTATTACTTCAAATGTAACTTGAAACCTTATAAAGATTTCATTTCAATTAGCTTTAATGTTAAAGATGTTTTTTAGAGAAACTGTACCGCGGGTATAACAATTTTGTGATCCTTTAGCTGCTGTTAAGTAGAAACACCTTCCCATACAACCCTGAAACTTTTTAAGAGACAATAGGGGAGAGGAAGTTCTTATAATAGATTTATAAAAAATATATAATTCATAGAACTTCATATTTTAATTCTCAACACTTTTCTAGTTTCTTAGTATATAATTATTAGCTGCTCTCGGCCATTGTCATTCAAGATGAAAAAACCTTTGTCCTTTGGCATTTTCAATATTGTACATTGTGGTGTTCAGAAAAAATCTAGTTTCATTCTATATCTTTCCTTCCCTTGCCTTCATAAGGTAAGAATAACATTGTATGATAAAAAACAGCGAAATTAGAAGAAGTGTTGTTATTTGAATAATGCCATTGTTTTCTTATTATACAAAGTACTTAGATAGAGAAAGAAAACCTTAGATGATTTAAGGCTTGCCGACCTTTTGCAAAAAAAAAATATACAGCTATTTAAATATAAATAAGATACTTTTTAATAACTTAGATTCTGTTACAAAGTCATAAGACTTGGGTTGAACTATTCCAGTGTTATCAGATGTAAAAAAGGGTAATCTTATTTTTTCAATATTATCTTTCACTATCTTTTAAAATATAAAACTCGTAAATAGATTTGATACTCGTACTCGTAAATAGTTCTCCATGTTATATACCAATTTGTTATTATACATATAAAACATAAGGGCATAATATTATATTTATCATAATTCTGCTCAAAATAAATATTGCTTTTAAAATTTAATATTCTCAGATACTTGAGCAAGGCAGAGTTTATAAGCCTTCGGAATTGGGTCGACAACAACAGTGTTAAAACAATTTTAATACTCTCTGAATCTGAAACGGTTTAATCTCTAGAACCTTTGTGTTACAGACAATTTTGTGATCCTTAATCTAATAGAAACAAGCATCAGTTTACAATTAGAAAATCATTTTTGGTTTTCACTTTGTTTTGGTTATTAACCTTTTAACGCGATTCTAATATTCGTTTGAAAATTTATATCGTATTTTGTCAGGTATGAGTTTAAACTATTACCATACATTTCACATAATTTCTTACATAACATCATTTATTATTGATAAGGATCAATACGAGCTGAAATCCACAAAAACAATACTCCATGAGCCTATAAGCTGTCTTCTCGTTGACTATATATTAGGATTAAAGTATTTTTTATAAAAGGGCTTTATGTGGAGACAAATTTAGAAATGTAAGTTAACAAAAAAACTATCGAACAAATGCGTTTCTTACGGACACTATCTGGACTACTGAATACACGCAGACCGAATATTGGGGCTACGGCTAGACATTTATAAATCACGTAGAGATGAGAGATAAACTAAAATGGATTGGTCAAATTTTATAAGGTTTATTTGGAATGTTATAGATTAGTTTTAATTAAAAATCTAGTTATAAATGATTTTCAAAACCTAATTTTGCCAAAATTTAATTTAGGATGGTTGTGTCTTAATAGTTTTATTTATTATATAAACTATAACAATTATGTAAAACTTACATTTTTACTATAATAATGTTATTAAATTCTTATTCTTTTGACTTGGTATACTTATATTGGAGGTGGATTCAAAAACATACAATAATAATAACATTAAGTCAGTTCAGTATATTATTGTATAAATTTGCCAGAGAATCATTAGTAGAATTAAGTAATACTTCGTGTAATTTATGAAATTATTTTGGCTTCCAACATTAGTTCCCTCGGCGAGGAGCGGCAATGGACCTCTAACGATAAATTTAGCAAGTTTCTGCTTTCTAGGTCAATGAAGGGATTCGGAAAAATATATACAAGCTTATTAGGTATACCAACTTAATAAACTAGAAAAACTTTTAACATATTTTACTATGATATTATTATTTCTTATTCGCTACAATGGCTTGTTTCAAAAGTTTTAAGTTTCTCTGTTGGGACACTTTGATGTTTGCAGCGGCAAGAACAATGGCGAAATTATTACTATAATTTTTTATAAGGAAGGAAAATAAAATAGTTTTTATTTCGATAAATATTTATCATTATAATGTCTTTTTGAGGTAATAACATTAGGAAAGTCCAATATAGACAGAGAATGTTATTCTACCGCCTTGATTAGGGCTCATGAGTAAGAACCCCATATCGAAAATAGTCCAATATAATTGACGTGACAGCCGGATAAACATATTTATTTGTATATTTAACCCATCATAGATCAGGAAAACTTTCACTAAGAAGAGAGACATAGAAAAGACTCAGTCACGGAAAAGTTTATGAATGATATTAACATCATAGAAAAGAATTGAAAATATTTACAAAATTATAAAAATGCATTTTTTGTTTTCAGAAGTCAAGCAGTATCTAATTCAAATGGTAGGTTTAGGTAGTAATTAATACAGTTTTTTTTTCTTAGAAGTTAATTCAGAGTTTGAATGTGACCGGCATATCATTAGCTTCCTTTTACTTTTGGGTAACATTATCTTGTAAGGAAGAACCACTAATTTACCCATTGTGTATTTTTAAGTAGAGAAATAATTATAATAAGTAATAGGTACTTCACCAAAGTAAGTGTATACTTGCTTGGAGAATCAAAGAGTAAGGGCTAGTGTAACCTGTAGGTTTTATTCTAATAACTAGTTTCTTCATATCATCACAGTGGCGCTTCCATAGTTTTTTTTTCAGAACCTTCATCTTTACTAGTTAGCCATCAGGTACTTTCTAAACATTCTCTGTATGGATTCCACATTGTACTTTGTTCATAACTCGTAATTAATCGTAATATCCAACATTTAGAGATGGTATATATTTTTGGAATCTTGTTATATCTGCAAACTCTAATACAATATGGTTAGAAGTTTAAATCTTTATTCAAATATCTTTTAATGTAACGCTTAAATATTTCATCAACAAAAAATGTTTTGAAAGTTCGGCATTATTTATCAATTTAGGATATTTTTCACATACAAAATAAAATACAATGTAGATGAGATATACCTAAATTATTTAAAATATTATTCCAGTTAAAGTATTATCCAAACAAATTGATCTAATATTGTATATTTTTACTAAAGTGAAATGTCCCAGATCATATGATGTAAGTAGGTGAATTATCTAAAATATTCAGTCTAACTGAGATCAGCAGCAGCTAAGTGTTAATCCGCGAAACCTTAAGTTTGAGCTAACTTTAACTTGACTAGGATTACCTCTGGGTTAGGCAACTTGATTCTGATAATACGCTTTTGCTTAATTTACATTAAAGTCTTTCGGATAGGTTAATATTATCTTAGCAAAGTTATGAATTTCTTGAATGGCTGCTAAGTACTACTTAAGTAGGTGTTTGATTTCTGATAATATTATGTAATATAATAAAGTATACATTTGAAATATTGAATTTGTTTGTTTCTTTGTCGCAATATTTTTTGACATCACTAGAGTTGATGTACATTAGAGTTATAACTTAGTATGTAGGAACTTAAAATAGTTCATCCTAGTAACTTGAAGTAAGTGATTCCGAAAGTCAGATTTATAAGGTTCAAGGTTCTATACGATGTTTAAAGATAAGATAAGATTTTTTAAAGTTCTTTATTGGAAGTGGTTTTATCAAAATAATATTTATTCTAAGATTCCATGAAAATGGGACAGGTTTTTCCCAAATACTATTCTATTTTTTTTTTCAAAATATAATTTGTTTTCCATTAAATTACTTGACCATTTAATAATATAAAATATATGTTAAAGTTGCAATGGAAACCTTATTCGCTCCTTTCACATAACTCTAGTATTAATAATAATATGACGAAGCCTTTATATTAAGAATATTAAAGAACATTTTAAATCACACAAAGACATTCTAACAGGATTGCAAAAAAACCACTTTGAAACGAATGAATAGCTTGTACCGAACATTCTTCTCAATTTTCCTTCTTTATATTTCATAGCCGAGATTTCTGTCTTCGGTGTAACTTTGAAATCGTGCCTTTGCGAGCCGTTAACATCACTTGCTTCAACGGATGCCTCCTCTAGACCTTTTATATGGCTATGTAGCTCTTTATCCCTGCTAAATGCTGTCTTCGAGGCATTTTACAGAAAATATGAGCTGCTCTGGGAGAGCTTAGAGCTAAGTAAAAATTTTATGTGGACATTTATGAATTGCTCCTTAACTTATTCGCTTTAAATGTTTTTTTATTATATAAATAAGGTAATGATATTTCAGGAGTGTAAGTTTAAAAAATAATAATTTTGAAAAATCATCAATTTGCGGTTTTATCCAAGTTAATCAAACGCAATATTTACAAAATATAACAATTATATCCACCGGTTGAAAAAAAGCTTAAACTAAAAAATATAAGGGAAGGTATTAACAATTCTTATAAAATCATAATAAAACCTCTCTATGTTAAGAACGCCATATCTTCCGAGTGTATTTATGTTTCAGGTTATTGGTCTCATCATAAACAGAGCAGTAAACTCTCTTGGCTTTTATCGATATGTGAAGTAAACATTTTACGGTTACTGAGGTCGGAGCATTCTGCAAGTAATCCCCAACGCGAGCTAAGGATATTCGAAACCGTATACGTAATATGTAATTTTGTTAGTAATACACCTTAGTATTTCAATGATGGATGCAAAGCACAAATTTAAATAATACTTTTTTTACAGATGACATTACTCTCGTTTCTATTTTTATTTTATGCTGGAGTAGTTTGTATGCTGTTCCAGGTTAATTAAAATATATACATGTATGTTTAATTTCTAATTCTAATTCAAAATAGCCGATTCTACTCAAGGTGATTATCATAAAAAATATAATAATTTACAACACGATACTCTCTTTAAAAAAAATACTCGTACAAATCCAGGATGTCCTCTTTGCATACTAAAAGGTTAACGTTATTGGGTTCGTTGAACAGGCAAAAGAAAAATGGCTACAGGTGAATAAAAAGAGTTGAAAGAGAGTTGAAACGGAACGTGCTCTAAAAACAGACCTGGCTCTTTTTCTTTGTGAGAATGTTGAATGGATTATGGCTACGCGTGAATTGTATTCTTTTTAGGTTAGTCATATTTTGTATCAATGATTGTTTTATTGCTATACAATGTTTTTTTACTAATTACACATTAATAATGTTATTTTTAAATTATTTAACTTAAATTAATCTTACTTTTGACAATTGTAACAAATTGTATAAATGAATATCTTTTGTTCAACAATTATGTGCGATCAATGTACGGCTTAAAATGAAGATTTAAAGCCATAAGGATTTTTTTTCATTTAAAATGAATGATCGAATCATTCGAACGCCAAAGCATGCAAGTCGTTCATTTGCAGTTAAATTCGAAAATATCGGACTGAATTTAATTTGGAACGTAAAAGAACCTTCTATTGATGAAGTATTCGTTTCGATGTATTGAAAATACAGCACAAATTATATAAATTTATTTACAGCACACTCAATAAAGCAATATATATATATATATATATATATACACGGTAGAAATTGACTAATTGGTTATTAATTTATACATCTATAATAATTATACAAATACGAAAGATTTGTTTCTTGTCCATATAAGAATACAGAACCGATTTTAGTAACGTTTTACCTTCTTCGAATAACATAAGAAGTTTTTATATAAATTATTGCCCAAAATCTCAAGTTTTAATAATTTCAAAGGAAATAGGATAATTGTTTTACCGACATGAGCTGGGCAAGAAATACATATAATGTTCAAAATAGGATGGCATAATTTGGACCCGTCATGTCGGGCCTGCGGGCAAGCTGAAATTATTTATTATTATGATATTGTTATAAAAGTTTTTTATTTGTTATCATAAGATACTTGTGAGCACTAGTGTATGGGTGTGTGAATTCAAAATGTAATATAAGATGGATGTGTGTGTTAGTCGTAAAATACCTCAGCTAATTCAGCGTTACAACCCATGCTAAAGGTCGGAATTTTTGAGATGGTCACGTATTTTTTCACTTTATTGCATGGCCGAGTTTGTTCACGCGATCGTATTTTTTGATGGTACATGACGCTGATGCGTTTATATTATGTACATAGAAATTATCTATGGAAAATTTTATATAAATTTTCAGGAGATTTATTGTTTTTCTTCTGGAATTCGTTACTGGTTTTTTTATATCGATAAGACTATTCGATATACTTAACACTTTCATGTATAGAGGGGTGTATGTTTTATATATGTAGATAATAAATAAAGAACAATTATATCATAATTAAACGCTACATTACATTGAAGGAAGGAATTATGTGGAACTGCAAAATCTTGCTTTTAGTAATATCTGCAAAAGCTTCTTCATTACAGCTATTACTTGTTATAATCCCAAGAGGGCTATGTTAGCTAAGTCAGTAAAATACCTCTTTATTTGCACTTAGATATTATTTATTCTCCAGAGAAAAATTAAAAGTGGAATCCATATTATATATTGTAACATACTATGAGTTGCTGTATCAAAACGTTAACAATATGTGATTAATTTTATTTTCTTTCACTTATTTTAGAACACGATGTAGTATTTATTATTTGTTTGAATCGTCCTCTTGTCCTCAGCGTAATATAAATTCATATATTGATCTGGGTGTGATGTACAAGTGCCGGGGACTAAGTTGGCTTTTTTTTTTTTTTTATTAAAGATCTAGGGCAATGCTTGACTACATTCCACCTGATGGTAAGTGGAATGTAGTCTTAGATGGTAAGTCGCATTGCCCTAGCAACCTATTCACTCTTCTCTTGAAGACATCCACATTATATTTGGCCGGATTTAATCAAGTCTTTATTGGAAACTACATCATCATGGCATTGTGCACTTTTAGCCTCATTTCCTGTACTATTTTTTTTTGCTATTTTTTTTATAAAAAAATGTACTCTAGTGACATATTTTAAAAATGAATTAAGCTATCAGCTGAAATATTTTCCATGTTCAACGGCGGCAAAGCTATTTTTCGCTCCCAATTATCCGCTAGCTCGTCTTGTCTGTAAAATATCGCGGACCTTGCCAAAATAACTCAAATGTGTCTCAATAAATTCAGTTGCAACTTGAGTTTCAATTGCTTCGGCATTGGCCGATTCGGAATTTGCGACTCCATTCAAACTTTCAAAGTTCACGTGAGCAGTTTTCTTTGATAACTTTGTCAGGTCATATATTTGTAGTCTGATTTATTTTCGTTTCATTTGTCCAATTTTGGTTATTCGGATCTAGTTCGGACATTTTGGCTAGCTTACTAGTTTACTGGATATCTGTCTGAAATGGAAAAACTGCAAGAATAACAAAAAGTTTTTCGATAAGGTTTGGCTACGACTCTATTTCTATATGTAAAACCAATTTCACACTAATTAAAATTATCAAATCGTTATATGATATATCAATCAAACATATATATTTTTTAAATAATAGTTGAGTTTCAGTAAGTACATAATCAATTATTTCCTCACAATTCGTCACGTTTCATGAACTTTAATTTGATGAGCATTCAATGTATTGATGTTATGACAATTTCAATACTTCTGCTTTTAACAATACGTCAATAATTTAATTATAGTATTTTCAAGTCAATTAGTTTAATTTCGATCAGATCATAATAATTATTCAATCGTTTTTAGTGCATATCAACTACTTTTAGTAAATAAATGTTATATTTTAGTAACAAAGTAATTGGAAACTTACTCGCAACGTAATCCAGAACCCTAAGAAAGCAAAGCTTGTATTACTAGAAAACTGATAAGCATATTTTTATTATTTCGTAAGTACATACATATATAATCCATATTAATAAAACCTCATTCAGACAGAAGTTATATAAATAATGTTTTTGAGCCAAGTGGTCAAATAAAACGACTTCTTCACTACTCTGAATTTAAATTAGTGGACCATAAAAATATTTCTAAGCATCCATCTCATCTCAAAAGTATGAATCATAATTCATTTATTTTATGATTAGCTTTACTTTACGGAAAAGTGAACATCAACTAACATCTATTCCCGTATAATAAGGATATGCTACAACAATTTTCATATGATAGTATATTTTTTAGTATATCTTAGATAGTATCATTTAAGAAATATTTTTAAAATTGAAAATGGACAATTTCTTTTCCTTAGGTTAAAACCGAATTATTATTTTTTTCTATCTTTTTTATTAGCTTTATTCCAAAATTGTAGATAGTTATTATCTTAATTGCAATTAAATAAATTGTATAGCAAAATCCACAAATATGTAACAAAACAAAAACTTCAACCTAAAAAGACTCATTGAACGAAGTAATCTGGCTAGTTTTTCATATGTACAAAAAGGGGCATTACATATAAAAGTTGGGTCGGCGACCGCAAAACGACTGTTGCCGTCAGCGGTACAGAAAGTTCTGTGTTTAGATTAGGAGACAGAATAAAGCGAAAATAAAACCAAGCTCATCTTTATTAAATTTAGTCCCAATACTATGTCTGTAGGAGTTCTTGGTTTCAATTATTGAAGGATTTCAATCGGATATTTTTTTAATGTTAATTATCATTGTTTTTTATTTTTTTTATTATGTATAAAATTTATTTGTAATCAAAATAAATAAATAAATATATATATATGTATATATGAATATTTTTTTGAACCACACACCATTTATGTAGGTCACAGGGTGTACTCTAAACGAGCGCCGACTAATGAACACGAATCTTAGAGTGGCCCCTTTCTACATGGCGTGCTTAGCGTGTTGCGAGTTTAATTGCTTTTTCCGCGGCCCTACTGAAATGCGCCGAAAAGTTTACATTACTCATCATATTATTCTCTTTTTCTCTTTTTACTAAAATAGGACTTCTTGTTCTGTGACAAAAATGTATTATGTATAAGAACTCTCTTACTTAGTCTCTCAATTACAAAACTGTCTTCTCTGCTAGGAGACGATTTATATATACACTATTTTTAATCAAATCAGTATCCAATATTACAATTATTTATTTAGTCAATTAAACTTCTATACAAACATTACATGTTTTAGTCATATCATCAACTGGTATCTTAATTTTTTTATTAAAACCTACCCTCCAATTATAGGAAAGCTAACATATGTATTTTATACTTTTAAGTATTAAATTAGTTAAAACGTACCAGTACAAGTACATGGACCTGGGTTTTTGAGGACTTGCCCTGATATAAAGTAAAATATAATGTAAACTAAAATAAGAACTCGATAACCAATGCTTAGGACAAAATAACCCAACAAAAGTTAATGGACCTAATAAGAAAATGATATTAGACGTTATAACTAAAAAAACAAGAACTCATTGACGTATGTCGAAGTAAATCAAGCATAGGAAAAACCTGGGGAAACGAGCATATGGAGTCAGTAACGTTTCACGAGCCTAGTATTCACAATAAAATACTTTCCTCTCTACCTTAAGGTGATATCTAAACGTTGACAATAAAACCTTAATTATATGTATAATATATATTATATTTCATCTAACTTATTGTGCTTCCTTTCTTCATTAAATTTTTCCCATTTATGGTATATTGGTGTTGCTAAGCACCTTTTAGAAGGAAGATGAGTTTGGCTGAAAGCCAGGTCGGAGTAAGCACGACTAACTTGGAATGCGAAGAACATAATATACAATATTTCTCTTTCATCGCTACGAAATTTTATATTAACAGGCTCTAATTAAAAGGCAAGATGTATTTCAGTATTACATTGGATTTAATAACGGTTTAATTAAATTGAGGATTAATTGATATTACATTGTGCTGTAATCAAAATTATATACATGTGTATGTGTTGATTAACAGTTTGTGATGTGATGTGGATGAATGGTACCTTGTTTTATTGTGCTCTTAATTAACTATATTCATTAAATTAATTAACAAACTTTAATAGTCTAATGTTAGTTGAAAACAAGTTTAATAGCAATAAACTTAGTGATTATTCTTAATGAAAAAGAGATAACCTGATAAGCTAAATTTACTGTCTCTTAGTTTCTTAACAATGGAAAAGATTACAAAGAACACATTGATGTATAAGTTATTCCACTTACAAGTTATATTTATGACTAGAGAGAAGATCTAAAATCAAGGCAAAAGAGACAAAATAATATTTTAGGTAGTTTTTAATAAAATAAATTCAGTGCATATTTTTAAGTCACAATAACGACCAATCAAGAGAAACGTTTAAATTCAATTTACTTTAATTCAATTAGCTTTTAACTCAAACGGCTTTTGGACTTTATTAAAAGTAAAAATTGAATTGATCACGTAAAATAAGTCTTTCAGGTTAGTCATTTAATAAAAGAGTCAAACGCTACTAAAACATTTATAACTTAATAAATTCAAACGATGGTCACACATAAAGTCGTGATGTTAACATCGTTATGTGTATGTCCATCTTATTTCCGGAAAGTAATGTAAGCTTTTATTATGTCGTTGAAAAGAAAGGACGAACTCATTTATATTACGACCTAACAAATAGATGAAATTCTTGGAGGTTACAGTTTTGATTATTATAGTCATTTAGTTAGTTTTTATTATTAGAACCAAGTAACATAATATTATATTACATTGATATATTTGTTATATTATGGCAAAAGGTAAAAATAAACTAAAACTGAACAATTTTAGAATCACTTAAAATTTTTAAACGTAAATAAATTTTAGTACCACGAGATCACCTGGACGCATTGAGACACATTGTGTGGGAACTATCTAAGTACGTGTGGCGCAGCGCTTAGCGTGATTCAATGAGCGTGCTCTCAACGATGTCATATATCAAGTTGGCTTTTAAAGGATCTATTGTTGAGGGTAACGAGATAATTATAACAGACTTCAAACGATGCTGGTTTGAACCATCCAACCATAAACGATGTCATATTCTTTAAAGGTAAAGTAAGGTATTAAAAGTTAAAAGAAAAAACACATTTTTATTTATAAGTTAAACATGGAAACGGCTGGAATAGAAATAATTAGAAAATGTTTCTCTCCTATTGTATTCTTAAACGGACTTAAGCCTGACCTTGTTGTAGCAGAACAATTATGTAATATTAAAAGCTAAGTTACAGAATCTGAAATTATCTTTCTGTTATGTTTTCATACTTTAAAATGAGGTCGTACTGTTGGTTTCGTTTATTTATTAAGTTATTTTGTTATTTAAGTAAATATTAAAATAATGTGTCGCAATGCAGTACAATTAGGTCGAGTTAAATATCAAACTAGACAGGTATTTCTCTGAGTTTTGAGGGTTGTCAATTCATAATGTTTTTGTTGCAATATCTTATTTCCGTACGTTATCGTTGCTACCTTTACAAATTAAGATGAACATTATAATAGGTAGCTATACAGAATTTCAGGAAAATAAGGTATAACCTCATCGTGTTAACAATAATGTAACAAACATTAATTGATAAAAATATACGCTAGAAAATTAAGTTTAAATTTAATCTTAAATCAAAATTTTAATAAATTTTAAGTAAACCATTTTTATTATTAAAAATATATATCACATTTTGCTGCAAATTAGGCGATCTCATTATTAAGCTCTCTTCAGTGAAGTCTGGTTTGGTACTAATGAGGCTCTTCAGTTCAGACGTCCTGATTATTGCCTCCATATTGTAATTGACATACGATCGAATGTCAATACTTACCTGATATTAACAAGCTCTCCCATAAAGATCAATAATTAATTAATATCATTTGTTTGTCATTATTTGTTATTATTACTATTTGTTATTATTATTATGTGTTTGTTGTTATTTGTTATTATTATTATTTGCTGGTTGTTATTTATTATTATTATTATTATTATAATCATTTATTTCATTTTTATCTTATTATTTACATTTATACATATAACATAAAAAACAACATTATAAATATAAATATAAAAAATAGTATTCCGCCGACGTGGGCCTTACGATCAGTCCGTCGGTGGTTAGGGCGACAGCGAAAGAAACTTCCTCAGAATGCGTGCCGTACCCAAAACTGCTGCTCTTTGCACCGGACCCTTGATCCAGTTGTTTAGTGAGAGCCTCTTGAGATGATGATTGAGACTCTTCGCTATAAGACCATTTACGGAAACTACCATCGGGACAATTATTGTTGAGTCAACATCCCACATTGATATCAGGCTTATTGGCTACAATAGTCCTGTCCGTTATGATAGATCGGTCCCAATAGAGCTTAGCATGACCATTTTCCAAAACTGGCTCCGGTGAGTACTTATAATACGGCACTTCAAAAGATACAAGACCGTATCGAAGAGCAAGTCGTTGGTGGATAATCTTGGCTACTTGGTTGTGCCTGTGCAAATACTCTCCATTGGCAAGATGACAACAACCGGAAATAACATGTCTGATGGATTCTCCAGGTTGGTGGCACGCACGACATATATCAACAGTGCCATCCTTTATTATGTATTACCGATAGTTGTTCGTCTTGACAACTTCGTCAGGAATTGCACAAGCAAAACCTTCGGTTTCACCAAAGAGATCACCAAATCGTAGCCAAGCCACGGACGCCAGAAGGTCTACATCAGCCCCATAGAGTGCCTGGTGGAACCGTCCATGAAGCCCCTTACTCTTCCATATATTTATACGGTCGTCAGTGCTAAGTACTACCGGTTTATGCCAGTTATCTTTGGCTAAGGAGAGCGGTGTGAGGCCATTATCTACTGCAACAATGTCCCGATGCATTCCACACACAACATGAAGGAATTATTCTCTAAGATTGCATACCTCAAGGTTGTGTAAGTTTTTAGCATTAAGGAAGCTGCGACCCCCACACTTCCGTGGAATATACAATCTCATCACTGATGAGCGCGGATGATGCATGCGATACATTGTCAATAGTTTTCGGGCCTTTCGGTCCAGGGCATCTAATTCAGTCTGAGTCCACCTTAATATGCCGAAAGTATACATCAGCAGGGGCGTTACCCAACTGTTGAATGTACGCACTTTGTTACCTCCTGACAAAAGACTTTTTAGGACTTTTGTCAAGCGGTTAAAGAAGCGTTCCTTCACTAGCTGTTTAATGTCTCCACTTAGTATGCCTAAGCATTCCGATATACCAAGGTATTCGTAGGATTCGGTTTCAGAGAGGGATCTGAGGGACATTGTCTCCGAGAGTTGTAAATATTCGCTATTTACAACTCGGCCATTCTGCACATGTGCAACCGCGCATTTATCTACACCAAACTCCATACTAATGTCATTACTAAACGTTTGCGTAACGCTTAGTAATGATACCAGATCTGCTTTATTTGGTGCAAATATTATTACTATTGTTATTATTATTTTATTATTTTATTACTATTATTATTATTATATTATTTGTTTATTATTCATTTGTTATTACTAACAATAATAATAAAAGAGGCATATAATAAATATTGTTGTTATAAGAAATATAGTGCTGATTTTTAGAAATATATATTCATTTTTTTGTACTTTTAGGGCAGATATAAAATGAGACGAAGTCCTTATGGTATATTTACATTATATTAGTCACTAATTATATATTAGTATTGTGAGTAAAAAAAATATGATTCTTGACTTAAGATTATTAAAAGTTATTGTAGAGGACTTTATTTTTTATTTATTTATTTATTATGAAAACAAACGGTATTACAACATTGAATAAAATTAAATATTTATATATATATATATATTATATAAATATTTATATATATATATATATATATATTATATATATATAAATAAATAGCACTTAACCATAAACAGTTTCCACAATTATAACTGCACACATAATGGAATTAAAAAAGGAGACGCATAATAATAATGATATTTTTTCTACCATGTTGTTGAAATTGACTAAACACAACCTGAGATGTGTATGTATGTATGTATGTATGTATGTATGTATGATGTTGTATGTGCAGTCGGAATACACATTTTAAAATTTAACTTACAATGGAACAAACTATCTAATAATATAATATTTTAAAACAGCTCACGTTTAGTTAGTTGAATTATATTCTTCAATTATAGAAATGTTCACGTGTGACTTAACAGATGTAAAATGGGGTGATATGACTATCTAGTAACTGATACCTTTAGAACATATATACGTGCTTCAAATACTTGAATACTTACGAATATTATTACATTTTTATTCCTATCAGTTTATTTTCAAATAAATGGTTTGTTTATATTTATTACGTACTTCCAGAATATTATTAAGGTACATTTTATCACATGAGATACTATTTTTTTTTGTAACAGTTGGAATATATTTATGACAAATTAAATATTGTTTTTTCAGTAAATTTAGTTTGAAAAGGTTTTGTTTTGTTTAACTTTTTTAATTGTTTTAACCATAATTGAATGATTTGTACAGTTAATTGTATTGCATTCTTCTTTCTTTCTTCTTCTTATTTTTTTTTGGTTGATTAATAAATAGATAAAAAAAATATCTAACAATACAATGCAAATCGGTTCCACGGTCGAAAAAGATGAGTAAAAGCACTGAAAATCACTTCAGAAGGATATTTGAAATCCCTCGGCGTGGAACACAAAACAAAAAAAAGAACGGGAAAACTTTTTCGCATCCATCATGGATTCAAAGAGTTTTTGGGACATCGAGTGATTTTAATAGGCATACGCCGATTTATCAAGTGAAAAGCTTTCGGTGTCGATGATTTAATATGCGCCAAACAAGAAATTGATCGGGCACCTGCTCTCAATATCCATTGATCCAGGCGAGTGCAACCTGACAGCACCAATTGTTATGGTAAGATTATTTAAAAGCTTTGCCCCGTTCTAGTGTCTAGATTCTTCCATTTAAAAAGATTTAAAAGTGCGGACTGTAGCAAATTTGTTACTACAATAGTAGTAAAGAAGAATGTGTTGAACGAGCTTATCTATACAAAAGATCTCTTTTAGCTAAACGTGTGCAAACTTAACCTCTTTCACCTTGTGATATAGATACTTCTAGAGCACAGCAATCGGTATACGCTATATTACAAATACATATTCATTATACATATGCATATATATCAACGCTGTGTAGTAAGAGTAATAGTATTTTCTATATACCTATGTATAACATTGATAAATGTGTCCAGGGCATAACAAAGTGTAATGTCTATAAGGCAGTCGTTGATTTGTTGCGCTGTCGTCCAGAATTGATTGAAAACTGAGTCAACTTCACTCGGGTATATCGACGCTTCTCAAGAGCTCTCATACAGAAGTATATTGGATGTTACTAGAAGTAATCATATATATTTTGTAGATTATTCAATATTAATTTTCGTTGTGTATATTTTCAGTTAAAAGTATGTAGTAAATTGTAGTAGTTTATCTAAATACGCTGAATATTTATTTATCCCGATCAGATGTTTGAGTTTGGTTAATCTACATAATGCATCAAACTAATGCAAGGATCAGGTTGTGTTGCTATTCGTAACAAATTCGATTCAGTATCGTCTGAGAGCTTCTTATTCAAGCGCATAGTACAGTTCGTGGTAAAACCAATTCTAAACACGAATCCGAGATGGACTGCGAAATTGACGGATCGTGCTGGGAAGGCCTGAGTTTGTTCTGGAATCGATTCAAATGAATTCAATTTACTTCCTTCCGGTGGCTGAGTTATTTTAAAATTTGAATAGAAAAATTCTAATTTTTAATACCGTTTTCTTTTAAGCAAAGTCTGCATTTCGATATTCGCTTTTTGAGTGGGTTTATGTACAACATTGTTATAACAATTTGCCTGTACAACCTGTATTGTGGGAACCTCAGGATGTGGGAGCGTCAGGATCACAACAAGTATTCATTAGAATTTGGCTTTAATGAAAAGCCATGTATATGAATACTATTGTAAATAGTTATGAATGGACTCACATGAATATTTATGATTCTAGAATTATACACGTCATTAAAGTATAATTTTCGCAATTTAGATTTATTAGTTTCTCTTTGCCGTTGGAAACAGCGCTCGAATGCCTTTGAACTCTGCGAATTTCATTTACCTGAAGGGCACAGATGTCCTAATCCAATATTCAATTTGAATTTCAAAGACCTGTACATGCTAACTACTAACTCTGAGTTGCTATTGAGTCAATTATTTGTAATTTGTATCTAAACTAAGGATAGCTTTATTGTTATTTTTTTTTTCAAACGTTATCAAATAATGTTTGAATCAAACAATTTATAAAAATACACCCACAAAAATAAGACTAAATTAGAAAAATATTTCATACATATACGATAAAACAATATTGTAACGTTAAGAAAATTCACAAAAGAACAAAAAAAATGTTATAGCAACAAGCTCATTTGCTGTATTCGATTTTGGCTTGAAAAATATTATGTTGACGGAATGTTTTATTCATTTTTACTATTTCTTTATAATAATAAAGTGATTGTTTTATAATATCAGTATTCCACAAACAAAGTGCTATGGATACTTAATTGTTTCAAAATATCGTCAGTTTAATGCATAATCACGTTTTGCTGTCGGCATCGCCCGGGGCTGGTCTGTCCGTCATTAGTCACGTTATTATCAAGTTTCCACTATATAAAAACACGTCACTGTAATCATAATAACAATATTTATTTATCATCATGTAGTATTATATCAATAAACATAAGTATATAACTTATTAGCCACTTAAATTAATATAATTTCAAGCATTATTTAAAGTTTTTTTAATTCTTAGGGAAAAATTTTCAATTTACCCTTGTTTAGTAGCTAAGAATGCAAGCCACTTTCAAGTCTCTAAGAGCAGCGGTTAAGACAGGATACGTACTTTTTATTTAAATTTACTACATTAGGGTTTTATTTGTAATTATACGAAAGTCTAAAGAGAGAGTTATACTAATATAATAAATAAAATAGTTTTAATTTTGAAAATCTTTTTGCCAATATTATTGAGCATGAATTTCATACATTTGTATGATTTTGAAGATTTGCCGGCAAAATTGAATATTGCCTGTTTAGTGTTCAGGAAGCTTTGAGCCAGATGTATACTTCGAAATTTGACCGAAGCCCAAAAATTCCATCGTGTTGATTAGTGCTGTGAAATGATTCAAAGATTTAACGGAGATAACTTAAATGCCGTGTTCAATATACTTACGGGTGACCAAAGTTGGATTTACTGTTATAATTCGGAAATCAAAAGACTGTCAGGTCAGTGAGTGTTTCCTTTCCAGGAGTTGCCAACTAAAGTAAAAAAAGGTCGAAATGTGGGAAAAGAGATGGTGGCCTCGTTTTTCGGAAGGATAGGTCAATACTCGACTATGATTTAAGAGGATTAACAGTTACTGGTTAGGTACTGCTGAGAGGTACATTAACTATTGTTTACCACTTGTCATGGAAAAGGTTTGGGACTTCACCACGACAACGCTTCGTGGCACACCGCCCTAATCTCACACCCTGTGATCTCTATTTATTCCCGAAAATAAAAAAAAAAACTTCGAGAAAAACGTTTTATCCACGTCGAGGAGGTACCTGCATTTCAAAATGCCGTCGGAAAGAACCCTAAGGAGGAGTGGGCAAAGTGTTTTTCTCCCTAGTTCCATCGGATGCATCGATGTATTGATATGAATGGACACTATTTAGAAAAGACAATAAAACTAATACCTTGCTAATTTTTGATTTTATGAAAACTTTCAGTGTGACCCTCAGATCTATAATGTTTTTTATGTTTTCTTTCCTTTCAAAACAATTTCACATGTAGACTTATGTCTTGACATTTAGAGAAACCAATTTCTTTAACCATGACCAGTATACCATCGTTCCAGTGAAACACGATCGGATTTATTTCTAGAACTAATAGCTCTTACTATAGTTTCGCTTGTCAAGACACAATAAGTTACAAACATTGGAGCGTACAGTACAAAATGTACGACATGGACATACATCTGAATCTTACGTTAAAGTATAAAAGCTGACTTCACAAACCATAGAAATATGGAGTACTTTATTCAATATTGTTTTCGTAGAATTGTTGTTAGTAAATCTATACAAATTGATTGGGATTCCGTAAATTAATTAGTGCGTATATTTTCGCGGTATTTATTTTGAGTACAAATAAGACGTGGTAAGACCATATTCTGACCGATAATGAATTTAAAGTTTACTTCTATTGTTTTGAATAATAATAATATCAAATATGAGTATTCGATATTCACAATTTGCTTTTTTGATAATAACAAATGGCTATACTTATTATTAGCAACAAAAACACGATAATATCAAGAACGTCTTTAATGTTTAATTTACAACCAGAACGAAATCTTTGAATGTATAAACTATCATACCCAAATTTATCCATGAATGCGAGGCCAAATATTAAAGGCAAATTATATAAAATATAAAAACCAACCAAAAAATAGTTTTAGCATTATTAAAACAAGAAACTTTTCCATTAATTACTACATACATTTGAGTCTAGTTATACAAAATCTTTTTAGATCCGCAAATAATAGCGTCGCCCGCTGTATTGACAGATTGTATAAAGATGAAGTAGATGCTTTTAGCTTCTACTTTCTATTTAGCCGCATCACTGCTGCTTATTTTGCTTAGAATGAATGGAACTACAAAAAAAGTCTTTGTATAAAAATGGTTTCACTGAGTTTTTATTTAAAAATATATTAATTAGAACTCTTGTGGAGTATTTAGCTCTGTTTAGATTCTTTTGTTTTTCAGGTACTTATTATTAGTAAACAATAATTATTTTGTCATAACTAATGAGATAAAAAGTACCACAGTATTGCGTATAGTGTATTTTAATATCAAAGTCACAAATATTTTCTCTTAGGCCGTTTGTAAGACAAAAAATAATTAACCTCTGTAATACTAAATATATATAAATATATTCGTTTCTTTGTACCATAATAACTTTCGTACAAATTATAATAGAATATTGGTTATCGTTAAAAATACTTCCACGTAAACTTATAAAGGAATTGCCTTTTTATCTTTCCAAACATGCGTCCCATTCATCAGTTTCGCCCCAACACATGTCTGCCGCCTCTTTATCCGGCCTTCTTAATTAATTACTTTTCGGGATTCCCAGCCAAAAAGGTTAAAATGAAACGAATTGTTCGGTGTAAGTGGAAAAGGTTGTTATAGCAAAGCCCACAGACCAGTATCATAATATCCGGTTCAAATGTTCGAAGCTCAATTAAAATGAGTTGCGGATGAATGTATAGAATTAAAATTACAGCCAAATATATGAGCAACGTACAAATATATAATAAGTGTTAGATATCCTTTTTCAAAACAATATTTTTTGTTGAAATTAAGGTTGTATATTTTTTTGAATTGTGAAAATTTAATTAAGAATTTATATGTATTCATGTATTTTTATAAATAATAATTTGTATGTAAATAATCCAATAAATAAGGTAAATACAATGGAAATGAAATAATTTTATTACGATCTTATCATGTAATTAGACATCAAGTATTAAGAACACAAAAGGCATTGCTTTTACATTGGAACTTCCAAGTTTGTAAGTAGGACAAGGCGCTAGTCATTTCGCAGCCTTATGCATAGCAGTCTTTGTCTTCGAGGACTTCGCTTTATGTCTGTATCTATTGTACCACAGCTGTTGGTTATCTCAGAAATGGCTGTCTCAAAACTACCGTGTCAGATGCATGTCAGGTTAAAAGAAGTGAAATATGTATTCCCTGTCATAATCAGAAACATGTGGTAGAATGATTGATTGAATACCCGCTTTTCCAACATTGGATAATGAATCACTATTCTATAAACCAAACTCAAATAGTGTATAAGTGCAAAGTTTGTGGTTACTTAGTTGAGTCGAGGCAATTTGAGTTGCAAATAAATATATATCTTATTCTTTATTTCCATTCGCCAACTTTACCATGCGTTTTTAATTATCTTATTCTCTCACTACTGAAGTTCGGAACAGAGTTAACGAAGCCTGAAGATTGTTTTGTTTTAATAAGGTTGGTTTTTAATTTTTTTTAGATGACTGTCGATTTATGGAACTGTACTATATACAATTAAAAGATTATAATGTGATTTTGAAATCATAAAACTATAGATGTATAATGTCTAAATATAATCTATGTATAATAAAAATATATGACCGCTAATTTATTACAGACTTAAAGAAAACATTTGGATTTTTCTGATGAAGAAAAATATACACGCATAAGTTGTTAATATTATAATATATTTTATATTCTATACATCGAAGCACTTAAAACAAAAGCAGGCCAATATGTGCCTTATATTTAAACTTTATGGTTTAAAGTAGACTGCACCAAACGTTAAACATAACAAAACAATGTTTACCATAAAGAGAAGTTGGGGAGTTATTTTCACTTTTCCTCTAGTTATGGAGTTTGCAACATTAAGATGTTTTCGTTCGTTTAATTAAAATTGATGCTTTGACTCTCGTGAATTATTTTTTATTAGTCTTTTTATTTGGTTTGTTTTGTTTATGTCTGTGTTCGAAAATATTTTTAACATTCGTGGAGCCTTTGACAGTTTTTTTTAATGTTGGTAAGTTATTTAAAGATTTTTTATATTTGCTTTTTAAAAAAATGAATTTCTATTTTTACAATGAATAGATAATTTTAATAAAAAAATCTTATATCTATCTCTTTGTAAATTTTAGTGTTTCATAATGACGTACTTCATACAGTGCCAAAAATAAATAGTTGTAAAATTTCAGAACGGAACAAGATGTTTGAAATCAGCTGTTACCGGCGACTGACGTCCGTTCGGGTGTTTCCGTTACCCGTCGTCTGACGACATCCGGATTTTCGGCTGGCAAAGCCGATTGGGCAGTTTTCTTGGCAATCGTTCCCTGATTCGTGGCTTAAGGCGTTCCAAATTTTTAAATTATGAATCGCGTTTTCAGAATTTAAAATTTTCTGGATCCGGATAAGAATCTAATCGGACAGTTAGTATGCAATTGGAATTTAAACTATGGGTATATGTGAGGATGATGGTGTTTTAAATATGTTATACATATTCGTGTATGTATTTCTATAAAATTACAGTTATTAAGTGGTTGTACGGTAGTTACATTGAGGATAATCTTCTTTGTTATAACTCTTATATGTTAAACAAACAAACAGCAATAATTTTATGCATAAATAGCAATTCTAGCAATGAAACTGTAACTAATGGAGAGTTTACTTTAGAGCTATTAGTCTGCAGTGGTTTGTTAGTGATTTATGTTTCAACGAATTTCTCGAACTGGCGTTAAGCTATTGGTTTCATGTCTGACCTATCCAATATAAGACCACTTTCAGTTCTATTACTACTATTTAGGTGTTGTCAGTTATTTAATCTTCTTTTTATGTTTATCGAACATTGTATTAATTAATTAGATATTTAAATATCGTTTATAAGTTCGCAGCATATTATATTGGAAATTGATTTTAAATATTTATAGTAGCAGTGATGCCTTAAAGGCATTACCTCCGTCTCGATAAACCCGAAATAAAATGCTAAATTCAGCTATTTAGTTTTAGCGGGCAGCGATAGGTAGCTCAATTGGTAAAGCGACGGGATGGTTTTCAGAAGGCAGTGGTTTCAATCGAATCAAATTAATGTTTGAAAATATCTTTTAAACATGTATGCCATGTTAAGCTTATTTAAATTTATATGAATAAAGAATGAAAAATAAACCGATACGGGCAGGGATTCGAACCCGCGACTACTGGGAAACCGTCCCGTCGCTCTACCACCTGAGCTACCGTATCGCTGTCCGTCTCGGTGAATTAAGCATTCTATATGTAATCGTCTTTATCGGGACCGTGGTAACATCTATAAGGTTTCTTTCGAAAATCCTAACTAATGTTTCTAACTTTGCAGTATAGATAAACATTGAAAAGATGCTTTTCAATGTTTATCTATACTTTTAAACATGTATAGCCATGTTAAGCTTATTTAAATTTATATGAATAAAGAATGAAAAATAAGTCCCACTAGTCGCGGGTTCGAATCCCTGCCCGTATCGGTTTATTTTTCATTCTTTATTCATATCAATTCAAATCAAATTCTTAAAATTGACCTATGACTTAGTCGTGTTCCGGCACGTTGCTCGATGAAGCCGTTTATGGGAAATGGGTCTGAACAGTTGCGGTGCGTTGGCGAACCGGTTTGACGTCGGGTTGGTGTTTGTTTTGTCGGGTGTCTAGTCGAGGAGGGTAGCGGGATCCGAAGCGACGGCTTTCCGCTGGCCGCCCGCAGATAGTTGGGGGCCCAATTAGTGGGTTAGCCACCCACGAAAGGCTGCCCCGCCAGCTGCGAAAAATCCCAGGGTGGCTCCATCGTGCTGGTTGGCGACCAGTCGAGGAGGCCCGATGGCGATCCCTGGGGGGGTTCGGGCGTCCCCGCAGTCTCCAGACTAGTCTCCCAGTGGCAAGACATCACCAATTTCGACGTCGGGTTCGATATGTACCGCCTCGTTCAACTGCCATTTCCCATCCCTATTCACTTTTATATTTATTTTTTTTATGAAAAAGTCTAAAAAAGAGAACAAGTTAAAGCAGCGGTTGCACTCCTCCTCATATAAAGTGCACCTCACTAATATAAGGGGTTTGCACTCAAATCTTTTACCTGTCCACCACCACCTGGAGACAGAGCAGCCGCACTTGCTCTTTTTGACGGAGACGCAGATTCAATGTCCTTTGAGCGCTGCATACTTGGATTATCCCGGTTACTCGTTAGAGCACAACTTTCGCTCACGGGCCGGAGTCAGTGTGTATGCGCGGAACGACCTCTGTATTCAGCGTCTCCGTCACCTTGAAGACCCCATTTTTTCTTCCCTATGGGTTTTAGTGGACACAGGAAACGAAAAAATCCTGTATTCCTGTGTCTACCGTTCGCACAGCGGTGACCAGGAGACAACTCGTTTATTTGAGTATCTCAGTGAGGCTGCAGATATGGCTCTGTATCAGTACCCTTCGGCGCAGCTCGTCTTTCTGGGGGACTTTAATGCCTGTCATCAGGACTGGCTGTTCCCGTACCAGAAGACCGACCATGCTGGAAGAGAAGCGCGGAACTTTGCGTTGTCCTTGGACCTCTTTCAGCTGGTGAGGCAAGCGACAAGGGTACCAGATGTGGTAGGCCATACAGCCAATTGCCTGGACCTTCTGCTGACAACTGATCCGGACAGGTATCGTGTAGAGGTCACGTCCCCCTTGGGAACCTCCGATCACTGTCTGGTGAAATCTGTATTTACATATTCCCCACCAGCTTTCGAACCACATGGTGTTAGGCGAGTATGGAAATACAAGTCAGCAGATTGGGATGAGATGCGGCACTTTTTTGCGTCTTATCCTTGGCGGCAGGTCTGCTTCTCTTCTTTGGATCCGTCGAGTTGCGCGGATGCTATAACTGATGTGGTGCATCAGGCAATGGAGTATTTTATTCCTTTTGCTGACGTACCCATCGGTGGCAAAGCTCGCCCATGGTTTAATGCCGAATGTCGTCATGCACATGACCGAAAACATTCGGCATACCTTATTTGGGCTGATGCTCGAACCCGCAAAACTCCGGATGTAAGTATAAAGAAGAGAGCCTTTAACCAAGCTGCCAAGTCCTACAAAAAGGCATTGCGGAAGGCTCGTCTCGATCGAATCGCTAAGAATGGCGAAAAGCTCTCTGCCAGACTAACTGGCAGTCGTGCTTTCTGGTCTCTTGCGAAAGCAATCGAGTCGAATTTCTGCCAACCCTCACTGCCTGCTCTGCTGAAGCCGGATGGTTCCCTGGCCCACACAGCAACAGAGAAAGCAAATGTATTTGCTTCTCTGTTTGCTGATAATTCGCATCTAGACACTGGCAATGCTTCTCCAGCACATCTTCCTCACTGCGGTATTTCGATGCCTGAAATCCGCATCACTAACAAAGAGGTATGGAGAACATTGTGTCGTTTAGATGTAAATAAAGCCAGTGGTCCTGATGGTATACCAGCCATTCTGCTCAAAACATGCGCAGCTGAGTTGTCTCCTGTACTGACACGTTTGTATCGTCTCTCTTTCATGACTGGAATAGTGCCGAAATCCTGGAAGCTTGCTAATGTGCAACCCGTGCCCAAAAAAGGCAGCCGTGCCGACCCTGTCAATTACAGACCGATTTCAATCATCTCCATACTCTGCAAGATTATGGAGCGTGTATTGAACTCGCGCCTACTAGCATACCTAGAAGGTAACGATCTCCTCAGTGACCGACAATACGGGTTTCGCCGTAATAGGTCTACTGGGGACCTCCTAGTGTATGCTACACACATTTTAGGCGAGGCCATCGAGAAGAACGGAGAAGCGGTCGCCGTCTCTCTGGACGTCTCGAGGGCATTTGACAGGGTCTGGCATGCGAGCCTTATAAGCAAGCTTTCAGCGTACGGTATATCTCCTGGTCTGATCGGCTGGGTAACGGACTTTTTGAGCCAGAGATCTCTCCGAGTAGTTATTGACGGGTGTTCCTCGGAACCCTCGAAAATAAATGCCGAAGTGCCTCAGGGGTCCGTTCTTTCTGCAACTCTTTTTTTGCTGCACATTAAAGATCTGTTGAAGCCCGGTATCTATGGGTATGCAGACGACAGCACAGTTGTAGAAAGATATCTGCCGAGTACTCGGGCTAGTCGAGATCAAATACAGTCTGAAAGAGAAGCCATGGTGCAACGTTTGAATGACAAACTTCAGGCAGTCTCCGCATGGAGCAATGCCAATCTTGTCAAGTTCAACGCCACCAAAACGCAGACGTGTCTGTTCACCGCCAAAAAGAGCCCTTTCACCTTGGCTCCTACTTTCCAGAATGTATCCTTGGAATACAGTGACCGGCTTCAGTTGTTAGGCTTAGAGATTTCCTCGAACCTCAACTTTGGTCGGTTCATTGAGTCCAGAGCAAGAGCAGCAGCTGCAAAGCTTGCCGTTCTTGCGAAGGTTCGGCAGTACTTTACACCGGGACAGCTTCTTGTTCTATACAAAGCACAGATCCGGTCGTGTGTGTGTGTGTACTGTGGTCACATATTTGCTGGTGCCGCAAAGTCTCATCTTGCGGTTCTGGACTCAATTGAGAGGCGAGCAAAGAGGCTTATCGGCGATCCCGAATTGGTCGAAGCCGACCTCCAAAGCCTTGAACACAGGCGTAAAATTGCTAGCCTCTCAGTATTCTATAGGATACATTTTGGTGAGTGTGCGCAGGAACTACACGACTTAGTTCCCCCGTCCCCCTTCCATCACCGGACGTCCCGACGCACGGCAGGTATCCATCCTTTTGTTGTGGACATTCCACCTGTCCGAACGAAGCGCTTTGCTTCCTCATTTTTAGTGCGTACAGGGAAGGACTGGAACAATTTGCCTGCGTCGGTATTTCCGGCCAAATATAATGTGGGTGTCTTCAAGAGAAGAGTGAATAGGTTGCTAGGGCAATGCGCCTTACCATCTAAGACTACATTCCACTTAACATCAGGTGGAATGTAGTCAAGCATTGCCCTAGATCGTATAAAAAAAAAAAAAAAAAAAAAAAAATCTGATGACCATCATCATTATAATATTTTTGAACATTATAACATTTAATATTTATAACAATATTGTATCACCATTGGACACTCGCTGAACGTACATCCTAAACTAATCATGAAATGTCACATATGTTATATAAAATATTTAAAAATCTAAAATTAATTTTTAAAACATATTTTGACCGGTAAATTTCTGTTTTATAATGTTTTTATAAAAATAATTTGATCTAAGTACATACTTCAGAAGAAATATCAGTTTATTTCAGCCTCGTCAGAAAACTGAAATATATTATATGTGAAGCCTTTGATTTCAGTCACACCTTGGTCTCCATTAACAGAGATAATGTAACGCGTGATATGAAGGACCCTCAACATTAAGACAAAGCAATAATTTGAGACCCTTGATATGAATAGCCTCGGTAACCATTGTGAATATTTATGATGGTATCTTCAATAAAACATGCTATCTACAATAAAATACTGTACTATCAAATAATGAATAATAGTAGTTATAATTGTCTTTGACGTACCTACGCTATTGCTAAATGTACTCTTACTTTTAAAATGATGTAACTAAAAAAAAAGTTTGTAATTTTTTAAAATAAATATTGAATGAAAACTTCTTTGATGTGACTGGACTCTGCGACTTCTGAGAGTCCGTCACCGTCATTGTGCCATTTTTCTTATGTTTCTGTGGAATTTTTAACCATTACAATTAATATAAATTCCCAGGGCATTTACATGTAATCCCATTCTTATCTTTTATCTAAAAAAAAAATTATTTCTAAAAAACGTATGTTCCATTCAAATCTAGGATTTTAGGTACTTAGGATACAGGATTGTGGATCGCTATAGAAACGTTACCTTAAGACAAAAAATACTCTAAATTCCCGTACAGTAGTATACATTTGGAAAATTAAGCAGTTGTTTGAGTCTGAAGACAAAACAAGGTGATCGTCCCGTAAAAAAGACCCGTGCAAATTTTTAACGTAGAAATCGGATGTAAAAGTTAAGAAACTTAGTAGCTTAAAATAGTCTTACTTTGATGTGTTTCAATTGTTCACAATTGAAATCTTTAAAAGTTCTAAAGGTAACTCCGCTTTATTTGATAAAAAATATTTAGTTGACAAATTCGGAATGAAAGTCCATCCCATATAATAAATATGTCTACAAAAGTAATGCTTTCAACAAATGTTAACACCAGCTGAACTTGTGATGTACTAACCACGGAGGGGTAAGCCGTAAGGGCTGTTTTCATTAAAGAGAAGTAGGTCTTTGTTGTGAACCTACTAGTGGGTACTTCGTCAAAATAGACTTATGCGTTGGTATGTAAGATGCTTTATGTATGTTATTCGTTTTATAAAGGAAAACTAAGAAAAAATCTCAAAGTAAAGTAAAAATCTTATTAATACAATTAATTAATATAATAAAATACACCCTAAACTAAAAGTATTTTGCCTTGACACGGTTGAACATGGACATATTTTTTTGGAAATAGCATCACTAAAAGCTAACTAGCTCTACTAACCCTAACAATACAAACTTATTAAAGCACCTGAATACAGCCTGACCTAAGTGTTCTATTATTTTTCATTTTCAGTAAATATATAACACATTATACTAGAGATCATTAATTTCCCTCACATGTCATAATTTCTCACCACTAAACTAGTTTCATAGTTATTGTGTAACAGTTATGGAAACAACAGACTCATATGAGTCTCGGTTTTGTGTTTACTGAGTTGTTACAATCGAATAAGTACTGTAATGTGGTTATATTACCTACTGAAATCAGAAATGCATTGTATCCACACATCTATTGCATTTACATTTTACATTGGCTTGGATTATATTTGATCGTAGTATTAGTTTTTATTCAATACAATTGTAAGGAGTATTGTTAAGTTGTAAATGGTTGTTTGTAGTTCTTTAACATTGTAACTAGACAATCTCATGATGTGATAATTGACCTATAATATAACTGTACCTTAAAACGACAAGGCATCTAAATAGATTGACCTAGAAAGTTCCCCTTATTTAATGTTCCTCCTAATGATACAAAAACAGAAAATATTCTTAAAATGTGATTAAGGGGTGTTATAATGTCTCATAACATGAAATGTAAGGTCGCTTTCATAGCGCTATTACCAATTAGTTCTTAGAATGCTTTATTTTATATTAAGGCTCAGTTAATATAAAAATATACAAAATTTCAGTTCTATAAATAGCAAATATCAATAAATGTTACATATATATTACAATTCCTGCAAACGAAACTGAATTATCTGTTCCATAAATCGTAATATAAACAAATCTGTAATGTATGGACGCTAAATGTAAATTCATATTATTTCCATCAATATTAGCTCACCTCTAATTGCAGTCTAAACACTGGGGGCTTTACGTTGCTGGTCAGATTTCAACATAGAGATGGTAATATACTAATCTTGATATATTACTTTATTTGTGTTATTTAGATTAAATAAAATAGTATTCGTTTTTGTTATTATTGTTATTCTTAAATTGCTAATTTTAAAAGCAGAACAAAGTATTGTTGTAATACTGTTGTGTTTCTATTGTATATCACAGCTTATTATAAGATCAAGATTTGTTTTCGACGTAACTTTTATGGTTCAATCTGAAAAGTCCGTTAAAGGTTAAGTAGTAAAAATATCGCCCTAACCCATTAATTATATTTGTGGATCAGGTCGAAAACGAGTAACGGGAACATTCAAATTAGTCTATAATTAAGAATAGGTCCTTAAAAGTAAACAAAATTTATTGTTTTATTATTATATTGTTTTAAGGCTTTAATAAAATAACAGTAATTTAGAACAAATTATCGTGATGTTCAAATCCTATTACAATAATGAATTTAGTTTCGAGGTTTCGTGTTAAGTGGTAACCACTCAGTTTTACATTTGATTAATGATAAAAGCAACCAGAATTATTGTGTATATTAAAAAAAAAAACTACTTGCCGGTCTTATTTGTGTATATTACCAGCTTTTTATCACTAATAGTCCTCATTAGCATCATTAGTATTTTTATATCTTTAAGCCAAGAGCATTTCGTGGCAAGAATCATTGGCGGTAGTATTCTCTTACTATCAGATGATCCGCAAGTTCATTTTTCCATTTTCATGAAACTATTAAGACATTTTCTTATTCACAACACTGTTAAGAACTGCGACTTCTGAGAGTCCGTCTTCGTCGTTGAAACAATATTTAATTATTTTGAATATTATAAAGTTTGAAATCTAGGTTATGAATATCAAAAGAAACCTACCAAAGAGACTGCTAAATGTATTAACGTAACTAATACATTATTGTCGATAGAAGCGATGGACTTCCGGAACTCACAGGTTCAGGTAGTGTTCGTATTAATGCTGTATCTATTTTAAATAAATTGTATATATTAGTAATTAAATATTTTTTTGTTATAGGTATGTTACCAGGGCTACGTATTATCTTAGCAGGTATACTTTTGGTAAGAAATTAACCAATAATTTTAAAATGACACGAACATAATTTGGGATGACAATGTAATTAATTTAAAATACAAATTAATAATTATAATCATCAAAATGTGAATTACCTAAATGTGTATTTAGCAATTTAGTCTCAACTTTAAGCAATGTACATTGAATTTTATAAGTAAAATGAAAATCAATTTGTCTAATGAAAATCAATTACTTCTAAGAAATTTTCGGAATAATCTGTGTTTGAAATTTACTAATATTAAAGTTTTCCGGGTTGAGGAGATAAATGGAATCTTAAATAAATTCAAAGTAAGCAATTAAAAGATTTTGTTGTTTGATATTGTAGATTATTGATCTTAAATTGGTATGGAATCTTTATCTAGATATCAATTTTAAATAATATGATATAACTACATTGATTTTAGTTTAACTTATTTTATTAAAATAGGGACAAAGTCATGATACATCTATAATGTTTGATATTTACAATTTTAAAGCCATTCATTTAATCGAGGTTATGTTGTAAAATGGTTGTACTCCAGTATAGTTTAATAGCAGGTCTGGTAGCACGGAACCAAGTCACGCAAGGATTTGATGTCACCTAACTTAACAGTGAATCAGTAAAAGAAGGTGATAGATCGTTTGCGTACCAACTTACAATACCACTACAGAATGGTAATTGTGTTACAAAATGTTGTTTAAATGTTTGTTTTATTTATTACTTTATTAAGATCCTCATTGTTTGTATTTCGTATTATACGTAATTTGTTTTATTGAGAACTCTTTATTGTTATTTCATACGAAAACGTAATACATCGGTATTGTTGGCAGAATGTTGTTATAAAGATTTATCCCAAAAATAATAATCTAATCCTTTGTTAGAATTACTTGATAAATATATTATTCAAATGATTTTATTAAAAAATATGATCCCCTTCGAATGCAGAAATACTAAATACCGAGGATTTTAAGCAATTTGTTCGTTGCTAAATTGTATCTGATCAAGTTTATCAAACTTTTTAGTGACAGTTGAAGGTCTGTGGAGTGTTCGAAAGGAATTAAGAAAGAAACTGTATAATTAATTATGGAATTATAGAAAGCGTTATTGATAAATCACTAATTAATATTGTTGCGTCTGTAATTAAATTAATTTATTATTTTATGTTCTTTTTTTTGGTTTTTATTTTATCATTCATATAATATATATGTCAGGTAAATAAAATAATATAAAATAGATGATATTTCTATTCATATAATGTCAATTATATTTATGAATATTTAATATTTTTAATATTAATAAAAGTCGTTGTAATGTTATTATGATTAGTGTAGTTACTACTTCACATAAAAGTGCGTCATTATACTATTTTCTGCTACCATTTTAATAATAGAGGAACCTAAAGCAATATATAAAATACACAAAGAAATTGCAAATATATTATAATCCCAAGTGCTAATAGCGACAAGGCATTAGCATGATAGAAGATCACTTCATTTTTCTCGTTCCGACCATCATTCAACGTCTCGTAGTGGCGGATGTAAAGATGTGAAGCATTTACTATAGTTCGAATCTTAAAGCTAGTTTCAGTTATTATTATATAAAAATAATTTATAATAATTCTGTAATCATTTTAGATATTTTCGGCTCATATCAGAAAAACTTAATTGGGAGATGATTTTTTTTTGGAATAGGTGTTGAGGAACAGCTTTATATATATATATATATATATATATATATATATATATATATATATATATATATTTTAATACTGTTAGCCCTATTGGCTATTACAGCGTCACCGGGGGAGCGGGTGGGTCAGGAGACCCACCCTTAAAAAGGGGGGGCCAGATGGGCCCCCATTGGAACGATGTCCCGAGGGCATCTCAGATTGAGACACAGACCTCGGCTCGGAGCGTTATTAGTCAGGTGGGAAGCTAAGGAAATTTGGACACTAGCGTCGTCAGACGGCAGAACGCTGGACCAACAGAGAACTTACTCAGTTGAGACCGGTATAGACGGTGTGTGTCTGTGTGTTGTGTGGTGTCACTTATGCCTACGCGTACATTATTACCTACTGTGAACGCGTACAGCAAAATAACCTATTGTGGTATATTTTCCACTGATATAGAAAAGGGGTTGTTTTGCCAAATAGAAAATCAATTACTCAACAAGGCTCCAAGAAATCAAGGCTAAGCGATATTTCGAGGCACGTCTATTACGAAACGTATCGGTAATGACCCGGAAAACCAAATTGCCCGAAAACAATACAGTTCGAAATAATTGCCATTCAGTTATTTTTTAAATGATTTTTTGTTCGGAAATTAACTCTACAACAGATATATTTTTACGAGCATTATTATCTTCAATTTGGTAAAGTTAATGTATAACAGTAAAGCATATCCAAATATTCATAATTAAACTTATTTATTTATTTACAATTTTTATTGCACAAAGGCGCACTTATGGCGGCTTTAAGGTTAAAACACTCATTATCAGTCAACTGACATAGTAACAACTTAAACAAGTAAGACACAGTAAACGAAAACAACGAATGCGGGGGAATAATATGTACAAAAACTATAAAAGTAATATAGAATCTATAAAACTATTCTTACACACACACACACACATTACAAACTAAAATTATCAGTTGTTATTATTAGAAGAATACATACTTTGTAAATTGACATTATCTTAACATTTATTTCGATACTAAAACTTAAACAGCTAATGCAATTTAAAGAAAAACCAAAATAAAATTTTATACTTCATTTAGTGCCAAAGTCGTGTTGTTGTATAAAGGGTTAGAACGCTCCATAAAGAAATCGAATGGAAAATGGCCTTTTTCTTCAAGTCTTTGAAACGACTTTACGAATGTCGACAGTTTTATTCACTCCGAACAGTTTTTAGGTCAACCCGTTGGGGTACTTTTGACCTACAAAGCGATGCCTCTCACCTAATGACGCGATCATGTGGGATATTTAAACTTTAGAAATAAAAGGAATTACGCATTGAAAAGGTTGACGCATACATCCGCTGTAGCGCTTTTTAAAAATATCTTAGCTAGCCATCCACTTTTTAGCGTTAGTTAATGCTGAAATATTTATATGATATAAGTTGCTCTGAAATATATAATAGCAATTAATTTTATTTTTAAAACTTTACAACTCTAAATTATTAGAAAAATCTAGATAAAATCTAAGTAGGTAATTAGTTTTCAATTAAATATCAATATCGTTGTCATTATAAATTTTGTTATACTAGGCACTTTTAAATCACTGTCGTTTATTAGAACTAACTTGTCAAAAGTTTCAAACAATCCAATAACATGAAAGCAATTAAATTAACTTGAAGAGGGACAAGGTTAATTTTTTGTAATTGTTAAACTTTGTAACTTTTAATAACTTCGTACGAATTACCGGACGAGATTAATGAGTGGAAGTGCTACTTGATCCATTAGTTACATACCACATGTAAACATGTTGTCGTAAACAATTAATAATATTTTTTCTCTCGTCATCCTCTAGTGAACGCAAACTTTGATTGGTTTCAGAACCCATATAAGTTATGAAAGTAATCTCCAAGTATTATTAACAGAAGAGTGAAATATATATCAATTTATGATTTCTTAGCGATTAAGAGTATAAAAGGTGAAAGTTAAATAATACTATTGTTTTTCAATGACTAATGTTCACGTATCATTCAACAGTCATTGTTTGATAATCGGAATAGTGGTTTATAATAGAATAAAAATCTACCCACATAACATAAAAATACAATAGGTATCTCAACAAGCCCCAAGCGTAAATTTCGTTCTCAATTCAAGTATTTTATCATAATCCTATAAAATAAAATGTAACATCGCTGGGAAACACTTAACCGTATCGAGTGCACCCTGGTTATGGGACAATGAAAATGAAATTGAATTTTAAAATCCAATTGATATTTATGCATCGCTTACAGAAACGTTTGTGGTATTGAATAGATTGAGTATTATTTATTTATATCTTTTCAATACAATTTTATTTCTGTGAGTGTGAATGTTAGTCAAGTTTTGAACGGCCTCCTCCAGCTCCAAGATTTGTTGGTGGGCATCTCTCAGCTACAGCTCCAGGGTGTCGGTGCGCCGAAGGGCCTGCTCATACTCAAGACCACACTCATCAAACCTAGCCACTAATAACTGTAATCTATTACACTCCTTTTCAACATCGTTATATTTAACATGTAACTTAGAAAGTTCTGTTTTTAATTTGTCTTTATTCTTTAAAATATCTAATAGTTCCTTCTTATTAGCATCTCTTTCATTGTTTAGCTGGGCACACAAGTCCTTACTCACTTTTAATTCTTGTAGTGCCAGTTGGATTTTGTTCTCCTCTTGGCGTGAAAGGGCACGTGAACGAGTCATAATTTTAATATTAATTAAGGTACCAATGTGCAAATTCAAACAAAGTGCCTATATTGCTTTGTTTCTGCAATTAATGCGACAAAACAAAGAAACTGAGATTTGCAGAAACAAATCTAATATGAAATTGCATGAGACAGTTGTAATTTAAAAAAGAAAGGACTGAAATCACTTAAAAACAAGAATATATATATATATATATCTATTTTAGAAAATTTGAAGTTTGTACGTTACCAATTAATAGTATTTTTTTAATTTCTAAGAGATTTACAATATTGAAAAATAATAAGTAGATCACCTCGAAATAAAATATATGATTATAATGTTATAGATTACCCTTGTTTTATTTAATTATTAGATAATTTTAGTTCAACAATAAAAAAGGTGACAATAATCTTAAAATATGTTTTTATGCCAATCAAAAATATAAGTTATTAGATGCTTAGTACGGAATAGAATACATATTATTTTTATTACATTGCTGAAGGGCAACTAACAAATTAAAAAAACTAAAAGCTTTCAAAACCTTTTTCTTAATGGACTGAATTGTAAATAAACAATTACTCCACAATTCTTTATTTATAATGGTATAAACATGGTTTCATGGAATATAATATGAAAAAATACTGTGTAATGAAATATATTGGTAAAAAAATATCAATTAGAAAAATAAAGTGACTAGTGACTCAAAGTGACTAACTCTTATGATCAGAGAAGGCTTTATTGTTTAATAATTTCTCTTATTATTATTACGTATCACAAATAAGATAAAAAATATATACTTTGAGTATCCTTCTTTTTTGTTTATTACAGATATTATTAAATCATACTAAATTAATAGAGCTACATAAAAATCGCTTTCTATAAATAATTACTATTGGGATACATACAATGCAACATATTTTTATCTTTTTCAAGTTGTAGTGCTGCTAATTACATCCACTATCACTAGCTATTCATTTCTTTGGCTTTTATTTTATTTCTTGTGAACATTGTTTACCTACATTCTTAACATCGCTATAAATATTTTCTACCGTTCCCTTTATATATTTCTAATAATATAAAAAACGTATACCAATAAAAAGCTATACCAATTTATTCTCAGAAGCAGAAAAAAAATACGTTAAGCTCGGTTCTAGAATAAATATAGTTCGAGTAAATAACGATGATTATAAAAACTTTTTTAAAAATTCTAGGGGTTTGTGATTTTTCTTCATTATTAATATTATCAACCAAACCCTATTTTTACGTTGATTTACTTGCAACTGAAGTTAAAAATATTTCAAAGAGAAAGTTTCAAAATCAGTGTAATATGTCAGGGGGTTTGTAACCTTTGATTTTTCTTCAACAAATTATCTGTAGTAAAGTATTAACCTTTACATGTCCCTTCAGGGATCGTACCTTTTTACAAATTATGGAAGGAAGTTTAAAGAATTTTATAACGGAAACAAAAATAACATGAATTTGTAACTTATTTCATCGTAATAATTATATTAATTTTATTAAACAGATAAAATTAAATACACGTTTCTTTTGTATCAAATATTACTCATTAAACACATACAGCCACATTTAAATAAAAGACAAGATAAGGAAATATCACTGAGAGAATAATAGGAATCTCATAACACACGAAGCGTAGTACTAGTCACTGCATTATAACAACGTATCCCATGCATCGTTAAAATGGGGCGATAAAAGCAGTTCACTCCTAACGTTTATATCTCTCTACTTCTAAGGCGTTGTTTTACTAGTCGCGAGTATCAATTTGTTTGTTTGGATGAGCTTTTATCTATCTCTTATTTCTATGAGAATGCTTCCAGAAAAATAATTCGGTTTCGGTATTGTTCGGTTTGATGTATAAAATTAAATCCGTTGCGTTTCTAGAACGAAAAAATAATAATAATTAGCACGAAACAAAACATTCAGAAACGTATATTTTAACAATTCAGTGGCTAATATAAGTCTCTTTCTTTAACAGAACACAAAGCGGTTTTGAGTTCGGTAAAAGAGGAATTGCAGTATATAAGGACATGGCCTTATACATTTATATCTCAACACAGCAGCCTCAAGGACCACGTTGTATGCTGTACGATATTGGATGGTTTTAGTACTCAGGAAAATTGGAACCTATTTGTTACTTGGCACTTTAAGATCGAACGAATTAAAATGTAGAGTTTCTAAGTTAACTACTTTTGTTCTAATTATTTAAACAAAATAAAATATAACTATTTTAATTAGAATTTAGAAGTTAACAAAATTAATTATGCTTTAGTAAATATTTATAATGCCTAATATCTTATTTGGCACTCCTCGAAACAATACTGAAAATACGTATTCATTTTTCAATAAATAACGCAGCCATATTAAAAAACTCTTGTTAAAAATAAAGACAATAATGTAATTTCTTTAGATATAACTTTATTAAATTATATCATTGTGCAACGTATCATTGACAGTTTTTGTTCTTATATTGAAGGGAGGAGAGTGAGAAACATGCCAAGATTATTAATATTAAAATAAACCTTATTATAAATCTGTACCATCTCAGGGATCATCAAGGACTCTTTAATTAAAATCGCTCCAGCCATTTAAAAGATCAGTGACAAAGACACGTACAAACAATTGTATATATAAATGTATAGAGAATCGAATAGGGAGAAAAAAGGGGGTTGTTTTTAACTACGAATCTCTAAAAAGGGTTGTTAGCATAACCTCAATTCGTTTAAGTGATTGCCCTAAAAGGGCTGGAGATTTACATGCAAATGCTTATAACGATGACGGGGTGAAAAAAGTTCGACGGGACACAATTTAGTATCTTCTTCTTTGTTATATTATGTCTTCTATTTCTGATATCTTAAGGTCGATAAAATCCACTGGTTTACATAACATTCAATATTCACTTCAATCAGTTCAGACTGTTTTATATATCTATATTTAGAAAGAGTTTTATGTGACAAGACATAGACAAAAAACTTTCATAGAAACAATGTCAAAAATTACAAGTTCAATGCTCCAGTTCTGAAATCTGCCAAAAAAGAAACACATGGTCAAAATTCCGTAAAAAATAATAAATCGTTTGCCAAAAATAAAACAACGACCGGAACTTCGGATTCGGTTGTAGTGAATAGGTATAGTCCGGCAGAGTACAGTCTTTGCGGTTTTCTAAAAAAAATCCAATCTGTCAAAACTACCATTACTTTATTTGAATACTTTCTATGTTATCTATAGCCTGTTGTTCCGACAGCCATTGTGCTAGTAAAGTATGTATGTGTGGAGAGGAAGTCTATCGTTGTTTGATACACGTCGCACTTCGTCAAAACTTCAACAATTTAATCGATAAAGTCGTATAACTTAAAACATTAAGAGAACTGAAACTAGTTTTATTTAACATTTTTCATTTTATACATCCTCCCCATATTGACATATGGGTTCCGAACATGGTCTTTGACACTTCAACAGAGATCCACCCTCGCGGTCTGCCAGAGATCCATGGAGCGAAGTATTCTTGGTATCAAATTGATTGAGCGGGTTAAGAATACCGAAATACGCTCCAAAACTGGAATAAGAGATGTTACACGGAAGGCTGCTGTTTTAAAATGGAACTGGGCTGGTCACGTCTGCCGCATGTCAGATGATCTCTGGGCTAAGATAACATATCAGTGGGTGCCCCAGAATGCACGAAGACCACGTGGCAGACCGCGACGGCGATGGCGAGATGAGTTGGACTCCTTCCGGAAGGATTGGCCCTGTCTAGCACAAAACAGAGAGACGTGGAAAGAGAGTAGAGAGGCCTTTGCCCAGCAGTGGGACACACCGGGCTGAAATAAATAAATAAATTTTATACAAATCACCTAATAAAGTATGTAAATTGTGACAAAATAAAGCTGTATTGTAAATAAGTAAACAATCAAAGCAAACCTAAGTTTATTTTTACAATCAAGTAAAAGGGACAAAAGTTCGCCAAAACTAATTTCAATCCAAAAAGATATACTACAGAGGGAAATGCAAATCGGATTCAACCCTTTGGACAATAAATCGTGAATTAATTAAAACGGTCAACATCTTGGAATGACGAATCGATTTGCACTCGTTTAGGTTTCCTTCTTGTGACCACTACGATTTGTTTTGAGATTTTAGGTATTTTATTTAGTTGTGTTTTCAATAATCTTTAGTATTTTTTTTTGAATACTTATTGTTTTAAATATATACTTATTACATTCATATTTATGTCGCCATTAATATAAATATTTAATTAGACAATTTCAATACTGAAAACAATTTTTCATTTATCTATAAACTTTAAACTGACAATAAAGCTATACATTAACATTTATATGGCAAATTTGGTTGCTTCTCGATTTCAAAACAAGCTTAATACACCATTGTGAAGCTTTTGTGAAAATCACTAGTACGGATAATTAGTCCGTTTTCCGACTCGATACAGCGTTTGTCAAAGTCGAAGCGCTGATTAAATTTGAAACCAAGTCGCTACGCAGTGTCTCTCAAACCTTTAAGTTACGTCACAAAGTTTCTAAAGAACGGGTTAGTATATTAATTTAAGCCCTTATTAAACATTGTATTTGCAATTATTTGAAAATATCATATTTTCGGTGGAATGTTATTAATGTTGTACACATATTTGGTATTTATATATATTTTATACATATATATATATATATATATATATATATATATATATATATATATATATATATATATATATATATATTAACAAATTTGGTCTGCTACCAGAATACTTAAGGGTTAAAGTAACTATATACAGGCCCGTATCGGTTTATTTTTCATTCTATATTTATATAAATTAAAACAAGCTTAACATGACTACACATGTTTATAGATATTTTCAAACATTATATACAGGTCAGTTCTGATTCTTTATGGGTAATCATCCTGGACTCACTGCGAGCTTCTTATTAAAATATGTTATTTAAATTTATTTTCTTTTTTCAATTATTTGTACACTACTTTATAAATATTAATTTTGAACAGAAACTAAGGTAAAATCTTAAAAAGCTTACTTAAATATTTTAACCTAGAAGTATAGAAAGTAAAAATATCAATCTTACTTTGATTAAGAATTTGTTAAAAGTTAATACATAATGAATATGAACTTTTCTGACAGACTTATACTACTTATTTAAAATTGATAATGGCTACTTATTTAAAATTGATTTTAAAGTAATATCTTTTAAATAATAGGTCATCATATACTCAAATACTTTATTTCTATTAAAAGTATCACTGCTTAGATGATGTTACCTATGCATGTATGTATTTACATGTATGAATATGTGTATCTAAGTGTATGTATTGTATATATTGCTCTCTTTTTCTTTTATCTTTTGTTACTATGCAAACAACACTTACACTACGTCTCATACATGTGTTTTCCTCCATCTAATTGGTTGCCTGGAAGAGATTGCTCTTTAGCAATAAGGCCGCCAAAATTGTACCATTATCCTGTTTTTTTTTTAATTGTTGATCTAGGTGAACAATAAAGAACATTTATTAGTATTATTTATTATTATATGTTGATATTTATAACTATTATTTAAAACATATATATTAAACAATAATATAGCTCGCACACATATAAAAGAATCTTAAAATGACGACAAAGTCAATGTGATTACCAAGTGCTAGACACTGCAGAGCAGGCGCACAACAGAGACAAAACCGGATATGCTACGTTTTTCCTCCAGTATTATGCGAAGAACATTACTCAATGTCAACTGTTAATTGGTCTCATCATATATGACTTTGCGGCCTGAATTTATAAGGCTTTCGTTTCTTTTTCTCCCTTTTGTTAGTCTACAGACTTAATTATGACATGTTCGTGTATGAATAAAAGAAGATCTACGATATCGTTATAATTGAATAATTAATATTTCGATGTAGAAACAATGTGTGACTATATTTATAACATTTAATTTTATTTTATTGTATAGCCTGACCTTGATGTTGGGTAAGTTTTATTCTGAAATCTTACACGTAAATATGAATTTCGGTTCGGTACGGTTCGACCGAAGATTTTATTTATAGATATAATAAAATAGTAACGACGTAAAATATCTAAATTTAAAATTTTAAGAAAAACCAATTGCTGCGTTATTAATACACCCAAAACTAAAAATAAAGTTTCTTCTCTCATAGTCTGTTTGTTCACTCATCGACGAAAAACTACTAGACAAATTATGATATAATTAAGTACGATTACGGTTCGGTTATAGGTTATTGCCCCAGTTTATATATAAGCTAGCTTTAACTCCGAAAAAAATACAAAAATACTGATTTACAAGAACACTCACAAAAAAATATGGACTTATTACAATATAACAAAACTAATGGATGGATTTTTACAAAAAAAAAAGATTGTGGTGGCTGATTATTTATCAAAGTTAAGTTAGAGGAAAACTCAACAAGTTGATTTGGACTATAAGTAAAATATAAGTAAAAAAATATGAATTGGTGTACATTTCTTTAAAAGTGATAGATTGTCTATGATTTGAGTTTCAATCAGACGAAATCATGGACTGACTGACTACTGCTTGTTGATTTTTAACTTCTCAATTATTTATCCGTATTTTTGTTATTAAAATATACTTGTACAAAATATGAGTACATTAATCTTATTTTATTTCAGATTATATACAATTCATTTAACATGTTAGTTTATTTAGCACGGTTTGGTAACTTAATGTATAAAAATGTTTGCAAATATGATACAAAAGCAAGTTATAAACTGATTGTTATAAATAATACTGTAATGTATATCATAATGGAAGCAAAAGAATTGCATTTCTCATTTGAATGTATAAAAGAACTGTGAAAGATTAACTTATATTATGTTGGAGGAATTAAAACACATTTTCACATAATTTATTCCCGAGGCACTTCCGAGCGAAACTTTATAATAACATCAGTTGAATACAGTACAATACAAATGTATGCATTTAATTAGGGAATGTGAAGCAAACAATTTATGGAGGTTTTGAAAGTATGCGTGACGTTTTATCCCTTATGAAAGTAAAATGAGTGGATCGTGTGAATGGTAAACGGTCGCTTTGAGCGTAGACGACAGTTTAGGCATTTACTTAAACCCTGTGTGATTTCGTTTTCTCGCATTGAAGGCTTGGGGGGAGAGGATTACGTAAAAACGTTTTAAAAATTGTAGTAGGTACGGTACAATGATTTTTTGTTTAATAATTATTTTTAAATCCATAAAAGAAAGTTCCATACTGTTTAACATGACTTACGTTTAATGTCATGGTACTTTTTACTTTTAAATACTTTAAGAATCATTGATTGGTTTGCACGTATATTTCGCAATCGTAAAGGATCTTGAAAGAAATATTTATCAGCATTCAGCAGTATTGGAGACATAAATGTCGGGAATTGCAGAGTTTAGATGTCGCTTGAAAGGCAGAGCTAATAAATGCTATGTAAAGACCTTCGAATCCCCGCTTTCGGCTTTCAGAACCAACGTCGCATATTCATTAGTTCATTATTATTGCTGACCAGCGCCTCCCCGGGCTTGAAATATTCAATACAGCGCTTGACTTTGTCTATTAGGTTTTCATTTAACAAAAATGTACTACCACTTAATGTTGTGTTATTAGCCTTTAAAATTTAGTTATGGTATACATATCTACTATAATAAATGAAATGCAATTAAATATTGATAAAAGAAGCTGGTAACAGCATGATTGTGTACTTTTATTAAAAGTAAAACATCACAAACATTCCCGACAGTTGCTTGGAAATTATGCAAATTTTACTTCACAAACATAAATGAACATGTTATTGAAATAACAATGAATATTTTCTGTTACTCCATTAACAAAGATTGCTAACCATGGAGCAAGAGAAAACAACGAATAAATGTTTGATCAAATCAAACTCGCACATTTCTATAGCAGTCATGTCTCGAAGTTACTTTGAATATATGCTTAGGTATTGAATATGCTGGGCCCCGGGTGTACGCCCGGTGTAATCCCCTTGTAGAAGAACGTTAACACCTTGGGTCTTAATATGTTTGCAACTAGACATCTTCTCTATGTGGCAGCTATTACTATGTATAGAATTTGATGCAAAGATAATTATGCGAAACTTAACAGTTATTAAGATTAATCGTATAGTGTTGATTGCATAAACATATCGGCCAAGAGCGAGTCGGACTCGCACTTGGCCGTACCATTATATATTAAATATTTGATGTAGCTAAAGATTTTCGGAGTTTTTCTTTTATGTCTTCTATAAATTTCAATTTAATATCTTTCAATTCATAAGTAAAAATTTGCGGCATAAACGACTGTATAATTTTTTCACAGCTGTAAGGGACAGGAGACCTAAATTTCAGCTTGACACCTCCACGCGTTCCTGGTAAAAAGGGTTTAACAGACGAACGGACAGACAAGAAAGTGATCCTATAACGGTTCCGTTTTGTCCTTACGAGGTACGGAAACCAAAAAATAAGAAAGTTCTGTAAATTTCTTATGTTACATAAATCAAATGCATTATTTATACCGTGGTATGATATTTTCTGTCACAATTTCTTAATAGCAAAAAACAATGGATAAGTCAATCACCTGACACCAAGACCCTTTGAAACTAAAACTACTTTGTGAGATAATTGGTACAATTACACTACAATTCTCTCTTGAGAGCCTCTCTTTAGAGAACAAAGACTAATTTGACGGAGATTTCGTCTATTTTGCTCGCTTCCTAGCCGTTCGCTAAGCTTGGTAACAAATTCTAAGTAAATTTAGTTGGGCTATAAAATGTACTAGATCTTATTTGTAACCTGATTGTTTAAGGACATTAGCAAATTATGCACTATAAAGGTAAGATCGGTGTATTTGTTTGTTGATCTTTTATTTACTGACTATCGGCTATTGTTGTAGCTAAAACTATCATAAAAAGTATCTCATCTAAATTTATACATTTAAAACAGAGTACACAATGGATAAAAGATAAAAAATGTTTGACTATTATTATAAATACTCATTTAAAACAAGTAATTAATTTGAGAAGCATTTTCTTAAAAAATCCGAAAAGTATTTAATATACTCGTAGATTTACCTCGTGCACGACCAAGTTTCGGAGACAACATGTAACCAAGTAGGTATGAGTCTTATCTAAGTTTTAATGTATAAACTTTTAATGTGCAGAAGTGAAATAAAATTAAGGATGTTGGAAAGGTTTTTGTAATAAGTAATTTAATAAATTTAATTGATAAAAAATACTTGGCCTTGACAAGAACAATATTTTATCTGCGTTCCCTTTTGAGATATACATATGTGTACTTACGTCAATACCTCCAGTTTTATCGGACTAATTTCGAATCCTATGATTTGGAGCATGTAGTTTCTCGGGAGGTCTCATACAGTCTCTTGTTAAACCTTTTTGAAATTTCTTGTACAAACTTAACTAACTCCATGACCTTAGAAACTATTTACATAGTTCTCGATTATTCTTTTTTTTTTTTTTTTATATGATCTAGGGCAATGCTTGACTACATTCCACCTGATGGTAAGTGGAATGTAGTCTTAGATGGTAAGGCGCATTGCCCTAACAGAACTGGAACAGCCGAAAGCCGAAGGGTACTGATACAGAGCCATATCTGCAGCCTCATTTTTTTGTATTTTCATATTTGAGTATCTCAGACTCAAATAAACGAGTTGTCTCCTGGTCACCGCTGTGCGAACGGTAGACACAGGAATAAAGGATTATTTCGTTTCCTGTGTCCACTAAAACCCATAGGGAAGAAAAAGTGGGGTCTTCAAGGTGACGGAGACGCTGAATACAGAGGTCGTTCCGCGCGTACACACTGACTCCGGCCCGTGAGCGAAAGTTGTGCTCTAACGAGTAACCGGGATAATCCAAGTATGTAGCGCTCAAAGGACATTGAATCTGCGTCTCCGTCAAAAAGAGCAAGTGCGGGTGCTCTGTCTCCAGGTGGTGGTGGACAGCTAAAAGATTTGAGTGCAAACCCCTTATATTAGTAAGGTGCACTTTAAATGAGGAGGAGTGCAACCGCTGTGTATCCTTGTTTCTTTTTTTTAACTTCTTCATAAAAAATAAATATAAAAGTGAATAGGGATGGGAAATGGAAATGCGAACGAGGCGGTACGTATCGAACCCGACGTCAAAATTGGTGATGTCTTGTTACTGGGAGGCTAGTCTGGAGACTGCGGGGACGCCCGAACCCCCCCAGGGATCGCCATCGGGCCTCCTCGTCTGGTCGCCAACCAGCACGATGGAGCCACCCTGGGATTTTTCGCAGCTGGCGGGGCAGCCTTTCGTGAGTGGCTAACCCACTAATTGGGCCCCCAACTATCTGCGGGCGGCCAGCGGATAGCCGTCGCTTCGGATCCCGCTACCCTCCTCGACTAGACACCCGACAAAATAAACACCAACTCGACGTCAACCGGTTCGCCAACGTACCGCAGCTGTTCAGACCCATTTCCCATAAACGGCTTCATCGAGCAACGTGCCGGAACACGACTAGGTCGCTTTGCGGCACGACTTTGCCCGATGGGTGGTAACTTTGCCGGCGACCCGATGTTATGGTCTACCACCTCGAAAATTCTAGTATAAATGACCGGCTTCTAGGCCCATACTATTATCAGACATTTATTTCTTATGAAATTCGGTAAGAATTCAAGGCTTATTTAAATAGATTCACGTACTTTAAGTAGTATTTAAAATATGATTTTCAATCTTTTCCATCTACTAGTCTTGGGTTTTGACGAGACATGTATCCGTTGCCTTCTTCCTAATATCATTATTTATGTACATATTCGTATTTTGGGCATTTATTATCAATGTTTGAGGTATCGCTGCTAAGTGACCTCGATGGTGAGTAACCGGTCCGTTGCGTAGGGTTTCTATGCACCTTAATTATTAAGTAATCTTTATTAACCTTCCTTTTACCATCACGTCTAGAATTGTTAAAAACAATCGCATATTATTTTTACCCTACGTTTGAGGTAAAACTCTCAAAAATGTTTTTAAATGAAATATATATGCTTGTACTAAGTTCCACTAGGTATATATATTTCATTTAAAAACATTTAGTTATGAAGTTCCATCAAGAAATTTCAACACAAAGTGTAAATTACCTATAACTCTAAGTTTTTTATTTTTTAACAAAAACCATAATAACCAATATACCGCTACCAAAAAAAAAATGTAAAACCTATGTATGTAGTAGGTACTTGTATTTATTAATGTGTTTTGAAGTCGTCTGGAAGAAATCGCCGTCAGGCGATAGTACCGCCTTTTGTACTTTATAATGTATTATCTTTATATGTATTACTTTTTTTTCTCATGTATTTTGGTGTGCAATAAAGAGTATAAATAAAAATAAAAATAAATAAATAGGTAAGACGTATTACAAAGATTATATACTACTATTAAATATTACAAAATTATTTTAAGATAGTTTTACTTATCACATCAATGACATCGTTATTGGAATGTTAATAAACAGTAAAACTATTACACTTATTACTACTAATTACACCACTGTTTTGTCTGTAAATAGTATTAAGTTACGTATGTATATAAAGGTAGTTGTTAAATACCGGGTTACTTTGTATGTATAAGTGTATAGGAGTTCATGAATAAAGACCTCGAATTTGTCGATTGGTTAGATCGAGCAAATTCAGAAAAGTTAACGCGTGTTAAAGTAATATATATCAGTACAAGCTTAAGTACAAAACTTCATATCGTTTTTATTCCCGAGAGCTTATAATTTTACGTGATCTCAAAGATTACTTACTACAAGAAATATATTATAGTAATAAGGTTCATGAAATACGGTTTATGCCAGTAATACTTAATTCATACATAACATTGTAGAGCTAATGCCTGCAGGAATGGAGAGTTAATTTTGACAGATCTTGAAAGTTAATTCCAATGAATTTGTAATAAATTAAATTAATTAATTTGTTAATTACGATATATATTGTAATAAACAAATTAATTTGAATGAATTGACTTAATTAATACCATGAAATAATGTTGCAAAGTCGGTTAGAGGTAGATTTTTATTACTTTTCGAATATTGACGTCTTTAGTTGTGACACCCTCATTGTGGAGTAATATTTTGAATGACTTAATAACTGAATTACAAGTTGCCGTGATAATATTATAACTACACACAATGAACAATTGTATATCAAAAGTTGAATAATATATTTAGTACGTACAATTCTTTATCATTGATAGTTATCTCGAACGTATTTTATAATAATTGTTATTTAGCACGACAGTTTTTTTACAAAATTACTGTCACGCGATGCTAATTTCATTGGTCAGTGTGTTATTTTGAATACATAAACTAATTCTCTTGGTAAAAGTAAATTTAGTTTGTTTATAATTTTGATTTCTTTAAAATCTATACATGTAATAAAATTGTCACTGATCCAATTCTGTACATGAAAAATATGAAAAAAAACATCATAGGGGGCAAGAGAACCCAAAAAAATGGTTTTTCAGTTTGTCTGTTTTTCTGTATGTCTGTATGTTTGTGCACGCTAATCTCAGAAACGGATTTACCAATTTAAATGCGGTTTCAGAAATATGTGTTATCATAGTCTTAACCTATCATTTAGTGTTTATTTCATCTAAATCGGTTAAGAAATAAAAAAGTGATGTCAATTTATGTCAATCAATAGGTACCATGCAATTTTTATTCTAAACATGTAATAAATCTGTAGAAGAGTAGTATCTGTATATTAAAAATATTTAAAATATATATACCAGGATGCGAAGTGATAATAACTAACAGAATCCATTTTTAGCATATTTAAAATCTTTATCTGTTTATCTGTTTGTCTTTTGATTTGGATGCAGTTTTCGGGAATATATTGTCATTGAATTCACTTTATATTTTGTTTTCTTTTTAACAATCGGTTAAATAATAAAGAATTTAATAATCTCTTATTGTCGTACCATTGCTGCTTACCAGTTTGAAGGTTTATATTTTTTACATAAATTGCTAAGTACAAAGGGTACGTTTTATCAAATTCGAAATTTACGCGTACGAAGTTGCAGGAACAGCTATTAATTAATAAATTCGTTGCATAGGGTAGGAATCGTTAATGTAAGGAACTCCGATAATACTTATATTTAGTAAAGGTAGTAACAATTGGTTAATGTTAGATACAAAGTTTATCTAAAACTAACTCCAACTAAGGTGAATCCTACGATGAGATTGAACTTTAAAGAAACTCTTATAATAATTTAAAAAAGACGCTTGAAGTAAATATATATTTCCTTAAATATATCTTTAAGATAGAATGCGATTACATAATAATTGAAAATTTAATTATAATTTTATGTTATTTAAATATTATAGTGCATGCTTTGAATTGTATTTTTTTTCAAACTGTTTTTTAATTTAACATGACAATTTATTCTTAATTTTTAATTTTACCTGGCTTTTATCATCATAATACAATTACAATGCTATTTCATGTAGCATTATAATAAAAATAAATGAAGGCGTAAATTATAATATCAAAGAAGAAAATTTAATTTTAAATAAACAACGCAAAATAAGGTAATCTTGCTCCATTCAATTTTATGTAAATACAAACATTACAGATGTGCTTTCTTTTGAGGAAAAGCGTATAGATCCCTTTTAAAAGTCTAATTTAACACAAATTAAGCGCACACATTTGTTATTCATGAGGGACTTTATTCCACGTGGCCTTATAAGAAATTAGTGTAGCCATGATTAATAAACTTAAAATGTGTACTTTGTCACTCCTCTTTTACTCTTCGTAGTTAAAGACAACTATATTAATAAAAGTTTTTCTTTATTACACTTCTAACACGAATATTTTTAACTATAAAATTTTGGATTCATTAAATATTAGATAGCCCACGGCCAACCCTATTGTACTGTTTCTATAAAACTCAATATCAAAGTGATAATCTATAGCGTATTAAAAATCAATTTGATGAACTTTATATATATGAAAATTAATCAAAGTTTTAATAATAATCTAAGTTATTGATTGAAGGTATTTTTTCTGTCAAACAAATTTTTTGTTAAAGCAACAATCAAGAGAAATATAAATGTCTCTGACCAAAGAGGTTTCTCCAACGAGTCTTGACTCCAAAGTTGGTTATTTTAGCTTCCAGTAAATTGCTAAATCATGAGCCCTGAGTACCCAAATTAATATTAACAGTATGTACAACTTTAGTCATTTAAATAGTGCGACAGGCTCCGCCTATTCCTTGTACTTGGTCATAGGGAAATTGGACTTCACATAGAGGCTTCGCGTGACACAGCTCGCTACTTAGTCTCGACCGTTTGAGTGGTTTCTAACGTTCCCTTTAACAAATTTTATGCCTAAAGTTTCCTTTAAGTTTCAATGATGTTTGGTTTGACAAGGTCATTCATTATCAGACAAGGGACGTATATCATAATTAAAAATAAATTTATTTTATATTTTGTTGCTGTTTCATAGTAGTTCATAAATAATATTAATATATCTATAAACAAAAAATATTTACTTGTTTCAATAAAAAAAATGTAATGAAGTTGTTGCTTGAGTTATTTTTCATCTTTTGAAATGTACTAAATATAACCTCTAATTGTGTTTATTAATTCAAAGGAATGGTAAACAAACATACTGAATGAATAATAAACTAAAACTGTAAGTCTGTTGTCGCGTAAACGTAAAACTTCCAACTCAAATCGTGACGTCACGATCTTCTTAATATTGTAAAAGGACCAGGGGAAGCTTTAGATACCTTATTTTCACTTTATTTAATATGTTGTGATGTTGTACTACTAAGATAATAATATCCGGAAAAATTACATAAATTATTATACATAACAATACAACGATACAACGATACAATACAACGATACAAATACATGGAAATACACATATAAATACTGAGTATATATTTAATAAACGACCGAACCCAGAGATACAGACGTCTATGCTCATCACATACATTCCTGTCCCTGTCGGGCATCGCACCCGAGCCCTGTTGCGCCGCTATACATTAGCATTCAACCAATTGGGCGGTGAAAAACATATTTACTTTATTGTATATATCATGATTTAATAATTACTTATGAGGCTTTAAATATTTATATAAATAAAATTAATAAACTAAAACAATTACAATCCATAAGTAACCCATAAGAAACGAACGAGAATAAATAAATTGAACAGTATGGAATCGTAAAAAAATGTAATAATGATATTACAATAAAAATAAATATGTCTCCACTTATTATGAAATAAATAGATAGCGGCTGCGGCAGGCAATTTTTCTCTATCTATTGTGCGAATGATAGGAAACAAAGGTACAAAGAACAATGGTTCTGTAAGCACAATGCGCTGAATGAAATGCTTTGAATGTTATTTTAACTACTCTTTAGGATAAACGCTTCAGTGCACTTGTTTACGCATATATTTTTTAATTAGATTTCTAATCGATTTTATTTGAAGTTTTAGGGCTCCGTATCCAAAGGATAAAAACGGAATTCCACTACTAAGACTTCGCTATCTGTCTGTCTTTCTCCTGGTTGTATCTTATGTATCGTAAGTAATAAGTAGACAATTCTAATATTCACAAATTATGTTTTTCTATTGCCACTACAACAACAATTCAAATAGAATAAAATCAATATTTAAGGTAGGCTCTCATACAACGAACGTTATTTTTCTGTAAAACTAAAAGAACTAATTGACGATGCTGAATAATTGCTTATATAATTTTATTATATTGATTTAATTAAATTCTTTGGTCGTTGATATTTAAAATGTAGGAACATAAAACATAGTTAAATAGTAAAGTCCGACAATTTTTTACATTAAGAATCATTACAACATATATAAAAATAAAAATGTTAAAATGATATAAATGCAAAATGTGAAAATTATGTAACAAGTGGGAATTATTTTTAAAATTTTAAAAGCGTTATTAAGATTTAATGAGAAAATACTACTCGCTTAATCGTCTTAATGAGAAAATACTTAAAATGTTAACAAAAAATGGAAGAGCACTACAAGCAATTACTCGAATAAAAGGCGCTCTGACCTTGTTATGCGTTAGTTACAACTACCATCGAAAATAAACCTACATGTCAGAGAATAAAGATGAAAATTCAACAAAAGTTTGTGTAGTTTTAATTTTTTTTTAGCTTTTATCATAAAGAAAAGAGGTAAGTAATTCGACAAACATAGCGTTATATTTATATAAATGTAAGTAAGCTTAACATGACTTTACATGTTTATAGACATTTTCAAATAGTGTTTACAACCTGGTCATATTATGAAAAAATTATTCATGCAAATTCTGTCTGCTTATGAACTTTTGTCTTACACAGATACTGTACAGATTTTCTATTATTACGGTAATATTCAATAAATGTTGCTCATTCATTGAACATTGTTTTATAAATTTTGGTGACCGTATAATGTTTTCGCTGTTTCACTTCATTTTATTATTATTATTAAATGTTAATTTATTTTCATTTTTTTTGTCAGAATATAAAGTAAAGTTGTGATAATTAAACTGATTTGTTTTTTGAAAGTAGGAAATTGTTAAAAACATCCGGCAACCTTTGAGACTATAATTTTATTAATATTTCTCATGCATTACTTAAATGGAAAAGTTTAAAGTGTAATTTAGATACAAATCTCAAGAGACTAACATCACGAATTTCGCAAACATTGCGCAATAAAAATAGATTTATTGCAAGGACGGGTAAATCCCTCTTGGGTTTAAAATATTAAACAAAGAAACCAGTGTTTCTACAAGAAATATTTGCGCCTTCACTGAAGAAAGCCTTATTGCTTGCTGGATCTATTCATTACCTTAGGAATAATATATACCACCAATATATCAAAATTACAGACTTTAGGCAACCCAATTTTAAATTAAAAACATTTCATAATACTGATGAGTAAATAAAATGAAGGTATTCAGTTATTTTTTGAGGATATTGCTAATTTAGGACTCATAAATGATATCTACATGTATGCTGGGTTTAATTTCAAGAATATTTTTTTATCATTGTTTATAAAGTATGTTTTATATTTTTTGTCATATGATGAACTTTTTTGACTACTAGTACTGTTACTACCAATACTACTAAGTGTTGGTAGTAACAGTAGTAGTAGTAGTAAGAATGCTGGTTATCTCTTCAGGTGAAAACGTGGTTACTTAATGCAGCAGGAGCTTGCCAGGATGAAGTAAGTATGGTTCGTCACCATCACGAATTAGATATCTGGAAGCGAATACCTAATGAAAGTAATTAAAAGTGATTTGTTAATGAATTTACAATTTTATTATTTGGTTATTAAATAACCCTATTGCGGCAGACTGTTGACTATAGGTTGACCTAGCGGTGAACCTGCCTATCTTTATTTTCAAACGTTCTAATTATTAGCGTTTATAAGCAATATTTACTCTTGTTAAAAACAAAAACATAAGCAGCCTTAAAATGAAATAAAAAGATATATGACATAAATAATAAAAGCACTCAAGTTATAATTAATATTCCATGAAAGCATAAATTGTAATAAAGAATTCTAATTCAAAATCCAAAGAGTCATTTAGGATCAATAAAATATATCGTTTATTTATGTAAAGTTTTTATTAACTTTCTGCTCTTCAAAAGCTTTTTATTTTTAATTAATTTATCCCTTACGCACGGAGCATAAAATATTAATTTGATTTTCATAATAAAGTTATTTAAGGGGAAGTTGATATTTTGCACCTGTTTTTTGATTTTATGGAAATATGATTATTATGACTTTTATCAATTAATAAGTGTTATTACCAAATTTTGATATTGATCAATTTTATTAAAATTATAATTTTTTATTCTACTACATTTTTAAATATATAAATTTTATTATGATATTTTATTATTAAAATGTATATTTATCTCTTGTTAAATAATATATATAGAAAAAAGGACAAAATTTATTTATTAATTAATTTATAAAATTAAATAATTTAATTACATGTATTAGATACCTACATGGAATATATCGTTATTCTGTTATAAGTATGTATCACCGGAAACGGTTTTTTCCCGGAATTTCTAGGTGCCTGGAACATAATACGTTGATATCGGAAAGCCTTAAAGATGCTAGAACTAGCGAGAGACTAATTGCCGTTTGTTGGATAGATTTAGAGAATGCTTTGGGGTCGGTAGGGCATGAACTGATTATGTTCGCGTTAAAATGGTATAACTTTATAGCATCATACTATTCAAAATTAAGATTCTCCTTAATTTTTAATGAAAACCATTAAAAATCATTCAATTATAACAAGGGTTTATTTCAGGGTTGTTGTTTTTCTCTAATTATATTTCATATAGTCATTAATATTTTAATAGACAAATTAATTAGAAAGGAAAAAAATTGAGGTTATAGGTTTAAGTTTAACAATAAATACACAGAATCCATACTAGCTTTTGCAGATGATGTCGCGATAGTGACACGAAATCTAAAAAATGTCGGCTACTCTTAAATGTAGTGGAGGATTTCTGTACGTGGACGGGCGGATTGAGGATAAAACCAAGTAAGTGCTTTAGTATGTGTCTGGATAGACGGAATAAAAAATATACCTCTTACGATCCGGGTCTTAAAATAGGCCGTCAATGCGTTAGCACGGTTACGGAAGCAGCTCCGTTTTAATTTTTAGGTAAAAAAGTCGGTGCTCCATAAAGATGGAGCACCGACATATCGACTATTGCATCCAAAGGGATGCAATAGTCGATAGCTTTTTGAATGACCTTAAAAAGGTAGACAGTCAACTAATAAGTAGCCTCAAAAAAGCTTGGATATACGATACTTTTTTAACATCACATCTAAATTGGCTTTTCTTCGTTTATGATATTAATAAAACCCCTTTGTCAAAGTTAGTTGCAAACGTCGTAAAGACATTGAAGTTATGGCTCGGGTTAGCGCGCTCAGCGGACTCTTCAACCTTATTTAAATACCGAAACAATTTTGGGTTAAAATAAAGAAACCATCAGAGCATAAACAACAAAGAGTTTCCAAAAGCCATATCATAGAAAATTATAAAGATGATACTTTACCATCTCTCCCAAAAGATAAAGTTGCCTCAGAACTCGGGTCACGACTCCAATTCCATAAAAAAATTATGATAGGTGCTCAAACGAATAAAGTAGGGCTAAGATCAAGTAGGAAAGATCGAGACAGAGACATGCACCTACCTACCGACTGCAAGCAACGAGCCTACAAATTTAAAACGAATGGGTGACCATAGGAGGTTTGCGTATTCCACTAGCTTTGCGGTGGCGCAACCTGCTTTATGATTGGTCCCCAGGATTATTAAAATTTTATCTAAATGCATTCCAAATGACTCTCCCAGATAAAAATAATTTAGTAAGATGAGGCAAAGCCACCAAAAAGTCTTGCAACATCTGTGGGGATACCTCCCCACAGATGAACCGTAAAACAACTATTAGTAGCGTGTAGGGTATTTCTAGATAGAGGTCAATACTCGTGTCGCCACTATAAGGTCTAATAAATCATACGGGAAGCAGTTAGTCTTTCATTAACAAGAGCGCGGAAGGATATAACAACCACCAAATAATCTGCAGAGTTCGTTAAAGAAGACTCCTCCAAAAAATCAAAACTGAAGCCTTATTCTATTCTAGACGCGGCTCCTGATTGGATTCTCATGATGGACATCTATTAAAAACATTACGAAATTGTTGGGGATGTTAGAGTTTTGTCGTCCAGATCGGAAGTCTTCCAGTGTTCTAAACATCTGAGGCACGTGATACATGTAGAGCTCACAGTGCTCTGGGAAACAAACATCCCCAGAGATCACATATTTAAGCTTAATAAGTGTCACGAACTGACAAACGAACTGTCCAGTAATAAATTTATAGTTAGCTTGTACGCGGTAGAAGTAGGAGCGAGAGGTATAACAGCAAAATCTCTCTATAACTGTTGTGTGTTCTATATATATATATTGGAAACGTGTTTCCAATATAGATATATATTGTATAGATTATATTGTGTCGCATGTAGGTATCGTACCGTATCATATATTTTAGGTAATATAGTATCGAATGGGTCTAGATTAAATATTCTTAAAATTGTAGAATTTAAAATTACGTTTCGTAAATACACAAGAAGAGAAACAGAATAAAAAAAATAAAATTCTCATTTAATACGTTAGAATAGTTAGAATGTTGATAAATAAACTTTTTTTTTAAATTGCTTTCCTAATATCTCATATAGGTTATTTTATATAAGTTTGAAAACATATTATTTTAAAGATGGCGGTTTGAAGATTAAAGCAAACCGCCAGCGATGCAAACCGGAAATTAAACAAGCACCTTCAGTCCTGATGGAGAATTGAATTTGGCATTATTAATAAATTTAATATTGCTCTGTGTTCTATATATATATTGGAAACGTGTTTCCAATATAGATATATATTGTATAGATTATATTGTGTCGCATGTAGGTATCGTACCGTATCATATATTTTAGGTAATATAGTATCGAATGGGTCTAGATTAAATATTCTTAAAATTGTAGAATTGCCAGTTGTTATGTTCAGAGTGTTGAACACAAGTCTTGGTTCTTGTTATTGTATAAAATAGTTATACATATATAATAGTTACAAAGTCAAATCTTAACATAATGTTTATAACTTTGTTCGTTGCCCACAGGAAACAACTGGATATATTTTTGAAATCTAAGAATACATATTTACCCGGCTATAATCATGTAATTTTTAATCGGAATCCCGACTAGTTTCGAACCTATTCGGGGTTCCTTTTCATGAGCTCGAAGCATGGCGGACTCGCGGCGTGAACTGAAATACAAGAGTAAAAGAAAGGAATCAAGGAAATCAAGGAATACAAAAGCACAACAACTATTATAGGATATTGTTGGAGATTTTTTCTTGAAGTATCAAAACTGATGATAGCGATATAGCGTAGCTCAATTGGTAAAGCGACTGGAGCGACTGGACCCAGCGCCTGCTGGTACGAATTCCTGTCCGTATCCATTTAGTTTTTGTTCTATATGTATTAAAAAATATAAAATTATTAAAACTGATTTTACTACCCAAATAACAACAATAAATTTATAAATACGTATTTTGTGAAAAAAATGTTTTGACTGATGACTTACATCTTAGAATTCATACGAAGCCGTTTCCAACAGCTAGTTAGCAATAAATCCACAATACAACTCGTGGTTTCCAAACTTGAAAAGTATCTTTCAGCAAAAACAACCCGTCGAATTAGAAAAAGTTACCACAATAACTCATTTTGGGAAAAAACATAACAAATTACCGTAGTTAATTCAAAACAAAAGAGCCGAGTTATGTAGGTCGTTATAAAAAACGAGTTAACAAAAATGGTGGCTAAGTTAAAAATAATGACTTCCATTACAAACATCTATAGGTATCAAAACGTGTTGTTTGTTAATGTTAATTTATAGCCTAGTTATTTATTTATGTTATATTTCATGAACATTACATACATCCATCAACATTTGTTTATAACGACAGGTTATCGACGTGTCATTACTTAACCACAATACAAAACTATTAGTTACAGATTGACAGGAAAATTGTAGTTAATTTCATGCAAATATACAGAGAATAATGATATATGGTTTATATGTCAGTGTATTAGATCTATCAATCACTTTATAGAAAACTTAGTATGTATAAACAGGAAGTAAATATTTTTTACACCTTAATTAAATATTAATTTTCAATTGATTACGTTAATTTATGGCGTAGTTAGTTAATTAAAGTACTAAACAGATTCATGTTATACAAGGAAAATCTATACAAATATTCTTTTATATTCTTGTTGTAAAAAGGATCCTATAAGTTGACCGGTACGATAATATATAACTATAACACATCATCAACACCCGTCAAGTATATTTTGCGTGATGGGCGAGGAAGGATACGAACAGAAAATAGACATAAAAATAATAACTACTATTTTTATTTCTGTATCATGTTATGAACATTTAGAAATTATCTTTTAAAACTACTGATTTTGCCTTGTTTTTATTTTATTCGAAAAGCGAAGGCAATTGTTTCTTTTTGGATTGTATAATTGCTGGTGCAGTGATGGTGACAAAGCAACATCTATCGAAGAGTATGGAGTAAAAACAAAATCCATTATGAAAGTTTGATAAGTCGAAACTCGAGAATGCTCAAACCAATTGATTAAAACCTTTACATACTTTTCTTTTCTTAATGTTAAGCATCTTTTTTGATTAAAAACTTTTTGATTTGAGGAACTTTAAGGGTCGCTTGCCAATTTTGAACGCCTTGCTCTCTGTCTCCGGTGCAGGCCACGGCTGGTACATGTTACAGAAAATGAAAATACTCGGACTCAAAATCTTCTTCCTTTTCAAAGTTGTTTAAAAATTAATAATCAGTGTACTAATCAAAATATTCTCATTTAAAGTATAAATTATACATAACTTTACCTGTTATACCGAGCGAATTACCTCACCTCAATTTTTTTTTATCATACAACTTCAAACAAACATATAAAACCAATCTATTCAGAGTATTGATCTTGGAACAAATACATTATAGCTCAGTCATCATCCAGTCTATACAATTGTAATGAAGAGATGTCAAAGAAAGGGACAAATTAAACCCCGTAGCAATGTTGGTCTTTTTGCCCTCTCTTTGTTAGCGTAGTAAGCTCGTTTACAGCGAATACGCTTTCATTGACAGGCTGTTTAAATGCAATATTACACAGTAGATATAAAATGTGTTCCTGAATTGTTATGTAGTTATATGTTATTGTTTGTATATAGTTTAGTGATTAAAACATACATCGTTAAACAAAGTAATAAAAAAATAAGTCATATGAAATATATTATCAAATTATATAGTATTTTTATATTAGTTGTAATAGGAATTCATATATATTGCTTGTATTAGCTAAAGTTCGGATATTTTATTATTAATATAAGAATATCAAGAGCTGGTTGAATAAGGTCAATGACAGGAAAATATAAATGTTGGAAGCGGCCTACATCCTAAGACTTAAAACGAATTAATCAAATAACAATAGAAATCACTTTGAACAGTGACATTACTAAAATAATTTATTTATATAGTATAATTTAAAAATGTACGCCTTTATTTTTATAATTTTGTTAGTTGTAAATAAAATGTACTTAAGTCTTAAATTACGAAATTATTAATGCATTATGTATAGTATTGGTTCTGAACTGTAAAAGTTAGTGGACAAAAGCATTTGTTTAGTATTTGGTGTTTTTAGGTTTTTATGTCGAAAAACTTTGTACACAATTTGGTAATATGTTGGGACATATGCAAAAATATGTAACACATGTTGTCAGTTCGGTTTTGATATTTATGTATAAATTTAAATTATGTGATACCAAAATAGAAATACGAATTTACTTTAAAAGTTCAACTGTTATAATTTGGTGAATGATTTTCTGATATCTAAATATTTTCTTGCTCCATTGGGAGAGATGAGGTAAAAATATGCACCTTTAAAATAAAGACGACGTTGAAGAAAATTCTTCAACGTTGAAATTTTTTAAAGTTCTAACAAAGTCACTCAGAACTTTTTACCTTTCTCAATAAACTTTTAAGTAGTGTACTTTTTATGATTTCTCTCAAACTTATATAATTTTCATATTGTCAGTATATTTACTGAATCATTAATAGACTTTAAACACGACATGTCCCTACAAGTTAAAAAGGATAACCGTTTTAATGCCTCATTATTATTTAATCCTGCAATTTAAATTATTTATTAAAAACAAAGCTAGCTTACTAAATAGGCGTTCTTATAAGTTTAGACGCTATTTTAAAGCTTAAATAAAATAGAACATAAGTCCGTAAGACTTAAAAAACTTTTAATATAAACGGAATGGTAACGATTAAAAGAAAAGTCGACAAAAACAAAAGATAGGTTGGTTGTCGTTGCCAATAAAATAAATGTATCCAAAGTTATAAAAGAAAAGATCTTTATTTTATTATTTTTGTCATCACGTTTTGAATGAAGATACGAACCTACAACACCTGTTTCGTAAAAACACTCTGACGAGACTTCACAGAGTTTTTTGCAATAATGGTGGTCTCTGTTAGAAAAGATGTATTAATAACATAACGTTGGTTTGAGAAAAGTTGCTACACTTATCATGTATTTTTGTACATATTTGTTTTAATCTCATTCTCATAGGCGCAAAATTTTATCCGTCTTCAATTTAAGGAAGCTGTCAAAGGTTGCTTGCTTTCTATGGTTGCATACTATAATCGACATCTATAAACTTTATACTATAATAGACATATATAAATTTTAAAGTAATTAAAATACATACACAAACTACCATATTTATTCCTATTTTTCTCTTTATACATAGTTTAAGCAATATTAAGAATTCGTTTAAAAAATTATGCACAATAAGTGAATACCAAGAGTAAAATTATAAATATTTCCTAATAATAATAAAACCAACAGATTATACTTTAAATATTTTTACTAACCAAGACACTTAGTAGTTTTTAATTAAATGTACCATGCGACTAACCCGCTCTGATTTGTGAAGTTTTAATTAAAGTGAAATATTCCTCTTCACTCACTGATTTATGACGTTTACATTTGCCGTATTTCATAGTGCTGTGCGTTTGATGTTTCTTTTTATGAAATATTTAATGTCGTGACAAATTTATATTAATTTTAGCATTAAGAATATGAAAGCAAGTACTCTTATTAAAATTATCCTTGGTATAAGTTTTATTTTTGTATCATGTGGGTATGACATTTGATACTTTTACATCTTTTCAAACTTAGCAATTATAAGTACATATCATAATTAGGGTTGAAAAACATACGAAGACATTTACCGACATGGAATTATAAACTATTTTTTTGGACATATTCAAGTATGTTTTGTGGCTAGTAGAGGAAGTGGTAACAAATATATTATACATTACTGACTATGACTTAGCTGACATGGTTACTTACAAATATATATAAAAAGTGTCGTTAGCCAGGTTCAGGTTTGCCTGGGATACCCTCATATGGATGCTGTCGCCGAGTCCGTGACATCCCACTAAGGCAAAGAGGGTAACCGTGGGTTTTCTAGTGGGTAGTCTTAAAAATGGCGGTCTCTATGCTGCTGGATAGTCCCACATAATCTTTTCGTCATTATCGTCTTGGCTAGTGAGTATTAGTAATGGTTTTTTTCCAACGGAAAGAAAAGGTTTTAGGTAACCTCAATTAAACCTTTTATATATAATTATGTATTTTACAACGCTATCAGTATTAATAATACCTCATAAACGATGCCGCTAAATACTATCATCATGAAGGGTCAGGTTACGTGATTTTAGCCATCAATTAAAAAGCTAATGACCTTCATAATGATGTTCCAAAATTATGCCAGAGAAATTGCTTTAATGACCTTTTGAAATAATAATGTGGTTAATAATACTATAAATATAAAAAAAACATTTGTTAATATTAGAGGTACTGTGTTTTGAACAAAATATTTTACAAAACAAAAGTTTAAATTTGATAACTTGGAAAAAGTAATTGTCATTTGCATAAAGGGATCAAGTTAGAAAAGGCTGGCACAATTACAAAAATATTTTTAATAAAACAAATTAAACATCACATAAAATGTTATTTCACATCAAAACCAAAGTGTTTCGTCCAGCCGTAAAGGGATGTGAGAATTTTTAATTAAAATTAAATACGAGTTTATTAAAACGGGGCTAAAGACTGGATTATCTTTTCCGTCCTTTGAACTTGATTAGACGGACAGATGCGTAAGGGATGAGTACGTTTTGTACCAGCGAGAAACGATGATTGTACTCTTACATGTGAGAATATTTTTAACCAAAAAAAGAGGGGTGTTATAAATTTTAACTGTGTCTATGTGTGTCTCTCTATGGCACCGTAGCAGCCAAGCATGTGGACGGATTTGAATGTGGTTATTTTTATTGAAAGCTTGGTTCGTCGAGATATGGAGCTTTTGATGGTGCCGGTAAAAGGTTTTTTATACAATATTGATAGTAAAAACCTAAATAAGTGAAATTAATGTGTTTGTAGGTTCATTTAGTACAACATGGAAAAATTACCATAATTTTAAAAGACAGAAAAAAAATTAAAGATAATGCAAATAACGTAATATTTTTAGCTCCTCATTCTTTAGCTCCGAAAATTATGTAAAATACCCACCATCGTCAACGTATGTATATAACGGTCCCCCGACGCAACAATTTTAATAAGTACATAATATTATTTTTATACTTTTTAGACCTATTTTTTTACCGGAAGTTTAATTTTAATTAATTTTTTTTAAACTTTAATATCTTTTTTATTTAACAATCCCTTATTTTATTTGTATTGTACTTTTAATTAGAAGAAATACAGGCTTTGATCTAATAATTAGGAAATGTGTAGTATTATTTATTGTTAAGACTTGTTTCAGTAATACACAGTACTTGCACTTCAATGTTTAATATACAACCATTTGTAATAGAATGGGCGAGAGCAGCCCTTACAACTCGTTTTATTATATTTTAACACTATAATATTTAGGCGAGGGTAATTTACAATTTCATAACCAACTTACAGATGATATTATTTATACCTTATAATAAGTTCCAATAATTAATAAAAGATTAAACATTATGTTAAAATATTCTATGCTTCTAATTCTTAAAACATTTAACAGTATATACTAAATAATATTCCATAATTAATTATGTAGGTGGCGCTACTGTTGAAACTTATGAACTAAAACATGTAAATTCCAATGTATTTACCATTTAAATTATTATAAATAAATATGACTAACATTATATACTTAAAAATCATATTGATACTTAATTAAATATTTCTTTATCTTTAACAGGTATGTTGTTGACACTTGTAAGCACTGAGAGCTCGTTTAAAGAATTTAATTTAGCTGCGTCTGATGGTATGTGGTCATAGTGGATATACAAAAGTGGTTCATAAGAGTGGTTTGACTTTTTTATAATGGCATTGCTATTTTTTTTTCTAGTTCATGGCACTTGAGGAGTATAGGAAATTAGTTACTTATGACGTAGGTATCCCTCAGTCAAATATTGGATAGTCCTCTGTTTGTGATAAATTGCTTTTGGCATATGATGCAGTCTATCAAATGATATTCTGCCAAATTGCCCTTTATTGAGATTGCCGGTCTCATGTCTCTCATAATTATATAACCTTGTTCTATGATTATGTTCTATGATATATATTCTGTAACTATGACTGAAACTCATATTTTCTTATAATTATTACACTTGTGAAAACGTTAAATAATTAAAATCTTGTAACATTTTTATAATTTAACAGATGTATATTTTTATGATTCATTCAAAATTTACAATTTACTTTTATGAAGTGTTTATCTTTTTAGTTTCTACATACCAGTCGTTACGTAAACGAAGTGTGATATTATCACCGTTTTATTTTGACTAGAAACTTGTTATTTCATTATTAATCCTTCGTTATAATTAAAAGCAAAACCCGAGTGGCCGTTGTAATAAAGTTCCTGAACTCGCGGTAGACATTTTGTGTGATTAAAAAACTTTGTTTCTATTTTTCGTAATAATTCTCTTCTCTGTCAAGTGTTTTTTTGTAATTATGTTTAATGGATTGCTAAATTACTGTTTCATTAATTATTCATCCTTAACAAAATATTTGATTTAAAATTAATTCACCTTGTTTTTATGAAACTCCGATGTAATCTTGTACCATTTTGAAATATTAATCAAAAGAATAATATATATTCCAACAAAAAATATGTCTTAAAATTATAAATTATTAATAATGCTGTTTGTAATATAAAACCTCATTAGAAAGCTAAGAGTAATCAAAACCATAAAATCATACATTTTTCCTTTAAATCGAGTACATAAATATGTATATATTAAAGGAGACGGAGATTTCTGGGCCTAATTGTGAAAGGTTGAAACATGGTTTAAAAAAAAATAACATTTTTCTATTTCAAACTTCTAAAAATGAGCTCTAACCACAATCAAAACAAAATCACAAAAATGAGTTTTGCCTGCACTAAATAAAAAAGTAATCGATAAATCTGTAATCGATTTTTGAGATTGATTAAAAAATAATGGATATTGGAGGTACTGTCTAAAAGTATGTGTTGATTGCAAATGATGAAGTTTAAAGGTAAATTTGGTTAAATCTATATTTTTTCAAAAATTCTTGTGAATATGATATAACCAATTCAGCGCTGACCTCATAAAATAGAGTTTTTACGGGAAGCACCTTAGTTAAAAATGTATTAAACATAAACTAGCAACGTCACTGTGAAAAAGATATTTTTTAAATTGATATTCCTTAAATATTTTTAGAACAATCTCACATTTCATCAGAATAAATTACCAATCTTGAGATCAGTAATGTTATTTTCGAGATTTATTCATTAATATATTTCTGCCTATTTTTTTGTAATAATATAATACTATTATAAAATTAGAAAAGAGGTCTTGTAAATAAGAAAAGCACTCACTATATTATATAGTGAGTGCTTTTCTCGATTTTAAAAAACCAAAATATCTGGATCCCTTAACCTTATTAAAACGTTTGTTCAAAATGTACCGTAGAATAGATTATAAACCTAATGCTATTAATACTCCAAATTACACGGCTATCCTCGTTAATTCCGGTATAATGGGATGGCAATATCGATTATGATATATGTAAATCGTGGCCGTTATCGTCAGCTGTCGAGTATTACAGAAACGCGCAGTCACGTGGTGTTGTGATGGAAGTATTGCGTGACCACATCAAACACACAAACACTGCCAGATCATATTTTGTTACATCTTTTGTATTGAAAACATAATAGGAGAAAATTAACTACTAATATCAACGCATCGACGTTAATTCTGTTTTAGAATTTCGTGTGTGATACAGACCTTTTATAATACATGTTTATAATATATAGATATACTATGTAGTCAGATTTAAGGAACAAAAAAAACCATTGAGTTTCAAAAACAGAACCGACATGGTCACAAATGGATTTTTTTTATACAATACAAATCTTTTATTACATATACATATCAGAAACCCATAGAACCGTTTGATTCTTTGAGGATGAAGCTGCTTGGTTATGGCTATGTTAGGTTAAAAAAAATACTTTACTAAAAAGATTTTCCACTTAGTTTACATCGAAAAAATATGCAAAATATACATTGTACCAATTATCACATGAATGTGCAAATATAGGAAAGACAATTCTGTTAAAAAAGACAGCTTTTTAATGCAAATTTGGGGTGATCACTTTAAATTCGTCGCATTACACTGTAGGAGTAGCTACTGCTACCCTTCTGGGGGTGGGGTTGCATAAAATGATAATAAAATTATACAATCGTTTTGCACAACGGCCTAATGTGCACGGGCGATTTTTTTTGCAGCCAACGCACTTTACTCTGCAAATTACTTTATATGAAAAGTTTTGATAAAATAAATTGTAAAAATAACTATTTTCAAGTAAAACATTACACATATTTGGTTGTATAACTCTTTATATATTTTCTATAACAATTTTAATACTATGGTACTAAAAATAACATGTCACAAACTGTTGAAAAGTTATGAGCTCAGTGATAAAAGTTCCGTGATGTATCGCCAAGCTGTTGAAAACAATTTATTAACTATTATGCAGCTAAAAGGATGCTAGAAAGCTTTTTATTTATCAAAAGTATTATTGAGTATCTCATATATCACCGACGCGCTCGCAGGTAATTGGTGGAGGGCATACGTATTATGTATGACCTTAGTTGATGTTGAAATAATATTCAAATGAAATAATAATAATAAATTTAAAAGCATTAGCTTCTAAACCGATCCGTCATACATTATCAAAGTGTAATTGTAATGGTTGGTACATAGGCGTTTTATACGCTTCCAGATGAAAGGTTTTTTTGTTTTTTTTTTTGTTTTATTTAACATTTACGTAAGCCAATTTACATAGTACTTTTATAAGCGCTAGAACTCAAATAAGGGATCTTATTTTGATGAATAATAAATATTAATGTGAAGTTTCATCTAAATTGTTTTTGTGGTTTTTGATTGAAAGAATTACCATTCTATCTATCCATCCTCACAAACCTTATAATAGTAGTAGTATAATAGAATATTGAAATTTTAAATAATCTTTCAGTATAATATTCCACTAACATATGCATAGATGTTCCTTTCAAAATTTATCATCATCCTACGAAATAACAAAAGAAAAAGCTGGCATATTTTACTAAAGCAAGTTAAAGAAAAATAAGGAATAATAGTTGCTACGAATGTAATGTATATAGAATTCTTATCTATTAAAGTCTTTAAATAGATATTTGAAATTAAATAACATAGAAAAGGAGAGCCCAGAATTGTCATAACAAATCCACAAAATGAACACAAAGGTTAGTTATAAAATTTGTAGTTGCTATTGACTCATTAAAATATTATGTTAATTAATTGGTTGTCTTATTAAGTTTCATGAATATTTGTTTGCATCCGTTTAATTAATGCCTCCTAAAAGTGTTTTTTAAAAACAAAATGAAGGCATTTCCATGTTTAAACTCGATCCTGTTGTTCAAATGAGACCCTTAATGGTTTATTTTTTCCGTTAAAATAAATATATTCTTTTATAGTAATCAAATATGCTTAAAACTTGTGTTAACAATATTTACGTAAAAGTATCATATGTTTTGTAGGTTATCTCTATACGCAATATAATCATAATGCTATATGCAAATTCAATTAGTACCAAAACATAAAATTTCGTTGGAGATAAATTTGCTCTTTAATTAAATGCTGTTTGCGCGAAGTTAATCAGTCTTGTTGATTTAAATAGTTTGTTCTTTGTTTCTGTGCAGTTTTCTCATGAAATTAGCTCATAAATATTTACTAAATGTCATATTTATGAGCCAGAAAATATAATATTCTCTCTTTATTATTTATGGCAATATTTGTCATTTATAATTATAAATCTGCTTATATAAATAAACTTGCCCTGACTGAATGAACAATAAAGTAAAAAGTTTAGAAACTGACAATTAAGACTGCTTCTTTCCTTTTTTGTAATTTGTATTAGGACATTTTTTAAATATTATTTACGAAGTGATTCACAAAGGACACGAAAGTTATTAAAAAAGTCCGTTAGGAAGTAAATATGATTTAAAATGATTAAAAGGTATTTATTTATTTTATTTAAAGGGGACCGTGATCCGTTAGTTTTATACCATATTATCTATTATAATTAAATGTTTCTGCTTTTAAATATTTCTTGAACGATACTTCAGTCGTGATAAAATATAGGTAATAAGTATAATATCATCTCATTTTCTTTTTTCCAAATTTCTTATTCCTAAAGATCATCCTTATACATATCCTTGTTAATTGTTTGATATCAATTTGTTTATCGCTATGTATTATCCTCAGTGAAAATAACAATTTAGTTTAAAAAACTAAAAACCTAGATTACACTTTGCATTTTGCTTAGGAAAATTATAGGAAGGTTTGGACACTGAGACATTATTCTTAAATGTGTGTTCAATTACTCTTTTCATAGTATCAGGTTCCTTAAGTGAAACTAATCTTAAGTTTTTCAACAGATATAATAGATTTTCTTACTTTTTTGTTCTAATTTACTTTAATCGCTTTTGTAACATTGTTTTTGTAGAAGAGGATTTTTATTACTGATGATTAAGAGAAAAAATACTACTCTTTTGAAAAACATAAAATAGAGAGAATATATAGAATAGAGAATAATTTGGTTTGTTATTGTGATTCCTACTTTGTTTGTGCGTTGTAAATACCTTTCAAAAAAATTATTATTTAAAATAAAATAATAATTACTTAAGAACTTTTCATAAGGGTTATTTTTTGTTACAACGAAGCCGTTCGTAAAAGGTTTATGTGGTTAAAATACTTGATTTCATTTAACATTTTTAACCTAAGCACTTAAAAAAGAATTTAATAAAACGTAGCTGTAACACCACCACAAAAACTTTAGAAGTGAAATAAATTTAATGGAATTGCTCTTAGTTTCCTCAGAAAGTTGTAAAAATAAAGCAGATACCTACTTACCCAGAGCAAAACAAAAAAATATAACTAGATACTTGTTTATAAAAAAATCCGATAATGTTATTGTAATAATTAATTATAATATATAATAACTAATGACGCATTAACTTTCGGTAAAAAAAATTTTCATGTAGACACTGCATTTAATTTAAAAAAAAAATTACAAATCAAAATGAATATTGAGTGTTATGGCGATGTATAAACGTAAAATTTGTAGAAGGCATTTTATGCTTTACGGTTTTGAAAGCAACGTTCTCTTGAATGACAAATTACAGCCCGTATCTATTAAATTCAGTCACATTCAGTTAGTGATGGAGTGAGAACGAATGGAAAAATAGTTTTCCAGTCATTCTAGTTAGTTTTTCGCTTTCAAAGAACCCTACAATAAGCTAAGAATTGAATCACGTTTGTTTCTGTGCCGGGACAATCCAATCGGCGTAAAACTTGCGAGGCTCCCCCGGGAGGTTGCTATGGCAACCCGTACATTCAGGTTCACAAGTTAAATGACGTTAAAGTCGAAATGTTCTAAAGAATTTGAACTTTTTGAAATATTGATTTAAAATAATATTTAATGAAAACATACATGATTTAAGATATATTTTTTTATAAAAACATTAAATATGAAAAATAAAGACATGAATAAAAAGGAGATTACACAAAACATGGTGTACGCAGATGTCAACCCTAACTCAACACTGTCAACATTTACTTAGTTACAAAGCAACTGATTTACGAGAAGCTCCCAACCATTAACGAGTTAGAACATTATTTTTATTTATGCACGTCTTCCTTTTACGAGGCGTAAGAGAGAACGAAAATCGTTTTTACATCTTTGTATCGTTTTTTCAATTTAATATAATTTATGAGCACTCTTACATATTTTATTGAAAAAAATACAGCTTAAAACAATTTATTACCCATTTCTTCTTACACTACACATTGAAAAAATTGTAGTTGTAGTTGGTGTAATTAGGTACCTACTACAATCTTACATATTTATTCAGACTATGCTTTGTAGCTATATATGTTCTGTTATAAATATATACTTTAAGCTGTAATCATTATTTTAACAATACGTAGGCAGTAGAACATCAAAATAGTATAGTGTTATAGAAGAGCATATTTACAATGGCCTTCATTTTCAATCGGTTTTCCACTTACACTCTATATTATAAATAAAAGTATATATAATAGTTAAAGGTATATAAAATGCTTACACTGGTAGACACATGTCCTTCGGTTGGTCAAAGTAATCCTTTTAAACATAAAAAAGTGAGGAACTTTACCCACGCAGCTTTCCTACTCTTTTTAGGTAACATATTATAAAATTTCTTTAAAGATATTCTGATTTTATAAGATACTTTTAATAGTATCCCAACACTATTAATAAGAAGTATATGTCATATAAACCATAAATAAATATAAAATGAAAAATAAACCAGGTTTTCATTCTATATTTATTTTAAATTTAAATAAGTTTTACATGGCTCTACATGTTTAAAGATATTATCAAACATATGTCATATAAATATTTGTTGAGCGACAAGATATAAACCCGAAATCCGTAAATTCGGAGGCAAGTATAGATACCGTCAGAACAGATGTGTGTAGTAATATTTATTACAGATAATATGCAAAGAAATATTTCTATGAATATATAGTTTGTGTAATACCTGTGTGTATAAGGTAATAATATATGTGTATAAAATAGTAATAAACAACATAAGTACTTGGTAAGCATCAATAAATAACTCTTCAAGAACATCTTACTAAAGTGTTTTTTGATAAAAAAGTTATTCTTTTCTTTCTGCTTATTATTTGAGCTGTAATATATTATAGAAAAGTAGGCGTATTATTAATGTTTGTACATATCCAAAAGAACACATTATTTGAAACAGTTATCTTTTAAATAAAAATAAAACATTTCGGAAATTAGTATTCACAAAACTTTATCAAATCGAAAGGACTAAAATCGAATCAGTCTAGTTACATAGGGGAGCGTATTCCATTTGTATAAATAAAATTTACCCAATAAAAAACAACGTGACATAAAACAAAACTGCCCGATCGATATCAGTTGACAACCCTGCGCGGGCTGGCGGGCTATCGTATGTTTTGTATTTTTTTTATCAAATCGTTTTGCGAGTGTCAAAGGCGGATTAAACTCGCTTTGTTTATCAGTCAAATGACGTAAACGAATTACGTTAAATGACGTTATAGGTTATGAATATCGGATATCTTATGGATATAATGAGTAAAATATTTTATATTATTTCATAATATCATCGAAACGAGCTACCTTGGTGTTAACATTCAAGGATGGCTCACGTGTACTAATAAGTTATATGATGACTTGAAAACATAAACAATATAACAAAATCCACAAACAAGGATTTAAATTTTCTTTGGATTATTTATTAAGTTTCTATGCTTTGATAGCATATTGCTTTTATATTGATATTACTTTTGATAGATTGATGCAAAACCTGTCGTTATATAATAAAACATTATGAAATATGTATGTATTATGAATATACATTATAGATTTTTAAAGTGTTTATAGTCCAGTGTTAGAACTGTTATTCATAATTGACAATATCGGCTTACTTATACCAAAGGATAATAAATATAACGATTTATTGTTACTGAATATAGATGATATTGAAAATAGACCACGGAGGATCGAATGTGATCGGTACACGCGTGAGCTGATGTCTACTTGAATAGTATTAGATCCATTATAATAATTATTCAGCAATTATCCACTTCATTGTATGTCCACTTAACCTAAATTATGATTTGCAATTGCAATTATGAGAATATGTTGTCTAGAACAGTGTTACGAGAAATATTATTTTAGAGTAAAGACAAAACAGTTAAAATTTTTGTTTTATTATTATGTGTTGAATTTCTTATAACAAATTCTTCTTATTTTACAAACGATAGCAGTGTTTAAAACTTCTCACATAATTTAAATCTATTATAAATAATAAAATGTTCAACCAACGAAATAGTCCAAATTCAATTTCAGTCCAATTATTTGGGTAGAACTAAATACGTAAATTGAACGTATGCACGAACAATTTACCAGGGCGTTGGAGTGAGATGGCGGTTCTAACCCTTTGCTATACGATATTAGAAAGTTGTGTAACCAGGCACATATAACCTTGTCAACGGTGTGTTTGATTGTGTTTGTATATGTGTGTGAATATAGTTACATTTTTCGAAGATAGTCTGGCCTTATTATGAAGTAGGTATGGTCTTTTCCATGGACCTATCTTTTGGAACCGTGTAAGTAGAGTTTGACGTTTCATAAGTGCTATGTATCCCTATTTGAATTTAAACAATTGACTGATTTAAGTAAATTGTTAAGTTGAATACTTAGATTTGGAAAAAGAAATCATAATAATCGAATGATTATGCAACAACAATACTTCTGTCTGGATCTGAAAAGGCGGCATATAAGACCAATTGGTTTTGGGTCCAAATTACCGAGCCTAAGTTCGTGGGTTCGACTCTCATATAGGAGGGTACACTATGTGACCCACACCCACATATTTTGCCTTGTCTGAACAACCACAAACAAAATATGTTTCCGCTATTTTCATATTTCTAAACCCGCGACACAGGCACTATTCTATGGTACTAATTAAAAAAAATAGAATGAAAACCACGAAGGACAAGTTACCATCACAGCGTCCCATGAGAGCCATATAATCCAGGTTTGTCCATAATATCCATGGGGATATTATGTGGTTAAGATATTATCAATAGAGGAATTCTATGATATATCACTGGCATGGCCTTAAATAAACAGACATGTGCTCAGTAGTAAAATTTAATAAAGACTGAATTTTTTAAAGAAAATTATTTTATTATCGAAGCATAGAGTTTGAGAGTCAAATTGAGGATTCTATAATATCAATAATTCATATAATATGCAGAAATGCAAGTTAGAGAATACCAGGAATTTCAAAAGGGAAGCTAGATATTGCTTTCAAATTAGAGTTAATTATGAGAAGGAGTTTGCATGCTCTCGATATTATTCAGCTAATCAGTCAAAGCGATCGCTAGAGATTTACAGCTTTGAAATTAACTGCTAGTTTTAGAAAATAGAAATACTTATTGGATATATTAAAAAAATATATATAGTACTATCCAAAATTTCACAAATTTTTTTTATGCTTCAGTTTTTATACATATTTTATATCCGGCGTAGATATTTTTGAATATTACCAATTTTAATTGATTATAGTACCTATGACACCACTCTTAAAGTTAGATTTAATAAAATTTCTTATACTCACTAACCATTATTTAGTAATTATAAGTAACTTATTTTTTCCTTTAACCGTTGTTTCCTTTAATGTATTAAAAAAAACCTATAATTTTTCTTTTAGTAGTCTTATCAACATCATAGCTAATCTGTTATTTACAGTACATTTATTAGACACCAACCCATTCGCATCAGTAAGCATATGTTTCAGCAACGTTTCATTATTAATTAGGCCTACCACCAACGTTTTTAATTATGTCGTGTATCTATTCTAAAATCTGTATTTTTAAAGAAACTTTAATATATTTTTGCGTGAAGGTCATTAGGAGTAAAATAAAAAAATAAAGGTTGGAGGCTTAGGCGACACAGGCAAGTTTGACAGGTGTCACACAAGACACTCCCCTCGCTATAACTCATGAGAGGTATATCCGCACACATGAGGGCTTACATGGTGCAGTGAGTATTCTCATAATATTTTAGAGGCTATTCTTACGGGCTTAAAGGTATAAAAAAATATAATTTATTTTTAATAAAACAGATTAATCAAAACAATTATTTTAGACAATTCCAAACAGTTCAGGTAATAAAAATACAATAACTTATATACTTTGAAACAGTACCTATATTTTATTTTGAGTTGGGGTGAGCGCATATGTTACACTGGATTACGAACGACAGACGATATGATACACGTGTTTTTAATTAGACATGTGGATCTCGAGTAGACTGTAAATTTTGCTTAATTTAAAGTTTAGTACTTTAATTTCTCTGTACAGAGGAGAGATACTTTAGATGCTTTCATTGGGATGGTTATCAAATTCTGGCCTGAGTTATACTTTATTTTACCAGTTTTTACTCTTTGTATGAAAATAGACCACAAATATTATAAGTAGAAACCATGCAAGTTTGCTTTATATTATTTTTTTGAAATAGCGATAGATTTTATGTTCTTCATGTTCAAAAATTATATTGGGCTTAAAAAATGTTTTATTAAATATTAGACATTTCAATAAAAAAAAATACTCAAGAAAGATTAGCCTCATACGCATATGGAAACCATAAATTCTTTAAAGTTTCCAATACACAGCCAAAGTCCTTGAAGTAGTTCTAGAATACAGGACTAAAGCTTATCCGAAGAAGATAATTGCTATACTTTTTGACAGGGAAGGTGGTACCACTTATACCTGACGGTTTTTTTGACAGCCCGACCCTTAAATATCGAAAACTATATATTAGTAGTAACGCCGCCGCCGATACTAAGATCGATCTTTGTATATGTAATAAATGTACGTAATTCACTTTCGCGTTGCAGTGATTAAATTACAAAAGAAAACATTGACATTGCGCCACTTCAAATAGCTTTTGACAAGATTATTTAATACAATATAGATTATTTACATTGGTGGTGGCAGTAGGCTGAAAGGAATTTAGAACGACTCCCTCAATACTCTTAAATCGAAAGATTTGATAAAATCACTAATATAAGATTAGGTAACCGGCGGTCTGAATATGAAGCCAGCAGAAACCTTTGGTCTAAGTATTGGTCTTCCCTCAAATACCAGATGTTGTACAAACTAGCTAATAAAACTAGCAGCACTATAACACAAAAAATATTTTATATGTGCATATTCGGGACGCACATCATATGACAGTATATATATGAATATTTAAATATTTAATTGACTTGCTGAGATATAAATAAAATACATTTCTTCTTCTCCCGAACACTTTTAAATCGAGTTACTTTTTTAGATTTTTTACTCTTTGAAAAAAACAAACTGTTGAGATTTAATTTTAAATTCCATGTCTTTTCAAAACATGATTTGTTTTATCACCATCTTCAAGAAATGATAGAAAATTCTTAAAAAACATAAAGCTAAAAAACTAAATGAACTTATATTAAAATAAAAATATATGTGTTATTATTACAGTTACATTTAAAACCAACAAAGTTTACAAAATTAAACTTCTAAATACTGTACTGTACTAATTACGAGGCTTCTAACTCACCTCCCTATTGCTTAGCTAGAGGCGTATTTGTGCAACCTGCGCTGGAAACTACTTGGACGATACAAAGTTCTTCTTCAATGTAGAATATTGGTTACATTTCATTTGTTACTACTCGGTCCATTTATGATTAATTAAACTATTTTGATCAGTAAACTGTAATTAGAACAACGTAAGAAAAAACTTTAAGTACTTAAAAATATTTGTATGATAAGACCGACATTCACCATTTATCTATTGTATTTATAAAGAGAAATAAACCTACTTATGACTGAATACGTAATATTCTACTATTCTGATAATCGCATATACTCACTTCCAGATCAACCATTTGTAATAAATACCCTTTGTTCTTCAAACAAAATCAGAGGCGTTTCGTCAAAAGAATCTACCTTCTGCTTATTTTCCGTATGAGCAAATTTCCTTTAGCTCCGAGGGCTTAAAATTTGTTCTTTTGAGGATTGAGCTTTTTCTATGACTAACCATTTTATGACTAAGAGTTTAAGGGTCATAATGGCACGAAGGCTTACCCCGTATGCTTCCAGCGTGCAAGTCGGTTTCAATGCATGCGACACTGGCTTTTAAAGTGAAGACAGTAAAGATTATTATACGTATTGGACAATAGATTTTCACCAAAATAAAATTATAACAACCTTATTATACATACCTATGTAAGGTAACATTATGAATAATTTACTTTTGTTTTTTTAAGTTATTAAGTATAATTTTTTTAAATTTGTGTTTAAAAAAGTAAATGTAGACTATTTATTTTTAAATTAATCAATATGTTGTGTGTTTTTTAATTAAAAATAACAAAATATACGACTTGTCAAAAAAGTAGGATTTATTGTTGTATCAAATTTCCTTTTAAGCCCAAACCCATATTAGTTTATTTCAGTGGAAATAAAGTTTTTGGTGTTTTACAACTACATATATTTAGTTCACTAATTATTACATGTTTCGGCAGCAGCTGTACCAGGCGTGAAGTTAATGGCAATCCTACGTGGAGTTCATGACCTTTTTAGTTGCATGCAAGATTATATTATAACTAGTTTAGTTAGTTTTAAATGATGTGTTAGTATTACACATTGTTTTGGTTACTTTATTTATTACCTAAATAAGAGAAAAGAAAAATATAAATATATAATTGCTAAGGACTTAGTTATAACCCAACACTTCTGTTTAATTCCAGAGATCATCTCGTAATAATTCTTTTTTTTTATAATTTTGCAGAACTGTATTATACAGGAGGCGTGCGTTTAACGGCTGCATACATAATAATGTACCACATACATATTTATTATAAGATCGATACGTAAATTGAATACGTATCTCGTATTTCGAGATTGTTTTATTCAGATATTACTTATGTGATTGTATCAGTAATTCAATTTAAATGTAATAGATTTTACCTGGAAATAACATTAGAACGCGATTAAAATTAAAAAAATAAAACAGAATATTTCTTGGTTTTAAATATTGTAAGTCATACAAAACAAGTTTTTTAAATATTAAAGTCGATAGCAGTTTATATAAAAAATAAATTGATTCTAAACTTATTAATATTGTCTTCTTATACTTAAGCTTCATTAATTAAATACGTTTCATATAAAATTTCAATTCAAAAGTTCAATTTCAAATGTAATTATAGAGTTTATTATGAATTTTAGTCAAAACAGACATAATGTTATAAATGTAATAAATTAAAATTATGTAAAGTCGATAAAATATTGAAATATAAAATTTGCACTAATATATGTCTATAATACCATGTTCAATTTTAAATATTTTTCTTATATACAAACATATACTTATTATAAATAAATAATAAAGAGCTGTATAATTTAATGTTTGAAATAATTATAAACATGTATAGCCATGTTAAACCTGTTTTATATAGAATGTAAAGTAAATCATTATAGACAGGGGTTCAAACCGATAACCTCTTGGAAACTGTCTCGTTATTTTACTAATAGAAATATTTTTTTTACAATTCGGCTTTATTTTCTGTTTTGGCATCATTTCAATGTTATTTTTACTTAAAAATTAGTTTTTTTTGGGATTTTCGAAAAAAGTCTAATAGACGTTGCCACTATGCAGATAAAGATTATTTAAATCGAAAGCGGGAGATATATCTGTAGGTAGAATGACAACGGTGAGCGACGATTTGTTTTATATTGTATATTTATTTAATAATAAAAATTAGTAAAACTACTAATTAAAATAATGTTATTTTACAACTTTCATAGTCTCTAAAAAAATATCTTACTATTTTTTTATAATCATGTCTTTATTTAAGGTTCATTAATCTTATGGTCACAATTACCCTTAATGAAACTGATAATAGCAGACACAACATTATCTATTTTTGCTCTTAAAAACTTTCTGCGATTGAATTTTCCATGCCGTTTGTTCAAACGATTAAGTATTGTTGATGTGAAATAAACCTTTTTATCATCTTTTAGAACTTTGTTAAGATATCTTGTACTTCATAAATTTCTCACAAAAGCTTTATTTTAAAAATGTTTTCTTTATTTTATCTTCAAACGATAGCTTTTGTTTTACATAAACAAAAGCTTCTGTTTTAGTTATGTTTTGTAGTTTATTATTTATTACCTTTGGAAATAGTTTTTAAGGCTATGATTGCATTTAATACGTTTGCCGAAATCGTTTATTTTAATTATCTTGTTTTTATTGGTAGGGTCAAGCAGTTTTCTTTACCTTCTACTTCTGCCATCGGTACTTCAATACTTCAATTGTTTTGTTCCCTATTTACAAAAAACTGTCCCGCAAATTTTTGGCCTATTGCTAGCCGTATATCCATCCATATTCTTTTCGTTCCTGTCTTACTTAGTCACGTGGCTGTGTTTTTTCAATCTGTTAGGGGGACCATTGAAATGAATCGTTTGATTTTAGATTGATTTTATGTAATATATTTTGCCATTTGGTTCTAGACCACATTAATTGCAAAAAAATATTAATTTTTTTTTTTTTTTTTTTTTTTTTTTATATGATCTAGGGCAATGCTTGACTACATTCCACCTGATGGTAAGTGGAATGTAGTCTTAGGTGGTAAGGCGCATTACCCTAGCAACCTATTCACTCTTCGCTTGAAGACAAAAATAATAAAAATCTCAGTTGCAGACCGCACTTAAATATTAGTTAATTTGTTCGTTGACCTTACAATTCGTACTTACTTTCTTAGACAGTTTTTTTCTCGCAAAATCGCAGCAAAATTTCGCGGAGTACAAAGTCAGCGAGATCATATATACAGTAATGGTGTAAACCAAACGAGCCGTCTTTTGTGCTTCATCCTGGCTTAAAACTGAATTTGTTCTGGTGTATATCACACTACGCCGCTTATAATCCACCCGAGTTATAGTAATGAGCGACGGGAGCTTTATTTCTCGGTAATAAAAAAGTATAAATCGTAAATCTGTATGAATATATAATATATATTAAAAAAATGCAAGTTACCTCTTAATGATAGTTCAGATTTTGTTGACCTATTTGTCTCTTTGTTCATCATGCATAACTGACCGAAATTTGATGTAGGTAGTAGTAGTAGAAAAGGTACCATTTTAGTACTTCAATTAAATCGAAAGAATACAAAAACTATTTTGATCAAATATGTAATAATATTTTATAGACTGAATAATATCCTGATATATTGATAATTGAAAACAAAATGTAGCGAGAATTCAAAGAATTATTTAGATAGTAAACGAAGAATAAAGTACTGGTCGTACTATTCTTGTATAGCTTAACTTTTTTTTTGACTGACAACAGACAAGACTTACTTCTATTCCTAGAGAACCAATGTAGTTCCATACTATAACACTTTCCTAAATTAAGGGTTATTACTATGTATTTTGATAGTTTGATTTAAAATGGATAAAATGCATAAAAAAATATGTAAAGACGTTAAAGAACACACAATATGCAAACTAATGGTGACAGGCTGACACAATGATTAAGATCTAGCAAGATATTCCACTTCCAGTAACTAACAAGGGAATTACTCTAGGTGTTAGTATCTATACACCCAACAGAGTAAGATAAGCCAAACTAATTGTATTGTTGGTCAAATAAAGTGACCTAACTTTTATTGCTCACCTCTTTGCAGGTTGTGAAATATATAAACTAGAAGTACGTCACCAAAGCTTTAATTTTAACGATAAAGATACATTTCATACAAGATATTAAAGTTAAAATTAAATATTTGTCTTATAATAAATGCTACTGACCTTGAATTACTCTAATTTATTGTTTTATATAAACATATAGTGCAAGGTTATTAAATAAGAGATTGCTCCCAGAAGTGGAAGGGAAAAGAATAACTCTATTATTTCTATGTTTACCCTTGCGTAGCTTTTCAATTATTTTCCTACATTGTGTGCACAATGATCCCACTATGGCCCTTATGCCCGGATTTTTATTGTCCCCTAGATAAAGCCCAGGCAAGGGTAAAGCGAAATTGACTATTATGGTATTTATATGGGTACTTTGGATAGTTATAATGATAAATAAGTTCAGTTTTAACCGATGGAGATTTTGACTATTTTTATTCGTCTCAAACTTCAGAAACTAAGATTACACACCAATAGTAATATTTATATTGAATTATATATAAGTATATTTAATTTTAGAAAAATAAGAGATGTTTAATGTTTTTTATTTATTAAAAAAAACATTTTATACATAAGAAGCAGTTGTAGTACCGGGGAGCATGTAACAATAAAACAGTAACATGATCATACATAAAATTTGAAGCCCAATATGAAGCAAAAAACTTTTGCTTCACAACACTTAGGTAAATGTACAAAGCATGTAAATATTCTATATTTTCAAAACCTGTAACCAAGAGAATTTTAAGATTCAAATTCTCGTAAATCGGTTAAAGATAAGCCGCTTAAGCGCTTTAAAGCGGTTTCATGGTGTGTTAAAATCTTTTTTCTCTAGAGCTGCCATTGATAAAAATTAAGTATGATAAACTTTACCTATATATATTAAGTGTCAGTAAGGACTATACGTTAAAATATAGTTGATTGCTTATAAATAATACATGTACAAAAAATATAATATTAACAAAGGATTTATATCTCTAGAATAAAAAATATCGTAAAAGAACTATTTACTGGTCTAGCAGTAAAAGACTCTAACGATTACATTTTGTTAGATCTTACAAGATAGCAAAATGTCTTTGGACCCCCTGTGAATTTTTTTTTTAATTTATTGTACTAAAAAGTTTATATTATATTAATACATAATGTTATCTACTAAAGTGATAAACATTACAGTCTTAATGTAAAAATTATATTTCAACACCACTTCACGAATACTCAGGAATAGTATGCATAATAATTTTAATTGTGTAAAATCTTCAACAATGTTTTTACTTTGAAGATTGCATGAAGATGAGTGCTATAGATCGTAAGTTGAAGGAATTATTCCGTTTTATTTGAAATAAGAAAATTTAAAGAATGTTCCGCCAAAGAATCTGTTTCAACCTAACTCATAATAGAAAACAATAAAAGTAAAAAAAAATGGAATTGTAAAGCAACAGCAATAATTGAGGTCATTCTTTACGAATAATATAATTTAAAGTTCTAGTTATTCTGTTAGAAGGAGCTAATTCTAATGCTTCTGTACTGTTTATTGGTTCTCGATTTTCTTACAAAGGGTGTGGAAATAGTTTTTTAGCATTTTATATAAAAAGTCAAGAAATTTTTATCAATGTTTATTCACATTTATTCATAGTATATATGTACCATTTTGTTTGATAACTTTTGCCATTTTGTAGGCAGCGAAATAATTCCGTTTCTGTAGACATTTTCGGCTTTCTGATAAAAAACAAGACACTTGTCTTGTTATTTATCAGAAAAGTTTTTGCAGTTCTCTCTTCATGTAACCTGATCGAGCCTAAAGAATTCTGTAGAGACTGAAACAGGTGGAAATCTGAATGTGCAACATCATTGCTATAGGGCGGATCAATAAATACCTTCCAGCCAAACTCTCTTAATTTTAGCTTAGTGGCTAAAAGTACGTGTGGTCTAGCGTTATGGTGATGAAAGACCACAACCTTTCTATTGACCGCCGCTTTTTTTCAAGTGCTTGTATTAATCTCAACGACTGTTGTCAGTAATGATCCGAATCGATGGTTTTGCTTGGCGGTAATGAACAACGTTCTTTCAGTCACAATATACACATATCATCACCTTTTCGCGGGTTAAACCGGTTTTTGTCACAGTCTGTGAAGTCTGTCCGACTTTGTGCTATTCTAATTGACACTGCATAAGTTTCATAAACGTCAAAAAAAATTTGCGCCTTGCATTTCGCCAAAACCTTACAAAAAATGAATCGAATTTCTTTATTAGATTCACTTATTTTGATAGAAAAAACACTGAAACATGGCGGGAAACAACATTTTACTTGTTTCCTTTTTAAAATGTTTTTTTTTTTTTTTTATATGATCTAGGGCAATGCTTGACTACATTCCACCTGATGGTAAGTGGAATGTAGTCTTAGATGGTAAGTCGCATTGCCCTAGCAACCTATTCACTCTTCTCTTGAAGACACCCACATTGTATTTGGCCGGAAATACCGACGCAGGCAAATTGTTCCAGTCCTTCGCTGTACGCACTAAAAATGAGGAAGCAAAGCGCTTCGTTCGGACAGGTGGAATGTCCACAACAAAAGGATGGATACCTGCCGTGCGTCGGGACGTCCGGTGATGGAAGGGGGACGGGGGAATTAACTCGTGTAATTCCTGCGCACACTCACCAAAATGTATCCTATAGAATACTGAGAGGCTAGCAATTTTACGCCTGTGTTCAAGGCTTTGGAGGTCGGCTTCGAACAATTCGGGATCGCCTATAAGCCTCTTTGCTCGCCTCTCAATTGAGTCCAGAACCGCAAGATGAGACTTTGCGGCACCAGCAAATATGTGTCCACAGTACTCTACACACGACCGGATCTGTGCTTTGTATAAAACAAGAAGCTGTCCCGGTGTAAAGTACTGCCGAACCTTCGCAAGAACGGCAAGCTTTGCTGCTGCTGCTCTTGCTCTGGACTCAATGAACTGACCAAAGTTGAGGTTCGAGGAAATCTCTAAGCCTAACAACTGAAGCCGGTCACTGTATTCCAAGGATACATTCTGGAAAGTAGGAGCCAAGGTGAAAGGGCTCCTTTTGGCGGTGAATAGATACGTCTGCGTTTTGGTGGCGTTGAACTTGACAAGATTGGCATTGCTCCATGCGGAGGCTGCCTGAAGTTTGTCATTCAAACGCTGCACCATGGCTTCTCTTTCAGACTGTACTTGATCTCGACTAGCCCGAGTACTCGGCAGATATCTTTCTACAACTGTGTTGTCGTCTGCATACCCATAGATACCGGGCTTCAACAGATCATTAATGTGCAGCAGAAACAGAGTTGCAGAAAGAACGGACTCCTGAGGCACTCCGACATTTATTGTCAAGGGTTCCGAGAAACACCCGTCGACAACTACTCGGAGAGATCTCTGGCTCAAAAAGTCCGTTACCCAGCCGATCAGACCAGGAGATATACCGTACGCTGAAAGCTTGCATATAAGGCTCGCATGCCAGACCCTGTAAAATGCCCTCGAGACGTCCAGAGAGACGGCGACCGCTTCTCCGTTCTTCTCGATGGCCTCGCCTAAAATGTGAGTAGCATACACTAGGAGGTCCCTTCTTCTTCTTCTTCTAGGTATGCTAGTAGGCGCGAGTTCAATACGCGCTCCATAATCTTGCAGAGTATGGAGGTGATTGAAATCGGTCTGTAATTGACAGGGTCGGCACGGCTGCCTTTTTTGGGCACAGGTTGCACATTAGCAAGCTTCCAGGATTTCGGCACTATTCCAGTCATGAAAGAGAGGCGATACAGACGTGTCAGTACAGGAGACAACTCAGCTGCGCATGTCTTGAGCAGAATGGCTGGTATACCATCAGGATCACTGGCTTTATTTACATCTAAACGACACAATGTTCTCCATACCTCTTTGTTAGTGATGCGGATTTCAGGCATCGAAATACCGCAGTGAGGAAGATGTGCTGGAGAAGCATTGCCAGTGTCTAGATGCGAATTATCAGCAAACAGAGAAGCAAGTACATGCGCTTTCTCTGTTGCTGTGTGGGTCAGGGATCCATCCGGCTTCAGCAGAGCAGGCAGTGAGGGTTGGCAGAAATTCGACTCGATCGCTTTCGCAAGAGACCAGAAAGCTCAACTGCCAGTTTTTTTTTTTTTTTTTATACAAAACTAGGTTAATGCTTGACTACATTCCACCTGATGGAAAGTGAAATGTAGTCTTAGGTGGTAAAGCGCATTAACCTAGAAGCCTATTCACTCTCCTCTTGAAGACACCCACATTATATTTTGCCGGAAATACCGACGCAGGCAGATTGTTCCAGTCCTTCGCTGTACGCACTAGAAAAGATGAAGCATAGCGCTTCGTTCGGACAGGTGGAGTGTCCACAACGTAGGGATGGATACCCGCCGTGCGTCGGGACGTCCGGCAAAGGAACGGGGATGGAGGAATTAGGTCGTGCAATTCCTGCGCACACTCACCAAAATGTATCCTATAGAATACTGAGAGGCTAGCAATTCTACGCCTGTGTTCAAGGCTGTGGAGTTTGGCGTCAACCAATTTAGGGTCGCCAATAAGCCTCTTTGCTCGCCTCTTAATTGAGTCCAGAACCGCAAGATGAGTCTTTGCGGCACCAGCAAATATGTGGCCGCAGTACTCTACACACGACCGGATCTGTGCTTTGTATAATACAAGAAGCTGTCCCGGTGTAAAGTACTGTCGCACCTTCGCAAGTACGGCAAGCTTTCCTGCAGCTGCTCTTGCTCTGGACTCAATGTACCGACCAAAGTTGAGGTTCGAGGAGATCTCTAAGCCTAACAACTGAAGCCAGTCACTGTATTCCAAGGATACATTCTGGAAAGTAGGAGCCAGGGTGAAGGGGCTCCTTTTGGCGGTGAACAAACACGTCTGCGTTTTGGTGGCGTTGAATTTGACAAGATTGGCATTGCCCCATGCGGAGACTGCCTGAAGTTTGTCATTCAAACGTTGCACCATGGCTTCTCTTTCAGATTGTACTTCATCTCTACTAGCCCGAGAACTTGGCAGATATCTTTCTACAACTGTGCTGTCGTCTGCATACCCATAGATACCGGGCTTCAGCAGATCGTTATTGTGCAGCAGAAAAAGAGTTGCAGAAAGAACGGACCCCTGAGGTACTCCGGCATTTATTGTCAAGGGTTCCGAAGAACACCCGTCGACAACAACACGGAGAGATCTCTGGCTTAAAAAGTCCGTTATCCAGCCAATCAGACCAGGAGATATACCGTACGCTGAAAGCTTGCTTAAAAGGCTCACATGCCAGACCCTGTCAAAAGCCTTCGAGACGTCCAGAGAGACGGCGACCGCTTCTCCGTTCCTCTCGATGGCTTCGCCTAAAATGTGTGTTGCGTACGCTAGAAGGTCCCCAGTGGATCTATTTCGGCGAAATCCGTACTGTCGGTCACTGAGGAGATCGTTACCTTCTACGTAAGCTAGAAGCCGCGAGTTCAATACACGCTCCATAATCTTGCAGAGTATGGAGGTGATTGAAATGGGCCTATAATTGGCAGGATCGGCACGGCTGCCTTTTTTGGGCACGGGTTGCACATTAGCAAGCTTCCAGGATTCCGGCACTTTTCCAGTCTTGAAAGAGAGGCGATACAGACGTGTCAATACAGGAGACAACTCACCTGCGCATGTCTTGAGCAGAATGGCTGGTATACCATCAGGACCACTAGCTTTATTCACATCTAAACGACACAATGTTCTAAATACCTCTTTGTTCGTGATGCGGATTTCAGGCATCGAAATACCGCAGTGAGGAAGATGTTCTGGAGAAGCATTGCCAGTGTCTAGATGCGAATTCTCAGCAAACAGAGAAGCAAATACATTCGCTTTCTCTGTTGCTGTGTGGGCCAGGGATCCATCCGGCTTCAGCAGAGCAGGCAGTGAGGGTTGGCAGAAGTTCGACTCGATCGCTTTGGCAAGAGACCAGAAAGCTCGACTGCCAGTTGGTCTGACAGAGAGCTTTTCGCCATTCTTAACGATCCGATCAAGACGAGCCTTCCGCAATGCCTTTTTATAAGACTTGGCAGCTTGGTTAAAGGCTCTCTTCTTTGTACTTACATCCGGAGTTTTGCGGCTTCGAGCATCAGCCCAAATGAGGTATGCCGAATGTTTTTGGTCATGTGCATGACGACATTCGGCATTAAACCATGGGCGAGCTTTGCCACCGATGGGTACGTCAGCAAAAGGAATAAAATACTCCATTGCCTGATGCACCACATCGGTTATAGCATCCGCGCAACTCGACGGATCCAAAGAAGAGAAGCAGACCTGCCGCCAAGGATAAGACGCAAAAAAGTGCCGCATCTCATCCCAATCTGCTGACTTGTATTTCCATACTCGCCTAACACCATGTGGTTCGAAAGCTGGTGGGGAATATGTAAATACAGATTTCACCAGACAGTGATCGGAGGTTCCCAAGGGGGACGTGACCTCTACACGATACCTGTCCGGATCAGTTGTCAACAGAAGGTCCAGGCAATTGGCTGTATGGCCTACCACATCTGGTACCCTTGTCGCTTGCCTCACCAGCTGAAAGAGGTCCAAGGACAACGCAAAGTTCCGCGCTTCTCTTCCAGCATGGTCGGTCTTCTGGTACGGGAACAGCCAGTCCTGATGACAGGCATTAAAGTCCCCCAGAAAGACGAGCTGCGCCGAAGGGTACTGATACAGAGCCATATCTGCAGCCTCACTGAGATACTCAAATAAACGAGTTGTCTCCTGGTCACCGCTGTGCGAACGGTAGACACAGGAATACAGGATTTTTTCGTTTCCTGTGTCCACTAAAACCCATAGGGAAGAAAAAGTGGGGTCTTCAAGGTGACGGAGACGCTGAACACAGAGGTCGTTCCGCGCGTACACACTGACTCCGGCCCGTGAGCGAAAGTTGTGCTCTAACGAGTAACCGGGATAATCCAAGTATGCAGCGCTCAAAGGACATTGTATCTGCGTCTCCGTCAAAAAGAGCAAGTGCGGCTGCTCTGTCTCCAGGTGGTGGTGGACAGCTAAAAGATTTGAGTGCAAACCCCTGATATTAGTGAGGTGCACTTTATATGAGGAGGAGTGCAACCGCTGTGTAACCTTGTTCCTTTTTCTTAACTTTTTCATAAAAAAAAATATATAAAAGTGAATAGGGATGGGAAATGGCAGTTGAACGAGACGGTACGTATCGAACCCGACGTCGAAATTGGTGATGTCTTGCCACTGGGAGGCTAGTCTGGAGACTGCGGGGACGCCCGAACCCCCCCAGGGATCACCATCGGGCCTCCTCGTCTGGTCGCCAACCAGCACGATGGAGCCACCCTGGGATTTTTCACAGCTGGCGGGGCAGCCTTTCGTGGGTGGCTAACCCACTAATTGGGCCCCCAACTATCTGCGGGCGGCCAGCGGAAAGCCGTCGCTTCGGATCCCGCTACCCTCCTCGACTAGACACCCGACAAAACAAACACCAACCCGACGTCAGACCGGTTCGCCAACGCACCGCAACTGTTCAGACCCATTTCCCATAAACGGCTTCATCGAGCAACGTGCCGGAACACGACTAGGTCGCTTTGCGGCACGACTCTGCCCGATGGGTGGTAACTTTGCCGGCGACCGGATGTTATGGTCTACCACCAAAAAAACAGACAGTTGGTCTGACAGAGAGCTTTTCGCCATTCCCAGCGATTCGATCGAGACGAGCCTTCCGCAATGCCTTTTTGTAGGACTTGGCAGCTTGGTTAAAGGCTCTCTTCTTCGAACTTACATCCGGAGTTTTGCGGGTTCGAGCATCAGCCCAAATGAGATATGCCGAATGTTTTCGGTCTTGAGCATGACCACATTCGGCATTAAACCATGGGCGAGCTTTGCCACCGATGGGTACGTCAGCAAAAGGAATAAAATACTCCATTGCCTGATGCACCACATCGGTTATAGCATCCGCGCAACTCAACGGATCCAAAGAAGAGAAGCAGACCTGCCGCCAAGGATAAGACGCAAAAAAGTGTCGCATCTCATCCCAATCTGCTGACTTGTATTTCCATACTCGCCTAACACCATGAGGTTCGAAAGCTGGTGAGGAATATGTAAACACAGATTTCACCAGACAGTGATCGGAGCTGTATGGCCTACCACATCTGGTACCCTTGTCGCTTGCTTCACCAGCTGAAAGAGGTCCAAGGACAACGCAAATTTCCGCGCTTCTCTTCCAGCATGGTCGGTCTTCTGGTACGGGAACAGCCAGTCCTGATGACAGGCATTAAAGTCCCCCAGAAAGACGAGCTGCGCCGAAGGGTACTGATACAGAGCCATATCTGCAGCCTCACTGAGATACTCAAATAAACGAGTTGTCTCCTGGTCACCGCTGTGCGAACGGTAGACACAGGAATACAGGATTTTTTCGTTTCCTGTGTCCACTAAAACCCATAGGGAAGAAAAAGTAGGGTCTTCAAGGTGACGGAGACGCTGAATACAGTGGTCGTTCCGCGCGTACACACTGACTCCGGCCCGTGAGCGAAAGTTGTGCTCCAAGGAGTAACCGGGATAATCCAAGTATGTAGCGCTCAAAGGACAATGTATCTGCGTCTCCGTCAAAAAGAGCAAGTGCGGCTGCTCTGTCTCCAGGCGGTGGTGGACAGCTAAAAGATTTGAGTGCAAACCCCTTATATTAGTAAGGTGCACTTTAAATGAGGAGGAGTACAACCGCTGTGTATCCTTGTTTCTTTTTTTTAACTTCTTCATATTAAAAAATAAATAAAAGTGAATAGGGATGGGAAATGGCAGTTGAACGAGGCGGTACGTATCAAACCCGACTTCGAAATTGGTGATGTCTTGTCGCTGGGAGGCTAGTCTGGAGACTGCGGGGACGCCCGAACCCCCCAGGGATCACCATCGGGCCTCCTCGCCTGGTCGCCAACCAGCACGATGGAGCCACCCTGGGATTTTTCGCAGCTGGCGGGGCAGCCTTTCGTGGGTGGCTAACCCACTAATTGGGCCCCCAACTATCTGCGGGCGGCCAGCGGAAAGCCGTCGCTTCGGATCCCGCTACCCTCCTCGACTAGACACCCGACAAAATAAACACCAACTCGACGTCAACCGGTTCGCCAACGTACCGCAGCTGTTCAGACCCATTTCCCATAAACGGCTTCATCGAGCAACGTGCCGGAACACGACTATGTCGCTTTGCGGCACGACTTTGCCCGATGGGTGGTAACTTTGCCGGCGACCCGATGTTATGGTCTACCACCTCGAAAAATGTTTGCAACGTTTACCACCAAAAAAAAAAAATGTAAACGTTTTAATGATATTAAAACCAGCCAGATACAAATAGTACAGCTAAAGAATTGTTTATTACAAGTTCATACGTACTATATTTGAAAAGACTTTTTCCCCGACCTATTACAACACTGTTAGAAATCATGGCCGGCAACACTCTTGTAAATCCTCGGATGTTGCAAGAGTTCATGGGCGGCGGTGATCACAAGCCATCTGTGACCCGCCAGCTCGTTTGCCCTCCTCTAACATAAAAAAAAAAAAAAAAAATATTTTTAAACTATATTCATTTAATAATCTTATTAGGATTACGTCGTCTATGATGTGCAGCAGATGCAATTCTTAACTCTGAATTTACCCGTCCCTGGTTCAATCCCAGGAAGTGACCTATATATGTCCGGTTCTGTTAGATAATTGGTAAGGTGGCAAGGTAACAGCAATGAGACATGTTAGGTGAATACTTATTAGAAGTTATTTATTAAATTTTGAATTTAAATACCTCTATGATCAAGATTATGTTAATTTTGTTCTTATTAAATTAATCAGTTTTATATGTTTTACGTTGTTACATTTTTAATTAAATTTGAAAAAAATTGCCGACGTCAACTTTGTTTTTAATGAACATTAATTACATTAAATTATTATAAAATGATGTTCATTTAATCTTATTAATCAAATCAAAATTGTTTTTTATTCTGTAATTATTTCTATTCAAGCAATTTTGGGTCAACGTATACCATCTTTTCATTATAAAAATAATAAACTGAGTAAACCACACTACATCGCTAAGCGTTCTTTGAATTTACACGTTTCACATTCCAATATAATAAAGTAATGTATAAATTGAAACCAAATATAAACCAATTCACATTTCGATAACACAGGTTAAACCATTAGAACAAAGGAAATCCAAAAGGCCCACCTACCGAAACTTCCAAATAGTTGGACGCAAGCCCCAGGTTCCTCGGGCCAATTTATTCACGTTTCACGAATTCCTTTGCCAATAAATTGTTTTGTGGCGTATTGAAACTCGATTCTCGATTGAAATTGTTGTATACCTGTAGGACTGGCCGAGTACCTCCACCTTGTATGTCAAAATAAAAATAGTTTTATCTTTACGGTGACTTGCATTTGAATGGAACTAAAACCGAAAGAAGAATAATAATGAAAGGTTCTTATCGAGCATAGTGTCTACTTCTGAAATATGTTTTACCTTCTGCGGCACACATTCGTGTCCTATTACACATATACTTAACTTAGTGAAGATGTTAGCGTCACAAGATCTGCATTAATTAATTCACACTGCATCATTAGTTCGTCTAATGGATGTCATGACTGCTAATAAGATAGTCTTAATACTACAGTAAATCAACGAAATGTATAGATCTTAATAGATATTATAGTATATATGTTTAATATTATTAAGTAGATAAATATAAGTTTAAAATTTTACTTCTTTTTATTTTCGCTAAACATATTCTATAGCTATTGTATAATGTCAAGTCATACACAAAAATATTTTGCTCTATTCTAAGAACACTATAAGTTTTTTCCAATTTTTAGACACTGTTTGAAATCTTTATAGAAAGCAACAATTATATCTTGGGTCTGTATAGTGAGTTCAAAGTTATGAGTAGTAAAACATTTTATTGGCGGACCCTACCTGTTACGAAGACCATAATGAGTTTGCTTTAAAGAAGGATGTTTTTACTTCCAGTATGCCTGTGATCTATTCAAAGTACCAATCTCTTAGAGTAAGGATTTATATATTCTTTACATGTTATATAAATGTTAGAATTGTTTAATGTATTTTTACAGAGTGATGACTTGGATGTACCTTTACTATTGACATTGCATGATTGCATTTATATTACAAATATTGTGATTTCGGTACCGATGCGTATCTTTGTCTCGATCATTGACTAAGTTGTAAGTCACAGTTTAAATCGCCCTATCGCATTGGTCGAGTGGTTAGCGCAGACGCTTAACGTATAGCGGCGCAAAGGGGCTCGGATTCGATTCCCGACAGGGACAGACGTTAATGTGATGAGCATAAATCCGTCCGTTTTTCTAGGTTTGGTCGTTTATTAGCACAACCAAATAATTTGCTTACTTAGGGGTTAAATCAATTTGTGTATTTTGTCCAGAGATATTATTATTATAGTTTGCGAGTATGATAGATTAATGATGATGATTACGGCTCGAATAAAAGCAAATATTTAAAAATTAAAATTAATTTAAGAAAATTAATTTAAGAAAATTAATTAAAATTATTAAATTTAATTATCCTAATTACCTTACCTAGACGTAGACCTAAATTTTGATGTTGTCACTGCACTGCATTTTTTTCCATATACTTATATATCAATCTATAGACGAATATTTGTGATTTGTGTCTCAGTATAAAAAAAAGTAACGAAAATACATAAAAAAATATATGATTAAGACAAAAACAATTAAGTTTGCACTTACAATAGCGGTTTCAACATTTTTACAGATAATGTTTCCAATAGTTACTTTAACAGGATTTAATTTAAATATTCCCTTAAAATACGATGAGCTGAGGTTTCTGAATAAAACTGAAGTGGTTGCCGGAGAAGTCGTAGACTATCCGGGTTGTGAATTTGCATTCAAAGTCTGAGTGGATCCTTTACCCGCATTTGCTTCAGTATTGACATAGGAATTAGGATGTTTGGTTTAGAAACTTGGTTACTATATTACTACATGTGAATTAGTTTGATGATTTGATGTATTAATCAGAGAGTATTATGTAGATAGACTTTTTAGAATATTCTAAATTGTTTTAGCATTCTAGAATCTCTATTCTCTATCTACTAGTATTTTTTTAATTATTTAACTTGCTTCTAATAAAAAGCAGGTTCAATGTGTGTCAATATGTATATATATGTTTTTCAAAATGTACATTTGCTATTTATATATAGATATAAAAAGTAGGTATTGAACCTACTTTTTATATATAGTTATAGTTTGTCAATATATACAATTGTTATTTATATTAATTTCTCTGTCAATCAAGGACCTATTTCAACATTCGTTTATTCGGAAGTATAAAGGTGGTCACATTGCCATAAAGTCAGGGTTTTATGTCTTCTGACGGAACCAGGAAAATTGTGAGCCCTCAATTTATATATTATATACATTTTTCTTAATATTTTCAAGTGTTTCGTCTATTATTTGTGCAACCAATATTTTTTATTTGTTAACAATCACAGGATTATCCAAAACTATAACAGTATAGTTTTGGTTTAAATCTTTTCATTTCGCACATTACGTTTTCATCATATGGTTTCTTGAGTTATTTGTAAATAAACTAACTACAGTTATTATAACAAAAATTTGGTTCATTTTTACTGTATAAAGTAACTTTATTACAAACAAAATGACTTTCAGTAGAAGTTGGTTGAAAGATTCAGTAAAATTGAATTCTTTTTCTTTACCCTTTCCTACGTATTATTACTACAATAAACTAAATGAACAATAGTTGGGGTTATATTGCATTTACTTGGAAGTTTGTTTTTTTTACAGATAACTTTCCATTTAATACCTCTCCGCATTTCTGAAGTAAAGGGGCTTGATAGATATACCAACAAATCTAATAACCAATAAAAATATCTTTTGAGGTAAAAAACTCTAAAAATTTAAGGTTTTATTTTAAAAAAAGACTATTTCTTAAAGTCGATGGGTTCTATAAGACGTGCTAACGATACCTAACGTCGTGTTCACAATATCCTAACGGCCTCAGGATCAGACCCTGAATATATATATAAGATAATGAAATGACTGTACGATGAATATGTCATGATACTTTGATATTACTCAATATTTGAAGGATATCCCGTCGAATACTATCTAAGATTTGTCAAATACTACCAGAACTCTCACCATTCACAAAGTAATAACCTTGATGGCGTAAGCTGTGTGATTTATTGCTGGAATATGAAACACGAGTAGGCCTTTTGTGGTTTTAACACATATCAAGATTTTAATAATGGAAGCTATAATTCATAGCGGCTCTCTTATGAATTGTCTATTTACGTAAAAAAAGTTAGAGTTTTTGGTGTTTAAAAAAAAATACCCAATTAATGGTTTTATTTGTGGCATTATAAAAATACTGTCACTTACATATTTATAAATATATTATGTTTTACTTAAAATTATTTTATTCTAAATAAAATATTAATAAATTGCTAAACTAAAATCATTAACTAAACATGCTATATAATATTTTGATATAAATTCCTCGGATCCCATACCAAGATAATCCCTACTCTAGACGGGAACAAAAGCCGTGAATGACACTACAGTAGAGTTTGTATACTATGTTATAGCTAGGTATATTTCACACGCCAGAAGCCTGTTGACCCAGAAAGCCTAGCAGAGGGACATCAGGTTTAGTTCCCTTTTCTCATTACCATGTGCGATAGCCAGAGGGGTGGTAAATGATAGAATTGGTAAAAATATATTAAAGTGATTAGTTGCAATTTTGTTTTATGTTAAAGTTCTTACTTACAAAAAAATTATATATCGCGGTGCATATAATTTATTGTCATTAATTGTCTTGTCTTGCGTGCATGTAATATTTTTTTTAGGGTAAACGAAAATGTCTAAAAACTATAAATTCATATAAGTTTTCTTGATTTAAAATTAAACATAGTTCTAGACCGTAGACATGGTTAAAAAAAAGATTATTTAAAATATCACGTATTTTAAACTTTTATCGGCAATGTTCAATAACTTAGCATTAAAGACAAATGCAAGGACCTCATTTAATAGAAAACCGTCAACCGTATCTCCTTATATTCTTCCCTCGTGGATTGTTAAATTAATAGCGTTTGTGGGAATTTTCCAGGTTACATGCCTTTTCAACTAATTTTCTTTTATCTCGTTACTCGTACGATGTTAAATGAGAGTTAACATGAAAATGGTGCTTTATATTACATATTAGCAAATGAAGTAGAGTTTTTTATTTCCTATTCAATGTAATATTCCATACAGTATTAACAAAAATATTATAATGTAGGTAGTTTTAAATATCATTTAAGTATCAAGTATGCTTGTGCGTTTTATGGTTAGTTCGTCTTAAATATATAACAATAACAAGAAAATATTATAAACATTCACCGAGTCGGGTACTGGTACGGTAGCTCAATTGGTAGAGCGACGGGACGAGTTTACAGAGGTGGCGGGTATGAGTCCTTGCCGTGTTGGTTTATATTTCATATTAGCTTATTAAATTTTTAATATATACCTTATCATATTAACAATTAAAATGAGCTTAGCTTAGTTTATAAATTTTATATATTTTCAAAAATACTTTATAGATTTACCATTCTTCTTTGATTGGTATTCATAAGGGCAAGCGCGTTTCTAAGCCGAAAGTAAATGAAGCAGAAGTATTCTTATTGCATTTAAAGCAAAGAATATTTTATATTTCTATGAAAAATATTCCATTGTTTTCACCCTTTACAAATGAAATAAAAATATACTCACAAATGACCATAATATACTTGCGATACAAAATCTACATAATGCCATCGATCAATGCTGACCGTTTTCCGGATTTTGTACGCAGCAATAAATATGGGGAACGGTCACGGCGTACCGATGTTAGACGGATGGGTTTCGTGTGTGCGGAATAGATATATTTCATGTTGATTGTGTGCGAATTATTTGGATGCGGTAACCGATAATCGTCTTTATGAGAAATGGCTGTGGCTACCGCAGCAGAGTTGATTTTGGTTTTGATTTGTAGCTGCAAAGGCGCTTCGGGTAATAAAACTGTCATTTGGTTCTGAATGAGGATACGGTTTATATAAAGACTATTTAATTTTAATTGATATTTGATGAAAATTCATTAAAAACTTTTTAATAATAAAAGCTATAAAATAATCCAGCAAGAACTTTTCACCTAAAATATTGAACATATTTGAACTAAAAGTTTAAAGTTCGGCTTTATATACCGTTCAATACCAACGTAATGGTAATAGCTCGCGGATAAACTCGTTTATCGAAAGAGAAAACAAATAGCTTAACCCGCCATTAAGTTTATGGATACATCACGTTGGCAACTACATATGCTCATGAAAATCTATGGGATGTGGGCGGGAGTCCAAACTCAGATGATGTGAGCAAAGTGGTTCAGCCCATAACGAAATCATTAAAGATTATTGACCTAAATTGCCTTTGTGGAGATTAGAAACCCTCGAATGATTGCGTCAATGTGTACTTTGAAGAAAATGGATGCTCGTTCATCGAACAGTATGTCTTTATATGAAGATAATATTATTATTATTATCATTTTCGCACATAGTATTTGCATTTATGTTTGAAAATATACCATAAAATGTCTTAATAGGTGTTCATATAAATTCATAACCTTGTTAATGTAGTAAATTGCAATATATTATTAAAATTATAAGTCTGATATATTTTATATTTTCCACTATGGGCACTGCTAGCACTAGTTTATTTTAAATTTTGGTTATTATTTGTCATACAATAACCGAAAAAATAGTAACGTCAAAACCAAAACAAAATAATATTGCATATATTTTCTTAAATTCTATCTCAAGTTTGATAAAAACTGACATTTCCAATAAGATTTATCCCATATCCGATTTTACTGTTTTGCAAATCTCACACTAAACAGATTTATGTTCCGTAAAAGCACCCTCTAAATCCTTTTGCAACTAAACCAAATCTATTCCTTAAAAACAAGAGAGAACCAGAAATTTCCAAGATATGCCTTATCAAACAACCGGGCGTAGTCATTCTGGAGTCGATTTAACTTGGGCCTTTTTGCAAATACTTTCAGTTTTGGCCTTGGACGGAAATTTATATCTTAAAAATAAAGAATTCTTCTCACACAAATTGCAGTGTCCATTTAAGTCAAACTTATCGCAGTTATAGCATATCATCTCGACAAGTTATTTTTGTTTTAATCAAAAATAATATAAAACTTGTTTTGCGTGTTGTTATGAAGCATTTAATTTCAACCAGTAGATTACATTAAAGATACTTCCGAATTTTGATAAGATAAAAGATACTTTTAATATTCCATTAAATCATAAGAAAATGATAAAGGCAAAGCGGATATCATCAAAGATCAAACTGTCATCATCTATCACTGAGCTCCTTTATTGAACATTTGAGCTAGTGTTTTCCACGGAACCTGACATTTTTAAAATATTATCTCTACTTCTTACGTAATAATTTGTCAAATAACTAGAGCTTCACGTTACCATTTACTTTAGTAATGGGCTGAAAACTAATACGTGTTTTTTAATAATTGTTACATATTTTTACGATTGTTGCTACTACTACTACTACTACTACACTACTACTACTACACTTCTGCTACTACTAGTAAAACTAATACTACTACTATATTGATGTATACTCCAATTGTCTGTGTCATAATTAAAAGCTATAAATTAAGCGTATCAGAATAAACCTATTCAGCAATTCTAGATGAAACTAATCAGGATAGATCTAACTACATTGTTACCAAATTACAAGCTTCAGTGCGCAAAATTATAAGATTATTAGATTTGCTGTGTTGCAGAACTACGACCGAGATATATGATATATGATTTTGTATATTGTCAACATTAGGTACTTGCCTTATATAGGAACATTTATTGAATGAGATGATATAACATTTGTGAAATTAGTTTGAGGATTGACACAAGATGTAATAATGTTATTAAAATATCTAACAACCTTATAGAACTTTCGTAACTGTAACAATATCTTTGAAATTATAAGGCGTTGTCTATTGTGGAAGCAGTAGCAAGCGAGGCGTTTAGTAAATTGGCTAAATTTACTTCCATTTTCAACTCACAGCTTAGCAGAAGTTTAAGCAAGAGAGGGTTTAAATTGATTCACCACGAGAATCTGATTGACTTGGAGATAAACGTAGAACAAAAACTATTGGTTCATGAACTTTTTATTATAATAAAGTATATTTAATAAAGACATACTTCATTACCAAAACAAATATTTTTTTGCTCAGGTAACTCATCTTCCACCTTAATATATTATATTGCATATTATCATATTGCAGTTCCACCGTAAGGTTAGAGTTTCGTTAAACGGCCAGTTCTATTATTCTTTTCATGTTTTGATCGTTTAAATTACTTTTGATGTACTTATTAAATACTGAAATATTTTCTTTAAAAATATCAAAAGAGTAGTAAAACATTGTTATTAAAATATCTTTTTTTCTACCACATCACATTTTTATTTATTTTTAATTTCTGCCCTTATCAATTTTTTTTATTTATTTTTATATTCTGTCCCTATCGTGTTTTTTTATATAAGACTCCACAAAAATTGTAGTGAAATAACCGTTCTCTCATCCAGTGATATAAAAATAATGGTAGCAAGATCTTTTTTATAAATATTTATAGCACTATTTTTATACGCAAAGCTTGCGTTTAACCTTATTATATATAACATTGTCTTCTAAAGGCTTGTAATTATGAGGAGGGATGAGAATCTTAAGTTCATTACGCAGCCTGACTGTTGGTTGTTCGTTTATTTATTATGGAGCTTAAAAACATCGAATAGTACCGGAAAAATGTACTACATGATATTGCACAAAAAAATAATGTTACACAAACATTTAGCCGTTTACAGGGATCTAATACGAGGCTCGTAAATACATAGGCAAGCAATAAGAAGGACACGCGTGATATAAATGTTAAATATATTGTTAATTAAGGCGACCAAGTATTACATGTATAATTACATCTAAAATAAAATAAAAAGATATATATTTAATAATATTAAATATCATATTCATGTTACAATCTAAGACGCATGTCAGAGAATCTTAAAAGACATACTGGAATAATTCTTATGATTTAGTGACGTCACATTATCCCGTGTAAACAATGTGAATGATAAATACTTTTAGCTATTTATTCAGCACAAACATGTCCCTCACGTAATACAATTACGACTGAGACCCAACACTTGTATTATTCAACGTCTCTCTGTTGACGTTCTTATGTTTCAGGCCTAGTTTGAAAATGCTTTGACAATTGGTGCTTGTCCTAAGATAATGATGATATTTTTATTAAATATCAATGATTTTATTTAGTTTTTTACGTACCAAGAAAAAATATTTATGTGTGCAAATTTTATTTAGTCGAAATAGGAACATTAGATTATAGTTTAATAGATTAACTGGTGATTGCTTGTAACAGAATCAATTTATCGTGAGAAGTGATTTAAAAACATTTTTAAAATAACAATTATGATGTTACTATAATTGTTTATGTCAGTCGCCATTTTAGTATAAATATAGGCGGTTGAAGAACCATCACGAAAACTGCGACTGTGACGGCAGCGATGTTGGTGTCACACTTTTTAAAAACACTAAAGGAGGTTTTCTCTTTGATATATATGAATTTAAGGATTTTTTAATCACTTCAAATGATTTTTATCTATTTTAAGATAACCTTATTGACTTAAAACACTTATTATCTACGTATATAATACAATAATAAGTTTGATTATATTACAGTTTGCTTCCCAATATCGATCACGAATAACAAAGAGTCTTTGAAGCGAATAATTCCTCATTTCCAATCATTATCAAAACAACCGCCGATGAATTGTTTTCCTGTCTCGTTTACAGCCAATATTTCAAGAGCATTGGCGGTTTTTGATTATCGATAAAATTTTATTATTAAAGTTGTTTTTCATAAGATTGAGTATTAATTAATTAGTGTAAATTAATAGTTATCATAATATAATTAAAGACTAGAGTGTAGTATGTAAAAGTTGAAATGATAATTCTAGTTTTGTATACCGTCTTGGAATGATCACGCAGAAGACTTCGCATCTCAACTAATTAATAATACTATTATACTTGTATATTTGTATGCTTAACGTATGTTTAAATAACACTATTATTATAATATAGTGTTCCTAATTTGCACTTTTACGTAGTAGGTACTCTTGCATATTGTTACTTAGTAAGCCAATTAGTATGGTTGGTAGAACAGTTTACATTCCAGAGCATCTAATGTGTATAGTATGCTAAATACTGCATGTTATTTTCATTAGCTGAAAGTAATGTCCAAATGTAAATTATTTGTTAAAAATACTAATTAACTATATTATGTTTCACCAGTATAAATTATATTTCGGTTTTAACCCTATCAATCCGGTCAAAAGAAATTCATAATAATGAAGAAATATAGGTGTATGCGTTCAGAATACGTAATCATTCTCTGTTTAGGAGTAAACAACAATGATAACGGAGTAACGTGGTCGGAATTATGATTCAATGGGGTAGGTAAATGTTCCGAGTCCGATTTACTATTATAAACGACCTTATAAACGTGGATATGGTGTTCTGAAAAGATTTGAGTTATTGTCCACGTGAGGAGGAAGGTAGTTTTATCGTCATTTTAGCTTTTCAAATATTATATTATTTTAAATATTACTAAATGTAATGTGAGTAACAATTGAAAGTGACAAAATATTAAATTATTTTAAAAGAGCTATAATGTGATTATTTTCGTGTCTTAAAACGGAAAGGTACAAATAGGTAAAAGAGATAGTTAGCTCCATATTTAAGGAAGCGTATTACAAATAGACGTTGAAAAAATGTATACAAACTTTTTGCCCACATTTCTTACACAATAACTTCAGATATTCAACAAATAAATCTATTTGTACGAGAATCCCATTATTACCATATTAACTTTCCCCGATAAAAACTTTTCCTTCTTGTCCATATATCTTTCTCGTGTTTCCAACTTTACGGCTATTTTGCCTTTTATATTGAATGAGAATTTTAACGTTCGACGGTTGTTTTACATTTGTATATAATAAATTTATAGATTTAAGTAAACAATTATGATATTGGTGGATTATATGAATGATTGTAAAATATTTTTATTTGTTAAAGATATAATAGAATATAATACTTATCTATTAAAATCAACTTATCATTTATTTTTACGTTGTAAGTGACAATATATATTATTATAATATATAAATATTGCATTGAAAAACATATTCAGACTATGTTTAAAGTTATAAATATATTGAAATATATTTATTATTATAATCATAATATTATTATGTATTAAACAGTGTTTTTTTTTTAACAAAAACGACATAACCTACTCATCAATTGACGGCACACTCTCTTAACCAGCGGAGATACAGCCGCCATTACATACAGTGTTTCTTCTAATTTATTATGTTAGATGATTTTTTGACCAACAATCAATAACAAATATTTGAATTATATTCTTCGAACTTACATGAGAATATATTATATTAACTTTATTATAATAATTACAAGTAGAAAAATTATATACATCAACTATGTTGTACATGAAAAAAAATAATATAAACTCTACCGATCAACCTTTATACATACAAAATATATAGTATTCTGAAGGTGGACACGAAAAATAATTAATAAATAATAAAAAAATATATTATGATTAAAAAACATTGTTTTATAAGACCTTAGTAATATAAATTCGCAACGTTAAAATATCCAGAAAATGCAAACGCAGTTCAGTCTTCATCGTCTGCTCATGTATTATGTAAGCCATACAGAGCCTATGTACGTCAGTTTGATAGATTTTACTTACCCAGAAACTTTAGTTGAAATGTAGCCTTTTGAAGACATTAGTAAGTTTTCCTCAAGGATAACACTGGGTGGAAAATTAAGCCAAATGCAAATGTACTTAGCATAATTGTTTGGCAGTTGTGCGCTCGTGTTTTGCAATTTTTGCAAAACGAATTTTCTAATTAGTGCTTGTTTAAATTGAGACACTTTTAAGTAGGTAAGTTTAAATAAAATTTTGTTAGTTTGCCGGATAGTCTGCCAATGTCAATTTTCTATCGGGAAAGAACACAGTAATACGATTTTTTTAAGAATACTAAACAGATAAAAATAAATGTTGATTATATATGAAACTATATTATCTGAAAAATATAATTAATTAAAATCTACAAACTATGTTGCTATAGCACGAGCAGGGAGAGACATATTCAAAGAATATTTCTTTCGATGGATTATATCTATTTTTGTGGTGGACAAAATTAACTTTTTTCATGTGACTACTTTTTCCAGATAGACTTTCTCGATTGCACATTGTCACAGAATTTCGTCGTGAAATGACTGTTCCAGCTAAGTTATTTATAGCGTGTGGAGAATGAGAAGTCAGGTTTGTTTTTTATGCCCGATTCGGAAACCTTCGCTTACTTATCTTCGTCTTTGTTCTTCTAAGGTTTTCTGAAAATAACTTTCTGCAGAGATTGCAACGGACCTCTTAAAAAGATATAATTTTATTACCTCTTAATGATATATTTCATTCTTGAAAATATATGTACATTGGCATTTGTTATATTAAAATTTTTAAAGATGCAGCTTTTACCGACATTGCTTTATTCTGGACATCGTTATAAGAGGATCAAATATTTTGCAATGTCATCTCGTTGTCGGATTTAACATTTGAGATGGAAAATTCAAAATACTAAAATATGTAAGGTATTTTTTTTTTTGTTATGCCGTTGTCAAAATAAAATTGCTATTAAGATATCTTTATAATAGAGAATTTTATTATAATTTAATATAAATTATTTATAATAAAATATTGATTTTATTTTTAAGCATGAGCAAACCTAATCTGCTAAAAATAAGATACAAAATTATAAGTCTAGTTTTTTCTAACATAAAAAAGTTACTTAAGAAGCGCTATGACTCGAGTAGGTGTAATTAGCCTCAACTTATCCCGACAACTTCATCCAACAGAATATTGTTACGAAGAAGTTTCAATTTCCAAGGTAATTTTGAAAACTTTAAGAAATTTCGTAATTATGTTGTCGGGACAGTCAATTAGTAGTTAATTATTTATATTAATATATCAAGTTCATATAATAATAACATTATTGATTTATAATTTATAAACTAAAAAAAATAAATTACAAACATTTACTTATACAAGCTTATTAGTATGTTACGTTAATCAACTGGTAGATCGACATTACGTTTCGTATCGGTTTATTATTCATTGTATATTTATTTAAAGATTTATTATCTTTAATAACATTTAAAATTAAATATTCAATCACTTATTGTTTATTCCCTTTAAGGATAATACTAGTAGTAATAATAATGCTCATAGTTTGCGGAATATCCAAAATTATAATTAGGGTTTATTTAAAGCTTATCAAACACTAGGTTTCGAAATTATTTGTGGCGGTGTAGGTCAGTGGTTAATTAGGATTGTGGTTTGCAATTTTAGTACTGTTATGGCAATAACTCATCCGAGATATTTATTCAAATATACACCGACTGTTCGACATATTTTATTACTTCTTGTCTTTGAAGTCACGGTAAAACAGAATTCGATTGAAGACAGTTATTTTAACTTGTTAAAAGTTAGTTAAATATTTTTACAAGATACGATGTCAAGATATGTATTAGGAAAATAACACTTCTATATTGTGTTTTTACATTTTTGTAATATTTTTGGTTACAATTTGTATGTTATTGTAATTATTAAAATAAAAGTTAAATTTGGAATATTCATAACTAAGTAAAATTGTTTGGTATGTTTGATTCAATGCTGCAATTCACTGTGGAATGTATGCAACTATGTGGCATATTCACTTTAATTTGATGATAGGGCTTGTAAAAAGGTTTTATTTTTATATTATTATTTTATGACATTTATTAATGAAGTACCTTTTTGGTTAATTACCCATTAATTTTAGTTGTTCAAATTAAAATGGGGTAAATACTGATTGCGAAAGAATCTTAAGTCACTACGAAAAGATGTCTGGTTTAATCATGTGGAATTATACACAAACTTCATGAAATCAACATAAGTATGTACATCAAAAAAATAGTTCCAAATTTTTTACACATTTGTTATGAGTGAATTTAAGTTACACAAAATATTTTTGCAGTTTAATAAATACTTAAATAACAAATCAAGAAAATGCGCTTTGTCGTTAATCTTTTTTAAAAACTCAAACAACAAATGTAACTTGAAATGTGTCATATTCTTACAAATTCAAATAATCAGTCGTCTTTAATCTCAACACTTCTCATATGTACAAAGACGGCGTCATATTTCACGCAAGACAACAGGAGATTTCCCTTAGGACACACAAGGTCATGTCGTATTTATATACGAATACACTCTGATAATGTAACAAATTTCAGTGTGAATATTATTTAACAGTTTACTCTTAAAGTAATAACATACAATCCTCGATCAATAGCTCTTTGCAAGAATATTAATAAGTATTTTAATAATACTCGTATCAATAGTGTTGAATAATTAAAAGTGAAAGAATTTCTCTATGTATATTGTATTATTCGTATTATATACTTGCGACTTATATTACGGTTGAATTCTAGGTACTATTAATTGTGTTGTTAATTATCTTATCTTGTAAATTCAGTACTTGAACTATGTAAATATTTTTCGTCGATGATTGATATTATTTTATTAAAGAAGGCTATGATTTTATACCAAATTGGTTTTGTGGATTGAAAATATAAATGTATTTTTTCTCACCCACAGGAGATCCTTTTTGCTAGATAAATGAACGTTACCTTATTACTTTTGTCTCATTGTTTAGTAAAATAAATTCTTCAGAATACCGAGTTAACTTTGACATCAATAATAAATAATGTTAGATTACCTTACAAAAAAATGAATGAACTTCATTCATATATAGAATTGTGTGCTCAAAGGTTTCTACATGTATGAATGTCATGATTGACTGTGGGCCAATAATAGCTTAGATATAACTGGGGCATCGGCATACGTAAGCCGGATATAAGACGCTACTTGATACCCATCAATCTTATGTGATATTTACTAAAGTAACAGTTTCTAGGTAAAGCTGTAGCGTGCAAACAACTGATATGTTAATCATCCAGGCTTATTCAGTAATGGCGACATACTCATAACGAAGATATGAACCATTTGGATTTGATTTTCTAAGTCTATCCAATTATTGTGTGATATTTTTGTTTATTATATTAATAAATAATAAAGAACTAATTTGTCTTCGTAGTTTGCAGTGTCCGCTGTGTTTACAATTTTACAAATATGCCACAATTTGCAGTTTTGTAAATTGCGCAACTTGTATTTGTTGAATGTAGATGTGCGGTGCCCACGCTGCGCTTGACGTTAGACCTCCAAACAATGGAGTCAGACTTTAATCGGGTTAGTATTTTTAATGTGATGGGCGAACACAGATAGACTAGACTAAATAACCTTACTAGTATACTCCTTGTTTACAGCGTTTTGTAGTCTTTTAAGAACTAATAAAATTTTGTTACTTTAAATATTTTTGTGAGTTTTTATAATTATAAAAATAAAGATTATTTTATTTGAATAAGAAAGCCGAACTTCATTTATTGGCCAAATTAAAAAGATATCTTAAAAATGTAGATGTGTATTTATTATATATAATTTCTTTCAAGATGGTTTTGCTGAAGATGAAATAGAGGTGTATTTTTAATATAAATTGTACTATTCAAAATGTTTGCATTACGTGAACACACTGAGGTATTTGAGACAAGTAATGTTTGTTGTACGTGAAGTTGTTTTAACTTTCGACGCGGACAATATTGATCGATGTTATTTAAGTATTTAGTCGGATAAATCCCCGATACAACTTGGATAAGAACCAAAATATATAAAGAATGTATAAATGTATAATTTTGTTAAATAAAATACTGTGCTAGAATTTCGTTTACCAAAATTCAATTATTGCAAATTAAGAGATAGCGCGAAAAAATATCCCTCTGTGTCAATTGGTAGAAAAGAACCTTTAATGTGTACCTGAAAACCCTTCAAGTGAGACTAAAAATTTACCTCCGAGCCAAAAGCTGACAAGTACTCTCAGACATTTCACTGTAGAATTGGCAAAAATGCAACTTTCTAGTCAAAGTTGCAGTTTTAAAGTTGAATAAAAAGTTTTACACATATACATGAATCATTAGAAAATATAACTATATTGGGTGATTCAATTCTTACGTAAGTATTTTGTCTTTCATGACATTAAGTGTAGATAATTACTGGTCAATCAATATATGACTTAATAGAATTTTTAAATCTCATTGTCATATTTCAACTTCGTCCATTTGATTTTGTATTGGTACTTTATTACTTTTCTCCATTCGAATTTTGCAGTTTGTGGATAATAACGCTTCTGAACAGTTTGACGACGAATGGTGTGCCTGATAATAGCTTTATTAACATAATATTTAAGCGGGTTCCATTGGAATTTCAGATGACTATTGCATGGTTTGTTGGGATTATGTTAATTTAATGTTGGAACTTTACTTAAACTGTACTTGGGTATTCCGTTATCTGTAAATAATTTCAAGTGTCGTTAATGTTTAATAAGTTATTTATTTACTTATTAGGGTTGTTTCTAATGGCATCGTTACTAAAGCTTACGTCGTTAAACACCGGAAATTCGCGACGTCTTTTGCAAAAGTAATCGGCTTTAAACATTATTATGTAGTTGGAATACTTTATCTCGATCGCCCTTTGAACTATGGATCCGCCAATTTGAACGCTCACCCTATTTTTATTATTATAATTCTTTTACTACAATTCTCTATATTAATGCTTTTACTGACACTACCCCAGTCTTTATTTTAATGGATTTCATATTTATTTTATTCCAATTCCAATTTGAAATGTTTTTTTTTATAGATTGTTTTGTTGTTATGCTTATAACCCTTAGTAAAATTATCTGCTACTTTGTTTTATTGCATAGGAAATGATCTTCGATATTTGAGACTTATATATTAAGTATAATATTCATTGATTTTGTTACTCCATTACTAACTATTATATATAAAACCCAATAATTAAGGGTATATGTAGCTTATGGCAATAGTGCTAAGAGGGAGTTATTTTGTTATGTCCGTAGAACTCAAAAATATTATGTATTATTTGTTTTAGAATCCAAAAATCTTAGGATATATCCCCCACATATACTTATATTTTTAGAATAGATAAAACATAATATTTTTGTATAATATATTATTACCAGTATTTAAAAATGTTGTAACGTTAAAATAAAGGCCTGTATAATTAATGCAATTCGTGAATTGTACAGTCAATCTAGTTGTATACCAGGTGCATTATTTTTACGTGTAAATTATTTTTTTTTTGTATTAACAATTTCTAGGAATTATTATCTTATTAATAATTAACTGAATTTATAAGCTGAATATATAAAATAAAAAAATTAATTACGAAATATAAAGTAAGATATGGAGGTAAAATACGAGTCTATGGAAAGAAGATAAAAAAGTACTCTCTATTTACCGAAATGACTTGAAAACAGCAAAAATACCAAGAAAAAAAATGGATTAAGATTTATCATTGAAAAAGGACGAAAAAAAATTAAGCTTTATGGAACGTAATAGCCAACTCCAAGTGACACGGATAATCCGGTTCAAGATATAATTGAACGGGCAATAGAAATAAACCCAACTACAACAAGCTGATTACTCCCGCCTTTTCTAGAACATTCTGATACATCAACCACTAGAGGAAACTTTCTACAATTAGATGGAAGTGCATCACTTTTATATATATATACTCCTGATTTTAGAGGACTCTTAGTTCTTAGAGGTATTTAAATCTTTATCAGACGCTAACAAAACGTTGAGACCTTTATATGTAATATTTAGAAATAAAAACACAAAAAAATATATGTCATATGCAGACAAAAAAGAACTAATACTGTTGTGAAAGTTTAATGAAAACACATAACTAGCCTCTCGAATAAAGCAATTTAAGAAATGAGGTGCATTAAATGATTTTCTTAATGACCTACGTTAGTAAAACCTCGAACATAACTAAGTAGGTACCCTAGAATTAGAGAGAGAAGACGAAGCTTCTCAGCATTCCATGGATTCACCGAGCGGGTGCCGGGTCCATCGCGTTGCAAGGAGAGAAGTGCAAACAGTGCCTGGGACTTGCGACCCAGGAGTAGGTTTAAGGGGCCTTTTTATTATGCGCAAAAACGCTCGCCTTCACCCTCTACACTCCTCTCCCTACCTAACCAAATTTGGAAAAGACCTACCAATGCCGCCTTTGAAATACGTTCTAGAAATGAACCAGTCTTTATTCTAGAAAAGCCAAGGTCTTTAAGTAGATTATAGAGAGATTTTGCTGTTATACCTCTCGCTCCCACTTCTACCGCGTACAAACTAATCATAAATTTATTCCTGGACAGTTCGTTGGTCAGTTCGTAATACTTATTAAGCTTGAATGTGTGATCTCTGGGGATGTTTGTTTCCAAGGGAACAGTAAGCTCTACAAGTATCACGCGCCTCAGATGTTTAGAATACAGGAATAAGTCCGGTTTGGATGACGAAACAGCGACATCCCCAGGGATATTGTAATGTTTTTCATACGTGTCCATCATGACAGTCCAATCAAGAGCCCCGCCTAAAATTGAATAAGGCTTCGGTATTAATTTTTTAGGGCAGCCTTCTTTTACGAATTCTACAGATCATTTGTGGTTTTTATACCCTTCCGCGCTCTTGCTACTGAAAGACTAACCGCTTCCCGTATAATTTCTAATACCTTATCGTGGCGATGCGAGATAGACCTTCATCTAAAAGTAACCTACACCCTACTAATAAGTGTTTCGCGGTTCCTACTGCCTCCCCACAGATGTTGCAAGACTTTTCGGTGGCTTTGCCCCATCTTACTAAATTACTTTGATCTGGGAGAGTCATTTGGAATGCATTAAGATAGAATTTTAATAATGCCGGGGACCAATCATAAATTATGGTGCGCCACTTCAAAGCTAGTGGAATACAAAAATCTCCTATGGTCACCCATTCGTTTTGAATTTCTAGGCTCATCGCGTGGAGTCGGTAATTATCGTTTTCGTCTTGTCGAATAAAAGATTTTGTTATGTCTATGTCTTGAACTTTCCTACTTGATCCTAGCCCTACTATTCGTTTGAGCACCTATCATAATTTTTTTATGGAATTAAAGCTGTGACTCGAGCTCTGAAGCAACTGTGTCTTTTGGGAGAGCAGTTACAGTATCATCTTTAGATTTTCCGATGATATGTCTTTTGGTAACTTTTAGATGTTTGTAGAGCTCCGATGGTTTCTTTAATTTTAACCCTAAATTGTTTCGGTCTCTAAATAAGGTTGAAAAGTCCGCTGTGTGCGCTGAGTTTTTAGAAACTCATAATAAAGTCAAATTGTATTGTACCTGTCTCATCTTTACTATAAAGATGAGACAGGTACAATATTTGACCATCTTCGAAAGGCTTGTTTACGATTTTCAGTATAAGTCTTGGCATTTTTAAGTCTTGTTACTTTTATCTCTTAATATAAATATATTAAAATTAATATTGTTTTAAGCTTTTAATTAATAAAAAAAATATATTAATATTGTACTAGACTTTTTGTGCGCTTCTGTTTATTAAAAATGTTATACTAGTTTTGCACCAGACTTCTATAACTGTTGAAATACACAATACCTATATTTGTTCATGTAAGCTTGATATAATGTGTTGTATTGTAACGTCTAGTTAACAATATTATAATAAAAAATATTATCTATAACAGCAGCATTGGGGTTTTAAAAGATCGGCTTTTATAATTAATACAACCTTATAATACAAACATGTACTGATTAGTTTTGTGTATTTATTATATATTTTTGTTGTAATGTAAAAGTAGCAATGTAAAATTAAATTTCTTCAGATATTAACATGTTTATAGACAACTTCAAGTATGAATTTGAACGATGAGATCTATTCAACATTATTCGTTTTAAAAGTAGTTAAAAATGGAGTTAGAAAAATTGGTCCTGTTTTTCGAAAAAAGCCAAGTAGACCTCACTGCTATTTGGAATGAGACGAAAGTAGCGGTGTCTCAGTTGACAGAGCGAAGGAACCGTTTTTTAGAGGTGGCAGCTGCGTATAAATTTTTTTATTCTGTATTTATCGAAATATTTTAAGATGTATATTTTTTTAAGTGTTTGGAGCTTTACGTCTTGTTAATCTAATTAGGAGCGAATTATTATATTTTATATTATTTTTGAGACAAAAAATGTATTTGTAATTTAGAATATAAATTGGAGTTGAAATGAATAATATAACTTTTCTTAATAGGCATATTGTACTGGTTTTTAAAAATATTTAAAAAGAACATTTCCTATTTTGAAGAGATAAGTTAAAAGTAACTTCATAAGTTTTCGTTTCGTCACTGTGCAGTATTTCAAAGATATAACGATACGGACGGCGGAAATTAATAATGTTTCATAGCATCTTGTCGCGTCGATTTACTACCACCCTGTATACGTATCGTTATATGTTATTCCGTTTCTAAATGTAACACAAATTCGATAGATGTTGGATAAACCGCATCTCACCCCATTGATAGATATATGCGTACTATACATGTTTTTGATAATTAATTAATTTCGAGAAATGCCAGACTGTTATTTATTATTCCGAAAATTCTGTTAACATTGAAAGTGTTTTATTATTAAACACATTTACGAAAGTGATTATAGTTTTCTCTTGTAAGATATTCCTTTACTATAACAACAGCATAGATTTAAATTATTTTCCTCTAGAGAACACTGACGCATAGAGTATGCACAAAGCTCTGGTATCAGCGAATAGGCCATACAGTGAACCTTATAAATCACTAAACACACTCTATCCAAATGCTCTGGGACCTAGCAATTGAGGCCGCAATATGAATAGTAGATATTTGTTAACCAAATAATACTCGAATACTATATATATACTTATTTGTACATCAATATTTAAATATATACTTTGGTTCTTTGCTTTTAATTATTTATCTTTTATTAAAGCAATTATCATATTATGATACCATCACAAGTGAGGGTTACCTATGATAGTATAATAAACTACTATTAAAACTTTTAAGTAGCAAGTAGTACGTAGGTAATAGTACTAATACTTAAATCAGCTCATGTTTGAAACTAGCATAAAAAAAACCAGGAATACTATCGGAGCTATATTTCAATTGCGTTTTTAATTCTATTTGTCTTCTAAACTATTAACGGAAGACAAACAACTAATTGACTTAGCTAAACAATAAATTCAGTATCCAAGATAAAAAAGCAACGATTTTCCATTACGAAGAATCTGATGCATAAATTAAAACGTTCTGTGTACCAGATATTCATTCTACTATATTTTCTCATCCTATCCTACCCGGTAGCGAGAGCGAGGAACGTAACGGGACATCTAGTACGGATAACCGGACACTAAGGAAGAAATTTCCGGCGCTACCGGACGTTTTATTTCGCTCCGTTTGTTTTTCTGTTGCATCGGAAGCTTAAATTTTCATAATGTGATTCGAAGTGTCTTCTTCGTTGAGAAATTTGGCATAAATATTATTGCATTGAATCTCTCTGCAAATATGACAAATACTATAACTTGGATTAAAATTACTTTTACGATCAAATATACAAACATGTGGATATTAGTCTAAAAATGGGCTAATCACAGTTTCTTCTATCTTCATATTCTTTGAAAAACATCAATTGTATTAGTTTGTTAATGAGTAATAATTGAATAGGCTACGGGTCTAGTTATTTTGATTTTTTTATTTATATATAAATGAACAGATCAACTAAATTATATTTATTTTCAGTACCCATGACGCAAGTGGTTGCTGTGGCAGGAGAGCCGGTGTATCTCCCGTGTGACATTGCCACGCAAGATGAGGAAGATGCGGTTCTGTTGGTACTGTGGTATAGAGAAGATCTGGGCACGCCTATATACAGGTATGATGAATATTGACACCTTCAGGAATGTAAAAATAAAGATTTATTTTGATAATTTAACCACCTTTTAGGATCTGTCTGCGTCAGCCATATTTCATGATTTCATGAACAATATAAGTAAAAAAATATATATTCATATTTTTTAATTCTGCCAGTGAGCTATTTATTTTAGATTTTTCAAGAAATTTCGTAATTTATGGTTCAGGTATTAATAAGTAATTAGAAAGAAATTTGGCCGGTATTTTAAAGAATGTAATTATAATAAATCTTTTAGAAATTAAATTTCAAACAACGTGAAATTCAAACCTTTATACTAAGTACTTAATCCTTTTCACAAAGAAGTGAGTCTTTTTGTGTATTTGAGAACTTATTTATGAAAAATGTTTTTTACTTTTTATAAAATAAGCAAGGTATAGTAGGTATAATAGGTAATCTTAATAGTTAAATATACTCATGTACTGATTGCGTAAAAAACATATAGAGTGTTATTTAATACGATAATCATATGTTTTACATAATTAAGGAGTCATTTTTTGTAAAAATGTTGCAACTATTACAATATTTGTATAATTTGTATGTTCACATGTTCAGTATGAATAAATTTATTTAACTTTTTGCACTTATATTGTATATTATTTTTTTGTACAAAAAGAACAGTTAATTGCTTCGTATCCATGATAGTATATTCAATCATTGTTAAACGAAAATTTGCCATATCCAGGTTTGAAAAATTTTATCAAGAGTATCAACTATAAATGATAAAAAATTCAAAGATTTTAATCTTGAACCTAAACTTATTTGCTTTTGGAACGTTTTATTATTTGTTTTGGAACGTTATATTAGTAAAAAAAACGTCCTTTATATGAACCTTGACCTTTAAAAACTTTTTCAGTATGATATTTCATGCCGTTTTTGTCAAACGAGACGTGTTTTCATTTAATTTTCCTTAATTCTTTACCTAAGATAAGATATATATACCAAAATATTGAACCCAAGTACAACAACAGTTTCATATTTTTGTACCATGTACCTACACCGCTTTTAAACGAATATAAATGTTTGACATAATATCATTTATTATAGAATTAGAATTACTACTTCTACTTCAATAATAAGAAAACTTAAACTTGCTACCAAAGGTATATCTAATTAATATTTTTTCTTTTATGTTCCGATTTTATCTTACATAATTAATAAGTTTAACTTGTTTAGAGTATCTCCTAAGGACTCGAAAGAAATTTCCTCTGAGAAACGTAGACTTTATTATTGGATTCTTCAACAATTAAGTAAGAACTGCATTTAAAATAAATATATACGAATAGCTATGTTGAACAATATTTCTGTAGCTGTTTATATAATACATATTATTATATTAGTCAAACTTGCTGACAATTAAGTTTCATTTGGACTACCAGATTTAAATAGAGTTTGAACTATAATCATAAATTATTATATGAATGTGACAATTCGTGTTTAATAGTTAGTTAGATAGTTTACATTGTTCATTTTTCTCAGCGTGGATGCCAGAGAAAAGGATTTTGGTGTAGCTGAAAGGTGGTCTGACGAAAGTGTATTCGCATCAAGAGCCTATTTTCTACCAGAAAGAAGACCAGCAGAACTCGGTGTAGACCGAGTGAGAGCAACAGATCAAGGAATATATAGATGTAGAGTGGACTTCAAACAAGCACAAACAAGAAATTCAAGAGTTAATCTAACCGTTATTGGTAAGTCTTGACATGAAATAGGCTTTATAATCCTTGAACGAAGTAAGCAGTACAACTATATTTAGCGAAGCATTATTTTTATTTCTAAATTAAATTCTACTTCAGTAAATTGTGTCGGAAAACATAATAAAAGTGAAAATTATTATAACGATAAAAAGCTAGGAATGAAAAAATTACAATTTTATAAAAGCTTCGATCCGGATCCAATTTATTTTAAAAATGGATAAATCCAATTTGATGTAAAATACACACGAGGCGGCAATATGTATGAGAAAATCAATACCTAAAATAACTTGGGTTACCGTTCACATTCTTCTGTTATGGTAATAAAGTTGAAAGTCGGGTAATATCAAGTAATTTAGGTTTGGAACTCTATGGAAAAATTAACATGAAGCAAATCCAAGCCTTAAATCCGCTTTGTGGAAAACTGGTCGATTCTCAAGTTATTGACAGGTTTAACTCTGACGGTAATCCGGTTTTGTAGCGTAATACGATAATAATTATGGGTTCGCAAGAAACGTTTATCCGGCTTCGGCAATCATGTCAAAGTAATAATATTACTGTTGACCTTTGTATATAGTAATGTATGTTTTATTACAATTTAGCAATCACTAAAAAAAAATAGGATTAATCAAAGTCAGTTTTTTTTTACTTTTGTGTATTACTTGCGCTCTATTATAATCTCATTGAGTTATTTAATTGTCCTAATCATGGACATTAAATAAAATAGCGATGCATTTTTTAATATTTTATTGACCCAATAATGGACCCGGGTAATTTTAAAAATTTAAACATGTTTATTCAGTTACAGTTATAATCGATATGTTAGAGAAAATAAGAACTCATTTATCCCATGTTACCAAAAAAAAATAGAATATCTAAATACGCCACTACTAGTTCTATCATAATCTTACATTTGCAAGGGCTTAAAACATTTAAATTTTAAACATTCAATGTGATAGTATTTTTATAATGCTTTATTCGGGTTTTATTATTACTTACAAATTGCAACAGTAAAAGTCTAGACTTCTATCTATTCACACATGGATTCCGAAAAGGCACTTTAAGATATTCCCCTATGTATATCATCTAGAAGTGCACTCAGCTTCAGCGAATAAGATTATTTAGAGCTTTCCACACAAAGTCACATACGAATCCAGGACTTCACAAAGGCTTTATGTAGAAGAGAAATGACGTATTATAAAAATTGTATTATGGAAATTATAATCTCATTGGTCTTGAGAGAAGCATATTTTTAAATGACGTTAGATTTAAAACTTGATTGAACTATTTTTTTTTATATTTTATAAAAAGAGATCCTTATGTTTATAGTGTAAATCATAAAATAGATATTTCACAATAATATAACCAGTGAAATAATGGTTAAACCTCAAAAAAAGCTTAGTGTGAGTGACTTTTTATGACTTTCATTCATTTTCTATTATTTTTTTATATTTTTTGGTAGCTGTGCATTGAATAATCTTTACTATATAATATACTTGCACTAAGAATGATAGTGACACGTAATCGTAGATATAAAATAAACTAAGGAAACACATCCTAAGAACGTTTTAAATGAACTAAAGAGAAAATGAATTTGTGGCAAATGTTTTTATCTAGCTGCAGTTTATCTTCAACCCTTCCTTGGTAGGATGCCAGACGGAGTTTCTTAGACTATAGCTAACAGGCGACATTTTGCTCGAATATTCCACAAAATTACCCTTGCCAAGCTGTTTAAAACATTAAAAATACTGAATTTAGAAAATTGTTTTCAGTTTCTAAAACCGAATTTGGACAGACGTGTAAAGAACTGAAATTGTTTGGCGAAAAGACTTCAAGTTTCAACTGCGAAATGAATATAAAATCTTTTGAATTTCATATACTGACATCTAGAATCATATAACGTTTGTAATATAAACTGTGCCTTTAGATAATAGGTACACTTAAAATAATGTAGGAATCTTAACTAAAATTTTTATATTTTACAACAAATACGACGAGATGCTACGTTTAATGACAGCTATAAACTTTTTATGTAAAAAGTAAGTGAAACTTTCTTTATAGTTATTTAGATGTGCTCTCCGAGGTCGTCAGTAAAGTGCTTGGTGACAGAATGGACGATGCTCAAGGGTCTTCTTTGAATCCATATTTTCTATATACAATATATTGTTTGTGGTTTTGTTGACTATTATAAACATGAAATGTTTCATATATATAGCAAAGCCTCTTATAAGGTTGCGACTAATATAAAGTTACGTATTAAGAGTTAAAATATTCCCTAAAATATAATAGCCGTCGTCTAAACTCCTATAAATGGGCGATCGAACAAATTTATCCGATTTCTCCAACTAATATGGCAACTTTCCAGCTTAGTAGTAGGCTCCTTTGCTAATACATTGTTACATTTAATATTGAAAAGAAATATAATATTATGTCATCTTATACAACCGCAACTAAGTATGAAATTTAAGAAATATCTCTCTTTGTAAATTCTAAAATAAAAAATTTACATATCTTTTATTAATAATTAAAAATAAATAATTATTTGTTGACAGTACCACCTAATAAAATGGTAATAACAGACGACAAAGGTGACGTGAAAGATGCCATCGTGGGACCCTACGTCGAGGGAGACACTTTCACGCTTAAATGCGACGTCTCTGGGGGTAATGTTCGAAAATCATGAAATTAATTTGCGTGTACTTTATTTTTTTAATTAAATAATTTCTTTTATCTTTAATATAATATAAATATAGTTAACATGTTTATCAATTACAAAGATATTAAAATGAAAAAAACTTTTGTCTATTAGTAATGGTATAACAATGAACCGATAATGTTCCAACAGGCCGTCCTCGACCTTGGGTCAAATGGTTTCGGAATGAAGTGGAGACCGACACGCCAGCAACTACACTACAAGAGAACGGTGTCAGAGGTGTCTTGAGAGTCGGACCACTGACCCGTGCCGATGTCAGAGCCACACTGACATGTCGGGCCTCAAACCATTTGAGAGCCCATCCAATTGAAACTACTCTGACATTAGATATGAATTGTAAGTAGTTTGACGTAACATTGCGATATGTTTTCAGGTATTATCCCATTAAATATGTTCCATCCAGTTTATATTTTTTAAATAAAATAAGGATCCATTCATCGCCTAATTTATATTATTTAAATAAAACAAGGATTCATATTAATATTTTTTTATCGTTTATTTACCCAATTAATAGATTCTGAGTAATATTGAGAGATTATACATTGATATACTAAGAATGCGGCCAGCTTTTAATTTCTTGTTTGTGTAAATGTTATCAATAAAATTATTAATTACTAAATTATTAACCTTTAAAAAATGTTCACTTTAAAATAATGCACTTCTTATAATATTTTGTAAGAAAGGTTTTAAAAAACCAGGTGAGAAAAATGTAGCCTGCTCCGGGTTGATTGTTAAACTTCAACACTTTACTACGTACTTAACTGGGAAAGTTTCCAGCCTATAAAATGACCTAAATATCCACCGCAATAAGAATCTGTTTCACTTCGAGACTCTGAAAGCGACACCTGTCAACTTTGCTCGTTAGAAACTTACAAATCGAGTAAAAGCGGGGTAAAATGACTTGTTTATAAATTGTCCTTTGAACGATATAAAATATTTTATAGATTTAAATTGTTTATATATGTTTGAAAATATCTATAAACATGTACAGCCATGTTAAATTTATTTAAATTTATATAAATATAGTATGAAAAATACCGACCGTGCAGGGATTCGAACCCATGACCTGGGAAACCGTCCTGTCGCTCTACAAATTGAGCTACGGTATCGCTCTCCATGTAGGTGAATTAAGCGTTCTATATGTGATCGTCTTTATCGTGACAGTGACGACATCTATTAGGCTTATTTCGAAAATCCTAATCAATGTTTTTAACTTTGCAGTATAGATAAACATTGAAAAGAATTTTATAAACATGTTTAGCCATATTCAGCTTATTTAAATTTATATAAATATAGAATGAAAATTTGTTTTATATATTTTATTATCGAGTATATGATAAAATGAATCAATGCTAACGTTTTATGTGAAGTAATATTATATATGTGAGTAACAGTTTATCTCTTTCTTATGATTTCACGCCTTGAAATATAACTTTGTGGCGGTTGTCAGATATAACAATACGGTTTTTTTGCCTACTTTAGAATTATCTTTGTGTTTTTATTTCAGTCCCCCCCTTGAACGTACACATTCTTGGCTCGAATCAACCTCTATCAGCGAGCAGAAGATATGATCTTCTTTGTCAGAGTTCCGGGTCACGTCCACCCGCTTCAATCACCTGGTGGAAAAATGGTCACAGGATAAACAACGCTAAGGAAACGGTATTAAAGATAATTTTCCTTAAACGTTATTTTACTTTCCAACAAGATTGAACAACAACTTATTAACAACTTGTCTTGTTTGATCATGTGCATTATTCTTAAGATTATTTGCATTGTTAATTTTTGCATGAAGAAATTCTATTAAAGTTATGTTGGTTATTCGACTAAAGTTTGTTTAGTGAACTACACAATATTTTTCATATTTTCCAATATCATGCTTTCAGAGAATTCCCACACAAAGATAATCTCAGATAAGATAAGATCCGATATTATAAAGGAAACATATTCATACAAAGTTGAGAGCTGAATAAGGAGGATATTTTTAAAAAACCGATCAGGCTAAAGCTATCCACCAAAACTAACTTCGTTTTTTACTTATAGTTTTGCTTATTCCGACATTTTACTTAATTTTATGATGACCAAAGTTCGGTATTAATATCTTTAAAAATTACCTAAATAGCTAATAGCTATATCCACTTAGTTTTTGTTAATAAAATATTTAACTAACTGGATATAGCGCTCTGACTTACAAACATACATCAAAGATTACATTTTATACCATAGATAACTATAAATAAAAAGTCCTTTGTATAATAGATAATTAATTAAGTAACAACTCCGAAACATTTTTTAAATATAAAATGACGCAGTACTGGATACCAATCCTATTTAAACTCAAACTCTATAGCACCGTTAATAAATAGCCCATTATCATGCCTAATCAATTCCCAACTTTCAAAGACAAAGCTAATTTTGCGCCAACTGAATTTATAGAGACGCCTATAATCTTTATTACCATGAGAAACAACATCGCGAAGTCAACTTAAAATAAGGGCACGTAGAAGTAATAAATGTAGATTGAATGGGACAGTCAGTGCCTTGGGCGTACTCAAACCGGTCGTAAGGGAGGACCAAGAAGACTGCTGGATATAGAAAATTTGGATAAATTTATCTGATCAACCGGAATGTAGTCATTTTTAATTGAGTTTTGTAAAGTTATAACGGATATAAGAAAATTAATTTCTGAATATATATAATTTGATTATATGTATATTCTGTGACTTAATTATAATTTAGTATTCCTTTGTCTTGGTGAAATTGATAATGTTAATTTGTTATATTTGCACATTGGTTTAATTGGAAAATGAAATCCTTAATATTGATATGTTATTCATAATATTTTATATTCATTATTATTTTGCTTTCTAACAATTTGAAGTATACATTGAATACGAATCATCTACTTGAGTGTAATTATATATAATACGAACAATACCATTATAATAAAGTCGAGTGCCAAAAATACGAATTTAATTTTATTTAAAAGTATAGAAACGTTAGTTTCAAACGTAGAAATCGTTTGATGTGATTTCATTTGAAAAAAGTTAGTTAAAATATTTTTTTGTCCGTACAGTTATCAACAGATGGTAACACTACCACATCAACAGTGTCAATACAGTTGAGTAAAGCAGACGCTGGTGTTAAGCTCGCCTGTCGCGCCTCCAATCCGCAAATGGCATCCTTACCTGCATTAGAAGATGACTGGATTTTAGATATTCAGTGTAAGTTAACAAAATTTTGCTTTTATTAAAAAAAAAAGAAAAATTAATAAACTTACAACAAATACGTTTTACAGCTATAAAAAATAAGAAAACTTATTTTTTCAAACATAATATACTTTATTATTAAAAAAAATTAGACACTTTCAAAATGTTACTTGCATATTTCGTCGTCGTAACCTTAAGCTCTATAAAGTTTAATTTCAAACAGATGTGCCTGAAACGGTGGTCCGGTTAGGCACTAATCTAGACCCAAGCAATATTAGGGAAGGGACGGACGTCTACTTCGATTGCATCATCAAAGCACACCCCTACGTCTACAAAGTCGAGTGGAGGCACAACGTGAGTATCATTAATTTTATCTCTTTGATTTTAATTCTTTTAGTATCGTATCGGTAACTAAGATGCAAGAACCCTTACGAAAATAATTATGCGAGGTTATGTAAGATGAAAGCATATTGATTTCAATTAAATGTTACTTGAATTTGAATTTCTGATTTTTATTATCGTCGAAGGAAAATTATTAAAATATAATTCAATGGATTTTAAAACAAGTGGGTGATTATGATATAATTGGATCTCAAAAGGAATATGAATTTTAGAATATTGATCTATCCTAAGTTTTAAGATGGGTCAGGACGAAGCAAATAAATCTTTGAGTATTTATCTGTTGAAAAAAAGATTATAATAAAACATTAAATTTTCTAAAAATATTACCTTGCATTATAATATTGACTTATCCAGAATAATGGTTGTTTGCATATAACATAACATTTCGTTTCATCTAAAATGTAAACTGAGTATATTTATTATTAAACTCTTGTTTTAATACCAGGGGAAGACTCTTCATCACAACGTAGGTAATGGTATCATCATAAGCAATCAGTCACTCGTCCTCCAGGGTGTGGGAAGACGAACCGCTGGGAACTACACCTGCGTTGGGTTCAACGCTGAAGGTGATGGAGAGAGCAAGCCGTTTACTTTAGATGTATTATGTAAGTCTTTTTACAACAATAATTGATATGTAAATGATCAGAGTAAAAATTTTATGAAATGGAAGTATGACATGAATAATATTAAAAATATTAAATATCTTTCAACATTGGGAAGTGAAATTTATTCTGGATAATATTTACTAAGAAAAAGCATTCCTAAAGTCTGGTGTAACTTTATATTAAGCTCACATCTGCTATAGTTATAAAAACTTTAATATGACATTACATGTTTTATGTTTAATATGACTTTATATGTTCAAAACAAAACGTGTACAATATGTACGTTTTTAAACATTTTTATATCAAATAACCCCGTTCCTCTCAAATTTAACTATTTTTCTGATTTTTATTTTATCTGATATAATTAACACGTTGGATTTTGTGTTTAGTCTCCTGGGTATCATTTGGAAATTGGCTTTGTCCATTTCTCTTTATTTAAGCTATCCTTTTTAAGAAATTTATTTATAATGTCCATGGCTACGTTAATATATATTGAGTAAAATATTGACTATTGTAATAATGATTTAACAACCGATTTGGATAGCGAATGTAACAAGTTGCATCGTCTACAAGTTCTTCCATTATATAAATGGCTTTTTACTCAAAACTAACGCCTATGTCATTACCTATTAATAGCACATTTTAGTTAATTAGTCTAAAAATAAAAATATTAATTTAATTTATAAATAGGTCTTCCATATTTTATTCCCCTTTTTACGACCGAAAAAAATCAATTAACAGAGTGAAATTGAATTGAATCGACCAATTTTAATAAGTAATTAAAAAATATCCAATAACTCTTAGAGCACATAATGGTGTAATTCAATTGATAAAGTTTACAAATATTATCTTCGGTTTTGTTTGCTTAACTAACCACAAAACTTATACCTCTCAAATTAATAATAAATTGTTATCGATTAATTGTATATCAACGGCATGTCTTTCACCGTGACCGCAAATTATTAATACTTAATTATGATATCTTTAGGCTACAGCTATCTATATCTATCTATCTTGGCAGTAGCATGACTATCAGCATTGACATTTTTATTAAACCGTAATTTTTACACAATGTCTTTACAATGATATCACATTGTGTGAAAAGTTAGATACCTTTGTATTTGCTGATTGGATTCATATATTTGAATTTTTTTGTACGAGATTTAACATCTTAAATCTTTGCATCATAATTACATTTTGTAATCGTTAAATATAAACATAAAAAATCAGTAAATTTATTTAATTTTATATTATTCCCTTTTATTCAGTTAGCATTATTTAGGTAGTAGAAATAATGACTTCTATGCAAACGTTCATTTTTTAAACATAGGGATGAAAAGTCAAAAATTCCTAAGTCAGTCAGTAAAAGAAAAGAAACATAGAGCAATTTAGTCAATGCGTAGTCGAATCAGCCAAGACAATTCTTTTGTATTGACAAATAAAGTAATTTATATAACGATGTAAAACGTTCAATTTAATGTTCATGTCACAGACGCGCCAACGTGCCGCAGCTCACAGCAGCGGGTACACGGCGTCGCCAAGCAGGAGCGCGCCCACATCACGTGCCACGTCGACGCCAACCCGCCGCAAGTTAGCGTACGTGTACACCATGTTTCTATTTTTTATTTTATTATACTAACATAAGTAAACGAGTGATTTGTCTTAATCATAAGTAAGTTAAAAAGCAGTTATCTTCGCTGACCAAGATCCGCAAACATAAGTCGTAGATGCAGATTCTTTGCACCTAAAGTAATACGGAGATGGAAAAAGTAAAACATTGGGTACAAATTAGGCTTCCTCGCTTCCGTTATGACTGTGGTTTTAAGTTTAACAAGATAAGATACGCTATTATTTCTTGTTCGTGAAAACTGTTCAATTAGAAATAAATTGATATAGATCAGAAAGTGTTGCAAACAAATTTGTATTATTATTGGCAATAAAAACAACAATAAAGATAATCTTGATTCCTGTATTGTAATATTACACTTTATCAACTTTTTTTGTACATTCTTTGTTTAGATCGTCACTAGAATTATTCGCTGTGACTCTGTTTCTTTTCGCGCAACTTATTACCAATGTTTTTTTTTTAATATTAATAATACAGGACAAGTTACACACATTGATTTAACCTCTCAATAAGCAAATTATTTGCTTGTGTTAAGAGTGTTGAGACAACGATATAAATACATAGAAATAAACATTATAAACACTGAGAATATATATATATATTGAATAAACGACCAAACCCAGACATACAGACATATATGTTCATCACATACATTGCTATCCCTGTCGGGGATCGAACCTGAAAATTAATTTATAGGAGCAATTTTAACATCTCGGCTTCCGATATCAATATCAACGAAAGTTATATATATATTTATTAAAGGTACACTTTAATAAATATTAACTACAGCATCTTGATTATTGGTCATCCTGACGTAATCAATGTTTGTATCCGTTGTTGTATTGTATTTAGTAGCGAATGTTTTTATGCTTACAAGGATATACAACAATTTATATCGTTTATTCGGATATCCGAATAAATTGTTGTTTCGTGTACGTAATTTTTTATTGATTAAGGAGTAATGAGTTGTAATCATGTAAAAGTTTGAGTACTCAGAAATTGTTTTGGAGGTTCTCATTTTAAAAAGTTAAAATTGTTATTTACAATTAATATATATATAACCGAAAATGCTAAAATATAAATATATAGTATTAAAGTAAGATTTTTTTTGGATAAAGTAAATAATTTAATTAATTTACCTAATTCTATCACTAGTTCCGATGGACATTTAACAACACGGCCAACAGCAACGAAGTCAGTGATACTTATGTGTCGAGGTCAGGAACTAGTTCCACAGTCACTTACACGCCTCACACTGAAATGGACTATGGTACTCTTCTTTGTTGGGCAAACAATCGAATCGGAAAGCAAAGGGTTCCATGTGTGTATCATATCATAGCTGCTGGTAAGTGCCTTAAAAAAATACTTCCATAACTTAGCTTATTTAGATTTTCGAAATATTTTATTAAAGACGCATAAGGTCCCTTGAAGCATTGCTAATCTTTACTTTTATTCCAAGACAATTATTCCTTCTATCACCAAAATAAATTAGCAGTGGACGTTATAGAATAATTATTAATAAAATACAACTTTCATTAAATATGCCATATCTTTATTTGATTTAATGTTAATGCTCTATTCAGTGCCAACTATTCTGATAGAGATTTGTTATCCTCAAATATATTATTAATAGATATGAGATTATAGAATAAAGACGTTAAGTCAAATTAAGTTATCAAGCATTAAATGGAAAAATAGCCAAAACAATATTGTTGAATTCATATTCTATTATATATAAATCTTTTAAATGCTTAAACCGGGTTATAACCGTAGCACAGCTGACATACTATTTCGGATAAAGGTTATCTTTTAAATATATAGCCCATTTTATGTCCTCCTTTAATCCAGACGGGTCGCGTGCCAAGTTTCGTAAAGATTAATCACACATCTGAAACAAATTGTTATATAGAGAGCTCCTTTTATATTAAATTTTGTTAGGTGAGATAAAGATACAAATAATATTATATAACAATAAGGTATGGCAATGATGCTTAAGTTTATTTTAATGTTTTTTTAGGTCGTCCAGATCAAGTTCACAATTGCACTGTGGTTAATGCTTCATTAACGTCTTTTGGAGTCAGATGTTCGGAAGGTTTTAATGGAGGGATGCCTCAGTCTTTCTTGTTAGAAGTTAGAGAGATTGTTACTCAAGTAAGTGAATCTATAAATAATCACCAAAGCCTTTATAAAAATGATATTATTTTATTCTTAAAACATTGCCTTCACTTTATGATATATACTTAATTTCAAATGTTATTTCTTTATTCTCCACAAGGTATAACAGACATATTAAAATTTTACTCAGGGTCTGTATTTTATATTCTCATGGGATATACGGTTAATAACCCTCCGAGCAAAGTATTTAAGTATATTAATATATAAACTTAACCATAATCACTTTTTCTTTGTTACTTTAATCATAAGTCAATCTTATTAACACTTTAAGAACTTTCGAGTATTACAAAAAATATCTAAGTCTCCTAACAAACCAGAAAAAATAATCCATCTCCGAGAATCTACCAATATTTACGTATAAATAAAGTATCCTTCATCATCAGGAGATAGTCGCCAACGTGTCGAGCGCGGTACCTCGCTTTACTGCGGTGGGTCTGGTCCCGGGACGCACGTACGCGGCAGCAGTGCTCGCCTACAACGCCAAGGGACGTGGGGAGCCCTACCCACTAAGAGCCAGCACGTTAAGACCTCCGGAGAAACATCACGTACACGATAAGAGTTTGGGTGAGTGATGGGTTGGCAATATATTCATGGCAAAACAGACGGTCCATCTCATAATAGGATTAGTGTTCATCTACTAAGTTTTGCAATAAGCGCAAGACTAGAATACACTCACAGGAAGGCAGAATTTTTAGGCAAACAACTTTCTCACTCACTGTATGAATCATAGTTATGATATTTGTACGTTCGGTCAAGCGTCGCAGTATAAGAGCTGCAGTCCAATGACTACAGATACTGTATACAATCAAATGCTAATGATATTTTTTTACAGATCTACCACGAACAGCTTTTCAAATGTCTGGAGCTATGTCAGCAGCAGTTGGTGGAGGTGGAGTTCTCATGGTAGTGCTAGTATTGTTTTTGGTGGCAGTTCGTCAGCGATGTGCTAAGAGAAAGCCTCGATCTGCCCCTCCTCCTTCACAACCAGCTTCTCCAGATAAATTGAGAGAGAAGGATGATAGTGAGAGCGATGATAGGAACCCTGATATCATTCCTTCTGATACTGATCATAGTATGCAGGTTAGTCTAATAAAAATATTCATTTGTATGAATATTATTATGTACAGAAAGACGTTTTTAGCGTATAAAATGAGTGAAACAAATTACCTTTTAAATAATTGCTTACCATGATTAAATATTTATAATAATTTTGTTGCTAATGTTTTGATAGGAATTGAATATAGATAGATGATATATAATGACGGTATACTTTGTTCATTGTTATTTTGAATTATAGTCATTTTTATTTCTAAACATTAAGTGTTTGTCTGTTAAGAGCGTTGAGTGTAGATGGCCAGGCAGGCTCAAAATCTTTTTGAAATGTATTTATGTTTAGTTATAGTAAATATTGTCAACAAGCGATTCACTCTGATCGAGTTCTATTTACAAACAAAATATACTTTAACAATTAAAAGTGCATCAAAAAGCTAACAGAGGTCACTGATCCCCAGCAGGTGGAATATTTCCGCCAGCAGCAAGTGTCGACGATATCTCCGCCGACACGCGCTCGAGGTTCCATCGCGGGAGTTCGCGCGCTGCCCGGCTACTGCGCGCTCAGGACGCTGAGGGACAACCCTGTGAGTGTCTAGGAGTAATACATTTATTAGGGCATTTTTTAGAAAAAAACTATATATTTATAAGCACGGCATGCGCCAATGTAATGAAAATTGTAGTTCTAGGTAGTTTGTAAGAGTTGTTTCTTTTATGGTATAGAACAAATGTCCGCGGCGGACTCCAGTAACTTTTTAGGTGTATTTTGTATTATTATGTATTTTTAGAACCCCTTTAGATAGTTTTATTTTATTATAGTAGTGGATTTTTGTAAACGGATGGAATTGTTTTTATACATTTTGTTTGTAGACTTGATTTGCTTCGCTGTTAGTAAATACAGAATTTTATTAACCTTAGGTAACATATTTAATTGGTTTGTTGCTGGATATGATTCTGTATTGTTGGAATAAAATTATTTTATTATTTAAAATAAATTAGATTAGTTACCATAATATGAACCTATCTTATACAAAACGTAAATTATCTTGAGTTTGTATTAAAATACCCATCACAGATAAGTTTCATAAAAAGAATAAATAAATTTAATAATAATATTGTATAATATATATACTTTTATATAATATGAATTAATATATTTATATTTTTTTATGTAAGAGAAAATATTTTTATTTATTTATTTTCGTGGGTTTTTCAAGAGTTATTGTGTATTCCGTGTATTTCGCGATATCTGCATGTTATTTGTTTTTTTATTTCTGCCCTGTTATTAATAAGAGTTGAATTTAGATGTAGATAAAACAATATTATTAATGGTAATAGACTGCTTCTTTTTTTCAACAACAAGCTGAATAATATATTTAATTACTGTGATCATTTTTATATTATCTTTCTTCATATTTTATGTTATTTATGTATAAAGACCTTGGTAATTGTGTCGTTAATATTAATGATTCTTTTTTATAGTTCTTTACAAGAAGAGTCATAATAATAAAGACGTAAGCGCAAAATTATTTCTGTTCTCGAAGTTTCATAATCCGGACATGACACGAACAGAGACTTAAGTCAAATTTTGGCAAAATATTTGGATTTCACAGTCGGTCTTATGCAAATTATGTTATGGAAATTACTACATGTGTATTACGTGCTAGCTTTCATCTGTCCTTGTAAGACTTAAATATTCATTATATTTCAAATATACATAGTTTTGAACTAAATATAGAGAAATTAATTTGCGGCTACGTCATTAATGTTTTATAGTATTAATATATATTACAAATGCTTTATAATTGTTGGGTTTTTAATGGTATATTATTGTAAAATAATAACAGAACACTGCATCGAGTATACCACCTCCCGCGGGTTTTGCGAGCGGGTCGTGCACACTACCGCGTAACACGGGATCCGAACGTTGTATACCCATGCAGCACTTGCGCACCCTACCGCGTGCGCACCCTCACCCTCACCCACACTCTCACCCGCACGTGCAGTCGCATCCGCAGCCGCACCCGCAGCCGCATCCGCCGCGTGACACACCGCTCTGACAGACCACGCAGCTCTAGGACTTGTAAATATTGACAGGTGAGCGGTTTCGGACTTGAGTGATCGTTTTGCAATAATGAGTGATTTTTATTTGTTGTGCTTAATTTTTATATGGTGTTTTTATTATAAATTTAATAGGATTTTTAGTGTTAAATTCAATGAAATAAAGTTTTTTATATAGTTGACATTTTAGTGGAATGTTCCGTTCGTTAGGCCAAGTTATTTGGGAAATGTAAGCGTCAGAAAATGCCGAGACTGTTTCACCTAATTTTAATTACCTAAATAGTTAGGATGAACGAAATATTGGACTTTGTTACTGTTTGTATGTAAGATGATTGTACATAACATCAATAATAATTAATCCATTAGTATATTAGAATATCAACACAATTTAATTTAATAAATAATTCTAATCCGATAGTAAATTTTTTTGTTTTTTTTTTTCAAGAAAGTTTATTGGGATGTGTTGAAAAGCTTTATTTGAAAATTGATTTTCAATGGTTGTGAAATTTGTAAAGTTGTGTAAAATATAATTGGGTTACTTCTGATTATATATATTATTGGATAAATCTAACATATATCATAAATGCAGTTGAAGATGTCAGGGAAGAAGTCAATTGAAATGGAATCAAATTGCGTTTCAATGTCCCTAACAGTTTGTACAGTCAAAGAAAATATAACCGAAATCACGAAATTGTGATATGTTAAACTTTTATTACTTACGGATGCCTCAATTGTTATTCCAATTTTAAAATATAAAATTTGGAATGATTGCAATAAAATGTTAGTAAGAATAGTATTCTAGAATTTTATCTATTGCTAGACATTACATATTTGAAGGAATAAATGTTGAGGCAGCTGTAATGTTAGTTGATAAATTTGTCCGTTATGGAAGACTTTGTATATACTACGTTATATTGTAAATTTTTTGTATAATTGACAAACTTGTCTTTGAATAATTCATAATATGTTTTAATAGTGTATATACATTTTTATTCGATTTCCTGGTTAAGACCTTTTTATATATCAATTGAGTTATTTTTAATTTTGCAAAATAATTTTATAAATATGTTATATTTGATGTTTGATTGGATTATCATTATATGTTTATTTGATCATATAAGTCTATAATAGTCTATGGTTTTGTTACGATTCATATTTATAGATAATTATAGCGATACATTTGTTACAAATAACTTTAAAGTGTAAATAATACAATGAAATGTCAGTTTTCAATTAAATATTTGGAAACGAAATAAACGAAAAATATTCTAAAAAGTTATTTGATGTTTTATTTTTATTCATTTCTAATGTAAAAATAATAAACAGTGTATAAAGACAATGCTTTAAAGAAATGTCAGTTTGAAGTGTTTCGTTTTTAAAATCCAAATTCGTTTAAAAAATCCTGTCTTAAGTATGTTCGGAAATATTTAAAAAGTAATCAATGTAATCAACAGACCCAGTTAGTTGCATTTTTCGAATGTTTTAACGGAGACTTTAGATCTTTAGATCTTTAGAAAAAGTTAGTTTTTAATATTTTGTGTCCAAAAATTTACTATTTTGATAAGGTCCTTATAATAAAATATTATGAACTATCAAAATTAGAGAAAACAAATTTAAAGGAGATACAAAATATACCTTTAACCTTTCACCTTTAAACATGGAAAAACATTTGTTCAGATAAAATCCACAAAATAATTTATGAAATTATTAAACTTGTACCTACTTTTCTTTGGCATTTATGTCAAAAAGTTTTTAGACATAATAAAATAATAATAATCTATTAATGTTACGAAAAGAGCACGTTTCGAAGGTACTGATGATGATTAAAATAAAATATAAAAAATAGCCTTTATTTCTACTACATATTATTACAACTCAACAATATCTAACTAATTATATTATACTATTTCACTTTTTAACTAACTAACTAACTTAACTATTTCACTTAACTATTTTACTTAATCATATATAACAAAGTATTTTAAAAGTGAGTTATAGGTCATACTAGTAGTTTTCGCCTCTTCGGCGTAGGCTTCTCCTAAGCCTCGCATCTACAACAGTTCACGTTTGTGGTTAAAGATGTCATTCCATCGTTTACTTGGTCGTCCTCTTTTTCTTTTCCTATCTCTTGGTATCCTTTCTGTTAGACGTTTTGCCCATCTGGTATTATTCATCCTACAGACGTGTCCTGCCCATTGCCACTTAAGTAATCTTGCTTTTTTTCGCACATCTATTATTTTAGTTTCTTTTCTAATGTTCTTGTTGCTGACCTTATAAGATAGTGTTAAACCACGCGTGCTTATTTCCACTTTACGTTAGCAAATGGCCACTCTTTCTTCATATTGTTTCCTCAATGACCACGTCTGACATCCGTAAGTTCAGTTTTTTCTTAATATTTACATTAATTTCCTTGTTCTTCATTATTTACCTTTATCCCAAGTATTTCTTCCAGGCAAGAGATATCCTTCTTTCTATTTCTTTCCCTGTATTATTTTGGAATGTTACGAGTTGTCCTAGGTATTTATACTCTTTCATATATTCTACCTTTTCATTATTTACGGTTACATCTTGGAATTCCATTGGTTAGGATCTTGGTTTTCGTCGTGTTCATTTATAATCCTACTTAGACTTTCCGTTGTCAGTTCATTCATCATGATCTCAAATTCAGAGGTACAATCTGCGAAAATCACAATGTCGTCCGCGAAACGTAAGTGATTTAGTAGTTCTCCATCTTCTCCTATTCCCTTATTTCCCAATCTAGACGCCTGAAAATTGATTCGAGAACTGCTGTGAATAATTTTAGGGAGATCGGGTTCCTCTGCCTTACTCCTTTTCTTATTGGGAATTCTGCACCTTCGCGATCTAGGCGTACTTTGGCCAGACTTTTGGTAAATATGTCTTTAATTAGGTTTATACATTTTTGACTAATATCTTGTTGTGTTAGCGATGTCTAAATGCCTTCGAAGTATAGTGAGTCTAATGCCTTTTGTGTAGTCTATAAAGCAGATAGGTATATCGTCTTCCCATAGTATTTTGACTTCTCTATTATTTGTGTCTAAGTTTGGATGTGTTCTATAGTTGAGTATTATATGTATGTTCTATAGGAAGCCTGCTTGTTCGCACGGTTGGTATTCTCCTAGAGCCCCTGTTATTTTATTCAACATTATCTTAGATTTTTTTTTATATAAATTTGACATGAAACTGATAGGTCTATAGTTGCTTAGATTGCTTTTGTCCCCCTTTTTTAACAAAAGAATGATTGTGGATTTTGACCATTGGTCTGGTGTGGTTTCAGTTCTAAGGATGTTATTGAATAAAGCTTTTAGAGGTTTCAAGAGTTTGGTGGATAGAGTTTTGATGGTCTCGTCGGTAATATTGTCGCTCCCCGGAGCCGTGTAATTTTTTGGGATTTTATTGCATACTCGATCTCTGAAGTGAGAATTGTTGGGATTTCTTGATTTGCATTATCTTTTTTAAATTCCTAAGATTTTATACGAAATGGGCAGAATTAATGGAATTGTGTGGCTTCATTTATTATATCAGGACGTTTAGTTAGTGCAAGTCCCTATTTATTCTACAGACTTCCTGTCCATTCTGATTTGTCATTTAACTCTTTATAAGCCTTACGTAGACCTCCCGTTTTACTTATAATTTTTTCAAAGGTACTCTGTCGTATTGCCTTTTTTTGTTGTATAATATTTCTATTATTTTTTTTGCTTATTCTTATCATTTCGCGTTTCACTTCATTTGTTTTTTATTTGTATTTTTTTTTTGCTGTAATATGTCTTTTGTTCCATTATTTGTTGATTTGTTCCAAGTTTGTGAATTATTATTTTTTGAATAATTGTTTTTACTTTTTGTTGTTATAATCTTTTCTTGTTTCATTCGTGATCTCTTCGGGTGATTTAGAGTTTCGGGTTTCTAATTTTAGAGTAACAATCTTGTCGTATCATAAGGCAACCCTTTTCCCTTCCTCTCGCTCGCGTTTTACATCTTCCTGTAATTCTTTTCGTTTTGTAGTACGCTAGAAGGAAAATCTTGTTTGAGGTTGTTATTCTGACGATCACTGGTCTGACTTTTCCATTTCTTTTCCCCATCCTATTAAAGCTTTCCATTTCCCACTTTTGACAAGGTATGTCCATCATGTTGTTTATGATGTCAAGTACTATTGATAGTAAGCTTTCATAACCTTTTTTCTTTTTCCTCAATTCCAAAAAATATAATGATGATTACAATGCCTAATTAAAAGACAAGTATCTCATCTCGAAATATGGGAACAAACAATGATTTTCAGCAATTGTAATATTTAAAAATGTTGGCAACAAATACGTTAATTAAAAGTTTCTTCGTACACGAAGTCAAATGTCAATTCCGTTACCGTTAGTTTACATTTTTTTAAAACATTTTCTATTTTAAGATTTTTCTTGTTAAGTAAGGAGGAATTTTGCCAAGAAGTAAAATACATCATTTATATAAATGTCAAGTTTACCACAAAATTAACCAAAACTAAAATTTCAAGACGAAACATTTCATGTTAACTAGTATCTATTTTAGTATCATAGCAAAAACTGTGACCGGATAAACGTTTTTGTTCCATTTCTTCACCTAAACCTCAGTAATCCGGTGTAACGTATTCGGTGAGATTTTTTCAATGTGCTTTTTCGATGCGAATTGCATGCGATTTGGTTTTTTGGCTTTAGCTGAGAAAATCTAGTAATGGATGGATTTGGGTATCTTGTTAAAGTCGGGGTTTTTATTTTCGTTCAAGAATGAGGTATTCTTTTCGTCTAGTGTCTAAATTACACAGAATAAAATCCACATATTGTAATAGACTGATGAGAAATATGTTACATTTTTCTTGAAAATTTGTCAGTGTTTTATAAATATATCTTATATATCTATAAATATATCTTATGAATTAATTTCATTATAAGTAAATATAATAATTAATCATAAATAATATAAATAATATGTTGTAGTTTTCGACAGTTATTTTATTCTTAATATTAATATTAAGCACGAGATGGCCACTAAACACTGTCCTGAACTTTCCTCTCAGCGGTACTTTCAGTAAGTTTCGCAATTCATAAGTTCTTTAGAACATTTGGCTTTAACTATCACTTTGGATAATTTAACTCAAAAGTTGATTCCAGACTTTGTCTAAATAGTAGTTTGTGTTTATTCCAAAGAAATTATCTATAGTCCTTTTAATGATAACGATTTATGTATTATTTATTTAAGCGTTTATTATAAACGCTTTAGGTTATTTATGCATTTGGGAAAGTAATGTTTACTATGACTTTTTTTTATTATATTTTAATAGGGGGCAAATAAAACTTGAAGACAATCTGGTGGTAATTGATCACAACCGCCTACGTTCTTTTGCAATATCAGATGATGCATAAGAGTGTTGCTGATCTTTAAGAGGAGGAAACTGGCGCTCTTTTTGAGGGCATCTGTGTGACATTGATCTGGAAACACCATTTAAGGAAGATTATTCCACATCTTAGAAGTTTATGGTAGAAACGTAGTTATAGAACGCCTTCTTTTTCAAATATAATTGAAAGGATGGAATTAAAGGTAGTGACGTCCGAAAGTGTATGTCGAAGATTGGAATCAGATTAAATAACTCATCGAAACGATCACAATTATAAATGCTGTAGAAGACGCATAAAGATAATATCCCTCCACAGCGGATTAAGTCTTTCACAGAGCACTGGGTCTCCGATAACGAGCGGCTGATCTTTGGACATGGCCACATGGCAGAAGAGAGGTAGAAGCTAATTAATACAGAGATGAGAACAGTACTCCATGTGTGCCTGATCCGCGCTTTATGAAGTGCGGGCCTTTGGTACGCCGTGAACTACTGCCACTCTTTGTTGTGCCCTCGAAGAAAAGTTTTGCTCTTTTGGTTATCGCAAGAATGGTCGGCACTAAAACAATATTAAAATTATTTAAAAATAATCCATTGAGTTTCCTGGTGGATTTTCTTCAAAGAACTTTCTTTTAGAAAGGTATGGACGGTAAGAAGCACGTAATGTAAGTAAAGGATTTTTAGTGCCACGTATCAAAAACTAGAAAACAAAACACGTATATGTTTCGGAATTTAACTGCGCTTGGAATAATAAAACTGTCTCCTGACAGGACAGGAAAGGTTGAAATGCCTGTACCCACGCATACTTATATCTAGAATTCGACATAAGTAACGTAGAAAACTGAAGTTCAACTTCTCAATTTTAAATAAGTTCATTAATTTGAAATCTCTTTATTCATTAAGTAATTTAAATCCATCAATCAGTAATTGCTTATAAAACCTTATATTAAGAAAGAATTAAGTTTTCATATTACAATGATAGTTTATAAATAAAAATATTTATTACTAATTTTAAAATGGATAAACTAATGGACACGATCCAAATAGATAATCTTGGTTAAAAATTTATAAATGAAATTTTCGCGATATTTTAGGCTAGATGATCTTTCAGAACCAACATTCCAGAGGTCGCAGGATAGATTTCCTTGCCTTGTTGGTTTATTTTTCATTCATTATCGATTTAAAAAATGGCTATGTTTATAGATATATTAAAACATGATGAATAATATTAGAAATATATTGAGTACTGTCGATGGATACACGGTGCAACTATTATTTTAATCTTCATGCTCCTGAAAATATGTTAAATTATTAGTGATTACGATAATACATTTTAACAAAATTCCAGGTTAAGATGTTCTTAAGAAATTCAAAGATCGGGGATAAGCAATATACATAAAAACTAATATTATTATCAAATCTTCTAGATTAATATACAAAAGAAGAAGAAATTTAACAAAAATATATATTTTTTTGACTATTAGACTAGTAGGACTAGTATTAAACAGGGAGACTAGTTTATAGACTTATTGTTCTACCGTCATGAATAACTCTTTGTTGTTTTATCTACAACACAAAAGACACTAAAGGTTATATCACTTAAAAACGTTTCCACCTAGCTATTATTATATTAAATTATTTACATATTCACTATGAATGCTTTGTAAAATATCCCCCTATTAACACAATGGCCTCGCCACGGTGGTTCGGGAGCTAAAATTTACGAGCTTTCTCCGACACCTTTTAAACGTCTTCTCATTACCGTCACTGTATTAAACTCCATATATAAAATTCATTTTAAAATATAGCAAAACATTTTTATAAGACTTTTAACACGTGTTAAAATCTTTTAAACGTAGATAATACATTTTTATAAATATGCCAAATATATTATGTTTAGTTCGGCATAAATTTAATGAGTGAAGCTGTTGATGATTCCACAAACGATACTTTTTATGAATAAATTTATTTTTATTTGCTTGATATTATTTAATAAACACCAAATATTCCCAAGCACAAATAATAGCGAACCATATTCCCAAAAGCTTTAACTACTCAAAACTTAACGCAAATACGAACCTATCGTTTGATAGGTGCTGGGTGGCTTGTGTAAATAAACTACCCAGTTCAAAGTATCAAAAGCAAGGCTTAGCAGGAGTGTCCCCTTGGAAGGGAGGACCGTAGTGCTTCAAACAATTTGCATTTATTTGCTGCTCAGGTAAAGCATGTGCAAAACAAAGGTTGAGGAAATTTAAAAGCAGTTGGTCTTGTATTTTTATGCAAAGTATTCTAATATCTGAATAATTGTTACTTTTGTAATGTTGTTTATTGTTAAATCTATTGTAAAAATTATAACATTGTGTTGAGGAGATATTTAACATATTATATAAAATTCTTTAGCTTTCTGTTGGTGATCGCGCAATGTAAAACGAACTTAACAAATCATATTAAAACAATATACCTATGTGTATTATTTTTGTCGTTTTATAGCTTAGCAAGTTATTTGTATTAGTTATATTTATGGAGTCAAATATGATATATATAATATATATTGTGAATTTTAACAATATTTGTTTAAGTCTTGATAAAATAAATATCTATACTCATCTTTAGTTTTTCAGCAGACGGAACCCCTAGCAAAAGCTTGTATTATTAATCTTTGAAAGAATTCAAATCACAAACGTTTAATTTACATATCATCAATCAAGCGTATCTGTGAATTATGAATACCTATATCCGTAATTTACTGGTGACAATTAAAAATATAACAATAAATTGTGAGATGTGTCAAATATTTTGATAAATCTTCGTTTATACGAACCCACAATAATATTCCAGATATCGTTGTATGTATTTGATGTGTGTAAAGTATTTATTATAAGGGTACGTAAAAGTAAGGTATAAACTCGCTATTTAAAGATTATGTAATGTTAGATTTTAACATTTCTCATTATGTTCTTAAATAATATAATATTCTTACATGTATGAAAGATGCTCATCAATATTTAACACCTTGTTGTAACCGAGCATCGTCATGCCGGCAGTGATTAAAACAGTAGGATCCGCGTGATAACGACTCATGATCATTACCAGCCTTTGTTTCGAATTATTTCATTATATTATGTTACGACTGTGTCGTATCCGCTAATGGTAAACATTTACTTATCTTAACCACTCTTGCCATCCTTAGGTTACACACTTAACCGCGTTGAAATTATTTTTATGAAAGAAAATTAAAATAATTCTGTTCATAACTCATGGAACTATTACAATAAAATGAATCGCACAATTTTATACAGCAAATAATTTTTGGCTGGCATTTATTTATATTGCGTAAAATAATGACAATTATAGTGATGTGTATGATAATTTATTAAACGTGGTCAATTTAAATATGACAGAATAATTATAATAAATTTGATAAATATAATTGTTATTTTTAATTAAACTATGTATTTTTTGTTCTTGCTATATTTACGTGTATATATGTTAATGGAATGTTTAAATTTGCGGTTAAATAGAATGTAACATAAAATCATATATTATAAACTCAAAGAGGTATCTAATTTCGGGCACGATTAATTCGAATAATTACTCTCGCAATATATCTCCGAAGTGAACAATGGAAGGAACTGATAAAATGAACCAAATACCTGGCCAACCTGAAGCAAAAGGATGAAAAACTGTTCACATTACGCTACGGTATTTTGAACGATTATGTAAAAATGAATACAATATTAAAATAAATAAATCTCGAACTTCTGAATATTTATTACCTGCAAATCTAATATTTTTTACATAAAGGTATGTTAGCAATATAATACAGCGAAACGTACTCGGTGTATTTATGAATACCGTGACATAAGAAGTATATATGTGAAGTATTTATAAAATAGCAACGAAGGTACAATAAATATATTAATTGCTACGTGCAACATTTATACATATATGTAAAATAAAATCGTCACTGATCGATTTTTTTACATGGAAAAAATAAAAAAAACATAATGGGGGCGTTTATAAGAGCTATAGAACCCAAAAAAATGGTTTTTCATTTTGTTGGTTTGTCTGTATATCTGTATGTTTGTGCAAGCTAATCTCAGAAACAGCTTTAACAATTTGGATACAGTTTTCGGATATACAGGGCTATTTGTAATTAATTGGCCACCTCTTGCAGGCATCTTACATCAATCTCAACAACATATGTTCTACGACTTTTTAAAATTAATAGTTTCTAAAATTTATTTGTTGCCTTCGAACTTGCTTCTGCGTTGACCTTTTAGGTAATTCTTACAAAATACAGAGTAGTCAGTATCAGAGAGAGCAAAAATTTTTTTGTTTGTTTTTTTTGTGTTGTTTTCAAGGTTTGTAAAAAGTCGTGGAAAAAATGTTGTTGGGATTAATGTAGAGAGGCTGCCTGCAAGAGATGGCCAATTAATTACAAATAACCCTGTAATGGGCTTTACTTAACATTTAGTGTTCTTTCATTTAAATTGGTTAAGAAATTAAAAAGTTATGTCAATTTACGTCAATCATTATAGTACCTATACCTGCAAATCTTTTTCTACACATGTAATAAATCTGTAGAGGAGAAGTCTCTGTACATTGAAATATAAAAAAAATATGTAATGGATAATTTACAGAACCCATTGCTAACATTTTGAATTTTTTGTATGTTTATCTGTTTCTCTTTTAGTTCTGTACGCAACAAGAAAAAAATATATAGCTAATGTAAACAATTTTTATACATAAAAATTTAACGTTACTCTAAATAACGTTAAGTTTTTCACTTTCATTACACACTCTTCATTCTTTCAAAAAAAGTTAATAAAGTGCTCAAGAAATTTATCTATATACATATAACAAAAATGTAAGTGATTGCTGTCGTACAGACATCGAAAATATTTTCAAAAATTCATAATATACAAGAGAAACCAAAACAATGGTTTTCCATTTTGTCTGTTCTTCTGTATGTTTGTATGTCTGTATATTTGTACTCGCTAATCTCAGAAACGGATTAACCGGTTTTTATGCAGTTTTTGGGAATATATTTTCATTATTATTTTTTTAAATTTTAAATCGGTTTACAAATGAAGAAGTTAATAATCTCTCATTTTCGTACTATTGCGGTAAGACTATTTTCAAATAGAGCTAGTTGTCCCTGTGGGTTTCCTCTATATAATAATAATAATAATCTTTTCAATAAAGAAATACGAAATCGGACTACCGACTCTGTGAAAACAAAACTGTGATAAAAATAAAAAAATATATAAAAGTAATCCTACGTGTAAAAACTACTTGATGGAGTTTGATGAAACTTAGAAGGTTTATACATGGGTATATACAAAGGGTATGTTTTATCGAAATCGAAATCTGCGTGTACGAAGTTGCAGCCACAGCTAGTTGATACATATGACACGAACGTGACGCTTACGCTCAGCTAAACTTCATTTCTTTTTCGCTCGATGTTGACAGATAGGGATGGGATGGTGATGGAATGGGAAAAAGGCCTTTTTTATTTATGCTATGCAGCTATTTTCAGTTTTGGAGGTATAGCCGAAGAAGACTGAACCGAGTGAAGAAGGCTGGAGTGCTGGAGTGGATGCAAAAAGTATAAAACATGTTATTAAAAAATGATGGATGGTGATAGCTTATTATCTGAATATCTTATTATACGGGATGATTTATACTAAAAAATCTTTAATTTTAAATCCAATGAAAGCCAAAAAAAATTTTAGTCTCTAATTATAATACATATAAAATATATTTATTTTGTTTGACTCTCTAATATTTGATTTGTAGATGAATTATTATTTGATTTCATGATACTCATCGACCAGGTGAAGTGGCTGGCAACAGCTGCAATGTTATCTATGTTTTGTAATTTTATTTCTATTAAATGAAAGTCTGGTTAAAAAGGAATTATCAATATAGTAACTGTATAATGGAAACGAGCCTGAACGCTACGCAGTATTGGAAGGCTCACCCAATTTGCATTTATTACCTCACGTGCTTTGTCCGCTCCAAGGCCGGGCTATTTAGGAAAACCAAGCTTCATCCGGTGTTCCAGATAATTGGGTATTCGTGAAAAGAAACTAAACCGGTTTTGCATTACCTGTGACATTTTTTAACGCTGAATAAAAACTGTACACTTTTTTGAATATACATATAGGTAATTTAACTGTAGTAACGCTTTGTTACTGGTGTTTCAAATGCAATAAACTGATGTAGATATCTGCACTAACTGTTTCGAGTACCGTAAGAAGATTAGATGAATATTATATACGACAGATAGTTTCAATTCTGAAAAAAGTATTTTACTAACACGTTTCAAAGGCTCTTGGTATACCGATTTATCTCTTAACCTTTAAGAGAAATATTTGCGACGCGTTCACAAATGGCGTGTAACAAAGGGCTGGACGTCGACATTTCTCAGCGTTGCTTTTATTAAATTTCTGATGTAGTTTGTCACTGGCACAATAAAGGACCGCGGTTGTGCAGGTATGGGATGCGCGGAGGTAAGTTATAGTCAAAATGTTATCTTTAAATTTGATTTATTATTATAGTTATACAGAAACAATAAATATGTGATTTTTATTAATTTTGTTCTGATTTTACTGATTTTATCTACATAAAATTTAGTGTTATAAAGTATTTTCATAAACCGACAATCAAACAAATCAACGTATAATATAATTAATATAAAATACATTTTATTTTATGAAATATAGTGATTTAAAAGATATGATATGTTTTTTATGGTGAGAGAGTTAAAATGATTTTGAGCTGTTTCACGCTTTTGTAGTTTATACTAAAGGGATATTTTAAAATGATAACGTCAAGTCATTTTCAAGTATTTCAGCAGGTTATGTTCGTAAGAGAAACAATTAATGTGCATTATGTATTTCAACACTTACTCGAGTTCTAATACCTCATAATATTTTATATTTAACAAAGAGTCACAACTTAAAATCATGGACAATATTTTTCTGGAACTAGAATAAGTTATAGATAAATATGAAAAAAATATATATTTCAACACACGTTATGGTATGAGAGATAGACTGATAGGTATCGTTAATGCACAAGCTATGTAGATATTGTTAGCTTCGTCGACGCTTGGAACTTAAAGCAAATGAGATTCGTTCACAATTTGCACAGCGAAATGAATTCTATAACATACATAAAACATCTTTAATGGGATGATTTCTTTTGTTATAATAGTTTATTTACTTAAAAATTGTTTTTAGTATACTGAAGACATGAATCTGGAATTTGGATACATCTTATCTCAACATAGTATTCACATAAAAATAATATCAACGTGTTAGTTATATTATTTTTATTATCGTTATATATAAAATAAATAACTAAATGGGTAGTTAAGCGTGAATAGTAATTTTCCTCTTAAGTAGACTCGGTTGCATAAATTTCCGCCGTCGACGCACCGTGAAAGAACGGGCGTTAATGCCGTAGGGCTGTAGTTTATTAGTGTACGGAACACCGGTAATATACGTTAGGGAACCCTGCTTGTAATTAAAGTATGAATAGCTCGTTCGTTCGTGACTTTGTCTGCGCCCTAATGCATATTTAATGAATAATTCCTATCTTTCACGTCATCTCAAAAGTCACAATCATTTTTATTATTTTCTTATATAATAAAATAATATCACAAAATCTTTTAAAAATGAGCAGCACTTCTTCCTCCAGGTACATACGTGGAGCACTCGATATGTGTACATAATAGCCCCTGAAGTTCAGTTTATCGTCCGCAAACAGTGTCCGTTTACACGTTGAAATAGCAAATAGTATGCTATTCTGGAGAAGCAAGTTGCTATTTTCAAGTGAATATTTCTAACAATTGCGGTTTGCTTTGATACTACACATTGTAAAAATATAAGCATTATCTGCATAGAATATATGCATTATCTGCATAAAATGTATGCATTATGTGCATAAGATTTATAATATAAAAAGTTTATGATTTGCAGAAATATAGATTCTCTTTGTATACTCAAACATAAAATTTTAGTTTTTTTTTTCAATATAGGATGTATCAGGCAAAAGTATAAAAAACATGCTAGTTACTATCCTGGTTTTATTAATTATGTATTTCTATAATATAAAACGTAACATAAAATGTGTGCTTGTCTGTAAAAAAATTAAAAGAAGAATGTCACATTATCGTTTTAGCTTTTTCATTCATACATTTTCAATAGCTAGTAAGCCAACGTTGAGCTCAAAGCACAAATCCCAGGTACAGTCACCAACACACGCGCGGGTTGAACGTCAAGTCATATGCAAATTCTGTTGTAGTGGAGCGCTCTGGATGATATTTCGTTGTACAATAACCATCTTATAAAATTTTCAATCATCCGATGTTTGTTAAGATAAAGTACTTCTTACTTTTTGAGATTCAGATGTAATCAAAATACAGATTTTATAATGATAAAGGTATTTTTGAAACCTTACAATTAATCTGAATTAATTATTACAGTTTTCTTAAATAATTTTTGAAATCTAAAGATGTTTCGCTAATCATATTTTGTAATGTATGTCTATTATATGTGTATGTGTTACATAATCCGATTATAAATAGTATAAAAAGAGAAAACATAAGACAATAATAAAATTATGTTACACGAATAAAAATTTATGATTCTAATATATTATATAAGACTTGGATGTTTGTGCAACCCCATCAATATTAGTGTAATAAACTTGAGATACCGGCAAATATTATTGATCTCCTCTATTACAACAAACCACTAGGATTATAAAGTACAAATCGTGTTTGGAAATATAACCTTTATGATAAAGACTTAAGCCACATTTTATTCTGAATTTTTGTATCAATTATCCGGATTTGTACTAGATTATATAAATATTAGTTCTTATAAAGACCGTCCCGATAAAGACGATCACATATAGAATGCTTAATTCACCGAGGCGGACAGCGATACGGTAGCTCAGTTGGTAGAGCGACGGGACGGTTTCCCAGTAGTCGCGGGTTCGAATCCTGCCCGTATCGGTTTTTTACATTCTATATTTTTATAAATTTAAATAAGCTTAACATGGCTATACATGTTTAAAGATATTTTCAAAAATTGATTTCGGTAGTGGCATCTTTTCAATGTTTATCTATACTGCAAAGTTAGAAACATTGGTTAGGATTTTCGAAAGAAACCTAATAGATGTCACCACCGTCCCGATAAAGACGATCACATATAGAATGCTTAATTCACCGAGGCGGACAGCGATACGGTAGCTCAGTTGGTAGAGCGACGGGACGGTTTCCCAGTAGTCGCGGGTTCGAATCCCTGCCCGTATCGGTTTTTTACATTCTATATTTATATCAATTTAAATAAGCTTAACATGGCTATACATGTTTAAAGATATTTTCAAAAATATTAGTTCTGTTAGAACCGAACAGTGAAATTATGTTCCATGCATTTTCAAAGAAAATTTTATATAATATAAAATGTTTTTAAACCATTTCGTTTTAAAAAAAATATTATAATAACCTTTTAATATTAAGCGGCATCACACGGCGAGGATGAGTTATAATCAATGCAAACCAATATAGATGTCACTATAAATCATTTAAAATATAAAACACATTAACAAGCTATATTTACATTTATTTTTATATTTGTAGTATGGGATGTTGTTATGCAACGATGCAGAAATTTCTGAAAATATCTTGACGTTTTCAAAGATTTTCCCAAGTACCTACTACACATTTGAATAAAACTACATTACAGATTTATAACGCGTCATTTATGTGTAATACAAGAAAAAGTATATTAGATTTAATCTATTAGATCATTGTGTTCAAATATTTGAAGGTTGTTTGTTACTGAAAGTCTAAAGAAGATTTGATAGGAAATGATTTTAATAAATCTAGGTCTCTTTAAATATCCTTTCTCTTAGTCTTACAAATAGTGACAATTGACTGTCAATAATAGGAACATATCTGTAATTTACAATTAAGGATCTTCATTTTTAATAAGTTAAAAAGTTATAATTATTATAATATAAATAAACATCCTTGAGCCAATATAAAATGAATTATTATATTGCAATTCATACATTGCGCGTATATTTTACCTTTGTTTTCTGAGATTGCTTTTATAACATATTTTATTTTCATTTAATTTCATGCTATTTATATAATAATCAATACAATAGTAACCTTAGTTATTTACTATTTTGTACCGTATTCAATAATATTAATATATGTATATATATATATATATATATATATATATATATATACAAAGGTTTTAAGTGATCTATATACTGTTATAATTAATATTAATTTTAGCTTTAAATTAGTAGAAGTTTCTCCTAATATAAGGGTTGTTGTAGCGTTAATAGCTACTTCACGTTTATCATATTATGTTATAGGGTGATTTTACCCTGGCCGATCGGGCTCATATGAGCAGTCTAATTACAAACGCTAGAATATACCACCTTAAATAAATACATACTTGTACGATATTGTACGATCGTGACTTCTTTTGTCTTGTCAATGTCAATAGATAGTCACTTATATTTGAAATAGGTTGATATTATTTGGAAAACATTTAAAATAAACATTGAAAAATAGGCTGCTCTATCAAAAGGTGTTAACACTTGAGAATCGTTTTTTTTTACCTAAATTTTATAAAAATAATTCAAGAAATTATTTTAATCCACCAATATTCGGAGGCGTGGAGAAAAATGTTCATGATCTGCATTAAAAAAATACATTTCTTAATCTTATACTACAATTATTTTTTGAGTTTTGCTTTATCATTGTTATTAAATGTTTTTTCACGATTTGAAGTTATCTGGTTCAAGGTATTTAAAGAAAGGTAACTTATATTTGTTTAAAAAATATGTATATAAATATTTCGACTCTATGAGATACAAAAATATAAACAAATTTTTTTTATATATTAGTTGCAATTAATTCCAACGAACTTGAAGTAGAAGTTCAATGAATATTACTAGTACTAATGATTAATAATATATTGGTATATATATTGTTTAAAGTTTAAATAATTTAATAAATAGAAATTAATATATCTTACTAGATACTATAAAATATTTTAAAATGTCTGTCTGTATTATACAATGTACTAATAAGTTTATATCATGTTGCTTTACTTTGTATTAGTTTGCGACCACAGTACTTAATTAAGTGTTTGCTCTTACACTATACGGTCTTGTCTATTAAAAACATATTTGCATATTGAAGGTGAAAGGTGTTAGGAAAGAGCCAATAATTGGGTAAGGTTATGAATATATGAACGTACGTATGACTATAATTATTTTATTAAGATGTATATTAACATGTTAATCGTAGTCTTCTTCTTAGTCGTCACAGTCTTGCCAGAGTGGTCGTGGTTGTAACGACTTTCCTTGGGAAAATAGTGCAGTAGTTTGCCCTTGCTTACTGAACCAGACATTTTACTGGGTATTTAATCCTCAAGGCCGCTGACGCCTCTTCTGTCCGGTTGCCCGACCAGGTGTACGGTTATATCGCCATTACTCGGTTGCCATTGCCTCGTCCGTTGTCTAGCAGGGAGCGTCACGACGGTCTGTGCCCGTCGCCGTCGCCGTCGTCGGTGACGCAGGTGAGGTTGACATTTGGACCGGGTTAAGATGTTTCCCCGTGCTCCCCTTACTCATCGTAAGTAACCGTAGTAAATATATATATTTTTTCATTGTTAAGAATTGGTTTTAAGATTAAAATTTTCAATGTATACTGAGTTTAAGATCGAAATGTTCCATGTATACTGAGTTTAAGATTGAAATATTCAATGTATACTGAGTTTAAGATTGAAATGTTCCATGTATACTGAGTTTAAGATTGAAATATTCAATGTATACTGAGTTTAAGATCGAAGTGTTCCATGTATACTGAGTTTAAGATTGAAATATTCAGTGTATACTGAGTTTAAGATCAAAATGTTCCATGTATACTGAGTTTAAGATTGAAATTTTCAATGTATACTGAGTTTAAGATCGAAGTGTTCCATGTATACTGAGTTTAAGATTGAAATATTCAGTGTATACTGAGTTTAAGATTGAAATGTTCAACGTATACTGAGTTTAAGATCGAAATGTTTCATGTATACTGAGTTTAAGATTTAGTTTTTCAATGTATACTGAGTTTAAGATCAAAATATTCCATGTATACTGAGTTTAAGATTGAAATGTTCAATGTATACTGAGTTTTAGATTGAAATGTACAATGTATACTTAGTTTAAGATCGAAATGTTCCATGTATACTGAGTTTAAGATTGAAATGTTCAATGTATACTGAGTTTAAGATCGAGATGTGCAATGTAATTTTTTTGTAGGATAAAGGATCGCTTTGAAACAACTAACATTTATAAAAAAATCTAAAAATACCTACATCGATCTGTATGTATATACAATGTATATACATATAGATCAAGGTAGGTAGGGACAACTAGTCGTCAGAAAAATTCTCTGTACATTTTATTTAATATTAAATTACTTTATGTATATTAATTAAGTGCAATTATCACATTTAGTAATTAAAAATATCATATTAATATAGTGCTATTGTTTGTACTTTGTCTTCGTGCTTAATTTAAAAAGGAACAAACAAATATACCGAGCTGTTAACCAACGGATGTCGAATTCAAATTTCTTCAATCCCGGGGAGTATTTTGTTTTACTTTTAATATAATTACACTTACATTAAACTACCAACTACTCATTTTATAGTAAGTTACGTCCACACATTCTGGCACCGTTATTGACTCTCTTTACTTCACTAGTTGGAAGTAAAGTTGAAGACAAAAACATTGGCCTCATACAAAACTATTACTTTTACTTTACCTTACATATATACATAAAACAATCATTTTGAAACTGTCCCATTTGCATCTAAAAGATAATTTGTACCCAGGTTCAACAATGGAAAGAGTAATTGCAACTCACAAGGCCTCTGCAAAGGAGTTGGAGCAAAAGTTAAAACTGGCTTAAGAAAAATTAAAATCTTCTAAAGATTTGTGCAAAAAGCTACTGCAAGAACGAGAGGACAGTGAAGAGGAAATTAAAGATATTGTTAATAAAAATACTAATCTTAAAGGTAAGATCGCTGAACTACATACCAATTATTTGGATATTGTGGCTCAGCGAGATCAGTTAAGAAATATAGTGACTGCATTTGACCATTGTTAAAACTTTTAGAAATCTACATATGAAAAAAACAGGTCACCCTTGGGGTATGTCAGTAAAATTACTAATAAGTATTATAAATGATATTGCTCCACAATTATCCTTAATTTTTAACAAATGTATTGAAACCGGTACTTTCCCAGATTTAATGAAAAATAGTAAAGTAGTTCTCTTGTTCAAAAGTGGCGAAAGACTAGAACCCGGAAATTATAAACCTATCTCTATTTTACCTACTTTAAGTAAAATCTTCGAAAAAAATATTCTAAAGCAAATTTCAGAATTTGTTTATAGCAATGAAATCATGCATAGTGAACAATATGGTTTCACCAAAAGTAAATCAACAACTGAGGCAGGTGCCCCGCTTCTTAAGCACATTAACGACGCATGGGAAAAGTCACAGAATGCAATCGGAGTGTTTTGCGATTTATCTAAAGCCTTTGATGGCGTGGACCATCAAACATTACTATGCAAACTTAATCACTATGGTGTGCGTAGTGCTGCGCTTGAACTTATTACCTCTTACTTGAATCTAAGAGTTCAGACGGTTGATGTAAATAATTGTAAATCGGTTGGATCTCACCTAAAAATGGGTGTTCCACAAGGATCTATTCTAGGCCCTTTCTTATTTTGACTCTATATTAATGATTTACCCTTTTTCGTAAAAGTCTTTTCGTACTTTTTGCTGATGATACCTCGCTTATTTTTAAAGTTGATCGTAATAAAGCTAATTTTCACAAAGTTAACTGGTTCTTCATTGGTTCAAATTAATAATTTGGTATTAAATACTAAGAAAACTAAAAGCATGGAATTTACACTTCCGAATGTAAAAAGTCAAAATTGTAGTTTATTCCTTAACAATGAAGTGTTAGAACTGACTGACTCGACAACTTTCTTAGGTTTAACTTAAGATAGAAAGCTCCAGTGGATCCCTCATCTCTCGCCACTCGCAAACAAACTTAGCTCAACCGTCTTTGCAATTAAAAAAGTAAGACAATTAACAGACGTTAATAAGGCTCGACTCGTTTATTTTAGTTATTTTCACACTATATTGTCTTACGGTATTTTACTATGGGGCAGCGCTGCCGAAATTAATTCTATATTTATTTTACAAAAACGAGCTATTTGTTACTTACTTAACTTACGGGCTATTTGTAACTTAAAAACTAGAAACTCCCTAAGAGATGTTTTTAAAGAAATCGGTATTCTTACGGTCGCTTCCCAATACATTTTTAATAACTTACTATATATTTGCCAAAATTTAAATAACTTTAATAAAAACATCGACGGACATACGATCAATACCAGAAATAAAAATAGGCCTAAATTTCGACTTCAAAAAGTTAAAAAATCCTTCATGGGCTTAAGTATACGCATATATAATAAAGTTCCACAAGATATCTTAGATCTTCCTTTTCTTGGTTTTAAATCTAAAATTAAAGGTATATTATTAAATAAATCTTACTATAACATTCAAGAGTTTTAGGTTGATCGAAATGTGTGGAACTTGGGTCTTTGACTCATTTGCAAGGTTAATTTTATAATGTATAAGTCAAACATTGTTAAATTTCATTTAAAAAGAGCAACTGTTGAGTTTCTGGCCGGCTCTTCTCAGCAGAACAGCATTCCGAAGTGGTGGTAGTTTACTCACACACTGACTATACTGACCAACTTAATGTAGTTGACGATTCAAAAGTGCGTGTAAATGCCTACTTGAATAAAGATATTTTGAATTTTTGAATACAATTGTATGTCTATACAATGGAATATTCTTGATAGCCAACTTGCCACATAATATTGTTATTTATTTTTCATTGGTTAAATTGGTTTTTATTTTCATTATACGATCGGCATTTAAGGGCTTAATAAACCCTCACGTAGTATTGGTGTCTATTATTGAGCCAGCCTAATAGTAATAGCTTACTAAGTGACTAATTAGCTGACTAACTGACAGACACCTAAATCTCGTTTTCACCTGAACACAATACCACAAACAAACATAACATCGGGATAAATTTAAAATGAAAATCCAATTACACACGAGTTTAATTCGTTAAGAGCGTTTTATTTAAATGGTCTCATTTGTTTAAAAACATTACCTTAAATGACTTTTTTTTATTGGCATTAATTTTCACCCACGTACAACTACTCATCCGTTCACATTTAATATTTTTAATCTATTTTTAACTTTCTTTGATTAGTATATTTGATATACTAACATTCTTAATAAAGGTGTTTGTTAGAAATACGAAATACGAAAAAATAATGTGTGTCCTATTGTACCTGGGTTATATTTTATGTTGGTATGATGTACACAATATAATGTGTCTGATTATTAATCATCATATAATTGTAATAAATAGTACAAATGTAGATTAAATATATATTTATCGAACCTTTTTATTTTGATAAATTGTTAAAATGAATTTTTAACAGCTAATAATATAGCCTCCTATTTTTTATTTATTTATGTTGATGGATGATATTTTTCTAAGAAACTCTTTTGTAACGGCCTATTTTTTTTAAACATTTTTCAATTACTCCACCAAGGCATTCACAACGGCCGATTTCCTGTCTTTTATGGCCATCTTGGTGTGATAATCTACCATGTTGAAAGATTACGCCTATATCGCTTGCCAGCCGCATGGACCGCAATGTCGGTAAAATACCTTCAGATCTCGGTATGACGCGATACTGCTACGACCACACAGAAAACGCTGTTGTAAAGTGATATATTACTGGTGTTAGCTATGAACACGAAACCAAAAAGAACTATAATTCGTGTATGGTTAATTTTAGCGAACCTTCGCATCATTATCCTTCATCATCATCATCATCCTCCTACCCTGTTCCCATTATTTGGGGTCGGCGCAGTATGTATTTTTCTTCCATTCATCTCTATCAACCGTCAACTCCTCACCCACGCCTTTCAAACACATGTCATTCATCACACAATCCATCCATCTCTTTTTGGGCCGTCCTCTACCTTTGTATCCTTCCACACGCAGATCTAATACTCTTTTCACAACCTGTCTTTCGTCCTTCCGCATTACATGGCCATACCATGCTAATCGTCTTCCTATCATCTTATCGGTCACTGGTGCTACTTTCATGCTTCCTCTTATATACTCATTTCGTATCTTGTCCATTCTCTTAACTCCACATATCCATCGCAACATCCGCATTTCATTAGCATGCAGTCTCCTTTCGTCCTTCTTCTTAATAGGCCAGCATTCCGATCCATACATGACGACAGGTCTGATAATTGTTTTGTATATTTTCCCCTTCAATTTGATGGGCATTCGGGGATCACAAGTTATGCCTGTGACCTGTCGCCTTTTCATCCATCCTGAGCTGATCCTGTGTTCCACAGCGCGGTCTATATCTCCATCACCCTGCAAGAGTGAACCGAGGTACTTAAAATCCGAGCAAGTAGGCAGTGCTACGCCATCTAGCATGATAGCAACAGGACCGGATAATCCGCCAAAGTCACAGAACAAATACTCTGTTTTTGTTCTGCTGATCCTTAGGCCAACATTCTCCAGTTTCTGTTGCCATAACGCTAGTCTGCTCTGTACCTCGAGTCCATCTTCACCAACGAGAACGATGTCGTCGGCGAATAGCATGCACCAGGGTGCCTCTTCCTGGATGTCTGACGTCAAGGCGTCCATAATCAACAGGAAAAGGTAGGGGCTTAGAGCTGACCCTTGGTACAAGCCTACAGCCACACCGAATTCATCGGTATTGCCAGCGGACGACCGAACGTGTGTACATGATGAAATGTACATAGCACGAATCAGCTCCACATACTTACCTGGCACTCTTTTCTCTTTAAAGGTCCACCACAAAACCTCTCGGGGTACACGGTCGTATGCCTTTTCTAGGTTTATGAACACCATATGCAAGTTTTTGTGAACCCGTCTGTATTTTTCGCATAATTGGCGAAGAGCGAAAATGGCATCCATAGTCCCTCGGCCCGGCATGAACCCGAATTGGTTTTGGGTAATTTCACTCTCTTCTCTTATTCTTTTCTCAAGTATTTTTTCCCACACTTTCATCGTATGTGACATAAGCTTTATGCCTCGGTAGTTATTACAATCCTGAACATCACCCTTGTTTTTAAAGATGGGCACTAGCGTACTACTGCACCATTCATCCGGTATCGTGTTCTCGTGCAGCAACTTACCAAAGAATAAAGTCAGCCACCTCCTTCCATCCGCATCACACAATTTCCACACTTCGACTGGTATTTCATCTGGTCCCACCGCTCTTCCATTCTTCATACTCTTTACGGCCATTTTCACCTCTTCCTCACAAATTTCCCTCACCAGACCTATGTTTAATGGCGGATCTTCTAATACTCTGTCCCAATCATTTTCTTCATTCATCAGCCTTTCGAAGTATCCCTTCCAGCGATCTTTTATCTCCTCCCCATTCATCAATACCCTTCCACTATCGTCTTTTATGCACTTAATATGTGAAATATCTCTCGCATTCTTCTGCCGTGCTTTAGCTAATCTAAAGAGTAGTTTTTGGCCTTCAGGGCACTCTAGCGACTTGTAAATGTCGTCTTGGTTCGCAGCCTTTGAGGTCGCAACAACTCTTCTAGCTATTTTCTTGCATTCTTTATACTTCTTTTTCTTATCTTCTTTTAATCTTTCGTCTCCTACTTCCACACTCTGCCACTCTTTGAATGCTTTCTTCTTCTCTTTCAATGCTTCTTGGACATCTTCATTCCCCCACCATGTATCTTTATCTATGGTTCCTTTACCCTTAGACTGTTCTAGAACTTCTTTCGCTACACTTCGGATACACTTTGCCATTTCATTCCAACACTCATATCCTTCATTTCCACCATATTGTCCACTACTTGCTTCCTAAACTCACATGCATACTGATCCTTTCCTAGCAAATGCCACTTTATTTTGGGTGGGGGGCGGTTCTGGTGTTTACTGGCAAGGACTCTGACTAGTATGTCCATTAGCAATAACCGGTGTTGTGAGACTAGTGATTCTCCTGGCAATATTTTACAGTCCTTGACGCAGTTGATTCTATTCCTTTTTACCAGAAAATAATCAATCTGCGTCTTGTTCAGGCCGCTTTTGTACGTAACGAGGTGTTGTTCTCGTTTCTGGAACCATGTATTTGTTATTGCCAGGTCGAATGCAGTAGCCGCTTGTAGGAGGGCCTCTCCTTCCTTGTTACGTGTTCCATACCCCCAGCCTCCGTGACCTCTTTCATACCCTCCATTCATTCTTCCTACATGGCCATTAAAGTCACCACCGATATATATCTCTTCACTGTTTGGTATACTTATTACTAGGGCATCAAAGTCCTCCCAAAACTTCTCTTTCATACTTTCCTCACAGCCTGCTTGAGGGGCATACACACTTACAATATTCATAACCACATTCTCTAGCATCAGTCTGACAACGATCATTCTATCATTTTTCCTTACAACCTCTGTAACTCTTTCTTTCATCTCTCTATCCAATACAATCCCTACCCCATTTCGCTTCCCATCGCTTCCACAATAATAGAACTTATATCCTTCTCCAATCTCTCTCGCCCTAGCACCTTTCCATTTCGTTTCCTGCAAGCACGCTACATTTATTCTTCGTCTTTTCAAAACATCCGCTAACTCTCTTCCTCTTCCATTCATCGTACCTACGTTCCAACTGGCAAACCTCAACTTAACATTCTTCACACTTCGGGCTCGCTTCTTACGTCGTACCCGCTCCGAGTGGTACGACAACCCTTGTCCCTTTCTCACAGGGGCCGGGTGCTGCTCCTGCGCGTCGCCTGGGGGGGACGCCCTAACCCTATCGCGCATCATATTAACCTTTGCCATACTGCATGTGTTTTGGCTTTTTCTTTTACAGTCGGCCGCCTGCCTGACTGACTGATATGTATCCTTGTTAGACAATATTGTATTTATTTTTCTTAGGTGTGCTGAATGACGGAGGTGTTAGTTAGAACGACCTTCCTTCTTCACTTAAAAATGAAATTACAAAAATAAATATAAAATATAAATTAAAAAAATATTTCCAATCGATAATAAAAAACAAACATTGATTAATATCGTTCAACATTAATCACCCCGTGTGTACTCACAAGTTACTGCGACTGCATTATCATTGTGTATTTGTAGGAACTGTCTTGGAATTGTGTAGGGTAGTTGTGTAAAAATTTTATTTGAATTGTTAATAATGACTTGTTACATGATCATTATTAGCTTATATTTCAATTTGAATACTGTGAGCGTACGATGTCGAATGCCGGTGTGCGGATAAATCAACAATGATTTTTGTCACACCGTTAAATACTAATGTATTAGGTTAAGATTCTTATGTATTTTTTTTCAATAAATAAATAAGTAAGGTGTGTGTTAGTTCCAGGTATTTCGATTCTATCTAAACTTGAGACTGCACTCGTTTCTTTGTTTAGTAGAAGCCGGAGAAGATCTTTTTTAAAGAATACGGCAGGTCACTTACGGTATCACGATGGGATGAAAGTATCTCATCTCGAAGAGATTTTCTTTATTGAGGTAAGGTAACCAGTTCACTTTGCCGACAAGGAAAATTTCGCAGACGGACAGCCGCATAGCCAATGCTATGGCTCAAAAATATTTGATAAGGACCTCGTCCTAAACAATCCTTGTTAGTTTTCTGACTCTCTCAATCCATTTACCAATGTAGAGGTATTTTTTTTTAGATTTGCCACCATAGTAAAGATGACGTCCTTCTCCGGGTCGAAGTCGATATGATCTACACGGTCTTGCCCTATCAAGAAGTTTGTTATTATTCTAGCCTAGTCTAAGAACATTAGTCTAGTATTACCTTAGTGCACTGGGCCTTGATAATAATTGGGGCATAGCGTCACATATTTGGCTTTGCACGTGCAAAGTGCAAAGCCAAATAAAGGCGCGTGCCCTTCCCCTTCCCCTTATCGTAATATAATAAAACCACTGGTTATGTGCCGAACCACCCTTTACATGCCGAAGCGAAGAAAGCGGAGAACTCTGAACTGCTGAAAGTGTTGAATGTTTGGTCTATTGTAAGCCTTTCTTATTTTAATACATCTAACACATTTTTAATGTTAGTTCTTTCAGGATGATCCTTTATATGATATTATCCAATTTATTTTGTAATAATAATAACTAAAATCTATTCAAAAGTAATTGTGGTAGTATTATATATAGAATAGATCATCAATACAATAGCACCCTGCCAACGTTATTGCTTTAATTCTATGCAAACATGCAATCAAAATATTTCAACCAATTACAAACCATCCTAAATCAAAATAAGGGTTAAATTCATTAGCAGGTCGGACCTCAATTAATCATATTTACAAGACAAATAATTGTTCTTAACCCGCCACTTCTATTTTGAATATAGGCAAAAGGTAGGTTGGTATGGTGTGATTAGGCTTATCCGGTCATTCAATAAATTGGGATGAGTGCTCGATAGTATAATATTACAAGTGGAAATGACAATAAATAACATGTTCGTCATTCAATGGTGCTGAAGATATATTTTTGTCTAAACTAGAAATATTTTTTAGATTTTTTTATTATTTATTATTATTTTATATTATCGTCTGTACATATAACTTGCAACATCATTAACAAGGTTACAGTTGGCGGTTCAGCTGGAATTTAATGATACCCGCATCGTTTGTAATATGGTAGAGTTTTTATCGTCGGTCTTAAATAATTGCTGTCATAACTCTATTACAATATAAAATAAAAATGATTATTTCTACACAAATACCCCAAATCAAATAAAAAAATAGGAATAGAAATACTTACCTTTACATATTATTATAAATGATTATACTGTTTAATTGCTAAGGTACTTTTAAACAATTTGAAACTTCAGGGTTTTTTCATCGTCACTAAGAAATAAAGCTAGAGCAGTGCAGAGCTAGCTAGGTTAGGATATAATTTAATTAATAATTTATATGTACACACACATATATACCACATTCCATACTAGCATGATCTAAAACTGTTAAATTACATAAAATTACACAACATTATGTTATAGAGATAGTCAATCTGTAACAAGATAGCCAATGTGTCCTACAACATCGTGAAATCGAACGCTACGTGTAAGAAAATACTATCTAACATTTTACATATCTTTAATAAACACAACAGAAACGATTTATACAAACTATTTACTTACTTTATTGATAGCTTTTATATAATTGGAGGGGTTTTATCAAAACCTATAAAAAAAAAGATATCAGTTGTTGGTTTGATTAAAACATTTATTTTTTTTTCAGAGGTTCAATTGACTAAATAAATAATTGTAATATTGGATACTGATTTGATTAAGAGTAGTGAATATAGAAATCGTCTCCCAGTTAAGAGAAGGGAGGAGTAATTGTGAAACTAAGTTGTGTAACAGAAATAGTATAATAAAGTGTAATAGTGATAGTAAAGAGTGTAAATAGTAAACAGTTTAGTGTGTTTGTGAGCAGTGCCAATAAGGTGTTTTAAAGCGTAGAACGACTGTCATTGGTGATTCTTTGCAGTAAGAGAGTTCTATATATTATTTTACTTAAACATTTAACTTTCAATCCTCATAAATTGAAACAAAATTGAAGGCAAATTTCACATTGTTACCGTGAAATGTTGTTGAAAACCAATAAATAATCTTTTACCAAATAAACTTTTCACATCTTTAAATACTGGACATATTAAAAAATTATAAATTTGTTAAAGATATAATCTGTGTTACTAACAAAAAAACTAATAAGCTTATTTAACTAATACGTTCTAGTGTCATTTAGATACATTTGACGATATAAATAGCTGAGTAGTTATTTGCATAGGAGAATTCGAAACCTCGCCACACAACGACCAATGTAAATAACCGTACACGAAAATGATTGTTTATTATTTATTTTTTACAGAAGTATATTTATACGTTTCTTAAAAAGTTATCCTCGAAAAATGTTTTTGAAAAGTTTAGAAAATTGTAAAGTAGTATTTTATTGTAAAAGAATTAAGAAATCAAAGTTTTTTAATGCCAATTTGTATGTAAATGGCGTGGTTGCCAATAACCATGCAGTTGCAATCTATGTTTTTTTATATATGTTTTTTTACACATGTTTTGTACATATATTTTTTTACTTATCTTGATAAATTGAATAGTAATAGTGATTATCGAGATTGATAATATTATTTACCAAATTTTAAATAACAACCAGTTCTCACCACAGCAATAACACTGTATTTCTCTAAGTTTTACAGAAAATAATAGGTTATTTTCGAAGCGATTTTAAGAAATACAGCTTTAACTCTTATCTAATTAATTAACTTAAATACATTTTACATTTAATATGGAACAGCACAGCCCTCTACAGCATGTAAATATTTTCGAAGATATTACAGATTTAAAATATAGGGTCTTCGCGTTTGCGGCGGTACGATCTACCAGCGCACTCTGGTATGGAACCGTCTCAAAAATGGCTTTTGTGAATATTCAGTATTGAAAATTTTGTTAATGCATGTAGCTAATTGAATGTTTATCATTTAAAATAGATTTTTTAAAAATAAAACTAGACCATCAAGTTGATGATGAAAATAACGTCGATTGTGTAGCTCAGAATTAATTAAGTTTACATGGTCATATTTTGTTTATGTTCAATGAAAATCTGTAAGTGTGATATATGGTCATAATGGTTATGAAGTACTCTGTTTAAGAAGTATTTAAATGGACGTTTAAGTTACAACAAGAGAGGTAAAAAAATATTTACAGCACCTAATATTGTATCCTTATTAAAAACTTTTAATATACTTTTGACAGTGAACGATGTCTGCCGATGTAGTAATTTTGATTGTATCACTTAAAATAAGTCATATAGAACCCAATACAAAAAAGGGAAGTGAGAATTGTTTTACTACGAATTTAAGGCGTGCGAAGCCGCGGGCAAAAGCTAGTACATAAATATATTACTATGTATCAATATATTATTACAAACACTTAGGTATTACATAGAGATCTCTACTAAGAGATAAATCATCCTTTATGAAAATTGTTTATGCTTTTACTGTGTTATTGTGCAAAAATAAATAAATATATTTACACTCAACTGAAGTTTGAAATCCGCCATCTTGACATAAGAAGTTCTTAAAAAACTGTCAAGTCAGTATCTTTTTGTATAACTATTAACATACCAAACTAAGCTATTGTTGGAATTTACAAACGATCGCTTCCTAGGAACTCTTTGCAGCTTAAATGTAAATTGTGAATTAAGTTTTGTAGTCGCATTCTTGTAATACATTTAAATATTTTTATATTATTAAATTACATAAGAACACTACAAATTTGTAATTTTGAATATTAATAATAATCAAAATATATATATATCTTCTTTGACAAACTAACTCACTACTAACACAACCAATAAACAGCTGTTATACATTAGTGGCGTTGAAAATGTTCATTTAACTTGTACTTGAAGCTCTTGAATCGATTGCAACTCATGTGTGAGGCAATATATGGGTTTTGAAATTCAAAATTAATATATAATACGTATTGAAAGTACGTAGTGATAGTACGTGTTGATAGTACATATTGATAGTACATATTATGGTACATATTGATAGTATATAATGATAATAAATATTGATAGTACATATTGATAGTATAAATTGATAGTATATATTGATATTACATGTTGTTATTACATATTGATAGTACGTATTGATAGTACTTATTGATAATACATATTGATAGTACGTATCGATAGTACGAATCGATAGTACGTATTGATAGTACGTATTGATAGTACATATTGATAGTAAATATTGCTTGTACGTATCGATAGTACGAATCGATAGTACGTGTTGATAGTACGTATTGATAGTACGTATTGATAGTATATACCGATAGTACGTATTGTTAGTACGTATTGATGGTATATAATGATAGTAAATATTGATACTACGTATCGATAGTACGTATAGATAGTACGTATTGATGGTAGGTATTGATGGTACGTATTAATAATGCGTATTGATAGTACATATTGATAGTATATATTGATAGTCCTCCTCAGGAAATAATAATATTAAACATCCTAATAAAAAAAGAATACCTTATTTGTTTTTCCACTCATAAAAAAAATCTGTTATTAAAATTAAAAAATATATTAATATAAACTAGACATACTCCTACACGCAAAAACTACTTGACGGTGTTTGATGAAACTTAGAGCGGATACTTTTTATGGAAATCGAAATCTATGCGTACGAAGTTGCAGGCATAGCTTGTATTACTATAAAATAGAAAATGTCGCAACGTTTTAAGACCTTCAATGACCTAAGTAATTGTATTCGAGTACGATATGCACGATACGGCTAATAGCAACCGCTTTATTAGGTCCTCTGACTGCGGTAGGTCAGGCTAAGGCGTGGCGAAGCCCCCTTTACTGCCAGACCGGTTACAAGCGCGTACGCACTCAACGCAGCACCCGCCATACTAACTATAACGGCTATAAAACCGTTACAATTTATTACATTCTTATGAGTCAGAATCATTAGTTATGTTTGTTCGATACCACTTCTTAATTCATAAATTAAGTTGTTACACATTAGATAGCTAGAAGCAGTCGAGAAGTTATAGATATACAAGTAACCTTGAACGTTAAATATTCTTTATGTATATCATCACATCTATAGATAATATTTTTTATTGATTTACGAATAGTGTTTTATAAGGTTTTCACGAGGTTAGATTTAAAATGTAAATTTAAAAGTAAATTCAATATACGCGAGTTAAATCCAAAAAAAAATCGTTTTATTTCAATGATTTACGAATAACAACTACGAAAAAAAAAATAAACAAAAAAAATTATAATAAACTTTATTGGACTCCAAATAATAATAACATTAAAACAACAATGTTTGTAAAGTAAGATATAAAATAATAATAGCTTATGAAAAGAAAAGTTAATTATAGATTCTTGCAAAAGGCAATACTATCAGGTAACCTTGGCGACAAAGAGGGCAAAATAGTGAAGTAAATGTGAGACAGCATAGCCAGGTTTAGGTTAAGGCACTCAAAATATTTACGTATGTATTGCCCAAGTTTGTTTCTAAACAGAATTAAATAATTAAGTCGGATAAAGTATTTGTAGAATATTAATCAAGCCTGAGTTTTATTTTAATCATTACTTTTAAATAGTATATTTTAATCCTTAAAAGATATTTTATACAATATATTGCATGGAGATGGGAATTGTAAGGTTCCTTTTAAGTAGACTTGGTTGCATAAAGATGGCAAGAACGGGCGTTAACGCCGTATAGGGCTGTAGTTTATTAGTGTACGGATCACCGGTTGGATATGTATATACCTTAGAATGCATGTTTAATGTATATTCTACAAATATTTCCTACCTTTCACGTCATCTCAAAAATCACAATCATTTATATTATTCTCTTATATAATAAAATAATATCACAAAATCTTTTAAAAATGAGCAGCGCTTCTTCCTCCAGGTACATGCGTGGAGCACTCGATATGTGTACATAATCGCCCCTGAAGTTCAGTTTATCGTCCGCAAACAGTGTCCGTTTACACGTTGAAATAGCAAATAGTATACTATTCTGGCGAAGCAAGTTGCTATTTATTATTTTTTCGAAAACTTTAATTAAGATAGGTAAAATTTAGATATACCTATTATTTCCGGGTTCTAGTCTATCGTCACTTTCAAACAAAGAAACTGCCTTAGTATTTTTCATTAAATATGGGAAAGTATCAGTTTCCATACATGTGTTAAAAATAAAGTATAATTACAGAAGTATATCAATTATAATCTTAGTGAATATTTTAACTGAACTACCTCAAAGGTATATATATTTGTATATATATTTGTAACGTACTATTAAGAATCTTTCTCTTTCATAAGTAAAAAACATTATAATGATTGCAATGTACATAGACCAATATAAAATGGAGTAAAGGGCAATGCCCTATATTTATTTAAATCTCTTCATTTTGAGATCGCTTATATAATTTATTTTGTTTCATGCTATTTATATAATAGCATCAAACCTTAGTTATTTATTATTTCGTACCGTATAAAAAAAAATACCATGATATCGTGTGTATAAACAAACACACCTTATATTAGATAAAACTTTTTCTAGTCCTTATGCACTGAGAACGTTAATCTTATAAATAATAAGATTAAAAAGTCTATTAAAATTATAAACATTTCTACTTTTATATAACTCTTATATTCAGTTAACTATTACCAAATCTCAACTAATTATGTAATAACTAATTTCTTCATATATTTCAAAAAATGTATGAGTTGTGTAGTTAAAATGGGTTAGTATTTGTTAGCTATAATTTAGAACGAATTAGTTTAATTCATTTTATAAATAAAAATTAATAAATCTCACTCGTTAACATAAAATATTTTTACATATGTATTGAAATTAATAATTAGGTTTCTGAGCTAAGTTATTTATATTGTATTATACAATGTACTAATAAGTTTATATCATGTTGCTTTACTTTGTATTAGTTTGCGACCACAGTACTTAATTAAGTGTTTGCTCTTACATTATACGGTCTTGTCTATTAAAAACATATTTGCATATTGAAGGTGAAAGATGTTAGGAAAGAGCCAATAATTGGGTAAGGTTATGAATATATGAAGTACCAATGAGTGTAATTATTTTATGAAGACTTAAATTAACGTGCAAACTTTATTAAGTATTTTTTTTCATTGACATTTCACCTAGAAATTATAAAGTTCCGCGTATGTTTTATGTAGGATAGAAGATAGCTTTAGAACTATTATTTATCATAAATTCCCTAAAAGTAGATTAAACTTTACATGCAATGGAATGTTTTGTGGTAGTCAATCTGTTACATAATACTAAAAATTAAAATTAAAGGTTTTTCATGTGTGAGAAATTACTCTAGTCGCCTTTTTCTCTTTATTGGAATTTTATTTTGTAATACCATCGGCATTTAACGGCGTTTAGAATCCTTACGTCTGAATGGTATTTATTAATGAGTCAGGTAATTAGCTTACTTAGTAACTAATTAGCTGACTAACTGACAGACACCTAAATCTCGTTTTTACGTGAGCATGATTGCAAAGCAAAAATAACTTCGGGTTAACATAAAATAAAAATTAAAATTCAATTACATGCTAGTTCACTTCGTTAAAAGCGTTGTTTTTAAAACGTTTCAATTGTTTAAAGCATTATCTTTTTTTTTTTTATTTTTTTGTTTCCGCGGGGAAAATGCTTTACGCACCGTACCCCTCGCGGGGGAAGCGAGGGGCGTGTGTGGGACTCCCGAAAACGGTGTACCCACTAAAAACCCCGCGGCGCTCCTTCCTCGCCTTATTGGCGGAGTCGTGGGTACGGCTAGCCCTTCATCCACGACCCCGCCGGCGACGGCCCGTCTTTTACACGACGGACCCCACCTGCCCCCCTAGCTGAGTGGGGGGGCCTGTGGGAGCGACCGGGTGCCATGTTCAATGTGGGCGGGAGTGTCCCCACACCCCCTGCCCACTGGCCACCACCAGGCTGGAGAAGTTCAAATTGCCGTCTTCTCCGGCCCCTTCGACGTCTGCGGTGCGGGGGCGCAAGGGGATCGTCCATGCGCGCCCGCTCCGCCACTTCCTTCCGCGACATTACTTCCTCGCAGAAGGAAGCCACTTCCACCCAGACCTCCTCGCTGCCCAACATGGCAGTGACTACCGCAGGCAGCGTTAGGTCCGGGCCTACGGACGCCTGGAGTCGTCGGCGCTGCTCCACCCAGGCCGGACACTCGACCAGGGTGTGCTGCACCGAATCAACTTGCGCGCCACAGTGGTGGCACGCCGGGGTCTCCTCACTTTTTATCCGGTGCAGGAACTTCCCGAAGCAGCCATGCCCGGAAAGTACCTGCGACAACCGGTATGTGAGGAACCCGTGCCTCCTATCGGTCCATGTCTCCATGACTGGACCGATGGCGTCCAGACTCCACCGTCCGAATTTGGCTTCGGCCATCTCCGCCATCCATTGGTGGAGAATGTCCTCGCGGGCCGCCAGCCGGACGGCGGCCCTCTCCTCCGGTGCGGGGCGCTCTCCCCGCGCCCTCTTGTCCGCCGTCCAGTTATAGACGGCGGACCGAGGCATGCTGGAATCGCACACCTCCGTCATCGCCTCCCTCAGCCGGAGGGCGGCGGCGTCGACGTCCATATTCGGACTTGCAGGCGGAGCGAACCAGTCCTGGATTATCGCCGCTTCCCTGGCCGCGTCACGGTCTAACCGCGTCAGGGCCCACCGCGGCAGGGACGACCGTTTTCCCAGCCCCCCCGACCGTGGACTCTGGTTGGAGAACTCTATCCGAATGTACCTGTGGTCGGATAGATTCTCCTGCAGGTCCACTTCCCACCTGCAGACGTCGGCGGCCAGGGCTGGGGTGGCGAACGAAACGTCCACCACCGAGCTCCCGTTGTGCCGCACGCACGTCTGCACTGTCCCCCTGTTGAGGAGCATCAACCCGTTCGACGCCACCCACGACTCGAGAGCCGAGCCACAGGCGTTTGTGTCCTTGCACCCCCAGGCCGCAGATCTGGCATTTAAATCGCCCAAAACTGCGACCTTGCTCCTCCCTATACGCGCAATCGCCGCGGTCAGAGATTGGAGATATCTCTCAAACTCCAGCTGCGGGTGACTTGGGGGAAAGTAGACGGCCCGGAGAGCGGCATCCCCCCACGCGGCGGCCACGTATCCATGTCCCCTCTCGATGAGCGAGAGGGGAGGGGAGTCCGTGGAGGGTCGCGGCGCGATGGCCACCCTTCCGGTATTGTCTTGCAGCCAGCTGGCTGCAATGTAATAAGGCTCGGCGACCACGGCAAGATCCCCCAACCACTCAGCTAGCACCTGACTCATGAGGTCCTGTGCCGCTATGCAGTGGTTGAGGTTAATCTGCATTATTGTGCGATGTCCCGGTCCTGACATTATTGAGACATCGCACCGTCAGAGGAGCCCGGTGGAACCTGGGCATCCGCAAGGGCTGGCCGCACTGTGGCCTGCTCCCTGCCCTTCCTGGCGGGGGGGTTGCATTTAGCCCCCCCCATGACGTGGCCCGCCGGCCTTCCGCTGGTCGAGCACACAGCGCAGTGGGGGTCCTTTGCGCAGGCGGCCTGCTTGTGGCCAGGCTGCCCGCACCGGAAGCACAGGTCGGACCTGTCCACCGGCGATGGGCAGCACGGCCGGGCGTGCCCGGGCAGGAAGCACCGGAAGCAGCGCCTCGGCTGTTCCTCTGCCGCCCAGACCACGGCCGAGCTGAAGCCAATGAGGAGCCGCCCCTTCTTAAGGACGGCCTCGGCGGCCACAGCGGGGCACTGCAGCCGGACGCGGCCCATACCCCTGCTGCCCGGCCGGATTTCACCAGCCCTGACGTCCGCGACGCCACAACCTCCCACCGCCGCTACGGCGGCGGCTACCTCGTCCTTAGTGACGGAGTCGTCCAGCTCCATCAGTACCAAGGACGAGGTCTTAACCGGCCTCGTCACCTTGGCGACATTTGATATCGCCTCCGCCATCTTGGCTGCGAAGGCATCGGCCTGCTGGTTCCGGTTCCGGCCCCTTATGCGCCGCTGAGGAAGAAGACGGCTGAGGCGCCTTCTTCTTCTTCCCCTTCCTTTTAACCTGCGTCCACTCATTGGCCGCGGTGGCCGATGGCAGCATCGGGTCCTCCTGCGAGGGCAACCCGATCTCCATCGGCTCAACACCGGACGGCCCAGCGACCGGGACCGTCGGGACGGGAGCCAAGGCAACCGGGGCAATCAAAGTGGCCTGCTTTTTGGCCCCTTTCTTCTTTTTAGCCGCCGTAGCGGCGAAAGTTGGAGCAGGCGCTGGGGCCGACACCGAGGTCGGCGCCTCAGAGCGCCTGTCAGCCGCAAGCGGCGGCCGAACGGTCTTTGCGGGGAGGAGGCGGTCCTCCAACGCCGCTAGACAGGCGTGAGTGAAGGCGCGCTCCTCCTGCGCGATCTCGCGCAGCGCCTCCCGCAGCTCCTGGGACGTCGTCGCCTTCCCCTTCTGGGGCTGGCAGAGCCCCTTCAGTTCCTCCCGGAGGGCCGCGATCTCGAGGCTCTGGCTAGTGACCTGTGCCTCAAGTCGCTGGACCTCCTCAGAGGCGCTCCGGTTCATGGCCTCCGCCACAATCTCTCGAAGCGCTACCGCCGACGCCTTTAAGGCCGTCTGGCATGCCTTCGGCAGCTTCGATGATTGGGTGGCCACGGTTATGATTGTGTCCACCTCCACCTGAGCCTGTTTGCTTAGGAGGTAGGCCATCCTCTCCATTTCCATTTTGTCGGCTGGGGTATTCCTAGCCGCCAAAAACCTGGCGCGCGCCTCTTTAGCGTGCTTAACTCCTTTCGCCAATATTTCGGCCTCCTCTTTTGCTCTGGCCGCAGCTGGATCAGAGGACGCCAACATGGCACGACGGCCACCTGCCGGGGTGCGCCCGCTACCACGGCCGCAGCCGCGCTTCGACTTCGCCTCCTTGATCGTCGAAGAGCTCGACGACCCGGACACACGAGCCCGCAGGCGTTTGCGCGTGTACATATTTGACACGTCGCTGGCCACCGTCGAGTCCGTCATCTCCTCTTCCGTGAGGTCGCTTGGCCTCACGAAAATAGGCGACACGGTTCCGCTCCTAGGCGGCACTAGGACTGGTCCTGAAGGACCGGGTGGGCCCTGAGAAGGGCCGTTAGGTTAGCCCTGAGAAGGGCCGTTAGGTTGGCCCTGAGAAGGGCCGTTCGGAGTCCCGGGGGACACGGGATTCACCTCACTATTCATATTTTTCACTCCTATTCCACACAGTATTGTCACTTGAGATTTGGCTCCACTACTGGCCACTGCGTTACCGCGCACCAAGTAGGGATTTCCAGGGCAGACGACGAGGACGTACTCAAAAACACTGTGGGGACTGCCCCTTTAAAGCATTACTTTAAATGACTTTATATATTGGAATTATTTGTCATCCACGGACAACTCGCCCGAACACGTTTAATATTTTTAATCTATTTTTATCATTTACAATTATAGATATTAAAATGATTAACAAAGGAGTAAAAATCTTAAAGTGAAAGTAAAAATATTTTTTGTAATTTTAAATAGGCCCACTTTACAATTTTCTTATATAATTAATAATATACATATAATGTATTTCATGATTAATAATCAAATAATTATAATAAAATGTAAAAATTTTAACTTATCATATATATATATATACGTTTATGTATAAGACTGTTATACATAAACGTATAGTATATACATATATATGGGTTATTTTTAATTAGTTGAGCACCTTTTGCAGGCAGTCTCTCTACATCAATCCCAACAACATTTGTTCCACGACTTTTAAAAAATCTTGATAATTAACTCGGAATAAACGAAACAAAAAAATTATTGCTCATACATTTTTCGTACATTATAATTTTCATACAATGTTGTAATTAATTTTTAACAGTTATATAAGGTGATCGTTTGCTAAATTTGTCCATAACGTTGTCTAAACTTTCGGTAAAATACAGGCAGATCTCGGTATGTCGCAAAAATTACCGCATGGGAATCGCTGTCGTGCATCATACTGGGTTTAATTGTGAAAACGAATGATTCCCTATGCTTCCTATGTTAAGTTTCGCAACCCTTGACGTGATCCATAACCTTCAATAGACAATGTTGTCTTTTCTTCTTGGATGCGCTCAAAGAAGAAGGTTTTGGTTTGATTCGGTTTCTTCGATCAACCCTGCAAATGACCTAACTTCCACACATTTCGATAAACCAAAAACTCTTGAATGTTATAATAAGATGTATTTAATAAAATTTTTTTTTTAGAATTAAAACTAAGAAAAGGAAGTTCTAAAATATCTTGTGAATATTTTATATATGCCTACACTCAAGCCCATGAAGGATTTGTTGTTAACGTTTGAAGTTTAAATTTTGACGTTAGGAGTTTATTTTTTGTAAAACGAGTTTATTTATATTTCTTTTATTAATTTTCGAATTTTTCAGTATACTAGGGTCTTATGAAAATCTTAATAACTTCCAAAATGTGTTCATTCGTTTTAATATAAAGTATTCTCTACCAGCAATACAAAAGCTTCGGCCAACGTAAAGTGGGTTGAAGACCGAAAGCTGAGCTATTTCAAAGCTAGACTTAGCCAGCTAAGATATTCTAAAAATATGTCCTGTGTACACCAATAACTAAGCGAAAGCTTAGTTAGTGTTGCGAAGTTCAATTCGACGGACGGCGTCGTTCACTATGAATATAATCGATTAAAATAATTACGATTATGAATACGTTACACATTAAAATATATCAATTAGAACTAGTGGACATCCTAACAAAAACTGCCTATGTATTGCACAATTATTTAATGTCTTCAATAACGAAAACAAGTATCGCCAATACCGTCAATTGAATAACAGCAATCTTTGAGATTAGTACGACTATAGGACAACTTACAAGCCACTAGGGTAATTTATATCAAAAAGAGTCTTCTTGTAATTACTTTATTAAAGTAAATATAAATTAAACTTTAAATATAATGGAACTTACCATTTGCAATGTCTGGATTTTCAACACATCATCACAATCACATCACTTTTTATAAAAGTTGTGATAGTCCTTTGACTGTGTATTCCATAATATAGGAAATTGTTGAACAATTTCAATAAGTTGCTTAACGATTGCTTAATTGCAGCTTAATTGCTGCTAAAAAAACGACAAGATATTTCACAGCTCTGGCAAAGGAAGAGCGAACGGGGTACGGGATAGGCAGAAGCGGCTAAGCTTCGCTAGCGTAGCTGCGCATCGGCATACACAACTAACTTAGTTTCGCATATTTTAGTTAGCTTACATAGTTTAGTTTGCATAGTTTCCAATCTGCTCACAAGTATGAAAAACTGTGTCAGCTATGCGAGCTAAACAAAACTACCTTAGCTTAGCTTTTAATCTGTTACCCGCATATTGCTATAATTTGCTATATAATTTCAACCAATTACAAACAATCCTAAATTCAAAATAAGGATCTAATTCATTATCAGGTCGGACCTCAATTAATCATATTTACAAGGCCAATAATTGTTCTTAACCCGCCACTTCTATTTTGAAGTTAGACAAAGGTAGATATAAGTTTCGTGCGATTAGGCTTATCTGGGATGGGATTGGGATGAGTGCTTGCCACTGTTATAACTCACTTTTGACCCTTTTTTCATACGAATGTGGCTCAGTCACACGTTTATAACTAACACCCCGCCTAACCATCTCTTAAGTTGATTCATGTAGTCTGCTGACTTATGAAATTATGAAGCTTGAAGAGCTCAGAGCATAAATTCAGTCATTCCTGTTGTTTTTTAAATTTGAGCTTAGAGTAAAAATTCGGTGATACTTGTTTATTAAGAAAGTACTTAATAGTAAACATTTTCACGAAAAAAATCTTTTTTCAGTTATATGTTTTTATATTGTAAAAGCGAAAACAAAAGTAATCTGTGGAATATTTTACTTCGCAGTGTTTGAAAATGATTTTTCATGAAATTAATGTATTTCTAATGCATTATAACATAAAAATATATCTATATGCACTTTCCTCCCGACTGAACACCTCCCTGAGCTATGCTACATTTCTTAGTTCTCAGCCTTTTTTTTTATTTATTTTTTTCAAAATAATACAAACACGTTACAAAATAAAAACTCTGCCAAACTACTGAGTAGTTTTTAGGCAGATCGAACTCTCCTTAATAAGTATTATTACAACAAAGTATAATATTGAATAATATACATATAGAGATAGATATACACATACACACATACATATGCATACACATACATATAAACATACACGTACAAACACACACACATATAACTTGACCTTTTTTTTTTTTTTTTTTTTTTTTTTTTTTTTTTTAACGTTGGGAAATCCTTTATGGATACCACCCAGCCCAGGGGAGGGCCGGGATGGTTATGTGGGAGTCCTGCTCTGCAGTTTACCCACTAAAACCCAACGGTTACCCTCATCGCCATAACGGAACGCCGCGGGATCGCTTTCGCACTCACCGCGACGTTCTCGGCGGAAATTTTCCTTCTCAAATGAGGGTGCCCGAGTAACCAGAACACCCTCACCTCGTATGCCTATAGCCGACGAAAGAGGTCACCCTCCTCTTTTGTCTAGGCACTACGGCTGGATGAAGGACTCGGGCTGAATCCCGTCTCCTTCCATCCGGCCTATCAACTAAGGAGCTGGACCATCGGTCACGGCCATAGCCTCGACCGGCGGTTGAGTGCGCTCCACGCTCAAGGCAGCTATTTTACTAACGGCCTTCCCCCTTTTGCGTGGAGCCTTGCACAATCGGCTCCCAATCGCGTGGGCCGTTGGCAGCCCAAGGTCCGCGCAGACCGCACACCGTAGCATTCCGGTGCAGCTTGCACGGGAGTGTCCCGTTAAGCCACACCGGAAACAGACGGCGCTGCGATCAATCTCTGAAGGGCAGACCGCCCGCATGTGCCCAGGCTCATGACACCTGTAGCAGCGGAGCGGCCGCTCCTCCAGAAGCTCCAGCCTACCAAAAGCCTACTCGACTCCATAAGGCTCTTCGCCACAACTACGGGGCACCGGACAAAGGTAACGCCCATCCCCTCGTTACCCCGACGAATCTCTCCAACGTGGAGTGACTCGCCGAGACAGTTCGCCGTGCGGCAGATCGCCTTCAACACTCCCTCCGTCGTAACAGAGTCATCCAGCCCCTTAAGGCGGATTCCAACCCGCTTAACGGGCCGGACGTCATCTGCCACCCCAGCAAGGACTGGACGAAGGCTCGCAGCCAGCTTCTCGGCCAATTCTGGAGCAGCTTTGGGCAGCTCCAGTAATCTTGCTCCCGTAGCCGAACGCCGGATCTTGAGCCCATCCTTCACCCCTAGGTCGCCGAGATTTACCATCTCGGTGGCTCGCTGCAAAACATGAGCGTAAGTTACGCCCATCGCTGCCGCCTCAGTCTGCAGCTTTATGAGCACAGCTGGCGACTTGGAAGACGGCAGTTTATGTAGTGAGCGCTTCTTCAACTGAGGTTTTTCTCCACCGTTGCCCACAAATTTCTTCTTCTTCTTTTTCCCTCTTCCCGACTTCTGCGCGACATTGCTTGAACTCGGCTGGGCCGCAGGTCTAGCGGCAGCTGTAGAACTCGCTGCCTTACGATGGGCGTCTTTGGTTTTACCCCGTCTCACCACCGTAGTCCACGTATCCTTGACTGGTTGCGCTGCTGCATCTGCCTCTTCAACCGTCTTTCTTCTCCTCTCAGCTGCCAAAGGAGGCCTATAGTTCCTCTCCGGGAGAAGACGATCTTCTAACCCCTTAAAACGAGCGTCGATCATCAAGCCCACCGAGGAGATAATCGACTTCTTTAACTCCTCAACTACGTTCGAGGAAGGCATCTCAGCGACTGCGGCTGTGGTAGCAGAAGAAGTCCTCAATTCTGCCAGCTCCTTGCGGTAAGCCGTTACCTCCGCCTTGAGCACCTGTAACTCCCTAAGCAAATGGGCGTTGTCCGCGCGAATGCGCTTGGCCTCATCTGGCTCACCTCGACTAGCTAAGACATCGACGACCTCGAGCAAACCCTGGGAAGCTTCCCTCAGAGCTTTCACCATTGTCCCTTTTAAATTGAGGGACTTTTTGCTTACCTCATAAATGGCGGAAGCGTGACGACCAGCGACAGAACGCAAATCCTCGACCTCCAAGAATGAAGGCTCCGAAACAAGCCGCGCCTCCAAAGACTCGAAGTCTTCGGGATCCGGCATGCTTGTTACCGCTTTCGACTTGCGGAGGGCCCGAGCGCTCAGTGCGCGCTCGTATTCGGCCTCCTCCGCCTCCTCTTCCATGGCCCGCAGCTCGGCTCTTGCCTGGGCGAGCCCACTACCGCGTCCTTTGGCCGCATTCCGTCCACGCCGAGCGGTGCTGCACTTAGCCACTGCAGCACCTATCTCGGGATCGGACTCCGATGCGGCGGCTTCGGGGAAACTGCGGATAACCCCGTACACCCGCTTCCTGCCACCGGAAGGCTGTGGTTCTGACAGATCGTCAGAATCTGTCGGAACCACAACCGATTCCTCACCTCCACGCCTCACACTCTGTTTTTTTGTACAGGTCGGTGTGGTTTCGACCTGTGCAGGGACTCCTGCACCAAGACTCTTTTCGCCCCCCCCCGTAGTACGAGGGGCAGACGGCAACGGGAGTTGCCGTGAGGGATTCTCCAGCGCTAGGCATGGGACCCTCCCGGGGACATATTTTAAAAAGAGACTTTTTCATAATTTCCTTTTAAGGGGTGAGGTCCCCGAAAACACAGAACAAAGAGAACACAAACACACATAAGACGAAACATAACAAAAACGACGTAGACTGAACGGGACAAAACGACACAAGACACAAACTCCTCCTGTCGGCCATGGACCGGGCACTGACACCCCCATGACCGACCCCCAGGGTGATTTTTTATAGAGGTTGTCTTCCTCGCAGCCAGACGAACAGAACAGGATCCGTCCGTCCAGCCCTCGTTCCCGCTCAGTGCGGGCTTCCGAGATCTTGTGGCCGTGCAATGCTCGCTCCGGAAAGCAAGCAGCCACAATTGCTAGTAGCTGTCCGCGCCGGCCGAAGCCGGTGCCCCCCATATCTGGGGGGACCTCCCCTATCCGCAACCCGGGGGACGCGCCAGATGGCGGCACTAGGGACCGCACACTGGACATATAACTTGACCTAGTTAACTTCTATACAATATTAAATCCTTTAATGCCTTTTTATATTTCAACTTTGTAACATATTTTTCCTCGAAACCTTGTGGAAGGGCATTGACTAATGTAGGCACTAACCATTTTCTGGTACGTTTTCCATAATATTTTTTTATTTTATAATCTATAACAAAATTCAACTTAGATGCTTTTCTGGTTGGATAATCGAGGGATCTCTTAATTTTAAATTTACTGTTTTGAAATTGATCTAAAAGAATTAGGTAATCTGTTTTGGCGTCGACTGGTAAGATTTTACATTTTTGAAATATTTGTTTTTCATAATACTCCTTACTTATACTACTATTTGTATTTTTACTTAATAAATAGTTAATAAGCCTTTATCTCTTTTAAAAGGATACATTGTTTTGCTTCACTTATTACTATAATAATTATAATTTTTTATATATTTTTAATTTCTCTCGTGTTTTTGTAATTTTAAAATAAATATATTAAATGTTTTGGTTAAAGTTTTGTTTTATTTTTAGTCAGAACTTCGTTTTTCTGTATTATTTTACAAAACATTTTTATGATTATTATTCACAATTATATAGTAACATCTGCAACCTTGTACATAATTTGACATAAACTCTAATACTATACAAATAACAAACATTTTAGCTTAGCTGCACATACTAAAAAAAATAAGTCCACCTTTCGCTCTGTGGATGTAGTGCGGAGTTTAACCACATACAGTACTAGTGCAAGTTGGTGAATTACATGTTAAATTTTGGAACTCGATAAGTATTCATATTAGAAATCCTTTGCTCAGTCAGTTATCGAACCTGAGACCCGCCATTACAAAAGCGAGAAGGATTATTTATACATGATATTTCCTTAATTAGTTCTATATGAATAACGTATGATTTTAGATGAAGAAACTCTATCACATGGATTTGTGATAGAGTTTCTTCATCTAAAATCTTATATCTTTATCTATATAAGTATTTTTTATTATTACATTATATAAGAACACTAAAAACAAAATAAAAAACGGGACGGTTTCCCAGTAGTCGCGGGTTCGAATCCCTGCCCGTATCGGTTTATTTTTCATTCTATATTTATATAAATTTATTTTTTTTTAATTTTAAATATTAATAATAGTCAAAATACATATATCTCTATTGACAAACTAACTCACTGTTGACAACTACTAACACAACCAATAAACAGACGTTATACATTAGTGGCGTTAAAAATGTTCATTTAACTTGTACTTGAAGCTCTTGAATCGGTTGCAACTCATGTGTAAGGCAATATATTATAGCTTTTGAAATTCAAACTTTGCCAGCCTTTTCAATAAATTTTCAATTATTTTTAACAACACACTGTGGAACGTTTAATTTTAAAGGCGGTTTATATGGAGGTTTGAGAAAAAGATTTTTCGAAATATAAAAATATTTTTTTTAATAGATATTTACGCTTTGAACATCTACAGCAAATCATTTATTTTCATTTTGATAAACCTATTTAAAATGTTATTGTTAAAATAATTAAACTTATTTTTGTTTAAACTATGAAGTTTTAATATAGAAAAGCATTTTTTTTTATTCTTATATGGTGTGAAAATCGTTATATTATAATGTTCATGTAATTATTTACAATTTCCTTGTACAAAACTAATTTAAATTTATGTAAGGAGTAACACATGTCAATACATGCAATCCTTAGTAATAGCAGCTGCAGTCCCAGTTTTATATTTTTATCTATTTTTTTTCATTACTTGCATTTCGTTTTATTACTATATTTAGCGGTCTCCCAACGCAACGACTTTATTTAGTAATATTTGTTTTATTCTTTTTACAGGCCTTTTGTATCGCGGATTTTTATTTATTTTTTCTTCTTTTTTAAGTAATGTTACTATATTATGGTTTCTATATTATGCTAAATATACATACGAACACTCAAATATTCACTTGTTCGAGTATAAATATTTAATATCAATATTGCATAAGAACATTTCAGCACCAATATAAGCTCAATATTTTGAAAACGATTACTTTTATTCTGACCAAACAGAGAACCAGCCAAGAACCATCCCGACATACCAGGCTTTCGATTAAAAAAAACCGCAATGAAATCCGTCAACGCATTCGGCTGCCACGATGCCACAGACAGACACACAGATACACAGGTCAAACTTATAAAACCCATCTTTTTGGGTCAGGGGTTAAAAATATAAAATAATAATGGCTTAATGGGAAGAAAAATAATATACATTGGAGCATAAGGCAACCATATTAAGCAACATTGGCAACGCAGAGGGCAAAATAAAAGTGTAGTAAAATAGAACTCCCTCCCGTGTAATATATTAAATAAAATATGTATAAATAAAAAAAAAACTATTTAAAGGAAATGTTTACAATAAAACTTATCCCTGTTCCATATTATAGACATACTTTTTCTGACTTATATACTTAATTTTATTCTTTATTTATTCTAGGCTCATCAATTATTATATTTTTTAAATACATATTTCGAGGTAAATTTATTTGCATAGTACATCCCAATTAAAACTTAATTGAAATCAGAGATATCAGGAATGACCGCTACAATCTGAACAAGTGTCCCATTTATATTTATATATTTGATATCCGTTTACACAGATATGAAGCCAATTATACGATCTGAGTTTACGGCTCTTGGTAACAGTAAAATATACAGTAATATATAAAACTATGACATTTAATGAAAATTCTTGAATAAGGTGAAATAATATGGACGTAATATATATAATTAAACAGTCTATTCCTATAGAACATTTATAAGTTTCGAATCCTAATAACAGCTTATACTTACATTTCATAAATAATGCAAATTCAGGAAGACACTTTTATATCTTGTAAATCAAAAATAAATCGTCAAAATAATCAGTATGACTCTCACTTTGCCAATCATTGATGATAGGTATTATCTCGATAGCTTTCAGCTACTATCCCGTAATGAGAAATACAAATATTGAATATTGAAATTTGATTTGTACGGTAAAACATTTACCATAAATAATTGAACTTTCATTTCCATTTACGTATAATGTTTGTATATGAATGATTTAGGTTTTTGCATATGAAAAATATTGTATAATCATTTATGGAATATAAACTTTTATTGAAATAATGTGTACTTTTTGTATATGTCAAAAAATACAGAAGGACAAATACACCAATACGGGCAGGGATTGGAACCTGCGATCTCTGGAAAACCGTTCAGTTGCACTATTAATAGAGGTTCCATATTTTTTTTTTAGGTTCTATAAACATTTATTTTATACACATGGTCACTGTGTGGCGGAAATTCGACAGAAACTTTGAATTTTAAGGTTTATAAGGGTTTACCTTCACAAATATTATGCTCACATCCAAAAATATTATACGTTTTTGTATTTACTTATGTCAAGTCTTTTCAATTATTTGACAACAGACTAATAAGTACTTGAAATGGATAGTGTCAATAATAACATTTTGAATTGATGTGTTTTAGTAGTTCCAAAAAATAAGGTAATATTGTTAATGCATTGTTTTGTTTTATTGTCTTTTAAGCTCAAAACTAACTTATGTGATGTACTAGGAAAGGAATAGGTAATAAGTCTTTAAAACTTCAGCAGCACACACGTAATTCATCTGTTGTTGAAGGCATCCCTAGGACAAGCTTATCGGATGGACTGAATGCCTCTTTGCCACCGTCGCGTCGTGGTATAATACTCTTTTCGATCTGTGAAGCACGCCGTATTACGTACTGACGGTTTGACACGGTAACTATTAAATCATTTTAGTATGGATATCATGTATGTGTTTATGAGCGAAAATCTTTTTCTAATCCAAGACCCATAGATATAAAGGCAACATTTGTGCATGTACTTGTGTCATTATCGGTATGCATAATATCATCTATTTGCCATTTATTTGGCAAGATAGGTATATATCAATATTTTGCATGTTCTTTGTCATCGGTACCTCACTGCAAACTTGCTACTTCTTACAATATATTTTTTTAACGACCTTTATCTATGTCTATTGCACGATCTTGATCTTCGCTCTCCTTTTTATAGGTATTTACATTTATACTTAACACTATTCTTTCTTACTTACTTTCCCTTTGTTTTGATTTCATACTGCGATAAGAAATTAATTTCCGTTATATCTTTGCATCTAACTAACTCTTACACATACACGTTTCCTACTTTATTCATTTTCGTGATAGCACACATTCATCTCAATCTTCACATTGCAGCACCGTGCACTTGCCTTCCATTTATTCCTTTCATAATAAAGCATTCTAGTCCATTCAACATGTGGGTATGAAATAATGGTTTATTAATTTTCCCAGAGACAGAGAGAGTTACATATTTCTGCTATAACGCTGCGGTGTTCCTTTGTTTAATACCGCGATCATTTTGCCTTCATCTTGAAATATTAGTCTTTTTTTCCATATCTTAGTTTAGGCTAAGATACGTAAAGTTAGAACAAACTGGTAAAAAAATCTGACTGACACGCAAGCATGACAAACACTTCTGACTGCAAAACGAAGGGACCGCCCAAACCATAAAATATATACTTATTCATTTTTTATACTGCGGCTTTTAAGCTTATCTTAAAACTGACCCTTGATGTAATCTAACTAAACTTTCGGTGTTACTCAAAATTACTCTGACATGGGTAAATAGCGACCGTACTAAGCACTAATCAACTCCACATACTCAACACCTTTTTCTTTTGGGGCCCAACACAAAACCTTGCAGATATTAAAAAAGAGATACCGTCGTATCTCTTTTTGAGATCTACAAACATCACATGCAATTATTTTTTTTCATTTTTTTTTTCATAGTACCATAATTTTTAGTTCATATATATATTTTTTCTTCACCATACGTATGCATTGCCCCTTCATATTTGTTCATCAATATTTGAAACTTATACAGTCATTATTCTTTTATCTGATAAAAGCTATCTGAAATCTTTCATTATTATCAGCTATGCATCCGAAATAGGTAAAGAATATAATACTCTTCTCTTTCTCTTTCGTTATATTTTTATAATGTAATATTATACAAACATTATAAAATATGTGCTGGCATTGTATATCCCCTTTTAGCTTTCCTTTACCATTTTTCATATATAATCATCATGTCTTCTTTTACACTTACACAGAAAAGGTTACTTAAAAAATTTTTAAACAGAAATTTTCGAAACTCCCGATGCTAAAAGACATCTTGAAAATATAAAAATATGTACTTACTGAAGTCGTTGCGTCGTTGATTGTGACTTTGACGATGGTGTCTATTTTACAAATTTTTCGGAGCTAATGGTTGAGAACTTATATTATACGAGTAGATATTGATATTTCGTTATTTGATTTGTTAACTACTTGCATTTTAAATCTTTCCTTTATTTCGACCAAACATAGCTAAGAACCTTCTCAACGAACCAAGCTTTCGGTTAAAAAAACCGCATTCAAAATCGTCCACGCGTTTGACTGCTACATTGTTACAGACAGACACACATACACACAAGTCAAACTTATAAAAACAATATTTTTTGGTCGGGGGTTAAAGATTATTATGTCAGTTTTTCCTTAAATACTACCAACAAATAGCTTTGCCTATCACACTCAACCCTTTCGATTTGTGTGTCCTTTCACAGAACAATTAAATATAAATATTTATCTACCGACGGAGTTTGAAATATAAACCATAAGTACTTTATTTTGAAAAGTATTTTACGTCACTCTTCTGATATTAATTTTACTGAAGATGACATATTATATGAGAAAATCACATAATATACAATTTTAAAACATATTAGGAGTTGTTGTTACAGAAAATATATCCTACCTTTTTAATGATAAAGATAAACTTTGTAGTTTTGTTTTATGGATTGATATTACCACTTTGTACAATAAAACTAGTATGAAATTTAGTTTCAGTGATCAGGGACTATACTACAATCCTTATTTTAGGGATAATAACTGCATTAGAAACTCATATCTGTACGATCTGTCATAAATAGCTTTAGCCACATTTATATTTACATATGTTAACACAAAAATAAACCAGTTGTATGAATAAACTCCTGAACAAACAATTGTGTTGTTCATTAGTGGCGATGTAAATATCTATTAATAATATATTTATATCTCTTGAGTCGATTGCAACTAAAATATGTGCAATGTAACTTTTAAAATTCCAACTTTGCTAAGCTTTTAATATATTTTTCAAAACACACGTTGAACTTGAGTTTTTGCGATGAAGTTTAAAAAGTGTAGAGAAAAATATTTATATTATGTTTCGAGCAAAAGAGTTAGGTACGTAGTAAACTATATCGTTCAGTAAAGTACTTTATATTTTATATATTCGATCTGATTTATAAACATTATAAAAGAAAAAGAAAACATAAGAGTTGCTGGTAAAATTAGGTCACACGAATAAAAATTTATGATTGAAATATATATAAGGATGGAATGTTTGTGCAACCGCATCAATATTAGTGTAATAAACTTGAGATACCGGCAAATATTATTGATCTCCTCTATTACAACAAACCACTCAGATTATAAAGTACAAATCGTGTTCGGAAATATAAACTTTATGTTAAAGCCTTAAGCCACATTTTAGTCTGAAGTTTTAAAGGACGGTATTGTGATTTTGGATCTATGATTTATACTAGATTATATTAATATTAGTTCCGTTAGAACCGAACAGTGAAATTATATTATGTTCTGTGCATTCTCAAAGAAAATTATAACAACATCGTTTTATAAAATATATAATATATCTCTTATATTAAGCGGCATCAAATAGCGAGGATGAGTTATTATAAATGCAAACCAATATGCATGTCATTATAAATCATTTAAGATATAAAACACACTAGGCAGGCAGGCCAGCACAGCTAGTGCGATATATATTACGTTACAAGAAATACAAATATATGGGATTTAATCCATTAAGTCGTTTTGTTTTAATATCTCAGGGTTGTTTGTGTTGAAAGTCTAAAACGATAGGAAATGATTTTAAATCTAGGTCTTTTAATGTCCTATCTCTTAGTCTTACAAATTGTTGCAATTGACAATCAATAGTTGTAATATAAAGAATAGACCATCTATACAATAGCACCCGGAAAACTTTATTGCTATAAATCTATATACCATCTAATCAAAATATTTCAACCAATTACAAACCATCCTAAATTCAAAATAAGGGTTAATAAGGGTTCAAAATAATAAAATTAATTATCAGGTTAGACCTCAATTAATCATATTTACAAGGCAAATAATTGTTCTTAGCCAGCCACTTCTATTTTGAAGTTAGACAAAGGTATATATAAGTTTCGTCCGATTAGGCTCATCCAGTCATTCGTATGGGGATGAGCGCTCGCTACTACTATAACTCACTGACTTCTTATAATATTACAAGTAGATATTATCTTTCACTTAAGGAAATAAAGAACATGTTCCTAACTCATAGGTGGTGAAGAAATATTTTTGTCTAAGATAAAAATATTTTTAATCATGCAGTAAGCAGGTTTGCAACAAATTAACTTTCTTCTTCTTCTGGTTCGAATTGAAGAAACCATCGAACACATAAAATATATTAAGTTTTTATGCTACTGATTTTATGCTAACCTCTTCCAATGTTATGCCAATTTTTTAGTCTTCTCTGGACACTTAGGCGGTCCTCGCTACTATGATAAAATCATCAGCAAACATCATTCATTCATTTTAAAGAACGGCTTTATTTTTTTTTTCATTTTGACCTAGGTGCAATCTAACTGTCGGTGTTACTAGAAGCCGTTCCAACATGGGTAAAGACCAAACGTATATAGCACGAATCAAAACCATTTACAATTTTCTAAATTAACAGGAATTTTCTAATTTCCTTTTTTTTTCACATCCCCACACAACAAGGTATTATGTCGTTTGTTGTTTGGAAAATACTTTTTGTTTGCAAATAAATTTAAGAAAAACAATATTATCCTCTATCTATATATTTATGGTGTGCTACTTTTTGAGTTACACTTAAGTTTTTTTTTTTCGAACGTATAATATCGTCCAAGGTAAAAAGTAATGGAATACATTTTCAAGGGATGCATGTTAAAGACAGTCTAATATATTCGTAAGTGCTTAATTTCATTCCGTTACTATATCAAGCTACATTCCTAGCAAATGCAATTGAGTGCGACTCATAATATACGGGGTAGCTCAAATAGCGAAGTTCTTCCCTCACAGGAAGGATCCTTGAAAAGCTGTTTTATTATTAGATTTATTCGATCCTTCCTAAAGTTTGATCTTTATTTTTATCTTTATTATTATACCCTACTATTCACACTGTGAAAACCTACATCTTCAAAATACCTACTTTATAACATTTTGGCTTACTATCTAAAAAATGTCACTTACTCTAAAAAGCTACGCTGGTTTTATTCGAACCCCTCCAACGTATTGTTTTATTTATTTAAACGTCTTTTCGTAAATTGATATATATTGTTTACAAACAACGGTTTACACTTGTACGCACTGTACACTCTTTAAAACTTATAATTTCAAAATACTTTCATGGAATATAATTTACACCCTTTCTGAATAATGAGTGACAAATATTAACCCAATCAAATAAAAAACATTTAAACCCTAGGAAACAAAAAGACGAAAAAAAATTTTAAATAAAAAAAAAAAACCCGATACAAAAAGACCTCTGAAAACGATAATAATTGAATTATTATGTGCTTATTGTTGCTTTTAAAGTCGTCGTTCTAAAGTCATAGCGTCGGGGGACCGCTAAATAAAGGAAGAAATCAAAATGTCAGTAAGACACCAAGGCAAATAACAAAATAACAATATCAAATCGTATAATCTAAATCCTCATCCAAAAACTTTGTAAAATAGACAACGTACGTACAACAGTCCGCCGACGCAACGCCCTCAATAAGTATGTAATAATACTATTTTTATCCATTTTAGAGTCCTTTTTATTTATTTATTTATTACACACCACAATACATAAAAATTAATACATATAAAGAAAATATTTTATAAAATACAAAGGCGATCTTTTGTATTTTTGTATTAATAACTTACTATATATACGCCAAAATTTAAATGACTATAAAAAAACAGCGACAGACATACTATCAATACAAGAAATAAAAATAGGCTCGTAACGCCTAAATTTAGACTTCAAAAAGTTAAGAAATGCTTCATGGGCTTGTTGAGTATACGCATATATAATAAGGTTCCACAAGATATCTTAGATCTTCCTTTTCTTGGTTTCAAATCTAAAATTAAAGGTATATTATTAAATAAATCTTACTATAACATTCAAGAGTTTTTGGTTGATCGAAATGTGTGGAACTTGGGTCATTGACTCATTTGCGGGGTTGATGTTATAATTTATAAGTCAAACATTGTTAAATTTTATTTAAAAAGAGCAACTGTTGAGTTTCTGGCCAGCTCTTCTCAGCAGAACAGCATTCCGAGCTGGTGGTAGCTTACTCACAGACTGACTATACTGACCAATTTAATGTAATTGACGATTCAAAAGTGCGTGTAAATGCCTACTTGAATAAAGATATTTTGAATTTTGAATTTTTTGAATTGAATTAAAAAAAAACAAAACAAATAGTTAATTTCAGATAAGTAGTATTCTTTAACGGATTTTTAAATACTTCCAAAGATTTTGACAATCGTATATATAAAGGAAGCGCATTTCATAGCTGGGTGGCATGAATTGTGAAAGAACATTTATAAAAAGAGGAATTATGAACAGGCATTTTTATAATAAGTTTTTGTGACGCTCGTGCAGTGTCTTGGATACCAAGAAATTCAAATTTTTCCTTCAGATATGAAAGTTTTTTTGGGTGGAATAAAATACTGTACAAAAGAGAAAGCATAGGTAAATTCCGACGTCAACGTGTGGGGAACCACTTGAGTTTTTGACGAAACTGGAAAATGTGTACATATTTGCGTAAGCCAAATATGAACCGTATAGCAAGGTTCTTAAGTCTCTCAAGTTTGTTTAATTTTTCTTCAGTTAAATCAATAAAACTTGCGTCTGCATAATCAAAGATGAATAGAAGAAGAGAATGTGCCAACATAATTTTGGAAGGGATTAGTAAAAAAAAACCGCAGTCGGCGTAAAGATCTAAATGCAGCAAAAGTTTTCCTACTGATGTCACTTACCTGAACAGACCACGACAGTGTCTGATCTAAGTAAACACCCAAGTCTTTAGCGGATGAACAATAAGGAATAGTAATGCCGTTAAATGTTATAGGTTTTAAATTTCGCCAATCAACTGTTGATATCATATCGCTACTGCCAATTACCATAACATGGGACTTGGTAGGATTTATTTTAAGCCAAACTGTTTACTTCAATCACAAATAGAAATTAGGTCATTGTTAATGGCGGTCACCAAAAAACAAAGATTTTCAAGCCGGTGGAATATTGGTGTGGTGAAAAATTTGGATTCATCTGCATACATGTGATAGGGAAAACATATACTTAAGTAATAGAGTTAATGAAAATAGTAAAGGATAGCACCGAGACATTACACCAGGATGACAACACTTTATCTGTCCGAATGCGTTGCCGACGGCCTGATAGGTAACTTTGAAACCAGTCTGTCACCGATGGAGATATGTTAATAGAGCGTAATAGGCTCAACAAGACATGATGGTCAATGGAATTAAAAGCATTGCTGAAATCCAGCAGTGCCTGAATTGTGAGCTGTTTATTGTTCATTGCCAATCGAATGTCATCCGTCACTTTGAGAAGTGCTGTAACCGTAATATGACCAGGACGAAAACCAGACTGGAAGAAACTTAGGAGGAGATGTTTATTGAGGAACCTGCTTAGCTGTTTGTGAATTAACTTCTCAAGAGGTTTAGAAAGAAACGGTAAAATGGAAATAGGACGGAAATTTTTTATTTAATTTATATTTAAGGGTTTGCCCTTTTTAGGTAGAGGAATGATTTGGGCGTGTTTCCATGACTCGGAAAATGTATTGGTACAATGGAATAGTTTATGATATGAGTTAATATCGGAGTAATTATATCAAGGATAGGAATGATTTTGTTACGGCTAACGCAGTCTGCGCCAACAGCATTCGAGTTTATTTATAATACGCTCTTCTTAACATCATATTGGGTGAATGAAAAAAAAGTAAATGGCAAGAACTGAGGAGTCGGAAAAGATGAAAGGGTATTTAAAGTACGTTCCTTATCAATGCTGTTAATTAACAAGTAATTACTTGAGAAATAGAAAAATGTTTGTATTTTTTATTATTTTATTTTCCCTTAACATTAAACATTAAATTGTTAACATTGAACATAAATTGTTAAAAACTTTTAACCAGCATCAATAAAAACACACCAACTTAGATAATACTCCTTTTATTTCGATCAAGCATAGCTAAGAACCATCTCGACGGACCAGGATTTTGAATTAAAAAAAGTGCAATCAAATCTGTCGTTGTGCAATCACTTGTTTGGCTGCTCCGGACGGAGATTTTGCTAGCTATTCACCATTTTCAACGACTTACTTTGTCTTATATTTTCTCTTTAGATTTCCAGATTTCAGATGCTTGCTAACTAGCTCTACTGTCCAGGCACTATAGGCGTATCATATATCTAATCAATAAAAAAAAAATAATGAAAAATTAATGTGTAACTCACGTTTTTTATTGGTTTTCTGAAATTCTACCAATTTACAATATATCGAACAAAATCCTCAATTCAAAATTATTTACTTGGATTTACACTTAAATCCTTTTGACATAAATATTCTCTGTGGTTTTTATTTTTGGTTGAAGCGTTTAAGTTAAAACTTGAAGCTTATGAAAGAAATTGGACACAACGTACAAGAATCAAAAGATTGTATGTGCGTAAGGTAAACTAAACATAGAGGCAAGCATTCGGGGCAACTTTATTTATTCATTTCATATTCTTTACCACATACCACATAAAACATATATTAAAGTTACAATTAAAATATTAAAAGCAATAGAAAATACAAAGGGCGGTCTTATCGCTGGAAAGTAATTTTTTCCAGACAGCCGTAATGTTAGTAATTTTAAAAAAGCCTTATATGTACACACTACATAGGTCAAAAGTTGAAAAAGTGTTAAACATACACAAAAGTATTTTCATATTAGTACGTAAACATAATAAATACAAAATTATTTACAATAGATATTAACTAATGAAGTTAACAATACAGATGAAAAATAATATATAATAAGGTATTTATTAAACAAATGAAACAACAAACATGATGATATTTCTACTATTGCCTTTTAAACATTTCTGTATTTTAATTATTAAGGCTAAGGAAATATAAACATAATATTTTAGTCTATATTTGTCTATTAATCAAAATAATAGTTGAATGTATATATCTAAAGATCAAAGTCATTGAAACTAGTTTCCACAACTATAAAAATAAAGCATCCAAATAAAGGTAACTATATTCCCTTTCATTAAAACCACCGAAATCTTCGATTATTACCCCATTATTATTACCTTTTTTTTTTTTTTTTTTATCGTTGGAAAAATGCGTTACCTCATCGTCACCCAGGCCAGGAAGGCGATGGCCGGGCGGTATGTGCGGCACCCGGTGACTGCCATTTTTAAGGCACCCCACTAAAAAACCAACGGCTGCCCACGACGCTCCAATGGGACGCCACGGGATCGCTTTCGCACTCACCTTGGCGCCCCGGCGAAACTCCTCCATATAGGGGTACCCCGGGCAACCAGTGTACCCCTGCCTCATAGACCTAGTGCAATGGCAAGAGAGGTCACCCCCCCCTCTCACCTAGGCCTATGGCTGGGAAGGAATGGGCTGAACCCTTCTCCTTCCCAACCTCCAGCGCTGTAAATACAGCAACGGAACCACTCCACAGTCAACTCTGCTATCAGAGAAGTACCAGGAGCGATCCCGCGACCCTAACCCACACGCGCTCCAGCGCACTCCTCCCACGACAGCCACGGAATTCCTCCCGGCGATGCTGGATACCTGAAGAGGAATCGATCACTGTTTCCGAACCCCCCACAACCAAGTGCGCCCCAGCACCGCACCTGGAGCAAGAAGTTCGGCCCACTCTACCCCAAACGCCCATCATCAGACAGCCACGGGATACCTCCCGGCGATGCTGGATACCTGAGGAGGCACCCGCGACTGCCCCCGAAACCTCCGCCACCGAAAGCGCCCCAGCACCGCAAACGGCAACGGAAATTCCAGGCACCGCAAAATGCCCAGACCATCTCCAGGTCCAAGCCTCCCTCCTGCAGACAGACCACCCCGAAAGGCAGCCTGCCCGCCAGCCAGTCATGAACCGGGCACAAACCCCAATGGCCGACCCACCTCGCGCCGAATATTAGCCAACGGCTAAAGCAAACCCGAAGGATCACATTAACCGTTGTTGCCCAGGGAGCACCGGCCCGTACCGCTTCCGATGCCACCGAACGAATCCGAGCAACAAGGGAAACAGACGGGCACACGAGGAGGTTCTCGGCGATGACGACCCCCACCCCATTATTATTACCTACTAAAAGTATAATAATTGTATGATGGGACCAAATTCTATTTTCTTAATGTTTAATTTAGCTCAGGTAGTTTACTTAGCATGTCTAATAATGATAACAATAACTTTTATTTCACCCAATGTATATCTAATAAAAATATGATTAACTCAAAATTACTGATATTAAATTTGCTTGTAAAGATAACATTGGAAAATCTATTTCATGAATTTATAAAAAATATTTGATGTAGCTTAGAATGTCATTTAAACGGTTGTGATAAAAGCAAGAATAAATCTGGAATCCACTTTTTTAAGAATGAAAATTTCATAAAAACTTTAACTACTTTTCTACTACTGGAGATGCACTAATTATTAAATATACACTTATTGTTTTTGTATAACTTTAAGTGTACTTGTAATATGCAAAGTACTCTTTATTTAGTAAGACTTTGCAGTTTGCAAATGCAAATACTTAATAAAGTTTCGCGTTGGCACTCACGTAGTAGATAAACCTATAACATTATACCAGAATATGTAGCGCAGGAGGTAGTTACCTACAAGTTTTATATTAATTTAAGAAAATACTTTCTTCTTGTTTTCAATTTTATCATCGTTTCTGAACCAACAATGTAAAAAAGTTTTAAATTATATATATTAATTTCATCAGTCAGTTTCTTTAACGCCTCTTTATAGAGGCGAATAACCGTGTGACTTACTTATGTAAGTCACACGGTTATTTTTTTTTAAATGTCTATCTGATGGATACTTAACTTCCATTGCAAATAGATCAGCTGTACAGGCATCGTCACGTTTATTATGAGAGGTATTAAAATTACATTACATTACAATTATTGTTATTATTGTAAATTTTTTAATTGTCTGGCTAGTTATAACTATAAGAAAGAAAAGGATATTGTTAAATAAACAACACTTAAAATAGTTTTTATTCAGTCCATTTATGTGTCAATCCATAGAAGTAAGGTGAAAAAAATTGGACGAATATAGCTCTTGGCAACATCCAGAATCATAATCTGCAAGCTTTTCTGAGTTTAAAACCATCAACAGTGTGCGATCCTCATATTTTGCATACTCATCTACCTACAGCGCCTACACTATTACAATAGTGAAGGCGCTGTAGGAATACGTTCAATACTAGCTATGCCTGATGCTTCGTACGCGTAGATTTCAGTAAAACGTACACTTTGTAAATACGGATATATAAACTAAAATCTTTTTATTTTCAATCACAGAGTAGTAAGTCCAATTTCGTATTTTTTTGGTTATTGGAAAGGAAAGTATTATTATTGCCCGAGGGAAGAACCACTATTTAAATTTTGCAAAAATGTCTTACCGCAATGGTACGAAATTAAGAGTCTATTAAGTTTTTATTTGTTAACAGATTAATATAAAAAAAATACTAAATGTGAAGGGAAGTCCATGACAATATATTCGGGAAAACTTTATCTAAATCGGTTAATCCCTTTCTGAGATTAGCATGCACAAACATACAGACATAGATATGTAGACATACAAATGTACAGACGAACGGATAAAATAAAAAACTTTGTTTTAGGTTCTCTTGCCATATAAGAAATTGCAAAAAGGTAAATACATATATCTTTTTATAGAGCGAAGAGTATGCAATAAAAGTTATAAACAAAATGTTACTCAGAGTGACGCTCATTTTCTATGTATAAAAGTTATTCTCATTAGCCATATATTTTTTGTCGTATAGATTATACAACTAAAATAATATCTGTTTTTCGTTTAGTTGTAAAACCGTTTCCGAGATTAGCGTGCACAAACAGTTATGTATATAGTCATATGTATATAGTGCGTATATAGTCATACATATATACAGATATGCAGACAAAAAAAAAACATTGTTTTGGGCTCTCTTGCTTTTATAAAAGCCCCCATTATATATTTTTTAATATTTTCCATGTACAGAAATCGATCAGTGACAATTTTATTATATGTATAGAAGAAGATTATCTGCTTTGAAAAAGGTATGTCTCTTTTGTAAAACAACAACTGTTGTACATTCAGCTGAGTTGTTCATTAGTGGTGATGGAAATTTTCATTAAAAATTTACTTGAAGCTCTTGAATCTATTGCAACTCATGCGGGAGGCAATCTATCTTTTAAAATTCAAACTTTCCTAGCCTTTGTTAATATATTATTAGTTATAACATGCTTTGGAACTTGGCCCAATTAATTCTGTAGAATACAATATATTTCAACAGTTTTTAGGGTTAAGTATAACAGTAATAATAATACCACTGGACCAATTACACAAATTGATCTAACCCTTAAGGTAAGCCAATTATTTGTTTGTGTTAGACAATTGTGTGTGATAGATAACGATAGAAATACACAGAAGTACTCATTAAATATACTTTGAATATATTTATACTCATCGCATATATACCGGTCCCTGTCTGGAATCGAACCAGAGTCCTTTGAGCCACGATACCTTAGGCGTTTGTGCTAGCCACTCGATTAACCACCACTGGGCCGGTATAATATATACACATATATTTTATTAATATTTTTATATATGTGTTAAGAAGTGAAGTTTTTTTATATATTTGAAGAGAAAAATATTTGCATTATGTTTAACAAAGTGTGTTAAAAACTTTATCTTGAAATAAATAATATATGACTTAACATAAGTGTTTAAGCTTCTTTAAAGACATTCCCAAGGGTTGGATGTTCCAGACATACCAGTTTATAGGTTGTGTTAAATTTCATTCAGCTACCATATTTAACTTAATTTTCGTTTAGCGCAGTTAAGAGCGGCTCATAGTTTACGGGATATTTCAGAAAAACCCTTACATTAGATCGATGATACCGATGCTTGATATGTTTTATATGGCGAGTGAAAGTTGAAAGCTCGATTGTTGTCTACCGTATATTTCTAGGTTGTCTTTTAAAGCTCTAGTATATTTTTATAAAAATAGTTATTATTTCCTTATCCCCGATAATTTTTATCATTAATTAACATATTTTCTAAACACTATAATCAGTAGTGAAAATATAACAGTTCAAACTATAAAAAAGTTGTGCTACATGATGAGATGTCAACTACACTAGAAAAGCTATTAAATTTTGTGGCAGTAATTCAACAAAATTACTCCCTTTTCAAATATAAATATCATTAAAAGAACTTGCTTGCTTCCCTCAATAATAACTTGCATGCATTTGAACAATGGGCAACAACTACATTATTACACAATTTCATTTAAATTAAGGTGAAAGTAAAAGAAGAAGCGATGAAAAAATAATAAAATACTCTGTGTTATTTTTAAAAAATAGCAGTCGTGTTGATCCTGCTAACTACAAGCCCAAATAGTTCACGTCCATACTCGGGTTCTTGCGTACCTACCTAACATCGAATAACCAACAATCGACTATATAGCTTGCGCTGGAATGGACCAACTGGGAATTTTTAGTGAGCCCATACATCTGGAGCAAAGTGGTTAAGAAGTTTCAAGGCCTTCGATAAAGTATGGATCAATAACCTTTTAAGCAAGTTTTCTTCTTACATCTTGACTTAAGTTGACTTCATTGTGCCTAAATATAAAAAAAAAACCTAAAATATGAGAACTTTTACAACTGAATCAAATTTATTCTTAACATATTACTTCACGTCTACTCAATATATATAAATATAATTTACAAAATAAATAATTACTATACATTATAATAGTCCTAGATGAATAGTAAAGAATTACTTCTCTGTAGGCATCTTATAAAGAAATATCTAAAATTCTAAACCCAAAATTCATGAGGAATACAATGGAAATTCTCACTACACCGTTGTACTCCAACGTTAATTTTCGTAATAAGTGGACCCGCGAGCGAGTGTCTCTCATAATTCTCTAATTTTAGGGAAGAGATAAAGGAGTTGGTTAAGTCATTAAAAAGGAAAACGGACGAGAGTTACCAAGTTTTAAGAAATGCAGGAGACAAACGTAAAACATCGAGAAGCCAGTCTGTTTACTTATTTACTTATTAAAAAAAAAAAAGCTCGAGACACAGGTCAATAAGGACCGAGAATACATATCGACCCTTGAGGGAAAGGTTGGAGGGTTGGAGATATCATCCTGTTACAAAAGTATATAATTAAAAATCATTGCCATATTGAGAACTGATTTATTAAAGGAAACTAAGGACTTTAATGTCAAGAATAAAATGAAACTTCCAGGCATTCATTTAATTCTTACAACTAATGAAGATTCGCCGGATCTTTGTATCGACTTACTAGTAAGAGAGCCCGAATGTTGTATGCCATAAAATTGTATTACATGCTAGTCTACCTGTAAATTTGTGTTTGTATTTGTAAGACTTTCGAACTATTGGAAGCACAATAAAACGACAACTTCTCAATAAGACGTATATATTCAGTCTGAGCGCTCTGAACTTAAATCTAATCCCGCTATAACAAATATAATACATAAATATCCACCACAAAACCACAATATACATACAAAATACAAGTTGGCTTAAACTAACTTACAAAAATAATTATAACTAATTAAACATGTGTCTGTTTAGCCGTTTTATTATTAACATAAACGAGCATTCTTGACGTTACTTATTGATTGGTTCTCTACCTTTTAAAGATAATTTAAATAGCTATCGGCTATTACATCCAACGATGCGGTGCGCCCTTGGATAGGATTTTTATCTTAAAATTTAAACGGACTGCTTTCGTCACCGTACTAACGCATTGACTGCCTATTATAAGATCCGGATCGTAAGAGGTATATTTTTTATTCCGTCTACCCAAACACAGACTAAAGCATTTACTTGATTTCGTCCTCACTCCGTCCGTCTCAACTTCAATTAAGAGTACCTGAAATTGTTTTGCAAAATTTATTTATCTATTTAAATCCAACATCTGCGAAAATAACTTCTGTAAAAATAATTTAAACGAGACTTTTATAAATCAAAACATGGCAGGGTTTTTATCTTTCATTTCACATAATACTATTAAGATTCAGATTTGTACATACAAGTACCCAATACCAAATACCAAAAGTACCTATTTGACATAAGTGATTGAAATAAGTTATGGTTTATATCAATAATAAATATATATATATATATAGAACATACTTTCAATTATATAAACATTCGTGAAGTTCGGTTACTTTAAAACCTCTATTTAACAAATTCTGTTTTTCTATATCTATAGTAATATTATAAAGAGGAAATGTTTGTTTATTTTTTTGTATGTTTGAAATGAATAGGCTCCGAAACTACTGGACCGATTTCAAAAATTCTTTCACCATTGGCAAGCTACACTATTCCCAAATGACATAGGCTATGTTTCATTTTCAAAAAATTTGGGATGATTACTAAAACTTGAATATTCTAACGCAAGGTGTAAAAAAATAAACAAAAAACTGCGTGCGCTGCGAAAACGGTGACAGTTACGCAAAAATGATGTTCTATGAAATTGTTTCTCTTTAAAGTTTTAAAAAGAAGTCCGCGACAAGATATATCTAGCTTTTAAGATTGACTCACTATAACGTTTTCTATGGTTATGAAATTAGTTCTAAAATAATATCGTCTATAATATAATATAATATAATATAATATAATATAATATAATATAATATAATATAATATAATATAATATAATATAATATAATATAATATAATATAATATAATATAATATAATATAATATAATATAATATAATATAATATAATATAATATAATATAATATAATATAATATAATATAATATAATATAATATAATATAATATAATATAATATAATATAATATAATATAATATAATATAATATAATATAATATAATATAATATAATATAATATAATATAATATAATATAATATAATATAATATAATATAATATAATATAATATAATATAATATAATATAATATAATATAATATAATATAATATAATATAATATAATATAATATAATATAATATAATATAATATAATATAATATAATATAATATAATATAATATAATATAATATAATATAATATAATATAATATAATATAATATAATATAATATAATATAATATAATATAATATAATATAATATAATATAATATAATATAGTCTATTATAGGTCTGGATAATTGTAGTTTCCACAGATTACACGCGGGCGGAGCCGCGGGCAACAGCTAGTATATAATATTCCATATTTTATAGATTCATGTATTTAGTATTTAAATAATGTATGGTTATTTTTTAAGCATGTATTATATTATTATTTATTAAAAAAATCGAATTACATGAATTGCAATCGACGCACGAATTTCATAAAAAATTAAAATTAACATTTACATCAACACCAATATTTAATACCAGAGTCTAGCGGTGTGAAAACGTTAGTAGAATTTAATATATAGCTTAGTTTTTATTATTTTCGATCAGTAACTAACTTTACTAAATAAAGATTACAAGTATTTAGAGAAGAAAATGATGTAAAAATATAATGTCAGAAATATTTACGAAAACTACTATATTATTTTAGCTATTGTACCATATTATACTATTAAGTATATTATAGCTTAACTTTAAAGTATGTGTTCACAAAACTTATTAAAGTGACTTCTCTTACTCTATAGTCTTGCTCAGTAGCCAGGTATTTGCATATTAAGGGTAAAATGTAATAGGGAAGAGACATTAATTTTACGTAGTGTTCTGATTATGTGATAAACTATAATTATAGAGACATCTACGATTACCATAATCTTTTAACACAATTTTTTTTTTAATGGAATTTTATTTTAATAAAATACTAATGTTTTTCGTAGGTTAGAGATTGCTTTGTAAATAGTTCTAATCATCAGAATCCTTAAAATTACATTTAACTACACAATGGAATGTTTGTGACAGAGAGCTTGTCTAATATAATGAAAACAAACGTTCTTGAACATGTGACAAATTGCTCTGGTCACATTTTTTATACCTAATAAAATAGAGCTCAACATTTTATAAATAGTAACTATGGAACATATGTGAATTAATCTAAACAAACTAAAAACAAATACTAGAAATATGTTCTTACTTTCTGACATTTCACTGGAGGCAACATTTTCACTCAATGATTAGAAACCTAATTGAAATTGGTATGTCTATAAAAACAAGACAAAAGACATTTTTGATGAATGAAACGCTGAAACGTTTCAAGAAAACTCTTTCAAATTAATTTCAATTCACGTCTTTAAGTATGATGGCAAAGATATTTTTATTCTAAAGTTGTTTTTTTTATCTCATGACTAAGATGTTCCAACTTAACCCCTAAATCCACATAAGGCTTTCTAAAATTATTTACATGTCACCAAAAAACGATAATTTTATAATGTGTTTTAAAATCGGACTATTTTCTAATTCGGTACAATGACACATTGTGATATATTTATGTAGGTATGATAACTTTTTATGAAAATTTTTATTTGTCAGAGTCAGGATCAGAAGTCAGAAAGTCCGATATTTTATTTATTAGGGTTCCGTACCCATAGGGGGAAAACGAAAGCCTAAGTAATTAAATTAAATGAAAAGAAATCACGGGAATTTCCATATAACAATCGTGTTCTTTTTTACGTTTTATTAGTATAAAAGTACAGAAGTCTTCGTGGTCGAGTACGACTCCCACTTGGACAGTTTTTTAATTTTTGTTTACTCTATAAAAACAATAGTTTCATTAACACTAGAAAGATAAACTTATTTTTTTGTACATAAAAGATAAACAGGCGCCTCAGAAGCGCAAAATTTTAATGCCGATTAATTTACAAAATAAAATAAAAATTCTTCTTTGTTAAATATCAATTGCATGTTTACCTTATTATGAAATAAATAAAACACAAATATGTATTATTATTTGTATATTTTAAGGAATTATGAAAATATTTTAAAAAAGTAACAAAAATTAGAAGTTTTTTTAGTACTAACAATCTAAGCATTTTTTTTTAAAGAATAGTTAACTTTTTTTAAAATTTTGTCTTATAAACTAATAAGTTACAATATAATCAGTCTCAAATCACAAAAAAATACTGAAAAAATCACGATTTATAAACATTTGTTGCAAACGTCTTTTTTATGTTAGCCACATACGGTTTTTTTACATTTCGCACAAGCCATCTTAGACATTCTTTTTTTTTTGTTGTACAAATGCTACAATAACGCCGCACTTTAGTTGGAGGTTCTTCATCAGCTTCTTGAGGATGTTCTACATTAGCCTGTGGTAGGATCTTCTCTATATTTTCTCTCAAACTTCTTTGCAAAGTGGGAATTCGCAATCTAGATCTCATCCACGGTGCACACAGTTCAAACGACAATTGTTTCATGTACTCTCTACGACGTAATGACTTTCCAGAAGTAATGACTTAGAAGCAGGGATAGATGTGAACCAATTGTCACATGTAATATTGCGGTTGGAACCATGAACTGGCCGAGATAACTCCTTCAAGTAATACTCACCTTGCGGCTAACCATTTGTATTTGTAGCTTTTCTATTGTATGGCAAAGCATTGATCATATAATTGGTGCCACTATCGCACATCATTGGAATCTTTATTCCATACTTATTTGGTTTGTTTGGTATGTACATCCTAAATGGGCATCTTCCACAAAATCCAAGTAACTATTCATCAATAGTGACATTACTACCTGGGGAATAATTCATTTTGCATTGAGCTATAAACATTTCCCAAACCTTTCTTATTGAAATAAATGGATCTTGCTGGTGACGATTAGGACGTAGAGTTTTGTCATCCATACTGAGACACTTGATGATAAAGTAAAATCTATCTCTACTCATTACTGCCACATATCTTGTGCCCGTAAATGAACTGTCAAACAGCTCAACTGTTGACAAATGATTATCTTTCATCGCAGCGCTAAGAGTGAGCAGTCCTATGAAAGCTTCGATTTCAGTGGCATTCGTGTCTGCAAATGTCAAACTAGTCATAGTATCAGAACGTTTTTTCGATATCTCTACATTGGTCCACTGAACAATTTCTTAAATGATTTCTTCCGTAATAAAGAATTGTAAGCATACAAGTGGGTCGAAAACGTTTCTACACATACGACTAGGACCTCTATTAGAGCGAACTATATTGATCGCAGCTGTTCTCCCACTACTTTGCCCTTTAGAAGTAGCCCAAACATTCCTATCCTTACCTCTGATCACTCTTTGAGGCGGGATTATTATGCGGTGGTCACGTCTTGAATTGTCAGGATTTCTTCGGTAACTTCGTCTATGTACTCGTCTTCGAAATCACTCTGAACGTTATCTTCACTTATACGGTCCTCCGTCTCGCTGTTACTGCCATCCTCGATCTCTTCGTCTTCCTCGATCAGAAAAGAAGCAATTGCGCTGTCATCCAAGTGTCTTCTGTTCGCCATGATGTTAAAACGTTCCTAAAACCGTTTAAATTAATTGAGTAATAATAAACTATCTTTATATTAACTATAAATACGTAATAATAGGTAAAATATAAAAAAAACAAAATCACTAATAAATGTGCAAAAGTTACACAGAAGATAAACATGCGCCTCTCGAGCGCAATACAATGTCATAGCGCCAAAACTGAGGTACTTATCGGACAGCAGCGGACGTCCCTCGAGCGTGTTGACCGACGACTGAGTTGGCTCGAAATCACAAGCCTAAACTCGCGCTGTTAAAAAAAAGACAGCGATATTTCTGTTTCGCGGGCGCCTCTTCTAGGGTTATCTTATTCTTATCTTTCTAGGGTTAAACAACAATATTATTATCATTCTTCTAAGACAACTTCATGTTTTTGAGATTAGCAATCTTTACGAGCTAGATTCTAGATTTAGAATATAATGATGCTTATTATAATAATAATAATAATAATATTTAGAGCCTAAAAAATTTTGCTCGAGTAGTGTAACAGTAAGAAACTGTCTTGAATGAGTTGAACGAAGCAATGTTTTGTTGCGAAGTTTTATTTTGATCTCATTATAAACCATCCACACGACGACTACGACACCTTTAAAAACAATACGGACGCCTGTTACGTAAACAACATTTTTAGCTATATAAAAATCTTTAAATTTGTTTATATTGTTTTGTAAAAAAATAAAATGTTCTTAGGTTAATATAAATCAAAGTTTCTAAATTTTTCCTTAAATAATATAAAGCTTACAAAAGTTACGTATTACTAATCAATGACTCTAAAAACTTTTACACTCGTATTTTCATTTATTACTTAAACACTCGTATTTTCTCTTTATTGCATACATATTTTTATACCAAAATAATCCATTATAAAATGATTGAAATAAATTGTATATTTGGAACATCATTGAATTGTTGTTAATTCCTTAAGGACTGCACTGTTGTGGTATATGGTAGAAATGGTATTGTAAACCATGAATGTTGCATAATCATATGAATTGGAATAATAAAAAAAAAAAACATAAAATTTAAAATATTTAATTTTAATAAGAATCAGTTGAATATCTCATTATATTTGAAGTCCAGAGCAGTTAATTATTTTTATCGAATTACTTGTTCTTCGAAAACAGTTAGGTATAAGTTATAAGTTAAAAAGTTAAATTATTAAAAAGTTATCATCGTTGAATACTCTTTGGAATTCAGACTTATTTTATTCTAATATCGGAGTATATTTACTTTTAAAATGCTTTTGAGGATTTTTTTGCGGAAAAAATTAATAAGCTAAGTATAAGGATAAGACTTTCCAAAAAAAATCGATTACTTTAATTGATAAAGAAATGTTTTAAAAAAATAGTACTTACAAATGTTATCTAGACATTCGATAGATACCAGTAGTCGAGATTATATTGTTTGTGTTCACCAATGAATACATTATACCGCCTTAATACATACTGCCCAACCAATACCAGTAATTCAGCATTTTTTAACCGCCGACTAAAACGAGAGTTATAAGTTTGACTTGTCGATCTGTTTATCTGTGTGTCTGTCTGTGGCAATGTAGCGGCCAAACGCGTGGACGGATTGGAATGCGGTTTTTTAATCGAAAGCTATGTTTGTCGAAATGGTTCTTATCCATGTTTGATTGAAATAGAAATAGTCGTCTCCAAGATATTGACGTTTTATTGGTGAAAGATTCTTATGAAATTATCAGCTTTTCTCTGCGGCTTCGCCCGCACTATATAGGAAAAAAGCCTTGTTATGTAGGCCAAAAGGTTTTTACACTTATTTAATTCCATCAGCTTCAGGAAAAAAATCGAAACTACAGTCAAAGAATCAACAGGGTAACGAAGAAACATCTGACTAAACAATGTTATTATTATTTCAAGCAATGTTTCCTAACTTTTAAACAGAATTGACTGCGGTTTACATAAACGTATTTAATTTAGATAAAGCTAGAATTCCTACTTCGTTTAATCTAAATTTTAATAAAATAACAAATTGAATGTGAGCATATGCCCATTTTAAATTTAGTTACATAAAATCTCAATAGATGGCGCTGACTTTTTTAGAAATCGCTATGATTATGTTTTCGTATATGGTATAGCAGTTTGAAATTCTACAAATAAAATTTTTAATTATAGGATAGGAATATGATTCTATAGAATTAACTAGTCTGTTATAGGTCTGGATAGTTGTAGTTTCCACAGATTACGCGAAAAGCGACCTACCAGCCGCGGGCAACAGCTGGTTATTTAATATAATATAAACTCTCGAAAACAACTTAAGGGTATCCAATATTTTATGTTAAAAAGCTATAATTAGTATAAAAATCAATTAACATTATTATTTAACAAATTTAATTATTTTCAATTATTAATTTAAATTTAATTCTATAAAAATGCCTTAAATACAGAAAGTACTTGTTGTGTATTAAGAATGAAATCTCCAAAATCATCGATGCGCTATTTTAACTCTCACCTGGCCAGTCATTAATGATAAGCATTATCTTGATACATTTCAACTATTATGCCACAATAAGAAATACACAAATTGAATATTGAAACTTACTAACCTTAAAATTATCACGTTTCATAATATGTTATTTTTTATAAAAAGGAATTAACGCATTAAGATATAGGTTGATACCTACTTTTTATGTGCCTGACATTTCGACAGGGTGCACTGGCCGTGAGGATGAATCCAACTTCAACTATAACTTAATTCAGTTTATAAAATAATTAAATATTGGTATTTAATTTGATCTATAATTTATTTACCGTGATTGATTGAACTTTTATAAATAATTACTTCTCCGATTACAGGGAATTTTACGTAAAAACGTATGATGTCTGGTTTTGAATTATGGGTTTTATTATTGATATGACAAATATAGTAAAATATTAAGTTTTCTTTATACAAATATACTTGTCATGTATTGTGTTGCACCACGCTAGTTTCTAAAAGAGTTAAAAGGTTAATTGTGGAACTTCTTTAAGAATTTCTTTAAGACTGTAAGTTGCCTTAGAGTAACCCCAGCCGGATGTCAATATTCATGAGACGCCTATTTTTGTCTGTCCGGGGATCCATTCGAATTTCATTTGATGGTCTATTTAAAAAAAAGCATTTTTTAAAAATACAAATATATATATGTGTTTATTGAAACAAACTTTATATTTGTATATAAATATTTGAGACTCCTTGTTATTAAGTAGAAAAAAATATTAAAACAACCCATAGAATGCCAATTAATTTAAAATAATATATATGTCGCCGTGTAGGCTTAGCGAACAATAAAAATAAAAATTATAAGTTTAATTATTTTTGAGTTTATTTTGTTAATTTACTTTAATGTTTCATTATTATTATTGTTATTAGTAAACATAATGACTAAATTAAATATGAGTCTGTTCTGATAGATGGCAGCACTTGAAGTTAATATTAGCAAAACTTTACAAAAACCTTAAATGTTTTTAAAGCCTGTTTTAAAGCAAATTGTATGATAAAATATTTTGATTATTTTTGTAAACTATGTAATGGGGGGCCTTCGCCGAGAACCTCCTCGTGTGCCCGTCTGTTTCCCTTGTTGCTCGGATTCGTCCGGTGGCATCGGAAGCGGTACGGGTCGGTGCTCTCTGGGCAACAACGGTTAATGTGATCCTTCGGGTTTGCATTAGCCGTTGGCTAATATTCGGCGCGGGGTGGGTCGGCCATGGGGGTTTGTGCCCGGTTCATGGCTGGCTGGCGGGCAGGCTGCCTTTCGGGGTGGTCTGTCTGCGGGGTGGGCTCGGGCCTTTTGGCCTGGGCACTGAGGGTGGGAGGGCGCAGGCCCTCTCTACCGGGGACAGCAGCGGGATCGCCCCTGGTACTTCTCTGTGCGCAGAGTGGACTGTGGGGCGGTCCCGTGGTTGTGTGGGGGGTACGCGGCGGTCTCTTCCTTGCTGAGGGGGAGGCCGTTGCGCTGATAGGGTGATTGCCCGGAATAGTCATCGTCAGGTACAATAGCGCTTGACGATGATTAGTCCAGGCGAGGTGGCGGCGGAGCTCTTCCTAGGGAGGGCTTCGTTGGCGGGGTGCCGGGACGGTCGAGGTCGCATATTCTGCGTCGTCTGCAGGTGGCAGATAAATTGCGGCGCAGATGTGTTTACCTCTTCCGGCCCCGTGTGTCGGGGTGATCTTCTTCGGAGGGTCGCCTGCGATGCACACCAACCGCTGGTGGCGGCTTCGGGTTCGGACCACGACCGTTTTCGGACGGGGTCCGGCCCCGGGAGGTTGAGTCGGATCGGGACACCTTCTTCGTTGAGGGAGTCCTGATTTGGCTCGGCCGGCTTGGGTGGAGGGCAGGGGAGCCCTTCGCGATTCAACAAGCCGGCCACCGGAGTGGGACGCGCTCAAGTCAACCGGGCGCGTCACTCCATGGAGGTGGTGGTCGCTCACGCGGCCTTCCGTCGGAGCAACGTGGATGTGTGCGCAAACGTTCCCGGGGCGCTCCAATATGACGGAGAGGTGTTGACCGTCTGGTTTAGTGAGTAAGAGTCTCACATAACCGCTTCCATCTTCCCCTGGATGGAGGTGTGTATCCATGAGGATTCCAGACGTTAAAAAAAAAAAAAAAAAAACTATGTAATACAGACTAAGTTTGTAGTACTTAGTGGTTAATAAGTAAAAATAACTAAAATGACTTGATTGTGAATAAGCGCGAAAACATGTCTTTCCGAAACGTATTTAAGTTTCGTACAATGTCTTGGATTATTATTATTATTGTGCTAGTGACGGTGAAAACATTAATTATAAGTTCGGTGTAATAACGAGAGATTAAAGTAAAGTGTGTGTATAGTAACTAAAAAGGTGTTTTAGTAAATTCCTCATAAATACTTAGAATTAGTTGTTAAAATTAGAAGTGATTTTTGAAGTGAAGTAAAAGAAAAGTGATTAGATAATAAATTAAATTCGTGTAAAATGGATAATGAAAGTGGCAGAACCAATGGCTCATTAGAAGCCAACGGTTCTGCATATTTTTTTAATAACATGACTGACAATAATTCGATATATATTACTTTAATGGAATCTACTCTCTATTTACTATACATATCTATAATCTCTTAATTATTCTATATAAATAATGGGTGGGTTTAAAAAAGAGAAGAACAGAGAGAAAAAGCATACTACGTCGACCCTGAGATTGGGAGCAGGGCAAGGAGATGATAATGATTACAGTTTTATGGGTACAATCAGAGGTAGGCACTTACTATAGAGGTTAAATATATGTTGAAAAAGATATTTTTTGTGAAAAATATAATAACCTGATTGTATTTATAAGTATTTCATTTACAGGATTTCACTAATTTTACTTACAAAAGTTGCAATCACTTTAAGGTATACCTAATACCACATTTATATAAAAAATAATCATGACCTGTCAATCATCTGTTGATTGTGGATTCTTATCTATAGTTGGCTGAGTCCTAACTCGTGTCGGGTCTAAACTAGATATTGATATGGAAAAAAAAATCCACTAAAGTTCTTTTTAATTTTAATTACTAATACTTCGGGTGTGATTTTCAGAGTATTTGTTTAATAGTTGTGAACTAAATGTACCAAGTAGTGGTAGTAAATAGCATATGAAGCCACATTCATCTTGCAGCAGGTGTGCTAAATAAGTTTGCTCGATACCTCTTGAGTTTATAGTTGTTCTCGAATGTCATGTCATAGTTTTCTAGTACAAAACAATAACACTTACACATTCTGTCTCTTCTATTCGTAATTCTCTACAATTCTCTAACTTGTTGCTATTTAAAGAAACGACTGAGTCTTTCAATTCTGATGGTTTTTAACATAAGCTTCGATCAAGAGTCAATAATAAATGAGTTTTGCCAACTGCACGGCCAAATCTTTCAACAACAAATCTTTCTCGATGAAAGCATTAGTGATTTAGAATATGCTTGTTTCAGATATCCGTTCATCCGCTCACCGTCGTGTGCTATATTTTTTTACTCTATGTAAAAGTAAGAAGTTGTAAAATAATAATATAATAAATACTTTTTTTATTTAAAAGTTATAATGACGTTCGTTGCGAGAGGATAATTATTGAAGTAGGTACTTATAACTATGTTCGTTAAATAAAAAAATCTCAAATTTTGTTAAGTAATACGTCACTGTTATCAATAGCTAAGGGTGACGAAACCGGAACTCAATGTCCTCATAACAAGGTATTCCACGTTTGAAATAAACATCTATCTTACTGACCAAAATCTTTCGATTCCTAAATTTTAGTTTTGAATTATAAAATAGATATAAAAAAGTTATAAGAAAGTCTTTCATAAGGTTCTAAAAGTTATAAAGTTTTATTTTTTAACTAGCTGTGCCTGTGACTTCATACGCGTAGATTTCGATTTTGATAAAACGTACCCTTTGTACTTACCAATGTATCTAAAAACTATAAACCTTCAAACTGGTAAGCAGCAATGATACGACAATAAGAGATTATTAACTTCTTTATTTGTTAACCGAGTGTTAAAAAAAAACAAGATATAGTGAATCCCATGACAATGTATTCCCGAAAACTGCATCCAAATCGATTAATCCGTTTCTGAGATTAGCATGCACAAACATACAGACATACAGACGAAGAGACAAAATGAAAAACATAGTTTTGGGTTTTCTTTCTTATATGTGTGCACACCTAAAAGACAAACAGATAAACTGATAAAGATTTTAAAAATGCTGAAAATGGATTTGGTTAGTTATCACTTCACATCCTTGTATATTTTTTTAAATATATTCAATGTACAAATGTTAGCTTTTATACATGTAGTAGTTTGGTTTTGACTAAAAATAAAGATATAATTTGTTGATTTGACTAAAACAATTGAATGTCTGTATAGAAGTTTCATTGATAAAATAAATGTAATATTGGATACTGATTTGACTAAGAATAAGAAGTATATAAATGGCAGCTCGGTTAAGAGAAGGCATTGTGTGAAATTGGGAGTAAAAGTTGTGGGGTGGTATTATTGTGATAAAAGTGTAACAGTTATAATAAACCGCTGAGTGTGAGATAGAGAAACTAAGTTGTGTAACAGTGATAATTAAGTGTTTAAATGGTAAACAGTTTAGTGTATTTGTGAACAGTGTCATAAAGTGCTTTAAAGAATAGAACGACTGTCGTTGGCGATTCTTTGCGGTAAGAGAGCTCTAATACAAAGACTACTCGTCTACAGATACTCTAGAAATGATGAAATAAGATTTACATGGTACCTATTACGTGATTGACATAAATTGACATAACTTTTTTATTTCTTAACCGAATTAAATGTAATAAACACTTAAAAGTAGTGATATTATATTCCTGGAAACTGTAATAATTAACTGTGAAATTAACTGTGATAATATATTCCTGGAAACCGCATTCAAATTGGTTGAGCCGTTTCTGAGATTAGCGTGCACAAACATACAGACATACAGACAAACAGACAAACTGAAAAACCATTGTTTTGGGTTCTCTTGCTGTTATAAACGCCTCCCATGATATATTTATTTAAATAATTTCCTTGTACAGGAATGGATCAGTGACAATTTTATTATATGTATAAATAATGTTTAACTCATAAATGATATATTTATACTGCAAAATATTTTTAATAATTTTTAAATGTAATAAGTATTTATTCAATTGGGTTGGCCATTAATACAATGTCTGTTCAAAAAGGATCGTGAATTTCATATTTTTTTTAAAAACATAAATTCTTCAAAATACTCTGCTTTTTTTCAATCGTCAAAGCACTTAAAAATATTTTTTTGTGATTTTGTTCAACTTCCCCTTCGATGCCGTCTATATCTCCTCAATCTTGGCGTTCTTCCTTTCATGGTTCTTTTCAGTTTTGGGAACCGGAAAAAGTCACAGGGGTCTAGGTCTGGGGAATACGGTGGCTGCAGCACCATTACTGTGTTAATTTTGGCCAAATATTCGCACACAATTAACGAAGAGTGAGGGGCGTTATCATGGTCCAATAGCCAGTTTTTGTTCTTCCATAAATACGGGCGTTTCGGGCGGATTGCTTCGCGTAAATTGCGCATAACTTAATTAATATTGCTTATTGACCGTACAACGACATGGCAAGACTCATGGTGCACCACGCCTCTGCAATCGAAGAAAACTGTGAGCAAAACGTCCACGTTGGAACGAACTTAGCGCGCTTTTTTCGGTCTTTTCTCCGGCTTGGCTTGGATTAAGTTTGAGGGGAAACTGGTTGACGAGTTGTTAGATAAATTGTCATTTCGTTTTAATTCATTAAAGGAACTTAGTAGGTAGGTAGGAAGGTCTCACGATTTGCTTGAGTTTTAATAAACTTACTTCTTTAAAGAAGCGGAATTCATAAATCTAAGTGAAAATTTAATAATCTAAGATAGGATAGATTAGTTTATTAGTGTAAATTTCACTTTAAGTTGACCGGCTAAAAAAAAGTGCGAGAAGTGGTAGTAGGTAGTGTACATTCGAGTACAGAATTGTTTTGTTATTACTTATTATAAGGTTTATATGACCCGATATAATAAAAAGTTAAAAATATATATTTTGATAACTTTTTAGTTTTTATATAATTTAAAATGAAATAATTACCAAAAGACATATATCAAAGCTATTGAAAAGTAAACATGTTAAGAAATTAATAAACATTTAAATTTATAAGTTCTTGTAAATATATTTTTCCGTTTATTTACAAATTCAATATGTATATACGTTCGTTGGTTTCTTAATATCACATGTCTCCATGATATTTGAGAACATTCAAGAGTTAACAACTATAAGAGTTAATAAAATAACTTATATTTAACACAACTGTTGCAATATGAATGTTGCTTAACACGCTTCTTGGTACATTTAGTTAACAACTACAATAATTATATAACCGTATAATTTAAGTAATTTATGATGAAATGTACTCTGGAAGTGTTTATCTTTGACATCAGTAAGTGCAACTCCTTTAAGAAGGTTTCAGCTTCCGTATATAAGTCAAGTTCAGTCATCTAAACTAAACTAAACCTGTGATAACTAGCTACGTTAGTGCGCTTCCTAAATTTTATTTAGTGTTTACAGTTAACATCTGCAAAGTATTAACAACTCATAGTTAAGATAACGTTAAATTATTTATATGATCTTGTTCTAAGTCGTGTGGGTGTCTTCCATGAAGAACCTTCTTCTTCCAATCCTGGGCTTTTCGTGTTTGTGGGTCGGTAGAAATATGTTCCAGCTATGGATGTATCATCACCTTATTTTAGTAGGGTATAGTTATAGTCAGCAGTAATTATTGCTTTATGCATAACGCTTGAGAGAGTTTATTATGAAAGAATGATTTTAATGTTTTTATTTATCTCTGCCATTGATGTTGTATATCAATAAGGCCTCTGCCTCCCATACTTCTCTTAATAGTTAACCTTTCTATAGCTGATATTGGATGTAATTTATTGTGTTTAGTAAGTGTTGTTCGTGTTATTCTTTCTAATTTTTGTATATCTGTTTTGGACCATTTAACATCTTTTGAATTCTAATGTTAATATTTCTTTGGAAATTGTGTTTTGAAAGCCCTTGAACTAATTGTATCCTAGATATTTATAGAAGTATTTTGCTTCAAGTGAAATTATAATTTAGTCATTCTTTGTGCTATAGTTCCCAGGTCGGATTTTCCCTTTATTATATAAATAGTCTTACACTTATAAAGACCAAACTGCATGTTTATGTCTTTGCTAAATTGTGAAGTAATATCGATAAGATTTTTTATTCCTCTTTCGGTCTGTGCATACAATTTTGTATCGTCCATGTATATTAAGTGAGAAATAGTAATAGCATAATTATTATGTTATAGTCGGTATCCAGTTTGGCTATGATAAGTAAATATGATAACGAATTTAAGGCGAGACAAAACCAAAAAGGACTTAAAGAGTCTCCTTGGAATATACCTTTTCTAATTAGTATTTCTATAGTAGTAATTGAGGTGGAAGGACTATTTAAGAGAAGTTTTGTTTTCCAATGTACCATTATATTTTGTAGGAAATGGAATAAGGTGGTGTTTACTTTATAAATGTGCAATATTTGAGTTAATCCAGAATGTGGAATGGTTTTTGGTAATCTATATATGTACAGTGTAGATTTCTATTTTTAGAAGAGACATGTTTATGAATTGTATAGTCTATAATAAGTTGTTCTTTGCAACCCATGTGACCTCGCCTCCAGCCTTTTTGTTCTTCTGCTAATATGTTATTTTTTTAAATATTTTTTTATGATTTTATTTGCAACAAGCGATGTAAGTATTTTATAAATGGTTAGTAAACATGTGATAGGTCTATACTTTGATGGATCTGATGAGTGTTGCCCTTTCGGAAGCAAGTATGTTATCCTGGTTGCAAAAAATGTTGGTATATTTTGGTCACCTTATACTATTTACATCAAGTTCTACGCTATGATTTCATTTAGTGAGGTTAGCTTTTTGTACCAGAAGTCATGAATCTCATCTATTCCAGTTGTGAAGTCTATTCGTTGTAAGTCTAATATCTGCTTCTGTTAACTCCAAAAAAACCCTTTCGTCTAATCCGTTTGATCTGCTTTCTTTCTTTCTTTTTTGATCCATGATGCATTTTAGCTATGTTGTATATCATCTTCCCATATTTCCGACTAAAAAGTTTCAATTTGTTCTTTTAAAGGTATATCTGTTTTGTGTTTGCTGTCGTGTATTTTAGGTTGAGTAAGTTTTATATAGAATAGTTTTTCGTTTCGCTAAATAGTGCGTTGTCTGTTGACTTTGAAGTCTGTTCTCTTCATGTTTAGTATGAGTGATTGTGTGTTTAAAGATTTGTTCTCCTTTTTTAACTAGCTTGCTTGATGTGTTACCGTTAACATTAACGGTCACAGAACACATCAAGCAAGCTAGTTAAAAATACATAATACATATTATCTAAGTCGACCGATATCTTGTCTTAACTTTTCAACATCTTTCTCTAATCTTACTTGATATGGTGGTTTAATGTTATGTTGTCGTTTTGTAAAATCTGTGTTAGCTATTATTTTGTAGTTTAATTCTACGGGTATAATGTACAGTAGATTAGTATATGTATATCAGTTAGTTTCATGTTGTCTGTTACAAAGTTTGGTATTATAAGCATATTAAATATGTGAATCAGTTTAGTAGGTTTTCGATTATAAATTCGGAAGCTTAGATCTTACTATTGCATCAATTTTGTCGAATTTATTGAAAATTGTTTTAAATTTCATTAAAAAAAATTAAGTAAAACTGTCTGTGATATGGCCTCGAACTCGATTTGTTTTTTTAATGATTGTGATATTTGTGTTCTCATATTTTTATTGCCTGACGTTGAACTGCTAGATTGAGCGAATGTGACAGCTTGTGTGATAATTTCTGTGGATGTGTACTGATTTCAATGGAGTATTTCACAGAACTTTCATTATTTGACTCTTCTTCTCTTAACTGTGTTTTTACTTCTTACTTTATTAGGTTTAATACTTCTAATAAACTTAATAAACTGTTTCTTAATATTGTTCTCATTTTGTCTGAAACGCTATGTTGACTTATATTAACATGTGGATACTTTTTATTCTTAATAGCGTCATGCCTGTCTCTAATTTGATGATATAGTAGTAAGTACGCTTAATAAATATGTTAACTTATTTACTCCGTGACATGCGTACTCTCGGTTTGCCAGCCTTGGTGGGCGCAGATAAAAAGGCGTTTGCCTTCTGCGCAAGTTCTTCTTGGTGGTTCAGTGGTGCTACAAGTATTTGGTAATGTTATGTTAGGATTAACTAATGAATTTAATGGATTTATCCGTGCATCGGTTGTAGCAATAACGTTATGACCCCACCTGCTCAGAACACGCATTTTTTTTTGGGAGGAGTGCGCCTGTTCAACTCTGGTCACCGATGGTTCGTATGCTGTGACATCCAGCATCGGCTCCAGATGTGCCCCGGCTATCGCCCCCGGGAAGCGGTCCATTACGATTTTTGTTTTGTTGTGTCTCCATATTGAATGGGTAACCATCGCCTTGTTACCGTGTAAGTTTCCGTATAGTAAGATACTATATTTCACGTACGCCCCATGTAGAGGTTAAGTAAGGTTTTATTTAATTGGATTGGCGAGGGTTTTTGAGTGGTAGTTTCATCACTCGAGGTCCACTCAGGTCCTTCGAGGAGGCAGTTTGAAAGATCTGCTACCTTCAGTTCGGGGAGATCAGATTGTCAGTTGCTCCCCGATGCCCTTAGTCACCTCGTACGACACCCACGGGCTAGGAAGGGATGGCACTAATTGCTTAGTAGTTCTTATTATTTATTTGATATTTGAGTTTGTTCTTTTAGAATCAATTTGCAAATAAGGCAGTTTAAATGAAAATAATAATAGAAATTTGTAATCAAATATACTCGTAATTTTTTGTAACAACGCCATCTATTTATACCTTAGGGAAACTACATCTGTTATATAAACATATCTGTACAAAGTGAAACCGCTAGGTGGCGGGACAGTTAGTCATGGGTTTATTGATTAACACTTTTTAATTTAGTTATTAATTTTATTTACATTTATTATAAATTATCGGCGAAATATCATACAAAAATATTACACAAATATTATTCATTAGTATATTAGCTTATATTAATAATTAAATATTTTTTTTATTACAATACTTAATATTCATTTTTTTTTTGACGTAAATTAATCATTTACCTCTCTATATCGTAGAAAAAAATATATATAGGTTTGAAAAGATTCCAGTTTTTTTTTCAAATTAAAAATTAAAACATGTAGTAAATTTGAGCCGTTCAAACACCGTCATTTTGCGCGCGCTTTGCGTGACGTCAAATGACACATCCAGTGAATGTTTACTATGAACTTTTTAGTTACTTCATACATATTTTAAGTTTTAATTGCTTCATAAGTCATGGAAGAAGATAAAAATTATCTTACAAATATTGTATGGTACCGGAGTGCAAAAATAGTATTAGAAAAACACCCGACAAAGTGTTTTTTGTATTCCAAGAGATGCGAAAATACAAAAACAATGGTGTATGGTAATTAAAAGGGATAATATATGTCTTAAATCGTGTTAATATTGTTGTGAAGATCAATTTAACGTAAGTATACTTTATTTATAATTAGTTTAAATTTGAGTTTAAAATTAACCTAACCTAGCTTACAAAAGTTCAGTATAACTTTCTATAAAAACCGTATTCTTTTTTTGGTTTTACAAAATTTTTATGGTTGTCGATTTATTTCAGGTTAAGGAAGATACAGCTAATAATATTGAATTTAATATGTGTAAGGAAACAACAAGGAGAAAAATGTAATCTAAGTTTGAAGAAAGGAATTGTTTCTCATATATTTTTTTTCAGAGTTAGCTATCAAAAGTAGTGTTTAATAAAATTGGTGACCTTTACAAAGAAGTGAGATAGTAAGTAAGTCCTAGTACTGCCCATACAAGTGTCTGTGATATTAATCAAACAAGACAATATTAAATGTGATCACAAGGCAGAGCCTTGCTTTTCGCATATTATAGATAAATTACCAAGTGACTAAGCTGTACAAGTTAATTTTAAACCGAAGTACAGAAGTAAAGGTGTCAATGTAAATATACCTGCTGAAAATCAAAATGTAGCATTGTTACCATTTCCTTATTCAACACACAATACTTTTACTTTACCAGTAAAACTAACTATTTTACATAGTTTTACTTTACCAGTAACCTATGTTTTAAATAGAAAATTGTTTACTGAAAACACAGCTGATAATACTTCTATAGCATCTTATATCTTCTAAATCTGCTGATTATCAACAAAGTTATTTATCTGAGTCAAGTGAAGTGGAAAATGATTACCTAAACAATCATATCATTTAATAAAACCTTTAAGCACGAAATATAGGTTTAAATTATTTATTTTTCTCACCAACACTAATACCACAGTATGAACTTCGACGCCGATAATTGGAATGGCGTGTCAAATGACGTCACATTTCCTTTCGACCAATGGTGGCGCGTTATGGAAGTTTGAATTTAGCTCCCTTAATTTACACTTTTCACAAATTAATTTATGGCTTTAAGTGATTAGTAAATAAAAAAAGTTTTTATAATAAGATTATAATAAGTATCCGAAAAAAAAGTATTTGAGACCATTTTAAATTTTATGCATATTCCCTATTACTTCAATAATTAATCGAAAGGAACTTCGTTCCATCCGGGTGTCCCTTGACACCTCTTAGTTTTATTGTATTATTAAGAATGTTAAGAATCGTTTAAATAGACCTCTGCAATAAGAGTCAATTATTAAGAAAACAAAATCTTAACTTGAAGTACACTTTTCAAATATAAATGTTTTAAATTAAAAAGTATATCATTCTACATACAAATATTTAATAGTCATTCTATAAATGCGGCGGCTGTTGTCTGCTCGCGTTGGTGTAAGAAGAATGTATAAATACCTACCACTTCCAATTCATGGTACAAAATTCTTGAAGCAAAATAGTTTACTATCATATACACCTAAAGGTCTTTTTGGGTTAAACTTTCTGGTTTAATTGGTTCCGTGCGGTTGAATCTCGGAAGTTGTAAACAAGTTTCTACACAATACACACTAGTCCAAAAAGGACGTTCGTAACGTAGGGAGTAACTCCGGAAAATTAAGTTTGAGTAGATCTAACAAAAAATGCATATTTATTGTTTTTAAAAAGACTGTCTTATTATATATTCTAATATAAATGTAGATAATTTTAGTATCATGCTTTTGACGACGAAAGAGAACTAACTAAAATAAGAAAAAAAAACGCAAAGTTTATTTGGAAGATGCTCTCCGCTCCGCTTTTAAAATGCTTTGTATATGTGATCGTCCTTTTACATTTTTATTCACCAGCTCTATAATATAAGTTCTTTCAGGAGGCCTATTAATATGATTTTCAAAAAAAAAACTGTTAACCCTATTTATTTAACATTTTATTGACAACCAGGTTTCGATGTCAATGTGAAAATAATATTATGAACATTAAAAATGTATTCACAAGCCATGTGAAACTAAAAATTAAGCTTAAATTAATATTCAGGTCGGTCCACGATTATTCATATTTACAAAGCAAATAATTCTTCACTCGCTACTTCTATTTTAAAGTTATATAATAACTCGCTCATAACCCCCGTTTGTTGACGGAATATTTTTGACCGAATTACAAATATTTTTACTATTATACAGTATAGGAGCCTTTTAATATCCTTATCAGTGATAAGGTCGCCTTTTGTACATTTTGTTTTATAATTTTGTTTATTATGTAAAGCATGGAAATTATATAGGTACTTTTGAGGATGTACAATAAAGATTTTTATTATTATTATTATAGGAGTCGCCACTCCTGATGTTGTGATATAAACTGTTAGTAATATTTATTTATAATAATTTAAATGGTAAATACATTGGAATTTACATGTTTTAGTTCATAAGTTTCAACAGTAGCGCCACCTACGCAATTAATTATGGAATGTTATTCAGTATTTACTGTTAAGTTGTTAAAGTGCAAGTATTGTGTATTACTGAAACAAGTCTTAACAATACCAAATAAATGCAATACAACTAAATTTATGTTTAAACCTACCCTGTATAAAAATAATTTACAATTACATTAATAAGGTTATCATTTTCGGTCCAATGGTAATTTTATTAATCGCTCTTCGTTCGGAACATAATAGTATTCTTATTATTTATTTCACATAATTTCTGTTTAATTTAATTAAAATTATACTATCTTCTTGTAAATCAAAAAATAATACAATTTATTTTACATATTATTACAAATTCTTTTACTGTATATTTAATTAATTGCTTTTTCTATAAAGATTCTATTTTATTTTTAAGATCAAATTTTTGGAAATCTGTACTGATAAGGCGATGAGGGTAATTGTTAATGTTTAGTGTGTAGCCTTAAAAGGTAGGTAGGTATGTAGTGTCTTAAAAGGTAGGTAGCGTCTTCTAAGCTATTAGGTAGTCCAACAAACGTCACCGGTCATCGTCTTCATGGCCGGGTTTCAGGCAGCATTTTTCAAGCAAAGTAATAAAGATCCTTCTAAGAAACCAGGCAAGACAATTTTTGAACAAAAAACTGAAAAGTTACAAGGAAACTTTTTCAGTTACTGTTCATGTCTTTAAATATGATTGATGAGATTTTGAGCATTGACTTTTTTTCCAGGTTAAGGGTCACGCAACTAAAGTTCCAAATTCGCATGAGGTATGGTATAAAGGTATGCATTTTCAATTCTTCTTTACAACATATATTTTCTTTCAATGCCATAGCATTTAATCTTCTTCGATCTGCACCGAATAATTATGGCATTTTGTTTAAATAAAATAATATTGGACGTATTATATTTTTCTTAGACAGGTTTTACAATAGGTAAAAAAATCGACTTACCCATTTTTACATATTAATCTTGAACGAAATAATTATTTTTTTTTTTTTATTATTTATATCTTTTCCACTTAGAATCATAATCAGTGATCACTTGTGTACGTCAACATGGAAATGTCAGGAGGGCCTATTACGATACTAGATTTATCGTAATAAGCCCTTCTAAACAGCACTTTCCATCTTAATGTTAAAGCTATGAGGGTTCCAAACGCGTCCTGGTCTGAGAAGAACCACACAACAAACTCAGCCGGATATATTTTTTGTTATTGTGATCACTGTTTCACAAACGTCAAGCTTAAGTGCAATTTTGGAACAACTAGAACCTTCGCAATCAATCTGAAAAGAAGCCTAATGATTTCAGGCAACGAAAATTAAATAATAATAACAGAAAAAATATATAATATATAAATCTTCGGCCTGCCACACAACCAGTCACCGCAAGCAGCACCCGTTCACGAGCATAACACAAGAGCCAGCCATCACCCCCTTCGCACATATTTGAGGGAGGGAGGCAACCCGACTCCCGATGCTACCGCAAGTAGTGACTTCTAAGGAATCGGTGTGATGCAGAAGGTCGATAAAGCAAAATTAATTTACAACAAAAAACAAATTGCGGAGATTACTAGCTATTCGCAATACAATACAGATTCATTCCCAGGCCATACCGTCGTCGATGTAATCCCTTACACTATAGTAGGATTTTTTTATTAAATTATTTTTAACATATAATTTAAATTTATTTAATGAGAGGCTTAAGGCTTCATTTGGGAGCTTATTATAAAAACGTATACAATTACCCTTAAAGGATTTACCTATTTTATGGAGCCTAGTGCCAGGCATAGCGAGTTTATTTTTATTTCTTGTATTAATTTTATGTATATCATAATTTTTCTTGAACTTTGAAATATTTTTATGAACGTAAATTAAGTTTTCATAAATATATTGATTATAAACAGTCATAATTTTAAATTCTTTAAATTTGTTTCTTAAAGAGTCTCTTGGTCTCATATTATATATTGCGCGAACAGCTCTCTTCTGCAATGTAAATATGGTATCAATGTCGGCCGCATTGCCCCATAAGAGTATACCGTATGACATTAAGCTATGAAAGTAACTAAAGTAAACTAATCGAGCAGTTTCCATATTTGTTAATAGACGTATTTTTTTAACCGCGTATGCAGCAGAACTTAGTCTGCTTGACAAATCAAATATACGAGGACCCCATTGCAATTTTTCATCTAAAGTAATGCCCAAGAAAGTAGTAGATTTGACCAAGTCCAAATCCTCATTATTTAATTGTACATTGGTTCTAACATTTTTAACATTTGGTAAACTAAATTTGATACATTTCGTCTTTTTTTTATTGAGCAACAAATTATTGGCGTTAAACCATTGTACAACATCTGAGAGAGCATTGTTTACATCGTCAATAACAGATTGCCGTCTATTAACTTTAAAAGTGAGAGAAGTATCATCAGCAAACAACACTATCCCATGTTTTTCCCTCACTAGGTGAGGTAAGTCATTTATGTAAATGAGGAACAAGAAAGGCCCTAAGATAGAGCCCTGTGGCACACCTATTTTTACCAAAGAACCAGGGGAACGTTTTCCATTTACATCAACTTTTTGAATTCTATCATTAAGATATGAACTAATCAAATCAAGGGACTTATTTTTAACTCCATAATGTTCTAACTTTTTTATAAGGATTAATAGATAGATCACAGAAAATGCCAAGTGCATCCTGTGATCCTTCCCAGGCTTCAAATATGTTTAGTAATAGCTCAACACCAGCATCTGTTGTAGAGCGACCGGCAGTGAAACCGAACTGGTTTTTGTGTAAGAGATTGTTTTTACTAAAATATGCCACAAGTTGATTAAGTATTATTTTCTCAAAAATCTTACTAAAAGTGGGTAAGACTGAAATAGGTCTATAGTTACTAGGATCTAATGAACAGCCGGATTTGAATAATGGAGTTATTTTACTTTGTTTCATTAGATCAGGAAATATACCATATTCTAAACAATTATTAAATATTAATGCTAAGTCTGGCGCTACAATGTCAATTATGGACTTAAGTATGTCAACAGAAAACCCCCAAAGATCACTAGTCTTTTTAACGCTAATTGATCTAAATACTTTGATTACTTCTTGAGCATTAACTTTTTCAAACTAAAAACTGCTAACACATTGATCTACATTCTTTCTAAGTAAACCCATAGCTGCAGCGGTAGAAGAATTTAAAGATAACGTTGTAGTCACTGGAATATTAGTAAAAAATATGTACCATATTTACCTCCTAGTGTATGCTACTCACATTTTAGGCGAGGCCATCGAGAAGAACGGAGAAGCGGTCGCCGTCTCTCTGGACGTCTCGAGGGCATTTGACAGGGTCTGGCATGCGAGCCTTATATGCAAGCTTTCAGCGTACGGTTTATCTCCTGGTCTGATCGGCTGGGTAACGGACTTTCTGAGCCACAGATCTCTCCGAGTAGTTGTCGACGGGTGTTCCTCGGAACCCTTGACAATAAATGCCGGAGTGCCTCAGGGGTCCGTTCTTTCTGCAACTCTGTTTCTGCTGCACATTAATGATCTGTTGAAGCCCGGTATCTATGGGTATGCAGACGACAGCACAGTTGTAGAAAGATATCTGCCGAGTACTCGGGCTAGTCGAGATCAAGTACAGTCTGAAAGAGAAGCCATGGTGCAAAGTTTGAATGACAAACTTCAGGCAGTCTCCGCATGGAGCAATGCCAATCTTGTCAAGTTCAACGCCACCAAAACGCAGACGTGTCTATTCACCGCCAAAAGGAGCCCTTTCACCTTGGCTCCTACTTTCCAGAATGTATCCTTGGAATACAGTGACCGGCTTCAGTTGTTAGGCTTAGAGATTTCCTCGAACCTCAACTTTGGTCGGTTCATTGAGTCCAGAGCAAGAGCAGCAGCAGCAAAGCTTGCCGTTCTTGCGAAGGTTCGGCAGTACTTTACACCGGGACAGCTTCTTGTTTTATACAAAGCACAGATCCGGTCGTGTGTAGAGTACTGTGGACACATATTTGCTGGTGCCGCAAAGTCTCATCTTGCGGTTCTGGACTCAATTGAGAGGCGAGCAAAGAGGCTTATAGGCGATCCCGAATTGGTCGAAGCCGACCTCAAAAGCCTTGAACACAGGCGTAAAATTGCTAGCCTCTCAGTATTCTATAGGATACATTTTGGTGAGTGTGCGCAGGAATTACACGAGTTAATTCCCCCGTCCCCCTTCCATCACCGGACGTCCCGACGCACGGCAGGTATCCATCCTTTTGTTGTAGACATTCCACCTGTCCGAACGAAGCGCTTTGCTTCCTCATTTTTAGTGCGTACAGCGAAGGACTGGAACAATTTGCCTGCGTCGGTATTTCCGGCCAAATATAATGTGGGTGTCTTCAAGAGAAGAGTGAATAGGTTGCTAGGGCAATGCGACTTACCATCTAAGACTACACTCCACTTACCATCAGGTGGAATGTAGTCAAGCATTGCCCTAGATAACATATAAAAAAAAAAAAAAAAAAAAAAAGATTTCAAAAGCAGTAGCAACCTCGAGGTCAGACATAACATATTTATTATCTATATTTAATTTAAAGTCGATCCTCTGGGATTTAGCTCTTCCAGTTTCCTCATTAATTATTTTCCAAGTTGTTTTTATTTTATTATTGCTATTTCCTATTTTATTTTTAATATGTTGATTTTTAGCTATTTTACATTGTTTTTTAAAAGATTTGGAAAATAATTTTACCTCATCCCTAAACTCATTACTAGTATTAAACATCAATTCCGCATACATATTATATAATTTTTCTCTATTTTTGTGTAACTCAGCAGATGCCCAATCACTAAACACTAATTTATCATTAACAACCACTGTTTTTGGAGTAAATATAAAGTTAAATAATTTAGTGAAAGTACTAAAAAAGTCATTATACATAGTATTGGGGTTTGAATTTTTCATCAAGGGCAAATAGCGTACTAAGCCATTTTTAATTTGTTCGATACGTTCTACAGTCACTGGTATAAAATTTATTTTCCGTTTTGATTTTTCTCTCTTGCTACAACTGAATTTAATAAATTGGCCATAGTGGTCAGAATCTAATGTATTGAATAAACATTTAAAATTTGGAATAACACTTGTAAAAATGTTGTCAATACAAGTGGCACTAGTGGTTGTGACTCTAGTAGGCTCCATAAACATGTGTAAAAGATTATAAGATTTGAACAAATTTAAAAACTTTATACTTATTGAATTTTGTTCAAGAATATTAATATTGAAGTCTCCACAAATGATTACCTTTTTACTAGATTGTGATAGTTTATACAATACCTCATCCATAATCTTTTCAAAATGTTCAAAGTTAGATGACAGTGGCCTATAAACATTTACAATTATGAACTCTTCTAATTCAACTGAAGCAAGTTCAGTTGTCCGCTCAACAGAGTGGCTCACTATGTCCTTGCGTTCTTTGAATTTTATTTGTTTATTTTAAAATAATTAAAGAGCCACCATGTATGGAATTAACTATGTTGAACGAACTACCAACCTGGTGGTTATTGAAATTAAATATTAATTCATCATTCTTAAGCCAATGCTCAGTGACACAAAAAATATTAATATTAAAAGTATTTAAAAACAATTCAATTTCTAATTCCTTATTTCTAATACACTGAATGTTCTGATGCACCAGGTTGATACAGTTTATGTTATGGTTTTTATTATTTATTTTAACAATTTTTGTATTTTTATGATCATTATTAATATCATTATTTGATATCTTAATTATTTGGCTAGAGGATATCTCTACTGTCTTAATGTCTAGTTTAAACTACTACTAATACTACTATTACTATTTGGATTTATTTCCAAGCTGTTTTTACTTATACAAGTAACTAAATGCTGTTCAATAGAAACAATTTTAGCCAAATTATTGGCTGTCATGGTAAAATAATATAATAGCGATGAAGCTACATGTCTTTTAATATATGGAGATAGGTAATACCTACCATTAGTCAAGTTATAAAAGTTACTAACATTAGTGTTAGTGTCAATCACATGAAAAAATTAGTTTATTTGAATAATACTTTCAAAATTTTATTCAGACATACAATGAATAGAAGCAACTGAGAAGCTATTGTGTACTAGATCGCTGCAGACAACAACCAATAGAAACAATTCGGTAAGTAAATTTAAAAGCCTAACTCAAGCATCACTTTATAATTGGACCAAAATCTGACTAATGACGACTGAATGGGTTCTATGAAATTAAATCTGATCATTAATCAAGTTTGCTAGACATGGGAGGAGTAACCTTTTTTATCTGAATGTCAGGACAGGGCAAAAAGTTCAAACATATATGCTTTCTTGTGAGAATGCATAACCATGAAAAAGCTTTCCGTGTAGCCGATATTACACATAAATCTGTTATTCTAAAAGCATTTTTTTCCATAATAAGAGCATTTTTAACTAAACTTTCATGTTTTGAGAGTTACATAGAAAAAATATAAGACATTATTTTGATTCCCCAATCTGAGGCACAGGCATATTGACAGTTGATTATATTTTCATTCACTTTTCATAGTAAATTTTATACTTTAGTACATACCAATTAAAATCTCAACTGAAATCAGAATTCATTTGAACGGATATAATCAAGCCAATTATACTAGTAGTCTATATTTTTAAAACAATTCTTGGTTCGAGTCCTCTTGTGGCTTGATATTTTTTATGTATAAAAAATTTAGTATATCACTTTTATATTATCTATAGGATAGGCATTATCTCGATATTTTTCAACTAGCATCCCTTAATGGGTAATACAAATATTGAGTATTGATACTTAATTTGTTCGATAAATCATTCACCGTGATTGATTTAATTTTCATAATTAATTATTCGTCCGATATCTCCGAATTTAATTTTACGAATATCTATTTTAAAATTATGGGTATTATATTAATAAGATATATACGTTTAAATGTTGAGTATTCTTTGTGTATATATACATATTTTATATACTATAGCAAAAAATCTGTGAGAACGGTCTGAAAACTAATCTTTTTTTTTATGGAAGAGGAGGGCAAACGAGCTGGCAGGTCACATATGACTTGTGATCACCGCCGCCCATGAACTCTTGCAACATCCGAGGATTTACTAGAGTGTTGCCGGCCATGTAGAAAGGAGTAGACGCCTTTTTCCACCACGCTGTTAGTTGGACAAGTACCTATTGATACGGGACATTATCGAGAATGGGATGGCATGTTTCTGGAAAGAACCGAATGGAAATGTTCGGAGGAGGCCTTTCCCGGTGACAAAAAGACCTACAGAAAAAATAGAAGCAAATATTTTTTTGTGATTATAAATATAATATAAATATTTTTGTGTAATTTAAAAAAAAAATATATAAATATTTTTGTGTAGTTTTTTTTTGTGAATATTTTATTTATTTTACTAGGTCAAGTTATCAAGTAAAAAAGGCTTTTACATTTACATTTATGTAGTTAATATTTTGGACCCAGAATTTGTTATAGATGGTTCTATTTTGAAAATGTTAATTATTTTTATATTTAGAAGGGTTTTTTTATTGTACTGGATAGCAAATTGTTTTAAAAAACATTTGCCAATAAATTAAAAATAATATGTATTTTTTATAAATTTAGGTGTTTTTTTGTGTGATTGGTGAGAAAAATTCTTAAGCGTAGGTATATACGATTTAATGAGTTTATATAACTAACATTTTTGCACATTGTAGTGTATACAGTCTAAGGATTCCCGCTGGCGGTTCAAAATGTTGTAACATTAAGGTACAGACGAGAGACATATTTTTTAAATTGTTAGTATAATATCATAATATCAGGACAAATTACACACATTGATCTAACCCATAAGTAAGCAAATTATTTGCTTGTGTTAAGGGTGTAAGATAACGATATAAATACATAGAAATATACATATAAACACAGAGAATATATTTAATAAACGACCAAACCCAGAAACACAGACATCTATGCTCATCACATAAATGCCTGTCTCTGCCGGGAATCGAACCTGAGCCCCGTTGCGCCGTGACACGTTAGGCGTCTGCGTTAACCACTCGACCAACGGGGCGGTTCAAAGTAACCTAAAACGTTTAATTTTAATTTTCTGGATCTTAACAACAATGCAAAGCTTACAATGCTAAAACTGCTAGACTGCTAAAAAAATTCTAAATCGAACAATCGGTTTAAGTGGAAATTAATTACGAACAATACATTAAATACGTATCGAAACTATCAGACCGACTAAACTTGATAAAAAAAAACATTTGCTACACAAATAAATTTTAAAACATATTTTGGAATTTACTTTACACGGTAAAACTTGTATGACATTTAGGCATAATTGATTAGGTACAATACAAAATCAGAAATAAATTTTTAGAGATATGAAAGTAAGTACATGGAAGTTTATCAGTCATTTTATATTTACACGCCGAGATAAACTACTGTTAATTAATTTAAAGTACTTAGTAGTTTTCATTTCAGTAAACAAACTATATGTAACATTACATACATCTATAAATATCGATGAATATGCAAATATTGGTTGTTCGGTAACTTAGGGTACGCAATATGCAAGCGCCTGTTTATTAAGCAAGACTTGGAAGTTGTTTAATGTATATATTTAAAGTAAGTTTCGCGGTAGCAGTGACGTAATGCGTAAATCAGTAAGATTATTTATTTAGAACTATGAATTTTGTCAAAAAAATCGTGAAACATTTTTTAATTTTCACAATTTATTATAGTACATATCGTATTCATCTCTATTGTATAAGCCAACTTCTGAACAGTTGCTATGTTGTTCATTAGTGACGATGGGAATGTTCATTTAACTTGTTCTTGAAGTTCCTGAATCGATTGCAACTCATGTGTGAGGTAATATAACTTTTAGAATTAATCTTTGCTAGCCTTTAAGGATTTTTTTAAATTATTTTTATTAAAACACGTTAGAACGGTTAATTCTATATACGATTGCAGAACTATTTTGATACTTGAGTTTAACCGATTTTTTTATATAATGTAATATTTAAATACGTTTTTCATATCTACAGTGGCAAACTACAATAACAAGTTAATCTTATACTAAAAAACGTTTCTTTATTTTGAAATAAAACTATTTTTACGGATTTAACTCGCGTATATTGAATTAAATTTTAAATTTACATTTTAAATCTAACCCGACGTTTCGAATGCTTTGCAGCAATCTTGTTCACGGTATGATGAGTTGAAGGTGTCTGTCAGTAAGTCAGTTAAGTAGTCATCTACCTCCAACGGTTTCATAATTATAATCTTATCACAACTTTAGAAGCAATAAATCAAACAAATAAAGAAACACTTTGAGAACACACATTTTCATAGTACTTAGGAATATTGTTGCTTAATATCCGATAAAATCCGTCACTTATTCTGTCACCTTATTTATTTAAGTTGGTGGCAGACATTAAAATAATTACTTCCTTTTCAAAATACACATTTAAAAAATTAACTTTTATGCTATCGTTGGTCATAAATTACTCTCAATGTAAATAATGGGCAAGAAATATTAATCTTGTTTAGTAAAAATGTAAAAAAAACTCAGCTAAAAAAAAAAATTAAAAGGCTGATTGGCCGTATATATTTTAACAAGTATATTGAATATTAATATTTCTTTTATCAATATTTATGGCTTATTGCTTAATTCAAATTTTAAAGAAATAAAAAATATATTAAGGTTCATATGTATTAAATAATTATTTGTCATCAATAAGAATACATAATTTTTTAATTTGTTTTCAAAAAGACGAAGGACTAAGATGTTTTATTAAAAATAGTACAGCTGGTTTGACTTAAAAGTAAAATCTTTAATAATGTACAGTTTGTTATTTCGGCATTCTAATGAGAAATGTTCATTCCACATTAAAACTTTTTTGACATATTGATTAAATGTTTGTGAAACTATTTGCCGCAATTGAGCTTTCATATTTCACTACTAGTCTATCTTTGTGGTCACAGTTAAAAAATATATTATTTATTGATTGTATTTTAAAGGTAAGTATTATAAATATAATCACACAGCCTCCTTCACTTTACATAAATCCTTTCACTTGTCAATCAAAGATTGCTTGTGGCCCGTATAATCGTCTATAATAATATTAATTTCTGACTTGTATACTTGTATAATATACTACTAAGGCTACGCCGACAATCAGATATCAAGTCAAACATAACCTTATAATACACATCCTAATAGAAAAAGCCACACAAATTGTCTAAGCAATAGATCAATAACAGAAATTATAGCCAGCGCTTATGATGGAATTTGAATATTGTTCAACTACCCACCAATGCCTATTTATATTATCATGTTCACCTAAAGGTCTGCTTGGCTGAAATTTTCTGGTTTTATTTCCGTTGAAACTAGGAGTTTATAAATAGGGTTATAATCAACGCCCCGATTGAAAATAAAAAAAATATTAAAAAAATTAAAAAATATATATTTCCATCCGGAATGACATAAATAATTTGAACAAATGTCACATATATTATAACACAATGTATAATTTTTGAAGTTTATTAAATTATACCAAAATCGCCAGATGTAATAATAACAATATATCTTATTGTACAACAATAAAACAAAAGATTTAAATAAAACAATATATTACATTAAATAATATTATACCTACAAGAGGTAACCTTATCTTTGATGCAGCGATCTCTTTTTGGTAATCTTTGATTTACAGATACGTACTTGATACATGTGGGTACTTGCTAGCTGGTAGTGAGTAGGGGTGCATCATATAAATTGAGTATATATTTATTAATAGTCGTACACTCTTATACATCAAAATACATTTAAATAAATAAAATATACATAAAATTTGTGGAATATATACTAAAAATAATATAGAAGATACATAGTGGATTGTAACACATAATAGTAAGAAATAAGACGTGACATAATGTATGTATATGACACATGTAATGTATGTATACAAATACTTTTTTACAATAACATTAACTAGGTTACAGCATGCGGTCTAACGACAATTTTGATTCTTTGAAATATCATAAGATTTTGAAAGTTTATCTCAAACAATTACTGTGAGAATCCAATGACATTTAATATATCTTGTTGCAATAACATATGCAATAAAACAAATATTTACATATTATATTAATGATTATATGTAATGATTAATAAAATCATACTACTTGGTACTTGGCACCGTATATTATATAGCCATTCTTAAATTTCAGAAAATTTTAATGTTTAGTCTTTATGACACACAAGTATGCATCAGTTGCCTTTCAAAAATATATAAATTGGTTTTATAATAAGTGTGGAAATGTTAATTTTAATATAATGGTGAATAATATAGCAATCCACCTAATATATAATCTTACTTATTAAGTTGCCAAAACCAAACTGCAAAATACATGAGATGTAATCAAGTCAAAAACTTTAAATACAAGTTAAATAAACATTTCCATCGCAACTTATAATCGTTTAGAAGATAATTTTAAACATGAATATCTTTTGATATTTTAAAGATATATAACGGTCACAAGTAAAACAATAAGAATATACCATAAGATCCACAGTTTATATACCTATTCAAATATTGTTAATAATTAGAAACACTCGTATAACTACATCTTACAAGAATAAATTGACGACTTATTACCACATCAGGGGTAGTTTGCCGTCACATACTTATACTGCATGAATTCGACGAAGCTCCCTTTCGCCTTCACCAAATTCATAGTCCTGTGAGATTTCAATGCGCAGCGAACCGATTATCTTGGGTTTCGTGCCACTGGCTACGCAGGATGATCTGTATTTGACTTCGTAAAAGCGAATAGTCTGTCATAATTCGTTGCGACATTTACTTGCCTCCCGGATGTAGATTGCCACATGTCCTCTTTCCTGGATATTCTGAGAACTATGCATATTAAGGACAGGTAACTGTCGCGATGGCCACTTACCATCAGGTAACCGCAAGCTCTTTATGTTGATATAAAAAAAATATATAATATCACATTCTATGGTTTAGTCTTTGTTTTTAAAAGCGATTTCTATACTTCATCATAGATGTTGAGATATTGTTTATAACATAATTAGCTATATTACGAAGAGTAGAGTCAAGACTAAACAATAGTATTAATGTTAATCAAAAAAATATTTAAAAATACTCAGACCACCCAATGGGTTAAAAATATCCAGACTACCCAATACAAATGAGCTTGCATTCATTCATACAGTTACTATAAATGTGTTTATGCAAGTAACCAAGACTGAGCAGGCTTTTCGTTTGCTTTTGTTTAAAGCTATACTAAAAGCCTCTACATTAGTACATTATAATAAATCTTGAACTAGATAGACAACAAACGCTTCATAGTTTTGGTGCATCATCCTCGAAATACTAGGAAATATTTATTTATACATTGAAGAATGTATTCTTGTATGCCCCATATAAAAAGTACTCTCTTTTTTGAGCCGAGTAGTAGATAACGCGATTTGTGTTTCTTCCACATATTTTGTGTTTAATACACAATATATTTCCTCATATATTGTGTATTAGATAAATTTACCTTTTTTTGGATTTTAACATTGATTTTCTTAAATTTTACTTGGACGGGAAAAGCAAATAAAGCTGGCTCTTTTTTGTAAAATTAAAAACACCTTTACATAATTCGTTTTCAATAAGATATATCCACAATTTTTTGTTTCTATTTTATATAATTACACATACATAAATCTTCTACAAATAGTGACGGCGACGACGACGTGACGGTTTCCCAAAGGTCGCGGGTTCAAATCCCTGCCCGTATCTGTTTATTTTTAATTATATATTTATATAAATTTAAGTATTCCAACATGCTATATTAAACTCTACACAATAAAAATTTAGGTTGGTTTATTAAAAATATGGTTTATTTTCTGGAACAGTATTATTTGTAACATGGCTGGCTATACATGTTTATAGATATTTTTAAACATTGTTCAACTGTTAATAGGTATAAAAATATTAAACAGCTGTAAAATTTGTTAAATAAATAGTTGATTGAAAATAAAACATCAATAATACAAATGGAATTCGACAAGGTTATTTTTCATTTGAGCATGCCATGAAAATGTTTCAAGCAATTATTTACTGTACTTAATTTAAAATATTCATATACCTATAAGTTGGAAATAATTGCATATTTACAATGCAAATTATTATTAGATGGGCATTGGTATTTTAAAATTAGACAATTCTATCAAGTGTCGTGGCTATTAGACCTGTCCGGTCATTCAAGAGATTGGAAAGGTAATTAAATAATGATTGTACCTTTTGGAACAAAATATATATTTTCAATAAACCGTTAAAATTTACGTTTATTCTAACATTTTACTAAAGTCTAGTAAATCTAATTAACTAGTTCTGTCTAAGAAAATCAAAGTAAAGGCACGTTTGAAAAGAAATGCGAAAGCAATTTTTCAAATTTACTGTTTACGTTTCTAAATATGATTGAACAGAATTCAATATTGATTACAAGAGTTAGGATGTCGCAACTAGAGCTCGAGAAACACATAAGGGCATTATCGAATATCCTAAACAGTTTACATACAATAAGTCTATATTTATGTATATAATTTAATAATAAATATACACTCGTCTATCCCAGTTAAAATAATTGAAAATAACTGATTTCTGAATTAGGATTGAAATACGCTACATCGTAAGCTACGCAATGCGCTACGCAAGTGTGTCGTATATTTATATATTTGATATTTTGTTTCATAGATAAGCACGAGCCAATTTTACACAATACGGCTCTGGGTATCGACTTGAGACCTTAGTATAGACCTAAAATATAAAAAACATATGTAATTTACCGTGATTGATTTAATATTCGTAATTAATTACTTGTCCGATTTTAGAGCAAAGAAAATGCTAATTTAATGTCTGTTTTAGAATTATGGGTTTTTTTTATTGATGAGAAAATATAATACAATATACTTTATTAATTTATTATTGTTATATGAACCATAACGATGAACCAGATCGATATTCATAAGCTTTCATGACATTGAATATTTTTTATTTGGCCGGAAATCTAATCTCGAGACCCGCTAATATAAAAAAAAGTTGTACGATGCACCAGACACTTGTAATCTTCAATGAATTCTTAGAGCACATAAGTTTTATATTAGTTAGTGGGTGATTTTGGGTAGAGAATATATTTTAAAAGAATTTCTAATTCTAGTATATAAAGTATTTATTTTCAAATTTTTCATGTATCCTACCTGGCTTGCTGCCGCTGTGCTGCCGCTGATTATTTAATCGTTCACATTGAGATAAATTTGAAACACAAAAACTAAAGTGTCTCTTCATGGGGATTTAGTGTCTAGAGATTTAGGTATGATCGGAATTCGAAATCGAAAATCAATGTTTTAGTCAGAGAAATATTGATTTTTAATATAACTCTATATTTATATTAAAAAGGAAAACAATTCTTCTTTTTCAGAACTGTATAGTTATATTAAGGAAAGAAGAATAATTATTCATTTTTTTATTTATAAATCTATAGTTATATTAAAAAAGAATAATATTTTTCAAATGAGTTTTCAACTATCAGTTCGTTAAACTCATTTGAGAAACAACTTAAAATAAGATACAACCTGGAATATATTTTAGTGAAAAGGACAGGCACATCAATACTATCAGATATACAGTAACTTTAGCTACCGTTATAATAACATGCTGAAATAAACCACCGTAAATGATTTAAGCAAACTATATATTACACCTATAAACATCGATGAATATGTAATTATTGATTGTTCTGTAACTTAGAGTGTACTACATGCAAACGCTTATATAATAAGCAAGCCTTTGCAGATGTTAAATGTAAATACGAAATTAAGTTTACAAATCGCAGTGATATACTATGTTGTTCATTTGAAACACGTAAATCAGTAAATTTATTATGTAGCTCGCAAAAGTTTAACTCCAAAAATGTTATATTGACTTATGAAAAGTTTAGAAAACACCTCTCTTATTTTTTATAATTTAAAATAATCAAAATTCATATATGGCTGTATTGTGTATACCAATTTCTAAACTAACAGATGTGTTGTTTATTAATTTCGGAGGAAATGTTCATTTAACTTGTATTTGAAGCACTTCAATAACACATGTGTGAGGCAATCTAGTTTTGGAATTCAAACTCTGCCACCAGCTTTCAATATATATTAAATTATTTTTAACAATACACTTCTGGACGTATACTTCTAAAAACTATTGTATTTTTATAGTGAGGCTTGATCTTAACAGTTTTTTAGGTTCATATTATTTATATATTTACATAGGTCTTTAATATCTACAGAATAATATTTTAATTGTAAGATATCCGGTCCTACAAGACACTCAAAAGACACACCTAAAACTCTCGGTGACTGTAAACATTAAGACTGAAGTTAACTCAGGTTGGAAAAACGGTTGACTATCAAGTTTATAATAATAAGTTAACTGTGGCTATTTAGTTGTACTTGTACTAAATGTAATTTGTTTATCAAGTAAATTAGTGAAATATTTTTTTATAAAATTATAACAGTGTGTCGTTTGCTGTATCATTAATTTTTATTAGTTAATTGTGCAATCACCGTTAATCTACCCTTAATTTTACTTTAAGAAACGATTCACGTGAGAAATTATGTCAAAAGCATGAGCTCTCAATTATGATAATTGTAATAGCGTAATGAAAAGTGGAAGCATGTAAAAAAAAATATGTTTGTAAAATGATTTGCCATTATTTAGGCTTCTCGTGCTATCACAAGTCCTATAATGATTTTAAAAGATAATGAAATAATAATTTTAATAATTATATTCGATTATAAAATAAGACAGGATTAATTCATAACATTTGCTATTGTTAAAATCGGATTAGGGTAATATGAATACGGTTAGTGAAGTATTTAGTAGCTTGAGTTTAGCATTGGAAGCAACTTTATTGATACGATATGATGTTCCTTGTTGTACAAACTTATAAAAATAAAAATAATAATAAATATATGAAATAAACACGTGCAAAAGAACAATCACTTCCAGGCAACCTTTGAGTAGAAGACGCTGAGTATAAGCGTAGACTTAGGTTATTAACAGAATTTTTGATATTGAGTACAATGTATATTTTACATGCAAGTGTTCTTATATACTATACATATAAATTTTTGAATATAATATATGTAATATATCTACACCAAAATTGTTAAAATATTTATAAAAGTTTATGTTATTGCTATTTGGAAGGAAACCTTGGGAAGGAAATATAGGTTTTTAAAAAGAGGTAAGTCAATAAGGTAAAATTCCTTGACTTTAGTTTTAAATATTTCCTAAGACTTTGCAAAATCTTACGGAGAGAGGCAAGGAGTTCCATAGTGGTGCAGCTTGAACGTTAAAGGAATTTGTGTAAAAGTAAGAAAAGTCCTCAATGCAAGATAAACTTTCATGTGACGACCCAAAAAAATAAAACGTTCTTTGAGATAAGAAGGGAATTGAACAAAATTTTTATTGAAATACAAAAATTTGTTTCACGGAAGGTACTTCGACCACTGATGCAGGTATTGAACTGTTTAATCGTATCTTGGAGACCTGTAAGGGTTAGATAAGGATCCCATTGATTTTTTTCGTATCTCTCTGAGAGTAGTGATAGCTTTGACATAACATAGTAATTCGTAAAATTTCCCATGACTGAGTTCGTTACGTGGCTTTTGATCTTACATTCTCTTAATTATTTTATAAATAACAGAAAAAAAAATGATCCTTAAATTTTCACTTAATATCGATAAATACATAAAACCTAAAACCTCTCTTATATTGGATAAAAACATGTCTTTGCATACAGTACTGAAAAGGTCTGAAAATAATTAACGTAACGTAAAAAATAGTGCGCAATAACTATAATTTCAAAATTATAAGTTACATTGGAGGGTAAACTATTGAACGACTTTTAGTTATACACGTACTTATTTATGGAAAACAATTGAGGGTATTGAGATAGAGATCGTTTAGAATTATGAATGTAACTCCTTTAGCATTGACTTTTCAACCTTTTACTTCTACATCTTACCATACCCAAAACTATTGATTTATCTACGATTCGCTACTCAATATTTTCATGTTAAGTATTAAAGGGTAGAAGTATTAAATTTAAGACAACTTTTCAACTTGTATTCAGAATTCTTAAGAATTATTATAGTGATAAAATGAAAAGAAAGCCCCAACATTGATAAATAATACGTGGCTGTTAGCGGCAGCTAAGGAAGACCCAGCCGGAGTCAAATGTCTTCATATTCTACGTTTGGAATAAACTTTACCATTTATAAAACATTAACAACATAAGACTTGTTACCAAAAATACTTCGATGTCCAAAAATTTAAAAGTGCTGAAGATTCTAATATTAAATATGTACTTCTTAGACTTCCCAATCCAGTGGTACGAGGAATCTTAAACCTTTTCCTAAATCTATCATAATATTGGTAAAAGGCTAATGAAATCCTGTATTTAAAAATTCACCACATTACCTTGGTTGAATAACACATGTTCGATATATACTTATGTCTTTCTTCCACTAAACCTTATTAAAGTTACATTCTGAAAGTTGAAGCATGGCAGGGAAGTTCATATTTTTATTTGCCGCACCTCAATTGAGACAAGAACGAGGTTTTTTAAATCTAGTTTCGCATCAAACGGGTCAACTTTTTGTTTGCTGAAAGAAGTCATTTATAAAGTTCAAAGAGTAGCATGTTAGTTAAATTCTACATTTCTATAACACATTCTATTATACATATATAACATATACTATAATCATTACTTTGCATAAAATAGTTTTTGAGATTGCTAGAATAATTTCATAACTGCATAGAATAAGTAAAATTTTAATTGGTCACTTACTAACATAAAATAATTATACATTTAAAAAAGGATTTAATATGTGACAGGAGAAGCCCACAGATCCACGCAATTTTATACAAAGTGTCATTCTAATTGAAGTTGTGAACCAAACAATTCAAAGTGTCTTTTGAATTGTTTGGTTTTTATCACCTATGTATTTGTTTCTTTTATACAAATATGCTATATAAAATTGTATTATGAACGAATTTTGGATTTGACTTGAAGTCATAGATCTTTACACCTTAACCCAAACAAAAAAAGCACTCCTTTTATTACTCTTATTTAGAGATTCTTAACAATCTATAGGTTAGGCAGCTGAGAACCTTTTGTGTGTGCTCCCATTTATCCATGAATATTCTACAAACTACTCCTCCCAAATCAATGAATATGATCCTTCTTCAACCAATCCTTTGTTACTATCATATACATCTAAAGGTTTTTTGCTTAAATTTCCGAAAAGAATATGCACCTTGTGCCTAAAACTTAGAATTTATAAACAGTTTTATATATTGTTTATAACATAAGCAAGTTCTTTTATTATTTGCAGTAGGCATATGACATTATCGCACTGGTTGTTGAACGTACGTGACGAATATGTGCATATTTATAACACTATTTAAATAAATATAAAATTATTTAAATAGTGTTATAAGTATAAATTTAAATAATTTGTTACTATATTTAAATAAATATAAATAAAATAAAAAGGCTTTTATTTCTTATAAATAAACAAATCAATACAGAAAAAAAGCAAATATTAATTTAAAGATTATGAAAATGAAAATTAATAAGTTTCTTTTAGCTATTTAATAAAATTCTATGTTTATGTTGTACTTACAAAAACCCCTCTACGGGTGAAGACCTCCTCCAAAGACTCCAATACTTACTCCATGTTAGTAGTATTCTTCAGTCTACTTCCAAGTCCTTGTTTTTTTTTTGATTGAAGCTAATCTGTTTTCCGAGCTAAATATATTGCTCGGTGTATTTTTTGGGTTAGCTATCTATCACAATAGGTTTTGTGTCGCTGTTTGTCATTACCATTGTCTTCGATAGGTTAATTTATATGCTGACTTACAAATTTTATTTAGTGACTCAATCATAGTTTGTAGTAGAGAGCTTGTATTCAATAGTAGCACTAGGCTGCTGCGAATAGTAGATGTTTTGGTAATCGTATATATTTTGGTATTTGTTTTTTGTAGGGCTTTTTATTAGGTATTGTGTGCGATCTGATAAAATTTTATCAATGTTGCCTTTTTTGTCTGTTTCACGTGAGTATTGTAGACTCCTAGAGATAGCTGATGATATGTTGTCTTAGTGCTTTTGTATTAATTTATCTTTAGTATAATTTAGTAAAATTTGTAATTCTTGGGAAATAAGGTAATCGTTATAGTTTTCTATCTCAGTTATTGTTTTTAAAATTGCATTTTGGTAGTTAGTGAAGTTCGTTCTATTTTTTTTATCGATTGAGCGAGCGAGCTATGGTTGTCCTTAGTAATCTATAGCCTAAAGGGTAGTTTATATTTAATACTTCCATATTTTAAAACATGTTTTTTTGATTTGATAGAATGAAATCAATTTCGTTTTTTAAGTTCGAGTCTGGAGAACTTCAAGTCCACTTTGCGTTCGGTTTTTTCTTGAAAAATAAACTTGGAATCCAAAATATAGCTTCTCAAAATATATATGCACAAGTAGAGACTTTCCAAAATACTGTTTACGACTACTTTAATGAGCACTATCCACCTAAGAATCGTTATGTTCATAAAAATAAAGGAAATGACTTAACAACTAAAATGAAGAGAAAAAAAAATGAACTAATAAAGAAACTTTGAAGAGTCAAAGCTAAGGCTTTGTGATAGTAAATTTAGTTACCACTGTTCAGTCATTGTCTAGGGCATTGAGATCAATTCTTAAACTAGTCCAATTATAACATATCAAATAACAAAAAATCGTGATGGCTTTGGTCGGGAAAAACATGAAGTAGACTGTGATAAAAAGTCTTTTAAATACTTATTATAACATCAAAACATTGTTAAAGATGAAAAAGATACGCTTTTCTTGACGAAAGCAAATTTTCGATCATTATAAAAGCACATACGAAGTGCCTGAAAACCAAAGACTATATGGGGATCCAAAGAAACACCAACCTGAGATTCCTACTGAAGTTATTCATGCCAATCCACCAACTTCAGAGGAAATCAATAAAATAATTAAAATGAAACCATCTAAGTCAGCACCAGCTCCGGATTTTTTATAAACTACTAACCATATCTATATCGTTTATAAAAAATACGTCGCTCTACAAACATCTTTTAAATATATTTGGTAAAATCTGGTCAAGCAAGCAAATACCTGTATCATTCGGAAAAATCCTTTTTGTCCTCATTCCGAAGAACGACAATATCAAAAATAAGGATACTAGACCGATAGCCCTAACAAATACAAAGAATTTCTAAAGTAATTTTTTCTTTTTTACGAACAAAAATGGCGCAGTTCATGATTAATAAGAGATATGTCAGAATTAATCACCAGAAAGGATTTTTGCCCGTAATTTCTGGATGCCTGGAACATAATACGTAAAAATCGGAAAGCATTAAAGGTGCTAGAACTGGGGAGAGAGAGGCGAATTGAGGACAAAACCAAGTAAATGCTTTAGTCTGTGTCTGGATAAACGGAATACCAAGTATACCTCTTACGATTCGGGTCTTATAATAGGCGGTCATTGTATTAGTACGGTTACGGAAATAGCTCCGTTTAAATTTTTAGGTAAAAAAATTGATTACCAAGGCCGTACTCTATCCATAGTCGATAACTTTTTAAATGATCTCATAAAGGTAGACAACCAACCATTAAGTAAAGTTAAAAAGGCTTGGATATACTATAATTTTTTAAAATCACGTCTAAATTGGCCTTTCCTCGTTTATGATATTAATAAAACCCTTTTATCAAAGTTAGATGCAAACGTCATAAAGACATTGAAGTTTTGGCCCGGGTTAGCGCACTGAACTGACTCGTCAACCTTATTTAGAGACTGAAACAATCTTGGGTAAAAATTAAAGAAACCATTGGAGCTCTATAAACACTGTAACTTCTCTCCCAAAATATAAAGTTGCCTCAGAGCTCGAGTCACCGCTTCAATTCCATAAAAAAAATATGATAGATGCTGAAACGAATAAAGTAGGGCTAAGATCAAGTAGGAAAGTTCAAGACATATAGATAACAAAATCTTTTATTCGACAAGATGAAAATGACAACTACCGACTTCACGCGATGAGCCTAGACAACCAAAGAAATGGGTGACCATAGGAGATTTTTGTATTCCACTTGCTTTTAAGTGGCGCACCCTTATGATTGGTCCCCAGCATTATTATAATTTTATCTTATTGCATTCCAAATGACTCTCCCAGATCAAAGTAATTTAGTAAGATGGGGCAAAGCCATCGCAAAGCCAAAGCAAAGCCTCCACTATTCACACTCCTCTCCCTACCTAACCAAATTTAGAAAGAACCTTCTAATGCCGCCTTTAAAAATACGTTCGATGCTAGTTTTAGAAGCAAAATCCAAGGTCTTTAAGTTATAGACAGATTTTGCTGTTATACCTCTCGCTCCCATTTCTACCGCGTACAAGCTAACTATAAATTTATTCCTGGACAGTTCGTTGGTCAGTTCGTAATACTTATTAAGCTTAACTGTGTGATCCCTGGGGATGTTTGTTTCCCAAGGTACAGTAAGCTCCACAAGTATCACGCGCCTCAGATGTTTAGAATACAGGAATAAGTCCGGTCTGGCTGATGAAACACCAACATCCCCAGGGATTTTGTAACGCTTTTCATACGTGTCCAAGACTTATCTTTGTCATTGTCAATTTTAGGCGCGGCTCCTGCTTGAACTCTTAAGTTCCAGCAGGAGCCGCGCCTAAAATTGAATAAGGCTTCGCTTTTGAATTTTTGGAATGGTCTTCTTTTACGAATTTTACAGATCCTTTGGTGGTTGTTGTAGCCTTCTGCGCTCTTGCTACTGGAAGACTAAACGCTTCCGGTATCATTTCTACCTACCTTATTGTGGAAACGCGAGTATTAACCTTTATATAGAAGTACCCTACACCCTACTAATAAGTGTTTCGCGGTTTCTACTGCCTCCCAATAGATGTTGCAAAACTTTTCGGTGGCTTTGCCACAAGAAAAAATTCTTGTCAAACTTTGTCCTAGTGTGTTCTAGTAGTCATGGTGTTGTAATCGTAAATTATGTTGTAGAAGACATATGTTATAATAACAATAATAAGCAAAATGTATGAAAAAATTGAGATCCAGTAAAAAATATATAAAAATGAAAAAACGGAAAACCAATATTAAACTGCTATGCTTATTTTTAATAATTCTGTACATCACAGCATCTAAATATTTCATCCAATTACAGCACCATCCTAAATTCAAAATATGAATTATTTTCATATTCAGGTCGGGCCTCAATTATTCTCATATTTTCAAACCGTTGTTTACGAGCGCCATTTCTATTTTGAAGTTAGACAAAGGCTTTTATAGGTATTACGCGATTAGGCTTATCCGGTGATTCAATAGATTAAAATGGGTGTTCTATTGTTACTCACATTTTTTATAAGGCTGACACTATTGTACTAATATTATATTGTAAAAATTGTACTTGTAAATATACTGAGTATTATAATATCAACGGCTTAATAAGTTATTCTAGTTAAGTTTAATCTATAATAATCTTATATAACAATTGTCCTCAGATAATAATACTGTACGTATAACATGATTGCAACCAAAAATTTATGTATATTTAAATCAAACCCCTGTTATAATAACTCGCAATAACTAACAAGGTTACAGGTTTGCGGTCCAATGGGAATTTAATTATTCCCGCATCGTTCGAAACAACGTTTTTATGGTTCATCTCACATAATTACTGTGATAATTTAATTACATTTAAACTATATCTTTAAATACGAATTCCCAAAATCAAATATAAAAACCAACGTTAAAATATTTGCTTTTATAATAAAACATTAAACTACAAATCATATGTATAATGTACTACTAAATTTCATTAACAATTACCAAATCATATAAATATCTTTCAAATTGTACAAAAAACAAACATGACAGTATATTTTTTAAGTAAAATAAATATACTTTTAAATAACATGTTATTTTAATTCTTTTTTAGTGTTTATTTTATACAATAAATAAAGCATTATCTTGATAATGATAGATGGAAGAAAGTTTTGTCACACGCTTATACTTGCAAAATTACAAACTCAGAATGAAAGTCATAATAAAGTGTGGATAACTAAATGCTCCTAAAATCTAAAATTTATTGTGTGTTTATTAAAATACTGCATTACTCGAATCAACCGCGAGAAACGGCAAATACCAGGTAATATATGTATGAACGTTATCCTGAATTAGCTGTTTAATTATATTTTACGTGTATAAAGGTAGCGTAATTATGAACAGCAAACAACAATCTTATCTCTCATTAATGCGGCCACACATGCACGGTGCCTGTAAAAAAATCATTAACCTGTACAAAGGCATGTTCAGACGTGCCCTGCCTTTGAAAGAAGCCTTTTCAGACAAGCTTTTTACTCAGTTTTTAAAGGAATGACGTAATGCTCGCCTTTTCTTAATTTTCGCTCTGCTTGTATTTTCTTAATTACGTTCTCTATGAATTAATGTTCACAATCTAATCCTTCTTTCATCTTGGATAAAAGTGAATATGAAGTAACATAAGAATTGTTTTACATTCATCCAGAAAGATCTCTTAGTAGTGTACTAATATATGTAATGTTATTAAATTCAAGGGTTTGTTTTCAATTTCTATGATAACAAGTCAGATAATAATTATGTTAAAAATATAAAAAAAGGATCATAAAAACAATCAAAAATATTACATACTGTCTCATGCTCATTAGATTTTTTGACTAAGAAACACACTAGAACCACAGCCATCGATGAAAATAAAAAAACAAATTAGTTTAGTAGATACAGAGAAGACATTTCAATGACATAGAATGCAATTTTTGTATTTAAACCTTCGTTAACCTTGATGATTACTAAATGTATATATTTACCCGGCTATAATCATGGAGTATTAATCGTGAACTCAGTTCACGCCGCGAGTCCGTCATGCTTCGTGCTCATGCATAGGAACACCGAACGGGTTCGAAACTAGTCAGGCAAATTCCGATTAATACTACATGTTTATAGCCGTGTAAATATCTATATATTGATAGAATAGATATTGATGACATAGAATGCAATTGACCCAACAACACACAGGTTCGCTCCTCACTCGCTAATAAAATAAAGATGTTGATATTCACAAATTACACTATAAGTAGGTAATAATATCATTTATAATTTAGGTACTCTGTACACGTTATTACTATCATTTTTTTTTATTTCAGGATTTTTTTCATATATAATCATAAATTATGATACTAAGACTATTATTTAAAATATACATTATAATAATACTCAATGTATTCTTATTTTTTTTAAAGCTTAGAATTTACAAAATGGAGCTTATTTCTCCTACATTTGCACCGACAAATCTACTATCCAATGAACACGTCGGTTTTGATATCGGATGCTATTCATCTCAGGCTCGAGACGAGGGTCGAAACATAAATTTCAACTGAGGAAGCAATCGATGCGATAAAATTTATTACAACCTTTTGCATCCTTTCAAATTTGTTACTTCTACTTAACGTCTAATACACTATGAATACACACACAATACCAATTGAATCTAATACCCTTTTAGAAACAGTTACACATAAAAAATGACTAATTTATGCCGTTTAGGCTAAGTTAAGGCTGCAGTTCTATTTATTAGAATTAGTAATAAAGTATAGCAACCAAATGACGACAAAAAATAATTTTCTGTATGACTTAAAGTGTAATAACTACATAATAAATTGATTTACAGGAAAGTTTTCAAGAATTAACTAACCCTAATTACAAAACCCCTTTTAAACCCTGGATTTGCATAAGACCCCTATAAAATAGACCATTACACTTCCTCATAGCTGAAACAAATGTAAATTATAGTTGAACGGCTACCTCATACCATAATTCATTTAAAAGTTGGTGATACACTGACTGCTTTAATATTTTATATCCCATGCATAAAGAAACTAAAGTATAATAAACAAAATATACGGTCAGGGCACGTTAAAATGGAATGGTCTTACTGCCTGTCTGTCGAATGTATCCAGAAAGTGCATCTCTAGTGTATTTGTTTAATAGTTGTGAACTAAAAGGTTCAAGTGGCATGTAAAGGCAACATTTTTCTTGTAGCAGGTGCACTAGATTAGTTTTCTTGATACATTTCGAGATTCTAGCTTTTCGTGGCGTTGTGATAACACTAGAGTAGGTATTCAGAATAAAGATTACAGTGAATTAAATTATTTTTTTACTCACAAGTTCATTTGTTCTGATTGATCTACCTTTTGATTAATGATAAAAGAACAAGAACAGGAAAATTATTTTATTAAACCGTTTAAGTTGTTTGTACATATTACTTACATGACGACCGTATTGATAATAATTTTTTGTATTTTTATTTTAATTATACTGATTATTTGAAACATATGCGGAAAAAATAATAATATGTCGAATTAATTAATAACTAATAATACGGACAAAATATTTATAATACACATTAAATTAATAACTCTTACGATATATTTTTGTATTTATTATATAGTTATATAATTATTATTTAGTATATTGAAATACCTTGATAATTTAATTATAGGTTAGATTGTTATACTATCAATACACCAATGAATGTATAACCAAGACTTTATAGTTATAAATTGTAAGCACTTAATTAAGTTCTGCGGTCGCACTCTAGTAATAAGTAAAGCAATAACATTACTTGTGTAGTGTAGGAGTTAACATTATTTTGAAAATATAATTAATATATTATTTCCATTTTTTATATTTAAACAATATTGTAAGAATTATATATGTCGCAGATCACGATAATTTAACGATAATTAGTAACTCAATTGATATCATTGTAATAGTGGGGTGTGAACGCCGTGACGTAACGAGTCACGTGATCGGAATCGTTTGGAGGGGCACGGGAGACATTTTAAATATCCGAGAGCATCGAGACGAGAGGATTATTAGTTAGTGTGAGCCTTAGAGTCCGGACCCCCCAAACCGGTGGTTCACGAAACTCTGATAATTGTATACCTACTAAGTAATTTGTGATTACCTACATTTAATACAAGTAATTGTCATATTGTGTGTGTGTAGTTTAATTGCCTGAGACCTACGCTTCGGATCCTGTACCAGAAACTCCATCAATACCGAACAAGCCACGAATATACCTCCTATCTCCGACATATATATTTAAATTTTTACAAAATAATTAAATAACTATCATACAATGTGACTATTTTGTTTCTCTATAATTTTAAAATTCATCCGGAACTATACTAATAAAAAAAAAAGATTGTGTGGTTTTATGAAACCACCGTAGAAATGAAACTTTTTTTCACATTATAGACATTTAACTAAAAATTTTGGGAATAATATTCCATTAAGGGTATAAAAATTGCTTCATCAATCTTAATCTTATACTTAGAAAATGGGAATGATAATGGGAAATGATAAAAGTAGACTAGGTCTCCAACTAATATTTTTATTGAACTCTGTGTCTTAGAGTACGACATACATAATACTTAACAATTATTTAGATGATATACACATATTAAAACACTGAAAACAATATTTTATAATCGTTGAGTCATTTTGATCCGTTTTTCAATTATTTTCAATCATTCTATTATCAATTCCATCTTCATCATGAATTTAATTAAAATTAATTATATCTTAATCATAATAATGAATAAATAACAACATTTACATTAAACACTGACAAAAACAAACAAAATAGCGTGGAGCACTGGCACAAATGAGTAATAGTCTATACACTACACGGTCAGCTGATGCGAACTATAGGCGCCGCCATATTGGCCTCGGCTGCTCTGACGAGCGCCTTTCACTTTATCCCTACTCCGCGGCCGACCGTCACGCGACATGCAACACACAGACGAAAAAGTTTGAGACGATGTAATAAAAGTTTCACTTTAAAAAAAAAATTCCAAACTTTACAATAACACACTCCTAAAAGCATGCTAAAAGGTTTCAGCCATTGCCAAAAAACAAGAACAAAAACCCCTAAAATTACTATTCAATCTTATAAGGTATGGATGGGTATTTATTCAACGTTTTGAATTTTAATCACAATGCTATAAGTATTTTTTTCCGTAAATAACTTCTAGTCTTATATAATATTTCCTAACGATAAGAAAAGTTATCCCGTTTCGTATATTATATAAAAAAAAAAAAACAAATAATTGTCTTGCACCAATAATAGTTTAGATACAACAAAATAGTCTTAAGGAATATGACGCTTTTGCTATCCACATATGAGTTTTAAAAGTTACGAGATAAAGTTAATTTAAATTAAGAGTCAAACAAGTGTTATTGCGTTTTGTGTTAATCCTGAACTGTACGCCCGGATACTTAGAAACCATTGGAGGTAGGCGACAAATTAACTGACTTACTGACAGACACCTCCATCTCGTCTGACCGTGAACACGATTGCTGCAAAGCATACGAAATGTCGGGTTAAATTTAAAATGTAAATTTAAAATTTAATTAATTATACTTGAGTGCAATCTATAAAAATAGTTTTATTTCAATGTGTAGTAATCGTGAAAGTCTTAGAAAATACTAAGAGTTGTTTGATAAACACTCACTTTCATGAAATGACTCCTGGCCTATACAAACCGCTGTACCATTCATGTCGATAGGGCGTTATAAATGTTCATTTAACTTGTACTTGAAGCTCGTAGATCGATTGCATATCGTGTATATGGAAATTTAGTTTTCGGAATTTTAAGCTTTTACAGATATCTGATGAATTTTCAATTATTCTCAAAATTAAATACATTACCAATTAGAACTACTTCATTTAATATTACCGCAGAATGTCTTAGTAGTCTAAAATTTACATTTTTGAGTTTCTTTTAGTTTCAGTTTGTTTAATTTGTCAACAAAACTCATTGAAGTTACACTTTGATAACACAAGTTGAAATTTGGTAACATTTTATTGAGATTGAAAATTTAATTTATTTTTCCTTTTTAATATAAGTGATCAATTACATCATTATTATAACAATTCATTAATTTAAATTAAATTCTATAACTAAAATTATTTTTTTAAATACCAACAATTATCTTAGTACTATAACAATAAGGATAATTTTATAGGTTTATTTAAATCCAGCCAAAAGCCAATGTATTGCAAGTCTCCATATGTGAATCTTTACCAACTGATGACATGATGATGATGATACAAGACGTTTCATACGTTGTGATCGGAATGGAGATTTGCTTTTTGGCAATTTTATTTCTACACACTCCATGATGTAGTATTTGTGTGTGTGTGTGTGTGTGTATCTTCGGGCGCTCTCTTCTTTTCTTACATTCGTAATGAAAAGAACATGAGAAACTATGTCAACAAAAAACTATATCCAAAGATGAGATATTTAGAAAATATCTGGATGTGAAAATGTTGAAGGTGAGGAATAGGCCTAAATTCAGATATTCAGTCAAACTAATAAAATATTTTGCATATCGATCGAATCAAAAAGAGTTTTTATATCTTAGTATAAAATTTTCTAGTTATAATGTAATAAAGTAATGTTATAAAGTATACTTATTTTTGGATTCTCATTTTCCAAACCAAAACAAAAATGGTAAGCCTTCATTTAGTCATGTAGGTAAATAACATCTCATTTTTATTAGGTTTAAGGTTGTTGGTTTTAGTATTATTTCCTAGGTTCTTTATAATTGATTGGTTACTTATAAATATACTGTTAGTCATATTTATTTATAATAATGTAAATGGTAAAAACATTGGAATTTAGATGTTTTAGTTTATAAGTTTCAACAGTAGCGCCACCTACGCAATTAATTATGGAATGTTATTTAGTATTTACTGTTAAATGTTTTAAGAATTGGAAGCATAAGATATTTTAACATAATGTTTAATCTTTTATTAATTATTAGAACTTATTATGAGGTATAAGTAATAGCTTCTGTAAATTGGTTATGGAATTGTAAATTACCCTCACCTAAATATTATAGTGTTAAAAGAATTTAAAACGAGTCGTAAGGGCTGCTCTCGCCCATTCTATTACAAATGGTTGGATATTAAACATTGAAGTGCAAGTATTGTGTATTACTGAAACAAGTCCTAACAATACTTTAATAAGTATCTCCCAAAATAGTTTAGTGGAAAAAATATGTAGCTACACGGTAATAAAAAACTCAAGAGCCCTCCATATCGTTTGAAATTTGTGTATATTAAAAACATATAAAAACTTTAAGGTTAGTTCAACACCAAAACACAATATAAACAAAAATGAGTTAAATAAGAATGTAGTTGTATTAAGCAGACTTTGCCTACTAAAGTGGCACATAACTTACGACAGTTCTGAATGCGTGACAAACATTAACCCAATTAAACCTGCATAACCAAGGCGATTCATACACGTTTATTTTTGTGTTTAACAACATACATAACACATACATAACACATACATAACACATACTAGGTATATATAAATAGGTGATGTTGTTAATTAAAATAGAAGAAATGAAATATTCTAAATTGATAAAAACACAAAATATAGGATCAATTGGCATTTGAGTTGTATATATATATATAGTTGACCAACATCTACGATGGCACGCACATATTGAACTCGTAATGAGTAGAACAAGAAAACTTATTTGGGTTTTAAAACATTACGCCATGTAGCAAATAGACCCCTTTTAAAACAGCTTTATATGACACTATCCAAAAAATAAAATCTTTAGAATTAGAAAGAGCGCAGAGATCACTCATTGAATTGCATTTTAAGCCATTTAGATTTTCTTCGGACAGGCAGATTTATTATCAGTGAGAAAGTTATATATTGTATGTACAATCCTAAAATTACACAAAACACTTCAATATTACCCTACCGTTAACACTAGAAGAAGAATACAGTCAGTAGCTCCAGTTGTTCACAGAAAAACGGTTTTTGCTAATCTTCAATATGTAGATCAGTCGGCATACTTATATAACTTACTTAACAAAAAAATAAATATTTACGGTATGACTTCTAAGCAATGTAAAACCTCTCTAACGAATTGGCTAAAACCTAAAAAATATGATGAAAATGAAATCTTATTTAAAAATAAAATAAAAATTCATTAAGGAATATTATAAGGTTATAATCAATGTTACTCAAGACTTGTATAACATATTATTAACTATTTATCTATCTTTAAAAATTACACTGACACACACTACACACAATCTTATTTATTATTGTAATGTTTATTTAAAGTTAATATAATAATGTAAACATTGTGTACAATTTGTAAAATCCATTTAATGTATCCAGTTATGGAAGAGCGGTGTCCTAACACAGGTATATACGTACCCAAAAGGAAACACCATTCAATTTTTCAATTATATTATGTAAATGTAAATGTTAAATATGAATATGATACATATATATATATATATATATATATATATATATATATATATATATATATATATATATATATATATAAATATATACTAGCGGGCCCGACAGGCGTTGTGTTGTACACGCGTCTTTAATTTAAAAAATTCAAACTTAAAAAAAAAATGTTAAAAAGTTATCCCAATGTCTAACGTCATTACATGTTAGACATTTATCATAATACGACCAATCGATACCGTATGAATATGTAAATAAAGATTTTTTGTTTGAATAAATTAATTTGTTCCAATATATATTTTTTTAATTTCACTTTTTACGTAGCGAAGCACGTATCGGGCCGCTAGTACTAAAATATTTTTCTTATTTCTATCGCAACGCCAACTGTCAGGGCAGACTATAATTAAAATATAATATTATTTAATATTTGACATTGCCCTGGTAACGCAGTCCGTCGGAACCAATGTGAAATAATTCAAAATCCCCACCTACTTACACATTGAAAATTAATCAAAAAACCATTTTCCAGTGGACCAAATTGTGAATCTAAACAATTCTCAAGTCCCCTTGAACACACACAAAGAATTTCATAAAAATCGGTCCAGTCGTTTAGGAGAAGTTCAGTGACAAACACACGCACACAAAAAATATATATATATATATAAAGATATATATATATAAATTGTATTATTATTATTATTATATATGCTAGTAAGGGTGTATTACTAACAAATACCATAATAATAGCAATCCATAAATTTAATGTAGCACTTTTTCATCAAATGAATAAAATAGTTCTTAAGAATCGGCCTTTCCATAATATTATTTTATATATTAGCACCGAACTCACTCATTTCTGTTTACACCACTATTATTTTACATAAATATTTTAAATAAAGACAAGTATTTCCTTGATTTTCTAATAAAAAAATCCGAGTATATATTTATAGTAAAACTGTGTATAGGAAAGTTCACACGTCATTGGTAAATTCGTATTTTATAAAAACCTTTCCCAGTCCTAATACAAATCGCTCGATATCCAGTACTTTCTAATCCTGTACATGTCGCAAAAAACCATATCAGCCATAGTTATTATTAGTATACTTGCCTATATAGACTAATCAAGTTTACCTGTTCTTCTGAAAAATAAAAAGACTTGATGTCGATTATTACACACATTAAGGCAGTTACTATATTTGTCTGTATCTTATTTCATTTTCATACTCTGTATTTAAGAATTATTTGTTATTATGTATTTAAAAGGTTTTTCGTTAACTTCTAATACTCTTAACATAAGAATATTATTGGAACGTAGTTCCTTATCGCGCGTTGTGAAAGGGGGCGAGGCGGTAAAAATTCTTAGCAAAAGTTGGTACGACATGTTTTGCTATCTCTCTCTCTCTTATAGAAAGCAAGCGAGATATTTTTATTTCTATCATTATCATTTTTTGTATTATATTAAATTGATTAGTAGTTCTTTATTATTTATTTGATATTGGAGTTTGTTCTTTTAGAATCAATTTGCAAAAAAGACAGTTTAAATGAAAATAATAATACAAATTTGTGATCAAATACACTCGTAATGTTTTGTAATAACGCTATCTATTTATACCTTAGGGAAACACAACTACATCTGTTATATAAACATATCAGTATAAAGTGAAACCGCTAGGTGGCGGGACAGTAACTCATTGGTTTATTGATTAATACTTTTAATTTAGTTATTCATTTTATTTATATTTATTATAAATTATCGTCGACATATCATACAAAAATAGTATACAAATATTATTCATTATCATATTAGCTTATATTAATAATTTAATATCATAAAAATTAGAAATGTATCGTTCCTTACATGGAAATATAAGTCTTTACTTACCTACATTACAAATAATAAATATTTTAGGTTTTAATTAATTATTTTCATTATTTTTTTTGTATTATATTAAATTGCTTAGTAGTCCTTTATTAAATAATAAAGAACTACTAAGTAATTTGATATTGGAGTTTGTTGCAAATTGTAACAACGCCATCTATTTATACCTTAGCGAAACATAACTAAATCTGTTATATGTATAAACATAGTGAAACCGCTAGGTGGCGCGACAATAACTCGCGGGTTTATTGATTACTACTTTTAACTTAGTTATTTTTCTTTTATATTCATAAAAAATATTAAAAGCTTTTTTTTTTTTTATTACAATTTCTTTAATAAATAATCGAAAGGAACTTCATTCCATCCGGATGTCCCTTGAAACCTCTTAGTTTTTATAGAATTTCTATTATATTATTTGAATGTACTTTTGCATTTTATTTTTTAACATTTTTCTAGTATGTTAGAAAATGTTATTTTTTCTAATATAAGAGGATTGCCTATTATATGTTTCAGCATACTTCAGAAACTGTTTATAAAATTCAAACAAAGATTTTATATATTTTTTCCAAATTTGAATCTGCCTAAATAAATTTTTAAGTGTTGAACAATATCGTTCACAGTGACGCGACCACATAGTTTGACTTACCAACCATACCACATTATAATAGTGGTTTCATCTATGATTTGCTGTTTTGTATTAAAGTATAGTTAGTCGATTTATTTACTGCTGCAAGTTAACTTAAAAATACACACTATTACAATATTAACCATTTACAAGTAAGAATAACGTTAATGGAACTTAATTTGAAATTGGTCTAGCTAATATTTTACTTAAATAATAATTTACAACAAATTACGGATACAAAAATTTAAAATTAAAATTTGAAATACGCATACATTGCACATACAAACGTCAGACTCTAAGTGAGCGATTTGAACTTTGAAATTCTGAATAAATAAATAGAGTACATTATTCGCAAATTATTTTTCACAAAACCCGGTACAAAAATTTACCCTGTTTACAAAAATAAACTCTGTTTATTTATAATTTTATTTTTTACACAAATAAACATGAGAGGCTGGAGATAAACTATAGGCCTGCGGTACAAAACAATTTCACGTTTAGTTAACTCTAAGACAGTATTGCTCGTGGGCTGTAGATCCAAAATAAAACTACAGATTTCTGAAGATATTTTTCATAAAAAGTTTATTTATACAGTTATTTTGAAATATATAGATGTAGGAGATTTTTTTTTGTAAACGGTTCTTGTTACTTGATTTATGATTATTAAGAAGGTATTCATGGATCAACATAACTTTAAAAAATCACAGATGTGTCATACATATCCATTATTTCGAAAATCTCTGTACGTTGTATAAAGGCCACCGTCCAATTGTATCGTTTCACAGATTTACTATTCACACTTCACTTTTATTTACTTGTATTTAACCCTTCCTTGGTCCTATACAGCAGCGTCTGTCCCGCATATCGCCCTAACCGCAGTTTATATACCCTTCTTTATATTACCTCCCTCTTCACATAAACAAGAATCATAGTCAAATTATCTACTTCTAACGTACAAAAATAACAACTACTCGTAAATGAACAATTGTAAGTATCGGTAAAAGCGGTATTAAATACTGGTTTTAATTATGAAGTCTTAATGGTTCTCACTTTTCTAGCTTATTGAATTATTTACTAATTAAGCAAATGTCCCTCCTCACATAAATAATAATCTTAGTCAAATAAACTACTTTAAGCATACGAAAATAACCATTACTTGATAAAACAATTCTAAATATGTATTACTATTAAAGGTAATAAAACAACGATTTAATTAATTACACCTTATTTATATGGATCAATATAATGACCATCAAAATATTGAAACGAATCAAAACATTACGAATGATTATAAAATAGTCGTTTAACAATAATGTAACCTAACAGTTGTAAAGACTAATTTAATTGTTTGGCTTACTACGTTGACGTTTGGAATCGATCTAAATAAGTAAGTTATTTGGAGACATCTTGTTTACATACTCATATTTTATTACTATGACGATAAATTACATATGATTTTTATATATGATTGAAATCTCATGTGATATTTCCATAAAAGACAATAGGTTATCGTTGTCAAATTAAAATAATTAGACTAAAATACCTAACCGAAACAAAATCTATCCCCATTTGTTGATATCAGTATTAAATTTCTAAGATAAGTTAGCTTACAATTTCGTTACTAAAGATAATAACTAGCGCGCGACAGCTTAAAAGTGTTCGAAACTTTATAAGACTTTTACAATATCCAGGCTTTATCGGAGTTCTTAAGAAACTTAAAATTTATACTCGAAGTCTGATAAATATTGTTGGTGAGGCCAAAAACTAAATTTATTAAATTAAAATTGTAATCTAGGTATGGAACTAATGCTTTCGTATTATAAATTCAAAGTTTCCAAAGGTTTCAAATATACTTACAGAGGTGCTTCAGAGGAATGTTAAAAATTTTGTATTTTTTTCTACTCAAATTTATTAGAAACCAAATATTGTCTCTATGGCTTATAAATGCTACTTTCAAACTTTATATTTGTCTTTTATTGCCTTTGAATTAGATGCGAAATAAAAATAAAGATAACTGTTAAAGTTAAAGTGTTAAGATAATAAGGCGCAGGTAAATTATCCACAGCATACAACTTACAAGACTTTGTAATTATGCGTAGCAAGTTTTTCCATTTTCCTGCCTGCTGCCATATTGAAACGAAATAATGTTGATAATTGTTAATAAAATAAGTGTTCAAAGAAAAATGATTTTACATATTATAAAAAAGTACATTTTTTCGTTGTCGATATGTAACAATGACGTTATGAAAATTCGAAAAAGTGTAAAATGCTTTTAACAATATCAATGAATTCACCAGAATGGTACCAATAAGATTTTTTATATTTAATTAGCTGTTGAAATAACTAGCTGTTGAAAGTGAAAAGTTTCAAGAAGTTTTTTATGTACTGTTCACGTAGTAATTTTTTTTTAATATTTTTTTTTTAATATTTTCATTCAGCAGTATTTTCTCACAGACTATTTTATTATATGTATGTATAAAAGTATTTGAACTTGACGACTGGATGTAGAAATCAAACATCTCACAGTAAATATAAGTCTTTCTATAATTTTCTCTATGTATCTGTAGGTACAACCAATTTCGCATCACAGAAAAATATATACTTGTGAAATTTAACCCGAAATACTCGTCTTCTCAACGTCTTCTCAATCACGGTCATAACCACCAGATCAACCGGAAGTTGACGGTATTTTTTTCAAGATAATAGAAAGTTTCATTTATTTTTAACTTAAAAAAATCTTATTCCAAATAAATAAACAAGAAGGCTACTAAACTAACACGAAGTCTTGGAGCCACATAAATAACCTCATTCCTTAACAATAAAGTTTTTGTTCTCTTTGTCTGGGGTCAGAACATTATACTAATTGCCAGTGCTTGAATTAATTCAGTTTCTTTCGCGAACAAGATTACCTCCTTGGCAAGTGCATTAAATTTGGCTATAAATTTTAGGAAATTCTTTCTGCTACTATTTATTGTATTTTATAACAAGATAATAAATTTGTACATTGTTTCTAATATAATGTGATATTTCAATGTTAGCTCTTGAAATTTATAATATTACTGAAATTTAAAACAGCGCCAAATGAAGGATTAAAAAATATTATTATATGAAATAATATGTTGTTCAAATGCAAAATATAAGTAAAAACATTAAAGAGAAACTTTTACGTTCGCTAACTACAACGTATTTGCTCAAAGTCTACTAAATTTTGAGCCAAATGTTCAACAAAAGTACCTCGTGTCCAAAATCAAGTAGCATAAAGCAGACCTTGCCTACTTCCGTAGCACATAACTTACGGCAGTTCTGAGTAATGGTTAACAAACATTAACCCAATTTGAACTTCATAACCGAGCCGATTTATCGACTTTTGTATATTAAAAAGTGAATGTGACGTTATTCTCAACCTTAACTTAAGGACAAGATTGTAGGTAGTATTTTTTTATAAATATTGAAAAATACATAGTGAAATCTTTCTTTAGTCATTTAAACATTTCTGAGAATTGTGAGTAAATTATTTTTGTTCTAACAAAGCATAATTTTATGATAAGACTGCAAACATTCATTCATTCATTCAACATCATTTTAGTCCCCTGTGTTTTCATAAAAGACACCTGCAGTGTAGTGCGTTAAAAACTATAGCGAGGCTCTCTACAATCTATCAAGTCATAATTCTATATGTCAATGCCTTACTCTCAACAAGTGTTGAAAGCAAGGCAATTTATATTTTTACACATTTATATTTTGCAATTCATATTTTGGCACATTACCAACACGTTATATAGAAACAAAAATATTATAGGTGCTTATTAGTGCAAATACTTTTTACCAAAACATTTATTTCCTAAATTATTTCAGATTTATAATCCTAGCGGTTTGTTGTAACAGAGGAGATCAATAATATTTGCTCCTATCTCAAGTTTATTACTAATATAGATGCGGTTGCACAAACATCCCGATCTTGTATATTTCTATTGGATTCATAAAATTTTATTCATGTTACATAATTTGGCTGAAAGGCAAGTATTATTATCTTATGTATGGTTTTCTATTTTATTTTATCCTTTCATACTTCTAGAGGTACCTGATGTAGCAATAGAAACAAAATAAGATATTACTGAACTACTTATATATCTTGACTCTCTTGATATTGTATAAAAAAAACTTCGAATTCTTGTTAGGTCCAGCATTTATCAAACTCAAAAATTAACTCAAAAATTAACTGTATTGATTTTAATATTTGCAATATTTAGTTGACAACGCAAAAAATAATGCAATATTTAGTTTTTTGGATTCAAATCAACGCCAAATAACAAAAAAAACCTTAAAATATATTATAAAATTAAAACATAATTATACAATACTGTAATAAAAATATAATATAATCTTGGAAGTCTTTTTCCAAAACGTTTTTACCAGTTTAATGCCTGATAAATACATTACTGTTATTTTGAATGTTAATGAGTGTTCATTAATTGCAGCATTTTTTTATTTCGATTAGGTTTTTATGCCGGCAAGCATCTCCGCTTGTAGCTCTCAGGGCGGATCATTTGGCAGGAGTGTGGCCCTAGTGAAGGACACCGTACGGTATCCCTTGATCACCATCACCTTGCGTGCGATGCAAAAGGGCCCTGGAATCCGCAGTGAGGGGTTCCGATCATATGGGAACACCGTACAGGGCAATGGTCTTCACGACGGCGGTGTATGGCCGGCGGCAAGGAGCCTGCGGCTCTCCGACTTTGGGCAGAAGCCTTCCCAAGGCAGCTACGGTGGCGATCAGCTTTGGGGTGAGCAGAGAGAAGTCGGCTCCGAAGCTCCATCTTGAATTACAATACAATATCGATCATTATTGTCTTTATGGATATTAAAGTTACACATCATTGCATAACATGCAATGGGTTTACTGTTTTAAAAAAAATATATTTTATGGCTTTTGTCTACAAAATAAATCCACTTCTTCTCAATGTCATGGTGACCTATACAATTCCAAAGAAGCTGCAAACTGAGAAGGTATCGAGAAAACTAACACACCTGCTACAAGAAGAATGTTGTTTTACACGCTACTGGGTCCGCTTAGTTCACAACTAATAAACAAAATACACTGCAATTTACTCTCGAAATGTGTATTTCACGACTCTTTTAAGAACTGAGATAGCTTTTTAATTAAATTTGAATTTGTCATTTATTGTCTTGAGAGAATGTTTTTGAAAGCTTTTAAATAGTTAAGAATATTAAAAAAATCTGTTTTTGATCTTTTCACTTTAGTCTTAATCTATTCAAACTATCAATTTATTTAAACCAAACGGCCGAAAAAAAACTTCATAAAAAGATCATCAATAAATCAAAGTAAAAAATATAGTTAACCTAATTACGAGGCACATGCGATGAACATTAAGCATACTCTTAAAATAATAATAATAATTGTCACATGTTTATCAACTCAGATATATTAATATCTGACATACTCAAGATCAGACGATGTTCTGGAACAACAAGGTATTGTATCGGTTTTTAAAGAAGTACTCTAAATATAGGACGTGAGAAAAAACTGACCTAGTTATGTATAGCTCGTACTAGAATGATGTTTTGCACAAAATTTATATGGACATGTTTTCTTTACTTATTTTAATTTGATCTTTAGTTTATTTGCTAAGTAGTAGAATTGTTGTTTGTTTTTGTTTACAATGTTTTTATTAATAATGTTGCGTCATATTTTCTTTATTAACAAAAAAATATTAGTAGCTTTAAAAGAAATAAAATATTTCATATTTAAGAAAATTCTATTAACGTTGTTTTAACAATATAAATATTAAGTCAAAAATGTTTGAAAAAACCCGTCCTTTTTAAAAATACAATAAACATTTAGAACGTAATGTTAGAGACAGTTTACCTGAAACACAATGTAGCTAGAACGCCAGTATATACATGAAAAATTACTCTAGACGCCATTTCCTTCCCAATGGGATTATTTTGCTGTTTACGACCTGGTTTTTTGTTTCTTTGAAAGTTGCAAATTCTAATAAAAACTATTTATCTAAGAGTAGTTAAAAATATTAAAGTGGAATTTATATCTGCTATAATGAAAGTAACCAGTCTTTTGAATCTCTACATGAGACACAGAATTAGAATTTGACGTTAATTACAAAAATGCACATTTTAAACTTTTGCCTTACTGTCTGCCTGTTTGTTCCTATTTGTGAAAAAAAAACCACTTGTAAAAACCTTAGAGATTCGTAATCTACTTTAGTCTGCATCTAAATTGTACAGGCCAAAGTAAAAGTTATCGGAAAACAACTGCATGACAAAAGTGACCTACCAAAAACTAGTTTAGTTGTATACTGGTACGAGAAACAACAGATGCTATATTTTTGCCTCTTGCGAATTTAGACTGAACTATAGACGTACACTAAAATCCATGTGAATCCATGTGGATTTCGAAAACGCTTACGACAGATTACCCCTCATGATATTATGTAGTTGGTCATGAAAAAGAAAGGTGTGCTTGAGATAAGTAGAAAAATGAAATTGATCCGTACTGTTTATGGTTTGTTTTGAATCTACGTCAGAACGGCTTTCGGTAACACATACGAGTCATTAGGTCTGCGTCAAGGCTCAGTTTTAAGCCAGTACTTCTTCCTGATTATAAAGGATACCTCAACATCGGTCAGAGATACAGAAGGATGCTTGCCGCCTTCGACCGACTCTTTTTAGACTAAAAGTTAAAAAATATGTTAACGTTTGATTTTAGTGCTAGACTTCTAAAAGAATAAAAAAAAGTAACGGCAGAATTGCTAACATGAATATGTGAACTGACGAGAATAATTAGGAATGAGGATAAGAGGTAGTTTGATTACTTTTAACTACTACACTGGTGATAAAAAGATGAGAAGTAAGCGTTTTTCATTATATGGTTAAGAATAATGTTCCATGAGAAATATAATACCTATACCACAAAAGAAATATTGGCTTGGGTTAAATATTAATATATTGGGTTGGAATAACTTTTTTCCTTTTATGACATAGACTCTGATTACATATATGTTGAATTAATAAAAGAGAAAACTTGTTTTTAAGAAATAAAACTAAAATACATGATATTGAATCTACATTTTTTAGATAATGGTAGCATTTATTTATACTAACATTAAACATTACAATTTAGAAGCTTACATCAAAGGAATTGCAAATACACTGCGATAATTAGGATGGCTGCAAAGCCAGAGCAGACAAGTACTGAATTATGAAAGACTAACCAATCACTGTAAATTACTTTACAAACAAGTCTGATTACAGTTTGAAATATTTATACTAATTTATAGTTCTCTTTACGTTATCGTCGTTACACGGTTTAGATAGTCACTTGGCCAGCCAAGTGACTGTACAATTACTTGAAATAAGCTTCTGTAAGATTATTTCAACTAGTGAGAAAATTAATCGTTGGGTAAAAAAACTGTTCTTCAAAACTTTAAGGATTCCAGTCATCAAAGTAAAACTTTTCTTTATTATTAGATTTTATCATCAAGTATGTATATTTGATTCCTCCATCGTTGTATGATAGACTCAATCTCCCAATGTATAAATTTATACTCTTTAATACTTTTAAGTCTTAACTGTATATAACTCAGGAAAACATTATCAAACTTTAACTAATTCTTGCACATAGGTTGATAAATCGTCTAGGTACTGTATTTCAAATTGGGTTAATGTTTGCTAGCCATTACTTAGAACGGATGTAAGTTATGTTCCAAGGAAGTAGACAAGGTCTATTTTATGATACTTGATTTGAGCTCCCAGTAGTTTTGTTAAGCGATTTTTTTATTGGCTTATTATGTAGTGGTTGACTGATAATACATTTATTGTTGATTAACCTAGAACATTGTTCGTGATATAAGTTAAATTATTTTTATGCACAAAGGTTGTACTTTATTATATATATATATATATATATATATATATATATATATATATATATAACGTTAACCTTCTCAAAAAAAAAATACATTTAAAAAAAGTATAAAAGAACATAAATTTAGTTTCTCGTTATTATTTAAAAAAATGCTTCAAATCCTTTAATACTTTAACAAGATCAAGAAAATTAAAGGTGTTCACTTAGACAAGATGTTATCCCTCTATTGATGATTCATTTTACATTATCATTTTGCATGTATGAGATGTATGCTTTTGTTTTTTAAATAGTTTTAATTAATTACAAAATTAAAATTATATCACGTATAAGAACCTCATGCTTTAAAAATATATATATTTTATATTATGGTAATGCCTATTAAACTAGATGTTTATAATCATTGGCATTATTATAATAAAATATTTTGCTATTATTAATAGAAAAATATTTTTTTTATGCTATTATAGTTTGCATGATATTTACAATATTAAATATTTACTATTGCTGCATATCAGACGCGTAATGAATTATGAAAGTTCAATCAATCACGGTAACTCATTTACCGAACAAATCAAATTTCAATATTCAATATTTGTTTATCTCATTTCAGTTAAAAGCTATCGAGATGATGTCCTATCTCATTAATGATTGAACAAGTTGGAACACCGAATTATGGAGCATTATAGATGAGTCTTTATATTTCTTAATTATTAGTTGTTGCTATAATGTAAAAGTTTTTTTTGTTTCGTCGACTATCTAACGTCTTATCACTCTGCTGTCCTCCGTCTCCGTCCTCCGTCTGCCGTCCCATTGATTTGTTTTTTGTTTCAAGAACTAAGTGTCGAAAGATAATAAATAATATTCAAAGCAAAGTTAAAGAGTTTTATGGAAATGTAAACAATCCTTTGTTTTTGCGTTTAGAATTATCATAATTGTTTTCTGTGGCCAGTTGTATTGAAGAGAATACTTAGCAGAATCAATAATATCTAATTTATAATTTGTAAAATTGTCTGGGTCAGTAGCCTTAGAGTTTTTGGTGGAGTCAAAGTAGCCTTGGAGTTTTTGGTGGATCTTCACCATGGCTGGAATCCTTGGAACTGTGACACTAGAGTCTGTAGTGTCAGAAGTGTCATTTATTTCAAATAAAAACTTTATCTTTGAATACTCTGTGATGAACAAAGAAATGTTTCTGTAATAAGAAGAAAATTAGAAAGGAAATCCACACCCAGCAGTATAAAATGTAAAGTTTCAGAAATTATTTTGTACAAAGATAAAATTAAGATAAAATTAAGATAACCTAGAACCTAGAACAGAGAGAATTAAAAACTATATTTCAAAATTATACATTTTTCTTAACCAAAACTCTTTAAAATATTGAAGTATTGGTCTATGAAGTAAAATTATTATGGTAGTAGGTCAACATGTATATATATCTATTTTAAGATGTTCAAAATTGTAAAGAATATTCAACAGTGCAATACCTTGTTATGACGATTTGATCCCGGTATACGACATCCTTACCTCGGGAGGAAATAGCTACATTGGAATTTAACCCCTGTGGAATACTTTTATAAAGATCATTCTCCATTGAGTTGAAATAAAAGCAATGTGAAAAGATTTATGTGAAAGATATGTCTTAAAATAAACTTGTAGGTTATGGTTTTTTCTTAAAAACTTTGTTAAATTTGGTTACATAATAGAAAAAGTGTCTTTATTAAAATAATATATTTTATTTCATTTACAACATAGAATTGTTAAAAAATAAATATTAAAAAAAAAGTATTTTATGGTCCAGAACGTTTCTCTGATTTATTTTTTATATTGAGTAGAATTATATTTTAGTTAATATAACGTGAAATTTATTAAGTTAAAAGATATATTATATTCTGTTTTTGTTTATGTTGATGATTTTATTTCAATAAATATGAAATATGAAACTACTTTTGAATAGGTTACAGAATATGTAGACATTTTAGTTGCAACATGAAGCTTCCAAAAGCCACTAAAATCCTATCGTAAATAGAAAATAAAATCCCAATAGAGAGGACAATGGCGGCCAGAGCAATTTTTCACACCTGTAAGAGCTTTCATTTTCACTACATTATATGACAGGTTGACTGGCGATTGTGTGGTTTAATGTTCTTTTTTATAGGTTTAGGTGTTTGATAGTTCTAATAAAAATATCCCAAAAAATAAGAATACTGCAATTAAAATTCTGAAAATTATTCTTGACATACATCTTAGTATTATAATATAATTGTATTGAGATTAGAAATTATTATTATGACATGTACTTTAAATTTTCGCAATTGGCAATTATTCATTGTTCAATTAGTTGCGCCCTCACTATGTAAACGTATATTAAACAAGACATTATCGGGTAACTGTGAGCACTTCATTACGCTCTGTGGTTGCACTCATCTATAAAGTGTACTAACATAATGTAGTGTAGGAATACTACAACTTGTCATTATTTTAGTTTATTATACGTTTGTTTACTTTTGACCTTTATAATTATAATTTCACGGTTTGGAAAATGATTATTATTTACACATAATAATGCGATGTATATCAACAGTTAGGTTGACCTCTTGTTTTAGAATTAATCTAAAATGTTCACCAAAAGGACTTCCATTTTATTATATCCTTATCACCTACACTAGTGAAACGATATGTTAATGAACTGATTGAAGCACTCAGTAGTAACTGAGTAGGATGTCATATTGATAGCATCTGTATCAATAAAATTAGTTACGCAGATGACATGGTCCCTCTGAGTGCTTTAGTCTGTGATATACCGAGTTCTTAGTCAATTGCAACAATATAATTGAACATGGACTTTTACCATTGTCTTTGTTGCAACTTAAGTGAGAGCAAGTATGATAGCAACCAGATTTGTAGATGTTTCATTTGGTTTACCTCTTTTTTGTTGCCGTTACTTAGGAGATATTCGAGGAAAAATGTTTTTAATAACGGAGAAGCGGTGTGCGGTATTTATGCTACGATAAATAAGACATATCCTTGATGCATATTGCGCAGGAATCACAGGACCCGGCTCTAATAGCATTTAGAAGCAACAGCAGTAAGCAGTAAAATTGGACTACTCTTTATGTAAATCGTTAATGAATAAAATCTCAGGTAATAATTTAGGCAAACATAACTACTGCCTTGCTAATATATAAAAACAAAGGTTAAAAATTAAGTTCACTCAAGTTTCAATATTTAATAAATTAGGTCTGTCTACAGACAGTACAGACAGACTACTACTTACAAGTAACCCATGTAAAAAGAAGCCACGATAGCTAATATCAGGAAAAACATCTCAATTATAAGTATGTAAACTTGCACTAGATAAAAGTCACCATTTTATGTGATGCTACAAATGCCTGTGAACACAGTAAGATTGAAATAATTTTTAAAATGAAAAATGACTAGTTAGAGTTAATCTATAAAAAAATAATAAACTACTGTCACTAGGAAACTCTTATTATACATATATTATATATAATATTAAAAAGTTAATCTATTTAAACTCCGCACAGAATGGGTCGGTATCTATTTAGAAATAATTAATGAAATCGTTAATAATCAAGATTTTTTTATATGAAATTACATATTCTTACAAAGTTAGTTCTATAAGCATACAAATTTATTACCTGTATATTTTACAAGTATAAGATAATAGTCTTAGAAAGTGTCAAAATGTCGGAAACTCATTTAATTTATTACTATGTTATTGAAATTTTACAAGTTAAAATGTTAATTCCATATTTTTTATCAGTACACGGACATCAAATATTTAAATCATTTGAAATAAATATTGTAACCTATTGGATTTCTATAAGTGACTTTTATTGAAAAAATATATTACTTCAAAATATCTTATTAAAAATAATAGTCATACTATATTTGGCAGTTTGAAAGGAAATATGCCAGCTGGACTCAACGGTGGCTTACCTGAAGTAATGATATAATTTTTTAAATAGAATAATTAGTCAAACTACAAAAACTATTCATTAAATTCTTAGGGACGACTGACAATGAACCAATAAAGACCTACACACAGTCCCCTTGTTTGTCAGTACAGAGGATCGCATTCAGCCACTTGTTTTAAGGGTTGCCTACCGAAAGGATAAACACGGAACCCTATTACGAAGACTTAGCAGTCCGTCTGTCTGTCTCCAAGCTCTATCTCATGAACCGTGATAGTTAGACAGTTGAAATTTTCAAATGACACAGATGACGTATTTCTGTTGCCGGAATAACAACAAGTACTGAAACAGAATATTAATATTTAGGGGTGAGTCCAATACAACGAACGGGTTTTTTTTCTCGATTTTAATAACTGTAGGCGATTGAAATATTAACAGAAAATATAATTATATATTCAGTTTAAACATAAACATTTAGATTTAAAAAAATATATCTATATAAGGTATATAATAAATGCAATAAAAGAACGTAAGGAGTGTGCATTAATACTACTAACGAATACTTCTCTCAAATAACATTCAGCAATACACAACCAAAATATTTTAAGTGAAACACTAGACAATAACAACAAAAGAGTATATTTATACCTATATTATTATGAAAAGTCAAGTTCTCTTCACATTCGACTTCTTAGAAAAAGTATAAGGATGATGTTTTAAAAATAACAAGCGACCATATTATGTTCATTTATTAAAGAAATACAAGTGAGGTCACCGCTGAGAGATATTTATATTGTTCGACTATCTATAAAATTTAATAGCCGTTATTACTAGGCGCTAACTCATTGAAGTCAGCTGGTTGAAAAAAAGATTATTTTATAAACATATATAAGGAACTCACTGTGTCTTCAAGCTGAAAAAAAAATCTAACACAAATACGAAATGACACAGGCCAATTATGCCTTTTAAAAATAGTCTAGTCTAACGTCTTTAGATTTCACATTCATGGAATATAGTTTTTAATTGATTACAGAAATTAAATTTCCACGTAAAATTGTAGAATAATAAAATCATTAATACAGGTTTTAACGCGGTTCTGCAACATCTGCGGCTTCGTCCTGCCTCTTAACGAACTGAGGAGCTATCATGTCATTATCTGCCTTGGTAAATCTAATATTCTTAATAATTAATATTAATAATTATTTATATTAATAATTCAAGTCTCTTCTTACCCAAAAGGAAACTCCATTATATTTTACAAATGTAAATGTGCTAAAGAATAAATAAACATTAAGCATTAATAATATAATCGTCTTCATCGATTCGATGATTTATCTTTATGTTCATTTAAATAGATTAACAAGTATATTGATAATTTAAATAATTATACTCATGTGTACTATATACTAATGCATAAGTAATACATTGAGCAAACTGCAAGATTAAACTTATTGGAATGCTTGTTAAATTTACTTGAAACGTCATAATACCACAAATCAAAAAATGTAGTTGGTAATGATCAAATCCTATACAGTTGAATACATTTTATTTTGAATTGTTTCTTGATTTCTCCTATCTGACTAACTGAATATGTATGTATGTATGCTTATGTTTTATATATATATTTGGTAATACTGGTGTATATTTAATATTCTAGTTTTTAATCAAATATCGCTAGAACATACCACTATAAAAGTATGTAGTAATATGTGATGATAAGAAAAAGATTATTAAATATTGGAATTAAAAAAAAAAACTAACCTCTCGTACCTACTTATCAAACGCTGGCTTACCTTAGTTACCTTATTGCATAACATGGAACTTTATCAAATAAATTAGATTTTCTTCAATCTAGGTTTTCCTGTAAGCTGATGGAATCCAGGTTTGCTTTCCGATTTTGTTTTTTTTTATTACCAAACGTAAACCTAAAACTTTTTTAAGTGTTGAATATATAGAGCGTATTTCAAAATTATATATTACATCACCTTTAATGACTTTATAATGTCTTGAGTAACTGTGATTATAAATCCTAAATACCCATGTTTGCGTTAAGATCAATACTAGTCATTAGCAACAATTAGTCCCTGTACCTAGCGTAGGGTGACTTCCGGTAACAAGATGGCCGCCCGGATATCTGAAGGCTTGCCATTATTATTATATTAGTATACGTCAAACAACTTCATTTTAACTCTCACAAGTTACATTAAGTTCTCAATTAAGTACGTTCATAACAAAACTCTTATGATACATTATTAAATATTAGTCCTTCTAAAATATAGGCACTTACTTTTTCAATTAAAAACCTCTCAAATGTCTTTTTATATTTCTAAAATTGTTTTATCTTTTAAATAAAAAGTTACGTTTTTATATGGATGATATGTTATTGAATATTAAAGTATAAAGAACTATAATGTACCTATTTCTGTGTAGAGTTCAATATAGTACAACAGAATATAATACAATATTTAATATCGAGTTTCCTCGTCGTTGCTATGACGACTGTGAGATGATAAGAACAACTTTACCGCGTGTTATTTATTATTATGTTCTCATATCCGCTTACGGTTGCTTTCTTGAATATTTATTGGTTTGATTCCAATATATAAAAGGATATTTCTATATTCTACATTAGTTGCTGGTTAAACAAAAACACGTTCAACTATCAGATAACAATAAGATTATAATAGGAAAGCACCTAAATCTATTCATCTTATAAATAACAAAAATATTAAGCAATTAAATCATTTAATATATTTTAAAGTGTGTTAAAACATAGCAAGCATGGGCTTGCTATGTTTTAACACACTTTTTTAACAATTGATATGGATCAATTATACCTGTTGTTAAGACTTGTTTCAGTAATACACAGTACTTGCACTTCACTATTTAATATCCAACCATTTGTAATAGAACGGGCGAGAGCAGCCCTTACAATTCGTTTTATATTATTTTAACACTATAATATTTAGGTGAGGGTAATTTACAATTTGATAATTAACTTACAGATGCTATTATTTATACCTTATAATAAGTTCTAATAATTAATAAAAGATTAAACATTATGTTAAATATATCCTATGCTTCCAATTCTTAAAACATTTAACAGTAAATACTAAATACCATTCCATAATTAGGTAATTGCGTTAGTGGCGGTACTATTGAAACTTATGAATAAAACATGTAAATTCCAATGTTACCATTTAAATTATTATATATCAATATTAGTAACACTATCAATTTTAGGAGTAAATATTTTTTTACAGCCAATTTCAATAAATTTCAACAGCACCCGACGAGTACAAGCATTGTGCTGCTCAGACCAATCAATCTATGAATATGAAAATTTGTTTGGTCGATACTCTAAATCTATTTCCATAATAGACTAATAAATGTGTTAAACCTTCTGTCACATTATCACTGTATGAACAGATAATATAGTAGATTGTATTTTAAGAATAACATCTTAATTATATCTCATATCCCGTCCCCTTAGTATTGTTAATTAACATTTATTAATTATGCATATAATAGAATCTTTTTAAAGATAATCTTGGAATAAAGATACCTCTTGAATTTTTAAAAGGAACAAGAAAAGAATTAACATCTTTACTATATACTTCCGTAAATGTCGGTAAGTAAAAATCAATGGTAAATTCCCAAAATCTCCAAGATAGAAAAAGGTTGGGGTATTCTCGACGTTACCCTTATTTATTTATCACCGACGCCATGTTGATGTCGTTTGTACACGTCAACCGATTTCTCCGGGAGTCTCTTAATCGGCCAGTATATAGTAAAGTGATATCTTTAACACCCCACTACTGAAACATTACTGTTCTACTGTTGTTCTATTGTTTTATTTTTTGCTATTTAAATGACAAAAGTTACCTTCGTAAAATCACAGTTTCACAAAATCGTTCAAAAAGTTTAAAATGACATACACAAAACCGATTTATAAAAACTGTTTTAAATTATATTCAACAGCAAATCTTAATCATATTTATAACTACTAATCTATTTTAATGTACTATTACACAAATAATTCCAAAAACTTAACGTAGTAGATTTTTTAAACAAATCGGAGAAGTCAAAGAAATCAAAGAGTGAACTTATTTAATTTGGCTCGTAACAAGCGGAACCTTCGTATTGGAATAGCCGCTGTTCATTATCACAAAGTCCTTCTGGATCTCCTCCGCAAACGCTTTATTAATTAAAACAGTAACAATTAAGAACAAAAGTTTCTTAAAATTTTAATATAGGATGTAATTAATTATCAGTAGTATTGCTATTGTTCTTTACTCTGTTTTCAGAGTATGTAGATTACAACGAGTGTAGATATAGCATTTCAGACGTTATATCCGTTAAACTTTATCGTTGCTATGTTTCTCTTTGTAAGATAATATTATTCAACCATATGTGCAAATATAGCGATTCATAGAACAAGCTTAGATGTTGAATAATAAAACTCTGCAAGTTTTATTATTTCATAACAGTGTACATTGTAATTCAAAAGTTATTGGTGAATGGATATTACAAATGTATTTAATGGTACGGGCAGCATAAAGTCACGTAGATAACGCTATCCTCCAGACAGCTATATATTAATACCCGATGGAGCGTAACAGATAGTCGCTGTGTGGGAGCAAATCACACTCCCACTTCGTCACTGACAGCCAATGTCCAGACACGGCTCATTGAGCAAGTGATTCAGACGCCGTTGCAGAGTTTTATAATTCTACGTATACATTCAAACGTATAGGAATATAAAAAACAAGATTTCTTAGTTTGTTATTGATATTTTTTTATTTGACATATTAAAATAAGCAGTCCGAAATTTCTATATTTCTGATTGACATGGGTGTAAATTATGTTGTTTGGCCGTTCACGCATTATGAAAAAAAAAACAATCATTTGGAAATGCTTATAGTAACACTGGAGTCCGAAATGAACAATAATTATTAATAATGTTTTTTTCCGGGAGCGGTGCTGCAAACAGAAAAAGATTTTTTGTTCAGTATTTTTTTTTAATCTAAAATATGGAATTTTTATCAAAATTCATATTTTAATAATAAATTTGACCCCAATTAAAAGCAAAATGTTACCACTGGAAATCCGTATTTTCGTGAGCAGTTGGGTACAAACTTACGCTTTTAGATATTATAACAAGAAGGAATTAATTTTGAAACCAACTTCTGGTCCACTGTCTTAAAAGGCGATCAAGTTTCAGAAAGTTCAGTCTGTAAAGATGATGAGATTTTAAATTAGTATTAATTAATATCTTTTTGAAGGTGTTTAAATACAGATTAATGTTTTTATGGTAGGCACTTAATTTTTTGTATATATTTAAACTTCATATAATTTTGTGTCTCGTTTGTGTCTTACTATAAAATGTTAATGTATAAAGAACAAAAATGCATCAAGCTTTTTGTTTTTTTGTTCTTCTTATCAAATTTAATCCAATTTTAACTTATCTTATACTTAACTTTAACAAATTAAACTATATAGTAAACGTTATAACCAAATAGGGAAAGTTTTTAAATATGTAGACTATTAAAATTGCCCTGTACTCTTAAAATAGATTCATGTATTCTTACAATTTTATACATTACAGTAACTTATATTTAAATATCTTTTGATTTGTATTCCCGACGTTTCCATCCAGTTTTCAATAATAGCACATCTTTTTGAATCAACGTCCAAGAACACTTGGCATGCCGTGCTTCCCAAAATGTTAGCCGGAGGCATCTTGAGAGTTGGTTATAATGCCAAATATAATATCATTATTTCATACTCTGCGATGGCTTCGGAAATGCTCTGCGAGGTTTATTGTTTGATTTTCATTCTCTGGAGATTGCTTTTGCAGATTTGGCACTAACAATGCACTTTAAGCGACTGTCTTGATTCTTACAATCTTTTATGTAGTATGTTTAGTTTAAGTTTCGCTAATAAAAATAATGACTAATAAAAATAATATAATATAAAAAAAAATTATGAAGGAGATTACTCTGTGATCATTAATATTGTCTATAAAATTTTATTTTAATGTTAATAAATGTATTATTATTCATATATCGTTTCAATATATATTTTTAAATCTACAAAATTATTTAACTTTAATTTCAATGTGGTAATTCTTGGAAATATTCTAAATTTAATTAAAACTTGTAAAAAAAATAAAAACAATAGTATACATATTTAAATTAAACAACCAGAGGGAAAATTTAATATTTTTTTGAAGTTTTATCATTCAAAATGATTATTTAGGAACAGACAGCGTTGTATAAATCTTATGATACTTGGACAATTTTAAAACAAATTTCCTCAAATAACTTTGACAGATAATTTTAAATAAAATGTCTTTTATGGATTTTAAGGCAAATGTGATATTATGAGTCACATTAATCATAAAAATCAAAAATATATCTTAAAATTTGTTAAAAAACAAAAGATTGAATTAAAAGGTTTTGATAAGAATATCTTTTAAGGAGTCCAAGAAAATATGAAGACTGTTATTTTTACTTTGTTATTATGCATTGAAAATTTACTTGTTTATTCCTTTGATTAAACTCTTTCTCATCTTCCCTTTCTCTCACTCTGTGTCTTATTAGTATGTATAACAATATTATTATAAAGTAGCATTGCCTAGCGGCTTTGCAGGTAAAAAAAAACAGCTATGTTATGTTGAACGGAAAGTTTATCTTCTCTCCCTAGGATACAAAATTTTTAGGTATTAATAATTATTCCCTATTTTATTTTTTTTACCCCTGTCAACCTGTGTGCGAAACAAAGTAAATTTTCAAATGACCATAACTTTCTTTTCCCTTAACCGATTTTGACAAAACAAAGTTTTGACAACGCTCCAGATTATATGTAACGAAAACCGCGTTTAAATACATTTAGTAGTTTTGACGTTATAACGTACCAAACAGACAGAGAAATATTCCAAAACTTGTTTTTTTTATTTCTGTTACTCGTTTTTAATCGCACCCTATCCGTTTTTTGAAAAATATTTTAAATTTTTAACACTCAATTTTTGCTGTCTTATTATATGTACAGATTATTATTCTTCGCAGGCCCAGCTATTTGCCACTTCTTATGTTTATAATTCTAAATACACATTGTATTTTGAACCTTAGAATTAAACAATAACTAAAGAAACAATCGAACAACCAAAGAAGATAAAATATCTTCTGTCCCTGATAACTTAATAATAACTACTTCTGTAACAAATTTTTGTTAAACATCAGGTAACAAGTTAAGGATGACCGATAAAAACTTGAATAGAGCGCATGAAAACAATAAGGCTAATTCCGCATAGACAGGCGACTTGCTTAGCGCCTGGAGACTAGCGACTACAAAACCGTTTGTTAATTTGATTGTCGTTAAGCAACAAGGAAGGCAAGCGTCAGTGTGACAATCGCATACTTTTTAGAACGTTAGTTTTACTAAGCTACTCGCTAGGTGGATCATAAACCTTCAAGTACAAAGCATGCCGCCTGCCAATGCGGACGTGGATTAAGGCGAAGGAGCAAGTCTCCAGTAACGTGATGTGTGAGAGAAAAGCGTGGATGGAACGGGCATATTACGACGACTCCAAATAATTAGGGCTGGATATTGATGAATATGAATATGAATGATGAATATGTTATTAAAATAATAAATAAGATTGTTAGAGTTTTTTGATTTTAACATACAAGATTTATTCATGCATTTAATCTTAAAGATAGTAGAAATGTAAGAAACAAAATAAATTGAAATAATATGGTTTAAGACATTTATTTTCGACAAAAGATATACGTCGCTTACATGAGAATACACATAAATAGTAATAAATATTATACATTCTTATTCGTCATTAACAACCATGTACTTATTTAAGGTATTAGCTTATTTTTTATAGTAAGTTTTCTGTTACATAATTAGTTTATTATAAAGTTGTGCTCCTTCAAATGTGAGGTTTTTTTTTGTCATAAGATGTCCTAGTTTTCGGTAAACTAAGGTGACTACCTCGTCGATTACTTCGCTTCCTATGGTCTTTTATTTTAGTAAAATTTATGTTATTGTAAATTGTTCCCTTAAGAGATTTTTTTATTTAAATTACTACTAATGAACGAATATGTATGAAAGTGTATGTTCATTTAATTATATTGTTTAACATATGTAAGTGAGATTCAAGAATTATAATAATAATAAGTATATAATGTACCAGTTTTCGAAACTGCAGCCTCTGGGATTCTAGAAATCTCAAGTCGGATTTCTGTTCGTGTTTTTTTTTATTAATACTGATTAAAAAACAACACTGGTAGCATTTGTGTACTTAATTTTTAACATCCATTATAAAATTTTCTTATAACAAAACGTAAACAAGAGTGAATGCTGGAACGTCATGGAGCGAATCTTGAAATCTTTGCTAATTTACTTAGCTAGTCCATTTCTTCATAAAACATAAGAAAACCCTGGCGCGCGACGTCTTGGCAACACCATTCTGTGATTAAAATCTGTGAAGCGTGTTCAAGATAATCTGGCATCAAACCAACGACCCCTCGGAGCCTGATATTGTATCGCTAAGTCTGAATAAAAAGGAGAGATCAAAAATAATGATATTCTTTGTGATGTCTCCGAACTTTGCGTTTTCACATTTATGCCAATACTATTTTTAAATCTGCCACTTTGTCAATTTGAGTTGTGAAAAATGTCCTTAATATTAAATATGTAAATTTTCAGGGATTATTATTTATTTAGAATAAATATGAAAAAGATAAACAACATACTGTTTATATATGTAAACTTATATTTAAATATTATTTTTAGTTTCTAATATTTAATTTTTATAACCCATATTAACAATTAAAATAAGTCAGTCAGTTAAAATGTGTTGTAATTTATTCATTCGTATTGAGTAAAAGCTGTACAGTTCTTGTAAGATTAGTGCTAAAATTTAAACAAACAAAATATTTTGCCAGGGATAAGAAGAGTTTCTTTAATTTCACAATCTTGGAACCGAAAAAATAAGCGAGCTATGATTTATACCTTTAATTTTGACAAACCAAGGACGGAGTTTCAGAATAAATAAGTTATGAGATTTATTGTCAGTGCGGCGATTGAAAGAAAAATGTAGTCCGAAGAATGTTGAAAATCCGGTTTTGGTTTTTATTGAGTTATCTGTGAAGTAATAAACAAAATATTTTTGGAATGTAAATAAAATTCTTGAAATATTACTAAAATGTGTAGTCGTATGGTTTTCTGAATATGCGAACATTTTTGGAAGATCAGTAGAAAGTGGAGATAAGTAAATCTTACCATAGTTGTAATACCATGAATAATCCTTGAATTGGTTTAAACTAGATTAAACAGGTTAATATATATACGTATATATGTTTCCAGTCATCAAATCGTGAGGACGTGTGAATAGTGACCGAAGCATATTATCTTACACCAGAATTATGTTAAGCACATGATGAGTAGTTAAGTACATTATAGTTGTCATCAAGTTGGCTACATTATTGTTAAGCGTGTTCAATCGCCGATCACTTTGGTGAAGAATAAATTTAATTTATGATAAACTGTCAATAATATTGTCCACTTACAGCAATATTTTGTGTAGTATTTTACAAAAGTAGTTTTAAAGTTTATCAGATAGTTTGTATCTTAACAGCACTAGAACATTTGAGTAAGTCTTTACCAGCTCTCTAAGTAATCTTCGCTTAGTAAATTATAAAAAAAATAATTCAGTCTGAAACTAAAGAGAACGAAAGAGAACGAGTATGAAACTTGAAGCTAAACGTTACGCAACTTTAAACAATTCTCGAAGAAATGAGAAGCGAGTCTGAGCTCAGAATTAAATTTTCTTAAGAACAACTTTAAATAGCTATAAAACTAATCTAGAGTAGACAATGGGTTGTTTTAAATGGCCGGTATAGCTTTTTATTAAGGTCTCCAAAATACGATTACTACGTTATCCAATCTAAAAGATTCCATTTGTAATAGATGACCAAGAAATTGCTTCTGATGGAATATTTATTAACTAGGGACACTCGTTGGCAGTTAAAACAAGATGGTTAGCTTTAAATTTTTTATCAATGGTATTATTTGTCTGTATTATTGTATGTTACTTAGAGAACTTACTAAAATGGAATTATAATTTCCCTATAAAACGTATAATAGACAGTGAAAACAGGCACCTATATTGAATTAGCATACAATTCTTTGTTTGTTATGTAATACATTGATTGTTATGTACATTTCGTATAGTATCAAGTCTACAAGATACAGCAATCATACACTAAGTGAGTGTTGTTACAATAAACAGAGCGCCGTGCCGCAACGTCCCGCTCCCCGCGTAATTTCCTGTGCCGCCCAGAGCTTACTGTCTTCCTGTGAAATTTGTGGTGTATGCTATAAGACAGAGCAGATAACTTAATTTATTAAGTTGATTTATTAGTTATGAAAAGTTGTTTAAAAACATGTACATTATTTTTTTGTTATAGTACTTAAAGTAATAAACAAATATAATAATATGTTGTGGAAAAAGTCTTTTCTGCAATATGCAAAAAATTATTCAGCTGTACTATTTGTATCTGGCGCGTTTTAATAACACTACAACCGTTCCATTTGGAAAAAAAAATAAAAACCCCGATACACAAAGACTAACTTGCATTTTAATTTATTCATTTATTAAGCGGTCCCCCGACGAATTTTCATTCTGCCTTATAAAGTTATGTTTCATTATTGTACTAAATCAACCTGCGGACACACAAATTTTCACTTGCTTAAGTATTTCTATAAATATTGCATAATAACCTTTCACCGGCACCAATAAAACTTCAATATCTTAGGGAGGACTGTTTTTATTTTGACCAACCAATAATAATTTAAACGAACCAGGCTTTGGATTAAAAAAAACTAAATTGGCTGCTACATTGTCATAAACAGACACACAGACACACAGATACACAGATACACAGATATACAGATCGACAGGTCAAATTTATAAAACTCCTCTTTTTGAGTCGGGGGTTAAAAAAAGGGAACAATGAAGTAAAATGTTGTTTCCCGCCATTTTTAATTTGTTTTTCTTTCTGTCAAAATGAGCGAATCTAATGAAGAAACTCGATACATTTTAAACTTTTATTTCATAAAAAGCTAAAACTGCGACACAAGCCGCGACAAAAAATTGTGATAAGACTAGCACAAAATTGGTTTAAGCGTTTTAAGTCCGGGAATTTTTATGTCAAAGATGCAGTTTGTCCTGGTCGCTATGTTACAAATAAAATGGATTCATTTTTTTTTAAAGTGTACCAAAACTGGCATGTCAGTAGTTTCGACGAATATGCAGAACTGGAGATTGACCACAAAACATTTCACTGAAAGGAACCTAATAAACCTTGTACTCATTTGCGTTTTTTTACTGAGACGTAATGAAACCCATCCATTTTTGAAGAAATTGCTAACTGGTGATAAAAAGTGGATCACAAACGATAAGAGCGTGCGAAAAATGTCGTGATCAAAGGTCGGTCAGGCTTCACAGACCACAGTCTACCATAATTTGTTACTGCAAAACCCGTGTTAAATAGCAATAAGTTGATGCTGTGTGTATGATGGGACTGGAAGAGCATTGTTCATTATGAGCTTTTATGACCAGACAGAACCATCGATTCGGATATTTACTGCAAACAACTGATAAATTTAAAGAAAAAATTTAAACGAAAGTGGAAGGAATATATCAATGGACAGGGTGTGGTCTTTCATTACGATAACGCTAGACCCCACTCATTTTTAGCCCCTTTGCAAAAATTGAGAGAATTTGGCTGGGAGGTATTAATGCATCCATCGAATAGCCCTGACCTTGTACCGTCAGATTTCAACCTGTTTCGGTATGTACAAAATTATTTAGGTTCTATCAGCTTAACATCAAGAGGACTAATTGTCTTGTTTTTTTGATCAGAAGTTCAAAAATTTCTACAGCAACGGGATCATGTCACTACCCATAAGATAGCATAAAGTTGCCGAACAAAACCGTAAATATATACTTTAAATTAAGTTTGAAACAAAATTATTCATATAAAAATCCAAAAAACTTTTCCTCCCCTCCTTATTTCAAAAGTGTTTACATCATTCGTTTATAGATTAACCTAAGTAATAATAACAATATATGTAATATAATTTATTCAATAATATTTTGTTTATCTTTTAATATTCTTGTCTTAGTGGCGGTTTCTTTTACCTTGCACCGCACTACGGTTAGCCATTTGTAGAGCTGGTCGCACCGCAATTTGGCCCATTGAATTCGGTCGCCCTTACAACGTTACGTTTGTTTTAAACAGTAATGCATAGTAAGCTGTTTACGTCATCTAATTTATTTAGAGCTATTTGAACCAATCTTGGAGAACAGTTATGCGTAACGTTAAAATGATATTAAAAATATCATGTCTAATAACAAAAAACTTTACAATGTTCAGACTTCGGTGTCCTCAACATATTTTAAGTACATTCATATTTCAAAAGTTAAAGAAGAATTTAACTAAAATAATATAATTATAATGGATATAAATATCCGAAAATATTAAAAAAATCCATCTTACTTCTCAAAAAAATCTCTTAGTAAAATAGAACTATACAATAACTCTTTCTAAACACTCAGATATGGTTAATGACCGTCCCCTGAAGTAATGAAATCCAGATGTGCGATTCTACTTAATAAGTCATCAACGTTGAACTAGTGTCGCATACACCACGTAACACAATTTGCGTGAGCTACACCCCTGTTCAAATATTCAGGCCGCTGGCATGTGTTAACGGCAACATACGACTTATAATTCGGGAATAAAAAGCGACGATAGTTTTTAAGTACTGTAAATCTATTCACACAAAATAACTTTTTAAAGTTATGAGAAAGATTGTGTTCAAAACCTTTTTTAAACACAATATTCATTTTATTTGCACCGAAATTTTGTGTTTTGTATTTTTATTCTTTTAAATGAGACTTGTAAAATATTTGTAATAATTATGTTAGAGATAGATTTTTCAAACCTTAAATAAAATTGAACAAGGGAATGATATAACCTATTTTTCTATGTACTTTTTTATATTTAAGTTCTGTTACAATATATTTCTTTATTCGTTGTTCATATTTCTGTTATTCGTTCTTCTTTGACGAATACAAAAATATATTCTTATGTCAAAATTCTTATATCACATAATATTGCAGAAAATAAATGTGTGGGTATTCATAATTTTTAACCTTATATCCCTCTCTGAGCATATTTCAGTAGTTATTTACTAGCCATGCCGAGCTATGCAGATTACAAGTTGCTACAACATTTACCTAGGGACATTCTCAAGACGTTGTTAATACCTAATTGGACGTGTATATAGGTTTCCTAACAAGGCCTTTACTAGTCTAGCACTTTATGATTTAAGCATAGATGTTATGAGACTAAACTACTCGTTGTAATTTTTGCTACAGTTTGTTTTTATGGTATTTCAAACAAGGATTTACCTACATTTCATTGTCAAAAATGTATAATTTTTTTATACTATTTATTAAGGGTCGATTAAATAAGTTTGTCAGTCAAGCTATTAGATCTGTAAAATATCATAAATTCATTTATCAACTCATTGATGGTAAAATTTACAACCTGATAATATTTCCAAAAGATTAATAAATAATATTATTATGGAAATAAATTTTAACATTTAATTTTGAACTTCACAAATATGATGTAATATTTATCAAATCGATGGTTTGGAAAATAAATTGGAAATTCAATGCAATTTATTGCTCATTAATTTAAAATATTTAGTTTCGACGTGAAATTAATATTTAAAGTTCCATTTCTTGTTCAAATGTTATTAATATTATGTAAAAACACAACAGAAAAGATCTAATATCAATTACTTAAATTGAGATCAACAATTAAAATTTGGTTATAAATAAAAATATATCTATATTCTATTTCATTTTTAGATACTTTAATTTGGTGATAATATTTAAAGGTTTTCGTTTGATTCAACCTATTTCATATTTTGTTAAAAAAATTGTATTTTTCTTAAAAATGTCTCAGTGATCTTTAAAGTTTTTTGTCGCATATATGAACTTTAGCCAATTGTTAAGTTAAAATGCCTTATTATTATTATTTGACAAACCTTTGTTAGTTTCCGTTTTTAAAAAATATATAAAACTTACCCTTCAATAACAATACATTGTCTTAATAACTAATGGGGTAAACTATTGCCTCAATTTTTTGCAAAGACAATGTAATAGTAGTTAGTTTTTAACATTATTTAATGTAAACTCTGTAGTTATAACATTAAGTAAGGATTATCAAAATATAATTGTTAAAACCCTATCAATATTTTTAATTATACAAGCGTGATTTCAGAAATTAGGACCTAACAATAATAATTAATAGTAAACTTTATTTCTCAAAATTATATCGGTACCGTTTCCTTTACTTTAATTGAAAATAAATGTTACAAAAACATAATTTAACCTTTTGCTTTCCATTCAAATTTAAATTCTCTCAAAACCATAATTCTATTGCCGAGAGCACTAAATGGAGTGCTGGTAAAGTTTTTCATATAACTGAAATAAAATTATATATTATATTCATATACTATCTCATACTATAGTCCAATTAGTTACATTATACACAAACATTCGCGAATTAATATTCAAGTACGATTTTTAATTTACTATGAAATTTTATTATTTTCAAAATTGATTTTTTGTAATTGTAAGAGGTATTTGTTTAGTACCACTGCTTGAAAATCCCATTGTTATAGTTAAAAACATTAAATAAAAAGTTACTATGAATATTCTGTACTGTAGGTACGTTGGGTTTAAGTAATCTATAATTGCAAATCGATTAAAATATCATAAAAAAGGATCATAGTGAAATTGCCATTCTCTTAAGTTACATTTATTTGATTTTCTAGTAACGTTACAAAAGAAAAATATATGTATATCCTGTTATGAAGCATGTAGTGAATCCTTTAATTACGACTTGTTTAAATTCCCAAGACATTTCAGAATATATAATTAAAACGTTCCATTAGGACTAATTACGGCATTAAATATTAACGGAGTGCCGCGACGTAACAGACTGTGCTTTTTAAAATTATTAATATCAAGGTGTACATTTTACAAGATTATTATGTAATATTCACTTAAACTACACTAAGAAATGGTTTTCTGGAAGAATAATTAAAGTGGAAATTATTTTACAGCACTGAAAAGATTTATGATTGGCTGTCAATCAGACATTTAACTAATTAGTAATGATCACGTGGGAATTGACAGCGAATTACTTTTTGTATTGTATTAATTAGTTAATATTATTAATAAGTTTGGTTATTATTTGATTAACTCCTAATTACAAAAAAGTGAACATTATAATTAGGTTTAATTGGTTTTGATGATGAATAATATAATTATTTAAAATGAACATTGAATCTTTTAAACGTTAAAATATGAAATGCTTATGTATGATAATAATTGTCTTAATTTCTAGTAACGTTTCTGCGTTTAGAATTTACTGATTTGGGTATTATTTCAGGGTCTGCTCTTATTGCCTTGACATCCTAAATTTGTTAAAACAACTTCAAAAAATTAAAGACAAATGAAAATACAAGACATATAATGTTGTTTCCGTATGATTGTAAAGGATTTTAATTTTGTTATAAAGTAGTTAAAGTAACTAGTGGTGGATTGGAATGCAATGGTAATTTTAAGTTTTTAATGTTTATAAGGGTTTTGATCAGTACTCCTATATTTATATAAAACAAATATATATGTAGGTATATATTGACTTTTCGATGGAGGACTGACATTTGGATGTAGAAGAGAGTTTGGTGTCTGTAAATAAGCTAGTTGAACTGACTGAGTTTATCTTGTAAAATATAATTCAAATTATACGCAAGTTATATACAAAAAAAAATACTGTTTGTGTTTAAATGTTTTATTTGACATCCGACAAATCTATACTTAATATTGATTATGTCATTAGCAACAACGAAGTAGAGTCTGTAATGCTGAGCAATACAGAGTGTGGAAATCATTTAAAATGTTAGCTCTCTGCATTTCTTTTCATACGTACACTTATAGTGTTTAATACTTCTCTGTCAACATTTTCGATTCACTTCTTTATATAATGATTCTAAAATATCAGTCCAATGACTATAATATATCAAATATCTTCTATGTGCATAACATATCGCTACATCTGACTTGTTTTCGTAGTTGTATACACGGCATGGTTGTCTGCTCACATATTTATATACATCTATAGATAGATAGATAAATCTTTATATATATATAACTAGCGGACCCGACAGACGTTGTCTTGTACACGGGTCTTTAATTAAAAAAAATCAAACTTAAAAAAGAAATATAAAAAAGTTATCACAATATCTAACGTCATTACATGTACATTTATAATAATTCGACCAATCGATACCGTATGAATATGTGAATAAAGATTTTTTGTTTGAATAAATGAATTTGATGTTTCAATATTTTTTTTTGAATTTCACTTTTTACGTAGCGAAACACGTATCAGGCCGCTAGTACTAAAATAAGTTTCTCATTTCTATCACAATGCCAACTGTCAGGGCAGACGATAATTAAAATATAATATTATTTAATATCACCACCTACTTACACATTAAAAATTAATCAACAAAACTATATTCCAGTGAACCTAATTGTGAATCTAAACAATTCTCAAGTCCCCTTGAACACACACAAAGAATTTCATAAAAATCAGTCCAGTCGTTTGAGAGGAGTTCTGTGACAAACACACGCACACAAGAAATATATATATATACTAGCGGACCGGACAAGAGACTTATCTTGTACACGCGTCTTTAATTAAAAAAATAAAACTTAAAAAAAATATATATTTTAAAAAGTTATCACAATATCTAACGTCATTATATGTACATTTATCATAATTCGACCAATCGATACCGTATGAATATGTAAATATGGATTTTTTGTTTGAGTAAATGAATTTGTTCCAATATTTTTTTTTTAATTTTACTTTTTACGTAGCGAAGCACGTGTCGGGCCGCTAGTACTAAAATATTTTTCTTATTTCCATCGCAACGCCAACTGACAGGGCAGACTATAATTAAAATATAATATTATTTAATATTTGACATTGCCATGGTAACGCAGTCCGTCGGTACCAATGTGAAACATTCCAAAATCACCACCTACTTACACATTAAAAATTAATCAAAATACCATTTTCCAGTGGACCAAATTGTGAATCTAAACAATTCTCAAGTGCCCTTGAACACACACAAAGAATTTCTTAAAAATCGGTTCAGTCGTTTAGAAGGAGTTCAGTGACATACACACGCACACAAGAAATATATATATAAAGATAAAGATAAGATATAAATTTAATGTCTACCAGTTAATCCTCTGTGTAAGACAGCTTTAAGTTAAATATTCGGCCTAGTACGTTCATTGAAAAAATAAACTATATAATTTAATTGAAAATCTATAACTACTATTAATACCTGACATTTTAAAATGAAGAAAGTAATCAAAAACCTGTCACCGATATTTTGTTAATAACATTACAAAATATGATCAATAACAACAAAACTTCGAAACGAGTATGAAAATTTAACTACACCCTGACGTTCGACCTTCATATCTCTTCTATTATTCATAAGGTTACCAATTTTGTTTGTTTTATTGCCAGTCAATATACCCTGTAAAATTAACAAGATTTAAAGCTACAAACTACATATAGCTTGAGATATTTTGAGTTATATTAAACTTGAAACATTTTGTTAATTTAAATATTGGTGTTTGTTTAAGGCTCGATTCACAGTTGCGCTGTTATACCAGATAGTTTTATTAGTATATATTATTGTTTGTTTCTTCTCTCTTTACTTGCATATATGAGGATAACTTATATAAAAAAACAAATCTTCTCATCACTCAAACCCGTGTCATCTGTTTTAATTGTTTAATTTCACGGTAATTATCACGATATTCTAACGGTAATAGTTACGGTAATAATAATTAATTGAAACTCTTAAAGATTAAAAAAACCGTAAAAAAATATATATATAGTGGCTTCAACGGTTTAGATTAATTCGGCTATCATTTGAATTACATCACATTGGACTAAAACATTAATAACATTTGGCACTGGACCCTATTGGAAAAGGTCTAAAGTTTAACGATTATACCAGCTGTTTCAGAATGGTTACTATTATAAATAGATTTTCGAAATTAATAATCAACATATATTCAAAAATAACCTTCCATTATTATTTAAAATTTTATAATAATTCATAATTAATTTTGATATTAAGACCATTTATGATTTAATCAAACTAATCAGTAAAATTTGAAAAATTACATCGGACTCTCAAATAATAGTGTGCATTCTGCCTAAGAGTAGTTTATTGATACCATTTGTAATATGACCGGGTCCTGACCCCGATTCAATATTGATAATGGTACTTTGTTCGTGCATTTTGAAAATGTACGACAATCAGTTTATATGTTCGTAAAATAATGATAATTTATTCTTAAAATTAATTTATTAATAATAATTATAATATAGTATTAGAACTGACAGAATTATTAAAGCAGATTAAGAGTTGATTAAATAAGGTAAAATTTATAATAAATAAGACAGACAGACAGTATCGGGTGCTCAGATACTATTGTAAAGGTTAGAAGTGTTTACAAGTTTGATTCCATTAAGTTTTCAATTTGTTTTCTTAGGATGGCGGTGTGACCTAAACACACAAGTCTACACCGCGGCTCTACTCGATGTATTTATTTTAACAGTGTATTTTGTATATAATTTATTAAGTTATTGGTATTATTATAAATGTTAAGGTTTCAGTCTGAAGGTCTCTCTTTTTATGAAATTAATAAACATTACCAACTTGTGACTGCGGACTTAGACCCTGTGGACTATAGCAGGGCGGTTCAAGTTGAAAAAAATGTAATTATCAGCATGTTTTCAAAATTTTAAAATATAAAAAAAAAATTGACGTATGATGAAATTTTTACAATTGAGCAACATTTTAACAAAGAAAATGACCATATTTATGCTCAAAGCTCTAAGGGAGCTCCCCAATCAGTCGACAGAGAGCAACGTGGGCATTATCCGACTTCAGTGATGGTTTGGTGAGGTGTTGGTTGACTATGAAGGAGTGATTGTGCCATATTTTTATGAAAAAGGTATCAAAACATCGGCAAAAGTGTATAAAGATACCATTCTTGAGAAGGTAGTTAAGCCCCTTAATAACACCATGTTTAATAACCAAGTATGACCCTTCCAGCAAAACTCGGCGCCGGGTCATAAAGCTCGGTCCACGCAGTCTTGATTGGAAGCTAACGTTTCGGACTTCATCAGAGCTGAAGACGCCAGTCTTCGTCGTCGTCTAGTCCCGATCTTAATCCGCTGGATTATGATTTATTTTCAGTTTTAGGAATACAGCTTGCTCTAAACCCTATGATAATTTGGAGTCCCTAAAACAATCGACATAATTGGCAGCAAATAATTTCCCCATGGCGCGTGCTTCTGTTGATAACTGGCCTCAACGTTTTAAGGACTGTATTGCAGCCAATGGCCACCACTTCGAATAAGCTTTTTATATTTTTAATTGTTTTATATTTGTAAAAGTAATAAATATTATTCGCAAATATTTTTTTTTTCTTTGCTACAATATTAATTAGTAAAAAAATAATTATTTGTTACAATACTAGGTATATAATTTAAATTAATGTTAACATTTTATCCCATGTTAAATTGGTATTACATTTTAAAGTAAAGAAATAACTCAACCTAATATAAACTCTATGTTCGTAATGCTACAAACGGTTGTGGATGACTAATTAACTGACTTACTGACGGTCACATACGCCTCGTGTTCCCGTAAACATTTATGCTACAAAGCAATCGTAACCTCGCGTCAGGGTAAATTTATAATATGAATGGAAACGCAATTCGTTGAAAATAGTTTTTTAACACTACTTATCTAGTAATAAAGAACTTATAAATTCATTATGTCGTCTATTAACTAACAGCATATGAATATACTGTAGTATCCAAATATATCAGAACACGATAATGCCACTCCAATCAGCAGTGTTCACTCAAAATAAAATAAGAATGTTTTGTGTTACAATGAAATTTCGTCTATTTCGTTCTAGATTCTATGTAAGTACAAGTGTGTTAGCAATGTAAATCAACACACTGCACATTGGTGAAGTTAGTTTCATAACTAGCTTGCTGTTATTATTGAGAAGCTAATAAGATATATCCTTAATATAGGAGATATTAAGGAGAAAGATATATTAACAGTCTGTGAAGCAGTTGTTTATTTAAACAATTACCTAACAAATTATGTGTCTTAGAAATAGTATTATGACTTTTCTAGGAGTAAATAGACACGAGCAGTGTTTAAGCAACTAACAGTTACTTAGATTTGCATTGATGGGTATACGTGTAAGATCGAAATGTGTCATTGATTAGACAATACGTAGCAAATTTTTTACAATCAAATATATGATGTAACAATGTAAAAAGTATGAAATGTCTGTCACATCACAATTTAAAGATAATTTAACTTAAAATATAAAGTGTGGGCCAAAAAGTTTTGAGAATAGCACTCGATTTCTCTAAAACCGTGAGGAAAAAAAACGCGCGGGTGACGGGGAATCGTGCATCTCTTAATGCTGATTTATTCAAGATCAGGAGAGTCAGGATTTATCAAGTCAGTTACCTATTCTGTACTAGAAAATAATTCGATGAAATCCACAAGGAGAACCCAAAATCACGACGATCATAATTATTTCTCTATAGATGTCAGTTTTAAAGACATCTAAATCGTGGATCAAGTCTCACGTGTCTAGATCTTTCCATTTTCTAATTTCCGTTTTGGCTGTGAAACTTATAGCAAGTGCTTAAGTCAAGTTTCTTTTGCTTTTTTTCATTATTATATGCTCAATACGCTTTAATTTTGGTCTACGCAAATATGACCACATATCTCCTAACCGTTAAAAACTTAAATGGCTTCCTATACGAGAGCGAAGGTCCTCCAGATATTTGTCTTGATCAACTCTAAAATATTGTCATAAGGTTCATATTTGGCTTAAGAAATTACGATCGCGTTTCTGAATTTCGTCAAAAACTCAACAACTCAACAATATTATTCATGAGAACAAAACTGAAACGACTTACTTTTTAATGTTATCATTATGTTTATTACTTATGTGGATAATTTTTTCTCTATTATGTATTATCACTGTTTTTGAACTTAAATTTATTTTGTTTAGTTTATAAATAACTAGCTGTTGCCCGCGGCTCCGCCCGCGTGTCGGTCGCTTTTCGCGTAATCTGTGGAAACTACAATTATCCAGACCTATAATAGACTTATAGTTAATTCTATAGTATCCTATTCCCGTGGAAATTTTATATATATATATATATATATATATATATATATATATATATATATATATATATATATATATATATATATATAGGCATTAAATTGCTACGATATCAAACTGAAAATAATAACATACATCCACATCACACACACACGACCAGGACATTATTCAGATATACGTATTAAGGCATATGGATACGATATATTATGTTTTTGAGACAGTCAATTTAAGAATATCTTTGTAGAATTTCAAACTGCTATACTAAATGCGAAATCATAATCAAAGCGAGTTGTAAAAAAAATATCGTAATTATTAAAATACCTTCGAAAGTGTATATTATTTTAGAACTAATTTCATAACCATAGAAAACGGTATAGTGAGGCAACCTTAAAAGCTAGATATATCTTGTCGCGGACTTCTTTTTAAAACTTTTAAATAGAAACAATTTCATAGAACATCATTTTTGCGTAACTTACACCGTTTTCGCAGTGCACGCAGTTTTTTTGTTTATTTTTTTACACCTTGCGTTAGAATATTCAAGTTTTAGTAATAATCCCTAATTTTTTGAAAATGAAACATAGCCTATGTCACTCGGGAATAGTGTAGCTTGCCAACGGTGAAAGAATTTTTGAAATCGGTCCAGTAGTTTCGGAGCCTATTCATTTCAAACATACAAAAAATAATCAAACCTTTCCTCTTTATAATATTAGTATAGATATGTATTGTATATAATTATTGTGAACAATTAAGTATATTGTATTAATATTGTATATAATTAAAAAATTAAATGAGTAATATGTTTATGTATTTATGTTTATATATTTTTATGTATGTTTACAATCTTAAAAAGTTTTGCCCACCTGTCTATCTATGTGCACAAATTTTAAATTCCTATCAATACGTATTTTAAGACCGCCTTTTGTGTTTTCCCTGTGTTTATTTGTAAATTTTATTTGTAACTGTAATATATATTTTTTTAAATCTGGTATGTAATAAAGAATATAAAGAAATAAATATTTATTTTTTTATTAATATTGACTTCTATCCACGGACACGTCGCCTGTGCACTTTTTGCATTTAGTCTGCATTTGGCAGATTAATCGTTTTTTGAGATAACATGCTCAAAAAGGAGTCGTCTATTAGTACAGGTATCTTAAAAACTATATTAATAAGGTAAGTCCTTTACACAGCAATTACATATACATATATAAATATATATATATATTTTTTTTACAATGCTATAATATGAAGTATTTAATTATTTGATATATATAATAAAAATAATAATATTAAAAGTTAGCATGCATAAATTTCTTATATTTTCTCTTTAACGCTTTCCTACTAAAACACTATTGTGGCGGCCTACTGTTATTTTTATTTTATTCACTCATCACGAGCAAGGTCTCCACGATAGCAGAGTTTCTTTTTTTTATAGCCATCTTGGCATTATATTCTATGATGTTGAATTGTGTCGAATTCTTCGCTCGCCTGATGAATCTGCCTGTCGCGCCGTCTCGCTGTCGTTAAAATACACACAGCTCTCGGTATGACGCGACACTGCTACAACCGCGTTAGGAACGCTGTCATGCAGTTGCATCTTACTCCTGTTGTTAATTCTAAAAACGGAGCAGAAAGTGAGTCCTTGTGCTTCGTGTATGGTGAAGATACGCGACCCTTCGCCTAATCCATAACCCTCTAGACTGACTGAGACTGACAGACAGACAGACTGCGCTAGTTTCCTGCTGGAGTAGATGCCGGAGTAGACCTCTTCTAAGGCATATGCGACATCTAAGGGATTCCGATGAGTGCACAGTAGTTTCTGGCTGATGGACGTTATCAGGTTAAGATAACAGTACCTCATCACGAATAGATTATCTCTATCGATGTAAGGTAACTGGATCACGTCACCGACGAGGAGAATTTCGGCAGCGCCGGACAACCGCGTAGCCATTGCTATGGATCCGAAATGGTTCATAAGAGCCTCGTCTACCACCAAACGTTGATAGATTTCTGACTCTTTGAATCCATTTACTAATACAGAGGCCATCGTACGCACTCGATTCTTTGATTCGTCACCTATACGCTGAGAGATCTTCTCTCTTAGATCTTTAGCTGCCTCGGTTGTGATTGTAACGATGACGTCCTTCTCCGCGTCGAAGTGCGATATTATCCACGTGGTTTTCCCACATCCTGGAACCCCGTTGACCCAGTTTAGTATTGGCATGGTCCAAGCGTCGAAGTTCGTTAGTGTGCTAGCTTTGTCTAGGATCATATACTCTAGCATAATCTTAGTGCATTGGGCCGCGACAACAATTGGGTCGTTAGATGGCGTCGTATATTTGGCTTTGCCTGTTCGCTTCGTCTCTGCCTTATCCAACATAATGAAACCACTGGTCGCATTGTATGCTGCAATATGCTCTCCTGCCATTGTGCCGTGAAAAATCTTTGCAGTTTGGTTGTTGTATATGGCTGCATCTGCCTCCTCGAGTTTCAGCTCCAAGAACTTCCGATTTCTGATTTTAATGGCCTGAAGAATTTCTTCAAGAGGTATTGATTTAGCCTGTTTGGTCGCTTTTGTTAGAGCTTGAAACTCAAGGAAAGCATTTATGAAGTGATTCAGTGGTCCCTCCGCCAGACGAAAACAAGACTATTCTCATCTTTGCCTTTGTTCTTTTTTGCGGTTTTAAAGATTCAGAGCTGGTATTAGTTTTTATCTTTATTAAGTTCATTAACGCCGTTGCCATGGGGCTGGCGGGCTTTGGTGTACGACGTGACCTAGGGTATTGAAGATTTTCCTCCTGGTCATCGTACACAACTTTCTTACCTTACCATATACAACTATCTCATGGTGTATGGAGGCTTTTAAAATACCAATACTTTGTGATACTTCAGTCTTCTCATAAACCAGTACCATAACATCAACACTGATTGTTCGGGGAGTGATGTTTTCCTCTCCTAACGGCTCTCCGAATTTCAACAGCAGACAGCTAACCTGAGCGTAAGGTGGCTTCACGTCTTTCCGCTGGATTAATACGATAGTTTTATTTACTTTTCGTAATAACCGGCATTCGATGCCTGCCATCTTTGTTAAGGGCAACGCTTCGTAAGCTTCATATTTCTGTCTCGAAGTGCTCCCATTTATTAATGCTGCTAGTCCTGGGAAAATCGCCACTCCACTGTGACTACTAGGAGCGCAAAAACTTATGCCTAGCTTTTCCGGTTTGAATTCATGAATAGGGCCACCCCTCGAATTCTTATGACTGGATTACTTTATTTACCATAAGATAAGAGATGGTGAATTATTATTGTGTTTGGCTCGGCGTTCATAGGTAGCATAGGATGTATTTGGGCAATCACTTCGCGTGGTTGTATGGGTTGATGAATAGATAGTTTAGCGAAAGTACTATTCCTTCTAGCTGCGTTGCGAAAGACTTTTTCAAAAGTAATGATTGCAGGCCTGCTCTCCAAATCTGCCAATATTTAAGACAGTTCAGACTTATCCAGATTTCTCTACGTTTGGGTCTTCAGGTCATGTCTAGTCACCGCATAGCGGGGACATTCCAGAAGGACGTGCCAAATTGTCTCGCTAATGATTGGGTCGCATTCGCAGCCGGGACTTTTTTTTTTATACAAAACTAGGTTAATGCTTGACTACATTCCACCTGATGATAAGATAAATGTAGTCTTAGGTGGTACGTGCATTAATCTAGCAACCTATTCACTCTCCTCTTGAAGACACCCACATTATATTTGGCCGAAAATACCGACGCAGGCAGATTGTTCCAGTCCTTCGCTGTACGCACTAAAAAAGACGAAGCAAAACGCTTCGTTCGGACAGGTGGAGTGTCCACAACGTAGGGATGGATACCCGCTGTGCGTCGGGACGTCCGGTGATGAAACGGGGATGGGGGAATTAAATCGTGTAATTCCTGCGCACACTCACCAAAATGTATCCTATAGAATACTGAAGGGTCGCCTCTTTGCTCGCCTCTCAATTGAGTCCAGAACCACAAGATGAGTCTGCGGCACCAGCAAATACGTGGCCACAATACTCTACACACGACCGGATCTGTGCTTTGTATAATACAAGAAGCTGTCCCGGTGTAAAGTACTGTCGGACCTTCGCAAGAACGACAAGCTTTCCTGCAGCTGCTCTTGCTCTGGACTCAATGTACCGACCAAGGTTGAGGTTCTAGAAGATCTCTAACAACTGAAGCCGGTCACTGTATTCCAAGGATACATTCTGAAAAGTAGGAGCCAGGGTGAAAGGGCTCCTTTTGGCGGTGAATAGACACGTCTGCGTTTTGGTGGCGTTGAATTTGACAAGATTGGCATTGCCCCATGCGGAGACTGCCTGAAGTTTATCATTCAAACGTTGCACCATGGCTTCTCTTTCAGATTGTACTTCATCTCTACTAGCCCGAGAACTTGGCAGATATCTTTCTACAACTGTGCTGTCGTCTGCATACCCATAGATACCGGGTTTCAGCAGATCGTTAATGTGCAGCAGAAAAAGAGTTGCAGAAAGAACGGACCCCGGCGGTACTCCGGCATTTATTGTCATGGGTTCCGAAGAACACCCGTCGACAACTACACGGAGAGATCTCTGCCTCAGAAAGTTCGTTATCCAGCCAATCAGACCAGGAGATATACCGTACGCTGAAAGCTTGCTTAAAAGGCTCACATGCCAGACCCTGTCAAAAGTCTTCAAAACGTCCAGAGAGACGGCGACCGCTTCTCCGTTCCTCTCGATGGCCTCTCCTAAAATGTGTGTGCGCACGCTAGAAGGTCCCCAGTGGACCTACTTCGGCGAAACCCGTACTGTCGCTCACTGAGGAGATCGTTACCTTCTAGGTACGTTAGAAGCCGCGAGTTCAATACACGAGATTAATCTTGCAGAGTATGGAGGTGATTGAAATGGGCCGATAATGGTCGGGATCGGCATGGCTGCCTTTTTTGGGCACGGGTTGCACGTTGGCAAGCTTCCAGGATTCCGGCACTTTTCCAGTCTTGAAAGAGAGGCGATACAAACGTGTCAATACAGGAGATACAGATATAGAAAGGCTGGTATACCATCAGGACCACTGGCTTTATTCACATCTAAGCGACACAATGTTCTCCATACCTCTTTGTTTGTGATGCGGATTTCAGGCATCGAAATACCGCAGTGAGGAAGATGTTCTGGAAAAGCATTGCCAGTGTCTAGATGCGAATTCTTAGCACATAGAGAAGCAAATACATTTGCTTTCTCTGTTGCTGTGTGGGCCAGGGATCCATCCGGCTTCAGCAGAGCAGGCAGTGAGGGTTGGCAGAAATTCGACTCGATCGAGAGCATTTCGCCATTCTTAGCGATGCGATCGAGACGAGCCTTCCGCAATGCCTTTTTGTAGGACTTGGCAGCTTGGTTAAAGGCTCTCTTCTTCGAACTTACATCCGGAGTTTTGCGGCTTCGAGCATCAGCCCAAATGAGATATGCCGAATGTTTTCGGTCTTGAGCATGACCACATTCGGCATTAAACTATGGGCGAGCTTTGCCACTGATGGGTACGTCAGCAAAAGGAATAAAATACTCCATTACCTGATGCACAACATCGGTTATAGCATCCGCGCAACTCGACGGATCCAAAGAAGAGAAGAAGACCTGCCGCCAAGGATAAGATGCAAAAAAGTGCCGCATCTCATCCCAATCTGCTGACTTGTATTTCCATACTCGCCTAACGCCACGTGGGTCGAAAGCTGGTGGGGAATATGTAAATACAGATTTCACCAGACAGTGATCGGAGGTTCCCAAGGGGGAAGTTACCTTTATACGATACCTGTCTGGATCAGTTGTCAGCAGAAGGTCCAGGCAATTGGCTGTATGGCCTACCACATCTGGTACCCTTGTCGCTTGCCTCACCAGCTGAAAGAGGTCCAAGGACAACGCAAAGTTCCGCGCTTCTCTTCCAGCATGGTCGGTTTTCTGGTACCGGAACAGCCAGTCCTGATAACAGGCATTAAAATCCCCCAGAAACACAAGCTGCGCCGAAGGGTACTGATACAGAACCATATCTGCATCCTCACTGAGATACTCAAATCTATATTTTCCAGTTTTATCATATATGTAGTGTGTACCTATTTCTGCCCATTAAAATTACCTGTGTCACTCTCACGGGTAGCTGGTAGAGATCTCTTATTAGAGATAAGTTTATCCCATGTATTTTTAGTTTTCCTTTTGCATTGTTTTTTATCACTTAACCTGGTACATAAATAAATAAAAATAAAAAAAATAATCGAGTTGTCTCCTGATCATCGCTGTGCGAACGATAGACACAGGAATACAGGATTTTTTCGTTTCCTGTGTTCACTAAAACCCATAGGGAAGAAAAAGTGGGGTCTTCAAGGTCACGGAGACGCTGGATACAGAGGTCGTTCCGCGCGTACACACTGACTCCGGCCCGTGAGCGAAAGTTGTGCTCTAACGAGTAAACGGCATAATCCAAGTATGCAGCGCTCAAAGGACATCGTATCTTCGTCTCCGTCAAAAAGAGCAAGTGCCGCTGCTCTGTCTCCAGGTGGTGGTGGACAGGTAAAAGATTTGAGTGCAAACCCCTGATATTAGTGAGGTGCACCTTATATGAGGAGAAGTGCAACCGCTGTGTCATCTTGTGCCTTTTTTTGACCTTTTCCATAAAAAAATAAATATAAAAGTGAATAGGGATGGGAAATGGTAGTTGAACAAGGCGGTACGTATCGAACCCGACTTCGAAATTGGTGATATCTTGCCACTGGGAGGCTAGTCTGGAGACTGCGCGGACGCCCGAACCCCCCTAGGGATCGCCATCGGGCCTCCTTATCTGGTCGCCAACCAGCACGATGGAGCCACCCTGGGATTTTTCGCAGCTGGCGGGGCAGCCTTTCGTGGTTGGCTAACCCACTAATTGGGCCCTCAACTATCTGCGGGTGGTCAGCGGAAAGACGTCGCTTCGGCTCCCGCTACCCTCCTCGGCTAGACACCTGACAAAACAAACACAACCCGACGTCAAACCGATTCGCCAACGCACCGCAACTGTTCAGACCCATTTCCCATAAACATCTTCATCGAGCAACGTGCCGGAACACGACTAGGTCGCTTTGCGGCACGACTCTACCCGATGGGTGGTAACTTTGCCGGCGACCGGATGTTATGATCTACCACCGAGAAAAATTTTTCTATCTTTAATATGGAATCTGTGTAAGTATTCCGCTACTCCACCGTGTCCCGTAAAGACCTGGGTGAGAGTGGGGTTTGTTTTTATTTTTATATTTAATATATTTTTAAAATGAAATGCTTTTCCCAATATTTTTATTAAATTTGTCGAGGGTTTATATTTTTTCTCCTTTTTTTAAAGTTTAGATTAATGTATATTTGAATAAAGCTAAATGAAATCTACTCTTAAACATCAAATAGATTTCGTATTCCTACCCTTGAAAATTTGAAGTAGCTTACGTCTCACAAATCATTTTAGAATTTAATTAACGTTAATATATATTGTATTATTTAAAAAATATAATAAATCAAAAAAATATAGAATATTCAAAGATGGGTGTAAAATAGTTTGTTTTACTTTCACTCCACAGATCATCAATTAATTTTGCTAAGGAGCTAGCTAGCTCAGCATATCATAGGATTTTTTTGGTTATTATTTGGAAGTCCGTTAATTTTTCAATATAAGTTCTACTGAATTAGCTTCCCACAGTTATCAAATCAAATCAATTCCAAAATCTAAATTAAAAATAAGTTTTAAACAAAGCTTTTTTCATTGTCAAATCCGCCACCAAATCTCGGAAAAATAATTCCCACAGACTATAGAAGCTAGATAACCGATAATACAAGTTAATGATAACAAGCAATTTAAATTTGAAGACTATTTGTAACAAGATTGAAAACCATAGCATAACATAGCTTAGTATTATAAATTTATATAAAATGGATATATTATAAATCAAACTTACAAACATGGACTCTGGGCCATGATAATGAATAGCAGAAATTTTTAATATTTCAAAACTAAAGTTTCGCTTGTTCAACGCCAAATTAAATAACTTTACTTTGACTCGCTCGATTTGTTTGAAATATCTACGACAAAGGACAAAATATGTCGAGTGAATTTATTTTCACACGATTTATTTTATATGAAATATTCGACACATTTACAAATACAGTTACGTATAAGTTACCTACGCTATAGAGAATGCGTTAACAGTTAAGTCTACTTAAAGTAAATATAAAAGAGTACCATAAGTGTAAATATATTATATAAATTGTTCCTTAACTGTCGCTTTTAAATTACGGTTTATATTTATAAGCACGTTTCATTTTTCAGCACATCTAAGTTTTCCAGTTCAAAGTTTAATCATATTAGGAGGTTTTTTGTTCTTGAAATATAATTTAGTAAATAACATTTCCTTATTATAATTTATTGATAGTAAAACATCACGTATATTGTATATGTTTTGGAAATGGCCAAGAAAGAGTCGAGGCGTCCCGAGAGGTTACGCTAATTTATTTATCACCTTTGACGCCATATTGCTGACGTTGAAACATATAACATGTTCAGGTAGTGCTTTGATGTGTATTCTGTGCTTTACTTTCTTGTATACCTTTATTTATATTAAATATAAAATATAACTATATGTAGTGGTTATAACATGCAAATTATTTTTTACATTATTTACTTACGCAGACAATATTCTTACCTCAAAGTCAAAAAAGTTTTTATCTTAATTAGGCGTATATTGCACAGTGAAAAAGATAGGTTTCTAGAGAATAAGTGGTCAAGAAACTTTAAATATATTGGATACTCTTTTTTATAATAAAGACTGCTGTATCATCATTAGATATAGTTTAAATTAAAGTCAAAATAGTTAGTGATATTACAATAATACTAGATGAATTAATCTTGCATACTATTCCTATAATGCTATCTCATTTATAAGGGCAGACATATGGACATAGTTATTATTACTCAGAGGAATACAATTATTTGCGTTGTTGGGTCCGATAACGTTGTTATAGATTTATTGTTGTAATAAGTGATCACGATCTATACAACTGCACTAAAAGTACTACATCTATAAATCTAGTTGCATCTATAAATAACTTTTTAACAATTTTATTCTATGCGACTACTAAATCTGTGAGGAGCTTTCCTGTAACAAGTACGGACTCTAAAAGGGAACTGAAAGAATTGTCCGAAAAGTAAAAGAACATACCAAAGATCGCAACTAAATAACTGCATTTATCTTTTCGGAGACCAGCTACTGCGTAAATCATGGGTAGCAAAAAAAATGGCAATATAATGTCGAGCAATTTTCCTCCTAGCTCGGAGTCAAAAGGAAGGCAGGGAGGATAATAAATTAGTGCGATAACCACAGTCGCAATGCCAGACTGGCTATCAGATAATTGTTTCTAAGAATCGATGGGTTGTTATATTATTTTAAATTAAAATTATATTGTAAATGTAAATTAATTTATATAATAGAACCCTACATTACATGGTAATATAATTATAGATTACAATGCTCATTACATACTCGCGCTATTAAAATTTCGTCGGCCTTCATACCAGTGCAGCTGCTGTTTCCTATATATTGTTTAATGTTTATTGTTCATAAATATTTATGATTTAGTACTTAAAATCCTAAAGCCAAGTTTGTATTTATATTTTAGGAAACGTCACATCTATTTACGTTAAACTATAATTTCTTTTTATGTTTTTTTTTATATATCCATATATAAAACAAAGTCGTAAATCATTTTTGTTACATTATTTATAATTCAGGAACGTATTTTATAAAACTTAACCTCAATTTTATTATTTTCTTTTTACCAATTTAATTACTGACCTTGTAGCAATATTAATATTACTAGAATAGGTACTGTAATGTCAACAAATTTACATTACACTTCCCAACAAAAATAACATCTCTACTTTTTACCAATTTATGTATTAATATATAATATATTAATATTACTGTATTCATTACACGAAATTCTTTAGATTTTTCATAATAAGATCAAAGACACTTTTCTCTGATTTTATACCCCCCTTTCTTTTGTCTTATAATGCTATACCTTCTAATGATTTTGTATGTGTGGTTCATAAAATATGCAATAATATCTATAGGTATAGAAAATAAGTTGTGCAAAATATTTTTCATTGCCAAAGCATCCACCGGCTCGGAAAATAATTCCTACAAACCTGAAAAGCGCTGGCTCAAGAACTCAGTGTCCTCTAAAGTGTAATCAAGATTCTTGATGATAAGAATATCAATATATTAACAACACATCTGTGACACTGAACACCTAGAAGGCGAACTCCGGCATGTTAAGCATACCTTGTACAACAACCAACTGCCCATACCTCGTCACGCTAAGCCACCTACAGATAAACATCAACCGGCCCTACTACCATATGTAAAAAGTATTGGTAACGTTTCTATAAGAACTACAAACCTTAAAGAAAAGTGAGCCAAGTAAGACCAATGAAAATAATATTGCTTTATAATGTTCTGGATAACTATATAAAATTTGATAAACCAAAAATCCTCATATCAATAAAGAATAGTAAAATAATATAGCTAATTCAATACCTTATAAGGTATTCAATTAGTCTAAGTTCACACTACAAAATAATAATATATAATTGAATCTCTAAGAGTTAAAAGAAATAAAAGATCTAAATAAATAAAATTCTTAATATCAATGACTCCTGTTCCATGAATATAATAAAAACAGTCATTTCTATATCTCTGTACACAACTACAATTACCTCATTATGATAAAATACCCAGAAAAGATTATAACATTAAATACATATATTTTAAACAAGATAAGTATAAAAATCACTTAGCTCTTCGATACAGATTACCATTAACAGAGGCTTGAAGCCATATTTATCTTCTATACATATAATAAAATTGTCACTGATCCATACCTGTACATGGAATTAAAAAACAAAAAAACATCATAGAGGGACTTTATAAGAGCAAGAGAATCTAAAACAATGTATTTTCAGTTTGTCTGTCTGTCTGTCTATATGTCTGTATGTTTGTGCACGCTAATCTCAGAAACGGCTTAACCAATTTGAATGAAATTTTCAGGAATATCTTATTACAGTCTTCACTTAACATTTAGTGTTTATTTCATCTAAATCGGTTAAGAAATAAAAAAGTTATGACAATTTATGTCAATGACGTAATAGGTACCATGAAAGTCTTATTCTATACATGTAATAAATCTGTAGAGGAGTAGTCTTTGTACATTGAACATATTTAAAAAAATATACCAGGATGTGAAGTAATAACTAACAGAATCCATTTTCAGCATTTTTAAAATCTTTGTCTGTTTATCTGTTTGTCTTTAAGTTGTGCACACAAAACGAAAAAAATATTATCAAAAATTCATACAGCATATAACCTTTATATAAGCAAGAAAAAATCCGCGATGGTATGGATGGATGTATATCTCTAAGGGATAACCCACAATAGCCAATTTTTACCTTTTTATTTTTTACAAGACAATGCCTTATTTACGAAGCGATTTTAAGAAATACAACTTTAATCCTTATCTAATTAAGTAACTTAAATACATTTTAAATTTCATATGGAACAATATAGCCCTGTACATCATGTAATTTAAATAAATATTTTCAAAGATATTACAGATTTAAAATATAGGGTCTTCGCGTTTGCGGCTTTACGGTCTACCGGCGCACTCTGGCATGAAAACGTGCAAAACCGTCTCAAAAATGGCTTTTGTGAATGTTCAGTATTGATTTTTTTTTATGTATATAGCTAACTGAATATTTATAATTTAAAATAGTTTTTTTTTTAATAAAACTAGACCTGCAAGTTGAGGGTGAAAATAACGTCGATTGTGTAGATCAGAATTCCTCAAGTTTACATAATATATAATATAGACTATAGAATAATATAGAATAGGTAATATTTTGATTATGTTCAATGAAAATCTGTAGGTGTGATATATGGTTAGAATGGTTATTAAGTACTTTGTTTAAAAAAAATGGACGTTAATAAAAACAAGAGAGGTATAAAAATACAGATTAATAATTACAGTACCTAGTATTGTATTCTTATTAAAAACTTTAAATATACTTTTGACAGTGAGCGATGTCTGCCGATGTCGTAATTTTGATTGTATCTCTTAAAATAAGTCATATAGAAGCCAATACAAAAAAAGGGAAGTGGGTATAGTTTACTACGAATTTAAGGCGTGCGAAGTCGCGGGCAAAAGCTAGTAACAAAATAAAAGTGACAGAAGTGCCAACAGTAACTTCTGAAGATTAGTCATATTTAGAACTGTAAACATCATTAATTATCTTATAATAACAATATAATAGTTATTATAGATTACCAAATTTGAAATGTAAATATAATAATTCAATATCTTAAGGATATCTTGTGATAGTTTGTCAAATCAATAACTTTTACTACTTTAATAATATACCAGTAATAATAATTATATATAGTTAGTAAATAATTCTAAATTCTTAAATTAAAATGCAACAACAATATTTCACATGTTTGAAAATATTTATAAACATGTATAGCCATGTTAAGCTTATTTAAATTTATATAAATAAAGAATGAAAAATAAACCGATACAGGGAAGGATTTGAACCCGCGACTACTGGGAACCCGTCCCGTCGCTTTACCTACTGAGCTGCCGTATCGCTGTCCGTCTCGGTGAATTAAGCATTCTTTATGTGATCGTCTGTATCGGGACGGTGGTTTTCGAAAAAAACCTTATAGATGTCACCACCAAAATATTAAGTTATATATGCATTTCAAATATAAATGGTTAAATCAGAATAATATAATTAATATTTAAGGGGGCTCCCATACAATAAAAATGATTATTTACTCAATTTTAATAACGGCTTTCGAGATAATCACAGATTATTAAGTTATATGTTCATATTTCAATAAAAATTTAAATTAAAATAAAAAAAATATTTAAGGGGGTCTTCCACACAATAGGGGTGACATTTTCTTCTTATTTATATTTAAAAGCATGGAACCCTTCGAGTCCGACTCGCACTTAGCCAGGTTGTTTTGCCTAACATACATTTAAAAGATAATTTAACTGGTTTATTTTTAAAATAAATAATAAAGAACTTTGAAAACAATCTTCCTTTAAGTCAAATAATTAAAACTATGGCGAAAGTTACAAGTATTTGTTTACTGATTTCACTGATTTGCAAACTATTGAGGAAACACTTTTATTATCACAAGCCTTATATAGAAAGACATGAAGATACATATCTTGGTGTTGCAACTAAAAAAAAATTAATTAAAAGTGGTTCTTAAAACAAATAAAGACCAGAGTAGAAACAGTGTGTTAAAAGGTTATGTTCAAAGAGAGGGCATCGACACCAGTTGTTAGATAAACAGCTATTTGTTATTTATTTGGCAAAGAAATTTACGTATGACAGCCAGAACTGTATAAGCAAGGATCTCGGGTATGAAAGTAACATAAGTCCATTTATGATCTCCAGCAAGTTTCCTACAGTAGGTTGCGGGATACTAAACTGATAACTGTACTGAATAAGTTCGGAATGCATCAATTAAAATTAGAATCCTCTGTCTATTATGAAAACAAAAACAATGCACTATCTGGGTTGATAATTTGTTATTATATATTGCACGATAAAAACAGAAACATTGTTAAAGAAACAAATCCAGGAACATTTAGAAGTGAAAATATCGTACCAATAAGCTTGTATGTAGGTACACTCATCATTAGAAACGGAGATAAAATAATGATTGATCAAAAACATTTTAGTATTATTATATTTTAAAAATGATAGTTAAATTCAAAACATCACATCGCAGGCCACTAAAACATCGTTTGACAGGAAGGTTGTGAATAAGTAAAAAAGTTGGAAGAAATGCCATTTTTTGTTTTTATTTTCTCTGTATCTTATTCTTGTAGCATCTTGTCTCATTTTGTCTTTCTATAAAATCAATAGTGTCCACAAAAGCTATTAATGCCATTTGTCATTAGTTACCAAATCCCCAAAAATATCTTTCATAAATTTTATATTCTTATGTTGTCTCCAAGAAGTCTAGACGCAGAACAGGAAGAATATTTTTCTTTCTATCTTACAGCGATAATCCAACATTTGCATTATACAAATAATTACCCTAAACGATTAAAGACACATATATATATATATATATATTAATTATTTAATTTAATAACACGTTAAGTCCAACCAAATAATAAAAATTATAGAATCAATTAAATATCCAAAAATTCAATTGAAATACAACTTAAATATTTTCATTTTATATTTTCATTTAATGCTAGTGTCGGAAGTTACTTAACACAACCACAAAGCAAATTACAATAAGGACTTGTTTACAATGGGATGAGAATATTATAGATTTGTTAACAGAATTTAACATTATGATTTGGGATGGATTTAAAATATTAGTTTAATATGCAGCTTTAGCATAACACATTATTACTTCCTTTATATTGTGCAACAAAAGCACTTCATTTAAGTATCGTCTTTCAATTTCATGCCACCACCTTAGAAGAACCTTACCATACATAAATAAAATATTTATTATTTTAAATAAATAGCGTTTTCGAGCCCACTGTATCTACATCCCAAGGATGGACTCGAGTCGGATTACGGTGGCTATACGCGGCTTCAGAGCTCTGAAAAGTTTTGATTTTATACCATTTCCACCGCATTTCAATGGCTACTTTTCATTTATACCAATTTCAACTGAATACAACAAACGAATTATAATTTCTGTTTGTTTCACTTAAGATAGATAATAATTGTATAAATTGATTATAAATAGAATAAAATAAACTAGGGTATTTTTGGTACGTTTTATTGAAGTGAAACTTCTTTATCGGTGTTGGAAGAAAATTTAGTGTAACATTTTTTCGTTACGCGTCATATTTTTCCGTTACGCGCCATCTTTTTTAAAGTGAAATTTCTTTATCGACAAGTGGGATAAAATTTTATAGCAATGTCAAAAAATTATGACGTTTTTCTGTTAGGCGCCATCTTTATTTCTAAGTCACATTTTTCCGTTACGCGCCATATTTGAAGTGAAACGTTTTTATCGACGGATGGGAGAAATTTTATACCAATGTCAAAAAATTGTGACGTTTTATTCGTCATAAACGTCATAAAGAAGTTTTACTTCTTACATGTGTACACTAATACACACACACATATTTTTTTTTTTTAGAATTTTGGTATTTTCTGAACCAAAATAGTCGTCATTCGTCTACAACTTTACCAAATGAATGTTCTTTCTTTCTCTTTTTTATACATTCTTGCTATAATTAATGGAGGCAGAAGGCGTTTCTGATCGGTAAAACCATTACGCGGGAGCAATTCCCGAAATCAATCTTAGGCTGTGTGTTGCATTCTGTTTTATACAAGTATAATGGTATATTTTTTTAAACATAAAAAATCTACACAATAATCAAAAAGGACGAAAAAATCTAGAACAGAATCATATTATAAACAATTACCACACATATCAACACGAGATTACTTCCACTACTAAGCTGAAAACGGCGTCTGATGGATAATATTTTAAAGATAAAGAATATTCCTTACCCTATATTCCTAAAATACGACATAAAACTTAATATAGGTATAGAAATACATAAAATAATTTTCTAAATTGTAAAGAGACTTAATTAAAATTAAATTGTCTAAAAATTCACTTTCTTTTTTAATTTATTATGGTATTTTTTTTAAATTAATTATAAATTAAAAAAAAATAATGTTTTTTTATGATAAATTAATTATTCTTCACGTGAATAAGAATTTGTTTTGATCTGATTTGTTTTGATGTGATCCAATACTAAAAATAAATTTAAATTTGATATATTTATGGCTACCCTAAGCTATAAATATTATTTGATAGATTATCCCCATTAACGAAAATAGTTACTTTTTTGTTGCAAAACCGATCGAGTATAAAACTCAATTACATTTATCACATAAGAACGTATTTTATTTTTTGCAGTCACGATTTAAACTAAAATAAAATACGTTTTTATAGTTTAGTAGTTAACCTATAACTTTATATATATTTTTTTTTATTATAAATAAGTAAAGAAAAACCGATGACTGACTGACTAATTGACTGAATTCATAACCTAAATCATCGGACTGTATAGCAAGATTGACTTAAATAAAGGGGACATAATGTTTAGCAATTTTCTCTCCTCAGAGTCAAAGTAGTATATAATAAATTAAGAAATATAGTAAGTACTTAATAAACCACAGCGAAAATTTAAGTATGACTATATTTAACATAGATCTATTGAACACTATGTTTGTAAAAAAATAATTGGTTTTTAATTTATAGTTATTTAAACTGAAGTGATTAAACCGGACGAGAAACAAAACAAAAAAAATGTTTAATACAAAACTATTATACCTTAAGACTACTGCGGTCCTTGCGTTTGTTTGTTACTAATTATAATAAATGGTAATAATTATTTAAATTGTATAACATACAAAAGTATATTTGAATTCAGAATTAAATATTTTGCTTTTTTAACATTCTCAATAATAAACTAGAAGTAAACACTAAAATTCATGGACAATTACAAAACCAACGGTTAGATGCCTCGGGTTATCATTTGATGTTGCTAGTATTAGGATCTATTTATATAGGTACTCCGTGATTCCAAGATTTAAAAGATACTCTACTACAGTTTACTTAGAAGTATCTTAGAATAGCGCAGCGTGGTATGGGGACCTTGCCACTGTATTCACTCTTTGCGTTTAGAGTAATTCCAAAATCGATTCTTATGGCACTTGGCTTTTTCTACTTGTATTTACAAAAAGATCAAGTCCTATAATCAGAGACTGGAACATTTAAATATGATATCACTAGTAAGTTATTTTATTTATTTTTATAAGTTTCACCGTGAGGAAATGGATTCTTCATATTTAATGAGTGTGATAAATTATAATGCTCCCTCACGTACGTCTAGGAACCTATTAATCTTTTCCATCTACCTTTACGCAGCACGATATTGCGTAAAAACTCTGTGGTTACGGGTATGGGGTATTTATTTAATAGACGCCCTAAGTTCAGAGATATTTTTGCTGACTCATTACCTAAAATATAAAAGAAAATAAATAGGCATTCTTTTCGAAAACCTAACATATCCAGTTGAGTTTTTATACTTTTTTTCCATTGCATGTAAGTAGTTTTACAAAAGTTAGTGCATGCTGTGAATGTCTCTAATTACATTTAGATTTTCATTTTACTTATACATTATTTTATTGTAATAAGTGTTGGTAAACCTAATAAATAAATACATAAAATAACATCAAATGTCTCTGGTCTAATATCGCCTTATGAAATGGGAAATAAAAAATCATATACCTACTTGTTAAGTAGGGAATGGTGTCAGAAAGTTAAAGCTCTTATTTCGAACGCCTTCCTACATTATGCAGCAAGCAAAAGTAGCCAATCTCAATGTTGGAGAAATCTCATATATCTACATCAGCGTTTCCCCTTTTGATACTCTAAACCTTTAAAGTGTCTTGACCATCTGGTCTTATTAGGTCCATCGTAACATTACCTTTACATTCCTGAGATTCATAACTTATCCAGACAATATTAAAAAAGAAAGAATAAGGAAACACTTATGAAAACACAGAAAAACAATAAGGCGCAGAAAGAAACTTATAATCTTTTAAATGTGAGGTGGACATGTGCATACACCGGGATCAACGTCAACACGAATTGCTGATTTAGTAACTCGCTCACTAATAGACTGTTTTCATCTCTAGGAGTTATTCAGTCTGAGGTATTTTTTTATGAGATGTTTTATATGAAGACCAGCTCTAAATTTTTAAGTTCCGTTAAATTGTTTTAAAATACAAAAGCCATGTTTGTAAATATTTTTAAACATGTATAGCAAAATTAGGCTTATTTCAATTTTAATTAATTATAAAAAGAAAATAACCAATATAGACAGGGATTCGACTATTGGATTGAATAATACTAATATAATAAAACAAGCATAATAAAATACTTAGTACAATATACATACATACATACATTACACACATACACACTACATACATTTATTTATAATAAATTACAACTGTACAAAACGTGCATTTAATTCCTGGGGATGATAAATATAATATAATAAGTAGCATAGGAAAGGAAAGAAGGTTATAAGAATATTTATTATTTAAGAGGTTACTTCATATAATATATATATATATATATATATATATATATATATATATATTATATATATTTTATAAATACCGGCTTTTGCAAATTGAATAATTATATAAAGAATATTTACGTTCACAAGCAAATGTCTTTGACAGAACTAGTACTGGCACTATAATTTAGTTGACACAGCATCCGTCCTCGATGCCAGAGGTAGCAGGTTCGATTCCTACGCATTACCAATAATTCATATTCTTGAGTTTTTATAAAGTAAAAAATACCCAAACTTAATTTTAATTGAGAAGTAATAAAAATAAGAGAAATATAGGAAAGTTCATCACAACCTACTCACACAAAACCTCCTAATCGCGGTCTAATTAAAAGCCTTTAATAAGTTTTAAATGTACATTTTTATTATATTCTTAAACCTTGCTCATGTATACTTATTTTATAGTAGAATATATAAGTATAGATTTCATATAATTAAGTGAATAATAATTTCTTTATACAAAATAAAATACTATTTTTAATGTTAACTAATATTAGATTTAGCTTGATTTAGTTCTATAATCTAGAAAGTAAGTAAGTTCAACTTTGTTGTTATTTTCTTCAAAGATTAACCTAATTCTTGCTCTTTGAAATAGGTCCACTCCCAGGGGAGAGGATCGTATTAAGGACAAATTAGCCTTACATTGTTATTTGAGTTTTCGTTTTACGTAAAACATTACCTAATCAAAAAATATATTAATTGATTCTTTTTATTTAAATAACCTTCATATATAGATAGATAGATAGATAAAAACTTTATTGCACACAAAATACAAGAATAGGTGAAATAAAAACAAAATAAACAACAAAAGGGTGCAAAGGCGGTCTTATTGCTAAAGCAATTTCTTACAGACAACCTTTCGGGGAAAGGAGTAGAAACTAAGAATACGGGATAAAGCATTAAAAAAAAAAAAATTAAATAAGCTAAATGATTACAATAATACAATTAGTATTATGTAGATAGAGACAATACATGAATACATAACATTCACATAAATACATATACTATATATACAAATACATATAATATATTTATATATACATATATACATACATATATATACTTACATATATACTCATACATATACATACATACCAAATAAATAAATATGTTATATACATAAGATTAAATATTAGCAATTGATAGGTAATGACTATACAAGCGACTTTTAAAAATTAAAATTGATTTAGAATGTCGAATTTCAGCAGGGAGATCGTTCCACAATACCACCGATTTGCAGGTAAATGAATTACCAAAATAACCTGTGAGCCTAGAAGGATTATGCAAACGGTTGTCCTTGCTAGACCTCAGGTTTTGCCGTTCATTGTGAGAACCGAGAAAGGAAAAACGTTGCTTTAAGTAAGAGGGAGTATGAGGATTATAAAGAATAGAGTAAAGAAGAGTGAGCATATGTATGTACCTCCTAAATCTTATAGGAAGCCACTTTAAACGAGCCCTAAATTCGGAAACGTGATCAAATTTTCGAAGTCCAAAGATAAACCTAATACACAAGTTTTGGAGGCGCTCAAGCTTGTTGAGTTGTTCCTCAGAAAGATCAGGATAAGCAGAGTCAGCATAGTCTAAGAGAGGTAGGAGGAGAGAATGTGCTAAGGAAATTTTAGTTTTAATTGGAAGAAAATTTTGCCAGCGTCTAAGGCCACCGATAGTTGCAAAAACTTTCCGGCTAATCTCAGCTATTTGTGGGGCCCAAGATAAAGATTTGTCTACTATAAGACCAAGATTTTTAACAGACTGGCCTATCTCAAGGATCGTTGTGCCAAGTCGTATGGAAGGTAGTTCATTAAGTAAGAGTTTATCCAGCTGGTTACGACCACCCAATAAAGCAACCTGAGATTTTTTTGGATTAACACGCAATCCATAGGATTCACTCCAAGTGTTAATTCTATCTAAGTCTCGATTTAAATTCTCGATAGCAATATTTAAATTGTGAGGGGAAGCGGCTGTGTAAACTTGGAGGTCGTCAGCGTAAAGGTGATGAGAAGAGGAAAGAAGGTATGTCACAGTGTTAATGTAGATAGCAAAGAGAAGTGGAGACAGGACACCACCCTGCGGAACGCCAGCGGTGATTGGGCAATACGAGGAAAAGATATTGTCATTTTTTACACGCTGCTGACGCCCGCGGAGGTAGCCACCAAACCAAATAATAGCATCAGAAGAAATGTTAATCGATTTAAGAACACTCAATAGCAGATCGAAGTCAACGGTGTTGAAAGCGTTGCTGAAATCAAGAAGAGCAATGACACTTACAAGCTTGTTATCCATGTTAAACCTAATGTCATCACAGACTCTAACAAGAGTAGTGACAGTACTGTGACCAGTTCGGAAACCCGATTGGTATTTGCTGAGAATATTGTTTTTTGAAAGAAAGGCTTGAAGTTGACCATGAACAATACGCTCCAGAACCTTTGAAAGAAAGGGGAGAATAGAGATAGGTCGATAGTGAGAGAAAGATGTAGGATTTTTTATTTTAGGAATTGGAATGACCTCCGCGTTTTTCCACGAGCAGGGAAATATGTTAGAAGAGAGGGAACAATTAAATATGTGACAGATGATAGGCGCCAGCTCATCAAGGAGAAGAAGTAACATTTTACGATTGATGCCATCACAGCCAGAAGCACCAGATCTAACAGCCAAGGTATGTTTTTTGACATCTGCAGTTGTAACTGGCTCAAAATGAAAGGAAGGAAAATTAAAATGGGTTGAAGAACTAAGTTGCTTTATTGTATTGTGCTTGATTAAAGTGTCAACGGGATCCAAGGAAGTAAAATATTGATTGAGGCCATCTACGTCAAGGTTAGGAAAATTGTTTGTATGTTGTCTGCCAATTCCGAGAGAGTTTAGAAATTTCCAAGTCCTAGAGTAATCACAGTTTTCTATTGATTCATGGATGTAGTTTCGTTGCGCATTTCTGCACATTTTACTACACGCATTTCTCAAGTGTTTATATTTAGAGAGATTTTCGTCACTAGGCTTTCTTTTATACTTGGACTTGGAGGCATTGCGCTTCGCCATCAATGTTTTAATTTCATCACTTAACCATGGAGCCGGCAGGTGCTTTAACTTAATAGGACGGAAAGGAGCATGTTTGTCATATAAACCAGTTAATAAGGTGTTAAATATTTCTAATTTGTCATTAGTATTCGGAGCGTCAAAAACTTCTTCCCAGTCTATAAGGTTGAAATCTTGGATAAAGGAGTTGTTTTTAAAATGTTTAAAACTGCGCCTCATAACTATCGTTGGCTTGGCTTTGGGAGGACGGATTTTGTAGGAGAGGTATAAAAGGTCATGGTAGGAAAATGCATCAGCGGAAAACTGACCACAACTACTCACGTGATCAGGGGAGGAAACTATCATTAAATCTAATTGAGATGGAGTACAATTTGGAAAAAAGTGAGTGGCTTTAGTTGGAAGAATATGGAGATTGCAGCTGCTAACGATGTTATGAAGACGTTTTGCTCTGGAATCATTTTTTAGCAGACAAGTGTTAAAATCCCCCATGATAATGGTATGATCTACAATAGAAGTATACTCTTCTAGTAGCCCTTCGAAAGTTTGAAGGTAGTCAATATGTAGTGAGGGACTATAAAAGACACCGAGTAGTAATTTTAAGTGACCGAATAGCACCTCAATAAATATATGTTCTGGGCGCCCGGAATATGGTGACGGTGACAAGTTTAATATAGAAAACGGAATATGCTTCTTTAGGTATATAGCTACGCCGCCTCCGCCCTTTCCTGTACGATCATTGCGAATAAGATTGAAATTAGGTAAACTGTAGGACGAAGAAGGGAGGCAAGGTTTGAAAAAGGTTTCCGATACCAGCACTGCATGAATGTTGTCGATATCAAAAGAGTCACGAAAATCAGGAAAATGAGCGGGAATGCTCTGAGCATTGATATGAACAACATTAAAGTTTTTAGGGAAGGCTGATAAACCGGCTTCTAATAAAGAATTTAAATTCTCAGGAAGACTGTGGAAACTATCGTCAGATGATGACAGGGACATAAAATCAAAATCACCATTTACGTTTGAACAATCTAAGTCATTAATACTCAAATTACTCATATTACGCAATTAATTAAATACCAATGTTCAATAGCAAAAAAAAAAAAAAATAAATAAATATATAATAATAAAAAAAATAAAAAATAAATATATATATATAAATAAATTACTATAATAATAATTATTATTAATAATAATAATATTTTGTAATAAATATATTTATATTAATGTAAATATATCAATACTAGAACAAAAAGATAGCAAGATTATTTTCACACTGCCAACTATCATCCCCCAGCTAGTTGTTAGAAATATTTGCTGTTACTAAACATGATTACGGTTGAAATTAAGTAAAATACTAGTTACACTAAAATACACTAAAATACACTAAAATACACATAAATATAACAATCCAGATGGTGAAATGGAACGTACATATTGTCTATAACCAAGAGACCGTTCGACAAACGTCAAATGATTTAATTATTTACCACAAATCTGTCAAGTGTCAACTGACTGTTATGTCAAAGTCGTACGTCAGTCCTTAGTCAACAAAAAACAATATAGTATTAATTGGATTGTAAATATGTAATTTCCAAGTTCACTGCCAAACAAAGTGATTACAATCAGGTTCTTATAGTAACATGAAACTAAAAAAGGAAAAAATAAAAACGACAATAAACAAACGATTAACCAAACTACTAAAATACTGCAAAATAACAGAAATGTACATCAATAACCAAGAGAAAATAATGATTTAACTTATATTAGTTGCAACTATGTATTGAAATGCATGATTTTAATTACAAGTTCTAAGAAAAAGTATTACCGCTTGGTTAGTTTTTTAGGTCTTACCGACCTGATCACCTGAGAACCACGATTTGCAGAGGAGCTCAATGTAGAAGATGGTTTTTGCACCGGCGCCAGAACTTCAGATTCAGGAACTAGAACATTTAGTTCACACATGCTGACAATCTGCTGACGTGTTCCGTCGGGCTTGACGATTACAATGCGACCATCCTTTGTCCAACAGTTTGTGACTCCAAGACGCTGTCGAGCTGCCATGAAAACAGTATGACGTTGCTTTGTCAGAAATTCAGAGAGTGTTATGCCACTGGCCTTCAGCCTGGTCTTGCTGAACCAAATCTTATTTCTGACAGATATGTCATGAAACTTAATCAGAATTGACCTTGGCTTATCGGATCTCGGGCTGCCGAAGCGGTGACAGCGACTTATACAAGCCTCATTCAAATCAGCCACGGCAAGTTTATCCGAAAGGAGTTTAGAAATGATAGTATCCACTTTCTCGTTCTTATTCTCTGCCACGCCATGCAACAACAGCATCTTTCGTCTGCTCCTCATCTCCATATCTTCTTGTTGCCGTGCTAGAAGCTGGACTTGTGACTGCAGGGACTCCAGTGCTGACAACATAAAGCTTCTAAACGCTGTAAACTGTGCGTTTATGTTGGATGTCGGGCTGGTTGCCGGTATAGATGTTTGGAGGCTTAGTTGAAACTCTGCCATTTTCTTGTTGAATAAATCACTTAACTCGGATACACTTTGTTGAAGAGATTCCATTCCTAGTGCCAATTAAGTGACGTAGTGATGTTTTTGTGATAAATATATTTATCGTAACTTGTTTAACTTTTGAAATTCTTAGAAGGAATAATAGCTAACAGGTATGAAAAGTGTTTAATTACATTTATTTAACTACTTGTGCAATTTTGTATTAAAAATTAATTAAAATTATAGAGAGCAATAAAAACATGTGTTGTCTTTACAAGCCTACCCGCAAAAAAAACCATATATACATATTTTAACTGATATAACCTTCTAAAAAATATTAGTTTGAAACAATTTTTCAGCTCAAAAGAAACGATTTTTAGATTAAAACTTTCAAAACATCTTTCTAAGAAAATAACTACTTTATAAGTGGTTCAAATTCTGTCTTCTATTTCAAAAAAGTTTTTATAACTAAAAAAAATGTATCGGAAATATTTATTACTTACAGAAAGTGATCTAAATTCAAAATAATAATTGTACAATTTTAACTTTATTATAAGTGATCTACATTCAGTTTCTTGTTAACTTAGAATATAGAGCGAGACCCAGTGGATAATAAAATACTTTAATCGATATTTCTCGGAAAAATTATATATTTTGAACAATTTTATTATTATTAGGAAATACTGGTGTTTCGGTCTTATTTTATAATATTAAACAAGTTTTCAATATCGCTCAAGTGAATGAATATCTGAAAGGGGCTTTAAAGTGACGAGTGCTTAACGTATTAAATGAAGATTTCTGATATTTTAGTGGCATTACGTAATTGATAAAGTCTAATAGTAAGTTAAGCGGGTTATTTAAGAGTCAACAAAGACTTAACCTTACACGGACGTGGCTTAATTTTTTTATTGTATATAAGTATTAAATATTAATAAAATTGTATATTATATATATAAATTATATTTTATGTATATAATAATAACAAATATTTTACGATTAAACACAATTTTTACTTTCTTGTACAAAGTTCCACTTTATTTAAATATGTGATACAATTTTATATGCGACCGGTTTCGTACATCATCATCAGGCGACTACCAGTTAGTCCATATTACCATATTAAATAAAGTGGAACTTTGTACAAGAAAGTAAAAATTGTGTTTAATCGTAATTAAAAATGCAGTTCCATCAAGAATTTACAACATATTCTATAAATTACAAACATTTTATTTAATTTAATAATTATTTTAAATATATATAAAATCTATTTTTTAGGAAACGAATATTTTTAGATTTCAGAGAAGTGAGATTTATATTTTCTAAACGTTACTAATACTCTATAAATTATAGTCTTATTTACCTAATATTATTTAACTAGATTTTGTTATAAGCATCTACTACAAACAATCTATATTTTAATATTATAAAAACTTGATAAGCGTATTTTTCTATAATAAATAGTAAAATATATATAGAATAGTAAAATATAATTTTTGAAAATATCTTTAAACATGTATAGCCATGTTAAGCTTATTTAAATTTATATAAATATAGAATGTAAAAAACCGATACGGGCAGGGATTCGAACCCGCGACTACTGGGAAACCGTCCCGTCGCTCTACCAACTGAGCTACCGTATCGCTGTCCGCCTCGGTGAATTAAGCATTCTATATGTGATCGTCTTTATCGGGACGGTGGTGACATCTATTAGGTTTCTTTCGAAAATCCTAACCAATGTTTCTAACTTTGCAGTATAGATAAACATTGAAAAGATGCCACTACCGAAATCAATTTTTGAAAATATCTTTAAACATGTATAGCCATGTTAAGCTTATTTAAATTTATATAAATATAGAATGTAAAAAACCGATACGGGCAGGGATTCGAACCCGCGACTACTGGGAAACCGTCCCGTCGCTCTACCAACTGAGCTACCGTATCGCTGTCCGCCTCGGTGAATTAAGCATTCTATATGTGATCGTCTTTATCGGGACGGTGGTGACATCTATTAGGTTTCTTTCGATATTAGGCTATACATGTTTAAAGATATTTTCAAAAATTGATTTCGGTAGTGGCATCTTTTCAATGTTTATCTATACTGCAAAGTTAGAAACATTGGTTAGGATTTTCGAAAGAAACCTAATAGATGTCACCACCGTCCCGATAAAGACGATCACATATAGAATGCTTAATTCACCGAGGCGGACAGCGATACGGTAGCTCAGTTGGTAGAGCGACGGGACGGTTTCCTAGTAAAATATATATTTTTAATAGATTAATATTTAACCATCATAAAAATATTAAATATGAAAATTTATGAGATTCCTAAAAATAATCAGAAATATCTAAATCGATCAATATCGAAAAGTTATTTTAATAAATTAGATATTATTAATAAATATTAATTCAACAGATATATTTTAATAGAAAACTTTTCTCCTCCTTCTAATAGCTTTAGGATTTATATTTTATTTCAAACTTTCAAGACACCGTTGCTTTAATCTTGAGGGACCCTTTCTAATTCGAATCTTCGTTTTGCTACCAAATGATAAGAATCAAATTTGCCCACGACCTTAATGGAAAAGATATGAATTCAGACTTAAGCCTTTGCTTTGAATATTTTATTTTGTTATTTAAATATTTTTTAGTATTAAAATATTACAATTGCAAGTGACAGTTTGTTGTTCTTATGAACTACATATTTTTATAATAATACAATAAGAAGTACACCTACTTAAAAAAATGTTTTTAAAAAGTATACTTACTTTAAAAATTTTGAGATATTTTAAAAATGATTATGTCAAACTTGTCAATAAAATATTTATAACTACCGACACCGTCCATTTCACTTTTGTTTTACATTTTTTTTTGTTATTTATACTATTTTAAATACAAATTTATAAGAATTAATTATATATATTTTATGTTTATAGTTAATTTTTTTTAGAAAAGTGTATTTATTACTTTTTTAACTATATTTTTTACAACTTGTTTCCATTTAAGGTTATGTTTCAATCATTAGAAGGGACTCGATCTCAAATCGGAGTGGCCTTACGGAGATTCGAAGCTATCGAAATTTTTGATTTTATATCATTTCTACTGCCTTTTATTAACTTTTGTCTTTACCTAATATTCACAACCAATTTTATTGTATTTGTAAGCGAAATATAACTTGTTTTTTTTTCTTTCTTCATATATTTAATTACTGTTAAAAACCGTGAATAGAAACAAATCCAACTATTTTAAGAATATTGTATAACAATATTGTTCAAAACAATAGATTCTTCCCTAAATTTTCATTTTTATTCAATTAATATTAAAGACGTTTCTTAAATTGTTAAAAACATTATTGAGGAGTAATACCGAAATTCATCTCCTGTTTTGTGATATTAATTATTACAACTATGTTTTTGTTTATTTAAATTACAAATATATATTATTTGTGATATTTTTTGTCAACTTTCAAGTAAGATATGATATATAAGGTGATGTAATAAATTGAAATATAATATTAATAAGGTTTTTTACAAAACTAAAATCTATTTATAGTAGGCTAACAATACATTCACTATTTATTCATATAATTTAATTCATTGGAGCTTTTTGTTTTATATGTTGTTTAGTTAATTAAACTCTTGCAGAGTATTTTCTCACGACTTTCACGAGAGGTACATTAAAGTTATTTATAAAGTACTTTGTCTTAGTAGATCTAAAATAATGTATTTCTATGTAAATTTATGTTCACTTTAAATATATGTTCAAACCTTTCAAGTATAAAAGATGCTATTGTCAGTATTATATAGTTGCTACAGAGCAGCGACACGATAGATTAATTTGTAGTATCGATATTTTCTTCAAATTATGTAGCCTTACAAAAACAGTAATCCAACATTTGTTGTTGTAGGGACAGATGACCTGAAGTGGTTAAGCTTAGACTGAATGCTCTAGAAACTAAACTAAACTACAATTCTATCATATTCTACTAATATCTAAGTGTTAAAAAAATATCAACTCATGCAAGTAGTATTTTTAACTTGTTAATTAACATTAAGTAGTAATAGATCAAAGAGGAACTAAATCAAAATAAAGTTACAAAAAATCAATTAATAAAACAAAAAAAAAACAAATCTTTGTCAGTTAAGACAGTGAATATGGACTTTACTGTTACTATTATAAATATTAAATACAGAATCCCAGTAGAATGCTTTAATGCTAATTTGTAAAGTATAACAATATAAATAAATATGCAAATTACACATCGTGATTGTTAAATGATTTATAATTAATAATAAATACTGTTAATTGAGGAATAATTGCCGTATAGAAAAGTAAGCTGTACAGCGGATATGACATCTTAATTATCATGACTTTATTTTTATTAGTGCAGTATTAGACATCAAACCGAACCGAGAATACTTATTTTGCTCTTCGTCTACCGTCCTTGACTTAAAGCACAGATTTCATATAAAGAATACCTAATCAAAAAATTAAGCAAAAGCATTATTTCATTAGGCGTGAGAACCTTTCTTACTAAAAGGACCCACCTTCCAAGTACTCCTACTCGCACTAATGTAAGTATTGATATGACATGGACTATACAGACTTGTTATTTAATTCATGTTAGTAAAATAATAATTGTCTGCATTATTTTTTAAACATTTAAATTTATTGAATTGTTGATGACTTCATTCACATTGACGTTTATTGTTAAACCACCCGTATCCAAAATGATAACTTAAATGCTTCATAATATATTTTCATAAATAATTCTGTATATACTACATTTTCAATAACATTGCGTCTTGTGTGTTTCTAAGTTATGTTGGTAGCACGAAAGGAAATTAAATTTTGATTATACTTGTGCAGCTGTGGCGTATTCTTCGTAGCTATTTATTATTGTTCGTATGAGACGTCAAAGTTTCGCATACAGATCGCCTCATTTCTACCCGAGTATGAAGATTTATACTGTTCTAACATTTATTTGAATTTTTAAAATAATATAACCTGTAGTTTGAGGTGCAATATATCATTACCGATCCTCAAGTGTTCCATCTTCAGGTTCCAATAACATTTATTATTTGATATATGATGTTGTATTTGTTTTAAAAGAAATATTATTTATTTATATTAGATTATAGCAGTAGCAATTTTAGTTTTTGAATTCATGTATTTCAATTCAACCCCGGCCGTGAGTTAATACAAATACTAAAAAATACTTTTTAGTACGGAGTCCGTCGCCAGTAGAACAATGTTATTTTATAAATCGCTTATAAGCTTTTAATAGTTGTAAAAGCAGTAGACATACTTTGATATATTTTTAGCCAGTTCGTTTCATTACGTTTAGCTTGGATTAAAAATGTCCACCGAGTAGTTTGTTAAAATAATTTTCGAGTTTATTTCATCAACTTAAAAAATCCATTGTTTCAAGCGCGATGCGCCCGTTTCATTATTTCGCTAAAACTAGGGGAGAACTTTTAATTTTCCGTTTCTGTCCCTTCACTAATTAAAATCGTGGCCACCAAGGATCCTTGTTTGTATTTTTCCTTCTTGGTCACAATACATTTTAAAAACTTAATTTTATAAAATAATATGCAAAAATATTCATTATATAAACTTCACATTTGTTTGGAACAACAGAAACACCCAAACAACACAAAAGCAAACAACAACACAACAAACAATCACAAAAAATCTAAAATGCTTTTTTTAATATACACAGAAAAACTACGACTGCCTTTAGCAATTTAGCTGAAAAGCTTGAAAAAGGTAAAAGAAATTTCAAAAGGGAACGTGTCGAATCAATTTACGTTATGAAAGTGTAGCAATATATTTTAAAAGCAGGAATATACTTCAACATATAAATACTCTTTCAATAGACGCACATCTCTTGTCCTCTGGGACTACGGATATGTAAGGCATTAAGGCTTAAGTCGCTTTACTTATGATATACTAAGAATTGAACAAAGTGCATATCTAAACATACGTTTTACTCTCCCACTTTTGAAATACGAGTAGCACCTTCTTGATATTCTTGAACTTTCGTTTTGTTATATTTTAAACTAAAGATAATGGTTAATTTGAGCATAATTTGCTCACCAACCTTTAACGACCTGTTGTTAAATAAAGATTTCTTTACATAAAATCGCCTATTTTAAAATATGGCTTATAATTAATTAGTTTATTTTTAACCCTCGACTCAAAAAGAGGCGTGATATAAGTTTGATTAGTATATCTGTGTGTGTGTCTGTGGCAACGTAGCAGCCAAACACGTGGACGGATTTGAATGCGGTTTTTTTATTGAAAGCTTGGGTCGTCGAGATGAACCATCTCGACGACCCAAGCTATGTTTGGTGGTAATAGAAGCAATCGTCTCCAAGATATGGAGCTTTTATTGGTGCTGGTGAAAAGATATTATACAATATTCATAGTAAAAACCTAAACAAGTGAAATTAGTGTGTTTGTAGTAAAAAATAATATAATTTTAAAAATGTAGATAAATTAATTAAATTGAAAATTTAAAGAACCCTGATACAAAAAGACGTCTAAAAAGGATAAAAATAATATTATTATGTACTTATTGAAGTCGTTGCGTTGGGGGCCGCTAAGAAAAGGAAGAATTCAAAATGCAAGTAAGTTACTAAGGCAAATAACGAAATAACAATATCAAATCGTATAATCCAAGTCCTCATTCATTACCTCCGAAAATTTTATAAAAAAAACATTATTGTCCACGTACGTACAACGGTCCCCCGGTCATTGACTTCAATTAGTACATAATAATGTTATTTTTATCTTTTTTAGACGTCTTTTTGTTTTGGGTTTTTTTTAATTATTTTTTTTTAGTCATAATTTCTTGGTATTAATAAAAAACACTATAGTTCTGAATGAAACTGGACAACAAAAATAACAATTGATAATTAGAAAATACTTAATAGCTTTTTTTTTAAATTAAAAAAAAGACAGGATTTTAGTAAATTGTTTTCCGAAATGTGTATAAGATTATTTGTAAAAAAACCTTTAACTGTAGTCACCACTCTTAGTTTGAATTAAAAATTATTTTAAAAGTACAGCAAAATCCTTTAGATGGAAAATATGTTATAAAACGCATTTACACTTGTACGATCTTATAGCATATGATACGACAAGAAGTTTAAGTTTACGCAATATTCAATAAGTCGTCGGAAATAGCGGGGCATATCGGTCTAGCGCCAGGGCCTCAAATGTCCCTTGCGATAATATACTTGAACGAACAACATATCAAAATAATACTACAGAAGAGTATTTTTAAACTTTGATATATTATATATTTTATTTACTGTATATATAAAGTATATTTTTTAAGTTGTCAAATTTTATATGTGTAACTAAACTTTACTCATCTATTATGTCAGAATATATATTTTAAACAGGTACCGATTACAATTAAATAAATCCACAGTTTGTTATCGAGATATTATATAAGTTATTTATAACATACTATTATATAAGACTCCTTTTAATATATTTCAATATCATATATATTTTTTATTTGTAACAAATGTTTCAATTATTTTATAATAATGGTGTTCACGGAACGACAAGATGTCTATGTTATTGTATCATCTACTTCCAATAGTTTCTTAGCATAACATAAAGTTTGAAAAGACACAGAACTCGCTTTGATGTCACTTAAGATCTGCGTTTAAACCTTAATATACCAGTTTTATTAACTTGTATTACGCAAATAAAAGTCTTTAAAATATACTTTACCTAACATCTTTACTTAAATTTCTAAATCCTCTCGACAACGTCAGTATTATAAATCCATGGATTTCTTTCTTTCCAAAAATTTTCTCGACTGTGCCAACTTGCATCTTGTTTTCCGATCACGTGGCTATCTAACCACAGTATTAGTTATGAGTAAGTGCCAGATTATTATAACAAAAGAATGCTACAAAATTTCAACATATATAATCAATAGGTACATAAGTCACATTAGTTTACTAATATTTAATGAGCATTTATTTATTTACTTCAAAATATTATACAAGACATTTAAAACGCAACAATTTCTATAACATATATTTAAGACAGGCAAAGATTTTCTTATGATTTTAATTATATAAACAGTATTCTGTAAAACGAAATAGATTTTTCCAATGAAAGTAAAAGATATTAACCATTTGTAGTCATGACGTATTCAAATAACATAAATGTAACAAAATATATGTATGCATAAAATAAAACGATTAATCAGGTTTAAATATCAAAAAGGTAAAAACTATTTTAATAAAATCCGAACACAACATACACATTACACATAACGTAATTTAAATCCCACAATTTCCATCAACTAAACAAGAAAAAGCACTAAGAATATAACAAAAATATAGAGCTTGAAAACATGTAGCTGTGTAATTTTAGGTCTTTTAACGTGCAACGGACGGCTTCGGAAAATGGACTGAAAGGTGCTACGTCTCAAAAGAGTTTCTCGATAAAAGACCTACGGATTGCTATCTTACTTTAATGCTTAAGGTATTGGCTTAGAGTCTGAATTTGTAGAATAGGTTTTGCAGCCAGCTGTGACTAAGTAGTTATAGCTAATAAATAATTTATTTAAGCTAACAGCGGAACGGCTAATAGATCTTTAGAACTAGCATGCAGCTGGCATTCCTAAGTATGATATAATAGATGACATGCTCCATTCAATATTTATTTTTAAGTCATACATTACCACATCATCAAAAATGTATAGCAATAAATATTTTCACGTTATTTATTTTTGTAAGAGTACATGTTTGTTTTTATGGAGAGAAAGATAAAATAAAAACATTAATGACCTATCAGATTTGTTTATATTATTATAAACTCAATTCACACAATAAGAAAGAAGAAAGAAATAAATCAAATCCGTTAAACAAGTAAAACTGCAACCTGACTCCGCAATCACAATCAAAGCGTAAAAATTCACTTTTAAACGTCAAACAAAGCTCTGCAAAAAGGATTTGAACAAGGGACTTCATTAGTGCCAGCTAAGGAAACAGATAAAGAACAATCCGAATCAAATTCAACCCTATTTGTATGAGACATGGTATGTTTTTCTATCCCGGTGGTCCTTGAACATCTTGTTCTATTTGTTGAAATAATTTCACCGAATTTGTTTGTTCATGTTTGGTTCAACATTGATCAATTGTTTTATCGTTCAAGCGTTCATTTAATTGTTTCTATTCTTTAATACTTGCCTATTAATTTTGTAAATAATAAATAAATAATTGTTCTATTATCTTATTTATATTAGCTTTGGAATAACAGACATAACTTCCATTTCCTATATTTAACCTTTCATAAGACAACAAAAGCGTATCATATCAACCCAATCCAAGTCAAGAACTAATTAAATGAGATATATTTATTGCTTTAGTTAGATGTAACTATAATTAATTTATCTTTAGGAAAAGCAGTTATAAGAGGTTTCTTATACTATCCGTTTATTGTTAATATTTTGTTCTTTGTTGGCAAATCCTATTCACTTATTATGAAAGATTTTATGACAGGTAGTATAATTACATTATTTATAGCTATTGGCTATTCTTTAAGTACCAACTTCAATAACTCATTACTAATAAGAATAAAACTAAAAGGTTTATATTAGTAAACACAGCTTAAAAACTATCAAAAGATTTTTTTTAATATTGCTTATTAGGATAATTTTAACATTTTAGTTTTTATTTTAGCTCTCTTTCTTATAATTAACCCCAAAACAAATATATAAAGTTTAGTACTTTTTGTACAATTCTATAACCAAATCCGTTATAAATAATTAAATTATGAATATGGTTATAGTCTTTCCGAAAAAAAAATAGTATGAAAATATCATTTAAAAATGAGTGAGTATGAAGTACTTTAATTGTAATATTCAAAGATGCTATGAGCATCAGAAAATCAATCATTATACTTATAATAATATATCTATCTATATGTCAACCCAAGAAAATTCTCAAAAATATTAAATGTCAAAAGAAAGAAAGACTAATTGTTAAATCATATAAAACAAAGATAAACAGCAAAAATGCACCATGAATATATTATTCGGTACTTGCATTAAAAAACTACGAAATGTAACAACAGCATTAATTTCGAACAATTCACGAGCACATTGGAGCAAAAATGTGCCTTGTCCACGGAAATCTGAAATATTCACGCGCCATGTATTGCATGCAGGACCACGGAGTGGAGTACGTTGCCCTATATCTTTGGTACACGGATATTAAATACTAGATATGTCCATATTTTTATTATATTTATAAATATTAAGTTGTATTATTTTCCTCAACTTGATTCAACATTAAAATAAGTACAACGGTAGAATAAAAAAGTAAGAAGATGAGCCGAACTGAACATTGCGACTACTGAGATATCTTCGATATATTAGCGAACTCAACTACCCTGTAAGTGCTCTGATAAATTTAGGATTAAGAATTATGTAATTGCCATTTATTGCACACATGATTTTTAGTACCTACTTAGGATTACTTTAAAAGAAAAGAAACTTATGTTTGATGCCAGTTTACTTTTAGATATACATTTCTAAACATATTCTGTTCCAGGTATTGCAAAAAAAATTTCAATTTGATTGTGTTTATAAAACCCGAACCATCAAAGCGATAACATATATCAACATGGAATAATATTCATAACATAAAAAAAAAACTTCCTTTCCGTTTCTCTATATCAAGGCTTAGATGCCACAGGCTGGCAACTCGCCAGCGGCTTAAAACCCCCCTATCTCACGTTGGTCGCTTGTCCGCGATAACATAGGCACAAATTAACCAAATTACTGGAACTTACCGCGACTATTTCTGATTCCTGAATTCTAAACATGATGACTTCGTGTAGAAGTGCACATTTGAAAGTTTGTATTATCTAAATTCTAAGCGATCTATGAAAATACAATTTGTATTATTTAGTGCATTCAATTTTATAGTTTTACATATCAAGTTTTAATACATTTTTGCTGTCGAAAACAGATGCTGCGCTAACCCAAATCCATTCGCTCGGTAATAATCTACTCTGTTGTTAACAGCCATGTGCAAAATAAATTCAAACCGATGTCTCAAATAATATTTTCGTACTAAAAAAACTTTACAATTCACCCCACCCATTGAAAAGTTTGTTAGTGTATAACAATAAATTGACGATGAATATATTATAAAGCACTGCAATAAAGTTCACGTCAGAGTGAATAACTTATTGATTTTTTAACAAATATTTTAATAACTTTTTTTGAAGATCTCATAATATAACTGAAATAAAAACGATAAAGCTTCATTCCAAATCCTTTATATGGCAAAAGAAACCTATCGAAGTCCCATCATATTATATGGAAAGACTGTATAGCCTACGACGAAAGACTGTTCTGTTGAAAAATCAATTACGATTTCCGAAAAAAAATATTTAATCGTGTCAGAACTTCTCAGTCACTAACAAATAAATCAATATTTGCTCTTTATAGTCACACTGATTACACCTGAAAATATGTAGTGATACAATTATAAAACTTTTTAAAAATAAATTTATTATTTTGTACAATTAATACTTTCGCTACATATGACAAAAGAAACCTACCGAAGTACCATCGCATTGTTTGAGAAGACTGTACAGCCTTCAGGGGACTGTTTTGTTCGTATTGTGGTCACAATGGTCACGACAAATTTATTCAACAAGACCACATACGCTTATCTTTGGAAGTCAGAATGTACACATCAATGTATGTAAAGTATATAATACTAACTTGACTTGACTTCGGCAAACAAATAAATATCTCGAACACAACGTCACATTTTCTGGAATGTGACGTTGTGAATATGTCAGTATTATTGTAGTATTAGTGATTGACATATTGTAACAATGTTTTAAAAAAAAAAATAGCCTTTCTAAAAAAAATATTATGAATCGTGTCAGAATTTAATCGGTCAATAACACAAATCAATATTTGCTATAATCAATATTTCCATATATACCACAAAATATGTCGTTATAAAATTATATACAAATAAGTAAAATACAGATTGTTCTAAGTATTATTATTATAATTAATACTTAGTAATTCATGATAGGGTTAGGTTTAATTAAAACTTATACATATTTATTCCTATAATCTCATTACGGACCGACAGGACCATCATATGTACATTATTATATATAATATATATAATAACTTATTACAGGTTACGATCAATACGCCAATAAGGATTACTCTAATGATCCGGCCTAATGACCGTCATAATCCCTCAAGAAATAGAAATATTATTGACAACATTGTCTACTTACACTATACTAAAGTGTGAGTGTATGTGATATTCACTCATATGAATTTGGTTAAATTGGGTGTTTAATAATTCAATACTTTATTTGTTTATTCCCTTATATTTTCTTCTCCATATGAAAAAGATTTGGTAATTCACAGCCCTAAATAACCTGAAGAATCTGATATAGAAGTAATATTCTGGTCGATGTATTTACTTACTAAAATTATAGTTTTTATTTTGAAAGATAATATAATATTACTGAAATTATATTTAAGAGTTATGCTTAAAAAATATTTTGCTTTTATATAATTATGTTGTGAAAATAACAAAACACAAAATAAAAATAACATACCAAGTAGTTACAGTTTTTTATTTTCACGGGTTCTCGTGAATAAAATATAACACAAATTTAAGAATGTACTTTGATGCTGCTTTGATAATGCTAAGTAAATGACATATAAATAGTGTCATTTAAATAATCGTCATACATTTTATTTAATATAGCCTTCCTAAAAACGAAATAACTGGGGTTATATTCGCAAGAGAAAATGCCGTGAAATTCGCTCAGCCCCAAATGGAATAATTTTATCTTCTGATTATATTAATAGACAATATCTTCTTGCGTTGCGAAAAACTCCCCGAAACCTACTCCTCCCTATCAAAGGCATAATCTGTACAAAGAATCGACTGTCCGATAAGACTTTGATCCTACCACGGGTTTGACTACAATTATATTACTAAAGGTGTAAACAAAACCTTGTTATGACCGAAAAATTGATCAAAGGATTTACTCACGAATTTACGAAGTTACGATTTCCGATGTTTTAATCCCAATACTAAAAAGAAAGACTGTTTTGTTGCTGTAAGTTTTTTTTTCGCAATAAAAACTTTTTGACTATTTGCTTATTTTTTACTTTGGTGATGTTATGCATGGTTATAATTTGTCTAATTTATCTAAGGCAGTAACCCAGGCGAAAGGGGTCCTTTAAACGGTGAACAGACATGTCTGCGTTTTGGTGACAATAATTTTTGACAAGATTGGCATTGCTCCATGCGGAGACTTCCTGAAGTTTGTCATTCAAACGTTGCACCATGGCTTTTCTTTCACACTGTACTTGATCTCTACTAGCCCGAGTAATCGGCAGATATCTTTCTATAACTATGCTGTCTATGGGTACCCTACGTGGCACGTATCTGCTGCATATTAGGGATCTGTTGAAACAGATCCTAGGATATAAGTTATATCTAACTTACGCTGGAATATTGCATTTAAAACTCGCATGCCAGACCCTGTTAAATGCCCTCGAGACATCCAGAGAGATCCAGCGAGAGAGAGAGACGTTCTTCTCGCTGGCCTCGCCTAAAATGTGTTAAGGTCTCGCCAAAGATCCCCAGTGGACCTATTTCGGCAAGGCCCGTACTGTCGGTGACGGAGGAGATAGAGGTAGAGAGCATACCTAGAAGGTAACGACCTTCTAGGTATGCTAGAAGGTGCGAGTTCAATACACACTCCATAATCTTGCAGAGTATGGAGGTGATGTAAATCGGTCTATAATTGACAGGATTGTTACGACTGCCTTTTTTGGGCACTGGTTGCACGTTGGCAAGCTCCAAGTTCCAAGATTTCAGCGCTTTCCAGTCATGAAATAGAGTAGATACAAACGTGTCTACAAGGAGACAATTTAGCTGCGCATGTCCTGAGCAGAATGGCTGATATACCATCAGGGCCACCGACTTTGTTTACATCTAAACGACACAATTCTCTCCAAACTTCTTCATTCGTGATGCGGATTTGAGGAATCGAAATATCGTAGTGAGGAAGATGTGCTAGAGGAGCATTGCTAGTGTTTAGGTGCAAATAATTAGCAAACAGAGAAGCAAATACATTCGCTTTCTCTGTTGCTGTATAAGCCAGGGATCCATCCAGCCATGAGCAGGCAGTGAGGATTGGCAGAAGTTAGAATCAATCGCTTTGGCAAGAGACCAGAAAACTCGACTACTAGTTAGTCTGATAGAGAAGCTCACCATTGTGTTTTTTAAGGTTTTCACGAGTACTACACATTGAAATAAAACTATTTTTACGGACTTAACTCGCGTATATTAAATAAAATTTTAAATTTACATTTTAAATCTAACCACAGATTTACCACAGATAAACACAGATTTCACCAGACAGTGATCGGAGGTTCCCAAGGGGGAGGTAACCTCTACACGTTACCTGCCGGTTCAGTTATTAGCAGAAGGTCCAGGCAATTGGCTATATAGTCCACCACATCTGGTGCCCTTGTCGCTTGCCTCACAAGCAGAAAGAGGTCCAAAGACAACGCAAAATTCCGCGCTTCTCTTCCAGTATGGTCCCCAAGAAAGACGAACTACGCTGAAGGGTACTGATGCAAAGCCATATTAGCAGCCCCACTGAGATATTTAAACAATCTAGTATTCTCCTGGTCACCTCTGTGCGAACGGTAGACATAAGAATACAAGATTTTTCGTTTCCTGTGTGTACTAAAACCCATAAGGAAGAAAAAGAGAGGTCTTTAAGGTAATGGAGACGCAGGAAACAGAGGTCGTTCCATACGTACACACAGACTCCGGGTCATGAGCGAAAATTATGCTGTAACGTACATCTGAGATAATCCAGGTGCGCAGCCCTCAAAGGACATTGTATCTGCGTCTCCGTCAAAAAGTACATGTGCCGTTGCTCTGTCTTCAGATGGTGATGGACGGGTAAGATATTAAATTGCAAGCCCCTTATATTACTGAGGTGCCTTTAAATGACGAGGAGTTCAACCGCTGTAAAAACTTTTTTTTTGTCTTTCTTTACAAAAAAAAATGAAATGTGAATAGGGATGAGAAACGGCAGTTGGTTCGAACTTCGAAGTTGGTTAAGTTATGCCACTGGGTTAGCCTGGAGACTGCGGGGTCTCCAGAACTCCCCAGGGATTGCCATCGTTCCTCCTCACCTGGTCGCCAGCCAGCACGATGGAGCCGCCCAGGGATTTTTTGTAGCTGGCGGGGCAGCCTTACGTGGGTTGCTAATGTACTCATTGGGCCCCCAAATATCTGCGGGGCCAGCGAACAGCCGTAGCTTCTGATCCCGCGATCCTCCTCGACTAGACACCTGACAAAACAGCAACTTGATGTCAAACCGGTTCGCCAAAGCACCGCAGCTGTTCAGACCCATTTCCCATAAACTGCTACATCGACCAACGAGCCGGAAAACGACTAGGTCGCTTTGCGGCACGATTTTGGCCGAAGGTTGGTAACTTTGCTGGCGTCCCGATATTATGGTCTACCACCGAAAAATAATATGGTTCCACGATTTGGCATCGAGTTAACGAGTTAATTACTTTTGGTAGACAAATAATGTATTTGTCATTCGAGTTTAAGTAGTAGGAGCTTTGTGGCCAGGTAAAAAAATGACACAAGAAGGTCGGAAGCCAATTTTCCCCGGTTCGTAGAAATTAGGTTTTTAAGGAAACACTTATAAAATCTGATATTCATGCAATATTTGTTATTGGCTTTCTCAGTTATTATATACATAACTGAGGTTTGAATTTGTAATAACAAAAGTGTATTGCGAGAAGTTTTGGGCAAATAGCTATAGTTAAAATAAAAACAGTAAATTGAGCTTTACATCCAGTCTTAGAGAAGCCATTGTATTTATTGGGGGTTTAGTTTTAAACTGATTCCTTTCTATATCTTCAAGTTATCTTTAATTTAGCAGATGAACTTACTCTGATTTACCACTAACTACAATGTGAAGCAAACATTTTTCAGAATTAACAATCACACTGAACTCATTTTATGTAGATATTTTTTAATTATAATTACTTTTAGTAAACTGGACGGTTTTAAAAAAATAGAAAAAATAAAGACAAACACTGATTAGGGATATTAGTTTTAGAATGATATATTTTATAATAAGCTCTAAAACCTTTTAAATCTAAATTTCCTTAACAAAAACGTATTTTGAATTTAAAATATGACCAAACCCAAAATTCAATATATATTCAACCAATTTCAAATATTTCAGGAGTATACTTAACAATTCACCCATATTTGCAATATATAAACACAAAATTATTTTCATTTCTCATTTTAGTACGCGCCGAAGGCAAAATATGTAGCACTTTGTGGCAATATGAACATTAGTCGTTTTTGTCTAGCGTTAGTCGCACTATATCTACTAAAATAATTATTAAATACATCAAATACATCTTGAATAACATCTATAATATATTATTGATAATGTTATTACATTATATATATATCTACTCTTAAAACACAATAAATGACATACATACAGACTTAGAGTCTACTTATTTCTAACATTTAAAAAACTTGAAGAAAATTTTTCGTCGTGTCGTAAATCTGTATTTATAATAAAATATTCACAACTTCCAAGTGAGAAATCGCTGTTATCGACGAATTGCAGTCGCTTGCTGAGTTTTTTGCGGTCGTTTGTTTCCCGCTGCAACGTACTAAGTTACATTTTTATGGCCGCCGGGGGAAAATTGTCAAGTGTTTAAGTTAGTTTTTATTTCAATTTCTTTTACCTCAATACAATATTTTAATGGCTATAAAAATATATTTTTGTTATTGTATCTTTTCTTAAGACTAGCTGTCACCGGCGGATTCATCTGGTCCCACTCCTCCGATGGAAATAATTAGCCATCGGTTTATATACAATTTAAGTATAATAGATACTTAAATTGTTTACAAACCGACATGTTAATAGTTTTAAATGAAACAATTGCCCTAACCAAATGTTTGTATTTGCCGTGGAAATTTGTCAATAATCCCATAATTTAGATTATAAATCAATACCATACTAAATTTTATTATATTATATTGTGATTATTTTACATAAAGTGATTCATTGTGATTATTTTACATAAAGGACTTTGATGCGTTCTATATATTTATTCATTGTTATTTTTAAATTTTTATTTAACAACTAAAATAAATTATTATGCGCTCCAGAAAAACAATTACAGACTAATTATAATATAATCTATTGTTATCTGTATATGTACCGAACACAAAGCGAGTAGGTTTTTAAAAATAATATTTGGTCTACAAATTGAACCTCATTATTATTTTATTACACTAATGATATATATAACATAGAATGATTATTGTTATACAAATATTTTAATGTATGTAGTTATATAATAATTATATGGTGTTGTGAATGGTTTTAGTACTCCTAATTATAATACTGATAATAACTGGCCTTGATAACTATTGCCTTTAATTAAACGGTTCTACAACAATGCTATTCTAAGGTAGTAAATAACTTTAACGAAGAACTTTGCTCAATAAATCGACTATATCTCTATGGACAATAAATAGACTTATTTTTTAAAAATAACATTAAGTAATGGATTTTTTTTATATATGGTTTGTCAAAAAAAATAAGTAACGGAAATTATATTTTATATTTGCCATAAATTATAAAATGTTTTATATTTGCCATAAATTATAAAATTAAGAGCATTAAATATAACAAATATTTGAAAGTATCTATAAACATGTATAGCCATTTTAAGCTTATTTAAACTTATATAAATATAGAATGAAAAATAAACCGATGCGGGCAGGGATTACTCTTTTTCCCGTCCCGTCCGGTTTTCCCAGAGGTCGCAGGTTCGAATCCCTGCCCGTATTGGTTTATCTTTCTTTATTTATATAAATTTATATATAATAAGTATTTGTTTCATTGGTATAAGCATTTATTGTTATTTTACAGTATTGATATTATTATGAACATATCCTCTGAAACAATGTATTACTATTGTTGTTATTATTATTAATTCATTGGTTATTAATAGGTATTCGAACTACAACGATCAAGATGGGTAAGTAATGGTCATCTTAATAGTGATAAATAGCATATGAGTGGTGTGGCGAGACTGTTGTTAAAAGGACAGACGTAAGTGATTGTATACTTAGTCTGGTAATAAATATTGGTATAAAATAAAACCCCCCGATACCAAATTCCTCTAAAAAGAATAAAAACAATACTATTATGTACTTATTGAAGTCGTTGCGTCAGGGGACCGTTGTGCGGACGTTGACGATGGTGTCTATTTTACGAAGTTAATCAGTGCGGACTTAGACTATACGATTGGATATCGTAATTTCTTTATTTGCTTTGGTAACTTACTTGCATTTTAATATCTTCTTTTATTAAACGGCCCCCGGCGCAATTGTTCAATAAGTACATACATAATAGTATTATTTTTATTCTTTTTAGAGATCTTTTTTGTATAGGGGGTTTTTTTTAATTTTTAATTTATTTTTTTTTTAACTTAATTTTTCGTCAATATCTTGGAGACAACTGTTTCTGTTTCAACTAATCATAGCTAAGAATCATCTCGATGAACAAAGCTTTCGATTAAAAAAACCGCATTCAAATCCGTCCACGAGTTTGGCCGCTAAATTGCCACAGACAAACACACAGATACACAGATACAAGGTCAAAGTTATAACACCCCTCTTTTTTAGTCGGGAATTAATAAAAAAGAACAATACTACATTTGTACTTGAATTGAATCTGTCATTCTTCTATGAATATTTTTTTCTTAGTTTTGCGACAAGCGGTGCAACATTTTTCGAATATTAAAATTGAGTGTGGTGATAAAGATAACGAAATTGATGTGATATTATTACACAAAATAGATGTGGAGCCAAAATTATTATTTTGAAACTATACAAATTATGTTTATTGAAACAAAGATTTCAAGAAATTGAACTAAAGCTGACACTGAAAAAAGTATATAATTGTATCTTCAAAGAGACAAAATACAAATCTCATGTTACTAAATTCCTAAATTACATTAGCCTAAAATGAAATTCATCATCAAATGTCTTCCAACTCTTGTTAAATTATCAACTGATAATGTTGCCAAGTTCTGAGAATTAAATTACATTCAACGTACACTTTAGACCGCGGCTGGACCACTAATTGTTCTCGCTATTTCAGGTCTTAATCCAAATAAAGACACCACAAGTGTAAATGTATATAACGGTGTAGAAGTTTCTGTGACATTTATAATGATTTTGTAATTATAAAGTTTGGTACAATCATAATTAACTTGTCTCTATAATATTAAAGACACTTTTGTTATACTAGAAACAATTTGTAAAAAATAATAAATAAATATATTTTTTTTTAATTAAAAGTAAGTTAAAGAAGAATCAAAAGTCCCAGATGTGTTTTTCGTTTTGTTTTCTCCCGATGAGATCGTTGTTTTTATAAGACAACTTCGATATCAAAGGCCAATGTGACTTTTCGGATATTATTAAACTCCAGGGCCCTTCCGATCAAACTTGTTTAGTAGACACAACAAATACACACACTTTACAAGAAACTTGTAATATGATGTAGCGAAAGTATTTTGATCAGTTCAAACATAAGACATAAGCGATTTTAATAAATATTTTCTCCGTCGTATATAACAAAAATGTATTAAAAATATTATTCTTTCAATAGTCTTATCGTTTCCATGCACTTGTAAATTCTACAAAAACCGTTTTCGGATAAAATAAAAAAATAGAACAGAATCTTGTAGTTTTCTATGTTTGTACATGACGGACTCAAATGGAGTAGAGACTCCACACGGACTTCGTCACATTAAAAACAATAGAGTCCACCTTCAAAACTCGCATCGGGATGAGAATTCATCTCAAATTTAATACAAGGGCCAATTAAACTTGCAAAATCCGAGTGGATTGACACCAACGACACAATCAACGCTGTCCCGTAGGACCGCAAATCGATCAAGCTGACGCGATTGATATAGATTATCCGATAGATAGGATATTAATTATAAATGAACACTAAATTTAGGATGGGTTAAGGTTTAAATAAATAATTTAAATAATAAATAAATAAATTTAGTTCAGTTTTTGCAATGAATGATCTTGTTTAAATTAAGAAAACATAGTCCATTAAATAATTTTCTTGGAGATTGCCTAATTCTTCATAATTAATAGATTAACATAAGACAATACAAAATGATATAAATATCATGATAAAATTCTATATAAATATCCCAATATTAAAATTTCGAAATACGTCTTATATGCGGGTTCTACAAATATATCATGTTACTGGCTTCCAATATTCCTTTAAAAATAATTTAAAGATGACAATATTTTTGTACTTACATAAATGAAACTCAACAGTTGCTCTTTTTAAATGTAATTTAACCATGTTTGACTAAAACATTATTTATTCATATTTAATTTTAGATTTAAAACCAAGAAAAGGAAGATCTAAGATATCTTGTGGAACTTTATTATAGATATATGCGTATACTCAAGCCCATGAAAAATTTCTTAACTTTTTGAAGTCGATATTTAGGCGTTACGAGCCTATTTAAATTTCTTGTATTGATTGTACGTATGATGTAGCTGTTGTTATTATAGTCATTTAAATTTTGGCGTATATATAGTAAGTTAGTAAAAATGTATTGAAAAGCGACCGTAAGGATACCGATTTCTTAAAAAACATCTCTTAGGGAGTCTCTAGCTTTTAGGTTACAAATAGCTCGTATGGCTCGTTTTTGTAAAATAAATATAGGATTAATTTCGGCAGCGCTGCCCCGTAGTAAAATACCGTATGACAACATATTGTGAAAATATCTAAAATAAACGAGTCGAGCCGTATAGCCATCTGTTAATTGTCTTACTTTTTTAATTGCAAAAACGGCTAAGCTGAGTTTGATTGCGAATGTCGAGAGATGGGGGTTCCACTGGAGCTTTCTATCTAGAGTTATACCTAAGAAAGTTGTCGAGTCGGTCAGTTCTAACACTTCATTTTTGAGGAAAAAACTACAATTTTTACTTTTTACATTCGGAAGTGTAAATTTGCATGCATGCCTTTAGTTTTCTTAGTATTTGAGACCAAATTATTAATTTCGAACCAATGAAGAACACGTGATAGAACACATTTAATATTGTCAAAATTAGCTTTATTACAATCAACTTTAAAAATAAGCGAGGTATCATCAGCGACAAGTACAATGTCACATAGTCCTTTTACGTAAAAGGGCAAATCATTAATTTAGATTAAAAATAAGAAAGGGCTTAGAATAGATCCTTGTGGAGCACCCATTTTTAGGTGAGATCCAAGCGATTTACAATTATTTACATCAACCGTCTGAACTCTTTGATTCAAGTAAAAGGCAATAAGATCAAACGCAGCACTACGCATATACTGACATTTGCTTTAGAATAATTTTTTCGAAGATTTTTACTTATAGTAGGTAAAATAGATATAGGCCTATAGTTTCCGGATTCTAGTCTAGAGCCACTTTTAAACAAGGAAACTACTTTACTATTTTACATTGAACCTGGGAATGTACCGATTTTAATACATTTGTTAAAAATTGAGGATAATTGCGGAGCAATATCATTAATAATAGTTATTAGTAATTTTACTGACATACCCCAAAGATCACCGGTTTTTTCATATAAAAATTTCTAAAAATTTTAATAATTTTATATGATTTCACAGGTTTAAAAACAAAACATTTATTACTGACTCGCACGTTATTTGTCAATTCGACGATTGCAACACATGGTGAAGAATTTAAAGTATATTATTATTCCCTGACGGGAGGACTATCAATATGTACTATCAATACCTAATATCAATATATACCATTAATATGTACCATTAAAATGTACCATCAATATGTACCATCAATGTGTACTATAAATAGGAACTATCAATATGTACTATCAATACGTACTATCAATATGTACTATCAATATGTACTATCAATATGTACTATCAATATGTACTATCAATATGTCCCATCAATACGTAGTATCAATATGTACCATCAATACATACTATCAATATGTACCATCAATATGCATCATCAATACGTATTATCAATATGTACCATCAAAATATACCATACTGTACAATTAATATATGCTATCAATATCAATTAATATATATTAAATAAAATACATTTTAAATTACTATCCTACTTAATATTATGAAGCTTTACATCTAAAATATATTATACCCCGATCTTGAAGCATAAAACTATTAAATATGAAACCGGTTCTTACCTGAAATATAAAAAATAAAATAGTTTTGAAAAAATGTCTTACCGCAATGGTTCGGTAACTTTATTTGATAAAAAAACTTTACCGATAAAAAAACACAAAATATACAGTGAATCCCATGACAATATATTCCCCGCAACTGCATCCAAATCGATTAATCCGTTTCTGAGATTAGCGTGCACAAACATATATAGACATAAACAGACATACAGACGAACAGATAATATGAAAAAACATTGTTTTGGGTTCTCTTGCTTATATAAAGGTCGCCATTATGATTTTTTTTTATATTTTACATGTACAGACAGCGACCAATTACAGTTTTCTTATATGTATAAAGATAGATTTCTGGAGCACTTTAGATACATACATCTTTTAATAGAGTGAAGAGTGTGTAATGAAGGATAAAAACTAAATGTTACTCAGAGTGACGCGCAATTCTTATGTATAAAAGTTTGCATTAGCTATTTTTTTTTCGTGTTGCGTGCACAATTAAAAGACCAACAGATAAACAGCATTTATTTTTAAAATGTTGAAAAAGGGGTTCTGTTAGTTACCACTTCACTTCCTGGTATTTTTTTTTATATTTTTTAAGTACAAGGGCTACTTCTCTACAGATTTATTACATATATAGATATAGATATAGTAGTAGTTAATAAGATTTGCACGGTAGTTATTCTGTAATTGATTTAAATTAAATTAACTTTTTATTTCTTAAACAATTTAGATGAAATAAACACTAAATGTTAAGGGAAGAATATTACGAAATACTCCTGAAAACTGCATTCAAAATGGTTTAGCCGTTTCTAAGATTTGCGTGCACAAACATGCAGACCAACAAACAAAATGAAAAACCATTGTTTTGAGTTTTCTTGTCTTATAAAGGCCATCATGTTTTTCTTTAAATATTTTCCATGTACAGAAATCGTTCAGTGACAATTTTATTATATGTATAGAAGATGGTGTCTAATCAAAATTTTGTGTATATTCAAAAAGAATCGTTCATTTTAAATATTGTAAAACCTATAAAAACCAACTAGATCCCTACATAAGCACAACTATAAAAATCTAATACCAATAATAAATCTGAATACATTGTGATTAAAGAATAAAAGTGCGATAAAGCGAACATTTAGTTCAATCTTTATTCAATTTATTTTGATGTTTTTTTGTACTTAGTTATTAATAAAGTAGATCCAGTGCTAGCACTGGAGCAATTTGTATTCTTTTACTTGACTTTTCATGACTTTAATATCAATATAATGGAAGTTCCAAAGGGCTCTGGTATTCTAGACCATCTCCAACAAACTCAGCAGGTTGCATTATTTAATTTTCTGTTATTACATAAATTTGATAATACAATATAATATATTGATATGGTTAGGCTACCTGGCGTAACTCCAACCAGAACTGGCAATTGGGTGCAATATGAGATGTTATCGCAAAGGTTGCGCTTTACATAATGCATTCGTGCTGCCCCCGATAACGTTGTAAAATATGTGAGGGGTAAGGCTTGTTGTACATTATAGTTGCGAGGCGATGGTTTGCTTTATGAAATTCATATTAAGTGATATGAATATGTTATAAGAGTTTATATTAGGTAGCAATAATATTTGATAATTCAAAAGTAGCTTTTACAATATGAATATCGTCATAGTATCTAGCTTAATTCTGAAACCGATTAATATTCAATGTCCTCTATCCACTCTCCACGCTAAACTCACAAAGACTCGGCCAGCACCTGAGTAGCCCGTGAATAGTTTAACGTAACTCTATAACTCGAAAAGTTTCACTAAAGTTGATACATATTGTATTGAACACTCAAATAGTTTTGGAAAATGAAATTTAATATTTAATAGAAGTTATTATTTTAAAATATGAAAAATACAAATAACACAGATAATAGTCACCAGATGATATCAGTTTGGGTAGAAATAATTTATATAAAAGAAATGATTGTTTGTGATAATGAAAATATCGGGATGTGATTATAAAAATTCTGTGTGCTTTTGACATCTATAAGACAACACCACTTATCATCGCGTAGACAGTTATTTGTATGTTAGCAAAAAAATAATGTTTTAGTCATGATTATGAAAAATACAATTTTAAAATATCATTACATAGTATAAAGCAAAGTCGCTTCCCGCGTCTGTCCCTATGTCTGTATGTATGCTTAGATCTTTAAAACTACACAACGGATTTTGATGCAGTTTTTTTTTAATATATAGAGTGATTCAAGAGGAAGGACTATATATATGTACTAGGATATCGCGTTTGCGGCGGCACGGTCAGCCGGCGTACTATGGTGTGGAAGAGTGCAGACCGTCTTAAAAAAAAATATTAAAAAACCCCCGATACAAAAAGACCTCTAATAAGAATAAAAATAATATTATTATGTACTTAATGAAGTTGTTGCGTCGGTGGATGATGGTTGACGACTGTGTCTAGTTTACGAAGTTACAAGGGTTTAGACTATACAATTCGAAATCATATATTTTTTTTCTTGGTAACTTACTTGCATTTTAATTTCTTCCTTTACTTAGCGGTCCCCCGACTTTAAAAAGTACATAGTAAAATTATTTTTGAGTCGGGGGTTAAAAAGGGCTTTTGTAAATGTTCAATCTTGAAAATTTTGTTAATGCATTTAGCTAACTGAATATCTAATGCATATTATTTAGCATTTAATATAGTTTATTTTTTTATATATATAACCTTACCTGCAAGTTGATGGACAAAATAACCTCGATTATGTAGCTCAGAATTCCTCAAGTTGACATGGTCATATTTGGATTATTTTCAATGAAAATCTGTAGGTGTGATATATGGTTAGAATGATTATTAAGTAATAGTACTTAATAATGTAAAGTAATAGTACTTAATATGTAAACATAGGTTTAAAAAGTATTTAAATGGATGTTTAAGTAAAAACAAGGGAGGTATAAAAAATTACAGTATCTAATATTGTATCCTTATTAACAACTTTAAATAGATTTTTGACAGTTAGCGATGCCTGCCGATGTCGTAATTTTGATAGTGTCACTTAAAACAAGTCATATAGAAGCCAATACAAAATAAAAGGGAAAGGAGAATTGTTTCACTACGAATTCAAGGCGTGCGAAACCGCGGGCAAAAGCTAGTTTTTATATAATTTTAAATGAATATGGCGTTCTAATTGTAAAATTATAATACTATAAAAAACGCGTATTTATATCATTACTTGTAGTAGATGGTCAATCTTACATACATTTCTGTATACACTAGGCTATTTTAAATCAAGATTTGTAGGCTTTATCGCTTTGCAAGGATGCATGAGTGTGTAATGTGTAGGTATTTAAAAACTTCATGAGAATTGTAACAAAAAACATACAAAATATTTATAATAGACAGCCTAAAGTTTCTTCTTGTTATTCAAATCGAGTTGAAACAGCCATAAACCAGTTTAATCCAGTTCGATATCGTTGCCAGTGTTTTTTTTTAACATTTTGAGTAATTCTAAATTCATTGAAAACGTTATCAGACTTTGACAGAGATTAATGAATGTTCCTCGAAACTTCCGATTTGTAAAACTGTTTTACTACATTAGTTTTATATCGTTTAATAATTTTAAATGAATGAATGTAAGATAATTAGGCATTATATTAATTTGGTTTTTGTTATATAGCTACTCTTTAATTCTGTGAATACTTGAGAAAAGAAGTTTATTTACTTGATACATATTAATTAAGAATATTAGATACATTTACTTTTTTAAATTTAATAAATTAAGCAGTGAAAAAATAAAAAAAAAACAATTCTTCTTATAGCATTTTTTTAAATTGTGATTTTACCTTTACGAAATAATATTTATTGCTCATCAGTAAGTATTTTAAATATTCTTTAAATTTCAATTCAATTGAATTAATTGATATGGACGATGGCAAAAATTCACAACAAAACTAAAGAGTAAAAATTTGTTTAGAAAATTGTTACCGGGTAAATGAATGTTATATAAGTGAATACAATACAAATGTATAAAATGTACCTACAAAATCTAATCCTTTTCCAATAGACCTCTCGACTACTTATTCTGTTAAAGTAACTAATACTAGTTATATATATAAAATACCTATAACTATAAATAACTGTACTATTTTAGTGAAATACAGAAGCTTTTAGAAAAATAAAGTTACGGTTAATAATTTCAACAACTACTTTAAAAACTTGAATAATTCCGGTGGGAGCGTTTTGAATTTCACTGGCATTAAACTACAGTCAAACTGAAAATTAGGAAATCAGCGCCAAATTCTAGAAGTGTATTTAATATTAACTTGAATGTTAATGGTAGCTTTAAACATAATAGAGTACTCCTGGTCTTTCCTAAAATAGTTCATACTACATTTATAGCATCTTTATTAAATTCAAACGCAACATGTTATATTTGGTTTTATATAATTTTCTACTAAGAATTTCAGTGTCAAAGTAAGCATTAATTAAACATAACTTAAACACGACATCATTTTTCGAATGTTATAATGATTGCTAGGGGTCGCCCGCGACTTCGTCCGCGCGGTTTTTAGTGTTGCCGCCGAGTTTCATACAAAATTGCAAAATCCATCTATCTATCTATTTAAAACCCTTAAAGGTGGAATTTAAAAATCCTTTTCTAGTACACCTCTACGTACAAAGACGAATGTACCCTCCAATTTCACTATCTCTACGACCTACGGTTTAGACTGTGTGCTATAACTAAGTCAGTCAGAACCTATTAGATTATACAGTGTCTTTGATATAAACAGCGCACTTTAATAGTACTTCTGTATACACGATATTTTTTGGTGTATTGCTATTTGGCGGTAGAAGAACGTACTGGTTTTCTCCACGACCTGATCTTGATAATGCAACATATAGTTGTCTGTGTGTGAAACAATCTTTCTTTGTTGAAAGCTCTCAAAAAAAGAAATCTTTTCCCGTTTTTGCAGCATTCTTCATTGCTGCTCGACTTCTATAAGTCACAGCGAGATGACATATACCCTAAAGCCTTCCTCAATAAACGGACTATTCAACTCAAAAAGAATTTTTCGATTCGGGCCAGTAGTTCTAGAGATTAGTGCGTTCAAACAAACAAACTCTTCAGGTTTATAATATTAGTATAGATTACAAAGATAAGAATTCAAATATATAATAAGTCAGTAGAAATCAAGTGTCTGTATATTAAATATTTTTCCAAAAAACTGATAGGAAGCGATTAAAGACTAGTAACTGAAACCAAAAAAACAATTTTTGGAATTTTTGTCTGTCTGTCTGTCTGGTGCGTTATAACTTCGAAACTACTCAACAGATTTGAATCGTATCACAGGTGGATTATATATAATCTGGAGCGTTGTCGAAACTTTGTTTCATCAAAACCGGTTAAGGGAAAAAGAAGTTATGATCAATTGAAAATTTACTGCAAGCACTGTTTCAAAACTTTTAAACAGAGTTGAATGCGGTTAACAAAAACGTATTTAATTTAGATAAAGCTAGAATTTCTACTTTGTTTTATCTGAATTTTAATAAAATAACAAATTGAATGTAAGCATATGTCCATTTTAAATTTAGTTACATATAATCTCAATAGATGGCGCTGACTTTTTTTAGAACTCGCTATAATTATGTTTTTGCGTATAATATAGCATTTTTAAATTCTACAGAGAAAACCCCCCGGTGACGCTGTAATAGCCACTCGGCTAACAGCATAGTCATTACAAAAAAATAAATAAATAAAAAAATAAAAAAAAAACAGAGAAAATCTTTAATTAAATATTACCCAAAAACATATTACCCAAATATTTGGTAAATATTATTTCGTATTCATATGCTTTATTACGTATAGCTGCATAAGCAACCTACAGTGTTATATACTGTAGTATTGCTACATATAAGATTGTTATTATATAGTAATTTGGTATGCAGGTAATATAAATATGTAATTATTTCTTTAACTACATAATAACATTAACAATAAATATTTTTGTTACAATTAGATTTACGAATTTAGAACTATATATCATTGTTATTACTGGCATCTTATAAAAGTAGTAAAAGATATTGATTTGACGAACTATCGGAAGTAGCCTTAAGATATTAAATATATTGTATTTACATATCTTATTAGGTAAGCCATAAATGTGTGAAAGATATAAGATTGTTATAATAAATATGCTTAGGCATTTAAAATGGTTATGTACTATTATATTGTTATTATAATATATTTAATGATGTTTGAAGTTGTGAATATGATTTATCTCCAGAAGCTGCCGTTGGCGCTTCTGTCGATGTTATGTTATGGCTGTAAGCCTATATTAAAGGTAATCTGTATTGGACAACTGGCAAGATAAGTGATTCTTATACTTACATTGTTTATAATATGTATAATGACTATTTTGGGTATTTCATCGTTTTGAGTTATTAGTAATTGTGTCTAAATAATTACACAGTAATAACTATATTACTGTATTTATTATATTCATGTACCGAGAGTCATTTTGTTATATTAAATGATATATTTGTTTAGTTCTTTCTTTTCTTTAAACTTATCCAGATCATGCACTGAAAAATATTATCATATTAATAGTGTGAAGTAGCTCGATTAAATACTTTATACTATATTAATTCAGTGGTTTTTAATTGTAGAATCTTATAACACGGGCGGAGCCGCGGGCAACAGCTAGTAAATAATAAGAAAATAATCAAGGTATAATAACACTTTATTAAAAGTTATTTAAAATACTTATTGAAAATTCCATGAATATTTGAATTCCTTAACGTAATAATTTATCTTCCTACCAGATTCCTACTATACTGGGCCGATTACATATTTAAAGATTTATTATTTCATTTCATTTTAAATGCAGTAACTTAATAGAATCTTAATCTTAAGATGATTAATTCGGAAAATTTGCATCGTGATGCCTCTGACTTAGACTGGTCACCCGTTTATAGTGCATCCACAGAAGATGAAAAGGTGGATTCTCTTAACGCTACTCTTACTAGTTTATATGATTCCCATGCACCACTAAAACCAGTAAGGGTCAAACACCTACCTGCGCCCTGGCTTACTTCGTCGATTAAGCAAGCTATGCAAAGACGCAACAGGCCCAAAAATAAATGCAAAAAGAATCCAAACGATTTAAATATTGCTGCCTATAAGAAATTGCGAAATCTCTGTAATAGGATGTGTAGAGACGCTAAGCGCCGTCATATATTTTCTTCTCTCGAGCACTTTCCTCCTTCTCAGAAGTGGAGATTTTTTAAATCACTGGGTGTGGGTAAGTCCGCTGTTAATATAACTAAACAAACTGATTTAAACTTACTAAATTCTCACTTTTCTTCTCCTCCTTTTAAAATTAACAACGCTTTAAAACTTCTTACCCTTCAAAAACTGGCATCAGCCACCCCACCTATCTGTGATATTTTTAGTTTCCATGAAATTGCGGAGAGTGATGTTAGGAAGGGTATCCTGGCCATTGCAACAAAAGCAGTCGGTAATGACAATATTGGTCGGGAAATGCTTCTTCCTATCCTAGATATTATAACCCCGTTAATTACCCATATTTTAAACTTTTCTCTATTTACCACATGCTATCCTAAGGCCTGGAAATTGGCTCATATAATTCCACTTCCTAAAACTTCTAATTCTACTTCTTTTTCACAATTTCGCCCTATCTCCATTTTACCAATTTTATCCAAACTTTTGGAAGAAGGGGTATACAAACAACTTACCTCTTTCCTAACTGCCAATAACCTGCTCAATCCTTTCCAATCCGGTTTCCGTTCTTTACACAGTACTACCACTGCGTTACTGAAAGTAACCGAAGATGTTCGCCATGCCATGGACAACAAAAAACTAACCATTCTTATATTGTTAGACTTCAGCAACGCGTTCAATTCAGTTGACTTTGACGTGTTGCTAAGTATATTAAACTCTCTTAATATCTCATCTCCCGCAATCAAATGGTTTTCTTCTTATCTACGTGGGCGCCGGCAGAGAGTTTGTGTGGATGAGGACTTCTCAGACTGGACAGACATCTCTGCAGGTGTACCACAAGGCGGTGTATTATCTCCTCTTCTCTTCTCACTGTTTATTAACGAAATCTCTAAAGTCATTTCATGTCACTACCATCTCTATGCAGACGATTTGCAGCTATATCGACACACCACAATTAACGATCTGGCTACAAATATTGAAGCTCTTAATAATGACCTCAGGATGATTAAGACGTGGGCTGAGGAGTACGGCCTCCTGATTAACCCACTTAAGTCACAAGCCTTGATTGTAGGTAATAAGCAATTGCGACACAAAATAATTAAGGCTGACCTACCTTCTCTGACTTATAACTCCATTTTAATACCATTCTCTGACAAAACCAAAAATCTCGGTATCATTATGGACTGTGATCTTTCATGGACAGCACAAGTTGACGAAGTTAGTAGAAAATTTCACTACTCACTACACTCTCTTAGACGGTTGCAGAATTTTCTTCCTCTGAAAACTAAAATAATGTTAGCTCAAACTCTTCTTCTACCTCTTCTGGATTACGCTGACGTCTGCTAGTTGGATGCATCTGAGGAGCTGCTAAATGGACTCAAACGCCTCCAAAATTTGGCAATCCGCTTTATCTACGGATTGCGCAAATTCGATCATGTGTCAGAAAGTTAAAGTGTTTCGCAAAGTTAAAGTTAAAGTAAAGCAAAAGAAAGTTAAAGTTAAAGTTCGCAAAAAGTTAAAGTGGCTCCTATACGCCTTCGCCGGAATGTGCATATACTATCACTCGTTTACAATTTATTAAATAATTCCTCTCCCTCTTACTTAAGTGAACGTTTTCAAACGCCCGTTCCTAGAACAAGACCACATCTTTCGTGTGTCACCCTAAAAACTCTAGAAGTACCTCATTTTAATACCACCTTCTATTCCAATTCTTTTACCGTTGTCGCTGCTCAACTTTGGAATTCCCTTCCGAGGGAGGTATTTCATGGAATTCATTCTCTTAGCTCTTTCAAGCTAAGACTGAAAAAACACTACCTCTCCTCTTTATCATAAATTGTGTTATGTTTGTGTATACATGTATGTATGTATGTATCGAGATTTTATATAATATATAATGTTATGCGTATGTTTGTGTGTGTATTTGCATGTATAATTATGTTTGAATATGTATATATATTTGACAGTATATTTGTAGGTATATGTATGTAGGTATATGTATGTATGTATATATATAGATATATATATATATAGATATTATTGTGTGTATATATAACATTCTAATTCTACTATAAAGTTGAAAAACAACAGATATTATTTGTTTTTTTTCTTTTTAATGTGTTTATTTTATATTTTTTTTGTTATGTTATTAACGTGTTGACCGCTTGCATGTTAATAAAAACTCTTTTTCGCCTAAGGATAACTGGGAGAGATCTCTTAAAGAGATAAGTTAAGCCTTTGTACACTTTTTTTTTCAATGTAAAATTTCTGTATTGTATTTTTTATTTGGTACATAAATAAATAAATAAAATAAATAAATAGAACAACATTTTTAAAACTTCGTCATAAGAGGGGATTAAATAGGGTTCTTAAAATGTCACTTATTCACAAACCCATGAAAAAAACGATTATATATAGAATGCTAAATTTATTGAAGTACCTAGCGAAAAGGTAGCACATTTGGTAGAACAACGAAACGGTTATCTATAGTTTGTAAATATTTTCAAATATAAAGTTATTGCGAACGATCTGTAGACGGTTTAGGTAAACAAATCGTTTAAAGGAAATAAAACCTTAACCATTGTATAATAATATATTTCATCGTTTTAGAAATAAGTTAAAGACCTCGTTTGTCAAGTTTATCAGTAATTGTTTTCCCCTTATTTTGGAAATGACTTCCCTATTTGAAACAAAGCCTCATTATCCGCTACTTTGAAAACAGATTTTGCAAATCGATGAACAATTTAAGATTTCATCTTTTTATTGTTGCTATGAGTATGTTCTTTATCTTATTATATTTGTACATTATTTATATAAAGAAAGAATATAAATATTAATAAATCATGTCAATGACACATGATCACTAACCAGTTCTTGTCCCAATTATTTGGCTGCGGCAATATGTCAATACCTTCCACGCCCTCTTATCATAAGTAATTTATTGAAGACTTGATTATTTTTATCATTTTGCTGGAATTCTATCCATGATTTCTTACTTGGCCTTATTTTTTTAAAGTAATTATACTTCGACAAACGTCTATTTTTCTTTTTCCTATCAGTGAAGAAGAAGCTTCACACAAATTACATTTTATATACTCATTTCTTACTTTAACTTCACGCATTACATAGATATCAATATTCATATTTTAGCTTTCATAAATTCCGTTCATAGCCCAGAGTTCTGATTTATACAATAGTGTCCAAGAACTGGTTTTAAATTGTTGTTGTTTCAGTCTATAAAAAATATATTTATCCCTTGATATTCCCTTGTCACCATTTTATCAACGTACCTTTGATTCTGCATTTAAGACTTTGATCAACTTAGCCATCATTTTAAATAACTAAGCCAAGGTGCTGAAAGTAGCAGCAAACTGATAAGGGCTCAAAGGCATTTGGCTAACACGCGACCGCCGAAATCGAAACAAATGTGTACAGTTTTTATGCTTATTGATTCTTAAACTGATGTTGTCACTTTAGCCCCTTGCTGTGGATCTGACAGCCGTCCTCACAGACAATAACAATGTCGTCAGCAAACAGTATACACCAATGTCTTATGTCAAATCACGGATGGATAACGAAACCCATCCGTCCGTCTATAAAAAGGTAAGGGTTTAATATCAACCAGATGCCAACGTCATCTGAGACACTAATACTGTAGGTCTTACAGAAATTCGTACATTTCATTTAATTACATATAATTAACAAGCATATTTTTGACTCAGGGCTGACCAAACAAATAGTTCCATGTAATGTGATGGTACCGGTAATAGAGATGCTATTACCGGTACTCTGCTTTTTCGAGATTCCTATGCCTATATTTTTTTTTGAGCACGCACTGCTTTTCTCGTATTATTGGCGAAGAGAAATTAAGGCACCTTGATCCAGCATGAACTCGAAATTATATTGGGTGATCTCAATTTATACAATTGCACTCGGTTTTTGATAACTTTTTTTAATAATTTCATATTGTTTGAGATGAGTTTTATTTCTCAGTAATTGTGTTGTGTTGTATTGCACATCATGTAAAAATGGTGTACCTACTTATTAGTATTACCGTATCCATTGTTACTACTATATACAACGTATCCAAATTTATTACTTCATCTTCCATTTTTTGTGTATTTTGTGATATGCGAAACTGCCTTCGTTTTTCTTTAGTGAACCGACAATTTTTTAACTTTGGGACCATGTAGATTAAGCAAATTATTGTGTCCACTAACTCTATCTATCACTACCTCTCTTTTAGCGCTCTAAAGTCTATATATATTGCTTTCTTTTACTCTTACACGTTTTCATTGGTCAAATCAGTTTTCAGATTTAAAATTAAAAACTCTTTAAAACGATGACAACGATCAAGAATAATCTATAAAAATAATATATAAACCAACATGATTTAATTAATTTACATTATTTCAAATTAAGCAATTAAAAATATTTAGCACAGAAACTGACTAATTAAAAATATTTAATAAGATATATATTTATTAATTAATTAACCAAAAAATAATAATTTGATTTATAACTTTATAATATTGATTTAATGGTTATTAATAAATAAAAAAAAACACTTTAAATACATTTTAACAAGTTTCTTATTTAAAGTGCCACTTTAAGTACAATTAAATTACAAGAACAATTTCATTCTTCTATTACTGCCTTTTAATTATATACCAAACATTTTAATTTAAGGACCTAAGGATTTTTTTAATTTAATAGAGGTTCGTATGTAATATACTGACAGGTATGTGTATACGGTAACTTACAGTTAAATGTTCGTTGAGGCATAAAGGTCTCACGTTTGTGTTTAGTTCAATTAGTAATGAAATTAATATTATTTTCCTTAAAGACGACTAATACTTCTAAAAACTTGTCTGAAATAAGTACATTGAATCCCAAACACTGAATACAATATAATGTTAGAGGGCCCTTTTAACCTTTTCACGGTGACTGAATATCGTCACTCTATGATTAATCACATGTGTATGACAGAGGACGATAACCCTTTCTTAATTATAACTAAGTGCATATCTTGGATTATTTAAAAATAAGCTGTTACCGTTCGATTTCATTTTATTCCTACTCCCAATACTCCCACTAAGTGTTAAGCCTTTTTAAATATACACATTTAATTTTATTTTAACTATAACAATAACTTGAAAATATATACATTTTTCTAAATGAATATAATACTAAATGTTAAATTAGTCAACATATTCCATAGAACATTTTATTATAAATTGAAAAAATGTATATAAGTTTATTTATTTATTATTTATTTAATACTTCACTGCCCAAGATAAACTTAGCATATCAATAATGCTATAATCTTAAATATTTTATTAAGTAAATGCACAAATACATAACAATAATATAAACTTACATAAATTAACAATAAATATATAAATATACACATAAAACAATAAAATAAACTAAGTACATATATTAATAATACACCTTAAGCAATAATTGTAGGTACAGACAAATATCTTATGTAATAACAGGATGGAACAAAATAAATAAATATTATGATCTTTCAAGGAGATATTCTCTGATGCGATCCTTAAATACATGCCTATTGGGAGCACGACGAAGTGCATCAGGGAGGCTATTCCACAGTTTTATGGCGTTTACTGTGAAGGAATTAGACATAAAACCAGAATGGTGCGAAGGGATAAATAAACTTAAGTTAGTTGAAGAACGGAGATGAAAGTCGTGAGTGGACGGTAGAAGTTGAAACTTGAACTTTAAATACTGAGGAAAACATGGATTATTTAAAATGGAAAATAACTGATACAGAGTTCTTAACATTCTTTTTTTACGGATAGGAAGCCATTTAAGCTTAAGACGATATTCTGAAATGTGATCAAATTTACGTAAACTAAAAATGAAGCGAATGCAACTATTGACTAGGCGATCCAATTTGTTTAGATTGGCTTCAGAGATATTAGAGTAGAATACATCAGCATAGTCTATAAGAGGAAGAATAAGGGACTGCACTAACTAAGGCAGTTTCACATATCACAAAATACACAAAAAATAAAGTAAGCTTGATGAAAGAATAATAAATTTGGACACGTTGAATATAATAGTAACATTGGATACGGTAATACTAATAAGTAGGAAAATAAGAAATGCAGTGCAAAGCATGAAACATTTGAAAACACAAATAGAAAAAATTAAAATTGGAAAAAAAATGGAAAAACATTATTGAAGCTACTTGGGGAACATAAGTAGCTGAAAGCTGACTTTGTACAGAATTAATAAGATTGCGTTTACAAGAGGAAATGATTTTTTTTGTGACCATTTTTACATGATGGGTGATTCAAAATTCAAAATTCAAAATATCTTTATTCAAGTAGGCATTTACACGCACTTTTGAATCGTCAATTACATTAAATTGGTCAGTATAGTCAGTCTGTGAGTAAGCTACCACCAGCTCGGAATGCTGTTCTGCTGAGAAGAGCTGGCCAGAAACTCAACAGTTGCTCTTTTTAAATAAAATTTAACAATGTTTGACTTATAAATTATAACATCAACCCTGCAAATGAGTCAATGACCCAAGTTCCACACATTTCGATCAACCAAAAACTCTTGAATGTTTTAGTAAGATTTATTTAATAATATACCTTTAATTTCAGATTTGAAACCAAGAAAAGGAAGATCTAAGATATCTTGTGGAACCTTATTATATATGCGTATACTCAAGCCCATGAAGGATTTCTTAACTTTTTGAAGTCTAAATTTAGGCGTTACGAGCCTATTTTTATTTCTTGTATTGATAGTATGTCTGTCGCTGTTTTTTATAGTCATTTAAATTTTGGCGTATATATAGTAAGTTATTAAAAATGTATTGAGAAGCGACCGTAAGAATACCGATTTCTTTAAAAACTTCTTTTAGGGAGTCTCTAGCTTTTAAGTTACAAATAGCCCGTATAGCTCGTTTTTGTAAAATAAATATAGAATTAATTTCGGCAGCGCTGCCCCATAGTAAGATACCGTAAGACAATATACTGTGAAAATAACTAAAATAAACGAGTCGAGCCGTATTAACGTCTGTTAATTGTCTTACTTTTTTAATTGCAAAGACGGCTGAGCTAAGTTTGCTTGCGAGTGTCGAGAGATGGGGGTTCCACTGGAGCTTTTTATCTAACGTTATACCTAAGAAAGTTGTCGAGTCAGTCAGTTCTAACCCTTCATTGTTAAGGAATAAACTACAATCTTGACTTTTTACATTAGGTAGTGTAAATTCCATGCATTTAGTTTTCTTAGTATTTAATACCAAATTATTAATTTCAAACCAATGAAGAACACGTGACAGAGCACAGTTAACTTTGTCAAAATTAGGTTTATTACGATCAACTTTAAAAATATGTGAGGTATCATCAGCAAAGAGTACAATGTCACGTAGTCCTTTTACGTAAAAGGGCAAATCATTAATATAGAGTAAAAATAAGAAAGATCCTAGAATAGATCCTTGTGGAACACCCATTTTTAGGTGAGATCCAACCGATTTACAATTATTTACATCAACCGTCTGAACTCTTTAATTCAAGTAAGAGGCAATAAGATCAAGCGCAGCACTACGCACACCATAGTGATTAAGTTTGCAAAGTAATGTTTGATGGTCCACGCAATCAAAGGCTTTAGATAAATCACAAAATACTCCGATTGCATTCTGTGACTTTTCCCATGCGTCGTAAATGTGTTTAAGAAGCGCGGCACCCGCATCAGTTGTTGATTTGCCTTTGGTGAAACCATATTGTTTACTATGCATGATTTCATTGCTATAAACAAATTCTGATATTTGGTTTAGTATAATTGAATTATTAATGATGTGCAACAATTACACAATCACATCACATGGTACTATTTGTTTGGTCGGCCCTGAAAGAAAAATATGCCTGTAAATTATATGTAATTAAATGAAATGTACTAATTTCTGTAAGATCTACAGTATTAGTATCTCAGATGACGTTGGCATCTGGTTGATATTAAACCCTTACCTTTTTATAGACGGACGGATGGGTTTCCTTACCCGTTATCCATCTGTGATTTGACATAAGACATTGGTGTATACTGTTTGCTGACGACATTGTTATTGTCTGTGAGACCGGCTATCAGATCCACAGCAAGGGGCTAAAGTGACAACATCAGTTTAAGAATCAATAAGCATAAAAACTGTACACATTTGTTTCGATTTCGGCGGTCGCGTGTTAGCCAAATGCCTTTGAGCCCGTATCAGTTTGATGCACCTTGGCTTAGTGGATTAAAATGATGGCAAAATTGATCAGTCTTTAATGCAGGATCAAAGGTATAAATATATTTTTTATAGACTGAAACAACAACAATTTAAAACCAGTTATTTGACCTAGTTATTTGACAACTGAGCTACCGTATCGCTAGCTCAGTTGGTAGAGCGACGGGACGGTTTCCCAGTAGTCGCGTGTTCGAATTCTTACCCGTATCGGTTTTATTTTCATTCTATATTTATATAAATTTTAGTATAGGTTTATTAAAAAAATCGATACTTTAAAACATCAAATATGTTTTAGCTCACAAAGCATTTTTTGTCTGACAGTCTTTTTGTTCAAGATGATCAAAGTTAGAGATGTGGAAATCTGACATTTCTCCTTTTATTACGATGAGAACTCGGCATAGAATTATGTATAATAAATATATGCTACTCTCCCGCCAACCAAACAATTAGAAATAACATAAGCTGTCTTCTGTCAAATGTCTTGACTATAGACACTATATTTCAGACTATATTTCAGAATAGAATTAAACATTAGAGGTTACCATAAAAAAATATGGAAACATGAAGTATGTTAAGTCGACAAAACTACACATATATACAAAACATTAGCGTTAACGTTATCTGAAACCGCTAACTACTGTGATCCCAAGACAGGAACAGCTATAGAATTGAATGAAACCCCAATATTCTGCTATAATTTTTCAAAGGTATTTTGTGAATACTCGATGTTTATTAAGTCTAAATATATAAATTATTATATTAATTTATGATATTATTATTAAAATAAAACATTTTTAAGATTATTTAATGCTAATAATAAGATAACGATTACCAATTATAACATTTATGTCGATTATCCTTGTTTTATTTAATATTATTCCCAGTAGCGTATCTCACTAAGCCTCGCTGATAGAACTCGTGTTAATCGCTAATATAGTTACTGTTTGTTCTTGGTTTCATCACAAGAGCAAATTATCTTGACATCACTAACAATGTGTTAATCAAAGTTAAAATCATAATCAACCCGAGGTAAACAATAAATGATGTAAAGTTTTAGATGTTCATTTTATGGAATTTTGTTTAGATGACATAATTCTCTAATTTATTTTATTACGGACTAATTTTCTTGTAAGGTATGTACACTTATATTATGTAGAGGTAAGGTAAGGTGTTTTTTATATATTGATATGTATACATTTTTATATTTGTTATGTGTAAACATTTTTAGAATTTTGAAATTTCTTTAGTTATATGTACTAATTATACTAAATTTATTGCATAATGTGTAAGACATATTTTTATGATATAACTGTATATTTTTTTTTTTTTTTTTTTTTGAAAAATTTTTATTGTCGCATGAAGAATACGTTTTTATATCTCTTGCGGTTTTCTTTTCTATTAATATATATCATAATATAAAAAAATACACCGATAGTAGAAATGAATTATTTAGTCTTGATTAATGCCAGTGGGAACTTTCTGAGTTTCGCTGGCACATACTTAGTTAAATCAAACTGAAAATAACGGAGTCAGCGCCGAATTCCAGAATTGCATTCTATTAAATATTCAACTCGGAAGTTAATGGCGGGCGTAGACATAATTTTTAGTTATTTTAAACAATATTTAGTGATTTGTTCTTAGTTAATAAAATAAAACATGCTCATTATTATGACTACAATAACATAACTACACAAATGAGAACTAGAATACCTTAGGTACTTTTAAAATTTCATGAGAATGAAAATCAATATTTCTATTTTGATATTGAATTCAAAACACGGTTAATAAGGAAATTTACTTAAACTTTTAATAATAAATATAGCTATACAACTTTTAAATAATAATTATCACATAAATATCTTATGTCTGCATTTGGCACTTAAAGATTTAAGTACAATAAAAAACTTTGATCTAATATCACGTATTGATTTTCAACTTAGCGTAAGTTTATAATCTCTATTGCAATATATAAAACATTTTCCAAGTAGAACACCAGTAGCTTTGCATGACGGTTGATGATCGTGTTCAGTCTAGGTGTCGGAAAAACACCTTAAGAACCTTTTCTTTTATGAAAAAAGCATTTTCTATTACATTTCTTTTATTTCGAGTATCTTTAAGAATTTCAGTAATTCTTATTTAAAAAAGAAAATATTTTCATGAATAAATGTTACATTTTAGAGCCGTTTTAGAAATAAGTTTTTAACAAGTGAAGTTGGTCGGTAATTGTTTTCTTCTTATTTGAGGGGGCCTCCCTGATTTGAAACAAATCCTCATTATTCGCTACTTTGAAACCCGATTTTACGAATCGATGAATAATTAAAGGTTGTCTACTGCTTAATATTTTTCGCTCTGCTACCTTTTTCGTACAAAAGTACCATCGAATTCTATTAAAAGTTCCTACCTAATTTATTATCTAATAAAGATAAATTTCGAAGCCTAAACTAACTGAACTAACTTACAAATACATTTAAACGAAAAGTACAGTGTTTAATTATCTGTTGATAAGATAAATATCTCCACTCACTATTCAAATATTTCATTACTTATAAACTATATAGTCAAGAAGACATAAACATTAATTATTTATTGCATGATTAAGAAAAGGAAACCCTTGAGACAGAATTAACAAGAATAAGGGATAGATCCGGAAGAAGGGTCTTACACTTTAATGCACTGCTTCATATACAGTCAGCCCATAAACCAGACCGAAATTTATATTTCAAGTACTGTATATTTGATTAAGTTACGATACTTCAATCGACCTTTTTCGTACTTTAATAAAAATATTTATTTATTTTTCGAGTTCATTTAACCCGAAACAACGTACGTACTTTTAAATTGACCATTGTGACAAATATCTGCAAAGCTGTACTACTTAATTGTACATATTATATAGGATGATTCCGTAAACCTTTTCACGGTGCTTTAACCTCAACCCGCTTATAAGAATTAATCATTAATTAACATGTTTGTTGAAATAATGTAGCAGCCCTGTACTCTGGAATTCTCTTCGAGTTCTCGTTGGAAGATACTGGGGTTGATACTGGTGGAATATTTCAATATAGGGGGATGCCTTAGAAGCGCAACTATAACTCGTAAGATTTTGTCGTAGTTTTTTTTTTGGTTTATTAACTTATATGATGGTTTTCATGTCTGACAAGATAGGGTGGTCTCCATCTTAGTCTTATCATAGTCTAATCTTATCTTTAGACTTGTTGTTGTATTTGTCTTTGTCATGTTTTTGTTCATCGTTGTGGTGGTCTATGAAGTTGCAATAGTTTTTATTTTCCTGTCAATAGTATCGTTTCGGATATGCTGAAGGAGTTGATAACCTCGCTGGAACTAACACTTTAAAGGAACTATGGCAGATTTGAATAATGTTTACCCATATCAAACACATTGCTGTGCAACACGCTGTCGGTAGTACGAAATTACGAAGACGGTATGAAGTCTGTCTTCCCCTTATACTCTAGGGGTAAATATAATCTGAAAATCACAGGGACCCATGTCTGTACAGGAGTCCTGTAAGAAATAACAAATGACGAGGAGTTATAAAGGAAAGAAAAAAAAGTGGTATGGAGGAAAGTCGTAGTAGGAAGGCAAGGACGAGATAAAAATAAGAAGAGCAAAAGTGTATAGGATTCATTCTCATGTTATGTCATAGTTTCTGATCAATGACTGTAAAAGTTTCTATGTTCCAGTCGTGAGCCGTCAAGTTACAAGGCTAGAAGCAAATATGCTGATAGCACTGAAATGTCTAGAAATTCTATTTAGTTTCCTAGCTTTCGAGATGGTGATATTTTTGATTCCTCCTATAATCTTCGTGTCTTTAACAGTAATGGCCGAAGAATCCACCATTGTCGCTTGAGTATCCTAATAAAATTTTGAGTTAACAATCAGTTAAGAATCAAATACATTATCCATGCAGCAGTTTTACTTTGGGTAGGTGACTGTTTTCAGAGGCTTTTCGATACCTGACTTCAGCTGGGCCTGTTTTCTTTTCAATGGAAGGCAAGCAGGTTTTTATTATTGACATATAGTCCTATTGTGTTGCTGATTGGTATTCGTGTTAAAGGTCGACAATCGATATTTTCGATGACTTATGTTAATTTAAAATAACTGAGAAAGTATATACTCATGATATTCTTCTCATTTTTGACAATGATAGACTTTTTGAAAACTTTTCAACGGATTTACAAAATTAAAAATGATAATGTAAGAAGTTTAAGAAATATTAATTTTAAGAAAGATAATTTCATCTTTATAATAACTTATTCATTCTTTAAAATTTGATTTTTATTTAACATTATCAAAAACTATTAATAATAAACTATTAATTAACTAATCGAGCAATTAGTAATTTCATAATAAATGACTAAGTATTTTTAAAACTTCATAATACATTATATCTACATATCGTTTTATAATGTATTGAGTTACTGAACAGTTGGCTTAGTTAAAAAAAATCCTAAAAATTATAGGAAGACAATTAGATTGTTATTTTTACTAAGGAAACCTTATAAATTGATATTTAACCAGAAAATTGACAACAATCACCCAAAAACAGACAATGTACGTAATCAAAACTCATCCTAGAATACTAAATCATACATAACCCTTACCTTTTTTTAACACTAAGATCAATCAAATTGTTAGTGTAGGTTTTAATTTAATAAGTAAGAGAAAAAAAATTGTGAGTAGTAAGGCCAACATTCTGGTAACATTAAATTTAGCACTAATAAAATATAAAAATAACTACTCTTATTTATTCGTAGTAATAATGGTTCAAACGTTAATTTGAGAAATTTCAAAGGTTGTCTACATTGTACATACACCATACAACAAAGGTGCCTCGCCAGTAGGAACTTTTTATTTTTTAGTTTTTGATTAATTCAAAGTACTTTTTTAACTTTTAACTCAGAAAAGGGGGTGTTATAAGTTTGACCTGTGGACCTGTGCATCGTAGCAGCCAAACGAGTGAACTGTTTTTTTTATCGCGATTTTTTTATTAAAAGCCTGGTCCGTCGAAATAGATCTTAGTTTTTATACTTGCTAGAGACAAATCAGTCGTCTCCAAGATATTGAGTTTTTATTGGTGCTGTTAAAAGATTTTTAACCAATATTGATAGTAAAAACCTAAACAAATGAAAATTAGTGTGTTCATAATTTAATTTAGTACAATATAATAGTATAACCAGTAACATAACTTTTAAAAAAGAAAAAAATATTAATAATTTGATTTGAAAAACCCTCGATACAAAATGATCTCGAAAAAGGATAAAACTAATATTATTATGTACTTATTGAAATCGTTGCGTCGGAGTACCGCCAAATTAAGGAAGCAATCAAAATGGTTGTAAGCTACATAAGGCAAATAACGAAATAACAGTACCAAATCGTAAACTCTAAGTCCTCGTTTATTAAAACCTTCGTAAAATAAACCATCGTCCCCCGACAAAACAACCTAATACATTTAAATTGTAATGAATTTGAACGCCTGATTAATATCATCGGAAGAGTTTTGAATTTCACCGGTATAGTTGAATCAAACTAAAATTTACGAAGTCAGCACCGGATTCTAGAAGTGCATTCTCTTAAATATTCAACTCGAATATTAATTGGCTCGACGTAAGACTAAAAAGTCGCAATATTTTTAATATCTTATTACATTTTTTTTTTTTGTAAAAATACACAGTTATAACTGTTTTCTCTTATACCGGTATTTTGGAGTCTAATTAATTTAAAAAGGATCTTATCTACTATCCAATTATTTGTTTGTTTTTCTTGATTTCAAATAAGATTTATTTCAGATCAAATTGTGTTAACAAGTTGAATCAATCTTACTTTATTTATCTTTTCAGAAACCTGCACTAATGTTCAATTGTTCTTCTTATTTTCCGTTTTCAAAAATATCTCGATCATGTCGGATAAACTCTTCGCCAACATAACAATGGGTTCAGCCACGATGACATCATAAGACCCAATATTGAATCATTAAAACTGACTTCCATCCCCTTTGGGAAATAATTACTAAAAAAACTATCATTGACCGAAATTATAGCTTTCATATAATTTGCCGGAAAATTATCACGCATTTCCTTCATCCAAAAATATTTTTTCGACAAAAGATGAAATTTATATTAGGACACGATTCACAAAAGTTATTACATAAATATAAACATTAATTGTGTCTTACGTCTGCTTCGCATCGAAGATTGAGTGCAGTGACGAACTTTGATTTAATAACGCGCATTGATTTACGACTTTAGCTCGATATTTATAATCGCTATTTCAATAAAAGAAATTGTTCGAGTACATTCTACAGGTTGTGTAATATACTCGTATTTAAGAAATGTAGATTGCTCAAATTACGGTTTCGTTTCCGTTATTGAACATAATAAATTTCTTTGTAATACTTTTTAATAGATTTAACTACCTTCTTTAATATTGGGTATTATAAAAAATATAAACTACAAAGTATTAAATAAAAATAACTACGTTACAAAAAAACGACTTTAAAACTAAAAGGTAAAAAATAATGAACATTTAATATTTATTATATAGGTACTACCATTACTTATATGTCCTATTATCCAAGCAAGCCACTTAGTATAGGAATTCGGTTGAATATATTTTCGTAATTATTGATTTTTTTGTTTTTCTTCGTATCGATTCAAGCTAGTAATGGTATTAAGATTTAATCGCTCTTTTATAGCTTTAATTACGTACCTTACTTTTTGACGCAGGATTTTTCTTATTTCTTTTGCAACGCCAATTATCAGGGCAGACTTTAATTAAAATATAATATTATATAATATTGGACATTGCCATGGTAACGCAGTCCGTCGGAACCAATGTGAAACATTCTAAAATCACCACCTACTTACACATTAAAAATTAATAAAAAAACCATTTTCCAGTGGACCAAATTGTGAATCTAAACAATTCTCAAGTCCCCTTGAACACACACAAAGAATTTCATAAAAATCGGTCCAGTCGTTTAGGAGGAGTTCAGTGACATACACACGCACACAAGAAATATATATATAAAGATAAAGATATATTGGAGTGGTTAAAAAAGAAATTAAAGATCTTTCAAATTGTGTCTTGTCAAGTTTATTGGATTGGTTACCTATTGTTTAGTGGATGTTTTATAAATTTGAAACAGCCTCACAATTTAGTACTTTGAAATTTGTTTTTGCGAACCGATGAATAATTAATGTCATCTTTTTTAAATATTTTTTAATATTAAAGATAATTACTTTATGCAATACTTTTGATAGCTTGTAAATTTTCCATAAAGGAAAATTAATTTATATATTTATCAGTATACTGATCAACTATAATTTAATATTTATTTTATAGGCCACTTTGTTCACAATTACACTTATTGTAAATTTAGACACAAGTGATCCGCAATAACTGTCAATTACAAGCAAACAATATAATTATGAAGATTTATGACTTGAACATTAATTATTCAATGTAGGCTTAAGAAGGGATATCCCTCGAGCATCCTAAATTAACAACAAAGAGGAATAGTTCTGGTAAGAAGGGATGCGCCTTTCTATACCTACTAGCTACCTTACTTCTCACGATATGAGAAAAACGATCACTGTTGTCTTAACTTAATATACGTAAGATATATTACTTTATTTTTTAACTGCAAATACCAGTTTATAGATGATAGGAACACTTCGTATACACATGTATATTTACAGAGAAGGTTATACTAAAATGAATCCTAACTTATTATGCTATGAATGACACTGTTTAAAAATAAATTAAAAATTTATTTTATAGAAGGTTATTTTTATAGAAGGTATTTATGTTATAGAAGGTTGTACTAAAATGAATCCTAACTTTTTATGCTATGAATCACACTGTTTAAAAATAAATTAAAAATTTAAAAAACCCCCGACACAAAAACGTCGAAAAAGGATAAAAGTTTACTATGAATACTGTATAATATCTTTTTAACAGTACCAATAAAAGCTCCATATCTTGAAGATGAGTGCTTCTATTTTGACCAAACAAAGCTAAGAACCATTTCGACAAACCAAGCTTTCGATTAAAAAAAACGGCATTCAAATCCACACACATCAGACACGCAGATACACAGATACATATTTCAAATTTAAAACACCCCTCTTTTTGGCCGGGGGTTAAAAATAGGTTTGGCTATTCTATGATACTATATTATATAACTAGTGATTCATCTGACTTAACAGTACAAGTACTTGTCTTTGATTATCTGTACCCGACTTTACTCGTTGCCAAAAGAAATAAATTTAGAGCCTGTCTTTTATGTGCTAGATGAATAAAGACAACATATTATTTTTCTATGTCATCATTACGTAAAAACTACAAAATTTGTTGTGTCTAATATCAGGGTCAATAACCTGACCCTAAAACTTGAACCTGATTTAGGCTATAACTAAAATAAAATAAAACTACTGATGAAAGATGACTTGTTGCTTGGGAGAGATTTAGATGAAGTGGATGTCAAAAGCCTGTTTTTCGTAAAGCTGTTATTATTTCTTCCTATAAGTCTAATCTTCCAAACAATGTGAATAGATAATACAAGGAGCATATCCAACTAATACTGCTCTCTCATCCCTTTCAACCATCTCACATTAATTGTGCATTCGTCTCTTAAGTAATCACATTGCTTAATAATTATTTAGACTGGCTTATTTACCAGAATGTAATATTTACTTTCTGACTATTCATTATACTAATATAATAAATTGCTATTTACCACTAGAATTCAAATAAATTTGTTTTTCTTGTAAGCGTGTGTTGTGCATGTATTGGTGCAAGCAAAACACACCTACAAATTTCTCATCGCATCAAAAAAATATATATATAAATACTATAAAAGTTAATAAGAGATAAAAAAACGTAGTTTATTAAATGCTAACCTTCTTCGATAATAGAAAGGGCAATTTTGTTTTGTATATACCCACAACGTACGGAAACAATTCAGCAGGGAAGTTACCTTTTCGGATTTCGTATTTAATTTTACAGGGCTTTTGTAAAAAGATGATAAAGGAGGTCGGACCCTTAAGCTTCGCCCTTTAACACAAATTCTGCTCACCTTTAACCATAGAGCTAGGAAAAGCAGTACTAACATAGTGATATTTTGGCATGATAATCTTATATATATCTTATGTTTTGATATAATTAATATCTGTTAAACTTTGTAGTTTCAAAAATATTAACATACAATTTTTGAGTATGTATTAACAATATATTGCATTGTATTATTGTTTAAAGAGTTATCTTATCAAATAAATGACAAGCTTTTTATACAAGATTGAATAAATATTATTTTAAAGATTTAAAGAATAAAAAAAGAATGCATGCCTATTGATGAAACTAAAATACAACCTCCATATCTAAAATACTATGCAAGGTAAAAAATTTAAGAAAAAAATAAAATGCAAATATAATTCTGGTTCTTCATTTGTGTAGAAATAATATTTACTTCAACAATAGAAACTTTACAAATTGTATTGGTAACATAAATCAGCACAGTTGTAGAAAGATATGTGCCGGGTACTCGGGCTAGTAGAGATCAAGTACAGTCTAAAAGACACGCCATGGTGCAACGTTTGAATGACAAACTTCAGGCAGTTTCCGCATGGGGCAATGCCAATCTTGTGAAATCAACGCAACCAAAACGCAGACATGTTTGTTCACCGACAAAAGGAGCCTTTTCACCTTGGCTTCTACTTTCCAGAATGTATCCTTGGAAAACAGTGACCGAGTTCAGTTGTTAGGCTTAGAGTTTTCCTCCAACCTCAACTTTGGTCGGTACATTGAGTCCAGAATAAGAGCAGCTGCAGGAAAGCTTGCCGTTCTTGCGAAGGCCTGACCGTACTTTACACCGGGACAGCTACTTATATTATACAGAGCACAGATCCGGTCGTGTGTAGAGTACTGTGGTCACATATATGCTGATGCTGCAAAGACTCATCTTGCGGTTCTGGACTCAATTGAGAGGCTAGCAAAAAGGTTTATAGGTGACCCTGAGTTGGTTGAAGCCAATCTCCATAGCCTTGAGCACAAGCGTAAAATTGCTAGCCTCTCAGTATTCTATAGGATACTCAATAAACTAAGTATATAAAATTTCACATCACAAAATTACATGGAATAAGAGTGTGGAATGACCTCCTAGAATATACAGAATGGATTACCAACGTAACATTTTCCAAAACTGTAAAACATAAATCTAAAAGAACCGAAATTTTAATACAGCAACTACTTTCTATCGAGATCTTTATCATGACGGATAAAGTGCATCAATTACAAGTACTAAAACATTTAACAATACCCAAGAAGAATCAGCTCCTAATATGTAGAAAGATGAAGTTATTAAATCTATCACCACCGAATTTACCTCACATAATAATATTACTTTATAAGAAAGGGAGAATAGATAATATATCGAACTAGAGACCCATTTCACTTGAGTCGAATGTAAAAAACATCGTCTCCAATATAAAAACTGAATGAAAATCTAAGACGAGAATTAGCTGAAAGAAGAAGCAGGGTTCTGAATTGACTTTTCAATTATCGATCACGTCCATAACATTAAACAAATGATTCATAAATGTAATGAATACGGAATAAACTACTTCTTAGCATTTACAGATTACAATATAACATTTGAGTAGATGAAACAAGAGAAAACATGATAAGCCCTTAAAGCATAGCAGGTCCACAATAACTATAATAAGGAACAATAAATATGGCAGCTAAGAAACACACAGAAAGGTACGGAAAATGTTTCTCCATTAGAAAAAGCAATTAGACAGGGAGATCCCTTATCATCTTCTCCCTTATCACCCACACTGTTTTGACAATCCTAGAACATATATTTTGATAACTGGAAGTAATATGGTATAAATGTTAATGAAGTAGATACTACTACTAAAGCATTATAATTAGAATATTATTTTATGAAAATTATAATAATTATTAGTGATGTATTTAAATAAGACTATTTCATTATTTAATATACGGAATTTTTGTGTCCGCTAACGCCTTTTTTGACCCTGAAAACATCAGGATATTTAATTGATTAATTTAAAGAACAAGAAAGAACCTAGTCACAAAATATGTCTTAAGTTTGTGTCCGTGAGCTACACATTCGAACGGTGTTAACTCGCTTATATACCTCGAATGGGTCAAAAGACAAAGGTACAAACTTTGTCATTATATTCTAGTAAGAATACTTTAGAAACTATCTTGAAAAATAACGCTGTATACGATTTTGTTTCTAAAATAATTAACTGTGTTATATTCGATTATATAAAAAAGACCAACTTTTTAACTGCTCACTTTACTACATTTTACGAAATAGAATTATATAGAAGTGTCACCGAAAAGAGTGACAGATTTAACGTAGATTACAAGCGTTGGTCTAAGAACAACAAGTACTTTAAATAAGGGACCGTTAATCGATCGAAAACGCTAGACTCAAACAAGGTTTACGAAAGGATTGTCCTTCTAAAGAATTAACAGCTTTTAGTTAGTATTTTTTATCATAGACAACTGTTTTTTATAAAACGTACTAGTCAACCACATTTATCGACAGGTTATTTTGGTTAGTTTTTAGTTCTATCAAAAAATATAATAATATTTTATTATTTGGTTACTGAAATTGAAATCCGTTAAATCTTTGAAACATTACTACAGAAGTAATAAAATTCGATAAGGAAACAGAAGGCTGTAAGCTCCATCCATCCAAATTAGTCATATTTTTGAAGACGCAGATACTAATACTCTTTAGCGGCGAAATCTACTGTAAAAGAACTCAAAATATTTCTATTGTTTAAATTCAACCTGTATTTCAAGATTCCAAAAAAACCAAAGCATCATTATTATTTAAGTATAAATAAATACTACTAACCATAAATATTAATAGGTAACTTTTTGTATGAACCAAAAAAAATGATTAGGTAAACAACTCCTGTGTGTGTTACATGTTACATACAAATAGAAAAACAATCATAATAAACAGTTTAAATTTATAAAATCTTTTATTTCCTAAAAAAATTCCCCCCTTTTAATTTTAGTAAGATATAATCGAAAAGGCAATGGCAATGTCAGTAATTGCTGCAAATCATGAATGCCGGGTCAACATTGTTCCCGGCAGTTAACTAAGCCTCTCTTACTAAAGCGTATTGCGCGCTAATACGCTTACTGATTGTTCTTCATTCATCACAAGTACTAAACTCACTTAACATCACTGACAACTTGTGTCAAATAACTTAATTTTATATGGTGTATATAAAAATTCTATAGTTATATGCAGGACCTTTATTTTATGGTTCTTTAATAATATATAAAGTAAGTGTTTTATTGCATTAATATTTTTAATTGCTTAGCTAATGAAAATATAAGAACAAAATACTTTTTAATTAACGAGCTATTTTTGATTGGTCTCAATACAAACGGCCTATAACTAAACAATTATATTGTTTATTTTATAACTCTATATATTGTGGTTAAATCTTAAACAACTGGTGGTGAAAGACTTTCTTTACAACTAACTTAATTGTAAAATAATTAATTGTAAAGTAATTGTAAAAATAAAACAAAATTTTAATCTCATAAAGCGAGGTTGGTAAAGCGTTACTAATATTGAAAAGAACTTTACTTTCATGTACTTCTTATATTCGTTATTATAAGCTAGCTTATTACAGCTTATATATATTTTTTTGATCGTTGTTTTTTTAATTAAGTCCCATATTAGAAAATTAATGGTTCTTGTATTGCAGAGGGTATCACAAACATTTAAATGAAGAAGATAAAGTACACCCAAATGTAAAAAATCCAAAATGAGGACAATAATCAGTGGATAGTACAAAAAATAGTCCCGTGTGGGCATCGAACCCACAATGTTTGATTCAGCCTTCAGGGTCACTCACCACTAGACCGGCCGGTTTAACGTTTTATTGATTATCCTTGTGAAAATGTTCTGAGTTTCTGGTTCATATAGTTGAACAAACTGAAAATAACGAAGTCAGCACCAAATTCTAGAAATGCATGTCATTAAATATTCAACTCGCATAATAATGTTAAGCGTACACATAAGGCAAAAACATTCAAGAAGTACGTTATGGAGTTTTTATATGTATTGACAAATATTATGTGATTATTTTTTTCTCTGTAAATATGAAATAAAGAATTTAAAAATATATTTATAGTAGCCTACCGTATTTTTTCACCATTAAAAACTTTGTTAATTATTTAAATAACGCTTTGATACTCACAGAGAACAATGTTGATAAAAGCAAATTTTCAAGATCTTACTAATTATTAGATCATTTTAACCTAAATTATATTACTATCTTAAGTCTGTATTAGCCTATAGAATATTTAAGTCAAATAACGAACTTTCATCCTAACAGTGCTCATTGATTGTCGACTTTAGTTCAGAATTAACATATCACCGTTATAAAAGAACTAGCCTTTATGCCATTTGTAAGATAAAAGATTTAAATATGATTAAAGATTTGATGAGACTTAGAGTATGATAGCACAATGTGATTTTTTTTTAGTTTATTAAATCAAAAAACTTCTTTAGTCGAGATAGTTTCGCAAAAATACGATGTCGTAAGAATACGAATGAAATTCTATTTGTATTCAATCAGTCATCAATCAAATCATCAGGTTATTGTCAGCAAATTAATTAGGAGTACCATTCAGTTTTAAGAAGAGCTCAATAATCAATTGATAAAAGGTTACTAAACCCCTATCAATATGTAAATAATTCAAAATTAGACATAGAAAATGCTATGCTTTGAAAACTTCCAAAACACCTTTTAGCAAAAAAATATAAACAAATGTATTAATCAAAAATCTATCTATATACAGCTCACGTAATAATATTAAATATTAGAAATGAAAACCAATATCATTAGACATTCTTTATTATAGAATTATTGACTTGGCATATTTGTTTCCTAAGGAACGTATAATGAAGCTTGTATCAAACCAACCGCGTAATAAGGAGAAAACATTTACTTGTAAATAAGGACTAATTATTCTAAATCAATATATTTGTATTGTTTTCAACTCAAACAATAGAATTATTTGTTCTAGATTGCTTTAGTTAGAAATATTCTATAAATATTTTTTTTATAATTTAATAACCTTGTGATTTGTGTGAAATTATTCAAAACTTGTATTATAATTATACCAACGATTGTTATAGTATATATTATAATATACAATATCACTGTCCACAAAAAGTATAATAAATGCTACTTAAATAAAAAATAAATGATTAATATAAAGATAGTGGGCCAAAAAGGTATTCAACTATTTTAATTATCTAATTAATTGCTAAGAACCTGTTACATAAATACATTACATGTGATAATTTCAAGACAAAAATCAATATAATATTTTATTAAAACAGCAATTAAAAAAGTTAAAAAGCCAAGTTAAAGTCAGAAATCAATTTGCACTGTTAGATCAAAGTTCGTTACGGTACTAAATCTTGTAATGGTGTGCGCAGACATAATACATTTTGAATATAGTATTTTCAATATGTTACAATTTTGTTATAGTATATAAAATGCTAGTTTGTGTATAGTGTGCAAAAAGTTGCATAATTGCAATGTTTAATATCAAACAAATATTCCATATTCCTTACCATAAAAATAAGTGTCTATTAGCATAGATTTATGCACCAAAAGGTTTAATGTAAGTTACATAATTTGGAAGTATTACTTTTTTAAGTACAAGACCTAAGTATTATACGGTTCTATTTTTCACGTATATGCTAGATGTGTAATAGCTTTTTGCTTAAAGATTTCTTTTATGATAGCAGATTTTTCAAATGTTTTTTTTGCTACTGGATAATGCATCGTCAGCTTTTTATTTGAAATTATTTTACATGACCCGTTATTAAGTGAATGGTTCCTCTCATGGTGTTTCTGAAATATAATATTTTATCTATAATTTATTTGAAAAAAACTTTTTCATATTTTCATTATGTCTACGCTGCTCACCAATACCCGAGTTGAATATTTAAAGGAATGCACTTCTAGTATTCGGCGCTGACTTCGTAAATTTCAAATTCATCTAACTATATACAGGCAAAATTTGAACACGACATGAATCAAGCATTTAAGTGAGTTATTGTTAATTGGCTGTTTCAGACTAGTAAAAAAACAAGACGAATATTTTAAAAGAATTTTAATTGAGTTCTTGTAGGTTTTTCGCCTCTACTCTTTGGAAACCAATTCAATTTAATTTTTTATAAGCACAGTGTGTGCCTAATTAAAATCAAATAATTTTCTGTGAATACCATGATAAAATTAAGATTCATTTATATCGAAATCTGATTCTATCTTAAAATTCTACGTTTAGAGTAAGATAAGATATCATCTATAAAGACCATATCAACAACATTTTTACACTTTTTATATTTTATTGAAAGCAATGAAGGATGAAATAATTTAATCATTTTATTACATCCATACTATTATAGTAATCAGCTTTACCTTTTGTAAAAACTGAAATTTTAAGAAAGTGAAAGTCGTAAATTTAAGCCAATTTTATAAATGTTAATGTCATTGCAATAACAACATTCATGGGTTTAATTTTTAAATAAATTTCATTGTTATGTACCTTAAGGCAGTCTCTCAGAAACGATTTGGAATCCAAGTTATCTTCTCAGATTACAAGCCTATTGTTGGAAGATGATAAAGCAGGGCCCTTAAGCTTCGCCCTTTAATACGATATCTGCTCACCTGAGACCATAGAGCTAGATAGAATATAACTGGTTCAAAGTTTTATTAAAAATAAAGTAAGTGTATATTATTTTTTATACTTTTTGTGGTTTTAAAAATATTTGTAAAAAAGGTAACTTATATTTTTTATTATTATAATATATTTTATATAGGATTATTATTATTTATATTTACAGAAGTAGTTTAAAATGCTGACATAAAATAAAAAATATTAAAATATGTTGTTTTTATTTTATGTATGTTTGACTAGAGAAAAGCTATTACTTTTCACTTGAAAATTTGAGAGTAAATGTAGTATAATAACTAACATTTGAAAGTTTTTGATCTTGCTATTTCTGTAATATTATATTTTATCTACATTTCTCTTTCAAAAATAATGTTGCTGTGAAAGATAATACTACCCCGCAGACGCAAAATTAAAATACATAAATCTCTGAAACTCTCGGTATATTAAAATCTAAATAGATTTTATTATTGAAACCATTTCAATTAGTATACGTAATAGACTACGAAATAGAATACGAGAAAAAGAGAATTGCAGGCGTTTCATTAACAATTGTTTGAAGCAATATTAATTTTAATTAAATGTTTCATACTCATCTTAAGTATTATTTTGTTTTAATTTAATAGTAATATATTCAATTGAAATTGAATATAGTTGTACCAAAACAATGAAAGATGAAATTGAAGTTATGTGATAATAAAAAGAGTAGAGTAGATTTTAAAAAGCGGTGTTAGATAAAATTTTTTTTTAGTTGTTTGAAAAAATATAGTAAATTACTATTTAAGAATAAAACTTTGAAAAAAATTGCATCGACACTTCTTCTTTTCTTTTAGCGAGGTAGACATAAACTTTATTATTAATTATAATTTACTTTGCAAAAAATAGCAGACAATAAGGCATTAAAATGTTATACGCAGACGCCTACGAGTCGTAGAGTGGTTCTACGAACGCAATAGATGATTAAAAATGGGAATTTTTAGAAAAGTTGACTGAAAATTTAGTGATGTTAACTATTAGTTACTCAATGTATATGTGTATTTTTATTCATATCATAACTACGTCAACAATAAAGTGGATTATTGATAAATATATGTACTGTTTTACAATGTACTCATATATACTTTTTATTCCTAATTTACTAACTCAAACTATATCGCTGAAAATCCCAAAAATATCATTTTAGAGATTATACAAACTTAATGAATTATTAAAATTGTATATGACTCCTCTATGCAATACTATTTGCAACAGCGCGTCGCACTAAACCTGATATAAAGCCTATTAGGTGCACACTAATAAGATTACTAGTTGTTCTTGGTTCCATCACAAGTGCATATTCTCTTGACATAACTAATACTCATACTCAAACCGTAAATTAAACTTGTGTCGAATGTGATCCGTCATGTATTAAATAATATTATATAAGTTTGATAAACATTTTGCTTATTCGTGATATAAACAGTTGTGAAGACTTGAGTATACTTTAAAATCATTACTTTGTAACCAAACAGAAGTTGTACGATATTGTAGTTGAAGTAATAAACGCGCTGATGTTTTTTTTATGGCAGTCATAAGTAGAAAATGAAGGGTCATGAATCAAGGGAAAAGGGGTTCGGAATTTTATTTCAATTCAATCTAAGCGATCGTTCGTATTTCATGTAGAAAAATTATTTCATAAACTACTTATTAGCTAACGCATCACCTAGCAGAAAATTCTAGCTTCAATTAAAAATAGCTTACCAGAGCTATGGCTATTAAAAAGATAATCGAATAAAATATAAAACTCACGTACATCTGATTTTTTTACATTAAATTATTACCAATTTTTACACTTTGATATCAGTTTTCATCACTACAATTATATGAACTAAAAAAACAGAAATGACCATAGAAATAAACTCAGTTAAATAAAAGTTATAATTGCAGAATTGAAGCATATTTAATAATATTACAAGAAATACATAAAAGTTCAATGTTAAAATGTATATTTTTAATATTATTTGTGATTAAGTCACGAAATCTTACAGCATTATTCTGAGCAGTACGTAATAAACGCCGATCTCCAAACAATGGGTGCTTAAAATATATTATCTGTGGCATCTATCTATATGTGGCATAACTCCCAATCTAATGACCTGATTAGAGGGCCGTTTTTAAATAAAAGCCTTATTGAGATACTAAGATTAAATAAAAGTACTACACGGTACCTACTCAGCTCTCATTGGAATTAATGACAATATCTCAGGAAGTATTTTATGACGTCTTGTGATTTTTAAATAACATTTAAAAATTAGTTCATCTCACAACTTACGCGATAGCGAGCGCACGTACTTTACAGAGCTCCTTACAATTTAATTTATTATCCATTAAAATACATAATATAAGTGCTTAAAAAAGTTATATTAAGTTAAGTAATTATTTAACTCGTATAATATCAGTCAAATCAAGCAATCGCCTGTGCTTAAATAATAGAAATATAATATAAAACTCAAGTGAATAGAATCGATAGTGCTTTGTTTAAGTGTTGGTGACTCATAAACAATTACGTTGACCCGAACATTACCTTATATGGTCCGAAACGCATCATTATTTATTGTCTGGTATACGACTTCTAAACAAGCCTGTTCATTTATCTCAACACTCTGTGATAAGAATACTCTGGCTAAGTGGTACTAGAAAGCGTCTTTTGTGAGGCGAACGCAAGTTCAATTCCCACTTTTTGACATATTTTTTTTTTTTTTTTTTTATATTCTCTAGGGCAATGCTTGACTACATTCCACCTGATGGTAAGTGGAATGTAGTCTTAGGTGGTAAGGCGCATTACCCTAGCAACCTATTCACTCTTCGCTTGAAGACACCCACATTGTATTCGGTCGGAAATACCGACGCAGGCAAGCTGTTCCAATCCTTTGCTGTACGCAGTAAAAATGAGGAAGCAAAGCGCTTCGTTCGGACAGGTGGAATGTCCACAACAAAAGGATGGATACCTGCCGTGCGTCGGGACGTCCGGTGATGGAAGGGGGACGGGGGAATTAAATTGTGTAATTCCTGCGCACACTCACCAAAATGTATCCTATAGAATACTGAGAGGCTAGCAATTCTACGCCTGTGCTCAAGGCTTTGGAGTTTGGCTCCGACCAATTCGGGATCGCCTATAAGCCTCTTTGCTCGCCTCTCAATTGAGTCCAGAACCGCAAGATGAGACTGCCTGAAGTTTGTCATTCAAACGTTGCACCATGGCTTCTCTTTCAGACTGTACTTGATCTCGACTAGCCCGAGTACTCGGCAGATATCTTTCTACAACTGTGCTGTCGTCTGCATACCCATAGATACCGGGCTTCAACAGATCATTAATGTGCAGCAGAAACAGAGTTGCAGAAAGAACGGACCCCTGAGGCACTCCGGCATTTATTGTCAAGGGTTCCGAGGAACACCCGTCGACAACTACTCGGAGAGATCTGTGGCTCAGAAAGTCCGTTACCCAGCCGATCAGACCAGGAGATATACCGTACGCTGAAAGCTTGCTTATAAGGCTCGCATGCCAGACCCTGTCAAATGCCCTCGAGACGTCCAGAGAGACGGCGACCGCTTCTCCGTTCTTCTCGATGGCCTCGCCTAAAATGTGAGTAGCATACACTAGGAGGTCCCCAGTAGACCTATTACGGCGAAACCCGTACTGTCGGTCACTGAGGAGATCGTTACCTTCTAGGTATGCTAGTAGGCGCGAGTTCAATACACGCTGCATAATCTTGCAGAGTATGGAGGTGATTGAAATCGGTCTGTAATTGACAGGGTCGGCACGGCTGCCTTTTCTGGGCACGGGTTGCACATTAGCAAGCTTCCAGGATTTCGGCACTATTCCACATATATGAACACTTTATTTATTTTCTCTTTTTTTTGCTTTTTGTGGATTTATACATTATTATTTTAATATAATAAAATAAAAAAGATAATAAAAAGGTAAAGGGGGAAGGGAGGAAGGAAAATAGAAATAGAGAGAAACAAGAAAAAGGCAAGAATTGGAAGTAAATAACAAGGAACATAAGTTAAAATATATAGAAAGCATGGATGAGACCAACTCTGACAAATCAGGCTGCGGTAATACCAACTCACACTCACAGCCTGAGTACGTTACTCAACGTAGTAAAGCAAGGAACACCATAAATTGCTCTTCGTTGTCCGCTGGTAACATACGTGAAATCATTCGTGAAGAGCTCCAAAACCTATTTGACCTTAAGATTCACCCACAGTTATTGGAAGTTCGAAACTCAGTAACTTCTCTCGAAACATCTATGGCATACTTCAACGAAGAACTTGAAAAAATCAAGGTTTGTCAGGATAAACAGGCTACTACGACGAATGATTTACAATCCGAAACAAAATCACTAAGAGTGAGCTATGTATCACTCTCCTCACGTGTAGCTCAAATAGACCAGCTGTCACGCTCTTCCAATATCGAAATACAGTGTGTTCCTGACAATAAACAAGAAAATTTAATTAACATGGTAATGCAGTTGCCTAAAGTTATTAAATGCCCTATTAGTGAGGGTCAAATAAATTACTGTTCCCGACTGGCTAAGATGAATAACACTAGTACTCGTCCACGCTCTATTTTGGTAAAATTCAACAGTCCACGGCTACGTGATGAGTTTCTTGCTGCAACCAGCAAATTCAATAAAACCAATCCTGACAACAAACTTCATACAGGTCACTTAGGTGTTATTGGTAACAAAAAGTCGGCTATCTACGTTGCCGAGCACCTCTCACCTGAAAATAAAGAATTGCATGCTGCCGCGAGAACGAAGGCTCGAGAAATAAACTACAAATTTGTTTGGGTTCGGGATGGCAGAATCTACATGCGCAAAAATGAACAAACCAGCTATGTACACGTCAAAGGTATCGATTTATTGAATCAATTGTCATAGAGTAGCTAAGGTTGCCACTTTTTTACTGAAGGGCTCTTTAAATTTTTATTTCCAGAATGTTAGAGGTTTGAGAACTAAAACTATTGGGCTCTTCAACAGTGTTGTTTGTTGTAATTTTGATGTTATTGTTCTTACTGAGACATGGCTTAATAGTAACATATGTGATAATGTACTTTTTGATGATAGATATTTGGTCTATAGGCGAGATCGTGAGTACATAGTGATTCAATAGTACAAAAATGGGAGGTGGTGTGCTCATAGCTGTTTCTAAACGTTTTAAGTCCTCCCGCTTGTTTGATTTGGAGTCCGATTGTGAGGATCTTTGGGTCAAGTTGGAATTGCGTGATAGCATGGATAGAACTAAATATTTGAATATCTGTGGAGTTTATATTCCCCCTCTTGTTAAAAAACACATTCTAGAGCATTTCGTTACAAACTCAAATCGTGTCTTGGACAACCACAACGGAGATACCATTGTGCTCGGTGATTTTAATTTGAGTGGTTTGCGTTGGGCGAAAACTGACAATCTCACACTCACATGTGCATCTTCTAATAGTCTATTTCATAATTTACTAATTGATTTTATGTCATTAAATAATTTTGCTCAATATAATTCGTGCCTGAATAGTCTTAGCAAATTGTTGGATCTTATATTAAGTACAACAGAAATATCTTATGTAAACGTTAGTTCTGATCCACTAACAGTAATTGATCCTCTGCATCCTCCCCTTGAATTTAATATTGACCTAATTGACAACCAAAACTATCTCCAAGCCGATTACGATTACAAGTTCTTGTTCTATAAAGCTGACTATACAAATATAATAAGCGAACTAAATAACATATCCTGGGAAAACGAAATAGCTAGTATTATAGATTTAGATGCTATGGTTGCTCATTTTTATAAATTATTAAGGTCTATTATTATTAAACATGTACCCAAATCTAGACCCTCTAAAAACAAGAAATATCCGGTTTGGTTTTCAAAAGCGCTTATTAAAGTAATAAAGGAAAAGTTTAAATATAGACATAAATACCGAAAATATAACAACCCTCGTGATTTGCTTTCTTTTGAGCTGCTTAGGAATAGATGTGCTAAGTTACATAGCTTGTGCTATAAATCTTATTTACATCGATTAAAATCATCTCTGAAATCGAATCCTAAATTGTTTTGGAGTTTCATTATACACAAAAGAAAGAACAGCACCACTTATCCATCACAAATGTATTTAGATGATCACCTTGCTACCACTGGACCGCAGATCTGTGATCTTTTTGCCTCACAATTCTCTTTGGCTCATAACAGTGATAAAATACCTATACCTCAAGAATCTTATACATCAGATCCTTCTAATTTTCTTTTACAAATATCTGTGACTAAAGATGAAGTATTCCGGGTTTTAAAAAGACTTGACCCAAATAAAGGTGCAGGCTCTGATGGAATACCATCTATATTTTCCGTCAGGTGTGCCTGTGCTCTCGCGTTACCATTGTACCTGATAATGAATAGGTTCCTTAGCTCCGGCATATTTCCAACTGCATGGAAAAAGGCTCTTGTTGTACCTTTATACAAGAACGGTATTTCTAATTCTGTTAAAAATTACAGGCCTATATCGATTATTCCTATTTTTGCCAAGGTTTTTGAAAAATTGATCAGTCCTATAGTAGCCTGGCATGTAAAACACCTTATAATGCCACAACAGCATGGTTTTATGAAAGCACGTTCCACTACAACTAATCTGATATCTTTTGTCGGAGACCTTGCTGAAGGTATAGATCACGGGCACTCAATCGATGTAGTATACATCGACCTCAGTAAGGCTTTCGACAAAGTTAATCACGACATACTTTTATACAAACTTTCATGTGTAGCAATCTCTGGCTTTTTCTTATCCTGGTGTAAATCTTATCTAACACACAGACAGTCTATGGTGGTAGCAGGGGGCTTCACCTCTAAATATTATACGGTTCTCTCTGGAGTTCCACAGGGTTCAATCTTGGGGCCTTTGTTTTTTATCATCTTTATGAACGATATTGGTAGGTGTTTCAAAAGCTCAACATTTTATTTATTTGCTGACGATCTAAAATTTTTTAGGACGGTCAATTCGCCGACTGATGAAATATTGTTACAAGAGGATCTAGATAATCTTGTCTTGTGGTGCAAATCAAACGGTATGAGTTTGAATTCTGACAAGTGCAGCGTGATACGATTCAGTAGAAAAAAGAGCACGATTTTTACTTTCTATTGTGTTGGCAATGTGCAACTGAAACAGGTCGATCACATTAAAGACTTAGGTGTTATACTGGACAGCTGCTTACGATTTCATTTGCATATTGATAACATAGTAGGAAGGGCATTCAAAATGTTAGGTTTCGTCCAACGCAATTGCAGGGAATTGAAAAATCTGAGTACAAAAATTACAATCTACAACGCTTTTGTACTTAGTTGCCTTGAATATTGTAGTGTTGTATGGAACCCTTACTACGACGTATATAAAAAGCGGATTGAGAGTGTGCAAAAGCGCTTTCTTAGCCATCTATCTTACAGTTACAACTTGTCGAACATCTGCTCATCCTATAACGATCGCTTGCATCAATTCCACATGAAATCGCTATCTGACCGCCGGACGATGCTAGACGTCATGTTTCTGTTCAAGCTCATTAATGGTCACCTTGACGCTCCTGATCTTTTATCACATGTAAATTTAGATATTCCTAGAACATTGCCTAGACAAATGAAATATAATCCATTCGTCCAAAAACTAGCGCGAACAAATCTAGGGCTTAACGCCCCTCTGAACAGACATTTTAGAAGTTACATCAATATACATTACAAATTTTTAAATATTGCCGTGAACTCTTTTGAAGATAAATCAAACAAACCTCTAACAATAGATATTTTCTCAAATTTTCTTAAATATTTCAAAAACCTATTAATGCAGTTATTAAATTGAATTTTCCGTTGTATTGTCATATAAATTTTTATTTTCATTATAATTTAATTTTTGTATTCATTTGACTCATTTTACTGTATAGTTCCGATTGAAACTAAACATAATTTTTAATGTGTATATTTTAATTATTTTAATTTTTTTATTTTTTTTATAATTAGGTTAACCATTTTATATTTATTATTTAATTGCTTGTTATTTGATTGTTTGTTATTTAATTGCTTATACTTTTCTTAAATTTTTATTTCACTATTTGCTTTTAAAAATCTGACATAATTTGACATCTTGAATCTAGTAATGTTTTTTATTTTATTGTTTTTTTTTTTTTACTAATTAATAATTTGTTTAATAATAGTAACAAATAATATTTATGTTATAATAGAATATTGCTCATATCAATGTGGTTTGCTCCTATAATTGAGGTAACACTTACTTCTTAATGTATGCTTATTTCAATGTTTGTTTGTTATAGTGTTTACCTTGTTGGTGCGATTAATAAATAAATAAATAAATAAATAAATAAATAACTGTTTAATAAAATAACAGGAGCGTGGTTAACCTAAAAATCCCAAAAGGGCTTTCTTGAAATGACATCCCTTTGCAGCCCTGTATTATGATTACGCATTATCTTTATAAAGTGATGTTATTCATAATCTCTTCATATATTTATTTGCTATTTAATGTACAAAGAAAATGATAATCATCATCTGTCTAGTATGATCCGGGTAAGCTTAAGGGTGATGTTTCGTAATAAATCTTCAAAGGGAACTTGTAACCGTATCCCTGAGACGTTTTACGATAATATAAGCTATGAGAGTAAACTTTTAAAAAATTATTATTAAAATCTTCAGCATGCATACCTGCTGCAATCGTAACTGATTTGTTTTATTATCAAAGTATACTGATGGGGTCAAAACAACCGAAATAATATTTTATTTTGCTATAACACAAGGTTACATTTTGCCTGCCATATTTCAATATTGCCTGTTTGTACTATTACAGAATTTTAACATATTTCAGAATAGTCTCAATAGATTTTAGAAGACTTGACTAGAAGGGTACAGAAATTAATTGAGAATGAATTGTAAAAGCTAAAAATCATAACTTTGGGTTATGTATTCTGATTACCAAGATTTATTAATATTTAATTTATATATTTATAAGAAACAAATGTTGATGACTAAAGTAACAGTAAATTTCAGTAATATAATCTAAACGTATTTATAAACCAAGGAGATTATAAAATCAAAGCCAAGAACATTTATTTATGCAATATAATATTTTTAAGTTATAGTAGCCCCAAGCGCTTAGTTCAAAGACATAACTTTCTAAGCATTTGAGGCATCAACAAACAGGTTTCGACAGGAACCGAATAAACAGACTCCTGTGAAGCTTGCCGCAATACCATTGAACATACTTGAAGCGGGTAAACTTTTACAAACTTTTAGAAAATTTGAATCTGTTAAAATAAAACTTGGCATAAAATTGGATATGTATAATTTTATTGCCAAGTGGTATTGGAGCCAGCAATGTATTAAGTAAGCAATGTATTGTGTTGAGCGTGTGTATGTATGAACGTATTTTAGAGTTGATTGTGACAATGAAATGTTATTTTGTTGACTCATTATATATATATTTTAAATAAATATAGAATAAAAAATATACAGATACAGAAAAACGACCCGTGACCTCTTAGACCATGCCGTCTCTATATAATCGTGCTAGAACGTACTCATTGTAACATGTAGCAGTATAGTAGCTCGTGGTCGTAAGTTTCATTCCCTGTCCATAGCAGTTTATTTTTAATTCTATATTTATTTTAAAAAAATATTGAGGGAATAGCCTGATTTGTGACCCACGGCATTCATCCTACCATGACAATGATACAATTAATTGAGTGTTTTATTATACCTAAATTATTGTTATACGCGACATATATCTGTTTAATATCACTAATTATTTTTCTGCTTCGTCTTCGTCAATCTAGTAATAGAATATTAGTAAAGATTATTAGAGCCGATTGTTCCTACTTATGCTGTTCGTTAAACATTGGTTTTCATAGTTTTATAAAAAAATATATACATTCTAAAGTAACAAAGTCAAAGCTATTTTTAGTATTTCGAATGAAATAGAAATAAATTACATTTATAAAAGATCATCCTCTAGATATACGGTTCCAAAAGGTAGGTCCATTGACAATTTGTTTGGTTTTGCTGTAACGATTTTTTATAGTCTTATCTATTGAATCACAGTCATAATTGATATGTGAAAATAAATAAGAATCCAAGTAAAGCATCCAAAAGAAAAGCAATATAACTAAACAGGCTTCTACTAGTTCTATGATGCTGGGTTATTTATAATAGTCTTAATTGATATACTCAGAATGTTAATAGGTCCGTTGTCTAACGAAAAGACATCTTGGATTTGTTTACAGAAAAGGAACACTTCTAATATCATTATGATGTTACCATGTCAACTCTTTTTATTTGTCATTATCAATTGAATTTTTTAAACAAGTTTTATGTAATAATTATGTATTTTTATATATATTGATATATGTATTGAATTGTAATATATTTGTGTACCTTTTTATATATAAGTGTGGTATACATGTCTAAATGTATTTATATAATATTCATTAATGTTGTAGCCTACATTGTCCGTTTAGTTTTATATTATCGTTTTGAATTTTAAAAACGCCCACCAAAACTTTTCACCACACACAGAGTTTAACTGGGAGAGAATGCCATAAGGCATTAAGTTACCCTTTTGTAACTAAATGCAACAAAGGATAAATAAATAAATAAATAGAGTTTTATAGTTAATATAATAGAAGTATTGTAATGTAAGTAGTTATTGTGGCGTTTTTGGAAACAGTTCTAAAGGGATTCACGAGAACCTGTATAATATGTATATAGCTTAATTTGGTCACTTTTGTAAAATAAATATAGATTCTCGATCTACCCCAGATCCTCAGAACAGACAAAATCAGCTATGGATATATTTTTTTTATTATTATTATTATTTAATTTTATTATTGTTAAGCAGTATGGCAGTAGAAACCCATTCAATTAAAAATAAATTGTTTGGATAATTTTTAATTATCAATCATTAATTCATTGATTCAATTGTTAATTGAATGAAATGTCAATGTTAATTTTGAATTTATTTAGTATATCAGATTTTGTTTTTAAAAACTATTCTAATTCTTGTAGATAATATTTTCTTACCTTTATTAAAACCCATTCATGTATTAAGTATTATATATTCAACCTTGAACTTTAATCTCACTATTATAAACATAATTTATTATTATTATTTTATCTGTACATATACTTTATTTGTGTTATAGCCCGTCTACTATTTGTGTTTTGTTACAATTTGTTTTCGAGCGGACTAAGGCCGTTGTTGATGTTCGTTGCGTCATAGCACGGCGGACACTGAAAATCAGCGCGGGAGTTACGAATTCTCGAAAATGCTGAGTGGTCCACCGTTTTGGAAGTCACAGTTTCTATGCTTTTATCCTTGTGTAAAAACCATGTACATTTTAAACTGTATGTGACATTGAAATAAAGTTTTTTTGCTTTGATTTGATTTGATTTGTTATCATCCCTCTCAAATTTCTCTTATCGAAAAATGTGTTGAAGGTCTAATAGATGAGGGAGTGATAGAAACTTCTCAACAGCTAAAAAATACTTACGTTAAGTTGTTAATCATGTGACGTGCTGTATTCGAAAGAATTAACTATTAACAAGGTGTAATTGTATAGGTGCATAGTTAGATAGCCTTGCCTTGCATGGTATAATTAAAGTTTATATTTTTTAATACCAAGCTAGAAAAGACAACATTTTTAGAACACTTAATTTATTTCAGAACATATCTTAATTAAATTGATTTAGAGCGATTTGTCATAACTTATTTATAATTATTATTATTATATTTATGTGCATAGTAAATATGATATAAATAATAAGAGTGTAAATAGTTAAAAATATTATGTTTTACAGCTTCATTTGAAAAGGTTTACTATTAATAATAATAATAATAATAATAATAATAATAATAATAATATCAGGACAAATATAAGCGTATGTTTTTATTGAGTTCATTTCTTTAATAATATTTTTGTTACACATTATTATTATTGTAAACGATTATCGTATCATCGCAATTTATACCTCATTAACACTTATAATGAATCATTAATATATCTTTTTAAAATTAAATTATATATGGTATAAAAAAATACAAGCAGATGGACTCATTTTATCTATTTTCCTTATTTATTATCTTTGGATAGTTTTAGTAATAAAATACTTATTTTTTCTACGATTTAAACAAAAATCCCTAATTATCAAATGTTTTGTAATAAATATTTAATTATTTTGTTAATCTTTACTTGTTCTATATATTTATTATAAATGTCAAGTCTCACAACTAGTATAGTATACATAAACTTTTTTCAGAAAATAAGATAACGAAATAACTTGTCAAATATTAGTTAGGCAATAGGCAAAGGTGTAAGAACTTTAACTTTTTTTATTGAAAAATACAAATATTCAATTTGTTGGCTACCTAACAAAATATATAAAATAACAATACTTAATATAATACTTAAAGTAATGTATATTAACTTATGTGAGGTAATGGAAACAATAATATAACATATAAATAATATATTATCTATAAATTATATATTTATAATCTATATATTATATCATTAATTATTTATAATACAAAAAATGCCACTAAACATGTTTCATATGGTTATTTTTTCTGAGATATTTAAATTTTATCTACAAGCTGATTCTGTATCATCTGCCCTACGACTATAATAAAGAGGAAAAAAAGCCGGGCTTATGATAATCTTAAAAAAAACTAAATAATGCTGTACAAACTGAACTTAGAACAAGAAAGGGTTTAACATCTTTTATGGATGAGCCCGTGTTACAGTGATTTCTTAAATACTGAAACCACCTACCAGGTTTACAGTTCAGTTAGCTAAACTATTATGAAAGAATTACGAAAACTTACTATTGACTATTATGAAAATGAATGAATGACCTGTGAAAGCCAAACTATTATGATGACGTTCGGTCGTTAGTAGGGATGGCAATCCGGCGTCATTTTCAATCTGGCCGGATCCGACCGGAATTCCATCGATCCGGCACCGATCCGGATTGATCCAGTTAGGTTGATTTCAGCTTTTCGGTTCGAAATGAACTGTTAGTAGTTAAACCAAGTGATTATACTTAATAGAGGTAGTTCAGAATATCTTACTTCTTATCTTATTTTATCTTACTAATATATAAGTTTGGATGGATGGATGTTTGTTACTCAATCACGCCAAAACTACTGAACGGATTTTGATGAAACTTTGCAATATTGTTGCTTATGAATCAGAATAACACATAGGTTATAGAAATACCAACTTTTGCACGTGGTTTTGTCTGTGACATAGCATAGATTGTATGCGATTACGTAATTGCCACGGGAGATCCTCTTTTTAATCGTTTGGTTCACTGAAATTTACATACAACTTTAGGAGTGTTATGTTATTCAAATATGATATATGTATGTTCGCTGCTACAGTCAAAACGGCTTTATTTTGGTGTATTATTGTGAAATATAGAGTACTGATTTTGGTGAATGAGGTATCGGTAGATACGTCTGGATGGCGCAAGTAAAACTGGGTTTATTAAAAAAACGAAAACGTGGATTTTGGACATCATATTGTAAGGAACCTAACCTAACCATTTTGTTTTCAAGCAAACCCATCAAAGGCCTATCAAAATGAAGAGCGTTAGATAGCGATTTCATAAAATAAAATTTAAATTATGACTGTATGTTGGCCGTGACTGTAAAAATAATATTTTTATGGGTATGAATATAAGCCATATAAATATTATTTTTACAGTCTACGTTGACGGGGTCACGGGCAACAGCTAGTAAATATGCACATAAAGCATACATCCTAGGTAGGTAAGAATTTTGAAAAGAAACCTAATAGAAGATGACCATATAGAAAAGGTGTAATTCACCTTAGCGGGAGCGGTCCGGTACCTTAATACCAACATAAATCTGGGAATCCGTCTTGTCGCTCTTGGTAGAACGAGAAGACATTTCGTGGTTGCGGGTACAAATTCTTGCCGGTATCGATATTTTTCATTATATATTTGCTTAAAATTTTAAATTCAATTTTTATCTGGGTAGGGCCTCTACAGCCAATTTAAATGAGAATAAACTGTCAATCAAGTTTTTTATTTGAACCCCTATTCCAGTTTTATTGATACACATTTTCAGCATATGAAATCTTTCCATATTAGACAGAAGAGTTAAGAATATTTCAGAAAAAACTAGCATCGAATCCGGTCGCCGAATCGATCCGGATTACCGGATCCGTTTTCCGGATTGCAATCCCTAGTCGTCAGGCAATATTGTTTACTGATGGCCGCTGTATGATGCTGAAGGTTCAACAACCATTCTTGGTCTTGTTGTTCTTTATGCCTTATGTTATGTTTTATAGAAAATTATGCGATGCTGAAAGACACGTCTTACATGAACCTCATTAACATTATTCATAGACATGCTAAGTTACAAATGTTTGAGCGTGGGAAACAACTGCCGATTTCGGCCGATTTTTGTATTGCGTCTTAAATCTAATACAAATAATCAGAATTAGATTCAATGACTATCAATTATGTAATCGTTGTTTAAAGCATACAATAAACGTCAAGGTGTTAATTCCAAAGAATTTAAAAATTAAAATATAAAAAAAAATGATATGCAGTTTTTAGAATACATGCGAAGGTTTGAGCACTCAAATGCTGAATTAATAAAAATATGTTCAGGTATCGTAAGAGAAATAGATTAGGTGAGCTAAGAGGTTTGTCTTTACCTTTTGTTGAACTATATCTTGTTGACAATAAATGACATAGAATGAAGATGGAAAACATAATGTGCATTATTTAAGATAATCCATAGATGTACATGTAAAAATCACATGTTTATTTAAATCTAAAGAATATTTTGAAAATATTTCCTTATATTTACCATATTATTAAGATCTAATCACGATGATACTATACTCTGCATTGAGGTCACGAAATGAGCAATTCTAGCAAATTAGAAAAATATTGTTTTTTGAACAGACAACAACTTTGATTTTGACTTGTATATTATGGCAAAAATACCAATTCGCGGTAACTAAAAATATAAATTATATGAAAGTCATTGAACATTTTTAATATTCATTGGAATCTTTTATTGCTTTAGGTTTTATAAATATTGTAAGTTTATGAGATAGGTATTTCTATAATCTATAACTTATACTCTATGATTTATATAAATAAATCTTAATAATTTTAATACAATAAGTATTAATTATTTCATCTTTATTTTCGAGAACATAATATACGAACGATGTATGTTTTATTTACGCAGTAGACTCTGTAATTATTAATAACCCGCGGCACCGCGCCGGTGCAAGATCGCTTTAATAAAGTGTAAACAAGATACACACAGGTCTATAATTATTGAAACTACTTCTTCGAAATATAAATTAATTTTTGTAAGCATCTTTTTAAACAAGATATTGAAGTTAAAATATGCAATATAATGTATCGGTTTTATAGAACATAATAGGTATCTATCTATAGGTATATCTGTATAGGTACTATACAGTTAATATTGAAGATCAGAATGTGAGAAAAACATATAGAAATATTTACCCGTATGTATACGGGATGTAAGGATGATCGTTTTAATAAAATCGTTGCTTTGCAATATGTTGTTGCTATAGAGTTAGTACCTATATTGAGTACGCTTGGTCCTACATATATATAATTAGACTTATAGTTAAACATTTAAATTTAATGTTTTCTTAACAAAGTAGAACATGCACAAGTAAATTATGTAACATTTTCCCCGCAGTGTGTCCTAGTAAACCTCTCTAGTACTAACATTGTTAAGCGCTAATAGGGTTACCACTGGATCTTGTTTCCATCAAGTGCATATTCGCTTTTCACAAGAACAATAGTACAAAGCGTAAATCAATCTGCGGTGATCAAGTTTCAATTCAGCTAGTCACTTGAATTAACAGTGTTAATATAATATGTCGTTAGCAAAATCAATCTACACAACTATCTATTGATTACAAATCCTAAGAGATATTGGACTCCTTCCCCATGATTTATTAACTAAATTCTGTGAAAATTTCATTTAATTTGATATAAAAACGATTTTTATTTAAATAGAAATACACTTCTTCTGTAATAACAGAATAAACTTTTAAAAAATGGAAATCTATTATTTTCAATACTCTCTTAAAGTCATAAATAATTACTGTATCTGTTTTTCATTGTAAACGTTTCCTAGTAGGTACCTCATCATTTATCAAACAATCAAATGAATCATCGCACCCCTGAAAGGGCAGGGGTGCACTACATTCAATTACCCAATTTTATTACGTCCGGGGCCGTCATTTTCGATATCCGATAAACCAACATTGTGACATTGTGATACAACTTGTTTTACATAGACAGATATATATATATATATATATATATATATATATATATATATATATACAAGTTTTTATTAATTTTCTAGATGTAAGCAATATAGATGCTCTTAGGACCTGATGCGAGTGAGTACAAAGGCTTGTCTGTCACTCTTAGAAACTTACGCTTCTTCTATTGTGAATAAAGTTTTGGTTCAGTGTGGTGACCATGTTTATATTAAATTAAAGTAAAACGCTCTGAAACTTATTATACATGGTTACCTGACTGTACCTACTTACGTAAATATAATTGGAGTTGGTCCGATTAGCATTGTACTAATTTGGGTTATTCAAAAAATCCGCAACGTGATCTTATTTAAATTATTTAATATTAGAAGGGAAACTTATGAAAATTATGCCTTATTTAAGAAAATCTAGACTTCTAATCTATATTTTTTTAATAATGATTAATCTAAAAATTAAACACTTGTATATTGTTTCAAATTGGAATATACTACACCGAATGTAGACATTTATATTCGCATATTTTTGCGCTCAGACATATAATTAAATAAATAAAATATGAAAATGTATATAATAACTTTAAATCACGGCTACTACTAGCTCTCAACTCAAAAGAGCTATGTGTTGTATCATTCGAGGCACCATCGTACAAGTTTCGACAGAGCACCGGATAAACAGACGTCAGTTAAGTTGCCGCAATATCATTGTACACACTTGAAGCGTATGAAAGCCTCTTTTTAAAATGACCTGAATATTTGTATTACTTAAATAAAATTCTTTAAATATTTTTAAACTTCACTATATTTTTTTTCATAAAAAAAATTATTTCCTTAAAATCTTACTATTTTTATGCTATAAATCCTTAAAAGCTCCATTAAGTTCTCCTGTATACATATGAAGTAGAGCTAGGCTTGTAAAATATTTTGATCCTTGTGCTAAAAGGTTCTAACGCAAGCCGTGAATAAAATATGCTAAAAATTTAAATAACATTTCCTTCAGTTTTTATTGTGTTTTTTATCAAATTATTATTAAGTAACTTGTAGTTTTCTTACAAATGCAATCTTAATTAAACGAACTTGGTGGTTTAATTTTAAAAGAATTCAATAATTACGAACTGAATTAAACTGACTATTAAACAAATATTACTGTGTTTGATGTATGATTGTTTATCCGACTATGAATGTACTTTATGTCTGTTATCTATATGCTTGTGAAACCCCCGGGACAAAGGAATTATTCAATAGTGAGGGCGTTTAATTTTGAATGACTTATAAAACATCAACAATATTATATAAGCAAATATAATAATTTACGAATATCATCGTACAATTTTAAATGTAATAATGTTCTCAAGTATTTATTTATTATATTATAGAAATATATAGTATGTATGTATATACCCATTAAACGTAAGTAAAAATAAAACCGGCTGTTGATTTTTTTATTAAGCTTCGACGTAACTTTTATTTTAGGTTATCTCTTTGACTTCTTTCGATCGAGTCTTATCCAAAAATTGCATATGTAATGTATGTGTAATAAATTAAACAAAAAAACTAATTTGTTTAAGGACAAAATAGTTTTTAACATCAATTATTCCTTAGAAACAATCTTTAAACTTCTTTAGTCATGCCAAGGTTTTTATAAATTGAGATAAATACTGAATGAAACAACTCGGGATCTCCGGAAAACCCTCTCTTCGCTTTACCAATTAAGTTACTGTTAGCTAAAGTTAAGATGATTAACTGGGATATTAAAAAAATATGAAAATGGAAAATGGGAGAAAAATAATGATAAATTAATATTTCATTCTTTATTTTAAATGTTTATTAATCCATGCAATTATAGTTTGCCAGGAAATAAGGCTAAAACTGGGTGTCAATTCAAAAATATCAATTCATTATATCTAAAAAGTATTTGTATATAAATCGTTAGCTTGAGATTTATATAAAAATATTATATTGCATAATATGCGACTCCAATTGCAGAATAAGTGTATAAAATCATTTTATTATACCAATTTAGACTCTAGAATATTCCCCTTAGAGTTGATATTCGAAGGCTATACAGGCATTCCAAAACTTCAAAATCTAGAACACACCTAGCGGTTTAACATACAAAATATAAACACGAACATCTAAACAGTTAAGGACTGGTTCGCTAAGGTTGGCCCCACGCTTGTTAGTTCGAGTAAGCAAAAGCTGTACGTAAAATTGGATACTAGAGCATAGTCCAATTTACAAATCGACTCCGTATGCCACTTGAATTTTGCTTTATTACGAAATTGTAAAATATAAGTAGTATATTATATTGTTAAATAAAAATGTATAAATCTTTTATTTTTATAATTTTCATGTTCGTAAATAAACTGATTATAAAAAAAAATATTTTATATTGTTCTACTTATTAAATAAAATGTGTAAAGAAAATCAGTACTCACAGAAACTTCTAGCTTAATGCAAAGAAATAATAAGCATACATTTTATATTGCAGTTAAATATTCTAATGTTTTCCTAAGGCGAAAATTATAACATTTATTCCCTTAATTTCAGCAGAAAGTTGCGGTCGAGTGACATATTGTGTGTAGCCATTTTGTGGCTGAAAACCGGACATTATTCGGGTATGTGCAGACTTTAGACTTCTTCAAATATTTTTTAATATTATTTAAAGTAGTTTAAGTTATTTTAAAATGTATTATTAGTTATGCAATCTTTTCCTGGTGTTTCAATAGAAAAATAATATTAAAACAAAACATAGTTAAACCAAATATATAACCCATTCGGGGTTCTTATTCATGAGATCGAAGCATGGCGAATTCGCCGGGTTCGAAACTAGTCGGGCAAATTCCTTTAAAAATTACATGACTATAGCCGGGTAAATATATATGTCGCAGATCACGATAATTTAACAATAATTAGTAACTCAATTGATATCATTGTAATAGTGGAGTGTGAACGCCGTGACGTATTGAGTCACGTGACCGGAATCGTTTGGTGGGGCACCCGAATCATTTTAAATAACCGAGAGCTTCGAGACGAGAGGATTATTGATTAGTGTGAGCCTTACAGTCCGGACCCCCCAAACGGGACCGGTGGTTCACGAAACTCTGATAATTGTATACCTACTAAGTAATTTGTGATTACCTACATTTAATACAAGTAATTGTCATATTGTGTCTGTGTGGTTTAATTGCCTGAGACCTACGCTTCGGATCCTGTACCAGAAGAGTCCATCAATACCGAACAAGCCACGAATATGCCTCCTATCTCCGACATCAGAAGTGGGATTCACTCGGGCATCAAAACCACCAACTACCCACGAGATAAGTTTATTGAAGCTACAAAACCACATCAAGCAAAAAAATGAAGTGATTTTATTATTTGAAACGCACACTACAAGATAATAACAATGAAGTTCCAGAATCAATACAATCAATCAATAATTGATAATCAATGGTTGTAAATCAATCAATCAATCAAGTTAAATTTATGTTATCTCAAAACTTAAAAATTGAGATCTACCCACATATCAAGAAAATCGAGTGAAAATACCAATTTAATCGCTTATGCAAGTCGTTCATTAGATTATATGACAAACCGTTGGAAGAATTCTACGAAAGAAGGAATCGTTGCTAATGAAGAAAGAAAGAAATGAAAAATTATTTCGGTGACAACGCGGCGCGAATGGCGGTAATGGCGCGGCGCGGATGGCGCTGATGGCGCTGATGGCGCTGATGGCGCTGATGGCGCTGATGGTGCTGATGATGGTGACGGTGTTCGTGACGTGGCAGCTATGGCAGCGGTGCTGGCATGGCACGTGGCGAGCAACACGTTGATGTCCTGTGCAACTTATCCACCATTGGGCACGTTACAGCGAAAAGGTGATTCGTTTCAATTTACTTACGTTTCAAGTGCTAAATGCTCGCTAAGTCAAAGAAAATCAATCCATTTAGACAGAAATCATATGTAAAGTTTAAGTGTTTCAGTGTATCCGATCTTATTAATATCTTTTTTGAGATACGATAATAAAAAGTCGGTTGTAATTTGATAATTTTGGACGTCAATGATGACGATGATGATTATGATAATTGTTCTGTTGCTGGCTGTTCTGATGATAATAATAATTCATAAGATGTCTATTTTACTTGACGCCAATGATGGTTGTCTATCTTGACTTGACGCCAATGCGGGTTGTCTATCTTGACTTGACACCAATGATGGTTGTCTATCTTGACTTGACGCCAATGCGGGTTGTCTATCTTGACTTGACGCCAATGATGGTTGTCTATCTTGACTCCAATTAGTCCAATCCCATGGAATGACTTGGATTGAGTTATGTTCTATGTAACGGCTTCAGTTACCATATCTATCGATTTTGGAAAGATTAATGATTTTTTATGTGGTCAGAAAGGCCGAGCAAAGCAACATCTACAGTTGTATATTGTTTGGATTTCAGATACATATGCACACGAGGGCGTGTGACTTGTCAGTATGGCCGTGTCGCAGATCACGATAATTTAACAATAATTAGTAACTCAATTGATATCATTATAATAGTGGAGTGTGAACGCCGTGACGTATTGAGTCACGTGACCGGAATCGTTTGGTGGGTCACTCGAATCATTTTAAATAACCGAGAGCTTCGAGACGAGAGGATTATTGATTAGTGTGAGCCTTACAGTCCGGACCCCCCAAACGGGACCGGTGGTTCACGAAACTCTGATAATTGTATACCTACTAAGTAATTTGTGATTACCTACATTTAATACAAGTAATTGTCATATTGTGTCTGTGTGGTTTAATTGCCTGAGACCTACGCTTCGGATCCTGTACCAGAAGAATCCATCAATACCGAACAAGCCACGAATATGCCTCCTATCTCCGACATATATTTAATAATCATCGTGGTTCTCGAAAGATTAAATACAAAGATGGTTAAAACACTTTGTTTTTATTTAAATGAATTAAAATAAAAAAACCATAACCGTTATTGCATTATACCAACACTCAAAAACGATGAAACTATTCTTCTATAACTTAACTAACATTTAACATAGTTAAATATAAAATAAATAAATATCGTTTGTCTGCTCTACCCTTCTAAGTAGTTGTCAAGTTTAGGAAAATATCAGAATTAGAGGGAGCTGGAACAGACTGTTAGAAATTTGGTAGGAATTTACAGTTCTTGGCCAAGAGAGGTAAGGTTCACTTAACTACCACTTATGTGCTAACTATGTTTGAAACTTAGATTTTGTCTTTAGATCTAGTTCTAAAATTGGATAAGTATATGAACTATCCGTAGAGTTTAAAGTTTACTTGAGCGCTCAATTTAGAATATCTGATTTAAACTACAATAGATATGTCTATTTCATGTAATAAATATGGTTAGAAAATGAAATGAAATAGTATCTTTAGTGAAAACATAATTTTTAAAGACGTATCTTATCTTTCTATAGAGGAAGCTTGAATATATAAAAATCTTATCTAAATATTTATTTTGAGTATTATATTTAAGATAAATATTTATGTTATTCAAAAAGATCTCAAACTCACTTCTTCTTAGCGTACGGGTTACATAAAATTAAGAAAATACTTGGATATCAAAGTTTGAAACAAACTTCGTATAACTTCATACGAATGAAATTTACGTGACTCAAGTTATATTTGACGTGTCGATTGAGTTTATCTTACTTAAACTGTTCCAATTCGATCTCAAAGACTGTTTATTTTACTTGTAGTAGTTTTGGTAAACATTAGAAATACTCTTACAAAAAGATAATAATATGGAAATAATGTAATACAAGATCGTTTTTTTATGTTCATAAAATTATGAAAAAGAAGTGTATATTTTTTAATTATTAATCCAAAAAATAAGAAAAATATTTTTCCTTGTATATTTTTGTATGTACATGTACCTCGGCATGACGTCACAAGGTTTCATTGCAATGCTGTATCTGAAGCGTCGCAAAGTATTCTCAGTCTTTTGACATACGTACACGTCTTATTAACTGTTTACGGATCTTAAAACTAACTAGAAGGGATACATGCCGCTGAAATCTTTATTTTATCTACGGTTAATATGAAATTTTTAATATTAACTATATTGAAATACACTGTGATGTCGTTAATATAACATGTTGATAAATACACACACAGGTAGTTGTAGGTACTTACATCTACTGGTACTTATACTAACATTAACGTAACACATTAACATAAGGTAAAACATTAAAAATGTAAGACCCTAGCCGCATATAGGTTATCTGGCCTAGGATAATACCACCCCCTACAGAAAATCAATGTGTTGTAGCTGTCATAGTAACTAGGTTTCGTAAAAGATACGGATGCTTTAAGATGGCAGCATTTATTTTTTAAACATGGCAAAGCATTTGCAACAATTAATATTTGTATATTTTCAGATATCCATTCATTATCGTAAAAAGAAACCAGATGATATTTTTTATGTTTATTCTACAAATTTAAATCACACATGCTAAATTTCCCAATTAAGTGAATATCGTGGAAATGTACTTTGAACATGTATACGGTACCACTTCCAGTCCATATATATCAACAACGGAAGTTTATAACGAGTATGTATTCGCTGGTGATATTCGGACTACAAACCCCAACTCGGAATTAGTTTCTCGACTCAATTTAGTGACACGCACGTTCGGATCAAACATACACGCTTTGTAATCAAATTTTAATTAGGGATTCTAATGGACAAAGTGTAGGTGTACCTAAATTTAAAAATAATTATGACATTTGAAACTAATGTGAAATATAAAAATGAAAATAAACATAAATATGAAAAAAAAATAATGGAAATGAACTCTCTTTACGAGATTTATGAACCTAATGTTAAAATTCCTGCTTCCTGTCTTCCCCATAGACCAAATCTGGAATCGAAACCTGCTATCATTGCACGAAGAAACCTACGTTACTACGTAGGTTTAACTAGGGGTCGCTCGCGACTTCATCCGCGTGGTCTTTAGTGTTGCCGCCGAGTTCCATACAAAATTGATATTTAAAACCCTTAAGGGAGGAATTTAAAAATCTTTTCTTAGTACACCAATACGTAGAAAAACAAATGTATCCTCCAATTTTACTATCTCTACGACCTGCGGTTTAGACTGTATGCTATAACTAAGTCAGTCAGAACCTATTAGATTATATTAAATTTGCAGCATTTTTTTATTGCTGCTTAACTTCTATTAGTCACAGCGGGATGATATATACCCTATAGCCTTCCTCAATAATCGGACTATTCAACACAAAAAGAATTTTTCAATTCGGCCCAGTAGTCCCAGAGATTAGTGCGTTCAAACAAACAAACACTTCAGCTTTATAATATTAGTATAGATACTGATACAGGATATTTTTTAAAAACTCCTAGAACAAATGTTGTTGGGATTGATGAAGAGAGTCTGCCTGGAGGAGGTGGTCAACTAATTACAAGTAACCCTATATATATACTGTATTTATATTATATTATATAGGTTCTGTATACTTACAGCCTTATAACATTTCTCTTTAAATTAATTGATTTGATGTCATAACTCGTAACAGTGACATCATTGTCCGGCCAATATGAAATTTAAAAAAAATACTACGTTTAAGAAAACCGACTTTAAAACCTAAAAATAAAAAAACAATGAAGATTTAATATTTATTATATTACTACCTATTATTTATATTTCCTTTTTACTAATAGCTTTAAAGTCAGTGCCAAGCCGTTTAGTATAGGAATTTGGTTGAATACATTTTCGTAATTATTTATTATTTGGTTTTCCTTCGTATCGATTCAAGCTAGTAATAATATTAAGATTTAATTGCTCTTTTATAGCTTTATTTACATAGCTTAATTTTTGAAATAGGCATTTCATAATTCACATGTCCATTTAGTTTCTGAATTTAAAATTCTGTTGAATACATTTTCATAATTTTGGTTTTTTCACTATTCTTCGTATAGATTGAGCTGCTTATAATATTAAGATCTAATTGTTTTTTATTATGTTTATTTACGTATCTTAATCATTAAAGTAGGCATTTCATTGCATTAGTTTGCTCGTATTCATTTAAGTGGTTAAATATAATTATTTGTTTTAGACTTGGCACCGACTTCAAACCTATTAGTAAATAGGACATATAATTAATAGGTAGTATACATAGGTATAATAAATAATAAAATTTCGTACTTTTTTGGTATTGGAGTCGGTTTTTTTAAAGTAGTTATTTTTATTTAATACTTTTATTAGCATAATTCTAGACTCGGTAAGATCCAAAAGCGTCTTGCGAACAAGTATTTTTTGAGCAGAAAGTTAATAGACTTTGCCTCATTAATGAGCGTTTAGAGAAGGAGTCGACTGAGCAGAAGGCTCATAGATTAGAAGTAATATGAAACCGTACAGCAATCGACTCTGCTCAGCAACGTGAGAACTGTCTAGCAGCAGCGCGTCAGACTTCACAAAAACTTCATTCAATGAATGAGCGTAATTTTATAATCACCATAAATCAATATGCCGAAGTACCATGCACAGTCTGTAAGAAATGATTATATCCAAAACAACAGATGTCATTAGTCACAGCACGTTTTGATTTCCTTCCGGAGAAGCTAGTACAAAACTTGGACAAAAATGCTCATAAAATAAAAACTAATGGACCTACCTGAATCAATTTTTTATGAGATCAATTCGAAACTATTTCGCATCAAACAAAAAAATATACGTAAATCGGTTTAGGAATCTCGGAGAAATCGGTGTACATACATAGAAAAAATATTCCGGCCGAATTGAGAACCTCATCCTTTTTTAAGAAGTCGGTTAAAAAGTAATTGAAATATAATTTATTTCAAGCGACAACTACTAATCATTATGATATGTATATTATTTTCTATAATTTTAATGAACGAACACCTTTTATATTTTCGCGATCTTTTAATATAAATATTTTGTTACATAATGGTTGTAAAATAATTAAGATGTCGTAAATTACATTTTTTTTTAAGATCGGATCCAATAGAAATTTGAACTAGATTAGTATTTTTAAGATTCATAATTCATAAATAGGTTAAGTTTATTTTTCATACTAAAATATTATACCATTATAATAAGTTAGTATTATTGGAAATGTTAAAATGATAATTTATATAAAGTTATATCTTAATAATAAATTTTATACACATTTAAGTTGCCTTAAAACAAAATCAACTCTTGTGCAAAAAGATTTAGCACTCGCTGAAATAACTGCAGACTTGTAAAATAAATACGCTCAGCAAACTTTTATAATAAGTAAGTATTACGTAATTTCCTTTCAATAATAGGCTAGTTTCTGGGCCTACCAATAAATCTCTTGAAAGAAAATTCAAAGTAAGAAGTCAGGTCACGAATCGGAAAATTGAAATGGGTTCTAATTACTTACAGCAAGCTATCGACTGAAAATCTCTGAGTTTTCGCTGACGAAAATCATAGTAAGATATTAGATGGAAAAGTTAAATAAACATGTAGTTTAGGTTCCGTTTATACATTTAATAAATTATTTTTTAACCTAAGGATCTTATATGTCTATAAATTAGTTCAAAATTTTCAACTGTCCAGTACGGCAATATAAACAATATAATTATATGCATTTAATTTTTCGTTTAATTAGACGAAATAAGAATAAGGTTGTAAAACTTATAACATAGTTGCATATAAACATTTACACAATGACCTACATAATCGATTATTTAATATTACTTAAAAATCTTAATATTTAATGTCATTCTCAACTTTCACAAACGTTTTTGTACCAACAAAAGGAACTCTAAGCCCCGAGTCGAGTTTGTTTTGAAGTAGTTGCGCGAAAATTATGAGATGTCGAAGATTGCCTGAGACTTTATTACCTACATTGTTTTGAAGAACATAAGGACGTGACTCGGGTCTTACATTAGAGAAAATTAATATTGTATCGAGATAAGAGTTTAGAAGGAAAATTATTAGAGTATTTTAAAATTATAATTAGATATTTATAAAATTATAATTTGATTGAACTTTCTTTTTTCTTATAAAACCTTATTTACCTAACAATTGGGACACAACAGATTTGCTTTCTCGTGTGAAATATTAAAGCAACAGAGACGATTTCTTGCGGACCGTAGGGAAATCTTATTGATAAATTATTCTAAAGCAAACAGGTACCATGTCAAATAGAATACTACAGTGGATGATGAATACTTCAAAAAACAATAAAAAGTTTTTTGATTCCCTTATCAATTACAAAATAGAAAAATAGGAAACTTTTTAAATTAATCGGATTTTATGTGTTAATAGTAACAAATTTAAATTCTTACTAGAATTCTTACAAGAAACAAAGCACTGTGAATTTATATTTTAAGACAACATATTATTTTATACAGTCGTAACAAAATCAAGCACTATAGAATCAGTCTGGTTTATTTAGTTCTTGGCGATGTCACACTACCTTATATTTCATATTTGAGAAGAAAAGTGTAAGTTTTCGTTGATGTTTGCGCATTAAATCCTTTTTTTATTAATTTTATTAGTCGACGTACGTGTGTTTGGACGAATAAAACAAATATGACTGTTTAGTTAGTTAAAAGGTTTAAAACACAAAAGAACGTAATAATTAGAAGTTGAGATGAAAATGAAAAAACAACTCTAAATATATTTTCATAGGATTATACTACATAACTTTCTGTATTCTCAAAGTTATAATTATAAGTTTATAAAATTTACTTACAACCTCAAAAACATACAAGCTGATTAATTATCTATATTGATAGTCTCAATAATTTCTCAAATATTGCAATATAATATAAAGAACTTATAACTTATAATAAACAGTATTCAAATTAATCTCTAATTGTTTTATTCTTAATATACATAATTATATTAAAATGTATTATTATTTACGTTTTAACCAAAAATAATATTTACAATTTACGATGCAATGTGGTATCCTTTATCGGACTAACATTTATGGGATTATTGGAAGCGTATCGGATACCGCGACACCCTTGACAGTAACACAGAATCGAACTGGCGTCTCCCGGCCATGTGGATATCGTACATTTTGATATCTTCCAACAGATTGAAATAGCTTGCAGATTTGTTTTGATATCTATTCTGAGATTTCAAATAGTTTCATTACTTTTCCCTTTTTTTTCTACTTATTGAATTATTTTAATTTTTATCAAAAACGGCATAAAGTTCTAATACCATTTAAAATATTGTCTTTAGGCACCAATAATGCTATGGTATTATAACCTTACAACGTTATTTTATATTAAATTATCAAATATGAATAATATATTACGTTAGCTCTATTTTTGTCAAACTTAATTTTTTTGGAACTAGTGTTACATTTATAAAAAATCTTTGCATCGCCTCCATGAATTACTGTCTGAGATATATCAAATAAATAATAAGCAACCTGAGATTGTTAAAGCAGGTACATTTACCGAGTCATCACCCCCTGAGAATCCCTGGAATCTCAAGTTAGGATTGAAAACGAATTTTGCACTTTATAACAGAGACAGAGCAAGTTTGTTAGCGAACTGCAGTTTTAAACTTTACCCGTTCGGTTTAAATGATGTCTTTTTCCGTCGAACTTTGATGAGGTGTAATAATGTAGTCGTTTAACTTCTTACAGCACTATTTTCTTGATCACAATTACTGCATTTTTTCCTATGATAAAATATATATTTGAATTAAAAATAAATTAAAAAATTCTGTAATATTTTGCAAGAACGTTCAAAATAATGTTGTTGTATTGATATGTATTAATTTTTATATCTATAATTACAGATAATCAATCAGTATATTAAAATTTGAAAATAACAATCCTGTTTAAAAATGTTTATAAACATCTTAAGCCATTTTAAGCTTAATAAGCTAAGTCAAATTTTAAATAAAGCGACTGCCCGTAATAATTTATTTTAAATTCTAAATTTATTTTAAATTTCAATAACAACACTATCCTAAAAGCAGGTGCACACGTTCCTTGTTTAAAATATATCATCGTTACCACACATTTCCAATTCAATAAACAATATTCTATTTTCGTACCGTCCCGCACCGTGTCCCAGGCCAGTTGACCGTAAATGATTCCCGGTCAATAGCACGGAAGCATCCTCAGTGTGTCCTTCCTTTGTTGAGGGAATGTTTTGCGAATTGTTTTTATTTGTAAGTTCATTTTTTACAATAAACCGATTAGGTTTATAAGATTAAACCTTTATTGTTTACTGTTTTAGATAAAAATTGTATTTTGAAAAACCTAATATACCTAAAACATGGACACGTATACATAAAATTAGAAAAAATGTTTTTTCGCTTTTATTATTACAATCACTATGAACTCTTAATACAAAACATGCCACACCAGAACTGTAAATAACCATCTCCTTATTTACAATGTGCTCCAATAGGGGATTCGTTATCATAATTTGAAACCTAATACAAAGTAAACGCTATCTGACTGAAATTTCTAATAACCATTACCCTAATTCGAATTCGCTATCGCCATACTAATTCGCTCTCAAAAGTTACATTCTAAAATCAGGAGACTTCGCGACTTTTTAACCGGTAAAAAGTTGTTCGAACCAATTGAAAAGGTGGCTCAACTTGGTCTAATTATATTGAAAGTCGGTATAACTTTTCAAACCGCTTTTGAATACAGAATAGTTTGAGCCAGAAATGAAGTTCCTTTTGTTAGGCTATTAGCGGTTTTTACTTTATGAACTTGAACAAGAAATTACTTTGTTTAATAGTTACAAATTTACAACTAAAATATTTATAACGCTTAGAAAAATATAATTAAAAATTAATAATAATGTGCTAACTGTTATCTCAACCATCCACTTGCACTAAAAAGGTATAGGTATAATTATAAGCATAAGTACCTAGTGAAATTTATTTCCTTTAAAATTAATTAAATTTTAACAGAATAACTGAAAATAAATTCCAAAAATATATAAAATAGAATTTTGAAATCGGAGATTTCGCTCTACATCAACTTACCAACTCCCTCCATATAATATTAGTATAAATATTAAAATCTATGTTGATCTCTAAGGTACATTTAGAAGCATTGATCTACGAAACTCTACACACTTCAGACCACAGACATTCTCGTGGTCAGCTTAGCTGTAGCAGTTTACGTAGCGAGTGATAAATAGCATTCGCAAATCCCGCCGGCGGTCGCCTTATCACTTACAAGATGTATTGTATCGCAAATATATTCTGTGTAGTAACAGTCTGTACAATATTTTTTGTTTAACATCTTAATAACAAAACGACTTCGTAATTTATATGAATAATATCAAATCTTAACATGTATAATATTAGAAAGATAATATTGTAATAAGGGTAGCAAGTATCCAAATTATTTCTAAAATTAGTTCGAGATCAGATTCATCAAGATTTTCAAAAAAAAAAATGTCGATTTAAACTTTTGAAAGCCGCATTGTTCAATTTTATATTTATATAGTTTTTACAAATATTTTAGAATACACCAATATTATTCTATGGTTCTATATTATCTATGTTCTGTTCTTGAGTTTTATCCTCCTTTTTTGCTGTAGGTTGTACTACAGACGTCTTTATTATCTCCCCTCTTTTGTGTAGGTTTACTAAAGACTTTCTTAATAATCCTATTTTCAAAAAAATGGAGATTTAAAATGTCCCAAAACTAATGTTATTGCCATACACCACACATATATTATTTTAAGACTTAACCCATAAAAACCCGTGGAGTTTGAGGTGTTTTAAGTATTTAAATATGCACAATATTACATATGTAGGAACATAAAAATAAGAATTAGTTAAATAAGAATAAGCTTTATTACTAAATGCATTCATGGCGTTGTTTGTTTTGGTGAGGTCTATATTTTTTTTTGTCGCTGTAATGCTAAGAGGATTTGTATTTTTTTTTTTATTTCTTTTATAGATTATATCTATATAAATATTTATATATAGTCCATATATAACAATTTTAAATATAGGTCTCATTACTTATAGAGCTCAACTATTTTTACACATGTTTTGTTTTTGATAACTGAATTCTCAATAATGAGTTCCTTAGCCTAAATAAATCTTTCCTTAAACAATATCAACAAATTATAACAAAACTTATATAGGAGGAACGTTTCATTTTAGACTAAACTAAACTAAAACTAAAAAATATAACATCGTACACATTTTCATTAGAACGATAACAAAAAGAACATTTAAATTTCAGTTAAAAGAAATAGCAGGGTAGGTGTACCACAGAGCTCTAAAACAAAGAATACAAGCGATTAAACTGAACAAACGGGCAAAGTTGCCGCCTCGTCAGCGCTGCCTTCTCGTGATATACAGCGTGGTCTCTGAGAGGACGGGTAAGATTACACTATCTAGAAGATAGCGTATTTACAAGTACAATTAAAAGATGATTCTTCAGATTATAATGATGAATTGATGTGTAAGTAACAATGATCGCATGACTGTCAGTTTCTTTGATATATTATTGAGATTACTAGCAACATCTGTAATAACCAGTCTTACATCTTCATGAAAATTGTAGATTTGATCATATTTTATTACTTAGAGACAAAGTAAAAACGCTGCCGCTTCCATATTTAATGTAATGTAAACCTTTAAATTTTACGACACGGACGTCATGTTACATGCAGTATGTGCTGAATCAGTACTGTACAGAATTTAGGTAAATAATTGCAAACGTTTGGGATAAATCACGTTTCATCTTTAGCCCGGGGTGAATAAATGATTATGAAATATTACATATACCATTTATATTAAAGGACCATGTGTTGAAGGTTTTAACCCTTCTAATTTATAAATTATAAATAAAAAGAACTATTTAATAGCTGTCCAGTGGCATGTCTTGTTTAGTAAATTAAAAAAAAATATAGAATGAATAATTTAATCTACTTTCGAAAGTAGTTGAATATTTTGAATACGTTTACCATAGTAACGACAGCTCAGTAACGATATTATACTATAGTAACGATAGCTCAGTGGGCAGAGTGACACGAATATTTTTATTTACTAACTTCAAATAATTAGGTTGTTACTTCTGAATTAAATTAAAATTATATGTGTAAACTTTGTATTATTTTTTTTAATAAGCTTTTAACATACAAATCTTTAATATTTACTTGTCTTTTAACTTATATAGCCAGTAATAAAGAAATTTACAGCCAGACATAATATTTTAAATATAGCTTTAAGGAAAATATTCAAGACGTTGCGAGGCGAAAATACGGTAACCCAAAACTTCGAGTGACATCGTTGTAGCTTGACGGAAGCCATAAAGTTAATATATGAAGAACATTTTCATAATCTTGCAACATATGTGTGTAGTGCGTATTGTTACGTTTTAGATTTAAAAGTTTCGAAAAATAATTATTTTCTTTAGAAACATTCAGAAGTAATCTTATATTTCCTATAAATTAACCTGAATTATAAAAAAACATAGCTAAAATTTTAGCTATGTGTTTTTATATAATATTTATTACATAATCAAATATTATAATTATAGTACAGATAAACAATAAACTTTTTTTATAAAACTCATTAAATCTATAACTAGAACATATAAATCCTAATAAAAAAAATACTAAGACATTCAAGTTTTTATTAAAAAAGAACTTAAATTACTACAAAAACACATAGATACAAAAATATATAGATACAAATTATTTTGACATTTTAATGCAATAGTATTATAATGTAATAAAATTAGAAACATTAATAATTAATTCGTGAGATTTGTAGATTATATCTGTATCCAAATATCAATAGCCTTGATTTAAGCTACATCCCTCGAATAGATATTCCATACAATTTGAAACCATTGAAAAGCCTTAGCCAATAACCTTAGCCTTAGCCGATAATATATGACTTGGCTATATACTCGTATAATCGGCTAAGGCTAACAGGCTTTTAGCTAAGACATTTCTATTATACAGTACATCTATACCTTCCGTTGTACCTTAAAACAATATTTATACAACATATACGTTTTGTGTATTGTAATTTACTTGATATAGATATTATTTTGATGATTAAATTTGTTTGTACCTAACATGTGAATGTAATAAATCAACGCGAATCAGTCAGATACCGATTTAATTACTCAAATTAATATTAATTTGTATTACATATTCAGACAATATTTGGTAAGCTTTGTGTTATTAAGACTATACTCCAACAATATTTAATTTTGCTAAACTTTATCCCACATCAATTAAAATGATCTAATTAGAATTCTATCGTTAATACGCACAAACTAATCTAAATTCATTAGCGGTCAGCCTTGTCTAAATATTTGAATAATTTGATTTCACTTTGTTCTGAATAACCGTGAATTACTGGGCGTGGTGGAAGCCATAATTAGAAGGGACAAGGGTGACAAGGGTCCTTAACATAGATGTGCGAAGAATAAATACAACAATAGGGACATTACATTTTATGAGTTTGGTATAACTTTGGAACCTTCGAGAAGTACTGCGATTACGCAAGAAATATCATACACTTAATTCCACAGACATTACTTTTTAATAGGATTATATGTATTGAATATTTAAATTATATTTATAGATAACTAGAAATAATAGATAAAAAGAGAAAATATACAAAAATCAATGTGTTTATTTCTGTTTTCAGTAAATTTGTTTCGTTACTCTACGGGATATTGTTCGTTAGTGGTTTCCTGAGATTTCATAGTTCATCCGGTTTTGAAATTCATTCTGGTTAGTGGACCCACAATATTCAAACAGATGTTATATTTGTGTTAAACAAATTTAAATAATATATCATTCAATAATTCTAGTAAACAATCATTACAATCACTATGAAAGACAAAATCTGCATAAATATTAGGAGTTTCATAATAATCTAATGTAGGGTATTATTTTAATTAAGATACTCTTCATTATTCTTCAACAATTTTAATGTTTTTGTAAATGTTCATATTAATACATTCTCAAATTCGGCTTAGAGGCTATTAAAATACAAAAAGGTTTATATACGAATGAATAATGTAAAGACCAAACCCATTTCAATTTAATCAGAGCAAAAGGTGTGAATAACCTTTTCGAACAATACCTCTGGATAAAACTATATAAATCAAATAAGGTTTTATAGGGAAATTCGACCTCAAGATAAATTTTTGATGAGCAAGATGGTCATTTCGTTTTTTACTTGAATACTATCCTATTAAACGTTTCAAGAATAAATGTAAGCCTTATTATAAGTTTTTTATTTGTAGTCCGCATAGATATAACTATTCCCAATTCATTTCTTTTGAATATAATTTTAATTTGTAAACTTCAATAAAAACAACAGAGTATATTGTTTAATTATTTCTCAGGCATAAACACAGTGATATAAATATTCCTGCAACTTTTTGACTGATTCGTCGGAGGTTTTTCGGGCTTTAATGCTGCAACTAAACAGCTTCTCACAGGATTGCTCGTTGTGACGGCGAGCATTGGTCAAACTTAAATCCAGCTCATATCCTAGTAATACAGCTGCATGTGACAGATCCTCGAGACTTGATGTGATGTTTAACCTGTGGAGTAAAAAAAATGAAATATAGCTCGAAAATTCATATAAAAAAAAACAGAACAGACTGAGTTATTCTAACCAATGTTTATAACATTGTTATCAGTCCAGTGTTTTATGTATTTTAAAGATTTTACAAAAATGTACCATATTGATAATTATTATGAATTTGAGTAATTTTAAGTTCTAATAGTTAAATAAATCTTACTTCGGTGTTGACCTTTGGCCCAACTTCTTAGCTACTTCACTTAACGCAAACTCCATGTGTCTCCGTGTAATGGCGATCATCTCTTCCGCGTACTTACCCATTTTGGCGATGGATACTCTGGCTTGCTCTGTACACTTGTATATTAATGAAACGTGCTTGCTGGCTAGAGTACGACCTGCCCGCCGCTCTTCGTTGCACAAGGCTGCAGGTAGTATAAAACTGAATATTACATTAAGAAATAGTGAGATCCAGAGTGCTCTGTTGTATATAACACTTATGCAACGATTTAGTAATTGTGAGCCATTTAACAAAGCTCAGAAAATAAAACTATTCTTTGTTTAAATACTTCATTAATACTACTATATGACTGTTGAAAAATCGACCCATTGTTATCTTAACCCTTTAATCTCCACCTAAAGCAATTATGGGTGAGAGATCTTTAAACAATCTTATGTTTTGAAGGTTTTATAGTTGTCTATATAAAATAAATTCCAAAAAATAATGTCATTTTCACAACAGTCGTTAAGCCACTCTCGATCAAAATAAAAAAAAATTAACTAGGAAGGATATTAATTACAGATGTAACAAAATACGCAAATCATTTCAATAAAAACAACTTCAGCTTGGATCTCATCAATCACCGTACAAATTATTCACAGCGAAACGACTTTCCTTCAGCATAATTAAGTAGTTTGTTTATATTGTATAAATATTCCATCAAATATAAAAGCTTTGAAATTAATGAAACGTTAGTAATAACGATATCGTTTATATAAAATCCTGAAAATTTAATGTAATTGAATTAACTAAGCGTCGCTTTTAAAATTAAGTAACTTTTCGATTCTATTAATTTTATAGTTATTAAATGATAAACACTTTAAATTACATTAACAAGCCAAGCAGAAAAGGTTGACACAAAGAATATTATAATAGGTTTGGTATTTTAGGATTGTTCACGCTCAAAACATTATATCAATTTTTACTTAGTTCATAAGTTCTAACTAGATGGCGTTGTCATTGGAATAGATCGCGCTATCGATTTATGATGTTGATTTGGTTAGGGTCTTGTGATTAATTAATACATTGTGCTAAAATAAATCTATTCTAAAGATCAGTATACGTAGTGGTTTCATTTTCAAAATCAACCTTATCAGTATACACATTTAAAGTGAGTGAATAGTTATATCGGCATTAAACATTGGTCCTTCGAGCCGGATAAGAGTTTTTAGCATCAACCCGTGCACTCGCAGTGGATCGCTGCATCAAGAGTACACGCATCGGTGGCGAACACCTAGCCCACATTTGAGGAATTGTTCAGCCGATGCGGGAGGAGTGAGTAATAACGTCATAGAGGACGCGAATAACTCATCTTTCAAATAGTTCAACCGAGAGGTGACCACCCTCGGTCAGTTCAACGTGACTTCATCTCAAAGACGTCACACCAAGTACAACGTGATATCAGGATACACTGACGCCGTAACTTCAAGTTTGCAGACACCAAGAAGCACCACTTATAGAAGCAGAACATCGAAAATCGTGTATGTGAGTGCAAAGTGCATCTGTGAGTACATTTTAATTTATATATCAAAGTACAAATATAGATTCAAGAATTTTGGTTATGAAAATTTTATTTTAAAGTATTATTGTACTTGTATTATTAGCTTATAAAATTTGAAGTAGATTTTAGAAAATTGTAAGCTGAAATATGTATTTAGTTAGTGCATGACGTGTAACTTAAATTAGAACTTAGAATATTTTATGAAAAAAAAAACGAAGGAACGGGGAACCTATGCCCGATTTCCGTTCATTTAATGATAGTTTAAAACACTTGTAAAATATTAGTTAAATTAATTTGGACTTAGAATATTTTAAAATCATTAGTTAACTTGTATCTGAAGCAGTTTTGTATCACTTAAAAAACTTTGATTATTTTTTATACATTTGTTTACAATACGTTTGGTTAGTATAAACTGGACACGTGAATCGAGTCAGATTTCATAGTTGCTTGTATACATCTTCAGTGTTTTAATTTATAAAGTTTTACGTTTTGAAATACAATATGGAAGGTTTAATTAGTGTATTAAAGGGTCTTCAAAATAGGATTAGTAAGGGTTTAATTAATTTCAAAAAGAGTTCAAAAGATAGATTAACTATAGAATACATAGAATCGCGACAAGAATTATTAGAAAAGGATTGGGCGTCTTTTAAAGAAACTAATACTAAACTTTACGAGTCGTTTAATTTTGATGATGTCGATCAAAAGGTTGTTGATATTTATGATAGTACAGAAGACATTTACCTCACATATAAAAGTTTAATGAAGACAACGCTTAACAAAATGAGAGTAGGTATAGAACCAGTACAACGTAGTGATGGCTCTCCTAATGGTGGGCCGAATTCATCGAATTCCTTAGCTAGATTACCTAAGATTGCCATTCCTATTTTTAATGGTAAATACGGAGAATGGACAACGTTTCGTGATCTTTTTGTATCATTGGTTCATAACAATGAAGCGTTAGACAATGTACAAAAATTGCATTATTTAAAAAGTCATCTTACCGGTGAAGCAGAGCAATTAATTCGATACACTCCAATCACAGAAGCCAATTATAGTCAGTGTTGGGAACAATTAGAAAAACGTTACAGTAACAAGAAGTATTTAACTAATTGCATACTAAACAGGTTATTTGGTCAAAAGCGCCTGCATACAGAATCAGGAACATCATTAAAGGGGCTTTTAGATACTACTAATGACTGTTTGAATGCATTAACGAATTTAGGGGTCACAACATGGGATGTTTTTGTTATACATGTTATGAAGTTTAAGCTAGACCCTGAAACTAGAAAGCAATGGGAACTAAAGGTCAATATAAACGATTCCATTAATGATTTGCCAACCTTTGAACAAATGAAAGTTTTTATTGAAAATCGTTTCCGCGCATTAGAGTGTTTAGATCAAAAAGAGACTGTAGGTCATCAAGTTAATCATAGATTAAATAATCATTCTCCTCGAACTTTGTTAGCTACAAATTCAACAAATTTTAAATGTGAATTCTGTTCCGAACCTCACAAGTTATGTTTCTGCAAAAGGTTCGCCAATCAGTCCAGCGAAACAAGACGGGAGTTTGTTTTTAAAAACAAAATTTGTTATAATTGTTTAGGTAGTAACCACAGTGTATACAATTGCAAAAAGAATACTACGTGTAAAATTTGTCAAAAGAGACATCATTCGTTGCTTCATGTCAACGGTCAGACCATCAATAAAGGCCAAGACGCTCAAGTAAAGACTACTGATGGTGATAGTTTTGCCACTAATTCTCAGGTAGTTTCATGTTTGTCTACAGGTGAGGCATTCAAACCCAGACAGGTTTTATTAGCCACTGCGCTAATAAAAGCCGAATCAAAAACGGGTGAATTTCAGACCATCCGAGCCTTACTCGATCAGGGTTCTCAGGCATGTTTCATAACCGAAGCTACAGTACAATATCTTAGACTGAAAAAGATCCCAGTTAAAGGACTTGTTTCAGGGATAGGAGAAAACAGGTCAACCATAGCAAAGCATATGGTACATCTAAAGATTAAATCTCGTATAGACCCAGAGTTCAAACTTACTATAAGTGCGTTCGTTTTAAAAACGATCACTTCGTATCTACCCGAGCGAAGTTTAAGTTCAAATCTGCTAGTCGGAGTCGGCTTTGACGGTTTGTGTCTAGCAGATCCGGCGTTCGCCAAACCCAACAGAATTGATATGCTATTGGGCGCTGACGCTTACTGCTCTATCATAAAGGAAGGAATTATGAAGAGTCCTTCTGGAAATTTGATTGCACAAAATTCTACATTAGGGTGGGTCCTGTCGGGAGCAGTGGAGCCTGAAAGAAAAGAAAGCTCAAATAATAGTTTAAAAAACATCAATGTATTGCATTCACATGTAACAGAGGATGACATACTAAAAAGATTTTGGGAAATAGAAGAACAAAGTAATTCAAATAAGATACTTACACCAGAAGAGAAAAAATGTGAAGAATTCTATAGTGTTACTACAAGGAGAGACAAAGATGGTAGGTACATTGTCAGGTTACCTTTTGATAATGAAAAGAAGCCTCTTTGCAAATCAGGAAATTCACGGGCTATTGCTAAAGCAAGATTTCATGCATTAGAAAAAACATTAGGAAGAAATAAAGATTTAAAAGAAAAATATACAGAAGTTATAAACGAATACTTACAATTAGGGCATATGAAACTAGTAGAAAGCTATGACGATAATAAGGAAATAGCGGTATATTTACCACATCACGCTGTCATTAGGAACGACAAGACTACAACCAAGGTCCGTGTCGTGTTCAACGCATCTGAAAAAAACTGCAAGGGAGTGTCATTGAATGATACGCTGATGGTTGGTCCAACATTGCAGGCTGATCTACGACACACCATTCTGAGATGGAGAGTACACCCAATTGGACTTGTCGCTGACATTATTAAAATGTATCGCCAAGTTAAAGTTGCAGAGGAAGACACCATGTATCAAAGAATACTATGGCGTGAAAACTCAGACCAAGAAATCAAGGATTACGAACTCTTGACAGTGACTTTTGGGACAGCTTCTGCTCCATACCAAGCAGTAAGAACGTTACGTCAATTAGCCGAGGATGAAGGCAAAAGTTATCCACTAGCTGCAGATAAAGTTTTGAATTGTTTTTATATGGACGATTTAATGACAGGCTGTGATAGCGTAGAAGAAGGCAAAGAAATATATAAACAGATTAAAGAATTATTAGCAAAAGGGGGATTTTTATTGCAAAAGTGGAATAGCAACAATGAAGAAATATTACAAAGTATAGTACAACAAGAGGGTTTAATACAGAACAATCAATCAGATGATACACATAGAAATGAGGACAAAACGTTAGAAATGAAATTAGATAGTACAATTAAAATATTAGGTCTTACCTGGAACCGCAACGAAGACACATTCCAATACTCGGTGAGTCTTCCGCCACCAACGACTGCATCTGTTACTAAAAGAACAATAATTTCAGATATAGGTCGATTATTTGATCCTCTAGGCTGGTTAGCGCCTAGTGTAATTTTAGCAAAAACATTTATTCAAAAATTATGGCTTGCAAGTGTTAGTTGGGATGAAGAATTAAGCAATGAGTTAGTAAAGGAGTGGGGTACTTACCGCGAGGAATTGTCACTGCTTACCAGAGTACGGATACCTCGTTGGCTTGGAACTAAGTCAAAGGATAATCTTGAGCTGCACGGCTTCAGTGACGCCTCCAAGACAGCATATGCAGCCGTTATCTACTTAAGAACAGTAGATTCTAGAGGTAACATACGGGTATCGTTGCTAGTCGCAAAAACCAGAGTAGCTCCAATTAAACAGATTAGTATACCTCGTTTAGAGTTGTGTGGAGCAGTCATGCTTTCGAATCTACTCAATGAAACTGCAGATGTTCTTAATATTTCAAGGGATAAAATAAGCGCTTGGACTGACTCCACTGTAGTGTTATCTTGGCTTAACAGCCATCCCAGTAGATGGAAAACATTTGTGGCAAACCGTACCTCTGAGATATTGACTACAATGAAAGCATCTCAATGGTTTCACGTGAGAACAAAGGATAACCCTGCAGATTGTGCCTCCAGAGGAATACTACCAAGTGCACTTCTTGATAATGTTTTATGGTTTTCTGGCCCGTCATTTCTGATACAGAAAAATATTCAGTACACAAGACCAATCGATTGCAATAATGGGTTAGACGAATCGGTAAGGACGCATCTTGCTGTAACTCCAGAATGTTCCAGTATTTTTGAGCGATATTCCTCGTTACCTAAACTAATAAGAATAATAGCGTATTGTCGACGATTCTCACCAAAGAATAAAACCAAGACAAAATATTTACAGAAGGTAGAACTAGAAGAAGCGTTAGAATGTTGCATACGTCAAACACAAAAGACTATTTTTAATATAGAATATTTACAATTACAAAATAAAGGTTATTTACAGTTAAAATGTAGTAAGCTTCAACAGCTCTGTCCTTTTCTCGACAGGCAAGGCATAATAAGAGTTCGAGGTAGAATTGAAAAAGCTCCATTATGCGAGCAGATCAAACACCCAATAGTTTTACCAAATTCTAGTCATATGACTAAGCTCATAGTAGCAGACGCTCATCTGAAGACTTTGCACGGAGGCCCGCAACTTATGATGAATTACTTAAGAACAGCGTATTGGGTCATAGGAGCTAGGAATTTCGCACCAGGTTCGCAAATGCGTAATCTGCGCTAAACATCAAGCCAGTACCAAGAATCAAATGATGGGATCTCTGCCAACTGTGAGATGTACTCCAGCGCGGCCATTTTTGCATAGTGGTGTTGACTATGCTGGGCCTGTAAATATTAGAACGACAAAGGGTAGAGGTCATCGCTCTTATAAAGGCTACATATGCTTATTTGTTTGTATGTCCACTCGTGCACTACACCTTGAAGTGGTGAGTGACATGAGTACACAAGCCTTTCTAGCAGCATTTAGAAGGTTCGTGTCTAGGAGAGGACATTGCGCTAAAATGTGGAGCGACAACGGTACAACCTTCGTAGGCGCTTCCAAAGAACTGCAACACATAATAACCACACAAACATCAGTTGCACAAAAGTTAGAAGCTATTGGTACAGAGTGGCATTTCTTCCCTCCTCATAGTCCCAACTTTGGCGGCCTGTGGGAAGCAGCGGTGAAGTCCACAAAGTTTCATCTTAAGCGTGTTATTGGTGATTCAACTTTGACATATGAAGAATTAAGCACGCTCCTCAATCAAGTCGAGGCTTGTTTAAACTCGCGCCCTATGAGCGTTATTAATGTAGAAGATCCTGGTGAACCGCTACCATTAACACCTAGACATTTTCTTATTGGTGAACCAATAGTTAATGTACCAGATAAATCTATTGAAAACATCTCAGTTAGCTGCCTAACACGGTGGCAATTTATTCAAAGGATGGTACGATCATTTTGGAAACGTTGGTCTAACGAATATTTAACTAACCTTATGAACCGGTACAAATGGTCAAGTAAAACACCGGAACCAGAAATTGGAGACATAGTTCTAATAAAGGAAGATGACTTGCCGCCAAGTCGTTGGTTATTAGGTCGTGTGGTAGAAAAACATCCTGGTGATGATAATATAACTCGAGTAGTCACTCTACGTAGTAAGACTTCCACCATTAAAAGGCCAACCTCCAAACTATGTATCTTACCTGTTACTGAATAATACATTTTACACTTAGATCAACTATTTACAACCATTTTAGTATTATACATTTTTTTTATGAAATCTATTGTCTTAAATTTATTTTAAGTCCTATGTTTTATAAGATAGACTCTGTTAATTTCAAGTTATAAATTATTCCTACATTTCTTTGCTTGTTGGATTTAAGACTGTTAAAAAAATACATTATATACATTTTTATGTTAATTTGTTAACTAGTTTAAGAAAGTTAGATTTAAGCTTAGTATATATCTCAGTTCAAAGAAATTGTAAGTTTTATTCTTTATTATGTTCAGATTGTTTATTATGTTAAGTTCACCCATAAGATCTCGTTCGTATGTAACCAAGATCTTATGTTTATTTAGTCTCAAGTTAAATGTTAAAAAAGTACATTCCATCAGTAATGTCCTTGGTGGGCGGTATGTTCACGCTCAAAACATTATATCAATTTTTACTTAGTTCATAAGTTCTAACTAGATGGCGTTGTCATTGGAATAGATCGCGCTATCGATTTATGATGTTGATTTGGTTAGGGTCTTGTGATTAATTAATACATTGTGCTAAAATAAATCTATTCTAAAGATCAGTATACGTAGTGGTTTCATTTTCAAAATCAACCTTATCAGTATACACATTTAAAGTGAGTGAATAGTTATATCGGCATTAAACAAGGATGAATACCTCTCACCTGGCACCTTCAGCGAGTCGGCCAAGTTAGTGATCTCAGTATATATGTTTTGTTTTTTCCTTAACGCCGCGGTCATCTCGTCTTTAATTCTTTTGAGAATTTTGTTCGTTAACTGGCGATAGGAGTTTTGTATATTTATGTGATATGTATCTAAAAATGGTGCTATGACTGTATCCACGTATCTTTTGACTTCACTGAAAAAAAAAAAATATATATAAAATCTACATTTTCTAAATAAGCTTTCTATAGACTTACCGATTAACCAGAGACAGCGTGTTGTCTCTATATTGACGTCTCTCTGAAGTACTGTTGCCGAAGGTGTTCTTTATTATGTCCAAGTGATTTTCTACATCTACGGGTCGTAGCTGCCAGGACGGGATCTCAAAGCAAAGACCTCCGTCGAGTCGTAAATGGTTACTTCTATCCTAGGAGGCAAATATTTTATATTGATATTTTATTTATTTATTTATTTATTTTAAAGGGAAACAAACAATTACAATAAAACTTATAAATATAACAAATACGTAACACAGAAATCAGTAAAGTTTCCACTAAATATAGAATACATATAAAAGCAAAAAAAAATAATTTTAAAAAATAATATATAAAGTAAAATTACAAAAAGCTAAAAACTACATTAAAAATTTAAAAAAAAATCAAATATAAAAATATCTTCTTATCTTATTGTAAATGACAATGATCTTATACATAACATCTCAATTGATTCTTATAAAAACCAATTTTATCATGAAAATTGTCTAAGTGACTATAAAATTTATTGTAGTTCCTGCAAGTACGGTATAAAAAACAATTTTTAGCAAAATTTGATTTACAAATGGGTATATAAAATAATGAGTTATTTCCAGAACACAGTCTTGGGCAGTCAGATAATTAACTAAAAGATGAAATTCTATGGATTTGCCGTTTTGGATTTATTTTGGGTAATGGTTAATGTTTTATTTTGATAAGGTCCCGTGTAATTCAAAATAAAATGTTTATAAAGTATTGATTTTTAAAATAAGTGATTTTGTAGTAGAATTTGTATAAATTAATCTTACCCTGCAATTAAAATTCAATACTACATATTTCAGCATAAAACTATTTAATACCACAAACAATGTGATCAAATACATATTTGTTAAAATCAGTCGGTCACTTCGAGTTGGAAATGTTTAGAAGTGTATGGAAATACAAATCATAACAATACGTGTTATAGAGCTTATTACGGATTAACCGGTAAAAGTGTTATCCGTCATCAGTTATATGAGTGACACTTTAGTGAAAAGCAATTACAAACTTTAACGAAACGTGAAGGATTTATTACAATTCCAGTTTATATGAATAAATCCCTTTGAGACATACAAATTTTAACATTCTGTTTTCTTTCATGAATATTAAAATAGACAATCACACATTGGTTAAAATTAGTTTTAAGTAAAGATATATAAATAATATAACATACATGTCTGATATCTTTCTATTATTTGCTTCTCAAATATTGAATTCCTAGTTCACAGTTACGACAATTTTTCAAATAGCTATTTTTAAAATCGAGGAGTGACTCTTATTCAACAGCGACGAAGAACATCTAAATATGTGCAGTTGCGTCTGAACAAAATGTTATTATTTGTTTGTCATTTCTATTTTTAAAAGTATATTAATGGTTTTTTAATATAACAAGATCAAATCATAAAAGATTTTTAAGCAATTTATGATTCAAATGCGCATTATTTAATCTTTGATATGAACATTATTCTTTTATTTATTAACAAAACAAGGACTTTAAGAATAATAAACTTCGTGCACGTATACGAATTTCACAAGCTGGAAAAAATATTAATTAACCGTGTAATTAATTCAGGTAACGTTCCAGTAAGGCAAGACAGCCCGAGCACTTGCGGAAAAAATACATTACGGGGAGAAGCTCCCGGCCAGCGGAATTTAAGATAATATTTTCGATGAAAACTCTGTGGAGACTTTAATTACATTTATTTTTAGTCCCCAGTTTGTTTTGTACTTCTATTTTAAGTTTAAATCAAACATGTTGAAAATGTTATGTCTATTTCTTAGAAAGGAACAAGTTTGAGCACATTTTGAAATAATCAAAAAATGGAAATTTTATTAAATAAAATATTTAATAAAATATAATAGAGCATTCACTACAAATCTGGAGGCAAATATCAACGTTGCATGTGGTTATTAAGGAACACCTCTTGACAATGTTGCGGTACAACTAGGAGGTAAACGTTATGCATAGTTATGCACAACTGTCGTTCCAGTGCTTATCACATGCATGCATGCATGCAACGGAATCTGCGTCTATTGGCACATCGCTACCGTGCCAATGCACACCGGAAATCAAAATCATTAAATAACTACATGAAAGCTAACGATTTATATACTTTCTTGTTATTTACACAGAATTCAATATCGTCAGATTCATTAAAAAGACGATGTTCACCAAGGCTAGCAATACACATAGTTTGTTACTTAAAAGTATGTATATCAATAGTTAACTATTTTTTAGTGCTTAGGCTCGTTTTAAAACTGGATCGAATATTATATAAATTCATTTAAGTTAAGTAGGTACATGATATCCGATTGAAATTACTGAGTATTTTTAGCATATTTCGTTTTACTTTTCTAACAATAAAAAAACGTAACCCACCACGCTGTTACCTATAGAGTTGTTTTCACAAAACAAGTTAAGATTACAAAATATACAACATTTTTATGTTTCAGGTACGTCATACTGATAAGAAAGTGTCCCAAAAAAGATTAATTAATTTAAATATTTGGTTTTCATTCATCCTTTATTCATGGAACCGTAATCTATTTTCTCACTTTTACATTTGTTATAAAAATGTAAAATAGCGAGTAAAAGAAATATTATCTTTACATTACATCAGAGCTAGGGATGAGTTTTCTTAAACATTTTCACACTTGATTCAAAATGCAATATATTAAGTCTCCTGGACACATTCTGGAACACCTGTCAAAATGCCGTGAGTCCGGACCGTGTCCGGTCTTACAGACCGCTGTGTGACAGTGACATGTGGCACGCTGTGTCAGTACTGTATTGCATTATGCCGTGACACGAATACATCACTACGGTTTGATGAATGATGTGAAAAATTTACTCGTATGTTATTATTCAAAACAGACAAAAAATAATTGTTATTTTTTTTAGGGAGTTTATAAATTGGTGAAACCAAATGTAGGAACTTACCTTAGCATTTTTTTTTATAAATTCACTAGAACTCGAATTTGCATTCCCTGCAGTCCGCCAACTCAGCCACCTGGGGACCGTATTGGTGTTTGTACTCGTATGTTCATATTGGTAACTTTATTTATTTAAATATTTATGTTTTGTATTCCTATACTTCTACTCTACGTTCTGTTAACCTAACTACAGTGTACCGTAAATAGTGACTCTTTTAAAAACTGTTACAGGAAATATATACATGATGCGCAAATTCAAAAGCGAAGACAACCATCGGGACAAAGGCATAAGAAATCAGATCGTTTACAATAAATACATATAAAGGATATTCTCAAATTTGAATCAGGCAATAAATTGAATAGGCAAGAAAAAGGCCAGAAAGCAATTTCCCCGGAACGTTATCACATAAATTGCTTTCTTCGTATGGTAAAATCTTGTTGAAGTACTTTACCAATAAAAGAGGAATTATTTTTCTCGATCGTTGTTGTTTTGTATACGTAAGAACATAATTGCTTCCTATTTTATGCTCGTACTAAAATTATCTTATATTTTACTTAGGAACCACAATATATTTTTTTTTATTAACCAATATTTTTATTATCTCGTAGTATTAGCCTGCAAACTTTTTTTCAAATCTTATGCATGTTCAAAACCTATATATCTGTAGCACTTGGTGATATATTTTTATCAATAAAAAAGACATATAATATCTGTAGGGAATGTTCTGTAGTGTTAAAATGTATCAAGACTGTGTGTCATGTGCGAAATGTTTTTTAGTGGTTCTCTTATTCATAGAAGAAAAGATAATGAAATATTTTAAAAAGAAATGTCAAAGAACTCGCATCTTTGAGGTAATGAGTTATCCATTATCCGAAAATTTATTTGGGTAGGGAAATTTAAACTAAATTTAAGGAGATGTTTCAAATGATATAATATACAACGCTCATATTTTAAAAAGACTTGTCCTGGCTTTTTTGTCAGCGCGCGATCTAAACTTCATACATTTGGAAATTTGTATCTTTTATTGTAGTTGTTAAGAAAATCGACCTCCATAGGCATTGGCAAAGGCAATTAGCAAAGGTTAAATAAGAACTCAAAAATTGTATCAAGATCGGTAGCTTTTAGAATCATAGAGTTATAGAAATAACTTAAAATGTTTTTTCGTGTTACGTAGGTGTTGGTGGTAGTGGTAGTAATTAAATGATGTCCAGAGGCTTTTCGCTGCGCTCTGTAAACCAGATTTAAGAAAAGGAAACTAGAATGTCAAAACATTCAAATGATTGCTACGAGATGGCGCTGTCTTTAATTTAATTGAATTTTGTTTTTCCGACGCACGTCCGATACCCATCCTTACGTTGTGGACATTCTACCTGTCGGAACGCAGCGCTTTGCTTCCTCTTTTATAGTTTGTACTGCAAAAGACTAGAATAGCTTGCCTGCGTCGGTATTTCTTTAATAACATTTAATTTTATATAATATTCAATTTGTTGGGAAAGAGAGTTTTTTTAAAATAAGGTAAGGTTTATTCTAATTTCTGGGTTTTTATTAATATTTTGTTATAAATGTTATTTTGTTTTTTCTTGCAACTTATGCTTTTATTGATAATTTGTTAATATTATTTTTATTTTTACTTTTTAAGTTCATGTTAAGTTTATTACTCTAACAATGGAAACTTTATTGATATTATGTATTAACTATTAATTTATTTTTTAAGTGTGTAAATATTGTTTGTTTCCCAAATAAATAAATAAATAAATAAATAAATAATTCAGGAAAGCATTACTGTACTTATACATAATATTCAATACAACTTTATTTATCATTATAAATAATTACTTTGAAAATATTTCTAACGTTATTTCTTTTGCAATAAAAACATCTAAGAACCTTAAATCAGACGATATCAAAGACCAATATCATTATAGCGTGAAATATATTCAATCAAAGAGATTTAAAGCAAACGGATAAGAGAAACATTTTACTACTTATCATAACATTCAGTAGAAAGAAAGATTTTCTATGAAAACCATTATTCATTATCGTTATTAATTAATACTTTAAGAAAATGCGTAATGAGTTAGACAGTTAGTTTTTTATATTATGTTGTAGGATAAAAAATAGAAGAAACATCAAGTTATAAATTAAAAAAGGTTGCAGCTGTTAAAATAAGGAATACAAAGTTAATGTTCTTTCAAATCTACGACCCGCACCCGAAGGCAAGGGCACTCAGCTGAATTCAACCATTTAAGTACATTAGACCAAACCAAATGTTTACTTTGCCTGCACTGAAGTCTGGATGCGAAGCCAAAATTTCTGGATCAGACGTGAAATATAGCGCAATATGGTACATTTCTTCTGTTGATTTAATATTGCTGCTTCATTAATCTAATGAATATATTTCTTTACGCAAATTTTACAATTTATTAAACGTCTTCGTAAATTACGTTTGAATATTTATTTTATTTAAAAAAACAAATAAAAATTTATTTACATAGTAGGCGTATAATTATAATACAGTATTATTTTAGAGTATTTATAGAATATAAAAAATATATATGTACAATACAAGTAATTAACAAGCTTAAAAGTTCCTACATATTTAATACTGGATAACATACCGCTAAATAAAGGAAGAATTCAAAGTTCAAGTTAAATTACCAAGGCAAATAACGAAATAACAATATCAAATGATATAGTGTAAGTCCTTATTCATTAACACAGAAAAATTTATAAGATAGACACCATCGCCAACGTAAGTGCAACGCGGTCCTGCGACGCAACCACTTCAATAAGGACATATTAATATTTTTTTTGACGTCTTTTTATATCGGCGGTTTTGTACATTTTTTATTTAATATTATTGTATCTTTTGTTGTGTAACCATGCTAAAGACGGTATTCTTAAATATAATATACACAAAGAAGAAATAATATAACTCAGTAGGTACCTTATATTTCTATTCTTAATGAATAGTGTTAGCAATTCCAGAATGAGGAAAAGCAGTGGGGTAAGTAGTTGAAGATTTGTGTGAATGATGCTCTTACTAAAAGTTGTAATAATAAATCATAGCGCCAGACATACAATTTGCATATATTTATTTATCCCGCACAGTTAGAACTTTGAAAGTGTTATGAAACGCTGATGAAGAATTAAAATTAGATTAAAAATTTAAAAAATCTCCGATACAAAAAGACATCTAAAAAGAATAAAAATAATATTATTATGTACTTATTGAAGTCGTTGCGTTGGGGGACCATTGTACGTCCGTTGACGATATTGTCTATTTTACGAACTTAATGATTGAGGACTTAGACTCTACGATTCGATATCATAAATTCTTTATTTGCTTTGGTAACTTACTTGCATTTTAATTTCTTCCTTTATGAAGCGGTCCCACGACGCAACAAATAAGTACATAATAATATTATTTTTATTCTTTATAGAAGTATTTTTGTATAGGAGGTTTTATAATATTTTAATTTAATTTATTTTCTGCTTTTTAAAGTTATGTTACTACTATTTATGTTGGCTTCATTATTATACTAAATGAACCTACGGACACACAAATTTACACATGCTTAAGTATTTCTATCAATATTTTATAACAACCTTTCACACGCACCAACAAAATCACAACATCTTGGAGATGACTATTTCTATTTCGACCAAGAATAGCTAAAAATCATCTCGACGAACCAGGCTTTTGATAAAAAACAAACCGCAATCAAATCCGTCTACGCGTTTCGCTGCTACATTGCTACAGATAGATATACAGATCGACAAGTCAAACTTATAACACCCCTCTTTTTGAGTCGGGGGGCTTACAATAATAGTATATATTTTTTATTTTAGGTTACCAAATGGCATAGCAATCTTTATTGGATGCGACAGTATGTTAGGGTTTAACGTTGATATAAATATCATATATCTCATGATATAATATATGTTATCTCTTTCATACTCGCTTCCATTTCTTATGAGATTGGTCGGCAAACAAGTTGATAGTCTAAGATTGAGGGATGGGGATGCAGGAATGTAGGAAATATGAAGAGATCGGGTGGGGCTTGGGAATCCATCTCTTTGACACTCTTTACCAAATGCAATGATAATATCGACTTTATATTGATTTTTTCAATAAGATCGTTTTTCTTCGGGTAAGACAGCTTACTTAGGAGGTTGAGTTGAAGCCTAAATGACTTAAAGACTTTTACACTTCTTTCTTTCTCACATTTGAGTTAGTTTTTTTCAAATTTATTTATATCACCAACATTAACAATGAACTAAGTCTTTCATATTACCAAATACAAAGATGAAGTAAAGTTTAGGTACTAATATAAAAATATTGATTACGATTTATTATACATCATCCACGCATCTTCAGAACAATCCCTAACTTAATAAAAACTTGTAACCCAGCTCAGATAAATCAAATTTACAGTTGCTAACAACATTTGCTTGCAAACAGGCTTAATGACTTGTAAATAAGGAGTCATTAATAACGGGCTGTCTCGCGCAGCTCCTTGAAGCAATTACTGCGACGTGCGCGTTCAAGTTATACGTTACACGTGAGATTTAAAGGGTTTGAACGCTTTTGCTTCGTGTTGGCATAGTGATTGCATCAGCCCGACACCTTTCTTAAAATTTCATATAATATTGATGTACATAACCAAATTATAACAAAAAAATCAGATTTGGACCTCTTAAAATATATTTTTGTATAAAAGCACTTAATCATAATTATCATATGTTAGATTTCATATCGAAATTTGCCCCGACTAGTTTCGGGTTCTACTGATTACTATATTTTGAAACAAATTTTTGAAGTGTATAAAACCTGCTAAGAAATAAATATATAACTTCATGTCATAGAGTCCTGGTTTTTATTAAACAATTATCATGTAGTTGATTGCCGACATAATGCTTTAATAATAATAAAGTAGTCTAGACAGAACGTTATCTACCCATTTATTACAAAAAACAAAATAGCTAAAAATGGATGATGATAGTAATATTAGTGTACCTACACATAATTGGTTGTGTTAAAAAAACGGTAACAATATTTTTTAATTATTTGAATACCCCACTGCATTTCTTTGTCCCGGATTTGTTAACATTAATTAGTAATAGAAACATAAAGTATGGAGTTAAATTACTTCTCCTTTATATATTTTTTATATTTAAGAATAGCGTCTACAGTATGGTTACACAAAAAAACGGTAAGATAAACTGGAAAAGTTGTGATTAATGTCTTGTAAATGTACTCCGAGAACAAGGTATTGTGAAAACTTATTCCTAAGTTTTTATAACAAAACGCTGGCAGTAGACATACTTTATACATTCTTACATATTTTTGTTGGTTACAATGTTTTGAAAAACAAAAAAATATTTATAAATTAATTTAAGATATTATTTTTTACAGCTAACTTAGAAATTAGTATGATCTGAAAGATCCTTCAAGCTCATTTAATAGAGCTACGGGGTAAGTTTTGCAGAATTCTCATGTTCATAACCTGTTGATGTGTTGATGATTTTCAGCTTTAGCATTGCTTAGAAAGAAAAAAATACCTATAATTGCAAACATTACACACAATATTAAAACTTAAAGCTTCAAGTGAATGTGTTTTCTGAATTTAGTATTTGAATAGTTTACAGTTTAAGTAAATTATACATTGAAGTTACTTTAGTTGTAACATGAACACCGAAGACGGTTTAGACAGGTTTTATTCAGGTTTATAGATCTTTATTTAACTTAGGACGGGGTACCGTAATTCATAATTATTCTTTTATTTTATATATACTTTAAGTAACATTTTATAATTATATTTTTTTCGTACAAAGATTTAATTGAGATAAACAATAGAATAACAAATATAAGCAACAGATAATAAGGTAAATGTAACACTGAATGACATCATTATCGCTTGTAGAAGAAAGCTTCTACAAGTGGTGTTTGCGAAACTAAATGGAAGTGACAAGTGTTATTCGAAGTTAAATTGTAGTTGAAAGAGAATTTTGATGATTGTACGTAACTTGATTTTCAATTTGGTGAACTTGGAGTTTAACTTGGAAGATGGCAATTTTAGCTAGATAATAACAGTTCTAGAATTAGTTGATTTAAGTATATCAATTATGTATAAAGTAACTCTTGGAAATATTCTACAAATATTGAGCTATTTGAATACATTTTTTTTAATATATTACCGTTTCTTAAATAATCTATGTCTCTAAATAAACTTAATGTGGTCAATAAATAAGGTACTTTTATGAATCAGGTAATTTCTCTGTAAATCTCAAACTTTTCAAACCCAAAGTGAATTAAGTAAAATAAAAAGTTTCAAGCATTGTAATATTTACTTATCTATTGATCAGCTTTTAATATGTATATTTTAAATGTAATATAATCTTAATTACCAAGTGTTAATGAAATCTCCCAAACAAGATATTAATTATATCAAAGCATCGTAAGAGCTATGGAGAGATGCCTTTGTTTGATGTTCAATTACAAAGTAATATATACAAAGTGTTTGTGTCATATAAGCGGTGATAAGTTAGAACTAGATAAGAGCTATCTAGCTTTGAGTAATTGATATTTGATAAAGAATAAGGCATAGAGTGACATTCTTTTGACACCAAATTAGATTATTTAATATTTAATTTGAAGAAAATAGGGCAATAAATACGATATTGATTGATTGATAAATAAAATAAATAAATATTCCTTAAATATATAATTTAAATATAAGACGCTGAATAATTAAAAAAATCTGTGTCGATTAAGGCGTATTCGCTAACTACCAAAAACGAAGCTCACCGAAAAGGCGGTACTACATTTCATTGTTTTTTTAAGTATTCCAGAATCAATTAAAACTTCTTATTAAAACTTCTAAGTGTAATGTTTGTTGTAAATTATAGTTGTTGTTGCTGGTATCCTAATAGTATTTGTACATGTAAAACGATATAACATAACTCTCTCAAATCGAGAAATATTTAAATATAAAACTAACGAAGTTATTTTTGATCGCCTCTATATTAAATAAATCAATATAGGCTTTATAACACGATATTATGATTATTTGTATTTAAACTTTCGTGAACCATGATGATTATTAAATATATATTAAACCGGCATATTGAAACGGAATTTACCCGACTAGTTTTTATAGTTCACGAGCTCTTGAATAGGAACCCTGAACGGGTTCAAAACTAATCGGGCAAAATCCAGTTAAATTAAGTGATTATAGAAGGGTAAATATATATGATATTATGATACTTACAACCAATATTAGAAGGAACGTATTTTTAAAAATAGGACGACGACGACTAAGTTGCTGTTAGCAGGTAGTATTAGTTAAAAATTACACATTCCTTACAAAACAATACAATTAAAATTGTAGCACGTAACTTCTTAATATAGAACTGTGATATAGAATCGTAATATAGAACTGAACTCAAATAGCTCTAGATAGCACCAAAACTACATTTACAAAAAAATATTTTTTATATAACTAATATTTAGGACATGATGTTATAGCCTTTGACACTGAACCTAGTTTTTACTCAAAGGACATTATTATTATACGTTCAGCTAAAAAATATCTTTAACATTATGGATCGCCATAAATTAAGGTCCCAAATCGATAATTAATTTCCGCTGTATTTACAGCGTCAATTTGGTACATTTGTACCAAATTGACGGTATCTTAAAAAGCATCATGAGGTTATTATCTGTAATATAAAGTCAGTGTCGCCATAAACGCCATTGTCCAAGATAACTAATTCAGTCAACTTCTGCGGTCCATTAATTTACTGTTTTAAATTAGAGAGGGACAACCGTACTAATTAAGATGAATATAAGGAACAAGACATTTTTTATTACTTGTACATTATATTGAACCTTTTCTACATTTAACATAATGAGTATCCATTATTTTATTAATGGCTAGGTGTGCCTGCGACTTCGTACGCGTAGATTTGGATCCCTTGTATAGACCTTGTATAAACTATAAATCTTCAAGGTTTATATCAAACGCCGTCAACCCCTGACGTAAAAAGAGGGGTGTTATAAGTTTGACCTGTCGATCTGTAGTAGTGTGTATTCGGGGATTCTGGCTCATTTGTATTGGGGGTGTTCTGGCGCAGCGGAGTCTTGCTCAAGTTTGGGTCTGACTCTACCTAAAAAAAAAAGGTTTTTCTAACATCTAAATCCATCCGATAAGACCAGCCAGCACTAATTACTACAGTACCTGTTTATATACATGTTTGTTTTATGCAATAATGCCATAAATTAAAATTTGACATTTTATTTATAATAATACTTGAATAAATTATCAATTATTACATCATTGCACAGGGTTTCATCTTCATCGAATATCTTCACGAAGTTATGCATGCTCTGACAGTAGAACGTGTGATGTAGGTATACCAAGCGGTATTCACCACACCCCGAAGTCCACTCGTTTTTTATTTTCTTACTATTAAAATACCATATTTTACAGTTTCTATTAAGAAATGCTTTATGGAAGTCTTTCGGTGCTCGGCCAAATGAATCAATATTGGCCGATTTTGTTTTTGTCTACATGTATGGCTACCCAGTGAGAACCTGGCTGAGTATCATAATCTAGATTGCTACCTAAAAATGTAGGGGCAATCTGCTTGCAGGAAATACATTCATTTGTAACAATGGATTAATCTTATTTAAGCATTCCTGAATTTGTAGGGTATTCATATTTTAGAGGTGCTTAGTACATTTTACTACCAAGGAAAAATTATGTAACCACCAACTTCACGATTGCTCTCATATCACTACTAATTCACCTAGCAGTGATAAGTTAACTAAAAATTGGTTCGGAAAGTTTGTACTTAGTGATTATTTAGAATTTGATAAATTTCACAAGAAAATTAAAGTCCCCTTCGTAGTTTATGCTGATTTTGAAGCCTTCTTATACTCAATACAAAATGTGCTAATGATCCATCAAAACCATTCACAAATAACATACAAAAACATGAACCTTACAGTTTTGGTTATTATCTAAAATGTTCTTTTGACAATATTTTGAGTAAATATGAGTCATACAGTGGTCCAAATTGTTTAGAAGTGTTTATGAAACGATTATACAATGATGTAAAATTAATATACGAAAAAAAATAATTTTCGACGATTTGTGAAACAGATTTTAATAACAAAAACTCCTTAGATTTTGACTAGCAAACCTGTGATTTACAGGTGTTGCACATGAAATTTGTATAAATAAATATCATGTTCCGCTATACATCTCCATTTTTTTACATAACTACGATGCTCATGAAAAAACACATTACGATGCTCATTTCATTGTTCATGCTCTTAATTTTGTAGAAGGTGAAATAGACTTAATACCACAAAATAAAGAAATATATATTTCATTTTCTAAAAGCATTTGCATCAACAATCAAAAAGTTAGTTTGAGATTTGTGGATTCGTTTAGATTTTTGTCATGTAATCTTGATAAATTAGCTTGAAAATTTAAAAAATGAAGAATTTCATAATCTTAAAAAAATCTTTCCAAAGATAGATTTCAATCGCCTACGAAAGAAAGAAGTCTATCCGTATTAGGTCATGAAATCATTTGACTTATTAAAACTGTACACAATTTCCAAGTAAAGATGAATTATATTGAATACTAGCTGTTGCCCGCGGCTCCGCCCGCGTGTAAGTCGCTTTTCGCGTAATCTGTGGAAACTGTTATCCAGACATATAATAGACTTTTAGTTAATTGTATAGTATCCTATTCCCGTGTAAATTTTATACATATAGGCAATTACATTGCAACGATATCAAACTGAAAATAATAACATACATACACATCTCATACACACACAGCCAGGACATTATTCAGATATACGTAATAAAGGATATGAATACTAAATATTTTTACCAAGTATTATCTTTTTGAATAATGTTCAATGAAATTTTTTTTTTTTGTAGTAATTTCAAACTGCTATACCATTGGCAAAAACATAATCACAGCGAGTTTTAAAAAAAGTCAGCGCCATGTATTGAGATTATATGTAACTAAATTTAAAATGGGCATATACTCATACTCAATTTGTTATTTTATTAAAATTCAGATAAAACAAAGAAGAAATTCTAGCTTTGTTTTATCTGTCTTTGCTTTGTTTTAGTCTTATTATATATTTGAGATTTGAGATAATATTATAGTATCGTTTGAATGTCCCCTCTCTCTGTCATATGAAAACTGTCTTCTTGTTTCTCATCTTCAAATCAAAAATGTATTTAAAGTATTTGAGTATATTTACTTTCAACTTGCCGCCATTGCTACTCATAACTTCGCATTATTATTATTTTCGATATGTAGTGAAAACACAATATATAGAAAATAATTTAGAAAAATTTAAAATCAAGAAATATCAAATATTTATGTTGCTTTTATGTTACATGCAAACATAAAACTTAGAAATGATATTACTAAGGAATATAATATATTCTGATAAAACCACCACAATGAAAACCTATTTCTGTCTACTATTTTCAATATAAACGTACCCAAAGCTAAAAACGCATAGTTTGTAAGCCATTTCGTCTATAAATCATCCGGCTCTACTTGTAAGGCGATAAATCCAGGAGATTGCTATTAATCAAATAAATAAACAACCAAAATACTTTAATTCAGTATTTCTTAGTATACCTTATATCGAAATAAATTTAAAATTAATATCCGTTAAATAATTTATATGAATGAATTCATTCATTCAGTAATTCATCTTCAAAATTTTATGGGAAGTTGTTATTTTTCAATTTGTGAATATAGTTTATTTTTTCCAAAAAAATTATAGTCTATCTTTTCATTTATATTTTTATAACTTTTATAACGCCTAACCCATGCAATGAAATAACCTTCCCGATTTTTATTACTTTTCTTTTTTTTTTAGAAATATAAAGTTCCAAAGACATAAAGTGCTAGAAATCCTAACACGAAATTGCATTCTTTTTTTTCAAAGAAAGTTTTATACAGGAGATTTAAAAAGCAAAAAAAAACCCTATTCCTTTATTATAACGTTAATTAATTAATAAGATTGGTCATTGATAAGTCAGTGACCATAGATTTTTTGTTTTATGTAATGCACATATTGATTAAGTACTAATGGGGGATAAAGGATGTCGATCTTTTTTCTACTAATACATATTTAAAATTTACTTCCTGCGATAACATCTTACATACTAAAAACTTGGCTTGCAATTTATATTTCCAAGGAGCTTAATATCTTCCATATCTAACAAAATTGTATACTTTACAAGTTTATTCAGTTGAAAAATCTTATAAACATGTAGATAATATCAGAAATTGCTATATTGGAAATATTTATTATCGTATTTAAAATAAAATTAATAATACAATAACACAGGACAAATTGCACACATTGATTTAACCCCTAAGTAAGCAAATATTTGCTTGTGTTAAGGGTGTTAGACAACGATATAAATACATAGAAATACACATTATAAAATACTGAGAATATATTTAATAAACGACAAAACCCAGAAATACAGACATCTATGTTCATCACATTCCTGTCCCTGTCGGCAATCGAACCCGAGCCTCATTGTGTCGCTATACGTTAGGTGTCTGCGCTAACCACTCGACCAACGAGGCGGCAAATTACATATTGAATGCGAAGTTTTACTAAAGCATTGGGGAGTAAATCTCTTTGAAAATCATACAATACTACCTTGGTGATGAGCGATTGGCGGCAAGAAATTTTGTAAAAAAAAACTCACTGATCTCAGTTTCTGGATCTCTTAATGGATCTAGATCCAGTATCTGTTCAAGTTTTCATGATGGTTGAGAGTTTCAGCGTTGTGATGTTAAAGGTGAGAAGTGAATGCGTTGAAGCCGTTATCAATTTCATGCCATGTCAATTTATTCGTGTGTGTATTTTCGATAATACTAGTTTCCATCATACATATATGTATATGGCTCAAACATACTTAGTTTTCTAAGTGACGATGATTTAAGAAAGGCCAAAATGATATCTTCTTAAATCAGCAAACAAGAAAAAAATACAAATATTATTACCCTATTCTGTATTCTGGATAAAACATTCAAAAAGAAAATTGTTTTAAAAAAAGGGCCCACCATTTCAATCAGTATTTTATATTAAAGTTCTTATACAATTCCAAATTCATATTGGAGAAATTATTTAATCAGACAAAATTCTAGACATACCAGACATTTAAATTATTATTGATATTATCTTTTGTCTTGTAAAGCGGTAAAGGGATAGGAACAAAAAGAAGTATTAGCAACATAATGTTACATTTTAATAATCTTATATTGTCTGTGTATTATCGTTAATATGTTCACAAGGTCACATAAAAATGTAATAAAAGGTAGGCTGAATAAATAACAATAATTATGGTACATACATTTCTTATTAACTCAATAAATATATAACATTAAAACTATATTAAAACAATCTACATATGTAATGTCATACAATCAAATATGAGGTCTAAGTATCTTGTTATTAACATAAGGTAAAGTGAATTTTGGCTGTAGGTAGTCACGACCTCTTTCAACAGAAGTCATATTCAGACAGAAGTTCATATTTTATGTCGTAGTTCTTGGCATAGTAACCAGATTCAGTTCAAGTAAAGTAAATGATGAGTTTAACTTTGAAATATTCTAATAAAAAAAAATCTTTTCGTATTTAATATTATAATATATATAAATATCTTTATACATTTATATATACATGTAGATATTTATATTTATATATAAATATCTTTAGAAATTTTACATATTGAAGTAATAAAATCGGTTTAGTAGGTACTTCAGTATTAAGGTAAAAAAAGTAATTTCCTGCGTAAAGTTCGTAAAAGAACTGGACTGATGTATTTTTTTATAATATACTTATTTATACGTTATATACTTATTAAAGAGAGACTTATAGGGTCTAAAAAAAACATTTTATGATTAACAGAGGTAGTTGTTTATATGTCGGGGCATCGCGGTGAGTGCGAAAGCGATCCCGTGGTGTCCCATTATGACGGCGGCGGCAACCGTCAGGTTTAGTGAGTAGGAGTCTCACATAACCACCTCCATCATCCCCTTGATGGAGGTGTGTATCCATGAGGATTCCTGACGTTAAAAAAAAAAAAAAAAAAAAAAAAAAAAAAAAAAAAAAAAAAAAAAAAAAAGGTAGTTGTTTATATCTAGCATCTTCAAAAATTACAATTATTAAATTAAAAATGTTACTTTGAACACAGGTTCATTTCCAACTTGAAACAATGTTAACACTTTGAAATATCCTGAATAAAAAAACATTTTTGAATGATTGTTATTTCGGGCAAGCCATTCATTAAAAAAACTAATGTCTAACTAATATTTTCTTCCATTGCATCTCCTCCCTAACTTACAAAACATAAGTTTTATTATATTTATATATGACATAATCAAAATATATACTTATACATACATATGCTAACTCGCTTATATCGAATTAACATTTTATCGTATAACTATACTTTTAACGAGAAGTTTTCTTAGCAGAGACCATAACCATGGGAATCTTATAAAATATAATACCTATTATGTCTTTATATCTTTTATTATTTTATATATATAGTGACACTTCACATATGTCAATTGCTGATAGTGCTGTTTCTTTCTCGATCTTCATTATAGTGAAGATCGAGAAAGAAACAGTAAAATAGAATATAATAGTTTTCTTTATTGTAAATAGAAAGTGTTCGTTACTTAATTAATCCTAAATACAATATGGCAAGCTATTTCATAGTTAAATTTATTTTATTTTTCATTTGATTTAAAATAATTACAGTAGACTAATCGGATGTATGGGTGAAACGGATAAAAATTTTGAATAAAGTTTATTATAGTTCTTATATGTAACATTGACTGGATATTTATGTTATCATTAAAAACATTACTGTAAAAATATTTCTTACCTTATTTCTTTTCTAATAAAAAAAAATCTCAGAACCTTAAATCAGATGATATCAAAGATCAATCATTACAGCAATAAAAAAAATTAAAATGTACAGATATAAGAGAAAAATCTTTTTATCATATTGTCTTTTTATCATTTATCATATTTTTATCATATTGTAAAGGCTTACTATAAAAACAATTTATTAATCATACTAATGAACATACTCATATATATTATAGACTTCTAATTAATGCACAATGAGTTAATCAATATTTTATTAACATTGTATTATGAAATAAAAAACCAGTAGATCATGTTTCGGGCAGACATCAATTTCTAATTAAAGAACATTGCAACTCTTAAAATCGCATTCGGATGCAAGGGCACTCAGATGAATTCAACCATTTAAGTACATTAGAACAAACCAAATGTTTACTTCGACTGCACTGAAGTCTGGATGCGGGGCCAAATTTTATGAATCAGACGTGAAATATGGCGAAATAAGCTACATTTCTTCTGTTGATTTAATTTTGCTGCTTCATTTAGATAATGAATATATTTCTCGCCGCAAATTTTATAATTCACTAAACGTCTTTATAAATTATGTTTGAAATAAAAAAAACGTTTATTTAAAGATAACAATTTTAATTTGATAGACATAATAATAAACGTATAATCATACGTTACAGTGTTACATATAAAATATAAAAGAAATATTTTTACAATAGAAATCATTATACAGTATAAAGCAAAGTCGCTTCCCGCGTCTGTCCCTATGTCTGTATGTATGCTTAGATCTTTAAAACTACACAACGGATTTTGATGCAGTTTTTTTAATAAATAGAGTGATGCAAGACGAAGGATTATATCTATAATAACATACTTAATATATAAGAGAACCACTGATAATTTCAAGATTTCTAGATTTCCAACACATTGATTTAATAATAATAATAATAATATCAGGCAAATTACACACATTGGTCTAACCCCTAAGTAAGCAAATTATTTGCTTGTGTTAAGGGTGTTAGACAACGATACAAACACATAGAAATACACATATAAATACTGAGAATATATTTAATAAACGACCAAACCCAGAAACACAGACAACTATGCTCATCACATAAATGCCTGTCTCCGCCGGGAATCGAACCCGAGCCCCATTGCATCGTGACACGTTAGGCGTCTGCGCTAACCACTCGACCAACGGGGCGGTTGAGCTTACAATTGAGACGCTGGCTAAACTCTAAGAGATAGATCCAAATAATGTACTAAGTATTGTATGACTTAAAAAGCTCTACAAGAAAGTCTGCGATGGTATATGTTGATCTTTTAGGGATAACCCACAATAGCCTTTTTTTATTCTTTACTTTGTACGAGAAATAATAACTCATTTACGGAGCGATTTTAAGCATGACAGCTTTAATCCTTATCTATATCAGTAACTTAAATACATTTTACATTTAAAATGGAACAATATAGCCCTGTACAGCATATAATTTAAATGAATATTTTCGAAGATATTACAGATTTAAAATATACGGTCATCGCTTTTGCCGCGCTACGGTCGGCCGGCGCACTATGGTATTAAACCGTGCAAACCATCTCAAAAATGGCTTTCGTGAATGTTCAGTATTGAAAATTTTGTTAATTCATATAGCTATCTGAATGTCTAATACATATTATTTAGCATTTAAAATAGATTTTTTATTTTAATAGAACTAGACCTGCAAGCAAGTTGATGGTCAAAATAACGTCGATTGTGTAGCTCAGCATTCCTCAAGTTTACATGGTCACATTTTGATTGATATGGTTAAAATGGTTATTAAGTACTCCGTTTAAAAAGTATTTAAATGGATGTTTAAGTAAAAACAAGAGAGTTATAAAAAAATACAATATCTAATATTGTACCCTTATTAAAAACTTTAAATAGATTTTTGACAATGAGCGATGTCTGTCGATGTCTGAATTATAATTATGAGTATCACTTAAAATAAGTCATATAGAAGCCAATACAAAAAAAAAGGGAAAAGGGGAATTGTTTTACTACGAATTTAAGGCGTGCGAAGCCTCGGGGAAAAGCTAGTAATTTATAAGATTGAAGATTCGTAAATAATAAAATAAGTCAATACATGTTTAGTTACTGATATTTTTTAAACTCGTTATCGACAATTCTTTTAGAATCTTAAAAATGAATTGGGGTAAGTAGCTCTCTACGAATATATAAAAAAGTGAACTTATTTTTAAATAATTAATATCACGGAGTAAATAATTAAACTCACTCAAGGCATTATGCAGATAAATAAGGAAAATACCGACAACGTCTGTCGGCATTTTCCTTATTTATTTGACAGTATACATGATGTAAACACCTTAAAATATGTAACTTGTTTTTGTCAGTTCAATAAAATATGGCTATTAGATGATAATCATACCTACTTTTTTTAAACACTTATGCATAAAAAACTTAAAGAACTTGTATTTATGCATTATATATTTATTCAGTTTCAAATTTGAAAAATGCAGAGGCGACTAATAATAACTGTAAAACAGTTATTAATACTTAAAATAAATAAAATGATGTAGAAAAAATAACAAAACTAGATACAATATTATTCTTTCTTAATTGGATCTTCTATATTTTACATAATTAGTTGATTTTACTAAATGCTATGATAAAATGTTTCATTTCATTTCATTAAAATTTCACCAAGTTTACTTGTAAGCACAAAATCTCAAACATCTCAATAAATACACAACTATACAGATCTCCGTGACTCTTATTAAATCAATATTTGTTTAGGCACGACCGAGTCAAGTGTTGATGACAATGACATTTTAATATCCAATTACCTTTTGAACCTTTCCACTATATAATAAAGATAACTTTATAATGTTATTAAACAATGTTTATTTTTGAAACAGAATTATTCATAATAAGAAGAAATCTGCTTATATCTTGAAAACTTTAGTTAGTATTTTCATAAATATCTTCTAAAATTTAAAATGCTTTGATTATTGTTGTTTGTTTAATGCTCATATTTATGATTATAAAAGAAACTGAAAATTACCTGTCTATCACATTCCTTATTCCGTGACTGTAAAAGATAATCCAAGTTGTAAAAGGAATAAGTATTCCCCATTAATCGTCCATTAGTCCTTTGAGATTCCAGAAGAATATATATTATATTATTTTATGTTTTTCTCATTTTGTTTTAATGTGAAGCTTCTTTTTTAATACGGCTGCTAAAAAATATATGCGTTCTAGGTGGTGATATATGTATTTAATTGGACCATTTTTATGATATAATAATTTATTTTTGAAATTTTCATGTGTTTTGTTTCGTAGATATTTAGTTAGCAATCTGTCTAAGGCTGTCAAAACAAATGAAAGCACTGCATAGTGACATAAGACAATTATTATGTGCCCATTTTGAAATTAGGAATATATTATTAATAAGAGAACTAAATAATTTACCATTTCTCAGATTAGATTATCGACGTTCTTTAGTTGTTTGGTGTTTTTTTTTAAACTGGTTATTAATATTCTGTCCAAAATACTTTATTATTATTGAATCTTTGTGTTGGAAATTAGATCCAATATAATTTAAAGACCAGCGACTTCTTAACATGAAGTTATATATCGATTTCTTAGCAGGTTTTACGCACACTAAAAACATATTTAAAATGTAGTAATCAGTTTAAACTGGTAATATTCGGCCAAAATTTGATCAATTCAATGATTATAACTGGTATACAATATATAATAATTATGACTCAGTGCTTTAATACCAAAAAATATGATGAAAGGTGTACCAGCCAATTCAAATCTTAATTTGCTTGGCATAATTTTGTTTTACATATCAATATTCTATGGAATTTTATGAAAGGTTTCGGAGCTGATGCAGCCACTATGCCGACACAAAGCAAAAGCGTTCAAACCCTTTAAATCTCACGTGTAACGTATAACTTGAACGCGCACGTCGCAGTAATTGCTTCAAGGAGCTGTGCGAGACAGCCCGTTATTAATGACTCCTTATTTACAAGTCATTAAGCCTGTTTGCAAGCAAATGTTGTTAGCAACTGTAAATTTGATTTATCTGAGCTGGGTTACAAGTTTTTATTAAGTTAGGGATTGTTCTGAAGATGCGTGGATGATGTATAATAAATCGTAATAAATGTTCTTATATTAGTACCTAAACTTTACTTTATATTTCTATTTGGTAATATGAAAGACTCGGTTGATTGTTACCTGTTATTGGTGTAAGATATATTTTAAAGAAATTGAACACAAATGTGAGAAAGATTGAACTGTAAAAGTTGATCGTAGGGTCTACCTGTACCCATTTAATCTTCAACTCATCCTACTAAGTAAGCTGTCTTAGCCGGGGAAGAAGAAATCGTACTAAAAAATCAATATAAAGTAGATATTATCATTGCATTTGGTAGAGTGTCAAAGAGATGGATTCCCAAGCCGCACCCGATCTCTTCATATTTCCTACATTCCTGCATCCCCCATCCCTCAATCGTAGACTATCAACTTGTTTGTTTGTTTGTTTGACGACCAATCTTTCGCATCCAGTAAAGATTGCTATGCGATTTGGTAAACTAAAATTAAAAAATATATACTATTATTGTATTTTTTTTTAACCCCCGACTCAAAGAGCACCCTTCTTTATATGTTTGACTTTTCGATTTGTATATCTGTCTGTAGCAATGTAGCAGCCAAACGCGTAGACGGATTTAATTGCGGTTTTTTTATCGAAAGCCTGGTTTGTCGAGATGTTTTTTAGCCATACTTGGTCGAAATAGAAATAGTCGTCTCCAAGATATTGAGGTTTTGTTGGTGCGTGTGAAAGGTTCTTATAAAATATTGATAGAAATACTTAAGCATGTGTAAATTTGTGTCGCCGTTTGTTTTTATTATAATAATGAAACCAGTAATATAACTTTAAAAAGCAGAAAATAAATTAAATTGAAAATTTAAAAAACCCCCGATACAAAAATACCTCTATAAAGAATAAAAATATTATTATTATGTACTTATTTGTTGCGTCGTGGGACCGTTTCATAAAGGAAGAAATGAAAATGCAAGTAAGTTACCAAGGCAAATAAAAAAAATACAATATCGAATCGTAATCGTATAGTCTCGTTACTTCGTAAAATAGACACCATCGTCAATGTACGTACAACGCAACGACTTCAATAAGTCCATAATAATATTATTTCATTCGTTTTAGAGATCTCATTTTGTATCGAGGGTTTCTTATTTTATTTGATTTTTTTTTATTTTAATTTTTTAATTTCTTTCAAAATCAAAGACAATCCTGTGTATGTCAATTACATTATAAAGAAAATAGAGAATTATAGAAAATTAATTAAAGTTTTGCAATATTTCATATAATGTTTTAGATATTATCTATACTAATATTATAAAGCTGAAGAGTTTGTTTGTTTGAACGCACTAATCTCTGGAACTACTGGCCCGAATTGAAAAATTAGAATTTGAATTTGAAGGCTATAGGATATATGTCATCTCGCTGTGACTTATAGAAGTCAAGCAGCAATGAAAAATGCTGCAAAAACGGGAAAAGATCTCTTTTTTTAAAGCTTTCCTCGCGTGCGCTGAGGAAACACTAAAAACCGCGCGGACGGAGTTTGATTGTTTTTGAAGTAAAACAAAAACTGCTATAATCACGCTACCAATAAGGTACGGTTGTAAGGCAAAGTGTATAATAGGAATATTAATCTACTTTGCATTTTTGAAATATATAATACCTCCGTAGTGATTGTAAGACTGTTAAAATATATTTTATGCAATCCAACAAAATCATATTACATAACACTGAAATGTTTTAAAAGTCGATAACATGCTATCGGGAATTAAAAACTAAACTTTGGAACGTTTCATCCGATTACCAGCATCTGGGCCCTTATTCTGTATGATACACGAGATTTCTTACGAATAACGCGTGACGTCACAACGCGCTGTAAACCTAAACGCGATACATAAACGCGGCAAGATGTGAAATTAAAAATTGTATGCAATAACGTATTCGCTATGACCAGTTACGCACCACGTTACGATAAAATCGTGGAATCGTGTTCACTATGCCAATGTCAAATATTAAAACACGTTGTCGTGTGTTATGGGCTTGTTTTCAAAAGTCAAAATTAACGTGCTTTGAGCTTGCGCGTTTATAATAACGTCAGTACGTTTTGGTACTTTTCTTTTAAAATCAATTTATTAATTATTCAATTTAACAAAGTATTATTAAAATTAAGAAATAACGTACATTATTTATAATAATTATAAACAATTTTTTTATAAATGTTGTTATTGTATGTAAATGCGACTCTACCAAAGCTCTGTCATTGTTTCTTCGTTATTTTATATTTATGTTCTATGTTATAGGGATAATTTAAAATACCTCTTAAAGAGAGATTTTATTTATTATGAAATTAAAACATACTTGTAAACACAATCAATAACACAAAACACTCAAAACTTTAAAAAATGTTTCCCAAATTCTTGTCGATGACGTATAAATGGTCTTCTAGTTTTCTTCAACACCGATTTTGTAATGCAACAATTATTACACTAAATAATATAAAAATCTCAATGTAAATTCTATCTGAAACTTTATTCTCTATTATTTATTTATTTATTTTAGGATATTTGTCTGAGAAAGTAATGTGGTAGACATTACAATGACATAACATTGATATTTGATGACATTACAAGTATTTATGTCAATTTATATACATCATAACGCGTTCTAAACTTTAACGCGCTACGATATGGAGTTGACAAATTGTATTTTGCACGCCACACGGTGAGTTATCTGTGTGCAGTTTTTGATTTCACATTACGGGTACGTCAATGAATCTAACATCGGTTTTTATTCGAAGGTACCGGTTTTAAAAAGATTTTTATTAATTGTTTTTAATGTGTGTTTTTAGTAGGTTTATTTTAAATAAAGCGTTACCTTAAATTTATTTTCAAGCTACCGTAAATCTTATTTTATAATGTTATTAGAATTTTTGTAGGTTTGAAACCAAAAAATAATCTTAAAATCTTTCTAAATTACCGATTAGTTTAGAACGAAAATAGGAAGAAATTTTAAGTAACAAGTTTTGAGTGTTTTGTGTTGTTTATTGTATTTTTAATTGTAATTTATAGTTAGGTAATAAATAAACTCTTTTTTTAAAGGCATTTCAAATGATCGTTTTAATACATTACATATCGATAAAGCTACAAAAGAACCATCATACATGTTTTGGTAGTGCTCGTAATTATTAAATTAAAAATAATTGTAAAAAATGTAAATTATAATTATAATAAAGAATATAAGTTATTTTTTTAACTTTATAATACTTTTTAAAATTAAATACCGAATTAATTTATTTTTATAGAAACGCGCCAACACTTGCCACGTTTTTTGTAAACGCGCGAGTTCACAACATATTATTTTGACATTTAAAAACAAGCTCATAACGCACGATAACATGTTTTTAGAGTTGACAATGGCATAGACAATACGATCCCATGAAGATTTCACACATTTATCGTAACGCGGTACGTAACGCGACTATTTGCTCATAGCGAATAAGGGCCCAGTTTGATAAAGCTAACAAATTATTAAATGTTGAGTTATGAACTGATTACATGTATATTAACGGAAACATAAATAAATCTAATTGGTAAATGAAATCGTTATATTATTTGTTGATATTAAAATGTTACAACATTAATAAATAAAATAAAAAGACCTCGGTTGTATTATTCATAATTTTTACTGTCTTATTATATGTATTGATAATTTGAAATTTCAAGAATGTGCAGGAGTTTAGATGAATCTAATGTGATGAATCAATTATATATACATTGTAGTAAGCTAATAAGCATAAAATTAATGTAAGCACTGTCATATGGAAAAGTTGCTTTCAAATAACTGTCCGTAAACCCCAAAAAGTGATTTTAGTGACGTAAATCTCGAAGGCCGTTACGATACAGGAAATTAAGAAATATAATAAATATTTCTTCTGGTTTGGCTGATTTGGCTAAGATATATTGTGTAATATCACGAAAGACCCGGCTTTTGATGACAAAAAACCGCAATTAAATCCTTCCACTCGTTTGGCCACAGACGGATACATACATACACGTCAAACTTATAACACCCCTCTTTTTGGGTCGGGGGTTAAAAAAAAGAAATTACCCAACTATTTTAAACTTCGACAGCAGCTTTTCGTAAAGCTATCAAAGCTTTGACTGTGTCGGATATGTGCCAAGTTCAATAATGTAAATAAATGCAAATTCCTACGAGCCAATTTGCATTTCTGCCGTTATGATTATTATCACAACTTTGAGTGAGCGCATGAGTTGTGTCATTCATTCGTGAGAGTTGAGTCATTCGCAGAAATCCTTAACATACTTTACCACTTCTTTTTCTCGTCGCAGATTTGCTAACACTAGTTATTAGTAATAGAAACATATGTATTAAGTTAAATTACTAGTCCCTTGACCATTTTTATAATTAGGAATTCCGTCTACATCATGGTTTTACTAAAAACGGTAAGATAAACTGGAAAAGTTGTGATTAATGTCTTGTAAATGTACTCCGAGAACAAGGTATTGTGAAAACTTATTTGTAAGTTTTTATAACAAAACGCTGGCAGTAGGCATTATAATTTCTTACATATGTTTTTAGGTTAGATCGTTTTGTATATGAGGAATAAAATATACCTTTTTTTCATATCTTTTTTTCATATATCTTTTTTTCATATATTATTGTCGTCTTTATCGGGACGATCACATATAGAATGCTTAATTCACCGAGACGGACAGCGATACGGTAGCTCAGTTGGTAGAGCGACGGGACGGTTTCCCAGTAGTCGCGGGTTCGAATCCCTGCCCGTATCGGTTTATTTTTCATTCTATATTTATATAAAGGTAAATAAACATATTAACTAGCTCTAATTGGTTTGAAGGTAAAATAATATATTTAATTGGTAATATTGGATGTTGCAGAAATACAATGAATGAAGTTGTTTTGGGTTTTAATTTGTGACCATATTTTATGATTAAATAAGATTAAAATTAAAATATTAAAATACTAAACTATAGTACCCAAATATTTTCTTCCTTAATGTGAAAAAAATATATAATTGAAATACAAAGCGGTCAGTTTCACAAAAGTCGCAGGTTCAAATCCTGCTCGTATTTACGATTTTGAGATTAAGAATGCTTAGAAGGAAAAAAAACATTTTGCATGACTAATTTGCTTATAAACTATTTCAATCTTTACAGACATCATAGGGTAATAATAAAACAGCATTGGAATAATTTAAGGAAATTACACTTTAAAGTCAATTCTTAGGTATGTGTTCTTCTTGTTATTATTATTATTATTATTATTATAAGTTGAAAACATATTTACCTGATAACATCAATTATTTTTTGTTTTTTAAAATAATGGTTTATCGTAGTGTGATAAATTGTATAAATTTCTGAATTGAATATCGTAAATATAGAAAGATTAAATATATTGTCAATAGACATATGTTTGTTAAAAATATTCATTTAGTCAGTTTTTGTCCAGTAAATAAAGAATAGTATATAGATATTTATTTAACTTAGAACCGTACCATGATAAACATTTTATTAATATATTTTTTATTTTAACTATTACTATAGTTTTTTTTTGGTAAAAAGAGTAAACTGAACCTAAAGTTACATAAAGTATAAAAATAGAAATAGTATGAGCAAGAGATAATAAGGTAACTGTAACATTGAATGATATCATTACGAGATGTTCTTTCCTCTACAAGCGCTGTTTGTGAAACTAAATGGAAGTGACAAGTGTTGTTGGAAGTCTGAATAGAAATGTAGTTAAACGAGAATGTTGATGATAGTACCTAACTTGATTTTCAATTGGGTGAACTTGGAGTTCAACTTGGAGGACGACAATTTTAGCTAGATAGTAAAAGTTCTAGAAGTGCCTGATTCAAGTATAAGTTAACTCTTGCACAAATATGTAATAAATATGTATTTAGATATTTAATATCACGTTTTAGTAATTTTTTTTATATACAATAATCTGTAACTAGTTCTTAAATAACCTAGGTCTATAAAGAAATTTAATGTGGTCATTATATTAAGTACATTCATAAAACAGACAAGGTCTCTGTCAATCTCAAACTTCTCAAACCCAAAACGAAATAAGTAAGATAAAAAGTTTCACGTTATTCATATATTGAACATCAACATTTAACATTGAAATATTCCATAGTATATATATACTATATTATATCCTATATTATATATATATATATATATATATATATATATATATATATATATATATATATATATATATATATATATATATTGATCAGCTTTTCACAGGTAGATATATTTTTAATGTAATATAATTTTAATTATCAAGTGTTAATAAAATCACTCAAACAAGATATTAATTATATGAAAGCATCGTAAGAGCTGTGGGGAGGCCTTTTTTGATGTTCAATTACAAAGTAAAATATGCAATATGTTTTTGTCATATAAGTCGCAATGATAAGAGCATTAGAAATAGATAAGAGCAATATTTGACTAATCTATATTTTATAAAGAATAAGACATAGATCAATATGCTTATGACACAATAGTTCATTATTTAATATGTTATTAAAAGGTAAAAGACTAATATTCACGCAGTGAGCATTATTAAGAAATAATAATTAATGACAGTGAACACGCTGCTTAAGAAAAATAATATTCTAAGGTTCTAAAAAAAATCACAATAAATATACATTTTATTAAATTCATACAATACGTACGTTTGTACGTAAGTCTACGTAGGAGTTTTCCTAGACTGCCTGAAAAATAGTTTGTTTGAAATGGTTTTATTGTTGGAAGGCTTACAATGTATATATGTATTCTTGAGTATAATATTTAAAGAGTAGAAGCTGAACAATTAACAAAAATCTGTTTCTATTATGTCACATTCGCAAACTAACAAAAATGAAGTCCACGGAAAATGTATACATTACAATTTACTGTTTTTTGAAGTATTCGAGAATCATTTAGAAGATTCAGTTTTCGTACTAAAACTTTTAAGTGTAATGTGTGTTGAAAATTGTAGTTGTTGTTGCCGGTATCCTAATAGTATTTGTAAATGTAAAACGATTTCAACAGAACTTTCTCAAATAGAGAAATGTTGAAATTTAAAAGCTACAAAGTTTTTGATAACGTATTTATTAAAGAAAGCTATAAGCTTTATAACATCACATTACGATACTTACTACCTAGGAATAACCTATTTTAAAAATAGTTATGTAGTATACCTAACATTTGCTTTTTAAAACAAAATGGCAACTGTGGATAACGAATTTATCAGTTATAGTTGTCAAATAATTTCCCAAACACCTTTAAAATTACACATTCCTTAAGAAATAACACAATTTAGATCGTAGCGCGTAACTTCTTAATATATAACTGTGCTCAAATTGTGATCCATTATTACATGTACAAAAAAAAACTCTATATTAGAGACATTTTGTTAAGGCATTTGATACGAAACTAATATCTGCACTATTATAACATTAATGTTAACGAATCCATTATTGATTGCCTTATGAAGAATTACAATAAAACGTGTAACTAAACTTACTATATATATATATATATATATGATATATATAGTATATATATACTATATATAGTATATGTATATGCCTGCACACACCAAAAAACATGACGTATATATGCGGCGTTACAGTAACGTAACCTTTCCTGCAATAAGAGGGAATGAGACATCACTTTTTTTTCGTATAGCTTCATCTTTTTTACACTATGTTGCAAATTGTATTCCTTAACACGCACTTATTAAAATAAATGATAATATTTGATAAAAAAATATTCATCTTTTTTACTCTTGATATATTAATAGCCTTGTATAAACGAACTTACTTGGTTAGTCTTGAAATTGATACCTTTTGATACCATCCTGAAATTAAAAATAATAACGCACCATTTATCTATTATTGTTCATAATGTTATTATCACCTGAAAAGAAACGTTTCAAGTTGATTGGCAGTTGGTTGCTATGGAAATCTATACTAATAACTAATATTATAAAGCTGAAGAGTTTGTTTGTTTGAACGCACTAATCTCTGGGACTACTGGCCCGAAATAAAAAATTCTTTTTGTGTTGAATAGTCCGTTTATTGAGGAAGGCTATAGGGTATATATCATCTCACTGTGACTAATAGAAGTTAAGCAGCAATGAAAAATGCTGCAAATTTAATATAATCTAATAGGTTCTGACTGACTTAGTTATAGCATACAATCTAAACCGCAGGTCGTAGAGATAGTAAAATTGAAGGATACATTTGTTTTTCTACGTAGTGGTGTACTAAGAAAAGATTTTTAAATTCCACCCTTAAGGGTTTTAAATATCAATTTTGTATGGAACTCGGCGACAACACTAAAAACCACGCGGACGAAGTCGCGAGCGACCCCTAGTATTAAATAATCAAAATGACAGGAATACAATTTACATAAAACAAAAATAAAATTATCGTATTAGAGTTTTATAATAAAGTAAAGAAATGTAGCTATATACCGGGCTATACAATTTTATAGACTTGCTATTGAATACTTACTAATAAATAAATTCAAGATTATAACATGCAGATGAAATCTTTAAATATAATAAAATTGTCACTGATCCATTTTTGTACATGGAAAATATTAAAAAAAAAAACATCATAGGGGGCCTTTTTAAGAGCAAGAGAACCCGAAACAGTGGTTATTCAGTTTGTCTGTATGTCTTTATGTTTGTGCATGCTAATCTCAGCAACGGCTTAACCGATTTGATTGCAGTTTTCAGGAATATATTTTAACTGTCTTCATTAACATTTAGTGTTTATTTCATCTAAATCGGTTAAGAAATAAAAAAGTTATGTCAATTTATGGCAATCACGTAATAGGTACTATGCAAATCTTATTCTATACATGGAATAAATATGTAGAGAAGTAGTCATAGTACATTGAAAATATTAAAAAAATGTACCAGGATTTGAAGTGATAATCGCACACGCTAATCTCAGAAACGGATTATTCGATTTGGATGCAGTTTTCGAGAATATATAGTCATGGGATTCACTTTATATTTTGTTTTTTTTTTAACAAGTGGTTAACAAATAAAGAAGTTAATAATCTCTTATTGTCTTATTTTGAAGTTTTATAGTTTTTACATACATTGGTAAGTACAAAGGGTACTTTTTATAAAAATCGAAATCTTTGCGTACGAAGTCGCAGGCACAGCAGTTTATAATATAATAAATGAGTTATGTGTTGAACAGTAAAAATAATCATAAAATAATAGTTAAACAATTTACACTAACTAAAACACAGAAATGATTTTACAAATTACGTTACAATTACGTTTTTGTAAATGGAAATACCCTGTAAAGCCCTTGTAATTTTGAGAGTATATATAATTAAATGGGGCATGGTTAGCTAGCCTAAACTTCTTTTGTAGTAGGTATTTATGACTATTGTAGTTGCTGGCTGAAATAAATACGTAATTTATAAAATAATAATAAGTAAAACTGTCGCGAAAAACTAACTCAAAATAATAAAGTTGGGCATATAAACAATATTACATTCTAAATCCGTCTTGAAAAACTAACGATTTCTAAATGTCAAAATTAGACATAAAAGTAATATTTCTTTCATGTTTCTATTGTCAAGAAATAGTTCATGGTACCAGTTAATAATGTTTTATATGGTAAAAGAACGAATGACTTAGGATGACGTCATCAAAACTTCTGTTCTAATTGTATTTATGCGTACAAGTATATGTAACTTGATCGATTCCATTGTGATTTTCATTTACCTTCTTCTCTATATCCATACAAAACATCTATCAAAGAAATAAAATTAAAAATTTCTTTTGAAAAATGCAACCATTCCATCAGTATTTTCTTATGACGTTGTCATATTCAACTATCGTCTTTACAGACAACATAAACAGTTACATAAATCTTAAACATTTTGAAATTGCCTTAAATTCACATACCAAATTGATTGTTAATTTCAGCTATAAATGGACAAAATAGATGGTGTTTTAAAAAGCATCACGAGAATATTATCTGTAATATAAAGTCAGTATCGCCATAAACGCCATTGTCCAAGATAACTAATTCAGTCAACCTCTGCGGTCCATGAATTTACTATTTTTAATTAGAGAAAGACAACCGTACCAATTAAGATTTATACAATTTGTCATAAAAACAAGTCCGTGATTGTGTACTGTGACTTTAATGTAGATATATTACAAGTAACTTATGAAATTTGTTTAAATGTTTTAACTTATTGAACGTATTTTTTGAACCTACTCGCATCACTAGTTTTTCCGCGACTTGTATTGATAATGTGTTCTGTCGCTGTAACATTTATGAAGAGACGATAATGACGAATTTAAGTTCATACTGTGGTCAAAAATTTTCTATATTAATCAATCATGAAAATGAAAGCCCAAAAATTTACTTGAAGACCGATAACAAAAAACCGTATCATTATTGCGCAAAAACTGCATAAAGTAGACATGAGCGATGGTAATCCCAATAATTTATTTAATAAATTTTTCGATTTTTTGTTACAAGAATTCAATAATATTTTTAACCAAAAACTATAACTCAATACCTAAAACTTAAATTTAGTGATTGGGCTATCCCGGGAATATACCAAAGTAGAGAAAAATGTTTGAATTGTATGGTGAGAGGCAATGGAATCATGATCCCGTGTTCTTTAATAAAGTTAGGAATTTCTCTAAAATATTTAAAAACGTTTGCGTACATGCCAAGTCGATTTATATTAGAAATAAAATTTTAAACTCTGATGATAAGATAAAAGCAACGTGGGATGTTTTATCTAGTGTTTCTGGGAAAACTAGGGCTGTTCATGGACACATTAAGTTAATAATTGATAATATTGAAATAAATACAGATTCAAATGTTGCGGCTACTTTTCAGACTTTTTTAAAGAAATTCATGTAACAGTCACGCGGAATTTTAATTCTTCACCATTTGATGCAATCGCCGAATTGACGAATAACGTGGGAGTCAGTGACAAATGTTTTGTTTTTAAACCTGTTTCATCATATGAAATTGTTAAAACGTTTAGAAACCTAAATATAAAAAACAGGGGATCTCTGGGGTATGTCAGTTAAATTACTAACCACTGTTATAAATGACATTGCTCCCTAATTATCCTTAATTTTTAACAAATGTATTGAAACCGGTACATTCCCAGATTTAATGAAAAATAGTAAAGTAGTTCCTTTGTTTAAAAGTGGCGATAGACTTGAACCGGGAAATTATAGGCCAATATCTATTTTGCCTACCTTATGTAAAATCTTCGAAAAAATTATTCTCAACCAAATGACAGAATTCGTTTACAGCAATAAAATCATGCATAGTAAACAATTTGGTTTCACCAAAGGCAAATCAACAACTGATGCGGCTGTCACGCTTCTTAAGCACATTTATGACGCATGGGAGAAGTCACAGAATGCAATCGGGGTGTTTTGTGATTTATCTAAAGCCTTTGATTGCGTAGACCATCAAACATTACTATGCAAACTTAACCACTATGGTGTGCGTAGTGCTGCTCTTGATCTTATTGCCACTTACCTAAATCAAAGAGTTCAGACGGTTGATGTAAATAATTGTAAATTGACTGGTTCTCACCTAAAGATGAGTGTTCCAGAAGGATCTATTCTTGGCCCCTTTTTATTTTTACTCTATATTAATGATTTGCCCTTTTATGTAAAAGGACTATGTGACATTGTACTTTTTGCTGATGATACCTCGCTTATTTTTAATGTTGATCGTAATAAAGCTAATTATGACAAAGTAAACAGTGCTCTGTCACGTGTTCTTCATTGGTTTAAAATTAATAATTTGGTCTTAAATACTAAAAAAAACTAAATGCATGAAATTTACACTTCCTAATGTCAAAAGTCAAAATTATAGTTTACTCCTTAACAATGAAGTGTTAGAACTGACTGACTCAACAATTTTCTTAGGTATAACTTTAGATAAAAAGCTCCAGTGGAACCCCCATCTCTCAACACTCGCTAGCAAACTCAGCTCTGCCGTCTTTGCAATTAAAAAAGTGAGACAATTAACAGATGTTAATACGGCTCGACTCGTTTATTTTAGTTATTTTCATAGTATTTTGTCTTACGGTATTTTATTATAGGGCAGTGCTGCCGAAATGAATTCTATATTTGTTTTACAAAAAAGAGCTATACGGGCTATTTGTAATCTAAGAGCTAGAGACTCACTAAGAGATGTTTTTAAAGAAATCGGTATACTTACGGTCGTTTCTCAATACATTTTTAATAATATATTATATATACGTCAAAATTTAAATACTTATTCTAAAAACAGCGACAGACATACGATAAATACAAGAAATAAAAATAAACTCGTAACGCCTAAATTTCGACTTCAAAAAGTTAACAAATCTTTCATGGGCTCCAGTGTATATATAATAAGGTTCCACAAGATATTTTGGATCTTCCTTTTCTTAGTTTTAAATCTAAAATTAAAAGTATATTATTAAATAAATCTTATTATTAAAAAGTGCGTGTAAATGCCTACTTGAATAAAGATATTTTGAATTTGTATTTGATTAAGATATATAAAAAATTTTAACTCATAGTGATAATGGTAAATGTTTTCCTCTTTTTCTATGAAAATAAACGAATTTTTTTTTCTTCATTCAAGAAGATTTTTAACAATGTTTTTAAGTGTAATTAATATTTTTTTATACGTTAATTACTTAGTTAGTTCTTAGCTCTGTTTGGTCGAAATAAAAACAGTCGTGTCTAAGATATTGAGCTTTTATTGATGAAAGGTTCTTATGCAATATAGTATAGTATACTATATTGCAATATTTATTATATATAATATTACAGTATACTATATAGTATACTATAATACTTAAATAGGTGAAACTTAATATATTGAGGTATATTTAGTATATAATAGAAATCAGTAACAACACTTACAGTAACACACTACATAACAGAAAAAAAATAAACTCTCGATACAAAAATACTTCTAAAAAGGATAATAATATGTATGTATTAATTATTTATTGAATTCGTTAAAATATCTTCCTATTATCCAACCATACCGTCAATAACATACAAAAGTTAGGGTCTGAGTGGTATCTAACTTGGGGTCACTGTACAAGCCATTCAACTCAAAATATATTAATATTATTAATATTCTGAGTAATTCAACTATTGCATGGGTAAGTGGGCCGATTCGGTAGAATTATGAGTTACTATTATGTTAAATATGATAAGTAAGTGATTAAGCTAGAACACTCCCTTTTGTTATGGTCTATTTTTCTTTATATTCTTATTCTGCTATATAGTTCTTTATGAAATAATACAACTCTTTGAACAATGCCTTTTACCGTCCTATTATGAACACTGTTTTCTCGTTTTCCATCCCATTAAATAAAAATTGTATGCATGACATGATTTACAAAAGTTTAGATTTAAAAATATATTTTGAGAATTCCAGAAAATTTAATTTTAATATCAATGTATACTGGACCGCGAACTTATTCTACATACTAGGGTATTTAATATAACCATTTTTTAACAATTATGTAATAACAAAAAATATTTTAATTCGGTATTTTCTAATATACCTTCATGCGTCAAGGACAGATAACAAATTAAATTGAAATTTAATATCCGTCAAATAATTTATATGAACTCATTCATGCATTCATTCAGTAATTCATCTAAAAAATTTTATAGGAAGCTGTTATTTTTAAATTTGTGAATATATTTTTTTTTCCAAACACAATATTTATATTTTTATTAATACCTACATGTTTAAATTTACTTCCTGCGATAACATCTTACATACTAAAAACTTGGCTTGCAATTTATATTTCCAAGGAGCTTAATATCTTCCATATCTGACAAAATTGTATACTCTACAAGTTTATTGAGTCTAAAAATCTTATATACATACAGATGATATCAGAAAATGCTATATTAGGAATATTTATTATCATATTTAAAATAAAATTAAATTTTGAATGCGAAGTTTTACTAAAATATTAGGGCTTTACAAATCTCTTTGAGAATCACATTTTATATACCTTGGTCACTAGTGATGGGCCGCGAGATATTTTGTAAAAAAGTAACTCACTGATCTCTTAACGGATGCGCTGAAGCCGTTATCAATTCCATGGTATGTCAATTTATTCGTGTGTGTATTTTCGGCTTCTCTTGTTCTCCAAAGTCAGAGTGAGTAATTACGTAGTAAAAACTGAAACGGAATGGATACTACATATTACTTTAGATTTTCATACCCCTTACCTAAAGATACGAATATCTATCATTGAAAATATGTAAGTACATATATATGGCACAAAAATAATCCTCTCAAGGTTTCTCTACACTATCATAATCGTCTACATAGGTAGGAACAAAAAAAGTATTAGTGTAATAATGTTGTGTTGTATTAGTCTTCTAGAATTATATTTATTCTTGACATTTAGAAACATTATTTATAGGATGAGTAAATAAAAATAAATTTAGTACACATATTTCTTATTATTTAAATAAATCCATTACATTATAGCTATATTAAAACAGTATACAAATGTAATGTCATACAATTCAATAAAAGAGCTTAGCTATATTTCATATTTTATCTCGTAGTTCTTGGCGTAGAATCTAGACTTAGTTTAAATAAAACCATTTTATGATTAAAAGCGGTAAAAGGAAATGAAAAGAACAGTAAACCGAAAAGTTTTCGTTTAGTTAATTAATTCTGAATTTTGAATTGGAAGTTATTTCATAATTAATTTAATTTAATTTTTCATTTGTAGTATTTGTTTTAAAATCATTAAGGTTGACCAAAGCAAATCAGATGCATGGGTGAATAGGAACAAAATAAAAAATCCCTTAAAATGTTTAATAAAGTTGGTGTACTTAAAAGTTTATTACAATAAGAAAACAGTTTGTACTTATATATAATATTCACTGTATATTTATGTTATCAACATAAAACATTGCTTTCAAAATATATCTTATCTGATTTCTTTGGCAATATAAAAGTTCTAAGAACCTTTAATCAAATGATATCAAAGAGCAATATCGTTGTTAGGGATTAAAAAGATCTTCGCTCAGAATAAAAATCACAGGAATATCTTATAGCCTTTAATATCGCAAAATAACGATCAATTACATACATTGCAAAAAAAAATATAAAACATACGGGATATCAAAAATAATAAAAGCAGTATCAGTGACAGAAGCTATTGGTCTTAAAATGCTTCAGGCACTTCAACATGCCCCCGGGCGTTAGAATACTTGTGTTTCAACCAGAGTCCGATATTGTCCCCGAAGAAGTCTGAATATCAGGGACACGAGCGTCTGATCCAGGACAAACTGCTACAATTCTCCCGAGTTTCCACTTCAGTGGCGGTAGTCGTCTTTAATTAGTACTAGAGAACCCATCTTTAACCATCCTTACAATAACGCCATTTTGATCTGTGATAAAATTGTGCAAAATTTTTTTGTTCCTACCAACCAAACATACCTAAGAACAATTTAGACGAACCAGGCTTTCGATTAAAAAAAATAAGTTCTAATTCTCTATACAGCTAAATAAATTTTTAACATAATGCAATTGTCTTAAATTCAGATACTAAATTGATTATAAATTTCTGCTGTCTATGTACCAAATAGAAGTATTTAAAAAAAAAACATGACATTATTATCTATTATGTAAAGTCAGTATTGCAACGAACACCGTAGTCCAAGATAGAAGGCCGTACCAACTCTTTTACTATTTTAAATTGGAGAGGGACAACCGTACTAATTAAGATGAATATAAAAAAGCAAAGTACTTTTAATAATTTGTACAATACATTTAAAATATATTATAAATCAAAACATAATTATAATGGTAAATATTTTATTTTGTCATATATTTTTTCAATATTTAATTATAAATTTAAACAATGTTTTGTTATTGTCCATTTTCTAAACATTCTTGGTTTCTTAAAAGTTATTGCAACTCGTCCAATATTTTAAATTATGTTTAAACATGTATAGCCATGTTAAGCTTATTTAAATTTATATAAATATAGAATGTAAAAAAAAACCGATACGGGCAGGGATTCGAACCCGCGACTACTGGGAAACTGTCCCGTCGCTCTACCAACTGAGCTACCGTATCGCTGACCGTTTCGGTGAATTAAGCATTCTATATGTGATCGTCTTTATCGGGACGGTGGTGACATCTATTAGGTTTCTTTCGAAAATCCTAACCAATGTTTCTAACTTTGCAGTATAGATAAACATTGAAAAGATGCCACTACCGAAATCAATGTTTAAAATTATGTTTAAACATGTATAGCCATGTTAAGCTTATTTAAATTTATATAAATATAGAATGTAAAAAAACCGATACGGGCAGGGATTCGAACCCGCGACTACTGGGAAACCGTCCCGTCGCTCTACCAACTGAGCTACCGTATCGCTGACCGTTTCGGTGAATTAAGCATTCTATATATGTGATCGTCTTTATCGGGACGGTGGTGACATCTATTAGGTTTCTATCGAAAATCCTAACCAATGTTTCTAACTTTCCAGTATAGATAAACATTGAAAAGATGCCACTACCGAAATCAATGTTTGAAATTATGTTTAAACATGTATAGCCATGTTAAGCTTATTTAAATTTATATAAATATAGAATGTAAAAAAACCGATACGGGCAGGGATTCGAACCCGCGACTACTGGGAAACCGTCCCGTCGCTCTACCAACTGAGCTACCGTATCGCTGACCGTTTCGGTGAATTAAGCATTCTATATATGTGATCGTCTTTATCGGGACGGTGGTGACATCTATTAGGTTTCTATCGAAAATCCTAACCAATGTTTCTAACTTTCCAGTATAGATAAACATTGAAAAGATGCCACTACCGAAATCAATGTTTGAAATTATGTTTAAACATGTATAAGCATTCTATATATGTGATCGTCTTTATCGGGACGGTGGTTTTTTACATTCTATATTTATATAAATTTAAATAAGCTTAACATGGCTATACATGTTTAAAGATATTTTCAAAAATTGATTTCGGTAGTGGCATCTTTTCAATGTTTATCTATACTGCAAAGTTAGAAACATTGGTTAGGATTTCCGAAAGAAACCTAAAAGATGTCACCACCGTCCCGATAAAGACGATCACATATATAGAATGCTTAATTCACCGAAACGATCAGCGATACGGTAGCTCAGTTGGTAGAGCGACGGGACGGTTTCCCAGTAGTCGCGGGTTCGAATCCCTGCCCGTATCGGTTTTTTTTTACATTCTATATTTATATAAATTTAAACAAGCTTAATATGGCTATACATGTTTAAAGATATTTTCAAAAATTGATTTCGGTAGTGGCATCTTTTCAATGTTTATCTATACTGCAAAGTTAGAAACATTGGTTAGGATTTTCGAAAGAAACCTAATAGATGTCACCACCGTCCCGACAAAGACGATCACATATATAGAATGCTTAATTCACCGAGACGGACAGCGATACGGTAGCTCAGTTGGTAGAGCGACGGGACGGTTTCCCAGTAGTCGCGGGTTCGAATCCCTACCCGTATCGGTTTTTTACATTCGTCCAATATTACCTCTTATCGTCACATGAACAGTCTCTTCTTGTTTGCGATACAATAGCATTAAATAGCATCCAAAAAATAAAAGCATGATATGATTTATAATAGTTTTTGAAAATATATTTTAAGTATTCGAGTAAATTTAATATTAATTCCTAAAGCTTAGCGCTATTGCTTCTCATTAGACAGCACTATTATTATTTTCGACAATATTGTAGTTAAAACACCAGATATAAATAATAAATCAGAAAACATCAAATATTTATTACGAATTAGGCAATTCCTTTAACTTTTATACATATATATATATATATATTTAAATTATATAACATTACACTTTTTAATTTACTAAACGTTTATACCGAAGGAACATTTCTAAGAAATATAAGATATTCTGATAAAACCACCACAAAGAAAACCTATTTCTGTCTACTATTTTCAATATAAACGTACCCAAAGCTAAAAACGCGTAGTTTGTAAGCCATTTCGTCTATAAATCATCCGGCTCTACTTGTAAGGCGATAAATCCAGGAGATTTCTATTACAGATAACTATTTAATTCTACACACTAGGATATTTAATATAGTATGTTATACATAGTCTATTTATGTAATAACCTAAATACTTTAATTCCTAATTCCTAATATACCATCAAGTGTCACTGACAGGTATATAGATCTTATACTTTATATAAAAAAAAATTAAGTTAACAGTAAGGTGAAGAAAATGTCTATCAGTTTAAGTTTTTTTATAACAATTAATAAAAAAAATAATAAGTACATATTAGTATTCTTAATAGGAGATATGTCGGTCTGTCTTTCCACTAATACATGTTTAAAATTTATTTCATACATCTTAAATACTAAAAACTATGCTAATCTATATCTATACTTCTATACTAATATTATACTTTATACTATTATACTAATATTATAAAGAGGAAAGGTTTGATTATTTTTTTGTTTGTTTGAAATGAATAGGCTCCCAAACTACTGGACCGATTTCAAAAGTTCTTTCACCGTTGGCAAGCTACACTATTCCCGAGTGACATAGGCTATGTTTCATTTTAAAAAAAAATTAGGGATGATTACTAAAACTTGAATATTCTAACGCAAGGTGTAAAAAAATAAACAAAAAACTGCGTGCGCTGCGAAAACGGTGAAAGTTACGCAAAAATTATGTTCTATGAAATTGTTCCTCTTTAAAAGTTCCAAAGATTACACGAAAAGTGACCTACACACGGGCGGAGCCGCGGCAACAGCTAGTAATTTATATTTCTAAGAAGCTAAATATCTTCGATGTCTCTGACAAAATTATATACTTTAGAAACAAAAAATCATATAAACATACAAGTATTATTAGAAATTGTGTATTGAAATATTTATTATTATATTGGAATTAAAATTACTATTTCATTGCAATATTTTATTAAATCATTAGAAATCTTTTGAGAATCACATTTTATGTACCTTGGTCACGAGCGATGAGATATTTTGGGAATCAAGATAACTCACTCACCTCAGTGTCATGACCTCTTAACGTTCTGGAATCTGTTCCAATTTCCATGATGGTTGATAGTTTTGGATGTTGCGATATGTAGGCTAAAAAGTGGATACGTTGAAGCCGTTATCAATTTCATGCTTGATGCTATGTCAATTTATTCGTGTGGATTTTCGGATTCTCTCTCTTGTTCTCCAAATTCAGAATGAGTAATTACAAAGAAAAAAATGAAAGGGAAGTGCATAGATACTTAATATTATTCTAAATTCACATAAACTTTGTGTAATGATACGAATTTCTATCATAAATATATAAGTATACTAGCTTTTGCCCGCTACTTCGCACGCCTTAAATTCGTAGTAAAACAATTCCCGCTTCCCTTTTTTTGTATTGGCTTCTATGTGACTTATTTTAAGTGAAACAATCAAAATTACACATCGGCAGACATCGCTCACTGTCAAAAGTATATTTAAAGTCTTTAATAAGGATACAATATTAGGTACTGTAATTATTTTTATACCTGTCTTGTTTTTTCTTAAACGTCCATTTAAATACTTCTTAAACAGAGTACTTAATAACCATTCTAACCATATATCACACTTACAGATTTTCATTGAACATAATCAAAATATTACCATGTAAACTTGAGGCATTCTGAGCTACACAATCGAAGTTATTTTCACCATCAACTTGCAGGTCTAGTTTTATTTAAAAAAATCTATTTTAAATGATAAACGTTCAATTAGCTATATGCATTAACAAAATTTTCAATACTGAACATTCACAAAAGCCATTTTTGAGACGGTCTGCACGGTTCATACCAGAGTGCGCCGGTAGACCGTACGGCCGCAATCGCGAAGATCCTATATTTTAAACCTGTAATATTTTCGAAAATATTCATTAAAATTACATGCTGCAAGGGGATATATTGTTCCATATTAAATGTAAAATGTATTTAAGTTACTTAATTAGATAAGGATTAAAGCTGTATTTCTTAAAATAGCTTCGTAAATTACCTATTAATTTCGTAAAAAGTTAAGGATAAAAATATGCTATTGTGGGTTATACCTAAGAGATAAATATATACCATCGCGGATTTTCTTGTAGAACTTTTTAAGGTATACAATATTTAGTACATTATTTTGATCTACCTCATATACTTCAGCCAGCGTTTGCATTATAACACGTTTGCATTGACAAACAGATAAACAGAAAAAGATTTAAAAAATGCTGACAATGGATTCTATTAGTTATTATTGAACATGCTGATATATTTTTTTTAATATTTTTTAATGTACAATGACTACTCCTCCAAAGATTTATTACATGTATAGAATAAGATTTTCATAGTATCTATTACGTTATTGACATAAATTGTCATAATTTTTTTATGTCTTAACCGATTTAGATGAAATAAACACTAAATGTTAAGTGAAGACTGTGATAATATATTCCTGAAAACCGCATCCAAATTGGTTTAGCCGTTTCTGAGATTAGCGTGCACAAACATACAGACATACAGACATACAGACAAACAAACAAACTGAAAAACTGAAAAACTATTGTTTTGGGTTTTGGAAAATATCTTTAAACATGTATGGCCATGTTAAGCTTATTTAAATTTATAAATATAGAATGTAAAAAACCGATACGGGCAGGGATTCGAACCCGCGACTACTGGGAAACCGTCAACAATTTAAATGCTGAGAGTTTTTGTTAGTGTTAAAATTGTATTTTGTTATATTTAAATTTAAGCTGACTTAACCTTTAAGGTGTATAGCTTATAAAATAAAATAAGATTAAAAAAAACAAACTGCACATATTTCATATTTATTAAATAAATCCATAACATTATGACCATATTAAAACAGTCTACATTGTAGGTAATGTCATCCAATCAAATAAAAGATCTCAGTTTCTCGTTATTAACCTAAGGTAAAGAGAATTTTGTAGGTAGTCCAATTTGGGACCAAAAATCATGACCTACTTCAAACAGAAGTATTAAATTGTAACAGGAAATATAACTTTAGTTCGCCACATTTCATATTTTATTTCGTAGTTTTTTTAGTAACCAGACTCATTTCAAGTACCTAAAGGAAATGTTGAATTTAATTTATAAATATTCTAGTTAGCTTGTCCTCTGCACTCAGGACAAAGGAATCGCTGGATGCTAAATACTTTTATACAGATAGTACTGGATTATAATGAATTTTGATAATTTTTGTGGTGTTAACTTATTCAAGAGTCAAATTAAAGGGTAGAAAATGAAATCATTTTATGATTAATAATGGTAGTTATTTTTAATATAATAGTAATAATATAATAATAATAATAATATAATAATATCGGGACAAATTATTACACACATTAATCTAACCCCTAAGTAAGCAAATTATTTGCTTGAGTTATGAGTATTAGATAATGATACAAATACATAGAAATACACCAATAAATAGTGAGAATATATTTAATAAACGACCAAATCCAGAAACACAGACATTTATGCTCATCACATAAATGCCGCCTGTCTCTGCCGGGAATCGAACCCGAGCCCCATTGCGCCGTGACACGTTAGGTGTCTGCGCTAACCACTCGACCAACGGGGCAGTAATATGCATCTTCAGAATATCAATTATTAAATTAAAAATATTACGTAGCGTAGGTTCAAAAATAATGCTGAGTTCAATTAAACTAAGCACATTATTATTATTATTTTTTAGTTTCCTTGTAGTTCATTAATCATAAATACAGAATGGAAAGTTATTTAAGTGTTAATTAAATATTTTTTTTTCTTTTTGTATTTATTTTAAAATGATTATATTTAAAAGTCCGATCTCATGACATTAATTAAGTTTTACAAATTCTAGAAACTGAATTTCAGCTCTGTTATCAGAATTTCAACTCTGAATTAGTTAATCTAGAGAGACGATGCTTCTTAGCATTCCATGGATTCACCGCGCGGGTGCCGGGCCCATCGCGCTGGGAGTGCAAACAGTGCCTGGGACTTGCGACCCAGGAGTAGGTTTAATGGGCCCCTTTATGATGCGCAAACACGCTCGCCTTCACTGTCTACACTCCTCTCTCTACCTAACCAAATTTGGAAAGAACTTACTAATGCCGCCTTTGAATTACGTTCTAGAAATGAACCGATGCTAGTTCTAGAAAGGCCAAGGTCTTTAACTAAGTTATAGAGAGATTTTGCTGTTATACCTCTCGCTCCCACTTGGAATTTGGAATGGATTTAGATAAAAATTTAATAATGCTGGGGACCAATCATAAAGCAGGGTCCGCCAACGCAAAGCTAGTGAAATACAAAAATCTCCTATGGTAACCCATTCGTTTTGAATTTCTAGGCTCATCGCGTGCAGACGGTAGTTATCGTTTTCGTCTTGTCGAATAAAGAATTTTGTTATGTCTATGTCTCGAACTTTCTTACCTGATCCTAGCTATGGCGGTGTGTTATGAAAATTCATATTTTACGAAGTAGATAAGATCATATTTCGTTGAATAGGTCTTAATTCTAACACTAACTACATCAAGGCAATACACTGTACTGTTTGACACCTGGAAGAAGAAATGTTTCGTCCTCATATTTTTTTTTGTGAGTAATTGATTCCTCTCTAACTATAACCTGCCTGATGTGAATCATCTCTGTAGTCAATCAAGCGATCTATTAGGTATCTATTTTGTCTGGATTTGAAAAATATCTTAGATTTTAATTCTCAGAAAACACTTATTACGAGAAAGAGTTAAAAATGATGGCGTCCTCACTTGAACCCTTTGTAGCAAAAATATTTGTATGTAGTTTTGACACTTCCGCTTTGAATCGATTTCCTCTTGACGTCCAGTTCCGAAGTCACTTAGAGGACAAGGTCAAGCTGGCATCCAAAAAACTGGGTGTGCTTAATAAAGCGAAGCGGTACTTCACACCGGGGCAAAGACTGCTATTATATAAATCGCAAGTTCGCCCCCATATGGAGTACTGTTCTCATCTTTGGGCGGGAGCACCTGGATACCAGCTTGGACCACTCAACTCGGTCCAAAGACGAGCTGTGAGAATAGTCGACGATCCCAATCTCACAAACGGTATTGAACCCTTAAACCTAAGGAGAGATTTTGCCTCTTTATGCGTGTTCTACCGTTTGTACAACGGGTTGTGTTCCGAGGAATTGTTTGACTTGATGCCCACGGCTACTTTTTACCACCGCACCGCTCGCCATCGACAGGGAATTCATCCTCACAAATTGGAGTCTAAGTGGTCCCGTACAGTCAGGTACCAGAGGAATTTCCTCCCACGGACACTTCAGCTGTGGAATGAACTCCCTGCCGAGGTTTTCCCTGAGGGCTACAGTATGGAGCTCTTCAAAAGGGGAGTAAATAGGTTTTTAAAGGGTCGGCAGCGCGCGTGTGATGCCCCTGGTGTTGCAGGCGTCCATAGGCCACGGTGACCGCTTACCATCAGGCGGGCCGTGAGCTTGTTGCCACCATCGTGGTATAAAAAAAAAAGTCAAGGTGACACCAGGAATTTTGAACACCAACCACAGACTAATTGTCTGTGATCTTCCAATACAAAGTTGGGTCCAAAGTGATTATAGTCAATCCTAATTGGAAAAAAAAAGAAAAAAAAACTGAAAGTATATGTATTATGAATAAATTTTGTAGGGACAAACTACAATCTTAAAAACTATGAATTTTAACAAGTCGTGGGCCAATTGTTGTTAGGATTGATGTAGAGAGGCTGCTTGCAAGAGGTGGTCAACTAATTAAAAATAACCCTGTATATATTCCTGATAATTATCTCGAGGTGTTGGTAGACAGAATTTAGGTTTGAGTAGGTTCTAATGTTGAAACCTGCACTTTTAAGAAAAGAGTAAAACCGTGACATTTCTTATCTTTTCCGTTTCTCATTTTTTTATTAGGTAGGTAATCAGCAGTAAATTCATACGTTTACGGCTTAGACTTAATGTAGCATAGAATACCACAGTAATGCTAGACTAGTCTGGAGACTTCTAGGAGGGGCATTTCGTGACTAGCAAGCCCACAATAAGTTCCCTTATTGATTGCGGTCGACTAGTCGTGTTCCATGCTGTATTTTGATAAATTATTAGTATTTTTTCTCTTATTAATGTAAATGTAATCATTTAATTTTATATATTTTTATGCAAGTCATTTGAAAATACGTCAACAAACTACCAATGTACAGTTTGAAAAATAAGTCCAACTTAAAAAAAATAATAATTAACAAACGTAATTGCACAAACACACATACGAAACAAATTAATGTAAGCTGCAGTTGCCGCTTAATGAAATAGCTATATATGCATTCAAAGTCAATTTCAATTATGAGATCTAATCAAACCTTATATTGTGAGTGATTATAATATGATTTAAACATACATATATTGGAACAAAGTTGGGTTAATTAAACTAAAATTAAATTAATAAATAAAATTTACGGAAATTTTATAAGAGATCACACTAATACAACCAAAAATATTTACCATAAATAAAGTAGATAAGCTTATTTTGCCTCATCTCACTCTCCGCACTATTTTTATGAACCACCCGGTTCACTAAGTGCACCTACATATAGTCTACTTTGTTGTTGTACCTAGTGCCAAGGCTTTTAACCCAACCCATATTTGGCAGGCTTATAGTTCTCAAAACTATTGTTGCTTTTCAATAACGTAGGATTATTATTTCGTGTAGCGTAGTCCTTATGGTGGCAAGAAAATAACCAATCTTAGTTGAAGTAGTAAGTATATATGTTATAGGTTACAATATTTAAAAAATACTGTTATTCGAGAAATTCCCAAGCAAACATTTTGCATAGATCATTTTCAGGTGTTTTTTATAGAACATTTAAACTAAACAGAATTAGAAACAATTATTGTGCTTGTGAAACATCGTAAAATGCTACTCATTCTTGAATACGAATCAATGAGATCTACCAGAGATTGTCAAAAAGTTTTTTTAGGAAGTTTTTTAGAAGGAAGGAATAATATAATAATATAATATAAAAAATGTCCGGTATTTACAACTTCTGTATTACTAAGGCTACGTCCGCACTGGCGGGGGGCATTCTTATCTTTTGAAGCCAAGCGCCACCTAGCGATAATCTCACTAAAACTAATGTTCTAGAATGTATGCGAACGGCTGCACTGATGCTCGGCACCTATCTTGTCGCTTAGCAACAATCGAAGTTAACCAATGTGTTGATTATTAGTCACTAGTGTCTAAGCGCTAAGAAAGCCGCCTGGCTATGCAGACGTAGCCTTAGGCATGATGACTTTCTGACTATAAATGTAATAAATAGTAATATGTATGTTACAGGAAATTAGAAAACCGAATAGATAGTCCATTTGACAAATATATAGCGTTGTGTAGAATTTCGAGATAAAAGATAAGTAAATAAAACAACTGACCCATATAAATTTATATATTATATTTATTTTGTTAATAGTTTAACCATAAGCAAAAATATATATTATGTGTTGTACAATGTTAATATCAATTTAATTTAATTTTTAGATTTTTGTAAACCGATTTACTTAATAGCACACACTAAGTGTGGCGTAAATATCATCTTAATACTTTATGTTCTTATTTTAAATAGTTTATATTATTTTAATTAGCTGCAGTATTGAGCGACACCTAAATTAATGCTAGAAATTTTGTTTTTAATACATGTTTAGCCATGTTAAGCTTATTTGAATTTAAATAATTATAGAATGAAAAATTATTCGATATGGGCAAGGATTTGAACCCGCGACCTCTCGGAAACCGTTCCGTCAATCTGCCAATTGAGCTACCGTATAATATAATATATCAAATTGTTGCGATATAAAAACAATATTCGAACGGTATGCTGATTTTAAGTATGAAAATAATAGGTTATAGAGTAAGAGGGGTCGAAAGAAACATGGATGGAAGGCGTTAAAAATTATATGACCATCATGCACTTTGGCTCAACTAAAGTAACGTGTAGAATAGTGTTGAAATTAATTTACTTACTGCGCCTACCCTGTGTAATTTTATTAAGGGTAGGGGGATGATAAACATACCGTGAAAGAATATACCATTTACAATTGTTATAAATAACATACAATAACAGTTATGCATTATTATTATATTATTGCGTTGGTATAAGAAACATATTTTAAAATAGAAGGTGTCATAAATACTGGTTTTGAGAAAAGTTTTTGTTTTTATTGTAAAAATAAGATAAAGGATTTACGTTGTTATTGTTATGACTGTTCGATGTCAATTGGCTTCATGATGACATCATGATCAGTCAACCGACGTCTGCTGCTGGATATAAGCCTCCGTCATGCGACTCCAATAAGAACGGTTTTGTTCGGTCTGGCTATCCGCTGGGCTATGTCAGGGACTTTTGTAATTCTACGGATTTCCTCATTTCTAATTCGATCACGTACAATAACACCTAGCATAGCCCTCTTTATAGCTCGTTGAGTGATCTTGAGCTTTCTTATGAGGCCCATAGTAAGAGATTACATTTCAGTCCCGTAAATCATCACTGGTAACACACACTGGTTGAAAACTGTGGTGTTTTGGACAAGAGGATCTAATATTACGTAATCTTATTTTCTATTATAAACTGTATAATAAATACAGTACACATATTTTTTTATAACATAATGAATTATAATCGATTTGTATGTTTCGGAAAAAAAAATCTGAAACCCGATTAGTAATCAAAAATTTTGCTATTTTAATTATTTAACAAATCGATATATAATATACTTTTCCAATATTTTTTTTTGTTCTTATCACATTAAATCCATTAAATCCAACCAAAAAAATATTTAACATATTTTTTTGGTTGTGTTAGTTTTGAAAACTTGTATGTATGTTAAAACAAATATATTTTACATGGTTTGTTTGTTTTTAGTACTTGTCTCTCAATTTATCTTTGTCTTGTTGTTGACAATATTTGAAAAAAAAAATCTTGAGAACCAATTAACCTATAGTAAAGAGAGTCAATTCTTCAGACCAATTAAAAGTTATATTCCTTTACAATTTACTGGAGTATATTAATTTGATTGTTGTTTCGGATGTTCATATATAGGTCAAACGATGAGGAGTATCGGTCCAAGTATCGGTACAAGTTTTAGGGAACTTATCTTGGATATCCAAAATAGGAGTACAGTTTGTGTGAACAATAGATTTTCCCAAACTATTATATTAAACTTGATAAGCAACAAAATATAAAACGGAACATTGTTATATACCCAAAATAGTTTACGAAAATATTGAAATAACAAAAACCTCCTATTATTATTAGAGAAGATGGTTAGAGACTAACTCACATCCAGAACCCACATGTGAAGAATATAAAAATATATGTGAGACCTTAAGATACTGTTGGTGTAATTTGTGCGCATCTTAAACCACATGCCCGCAATCATAAAAGTCATTGGAGGTGTATGAATAAATAATAGACTTACGGACGGACACCTACATCTCATCTTTCCGTAAACATGATTGCCACAAATTTTAAATCATAGTTTATAATTTCAAATTTATAAAGTAAAAAAGTAGTATAATTAATTATGTTGCGAATATTTGAAAATGGTTTTATTTTAAATCCGCATACTATACAATTTTTTTTAAACCAATTTACAAGAGGCAAGTGTGTCCAATGGACATTATTTTTATTGCTAAAAACGGGCACGTGGATTGAGTTTGTAGTTGAGCCTAATTAAAGATGATTTAGACCTAAGATAAAACGAAAAATAAAAAAAAGTTGCACTTGCACTTCAATGTTTAATATCCAACCATTTGTAATGGAATGAGCGAGAGCAACTACAACTAGTTTTATAATATTTAGGTGAAGGTTATTTACAATTTCATAACCAACTTACAGATGCTATTATTTATACCTTATAATAAGTTCTAATAATTAATAAATCATTTAACATTATGTTAAAATATCCTATGCTTATAATTCTTAAAACCTTTAACAGTAAATAATAAATATCATTTCATAATTAATTATGTAGGTGGCGCTACTGTTGTTTACTATTTCAGCTATTTTAGCTGTTTTAAATAAAAGAGGCACAATTATATTAATTAAAATTAATTTTAAGAACATGGCATTAATCAGTATGTTTTTGTTATAATACAAATTCTATTAGAATTCAATAGTTATCTGTTATAGAAATCACCTAGATTGATCACTTTACGAACAAAGCTGAGTGATTTATAGACGAAATGATTTACAAACTACGCGTTTTTAGCTTTGTGCACGTTGATATTGAAAATAGAAGACAGAAATAGATTTTCATGGTGTTGGTTTTTTTTTTATATATTTCATATAAAATATACCTATATCTTTATAAAAATATATATTCTTAGTAATACTCTTTCAGTATAATCGTTCATCTCATCATTTGTAAATGTATTTGCATCAAATACCATAATTTCAATATATAATTACAATATTATAAATATATACCTATATCTCTTTGCAAAGTCTTACAGAATAGATAATACGTATTTTATAAATTTAACATTGTTATATACGATAATCAAACTAGTGTACCTACATTTATTTTCAATAAATGAAACAACGATTCCTGATTGTAAAATATAAATTGAATTTAGCTGTTTTTGCTTAACATATTGTAGAAAATGAAAATAATGTTAGATGATGCAATTTCGCTCAGAGTATTCATTACTATTTTAATTAAACTCTCTTTGTTATCTTTAAACCCTTGTCTCCAACAGGGTGCAGTAAATTAATTGTATCGAGACGAACAAGCCACGGACGCCGAGTGTCTTCATTGTGGTAGCACTTGATTTAATGTTTTCTGTGTTGCAATAACATTTAAAGCACAAAAAAAAAACTAAAATAATCGAAGCGAACAGCGTACGGTTCTAAATTATGTACAACAAATACAACTTACTTTGAAATAAGTTAAGGTTTGTAATAGATAAAAACCCAATATAGAATAGTTTAAATAATGCAATAATATAAGGCGAAATTTTAATTAACAAATCATACAAAAAAATAAATAATGTTATAAGAAATAAAAAAAATCACTACTATATTTTTTTATTTATTATTTTAAAATGAAAATAATAAATATAAAAATATAGTGATGATTTTTTTATTTCTTATAAAGAAACATATTTTATATTTTTAAAATGCTTACTAAATACAGTACAAACTTTCATTCTATGTTATTAAAACCCGTAGATAGTTTCGTAAGTGATATGAAAGAAACATTTAAAATGTTACCAACTGACATCATTCAACAGGAACAGAAATATAAAAGTTATTAAACCATCGAAATCTAAATCTATTCACAAATTTCAAGTTCAATTAAGTAAATTATTGACCGCAATTACTTTAATGTCTTGATCATTTTAATCAGTATTTAAATATAACTTTGATCATTCCAATTCACATTGATAAATCAGAATAAGATAAGTAAAAAATACACTTCATTAAAACCCGTTTATATTCATAAATTTTGTAAGTTAAATAGATTGTTAAAAAAATCATATAAAAAACTACGAGGACGTATTAAAAAAGTAAAGTTTTTATAAACAACCGTAAAATAGAAACAAAAAAATAATGTATTTCCAATTTACTTTTGGTTGAATGAAAATGGTATAAATATTTATTCTAATCATAATAAAACCAAATCAAAACCATATTAAAACATTTGGTATATACATCTCAGTTTCACATTAATTAATATAAGATAATAAACTATTGGTGACCTCT